>JASDFA010000020.1:26917500-31717500 GCA_035772735.1 Datura wrightii
TTTCCGATTGGCTCGATTTGTCAAAGGAGGTCCATTTCACTTAGCTTGTAGGGTGTGCTACGTGTACCATTAAACGTATTCTTTTCTAAGTAATAATAATAGTAATTCCCACAGCTAAATGAAGGGGTCTAAACACTCTAGTTGGTGAAGTTAGGCAGAACAAAAAAAAAAAAAAAAAAGGGAACATGAAGAAAATAAAACTACTACGTATACCATGAAATTTTTATTGGAAAAGTTATGCAAAAGAGGAATTGTCATTCCCCCTAAATTTAGACTATTTACTTCTCTCCCTTCTCCCTTTCTCCAGTTTTTGCCATTTTTTTTTGAGACATCATCACATTACTATGAAGAATAAGGCCTTATTTGTTATATTTAATGAAGGCGGAACTTATTGGTGGCCTGCTAAAGTTGGCATCAATTTTCATTTAGACATCTCAATTAAATCTTGTTCATTTTAAACACCTCATCGTAGGATCCACACAGTGTCATTTTGACCTTTTTTTTTTTGCATAATCAACAAAAATAAGAAGGAGAGTGTAATACACTCGCGATGATGTGATGACAAATATTTCCTATGTGAATTAGTTGGCTAATTGAATTATGCAAATCCATTTTAATTGTCCATATCATCACACATATGCAAACAAACTAAAGAGAAAAAATAAAGGCTAAAATGCATGCAAAATGATCAATGAAAAAGTTGGCCACTTAAAAATTTATTTCACAAAAGCACAACCCCCCATCCATTTGCAGAAACACACCCCTTGCCCCCCAAATCGTCTTCTACACTTGTCCCTCTTCCTCGACCCATTTGAGAAAACACCCCCATGCCCCACCCCCGCCCCTCAAATCGTCTTTTCCACCCGACTCTTCTTCCTTTCTCCTCCTTGCTTCCTCTCTCTTCCTCCTCATTTCTTTCTGTATCATAAAAGCACAACCCACCACTCATGCCTTTAAATTTTAAATTAAACCATAAATATCAATTTATTTTCTTTATATATATTTTTCTTCAATTAGGTAAAAGTAGTGTATCAATTTATATTTGAATCCAAAGAAATTTGAAGAAAGAAGAGATAGAAGAAGAACTGAAGAAGAAGAAAAGGTAGATGAAGAAGAAGTGAGAAAAACATTTGATTTTGAAAGAATTGAGGGCTAACTTGAAGCATTGGAAATGGGGAAGAAGATATAAATAAATTGGGTCGAATCAATGTTACTGTCGGGCCCCAAGTTGGATACCACATCAGTCGAAAAAAACCTTCTATGTGCCTTGGATGGATGAAAAACAACAACATGCCAACTGTCCAAAAAGTGTCAAAATTACATTGCGGGCCCTACATTAGGTGTTTAAAATATACAAGACCCAACTGAGGTGTCTAAATAGAAGTTGGTGCAAACTTTAGGGGACCGTTGATGGGATCCGCCTTTAATGAATATTTAAATCTAAATAGTTCAGATCTTAGATTATTAAGTACTTTTATTTTTATTAAATTTTAGCACTACAAGAAAATCACTTAATAACAAAGGGAAAATTGGTCCCCAGAGATTTTGGTCCCTAAAGGTCAACAACAATCGAACAATCTGGTCGCCATCGTCCCCATAGCCTCCGCACTAAAGGTCATTAAGGACGGGTTAGGCTAGCTGGTCCTTAAATTATTTTTGCGACTAGTATAAAATTGGTCCTTAAAATGGTTTTAAGGAGTGTATTTATGATCCCTAATTAAAGAGATTTTGTGTAACACCCCAAAAGTTCCTAAAGGCTAAACTCTAGACTTAGAATGAAAACCAAAAAAAATTTTTGGCCTCAGAATGACTCAACAAATGAGTCGTTTTCAGGACCAACGATCCGTTAGAAGAATCCTTGTCAGCTTCTGCAATTTTTTCCTCCAGAACTAACAAGTGATAGAATAACTCGTTAGTCCTTGTAACGAGTCGTTAAGAGGAGCCGTTGGAGGAGTTCCAGAAGTGGCGCAGGTGTGACTGTTGTGACCATGAGTCAATGACTCATGGTATCCTAATACAGGTCGTGGTATAGCCTCGTAGGTCAGACTTCAGAGAATACAAATAAGACTCCAGGTGGTACGAGTGCATACAACGATCCATTGTATCATTGTACAGATCGTACCTCATGTTCGTGGGATGAAGTCCACAAACTGAGTCAAGTTTTTCCCTTATTCAGCGAGCCATGTAATGACCCGTAACATCTAGTAACGAGCCGCAGTAACCATCCATTAGATGAACTTTAGAGATTTTACAAGATTGGACCCCTAACCACGAGTCATAGGACCACTCATGGTAAGAAACGAGGGTGCGTTGTAACCGCCTGTGATGAGGAGTAGAGACTAGCCATAAGGATACAACATACGATAGATAGTTACCACGAGTCGTAGTGACAACCAATGACTCGTTGGTTGACCCGTTGGGTCTGGACAGACAATTTTCAGATAATTCTCTAGGGGTATTTTTGTAATTTTTCATCATTTTAATTCATAAACTACGTCGTATTAGGACTAGTTGGAGGGGGATTTAGGGAGTAGTCGATACTCTCTCCTTATTATTTCCTAATCACTTAGACTTTCACCGTAAGAACTCAGACAGACTTCTTAAGGCAAGAGTTAGGGCTTCTGCTTTTTCTCAGGATTTCAAGTGCTTTCTTAGGAAATTCTTCTATAGGTATGTGGGGATTTAGCAGGGGTATTCTTTTCATCCTTGTGCCCCAAAATAACCAGTGAACCCTAGCATTCTTTCAAGTTTTCTAGAAATCATGGCTTAGGGTTCTCTTCTAGATGTTGAAATTTCCTATCTCCAAAATCTTTTCAGAGTTTCCATGACCAATACTATGCTGTAATTGTGATGTTGATTTCAACTTGTAATATGTCTATCCAAATTATGTGTTATACCCCGTAGAATTCTCGGCACCTAGACGACCTATTCGCACGTTGGTTAAGCATATTTGAAGGCCATACGTGCTGGAGAAAGGCCCGGGAAAAGATCGGACGAGAAACCTGTCGAACCATCGCGGAAGGAGCCGAGGCAGAGCCCCTCCGCGATGGCAGCGTGTCACGGAGGAGGGGCCTCCGCGTTGGCTCCGTGATACATTGGCCTTGTCCAGGCCCAAGTATATAAAGCCCCACTTCGGTTTTAAATGATAAAAACATTTATAAACTTCCAGAAAACAGAGCAAACCAGTAGAGGGAGAAAAGGAACGAAGGAGATAATATAATTTTCGACCGATTACGCTGCTAAACGTTGTCCAAACTCAGATTAACTCCAGATACTGAGGTATTTGGCAGCAGAGAGCATTCCTACAGATTCAGTTTCGTAAAATACGACCGACGAATCATCGAGCCACCGAGCTAAGGTAAGTGGAATTGCTCTAAATTAGTGTCTATGTGTTCCTAGCTGTGAAGTGAATATTTCTCCCTTCTGGACCTCTGAAAAATAGCGAGTTTTCGACCGTCTTTCGATAAGCCTAAGTTTAGGCTATAAACTATATCGAAAGTGACGTTACTCTTTAAAGTAAAGCTGTATTTGGTATTAATTGACATATTTATGAATGCAGTTGGGAGGAAATAGTTGGAGTGCTGGCCGAGCCTCGTCCGACAGCCGGATAGTTCGAGAATAAGGTGACTCCTACTCCTTCCAGTATGATTAAGAGAAGGTATGACTTACATTATCAGACAGTTAATCTATTCCCTCCTACTTCAGTTTCACCAGTTATATTGTTGTTTTTAGATTTTGCTTTCAGTTATTGCTTTACATACTCAGTACCAGTGGTACTGACGCCCGGTGGGGCGCTGCATTACTTGCCTGCAGGTACTCATAAACGAGCAGGCGACACCACGTGATTTCTGTCAGCAATCGAGTATTCAGCTCCTGTTATCCGGAGACTGAATTCTAGAGGTGTATTTCATTTTCTTTTGGTTGTATAGTACGGGTAGATCGGGGCCCTGTCCCGATCATTTCTATTGCTATTCCTAGAGGCTTGCAGTCTGTATATATTTCCCTGTGGTCAGATGAGCCGGTCGTGTGAGGCCGTGCAGTTGTATAACTGCTAGCACTCTTTCTTTCTTTTATGTTGGCCGTGTGGGGCCATAGTTTGCCAGTAGTGGTGACCTTGCCGGTCACATAGCTTCCTAATATTCTATGATTAAGTTACAGATAACTAGACAGCATGGTGGCCTTGTCGGCCCGCATAGGTTTCCCTGAATTGATATGTTTCTGGTCAGCTGTTAGTACAGGTATAGGAGGCTATAGGCCAATGGGCCGGGGGCTGTGTTTACAGCCGTTATATAGCCCTTTGTTTCCAGAAATATGAGTTAGAGCCAGCCAGGCACCAGATGTGCCCAGGCTTAGCAGTCCAGCAGTTTAGGTCCCAGTAGGGCACCAGGTGCCAGTCATACCCCCTCCCCCAAGGCAGGGTGTGACAAACTTGGTATCAGAGCAGGTTGTATCCCAGGGAGTCTGCAAGCCGTGCTAAGTAGAGTCCTGTCCATGGATGTGTTGTGCACCACATACTATGGGTAGGAAGCTGCAAGGCATGATAGGATGGTTGTCTTTTATTCTTATTCAGTCGTGCTGTAGAGCGGTACAATATAGGGTTGAGTCCCTAAAGACTTACAATATTCTTTGATTACAGATAATGTCAGACCAGCGACATCCTATCACAGGCCGGAGCTTAGATATTGCAGCAGGGGAAGGCACCAGCAGGATGCCTCCCCCTCGTTTAGAAATAGCCCGATCAGAGGGCACTATAGAGGCATCGTCCCAGCCTCCTCAGCAGTCTCCACCACGTCAGGAGCCACTTGGGGCGACATTACCTTCAGCAGTCCCTGTACCGACACCTTCCGACCAGGAGGTTAGGAGTGCTGTAGTTATGTTAGCACAAATGATGGCTGCTCAGCGTCAGCCAATGCCGTCTACAGTTGCAGAATTGTCAGGAGGGCCCGGTAGTTCGAGGGTCCGAGAGTTCTTAGACCTGAATCCCCCACAGTTTACAGGTACGGATCGGACAGAGGACCCTCAGGATTTTCTGGATCAAATGCAAAGAATCTTCAGGGTTATGCATGCCACGCCTACAGAATCAGTTGAGTTGGCAGCATTTCGGTTACGGGACATCGCCGTGTTATGGTATGAAAGCTGGGAAAGGTCCCGAGGGAGAGATGTTTTCCCTCCCACCTGGTCCAGCTTTTCAGCAGCTTTTCTGGATCACTATTTGCCATGGGAGATTTGACAGGCTCGGGTAGACCAGTTCCTACATCTGGAGCAGGGGGCCATGAGTGTTCGGGAATATTCCTTGCGGTTTGATTCTTTGGCTCGATATGCACCGACCTTTATTGATACCATGGCATCCAGAGTGCACCATTTTATTATGGGGTTGAATCCAGAATATGTTGAGACTTGTATTACGGCCACACTGCGAGAGGACATGGACATTGCTCGAATTCAGGCATTTGCCCAGAATATTGAGGGCATCAGACAGCGACATCGGGAGATCAGAAGGGTCAATCAGGAACAGCGTCGCCGGGACAGGCCAGTTGAGTTACAGAGGGAGGCCTGGGGAGGACCCAGGCCACGATTGTGAGACAGGCCGCCCAGGCCCCCGCCTCTGCCACAGTCACAGGGGGGTAGATTCAGCCGCAGGGGGCAGTCAGAGACTGGTAGAGGCTCGCAGATGGAAGATTCACCATTACAGAGGAGGGCGGAGCAGAGTAGGTATACCCTACCACTTTGCCCTATATGCAGTCGACGCCATCCTGGAGCATGCAGGTATGGTTCCACCGCATGTTATATTTGTGGCCAAGAAGGCCATTTGATGAGAGATTGCCCAGCCAGAGGCCGAGAGGACCGAGATAGACAAGATAGGGCATCTGCAGGGTCACAAGCCACAACATCCTCGGTAGGGCGCAGGCCCTCAATTTCAGCAGGCAGGGGTCGGGGCAGATCAGGGGCCTCCAGTATAGGTGCGGGCCCAAGCCGCACATATGCTTTACCAGGGAGGCATGATTCGGAAGCATCGCCTGATGTCGTGACAGGTACGCTAACTATCTGCTCACACCCTGCTTATGTGTTGATTGATCCAGGGTCTACTTTATCCTACACTACTCCATTTGTGGCACGAAAGTTTAGTATTACACCAGAATTATTGCAACAGCCCTTTTTAGTATCCACGCCCGTCGGTGACTCTATCACAGCTAGCCGAATCTACCGCGGGTGTACCGTAGAGGTTGCTGACCGTCAGACCACAGTAGATCTGGTCGAGTTAGAAATGATAGACTTTGATGCCATAATGGGTATGGACTGGTTAGTACCGTGTTTTGCCAACGTTGAATGTTGGACCAAGACGGTCCGATTCCACTTCCCAGGAGAAGTAGTGCGGGAGTGGAAGGGCAGCACCGCTATGCCAAAAGGTAGGTTTATTTCCTACCTTCAGGCGAGAAAGTTGATATCTAAGGGATGTATTTACCATCTGGTCAGAGTTCAGGATGTCCAAGCAGAATCTCCGACAATCCAGTTTGTTCCAGTGGTGAACGAATTCCCTGATGTATTCCCAGATGAGTTACCTGGTATTCCCCCAGAAAGGGAAATAGACTTTGCTATTGACTTGTTACTAGGTACTCAGCCGATATCAATTCCTCCCTATCGTATGGCTCCTGCAGAACTCAGAGAATTAAAAGAGCAGTTGAAAGATTTATTGGATAAAGGTTTTATCAGACCGAGTACTTCACCGTGGGGTGCGCCAGTTTTATTTGTGAGAAAGAAAAATGGCTCGCTCCGAATGTGCATAGATTACCGGTAATTAAACAAAGTTACAGTAAAGAAAAAGTACCCGCTCCCCAGAATTGATGACTTATTTGATCAGTTGCAGGGAGCCAGATACTTTTCTAAGATTGACTTGCGGTCCGGATATCACCAGGTCCGAGTACGTGAGAGAGATATTCCTAAGACAGCGTTCAGGACCCGATATGGGCATTTTGAATTTCTAGTTATGTCCTTCGGGTTAAAGAATGCCCCGGCAGTCTTTATGGACCTGATGAATAGTATTTTCAGACCTTTCCTGGACTTGTTCGTGATAGTATTCATTGATGACATTCTGGTGTATTCTCGCTCTGAAGCAGATCACCGGACTCATTTGCGGACAGTGCTCCAGATTCTCAGGGACCGTCAGCTGTATGCTAAATTTTCTAAGTGTGAATTTTGGCTTAACTCAGTGGCCTTTTTAGGGAATATTGTCTCAGATGCTGGTATACAGGTAGACAAGCAGAAAATAGAAGCAGTTAAGTCATGGCCTAGGCCTAACACTCTGACTGAAGTTCGTAGCTTCCTGGGGTTGGCAGGATATTACAGAAGGTTCGTTGAAGGGTTCTCGACCATTACGGCACCTCTAACCAAATTGACACAGAAAGCAACAAAGTTTCAATGGACAGAGGCATGTGAGCAGAGCTTCCAGGAACTGAAAGACAAATTAACCTCCGCTCCAGTGTTAGCACTGCCGGAAGGCACAGAAGGTTATTCAGTCTATTGCGACGCGTCAGGTGTCGGGTTAGGTTGTGTGTTGATGCAGCATGGTAGAGTAATTGCATATGCTTCCAGACAGTTGAGGAAACACGAAAAGAATTACCCTACCCACGACCTGGAATTGGCCGCAGTAATCCACGCCTTAAAGATGTGGAGGCATTACCTGTACGGCGTCCATGTTGATATTTACACAGATCATAAGAGCTTACAGTACATTTTCACTCAGAGGGAGTTGAATCTACGGCAACGCCGCTGGTTGGAGCTGTTAAAAGATTATGATGTGAATATCCTATACCACCCCGGAAAAGCTAATGTTGTAGCAGATGCCCTGAGCCGTAAGTCAATGGGGAGTTTGGCGTATTTGCGACCTGAGAAGCGGAAGTTAGCCAAAGAAATTCATCAGTTAGCTGGTTTAGCCGTTCGAGTAATGGAAACAGAAAGTAATAGAGCAATAATTCAGAATTTTGCTATGTCATCATTAGTTATAGAGGTAAAAGAACGACAGTACGAGGATCCTCATTTAGTCCAACTCAGAGATAGAATTCAGAGAGGCAAGGAGTCAAATTTTCAGATAACTGAGGCTGATGTGCTACACTGTAAGGGCCGCCTCTGTGTACCGAATGTTGCAGGGCTTCGCGGGCGGATCATGCATGAGGTACATTACGCTCGCTATTCCCTTCATCCAGGAGCGACCAAGATATACCACGACATCAGAGACATTTACTGGTGGCCAGGTATGAAAGTTGAGATCGCTGAATTTGTATCTAGATGTTCTAACTGTCAGCAGGTGAAAGCAGAGCACCAGAAGCCAGGCGGTTTGACGCAAGATATAACGGTGCCTACGTGGAAATGGGAAACGATAAACATGGATTTTGTAACAGGGTTACCCCGTACCAGACGCAGAAATGATTCCATTTGGGTAATAGTTGACAGGCTAACAAAATCAGCTCATTTCCTTCCAGTGAAGGCTACCTTCTCGGCTGAGGATTATGCCAAATTATATATCAGAGAAATAGTTAGATTACATGGAGTGCCAGTATCCATTATCTCAGATAGGGGAGCACAATTCACAGCTAGATTCTGGCAGTCGTTTCAGAAAGGTTTGGGAACGCAGATTAACTTGAGCACATCATTCCATCCTCAGACAGATGGGCAGGCTGAACGTACAATTTAGACGCTCGAAGATATGTTGCGAGCGTGTGTGCTAGATTTTGGGGGTAGCTGGGATGAGCATCTTTCGTTGATTGAATTTGCTTATAATAACAGTTATCATTCAGCTATTCAGATGGCGCCTTTCGAGGCATTATACGGGCGAAAATGTAGGTCGCCGGTGGGCTGGTTTGAAATGGAGGAATCAGCATTGGTTGGCCCAGACATTGTTCGGCAGTCAGAGGAAAAGATAAAGCTTATTCGAGAACGTTTACTGACTACTCATAGCCGCCAGAAGTCTTATGCAGATATACGGCGCAGAAATCTAGAATTTGCGGTAAATGACTGGGTATATCTGAAAGTATCTCCGATGAAAGGGGTGATGAGATTCGGCAAGAAAGGCAAGCTTAGCCCGAGGTTCATTGGGCCATATCAGATTCGGCGAAGAATAGGACGAGTTGCATACTAATTGAACTTGCCTCCAGAGTTAGCATCTGTTCACCCAGTATTCCATGTCTCTATGTTAAGGAAGTTCATAGGGGACCCTTCTACAGTAGTTCCAGTTCAGGATGTCCAGGTCACAGAAGAGTTAGCATATGAAGAGGTTCCCGTAGCTATCTTAGACAGACAGATTCGCAGGTTGAGGACTAAAGATGTTGCATCTGTCAGAGTATTGTGGCGTAATAGGAACCGTGAGGAAATGACGTGGGAAGCTGAAGAAGATATGAAAGCCAGATACCCTCACCTATTTCAGGCCTAGTCAGGCGACAGGTATGTCCGTATTGTTACTTATGCAGTACCTTATAGTTGTATGTGTGTGAATGAGAAAGATTGATATTTAGTTATCCAGTGGATCCTAAAATATTACGTGCAGTGCCTGTGTTGGACTTTTTTGCATTTCAGGTTTTTGCTATAGTCCATATTAAAAAGGGAAACTCTGCCGAAATTTTTCTAGAAAGTAAGTAAGTAGTCCTCTAGATAACAGTGTACATTCGAGGACGAATGTTCTTAAGGGGGGGAGAATGTTATACCCCGTAGAATTCCCGGCACCTAGACGACCTATTCGCACGTTGGTTAAGCATATTTGAAGACCATACATGCTGGAGAAAGGCCCGGGAAAAGATCGGACGAGAAACCTGTCGAACCATCACGGAAGGAGCCGAGGCAGAGCCCCTCCGCGATGGCAGCGTGTCACGGAGGAGGGGCCTCCGCGTTGGCTCCGTGACACGTTGGCCTTGTCCAGGCCCAAGTATATAAAGCCCCACTTCGGTTTTAAATGATAAAAACATTTATAAACTTCCAGAAAACAGAGCAAACCAGTAGAGGGAGAAAAGGAACGAAGGAGATAATATAATTTTCGACCGATTACGCTGCTAAACGTTGTCCAAACTCATATTAACTCCAGATACCGAGGTATTTGGCAGCAGAGAGCATTCCTACGGATTCAGTTTCATAAAATACGGCCGACGAATCATCGAGCCACCAAGCTAAGGTAAGTGGAATTGCTCTAAATTAGTGTCTATGTGTTCCTAGCTGTGAAGTGAATATTTCTCCCTTCTGGACCTCTGAAAAATAGCAAGTTTTCGACCGTCTTTCGATAAGCCTAAGTTTAGGCTATAAACTATATCGAAAGTGACGTTACTCTTTAAAGTAAAGCTGTATTTGGTATTAATTGACATATTTATGAATGCAGTTGGGAGGAAGTAGTTGAAGTGCTGGCCGAGCCTCGTCCGACAGCCGGATAGTTCGAGAATAAGGTATGTAAATCTAGTTCCCTTGGCAAGTTAGTAATCTTGGTACAGTACAGTAATTTAAAGGCCAGTAGAATATTCAGAAGCCATGTATGACACATACTATGAATGATGGTAAGATACTAGAAACATTATGTTATGATCAGCGCGAGACTTGCTAGCACGATATAGATTTCAATATAAGTGTTAGGAACTGCACAACATGCTCAGTATGTGATGTGACACAGAATGTTAGGATATCATTGTATTCAGTTGAAACCCAGTAAAGCAATGTAATATCTATAAGATATCTCAGAAATAGAACGATAAGTTAAAGTGAAGCTAGAGAGCATATTAGAACTAGTAAATCATGTTACTATAGAAGCTCAGTATACAACATAGTTTTCAGCAGAAATACTATATCATGTTCAGCATTAGACTCAGTGCAGTATGACAGGAGATTATATCTACATATATATACTATTATCAGTCTCAGCATGTATTAAATACGTACATATCGCTATCACCAGTTCAGCATGCAGTATGTACAAACACTTTATTATCATTAGCTTCAGTGTGTGGTATATGCAGATAGTATTACTAGTGAGACTGTTGTATTATTTGGGGTTGGATTACCTAGCATCCATGACCGCCCCAGGGTTAATAGCTGTATCGACTCGTCCGCCAGAGGACGAGGATACGTCGCTCTACGGAGTGGCATGCCGTCCCACAGGGGATGAAGATGGGATGCCAGTTTTCCCCATATTGTGCCTTGGTCGGCCCTTATACACCCCCGTCGAGCGGATACGCCCGGGGTGTTGATTCAGGAGTCCTCCAGACTCAAGTACAGTTATAGTCAGGGGCTCAGCGAGCCCAAGTGCATACCCAGGGGACCTGCATGATGCTTACAGGGTTATAGGAGATGGGATGACCGGGGTAGGGGTATAGATTCTGTGCTGGTTGTACCTCCCGGCTTATGGGGGCCGGGTAAGGTTTGTGTGTGCTATGTATGTTATGATATGTTATACTGTGTTACAGTAGATACGAGTAGATCGACAGTAGAACGATAAATCCTCAGGTGTGACTCCTACTCCTTCCAGTATGATTAAGAGAAGGTATGACTTACATTATCAGACAGTTAATCTATTCCCTCCTACTTCAGTTTCACCAGTTGTATTGTTGTTTTCAGATTTTGCTTTCAGTTATTGCTTTACATACTCAGTACCAGTGGTACTGACGCCCGGTGGGGCGCTGCATTACTTGCCTGCAGGTACTCATAAACGAGCAGGCGACACCACGTGATTTCTGTCAGCAATCGAGTATTCAGCTCCTGTTATCCGGAGACTGAATTCTAGAGGTGTATTTCATTTTCTTTTGGTTGTATAGTACGGGTAGATCGGGGCCCTGTCCCGATCATTTCTATTGCTATTCCTAGAGGCTTGCAGTCTGTATATATTTCCCTGTGGTCAGATGAGCCGGTCGTGTGAGGCCGTGCAGTTGTATAACTGCTAGCACTCTTTCTTTCTTTTATGTTGGCCGTGTGGGGCCATAGTTTGCCAGTAGTGGTGACCTTGCCGGTCACATAGCTTCCTAATATTCTATGATTAAGTTACAGATAACTAGACAGCATGGTGGCCTTGTCGGCCCGCATAGGTTTCCCTGAATTGATATGTTTCTGGTCAGCTGTTAGTACAGGTATAGGAGGCTATAGGCCAATGGGCCGGGGGCTGTGTTTACAGCCGTTATATAGCCCTTTGTTTCCAGAAATATGAGTTAGAGCCAGCCAGGCACCAGATGTGCCCAGGCTTAGCAATCCAGCAGTTCAGGTCCCAGTAGGGCACCAGGTGCCAGTCATACCCCCCCCCCCAAGGCAGGGTGTGACATTTTGATTCTTGCACGACCTTGATATTCACTTCATGAACTAGCAATGATTTGACGACAACATGATTTTTCATAGTACACATAATTTTTCCATGATTTATCTAACCATGATTTACAGTACTATTAGGATATTCAGTATACTGATGAAGGGTGTATTTACGCACTTCATATACGTATTTTTGCCCATACTTTACTATGTTTTGAGAATAAATTATGTGTGCTTTCATGTGATTATGTTATATATTTCTGAAATTAGCTAACAAATGTGATTAGATATTTGTAGGGCTAAAAGTGATGGATTTGGGTATATTTGATACGTTCGAAATGAAGTTAAATAAGAAGGAATGCATTATGCAAGAATTGAAGGAAAAAAATACATGGTGCAATGCCATGCCCGCGCGACAAGCCACGCGAGGCAGTAGTAAGACAAGCGCTATAAGCGTGCGACACGCAACAACAATGTCGCATGGCCAGGCGCAAGATGCCCAACTTCCCTGCATGTTGGCAGGCGCGATATGACCTAATTCCTGTGCACGAGCAGGTGCGACGCGGGCCTTCTCCTGCGCGTTGGCAGGCTCGAGAAACTGCCTCCTCGGCGTAGTGGCATACACGACGCGACACTGGTGACATGGCTTTGGAAGGAGCGATGCGACAAAGGTATCCAATGCCCAAAAATGGATCTCCCACTTCAACTAGAAAATGGAACTTTAAATCCCAAGTCAAATTCATCAAGGAACAAGCAAATGATAAATCTACTACTATAAATACCCCTTTATTTTCATGTAATAGTTAAGTCTTGAAGTTGTTATGACATAAGTTTGAGAGAAGGTTTTAAGTCTTGGAGTTTCTTTAGTTTACAATAAATTTGAGAAGACATATTTTGAGATGATTGTAAAGTTGTTCTTCCGAATTTTGCATTAATCAAGTGAAAGTTCTTCCTATCATTGTTGGAAGTATTAATTTTTTCTTTTATTTATGAATACTATTAACTTACTTATGATCATTATAGGCTAAAATCACCAAAACTAGGATTGTAGGAACCATGGTGAATTAACAAACTAGGATTTACACGAAGTGATTCTAAACCAATACTAAATGCTTGTATTGTATTCTCTTCATCTTTAACGATTCTTAATGGTGCGCAACGTTAAGAAGTGCCCGAATTTTTTACTTCCTTTGGTTGAAGAGGTAGAGATTAGGAAAAGAGAATCACAACAAAGACTTGATCTTGATGATCTTTGTATTAACTTGAGTTGTAGTCGCAGGATAGTTATATTTGGAACAAATTGATAACGGTTAAATTGCAATCACTCATGAGACTTGGTTGAGTAATTGAATATAGTCATTCAATAGGAACTGGTCGGTCATTTGAATGAACCTAAGTAATCAGTTCTACAAGTAAAGTATTGGGATAGATCACTAGTGTAAAACTCGAAGTAGTTAAGGATCCATGGGGAACACTTACCCTAGTTAATTGCAATAATTTGGAAACAACCATTAATTTCTCAACATTGTTACTTATTAATTTTACAAATCCCCCCTCTTAGAAAATAATTGATTAAAAAGCGTAAGCACCAGCGTTCTTCTATATCCTTCCAAATTCCCCGTGGGATCGACCCCAACCTCTAGTTGGGTTCTTTATTGACAACATCTGCTTCATACTTCTGTAAGAGGTGTGATTTGAGCGTTATCATATACTCAGCAATATTAGTAATTTCAATATTCTATCATTTCAGTCACTAGGTCTTTTAGGATCGCAAGACATTCCAGATAAGTAGTTCTGAATTACCATTAAGACACTAGTTCGAGCTAATCAGTTCAGTTAGATATACTTAGAAGCTTAGTTGGAAGTAGTACTTAGCACCAAGCGGACCGAGGTTATAGCATACTCAGGCTTCCAGAACTACATGCCACCGTAAGTCTTTAGCCCTAATGGGCCTCTCTAGTGATCACCCAGCCAGTTACTATACCCTGGCAAGGTAAAGTGGGCCCTATCGATGGAGAGTAAACATCGAATTCTACGTCTAGCTCACGTGGTTATATATCGGTTAATAGACACTCCCACAGTATAATCTAGTCTCAAGTGTCAGTATATGTATATGACCCTTACTCAGTTTTACCAGCTTTACAGTATTTTCAGATCTCAATTTAATTATGGCACATATATATTTTCAGATAGGGTCATTTTATATTATGTTCAGCATTTTACTTAAAATGTCTTTATCAGTATAATCATGTTGTAAATTGCATAACCTCACTCACTCAGTACATTCCAAGTACTGACGTATACTCCTATGCTATATCATTTTATGATATACGCTCAGGAACTCAGGATCAACAACGTGGTTAGTCTCTCCTTCAGTTTCAGTGTTGCAGTGCCCTTTGGTGAATCTTCATCTTCCAAGGACCATAGCAGTTCTTTTTATTTTAGTAGTAGTATTTTAGTTTTACAAACTTGGGAGTTAGCTAGGGACTTTTCCCAACAACTTATCTTTAGTAGAGACTTTTAGACAGAGTTGTAGTATTTAACTATATTCAGAGTATCCAGTTTATTTTTAGTTTTGTTTTTTTCATATTTCAAATGATTTATGAATGTTTATGCTTCCGCTCAGTATTCTTCTAATTGTCAGTCAGGTTAGATTATTCTATTTCATGGATTTTCTTGGGGTCACTTTTAATTCTAAATACTGTGTCGCGTCCATGGTGTAGACTAGGGCCGTGACAAACTTGATATGAAAGAACCAGGTTTAGAATGTCCTAGGATGTCTGAAAGCTGCATCAAGTAGAGTCCTTTTCATGGGTATGAAGCGCGCCACACTTATGACGAGGAGGCTACGAGACGTTTTTAGGAAAATTCCCTTTTATTCATGATTCTTAGTGTACGAAGAGTATGAATCTCTAAAATGTCCTTCTAACTTGTGCTTTACTATTTTTAGTTGACGATGCTTCCCAGAAGAAGAAACGGAAAGAGGGCTTGTAATGCCAACCAACAAGCCCCACCAGCCCTTCACGATGATCAGGTGACACCTGCTGAATTTAGGGCTATTATTCAGATGCTAGCTCAGGCGGTGACCAACCAGGTCAACCAGCAGGCCGTCATACCCACAAATGTAAATGGACCTACAACTATTGCAAGAGTCCAATATTTTACTCAGATGAATCGTCCAGAATTTCATCGGTCTAAGTTAGATAAGGACCCATAGGAATTCATCGATGAGGTTCAGAAGATCACACAAATCATGGCGGTTATCTCCATCAAAAGTGCAGAGTTGGCCGCTTATCAGCTGAAAGGAGTGGCCTAAATATGGTATAGACAGTGGAAGGAAGGGAGACGGGTTGGTGCATGATCTTGGGCAGATTTATATGCCCAAGTGATACTCAAACGTATCATTTTTACCTTGTTTGTTGTGCAATGTGTATATAATATCATGTAATTAGTAATAAAATGCGAATTTATACTAACCAACATGATTAGCATTTGTTTTGCAGGTAAATGTGATTTTTAGGAGCTAAAATACATGTTGGAACTATGTCGGAGTTGGACTTGGATACGAGCATGGAAAAGACCTTGGAATGCATATTTTATAGGGGCTCCGCGATGGAGCCGTGCCACGCTACCATCGCGGTAGCACACTGCCTGAGCAGGGATTAAAATGGCAATTTTCAGTGTGCCTTCGCGTCAGCTCCGTGGCACGGAGAGAGGCCTCCGCGATGGCCTCCGTGCCACGTTGAGGCTAATTTACCGGACCCTGGAAATTCCAGTAAAGGTCCGCGTCCACGCCGTGTCACGGAGTCAGTGCTCCGCGTTGGCCTCCGTGACACGTTGCTTGTTATTTTGGGAAAACTTTCCCACTAGTATAAATAGCACACTTAGGTTTATTTTAATTAGTTTTTAGTTTTTAGACTGAGTTCAGAAGTGGAGAGCAGGAACGTGGGTTAGTAGCAGTTGAAGAACGAAAAAGCTAAGGGAATTCTTCTCTTCCTTTCTGCTTTCTATCAATTGTACGTATGATTTACACTCATTTTAGGATGATCAATCCAAGAATGAGTGGCTAATTCTCTTCCTTGCTGAGGTTTTGAACATGTGTAATGAATTCTGATTTTAATTGATATGGTTTCTTCTTCTTCTTTAATGTTGTTCTATTAATTCTTGTTTTTACTGCATTAGTGATTGACCAACATTAATGTATATCTAAAAAGTCCAATTTCACTCGAAAGAGCAAGAAATTGGAAAGTTGTGAATTAATAGGGTATTGTTCTTAACTTGATTTGGAAAAATTGGGTTTTGATGTGCTTTCCTGATAGAAATATACTTGAAAGCCGTATTAGTCAATTTAGGAACCGGAATTGTAGTGCTAGGTCATAAATTGCATTTGATCACAGAAATGTAGACGGATGGTTTATGATTCTAAAGTGAAATTAAATACGAGAGTTTTAATTTCTAGGCAAATGTTCTTGGCTAGCAACATGAAGAAGAGATTAACCAAATTATCATGATTATCAAGTCATTACTTGTTCTTAACCTTGGCATGTTCGTATCCATTGTCTAAATTCACAAGTAAATAGTTGTTATTAGTTGTAGTATATATAGTTTAGAAACCAAAAACTCAAGTAACTATTGGTTACATTGTTGTTAGCATAATTAGAAGTGAAATAGGAATATAGTAAACTAGACAATTTTACGTATCTTGAGCCTCCTTGGATTGATACTTGGCTACTTAGCCACTTTGTTACTTGTTTGACCACGTGCACTTGCGTGTCGGTTTTTAATATAATTTACCACGAGCAGAGCAAGCCGACCAAGTTTTTGGCGCCGTTGCCGGGGAGGCTAGGCGATTTGTGAAATTGTGTTTGGTGTAAATTTACTGTATTTGTATTTTTATTTTCTTAAGTGTTAACAACTTGGTCTTAGCCTGTATTTTGCAGATTTTGTTTCTGTGAACACTGGCAAGGGACAAAGAGCTGGTGGAATCTTACTTAGAGCCTGAACATGAGTTTCATAGTCAACGTAGAGAAGCTCTTCGAAAGAAGCTGCAGTTGCTTAAATAGTCTATGATGGAGCAACAAAATCCACCAGTTGTGCGGGCAGTTTTAATGCCCGATGAAGCAGCAGCAAGGCTGGTTCGCGAGGTGGCAATCCCACACGCTAATAATGTACATTCTAGCATCCGCAAACCAGAGCCTGGAGGGAGGTTTGAATTAAAGCAGAATATGGTGCAACTTTTGCACACAAGCGGGCAATTTACCGGTCTCCCTCACGAAGATCCACAACAACATCTCCAGAACTTTTTGGAGATAAGTGACACTTATATACCCGCTGGAGTGTCACCTGATTATGTTCGGCTCACCTTATTTCCATTTTCCTTACTTGGTGAAGACAAGAGGTGGTTAAAAGCAGAACCACCCAACTCTATATCAACGTGGGATGATCTTGCACGGAAGTTTCTTATCAGATTTTTCCCTTCTGGTAAAACAGCCAGACTTAGGAGTCAAATCCTAAGTTTTAAACAGAGGGAAGGAGAAAATCTATATCAAGCCTGGGAAAGATTTAAATCCATGTTGTGGGACTGTCCTCACCATCATCAGTCCAATGAGGTGTTGGTACACACATTTATTGAGGGTTTGGAACCCCACACTAAAATTCTGTTAGATTCAGCAGCTGGAGGGCAAGCGCTGGAAAAGACCTATGAGGAGCTGTACACTTTGCTCAACCGAATTTCACAAGGCAATCCAGAATGGAATGCAGATTCTTCAAGAGGTGGAGCAAGGAAAGCAGCGGGAGTGCTTGAAGTGGATGGATTCACAGCTATCGCTGCACAGATAGCTGCTTTGCAAAATCAGTTAAACACTCACTTCAGCAATATAAATTTGAACCAGCCTTCAGCTTCCGTCAATGCAGTTCAACAGATGTGGTGTGAAGTGTGTGGTAGTAGTGAGCATTCAGCCGAATGCTGTGGTGCAAATCCTGATTCTGTTAACTTTGTGGGCAATGCACAGAGAAATCAACAGCAGTTTGGTAGTGGCTACAACTCAAATTGGAGGAACCATCCGAATTTTTCGTGGGGTAGCAACAATCAACAAGGCCAAAGTTCAGGGCAGGGTATGCACAGAAACCAAGGAGGGCAACAAAATTATCAAGCTCAATTCAGAAATCACAATGCCCCTCCTCCACCACCATCACCGACTATTGAGGAGATGTTCAAAACCATGATCGCTAATCAGGCACAATTGCAGGCTGACTATGTCAAATTGGCAGCCGAAGTGAAGAACAATCAGTTGGCGACCAAGGCTCTTGAATATCAGTTTGGGCAATTTGCTGGTGCCCAAAATACTAGACCCAGAGGAGGACTACCTAGCGACACAGATCCTAATCCGAAGCAGGTAAATGCAGTGACCACGAGGAGTGGTTTACAGTTGAAGGAGGTGGAACCGGAAGGACCGCCTCAAAAGTCAGGAGCAGCAGATGTTGAGGGAGAGCATATTTCAGATAAGGGGAAGACTAAAGAAGCTGAACCAGAAAGGCCTCCACCCCCGTTCCCTCAACGACTTAAGAAACACAAAGAGGAGTGTTTCCAGAAATTCATGGAGGTACTTAAACAGGTACATGTTAACTTACCTCTTGTTGATGTCTTGCAGGGAGTGCCAAAATATGCGAAATATATTAAAGGCATCGTGGCTAACAAAAGTCGTTTGACTGAGTATGCCACGGTAGCTTTAACGGAGGAATGCACTTTCCGTATTCAGAATAGGTTGCCCACAAAACTGAAAGACCCTGGAAGTTTCACTATCCAGCTTACTATTGGGCAAAGTATCCGAGCTCGTGGATTATGCGACTTGGGGGCAAGCATAAATCTGATGCCATCTTCGGTATTCAGAAAGTTAGGTCTAGGGAGTCCTAGACCTACAACGGTAATCTTGCAGCTAGCAGACAGGTCTTTAGCTAAGCCGGATGGCATTGTTGAGGATGTGTTAGTGCAAGTAGGCTCCCTCATTTTTCCGGTCGATTTTATTGTTCTGGACTTTGAACCAGATGCTGAAGTCCCATTTATTTTGGGACGACCCTTTTTGGCAACCGGAAAAGCATTAATTGATGTAGCTGCGGGTCAACTCACGATGCGAGCACATGACAAGGTCGAAGTGTTCGACGTGTACAAGGTACCTAAGCTCCCGACTGTTTATAAGGATCTCTCGGTGATCAATGTGATTGATCATGGGAATGCTAATGGAATGAGTGATTTCCGAGAGTTACTAGGAAGGCCACCGGATAAGGTTGAGAACTACTGGGGGGATGACCATGATCGGGACAAATTGTCCATCTCCCTAGTAGACAAGTGAGCTTAAAGGACGTCGAGCTGCGACGGTAAACCAGGCGCTGCACGGGAGGCAGCCCGTGAGAAAAATATTTTATTTTATTTTTTTTCTTTTTGCACAATGTAGTTAATTTTTATCTTTATTGTTGTTTTTATTTTCTATTTCCAAGTTTTAATTTTTCTTTTCCTTTTCTTGATTAGGTTTAGATTTTCATTTTAGTAATATTTTTTATTTTATAGTTAGGGAAATCAATTAATTTAACCAATTTTTGTTTAGTGAGGTGATTTTCAGGTATAACGGAGGAAATATACATGGAATCGAGAAAATGAGGTGAGGTATGAAAAATTAAATTGATTGGAGAAACAGAGAACTGGCGCATTGGCGCCGTGTCACGGAGGCAGTGCTCCGCGTTGGCCTCCGTGACACGTTGAAGGCAAAATCCAGATTTTTCAAAAATCCAGTAAGCCAACGCGTTGGCTCCGTGTCACGGAGGAGGGGCTCCGCGTTACCCTCCGTGACACGTTGCCCCTTATTCAGTGTCGGGTCACACCGGGTTTTCGGGTGACCCACATGTTTTCCTTAATTTAAAACCCCCGATTTTGCCCTTTTTTTCCCCTTTCCCTCTTCCCTCCGCGACCAAACACCCATTTCCCCCTCCCCAAGCAACGTGCCACGTTAATAGGCAAGAAAAATGAAAAGTTTCTTCGGTTCTTCAATTCAAAGGTATGTTTTCATCGTCTATCTCAATTTTTTGGCGATTTTTGTCAAATTTGGGCATGTAAGGTGAGATATATCACCCTAGGTAGAAATTAAACATGATGTTGAATTATTTTGTGATTGATTATGTTCGGATTGTTGTAGTTAGCGTTTGAACTTGTCGATTGTATAAATAAGTCAAAATTGATTGTCGAATTGTATTCTAGGGCTTGGGTTGTTGAATTTGACTTGGGCACTTGATAATTGGATGAATTCGATGCCGGGGTGTGTTTATTATTTGACATAAGTCGTGGTAAATATTGTGTAAATGTTCCAAGACGACTAATTCTCGAATTTTTGTGGGAAAATGCATAAAGTGTGAATTGGTTAGATTGTTTAGATTAGCTTGTATATAAAATATTTTGATTGTTGTTTTTATTTTGTTGTTGTTTTTGTTGCGAAGTGCGATGGTTGAATTGTTAGCGATAGTAGGATTGGGATTAGCTGTATGAAGTCTGAGTAGTATGCTAACCGTTATGCTGTCGAAATTTTGTTGCGAACGCACTAAGCAATATGTGTATAGTTGTTTGTGTTTGGGGTTGTGAATAGAGCTATCCTTGCTATAATTTTGTAAATATTGTTAAGGACTAAGTGTGGGGTAAATTTTGTGTAACCCGACCTTAGCCGAAGCTAACAAGTTTTTAGCTTAACATTGTGCTTGTTTGTGTAAATTGACAGGTACAATGGCTAGCAGACAAGATAAAGGCAAGGGTGCTTCTACCTCAAGCACCGGACGGAAAAGGATGAGACTGGGCACTGCAGTCCCAGCTGCACCTGCTGTTCCGCGCGGCCAACGCCGCCAATACGGAACAAGATGGGTCACCGATGAAGGGAAGAAATGGTATGCGAAACACAAAGAAAACAAGTACTTCCCGGAGGAACATATTGCTCGGGAACCACTCGCACAGGAGTTCCCTCGCATTGTACAGAGAATTGAGGCAGCTGGGCTCAGCTTTATTTTTCAGGAGCCCAAGGAGTGCAACCTTCACTTGGTCCGGGAATTTTATGCAAACTGGAACCCGGCCATCAGAAGCCACACTATAAAAATCAGAGGGCAGATTGTCACTCTGGAACCCCAGCAGCTGAATGCCATCGTTGGAGCGCGGGACACAGACGCCCACGTTCTCCGCCAGCTAAACATCACCCCACCGTACGCCGACATCAGACGTACGTTGTGTGGGGCTCGATCCACAGCCTGATGGAGTAGACACAAGGAGAGGGGATACCACCAGACTCTGCCCTATTCGCAGATGAACAGGGAGGCCAGAATCTGGCTGAAGATTGTATGTTCGTGTTTGATCGCGGGAGTCCATATGATAGATGTGACCCGGGACCGTGTCTGCTTGGTGTATGCCCTTATGAAAGGGCTTGAGATTAATGTGGGGGCGGTCATAATATCCGCCATGAAGAGAGCCAGACTGCACCAGGGCCACAGATACGGGTTTGGCGGACTCATCACCACCTTCCTCCGAGGCCTCGACATTGAGGAAGAAGCTTTGGATTATATTCCGCAGTTGGAGCGGAGGGCCCTCAACGTGACAAAGACGAAGGCCCCCGACACTACACACGGACCTGTGCTGACTTTGGGCGAGCGACATGCTCGTGACGATCAGTACATGGCCCGTATGTTCGGCATGCAGATACTGCAGCTATGGATAGGTGGGAGACCAGCCACTGAGGAAGAATTATGGTAGCTGGAGCTGGACTACCCCTTTGGCGAGAATGCCAGAGCCTTATGTAAGGTGGGGCCAGCCTTTGTGGAGCCTACAGATAACGATGTCCCTACTGATGAGGAGACACGTCGTGAGGACTCTGATGTGGAGTCCGATGACGATGATGGAGCTGATTCAGATATGGGCGACGAGGCCGCAACACCGGATGAGGAAGTCGAATATTTCGACTGAGCAGGGAGTTCCATCACCCAAAATTTTGTGCTTTGTATTTTTGTGAACACTGGGGACAGTGTTCGATTTAAGTGTGGGGTGGGGAGTAGTTAGGTGCTGGGACATAGGCTTTAAACTGCTGTATATATTTCCTTGATGTTTATGTATGTTTGTGTTTTGCCTGTTGTGAACTGTTTTGTGATGTATCTGCATATATTTGTTTTGTGGCTGATGATGTGTGTTTTTGAAAGTTATGGTTGCCATTGTAAATATTTTGTAAATTTTGTAAATATTTTTTTTCTATCGAAATGATCGATATTTTTCAAAATTTTTGCGAAAATATTTTGCACTTGTAAATATTTTCTTTCTATCGAAATGATCGATGTGTTGCAAATATTTTTTTTTTCGATTTTTATTTTTGGGTTTCTCAGAGTTTGTTTTCGGTTCTTTTACCGAGAATAGTCCCATTGAACCGATGTCATAGTTAGTGACCATTCCCTATGATGGATGGATGACGACCGTCTTAAGGGAAATGTAGTCGGTAGGAGTAGGATTTTTATTTATTTTTAGTTTTTCTTTGGTGGATTGCATCAATGAACTGTAGTTGCTTATGGTTGCTAAAATTTCGTTGCGTGTTGTAATTGATGTTCAAAATGTGAAAGTGATTCGTTTGAAAGCATGCAATTCTGTAAATATGTTGAGTTACCTAGGCTATAGAATTTGGTTCATTATGATTGAGGCTTAATCTTGAATTCATGTAATTGACTAATTAAAGAGTCTGTGAATGCATCTTGATTCGAGCATGTGCATGATGTGTGAAGTGAGGTTTTGCTATTCCATGTCATTGTGAATTGTCTAGAACTTGCCTGGTGTGTATACAAAACGAAATGAAGGAGGTGTAGTGTTGGAAAGGATGTAGGCATTTCTTTGTTTTAACCGATAGTTTCCATTTTTTTCTTGTCAAATTCGACCTTTTTATATGTTGTATACCCTAGTCAGCCCGTTGAGCCTTTAGCCGATTTCTTTCTTTTGTCCAAAATTGTATGAACTAAGCTTTATTCCTTCTTTTCATTAGCCTTAAAGTCTATAAGAAGCTCTTAAGCGCTTGCAAAGAAAAGAAAATGTTTCCCAAAGTGTTAAAGAGTGAAAAGAGTGAAAAGAAAAAGAAAAGCAAAGTGGAGAAAGAAAAGATGATGTTGAAAAGGCACTTGTTGTAATTAATTGATAGTGGGGGTACATGAAAACCCTTTGTTTTGTGTCAAGTGTGTTTGATGAAATGGGCTGTATGAAAGTAAACCAGCATGAATGGGAGAAAAAGAGAAAAGAGAGGAACAATGTCCATGAGTCGATGGGAATGTGCTGAAAAGGCGCTTAAGGATGCTAGCGACTATTATTGGCTAATCCAATATATACATACTAGATCCATAGCCCCGTTACAACCCATTAAAAGTCCTACGTGATCCTATATTGCATTTCTTTATATTAGTGGAGTAATACACTAAGGGCAAGCCTATGGGTCATGACATGATGCATGTGAATTCTTTTGGGAGAGAGAGTGAAATTAATTTTTATATGCCCCTACTTGCATGTTTGTGTGCTGCATGAACATAAAGGGGAAGTTCTCTCGAGTTGTGAGGGCACATGCTTGATGAAAGATTGATTTTCGTGTCGGATTTCTTGATTAGCTGATTTGCATGAGTTTGCCGATATCAAGAATCAATTCTTAAAAGTCTAGGAAGCCTTGATGTATTAAAGGTCATTGTATTGTACGACCAAGCATGTTTTCTTGATGATTTACGAAAATTGAATAATCGGTATGACCGTAGCGTAAATTGTTGCACCATAGTGACGAAGGTTGGGATGTAATTTGCATGATTTGTGTATATGTTGTTCGAGGACGAACAAGGATTTAAGTGTGGGGTAAGTGATCTTGGGCAGATTTATATGCCCAAGTGATACTCAAACGTATCATTTTTACCTTGTTTGTTGTGCAATGTGTATATAATATCATGTAATTAGTAATAAAATGCGAATTTATACTAACCAACATGATTAGCATTTGTTTTGCAGGTAAATGTGATTTTTAGGAGCTAAAATGCATGTTGGAACTATGTCGGAGTTGGACTTGGATGCAAGCGTGGAAAAGACCTTGGAATGCATATTTTATAGGGGCTCCGCGATGGAGCCGTGCCACGCTACCATCGCGGTAGCACACTGCCTGAGCAGGGATTAAAATGGCAATTTCCAGTGTGCCTTCGCGTCAGCTCCGTGGCACGGAGAGAGGCCTCCGCGATGGCCTCCGTGCCACGTTGAGGCTAATTTACCGGACCCTGAAAATTCCAGTAAAGGTCCGCGTCCACGCCGTGTCACGGAGTCAGTGCTCCGCGTTAGCCTTCGTGACACGTTGCTTGTTATTCTGGGAAAAATTTCCCACTAGTATAAATAGCACACTTAGGTTTATTTTAATTAGTTTTTAGTTTTTAGACTGAGTTCAGAAGTGGAGAGCAGGAACGTGGGTTAGTAGCAGTTGAAGAACGAAAAAGCTAAGGGAATTCTTCTCTTCCTTTCTTCTTTCTATCAATTGTACGTATGATTTACACTCATTTTAGGATGATCAATCCAAGAATGAGTGGCTAATTCTCTTCCTTGCTGAGGTTTTGAACATGTGTAATGAATTCTGATTTTAATTGATATGGTTTCTTCTTCTTCTTTAATGTTGTTCTATTAATTCTTGTTTTTACTGCATTAGTGATTGGCCAACATTAATGTATATCTAAAAAGTCTAATTTCACTCGAAAGAGCAAGAAATTGGAAAGTTGTGAATTAATAGGGTATTGTTCTTAACTTGATTTGGGAAAATTGGGTTTTGATGTGCTTTCCTGATAGAAATATACTTGAAAGCCGTATTAGTCAATTTAGGAACCGGAATTGTAGTGCTAGGTCATAAATTGCATTTGATCACAGAAATGTAGACGGATGGTTTATGATTCTAAAGTGAAATTAAATACGAGAGTTTTAATTTCTAGGCAAATGTTCTTGGCTAGCAACATGAAGAAGAGATTAACCAAATTATCATGATTATCAAGTCATTACTTGTTCTTAACCTTGGCATGTTCATATCCATTGTCTAAATTCACAAGTAAATAGTTGTTATTAGTTGTAGTATATATAGTTTAGAAACCAAAAACTTAAGTAACTATTGGTTACATTGTTGTTAGCATAATTAGAAGTGAAATAGGAATATAGTAAACTAGGCAATTTTACGTATCTTGAGCCTCCTTGGATCGATACTTGGCTACTTAGCCACTTTATTACTTGTTTGACCACGTGCACTTGCGTGTCGGTTTTTAATATAAATTACCACGAGCAGAGCAAGCCGACCAGTGCAGGTCCGGTGAAGTGGGATGAGTTTGTGACTGCATTTCTAGATAGGTTCTTTCCTCCGAAGTTAAGGGAAACTAAGGTCGCTGAGTTCGTGAATTTGAAATAGAACGAAATGACAGTGCAGGATTATGCCTTGAAGTTTACTAAACTGTCAAAGTATGCTCTAGAAATGGTTGCTGAGCCGAGGGCTCGTAGGTCAAATTCATGAATAGGGTTCAGAATTGGTGGTTAAGGAGTGCAGGACTGCCATGCTTATAATCCATGGACAATAGATAGAGATGGAGAAACTAAAGGAGATAGAAAGGGAAAGTAAGCGGGTAAGGACAGGTCAGCTTGAGTATTCGTAGCAGAGATTGGTTGGTGGTAGTCGTCCACAACAACAATAGAGACCTCCAACACCTCTTCAGCTAGTGCTCCTTCTTCCAAGCCCCGTAAAGATCGGAGGGGTGGAGCATCAAGCTCCCAATCTCAGAGCCATGTCTCCAGTAGCTGTACCTTCCCGATATGTCTTAAGTGTGGTAAGAACCATCCGGGTGAGTATCGTTTGGGCAAGGAGGGTTGTTTTGATTATGGCCAGCTAGGTCACAAGTTGAGGGATTGCTCGTTAGCAGGAAAAGGGAATGCCCAGTCCACTACATCAGTAGCTCCGCCGGGTCGCTCAGCTCAGCAGGGTACTACCTCAGGTACAGGTGGCGGTCAGTGCCAGAACCGCGTCTATGCACTATTGTCACACCCCAAGCTTACGATCAAATGCTAAAGATCTTGAATAAAGAATTGATAGATTTGCAGAGGCGGACTTTGATTCTTCCCGAAGGTGTTCCCTGGACGAAACACGAAACTTGAAGTCACAAGTGACCCCAAGTCAACCCTGGTCTATTATACACTAGCATTCTGAGCAATATATAAATATATACAGTGGAAATTTAAAGCATAAATATAAATACTTGAAAATATTAGAACAAAGCTACATGTGTGAAACAAAACAAATCTGCATCTAAAAGCCACTATGATTGATGAGTTACTGCGACAAGCCGCCCAGCTAAGTCCAAATCTAAATAGAAGGAAAGAACATATAGCTGAAGTAAATAAATCTCCGTCCTTGAAGAATGAGGACTCACAAACTAGAATAGCCAAGGACTTCGATGAACGGTCTGTTAACAAAACTGAAACTGAGACTGAGATCCTGCAGCTATATCATAAAACGATACAACATAAAAAGTATGCATCAGTACATTAAAGATACTGAGTAAGTGAGAAAACATAACACAATGGGATAAATTAGAGAAAATGCTGAACTGATAAGACATGCAATGACCAACTGAAGCTACTGAACTGAATAACTGAAATACTGAGGTGGTCTAAAAGACCCTGTCTGATGGTCAAAGCATGTTCTAAGTCTGGAATACTGATCTGTACTGAACTGAAACTGGACTGAACTAACTAGTGGGAGAGTCTATAACCGACATATAACCACGTGAGCTAGATGTGGAGTCCGATGTATACACCCCATCGGTAGGACCCAATATACCTTTATAGGGTATAAAGGCATGAACTGGGTGATCACAAGAGTCTGGGGCTCGTAACGGGAGACTTAACGATTCGTTACTTGGTGACCATGACTCGTGGTCACCACTCATCAGGTACGTTGCCCCAAATCCAAATAATTTTTATCTAGCTGACCACGACTCATCCCACGAATTGTGGTGACTGACCACGACTCGTGGGGCCCTTCCATTAGGTATACTGACTCCCTTCCATTTCTTAATCACCCCTTCCCACGACTGACCTAACGAGTCGTAGGGCCTGACCATGACTCGTGGTCATATCCGTGGGGAGTTAACTTCCCAATATAAAACCCAACTAATGAGCCTCACCACGAGTCATATCACGGCTCGTGGGCTCTCTCACGGGTCACCTCACGATCTGTTCTGATACCTGATGTCAAATTTTAAATTTTCTCCATTTTAACTCCCAGGTTTGATCTATGGGTATCTGGGGTATAACAATATATTCCCCTTGGGAACATTCATCCTCAAATGTTAGAAAACCTATAGAAAACCAGAGAATGGCAATCTTTATACACAAATACTGATCATGAAAGCTGAAAACTAGCAGAATGACTATCTCTAAACTGAATCACAAGTCTGAACTTAATTCACTAATCATGCACATGTTTATTTACATGAAAGAAATTGAGACATATGAACTAAAAATAGTTTTGGGAAAGGAGTTGATACCTTGAACTGAAACTGAGTCGGAAGGGGACAAGTGGGGGTATCTAGCCATCATATCCGCTTCAGCCTCCCATGTAGCTCCCTCAACATGTTGATTTTTCCATAAGACCTTGATTGAAGCTACCTCCTCATTTATCAGCTTACGAACCTGATGGTCAAGGATCTGGACCGGGTCCTCCTCGTATGAGAGACTATCTTTCACTCCCACACTGTCCAATGGCACAATTGAAGTTGGATCACCAATGCACTTCTTCAATAGTGACACATGGAATACTGTGTGCACAGACGCCAACTCTGAAGGTAATTCCAGCTCATAAGATACCTTGCCAATTCGCCTCAAAATTCTGTAGGGTCCCACATATATCAGACTGAGCTTTCCCTTCTTCCCAAATCTCATCAGCCCTTTCATGGGTGAAATTTTCAGGTAAACCTAGTCATCCACAATAAACTCCAATTCTCTTCTCATCACAGCAGCATAAGATTTCTAATGACTCTGAGCTGTTTTCACTCTTTTTCTGATGAGTTGTACCTTCTACATAGATTCATGAAAAGATTCTGGCCTGATTATAGCAACTTCACCAACCTCAAACCACCCAATAGGAGACTTGCACCTCCTACCTTACAATGCCTCAAACAGGGCCATCCGGATACTGGAGTGGTAGTTGTTATTCTACGCAGACTCGATAAGAGGAAAGTGGTCATCCCAATTGCCCTTTAAGTCTATCATGCATGCTCTCAACATATCTTCTAAGGTCTGAATAGTCCGCTCAGCTTTCCCATCCGTCTGCGGGTGAAAAGCTATGCTGAGCTGGACCTGGGTACCAAGTCCTTTCTGAAAAGACTTCTAGAAATGCGAGGTGAACTGGATACCTCTGTCTGAGATGATGGAGAATGGCATCCCATGAAGTCTGACCAACTCTCCGATATAAAGCCTAGCATAGTCTCTAGCTGAATCTGTAGTTTTAACTGGGAGGAAATGTGCTGACTTAGTCATCCGGTCTACTACTATCCAGATAGAATTATGTTGACAACGAGTTTAAGGTAGACTCGTAATAAAGTCCATATTCACTTATTCGCACTTCCACGTGGGTATGCTGATATCCTGGGTCATACCTCCCGGTCTTTGGCGCTCTACCTTGACTTGCTGGTAGTTCGGGAACTTAGCTACGAATTCGGTGATGTCTCTTTTCATGCCGTTCCACCAGTAAATATCCCACAAATTGCGGTACATATTAGTAGCACCTGGGTGGATTGAGTACCTCGAACTATGTGCTTCAACCAATATCTGCTGTCTCAAGTCACCAACGTTCGGTACACATAATGTACCCTAGTAACAAAGCACACCATCTCCCCCTTGGGAGAAAGACTCAACCTCCTTTCTAAGAGCCACTTCCTTAAGTTTAAGTAAAATGGGATCTTCATCCTGTTTGGACTTAACTTCAACAACCAAAGAGGAATCTGACCCGCTTTGCATCACCACTCCACCCTTAGTTGAGTCAACCAACTGCACCCTTAATCGAGCTAGTCTGTGAACATCCTTCGCCAATTCCTTTTTGCCTTCCTGAACATGAGCCATGCTACCCATAGACACTCTGCTTAGGGCATCAACCACCACATTGGCTTTGCCCGGGTGATATAGTACGCTCATGTCTAATCCTTCAGGAGCTCTAACCACCTTCTCTGATGAAGATTTAGGTCCTTCTGACTGAATACATACTAAAGGCTATGTGATTGATGAAAACATCAACATGAGCCCCGTACAGGTAATGTCTCTATATTTTCAGCGCAAACACCACCGCTGCCAACTCCAAGTCATGAGTTAGATAATTCTTTTCATGAACCTTGAGCTGTCTAGAGGCATAGGCTATCACTTTTCCCCGCTGCATCAGAACGCAACCGAGTCCAACTATGGAAGCGTCGCAATATACTACAAACCCGTCTGATCCTTCTGGTAGGGTCAACACTGGAGCGGTAGTGAGTCGAGTTTTTAACTCCTGGAAACTCTTCTCACACGGATATGACCACAGAAATTTCACCTTCTTTTGAGTCAGCCTAGTTAGAGGAGATGCTATGGAACAAAAGCCTTCCACAAAGCTTCGGTAATAACCGGCCAAACTCAAGAAACTTCTAATTTTGGTTGGGGAGGTAGGTCTGGGCTAGTTTTTTACGGCTGCTATCTTTTGAGGATCAACCTGAATACCCTTACTCGAGACCACATGGCCCAAGAAAGTCACGGACTTCAACTAGAATTTGCACTTGATGAAATTGGCAAACAGCCGTCGGTCTCTGAGTGTCTGAAGCACTATCCTCAGGTGATTAACATGCTCTTCCCCAATTATGGGGTATACCAGAATGTCGTCGATAAATACGATGATGAACATATCTAGATACTGCTTGAAGACTCTGTTCATCAGGTCCATAAATGCTACAGGGCTTTTGTTAGTCCGAAGGACATAACCTCAAACTCGTAGTGACCATACTAAGTCCTGAAAGCTATTTTCGGTCTGACCTTTAGCTGATGATACCCCGTCTTGAAATCTATTTTGAAAAATCAGCTAGCTCCCTGAAGTTAGTCAAACAGGTCATCAATTCTGGGTAGGGGATACCTGTTCTTGACTGTGACCTTGTTCAACTGGCGGTAATCTATGCACATTCTAAGGGTACTATCTTTCTTTCGCATGAATAGCATTGGAGCACCCTAGGGAGAGATGCTAGGTCTGATAAAACCCTTATCAAGAAGATTTTTTAACTGCTCCTTCAACTTCTTAAGTTCAGCCGTAGCCATTTTATAAGGAGGGATGGAGATGGGCAGAGTATTTGGAATAAGGTCTATACCGAAGTTGGTTTCCCGTTCAGGAGGGACTCCGGGCAAATCTTCAGGGAAATTCACTGACAACAAGGATTGACTAGATAGTTGGGGTCTTAGAGTCGAAATCCTTAACCCGAACTAGATGGTAAATACATCGCTTAGATATAAGCTTCCTGGACGTAAGGTAGGAAATAAACCTACCCTTAGGCATTGAACTACTGCCTATCCATTGTAGAGCTGGCTTATTAGGGAACTGAAACCTGATGACCCTTGTTCATTCGACTGAGGCATAACCGGAGTATAACCAATCCATGCCAAGAATGAGATCGAAGTCGGCCATGTCTAACTCTACAAGGTCAACTGGAACGACTTTATTGAAGACTGAGATTGGGCAGTTTTTACACACCGGGCTGGCTCTAACTGACTCACCAACTGGGGTGGAGACTGAGAATGGTTCTGAGAGGTCCTCTGGACTGATATTAAACTGGACTGCTACGTCGGGAGTCACTAATGATATATGGCCCCCGGATCAAGTAGGGCATTTACCTCTAGATGGAAAAGACGTAACATACTCGTGACCATATCCAGTGAGTTCTCCTGATCCTTATGAGATGACAATGCATAAAATAGTTTTGGTGTTGATCGCCCTCCGTACCTGATGTATTAGCCTACTGAGTTGGTCGACCTACTGGAGCTGCTGAGGTAGTGTATTGTGATCTCCCCCGTCCTGCTGATGGGCTTTCCTTAAGCCGATGCCCAAGCTGTCCACAACCAAAACAACCCTCTCGACCCTGGAGACACTCTCTTGGGTGGTTCTTGCCACACTTGGGGCAAGCTAGATACCTGTTACCGGCACTGTAACTCTGGGACTGAGAGCTAGATGCTCCACCCCTATGATCTTGGCGGGACCAAAAGGTAGGGGAGCTGGCTGAGCTGGGTGAGCTGGGTGTTGGAGCCCTCTGCTACTGTTGTGGGTGGCTGCTACCGCCAGACCTCTAGTGGTTATAATCTGATTGGTCAGTCCTTGCCCTCTTGTTCTTTCGCTCCATATCCCTCAATTTTTCGGCCTCAATCTGCTAGACATAGATAATCAGGCTGGAGAGGTCAATATCCTTAATTAGCATTGCCGTCCTGCACTCTTTGAGGACTAGGTTCGATACTCCATTCACAAATTTCAGCATGCGAGCCCTTGGCTCGGCCACCATCTCTGGAGCGTATTTGGACGACCTGGTGAACTCTAGAGTGTACTCTTCTATTGTCCGATTTCCCTGTCTCAGGTTCATGAACTCCTTTACCTTTCCTCCCTGAGCTCTCGAGGGAAGAATCTGTCCAGGAAGGCTATAGTGAACCCCTCCCATTCCACCGGTCCTGCTTCAGCTGGCCTCCCCTCCTTCCACTGCTCGTACCAGACCTGCGCTACCCCTTTCAGCTGGTAGGCAGCCAAGTAAGTACTCTCTGAGGGACTGATACCTATAATTCTGGTGATCTTTTTAGTCTCATCCACAAATGCTTGTGGGTCCTCTCCCACCTTAGATCCATGAAAATCCGGAGGGTTCATCCGGGTAAAGTCCCACACTCGGGCAGCTACTATGGAACCATTATTGTTGATTGGAACCACCTTCTGATTCACCTAGTTGGTAACAGTTTGGGTGAGTAGCTGAATGGCTGCCCTGAATTTTGTGGTAGACACCAAGTCATCCTGAGGGGATGCCAAGGCTGGTGGGGCAGGTCAGTGAGCATTACCAGCCCTTCTTCCATTACCAGGTCACGGAGGCATGGTTCACTGAAATGAAATAGAGCACAAGTTAGGAGAATGTTTCTGAAACTGAATTTCAACGCACGATTAGGAGTAGAGGTGTTCGTGGTTCAATTTGGGTCGGTTTTTGACTAAAACCAAAACCAAACCAATTTAGTCGATTTTTAAATTTCTATAACAAAATCAAACCAAATAAAATAAATAACCATCGGTTTGGTTCTTGCCGGTTTGGTTCGGTTTTTTGGTTTATAACTAGCTAATGATAAATTAATAATAGTAAAATGACATAGACATGAGATGATTATTTCAAGTGAACATTAGGAATCAACAAATTTCTCTCTACTATCACGAGATGAATGTATCTGAATCTTCTATTATTTTTCAACACTATTCCAAAGTTTTAGCATGTTTAAGTTGCATAAATGTAAAGATTTTTCCACTTCACATGTCTAATATCCACACAGAAATAATATACAACTTTATATAGAATGACCAACCCTTCAAAAATTAAAGAAGCAAATAATTGAAGAGTAGATGGATGTCTTAACAAAAGAAAATTAAAAAATCGACAATATGTCACCACATATAAACAATTAGACTTAGAGTATTAGGTTTGGACATATTTTTTAAGTAATAGAATTTAAAAGTGTTGTAGTGCATATGAAATAAAGTATAATAAAACTAAATTAATTATTAAAAGATATAAAATATTTATAATTATTTATGAAAAACTACTAACATATATTCAAATAATTATAAAATTTACGTATAAAATTTATCGGTTCAGTATGGTTTTTTCTTCATTTTTTTTAGGAAAACCAAAATAAAACCAAATATCATCTATTTTTAAAATTTAAAACCAAACCAAACCAATCGAAACCAAATGTCGGTTTTTTTAATCGGTTTGGTTTGGTTTGGTTTTTCACCAAACCGTGAACACCCCTAATAAGGAGTATGAAATAAAGGAAATTTTTTCTAATAACATCTCGTAGCCTCCCCATCATAAGTGTTTCACGCTTCACACCCATGAAGAGGACTCTACTCGATGCAACTTTCAGACATCCGAGGATACACTAAACCTATTGCTCTAATACCAAATTTGTCACACCTCGAGCTTACAACCTAGACGGGACACGGAACTTGGAGCCACAAGTGGCCCTAAGTCAACCCCTTGGTATATCATACAGTAGCATTCTAAGCAACATATAATATATACAGCGGAAGTTTAAAGCATAAATATAAATACTTGAAAATATTAGAACAAAGCTACATGTCTGAAACAAAACCAATCTGCGTCCGAAAGCCACTATGACTGATGAGTTATTTGGAAAAGCCCCCAACTAACTCCAAATCTAAATAGAAAGAAAGAAAATAGAGCTGAAGTATATAAATCTCCATCCTCGAAGAATGAGGACTCACAAACTAGAATAGCTGAGGTCTTTGATGAGCGGTCGGTTAACGAAGCTGAGACTGAGATCCTACAGCTGTATCATAAAACGATATAACATAAAAGTATGCATTAGTACTTTAAATATACTGACTAAGTGAGAGAAACATAACACAATGGGATAAATAAGAGAAAACGCTGAACTGATAAGACATGCAATGACCAACTGAAGCTACTGAACTGAATAACTGAAATACTGAGGTGGTCTAAAAGACCCTGTCTGATGGTCAAAGCATGTTCTAAGTCTGGAATACTGATCTGTACGAACTGAAACGGGACTAAACTGACTAGTGGGAAAGTCTATAATCGACATATAACCATGTGAGCTAGATGTGGAGTCCGATGTATACACCCCATCGGTTAGACCTAATATACCTTGCCAGGGTATAAAGACATGAACTGGGTGATCTCAAGAGTCTGGGGCTCGTAATGGGAGACTCAATGATTCGTTACCTGGTGACCACGACTCGGGGTCACCACTCGTCAGGTACGCTGCCCCAACTCAAAATAATTTTTATTTAGCTGACCAGGACTCATCCCACAAATCATGGTGACTGACCACGACTCATGGGGCCCTTCCATTAGGTACATTGACTCCCTTCCATTTCTCAATCACCCTTTCCCATGACTGACCTAACGAGTCGTGGGGCCCGACCATGACTCGTGGTCATATCCGTGGAGAGTCAACTTCCCAATATCAAACCCAAGACTTCCCAATATCAAACCCACTCTTGAGCCTCACCACGAGTCACATCACGACTCGTAGGCTGCTCTTATAGGTCACCTCATGACCCGTTCTGATACCTGATGCCAAATTTTAAATTTTCTCTATTTTAACTCTCGGGTCTAATCTTTGGACTTCTGGGGTATAACAACTATCCTCCCATCAGGACCAGGAGAACTCAGCTGACGTAGTTACTGGTATGTTACGTCTCTTTCAGATAGATGTGTATGCTTTACTAGATTCAGGAGCCACACTTTATTTCGTTACTCCTTACATCACGGTCCAGTTGATATTAGTCCAAAAATTCTCTTGAAGCCATTTTCAATCTCTACTCCGATTGGTGAGTCAGCTAGAGCCAGTTGGATATATAAGAATTGTCCGATCATCATGTTATATAAAGTCACCTCAGTTGCTCTAGTAAAATTAGATATGATTGATTTTGACCTCATTCTGGGCATGGACTGGTTACATTCTTGTTATGCCTAAGTTTACTGCAGAACCAGAGTCGTTAGATTCCAATTTCCTAATGAACCAGTCCTAGAGTGGAAAGGTAGTACTTCAGCGACTAAGGGTTGATTTATCTCATTCCTCAAGGCGAGGAAAATGATCTCAAAGGGGTATATTTATCAGTTGGTTAAGGTTAAAGATTCTAGTTCCTAAACCCTGAGTCTTCAATCAGTTCAAGTCATTACTGAGTTTCCAGATGTGTGTCCTGAAGATTTTCTCAGAGTCCCCCCTTAGTAGGAAATAGATTTCGGAATAGACCTTCTCCCAAATACCTACCCTATCTCAAATTCCTCCTTGCAGAATGGATCTAACTTAGCTTACGAAGTTAAAGGAACAACTGAAATACCTTTTAGATAAAGGTTTCATCAGACCCAGGATCTCTCCATGGGGTGCCCCAGTCCTATTCATGCAAAAGAAGGACGGTATACTCAGAATGTGCATTGACTAACGTCAGCTAAATAAGGTCACAATCAAGAATAGGTATCCTCTACCTATGATTGATGACTTGTTCGACCAACTCTAGGGAGTTAGATGTTTTTCCAAGGTAGATCTCAGATCAGGATACCATCAATTCAGGGTCAGAGAATGTGACATTCCAAAAATTGCTTTCAGAACTCGGTATGGTCATTATGAATTTATCGTTATGTCTTTTGGAATAATGAATGCTCTTACAGCTTTTATGGATTTGATAAATAGGGTATTCAATCCATACCTAGTCATGTTCGTTATTATCTTCATAGATGATATTCAGGTCTACTCTAGAATAGAGGAAGAACATGAAGACCACAGAGAATAGTTTTGTAGACTCTCAGGGACTACCAGTTGTTTGCTAAATTCAACAAATGTGAATTTTTGCTAAAATCAGTGGCATTCCTCGGTCATGTTATCTCCAGTGAGGATATTTAGGTAGATCCCCAAAATATAGCAGTGGTTAAGGATTGGCCAAGACCTACTTCTCCGTTAGACACCAGGAGTTTCTTAGGCCTGGCTAGCTATTACAGATGGTTCATAGAAGGATTTTCCACCATTTCTTCTCCTTTGACTAGACTAACTCAAAAGAAGGTGAAGTTTCAGTGGTCAGATGTATGTGAGAAGAGTTTTCAGGAGCTGAAGACTCAACGCGCTACAGCTCCAATTTGGACTATGCTAGAAGGTTTAGACGGGTTCGTGATCTATTGTGATTCCTACGAAATTGGCCTTGGTTATGTTTTGATGCAGCATGGTAAGGTTATAACTTATCCTTTCAGACAACTCAAGGCTCATGAGAAGAATTATCTAACTCACGATCTCAAGTTAGTAGCGACAGTATTTGCCTTAAAGATTTGGAGGCACTACCTTTATGGTGTTCATATAGATGTGTTCACTAACCACAAAAGCCTACAGTATGTGTTCAGTCAGAAAGATTGATAACACTCAAACCATACCTCCTACCGAAGTATGAAGTGGATATTATCAATAAAGAACCTAACTAAGAAGTTGGGGTCGAACCCATAGGGAATATGGAAGAGCTAGACTAAATCTAGTAAGTGAACTTCTTGGTTAGTTACTCCATATTGGGGGTTCTAAAGAAAGAAATAATTAAAACAACTGTTAAAATTTTGGTTGAAATCAAGAATGAAGGATAACTAGGATTTTTGTTCCCCATGGGTTCATAACTGCTTCGGGTATACATAAGTGGTCATCACCAATGATTACTTGTAGAACTGATAACTAAAGTTCATCCAAACAACTGGTTCGTCCCTATTGGATGACTATGCTCAATCACCGGGTCAGGTCTATGAGCGATTGGAAACTAACCGTTATCAATATGTCCCAAATTTAACTATCTTGCGACCATAGCTCAAGTTACTACAATGATCATCAAGATCAAGGCTTTGTTGTAATTCTCTTTTCCTAATTTCTACCTCTCTAGGCTCAAGAAAGTAAAGAATTCATGCAAGTCCTAACGTTGTACACCGTTAAGAAACGTTTAAGCATGAAAAGAATACAATACAAGTGTTTTGCATTAGTTATAAATCACTTTTATGTAACCCTAGCTTGTTAATCTACCATGGTTCCCACAATCCTACTATGGAGGTTTGAGCCTCTATTAGTTGCAAGATTGTGATTTGCATTCATAATTAAATACATAAATCAATACTTACAATCGTAGATGAGAGAAAAACTTCTTTAAATAAATCAGAAAAATCCTCAAGAACAAAGTATGAAGATTAAGAAGAAATCAAGAAAAGGTTGATCACAACTCAATTCTATATTTTTCCTCTTTTCATGCCTCTCTATTACAAAGTAATGGTTTTTGATCGTCTCCCTAATGTTCTCTAATAAAAATAAAACATAAAACATATTTATAAAAACATAAAAATCCTTTTCCTAGGCTAACAGGGTGAATTTCTATAACTGGTGCCGCCTGTGCCACGATCGATCCTATGACCCGTAGCAGGTTTGTACGGGTCGTACCTGCACCCTGTATGTTCTTGACCGATTGAAAATTAACTAAGTGTTGGAAGTTGGTACAACTCGTACATGCTTCCCACTGACTTGGGCATAATTACGTGCCTAAGTGCTATTTTATAACTTAGTTTAGTCAAGTTTGTCAATTAAATTAATTATGTTCTCATGTGATTTTGTATAATTTCGTGCATAAATTAACCAATGTGATTAGCTCTTTGTTTTGTAGGTGAAAAATGCAAGGGATGAGCTTAATATGATGATGCATGAAGATAAAGGAAGTTCGAGATTAAGTGAAAGGAAGATGGCATGAAGAAAACATGGAAGTGCCTTGATCACACCCTGCAGCGTGCCATGGTAAGAGATTGCCATGATAGGCACCGTGTCACACAGACAAGAGTGCGTGCGAGGAGTTGCCAAGCAGTGTGCCTGCGCGAAAATGCCGTGCCACACCGGCCAAGGTCCGCGCCAACAGGCATGTCACGCCCCATGCCATGCACGCGCGAGGAGATGTCAACTATCGAGATTCCAGTGATGCTGCGCATCCAGTTCGTGCCACGGCATGTGAGAGGTGCGATGGCCTCCGTGTCACGCCCGATGCCTTCGCCCACTCCTTGCCAAGGCCACCTATGCAATGCACCTGCGTGACCAGTCCGTGCCACGGAGTTGCTGCTGCGCGATAGGCAGCATGGCACGAGGCTGGTCCATTGCTAGCCAAAATTGCATTTTTTCCATTTAATATAAATAGGACACTTAGCTCCAAAATCATTTATCATGAAATATTTTTAGGAAAACAGAAAGAAGCAAAGGGAGAAGTGAGGAACTCTACCTAGGGTTCATTATTTTTCATTTTCTTTTAACTACTCTTGTAAGTATCGTACTCTAATTATGTTTATGAGTATTTGTACGAACATGAGTGGCTAAACCCTTCCTCTAGGGTTGAGGCCACATGATATGATTGTAAATTCATGAAATCTTCTTTGGTTTGAGTTTTTAGTTATTGTTTTGTCTTATATTCTTTATTATTGTTGTTTTTATGCTTGGCCACCATGAAAACAAACTCGTTAAGCTTAGGTAAAAGCTCGAAGGAGTAACCCTAGGCTAGAACAGAAGAATATAGGGAGCAAGTTCTTATCTTTACGATAGGATTCACGATTAGGATAGAAATTATACATAATTTGCCTTGCTTGGTTGATAAAATGAGATGATAACTAGACACTAACGTAGAATTGTCACATCACTGCTCGTAGAAGCAATTGTGAAGCTAAGTCAGGTTAAATGATTAGAGGCATAAAAGTCCATAATCAAGGGTATAAACCCCGTGAACCACATCCACGTAGTTAAATTGCTCACGAATTAGGACGTCACGTCCCCGCTCAACGATGTAAGTGCGAGAATTATTTGTCATGTTTAGAGGCTTGAAAGACCATGAACACCACATTTTAACTATGTGAGACAACAACTGAAGTTTTCATACTCAAACCATTGTGAATTATAGAATTACATGATTATCAGCCTTAATTCTAGTTGCTTCTTGTATTGTTTCTCAATTATTTTCTGATCACTGCTAGATTTAATTAAAATTATCCAAAATATCTTCTATCAACACTTGTGAAGATTAAAGTAACACTTGAACTTGAATATTCGCTGAATTTGTCCAATCCATGTGGGTTCGACATTCGGCTTTTAAAAAGAGCCACTGTATTACTTGTACGACCGCGTATGCTTGCACGTGCGTTGGGGCGCAACAATTTTTTGGTGCCGTTGCCTGGGACTGGCAGCGTTTAGTGAATATTTTTGTTTTTGTGTAAATTTTAATTTTCTTAAGTGTTGAAAAACTTGGTCTTAGTCTGCCATATTGCAGGTAACATGTTGTCCTTGCAGAACTGGCAAGGAATAGTGAGCTGGTGGAACCTTTGTTAGAACTTGAACGCCAACTACATTTGCTCAGGAGGGAAGCTCTAGAGCAGAAGTTGAAAAGGTTACAAGAACAGTTACAACAACCTCCACCAGTTGAACAGGTAGAGTTGTTACCTAATCAGATTGTAGCACTTCCAGTTCGCGAAGTGGCAATCCCACTAGCGACGAATGTTACCTCCAGTATCAGTAAACCGGAGCCTAGAGGGAACTTTGAGCTAAAATAGAACATGGTGCAACTATTACATTCTAGTGGCCAGTTCACTGGAATGACTCATGAGGACCCACAACATCACTTACAAAATTTCTTGGAGATCAGTTACACTTTTGTCCCCACCGGAGTGTCAACTGACTATGTACGACTCACACTCTTCCCATTTTGATTATTGGGAGAGGCAAAAAGGTGGTTGAAGGTTGAGCCACCAAATTCCATTACTTCTTGGGACGACCTAGCAAGGAAGTTCCTCATCAGATTCTTCCCTTCAAGCAAGACTGCCAAGCTCAGAAGTGAGATATTAAGTTTCAAGCAGAGGCCAGAGGAGAACTTATATTTGGATTGGGAGAGATTCAAGTCATTGTTGAGAGATTACCCCCATCACCAGCAGTCCAATGAGGTATTAGCTCACACCTTTGTAGAGAGTATAGACCCGCATACGAAGATTCTATTAGATTCTGCATCGGGTGGGCAATCACTGGAGAAAACATATGATGAGTTGTACACTCTGTTGAATAGGATTGCTCAAGGAAATCCAGAGTGGCACAACAAATCATTAAGAGGGGCTGGAAAGAGAGCAGCAAGACTGATAGAAGTGGATAGTGTCAAGCCTTAGCAGGACATCTAGGGTCATTTCAGCATCAGATGATGACTCAGTTCAACAAACTGAGTATGAACCAACCACAAGGATAGGTGAATGGAATTCAATAGGCTCCAAGTTGGTGTGAAATCTGTGGTAATAATGAGCATAATGCTGAATCTTGCGAGGCCAATCCTAAATCAGTCAATTTTATGGGGAATGTTTAGAGAAACAATCAAACTTATGGGAACACCTACAACAAAAATTGGCAGAGCCACCCAAATTTCTCTTGGGGTGGCAACCTAAGTCAGAGCTACCAGCAGCCTCAGTAGCAGCAGTATCAGCAACAGAACTAGCAGAACGGTGGCCAACCGAGCAACAACAACATTGAGGATATGTTGCAAAAAATTATGGCCACTTAGACCCAATTGGCAGAGAATCAAGCATTGATGGCTTCAGATATATTTAAAATCAATAGTTGGCCACCCGAAATCTAAAGAAGCAGACGGATCAATTAACAGCTCCTCAGCACACCAAATCTTAGGGAGGGTTACCCAGTGACACAGACACAAACCTCTGACAGGTCAATGCCATCAGTCTGAGGAGTGGCAAGAAATTGGCTGATGCACCACCAAAGGAAAAGGGAAATGAGGTGCAGCCGGAGCTGGTTAGATAGGGTCTATATACTGACAAGGGAGATAATTAGAGTGCATAAAAACACAATGCACGATTATTGTTGTATCCAGCACAAAGACCACCACCACCATTCCCGCAAAGGCTCAAGAAGCGCAAGGAGGAAGAATTCTTTAAAAAGTTCTTCGATATTTTCAAAGAACTTCACATCAATTTGCCCTTACTTGATGTATTACAGGGAATGCCAAAGTATGCAAGTACTTGAAAGATGTGGTGGCCAAAAAGGTAAGTTGGTGGATGTACAAACAGTGGAACTGACTGAGGAGTGCATCTACAAGGTGATGAGCAAGATGCCGAAAAAGCTCAAGGACATAGAGTGTGAACATGTAGCCCTTAGAACATGAGGACTCACCAAATACGCAGAGAGCAAGTCCAAGTCTATCTACAGTTAAGGATGCACCTAAGAACTGGGACATGTATCATGAGACGATACAACTAAGAAGTATGCGGTCAATACGTGGAATGTACTGAGTATGCAAGGTAAGTAAAACGGACATTTAAAACATGTATAAAACTCATAAGTGATCATAAGAGTAGGACAATATGCTCATAACATAATTATCGTAATATAACATAAGGCTCGAGGTTTTGGAAACATTCATAACGTAAACATAGTCATAATCATAATAGAAGAGCCTTAATTAACATAACTTTAGCCAACATTCATAATCATAAACATGCATAAATCATGAGGAACAGTGGAAGATTCTCTTAACCGACATACCCCATATGAGCACACATGAAGCTCGACTTATAACCCTAGTTGGGAGGGTGTTCGTACCTTGCCAAGGGTAGGAACCATGAAGGGCGTGATCACACATGAAAAGGGACAATTGGAAAAGGAACAAACATGAAAGGGTTCCAACATACCTACGGTGGCACGTAGTTCATGAGATCCGGGGCTTAACATGGGCCCGGAACCTACTCGGTGTTCGATACTACTTCCAAAACATATATAGTGCTTATAGCAATACATACATGATTTTATGGGCTAGTCAAATCATGATAATCATAAACATGCTTGAACATACATGAACTAGCCATGACTTGAGGCCCGTGGGTCGGCCAAAAACATAATTCATGCTTTCTTGTACATCATGCATATAGTTTAAATTTCCGTAAGAGAATAATAGATAGCATAATATATTGATGATTTAATTTATAATACATGCTGGGCTTATCAAAACATCAATGGATCAATATGTCATAAATCAATTTATCATGGGCATGCATAATCGGTTTTAAATTATTAGAAATTCGAAACCAGACATACTAATATCAATTTAGAGTGTAAAAGATGACCAAAATCATTAGATAATGATAGGGTTTCAAAATAACAATACCCATGATTAAATCATTAAATTTTATACAAACCGAATATAAACCCCATGTGTTCTCAAATAAATTTTGAGTAATTAATATAGAAGGAGCATGGGTGTGGAAGAATCCACCCATTGAAGACCTTACATACCTGGGATTATCAACTCCTAACCTTCCTTAAAATCCCAAGAATGAAATTGGAAGAATTGAGGTGAAAACCTTGAAATCTCCCCTTGAATCACCTCTCAAAGTTCTTGCATGCATGAATGAGAGTTTAGAATTGGTCATCCTCTTAAAAACTCAGCTTTTCCCAAGCCAAAACAATATAGTTTAGGGTCTAAAAGCGTGGAAGAGTTGAAAATGCCCTTAAAAATTATATTCCTGAAAACTGTACCGGATGGACCAATGACGAACCCAACGGGTCGTGGCAACGTACCACTACTCGTGGTATCGAGTCGTTGGGTCCACTGCCTCATAACACATCTCAGATCCTTCCCACGACTTGTTAGGATGAGTCGTTACATCGAACCACGGGTCGTTACTTCGACCGTTGTCAACTCCTTGACCAAATCTGGCTTCCTCACTACGAGCCTCACCACGACTCGTGGTGGCTTCCAACTGGTCATGGTCTCAACCTGTTGTCCGCACTGGAAACCTCAACCCACAAGCAATGACTTGAAACAATGGGCCGTTCCTCCTTACCACAAATCGTGGGATGCCCCGTTGTTTCTCCCTCAGCCTAAACTCAGTCCTTCTAACAACTGGTAACAATGACACGTTGTTCCTGACAACGAGTTGTTACATCGTCCGTTGTCACCACTGATCCCCTGAACCCCTATTCCATGACTTATTTCGACGACTTATGGTTCCCTACCACGAGTCGTAGAGTCACCCGTCCTATGATATTTTGCCAGTTTTTCTGCACTTTTCAAATTCAACTCCTGGGTCTATTCTTAGGCCTTTCCGGGGTATTACAATGTCTCCCCCTTGGAAACATTCATCCTTGAATGTAGGAAAGAAGAAACAAACAGAAACATGCAATTTATTATAGCAATATACTGATCATTTTAACCAAAATTTTCACGAAATGACTACCTCCGAATAAAACCACATAGCTGAACTGATGTTATACTTCACATACGCATTCATACATATAAAAGAAACTTGCGCACATGAACTGAATATGAAAACTAGATAGAGTCATAAGACAAAACTGATACCTCAAGTCGGAACTAAGCCGGTAGAGAACAAATGTGGATATCTAGCCATCATATGCTTCTCCCTCAACATGCTGATTTCTCCCTAAAACTTTAACCGAAGCTACTTCTTTGTTTCTCAACTTCTGAACCTGACGATCCAAGATCTCAACGGGAATTTCTTTATGACTGAGGCTGTCTTTCACCCCAATGTTGTCTACTGGAACTACCAACGCTGGATCACCTAAACACTTCTTCAAAAGTGATACATGGAAGATGGGATGAACTGAAGATAACTCCAATGGCATGTACAACTCATATGCCACCTTACCAACTCTTCTCACAACCTGGCAAGGACCAACATAGCGGGGACTGAGTTTACCTTTCTTTCCGAACCGCATGACTCCCTTCATGGGAGATACCTTTAGAAATACCCAGTCATCTACATCAAACTCCAGATCCCTTCTCCTCACATCAACATACAATTTCTGACGACTCTGAGCGGTTTTTAACCGGTCCCTTATCATCTGGACCTTTACCATGGCCTCATGAACCGAATCAGGTCCTATTATAGCTGCCTCACCAACCTCATACCATCCGATGGGAGATCTACACCTCCGCCCATAAAGGGGCCTCGAACGGTGCCATCTAGATACTGGAGTGATAACTGTTGTTATAGGCAAACTCAATCAAGGAAATTTGATCATCCCAACTACCTTTGAAATCCATAACACATGCCCTCAACATATCCTCGAGGGTTTGAATGGTTTGTTTACCTGGCCATCCGTTTGCGGATGGAATGCTGTGCTGAGCTTAATCTGAGTCCCAAGTCCCTTATGAAAAGACCGCCAAGACTGGGAGGTAAACTGAGTACCTCAGTTTGAAATAATAGACAAGGTCACTCCATGAAGTCAAACCAACTCTCGAATATACAACTTGGCATTATCATCCGCTGAATCCGTGGTCTTGACCGGTAGGAAGTGTGCAGCCTTTGTTAACCTGTCTACCACCACCCAAACGGAATCATAGTGTCGGTGAGTACGAGGTAGGCCTATAATAAAATCCATATTAATCTCATCCCACTTCCAAGTGGGAATGCTCATATCCTGAAGTACACCTCCCGGCCTCTGGTGCTCGACCTTCACTTGCTGACAGTTTGGACACTTGGCTACGAACTCTACGATATTCTTCTTCATACCATTCCACCAATAGATTTCCCTCAAGTCCCGATACATCTTCGTGGATCCCGGATGGATGGAATATGTGGTACCATGTGCCTCATTCAATATCCGGACTCTCAAATTATCAACGTCCAGAACACATAACTGACCCTGGTATTGAAGGACACCATCTCCCCCTTGGGAGAAAACCTCCACCTTTTGACTCCGCACCGCTTCCTTCAGCCTTCTCAAAATCGGATCCTCATCTTGCTTAGATTTGACATCAACCACCAAAGATAATTTTGACCCATTCTTTACAACAACGTCGCCATCGATCGAGTCGACCAATCTAACCCCCAACCTTGCGAGTCGGTGGACATCCTTCACCAACTCCTTCTTTCCCTCATCCACGTGGGACACACTCTCCATAGAGAGCCTACTAAGCGCATCCGCCAACCACATTTGCCTTTCTCGGTTGGTAGAGGACACTCATGTCCTAGTCCTTTAGCAACTCCAACCACCTCCTTTGCTAAAGATTTAGATCCTTCTGTATGAACACATATTACAAGCTCTTGTGATCCGTAAATACATCCATGTGGACCCCATACAAGTAATGCCGCCATATCTTAAATGCAAACACCACCACGTCCAATTCAAGATCATGGGTTAGGTAATTCTTTTCGTGAACCTTTAACTATCGTGAGGCGTATGCTATCACCTTCCCAAGATGCATCAACACACATCTCAGTCCAACTCTTGAAGTATCAGAATATACAACAAAGCCATAGGTACCCTCGGGTAAAGTCAACACTGGTGCTGAAGTGAGCTGGGTCTTCAATTCCTGGAAGCTTTTCTCATAATCCTCTGACCATTGAAACTTCACCTTTTTCTGAGTCAACCTAGTCAAAGGTTCCACATTAGATGAGAAACCCTCAACAAACCTCCGGTAGTAGCCTGCTAGGCCCAAGAAACTTCGAATTTCTGAAGGATTCACCGGTCTAGGCCAATTCTTCACCGGTTTGATTTTCTGATAATCCACCCTTATGCCCTCACTCGACACCACATGGCCCAAAAATGCCACCGAGTCCAGTGAAAATTCCACACTTGCTAAACTTTGCTTATAGCTGACGATCCTTGAGGGTCTGAAGTACTACCTTGAGGTGAGCGACATTTTCCTCCTCGCTCCGCGAGTATATAAGGATGTCATCAATGAAAAAAATCACGAACATGTCCAAATATTCCTTGAATACCCTGTTATCAGGTTGATAAAAGCTGTAGGAGCATTGGTTAGTCCAAAAGACATAATTACAAACTCATAGTGGCTATACCGGGTTCTGAAGGTTGTCTTTGGAATGTTACACTCCCGAACTCTGAGCTGGTGATATTCGGACCTGAGATCTATCTTCGAGATACACCTGGCACCCTGGAGCTGGTCAAATAAATAGGAAAAGGGTACCTGTGCTTAATAGTGACCTTATTAAGTTGTTGATAATCAATACACATCCGAAGGGAACCATCCTTCTTTCAAACAAATAGAACCGGTTCACCCCAACTTGCTTGGTCTAATGAAACCCTTATCCAACAAGTCCTTTGACTGATACTTTAATTCCTTTAGCTCTGCTGGAGCCATCCTGTAAGGAGGGATAGAAATAGGTTGTGTATCGGACAGTAGATCAATACCGAAATCAATTTCCCTCTCCAGAGGAACACCTGACAAATCATCAGGAAATACCTCCAGATATTTGCACACCACTAGAACTGACTGAATAGTCAGGGTCTTTAACTCCACATCCTTAACCCTAACTAGGTGGTACACGCGAACCTTAGAGATCATCTTCCCGGACTTAAGATTGGAAATGAACCGACCTACTGGTACCACTGAACTACCCTTCCACTCCAACACTGACTCACCCAAAAAATGAAATTCCACCATACGGGTCCTATAATTAATTGAAGCATAAGAGGCAAAAAACCAATCCCCACTAAGAATAATGTCAAAGTCAGTCATGGCTAACTCTACAAGGTCTGCGAAGGTAACCTTATGCAACATCGTAATAGGGAAACCTCTATATACCCGCCTAGCTACAACTGATTCACCGACTGGAGTAGATACGGAGAATGGTTCTAACAAAATTTCAGGACTAACTCCAAAACTGCTATCAATGTAAGGGGTCACAAAAGACAAGGTAGCTCCTGGATCTAACAAAGTATAAGCATCAATAAGGAAGAATTGCAACATACCCGTGACCACATCTGGTGACGCACTGGAGCATAAAACCTATTCCGGTGCTGACCACCTGCCAAACTAGTGGAGGCACCCTGCCGAGGGGGTCATGCTGCTGGAGCGGTAGAACTAGCTGCAGGGTAATCTCTGATCCTGTGCCAGGGTTTGCAATAGCCAAAACAAGCATCCGCACCGAGCAGGCACCTCCCGGGATGATTTTTGCCACATGTCGCACACGCTAGGAAAGTGCTCTCCACCTGCAAGCTACCATGATCGCTCGAGCCTGAAGCCCTGCTCCTCTGGTCTCCCCTAAACCCGAACTATGTGCTAGCCATGATGGAGCTGGAACAGTGATCTTGTGCTAGGACTGCTGATGGGATCCACCTCCTGACCTTGCCTGAGAAACCCCAAAGCTGTTGGTCTTGGCCCTCTTCGCCTCTCTCTGCCTCCAATAGACCGACTCCATCTACTAGGCATGCAATACAATTCGGGGAAAGTTGATGTCCTAGTGTAGCATGGCAATCCGACAATCCTTATCCAAGTAATCTGCTACTCCATGCACAAAGAAGCTCACCCGAGCCCATTGATCCGCCACCAACTTCAGAGCATATTTAGATAGCCGAGTGAACTCCAAGGCATACTCCTGGACAAACATATTAGCTTTTTTCAAATTCACAAACTCAGCGGCCTTGAGCTCCCTCATTTCCCGAGGGAAGAACTGATCCATGAACGCAGTGTGGAACTCATCCCAACCTATCGAGCCTGCAACCGCTGCCCTAGCATCTCTCCATTTCTTGAACCATGTACGTGCTACCCCCTTAAGCTGATAGGAGGGCATATCAACATATTCCCCATTATTCACCCCTATAACCTGGGTGATCTTTAGAATTTCCTCAATAAAGTCATATGGGTCCTCGCCTACTTTTGACCCTGTGAACTCCGGAGGGCTCATCCGTAGAAAGTCCCTCACCCTAACAACTTCCGTATTCCCATTTTGTGGATAATGGGCCACCATCTGATTCTGGACCTGAGCTGTCATGGCCTGTGCCAACATCTGGATCGCGGCCCTAAACTTGACATGGGCGGCTGGCTTTGGTACGTGCACCTCATGAATGGGTGGAGCTGGCTGATGCTTTCCATCATAGGCACCCTCATGATCATCACCATTACCGTTCCTCCTGACATTTACTCAGTGTGGAGGCATGATTCTACAAACGCGAATAGCATGAATTAGAGGAGTAAAAGATGTTCATTGCACGACATAGATCATGAAAGAAGGGAACATTCCTAAACGTCTAGTAGCCTCTTCGTCATAAGTGTGGCGCGCTTCACACCCATGAAAAAGACTCTATTTGACGCGGCTTTCAGACTCCCTAGGACACATAAACCTATTGCTCTGATACCAAGTTTGTCACAATCCAAACGTACACTCGGATCGTAGACACGGGACAAGGAGCCCCGAGAGACCCCAAGTCGACCCATGGCATGAGCATACATCTAATTCAATAACATGAGAGAAAGACTTAGCATAGAGAAAGTAATCATAACATAACATGAGGAAAAATAGTATAATACTGATACAATACAGTGGGATACAACTTTTGGTCTGATAAGCCTCTAAACATGAAAGGCGGATTGATGGGACAACTCCCCAACAAATCCAACATCTAGAAACTGAAGGAATAACATAGAGTGTGAATATGTAGCCCTCGGAACATGAGGACTCACCAAATACATAATGTCACCCAAATTAGACCTTGCAATTGAGATATAAGCAGTCGATTGTCAAAAATAGAACCCAACAAAGGTTGAGGTCGATCCCACAGGGAATATGGTAAGAACTTAGGTTAATGCGAATAACTATCACTATTGATTGACTTATTTCCGAAGGGGAAAAATATGGAATAATAAAAAAAGTGAAACTAATGAATGCTGTATCAAATTGGGTTTGTATTCAATTTACGACTAGACTAGGATTGGGTTCTCCAAGATTTCCTAAGCATAAGGATTATACACTAGTGATTTTTTCCGGTGTTTAACATGCAATATTGGTAATTTAGGTTCACCTAAATGGTTGGTCCCCTATCTAGGTTATTTGCACCACACAACTTGGTCTGTATACGGGTGTTCTTTAGTTGACCCTTACCCTTAATATCAGATTAGCTATTCCTTGGACAAGTTCAAGATATTAGATGAGGGTTGGTAGCCTCAAATCTCCGTTGTTAATCCCTTTTTCATTCATTACCTCCTTGATCCAGTAAGTAAGAATAAGGCAAATCATAACATTTGCAACCATCAAGAATCAATCAAAATGAAGGGAAAAACAATACATGCATAGAACTTCGTTCAAGAATCACTAAGTATTCTTACCTATGTGTTAATTCATCTTGGTTCCCACAAACCTAGTTTATGGGTTTAGCTACTCATGTTTGTGCTATTGCAATCACAAAATATAGAAGAAATCATAATTGCAATTTACGAAGTATTGTAGAATAAAAACCAAGTAGATTGAATAAAAATTCAAATGTAGCTTTCGTATCTTGAAAACTTTCTCAAGAATATCGCTCAAGATTCTCCCAAAAATAGGCTTCTCCACGCTCTCAACCCTCTCTCTCTGTAAAATAAACCTAAAACTGGGTATTTATAATACAAAGAAATCCTTTTTCTAAATAATCTAGAAACCAGGTCGGCAGTGGCAACGGGCCATGTGACCGATCATTAGGCCTTTTGACGAGTCATTCTTTGCTTTCAATCAATCGTCCTCAGCAATTTACCCAGGCCTGGCAACGGGTAATCTAACGACTCGTCATGCCTTAGCACGAGTCGTTAGATCCCTCGTGGTCTACTTCCTCAGAAATTCTAGTGCACCTAACGGATAGCTTTGGTGACCTTCCAATGAGTCGTTCGTTCAGGTGACAACTCGTGATGTCTCTCGACATCTTCACTGGATACGTAGTTGAACTTTTCTCTTCAATACCTAACAGTTGACCTCACAACTCGTTACCAAGTGTAATGAGTCGTTCCTCCAAATCGTCAAGTGCACTGTTTCAGCTCTTCAAAACTCCATCTTTTTTCCAACTCCTCAAGTGACGGGTTATACTCCCTGTTAATGACTCGTTAAGTGCCTAGCAGTCACCTTTCAGTTGTTTTCAGCATTAATTCGACCAAAATCACTTCCAGACCTATTTTCCTGCACATTAAGCACAAAATACTTTATACTCATATAAACATACCTAGAATGTGCATAATTTCTTGGTTTTAAGCGTCGAAAATGCCGTAAAATCAAGGAACATCAACACCCTCAACTTAGAACTTTTGCATGTCCTCAGGAAAAAATAAAACAAAATAATCTACTTCGACGCTTCAATCGGAAAAACTTTAGGAAACTTACATAGTCATCAAAATCAATTTTTCTAACCCATCCCTCATCATATCAACTAAAAACACTATGCATATGCAGAATTTCCAACCATAACATAGAGGAATCGAAACATGGCAAAATACTGTCACCAGCAACCATGCACATAAATCTATAATACCGCCCTAGACAATTTGCAGACGATTCTATTGACCAAGTGCTCTCACCTCAAAGAAGTCCCACACTCACACATATGTATATATTATCTTGTTATATTTTTCTTGGGACTAGGTAAGATCCACTCATGCTCAAAAAGAGATTCACAAATTGTATGCATACAATACCATGGCTTGCCTTTACTTTCAATACCTCGATTTTCAAACAAATAACTAGGATCATTATAGGACTTTCTCGGTTTGTAACGTAGGCTCAGGTATGGGTATGGTACATATGGATTTTATTAGCTCAACCCTCTTTGGCATTATGCTTTTTACTCCACTTTTCACTTTTTATTTCTATTTTCTCCCCTTTTCCTTTTTTGGCTTTAGACACTACGGATGCGGTTTCTTTTTATTCCACAAAAACTTATTGATGTCACACATTATTTTTCTTTTCTTTTCTTGCTTTTTGACAACAATATTTTTTTTCTATTTTTTTCTTTTCATCATGCATACCGCACCCGCTCTTTTTTCTTCTTTTTCATTACCCAACTTTACTTCCACCCGACTCTTCTTATTCACCCCTATCATAACCACCCTCAACTTAGGCGATTTGCCTGAGTTGAAGTTCACAATGTCCAAGGGGGGACCAGGGCCAAAACATGTTCATTCATAATAAAATTAGGTAGGTGAATTAGTGTGAATGAAAAGAAAGGTCAATTAAAGCTCAAACATTTGGATCAAGGGATTTTATTCACTTTGGTAGGTCTTTTAGGCTAAAGTGGACTCATAAATAAAAAATGACCTATGATCCTTTCCTAGTTCCTTATCCTCTATCTCGGTACAACTGACCAGAAAAGTTCTAGATTGACAAACACAATCGAATTCAGCTATCAGACCTTACTTCACACATAGCACCGGTCAACATCATCAATTCTACCCATCGCTAGTTCAGGTACAACCATACAATGGTAAACAAATTCACAGTTCCAATGCAATGCAAAGATTCACAAAGGTCATAATTGTCAACTCTCACATACACATATACAAAAATTTTTGGAGGGGTATCAAATCATCAAAAATCAAAATATTAAACAATTTTAGCTCTTTACTGCTTTCAGTTTTCCCAACTTTCTTCCGACTGCCAAAAAAAACACAAAAACACAAAATAAAATCCTAAACATGCCAGTTCTACTAGATATGGAACACACAAAGGAAAAGATATTGGCAAGAAAAACCCTTGAGTTATGTTCAGCAAAATAGAATGCACAAGTATCCCTTCCCCACCCCCATCAAAAAAACATGCGTCGTCCTCAACGCATATATGTACAAGAAAAAAACTAAGGGAATAGGAAACATACTTGTGCGACCTAGGTGTCAGCAACCTGGTTGGTGGAGAGTGTAGATACGCCTCCAACATCAACTCCAATATTGCCGGCATGACCCGGCGCATTCTCAGATCCAACTGAGCTCGTTACTTTACCATGAGCTCTCGCTGCCTCAGTCTCGGCTCTCAGTCGAGCCTCCTCTCTTGATTTGTGCAACGCTTTCTCCATCTCACTCCACTCCAGTTTTTTTCTGATGGAGCAGAGATGTATCAACATCATCACTTGCCTCCTCACGAGGCCTCTTCCCCTTTGCATGTGCCACCGGCTCCTCTGTGATGAAATAAAAAATCGGTGGTAGCTCCTCCTCAAACTCATCATCAATCACGGGGAGGACCGGTGGAGGTACCGCAGCTGTCTGTCGTGCGGTCAAGTCCCGCACCTTGGATTGTAATGCTCCTAGCTCTGCGTACCATCAGGATAACTCTGGCACCTGTAACTGTGCATGGCGCTCGTCCATCCTTCGCTCAAAAGCGTCCAGTCGCCCATGCACCGAACTGGACAGTGTCTCCAACTCCTTTGAAACCCACGGCTTGACCTACTCCATCAAGAATTTGACTTGTAGAGCCGTATGTGCCTGCTGCTTCTCTGCTTTAGCTAGCCGCCTAGGCATGTCAACCAAAAACTCCTGTGAAACTGTGACTAACCCAGCTGAGATGGATCGTGGAGGTGCGACTGATGGTCTGGATGCTGCTGGTACTATAGATGATGATTCTGGAACATCGTCGGGTGTGGAGGCATCCGCTGCATATGTAGCCTCAGCCTGGCTACCCATCTCTCTGCCCTCAGTAGGCTCTGCCGCTAACTCGGCAAATTGTGCTGCTGCGGTCTGCATCCCGCTGCCAAATTCCTCTTCTATTATGGTCGCTCCAGCGGAGGTAGATGCCTGAGTCCTCGCCCTCGATACCTGATTTGTATCATCTCTAATCAACTCGATATCGGTAATCTTCTGAACCACCACTCTTTGAACAAATGATGGCAGTTATGGAACTCGAGACTCCCAACATATTCTATCAATCAAGCATGGGAAGAGAATCATTGTTCCATCATTTATAGCCCGCTCCCGAATCTCCTCGACAATGAACCGCGGGAAATTGATTGCGTACCCCTCCATTATGCTGGCTACTAGTGCGGCTTTATCGGGTGAGAGAATATTGTCATTGCTTATGGGTACTAGCCTGTGCCTCACCAGCGACCACCAAAATTTAGCCTGAAAGTTCAAGGTGGCCTTCTTTATCTGTGACTTAGTACCATGCAACCATTCAACTAACGGCCCCTTTGTGGCAATGATGCGGGAAAGCCAAGTGTACTACTGTATCTGCTCCATGCTATTCAGCTTCTTTGTTTTGACTTTCCGCAAATTGAATAACCTATGATCAAACTCTTCCGTGTTCATCGGGGCTCGACATTCTAGCCCGTACAGCATCCTAGAAATTGTCTCCTCAGATATGTCAACTAAGGTCTCACACACCATCACTTGATTTAAGGCAGGCCGCTTCTTCCAATCCTGGCCTCCTAGTGCCAACTGCTGTAAAGTGGCTGCATATGCTGCATAGAACTCGCGAACCAGGCATGGGCTATAGCTGCCTGAAGGCTCTGTCAACCATCCGAACTTGTATTTTTCAAATACTGCCTGCAGCTCAGGAAGATCTTTCAACCCGGTGGTGATCAGCCTTGGATCCTCATAAATGCTCCGCTTTGATTGCCTTTGTCATTTGGAGCAACATCCCAATTGTATATAGCCCGCATGCCGTGGACACACCATCTCCTTACATTTCTCAGTTGCTCATTTGATGTGCCTGATGTCTCAGTCAGCTCATTGTCTGAGTCCCCTCACTGGGCATGCGACTCATCTACTCTTTCTGTATTGTGCCCAGTTGTGGGAGCCTCCGAAACAAGGGCAGCAGCAGTCCTAACGCTTTCATTAGTGCAGCTGGGTGGATCTATTGCTATAGGAGTGGAAGTATCGACCAGGGCTGTCGGATTTGAACTTTGTTGAGCCCTAGCCCTGGTCGTCCTCCACACCAGCTGTTCTTTCGACACCTCATATTCCTCTTCAGAGCCAATCGACTCTTTAGAGGAGGATGGATCATCTCGTAGCCTTCTGTATGATGGTTGACTGCGCTCAGGTACCTGCTTTTTGGTTGGACCCTTCTTTGGTGTGCCTCGTGGAGCCATTGTGCCTGTGAAAACCATGTTAGTACACAAAAGGAGATGAAATAGAAAATATTTTTAACTAGTGCCAGTGGTCCTGATGGGTGACTAAACGAGTTGTTGCCTCTGGCAATGATTCATGAGGTCACTCGTTACCCCAGGCTGAACATTTTTCAAATAGGTCCAGTGTACTTGACGATTTGTCCTAACGAGTCGTTACCAGAGGCAACGAGTCATTGGGTCACTCGTCAAGTACACTGCCTCAACAGTTTATTTTTCCCACTCAGCAGGGGCTATATGACGAGTTGTTTGGTGACCCAATGACTTGTGATGTGGCTCATGCTCAAGAGTTCCTGTTCATCATCTTCTTCTTTCTAGTTTAAAATTCCACAAACACACAACTTTAATTAAATATCTACCCAGGTGATTTCATGATCGAGACTCAATGTTTTGTACTCCCTAGGATTTATTTACATCACAAGACACATAGAAACACAATGTAACTCAAAGAATCATTCAAGCTCACTAACTTATGGGTCTTCGCAGGTTCTTGATAGAATGCAACAATTAATCAAAGTGTTTGAATGGGGAAGAGCACTTACAATGTAATTTATTAGAGATGGAATGTGATAGAAGTTATGCTTGTGCTTCAATGAATGTGTTGTGCCGTGGTGAAGGTGGTTTAATGGTGTTTTTCGATGGGTTTGCGTGAAGAAGAAGATGTAAAGAAGAGGGAAGTTTGAAGCTTTTAATGGGGAGTATGAAATTGGTATTCTTTGATTTTAATTTTTAACTTATTCCAATTTACAGTTCGTGGGTCGGGTTAGGTCAACTTACCTGGGGACCTGACGACTCACGTAACGACTCGTGGTGTTACCCAATGAGTTGTTCCCTGAGTCGTGGTCCTTTTCCTGTTATAGTTTCAGGACGGGTCACTTCACGACTCATTTGGTTTCCCAATGATTCGTTGAGTGATCCATCATCACCCTTTTTCTTTAAGTTTAACCTTTGATCTAGTGTACTTGATGGGGGACTAAACGTTTCGTTCCTTGGAGAAACGATTCGTGAAGTCACCCGTTGCTCCCCTATTTTCTATAGTTCTTTTCACGACTGGCTAAATGAGTCGTCAAGTCAGGCGATGACTCGTTCTGTGATTTTTCTGCATCAGAACTGAAGTTCTAGTTTTTGCTTCCAACTTCAGATTTTCCATCTTATTCACCTGCACCCATCAACAAACGTTAACACTAACTTTTTATTAAATTTACAACTTGGATTGCCTACCAAGAAGTGCTTGATTTAATGTCGCGACACGATGTGGGTGTTTTGGCTAGTCAGAATTCACCAAAAAAAAACACCTCAATGGGTTGCCTCCCAAGCAGCGCCTGATTTAACGTCGCGGCATGACACAAGTCACTTGACTACTCAAAATTTGTCAAGTGACTCTTCTCCATCCTCCAATGCAGAAATTATGCTGAATTCCTTGGGCTGTTTCATGGTCCGGCTAATGCTGAAGGTAACCTCTTCTTTTGTTTAATCGAAATTTTAGCTGCCCTGCTTCCACATCAACTAGGGCCCTACCTGTTGCAAGGAATGGTCGCCTCAAAATAATAGGACCTCTGAATCGACTTCGCAGTCTAGAATCACGAAGTCTGCTGGGATTATGAACTTATCCACTTTAACTAACCCATCAAACAAAATCCGCACTGGAATTTTGACTGTTCGGTCAGCCATCAGTAGCTGTATCGAAGTTGGTGTGGGGGTTCCCAAGCCTAACTTTTTAAATACTTCTAGCGGCATCAGATTTATGCTAGCTCCCAAGTCACAAAGTGCCCTTGCAAACTCGACCTCCCCAATGGTGCAAGGTATAGTAAACGCACCTGGGTCCTCCTTTTTCTGTGCTAGGACCCTGGTAGTGATGGCACCGCAGTGGTGCAGATTATCAGCCGGTTTCAAACTTACGGTTCTCTTTCTGGTGACGAGGTTCTTCATAAATTTGGCATATCCAGGGATTTGCTTAAGTGCCTCCACAATTGGGATATTCACTGATAGCTGCTTGAGCATAGAGATAAACTTATGATATTTTCCATCTTCAGCTTTCTTCTCCAAGCGCTGGGGGTAGGGAGGAGGAGGTCTAGGAATTGTTGTGAGTTTTTGTTGCGGCTCCTTCTCCTTCCCATGGCCATCTCCTTTCTCCTTTGCACTACTCGGAGCAGTTTGCACATCTGAGTCAACCAAAGTTGGGTTGTCAACATTCACTACATCATCCTCATTTACCAACCCGGGCCTTTCTGGCTCTTCAACTACTACCGGCCGTGGTGGATCCATTGTGGCCTTCCTGCTCCTAGTAGTGACATCCATGCAGTGACCATCATTTTTCGGATTTTGAACAGTATTAATTGGAAGTGTGCCTTTTTGCCTTTCATTTACTACAACAGACATCTGACTCATCTGCTGTTCAATTTGCCTGATTGCCACAGTATGTGACTCCACCTTTTGGTTCAAACTTGAAATATCAGCGCGAAGCTCGTTAAAGTGGTTGTCTGTTGCCTCCATCAGCTTGAGCACTTTGGAAAGCATATCTTTGACCCTTGAGCCGCTTGACTCTGGATTTTGATTTCTAGGAGGAACATACAGACCACCCCTATCATTTTTAAACTCCTCTCGCTTTTTCCAGTCCCTATTGTCCTGGTATTAACCCCGGTTGAAATTATGATCTTTGTAGAAGTTCCAACCTTTGTTCTTGTGACCTTGACGCCAAGAGTCTTGGTTAGACCTGTTTGGTGCTTTTGTTGGGGTTATAAACCGACACTCAAGTGCACGTGGTCAAACAAGTAGTAAGTGGCTTAAGTAAGCCAAGTATCGATCCACAGAGACTCTGGATAAGCGAAATTAGCTTAAGTATACTATATTTTTACTTCTAAGTATGCTGACAACTAAACAACCAAAAAGTGAATAATTTTGTTTTATAACTTTATACTAAAACTACTAACAATTATCTACTTTGAATTTGAACTATGGATATGAGCATGCCGAGGTTAAAGAACATGTAATGAACTGATTATCATCATAAATTGGTTAATCTTTTCTTGCAGTTGCTAGCCAAGAACATTAGCCAAGAGATTAAAACTATCGTATTTAATCTCACTTAAGAATCATAAACCATCCGTCTACATTTCTGTGATCAAATGCAATTCATGACCTAGCAATACAATTCCGGTTCCTAAATTGACTAATACGACTTTCAAGTATATTTCTATCAGGAAAGCACATCAAAACTTAATTTTCCCAAATCAAGTAAAGAACAATATCCTATTAATTCACAACTTTCCAATTTCGTGCTCTCTCGAGTGAAATCGGACTTTTTAGATATACATTAATGTAGGCCACACACCAATGCAGTAAAAACAAGAATTAATAGAACAACATGGACGAAAAAGATGAAAAACCATATAATTCAATAATCAAAATTCATCACAAGTGTTCATAACCTCAGCAAGGAAGGGAATTAGCCACTCATTTGTGGATTAATCATCCTAAAACAAGTGTTAATCATACAAACAATTGAGTTAAAGAAGAAAGAAAGAGAGAAAAAACCCTGAACTTTTCGTCCCTCAACTGCCTGTAACCCACGTCCTTGCTCCACCAAGTCTGAATTATGAAAAATACATTTAAGTGTTCTATTTATACTAGTGGGAATTTTTCCCGGAATAACAAACAACGTGTCACGGAGTGCAACGCGGAGCAATGCCTCCGTGACACGGCGAGGACGCGGACCCTCACTGGAAATTTGGGGTCCGGGAATAAAGCATCAACGTGGCATGGCGTGCAACGCGGAGGCTGGCCACCGTGCCACGGAGCTGTCGCGAACCTCCACTGGAAATTGACTAATTTTTCACCCTCCAGGCAGAATGCTTCCGCGATGGCAGCGTGACACGGCTCCATCGCGGAGCCCCTTTAAATTGTGCAGTCCAGTGCCTTTTCCGTGCTCGCATCCAAGTCCAACTCCGATATTGTTCCAACATGCATTTTAGTTCTTCGAAATCACATTTTACCTACAAAACAATGCTAATCATGTTTGTTAGTAAAAATTCACATTTTATTACCAATTACATGAAAATGTATACACATTGCTAGATAAACAAGGCGAAAATGATACGTTTGAGTATCACTTGGGCATATAAATCTGCCCAAGATCACTTACCCCACACTTAAATCCTTGTTCGTCCTCGAACAACAAACACACAATTCATGCAATTTACATCCCAACCTTCGCCACTATGGTGCGACAATTTAAGCTACGGTCATACCGATCATTCAATATTGCGAATCATCAAGAAAACATGCATGGTCTTATCAATGCAATGACCTTCAATACATTAAGACTTCCTAGACTTTAAGAATCGACTCTCGATATCGGCAAACTCATGCAAATCAGCTAATCAAGATATCCGACACGAAAATCAATCTTTCATCAAGCATGTGCCCTCACAACTCAAGAGAATCTTCCCCTTTTTGCTCATGTGACACACGAACATTCAAGTAGGGGCATGTAAAAATAATTTCACTCTCTCTCCCAAAAGAATTCACATGCATCATGTCATGACCCATAAGCTTGCCCTCAGTGTAGTACTCCACTAATATAAAGAAATGCAATGTAAGATCACGTAGGACTTTAATGGGTTGTAATGGAAGCTATGGAACTAGTATATATTGGATTAGCCAATAATACCCACTAGCATCCTTAAGCGCCTTTTCAACACATTCCCATCAACTCATGAACATTGTTTCTCTCTTTTCTCTTTTTTTTTTCATCATCCCATTCTTGATGATTTACTTTAGTATGGCCCATTTCATTCAACACACTTGACACAATAACAAAGGTTATTCATGCACCTTCATTAGAATTTATTTATAGCAAGTGCACCTTCAACCTTTTCTTTTCTTTCCTCACTCTGCTTTTCTTTTTCTTTTCACCATTCTCACTCTTTGACACTTTGGGAAAATTATTTTCTCTTCTTAAGCGCTTAAGAGTTTTGTATAGACTTTACGGCTAATGAAAATAAAGAATCAAGCTCAGTTTATACTTTTTGGACAAAAGAAAGAAATAATAGGCTAAAGGCTCAACGGGCTGACTAGGGTATACAATCACATAAAAGGGGAGTATGACAAGAAAAAAAGATAGAAACTCTCGGTTAAAACAAAGAAATGCCTACATCCTTTCCAACACTACACCTCCTTCATTTCGTTTTGTACACACACCAGACAAGTTCTAGATACTTCACAATAGCATGGAATAACAATACCTCACTTCACACTTTATGCACATGCTCGATTCAAGATGCATTCACAGACTCTTCAATCAGCTAATTACATGAATTCAAAATTAAGCCTCAATCACACAGAATCGAACTCTACAACCTAGGTATCTCAACATATTTACAAAATTGCATGCTTTCATACGAATCACTTTTGCATTTTGAATATCAGGTACAACATGCAACCAACATTTCACAACCATATAGTAACTACAGGTTCCGTGATGCAATCCACCGAAGAAAAAAACTGAAAATAAATTAAATCACTACTCCTACCGACTACATTTCCCTTAAGCTGGTCGTCATCCATCTATCATAGGGAACAGTCACTAACTATGACGTCGGTTCAATGGGACCATTCTCGGTAAAAGAACCAAAAACAAACGCCGAGAAACCCAAAAAAATAAAAGTTGAAAATTTTTGCAAAACATCGATCATTTCGATGGAAAAATTATTTACAAAATATTTAAAATATGAACAAAATATTTTAGCAAAATTTTAAAAATATCGATCATTTCGATAAGCAAAAAAAAAAATATTTACAAAAATTTTTCAGACTCAGCTGGCAACATCAACATTCCACAACACACATCAACTTCACAAATATGTACAAATACAGAACAATTTGCAAATTCACAAACACAGGGAAACATACATACAAAAATACAGAGGAAATCATACAAGCAAACCAGCCCAACCCAGCACCTAACTACTCCCCACCCCACACTTAAACCTAACACTGTCCCCAGTGTTCACAAAAATTAAAAAATCACAAAATTGGGTGGTGGAACTCCCTGATCAGTCAAAGTATTCCACTTCTTCATCAGGTGCTGCTGCCTCATCTCCCATGTCCGAGTCGCCTCCGTCGTCGTCATCGGACACCACATCGGAGTCCTCCCGACGTGTCTCCTCATCCGTGGGGACATCATCGTCTGTGGGCTCTACAAAGGCTGGCCCCACTTGGCATAGTGCCCTGGCGTTTTCGCCAAACGGGTAATCTAGCTCGAGCTGCCATAGCTCCTCCTCCGTGGCTGGTCTCCCACCGATCCTGAGCTGGAGCATTTGCATCTAAAACATCCGCGCCATGTACTGGTTATCGCGAGCATGTCGCTCGCCAAGTGTCAGCACTAGCCCGTGGGTGGTGTCGGGAGCCTTAGTTTTGGTCACGTCCAAGGCTCGCCGCTCCAACTGCGGGATGCAATCCAAAGCCTCCTCCTCGACGTCGAGGCCTCTGAGAAAGGTGGTGAGTAGTCCACCGAAACCATACCTGTGGCCCTGGTGTAATCGGGCTCTCTTCATGGCGGATATGATGACTGCCCCAACATTAATCTCCAGCCCTTTCATCAGGGCATACACCAGGCAAACACGGTCCCTGGTCACATCAGTCATGTGTACCCCCGGGATTAGGCACGAGCAGACTATCTTCAGCCAGATTCAGGCCTCCCTGTTCATTTGAGAATATGGCAGAGTCTGGTGGTAGCCCCTTTCTTTGTGTCTGGTCCATCTAGCTATGGATCTAGCCCCACACAGTGTGCGTCTGATGTAGGCATACGGTGGAGTAATGTTCAGCTGGCGGAGAACGTGGGCGTCTGTGTCCCGCGCTCCGATGATGGCATTTAGCTGTTGGGGTTCCAGAGTGACTATCTGCCCTCTGATCTTGATGGTGTGGCTTCTGATTGCTGGGTTCCAATTTGCATAGAACTCCCGGACCAGGTGCAGGTTGCATTCTTTGGGCTCCTGAAATATGAAACTTAGCCCAGCAGCCTCGATCCGTTGAACTATTCTAGGGAACTCCTGTGCTAATGGTTCCCGGGCTATATGCTCCTCGGGGAAGTATTTTTTTTCCTTGTGCTTGGCATACCACTTCTTCCCCTCATCAGTTACCCACCTCATTCCGTATTGGCGGTGCTGGCCGCGTGGAACTGCTGGTGCAGCTGGGACTGCTATGCCCAGTCTAAGTCGCTTTCTTCCGGTGCCTGAAGTTGATGCACCCTTACCTTTATCTTGCCTGCTTGCCATTTTGTCTGTCAACACAAGTCAACAATCGTATTGTTAAGCTAAATAAATATTAACTTCGGCTAAGGTCGGGTTACACTAAGTTTACCCCACACTTAGTCCTTAGCTACAGTGATAACAATTCGGCAAGAATAACTTTATTTACACCAGAATACCAGCTATACAATTCATGCTTAGTGCGTTCAACAAGAAAAATTCGATGGTATAACTTTTGCGTACTACTCAGACTTCGTACTTCTAATCCCAATCACTACCATCGCTGGCATTTCAACCATCGCACTTAGCAAAGAAAAACAACAAAACAAAAACAACAACAAAAATTCTATACACATGAACTTATACAACCAACCCAATTTGAACAAATTTCAACATTTTCCCAAAACCCGAGAATTCGTCATCTATTAACATTCAAACAATTTGTACAACGACTTATCTCATTTCACAAGCACACCCCGGCATATATTCAACGGATTCAACACATTACCAATTTCGATTTCAACAACCAAGCCCTAGAATTGAATTTCGCAATCAAATTCAAATAATTCATGCAATCGACAAGTTCAAACGATCATTACAACATTTCGAACTTTTATCAATCAATAAATAACTCGAATTCATGCTAAATTTCGACTTAGGGTGTTTTATCTCACCTCCCATGCTTAATTTCGAATAAAATCGACAAAAACTTGAGAGAGAATCGGAAAACATACCTTGTAGTTGAAGAACCGAAGAAAACTTGGTAATTTGTTGCCTTAAGCCGTGGCACGTTGGTGGGGAAGGAATTTTAGGATGTATGGTCGCGGAGGAAAATGAGAATGAGGGAAAAAAGGGAAAAAATCGGGGTTTAAAAGGTAGAAAGCACGCGGGTCACCCGGCAACCCGGTGTGACCCGTCACAATTAACACAACAACGTGTCACGGAGTGCATCGCGGTGCACTGCCTCCGTGACACGGAGCCATCACGATAGCTTACTGGAAATTTTAAAATTTCCAGGTTATGCCTCAACGTGTCACGTAGGGTAACGCGGAGGTCCTCCTCCGTGACACGGAGCTATCACCCCAGCTCACTGTCTTCAACATTTTATTAATTTTTTCATACCTCGCCTTTTCCTTCACGATTCCGTGAACATTTTTCTCCGTTTGACCTGAAAATCATCTCACTAAACAAAATTGGTTAGAATAATAGGTTTCACCTAACTAAAATAAAAAATACTAACTAAAACGAAAAATTTTGTACTAAATCAAGAAAAAGAAAAGTAAAATCTATTTACACTTTACAAAATAAATAAATAAAAAAAAATTATTTTTCACGGGTTGCCTCCCGTGCAGCGCCTGGTTTACCGTCGCGGCTCGACGACCTTTACGCTCAATTGTCCGCTAGGGTGATGGACGATTTCTTACAATCACTGTCCTCCCCCCAGTAGTGCTTACACCTATCCGGTGGTCTTCCCATCAACTCTCGGAAATCATTCATCTGCTTAGCATTACCATGATCAATTACATTGATCACCGAGAGTTCTTCATGCACCATCGGGAGCTTGGGTGCTTTATACACATCGAACACCTCTACCTTGTCATGTGCTCGCATAGTAAGTTGACCCGCAGCTACGTCGATTAATGCTTTCCCGGTTGCCAAGAAGGGTCGTCCCAAAAAAAATGGGACTTCCGCGTTTGGTTCAAAATCCAGAACAATAAAATCTACCGGAAAAATTAGGGAGCCTACTTGCACAAGCACATCCTCAACAATGCCATCCGGCCTAGCTAAGGATCGGTCTGCCAACTGCAAGATTACGGTTGTAGGTCTAGGACTCCCTAGACCCAACTTTCTGAATACCGAAGATGGCATCAGATTTATGCTCGCTCCCAGGTCACACAATCCACGAGCTCGGATGCTCTGCCCAATAGTAAGCTGGATAGTAAAACTTCCAGGGTCTTTTAGCTTCGTGGGCAGTCTGTTTTGGATCCGTGAAGTGCACTCCTCCATCAAAGACACCGTGGCATACTCAGTCAAATGACTTTTGTTGGCCACGATGTCTTTAATGTATTTCGCATATTTAGGCACTCCCTGCAAGACATCAACAAGAGGTAAGTTAACATGTACCTGTTTAAGCACCTCCATGAATTTCTTGAAATACGCCTCCTCCTTGTGTTTCTTGAGTCATTGAGGGAACGGGGGTGGAGGTCTTTCTGATTCAGCTTCTTTGGTTTTCCCCCTTTCCGACTTTTGCTCCCCCTCAACTTCTGCTGCTCCCGAATTTTGAGGTGATCTTTCTGGTTCCACCTCCTTCAGCTGCAAACCACTCCTTGTGGTCACTGCATTTACCTGCTTCGGATTCGGACCCGTGTCACTCGGCAGTCCTCCTCTGGGCCTAGTATTTTGGGCACTAGCAAATTGCCCAAATTGATACTCAAGAGCCTTGGTCGCTAACTGGTTATTTTTCACTTCGGCTGCCAATTTAACATAGTCAGCTTGCAATTGCACTTAATTAGCGATCATGGTCTTGAACATCTCCTCAATGCTGGGTGATGGTGGTGGAGGAGGGGCATTGTTATTTCTGAATTGAGATTGGTAATTCTGTTGCCCTCCTTGATTCCTTTGCATACCCTGACCCGCACTTTGGCCTTGATGGTTGTTGCTACCCCATGAAAAATTTGGATGGTTCCTCCAATTTGAATTGTAGCTACTCCCATACTGCTGATGATTTCTTTGTGCATTCCCCACAAAGTTAACCGAATCAGGGTTGGCTCCACAACACTCAGCTGAGTTCTCACTGCTTCCACACACTTCATACCACATTTGCTGGACTGCATTAACTGAAGCTGAAGGCTGTTTCAAAGTCATGTTGCTGAAGTGGTTGTTCAACTGATTCTGCAAGGTAGCTATCTCTGCAGCGATAGCTGTAAATCCATCCACTTCAAGCACTCCTGCTGCTTTCCTTGCTCCACCTCGTGATGAATCAGCATTCCATTCTGGATTGCCCTGTGAAATCCGGTTTAGCAAAGTGTACAGCTCCTCATAAGTCTTTTCCAGCGCTTGCCCTCCAGCTGCTGAATCTAGCAAAATTTTGGTATGGGGTTCCAAACCCTCAATAAATGTGTGCACCAACACGTCATTGGACTGATGATGATGAGGACAGTCCCGCAACATGGATTTAAATCTTTCCCAGGCTTGATATAAATTTTCTCCCTCCCTTTGTTTGAAACTTAGAATTTGACTTCTAAGCCTTGCTGTTTTGCCAGAGGGAAAAAACCTTATCAAGAACTTCCGTGCAAGATCATCCCACGTTGAAATAGAATTTGGTGGCTCAGCTTTCAACCACCTCTTGGCTTCTCCGAGTAATGAGAACGAAAATAATGTAAGCCGAACATAATCAGGTGACACTCCAGCGGGTATATAAGTGTCACTTATCTCCAAAAAGTTTTGGAGATGCTGTTGTGGGTCTTCATGAGGGAGACCGGTAAATTGCCCGCTTGTGTGCAACAATTGCACCATATTTTGCTTGAGTTCAAATCTCCCTCTAGGCTCTGGTTTGCGGATACTGGATGTAACATTGTTGGCATGTGGGATTGCCACCTCGCGAACCGGCCTTGCTGCTGCTTCTTTGGGCACTAACACTGCCCTCACAACCGGTGGATTTTTTTGCTCCATAATAGTCTGTCTGAGCAACTGCAGCTTCCTTTGTAGAGCTTCTCTTCGTTTACTATGAAATATACGTTTAGGCTCTATATAAGATTCCACCAGCTCTTTGTCTCTTGCCAGTGTTCACAACAATTAAGTCTGCAAAATACAGGCTAAGACCAAGTTGTCAACACTTAAGAAAAGAAAATAAAAATACAGTAAATTTACACTTAACACAATTTCACCAATTGCCAAGTCTCCCCGGCAACGGCGCCAAAAACTTGTTCGGTGCTTTTGTTGGGGTTATAAACCGACACGCAAGTGCACGTGGTCAAACAAGTAGTAAGTGGCTTAGGTAAGCCAAGTATCGATCCACAGAGACTCTGGATAAGTGAAATTAGCTTAAGTATACTATATTTTTACTTCTAAGTATGCTGACAACTAAACAACCAAAAAGTGAATAATTTTATTTTATAACTTTATACTAAAACTACTAACAATTATCTACTTTGAATTTGAACTATGGATATGAGCATGCCGAGGTTAAAGAACATGTAATGAACTGATTATCATCATAAATTGGTTAATCTTTTCTTCCAGTTGCTAGCCAAGAACATTAGCCAAGAGATTAAAACTATCGTATTTAATCTCACTTAAGAATCATAAACCATCCGTCTACATTTCTGTGATCAAATGCAATTCATGACCTAGCAATACAATTCCGGTTCCTAAATTGACTAGTACGACTTTCAAGTATATTTCTATCAGGAAAGCACATCAAAACTCAATTTTCCCAAATCAAGTAAAGAACAATATCCTATTAATTCACAACTTTCCAATTTCGTGCTCTCTCGAGTGAAATCGGACTTTTTAGATATACATTAATGTAGGCCACACACCAATGCAGTAAAAACAAGAATTAATAGAACAACATGGACGAAAAAGATGAAAAACCATATAATTCAATAATCAAAATTCATCACAAGTGTTCATAACCTCAGCAAGGAAGGGAATTAGCCACTCATTTGTGGATTAATCATTCTAAAACAAGTGTTAATCATACAAACAATTGAGTTAAAGAAGAAAGAAAGAGAGAAAAAACCCTGAACTTTTCGTCCCTCAACTGCCTGTAACTCACGTCCTTGCTCCACCAAGTCTGAATTATGAAAAATACATTTAAGTGTTTTATTTATACTAGTGGGAATTTTTCCCGGAATAACAAACAACGTGTCACGGAGTGCAACGCGGAGCAATGCCTCCGTGACACGGCGAGGACGCGGACCCTCACTGGAAATTTGGGGTCCGGGAATAAAGCATCAACGTGGCATGGCGTGCAACGCGGAGGCTGGCCACCGTGCCACGGAGCTGTCGCGAACCTCCACTGGAAATTGACTAATTTTTCACCCTCCAGGCAGAATGCTTCTGCGATGGCAGCGTGACACGGCTCCATCGCGGAGCCCCTTTAAATTGTGCAGTCCAGTGCCTTTTCCGTGCTCGCATCCAAGTCCAACTCCGATATTGTTCCAACATGCATTTTAGTTCTTCGAAATCACATTTTACCTACAAAACAATGCTAATCATGTTTGTTAGTAAAAATTCACATTTTATTACCAATTACATGAAAATGTATACACATTGCTAGATAAACAAGGCGAAAATGATACGTTTGAGTATCACTTGGGCATATAAATCTGCCCAAGATCACTTACCCCACACTTAAATCCTTGTTCGTCCTCGAACAACAAACACACAATTCATGCAATTTACATCCCAACCTTCGCCACTATGGTGCGATAATTTAAGCTACGGTCATACCGATCATTCAATATTGCGAATCATCAAGAAAACATGCATGGTCTTATCAATGCAATGACCTTCAATACATTAAGACTTCCTAGACTTTAAGAATCGACTCTCGATATCGGCAAACTCATGCAAATCAGCTAATCAAGATATCCGACACCAAAATCAATCTTTCATCAAGCATGTGCCCTCACAACTCAAGAGAATCTTCCCCTTTTTGCTCATGTGACACACGAACATTCAAGTAGGGGCATGTAAAAATAATTTCACTCTCTCTCCCAAAAGAATTCACATGCATCATGTCATGACCCATAAGTTTGCCCTTAGTGTAGTACTCCACTAATATAAAGAAATGCAATGTAAGATCACGTAGGACTTTAATGGGTTGTAATGGAAGCTATGGAACTAGTATATATTGGATTAGCCAATAATACCCACTAGCATCCTTAAGCGCCTTTTCAACACATTCCCATCAACTCATGAACATTGTTTCTCTTTTCTCTTTTTTTTTTCATTATCCCATTCTTGATGATTTACTTTAGTATGGCCCATTTCATTCAACACACTTGACACAATAACAAAGGTTATTCATGCACCTTCATTAGCATTTATTTATAGCAAGTGCACCTTCAACCTTTTCTTTCTTTCCTCACTATGATTTTCTTTTTCTTTTCACCATTCTCGCTCTTTGACACTTTGGGAAAATTATTTTCTCTTCTTAAGCGCTTAAGAGTTTTGTATAGACTTTACAGCTAATGAAAATAAAGAATCAAGCTCAGTTTATACTTTTTGGACAAAAGAAAGAAATAATAGGCTAAAGGCTCAACGGGCTGACTAGGGTATACAATCACATAAAAGGGGAGTATGACAAGAAAAAAAATAGAAACTCTCGGTTAAAACAAAGAAATGCCTACATCCTTTCCAACACTACACCTCCTTCATTTCGTTTTGTACACACACCAGACAAGTTCTAGATACTTCACAATAGCATGGAATAACAATACCTCACTTCACACTTTATGCACATGCTCGATTCAAGATGCATTCACAGACTCTTCAATCAGCTAATTACATGAATTCAAAATTAAGCCTCAATCACACAGAATCGAACTCTACAACCTAGGTATCTCAACATATTTACAAAATTGCATGCTTTCATACGAATCACTTTTGCATTTTGAATATCAAGTACAACATGCAACCAACATTTCACAACCATATAGTAACTACAGGTTCCGTGATGCAATCCACCGAAGAAAAAAACTGAAAATAAATTAAAATCACTACTCCTACCGACTACATTTCCCTTAAGATGGTCGTCATCCATCCATCATAGGGAACAGTCACTAACTATGACGTCGGTTCAATGGGACCATTCTCGGTAAAAGAACCGAAAACAAACGCCGAGAAACCCAAAAAAATAAAAGTTGAAAATTTTTGCAAAACATCGATCATTTCGATGGAAAAATTATTTACAAAATATTTAAAATATGAACAAAATATTTTAGCAAAATTTTAAAAATATCGATCATTTCGATAAGCAAAAAAAAAAAAATTTACAAAAATTTTTCAGACTCAGCTGGCAACATCAACATTCCACAGCACACATCAACTTCAGAAATATGTACAAATACAGAATAATTTGCAAATTCACAAACACAGGGAAACATACATACAAAAATACAGAGGAAATCATACAAGCAAACCAGCCCAGCCCAGCACCTAACTACTCCCCACCCCACACTTAAACCGAACACTGTCCCCAGTGTTCACAAAAATTAAAAATCACAAAATTGGGTGGTGGAACTCCCTGATCAGTCAAAGTATTCCACTTCTTCATCAGGTGCTGCTGCCTCATCTCCCATGTCCGAGTCACCTCCGTCGTCGTCATCGGACTCCACATCGGAGTCCTCCCGACGTGTCTCCTCGTCCGTGGGGACATCATCGTCTGTGGGCTCTACAAAGGCTGGCCCCACTCGGCATAGAGCCCTGGCGTTTTCGCCAAACGGGTAATCTAGCTCGAGCTGCCATAGCTCCTCCTCCGTGGCTGGTCTCCCACCGATCCTGAGCTGGAGCATTTGCATCTAAAACATCCGCGCCATGTACTGGTTATCGCGAGCATGTCGCTCGCCAAGTGTCAGCACTGGCCCGTGGGTGGTGTCGGGAGCCTTAGTTTTGGTCACGTCCAAGGCTCGCCGCTCCAACTGCGGGATGCAATCCAAAGCCTCCTCCTCGACGTCGAGGCCTCTGAGAAAGGTGGTGAGTAGTCCACCGAAACCATACCTGTGGCCCTGGTGTAATCGGGCTCTCTTCATGGCGGATATGATGACTGCCCCAACATTAATCTCCAGCCCTTTCATCAGGGCATACACCAGGCAAACACGGTCCCTGGTCACATCAGTCATGTGTACCCCCGGGATTAGGCACGAGCAGACTATCTTCAGCCAGATTCGGGCCTCCCTGTTCATTTGAGAATATGGCAGAGTCTGGTGGTAGCCCCTTTCTTTGTGTCTGCTCCATCTAGCTGTGGATCTAGCACCACACAGTGTGCGTTTGATGTCGGCATACGGTGGGGTAATGTTCAGCTGGCGGAGAACGTGGGCGTCTGTGTCCCGTGCTCCGATGATGGCATTTAGCTGTTGGGGTTCTAGAGTGACTATCTGCCCTCTGATCTTGATGGTGTGGCTTCTGATTGCTGGGTTCCAATTTGCATAGAACTCCCGGACCAGGTGCAGGTTGCATTCTTTGGGCTCCTGAAATATGAAACTTAGCCCAGCAGCCTCGATCCGTTGAACTATTCTAGGGAACTCCTGTGCTAATGGTTCCCGGGCTATATGCTCCTCGGGGAAGTATTTTTTTTCCTTGTGCTTGGCATACCACTTCTTCCCCTCATCAGTTACCCACCTCATTCCGTATTGGCGGCGCTGGCCGCGTGGAACTGCTGGTGCAGCTGGGACTGCTGTGCCCAGTCTAAGTCGCTTTCTTCCGGTGCCTGAAGTTGATGCACCCTTACCTTTATCATGCCTGCTTGCCATTTTGTCTGTCAACACAAGTCAACAATCATATTGTTAAGCTAAATAAATATTAACTTCGGCTAAGGTCGGGTTACACTAAGTTTACCCCACACTTAGTCCTTAGCTACAGTGATAACAATTCGGCAAGAATAACTTTATTTACACCAGAATACCAGCTATACAATTCATGCTTAGTGCGTTCAACAAGAAAAATTCGACGGTATAACTTTTGCGTACTACTCAGACTTCGTACTTCTAATACCAATCACTACCATCGCTAGCATTTCAACCATCGCACTTAGCAAAGAAAAACAACAAAACAAAAACAACAACAAAAATTCTATACACATGAACCTATACAACCAACCCAATTTGAACAAATTTCAACATTTTCCCAAAACCCGAGAATTCGTCATCTATTAACATTCAAACAATTTGTACAACGACTTATCTCATTTCACAAGCACACCCCGGCATATATTTAACGGATTCAACACATTACCAATTTCGATTTCAACAACCAAGCCCTAGAATTGAATTTCGCAATCAAATTCAAATAATTCATGCAATCGACAAGTTCAAACGATCATTACAACATTCCGAATTTTTATCAATCAATAAATAACTCGAATTCATGCTAAATTTCGACTTAGGGTGATTTATCTCACCTCCCATGCTTAATTTCGAATAAAATCGACAAAAACTTGAGAGAGAATCGGAAAACATACCTTGTAGTTGAAGAACCGAAGAAAACTTGGTAATTTGTTGCCTTAAGCCGTGGCACGTTGGTGGGGAAGGGATTTTTAGGATGTATGGTCGCGGAGGAAAATGAGAATGAGGGAAAAAAGGGAAAAAATCGGGGTTTAAAAGGTAGAAAGCACGCGGGTCACCCGGCAACCCGATGTGACCCATCACAATTAACACAACAACGTGTCACGGAGTGCATCGCGGTGCACTGCCTCCGTGACAGGGAGCCATCACGATAGCTTACTGGAAATTTTAAAATTTCCAGGTTATGCCTCAACATGTCACGGAGGGTAACGCGGAGGTCCTCCTCCGTGACACGGAGCTATCACCCCAGCTCACTGTCTTCAACATTTTATTAATTTTTTCATACCTCGCCTTTTCCTTCACGATTCCGTGAACATTTTTCTCCGTTTGACCTGAAAATCATCTCACTAAACAAAATTGGTTAGAATAATAGGTTTCACCTAACTAAAATAAAAAATACTAACTAAAACGAAAAATTTTGTACTAAATCAAGAAAAAGAAAAGTAAAATCTATTTACACTTTACAAAATAAATAAATAAAAAAAAATTATTTTTCACGGGTTGCCTCCCGTGCAGCGCCTGGTTTACCGTCGCGGCTCGACGACCTTTACGCTCAATTGTCCGCTAGGGTGATGGACGATTTCTTACGATCACTGTCCTCCCCCCAGTAGTGCTTACACCTATTCGGTGGTCTTCCCATCAACTCTCGGGAATCATTCATCTGCTTAGCATTACCATGATCAATTACATTGATCACCGAGAGTTCTTCATGCACCATCGGGAGCTTGGGTGCTTTATACACATCGAACACCTCTACCTTGTCATGTGCTCGCATAGTAAGTTGACCCGCAGCTACGTCGATTAATGCTTTCCCGGTTGCCAAGAAGGGTCGTCCCAAAAAAAATGGGACTTCCGCGTTTGGTTCAAAATCCAGAACAATAAAATCTACCGGAAAAATTAGGGAGCCTACTTGCACAAGCACATCCTCAACAATGCCATCCGGCCTAGCTAAGGATCGGTCTGCCAACTGCAAGATTACGGTTGTAGGTCTAGGACTCCCTAGACCCAACTTTCTGAATACCGAAGATGGCATCAGATTTATGCTCACTCCCAGGTCACACAATCCACGAGCTCGGATGCTCTGCCCAATAGTAAGCTGGATAGTAAAACTTCCAGGGTCTTTTAGCTTCGTGGGCAGTCTGTTTTGGATCCGTGAAGTGCACTCCTCCATCAAAGACACCGTGGCATACTCAGTCAAATGACTTTTGTTGGCCACGATGTCTTTAATGTATTTGGCATATTTAGGCACTCCCTGCAAGACATCAACAAGAGGTAAGTTAACATGTACCTGTTTAAGCACCTCCATGAATTTCTTGAAATACGCCTCCTCCTTGTGTTTCTTGAGTCATTGAGGGAACGGGGGTGGAGGTCTTTCTGATTCAGCTTCTTTGGTTTTCCCCCTTTCCGAGTTTTGCTCCCCCTCAACTTCTGCTGCTCCCGAATTTTGAGGTGATCTTTCTGGTTCCACCTCCTTCAGCTGCAAACCACTCCTTGTGGTCACTGCATTTACCTGCTTCGGATTCGGATCCGTGTCACTCGGCAGTCCTCCTCTAGGCCTAGTATTTGGGCACTAGCAAATTGCCCAAATTGATACTCAAGAGCCTTGGTCGCTAACTGGTTATTTTTCACTTCGGCTGCCAATTTAACATAGTCAGCTTGCAATTGCACTTAATTAGCGATCATGGTCTTGAACATCTCCTCAATGCTGGGTGATGGTGGTGGAGGAGGGGCATTGTTATTTCTGAATTGAGATTGGTAATTCTGTTGCCCTCCTTGATTCCTTTGCATACCCTAACCCGCACTTTGGCCTTGATGGTTGTTGCTACCCCATGAAAAATTTGGATGGTTCCTCCAATTTGAATTGTAGCTACTCCTATACTGCTGATGATTTCTTTGTGCATTCCCCACAAAGTTAACCGAATCAGGGTTGGCTCCACAACACTCAGCTGAGTGCTCACTGCTTCCACACACTTCACACCACATTTGCTGGACTGCATTAACTGAAGCTGAAGGCTGGTTCAAAGTCATGTTGCTGAAGTGGCTGTTCAACTGATTCTGCAAGGTAGCTATCTCTGCAGCGATAGCTGTAAATCCATCCACTTCAAGCACTCCTGCTGCTTTCCTTGCTCCACCTCCTGATGAATCAGCATTCCATTCTGGATTGCCCTGTGAAATCCGGTTTAGCAAAGTGTACAGCTCCTCATAAGTCTTTTCCAGCGCTTGCCCTCCAGCTGCTGAATTTAGCAAAATTTTTGTATGGGGTTCCAAACCCTCAATAAATGTGTGCACCAACACGTCATTGGACTGATGATGATGAGGACAATCCCGCAACATGGATTTAAATCTTTCCCAGGCTTGATATAAATTTTCTCCCTCCCTCTGTTTGAAACTTAGAATTTGACTTCTAAGCCTTGCTGTTTTGCCAGAGGGAAAAAACCTTATCAAGAACTTCCGTGCAAGATCATCCCACGTTGAAATAGAATTTGGTGGCTCAGCTTTCAACCACCTCTTGGCTTCTCCGAGTAATAAGAACGGAAATAATGTAAGCCGAACATAATCAGGTGACACTCCAGCGGGTATATAAGTGTCACTTATCTCCAAAAAGTTTTGGAGATGCTGTTGTGGGTCTTCATGAGGGAGACCGGTAAATTGCCCGCTTGTGTGCAACAATTGCACCATATTTTTCTTGAGTTCAAATCTCCCTCCAGGCTCTGGTTTGCGGATACTGGATGTAACATTGTTGGCATGTGGGATTGCCACCTCGCGAACCGGCTTTGCTGCTGCTTCTTCGGGCACTAACATTGCCCTCACAACCGGTGGATTTTGTTGCTCCATAATAGTCTGTCTGAGCAACTGCAGCTTCCTTTGTAGAGCTTCTCTTCGTTTACTATGAAATATACGTTTAGGCTCTATATAAGATTCCACCAGCTCTTTGTCTCTTGCCAGTGTTCACAGCAATTAAGTCTGCAAAATACAGGCTAAGACCAAGTTGTCAACACTTAAGAAAAGAAAATAAAAATACAGTAAATTTACACTTAACACAATTTCACCAATTGCCAAGTCTCCCCGGCAACGACGCCAAAAACTTGTTCGGTGCTTTTGTTGGGGTTATAAACCGACACGCAAGTGCACGTGGTCAAACAAGTAGTAAGTGGCTTAAGTAAGCCAAGTATCGATCCACGGAGACTCTGGATTAGTGAAATTAGCTTAAGTATACTATATTTTTACTTCTAAGTATGCTGACAACTAAACAACCAAAAAGTGAATAATTTTGTTTTATAACTTTATACTAAAACTACTAACAATTATCTATTTTGAATTTGAACTATGGATATGAGCATGCCGAGGTTAAAGAACATGTAATGAACTGATTATCATCATAAATTGGTTATTCTTTTCTTCCAGTTGCTAGCCAAGAAAATTAGCCAAGAGATTAAAACTCTCGTATTTAATCTCACTTAAGAATCATAAACCATCCGTCTACATTTCTGTGATCAAATGCAATTCATGACCTAGCAATACAATTCTGGTTCCTAAATTGACTAATACGGCTTTCAAGTATATTTCTATCAGGAAAGCACATCAAAACTCAATTTTCCCAAATCAAGTAAAGAACAATATCCGATTAATTCACAACTTTCCAATTTCGTGCTCTCTCAAGTGAAATCGGACTTTTTAGATATACATTAATGTAGGCCACACACCAATGCAGTAAAAACAAGAATTAATAGAACAACATGGACGAAAAAGATGAAAACCCATATAATTCAATAATCAAAATTCATCACAAGTGTTCATAACCTCAGCAAGGAAGGGAATTAGCCACTCATTTGTGGATTAATCATCCTAAAACAAGTGTTAATCATACAAACAATTGAGTTAAAGAAGCAAGAAAGAGAGAAAAAACCCTGAACTTTTCGTCCCTGAACTGCCTGTAACCCACGTCCTTGCTCCACCATGTCTGAATTATGAAAAATACATTTAAGTGTTCTATTTATACTAGTGGGAATTTTTCCCGGAATAACAAGCAACGTGTCACGGAGTGCATTGCGGAGCACTGCCTCCGTGACACGGCGTGGACGCGGACCCTCACTGGAAATTTGGGGTCCGGGAATAAAGCACCAACGTTGCACGGCGTGCAACGCGGAGGCTGGCCACCGTGCCACGGAGCTGTCGCGAACCTCCACTGGAAATTGACTAATTTTTCACCCTCCAGGCAGAATGCTTCCGCGATGGCAGCGTGACACGACTCCATCACGGAGCCCCTTTAAATTGTGCAGTCCAGTGCCTTTTCCGTGCTCGCATCCAAGTCCAACTCTGATATTGTTCCAACATGAATTTTAGCTCTTCGAAATCACATTTTACCTACAAAATAATGCTAATCATGTTGGTTAGTATAAATTCACATTTTATTACCAATTACATGAAAATGTATACACATTGCTAGATAAACAAGGCGAAAATGATACATTTGAGTATCACTTGGGCATATAAATCTGCCCAAGATCAAGACCCTTGGGTGTTGGTCCGAAAACCCATCCTCTGATCATTCAAGTAATTGACATCTTCTTCAGACTCAGACTCGCACCCATCATTTCTCGGAGCCTTACCCTGAGAACCTACAATGTTCACCTTTTTTGCTCCCATTCCCATTAAGTGCTTGGCAAGCAACCCCATGGTGGTCTTTATCTTACAATGTCCTGGTCACGCTCTTAATCTCTTCTCCGTTGTTTGGCAGACATACCAACCATATAAGAACCAGCTGAAACCTCCGACTCTCTAGTGTGCCAGGCTCGGTTGGTTTTAGTAATCCTGTCCAGCAACTCTACAGCCTCTGCATAAGTATGACTCATGAAGGATCCTTCTGAGACGGTATCAGTAACCGCCTTTGTTTTGGAATTCAGGGACCAATAAAAGATCTCCAACAATGTATCATCCGAAATCTCGTGGTTTGGCACCTTCTTGAGCTTTTTGTTGAACCGCAGCCAAGTCTCATGGAGTGCCTCAGAATTTAGCTGCCTAAAATTGTATATGTCATCCTTGAGCTGCAACGCCATGGATGGTGGGAAGAACCTTTCAAGAAAAGCTCTCCTAAGCTCTCCCAATGTAGTTATGGAGTCGTTCGGCAGCTCAACCAGCCTCATTGTCACCTCACTCCCAAGAGAGAATGGTAATAACCTCAATTTGATTGCGTCCTGGCTACTTGTATGCGTTGCATATACCCACGAAATTTGTCAAGTGAGTGTGGGCGTCATCAGATGCATGACCTGCAAATATTCCCTTCATATTCAGCAGTTGAATCATTGCACTTGTAATATCAAACTTTGCCCGAGCAGGCAAAGGAGGAGGGACTATCGCTCCAGTGGCACCAGCTTCATCTATGTATGCATCATCTTCCTCATCAAAATATCAGTGACGCTGGTGCTCTGGACCTCTGGGTCATCTAGCTCTTTCAGCTTCTGCAGCTAGACGCTGCTCTTTAGCAACTCTAGCTAACTTGCGATCTATAGCCCGAGATTGTTCTTTGGTCAACATCCTTGCTGTGGCTTGATCCACAGTTTCTTGCTCATGTATGTTAGCTATTCTTCTCAGGTTTCTCAACATTAGCTCAAGTTCGTGATCAATTGGTATTAAGGGATTTCCTTGACTTCTAGTGTCGGACATGCACAAACCTAAGACTTTTAAATGAACCAAAACAACAAAAGTAAAATAAAACAAAGAAATAAGAACCAATAGTAAAGTTAATACAATTAAAAAAATCCTTAGCCGTATTCCCGGCAACGACGTCAAAATTTGATGTCGCCCAAATTACACCTCACAGTTGAGATATAAATGGTCGATTATCAAATATAGAACCCAACAAAGATTGAGGTCGATCCCACAGGGAATATGGTAAGAACTTAGGTTAATGCGAATAACTATCACTATTGATTGACTTATTTCTGAAGGGGGAAAAATATGGAATAATAACAAAAGTGAAACTATTGAATGCTTGTATCAAATTGGGTTTGTATTCAATATACGACTAGACTAGGATTGTGTTCCCCAAGATTTCCAAACCACAAGGATTATACACTAGTGATCTTTTTCGGTGTTTAACATACAATATTGGTAAGTTAGGTTCACCTAAATGGTTGGTTCCTATCTAGGTGATTTGCACCACACAACTTGGTCTGTGTATGGGTGTTCTTTAGTTGACCCTTACCCTTAATATCAAATTAGCTATTCCTTGGACAAGTTCAAGCTATTAGATGAGGGTTGGTAGCCTCAAATCTCCATTGTTAATCCATTTTCCCATTAATTACCTCCTTGATCCAGTAAGTAATAATAAGGCAAATCCTAACATTTGCAACCGTCAAGAATCAATCAAAACGAAGGGAAAAACAATATATGCATACAACTCTGTTCAAGAATCACTAAGTATTCTTACCTATGTGTTAATTCATCTTGGTTCCCACAAACCTAGTTTATGGGTTTAGCTACTCATGTTTGTGCTATTGCAATAACAAAATATAGAAGAAATCATAATTGCAACATACAAAGTATTGTAGAATAAAAACCAAGTAGATTGAACAAAAATTTCAATGTAGCTTTCATATTTTGAAAACTTTCTCAAGAATATCGCTCAAGATTCTCCCAAAAATAGGCTTCTCGACGTTCTCAACCCCCTATCTTTGTAAAATAAACCTAAAATTGGGTATTTATAATACAAAGAAATCCTTTTCCTAAATAAAACTGGAAACCAGATCAACAGTGGCAACAGGCCATGTGACGAATCGTTAGGCCTTCTGCCAAGTCGTTCTTTGCTTTCAATCAATCGTCCTCAGCAACTTACCCAGGCCTGGCAACGGGTCATCTAATGACTCGTCGTGCCTTAGCACGAGTTGTTAGGTCCCTCGTGGTCTACTTCTTCAGAAATTCCAGTGCACCTCACGGATAGCTCCGGTCACTTGCCAACGAGTCGTTCCTTCAGGGGACGACTCGTGATGTCTCTCGTCATATTCACTGGATACCTAGTTGAATTTTTCTCTTCAATACCTAACGGTTGACCTCACGACGTCGTTGCTCCAAATCGTCAAGTGCACTGTTTCACCTCTTCCAAACTCCATCTTTTTGCCAACGCCTCAACTGATGAGTTGTGCCTCCTGCCAACGACTCGTTAAGTGCCTAACAGTCACCTTTTAGTTGTTTTCAGCATTAATTAGACCAAAATTACTTCCAGACCTGTTTTCCTACACATTAAGAACAAAATACCTTATACCCATATAAACATACCTGGAATGTGCATAATTTCTTGGTTTTAAGCATCGAAAATTCTATAAAATCATGGCACATCAACACGCAGAGAGCAAGTCTGAGTCTATCTATAGGTGAGGATGTGCTTGAGAACTGGGACTTGTATCATGAGACAATAAAATATAGGAAGTATGCGGTCAGTATGTGGAATGTACTGAGTATGCAAGGTAAGTAAAACAGACATTTAAAAAATGTATAAAACTCGTAAGTGATCATAAGAGTAGGAGAACATGCTCATAACATAATTATCATAATATAACATAAGGCTCGAGGTTTTCGAAACATTCGTAACATAAAAATAGCCATAATCATAATAGAAGAGCCTAACTTAGCATAACTTGAGCCAACATTCATAATCATAAACATGCATAAATCATGAGGAATAGTGAGAGATTCTCTTAATCGACATACCCCATATGAGCACACATGAAGCTTTACTTGTAACCCTAGTCGGGAGGGTGTTCATACCTTGCCAAGGGTAGGAACCATGAAGGGCATGATCATACATGAAAAGGGCCAATTGGGACAGGAAAAACATGAAAGGGTCCCAACATACCTACAGTGACACGTAGTTCATGAGATCCTGGGCTTAACATGGGCCTCGAACCTACTCGGTGTTCAATACTACACCCAAAACATATATAGTGCTCATAACAATACATACATGAGTTCATGGGCTAGTCAAATCATGATAATCTTAAACATGCTTGAACATACGTGAACTAGCCATGACTTGAGGCCCGTGGGTCGGCCAAAAACATAATTCATGATTGATAAAATTCATGCTTACTTGTAGATCATGCATATAGTTTAAATTTTCATAAGAGCATAATAGATAACATAATATATTCATGATTTAATTTATAATACACGCTGAGCTTATCAAAACATCAACAGTTTAATAGATCATAAATCGATTTATCATGGGATTGCTTAATGGGTTTTAAATGATTAGAAAATCGAAATCAGCCATACTAATATCAATTTAGAGCTCAAAGGATGACCAAAATCAGTAGATAATGATAGGGTTTCTGTCACGCCCCACCTTGGGAGGCATGAATGGCACCTGGTGCCCTACTAGGACCTAAACTGCTGAGCTGACTGAGCCTAAGCACCTCTGGTACAGGGCTGACTCTAACTCTAGAATCAAAAAAACAATGAGCTATATAGCGGCTGTAAATAAAACCCCCAACCGACAAGGCCTATAGCCCCTGTGAAAGTAAACAGCTAACCAGAGACAAACAATCATAGGGAGTTCTATGCGGGCCGACAAGGTCGCCCATCAACAGTTAGATAGGGCCCCACACGACTAACACACATCATCTAAAACACATATGAGCCCCACACGGCCAATATCATCTAACCACAGGGAAGTAACACAATCTGCAAGCCTCTAGGAGTAATAAGATGGTCGAGACAAGGCCCCGACCTACCCATACTGTACAAACATAGGAAGTAAACCTCTATCACATAAGCTCCGGAAGAAGGGAGCTGACAACTCTATACAGCTGACTGGAACTACAAGGGACCTCCTCCTCGTCTATCTGTACCTACAGGAAAGTAATGCAGCGCCCCATAAGAAGGCGTCAGTACAATATGTACCGAATATGTAAGGAAATAGATAAGCTGAATAGGACTGGAAGTAAATAAAAAGAAGGGCCAAAAGATTAACCTGTACGCCTGCTGATTCGTAATCTGCATCTAACTAACATTACATGTACATAAGCTAAAACTGCATACTTACACATTTATACACTATAGCTAGCAGACAAGAATTCATACAAGAAGCCTACCTAGCCCCCATAAGCCGGGAGGTACAATCAACACAGAATAACTCGTTCAAGCCCCCATAAGTCTTGACGAGCACATCTCAATCTATATACCCCTACTAAGGTGTCTACAACTCTAATGGTACTATAGCCAAACTACCGGTCCCCTGGGTCTACAACTGGGCCCGCTTGGCCCCTGAACTGTAGCTATGTCTGAGTCTGGAGGACTCCTGATATCTACACCCTGGGCTTAAACGCACGGCGGGAGTGTGTATAAGGCCAACCACGACATATGAGGATCTGAATCCCCATCTTCATTCCTTGGGGAAGGCATGCCGCTCTGTAGAGTGGCGTATCCTCTGCCCTGGCGGGCAGCGACACAGTTAGGGCGGTCATGGAAGGATTCTAACTGAGGGCAACCCCAACCCAGGTGCTATACTGATACATCAATCTATCTTTATAAAGAAAGCGTATTTGGCTTTTTGGGCCTCATGTTAATGCTACTCACTTTTGGGATAATCTGTATGGCTATCTATAGGCACACCATGCGCCCATATTTGATTAGAGGATCCTGATAGTGATCATGATGTCTAATAGTTTGGGATGAATAGAGTGAGGTCTGAAGTGGCCTAACAATACTCTAAATATCCTACTCGAACATCTATAACTCATGGATAACTGTGGGGTTACGAATATCTAACTACTTTATTCTTCCAATTAAATGACTATAGGGCTGGGCTTGATCCAACTTGGTTCTACGCGATCGGCACCCTAGTCCTCCATAGGAAGCTTACCGATCTCCTTAACCTGTGGTTAACATTGTACTAGCATTGTACTACTGACTCCTTAGGCCTTATCTGAATCCACTTGGATCTATATTACTGTTTTGAGAAATTCCCAATCTTATAGGCAATTATATATAGATTTGCCCTGTCCTGGCACTCTGTACCTGAATACCTTAAAAGAACCGGCTAGGGTGCTGGCCCTGTCACTGACTACTCATGTGGACCCCTCCTTGGGGTACCCACGGGTTTACCTTACTCGGACGACTGGGATGGCTTGCTGGGCGCCCTACGTGATAACTTTTAAGTAGACTAAGACTGACAATCGCGGACAAGGCTAAAGGGATGGCGGATGATCACTCAATACACTAGACAACCCTTGTGTCGCTAACTCTACAATATACCTATTCTATCTCTATTTCTGGTTATGGAATGTGCGATAACGTCAATGACCTCTAGGGATACTTTCCTGCCAAAACAGGCGCCAACTGGTCATTAGACCGCCTAACTGCGCCCATACTATTTAACCAACTGATTCAGGCCAATAACTCTTGCGAGCTTCTGAAGTCTAGGCCTGGAAACAAACATATAAGTCTACCATCATAATAAACTGAGAAGTAAAAGAGTTTCTATAGAGTTCATAATGCGAATCACATTTAACCTTCTCCCTTTTAGCAAAGGGTCCTACAATACGATCTGTATACATTTCTAGCAGCTAACAAGAATTTATGTAACTATAATCCCTATTAGTATCTAATCGCAACATATCTGGTATTTATATATGTATATTAATAACAACAAATTACAATATATCGAATTACAATCTAATGGTAGAAACTATCTGCAGCATCTGAGATCGTTATTTCTATTTGAGAACATAAGTCGTAACACTGTACGACAAGGATACTTGCCGAGAGTTAAGCCTTACATACCTCGTTCGCTGTTTTCTGACTAACTGATGAGTATCAGCTCGTATTCAACTACCCTTCTCAACTGTAATCATATTAATGGAAGAATAGGGCCAACTTCATTACTGAATTCGAAGAAAACAATAACTTTATATATATATTGTAACTATATTTCCACCTATCAAAAGATGATTGAAAACTCGTAATTTCTCGGGAGTCTAGCAGGGGGAAACACATACTTTAAGTCTGTGATCGTATTGACACTAGTTTGAAGCAATTCCACCAACTTTGGCTTGGCGGGATAATGATTCGAGGGACGAATTTTGCAAAAATAAATCTGCAGCAATGTTCTATGCAGCCTTATACTTCAGTACCCGAAGTTAATTCAGATTTGGACGGCGTTTAGCGGTGTAATCAGATGATTTTTACTTGGTTTCTTCGTACTCCCTCGGGTCTGGCCGTGTATATATTGAAAATGACTTAAAATTAAAGGATGCGACTTATATATACTTGAGGCGGTGGACAAGGCAACGTGGCACTCTGCTGGTCGCGCCAATTCTGCTCCGTGCCACTTTGGGTAACACAGAGGGGGCTGCTCCGTGCCACTTTGCCCCTCTGGGCAACTTGGTTCGGCCTCCTCCTGTGAAATCCCAACTTTGCACTCGTTCGGCCTTTCCCCGGGCCCTTTCCTCGTACGTATGAAACTCTAAAACTCTCAAACAACATAAGAATAGGCCGACTAAATGTTAGAAACTTATGAGGTGTAACATCCTCCCCCTCTTAAGAACATTCATCCTCGAATGTTAACTTCTACTTGTAGGAACTTTAACCTTGCAATTACTTATTCTAGAAAAATTTTGGCAGAGTCTCCCCTGTAATATGGACTATCCAAAACCCTGAAACACAGAAAAGTCCAATATAGGTACTTCACACAATACTATGGCATTCATTTCACAATAGACTGAAGTCAACTAATCCACATATACATGTATATAATGCAACTTATGAAACAACAACAACAATATACCTTTAGCTGCATAATCTGACTAAGTCTAAAATAATTGAGGATATCTGGTTTTCATATCGTCTTCTGCCTCCCAGGTCATCTCCTCTCGGTTCTTATTCCGCCGTAACACTTTAACGGAAACAACATCTTTAGTTCTTAGTATGCGGATCTGCCGATCTAGTATGGCTACTGGAGCTTCTTCATAAGCTAACTCCTTAGTGATTTGGATGTCTTTGACTGGGACAATCCAGGAGGGATCTCCTGTGCACTTCCTCAGCATTGATACATGGAAAACTGGATGAACAGATTCTAATTCTAGAGGTAAATCCAATTCATAAGCCACTTGGCCTATCCTTCGGAGAATCTGATAAGGCCCAATAAACCTCGGGTTGAGCTTTCCTTTCTTACCAAATCTCGTCACGCCATTCATTGGTGAAACCTTCAGGAATACCCAGTCACTCACATTAAACTCTAGGTTTCTCCGCCGTACATCAACATAAGATTTCTGGCGGTTTTGAGTAGTTAGCAGACGTTCCCTGATAAGCTTTACCTTTTCCTTCTGCCCATTTTAACATGCCCATGTTTGCTCTATCTGCCTGAAGTTATCGTCCATAAGGCTTCCACTTCTATTTATAGTGGGCCTCGAGAGTCTGAGTTGTGTATTCTACTTAGCCACCAGTTGGGGTATGAGGAGCCGTGCTTAAGTTAACATATGTCACCGTCTGTCCTAACATCCTTTCCTAAAATTTAGTCGTAGATTGCGCCCCTCTATTGGAGTTTATCAAACACTGGTGCTCCCCGCACTCCATCTACTTCTGGGGTACTTAACTTGGCATAAGTCTTAATGGCGACATAATTTCATCTGGCGAGGCATGAATTGACCTCATTGGTCTTATTATATTGACTCAAATAAGGTCAGGCTACACCTGGTGTGAGATAACCCTGTGCTGTATTCATATTAATTACTCTCCACTCCCTTGAAGACACGACCATCTCTTATATTGGACAGCTCGGTTCCTGCTATTTCACCTTTTCTGGCCTGTCACTGGGGCTCTACTTCTATGATTTAATAATATCTCCTGTCCTCTTGTACCATCTCATTGCATTTTCGTTAAATTCTGGGAGCAACAAACACATGCACCTTAGCTATGGTCTGCTATTTGAAGTTCCGCCACCCTTGGAACGTGAGGTCAACATATGGACTTTGTAACCTTGCTTGTTTTTATATTGAAGGCCCGTAACTGTCCGCTGGGCCTTGTTTCCAAGCTGCACTAGATTAAGTCTCCGTGTGGCACTCTCTTACCTTCCCCTTAGGCGGGCGTACCGCAACATTCTAGGCTACAACCTTACTGTCTCTTAACTGTTATCCCGAGGCTTAGTCCTCAATATGCGATGTTCTATCAACCTGGAGGTGATTCTAATTTCCCCCAAAGTGTGGTATTCATGCTTTTCCCCTTACCTTCCTTGAGGAGCTCTGGGGTTCATGGTACCTGCCTTACACTGTCAATAAAGTTAGCGGGCAGGTCTCGACCTATACTTGTTCTGGCTTGCAGTCGGACCCATTTTATTCATATGACCTCCCTGTCTTTCGATATCATAAACTAAGATCATAACCATTATCTTGTAGGCATATCCTGCCGTCATTAACATGCTACGGCAAATTCAGCCTTTTTCTAACTTTAACTTGACTATTACTGGGAGTTTATCACTGATGGATTTCTTACACACACTTCGAGTAAGCTAGTAGTCTTACCTGCTCTTTTGACTTATTACCTTGAAGGTCTGGACAACTTACATAAACATTGGGGTCCCCACGATTTCCTAACACTTTCTGGAGTCAACAAATCCAATCTTCTCTTATTGTTTACTCCGGGCAACATCACCTCAATTCTTACACCCTTTGCTATACTGGAAATAAAACTAGGAGGTAGGAATAGCCTTTTATTACGACAATTAAATGTAAATATGGAACTGTACGACATTCGAAAGGATGGAGGTGGGAACCCTGCATTTCCCTTTCTCACATCCATCAGGTAATCTAATATAAACTGTCGTATTGACCAGATCTTGTATATCTAATAGATAAGTCGACTCGTATATACGCTATACTCCTGACATCCTACTCTGAGGTTATAAAAAGGAACTAGGGAAAGTGCTGGTAGATGTGTCACATTGTGAGGTTCCTGGTACCTCGAGAGAGTATTGGGGAGATCAAAGACGTCTGCTCCCGCCCTTAGGCTGACTATCTCCCAACTGTGGCGTCTTAATGATACCTCCTCCTTCCACTGTAGTTATCTTGCAACTAGCTGGTGTCTGTCTTATATTAAACATTATCCTAGACAGACATAACAAAGAAAACTTAAGGACTTAACCCTATACAACTTTGCTCTATAGCACGATCCAAGAAGAAGGAGGGGTAACCATACTATCATGCCTCGTAGCCTTCTGCTTATAGAATGTGGTGCACAAAACATTTATAAACAAGACTCTACTAGACACGACTTGCAGACTCCCTAGGACAGGAACTGCTCTGATACAAAGTTTGTCACGCCCCACCTTGGGAGGCATGACTGGCACCTGGAGCCTTAGTAGGACCTGAACTGCTGAGCTAACTAAGCCTAAGCACCTCTGGTGCAGGGCTGACTCTAACTCTAGAATCAAGAAAACAACGGGCTATATAGCGGCTGTAAATACAACCCCCGGCCGACAAGGACTATAGCCCCTGTGAAAGTAAATAGCAACCAGAGACAAACAATCATAGGGAGTTCTATGCTGGCCGACAAGGCCGCCTATCAACAGCTAGACAGGGCCCCAGACGACCAACACTCATCATCTAAAACATATATGGGCCCCACACGACCTATATCATCTAACCACTGGCAAGTAACACAATCTGCAAGCCTCTAGGAGTAATAAGATGGTCGGGACAGGGCCCCGACCTACCCATACTGTACAAATAAAGGAAGTAAACCTCTATCACATAAGCTCCGGAAGAATCGAGCTGACGGTTCTGTATGGCTGACTGGAACTACGAGGGACCTGCTCCTCATCTATTTGTACCTAAAGGCAAGTAATGCAATGCCCCAGAATAGGGCGTTAGTACAATATGTACCGAATATGTAAGGCAATAGATAAGCTGAATAGGACTGGAACTAAATAAAAAGAAGGGCCAAAAGATTAACCTGTACGCCTGCTGATTCGTAATCTACATCTAACTGACACTACATGTACATAAGCTAAAACTACATACTTACACATTTATACACTACATCTAGCAGACAAGAATTCATACAAGAATCCCACCTGGCCCCCATAAGCCGGGAGGTACAATCAGCACAGAATAACTCATTCAGGCCCCCATAAGTCCTGACGAGCACATCTCAATCTATTTACCCCTACTCAGGTGTCTACAACTCTATTGGTACTATAGCCAACCTACCGATCCCTTGGGTCTACAACTGGGCCCATTTGGCCCCTTAACTTTAGCTATGTCTGAGTCTGGAGGACTCCTGATATCTACAGCCCGGGCGTAAACGCTCAGCGGGGGTGTGTATAAGGCCAACCACAACATATGAGGATCTGGATCCACATCTTCATCCCATGCGGATGGCATGCCGCTCCGTAGAGCGACGTATCCTCACCCCTAGTGGGCGGCGACACAACTATTAACCCTGGGGTGGTCATGGAAGGATTCTAACTTAGGGTAACCCCAACCTAGGTGCTATACTGACAAATCAATCTATCTTTATAAATAGAGCGTATCTGGCCTTCTAGGCCTTATGTTAATGCTATTCACTTATGGGATAATCTGTATGGCTGTCTGCAGGCACACCATGCTCCCGTATTTGATCAGAGGATCCTGATAGTGATCGTGATCTCTAATAGTCTGGGTTGAATAGAGCGAGGTCTGAAGTGGCCTAAAAATACTCTAAATGTCCTACTCGGACATCTATAAATCATGGATAACGGTGGGGTTACGAATAGCTAACTTCTTTATTCTTTTAATTAAACGACTATAGGGCTGGGCTTGGTCAAACATGCTTCTACGCGATCGACACCCTGGTCCTCCATAGGGAGCTTACCGATCTCCTTAACTTGTGGTTAACACTGTGCTAGCAGAGTACTACTTACTCCTTAGTCCTTATCTGAATCCACTTGGATCTATATTACTGTTCTGGGCAATTCCCAATCTTATAGGCAATTCTCTATATATTGGCCCTCTCCTGGCACTCAGTACTTGAATACCTTACAAGAACTGTCTAGGGTGCTGGCCCGGTCACTGACTACTGATGTGGACCGCTCCTTGGGTTACCCAGAGGTTTATCTGACTCGGACAACTGGGATGGTTTGCTGGGCACCCTACATGATAACTGTTAAGTCGACTAAGACTGACAATTGCGGATGAGGCTAAAGGGATGGCAAACGATCACTCAATACATTAGACATCCCTAGTGTCGCTAACTCTATAATATACCTATTCTATCTCTATTTCTGGTTCTGGAACGTGCAATAACGTCAATGACCTCTAGGGATGCTTTCCTGCCAATACAGGCCCAACTGGTCTTTAGACCGCCTAACTACGCCCATACTGTTTAACCAACTGATTCAGGCCAATAACTCTTGCGAGCTTTTGAAGTCTAGGCTTGGCAACAAACATATAAGTCTACCATCACAATAAACTAAGAACTAAAAGAGTTTCTATAGCGTTCATAACGCGAATCACATTTAACTTGCTCCCTTTCAGCAAGGGGTCCTGTAGTATGATCTGTATACGTTTCTAGCAGCTAACTAGAATTTATGTAACTGTAATCCCTATTAGAAGCTAACCACAACATATCTGATATTTATATATGTATATCAATAACAACTAATTACGACATATCGAATTACAATCTAATGGTAGCAACTATCTGCAACATCTGAGATCGTTATTTCTATTCGAGAACATAAGTCGTAACACTGTACGACAAGGATACTAGCGAGAGTTAAGCCTTACATACCTCGTTCACCGTTTTCTGACTAACTGATGAGTATCAACTCGTATTCAGTTGCCCTTCTACACTGTAATCATATTAATGGAAGAATAGGTTAAACTTCATTACTGAATTCAAAGAAAACAATAACTTTATATATATATAGTAACTATATTTCCACCTATTGAAAGATGATTGAAAACTCTTAATTTCTCGGGAGTCTAGAAGGGATAAACGCTTACTTTAAGTCTGTGATCGTATTGATACTAGTTTGAAGCAATTCCACCAACTCTGGCTCGGCGGGACGACGATTCGTCGGGTGAATTTTGTGAAAATAACTCCTCAGCAATGTTCTCTGCAGCCTTATACTTCAGTACTCGAAGTTAATTTGTATTTGGACGGCGTTTAGAGGTGTAATCAGATGATTTTTACTTGGTTTCTTCATACTCCCTCGGAGCTGGCCGTGTATATATTGAAAATGACTTAAAATCAAAGGACGAGACTTATATATACTTGAGGCGGTGGACAAGGCAACGTGGCACTCTGTCGATCGCGCCAACTCTTCTCCGTGCCACTTTGGGTAATGCAGAGGGGGCTGCTCCCTGCCACTTTGCCCCTCTAAGCAACTTGGTTCGGCCTCCTCCCGTGAAATCCCGACTTTGCACTCGTTCGGCCTTTCCCTGGGCCCTTTCCTCGTACATATGACACTCTAAAACTCTCAACCAACATACGAATAGGCCAACTAAATGATAAAACGTTACGGGGTGTAACAGTTTCAAAATCACAAGACCCATGATTAAATCATTAAATTTTATACAAACCGAATATAAAACTCCGTGAGTTCTCAAATAAATTTTGAGTAATTAATATAGAAGGAGCATGGGTGTGGAAGAATTCATCCATTGAAGACCTTACATACCTGGGACTATCAACTCCTAACCTTCCTTAAAATCCCAAGAATGAAATTGGAAGAATTGAGGTGAAAAGCTTGAAATCTCACCTTGAATCACCTCTCAAAGTTCTTGCATGCATGCATACATGAGAGTTTAGAATAGGTCATCCTCTTAAAAACCCAGCTTTTCCCAAACCAAAATTAGGGTCTAAAAGCGTGGAAGAGTCGCAAATGCCCTTAAAAATTATATCCCTGAAAACTGTCCCGGACGGACCAACGACCGACCCAATGGGTCCTGGCAACGTACCACAAATCGTGGTATCGAGTCGTTGGGTACACATCCTAATAACACATCTCAGATCCTTCCCACAACTCATTAGGATGAGTCGTTACGTCGAACCATGGGTCGTTACTTCGACGTCGTCAACTCCTTGGCCAACTATGGCTTCCTCACTACGAGCCTCGCCATGAACTCATGGTGGCTTCCAATGGGTCATGGTCTCAACCCGTAGTCCGCATTGGAAACCTCAACCCATAAGCAACAACTTGGAACAACGGGTTGTTCCTCCTCACCACAAATCATGGGATGCCCCGTTGTTTCTCCCTCAACCTAAACTCAATCCTTCTAATAACTGGTAACAACAACTCGTTGTTCCTGACAATGAGTCGTTACACCATCCGTTGTCACAGTGTTCCACTGAACCCCCATTCCACGACTGCTTTCGATGATTCGTGGTTCCTTACCACGAGTCGTAGGGTCACCCGTCCTGTGATATTATGCCAGTTTTTCTGCACTTTTCAAATTTAACTCCCAGGTCTATTCTTAGGCCTTTTTGGGGTATTACACTATTTTTATTTAATACCCTAATGCTGGGTCAGCCGAGGCCAACACGAGTAATGCTGCAGCTAGCAGACAAGTCCATAGTGGCACCAAATGGAATAATTGAAGACCTTCTCATCAAAGTGGGTAAGTTCATTATACCCGCTGATTTCATAATTATTGAGTTTAAGGTTGATAAAAAGGAATCCCTGATATTGGGACGACCATTCTTGGCAATTGGAGGAGCCATCATAAATGTGAAAGAAGGTACCCTTAAAATGAGGGTCGATGATCAAGAATATCTCTTCAGAGTCTACCAAGAGATCAACCCACCCACAAACTACAGAGATCTTTGTAAGATCAATGTGTAGTCAGATGCTAAGTATGGGGTGGCAGATTCCATGAGTCCACTGTTGCAGGAGATGATGACATTTCAACCCGAACCTAATGGAGGGCTTAAATTAAAGAAGAAGTTGGATGAAGAGAGGGATAGAGTGGAGGCTGTTCCCTTGAAAAATAAAAAGAGAAGAAGATGGTTCTCTAAAGAGAATAATTGTTTGAGGATATCTTGAAAAGGATAGTCCACGTTGTGCCGCGACGTAAAATCAGGCGCTGCTTGAGAGGCAACCCAAGAGTACCATAGACACACTTTCTTTTTAATTTGTGTTGTATTTTGTTATTTTTCACTTGTGTTGTGTGTTTTATTAGTTAAGCATAGATTTAGGGGAAGTCTGAGTACCTGAGGAAGTAAGAGCTAAAGAGAATGAAAAGAAAAGGAGTGTGGGGTCGAGGACCCACTTGTTCAAAAATGAGGAAAAACATGTTGCTAGCTAGGCCTAGAGGCCTCAGGGAGTATTTTTCACTCTTGTATTATTTTTATTTAATGCTTTGGGGATATAGCATGATTCAAGTGTGAGGTGAGGAAAATTTAAAAATTTTTTTCTTAATGAATTCGGGTGAAGTTAGTGCTTGGTATGATATTATTTGTTGAAAAAGTTTGAATTGAGCACATTTCACCCACCCTTTGGTCTTTTTTGGTTCTTTTCCAAAGGTTGTCACTTTGAACCGATGAATAAAAATTTTCTTTGTTTGTACGTAATGGTGTTAGTCATAGTTAGGGACTTTTGCTGACGATGGATGGATGGTGACCTTCTTGAGGGAAAATTGGTCGATTGGTTTGTGTTCTGAACCCTTAGTTGATTCATAGCTTGATGTTCTTGTTATGTGATATACATGAGTGTGAGATGCAAGTAATGTAAATGTTGAAGCATGCTTCGCAGTTATATAACTCTATTTGAGACACCTAGGCTCTTGGATATGACTCTATGTGCTTAAAGCGTAATTTTGAATTCTTGCAATTTGCTGAGTTAAGAGTCTACTGAATCTGTCTTAAATTGAGCATGTGCTACGAGTGTTAGGCTTTTGAATATTCCATGCTATTGTGTAGTGTCTAGAACTTTCCTGGTGTGTATACAAAATGAAATGAGGGATGTGAATTGTAGGAGATGATTTAGGCATTTCTTTGAATGAGCCTAATGTTTATCCTTTGTTTTACCTACCTTTAATATATGATCCTAGTTAACCCAATTAAGCCTTTTGCCTATTCTTTGCTAGCCATAAAATAGTTTAATCCCTTCTTTTCAGTAGCCTTACATTTGATCCAAAACTCCTAAGCGCTTAAGTGAAAAATGTAAGAGAGTTAAGGAGTGAGGAGTTGGAAGAAGAAGGAAAACAGTAGTTATGGGAGTTGAAGAAAAGACTATAGGTGCACTTGTTTAAAAATGAACAAGAGTTAGTAGGAAGTAAAAGAAGAAAAGAGTGAAAAAGAAAATTGCTCAAGTACTTCTTTTAAGAGCTTAAGTGTCCCTAATGAAATGGGGAAACAAAGAGGAAAAATGAGAATTGAAAAGAATAAAGGTGGAGTAAGAAAATAGATATTCGTAATGAAAGGGTGATGTATTAAAAGCGCTTAGGGAAGATAGTCACTATTACTGGCCAGAATAGTACCTACCCGCCCCAAACCTACATTATAACCCATTAAGTCCTACTTGATCTTACTTTCAAACATTCCTAAATTAGTGGAGTAAAACACTAAAGGCAAGCTTATGGGTCAATACATGTTGCATGAGAATTCATTGTGAGAGTGAACTTATTTCTTATTCATACACCCATATATGTCACAATTTGAAAACTTATGAGTGAAAAAATGGGTAACTCTTTTGTTATGAGGGCACATGTTTGATGAAGGATAAAATTCATGTCGGATTTCTTAGTTGGTTAATTTGCATGAGTTGTTGAGTTTTAGGGTCGATTCTTGAGGCTAGGAAGTCCTAACGTAGATATACGAGATTTTAATGGTTATATCTTGCATGCTCTATTTTTAATTTTCTATCTAAGATAATCAGTGTAGCCTTAGTTTGAGTTGTCTTGCTTCAATTAGCTATGTGTGAGTTCTTCATGTGCATGAGATGGAATGGAGTTGTTCGAGGACGAACAAGGATTTAAGGGTGGGGTAGTGATCTTGGGCATAATTACGTGCCTAAGTGCTATTTTATAACTTAGTATAGCCAAGTTTGTCAATTTAATTAATTATATTCTCATGTGATTTTGTATAATTTCTTGCATAAATTAACCAATATGATTAGCTCTTTGTTTGGGTTAAAAATGCAAAGGATGAGATTAATATGATGATGCATGAAGATAAAGGAAGTTCAGGATTAAGTGCAAGGAAGATGGCATGAAGAAAACATGGAAGTTCCTTGATCACTCCCTACAGCATGCCATGGCAAGAGATTGCCGCGATGGGCACCGTGTCACGCAGGAAAGAGAGCGCGCGAGGAGTTTCCAGGAAGTGTGCCTGCACGACAGTGCCGTGCAATGCTAGCCAAGATCCATGCCAACAGGCGTGTCACGCCCCATGCCATGCGCGCGCGAGGAGATGTCAATTGCCCAGATTCCAGTGATGCTGCGCGTCCAATCCATGCCACGGCATGTGAGAGGCGCGATGGCCTTCGTGCCAAGCCTGATGCCCTCACCCATGCCTTGCTAAGGCCACCTATCGAGTGCACCTGCGCGACCAGTCCATGCCACGGAGTTGTTGCTGCGCGATAGGTAGCGTGGCATGGGGCTGGTCCATGGCCGACCAAAATTGCATTTTTTCCATTTAATATAAATAGGACACTTGGCTCCAAAAATCATTTATCATGAAATATATTTGGAAAAACAAAAAGAAGCAAAGGGAGAAGTGAAGAACTCTACCTAAGGTTCGCTATTGTTCGTTTTCTTTTAACTACTCTTGTAAGTATCGTACTCTAATTATTTTTTTGAGTATTTGTACGAACATGAGTGGCTAAAACCCTTCCTCTAGGGTTGAGGTCACATGATATGATTGTAAATGCATGAATTCTTCTCTGGTTTGAGTTTTTAGTTGTTGTTTGTTCTTACATTCTTCATTATTGTTGTTTTTATGCTTGATCACCATGAAAACAAACTTGTTAAGATTAGGTAAAAGCTCAAAGGAATAACCCTAGGCTAGAACACAAGAATGTAGGGAGAAAGTTCTTATCTTTACAATAGGATTCGCGGTTAGGATAGAAATTATACCTAATTTGCCTTGCTTGGTTGATAAAACGGGATGATATCTAGACACCAACTTAGAATTGTCACATCACCGCTCGTAGAAGTAGTTGCGAAGCTAAGTCAGGTTAAATGATTAGTGGTAAGAAAGTCCATAATCAAGGGCATAAACCCCGTGAACCACATCCACGTAGTTTAATTGCTCATGAATTAGGATGCCACATCCTCGCTCAATGATGTAGGTGTGAGACTAGTTTGTCATGTTTATAGGCTCGAAAGACCATGAACACCACATTTTAACTATGTGAGACAACAATTGAAGTTTTCATACTCGAACCATTGTGAATTATAGAATTGCATGATTATCAAGCCTTAACTTTAGTTGCTTCTTGTATTGTTTCTTAATTTTTTTGTGATCACCTCTAGATTTAATTAAAATTATCCAAAATATCATCTATCAACACTTGTGAAGATTAAAGTAACACTTGAACTTGAATATTTGCTAAATTTGTCCAGTCCCTATGGGTTCGAAATACAGCTCTTAGAAAGAGCCACTGTATTACTTGTACGACCGCGTATGCTTACGCGTGAGATGGGGCACAACACATACAAATCATACTGTGCTTCTGTGGTCTGACTGTGAGAATTCTTAATATTTCTGAAGATTGTCATGAGAGTGATGGTTTGACTCGTACTTTGCCTCCACGACTCGTACTATCTATCTGTAGCAAGAGTCAGCCTCTTTTGAAATTCTTCTGAACTTTGTCACGACTCAGTGTTACGATTCGTCCCATTGTTGTACAACTCGTAAATAGAGCCGTATGATACACTCTGTCACGTCCCACCTTGGGAGGCATGACTGGCACCTGGTGCACTACTCAAATTTGAACTGACCTGACTGAACTTATGCACTTCTGGTGCATGCCTAATCTTTAAATCAAGAAATCAATGGGCTAAATTTTGGCTGTAAACACAGCCTCTGGACGACAAGGCCGAATAGCCACCTGTAAAGGAAAATAACTAACCAACAATAGGAAATAAAAAGGGATCCTATGCGGGCCGACAAGACCATCATGCTGTCTAGTTTAACTGAAATGAAAATAGGCAACTAAACTATACTATAGCCGACAATGATGCTAACTAACAGCCAAACAAGGCCTCACACGACCATTACATGAAATAAAACATATACAGGCCCCACCCAGCCAACCACAAACTAACCACAGGGAAACTATAAATCTGCAAGCCTCTAAGAGTAGAATATTAGTCAAGACAGGGCCCCAACCTACCCATACTGTATAATCAAAAGAACAAACCTTCTAACTAGTCAAATCCGAAGGAGGGGAGCTAACTGTACTGCTGACTCGGGCTGAAAGCTAAGAAGGTCATGGTCCGTGTCTATCCATACCTGTAGGCAAGTAATGCAACACCCCAAGATAAGCGTCAGTACAATATGACCCGAATATGTAAGGAAATAACTGAAAATAATTGAAAAAAGCTTAAAATAAAGCTGAAAATAACTGAGTGAAAGAGATAGAGGTATAACCTGAATAACTTAACTTCATGCTGTCTAATCTAACAGTAAATAGTACAAACAAGAATCTTACCTAGCCCCCATAAGATGGAAGGTACAACCAACACAGAATAACCCACTCGGGGCCCCGATAAGCCCTGGTGAGCAACTTCAATCTATATACCCCTAACAAGGTCAAAGAGAGTCAACTAGTAACTATAGTCATCCTACAGTCCCTTGGGTCTGTAACTGAGACCGCTTGGCCCCTGAACTATAGCTGTGTCTAAGTCCAGTAGACTCCTAATATCTGCACCCCAGGCACCAGGCTCAACGATGGTGTGGTGTCGATACAACATAAAATAATCCATCCATTGAATGGACTGCATGGGGCTCTCGGACCTCATCTTTATCCCTCGTGGACGGCGTACCACTCCTTGGACGTCATCTAGCACCTGGTGGACGTCGCCACAACTAGTAACCCTGGGGTTGATTATGGAAGGCTATACAGGGCAAAGTCAATCCCAAACTAAATATAAGTATTGATCTTAGCTAACAAAAACAACTATTCCTAACAACAAGACTTCTGGCTCTCTTACTGGGATTCAAACTGTGTCATAATACTATAGAAACTAACTTGCCGAAAGAATTCGCCTTAACATACCTCAATTGCCATTTCCCGAACAACCGATAAGTTTCAACTTGTACTCAACAACTTTTTCCAAATATAACCGTAATACTGGGAGAAAGAGATTAATCTCAATACCAAATTCATCTTAAAATGATACATTTTAATACTAATAACAATTGTAATTTAACTACGTAAAATACGGTCGAGAACTTATAATTTCTCGAGGATTCAGAAGGGAGAAATTCTTACTTGATGCCTGTGATCATTTAGGGTTAAGTTTGGAGCAATTCTAATCACTTCTACTCGGCGGAGTTCCAATTTTCCGGGCGTATTTCGAGAAACTAACTCTTTAGTAATGCTCCCTGCAAGCTTATAACACGATATTTGAAGTTAATTTGAATCTAGACGGCGTTTGGCAGTGTAATCGAAAGAAAATTACATGAAAATTGTGTATCTCCCTTCTCTAGATGAAGATGTATACATTTATAATAATTCAACAAGTGAAGGGGCTTTATATATATATATATATATAGCGGTGGAAAGGGGGGTCCGTGGAATGGACCCCATCGCGCCAATTGTCGGACGTGTCACAAAGCCCATCGCGGAGGGGGAGGGTCCGTGACACGTTGCCCTTTTGGCAGCTTGTCCGGCTTTCTCCCTTGCAACCTCGATTTCGTGCTTGTTCAATATTTCCCTGGGCCTTTTCTCGTACGTGCCGTACTCTAAAACTCTTGACCAACATATGAATATGCCGACTAGACGTTAGGTGCTTACGGGTGTAACATCCTCCACCCCTTAGGAACATTTGTCCTCGAATGTCAACTTCAACTTATAGGAGCTTAACTCTTTCAACTATTATTCTGGAAAAATTTCGGCAGAGTATCCCCTGTAATATGGACTATCTGAAAACCTTAAAACACAGAAAAGTTCAATACAGGCACCTCACATGACAGTATAACAACTATTTCACAACAAAATGGTAGTCAACTAAGTAGTATAAACAACATAAATCATAAAGTAACAGTTGAACAACAACCTTACCTTAACTGCATAGTCTGGACTAATCCTAGAACAGATGAGGATATTTGGACCTCATGTCGTCTTTGGCTTCCCAGGTCATCTCTTCTCTATTCTTTCTTCTCCACAGCACCTTAACAGAAGCGACATCTTTAGTTCTCAACCTATGAACCTGTCGATCTAATATGGCCACTGGAACCTCTTCGTAGGCCAACTCCTTAGTAATATGGACATCCTCAACTGGCACAGCTCGAGATGGATCCCCTATACACATTTGTAGCATCAATACATGAAAGATCAGGTGAACAGACTCTAACACTGGAGGCAAATCTAACTCATATTTCCTTTTGCCTATTCTTGGGAGGATCTGATACGACCCAATAAACCTCTGACTAAGCTTTCCCTTTTTACCAAACCTCATTATGCCCTTCATCAGCGAAACTTTCAAAAATACCCAATTGTCTACATTGAATTATAGGTTTCTACGCCATACATCAGAATGGATTTTTGGAGGCTTTGAGCTGTCAACAAGCGCTCTATGATAAGCTTCACTTTCTCCTCTGAATGGTGGATTATGTCTAGTCCAATGAGCCTTGATTCTCCGACCTCGAACCAACCAACTGGGGACCTGAATTTACGCCCATATAAAGCCTCATAAGGCGCCAACTAGATTGCCGAATGATAACTGTTATTGTAAGAAAATTCAATAAGGGGTAAGTGCTTATCCCAAATGCATCCAAAGTCTAACACACACGCTTGGAAAATATCCTTGAGTGTTTGAATTGAACGTTCTTCCTTCCCATCTGTATGAGGATGGAAGGCCGTACTCAGGTCAACCTGCATTCCCAAGCCTTTTTGGAATGACTGCCAGAATCTAGCTGAGAATTGGTCCCCCCTGTCAGAAATGATAGATTTATGGACACCGTGTAGTCTAACTATTTCCTTGATGTATAACTCAGCATATTTCTTGGTTGAGAAAGTGGTCTCGACTGGAAGAAAATGAGCTGACTTCGTCAATCTATCAAAAATTACCCAGTTGGAATCAAATCTGTGTCTGGTACGGGGTAATCCTGTCATAAAATCCATATTAATTTCTTCCCACTTCCACATAGGCACTTCTATTTCCTATGTCAATCCGCCTAGTTTTAGATGTTTAGCCTTTACCTGCTGGCAGTGAGGGCATTCTGCTACAAATTCTATTACACCCTTTTTCATTCCCGACCACCAGTAAATCTCTTTTATGTCATGATACATTTTTGTTGAACCTGGGTGAAGATAATAACGGGAACAATGTACCTTTTCCATGATCTGTGGCAAAGTCCTGCCACATCTAGAACACAGAGTCAACCCCTACATTTCAAGACCCTTCTTTGGTTAACTCAAAAGATGATACTTCGCCTCACTAAACTTTATCTTTGAGATGTACCACGTTAGGATCTTCATACTGCCACTTTTTTACTTCTACAACCAAGGATAATATTGTGGTATTCCAAATCACTGCCCCATCGTCTCTCGAGTCCACTATTCGGACAACTAAATTGGCTAATTGGTTCAATTCTCAGGCTAGCTCCCGCTGTTCGGGCCTCAAGTGCGCTAAACTCCACATTGATCTACTACTAAGGGCATCTGCTACAATATTAGACTTCCCTAGATGATATAAAATATTCACGTCGTAGTCCTTCAGCAGTTCTAACCAGCAATGCTGTCGTAGATTCAACTCTTTCTGAGTTAAAATGTGCTGGAGGCTTTTATGGTCAGTGAATATATCTGCATGGATGCCATATAGATAATGCCTCCATATTTTCAAGGCATGAACTATTGCAGCTAACTCCAGATCGTGGCTGGGGTAATTCTTTTCATTCTTCCTCAACTGCCTTGAAGCATAAGCAATTACCTTACCATGTTGCATGAGAACACACCCTACTCGACGCCCGAAGCATCACAATACACTGCATAGCCTTCTGAACCTTCTGGCAAAGCTAACACTGGCGCTAATGTCAATCTATTTTTCAACCCCTGAAAACTCTGTTCACATGCTTCCATCTAGTGGAATTTAGCTGTTTTCTGAGTTAACTTGGTCAAAGGTGCTGATAAGGTAGAAAACCCTTCTATAAATCTTCTGTAATACCCGGCTAACCCCAAAAAACTACGAACGTTAGTTGGAGTTGTAGGTCTAGGCCATGTATTTACCACCTCAATCTTCTGTGAATCTACCTGAATACCAGCATCTGACACAATATGACCCAAAAAGGCTATCGAATTCATCCAGAACCCACATTTAGAAAATTTTTGCATACAACTGGCGACCCCTGAGAATGTGGAGCACTGTTTGCAGATGATCTCGATGTTCTGCCTCTGAGCGGAAATACATTAGAATATCATTAATAAATACTATCACAAACAAATCCAAATACGACCTGAAAATACTATTCATCAGATCCATGAACACTGCAGGAGCATTCGTCAACTTGAAGAACATGACTAGGAATTCAAAATGGACATACCTAGTCCTGAAAGCTGTCTTTGGAATACTTCTCTCTCGAACACGCACCTGGTGATACCCTGATCTTAAGTCAATCTTGAAAAAATGTCTCGCTCCTTGTAGCTGATCAAACAAATCATCTATTCTGTGGAGTGGGTATTTGTTCTTGATAATGATTTATTTAGCTGCCGGTAATCTATACACATGTGGAGGGATCCATATTTCTTTCCTACAAACAAAACTGGCGCACCCCACTGTGAAGTACTCGGTTTGCTGAAGCCCTTATGTAACAAATCTTTCAGTTGTTCCTTCAATTCTCTGAGCTTAGCAGGAGCCATTCGGTACGGAGGGATGGATATAGGCTGAGTACCTAGTAATAGGTCGATAGCAAAATCGATTTCCCATTCTGGGGGAATACCAGGAAGTTCATCTGGAAATTCATTGACTATTGGAATAGACTGAAGAGTTGGGGATTCTGCTTGAACATCCTTGTCACGCCCTATAACTGGGGGAGGGCGCGACTGGCTCCCCATACCTGACTGACTAGAAAACTAGCTATATGACATCTGTAACTGTAACATTTAGGCCGTCTAGGCCACCTGTCAGACTCAACTGCAGCACAAACTGGACCCATAATGTCTCAACAATACAGGGTAAACAACTGAAATGCAAACAAGTCTATGAGTATGCTAAACTAAACAACAAAAATCCAAAAAGGCCACAAACTGAATACCATTGTACACACTAAGTCCACAAAGCCTCTAAAGAGTAAATTGACTAATGGTCGGAACAGGGCTCCGACCTACCCATAACTGCATCTCAAAAATCTAACTAAAACAAAACCAGTCTTAGCTCTAGAAAGAAAGGAGCATACTAACATATCCACTAATCTCACGAACTGCTACTGCAATTGGCAATCCTGACCTCTACCTGCACCTGCGGCACGAATGTAGGTCCCCAGGCGAAGGGACGTCAGTACGAACTAAAATGTACTAGTATGTAAGGCAGAAAACTATAAACATGTAAGATAGCAATGATAATTGAGCCAGAAATAAGGAATAGTAACAACCTGGAATCTCGGAAACTGAAACCTGGCAATAAGTCAATACTGAAGTGCAAATGCAACCAAGTAATGCACAAGAAAAACTATAACTGTAATACCAGCAACCAGCCAACCATAAATCCATATATAAAATTCTTCCAATCAGTGTAGTACATCAAGGAAAAATAAAAATATCTTCCGCTGATGTATCACACTGGGGTAAAATAAAAATATATCCAGCCGATATACCACACCGGGGTAAAATAAAAATATCTCTAGCCGATGTACCACACCGGGGTAAAATAAAAATATCTCCAGCCGATGTACCACACCGGGGTAAAATATAAATATCTCCTGCTGATATACCACACCGGGGTAAAATAAAAATAATTCTCAATCATAATCATAAATAGGGCCGATATGTCTTATATTGAGTCAATTTAACACGTATGACATATAAATGACAAATGTTAATTTTATGGCCGGAATAGGCCTCTTTCGTAACCCATAAATGCAAGTGAGCACCCATATCATGTAAAGCTAGAAAATATGTATATATATCATGTAAAGCTGTCAAATTATACACGAACATGTTGACTCAGTTACTTGAAGGACCTTCAAGAGGTTTAGACAACATAAAAACTTTTTTAGGCTTACAAACAATGTCCTACAAATAATCCTACCAATTTACATATTACTTGGATAGAACCACATAGAGCTCATTTCTACAGAATTCTTTAATATCTGGGAATGCAAATATATACTGCCTACCAGGTGGTTCCTTTACCTGTATCGACAACTGTACAATGGAATTTCATTGCCAAATTTATCATGTAGATAAACACATATAGTTCTTAATTCATTTTTCTTATTTGTAGGAAAACATGGAAATTATAACTAGGAACTTGGAGTTATTTGTCATATACATAGAGTTGAGAACTGAACTACAGACATACAACGTATGAGACTTCTATATAATGTATAACTCGTATTTAGTTAACTGGGTGACCTCCAGGAGAATTCCTGGTATTCAAAATTCTGAGCTTAACTGATCATTATCATAACTTGCACTTATACTTACTTAGACATTAGGAACATTGGTACATGGGAGAATCTCTCTTCTGAATTTAGTAAATTCAACTGATAACTCAACAAGAGCTAAACATAAAGATGCATGACTTGAATATAACTGAAAGAATTCAACTGTATGTTATAACATGAGAATCATATACATTAAGACTTCTTACTGGAAAGACATATAAAGAATTGAGTTTTTAGACTCATATACAACATCAGATACTTGACCGAGACATTAGCATAATTCTCGCAATATGATCTCTCAAAAACTTGTTAGATCAACTAGCACATTTCAACATAAATTAGGGAAGTAAAGACATAACTTAAGGATCTGAGACTTGGAGCTCTATAACTTAGGAACTCATGAGTAACCCTCTAAGTGATTCCTTGTAGGCAAATAAAGATATATAGTCGTAATTCGAGTGATGCTGGATTGACTTACATAACTTTGCAATTATTTGCGGAGCTTAAGAAAGTTTACATAATCATAAGTGTCTTAGAAGATCCTAGGATTACCCTTTTTAGACATGGTAGAAAATTTCAACACTTAGAATAGGTAACTTAACATAATCGTTTAGGGGTATAGCAGAGAGCTTCTCAACTTAAGTTACTATTTTGCAGACGTTCAACTCTAATTATTTCGTAGAAGGTTAACACTTTAGCGGTTATTCATCAACATGATACATATTGAACATAAACAACTTAATTTATAACTCTTTTTCTAAACGTCTTTAGAACAGGGTTAATCTTCCTAGCTTTAGCCTACCTCGTTCACTATCGTAACCCATATCGTCTAATTTAACAATATTTAGCTCTACTTTCCTTATTCATCTTAACTTCTTTGCCAAAAATTATTCACTCTACACTCAAGTCTTTACCCTTGTGTTCACTATTCCATCAATTCTTATACGCACTTACCTCTTTTCCTAATTGACAACTTAGCCATGCTTTCCCCGTTAATGTGTATCGACTTAGCTTACTCGCTACGTGCCGCTTGCTTAGCTTTAAAGAGGAAAAACATAAAATCTACTTTTAACCTTAATCACTTTAAATTATAAACATATAGGAGGGATTAACAATATTATTAAAATGTCATTTCAATAAGCTCGTTCACCTTCAATCGGCTTAGCGTCATCTTCTTGGCTTAAGTTCAATTGCATGTCGTCATCTTAGCATTTCATACCAATTTCACTTTTTGACCAGATCTTAACATATATTCAACATCACATATATAGTATACTTCAAAGGACCAGCTCACAGTGCCCACATTAAGGGGACTTCAGACTCGATTTAGAACTACGACAACAATCGTATAAAAATTACGCCTTTCGCTTCACATTTGTTCGCTTCAACCATTCTTAACGATTCAAGCTTTATGCCAAGTATTTCCAACCCTTTGGAAAGGATCATACATGACTCAATATGATTTTAAAAACATGGGAATATTGATCCTTTCAATAACTTAGTTTCATGCTTGAAAAATAAGGAAAGGGACGCCTTTACATACCTTGGCACGTCGACTCTAATTTTGCCAAAAATCTTCCTTTCAAGCTTACTCCTTAAGGATCCTTCCAAGTCCAATTTACAAATACAACAAGAAGAAACTTCACTTCACCAAAGTATTGGAAAAATTGGGCAGCAACATGCCACAAAAACACACAAAGAAACAACAATGCAATACTACAACATTCTCCAAGTTATAACCTCACAAACTTAAAGAAATCAAAATGGGAATTACTTACCCTTTCTTGGATATGTTATAAGCTAATGTAGGAGTAAACTCCTATTCTTTCCTCTACCTAGAATCATCCAAAAACGTAGCAATACAAAAATCTACCACAATACAACAACAAGCCATAACTTTCTTCCAAGGTTCTCTTGTCAAAGCCCAAAAGAGACAAGAGTGAAATTTACTACCTGGGATATCTTTTCACCATGTGATAGGGCTTTGAGTTCTCTGAATTCTAAAAAAAATCAACTAAAATGGAGTAGAAATGAGCTTCTTACCTCAATTTTACTTCATATAGGCAGGCTGGCCAAGGTCTGGGCAGCGCCCCCATGCGGCGCCCGTGTGCGGCGCCCGTGCGACATGCCCTCTCTCTCGCGTGCGCCTGTTGCCTGCCTGTCTCAGCACCCACGCGCCTGGGCGCTTTCACAGTCGATAGTGCTGTCTTTAAACGAGCATAACTTTTTACTCCAAACTCTAATTGATGAGCGGTTTTTTTCACTGTAAACTAGACTCAAATACCTTTCATTTGATATATTATTAGACTTGTAGATCATTATACATTTGGATATATGACCATTTAAAGTTTATCCTTATTTACAAACTTCACATACTCTTCACTTTTCCCTTTGCACATGTTTCCCTCCTCACCTAGGGACAACATACGACCCATAATTCCTTTAATATGACATATAACCATCAAATAATCATCAAAAAAAATTCCCAGGTGTAATAATCCTAAACCCTGAAAATATGATAAATGCACCCATTCACTATTAACTTTCTTGCCCGAGATAGGATATAAACCTACCTTTTGGCGTGACTGCAGTTCCTTTCCACTCTCGTATTACTTCCCCTAGAAAGTGGAATCGGACAGTCTTGGTCCAACATTCTATATTGGCATAACATGGCGCTAGCCAATCCATACCCATAATTGCATCAAAATCAATCATGTCTAGTTCCACTAAATTTGCTGAAGTTTCGTGATCAACAACCTCTACTGTGCAGCCTCGCTAGATCCTTTTAGCTATAGTAGAATCACCGACGGGTGTTGACACTAAAAAGGATTGCTGAAGACATTATGGCGTTATCCCGAACTTTCGGGCCACTAATGTTGTAAAATAAGACAAGGTGGGACCTGGGTCTATCAGAACTTAAGTTGAATGAGAACAAATATCCAGCATACCTATCACAACATCCGGCGACGACTCTGAGTCCTATCGCCCCGGTAAAGCATAAGTGAGATCCAAACTAGTACTTGAACTCGATGTCCCTGACCTGCCTCGGCCTCTACCTACTAGAGCTGAGGGCCTACGCCCTGTTGGATATGCTGGGGAACGTGACCCTACTGAAGACCTATTCTGTCGGTCCTAATCACTCTGACCCCTGGCTAGACAGTCCCTCATCAAGTGAACCCTCTTGTCCATAGGTGTAACACGCAATAGATCCATACCTACATGCCCCAAGGTGACGTCGATTGCAAATAGGGCAAGATGGCATAGTAAGTCTATTTTTCTCTAACTCTCTCTGTTGCTACGAACCCGATGCCTATGAGCTCTCGTAGGGTCCTGACTACCCCTAAAGGCTGGTCTACCACCCTGTTGCTGCTATGGAGGTGGGGGTTTGGGTGGCCTGCTTGATAGTCATGGCCTGGGTCCATTTTAAACTCTGCCTGAGTGTCACTAGGTCTAGCCCTACGACGCTACTCCTGATTTGCCCTCTCTATCTCCTGCTGCCGCTGCCCGATCCCCTCAATATTCTGAGCAAATGCCTAAACACGGGCAACATCCATGTCCTCTCGCAGAGTAGCCGTAATACAAGTTTCTACGTACTCTGGAAGCATCCCCATAATAAATTGGTGCACTCTAGATGCATGGTATCTATAAAAGCTGGTGCATATCGGGCCAAGGGAGTCAAATCTCATAACATACTCCCAAACACTCATTGAACCCTGCCTATATGTAGAAACTAATCTACCAGGGCGTTTCAGAATTCTCGCGGCAGATAGTGGTCCAGGAAGGCCTCTGAAAAGATGGACCAAGTCGGAGGAGAAGCATCTCTACCTTGGGACCTGTCCCAACTCTTGTACCATAGCACTGCTATGTTCCGCAGCCGAAATACCGCTAACTCAATCTACTCTGCAGGTGTGGCATGCATTACCCTAAATATCAGCTATAACTAATCTAAAAAGTCCTGAGGGTCCTCATCTCGATCTGTCCCTGTGAACTACGGGGGACTCAGAGCGAGGAACTCTCGGACCCTCGAACTACCAGGTCCTCCCCAAGATTGAGCAACCACGGGTGTCACTGGCTGATGCTACGCAACCATTATCTGAGCTAGCATAAAGACAATGCTCCTGACCTCATGGTCTGATGGTATCGGTATAGGAGCTGCTAGAGGTGGTGCCGACGCATCTGCCGCCCTGGATGGCTCCTGCCGGGGTGGAGACTGCTGGGGAGACCGAGATGAAGTCTCTCTGTCATCCTCAGATCCGACTGACTCTGAATGAGGCACCCTGCTATTGCCTTCTCCTGCTGCGACATCTAATTTCCTGCCAATCTTTGTCTGTCGCGTGTCCGACATTTCTCTATAGACAAACATAATATAGTAAGCTTAGGGACTCAACCCTATGAAACACAGCTCTATAGCACAACTGAAAGAGAAAGAAGAGTGACCATCCTAACATGCCTCACAGCCTCTTGCCTATAGAATATGGTGCACAACACATCCATAGACAAGACTCTACTTGGTACGTCTTGCAGACTCCCTGGGATACGACCTGCTCGGATACCAAGTTTGTCGTGCCCCACCTTAGGAGGCATGACTAGCACCTGATGCCTTACTAGGATCTGAACTGACCTGGCTAAGCTTATGCACTTTTGGTGCATTCCTAATCTTTAAATAAAGTAAATAATGGGCTATATCTCGACTGCAAATACAGCCTCCGGCGGACAAGGCCATATAGCCACCTATAAAGGCAAACAACTAACTAACAACAGGCAGTAAAAAGGTATCCTATCCAGGCCGACAAGAACACCATGCTGTCTAGTTTAATTGAAACGATAACAGGTAACTAAATTGTACTACAACCGACATGGCTGCTAACTAATTGTTAAATAAGGCCCCACACGGCTATCACACGAAATAAAATATATATAGGCCCCACCCGCCAACCACAATCTAACCATAGGGAAACTATAAATCTGCAAGCCTCTAAGAGTAAAATATTGGTTGAGACAGGGCCCCGACCTACTTGTACTGTACAATCAAAAGAACAAACCTTCTAACTAATCAGCTCCGGAGGAGGGGAGCTAACTATACTGCTGACTCGGGCTGAAAACTAAGAAGGTCCTGGTCCATGTCTATCCACATTTGTAGGCAAGTAATGTAGCACCCAAAGATAGGAATTAGTACAATATGTACAAAATATGTAAGGCAATAACTAAATAACTTAACAAAACTTAAAATGAAGCTGAAAATAACTTAGTGAAAGAGATAGAGGTATAACCTGAATAACTTAACTTCTTGCTATATAATCTAACAGTAAATAGTGCAAACAAGAAACTTACCTATCCCCCATAAACCGAAAGGTACAACCAGCATAGAATAACCCACTCGGGGCCCTGATTAACCCTGGCGAGCACATTTCAATCTATATACCCCTAACAAGGTCAAAGTGAGTCAACTGATAACTATAGCCATCCTACCAGTCCCCTAGGTCTTCAACTGAGCCCGCCGACCCCTGAACTGTAGTTGTGTCTGAGTCTAGTGGACTCTTGATATCTGCACCCGGGCACCAGGCTCAACGGGGTTGTGGTGCCGATATGACATAAAATAGTCTAGCCACGGAATGGACTGTATGGGGCCCTCGAATCTTATCTTCATCCCTCGTGGATGGCATGTCGCTTCTTGGAGCGACGTCATCTAGCCCCTGGCGGGCGTCAACACATCTAGTAACCCTGGGGTTGGTTGTGGAAGGCTATACAAGGCAAAGTTAATCCCAAACTAAACATAAGTATTGATCTCAGCTAACAACAACATCTATTTAAAATAATAAGACTTCTGGCTCTCTTAGTGGGATTCAAACTGTATCATAATGCTATAGAAACTAACTTGCCGAAGGAATTCTCCTTAACATACATCAATTGCCGTTTCTCGAACAACCAATGAGTTTCAACTTGTATTCAAAAACTCTTTCCAAATATAACCGTAATATTGGGAGAAAGAGATTAATCTCAATACCAAATTCAGCTTAAAATGATACTTTTTAATACTAATAACAATTGTAATTCAACTATGTAAAATACGATTAAAAACCTATAATTTCTCGAGAGTTCAGAAGGGAGAAATGTTTACTTGATGGCTGTAATCATTTAGGGATCAGTTCGGAGCAATTCTGATCACTTCTACTCGGCAGAGTTCCAATTTGCTACGCGTATTTCGAGAAACTAACTCCACAGTAATGCTCCTGCAGGCTTATAACCCGTATCTAAAGTTAATTTGAATCTAGACGGCGTTTGACAGCGTAATAAGAAGAAAATTACGTGAAAGTTGCGTATCTCCCTTCTCTGGACGAAGATGTATACGTATATAATAATTCAACAAGTGAAGGGGCTTTATATATATACTTGGGAGGTGGACAGGGGGGTCCTTGGCACGGACCCCATCGCACCAATTGTCGGGCATGTCACGAAGCCCATCACGGAGGGGGAGGGTCCGTGACACATTGCCCTTTTGGTAGCTTGTCCGTCCTTCTCCCTTGTAACCTCGATTCCATGCTCTTTCAACCTTTCCCAGGGCCCTTTCTCATATGCATCGTACTCTAAAACTCTTGACTAACGTATGAATATGCCGACTAGACGTTAGGTGCTTACGGGGTGTAACACACTCTTCTTAATTTAGCCTTCTGAAACTCTTTACGGCCTTTAGTAGGATTCGTAGCATCATCCTATGGATCGTACCGAGACTGCAACTTTATCCCATTTCCTACATTCTCAGGCTATCTTTTGCACATTCTTGTTCGAGCACCTATTTATCCTGTAATGAAAGATAAAGTGCCTTATATCCATATAAGCACACCTCAGTCCATGCTATTTTCTTAGTTTTGAGTGTCCAAAGTGCTGTAAACTCTCACCACATCAACACCCTCAACTTAAGACTTTTGCATATTCTCAGACAAAGAAAAGAAAAACTAAATATGATGCTCAACTAGAAAATAAACCTAGGATACTACAGCCAATACCAAACAAAATTTACATTATACATCCAACAACTTTTTGACCCTCCCTCTGCAAACCAATATTAGCTAGTGCATCACAAGCAACTATAAAACATGATAAACAGGGATCAAGACATGTCATCTAGTTATCTACAAGTAATCTAGTCATCGCCAATGCTTTTCACACAGACCAATGGTAAAATCAAAGACAACTCATGTATCCTTACAGCAAATGAAGTCCCCACTCACAAATTTAGTACAAATGTAGCATGGGACTAATCAAATGAGAATCTCACCCTCACAAAGAAGCTCCAAGTACTGTATATCATATATCATATGCTTGCCTTTATTTTCTCTACTTTGTTTAGTCAGATGGTCAGGTTAGAATCACTATAGGACTTGCTATGGCTTGTAATGTAGGCTTTAGGACAGGACATGATAAATATTGGATCTTTTCAAGTGATTAACCCTTCCTTGGCACTACATACACATAGCTCCACCATTTCACCTATTTTACCCCTTTTTTTTATTTTTCTTCCCTTTTTACCCCTTCCATGAATATTGTATGAGTGTGGTGTGTTTTCGACCTTTTTCAAGCATTATTCTCTTTTTGACTTTTCTTTTTTTCTATTTTTTTCATTTCTTTTTCTTTTATCACACCACACCTCATTTTTCACCTTTTCTCTTTTCTCTCCCTTTTTCACCTTTCCACTATTTATGCACCCCTACTCTAGCCACCTTCAACTTAGGCATTTTGCCTATGTTGAGTTCACAATGTTCAAGGAAGGATCAAGTCCAAAACAGGTTCATTATAAAGAATGGGTATGGTTTATCGATTAATAAAAAAAAATGGTCTACTTGAGGCTCAAAATTGGGATCAAGGAATTCATTTTATTTTGGTAGGGTCATTTAGGTTAAAAGTGGAATTCACAAAAAATGGCCTATGATCATATCCTAACCAACCATCTTCAACCTATGCAAAGACTAACCAGGCAAGTTCAAGATCGTCAAACACAATAATGAACTAAGTATCGAAATCTCACTCACTCATGGTACATGAATTTTATTTGTTTTACCTGTCTGGTTTACAAATGGCTTAACAAAACTATTTATTCTAATACTCTAAATGACATCAAAAGATCCATAGAAATCATACATGCAGTCACAAATACAAAGCGAATATATGAAAATATTTTAAAACAGGGTCAAATTTTACAAAAAATCCAAAACTAGTGTATTTTTATTGGCTGAGTACTCCTAAGCTACTTTCTAATGAAATAAAAATCACAACAAAAAAAAACTATCCTAAACATGTCGGTTCTACTAGATAGCATGCCCGAGGGAAAAGAAATATGACAAGAAAAACCCTCAGACGAATCCAAAAATTTCCAAAAATTGTAGGGAAAGGAACATACTTGTGGCTACTCAGACTTCACCATTCATTGGTTGCCTCCCATGCAGCGCCTGATTTAATGTTGCAGCACAACGTAGGTGGCCCGGTTACTCAGAATTCACTGAGCCACAACTTAGCGAATGTATCAAAAAATTTTAAAACAGGGTCAAATTTTACAAAAAATCCAAAACTAGCGCATTTTTATTGGCTGAGTACTCCTAAGATACTTTCTAATGAAACAAAAATCACAACATAAAAAATACTATCCTAAACATGTCGGTTCTACTAGATAGCATTCCTGAGGAAAAAGAAGCACGACAAGAGAAACCCTCGGATGAATCCAAAAATTCCCAAAAATTACAAGGAAAGTAACATACTTGTGGCTACTCAGACTTCACAATTCATGGGTTGCCTCCCATGCAACACCTGATTTAACATTGCGGCATGATGTAGGTGGCCCGGTTACTCAGAATTCACTAAGCCACCACTTGGGTTGCCTCCCAAGAAAATCCTGATTTAACATCGCGGCATGATACAAGTCTCTGGGCTACTCAGAATTCGTCAAGTGACTCAGCTTCATCCTATAGTGTTGAGATTACACTGTATTCCTTAGGTTGCTGCATTGTCCGGCAGATGTTGAAAGTGACCTCTTCTTTATTTAATCTAAACTTCAGTTGGCCATCCTCCACATCTACTAAGGCCCTCCCAGTCGCAAGAAATGGTCGCCCCAAAATGATGGGGACTTCATAATCAACCTCGCAATCCAAAATCACGAAGTCTGCTGGGAATATTAATATGTCTACCTTTACAATCACATCATACAGGATCCCCACTCGCCTATTCACAGTCCTGTCGGCCATCAGTAGCCGCATTTTCATCGATGTGGGGGCTCCCAAGCCCAACTTCTTGAATACAACCAATGGCATCAAATTAATGCTTTCTCCCAAATCACAAAGTGCCCTTGCGAATTCGACATCGCTAATGGTGCAAGGTATAGTGAAAGCACCCGGATCTTTCTTTTTCTGAGCAAGGACTCGTGTAGCTATGGCAATGCAGTGATGTACATTATCTACGGGCTCATAAATCACGGACCTGTTTTTGTCACCAAGTCCTTCATAAACTTAGCATATCCCGGCATTTGTTCCAGCGCCTCAAGAAATAGTATGTTCACAAATAATTGTTTGACCATTGAAAGAAATTTCTAAAACTTACCATTCTCTGCCTTCTTCTTCATTCTTTGAGGAAACGGTGGCGGTGGTCTTGGAATACCCTTGTAAATTTGTGTTTCACCTTTTTTAGACCCTTTTTTCACCAGATTGCGCCTCAGGCAATTCAACATTCTCAGCACCTTCCATCTCAGCATTGTTTCAACCTCTTCATCTATGCTCTCTTTCTTCCATTCAACTGCAACTGGTAGGGGAGGTTCAACTGTGGTCTTTCCACTCCTAGTCATCACAGCTATACAATGACCATCATTTTTTGGGTTCTGGACTGTGTTCCTAGGTAGTGTACACTTCTACCTAGGGTTTAGTGATGCCGATAGTTGCCCAAGCTGCTGTTCAATCTGCTTGATAGTTGTTGCATGAGATTCCACTCTCTGACCCATACTTGATATATCACCACAAATTCCTTTAATTGATCATTAGTCGACCTTACCTTTTTGAACATCTCAGCCATCATACTCTCTAGCTTTAACTGCCTATCCTCCCCCTCTCGTGCATTAGGAGGCACATAAACTCCAGCCCGGTCATTGCGGTAGCCATCATTTCTTCTACATTCTCCATCGCGCTCATAACCGCGGCTCCTGTCTCTATACCCATTTCAGTTGTAGTTGTCTCTGTATTGGTTCCAATTTGGTTTTGAGAACCTTGGCATCAATTGTCTTGTCTAGACACTTGGGCATTGGCTCAAAAACCCGCCACCTGGCAGTCCAAGAAATTTGCCTCCTCCTCAGAGTTAGAGTGATCTACCCCCAAATCCAGTCCTTGTGTCCCTACTGTGGTTACCTTTTTGGCTCCTGCTCCCATGATGTGCTTTGTAAGTAAATCCAACGATGTGCGCATATGAGCCAACTCCTAGTCACGTTCTTCGTCCTTCTTACGTTGGTCTGCAGTCAAACCAACAACATATGTACTGGTCGCTGCATCTGCCTCCCTGGTATGCCATTCCCTATTTGTTTTAGTCACCCTGTCGAGGATAGTAACCGCTTGCTCCCTGATGTAACTCATTGATATTTCAGATGCCACTGTGTTTGCTACAGCTTTTGTGCTATTATTTAAAGATCTGTAAAACATTTCCAGCAAACTATCATCTGGGATCTTATGATCCGGGCACTTTCTCAACTTCTTCTTGAACCTCAGCCCGATTTCATGAAGTGCCTCAATTTTGAGTTTTTGGAGTTTGTAAATCTCACCCTTTAGATGCAACATTCTAGAGGGGAAAAGAATCTCTCCAAGAAGGCCTTCTTGAGTTCCCTTCAGTTGGTTATGGAGTCATTAGGCAACTCCGATAACCATAAAGTGGCTTCCCCCGATAGAGAGAAGGGGAAACGTCTGAGCCTAATGGAATCTTGGCTAACTCCGGGAAACCTGTATGCCTTGCATATTCCAACAAAGTTTATTAATATCAAGTTGGCATCATCCACTGCATGACCACTGAGCACCCCTTCCATAATAACAGTTGAATCATGGTGCTCGTGATGTCGAATTTTTCCATAGCAGGCAGTGGTGGTGGCATATTGACCCAACTTCATCAATGTCTGGGTCCTTATCATCGAAGAACATAGGGGCAAGTCTATGACCTCTATTTCCCCTCCTATGTCGACCAACATTAACAACCTCTTCTCTAGCATCTTTCGCATCTTGAAGTGCATTTTACTGAGCTAGCTCGGCTTGCCTAGCTTCTTCAGCTATGCGGGCATCTCTCTAGTCCTCGTTTTCCATTCTGCGTAGTATTCGTTCAATTTTAGAGTTCAATGAAATAAGGGGATTTCCACTACTCCGAGTGCTTTCCATTCGCCAAAAAATAACTTGTGGGTATCACAAACAAAAAGAAAATGTAATTAAGGAAATAACTACAAAAAAGTCAAATACAAGCAAATAATCTAGTCTTAGCCGTATTCCCAAGCAACGGTGCCATTTTTTGATAGCGCTCAAACCATACCTCCTACCGAAGTATGAAGCAGATGTTGTCAATAAAGAACCCAACTAAGAGGTTGGGGTCGAACCCACAGGGAATATGGAAGAGCTATACTAAAGCTAGTAAATTAACTTGTTGGTTAGTTACTCCAATTTGGAGTTTCTAAAGAAAGCAATAATTAAAACAAATGTTAAAATTTTTGGTTGAAATCAAGAATGAAGGAAAACTAGAGTTTTTGTTCCCCATGGTTTCATAACTGCTTGCAGTATACATACGTGATCATCACTAATGCTTACTTGTAGAACAGATAACTAAAGTTCATCAAATTGACTAGTTTGTCCCTATTGGATGACTACACTCAATCACTGGGTCAGGTCTCATGAGCAATTGCAAACTAACCGTTATCAATATGTCCAAAATTTAACTATCCTGCGATCACAACTCAAGTTAATACAATGATCATCAAGATCAAGGCTTTGTTGTAATATTCTTTTCCTAATCTCTACCTCTCTAGGTTCAAGAAAGTAAAGAATTCGGGCAAGTCCTAATGTTGTACACTGTTAAGAAACGTTTAAGCATGAAAGAATACAATACAAGTGTTTTTCATTGGTTTTGAATCACTTTTATGTAACCCTAGCTTGTGAATCCGCCATGGTTCCCACAACCCTAGCTATGGAGATCTTAGCCTCTCATAGTTGCAAGATTGTTATTTGCATTCATAATTAAATACACAAATCAATACTTACAATCGTAGATGATAGAAAAACTTCTTTAAATAAATCAAAAAAATCCTTAAGAACAAAGTATGAAGATCAAGAAGAAATCAAGAAAAGGTTGATCACAACTCAATTCTATAATTTTTCCTCTTTTCACACCTCTCTATTACAAAGTAATGATTTCTGATCGTCTCCCTAATGTTAGTGAAAATAAAACATAAAACGTATTTATACAAACATAAAAATCCTTTTTCTAGGCTAAAAGGGTGAATTTCCATAACTGGTGCCGCTTGTGCCACGATCGATCCTACGATCCATAGCAAGTTTGTACGGGTTGTACCTGCTTCCCACATGTTCTTGACCTGCTGAAATTTAATTAAGTGTTGGATCTTGGTACGACTCGTACATGCTTCCTACGAGTTGTATTGTGCTTCCGTGGTCTAACTTTGAGAATTCTCAAGATTTTTGAAGATTGTCACGAGTGTGATGGTACGACTCGTACCTTGCCTCCATGACTCATATTTTCTATCCGTAGCAAGAGTTAGCCTCTTATGAAATTCTTTTGACCTTTATCACGACTCAACATTACGATTCGTCCCACTATTGTACGACTCATACTGAGAGCCATATGATGCACTTTTCTTAATTCAGCCTTTTGAAACTCTTCACGGCCTTCAGTACGATTCATGACATCATTCTATGGATCGTACTAAGACTATAGCTTTAGCCCATTTCCTTCATTCTCGGGCTATTTCTTGCACATTTTTGTTCCAACACCTATTTATCTTGTAACTAAATAAAAAATGCCTTATATCCATATAAACACACCTCAGTCCATGCTATTTTCTCAGTTTTTGAGCGTTGAAAGTGCTGTAAACTCTCATCACATCATCAACTGCTCGTTTTCCCTTTCTTTAGTTTGAAGTCTTCTAACATTTGTTTCATTCTATACTTTGTATACAATGACATCTAGTAAAAACCCCATTATGTTTGCTATTGTCCTACTATTGTGTATGTTTTTAGTTATCCAGTTGACATCCTTTGTCCATGAGCCAACTTGTCTTCTGATGCCCATCCATTGTAGAATTGTTTTCCAAATTTATCTTGAGTAGTTTCATTAAAACAATAGATGATCTAATGTCTCCACTGCAACAAATTTACATAGCACACTTTTTTAGGATACTTGGATCTCCCATTTGTCTAGTCTATCTACTGTAGCCAATCTGCTTTGGACTTCCAACCATAGTATAAGTTGATTTCTAGGTATAATACCACTCATGGCTTTCACCAAGTTCTTCCATGTTACTTTTGAATTTTGAGGAATGAAGGAAGAATATAATTTCTTGATGTTAAAGAACCCTTTATGTGTAAACTAGTTGAGATGTTGGATAGATTCAATACCATGGAATCAATCCCTAGCATCTAATATTTTTCTCACAATCCAGCAAGCTTGCTTGGGAGAGTCCATATGTAATAAGTCCCTGGATTTTGTACAAAAGCTATGTACCCACTGAACTCATAGAGTTTTTTTTATGTTAGAAAGAGCCCATAATAGCTTACATATGGCAGCTCTACTCCAGTTGCCAAACTCAATGATATTTAGTCCTCCTAATGTCCTTGGTAGACATAGTTTTTCCTAAGCCACAGGTTCTTTTTTGAGAGTTCTTATGCCTACTAGTCCATAGAAACACTCTCTCAAATATTTTGTCCATACTGATGATCTTCTTTGGTATTAAGAATACCTATGTCTAGTAAGTCTGCATTTCAAAAAGTACATTCTTGATTAACTGTAATATGTCACTATAGGAGAGTAGTTTGAAGGACCAACATCTGATTCTAGTAATCATCTTCTCAACCAGTGGTAGGCATTGTTGTATAGTCAGTTTCCTAGAGGATAGAGGCACCCCCAGATACTTGAATGGAATTAATCCCAGTGTGAATTTCATTTCATTAAGGATTTGTTTTCTAAATGTAGTTGAGACTCTATCCACATAGAGTGAGCTCTTGTATATATTTGCTTGCAATCCTGACACAGATGAGAAATGCTCAAAGGCTTGTAGCAGGAGCTGACTTGATATTCTATCTGTCTCTACAACATAGGATCGTATCATCCACACAACAGGTGTGTACCAGTTATAATTTTAAGCACCTGAGGTGATAGTTGAAGTTGGGATTATGTCTTAATTATTTGAGTGATCTATTTAGGTACTCCATCACTAACACAAATAGATAGGGTGACATGGGATCTCCCTACCTAAGGACCATTTTTCTGGAAAAACCATTAGTTAAACCTCCACTGATGTCATGACCCGAGTTTACAATCTAGACGTGACACAGGACAAGGAACCCCGAGAGGTTTCAAGTCGACCCATGGCATAATCATAGCATAACACTTAACAGAAACATAACTGAGCAGAAGCTAAACTGAATCTGTTCACACATGTCTGAAAGCCTTTACTAAACTGATAAGCTGCTGGGACAAGTCCCCAGCTAACTCCTAAAGTCTGAAAAAAACTGAAATATAACTAAAATGAGAAATGTAGATCTCATCCTCGAGAGAAGAGGAGTCACCACAATCCGCTGAGATGGAAAAAGGAGTGTGTCTAACTGTGGGGCTTAGTCTGGACACCTGAATCTATATCATGAAATGATATTAGCACATAAAGTGTGCGATCAGTATTTTAAATGTACTGAGCATATGGGAAATGTAAATAAGCTAAAAGATACAAGTATACAAGAAAGAAATAAACTGAGTACATCTACACATAACTGAATTAGAATGCAACAACCCTTTCTCAGTTACATACACATATTAACATGAAACTTTTATTTGGAACTCATATTCTGAAGCATCATCAAACCCATACATAAGGGTCATATACTAAACATATAATGAAAGCTGAAGCTAAAACTAATATCATACACTTTGTTGGCTATATGCTGATAACTGAGACTGCATTCTACTATATCTGATTTAAACGAAGTCTGAACTATACAGAACTGAGCCAAACGGGTAACATGAACTATGGGAGTCATTCTCTAATATGAAGAGTCCCTAACTGACTAAGGGAAACTTTCTCAACTATAGAGAGTCCCTGATTGACTAAGGGAAACATTCTCAGCTATTAAGAGTCCCTGACTTACTAAGGAAACATTCTTAGCTGTGGAGAGTCCTTGACTGACTAAGAGAAACATTCTAAGCTATAGAGAGTCCCAACTGAACTAAGGGAAATATTATTAGCTATGGAGAGTCCTAACTGAACTAAGAGAAACATTCTAAGCTATGGAGAGTCCCAACTGAACTAAGGGAAACATTCTCAGCTATGGAGAGTCCCTGACTCTACTAGAACATGAAGAATACTGATTTGACATTTGTTCATCTGGTCTAAGCTACTGCAGCTAATCAGAGACATTAGCATGTACTGATTTCATCATACTGTATTCATTTAGAATTGATTAAGGCTACTTTCTACTAACAAAAAGCCCAAAAGTCTGAATGATCATTCTCATACTTATCATCATAGTTCATACATCATGGTACCAAATCATCATTTAATTTATACATTTGAGATTCATGAAACATCTAGAGGTTCAGATCATGCTTTACACACTTCCACAACATTCAAATCTCAAGTTCATAACATATGACGTATATCTTAGATTTCGGTAGGACCCGTAAGTCCAATTCATACTTTAACATGTATACATTGATTCATATATTCTAGATTTATGGAAAGCCTGTATAATTAACTCATACCTTGAACATGTATAATGAGATCGTGGTGGAAGCATATGAATATTTCATAAAAACCTCTTTTTGAAATTTACTCTAAATCACGGTGAAAGTTCGATAATCATGCCATCACCGTAGGTTAAACTCATACCTAATACATTTACATTGTAATCATAGTGAGAACATGTACATACTCCACATTGGTCAAAGTGTCACGACTCGGGAGTACACTCAGATCGTAGACACGGGACAAGGAGCCCCAAGAGACCCCAAGTCAACCCATGGCATGAGCATATAACTAATGCATTCACATAATGCGGAAATCTTAGCTTAATAATCATGAACTAATTGAAAATCATAACATGAGAAATAAGAAACAATAATACATGATCCAAAAATAAATGGCTGAATACTAAAAATAGGTCTGAAAGCCTCTAATCATAACAGACAGGTTGAAGGGACAAGACCCCAATTAACTCCAACATTCTGAAAATAAAAAATAGACAAGGTCCGTATATGAAGCCCTCGAATCATGAGGACTCACCACTGGAAGCTGAGAGCGGAACTGAGAGCAAGCTAGGAAAGATGCTAAACCTGCGAACCAGATCCTGAAAATATGTCGGTCAGTACTTGGAAGGTACTGAGTATGTAAGGTATGCAAAACAATATATAAAAATATAAAAGTTATAGGAGTGGGGACATCATGATCATAAGACTGAAATCGTAAGTATATTATAAGGCTCAAGATTTCCAAAATATTCGTAAACCTGTCATAGTCGTATGAGAAAACATTTCATAAAACATAACTTGAGCCAAAAGAAAATAATCATACATCCATTAAAACCATGAGGAACAATGGGAGATTTCTACAATGGACATACCCGATATGAGCACACATGGAGCCCAACCTGTAAATTTAGTCGGGAGGTCGTCCATACCTTGCCAAGGGTATGAAGCATGGAAGGCGTGATATCACTCGTGAAGGCCCCGTAGGGCATAGGGGACATTCACTGAGGAGGTCCCGAGCATAACCTATGGTGACACATAGTTCTAAGATTTGGGGCGTAACCTAGGCCCCGAACCTACTCGGTGTTAAGTACTACTCCCAAAACATGCAACGTTCTCATAGAAATTCATACATGACATGCATGGCTAGTTAAATTGTGATAATCATAACATGCTTGAGAATTCATAATACTAGCCATGGAATTGGGCTCGTGAATCGACCAAAATCATAGTTCATAAATCATAAGTGACATGTGGGCATTGCCTGTAGTTTCAATCATGCATGAAATGCTTAAATTTATAGGAAACATGATCATAATAATGTGAGTAGTTGAAGACTTGAAGACATGCTTAAAATTTAAGAAAAAATTCGTATTATGCTTGGGGAATCATCATGATCATGAACTTTACAAAAAAATTCCTCATCATTGGGAATCTAACTTTTAGAGGTTAAATCATAAAAATATTGAATAAACAAGTAAAATCAGCCCAAATAACTCAAAGTTCATAAGTTAGGTATACTACAACAAGCTCATTTTAAATTTTAAGGAATCATGCAATTTGATAAAGACCCATAAAGTTTTGGTAACTTCAAACATAGAATTAGGGAGAAATTGGGAATGGGTAGGGACTAAACTACCTATTCAAAACCCCACATACCTGGAATTACGTGATTCTTAACTCCCTTGAAAAACCCTAGGTAGAAACTTGAAAAATTGAAGAAGAACCCTTGAATCTCCTCCTAAGCCCTTCTCTAGTTCTTGCAAATGCCAAATGAGACTTAGAATGAGTTTTTCCTCCTTAAAAGACCCTGTCCTGACCTCAGGACGACGTGGTTAGGGTCTAAAAACATAGAAAAGTCAAATTTTCCCTTACTGAAATTTCCATGGAAAACAGATCTGGCCTCGAACACGGCTCGTACCACGAGTCGTACCATGAAGTCATAACTCGTGGTCACCTCACCACTTTTTAATCTTCTGGATCTGGCCACGACTCGCATACCACGACTCATAGTACCAGTCTACGGGTCGTACTATCAGTCATGGTACCATCCATCCATACCAAACACGACTTAACCACAACTCCTCATCACGACTCGTTGCTACATCCTACAAGTCGTACCATGGCCCATGACGACTAACTCTGGCATCACTGAGAATTTCACCACAACTCCTAACCACGAGTCATAACTACGCGTCACGATTTGTAGGACCTCCCGTGATATGACCTCAGGATCCCGAATTCATCACGACTCGAGTTACGAGTCATAGGTCCTTACCATGATTCGGACCTCAAGTCGTACTGGAGCAAAATTTCAGATTTTCTACAGTTTTCAACTTCAACTCCCGGGTTTATTCTTAGGCCTTTCTAGGGTATTACACAAAGCCTATAAGTTTTAATCATATTCTGACACATATAATGTGACATATGATCTAGATTTGCGGAACCTATGTGATTTACATATACTTTAACAAGGATATAACTTCATGGTAAGAGCATATGATTAATTAATGAAATCCCATTTGAATTTCTAGACTAATTCATAGTGAAAATCCCACATTCATATTAATCACATATCACACACATATTTTAGGAAAGATATAAGAAATTTCATGAACATACACTACTATTAATCATGAGAGTTCTTAAAATTTTAGGGAAAAATATGAGAATTCATCCATAAGTTGAAACCCTAGAACATGCTTTTCCAGAAGCACGGATTTAGGTTTTTAAAATAAGAATATGGGGCACAAGGATGAAAGGATGTCCTTGTTGAAAGCCCACATGCCTGCTTCGAAGAAATCCCCACCTGAATTTAACCCTTGAAGCCCTTGAAGAACCCTAGTTGAATCCTTAATCTTGAGAAAAAAGAGGAAAAAGAGGTTGAGGGGATATTTTGAGGGAGTGAGGGATTATCCTAGGAAAAACCTTTAAAAACTTCCCTCCTAATACTCAAAACGACACCATTTAGGAACTGGAGGTATAGGACTTTACCAAAATACCCCTAAGATTAAAAATAAAAAGCTTTCCGATATGTGACCACGACCTTCACCACCAGTCATTGGTCCTAACCGTGGCTCGTGGTGACCATTTGTTGTTTTTGGGGTCCTTTTCTTAGTTTTTTCTTCCTCAACCAATGACCAACAGGATGAGTAGTTACTTCATCCAATGACTCGTCATCACCTCCCGTTGACACCACTACCTCTTCAACCTGCGATCCCTCCAACGACCATCACCACAGGTCTTTACAACCTCTAATGGTCCGTCGAAACCACTCGTTTCCACTGAACCAGTGTATAAGACTTTTTCTGAGTTCTAACTAACAACCCCTCCTGACGACTCGTCACGATAACAAACGGGTCGTTACTTGACTCGTTACCTCTGGGAAATCTAAACTGCAAACTTACTACGGCCACATATGACGAGTCATTTCTACCCACCACGACTCGTTCTATCCTTCGTGGTATCAAGGTCCTCTTGAGCCATTTCTAAAAATCTTTCCCATGTCTCCCACTAACGGGTCGTTGGAGCCACCAACGACTCATTGGGCAAGTCATTCTGAGGAAAATTACTAGTGGTTTTTCTTCTAAACTGCATTTAACTTCAGGGTCTAATCTTAGGAATTTCCGAGGTCTTATAATATCTACCCCTTGGGAACATTCGTCCTCGAATGTTGGCTAATCATACAAAAAGGATACGGATGAAATTGAAATCCTAAAATTTATCAATTATAGCTTAAACCAATGGAGTATCTGACTCCGGCTGATTTTACACATCTGAACTAAACACTAAGGCATAAGAGGGCCTAAAATACATGAAACTAACATGGAACTAGATAAAACACTGAGAAGGATTCTTTCCCTCAAACTGGCACTGAGCTGATACGGACTGAGCCTTCATTCTCAAATCGCTTTCTGCTACAGGGTTAGAATTCATGCTATCTGGTATAACTGAAAATGAAGGACTCATGAACACGAATCATTCATGACATCTATAATTTAGTACATACATGAGTTAACCTTATCCTACCGAGCTACTAAAGCAACTTCTAAAGACTGAGTTTTAGCTGATCATACTGGAAGACAAGAGTTAACACACATAGTTGATTCATAACATAAAGATGAACCTTAAGGATTCATAGAGTAAGACTAGCATCTCTCTCTAAAGTGTCTACTAAGAAGTTTTGGAAGTCAACATATAGGGATGGGTAAAACTTAACGTCAACTAAAATACAAGAGAGGTTATCTGAACCTGAAGAAATCGACATACTACAACTAGTAGGGTTGGAACTCCCCTATTAGTATTCTCAAGATCTGACTTGCCTCACATACCTACCATCTCCCTCTTAGCTTAAAGCCATCATTCTAAGGCCCCCGAATCTTTCTTAAAGTCGGGGCTAAATCACTAACTCCTAGCTTGTCCTTCACCTCTAACATTCACTACAAGCCTTATACTCACAATTGTTCACATCACACATCGACCATCTCTTCTTAACAAATATCATATGACTTCTTATTCAATACCGGGGTTTTGGGGCTAGAAACATGCAACGAGTAACACAAAATTCACATCATACATGTGACTACTACTAGAGACATACCCTTATCTGGGTGTGCTACTATGGCATAGGAGCAGTTTGAGGTTTTCCACCACCCGTGCTAGATGATGCACCCTACTAAAATGGACGGGCTATTGGAGCTTCTGAAGAGGTGGCCGAGGCTCTACTCGCTTCGCTTATCCGTTGTGCAATCCTGGTGCTTATTGCCTAACTTGCCACACCAAAAACAAGCATCTGAGTCGGCCATGGATTCTTCCAAATGGTGCTTCCCACAGCTGGTACACAATGGATACGTAATCTCTCTTACCCTAGGTTTGTACGGAGCACTGACTGCCGAAAGTGCTGGGGCTGATGATTTCTATTGGGAGTGTGAGCGGTGTCCACCATTAGTCCTTTAGGGGAAAAATATGAGTCTCCTACACTGTCCCTCTTGGCCTCTCTGTCTTTTTCTTTCACCTGCTCCACCTCTATTTGTTGAGCGAATATCACCAAACGTGGAAGGTCTATATCCTTGTGCGACATAGCGGTCTTTAATTCTTTGATCAAGGAGTCTGACACTCTGTTCACAAACTTGCTGACGCAAGCCCTTTGGTCAGCTAACATCTCCAGTGCATACTTGGACAAACGATAAATGCCAAAGCCTACACCTAGACAGTCATGTTGTTCTGTCTCAAGTGGATAACTTCTGCCGTCTTTGCCTCTCTCAATTCCCTAAGGAAATACCTATCCCGGAAAGGAGCCATAAATTCATCCCAACCTACGGGGGTGGCTCCAACTCCCTGAGTGTCTCTCCACTGGAAAAACCATATATAAGTGACTCCACTCAGCTGGTAGGAGGCTAAGTATGCGCTCTCAGTTCCCTTCACCCTTATGATTTGGGTGATCTTCTGGATCTCTTCTAAGAACTCATACGGTTCCTCATCTACCCTTGACCCAAAGAATTCGGGTGGATTCTTTATGAGGAAGTCTCTTAACCTTGTCGCCGCTACATTTCCATTCTACGAAACATGAGCTATCACTTGCTGACAAATCTGGACGATCATAGCCTGTGCTAACATATTAAGGGTTGCCTGGAATTCGGCATGAGTAACATGGTCATCCAATGGGGTTGCCGGGGCTGGTGGTAGTTGCTCGCGGCCATCACCATTTCTCCTACCATTCGCTCTTCTGGGAGGCATTATCTGCGAATGCATAAAGCACGAGTTAGGAGAGGAACTATTAAAGTTTCATACTCTATGCATGGTAAGAATAATGAAGAAAAGGGAATATTCCTAAAATGTCTCGTAGGCTCTTCGTCATAAGTGTGGCGCGCTTCACACCCATGAAAAAGACTCTATGTCACGCGGCTTTCAGACACCCTAGGACACTCTAAACCTTTGCTCTGATACCAAGTTTGTCTTTACCCGAGTTTACAACATAGCCGTAACACGGGATAAGGAACCCTAAGAGGTTCCAAGTCGACCAATGGCACAATCATAGCATAACACTTAATAATAGAAACAACTAATAGAAACATAACTGAGCAAAATCTAATTATTAGATTCAAATTTAAAACTCAAAAGACATAATCTAACAAAACTCTGATACATAGACTGAATCTATTTACACATGTCTGAAAGCCTCTACTAAACTGATGAGTTGCAGGGATAGGTCCCTAGCTAACTCTTAAAGTCTGATAAAAACCTGAAATATAACTGAAATGAGAAACGTAGATCTCATCCACGAGAGATAAGGACTCACCACAATCCACTGAGATGGAAAAAAGAGCGTATCTAACCGCAGGGCTGAGTCTGGACACCTGAATCTATATCAAAAAATGATATAACACATAAAGTGTGCGGTCAGTACTTGAAATGTACTGAGCGTGCGGGAAACGTAAATAAGGTAAAACATACAAGTATACAAGAAAGAAATAAACTGAGTACATCTACACATAACTGAATTAGAATGCAACAACCCTTTCTGAGTTATATACACATATTAACATGAAACTTTTATTTGGAACTCATATTCTGAAGCATCATCAAACTCATACATAAGGGTCATGTACTGAACATATAATGAAAGCTGAAGCTGAAACTGATATCATATACTTTGCTGTCTATCTACTGATAACTGAGATTGCATTCTGCTTTATGTGATTTGAACTGAAGTCAAAACTATAAAGAACTGAACCAAACGAAACATGAACTAAGAGATTCATTCTCTGCTATGGAGAGTCCCCAACTGACTAAGAGAATCATTCTTAGCTATGGAGAGTCCCTGACTAACTAAGGGAAACATTCTCAGGTATTGAGAGTGCCTGACTTACTAAGAAAACATTCTCAGCTATGGAGAGTCGCTAACTGACTAAGAGAAATATTCTCAGCTATGGAGAGTCCCAACTGAACTAAGGGAAACATTCTCAACTATGGAGAGTCCCAACAGAACTAAGGGAAACATTCTCAGCTACGGAGAGTCCCAACTGAACTAAGGGAAACATTCTCAGCTATAGAAGATCCCTGACTGTACTAGAACATGAAGAATACTAATTTCACATTTGTTCATCTGGCCTAAGCTACTACATCTAATCAGAGACATGAGCATTTACTAATTTATCATATTGCATTCATTTAGAATTGATTAAGGCTACTTTCTACTAACAACAAGCTCAAAAGTCTGAAGGATCATTCTTATGCTTATCATCATAGTTCATATCATCATGGTACCAAATCATCATTTAATCCACCCATTTGACATTCATGAAACATCTATAGGTTCAGATCATGCTTTACACACATCCACAACATTCAAATCCCGAGTTTACAACATATGACGTATATCTTAGATTCAGCTAGGACCCGTAAGTCCAATTTATACTTTAACATATATACATTGATTCGTATATTCTAGATTAATGGAAAGTCCATATAATCAACTCATACCTTGAACATCTACAATGAGATCATGGTGGAAGCATATGAATATTTCATAAAAATCCTTTTTGAAATTTACTCTAAATCATGGTGAAAATTCGATAATCATGCCATTACCATAAGTTCAACTCATAATCAATATATTTACATCGTAATCATAGTGAGAACATGCACATACTCCACATTGGTCAAAGCTAATAAGTTCTAATTATATTCTGACCCACACAATGCGACATATAATCTAAATTTGCGGAACCCATGTGAGTTACATATACTTTAACAAGGATATAATTTCATGATAAGAGCATATGATTAATTAATGAAATCCCATTTGGATTTCTAGACTAATTCATGGTGAAAATCCCACATTCATAATAATCACATATCACACACATATTTTAGAAAAGATATAAGAAATTTCATGAACATACACTACTATTAATCATGAGAGTTCTTAGAATTTTAGGAAAAAGGATATGAGAATTCATGCATAAGTTGGAACCCCAGAACATGCTTTTCCAGAATTCACACCATACCTGTGACTAGTACTGCAGACTTACCCTTATCCTGGTGTGGTGCTACGACATAGGAGCGGTTTTGACATTGTTTGCCACCCGCGCTAGATGATGTACCCTGCTGAAATGGACGGGCTACCGGAGCTACTGAACAGGTGGTCGAGATCTACTCTAGCTTCGCTTAGCCGCTGTGCAATTTTGGTGCTTATGGCCTAACTTGCCACACCAAAAACAAGCATCCGAGTCGGCCGTACATTCTCCCAGTTGGTGTTTCCCGCAACTGGTACACAATAGATACGTAATCTCCCTTACCCTGGGTTTGTATAGAGCACTGACTGTTAAAAGTGTTGGGGCTGATAATTTCTGCTGGGAGTGTGAGCAGTGTCCACCACTCGTCCTCTGGGGGAAAACTCGTAATCTCTTACCTGTTCGGTCTGCGTAGTATGGGTATTATAAAACCGACACGCAAGTGCACATGGTCGAACAAGTAGTAAGTGGATTTAGTAAGCCAAGTATCGATCCCTCAGAGACTTGGGATAAGTGCAATTTGCTCAAGTATACTATATTTTTACTTCTAAATATGCTGACAACTAAATAACCAAAAATTGAATAATTTGTTTTATAAATTTTATACTAAACTACAAACAATTATCTACTTTGAATTTGGACTATGGATAAAAGCATGCCGAGGTTAAAGAACATGCAATGAAACTGATTATCATCATAAATTGGTTAACCTTTTCTTCCAGTTGCTAGCCAAGAACAATTGCCAAGAGATTAAAACTCTCGTATTTAATCTCACTTAAGAATCATGAACCATCCGTCTACATTTCTGTGATCAAATGCAATTCATGTTCTAGCCATACAATTCCGGTTCCTAAATTGACTAATACGGCTTTCAAGTATATTTCTATCAGGAAAGCACATCAAAACTCAATTTTCCCAAATCAAGTAAAGAACAATATCCTATTAATTCACAACTTTCCAATTTCGTGCTCTCTCGAATGAAATCGGAATTTTTAGATGTACATTAATTTAGGCCACACACCAATGCAGTAAAAGCAAGAATTAATAGAACAACATGGAAGAAAAAGATGAAAAACCATATAATCAATAATCAAAATTCATCACAAGTGTTCATAACCTCAGCAAGGAAGGGAATTAGCCACTCATTTGTGGATTAATCATCCTAAAACAAGTGTTAATCATACAAACAATTGAATTAGAGAAGAAAGAAAGAGAGAAAAAACCCTAAACTTTTCGTCCCTCAACTGCCTGTAACCCACGTCCTTTCTCCACCAAGTCTGAATTATGAAAAATACACTTAAGTGTTCTATTTATACTAGTGGGAATTTTTCCCGAAATAATGAGCAACGTGTCACGGAGTGCATCGCGGAGCACTGCCTCCGTGACACGCCCTGAACGCGGACCCTTACTGGAACTGGGGTCCAGGAAATCAAACACCAACGTGGCACGGCGTGCAACGCGGAGGCTAGCCACCGTGCCACGGAGCAGACGCGAACTTCCACTGGAAATTGGTGAATTTTCACCCTCCAGGCAGAATGCCTCCGCGATGGCAGCGTGACACGGCTCCATCGCGGAGCCCCTTTAATTTGTGCAGTCCTATACCTTTTTCCTTGCTCGATTCCAAGTCCAACTCCGATATCATCCAACACGCATTTTAGCTCCTCGGAATCACATTTTACCTACAAAACAATGCTAATCATGTTGGTTAGTATAAATTCACATTTTATTACCAACTACATGAAAACGTATACACATTGCTAGATAAACAAGGCGAAAATGGTACTTTTGAGTATCACTTGGGCATATAAATCTACCCAAGATCATTTACCCCACACTTAAATCCTTGTTCGTCCTCGAACAACAAACATACAATTCATGCAATTTACATCCCAACCTTAGCTACTATGGTGCAACAATTTAATCTACGGTCATACCGATCATTCAATATTGCAAATCATCAAGAAAACATGCATGGTCTTAACAATGCAATGACCTTCAATACATTAAGACTTCCTAGACTTTAAGAATCGACTCTCGATATCGGCAGACTCATGCAAATCAGCTAATCGAGATATCCGACACGAAAATCAGTCTTTCCTCAAGCATGTGCCCTCACAACTCAAGAGAATCTTCCCCTTTTTTGCTCATGTGACACACAAACATTCAAGTAGGGGCATGTAAAAACAATTTCACTCTCTCTCCCAAAAGAATTCACATGCATCATGTCATGACCCATAAGCTTGCCCTTAGTGTATTGCTCCACTAATATAAAGAAATGCAATGTAAGATCACGTAGGACTTTAATGGGTTGTAATGGAAGCTATGGAACTAGTATATATTGAATTAGCCAATAATAGCCACTAGCATCCTTAAGCGCCTTTTCAACACATTCCCATCAACTCATGGACATTGTTTCTTTTTTTTTCTTTTTTTTCATCATCCCATTCTTGATGATTTACTTTAGTATGGCCCATTTCATTCAGCACACTTGACACAATAACAAAGATTATTCATGCACCTTCATTATCGTTTAATTATAACCAGTGCACCTTCAACCTTTTCTTTTCTTTCCTCACTCTGCTTTTCTTTTTCTTTTCACCATTCTCACTCTTTGACACTTTGGGAAAATTATTTTCTCTTCTTAAGCGCTTAAGAGTTTTGTGTAGACTTTACGGCTAATGAAAAGAAAGAATTAAGCTCGGTTTATACTTTTTGGACAAAAGAAAGAAATAATCGGCTAAAGGCTCAAAGGGCTGACTAGGGTATACAATCACAGAAAGGGGGAGTATAACAAGAAAAAAATAGAAACTCTCGGGTAAAACAAAGAAATGCCTACATCCTTTCCTACAATACACCTCCTTCATTTCGTTTCGTACACACACCAGGCAAGTTCTAGACACTTCACAATAGCATGGAATATCAATACCTCACTTCACACTTTATGTACATGCTCGATTCAAGATGTATTCACAGATTCTTCAATCAGCTAATTACATGAATTCAAACATTAAGCCTCAATCACACCGAATCGAACTCTACAGCCTAGGTATCTCAACATATTTACAAGATTGCATGCTTTCATACGAATCACCTTTGCATTTTGAATATCAACACAACACGCAACCACAAATTCACAACCATATAATAACTACAGGTTCCGGGATGCAATCCACCAAAGAAAAAAATGAAAAATAATTGGAGGAAAAAAAAACTACTCCTACCGACTACATTTCCCTTAAGACGGTCGTCATCCATCCATCATAGGGAACAGTCACTACTTAAGACGTCGGTTCAATGGGACCATTCTCGGTAAAAGAACCGAAAACAAACGCCGAGAAACCCAAAATTAAAAAAAATTGAAAAATTTTGCAAAACATCGATCATTTCGATAGCAAAAGAAAAATTTATGTACAAAATATTTACAAAATATTTTAAATATGTACAAAATATTTTCATAGAATTTTAAAAATATCGATCATTTCGATAAGCCAAAAATATTTACAAATTTTTTTTTACCGAATCAGCTGGCAACATTCCACAACACACATCAATTCCACAAATATGTACAGATACAGAACAATTTAAAAAATTCACAAACACAGGGAAGCATAACATACAAAAATACAGAGGAAAACATACAAGCAAACCAGCCCAGCCCAGCACCTAACTACTTCCACCCCACACTTAAATCAAACACTGTCCCCAGTGTTCACAAAAATTAAATAGCACAAAATCGGGTGGTGGAACTCCCTGATCAGTCAGAGTATTCCACTTCTTCATCAGGTGCTGCTGCCTCATCTCCCATGTCCGAGTCGCCTCCATCGTCGTCATCGGAGTCCTCCCGACGTGTCTCCTCATCCGTGGGGACATCATCGTCTATGGGCTCTACAAAGGCTAGCCCCACTCGGCATAGAGCCCTGGCGTTTTCGCCAAACGGGTAATCTAGCTCGAGCTACCATAACTCCTCCTCCGTGGCTGGTCTCCCACCGATCCTTAGTTCGAGCATTTGCATCCCATACATCCGCGCCATGTACTGGTCATCACGAGCATGTCGCTCGCCAAGTGTCAGCACTGGCCTGTGGGTGGTGTTGGGAGCCTTAATTTTGGTCACATCCAAGGCCCGCCGCTCCAACTGCGGGATATAATCCAAAGCCTCCTCCTCGACGTCGAGGCCTCTGAGAAAGGTGATGAGTAGTCCACCGAAACCATACCTGTGGCCCTGGTGCAATTGGTCTCTCTTCATGGCGGATATGATAACCGCCTCGACATTAATCTCCAGCCCTTTCATCAGGGTGTACACCAGGCAAACACGGTCCCGGGTCACATCAGTCATGTGTACCCCCGGAATTAAGCACGAGCAGACTATCTTCAGCCAGATTCGGGCTTCCCTGTTCATCTGAGAATATGGCAGAGTCTGGTGGTAGCCCCTTTCCTTGTGCCTGCTCCATCTAGCTGTAGATTGAGCCCCACACAGTGTGCGTCTGATGTCGGCATATGGTGGGGTAATGTTCAGTTGTCTAAGGACGTGGGCATCTGTGTCCCGCGCTCCTATGATGGCATTGAGTTGGTGGGGTTCCAGAGTGACTATCTGCCCTCTGATCTTGATGGTGTGGCTTCTGATTGACGGGTTCCAATTTTTATAGAACTCCCGGACCAGGTGCAGGTTGCATTCTTTGGGCTCCTGAAATATGAAACCGAGCCCAGCTGCCTCGATCCGGTGAACCATTCTGGGGAACTCCTGTGCTAATGGCTCCCATGCTATATGCTCCTTGGGAAAATATTTGTTCTCTTTGTGCTTAGCATACCACTTTTTCCCCTCGTCAGTCACCCATCTCGTTCCGTATTGGCGGCGCTAGCCACGTGGAACTGCTGGTTCAGTAGGGACTGCTGTGCCCAGTCTGAGTCTTTTCCTTCCGGTGCCTGAAGTTGATGCACCCTTCCCTTTATCTTGCCTACTTGCCATTTTGCCTGTCAACACAAGCAAACAAGCTCAATGTTAATCTAAATAGATATTGACTTCGGCTAAGGTCGGGTTACGCTAAATTTACCCCACACTTAGTCCTTAGCTACAGTTACGATACTACGACAAGAATAACTTTATTACACCAAACAACCAACTATACAATCATGCTTAGTGCGTTCAAACGAAAATTCGACAGTATAACTTCTACGTACTACTCAGACTTCGTACAGCTAATCCGAATCACTACCATCGCTAGCATTTTAACCATCGCACTTAGCAAAGAAAAACAACGAAACAAAAACAACAACAAAAATTCTATACACATGAACCTATACAACCAACCAAGTTTGAACAAATTTCAACATTTTCCCAAACCCGAGAATTCGTCATCTATTAACATTCAAACAATTTGTACAATGATTCAACCCATTCAACACGTACAACCCGGCATACAATTCATGATTTCAACACATTACCAACTTCAAATTCAACAACAAGCCCTAGAATTGATTTCTTCCATCAAATTCGAATAATTCATGCAATCGACAAGTTCAAACAATCATTATAACATTCCGAACATTTATCAATCAACAAATAACTCAAATTCATGCTTAATTTTGACTTAGGGCGATTTATCTCACCTCCCATGCTTAATTTCGAATAAAATCGACAAAAACTTGAGAGAGAATCGGAAAACATACCTTAATGTTGAAGAATCGAAGAAAACTCGGTAATTTGTTGCCTTAAGCCGTGGCACGTTGATGGGAGAGGGTTTTTGGGACGTTTGGTCGCGGAGGAAAATGAAAATGAGGGGAAAAGGGGAGTTTTTGGGGTTTAAAAAGTAGAAAAACACGCGGGTCACCCGGCAACCCGGTGTGACCCGTCACAATTTACACGGCAACGTGTCACGGAGTACATCGCGGTGCACTGCCTCCGTGACACAGAGCCATTGCGATAGCTTTCTGGAAATTTTAAAATTTCCGGGTTATACCTCAACATGTCACGGAGGGTAACGCGGAGGTCCTCCTCCGTGACACGGAGCTATCGCCCCAGCTCACTGTCTTCTACATTTTATTAATTTTTCATACCTCGCCTTTTCCTTCACGATTTCGTGCATATTTTCTTCCGTTTGACCTAAAAATCATCTCACTACACAAAATTGGTTAGAGTAATAGGTTTCGCCTAACTAACAATAAAAAATACTAACTAAAATGAAAAATTTTGTAATAAATCAAGAAAAAGAAAAAGTAAAATCTATTTACACTTACAAGATGAAAGAAAAAAGGAAAAAAAAAATTTCACGGGTTGCCTCCCGTGCAGCGCCTGGTTTACCGTCTTGGCTCGACGTCATTTAAGCTCAATTGTCCGCTAGGGTGATGGATGATTTCTCTCGATCATTGTCCTCCCCCCAGTAGTGCTTACACCTTTGTCCATTTACTAAGAACGTGGCACTCCGATCTTCTTGCCATAATTCTACAGCCCCGTGAGGGGTCATTCTTACCACTTCAAATGGTCCCAACCATTTAGACCTCAGCTTTCCAGGAAACAACTTCAATCTCGAATTGAAGAGCAAAACTTTCTGTCCCGGCTCGAAAATGCGATGCACCACATGCTTATCATGCCATCTTTTAGTTCTTTCCTTGTAGTACTTGGCACTCTCATAGGCATGCCAGCGGAACTTATCAAGTTCACTGAGCTGCATTAGTCTCTTTTTGCCTGCCAGCTCTAAGTCCATATTTAGCTTTCTGACAGCCTAGAAAGCTCGGTGCTCTAATTCCACCGGAAGATGACATGCTTTTCCATAGACCAATCGGTATGGTGAGGTTCCAATCGGTGTCTTGTAAGCAGTTCTGTAAGCCCACAACGCATCATCAAGTTTGCTGGACCAATCATTTCGTTGTGTATTCACCGTTTTCTGAAGAATCTGCTTCACTTCTCTATTTAACACCTCTACTTGCCCACTAGTTTGGGGGTGGTATGCTGTTTCCACTTTATGGCGCACCCCATACTTGGCTAGTAATTTCTTGAAACTTGCATTGACAAAATGAGCCCCTCCATCACTGATAATGGCTCGGGGTGTCCCGAACCTTGTGAGGATGTGTTTTTTCACAAACTTCGTTACTACCTTGTTGTCATTCCTGGGGCAAGCTATTGCTTCCACCCATTTTGATACATAATCTACAACCACCAAGATGTAACGATTACCAAATGACGGTGGGAATGGACCCATGAAGTCAATGCTCCATACATCAAAGGGCTCAACTTCCAGTATATTCTGCAGCGGCATCTCTTGTCTTCTGCCAATTGATCCTGTACGCTGGCATCTATCACACATTTTGACATACGCCATAGAGTCTCTGAACAGTGTTGGCCAAAAGAAACCTGACTGTAGAACCTTGTCCGCTGTTCTCTCGCCTCCGTGATGCCCTCCATACAATGAATAATGGCAGCCCCTCAACACCTCTGCAATCTGACTCTCTGGGATGCATCTTCTCATTACCTGATCTGGTCTCTGTTTGAATAAATATGGTTCATCCCAAACATAGTGCCGGCTATCATGCCTCAATTTCCTTCTTTGCTGGTCTATTTCCTCAGGTGGGTAGACTCCGCTCACTAGCAAGTTGACTATGTCTGCATACCAGGGAACTTCAGCTTCTCCCACTGCGAAGAGTTGCTCATCTGGGAACTCTTCATTTATGTTATCACTTTCCATCACATGCGACCGACTTTCCAGTCGTGATAGGTGATCTGCTACTTGGTTCTCGCTCCCCTTCCAGTCTCTGATCTCAAGGTTGAACTCCTGCAACAATAAGATCCATCTAATCAACCTGGGCTTAGCATCCTTCTTGTTGAATAGGTACCGAATAGCTGCATGATCGGTGTACACCACAACTTTCGAACCCACCAAATAGGACCTGAATTTGTCAAATGCAAACACCAAAGCTAGCATTTCCTTCTCTGTGACTGTGTAATTGCTTTGGGCCGTATTCGGTGTTTTGCTTGCATAATAAATAGAATGGAAAATTCTATTTTTTCTTTGTCCCAATACGGCTCCCACAGCCACATCACTGGCATCACACATCAGCTCAAATGGTTGTTCCCAGTCAGGAGAAGTAAGTATAGGTGTTTCTATCAATTTCTGCTTCAACTTTTCGAATGCTGTAACACACTCATCATTCAACTCGAACTTTACCTCTTTTTCTAGCGATCTGCATAGCGGTCTAGAAATATTGGAAAAGTTTTTGATGAATCGTCTGTAGAATCCTGCATGCCCAAGAAAACTGCGCACACCTTTCACTGACACTGGTGGTGGCAACTTTTCAATAACCTCGATCTTAGCACGATCGACTTCCAACCCCTTTTTAGATACTTTGTGGCCAAGGACAATACCCTCCTTCACTAAGAAGTGGCATTTCTCCCAGTTTAATACAAGGTTGGATTCCTTGCAGCGAGCCAGCACCCTGTCAAGATTCTGCAAACAAGTAGCAAACGAATTACCGAAACCAGAAAACTCATCCATAAATACCTCAACAAAATCCTCCACCATGTCATGGAAAATAGCCATCATGCATCTCTGGAATGTGGCGGGTGCATTGCATAACCTAAACAGCATTCACCTGAAAGCATATGTCCCATAAGGACAGGTGAAAGTAGTCTTCTCTTGATCCTCCGGAGCTATGGCTATTTGGTTATAACCAGAGTACCCATCAAGGAAGCAATAATATTCCTGTCCTGCCAACCTATCCAGTATTTGATCAACAAAAGGGATGGGGTAATGATCTTTCCTTGTGGCTTCGTTTAACTTTCTGTAGTCCATGCAAATCCGCCAGCCTGTGACGGTTCGAGTAGGGATCAACTCATTTTTCTCGTTGGTGACTACAGTCATCCCCCCTTTCTTTGGAACATATTGAACGGGGCTGACCCATTCACTGTCTAAAATTGGGTAGACCACACCTGCATCAAGCCACTTGATTATTTCTTTCCTTACCACATCCTTCATTGTTGGATTAAGTCTCCGTTGCGGCTGAACGGTTGGTTTGGCTCCTGACTCCATGAATATCCTGTGTGTGCAGAAAGCTGGATTGATACCTTGAATGTCTGACATCTGCCAACCCATTGCTTTCTTCCTCTTTCTGAGGACACCCAAGGCTGCCTTTTCCTGTGCCTCTGTCAAGTCTGCAGAGATGATAACTGGTGACGTCTCCCCCTCCCCCAAAAAGATATATTTTAAATGGGGAGGCAATTCTTTCAGCTCCAGCTTCGGTGCCTCCTCAACGGATGGTTTCGGCAAAGGCTCTACAGATCTCATCAATGATTGAAATTCCTGTCTCCTCGGATGATTCTGTGCTCCATTCAACAATTGGACCATTCCACACGCCTCACTATCTCCAAAATGATCGGAGTGCGTCAACGCTCTTTCCAATGGGTCTTGAGATTCAACAATTTGCCTAATTTCTTCATGTTCAACCACATTGATTGCTGAAAGCTCCTCATTTATAGCTGGCAGCTTCATGGCTTTTAACACATCAAATACCTCTATTTTGTCATGGGCTCGCATTGTCAGTTGCCCCGCAGCTACGTCGATTAACGCTTTCCCGGTTGCCAAGAAGGGTCGTCCCAAAATAAATGGGACTTCCGCGTCTGGTTCAAAATCCAGAACAATAAAATCTATCGGGAAAATTAGGGAGCCAACTTGCACAAGAACATCCTCAACAATGCCATCCGGCCTAGCTAAGGATCGATCCGCCAACTACAAGATTACCGTTGTAGGTCTAGGACTCCCTAGACCCAACTTTCTGAATACCAAAGATGGCATCAGATTTATGCTCGCTCCCAGGTCACACAATCCATGAGCTCGGATGCTCTGCCCAATAGTAAGCTGGATAGTAAAACTCCCAGGGTCTTTTAACTTCGTGGGCAGTCTGTTTTGGATCCGGGAAGTGCACTCCTCAGTTAAAGCCACCGTGGCATACTCAGTCAAACGACTTTTGTTTGCCACGATGTCCTTTATGTATTTGGCATATTTAGGCACTCCCTGCAAGACATCAACAAGAGGTAAGTTAACATGTACCTGTTTAAGCACCTCCATGAATTTCTTGAAACACGCCTCCTCCTTGTATTTCTTGAGTCGTTGAGGGAACGGGGGTGGAGGTCTTTCTGATTCAGCTTCTTTGTTCTTCCCCCTTTCCGAACTTTGCTCCCCCTCAACTTCTGCTGCTCCCGAATTTTGAGGTGGTCTTTCTGGTTCCACCTCCTTCAGCTGCAAACCACTCCTTGTGGTCACTGCATTTACCTGCTTCGAATTCGGATCCGTGTCGCTCGGCAGTCCTCCTCTGGGCCTTGTATTTTGGGCACTAGCAAATTGCCCAAATTGATACTCAAGAGCCTTGGTCGCTAATTGATTGTTTTTCACTTCGGCTGCCAATTTAACATAGTCAGCCTGCAATTGCGCTTGGTTAGCAATCATGGTCTTGAACATCTCCTAAATGCTGGGTGATGGTGGTGGAGGAGGTGCATTGTTATTTCTGAATTGAGATTGGTAGTTCTGTTGCCCTCCTTGGTTCCTTTACACACCCTGACCCGAACTTTGGCCTTGATGGTAATTGCTACCCCATGAAAAATTTGGATGGTTCCTCCAATTTGAATTGTAGCTACTCCCATACTGCTGATGATTTCTTTGTGCATTCCCCACAAAGTTTACCGAATCAGGATTGGCTCCACAGCACTCAGCTGAGTGCTCACTGCTTCAACACACTTCATACCACAATTGCTGGATTGCATTAACTGGAGCTGAAGGCTGGTTCAATGCCATGTTGCTGAAGTGGTTGTTCAATTGATTTTGCAAGGCAGCTATCTGTGCAGCGATAGCCGTAAACCCATCCACTTCAAGCACTCCTGCTGCTTTCCTTGTTCCACCTCGTGATGAATCAACATTCCATTCTGGATTGCCCTGTGAAATCCGGTTTAGCAAGGTGTACAGCTCCTCATAAGTCTTTTCCAGCGCTTGCCCTCCAGCTGCTGAATCTAGCAATATTTTGGTATGGGGTTCCAAACCCTCAATAAATGTGTGCACCAACACGTCATTAGACTGATGATGATGAGGACAGTCCCGCAACATGGATTTAAATCTCTCCCAGGCTTGATATAAATTTTCTCCCTCCCTCTGTTTGAAACTTAGAATTTGACTTCTAAGTCTTGTTGTTTTGCCAGAGGGAAAAAACCTTATCAAGAACTTCCGTGCAAGATCATCCCACGTTGAAATAGAATTTGGTGGCTCAGCTTTCAACCACCTCTTGGCTTCTCTGAGTAATGAGAACGGAAATAATGTAAGCCGAACATAATCAGGTGACACTCCAGCAGGTATATAAATGTCACTTATCTCCAAAACGTTTTGGAGATGCTGTTGTGGGTCTTCATGAGGGAGACCGGTAAATTGCCCACTTGTGTGCAACAATTGCACCATATTTTGCTTGAGTTCAAATCTCCCTCCAGGCTCTGGTTTGCGGATACTGGATGTAACATTGTTGGCATGTGGGATTGCCACCTCGCGAACCGGCCTTGCTGCTGCTTCTTCGGGCACTAACACTGCCCTTACTACCGGTGGATTTTGTTGCTCCATAATGGTCTGTCTGAGCAACTGCAGCTTTCTTTGTAGAGCTTCTCTCCGTTTACTGTGAAATATACGTTCAGGCTCTATATAAGATTCCACAAGCTCTTTGTCTCTTGCCAGTGTTCAAAGCAATTAAGTCTGCAAAATACAGGCTAAGACCAAGTTGTCAACAATTAAGAAAAGAAAACAAAAATATAGTAAAATTAACACTTAAAACAAATTCACCAATTGCCAAGTCCCCGGCAACGGCGCCAAAAACTTGTTCGATCTGCGTAGTATGGGTATTATAAAACCGACACGCAAGTGCACGTGGTCGAACAAGTAGTAAGTGGCTTTAGTAAGCCAAGTATCGATCCCTCAGAGACTTGGGATAAGTGCAATTTGCTCAAGTATACTATATTTTTACTTCTAAATATGCTGACAACTAAATAACCAAAAATTGAATAATTTGTTTTATAAATTTTATACTAAACTACAAACAATTATCTACTTTGAATTTGGACTATGGATAAAAGCATGCCGAGGTTAAAGAACATGCAATGAAACTGATTATCATCATAAATTGGTTAACCTTTTCTTCCAGTTGCTAGCCAAGAACAATTGCCGAGAGATTAAAACTCTCGTATTTAATCTCACTTAAGAATCATGAACCATCCGTCTACATTTCTGTGATCAAATGCAATTCATGTTCTAGCCATACAATTCCAGTTCCTAAATTGACTAATACGGCTTTCAAGTATATATTTATCAGGAAAGCACATCAAAACTCAGATTTCCCAAATCAAGTAAAGAACAATATCCTATTAATTCACAATTTTCTAATTTCATGCTCTCTCGAGTGAAATCGGACTTTTTAGATGTACATTAATGTAGACCACACACCAATGCAGTAAAAACAAGAATTAATAGAACAACATGGAAGAAAAAGATGACAAACCATATAATCAATAATTAAAATTCATCACAAGTGTTCATAACCTCAGCAAGGTGTTATACCCCGTAGAATTCCCGGCACCTAAATGACCTATTCGCATGTTGGTTAAGCATATTTGAAGGCCATATGTGCTAGAGAAAGGCCCGGGAAAAGATCGAATGAGAAACCTGTTGAACCATCGCGGAAGGAGCCGAGGCAGAACCCCTCCGCAATGGCAGCGTGTCACGGAGGTGAAGCCTCCGCATTGGCTCCGTGACACGTTGGCCTTGTCCAGGCCCAAGTATATAAAGCCCCACTTCGGTTTTAAATGATTAAAACACTTAGAAATTTCCAGGAAACAGAGCAAACCGGTAGAGAAGGAAAAAGGAACGAAGAAATAATATAATTTTCGTCCGATTACGCTGCTAAACGTTATCCAAACTCAAATTAACCTCAGATACCGAGGTATTTAGCAGCAGAGAGCATTCCTACGGATTTAGTTTCATGAAATACGGCCGACGAATCGTCGAGCTACCGAGCTAAGGTAAGTGGAATTGCTCTAAATTAGTGTCTATGTGTTCCTAGCTGTGAAGTGAATATTTCTCCCTTCTGGACCGCTGGAAAATAGCGAGTTTTCGACCGTCTTTCGATAAGCCTAAGTTTAGGCTATAAACTATATCGAAAGTGACGTTTCTCTTTACAATAAAGCTATATTTAGTATTGATTGACATGTTTATGAATGCAGTTGGGAGAAAATAGTTGAAGTACCGGCCGAGCCTCGTCTGACAGATGGATTGTTCGGGGATAAGGTATGTAAAGCTAGTTTCCTCGGCAAGTTAAATAATCTTGGTATAGTACAGTAATTTAAAGGCCAGTAGAATATTCAGAAGCCATGTATGATGTTTATTACGAATGTTGGTACGATATTAGAAACATCATGTTATGATCAGCGCGAGACTTGCTAGCATGATATAGATTTTAATATAAGTGTTAGGAACTGCACAGCATGCTCAGTACGTGATGTGACACAGAATGTTAGGATATTATTGTATTCAGTTGAAACCCAGCAAAGCAATGTAATATCTGTAAGACATCTCTGAAATAGAACGATAAGTTAAAGTGAAGCTAGAAAGCATATTAGAACTAGTAAATCATGTTACTATAGAAACTTAGTATACAGCATAGTTTCAGCAGAAAGACTATATCATGTTCAGCATTAGACCCAGTGCAGTCTGGCAGAAGACTATATTTATACATATATGCTATTACCAGCCTCAGCACGTATTAAATACGTACAGATTACTATCACTAGTTCAGCATGTAATATATACGATACTTTACCCCTATTAGCCTCAGCATGTGAGATATGCAGATAGTATTACTAGTTGAGACCGTTGTATTTTTTGGGGTTGGAGTACCTAGCATCCATGACCGCCCCAGGGTTGATAGCTGTATCGACTCGTCCGCCAGAGGACGAGGATACGTCACTCTATGGAGTGGCATGCCGTCCCACAGGGGACGAAGATGGGATGCCAATTTTCCCCATATTATGCCTTGGTCGGTTTTTACACACCCCTGTCGAGCGGATACGCCCGGGTGTTGATTCAAGAGTCCTCCGGACTCAGATGCAGTTATAGTCAGGGGCTCAGCGAGCCCAAGTGCCTACCTAGGGGACCGGCAGGATGCTTACAGGGTTATAGGAGATGGGATGACCAGGGTAGGGGTGTAGATTCTGTGCTGGTTGTACCTCCCGGCTTATGGGGGCTGGGTAAGGTTTCTGTGTGCTATGTTATGTTATGATATGTTATACCGTGTTACAGTAGATACGAATAGATCGACAGTAGAACGATAAATCCTCAGGTATGACTCCTGCTCCTTCCAGTATAATTAAGAAAAGGTATGACTTATATTATCAGACCGTTAATCTATTTCTTCCTACTTCAGTTTCATCAGTTATGTTATGGATTTCAGATATTTCTTTCAGTTATTGCTTTACATACTCAGTACCAGTGGTACTGACGCCCGGTGGGGCACTGCATTACTTGCCTGCAGGTACTCATAGACGAGCAGGCGATACCACGTGATTCCTGTCAGTGATCGAGTATTCAGCTCCTGTCATCCGGAGACTGAATTCCAGAGGTTTATTTCATTTTCTTTTATAGTATAATACGGGTAGGTCGGGGCCCTGTCCCGATCATTTCTATTGCTATTCCTATAGGCTTGCAGTCTGTATATATTTCCCTGTAGTCAGATGAGCCGGTCGTGTGAGGCCGTGCAGTTGTTTAGCTGTTAGTACTTCTGTTTCTTTCATGTTGGCCGTGTGGGGCCATAGCTTGACAATAGTGGTGACCTTGCCGGTCACATAGCTTTCTAATATTCTATGATTAAGTTACAGATAACTAGACAGCATGGTGGCCTTATCGGCCCGCATAGGTCTCCCTATATCGGCATGTTTCTGGTCAGCTGTTAGTGTAGGTACAGGAGGCTATAGGCCAATGGGCCGGAGGCTGTGTTTACAACCGTTATATAGCCCTTTGTTTCCAGAAATGTGAGTTAGAGCCAGCCAGGGACCAGATGTGCCCAGGCTTAGCAGTCCAGCAGTTCAAGTTTTAGTAGGGGACCAGGTGCCAGTTATACCCGCTAAGGCGGGGTGTGACAAACTTGGTATCAGAGCAGGTCGTGTCCCAGGGAGTCTGCAAGCCGTGCTAAGTAGAGTCTTGTCTATGGATATGTTGTGCACCACATACTATAGGCAGGAGGCTGCGAGGCATGATAGGATGGTTACCCTTCCTTCTCAGTCGGTCGTGCTTTAGAGCGGACAGTATAGGGTTGAGTCCCTAAAAACTTACCGTATTCTTTGATTACAGATACAAAGGCAGATCAGCATTACCCTATTACAGGCAGAAGATCAGATATAGCAACAGAAGAGGGCATCAGCCAGTTATACGATAACTACAGCAGCAGGAGGAGGTATCAGAGACCTCCCAGCGTGATACCTTTATTGGTACTATTCCCAATATACATTGATAACGTCAGAATAGGAAGCCAGAAGTATAATGTGCATACGAGTTGATTTATTTATTAGCTGTATAAGATCTGATTAAGATTACAGACAAGGTTAGACTACCAGGTAAGTATAAGAAAGAGAGGGAAATGCAAGAATCCCAAATACATCTTTTTGGATATAGTACAGTTAAATGCTTTTATTTGTTGCTATAAGAAAAGGGCTATTCCTACCTCTTGATTTTGATGCCAGTATAGTAAAGGGGCATAAGACTTGAGATGGGGTTGCCAAATCAAGCAGTAAGTAAAGATGGGCTGATTGATCCTAGTAAGTATTAGAAAGTATAAAGAGCCCCTATGATTACGTAAGCTGTGCAGACCCTTATGACAACAAGCCAGTAAAGAAAGTAAGACTGTTAGCTTACCCGAAGCAGAGGTAAAAGACTTGTTAGTAATAAATGCTTAGTAATAGTCAAATTTGAGTCAGAAAAAGGCTAAGTCCGCCATATATGCTAATAGACAGTAAGATATACCTGTAAGATTATATATATGATTCAGTTGTGATATCGAAAGGGTAAGAGGTCATGTGAATCAGATAGGTCTGGTTGCAAGTCAGGGGAACTATGAACTGATACTTGACTAGTAATCTTATTAATAATGAAGAGCAGGTACCTTGAACCCCAGAGTTCAATTTAAGTAAGATGAGGGAAAGAAGCAGGAATGTCAGATTTTGTGGGGAAATTAGAATTACCCCCGGATTGGTAAAATATCGTATTAAGGATTAAGCCTCGGGCTGACAGTAAGATTGCGGTTCAGAATACCGCAGTATGCCCGCTATGGAGAAGTTAAAGAAGTTACCGATATAGCAATTCTAATCTAGTGTAGCCTAGAGATAAGGCCCAGTAGACAGTCATGGGCTCTTAATATATGCCTATTAAGGCCACAAGATTCGAACGTTGACCCCACATCGCAAGAGTGGCGGAATTTCAAACAGCAGGCAATAACTAAAGTGTTTATGTTTGTTACTTTCAGAGTGGGGTGACAATACAATGAAATGATAAGTCAGGGCAAGAGATAGTATTAGGCCGTAGAAGCGGTGTATCATGTACGGTATGAGACTCAACAGAGCATGTCAGAGATTATGTATTACCGCAGAATTCAGTACATATTGTACGTAGCTAGCGATATATATATATATACAGATAATAGGTATGCTGTGAGTAGCTGCCTAAGGGGTATAATCACAGATACTGATTAGTAATAGGAAGCATGTACAAATTGTATTGCAGGACCCCCCTTGCCAAAAAGAAAAGGAGAAGGGAAAGGGTAGATTAAGTGTGAATTACGTATGAAGTCATAGGAACTGTCTCAGTTCTCAGTTAATAAGTTAATGGACTTATGTGTTGTTGCCAGATCTAGGCTCTGGAAGCTTACTAGAGTTAATGGCCTGAATCAGATGGCTAGATGATAAGAGCACAATTAGATGGTCTAATGACTAGCTGGCGCTTATATTAGCAGGGAAGCATCTTTAAAAATCAATAGCATTATCGTATATGCCGGAACCAGAATTTTTCCAGTATGTTAAGTGGTCGTACATCATTTTCCCAGCCTTGTAGGTGCGAGTCGGCCTTAGTCAACCTAGAAGTTATTATGTGAAACACCCCATAAGTCAGCCGGCCGCCCCAGTCAGAATACCCGTGGATACCCCAAGAAGGGTCCACATCAGTAGTCAGCGACAGACTAGTACTTCAGCTGGTTCTCGTAAGATATTTAGATACAGAGCCCTAGCAGAAGGCCAGTATTTACAGAATAGCTCATAAGACCGAGAATTCCCCAGAATAGCAATATAAATCCAAGTGGATATAGACAAGGCGTAAGAAATTGGTAGTACTCTGCTAGCACAGTGTTTACTAAGACAAGGAGATCGGTAGGTTCCCTATGAAGATCCAGGGACGGATCGCTTGAGAGTAGGTTGGACTAAGCACAACATCACAGTTGTTCAATTAGGAGGACGAAACGGTTAGCTGTCTATAACCCCACAGTTATGCATGAGCTACAGATGTCCGAGTAGGACATGTAGAGCATTGTTAGACTACTGCAGCATTCGGATCATCTAACCCAGCCATTTAGTTAGTCGAGGTTATTCATCCAGATTATTAGAGATCATGATCATTGTCAGAATTCTCTGATCAGATACGGGCACATGGTGTGCAGATAGTTGTTCAGGTTACCTTAGCAACAAGTAGCCTTAGCATACGGCCAGAAGGCTAGATAAGCTCTAGCTATACCGGTAGATTACTTGTCAGATTCTCCGGCATAATAAACCAGTATGACCGTTAGTTATATGCCAATTCTTTGTAAATGTGAATTTTGGTTGAGTTTAGTAGCCTTTTTGGTCACATTGTGTCGGAGGCTGGTGTACAGATAGATATACAGAAAATCGAAATAGTGAAGACATAGTCTAGACCTACCACTCCGATCGAAGTACGCGATCCCTGCGATTAGCCGGGTACTGCAGAGGGTTTGTGGAAGGATTTTCCACCTTAGTAGCACCTCTGACTAAATTGACACAGAAGGCAGCAAAGTTTCAGTAGACTGAGGCGTGTGAGCAGAACATCCAAGAGTTAAAAGCCAGGTTAACATCAGCTCCAGTGTTAGTATCGCCAGGGGATACAGAGGGTTGATGCAGCATGATAAAGTAATAGCTTATGCTTTTAGGCAGTTGAAGAAACGTGAAAAGAATTATCTTACCCATGACCTGGAGTTAGCTGCAGTAGTTTATGCCTTAAAGAGTGAAAATTTTGTATCACCCAGGAAGGGCTAATATGGTAGCAGATGCCCATAGCCGTAAATCTATGGGGAGCTGGCATACTTGCAGCCTGAACAGCGAGAATAGAACCGAGAATTACACTAGTTAGCCGGCTTAGTCGTTCACATAGCATAAATAAAGGATAACAGAGCGATAATACAGAATGTCGCAGTGTTGTCGTTAGTGGTGGAAGTAAAGGAATGGCAGTATAGAGACCCTAGCCAGGTTCAACTTGAACACAAGGTTCAGTAAGGAGAGGTGACATATTCTCAGATAACCGGGGATGAGGTGTTACGATATAAAGGCCGCTATTCTCTCCACCCAGGTACGACAAAAATGTACCATGACATCAAAGGGAACTACTGGTGGCCAGATATGAAAAGAGGAATTGCTGAATTTGTAGCCCAGTGTCCTAACTACCAACAGGCGAAAGAAGAACATCAGAAACCAGGCGGGTTAACTTAGGACATAGCTGTGCCTCTATGGAAATGAGAAGCAGTGAATATGGATTTTGTGACAGGGCTACCCTGTACCAGACGCGGAAATGATTCTATTTGGGTAATAGTTGACAGGCTGACAAAATCAGCTCATTTCCTGCCAGTGAAAGCTACCTTCTCGGCTGAGGACTATGCCGAATTATATATTAGAGAAATAGTTAGATTGCATAAAGTGCCGGTATCTATCATTCCTGATAGGGGAGTACAGTTTACAGCTAGATTCTGGCAGTCATTCCAGACGGGTCTGGAAACGCAGACTAATCTAAGCACAGCTTCCCACCCTCAGACAGGCGGACAGGCTGAGCGCACTATCCAGATGCTCGAGGACATGTTGCGAGCGTGTGTGCTAGACTATGGTGGTAGCTGAGACGAGCATTTGCCGCTGATAGAATTTGCTTATAATAATAGCTATCATTCAGCCATCCAGATGGCACCTTTTGAGGAATTATACGAGCGGAAATGCAGATCGCCGAACGGTGTTTGAAATCTGAGAGTCAGTGTTGGTTGGCCCAGACATTGTTCAGCAGTCAAAGGAAAAGGTAAAGCTTATCCGAAGAATGCTTATTGACTACACGGAGCCGCCAGAAATCATATGCAGATGTGCGGCGCAGAAAATTAGAGTTTGATGTGCATGAGTGGGTATTCCTGAAGTATCCCCAATGAAAGAGGTAATAAGGTCTGGCAAGAAAGGCAAGCTTAGCCCGAGGTTCATTGGGCCATATCAGAATCGGCGAAGAATAGGCCGAGTTGCATACGAATTGAATTTACCTCCGGAATTAGAATTCGTTCATCCGGTCTTTCATGTATCTATGTTAAGGAAATGCATAGGAGACCCATCCAGAACAGTCCCAGTCCAGAATATCCAGGTTACAAAAAAAATTGGCCTATGAAGAGGTTCCAATAACTATCTTAAATAGACAGATTCGCAGGTTGAGGACTAAGGATGTGGCGTCTGTCAAAATATTGTGGCGTAACAAGAACCGTGAGGAAATGACGTGGGAAGCTAAAGAATATATGAATGCTAGGTACCCTCACCTATTTCAGGCCTAGTCAGGTGACAGGTATGTCCGTATTGTTACTTATGCAGTACCTTATAGTGATGTGTGTGAATGAGAAAGATTGATATTTAGTTATCCAGTGGATCTTAAAATATTGCGTGCAGTACCTGTATTGGACTTTTCTGCATTTCAGGTTTTTCCTATAGTCCATATTACAGGGAAAACTCTGCCGAAATGTTTCTAGGAAATAAGTTAAGTAGTCCCCCAGATAGCAGTGTACATTCGAGGACGAATGTTCTTAAGTGGGGGAGAATGTTATACCCCGTAGAATTCCCGGCACCTAAATGACCTATTTGCACGTTGGTTAAGCATATTTGAAGGCCATACGTGCTAGAGAAAGGCCCGGGAAAAGATCGGACGAGAAACCTATTGAACCATCGCGGAAGGAGCCGAGGCAGAACCCCTCCGCGATGGCAGCGTGTCACGGAGGTGAAGCCTCCGCGTTGGCTCCGTGACACATTAGCCTTGTCCAGGCCCAAGTATATAAAGCCCCACTTCGGTTTTAAATGATTAAAACACTTAGAAATTTCCAGGAAACAGAGCAAACCGGCAGAGAAGGAAAAAGGAACGAAGAAATAATATAATTTTCGTCTGATAACGCTGCTAAACGTTGTCCAAACTCAAATTAACCTCAGATACCGAGGTATTTAGCAGCAGAGAGCATTCCTACGGATTTAGTTTCGTGAAATACGGCCGACGAATCGTCGAGCTACCGAGCTAAGGTAAGTGGAATTGCTCTAAATTAGTGTCTATGTGTTCCTAGCTGTGAAGTGAATATTTCTCCCTTCTGGACCGCTGGAAAATAGCGAGTTTTCGACCGTCTTTTGATAAGCCTAAGTTTAGGCTATAAACTATATCGAAAGTGACGTTGCTCTTTACAATAAAGCTGTATTTAGTATTGATTGACATGTTTATGAATGCAGTTGGGAGAAAATAGTTGAAGTACCGTCCGAGCCTCATCTGACAGACGGATTGTTCGGGGATAAGGTATGTAAAGCTAGTTTCCTCGGCAAGTTAAATAATCTTGGTACAGTACAGTAATTTAAAGGCCAGTAGAATATTCAGAAGCCATGTATGATGTTTATTACGAATGTTGGTACGATATTAGAAACATCATGTTATGATCAGCGCGAGACTTGCTAGCACGATATAGATTTTAATATAAGTGTTAGGAACTGCACAACATGCTCAGTACGTGATGTGACACAGAATGTTAGGATATTATTGTATTTAGTTGAAACCCAGCAAAGCAATGTAATATCTGTAAGACATCTCTGAAATAGAATGATAAGTTAAAGTGAAGCTAGAAAGCATATTAGAACTAGTAAATCATGTTACTATAGAAACTCAGTATACAGCATAGTTTCAGCAGAAAGACTATATCATGTTCAGCATTAGACCCAGTGTAGTCTGGCAGAAGACTATATTTATACATATATGTTATTACCAGCCTCAGCACGTATTAAATACGTACAGATTACTATCACTAGTTCAGCATGTAATATATACGATACTTTACCCCTATTAGCCTCAGCATGTGAGATATGCAGATAGTATTACTAGTTGAGACCGTTGTATTGTTTGGGGTTGGAGTACCTAGCATCCATGACCGCCCCAGGGTTGATAGCTGTATCGACTCGTCCGCCAGAGGATGAGGATACGTCACTCTATGGAGTGGCATGCCGTCCCACAGGGGACGAAGATGGGATGCCAGTTTTCCCCAAATTATGCCTTGGTCGGCTTTTACACACCCCTGTCGAGCGGATACGCCCGGGTGTTGATTCAGGAGTCCTCCGGACACAGATGCAGTTATAGTCAGGGGCTCAGCGAGCCCAAGTGCCTACCCAGGGGACCGGCAGGATGCTTACAGGGTTATAGGAGATGGGATGACCGGGGTGGGGGTGTAGATTCTGTGCTGGTTGTACATCCCGGCTTATGGGGGCCGGGTAAGGTTTCTGTGTGCTATGTTATGTTATGATATGTTATACCGTGTTATAGTAGATACGAATAGATCGACAGTAGAACGATAAATCCTCAGGTATGACTCCTGCTCCTTCCAGTATAATTAAGAAAAGGTATGACTTATATTATCAGACCGTTAATCTATTTCTTCCTACTTCAGTTTCATCAGTTATGTTATGGATTTCAGATATTTCTTTCAGTTATTACTTTACATACTCAGTACCAGCGGTACTGACGCCCGGTGGGGCGCTGCATTACTTGCCTGCAGGTACTCATAGACGAGTAGGCGATACCACGTGATTCCTGTCAGCGATCGAGTATTCAGCTCCTGTCATCCGGAGACTGAATTCCAGAGGTGTATTTCATTTTCTTTTATAATATAATATGGGTAGGTCGGGGCCCTGTCCCAATCATTTCTATTGCTATTCCTAGAGGCTTGCAGTCTGTATATATTTCCCTGTGGTCAGATGAGCCGGTCGTGTGAGGCCGTGCAGTTGTTTAGCTGTTAGTACTTCTGTTTCTTTCATGTTGGCCGTGTGGGGCCATAGCTTGACAGTAGTGGTGACCTTGCCAGTCACGTAGCTTTCTAATATTCTATGATTAAGTTACAGATAACTAGACAGCATGGTGGCCTTGTCGGCCCGCATAGGTCTCCCTATATCGGCATGTTTTTGGTCAGCTGTTAGTGCAGGTATAGGAGGCTATAGGCCAATGGGCCGGAGGCTGTATTTACAGCCGTTATATAGCCCTTTGTTTCCAGAAATGTGAGTTAGAGCCAGCCAGGCACCAGATGTGCCCAGGCTTAGCAGTCCAGCAGTTCAAGTTTTAGTAGGGCACCAGGTGCCAGTCATACCCCCTAAGGCGGGGTGTGACACAAGGAAGGGAATTAGCCACTCATTTGTGGATTAATCATCCTAAAAAAAGTGTTAATCATACAAACAATTGAATTAGAAAAGAAAGAAAGAGAGAAAAAACCTTGAACTTTTCGTCCCTCAACTGCCTGTAACCCACGTCCTTGCTCCACCAAGTCTAAATTATGAAAAATACACTTAAGTGTTCTATTTATACTAGTGGGAATTTTTCCCGGAATAATGAGCAACGTGTCACGGAGTGCATCGCGGAGCACTGCCTCCGTGACATGCCGTGAACGCGGACCCTTACTAGAACTGGGGTCCGGGAAATCAAACACCAACGTGGCTCGGCGTGCAACGCGGAGGCTAGCCACCATGCCGCGAAATAGAAGCGAACCTCCACTGGAAATTGGTGAATTTTCACCCTCCAGGCAGAATGCCTCCGCGATGGCAGCGTGACACGGCTCCATCGCGGAGCCCCTTTACTTTGTGCAGTCCTATGCCTTTTTCCTTGCTCGATTCGAAGTCCAACTCCGATATCATCCAACATGCATTTTAGCTCCTCGAAATCACATTTTACCTACAAAACAATGCTAATCATGTTGGTTAGTATAAATTCACATTTTATTACCAATTACATAAAAACGTATACATATTGCTAGATAAACAAGGCGAAAATGGTACTTTTGAGTATCACTTGGGCATATAAATCTGCCCAAGATCACCCCTGGACCTCTTGGACTCTCTCTCTTTTACTTTCACCTGCTCCGCCTCTATTTGTTGAGCAAATATCACCAAACGTGAATGGTCTATATCCTTGTGCAACATAGTGGTCTTGCATTCTTTGATCAAGGAGTCTGACGCTCCATTCATGAAGCTGCTCATATGAGCCCTCTGGTCGGCTACCATATCTGGTGCATACTTGGACAACTGAGTAAATTCCAAAGCATACTTCTGGATAGTCATGTTGTTCTGTCTCAAGTTGATCAATTATGTCGCCTTTGCCTCTCTCAATTCCCTAGGGAAAACCTGTCCAAGAATGGATTCATAAATTCTTCCCAACCTACGGGGGCTGCTCCAACTCCCCGACTTTCTCTCCACTGGAAAAACCATATATAAGTGACTCCATTAAGCTGGTAGGAGGCTAAGTCTGCGCTCTCAGTTCCTGTCACCCCATTATTTTGGGTGATCTTCTGGATCTCTTCTAAGAACTCATACTGGTCCTCGTCTACCCTTGACCCCAAGAATTCGGGTGGATTCATTCTGAGGAAGTCTCTTACCCTTGCCTCCAGTACATTTCCATTCTGGGGAACACGAGCAATCACTTGTTGACTGATATGAGCGGTCATGGCCTGCAACAACATATTAAGGGTTTCATGGAGCTCAGCATGAGTAACATGGTCGTCCATTGGGTTCGCCGGGGCTGGTGGTGCTTGCTGGAGGCCATTACCATTTCTCCTACCATTTTCTCTTCTGGGAGGCATTATCTGCGAGTGCGTAAAGCACGAGTTAGGATAGGAACTGTTAGAGTTTCATACTATACGTATGATAGAAAAGGGAATATACCTAAAATGTCTCTTAGCCTCTTTATCATAAGTGTGGCGCACTTCACACCCATGAAAAAGACTCTAGGTAACGCGACTTTTAGACACCCTAGGACACTCTAAACCTTTGCTCTGGTATCAAGTTTTTCACAGTCCGAGTTTAAACCCTAGTCGTAACACGGGACAAGGAACCCCAAGAGGTTCCAAGTCGACCCATGGCATAATCATAAAATAACACTTAATAATCGAAATAGCTAACAGAAAAATAACTGAGTAGAAGCTAACTATAAGAGTCAAATTTAAAACTCAAAAGACATAATCTAAAAAACTCTAATATATAGACTGAATCTGTTTACACATGTATGAAAGCCTCTACTAAACTAATGAGTTGCTGGAACAGGTCCCCAGTTAACTCTTAAAGTATATATAAACTGAAATATAACTGAAATGAGAAATGTAGATCTCATCCTCAAGAGATGAGGACTCACCACAATCCGCTAAGATGGAAAAGGAGCGTGTCTAACCATGGGATGAGTCTGGACAACTGAATCTATATCATGAAATGATTTAACACATAAAGTGTGCGGTCAGTAATTGGAATGTACTGAGAATGTGCGAAACATAAATAAGCTAAAACATACAAGTATATAAGAAAAAAATAAAATGAGTACATCAACACATAACTGAATTAAAATGCAACAACCCTTTCTGAATTACATACATATATTAACATGAAACTTTTATTAGGAACTCATATTATGAAGCATCATCAAACTCATACATAAGGGTCATGTACTGAACATATAATGAAAGTTGAAGCTGAAACTGATATCATACACTATACTGGCTATCTGCCACCATTTTGAGGGAGTGAGGGATTCTCCTAGGAAAACCTTTAAAAACGTCACTCCTAATACTCAAAATGCCACCATTTAGGAACTGGATGCATATGAATTTACAAAAATACCCCTGAGATTAAAATTAAAAAGATGCCCGATCTATGAATACGACCCTCACCATGAGTCGTTGGTCCTTACCATGGCTCGTGGTGACCATCCGTTGTTTCTAGGGTCCTTTTCTCAGATTTTGATTCCTCAACCTACGACCAACATGACAAGTCGTTACTTCATCCAATGACTCATCATCACTTCTCGTCGACACCACTGCCTCCTTAACCTGTGATCCCTCCAACGACCGTCATAACAGGTCGTTACAACCTCTAGCGGTCCGTTGAGACCACCCATTGCCACTGAACTAGTGAACAAGCCTTTTTCTGAGTTCTAACCAATGACGCCTCCTAAAAACTTGTCACGACAACAAACAGGTCATTACTTGACTCATCATCTCTGGGAAATCCAAACTGCAAACTTACTACAACCACATCTGATGAGTCATTTCTACCCACCATGACTCGTTCTGTCCTCCCATGGTATCAAGGTCCCCTTGAGCCATTTCTGAAAACCCTTCCCATGGCTCCCTCTAACGGGTTGTTGGATCCACCAATGACTCATTGGGCGAGTCGTTTCTAGGCTAATTCCAGCTGGTTTTTATGCTGAACTCCATTTAACTCTGGGGTCTGATCTTAGGAACTTTCGGGGTGTTGCTATTGATCATTATAGATAGCTCATAATGTTAACACTAGTCATGATCCAAGTCACCATCTTGGATGGGAAGCCAAATTTTGTTAGGACCATTCTCAAGAAGCCCTACTCCATAGAGTCATACGTTTATTTAATATCAATCTTCATACAACACCTAGGTGTGCATGCTTCCTACCATAACCCTTAACTAGTTCACATGCCACTACCATCAACGAAGGCTGATTGTGATGAACTCACCAAAAAATCCACCATAGGTTTATCTTTGCAGTGATTATCTTGGAAATCATTTTATACATTTTTTAACAACAATGTATGGGTCTAAATTCTTTAACATGGTTTGGACTAGCTACCTAGGGAATAAGAGTTACTGTAGTACATTTGATAATCCTAAGTAACTTGCCATTTCCAAAGACTTTTAATATAGCTATACTTACCTCTTCACCTACCACTTGCAAATACTTTTTTAAGGATTCTTCTAGGAAGTCATTAATTCTAGGAGCTTTCTCATATGAGAGTTGTTTTACTATATTATGGATGTCCTCCCTAGTCACTAGCTGTTTAGTTGCTTTTGTTGATCAGAATTCAAACAAGGCTGATCTCTAGCTATCTTTGTATCTAAGAAAGGCATCTTACTTGTAGAAGTACCTAGTAGTTGTTTAAAGAATGATAAGAACACATATTGGATTTCACCTTGGTCTGAGAGTCTTACCCCCGATCATTACATATTGAGGTTATTTTATTTCTAGTTTGTCTAGCCAAAAGATGTGCAAGGGAAAATTTATATTGAATCCCTATATGCTATCCAAGTAGCTCTTGATTTCTACCTTAGTACTTGTTCATGAATGCCATCCCATCTCTAAATCTGTATGATGGCCTCTTTTTCTAGTTTTATGAGTTCTTCATCAAACAATTTCTTTGTTAGACCTTCCTGTATCTGTTGTAGTTGTATTATGAGTGTATCTAGTTTGAGGTCAATATAAGGTAGGAAATGTATTTATGCATATGTTTGGACTTGTTTCTTAGAACTTGAAGTTTCCTCCAGACAGAGAACATGGTGTGCTCTAGGATATATTGTCTCCAAACTTGATTAACTAGCTCAGTGAATTGACCCTGTTTCAATAGAACATTCAGCAGTCTAAAAGGTATCTTACTAGGTTGTATGTTCATGGATATGTTGAGGATAGTGGGGATGTGATCAGAGCATTCTAGATTGATGAAGAGGGATCTCAAGTGTCCATAATCCATAAACCACTTTGGATTACCTAGTATCCAGTCAATCCTGCTATAGATTCTACCTTCAGCCTCTTTTTTTTCACCATGAATATTCATAACTACTTCTAGGCAGATGTCCCAACCCTACTTCTTCAATATAGTCTATAAAATCTGATATTTCAACCTGATGAATTGGAGCTCCATTCAGTCTATCTGTTACTGATACACCAGTATTGAAATTACCAAGGATGAGCCATGGTTTGAGCTGGTATGGTTGTATAGTGTCATTTGTTCCCAGAGTGCCTTCCTCTCTGTATTTGTATTATACCCATATATAAATGTCATATAACACTTGAAGGATGACCCTTTGTCCTCTACATAATAATGTATCATTTTTGGTTGGGCCACACAGATAGAACATTAACAGATTGATGTTTCCAACATATCCACAATCTTCTATCTGGATCTTGAGAGTAATTTGTGTAATAAGCCCAATCGCTCCCTGTTATTCTCTAGATTTTTCCTTTTTTGCTTTATTTGATTTTGGTTTCCAAATAGCCCATGAGGTTAGTCTTATGTTTAAGAAGAAAGTTCATCAATTTCTTCTACTTATAGGGCTGATTCAGCCCCCTCATATTCGATGAGCATAGGATCATGTTGGATCTTACAAGGGCTACTCAGGGTCCTTAGTGAGCTCATCGCCAATATTCATCACATTATAAGCTACCACTTCAGGATATAGAGGTTCACTGTCGAGTTGAGATACATTCTCTGATTCAATACAATTCAAAGTCCTTTTTCTCAAATCATAAGTGGTGTAGCTCAGTATCTTGAATTATATTAGCTCCAAGAGCAGCGCTAGTAGGAACTTTAATTCATTTTGGTATCCACTGAGTAGTTGATTCCTTTTTATACTGTATATGATCAGTTGTTTTCCTTGCTATAGGTTCAATTGTCTTCTTTATAGGCAGCCCTCTATGACATGTCGAAGTTACATACATTCCTGACAGTACTCAAGCCACTAGTCATAGTCTATCTCCTGTGTCCTTAGTTTGCCTTCAGGCTCCTCAATAGTCATTTGTTCAGTGAGAGGTTGGGTCACATCCACTTCAATCAGTATCCTAGCAAGGATATTCTTCCTTCCTCAGTTGTTAATTTGTCTATACATATTGATTTGCCTAAGTAACTAGCAATCTAACTCAAGTTTTCAGTAGCCTAATAGTGAATAGGTAGATTAGGGAAGTTCACCCATAGGGGCACATTCTAATAGATTCCTTGCCTATCTGAAATACTCATGTCTATTATTTTACCACTTCCAGTATGTAATTGAAGGTATAAGATCAATTTTGATGAACCTTATACTTGTCCTGTTCATTCGCAAATTTGAAGACAAAATACCCTTCCTTATGTAGAAATAGCTTGGGCACCTCTATAAAGTTCGATGCCGCATATATAAATTTAAACATCTGTTTAAATGATGGATTCTTTCTGACAACATAACCTACTAAAGCATAGTCAGCGTTTAGCTTAATTGTCTTTGTCCCTTCTTTGAGTACGAGAGAAAAGTAGCTTAATTATTTACCTCTGTTTGGGCCCTGATTATTGGCAAAGAAAGTCTTCAGGGTTTCTGTCGCACTACCAATATAAGACGAGAGCTTCCGTGTCGCCTGTGCATTACCTTCTCTATCTCTGTTGGGGTTGCCTTCTCTTGTATTCCTTGGGCCTTCTATGAAATACATTTCATCGGAGCTTGTTGTAGCTTGGCACCTGCCTAGTCATCCACTGAGATAATTGAATTGGAGGTAGTGGTTGTGGTATTCCTCTTTTAGGAGCAACCATATGACTTTCTTCTTTGGATCGGGCTAGTGATGAGTTCGAGGTGGTAACCTTTACCAGTGTCAGAGCACAGTATTTTTTGGTAGTTTTCAACTATAGGTGTATGTTAGCAATCATCGCTTAACATGCGCCCAGAGATAGAGTTTATATTTAAAGAAATTAATCAAGAAAGGGAAAATGTATAGAACCTTTCAACGATATAGTGTTTTTTCATTCTCTCAAAAGGGAGTATATTCCAAATATATATGACATATTTTCTTACTTCGACAAGGTACAAATATCTAAATTTGATATTTTTAAATACATTTTCAAGCCGATTTCAAGTATGTATTTGCCTCCAGGAGGAATCGTAGAATTCTATCTATTTTCTATGTTTGGAAAAAGTGTGGATCAATAGCAATTGTTGGTCAGCCATATGGGGTAAATTTGTTTAGGTATTGTGTACACCACCCATCTCACTATGAGAGTTGACTTTTCAGAAAAATAGCAGATAAAATACAAGTGAAATTGAGGCTTAGAAGGGAGATAATAAAATTATATGATAGTCCAAACATTTGGGAGTGAATCAATAGATTCTTTTTTGGGATCGGTTCATCATTCCCAAGTGTAGCATACAACTTTCTCGACCTGTTGTCGAATTGATTTTAATTTCAAGAGCTCAGATCAAATCAATGATATTTTGTACTCAAAACAAATGTGTAAATCCTTTCAGTCGGCTAGAATTTATTACTTGAATGAAACTATAGATTGTGGAATCATATTTTTACTCCTTGCATTTGGGCCAAATTAATTATTGAGCAGTGAAAATAGTATCAGTGTCCCTGACCTACTACTGTAATAGGATCACAAAAACTAAATCACAAGCTTTTGATAAAAATTGAATAGGAGGAAGATTTTTAATATGAATACCCTTATACTTTGATTCCATTTATAAATTAATTTTCTCTCCTATGAGTTACAGTATCATTAAAAATGCTAGTTCTTAAAGTTCATATTTATGATATGAATATATCACATTAATTTATTGTATATTTTTTGTGATTCCTTCCTTATTGAAGACAACTTCTATATTTATTATTATCTTCATTGTTGCTCCTCCAGTAGATATTAATGGTATTAATAAACACCCATTGTTACTTCATCAAAACCGTGAATATGAGAAATTTCATCGCCTACTTGAAGTACGATACTAGTATTTACGATATTTACGTCTCATGAATTTTTTTTTACATCCTAGTTATGTATCCACCTTAAGCAGTAGTCCTATTTAGCAAATTCAATTATCTTTTAATCCTTGTTATGACCATTTAAAGCATATCTACCTCATTTACTCTTCTGTTATGACTAACCAAGTCCGTTCCATTATATAATGACCTGTTTAGTTACTCATAAAATTAACTCACCTACTTGATTTCGTACATGAATAATAAAATTAAACCACGATCTCTTCATACTTCACTACCTTTTATTAAACCCATCACGCTACCTTCTATAATCCACCAAGACTACTTTGATCAAACATCCAATCACAAATACAAATTAAATGGCTCAAGTACACACAAGGAAGCATAAAACATCCAGTGGAGTTAAGTCCTCCACAATTTACTTACATACACACACCTGTCTCCACATCATAATTATGTCATATCATAACATACCAGTATCGTATCATCATATAATTGCATCCCAACTGTGTCTCTCACTTTATACCCGAATTATGTTGGTTGTCTTATATCACACCTATTTATCATGTCATATCCGCACCATCTCTGTCTCACAATCATACCATCAGTGATATGTCTGGCGCACACCTCCATCACATCACTGTACACACATGCTAGAGGGTCTTATGTTTGTTCTTCCAGTCATAACATGTAGGGGACTCTAGAAATCTATGTACTGTACACCTAACCATATGAAACCTTCATCATACCTGTCTGTGTACTCACTCGTACTGCTCACCCGAATGCTCACCTCGGGCACAAGCCACTCATATCCAAATCCTCATTCACGACTTTACTATACAGTTTTGCTCATCTAGATTCTCACCCTGGCCCTAGGCGTCTTTCCTTAATATGTAAATAATTACCTTCCGATTATGACATACCTCTTCATTCACTTACTCGATTATCACATATTCCATTGATCATTTTAGACACAATATGTCACAGTTAAAATATTAATAAAATCACAAAAAAACAAGAATTACACATCACCAACTATAGCACAATCCTAGTTCTAGACCATTTCATGACCCGTTAGTTATTACATCTTTTATATTTGAAAATTCTATGATGAGGTACAAATTGGCCCGCTCACGAGATTCGGCTCTGTTGCAGCCGTTCCCGAACCGCTGCAATGGTACTGCTCAGGCAGTACTTCGACCCGTTCTCCTCCAAGATTTCCATGAATTGTTTCTTCGCGATCTCTCACCCCTTATATGCAGCCTACATTAGTTCTTCTCTATAATCACCCTATCTTCTTTCTCAAGAATTGACAATCGAATTGATACGAATCTACAATCATAGGACACAATGCAACAAAGACAACATACCAACCCCATACCTCGCCTTCTCCCACAATTCATGGGTCACAAATCAAGCCATACAACAATTATAGCCCACACCTCAACGTTCAATTTTCGCATTATATAATAAAAGATTCATGATTTACCATTCAATATTATAATCTGGAAAGGAAGGACCATATACACATATCACCAAGCCATGTCCGAGGACCCTTACACATAAAATCAATCCACTCCGATATCTCCATTATCTAAAGTCTATTCTCATTAAACCATAACTTACAGAATTTCATCTCATGGGGATATCACCTCCCATTCCCTATTTCCTTCGCCCCCAAACACTTACTAAATGTAATCTTCGCTGATGATTCATTCAAAAAAATTTCTCTACTCATCAATAGAACATCAAATATACATACATATATGTTTCTCTAATCAAAGTCTAACACAAAGGTGAGTAAACCATAGCATACTTGGGCACTAAGATATCGTCTAGATGTTCCCAGCTGCATGCTTCCATCAAGTTCTGAGTTCTTGCAAAAAAATTTCATGGCGGATAGTGAACCCTTCGCCCTTTTTAGTGTTCTTCTTTTATTTCCATGTTAGAAATTCCCACTTTTATTTCCTGAGCGTTTTATTCATCAAACGTTATAAGCATATGTTTTTAAATCCCATCTTTGACAGAATTTCAGAGTTTTGTTCCATGTCACCCCCTACAGTGAAAGGCTAACCACTACAATGGTTCCGCTACAGTGGAAATACGGCCTGCTGCGGCGATCCCGCAGCTGGGTTCACTTGATCTCAACTTGGCCCATTATAATTTATTTTGGCCCATTGTTCCTCGATCCGAGAACATAACTTAGCCCTTCGAATTTTTTTTATTCGTTCACTTTTATGTCGTCGAGGTGTTATTACGATCATATAGATCATTACAATAAGTGTATTTAGATTATAATGCTCTATGATTTTGAGCCTGTTTGGATAGCTTTTTACTTATGGCTTATAAGTCAAAAGTCAAAAGGTGAAATTTCTAACTTTTGACTTTTGACTGATTTTTGTTCTTTTACCTTAAAAATAATTGCTTAAAAGCACTTTTTAATTTATCTAAACATTATAAAACTGCTTAAAAGCTATTTTCAACACTTAAAATAAGCCAATCCAAATGAACTCTTAATATCTTGTTAGGTTGTTTGAGATATCTCACACTTCCTCTTGTACTACCTTTTCACATTTATTTCTATTTAAGACAACTTTATACTATTCTTTTTTCATTATGCATGTAATATAGCTTAGAAGGTTTGTCTAATGGATAGTGACTTGTTTGGTGTTATAGCGCAACCTAGATTCAAATTTGGATTGTGAAAATACAATAGTTTCAATTCAATTATACTTCCTATAAACCTTGTTATAGGATTGTGTTATACATACTCTACATATTTAGCAACTTGTATGGTTAGTTGTTACCTATTGCATTGTATCGTATTTAGAGGTGGAGTCAGGATTCAGAACATATGATGGGATTCTAATTTTTTAATATAATTAGATCCTAAACTAATAATCTATACATATTCGATGAATCTTTCAATACAGATACAGAGTATCTAAGCTACTGAATCGGTTGAACTTGTAATAGAAAGGCTAGCTCCGTCCTTGATCATATTGTTAAATCCATTGTTACAAAACAATGAAAAATGTCATTTTGTAACAAGTGATTTAGTGTGATCACAGTGTTTGATCTCTTTTGCTTTTTTTTGCGCATTTTCCCTTATTATTTAAAAATCTTATTTTTGTCAAGCCCCACCTTGGGAGGCGTAACTGGCACCTAATGCCGCACTAGACTCGGAGCTAACCTGGTTGGACACTACACCTCTGGTGCATACCAGCAGCACATAATCAGGAAAATAATTAGTTATATCTCGACTCAAAACATAGCCTTAGGACAACAAAACCGCAACGTAAAACTATGCAAAATAGCTAACCCAACAGTTGCAATAATAATATCATCGTATGAGCCTGACAAGACCACTATGCTGTCTAAATCATAAACAAAGGAAGGCAGGCACCCCTATACACATATATAAGTCAACAAGGCTGCCAACAGATAACGTAACTAGGCCCCACACGGCTAATAATGCACGTCTAAGAAGAACTATAATTTGCAAGCCTTTAAAGAGTAAAATATTTGTTGGGACAGGGCCCCGACCTACCCAAAAGCTATGTAACAAAAGATAGGCAAAACTCTAATCTTTGACAACTCCGGAGGGAAGAGGCTGGTCAATCTACTGAGTCTAAATAGCTACTAAGGAGGTCTCGCAACTTGCCTGTCTAAACCTGTATGCAACGCCCAATGTGTGTGTTAGTATAATATGTACTGAATATGTAAGGCAGAAAAACATAATAAATGAATAGGAATTGATAAGGAATTGAAAGTAACAAGTAATAAGGGATAGAAGTTAACCTGAATAATCTCAAAACATGAACTATAACTACCAGGTAAATACACAAACAAGAACCTAACCTACCTCCCAGAAGCTTGGAAGGTACAAATAGTACAACATAACCTACCTGGGCCCCCATAAGCCCTGGCAAGTGCAAGCAATCCATACCCTCCTAGCTCTACCACTATAGCCTCGTAGGCAAGCTGTAACTAAGGTGTGTTTGACCTCTGAAATTGTAACTGAGCCTTCTAGGCTCCTGTGACAGTGTTTGAGTCATCTAGGCTCCTGTAACTGCATTTGAGCCGTTTGGGATCCTGTAACTATATCTGAGTCATCTAGGCTCCTGTAACTGTATCTGAGCCGTTTGGACTCCTGTAACTATATTTGAGCCGTCTAGGCTCCTGTAACTGTATATCTGAGCTGTCTAGGCTCATGTACCTGTATCTGAGTCGTTTGGGCAACATGTACGTGGGAAACTATATGCATGCCAGAGGTGTTAACCCCACGTATAACAATTGATAAGATCCCTGCTTAGGATATAACATAGTCTACCAGACTTCTAACGACTAAGGTGGTCTCCTGAGCGACCAATGCGACTAACTATAAGTCGACGAAGCTATACAATCCTTGGGGGCAGGTAATCTACCCAATAAGCTATCACGCCGTTCATTAAGCTACCCTGGCGCCACTAATTCATAGATAAGACTGTAATACCAAGATTCTAGCCCTATAGGCATCAAGGTACGCCAATGGCCTGTAGGCGAGCTTTACTACATATATTATCACGACCCGAACATGGGCCCTGATTGAGACACGGGCCAAGGAACCTCAAGATACTACAATTCGACCCATGGAATGAACATAACTTCTAACTCAGTCAATAAAAGCGGAAGATTTATCATACTAAACATAGCAGAACTTTAAACATAACTGTCACGCCCACTTTGGGAGGCATGACTGGCACCTGGTGCCTTACTAGGATCTGAACTGACCTAGCTGAGCTTATGCACTTCTGGTGCATGACTAATCCTTATATCAAGAAAACAATGGGCTATATCTTGGCTGTAAACATAGCCCCCCACTGGTAAGGCCTTATAGCCACCTGTAAAATAAAATAGCTAACCAGAAACAGGTAATAGCAGGGAATTCTATGCGGGCCGACAACACCACCATGATTTCTAGTTATAACTGAAATAAAGCCAAGCTACTATACTAATTCCCACACGGCCAACATACGAAGCATAACTAATTAAGGCCCCACACGGCCAACATACAACTAACTAACTGACGATTATAATCTGCAAGCCTCTATAAATATAAATAGTGGTTGGGACAGGGCCCCAACCTACCCCAAATACTATACATCTGAAAGACTGTAACCTCTACTGGCAACTCCGAACGAAGGGAGCTAGCCAAACTACTGACTCTGAATAGATGCTACTGAAGAGCTTGAACTTTATCTGTCTAAACCTACAGGCAAGTAATGCAGCGCCCAGGGATAGGCATCAGTACAATATGTACCGAATATGTAAGGCAACAAGTAAGTTGTTAAAGACTGAAAATAAATAGAGAGAAGGGCCAGAAGATTAACCTGTATGTTGGTTTATTCGTAATCTACATCTAGCAAAATACTACACGTACATGAGCTACGACTGTACAACCATATATTCATAAGATACAGCTAGTATAAAAGAATACAAACAAGAACCTAACCTGGTCCCCATAAGCCTGAAAGGTACAAGCAATATAGAAATAACCTACCAGGACCCCCATAAGCCCTGGCAAGTACACTTCAATCTATATACCCCTAATACACTTCAATCTATATACCCCTAACCAGGTTTCTATGACTCTAATAGTGCTATAACCAACCTACCTATTCCCCTAGGTCTGCAACTGAGCCCGCTCGACCCCTGTACTGTAGTTGTGTCTGAGTCCAGTGGAATTCTAATATTTGTACCCCAGGCACCAGCATCGACGGGGGTGTGGTGCCGATACAACATATAATAGTCCAGCCATGGAATGGACTGTATGAGGACCTGGGACTCTATCTTCGTCCCTCGCAGATGGCATACCACTCCTTGGAGTGACGTCATCTCATCCTTGGCGAGTGACGACACAGCTAGTAACCTAGGGGTGGTCATGGAAGGCTCCTGAGTAAGGGAAACCCCAACCAAGATGTTATGCTGAAATTTCAATATAGCTACTCAAAAGGCGTAACTGGCCTTATGGTCCTAACGCTACCGTTGCTCGCACCCTAGGATAGTCTATAAGGCTGCTAGCAGGCACACCGTGCACCTGTATCTGGTCAGAGGATCCTGATAGTGATCATGATCTCTAATGGTCTAAACTGGATAGGGCGAGATCTGGAGTGGTCTAACATAACTTTGAATGTCCTGCCCGGACAACTATAACTCATAAACAACTGTGGGGTCGCGGATGACTAACTACTTAGTTCCTTTGCTTAGAACAAGGGCTGGTACTGGCCAAACATGCTTTTGAGCAATCAACCCCAAATCCTCCACAGGAAGCTTACTAACATTCTTATCATGTGGGTGGTACTGTACTAACGTGGTACTAGTCCCTTAGACCTCATCTTGGTGTACTCTGATCTTATATTACTTTTCTGGGCGATTCCTACTCTTATAGACAAGTTTATGTAGACTTAGCCACTCCCGGCAATCTGTACCTGAGTATCCTATAAAAACCGACTGGGGTGTTGGCCCAGCCTCTAACTGCTGATAAGGTCCCCTTCCTTAGGGTACCCACAGGTCTCTTTGACCTGGACGACTGGGCTGGCTTCTTGGGCAAGCTATATGATAAATGCTAAGTCAACTAGGACTGACAACCAATAGTAATAGCTAATTAGGCGGCAGGATTTCACTTAGTTCACTAGACAACCCTAGGTTGTTGACTCTAAAACATGGACTTCCTATCTAAATTTCTGGCCTTGGGGTGTGAGGATACGCCAATGGCCTCTAGGCATGCTTTCCTAATAATACAGGCGCCAAACTGGTAGTTTAATTGCCTAGGTGCGCCTATGTTGTTCAACTTACTAGCTCAGGCCCGATAACTAATCATGAGCTTCTAAGGTATAGGACTGGCAATAAAACATACAATCTTGCTAATACAATGAACTAGAGAATAGAAGAGTTTCTATGACGCTTCTAGCGCATATCACACTTAACATGCTCCTTCTCGATGAGGAATACTGCGGTATAATCTATATATGTTTTCTAGAAGCTAACCAGAACTTATATAACCATAATCTACTGATAGCAGCTAATTACAGCATATCTGGTCTTTATATATCAGCAACAACTAATTACTACATGTCTATTCACAATCTACTAGTAGTGACTATCTGCAGCATATGTGACCATTATTTCTATTCAAGAGAGTAAGTCGCAACACTGTACGACGAGAATAACTTGTTGAGGGTTAGTCCTTACATACCGGCTGTCGTTTCCCGAATAATCGATGAGTTTCAACTTGGATTCCTCACTCTTTTCAACGATAACCTTTATACTGGGAGAAAGAGACGAATTTCAATACCAACTTCGGCGCAAAATGATAACTTTTGATATTAAAAGCAACTATAATTCAACTACATAAAACACGACCGAGAACTTATAATTTATCGAGGGTTCAGAAGGGAGAAATGCTTACTTGAATCCTGTGGCCGTATAGGAATCAGTTTGGAGTAATTCCGACAACTTTTTCTCGGCGAGGCTCCGATTTGTTGGGCCTATTTCGAGAAAATAACTTCGTAGTAATGCTCCCTGTGAGCTTAGAACTCGATACCCGAAGTTAAATTGAGTTTGGACCGCATTTGATAGCGTAATCGGGCGAAAAACTATAGAAATCCTCATTTCTCCTAAGCTCTGGCCGAAAGCAAACATTAGAAATGATTTCCAAATGAATAGAGGGGCTTTATATATGTATTAGGGCGGTCGCAGGGGGGGCGCAGCGCGCCACCCATCGCGCCAATCCAGGGTGTGTTGCGCGCTAGCAATAGCACTGCACAAGGGTGTGCCGCACGTCGACCAAAGAACCGCACAAGGGTGTGCCAAGTGCCAGCCATAGAGCTAGACCGGCTGGCGCAACACGGCGCCCAAGGCGCCTGGCCTCTAGCCTCGGCCTCCTGCTCAGTCGATATCATGTTCGTGTACTCATCCTCTAGGGTTTTTTTCGCATGCGTCGTACTCTTAAACTCCCAACATCCATACAAACACATCGGCTAAACGATAGGAACTTACGGGGTGAAATAATAACATAATATCAGAAATAGAATTTACATCATACATAACAAGTTGAATACTACGCAAAGTCTGAAAGCCTCTAACATATCTGATGGGTTGATGGGACAACACCAGTAACTAACCCGACAAGTCTGAAACTAAAAGACGCAATACAATTGATAAGATAGGGCCCTCGCAAGATGAGGACTCACCAACAGATACTGAGAATAGCTAACTCCGAAAATCTGACTAGCTAAACTGAGCCTGGATGTCGAAGCCTATATCATAAGATAATATAGCATAAAGTATGCGGTCAGTACTTAGAATGTACAGAGTTTGCAAGGTAAGTAAAACAGATAGTTAAAAATACATAAGAGTTCATGAGAGTAGGTAAACATGATCATAACGTAAATATCATAATGTAAACATAAGGCTCAAGGTTTTCAAAACATTCGTAAATCATTCATAATCATATTCATAAGAGAAAAGCTTTACTAGACATGACTTGAGCCAAAGTATATAATGATAACCATACGTAAATCATCAGGAACAGTGGGAGATTTTTATAACTGACATATCCCATATGAGCACACATGGAGCCCGACCTGTAAACCCCTGGTCGGGACGGTGTTCGTACCTTGCTAAGGGTAGAACCATGAAAGAGGTGTGATATCACCACAAAGGGCCCATTTGGGCAAAGAGGATAGTAACGTGGAGGTCCCATCGTGGCTACGTTGGCACGTAGTTCTAAGACTCGGGGTATTCTTATACCCCGGGTCTACTCGGTGTTAAATATTACTCCCAAAACATATATAGTACTCATAGGATAATACATGAGTTCATAGGCTAGTTTAAAATCATGATAGTCATAAGTATGCTTGTAATACATGAACAAACCATGAAAATAAGGCCCATGAGTCGGCTATAATCATAAATCCATAAATCATGAAGTTCATGCATAGTTGAAATTCACTTATACTTGATATTCATAAATTCAAGATAAGTATTTGACAGAAATCAAATCATAAATCACAAATCACAATAGGCTAATGAACATCAAAATCAAAATAGAATCATAACTTGAACTTTTATGAAACATGCATAATTGGGCATAGTTTGTAGAAATTTAAAACCATAAGTTTATAATTCAAAAAAATCATAAAATTTGTCCATGATTCCTAAAATATGAATTGATACATGAAGCAGATTAACCCATAGATAGATCATAAGGATTTCATAAGAATTGGGATAACACCCCATAGAACTATCAATAGAATTTCATGAATTATAGAGGAGTTGGGCATGAGTGTGAACAATTTCACCCATTCATAACCCTACATACCTGAGAAGAACTGATTCTACCACTCCCTTTATTTCCTAATGAAGAATCGATGAAAAACTTGAAGGACTAGGCTTGATCACCTCTCCAAAACCTCAAAACATGCATGCATGAATACGAATAGCTTATAATGAGCTTACCCCTCTTAAAACTCTCTAGTCATAGCTTAAAACATCGTACTTTAGGCCTTAGGATCATAGAAATTACGGATAAGCCCTTACTAAATTCGTAGAGAAAAACTGACTGTCAGCCCCAACAAGGGACTAGATGAGTCGTCATCATAGGGCACGACTCGTGCTCTGCGTCCGTCGCCTCCACTGGAAAATTCCCCTTGATTGTCACCATGAGGCACATGACGATCCATTACCGGTGACCACAACTCGTGGTCACCTCCCATCGTCCTCACAGCCAAAAACCAACTGGGGGTCACCACGCACAACACCATGACACGTGGTGTCCCAGATGAGTCGTGGTAAGGACCTGTTAAGTGCACTGTCCCATACTTCCTCTTCCTTCAGTCATCCCTGACCACGGGTGACCTAACGACTCGTGGGGCTGATCACGACTCATGGTCACACTCGTGGTTACCCCAACTTGAAAATTTCCAACAAGTCAAACCTTCTCACCACGAGTCACTTAATGACTCGTGGTCATCTTAATGAGTCACAGGACGACTCATTTTGTGACCTGGTGCAGAAAATCCTATTTTTTCTATTTCAACTCCCGGGTCTGGTCTTAGGATTTCTGGGGCATTACAATATTTCCCCCTTGGGAATATTTGTCCTTGAATGTTGGAAAACATATAGAAAAGCAGAGATATGCAACCATCACACTCAAATATTGATCATATAAGCCAAAAACTAACGGAATGACTAACTCCGATTTGATGTACATGACTGAACTAAATTCCTGAACCACACATACATCCATTTACATGAAAGAAATTGAGGTACATGAGCTGAACATGAAACTAAATAGAGTATTAAGGAGGAAATTGATACCTTAAGCTGAAACTAGGCCGAAAGAGAATAAATGCGGGCATTTTGCCATCATATCGGCTTTGGCTTTCCACGTAACTCCCTCAACAAGTTGATTCCTCCATAAAACCTTAACTGAAGCTACTTCCTTTTTCCTTATCTTTCGAAAGTGACGATCCAGTATTTCCATCGAAACCTCTTCATAACTAAGGTTGTCTCTCACACCAACACTGTCCACCGGAACAACTAGAGCTGGATCACCCAAACACTTCCTTAAGAGCGATACATGGAAAATGGGGTGAACGGAAGCTAACTCTGAGGGTAACTCCAACTCATGGGCCACCTTGCCAACATGTCTCATAATCCAGTATGAGCCAACATAACGGGGACTAAGTTTCCCTTTCTTTCCGAACCTCATCACTACCTTCATGGGAGACACCTTTAGAAACACCCAATCGTCGACTTCAAACTCAAGTTCTCTCCTTCTCACATCCGCATAGGACTTTTGGCGACTCTGAGGTGTTTTTAGCCTGTCCCTTATAAGATGAACTTTCTCCATGGCCTCATAGACTAAATCCAGTCCTATCATCGTAGTTTCACCTACTTCAAACCAACCAATAGGCGATCTACATCTCCACCCATAGAGAGCCTCAAACGGAGCCATCTGAATGCAGGAATGATAGCTGTTGTTATACAAAGACTTAATAAGAGGCAAATTCTCATCCCAACCACCCTTGAAGTTAATCGCGCATGCTCTCAACATGTCCTCGAGTGTTTGAATGGTTCGCTCTGCCTGACCATTGGTTTGTGGATGAAATGATGTACTGAGCTTGACCTGAGTACCAAGTCCCTCTTGAAACGACCTCCAAAACTAGGAGCTAAACTGAGTACCTCTGTCTGATATAATGACCAAGGGCACTCCGTGCAATCGAAATAGCTCTCGGGTGTACATTTTGGCACAATCTTCCGCTGAATCAGTGGTTTTGATCGGTAGAAAATGAGGTTCTTTGGTCAACCTGTCCATGAGCACCCAAATGGAGTCATACTATCGACGAGTGCGAAGAAATCCTGTGATGAAGTCCATATTGATTTACTCCCACTTCCAAGTAGGAATGCTGATAGTTTCGAGCACACCTCCCGGTCTTTGATGCTCAACCTTCACTTGTTGACAATTAGATCACTTAGCCACAAATTCTGTGATGTCCATCTTCATACCATTCCACCAATAGACTTCCCGTAGGTTAAGGTACATCTTGGTGGCACCTGGATGTATCGAATATCTAGAACTATGAGCCTCATGCAACATCCAATTTCTCAAATCAACAATGTTCGGAACACACAAGCGACCCTGATATCTAAGCACACCATCTCCCCCTTTGGAGAAGACCTCTATCTTCTGATTCTGAATGGCTTCCTTTAACTTTACCAAAATAGGGTCCTCATCTTCTCTAGCATTTACATCAGTCAACAAGGACGATTATGATCTGTTCTGGACAATAACACTGTCATCAGTCGAGTCAACCAAGCGAACTCCCAACCTTGCAAGTCGATGCACATCCTTCACCAGTTCCTTCCTCCCCTCATCCACATGGGACACACTCTCCATAGAGAGCCTACTAAGTGTGTCTGCTACTACATTAGCCTTACTCGATGGTAAAGGACACTCATATCATAATCCTTGAGTAGCTCCAACCACCTCCTTTAGCAGAGAATTAGATCCTTCTGGGTAAACACATATTGTAGGCTCTTATGGTCCGTAACCACATCCACATGGACCCGTACAAGTAGTGTATCCAAATCTTCAAGGAAAATACTATCGCCGCTAATTCGAGATCATGAGTTGGGTAATTCTCATGGACCTTTAGCTACCTAGAAGCATATGCTATAACCTTACCATCCTGAATTATCACACAACCAAGGTCGATCCTCGAAGCATCACAATACATCACAAACCCATCGACACCCTCGGGTAGAGTCAACATCGGTGCTGAGGTGAGTCGAGTCTTCAACTCTTGGAAACTCTTCTCACAAGCCTCCGACCATTGGAACTTCACTTTATTTTGGATTAGTTTGGTTAATGGCGCTGCAATAGCTAAACACCCCTCAACAACTCTCCAATAATAACCCGTTAAACCCAAGAAGCTACGATATCTGAAGGATTCACCAGTCTAGGCCAATTCTTCACTGCTTCTATCTTTTGAGAGTCTATATTTATAACCCTCACTTGACACCACATGGCCCAACAATTCCACTGAGTTCAACCAAAACTCGCAGTTGCTGAATTTAGCATATAATTGGCAATCCTTGAGAGTTTGCAGCACCACCCTCAAATGAGCAGCATGCTCCTCTTTGCTTCGAGAGTTTATCAGGATGTCATCAACAAACACGATCACGAACATATCCAAGTATGGCTTAAACACCCTGTTTATCAAATCCATAAAATCTGTAGAAGCATTTGTTAGTCCAAAAGACATAACTACAAACTCATAATGACCATACTACATCCTAAAGGCTGTCTTTGGGATATCACTCTCCTGAACACTGAGCTGATGATATCTGAACCTGAGATCTATCTTTAAAAAGCACTTAGCACCCTAAAGTTAGTCAAATGAATCATCAATTTTGGGAAGTGGGTACCTGTTCATGATGGTGACCTTATTCAATTGTCGATAATCATTACATATATGAAGAGAACCATCTTTCTTATGGACAAAGAGAACTGGTGCACCCTATGGGGATTTGCTAGGTCTGATGAATCTCTTATCTAAAAGGTCTTTCAACTGCTCCCTCAACTCCTTTAACTCGGCTGGGGCCATTCTATAAGGGGGAATAGATATAGGTTGTGTATCGGGAAGAAGGTCAATACCAAAATCAATCTCCCACTCGGGGGAATTCCCGATAAATCATCTGGAAGACTTTTGGATACTCATATATTATTGGAATGGATTGGATAGTCGGGGTCTTGGACATAGCATCCTTAACCCTAACTAAATGGTATACGCTACCCTTAGAGATCATCTTTCTATCCTTAAGGTAGGAAATGAAATGACCCACAAGCACAACTGAACTACCCTTCCATTCTAAGGCTGGGTCACCTGGAAATCAGAACTCTATAGCTTGGGTTTTATAATTAACTGAGGCATAACATGTAAACAACCAATCCATGCCAAGAATAACATTAAAGTCGGTCATGGATTACTCTACTAGATCCGCTAAGGTGACTTTCTGAAGGACTGCGATCGGGCAATTTCTATACACCTGTTTAGCTATAATTGAATCACTCACTAGAGTAGAGACTGAGAAGGGTTCTAACAAGATTTTGGGACTGACTCTGAAACTACTGGCCATATAGGGCGTCACAAAACATAAGGTAGCCCCTGGATCTAATAAAGCATATACATCAAGGTGGAAAACTCGTAACATACCAGTGACTACATCCGGGGAAACCTCCTGCTCCTGGCGGGATGCTAAGGCATAGAATCTGTTTTAACGTTGTTCACCACTTGTACTAGTAGAAGCACCCTGCTGGAAGGGACGCCGCTGGAGCTGCTGAACTAGCAGCTGGGGTACGGGCTCCTCCATCGCCTGATCTGGATGAAGGGAAATCTCTAAGCCTGTGCCAAGGTTTTCCATACCTGAAACAAGCATCTGAACCAACTAAATACCTCCCTGGATGGTTCTTATCACACTTTGCATAGGCTGGAAAAGTGCGATCTCTTGAAATGCTCCCCTGGCCCCTCGAGCCTGATGCTCTACCCCTGTGATCACGTTTAGGTCGGGATGGGACACTAGCTGATGATGGTGCTGGGGCTAAAGATCTCTGGTGGGACTTCTGACGGTGCCCACTAGGCCTTGGCTTGGAGAATTCAATGTTATTAGTCCTGGACTATTTGGCCTCTCTCTCCCGCTCACTCATCTGTACTGCCTCCCTCTGCTGGGCGTATAGGACTATCCGAGCAAAGTCAATATCCTGGAGAAGCATCACAGTCCAGCAATCCTTGACCAAGGATTCTGCTATCCCATGTATGAACCTGCTCACACAGGCCCTCTGATCCGTCGCCAACTCGGGTGCATACCAGGATAGACATGTGAATTTCAAGGCTTACTCCTGAACCGTTGTCTTTTCTTGCTTAAGATTCACAAACTCAGCAGCTTTCATCTCCCGAGGGAAAAACCGATCAAGAAAAGTAGCATAAAACTCATCCCAACTGATAGGGCCTACTCCAACCACCATACTATCTTTCCACTATTTGAACCAAATGTCTGCGACCCCCTTCAACTAATACGAGGCCAAATCAGCACACTCCTCCCCAGTCACCCCAATAATCTGGGTGATCTTCCAAATTTCCTCAATGAACTCATATAGATCATCATCTACCTTCAATCCAAGGAACTCGGGAGGGTTCATCCTCAAAATGTCTCTAACTCTCGCCGTCACCGCATTCCCATTCTGAGGGACATGCGCTACCGCCTGCTGATTGACCTGGGTGGTCAGGGCCTAGGCTAACTTCTGGATGACTGCCCTAAACTCTGTGTGGGCAATTGGCTCAGGTATGTGCTCCGCATATACTGGTGGGGCCTGTTGGTGCTCGTCCCCATTGCCACCCTCGTGGCCATTTTCGTTTCCATTTCTTCAGCCATTTAACTCTATGGGGAGGCATGATTCTGCAATCGCAAATATCACAAGTTAGAAGGATAGAGAGACATTTCACCGCATGACATAGATCATGAAAGAAGGGAACATTTCTTACATGTCTCATAGCCTCTTCATCATAAGAATGGCGCGTTTCACACCCATGAAAAAGACTCTACTTAACGCGGCTTTCCGAAACCCTAGGACACTTCAAAACCTATTGCTCTAATATCAAGATTGTCACAACCCAAACATGATCTCGACTCGATACACGGCACAAGGAGCCCTGAGAAACTCCAAGTCGAACCATGGCATGAACATAACTTCTAACTCAATCAATAAAAGTGGAATATTTATCATACTAAAAATAGCGAAAGCCTAAATATAACATAATATCAGAACTAGATTTTAGATCATATATGACAAGCTGAATACTTTGCAAAGTCTAAAAGCCTCTAACATATCTGATGGCTTGATGCGACAACACCCCCAACTAAGCCGACAAGTATAAAACTGAAAGAAGTAATACAAATGATAAGATAGGGCCCGACAAGATAAGGACTCACCAATAGTTACTGAGAATAGCTAACTCCAGAGATCTGACTAATGGACTGAGCCTGGATGTCGGAGCCTGTATCATAAGATGATACAGCATGAATAATGCGGTCAATACTTGGAATGTACTGAGTATGCAAGGTAAGTAAAACGTACAATTAAAAGCACATAAGAGTTCATGAGAGTAGGACAACATGATCATAACGTAAATATCATAATGTAAACATAAGTCTCAAGGTTTTCAAAACATTTGTAAATCATTCATAATCATATTCATAAGAGAAAATCTTTACTAAACATGACTTGATCCAAAGTATATAATCATAATAATACGTAAACCATGAGGAACAGTGGGAGATTCTTATAACCGACATATCCCATAGGAGCACAAATGGAACCCAACCTGTAAACCTCTAGTTGGGAGGGTGTTCATACCTTGTCAAGGGTAGACCCATGAAAGAGGTGTGATATCACAACAAAGGGCCCATTCGGGAAAAAGGGACAGTAACATGGAGGTTCCATCGTGGCTACGTTGGTGCGTAGTTTTGAGACTCGAGGTATGCTTAGACCCCAGCTCTACTCGGTGTTAAATACTACTCCCAAAATATATATAGTGCTCATAGGATAATACATGAGATTCATAGGCTAGTTTAAAATCATGATAATCATAAGCATGCTTGAAATACGTGAACTAGCCATGAAAATAAGGTTCATGAGTCGACCATAATCATAGATCCATAAATCATGAAATTCATGCATACTAGAAATTCATTTATACTTGATATTCATAAATTCATGATGATCATTTGAGAAAAATCATAGCATAAGTCATAAATCATAATGGGCTAATTAACATCAAAATCAAAATAGAATCATAACTTGAACTTTCATGAAATATGCATAATTGGGCATAGTTTGTAGAAATATAAAGCCATAAGTTTATAATTCGAAATAGTCATAAAATATATCCATGATTCCTAAAATATGAATTAATACATAAAGGAGATTAACCCATAGATAGATCATAAGGATTTCATTAGAATTGGGATAAAATTCCATAGAATTATCAATAGAATTTCATGAACTAGAGAGGAGTTGGGCATGGGTGTGAACATTTCACCCATTCATAACCCTACATAACTGAGAAGAACTGATTCTACCACTCCCTTGATTACCCAATGAAGAATTGATGAAAACTTGAAGGACTAGTCTTGATCACCTCTCTAAAACCTCTAAACTTTCATGCATGAATGGGAACAGCTTAGAATGAACTTACCCCTCTTAAAACTCTCTATCCATAGATAAAAACAATGTAGTTTAGGCCTTAGGATCATAGGAATTACGGATAAGTCCTTAGTAGATTCGCAGGGAAAAATAAGAGTTCAGTCCCAATGAGGGACTGGACGAGTCGTCATCATAGGGCACAACTGTGGTCTGCGTCCATCGCATCCATTGGAAAATTTTCCTAGATCGTCACCACGAGGCACATGATGATTTTTTACTAGTCAATGACTCGTGGTCACCTCCCACCGTCCTCACTACCGAAAACCAACTGGGGTTACCACGGGAAAAAGCACGACTCGTGATGTCCCAGCTGAGTCATAGTGAGGACCCGTTAAGTGCACTGTCCCATACTTCCTCTTCCTTCAGCCATCCCTGACCACGGGTGACCTAACGGCTCGTGGTCACCCCAACTTGAAATTTTCCAACATGTCAAACCTTTTCACCACGAGTCACTTAACAACTCATGGTCATCTTGACGGGTCACAGGATGACTTGTTCTGTGACCTGGTACAGAAAATCTTGTTATCTCTATTTCAACTCCCGGGTATGGTCTTAGGTTTTGGGGAATTACATATATAGGCGTCAAATAGGAAGTTATATTGACAAGTTGCACCCTATGCTTCCCCACAGCTAACCACAAACCTCTATGGACTCAGTACGATAGTAAACCACTACTAGTCTCTCTAGATAGTAAGCAAGGGAACTATGTCGCTTATAGCGGTAGTCAAAATTGAACAAAATCTTTCTCGACAATACTATATTACAATCTCAATTCGTCTCATAGTATATAATCAAAACATATACAATCTTAAGCTACTACAAAGGTATATGTCGTATAAATTATATGATGAGAATAACTTGTTGAAAGAGGTTAACCTTAACATACCTCAATTGCCAAATTCTTGCTTAATCAATCTTTCTTTGATCCTGAACATGTAATCCCTCCGTATTCTAGCTCTTACGTCAAGGGAATAAGACTATTCCAATTCAAAAGTCAAGCCAGCAACACAATCACACAAAACATGACATTACAAGTTATGACGAGTCTAATCTAGCAAAATCTCATGAATTCTTAAAGATTAGAAGCGTAGAAGTGCTTACTATCACTCATAGACGTACTAGACTTGAACTGAGTTGATTTCTATGGCTTCTACTCCATAGGGATCTATTAAAATGGGCTAATTTCAAGGATTCAACTCTGTAGATACGTTCTTTGTAAGTCCAGGAATCACTACCCAAGAAGAATTTACAATTTAACGTGATTTGATAGCGTAATTTGACTTCTTTTTGTTGAAATTCTTGTGAACCAATCGCCAAGGCCGAGCTCTCTAATTAGGGAAACTGTATCTCACACTTAAAACATATATAGTGGGAGGTGGCAGCAGGGGTCCACGGCGCACCCCTCATAGCATCGGGGTGGAGGCATGACGCGCCGCATAGTGCGCCGAAAAGGGGTGCGCAACACGGCGTTTATAGCGCTCTACCTCTGGCCCTGACCTCATGCTCGTTCAATAGCGCGCTCGCATGCTCTACCTTCGATCTTCTCCCACATGTGTCATACTCTAAACTCTCTCAACAAGAACATGCACATGTCGGCTAACAGAAATCTTATGGGGTGTAACATCATTCCCCCCTTAGGGACATTCGTCCTCGAATGTAATTCAAGTCTTAAGAAACTCAATCCTTAGGATTTGCCCAAAATTTTGGGTAGAGTTTCCCCTATAATATGGACTATCCAGAAACCTGAAACATAGAAAAGTCTAACATAGGTGTCTCACATGATGCTACAAACAACTGAATAACATAAATCTACAACATATATGAAAGCAACTGAAAATAATAACCACAAAAGCAACAATACGACACCCCAGAACTACCTCACAACTATAACTGTTTGAGTCTGTATACTATCGTCATTGTCACGCCCTGCCTGGGGAGGCATGACTGGCAACTGGTGCGCTACTAAGACCTAGACTACTGGATTAACTGAGCCTAAGCACTTCTGGTGCCAGGCTGGCTCTAATTCTGGATTCAAGAAAACGACGGGCTATATAATGGCTGTAAATACAGCCTCCGGCCGACAAGGCCTATAGCTACCTGTAGGAAAATAACAGTTAACCAGAACAACTGAACATATGGGAACCTATGCGTGCCGACAAGGCCACCATGCTTACTAGTTCATTTGAGAAATGAAAATAAGTACCAAGCTACTATGTGACCGATAAGGTCACCACTACCAATTGAATAAGGACCCACACAGCCGCTGCATACAACTGAAACACACAAATGGCCCCACATTGCTGACACAGCTAACCACTGGGAATATATACAATCTACAAGCCTCTAAAAATAGCAAGATGGTCGGGACAGGGCCCGGCCTACCCATACTATACAAATAAAAAGGGAAGTAAACCTTTAGCTGTCAAGCTCCGGATGACAGGAGCTGAAGACTCTATATACTGGCTAGAACTACGAGGGATCTGCTCCTCGTCTATGAGTACCTGCAGGAAGGTAATGCAGCACCACAAAACGGGCATCAGTACCACTGGTACTGAGTATGCAAAGCAATAACTGAAAGCAAACAATAATTTGATAGATACTGAAGTAATAGGAGATGGGCTAAGACTGACTGAAAAGAGCGTAACTTTACTGAAGAGAGTAAGAGTCATACCTGATAACATGGCGGTCTATTCTATCTATTAATAACTAACACAACATAGCATAGAAGAACCTTACCAGCCCCATAAGCCGTAAGGTACCAACTAGCACATAATCTGTATACCCCTACCCAGGTCACACCATCCACCTAGTAACTATGAGCATCCCGCCGCCCCCCTGGGGATGCAACTTGGGCCCGCTAGGCCCCTTACTATAGCTGGATCTGAGTCTGAAGGACTCCTAAAATCTGAAAACTGTAATATGCACCTCGGGTGCAAGTGCTCGACAGGGGGTGTGGTATAGTGTTGATCAGCCTGCTCTGGGGAATCTGCATCCCATCTTCGTCCGCTGGCAGACGGCATGCCACTCCGTAGAGCAGCGTATCCTCACCCTCTGGCGGGCGAGTCGACACAGCTATTAACCCTGGGGCAGTCAAGGAAGCTCTAAGGGTGCCCAACACAGAACAATCATGTCTCCACAGATAGCAATAACCGCATGTAATATATAAATATATATACTGAATTTGATAATAATATTTATATTTTGGTATTCTATTCTGAAATATACTGAATCTGATATTGAAATATGCTGAATCTGATACTGAAATATACTGAATCTAATACTGAGATATACTAAGTCTGAAATAATATTTCTGGAATATTCTGTTGGGAATTATACGGTTTTACTGAGTTTCATGCTGAACACTGTATAATAATTCTAACATGCTTACTGAACTCATACTGAATATAATATACAGTTTTTGAAACATTCTACTGAAATTTGTACTATTTTGTTGTATTAGAACTACTAGCTTGCCGAAAGAAACTGGCTTTACATACCTTGCCCAGCGACTTTTTGATTAACTGGCGTAGCTCGGCTAGTATTCAGCTATTTCCCCAACTGTATTCATATTCACGAAGGAATAGAATTACTTCTACTATTATTTTGGAGAGAAACCATACTTATGAATATATTTACTGCCTATTTCTTCGACTTATCAAAAAACGGATGAAACTCACAATTTCTCGGGAGTCCAGAAGGGAGAAATACTTACTTTAATGTCGGAACTATATTAACACTAGTTTGGAGAAATTTCAATCACTTTGACTTGGCTGGGTCGCCGCTTCGCCGGGCGATTCTCGCGAAACTAACTCCATAGGAATGCTCCCTGCAGCTTTATACTTCGGTACCCGAAGTTAATTTGAGTTTGGACTGCGTTTGACGGCGTAATCGGACGTATTCTTATGTTAAACCCTCGTCCCTCACTGTTTCTGATTGCTCATTGGAAATGAAGAATGAAAAATGACCAAAAATAAACCGAAGCGGGGCTTTATATACTTGGACCTGAACCCCCTTTAAGTCGCATTTGTTGAATGCGATTTATAAGTCGCATTTGTCGAATGCGATTTATAAGTCGCATTTGCCTTGCGACGGTCCGACTTGGCGCTTGTCCGGTCTCTCCTCGGGCCCTTTTCTCGCACGTATGGCATTGTAAAACTCTTAACCAACATGCGAATAGGCCAACTAAGTGTCAAGAACTTACGGGGTGTAATAGTCATAGGGCCTAGAATAAGTGAGAATAACTAGACCTCATGTTGTCCTTTTTTGTTTTACATCTCTTCTATATTTTTGTTCCTCCATAAGACTTTAACAGAAGATACATCTTTGGTCCTCATTCTGCTGACCTATCAATATAGTATAACTATTGGAGTCTCCTCGTAGGATAGCTCTTCTGTGACCTGAACATCCTCGACCGGAACAACCTAAGAAGGGTCTCCCACGCATTTGCGTAATATTGATACATGAAAGACTGGATGAACAAATTTTAACCCCGAAGGAACTTCTAACTCATAGGCCACTTGGCCTATATTTCGAAGGATTCGGTATGACCCAATGAATCTAGGGCTAAGCTTGCACTTCTTGACAAATCTCATAACGCCCTTCATCAGCGAGACCTTCAGGAATGCCCAATCATTGACATCAAACTCTAAGTCTCTATGCCATACATTGGAATAGGACTTCTGACGACTCTGGGCTATCAGTAAATGCTCTTTGATGAGTTTAACTTTCTCTTCTGACTGTTGTATCATTTTAGGTCCAATCAACCTTGATTCACCTACCTCAAACCTTCCTATGGGTGATCTGCACTTCCCGCCATATAAAGCCTCATAAGGCACCATCTTAATGGTAGAATGGTAATTGTTGTTATATGTAAACTCAATAAGAGGTAGTTGATCATCTGAACTGCCTCCAAAGTCTAGCACACACGCCCATAACATATCTTCGAGCGTCTGAATGGTGCGCTCTGCTTGGTCATCTGTTTGGGGATGAAAGGCTGTACTCAAATTAACCTGCGTCCCCAAACCTTTTTGAAACATAGTTGTGAATTGTGCCCTTCTATCATAAATAATAGATACTGGAACACCATGCAGTCGGACTATATCTTTAATGTACAACTCAGCATAATCTTCAACTGAAAACATAGTCCTAATTGGCAGGAAGTGAGCTGATTAAGTCAGCCTGTCGACAATGACCCAAATAGAGTCAAATTTACGTCTGATACAAGGTAAACCTATAACAAAATCCATATTGATTGCTTTCCATTTCCACATAGGCACGGTTATCTAATGAGTTAGTCCACTAGGTTTTTGATATTTAGCCTTTACCTATTAGCAATTGGGACACTATGCTACAAACTCAGCAATATCTTTATTCATCCCATGCCACCAATAGATCTTTTTTATATCATGATACATTTTCATCGAGCCCAGGTGAAGAGAATAACAGGAATAATATACTTCTGCCATAATTTGCTGACGAAGCCCTGCCAAATCTGGAATGCAGAGTCAACCTGTGAATCTCAAAACTTTGTCCCCTGTTATCTCAAAGGCTAATAACCCTTCTTGTTGTACTTTATTTCCAAGATATACTAGGCTAGGGTCTTCGTACTATCGCTTTTCACTTCTACTACCAGAGACGACACTGCAGTATTCTAAATCACAATCCCATTATAATCTGAATCTGCTACTCGAATAGCTAGTCTGGCTAACTGGTGCAGCTTTCGAGCCATTTCTCTCTTTTCTGGCCTCATATACGATAAGTTGCCCATGGATCTGTGACTAAGGGCATTGGCTACAATATTAGCCTTTCCTGGGTGATACAAGATATATTCGCATTGTAGTCCTTCAACAACTCCAACCAATGATGTTATTGCAAATTTAACTCTTTCTGCGTAAAAACATATTGGATGCTCTTCTGATCAGTGAAGATGTCTACATGAACACCAAATAAGTAATGCCTCTAAATTTTTAGTGCATGGATAACTGCAGTTAATTCTAAATCATGGGTAGGGTAATTCTTCTCATGTTTCCTTAGTTGCCTCGAAGCATAGGCAATTACCTTGCCATGCTGCATCAGAACACATCCTAACTCACTTCCTGAAGCATCACAAAATACAGTGTAGCCCTCTAAACCTTCTGACAAACCTAATACTGGTGCAGATGTTAGTCTGTATTTCAACTCCTGGTAACTCTATTCGCAAGCCTCAGTCTACTGGAACTTAACTGCCTTCTAAGTCATCTTCGTTAATGGTGCTGATAGGGCAGAGAATCCTTCCACGAACCTTCAATAATACCCAGCTAACACCAGAAAGTTACGAACCTCGGTTGGAGTTGTGGGTCTGGGCCATGTCTTTATAGCCTCGATTTTCTGTGAGTCAACCTGGATGCCTATATCTAACACAATATGGCCCAAGAAAGCTACAAAATTTAACCAGAACTCACATTTCGAGAATTTTGCATATAATTGGCAATCTTTGAGGATCTTGAATATTGTTCGCAGATGATCTCTTTGTTCAGCTTCTGAACATGAATATACCAGAATATCATCAATAAACACTATCACAAACAAATCTAAAAATGGACTGAATATGTTGTTCATCAAATCCATAAACACTGTTGGGGCATTCGTCAACCTGAAGGACATAATGAGGAACTCAAAATGGTCGGATCTGGTTTTGAAGGCTATTTTCGGAATATCCTTCTCCCGAACCCGTACCTGGTGGTACCCTGACTTTAAGTCAATTTTCAAGAAATATTTTGCCCCCTGAAATTGATCAAATAAGTCACCTTTTCTCGGTAAAGGATACCTGCTCTTAACAGTAACTTTATTCAGTTGTCGATAATCTATACACATTCGCAGGGAGCCATCTTTCTTTTTTACAAACAAGACTGGCGCACCCCACAACAAAGCACTAGGCATAATGAAACCTTTATCTAACAGAGTCTTTTAGCTGATCCTTCAATTCTTTCATCTCCGCAAGAGCCATTCTGTACGGAGGAATAGATATGGGTTGTGTATTCGGTAGCGTATCAATGGGGAAGTCAATTTCCCGCTCTGGGGGATACTTGGAAGCTCGTCTAGAAATAAATCTGGGAACTCGCTAACCACTGGCATGGACTGAAGATTCGGGGATTCTTCTTGCACATCCCGAGCTCGAACAATATAATAGGTATATCCCTTTGCAATCAACTTTCTTACTCAAAGATAGGATATGAGCTTACCTTTTAGAGTAGTTGTGTTGCCCTTCCACTCCCGCACTATCTCTCCTAGGTAGTGGAATCGAACAATTTTTGTCTAGCACTCAACATTGGCATAATATGACGCTAGCCAATCCATGCCCATAATTACATCAAAATCAATTATTTCTAAAGCTATACTAGGTCTGCAGAATTTGGAGGCCAACAATCTCCACCATACAACCTCGATGATTCTCCTGGCGACAATAGATTCACCAACAGGTGTGGATACAGAAAATGATTACTGCAGTAGCTCTGGTACTATACCAACCTTCTGTGCCACTAGCGAAGTAACATAAGACAAAGTACAGCCTAGATCTATCAAAGCATAAACTAAGTGCTAGCAAACATTCAATGTACCTATCACAACATCTGGCGATACCTCAGAATCTTGTTTCCCTGCTAATGCATAAGTACGATTCGGACCACTACCAGAACTAGATACTTATAATCTACCTCTGTCTCTGCCTACTGGAGTTGATTTCCTACACCATGCTGAAGGTACTGGAGTATGTGAACCTGCTAAGGACCTACTCTTCTAGTCCCAATCACTTTGATCTCTAGTCGAGCAATCCCTCATCATATGACCCTCCTGTCTATAAAAATAACAAGCAGCGGAGCCATATTTGCACATCTTAAGATGTCACCTATTACAAGTACTACGACATGGTATGGTTGGCCTCATCTGATCTGGGCTCCTCTGCTGCTGTGATCCTGAAGCTCGTGCAATCTCGCCACCCGACTGCCCATGAAAATCTGATATGCAGCCCTGTTACTGCAGAAATGGGGCCTATGTGGCCTATCTGACCAGCTGGGCCTAGGCCCACCCTAAAACTCTGCCTGGAAATCAATGGGTCTAGCCCTCCGACGCTGCTCCTGACCTAACTTCTCGGTCCCATAATAACGCTTCCTGATTTCCTGTACATTCAGGGCAAGGGCCTGAATTTGCGAGATATCCTTATCCTCTCATAATGTAGTTATAGTACAGGACTCCACATACTCTGGTGCAAGCCCCATAATAAACTGATGTACCCTGGCTAGCATAGTATCCACAAATGATGGCGCGTATCTTGCCAAGGAATCAAATCTCAATGCATATTCTCGGACGCTCATCCTTCCCTGCTCTAGATGTAAGGACTTCTCTACTCTATCCTGTTGAATCTCTCGAGGAAAATAGTGGTATATAAATGCTTTAGAGAAACTGGTCCATGTAGGTGGAATTGCATCTCTGATTCTGGACCTTTCCTAACTCTCATACCACAAAACTTCTATCTCTCGTAGTCGGAACACTGCTAGCTCAACTGACTCTATGTAGCTGATCTATGAAGTTCTGAGGGTCCTCTTTGCAGTCTATTCTTGTAAATTATAGAGGACTCAAAGCAAGGAACTCACAAACCCTCGAGCTTCCAGGCCTCTCAGTAGACTCGGAAATAATTGGTACTACTGGCTAACACTGAGTAGCCATTATCTGAGCCAACATACACATTGCACTCCTAACGTCCTAGTCTAAGGGTGTAGGAGGAACTGCAAGTGGTGGTGGCGCTTCTATTACCCTAGGAGATTCCTAGTGCCCTGGTGGATGCTGGGGAGATCGAGAAGATGTCTCCCTTTCGCCCTCAAACTAGGTTATCCCCATCTGTGGCACCCTGCTTGTGCCCTCTCCTGCTACTGTATCTAACTCACGGCTGGATGTAGTCTATCTTATATCAAACATCACTATAGACAAACATAAAAATATAAGCGTAGGGACTCAACCTTATATAACTCAACTCTATAGCACGATCTGAGAAGAAGAAGGGGTAACCATACTATCATGCCTTGTAGCTTTGTGTTATAAAATGTGGTGCACAACACATTTATAAACAAGACTCTACTAGACACGTTTTGCAGACTCCTTAGGACACGATGTTTCTTTAATATCGAGTTTGTCATGCCCCACCTTGGGAGGCGTAACTAGCACCTAATGCCATACTGGACTCGGAGCTGACCTGGCTAGACACACACACCTCTAGTGCATAACAGCAGCACATAATTAGGAAAATAATTGGCTATATCTTGGCTCAAAATATAGCCCTAGGCTGACAAGGCCCCGACATAAACCTGTGCAAAAAAGCTAACTCAATAATTGCAATAATAATATCATCCTATACGGGATGACAAGACCACAGTGTTGTCTAAATCATAAACAAAGGAAGGAAGGCGCCCTTACACACATATATATGTCAACAAGGCTGCCAACAGATAATGTAACTAGGCCCACATGGCCAATAATGCATGTCTAAGAAGAACTATAGTCTGCAAGCCTCTAAAGAGTAAAATATTGGTGGGGATAGGGCCCCAGCCTACCACTAAGCTATGTAACAAAAGACAGGAAAAGCTCTTATGTCTGGCAACTCCGGAGGAAAGGAGCTGACCAATCTGCTAAATCTGAACAGCTACTAAGGAGACCTCGGAACCTGCCTGTCTGAACCTGCAAGCAAGTATGCAGTGTCCCATGCGTGAGTGTCGGTACAATATGTATCGAATATATATGGTAGAAAAAAATAATAATTGAATAGGGACTGATAAGGAACTGAAAGTAACTAGTAATAAGGTCCAGAAGTTAACCTGAATAATCTCACAACGTGAATTTTAACTAGTAAGTAAATACACAAACAAGAACCTAACCTGGCCCCCATAAGCCTGGAAAGTACAAATAGCACTGAATAACCTACCTAGGCCCCCATAAGCCCCCAAAAGTGCAATAAATCCATACCCTCCTATTTGTACCACAATAGGCCCGTAGTCAAGCTGTAAATAAGATGTGTTTGACCTCTGAAGCTTTAATCGGGCCTTCTAGGCTCCTGTGACTGTGTATGAGCCATATGGGCTCTTGTAGTGGTATCTAAGCCATCTGGGCTCTTGTAACTGTATCTGGGTTGTCTGGGCTCCTGTAACTGTATCTGAGCCATCTGGGCTCCTGTAACTGTATGAGCCATCTGGGCTCATGTAACTGTATCTGAGTCGTCTGAATGATGTGTATATGGGCAACTATATGCATGGTCAGGCATTAGCCCCATGTATAAAAGCTGATAAGATCCTTGCTTAGGATATCACATAGTCTACCAGATTTCTAATGACTTAAGTGGTCTCCTGAGCGACCAATGCGACTAACTAGAAGTCAACGAAGCTATACAGTCCTTGGTGGTGGGTAGTCTACCCAACAATCTATCACCCCATTCACTAAGCAACCCTGGTCCCACTAACTCATAGATAAGACTGTATTACCAAGATTCTAGCCCTATAGGCATCAAGGTACGCCAACGGCCTATAGGTGAGCTTTACTATATATATAGGCATCAAACAAGAAGTTATATTGCCAAGTTGTGTCTTATGCTGCCCCAAAGCTAACCACAAGCCTCTATGGCCTCAGTACGACAGTAAACCACTACTAGTCTCTCTAGACAGTAAGCAAGGGAACAGGGAATCTCTATGTCGCTTATAGCGATAGTTAAAACTGAATATAATCTTTCTCGAAAAGGGATACTATGTTAAAATATCAATTCATCTCATAGCATCTAGTCACAATATATACAATCATAAGCTACTAAAAAGGTATAAGTCGTATCAACTATACGATAAGAATAACTTGCCGAAAGAGGTTAATCGTAACATACCTCAATTGTTGAATTCTTGCTTAATCAATCCTGCTTTGATCCAAACATTATAATCCCTCTGTATTCTAGCTCTTACAACAAGGGAACAATACTATTCTAATTCAGAAGTCAATCCAGCAACACTATCCCGCAAAACACGACAATTCAAGTTACAACGAGTCTAATCCGGCAAAATCTCACAAATTCTTATAAATTAGAAGGGTAGAAGTACTTACTATCACTCATAGATGTACTAGACTTGAATATAGATGATTTCTACGGCTTCTACTCCGTAGGGATCCGTCTAACCGGGCCAATTTCAAGGATTCAACTCCGTAGATACGATCTTCATAGGCCCAGAAATTATTACCCAAGAAGAATTTATAATCAAATGTGATTTGATAGCATAATTTGACTTCTTTTTGCTGAAATTCTCGTGAACAAATCGCCAAGGCCAAGCTCTCTAATTAGGGAAATATTTAAATGAACTACATCTACACTCAAAACATATATAGTAGAAGGTGGCGGCAGGGATCCGCGGCGCGCATCTCATAATGTCGGGGTGGAGGTATGACGTGCCACCCAGTGCACTGGGGAGGGGTGCGTGACATGGCACTCATAGCGTCCTGCCTCTGGCCCCGACCTCCCGCTCGCTCGATAACGCGCTTGCATGCTCCACCTTTGAGTCTTCTCCCGCATTTGTCATACTCTAAACTCTCTCAACAAGCATACGCACATGCGGGCTAAACAAAAAAATCTTATGGGGTGCAACAATTTATTCTTTATCTTATCGATTTTTATAATAACTCTATGTAATTCCCCATAAACCCTAAGACCAGACCCGAGAGTTAAAAGAAAGAAATAGGATTTTCTGCACCAGGTCACAGAATGAGTCATCCTATGACACGTGGGGTAGGCCACGAGTCATAGAGTGACTCATGGGGAAGGGTTCGAACTTGGTGGAATTTTGGGGATTTGAGTGACCACGCGTGTGACCATGAGTCGTGGTCATCCACACGACTCGTTAGGTCACTCGTGGTCAAGGATGGGCTAAGGAAGAAGAAAAGTGGGACTGTGTACATAATGGGTCCTGTCTACAATTCGTTGGGACACCACAAGTAATGGCATCGTCCGTGGTGACCCCCTTGGTGATTTACAGCAGTGTTAAGGATGAGAGGTGACCACGAGTCGTGGTCACCACTAACGACCCGTTATGTCCCCCATGGTGACCCATGAAGAGAAATCTCAATTCAGTGGTAACGGGAGACTTCATGATTTGTTGGGTTCCTGACGAATCATGAAGTCAGTCGTTGCCAGATCAGTATTTTCTAGTCCCAGGCAGTGGGACCAATGAGAGGACCCAAGGAGTCAAGGTCACAACCAACGACTCATTGAGTGACCCATTGGGACCCTGTCGTCTAGGCTTCAGATTTAGTTTTCAGGGTTATTTTGTATTTTCCTACCTATTTAGCCCCTAAACTACATCATTTTAAGTATAATTTCAGAGATATTAGAGGGATTGAACGGTTTTCTCCCTCATTCTCCACTTAACTCTTAGAATACAGATCGAAGAAACCCAAGTCATTTCTCTCAAGCAACAACTAGGGCTCAGAGTCAGTTGTAGAACTTCAAGTTTTCTTCTTCAGGGAATTCTTGTTCAGGTATGTGGGAATTCAACAAGGGAATAGTTTTTCCCTTGTGTCCCCAAATTCTTCTTTATCTTCTCTATCAGTTCTAGCCTTGAAACTCTATAATGTTAATAAATGATATGCCAGACTTCGTACATAGCATATGGAATATTTTCTATGTGATTGTTGTCCTATTTTCTCTATCTAATTATCATGTTAATATTTCTTCTGATAAGAATGGTTTTAGCCCTAGCTTTGAATTCAACAAACTAGGATTTTGCCTGTTGGACTAGTTATTCCTTGAGGCTTGATTTTATCAGTTGGGTTTCCCATATTACTAGAAAACGTTGATAATTCAGTCAGAATCAAGTTAGTCTAGTTTTAGTCAGATCTTTGGCAACCCGAGTGTTGCCCAAAAAAATGTCAGCTGATCAGTTTGACCATAGTTACTTTTTGAGGTGTAAGTAATGCCTCCCAGTTATCAAAATTTAGACTCAGATATCAGTTATCAGATTTTGTGGTTCTGTAGACAGTTACGACGCTTTCAGATAAGCAGCTCTGATCAATCTTATAATCACCAGCTTTAGCTTTAGTCTGTTCTTTAGACGGCTACGACACTCCTTGATGAGTAGCTCTGACAAGTCTTGGAATACCAGTTTCGAAATTCGGTCCTATAAGACGCTTAGGGTGCTCTCAGACAGTATCCCTGAGTCAGTTATAGTCTTGGGCCCTAGTATCAAGCTATCCGCTTGGAGAGTAATAGTCATTATAGGATTATCCAATGGGAGTAGGACTTATCACCGAGAGGGTCGGGGTTCCAGCGTACCCAGGTTCCAGAACTATGTTGCCACTATAGGTTACAGTTTTATTGGCCTCATTGGCCCAGACGGTATTCTCACAGTCCATGCCATTATACCCTAGCAAGGTATATTGGGTCCTACCGATGGGGTTTGTACATCGGACTCCCCGTCTAGCTCACGTGGTTATATGTCGGTTATAGACTCTCCCACTAGTCAGTTCAGTCTCAGTTTAGTATATTTTAGCTCAGTTTCAGACTACTTAATATAGTTATCAGTTCAGTATAGTAGTTCAGATCAGTATCTCATATTTAGGGCTTGTCTTTGACCATCAAACTGGGTCATTTTGACAACCTCAGCATCGTTCAGTTTATTTAGTTATAGTATTTCAGTGGTCATTGCACTTCCTTACAGTTCAGTTATTTTATTCCCCGTGATATGGTTTCTCTCACTTACTCAGTACATTCAAAGGACTGACGCATACTTTTATGCTGTATCATTTTATGATACAACTGCAGGATCTTAGTCACAACCTCGTTAGCCTATCATTCTCAGAAGATCTCATTTGCAACGCTGGTGAATCCTCATCCTTCGGGAATGAACATCATTTCATTTAGTTATAGTTTTTTATTTAGACTTGGAATTAACAGGGGGCTTGTCCCAGTAACTCATCAGTTGTAGTGGCTTCCAGACACAAATTTGGTTTTCAAACTTATTATTTTGTTCAAATGTTTTTAAACGTCATGATCCCTCTATGTTGACATGAATGTTTTTACATCATTATTTTAAAAGCTTATGATATATATATGTGTGACCACTCAGAATGCCGGTGTGTTGACTTGGGGCTACTTGTGACTCCAAGTACTGTGTCCTGTCCAGGGTGTAGAATCGGGGCGTGACAAACTTGGTATCAGAGCACTAGGTTTAGAGTATCCTCGGATGTCTGGAATCCGCATCGAGTAAATTCATTTTCATGGGTGTGAAGTGCACCACACTTATGATGAGGAGGCTCAAGATGTTTTAGGAAAATTCCCTTCTTTCACTACTCTTATCGTGTGATAGAGTGTGAACTCTAAGGTTTCTCTTCTAATTCGTGCATTACGCATTCGCAGACAATGCCTTCCAAAAGCGATAGTGGAAGAGGAAATAATAATGGGAATCCACTAGCCCCACCAACTTCAGTAGGCCCCCTTAGTGGGCATGTAACGGATGCAGAGCTCGAGGCTACTGTTAGAGTGCTAGTACCGGATGCGACCACTCAGATTAACTAGCAGGCAGTCACACCTGCAAATCCTACTGAAGAGATTGTAGCTACCAGGGTTCAAAACTTCATAAAATGGAATACATCTGAGTTTTATGGTTCAAAAGCGGATGAAAGGATCAAGGGAGAAGAAAAGGGGAGCAAGAGAGCAAGGACAAGGGGCATAGGGTATTCCCAACAGAGGATGAGTGGTAGACCTCATTTCCAGTATCGTCGGAGATCATCAGCCTCAGCACCATCGACAGTCAGTGCTCCTAATGAACCCTAAGTAAGGGAGATTACATATCCAGCTTGCAAGAACTATAGGAAGAACCATTTGGAAGTATGCATGGCTGGCAGACGGTTGCTTTTGGTGTGGCAAGTCAGTCCATAAGCTTAGAGATTTCCCAGCAGCCAAATAGGGCAAAATTAGAGCCTTGGCTATCTCTTCTACAGCCTTATCAAGTCGCCTAGTTTGCGAGAAATATATGAGGAGCCACCTCGAAAAGTTTTGTTTAGTAGGGAAGGATGTTTTGGATGTGGTCAATCGGGCCATAGAATAAAGAATCGCCCTATAGCTGAATATGGGAAAACTCAAAATCCACCATCCCAGCAACTCCGGCAGCTTGCCCACCTCAATAGGGGCGAAACATCTAGTGTAGATGGCAGACAGTTGCGGATATAGTAGCAGGTATGTTATGAATTTCCCATGTTGATCCTTTCATGTTGTTAGAATCAGGAGCCACGATATAAAGTATGAAATACATTTATAACACCGGTATGAGAGTTATTCTGTGGTCATTGTGAAATGGTTTTAAGTATGATGCTTTTAGTGATAGTTTTCGCGATGAATAAGAACTAAAGAGTTAGTCATGTTGACCTATACTTAAGAAATGATCTAAGAGCTTTAGAATAGTGAATTTTATTTAAGGTGGAGATAATAAGTAAGAAGGTCAAGTCAAGCCTTAAATGTTGCGGCAGAAGGGCTCCAGAAATAACAACTATGGGATGTCAATCTTTCCTATTCAGCTGCTTTCTCTTGTATTTCAGTTTACTCTGCATTCTACTTATTCTTGTGTTCATACTCTTACAATCATAAATAACCGGTTCAGACAGCGATCCCGGTCTTAGTCCATGGTTCCGAAAGTTCCAACTTCTTGTCAGGAAGACTAGTTATGTACAGACTCATGTTTCCCATTATGCTAAGCTCCAAGAACCCAATCCCTCAGACTCTCCTTAACAGTTTAGCAGATCATGCTACATCATGTGTAGGCTCAGACTAGGTTCCTTGAGTTATTCGTGCTTGTGATTCCCTACTCTAAGACACATATATGTGCACCTATATCGAGAGTGATCGTTGTAGCAGATATACTCAGTATAACCTTATATTTATGTTACAACCCGTAAGTTTCTAATATTTATATGGCCTACTCATATGTTGGTTAAGAGTTTTACAGGGAAATACGTGCGAGGAAGGGGCCAGGGAAAGGTCGAACAAGCACAGAGTTGGGAAAGCGCAGGAGAAGGCCAGGCCAGCTGCCCAAAGGGGCAACGTGGCACGGACCCTCCCTGGCGCGTTAGGCTCCATGGCACGGCCTAGAATTGGTGCGACAGGGTCCATGCCACGGACCCTTGTCCATTGCCTCAAGTATATATAAGTCCAATCCTTTGATTTAATTTCATATATATATATATATATATCCATACGGCCAGAGAGGAAACCAACGAAGAAAACAAGTATATTTCTTCTATTTACGCTGCGAAATGCTGCCCGAAATCAAATTAACTTCGGATATTGAAGTTTAAGGCTGCATAGAGCATTTCTATGGAGTTACTTTCACTAAATTTGCTCAGCAAATCGTCATCCCACCGAGCCAAACTTATCAGAATTGCACCAAACTAATTTCTATACGATCACAGGCTTCAAGTAAGCATTTCTTCCTTCTAGACTTTCGAGAAATAATGAGTTTTCGACTGTGTTCTGTCAAGTTGAAATATAGTTAATATTTATATATAAAGCTTTCCTTTTCACTGAATTTAGTATTAAAACCAGTCCTATTCTCCCAGTAACACGCTTTCAATTGGGAAGAGTGGTTTGATACAAATTGAAACTAGCCAGTTAATCAGAAATCGGTGATTGAGATATATTAAGGCAATTTCCTTTGCAAGTTAGTTCCTATGCCATTATAATTCAGTTTAAACCCCAGTAAGACAATCAGAAGTACGTTAATCACAAATGGTTGTTGTTATTAGCATAGACCAGTATTTTATGTTAGTTGGGATTTGATTTGCCTACATAGCCCTCCATGACCAACCCCAGGGTTATTAGCTGTGTCGACGCCCGCCAGGGGCGAGATGACGTCGCTCCATAAAGAGCGGCATGCCATCCGCGAGGGACGAAGATGGGGTCCGAGGTCCTCATATGGTCCATTCCATGGCTGTACCATTTTATATACGTCATATCGGCACCACACCCCCGACGAGCCTGGTGCCCAGGGTGCAGATATCAGGAGTCCACTGGGATCAAATATAGCTACAGTCAGGGGATGAGCGGGCTCAGTTGCAGACCCAGGGGACTGGTAGGACGTCTATAGTTACCATTAACCCATCATAACCTTGTTAGGGGTATATAGATTGAAGTGTACTCACCAGGGCTTATGGGTGGCCTAGGTGGGTTGTTCTGTGCTGGTTGTACCTTCCGCCTTATGGGGGATAGGTAAGGTTCTTATTTGCTTTAGGTATTGATAGACTAGATAATAGAGAGTCCAGCTACTTAGGTATGACTCCTACCCCTTTTCTTTCAGTCATTTCCGGTTTTATCTTTTATATTCAGTCATTTACAGTCATTGCCTTACATACTCGGTACATGTTGTACTGACACCCTTTTGGGGCGCTGCATTACTTGCCTGTAGGTACTGATAGACAAGGGGCAGATCCCTCTTAGCCTCCAGCCTGAATTTGCAGAAGAGTCGGCTCTTTTCTTCCAGAGCTTGGTAGATAAAAGGTTGTTCCTTTGGTTGTACAGTTTATGGGTAGGTCGGGGCCCAAAATTGAGCATCGTATTACTCCAAGAGGCTTGTAGATTATTTCTATTTCCCTGTGGTTAGCTGTATGTTGGTCGTGTGGGGCCCGTTTGTGTTTTATATTGTATGTTGGCCGCGTGGGGCTCTGTTTAGCTGATAGTTAGTGATCTTGGGCAGATTTATATGCCCAAGTGATACTCAATTGTGTCATTTTGTCTTGTTTATCTATCGATGTTTGTATATTCTCATGTGAATTGTAATAAAATATGAATTTATACTAACCAATATGATTAGCATGATTTTTCAGGAAAAATATAATTTTATGAAGCTAAGATGCATGTTGGGAGAAATCGGAATTGGACTCGAAAGAGAGTAAGGAAAAAGCACAAGGAAAGCACGAAGTAAAGGGCTCCGCGATGGAGCCGTGTCACCCTGCCATCGCGGATACATTCTGCCTGGATGCGGAAATTTTTCCAAATTCCAGTGAAGTTGCGCGTTGGGGCCGTGGCATATTGGCCTATCCCCGCGTTGCACGCCGTGCCACGATGGGTGTGAATACTTGGACAACCGGATTCCAGTGAGGGTCCATGTTGGTGGCGTGTCACGGAGGCAGTGCTCCGTGATGCACTCCGTGACACGTTGCTAGTTATTTCGGGAAAAATTTCCACTAGTATAAATAGAACACTTAGGTTTTATTTTCAACAATTCTGACTTGGTGGAGCAGAACGTGGGTTACAGGAAGTTCAGGGGATGAAAATCTCAGGGTTTTTCTCTATCTCCTTCTTCTTTATTTAATTGCTTGTATGATTAACACTCATTTAACGATGTTTAATCCACAAATGAGTGGCTAAATTCCCTTCTTGCTGAGGTTAAGAACAATTGTATTGAAATGTGATTATTGATAAATTGGTTTTCATCTTTTCTTCCATGGTTGTTCTATTGATTCTTGTTCTTACTGCATTAATGTGTGGCCAACGTTAATGTATATCTAAAAAGTCCGGTTTCACTCGAGAGAGCAAGAAATTGGAAAGTTGTGAATTGATAGAATATGATCATTTCTTAGTTTGGGAAAATTGAGAATTGATTTACCTTCAAGATAGAGATATACCTAAAAGTCGTATTAGTCAATTAAGGAATCTGATTTGTATGGCTAGAACATGAATTTCTTTTTATCACAAAGATGTAGGTGGAAGGTTCATGATTCTTAAGTTGGGTTAAATACGAGAGTTTTAATCCATAGGCAATAATTCTTGACTAGCAACCGAAGGAAGGATTAATCAAATTGTATCGATAATTTATTTCTCTACATGTTCATTTTAGCCTCAGCATGCTCACACTTATAGTTCAGACTCAAATTGTATATTCATTTTAGACTTAGTATAAAATTAGGAAACAAAATATCAAACTCTTCTTCACACTATTGTCTGCAATTTAGAGTTAAAGTTTATTGACACTTGAGTAGATTGTTACCTTAGTCCAGTCCCTGTGGGATCAATACTTGGCTTACTTGAGCCACTTTACTACTTGTTCGACCACGTGCACTTGCGTGTAGTTATACCCAACAAGCCGAACAAGTTTTTAGCGCCGTTGCCGGGGATTGGCAATTGGTAAATTTTTCTTAAGTGTTTGTTTACTATTTCTTCTTAGTGTTGACAACTTGGTCTTAGCCTGTATTTTGCAGATACTAATTTCTGTTGAACACTGGCAAGAGACAAGGAGCTGGTGGACTCATCTTTAGAGCCGGAAAGACAATTCCATCGTCAAAGGAGAGAAGCTCTAGAGAAAAAGCTGCAGTTGCTCAGACAAAAAATCCTGGAGCAACAATAGAACCCACCAGTTGTGAGGGCAATGTTAGTGCCCAAGGAAATGGAAGCTAGGCCGGTTCGCGAGGTGGCAATCCCACATGCTAACAATGTCACATCTAGCATCCGCAAACCTAAGCCAGGAGGGAGGTTCGAGCTTAAACAGAACATGGTGCAATTGCTGCACACCAGCGGGCAGTTCACAGGTCTCCCTCATGAGGATCCACAGCAACATCTCCAAAATTTCTTGGAGATAAGTGACACTTACATCCCCGCTGGAGTGTCATCAGATTATGTCAAGCTTACATTGTTCCCATTTTCACTTTTGGGAGAAGCTAAGAGGTGGTTGAAAGCTGAGCCACCTAATTCCATCACCACGTGGGATGATCTTGCAAAGAAATTCTTAATACGGTTCTTTCCATCCGGTAAAACAGCAAGACTTAGAAGTCAAATTCTAAGTTTTAAACAGAGAGAGGGAGAGAATCTGTATCAGGCCTGGGAGAGATTCAAATCTATGTTGCGGGATTGTCTTCATCATCACCAATCCAATGATGTGCTGGTTCATACTTTCATAGAGGGTTTGGAACCCCACACAAAAATCTTGCTAGACTCAGCAGCTGGGGGACAAGCATTAGAGAAGACTTATGAAGAGTTGTATACCTTGTTGAATCATATTTAGCAGGGAAATCCGGAGTGGAATACGGATTCGTCAAGAGGAGGAATAAGGAAAGCAGCAGGAGTCCTAGAAGTGGATAGTTTTACAGCTATTGTTGCACAGATAGCTGCGTTACAGAATCAACTCAACACCCACTTCAGTAACATGAGCATGAACCAGTCTCAAGCCCCAGTGAATGTAGTGCAGCAGATTTGGTGTGAAGTATGCGGGAGTAGTGAACACTCAGCTGAGTGTTGTGGAGCAAATCCTAATTCGGTGAACTTTGTTGGTAATGTACAGAGAAACAACCACCTACAGTATGGCAACAGCTACAATTTCAACTGGAGGAATCACCTGAATTTCTCTTGGGGTAGCAATAACCATCAAGGGAAAAGTTCGAGTCAGGGGGCGCAGAGAAATCAAGGAGGACAGCAGAACTATCAGTCACAATACAGAAGCAATAATGCACCTCCTCCACCACCATCACCCAGCATTGAGGAGATGTTCAAGACAATGATAGCTAACCAAGCTCAATTGCAGGCTGATTATGTGAAATTGGCAGCCGAGGTAAAGAACAATCTGTTAGCTACCAAGGCGCTGGAGTACCAGTTTGGGCAATTTGCTAGAGCCCAAAACACCAGGCCTAGAGGAGGACTTCCGAGTGACACTGATCCCAACCCCAAGGAAGTGAATGCAGTGACCACAAGGAGTGGTTTACAGCTTAAAGAGGTGGAACCAGAAAGACCACCTCAACAGTCGGGAGCAGCAGAAACTGAGAGGGAGCAAAGTGATGAGAGGGGGAAGAAAAAGGTGGCTGAACCAGAAAGACCATCACCCCCGTTCCCTCAAAGATTAAAGAAACACCGGGAGGAGGCGTGTTTCAAAAAGTTCATGGAGGTGCTTAAATAGGTACACATTAACTTACCTCTTGTTGATGTTTTTCAGGGAGTGCCGAAGTACGCAAAGTATATTAAGGACATCGTGGCGAACAAAAGCAGGTTAACTGAGTACGCTACAGTGGCTCTTACAGAAGAGTGCACTTCCCGGATACAAAACAGGTTGCCCACAAAGCTCAAGGACCCTGGGAGCTTTACAATACAAATTACAATTGGGCAGAGTATCCGAGCTTGCGGATTATGTGATTTGGGAGCAAGCATTAACTTGATGCCGACATCGGTATTCAAGAAGTTGGGACTAGGGAGTCCTAGACCAAAAATAGTGATCTTTCAACTAGCAGATCATTCCTTGACAAGACCTGATGGCATTGTGGAGGACGTGCTGGTGCAAGTGGGCTCCCTTATCTTCCCAGTAGACTTCGTTGTGTTGGACTTCGAGCCAGACGCGGAAGTCCCATTTATTTTGGGACGTCCTTTCTTGGCTACCGAGAAAGCACTTATTGATGTAGCTGCAGGGCAGCTAACCATGTGAGCACACGACAAGGTGGAGGTGTTTGATGTATACAAGGCCACCAAGCTCCCGGCCGTGTACGAGGAACTCTCGGTGATCAACGTGATTAATCGAGCTGATGTTGTCCAGAGCGTTGAGTCACGGGAGTTATTGGGGAAACCACCGGAGAGCTGTAAGCATGACAGTGGTGAGGACGTGTTCGGAAGAAGACGCCCGTCACCCTAGAGGATGACTAAGCTTAATGACGTCGAGCCACGACGGTAAACCAGGTGCTGCACGAGAGGCAACCCATGAATTTGTTGTATTTGTACATTAGTTAAGAAAAAGAAAAGAAAAAAAAAGAGAGAAAAAGAAAAAGAAAAAAAAAATATATATATATATATTGTGTTATGTTTGCAAACCTTGGGATTCTAACCGATTTCTTTTTGTAAGATAAATTTCAGGTTGATCGGAGGGCAAAAGGTAAAGAATCGCAAAGGAGAAAATCGAGGTAAGAAAAAAAAATAAAAAAAATAAAAAGTGGCAAAACAGTGAGCCCACGCGTTGGCTCCGTGTCACGGAGGAGGGCCTCCGTGTTACCCTCCGTGACACGTTGAAGGCAATTCTGGAATTTTTACAAATTCCAGAATGCCTGCGCGATGGCTCCGTGCCACGGAGGGGCTGCTCCGTGTTACCTCCGTGACACGTTGAGGTGTTATTCGCGTCAATTCACACCGGGTCGCCGGGTGACCCGCGCCAAATCCTCACTTTTTAACCCTGAATTCCCCTCATTTTTCCTCATTTTTCATCCCCTCCACGACAAACATCCCAAAAACCCCTTCTCCCTCAATGTGACACGGACCTAGGCACACATTTTCATCAAGTTTTCTTTATTTCATCGAATTCAAGGTATGTTCTTCAACTCTATCTCAATTCTTGTCGAATTTTTCGATGTTGAACATGTGATGTGAGCAAAACTTGCCCTAAGTAGAAATTAAGCTTAAATTCAATTGAGTTATTGTTGATTGACGTTCGTAGTATCACTGTGATTGCATGAACTAGATAATTACATAGCTTGATAGAATTTTTGTAAAATTGTAGCTAGGGCTTGAATTTGAATATGAAAAGGGGAAAAATTTAGTTGACATGTGAAATTCTTGTTGGGTTGTGTATGTTGGGTGAGACTAGTTGGTTGTGCTAACTGTTAGTATGCTAAAAGACCGACGGATTTACGGGGTAACGACATTGTGAGATGCAAGAAATGGGTGAATTGTATAGGTTCATGTAGATAAATTTTTTCTTTGTTTCTCCTTGCTATATGCTATGTATAGCAATGTGATCTATGGTAATGTTGTGGTTAGCTGTACGAAGTCTGAGTAGTACAAAAGAATTTATACTGTCGAATTCTCTGAATGCACTAGGCATATTTGTTGTGTTTTTGTTTTTTCTGTAAATTGAAAATAAGTATGATCTTGCCGTAATGTTGTGATTGTGGCTAAAGACTAAGTGTGGGGTGGCCTAGCTTAACCCAACCTTAGTCGAAGCTAATTTTAATTGGAATAACATTGGACCTGTCTGTTTGGTTTGACAGAAACAATGGCAAGCAGGCAAGATAAAGGGAAGGGCGCATCTACATCGGGCGCCGGACGAAAAAGAATCAGACTGGGAACAACAATCCCAGCAGCACCAGTGGTTCCGCGCGGCCAACGTCCGCAATACGGAACCCGATGAGTGACAGAGGAGGGGAAGAAATGGTACGCAAAGCATAAGAAAAGCAAATACTTCCCCGAGGAACACATTGCTAGGGAACCATTGGCACAAGAATTCCCCAGGATTGTCCACAGGATTGAGGCAGCCGGGCTGAATTTTATCTTTGACGAGCCCAAGGAGTGCAATCTGCACCTAATTCGGGAATTCTACACCAACTGGAACCCGACACTCAGAAGTCACACCATAAAGATAAGAGGGCAGATAGTCACTTTTGAGCCCCATCACCTTAATGCCATCTTAGGGGCGCGGGACACAGACGCCCATGTGCTTCGGCAGCTGAATATCACTCCACCATATGCGGACATCAGACGCACTTTGTGTGGAGCCCGGTCTACAGCACGGTGGAGCAGGCATAAGGAGAGGGGCTACCATCACACATTGCCCTACTCACAGATGAACAGGGAAGCCAGGATATGGCTTAAGATTGTTTGTTCCTGCCTGATCCCGGGGGTGCATATGACAGATGTCACCCGGGATTGTGTATGCTTGGTCTATCCCTTGATGAAAGGGCTGGAGATCAATATTGGGGCGGTAATTATCTCCGTCAAAAAGAGAGCCCATTTGCATCAAGGGCACAAGTAAGGGTTTGGTGGATTACTAACCACGTTCCTGAGGGGCCTGTATATTGAGGAAGAGGCCCTTGACTACATCCCGCAGATGGAGAGGCGGGCCTTAGATGTCACCAAAACTAAGGCACCTGACACCACTCACGGGCCAGTTCTTACACTAGCCGAGCGGCATGCTCGGGATGATCAGTACACGGCTCGCATGTTAGGGATGCAGATGCTCCAGCTGTGCATAGGCAGGAGGCCGGCAATAGAAGATGAGTTGTGGCAGCTCAAGCTAGACTACCCTTTTAGCGAAAATGCCAGGGCTCTATGCCGAGTGGGGCCAGCTTTTGTGGAGCCCACTGATGATGATGTCCCCACAGATGAGGAGACACGTCATGATGACTCTGATGTTGAGTCAGATGATGACGAAGGGGGTGATTCAGACATGGGAGACGAGGCAGCGACACCTGACGAAGTAGTGGAATACTTCGATTGATCAGGGAGTTTCACCACCCACTTTCGTGCTATGCTGAATTTTGTGAACACTGGGGACAGTGTTCGATTTAAGTGTGGGGTAGGAGTAGTTAGGTGCTGGTTGTTGTTGTTATTAATGTCTCTGTTCTATTTTTGTGCTTGGAAAAACTTGTGACCCTGTGATTTTTGTGTGTATGTCTGTATTGTAATTAAGGTGAAGTTGTTGTGTGCTGTTGAATGTTGTTAGCTGGTTGTGTAAATATGTTTTATCGAAATTATCGATATTTAAAAAAAAATTGTGAAATTTTTATTTTTGGGTTTCTCGACGTTTGTTTTCGGTTCTTTTACCGAGAATAGTCCCATTGAACCGAAGTCGTAATTAGTGACCGTTCCCTATGATGGATGGATGACGACCGTCTTAAGGGAAATGTAGTCGTTAGGAGTAGATTTCTTCTGTTCATTTTTTTTAGTTTTTTCTTTTGTTGTGTGTATCCCAAATGTGTCGTTACTTTATGGTTGTGAAATTCTGGTTGTGTGTGGTACATGATATTTAAAATGCAAAGGTGATTCATATGAAAGCATTCAACTTTGTAAATATGTTGAGATACCTAGGTCATAGAGTTCGATTCGGTGTGATTGAGGCTTAATTGTTTGAATTCTTGTAATTAGCTGATTGAAGAGTCTGTGAATATGTCTTGAGTTGAGCATGTGCAATGAGTGTATGGTGAGGTATCATTTCTTCCATGCTATTGTGAAGTGTCTAGAACTTTTCTGGTGTGTGTACAAAATGAAATGAAAGATGTATGTTATAGGAAAGGATGTAGGCATTTCTTTGATTTAACCGAAAGTTTTTTTCATTATCGTACCTACCTTGAATGTACATCCTAGTTAGCCCATTGAGCCTTTAGCCTATTATTTTTCTTTTGTCAAAAAGGTGTAAACTGAGATTAACCCCTTCTTTTCATTATACGTGAATTTGATCCAAACCTCTTAAGCGCTCAAGAAAAAAATAATTTTCCCACAGTGTCAAGGAGTGAGAATTGTGAAAAGAAAAGAAATGCAAAGTGACGAAAGGAAAGAAAAGGTCAAAGGTGCACTCGCTATAAATTAAATATAATGAAGATGTATAAATAATCTTTGTTATTAAGTCAAGTGTGCTTAAAGATATGGAGTCAAAAGTAAAGACAGACTTCAAGAATGGGAGGATGAAGGAAGAAACAATGCCCCATAAGGCTGATGGGATGTATTGAAAAAGCGCTTAAGGATGCTAGTTTTTCTTATTGGTTAGCCGAGTATTTGCTAGTTCCGTAGCTTACATTACAACCCGTTAAGTCCTACGTGATCTTACATCACGTGTCCTTATATTAGTGGAGTAATACGCTAAAGGCAAGCCTATAGTTCATGACATGATACATGTGAATTCTTTTGGGAGAGAGAGAGCAAAATCTTGTTTATATGCCCCTGCATGAAATGTCTTTGAGTTCATGTGATTAAAAAGGGGAAAATTCTCTTGTGTTGTGAGGGCACATGCGCGATGAGAGATGGAATTTTGTGTCGGATATCTTGATCAGCTGATTTGCATGAGTTTGCCGATATCGAGAGTCGATTCTTGAGTCTAGGAGGTCTTAATGTGTTGAGGGTCATCGTATTGATAAGACTGTGCATGTTTTCTTGATGATTTGCTATATTAAATAATCGGTATAACCATAGCTTGAATTGTAGAGCCAAATTAGCCCGGATTGGGTGTCAATTGCATGAGGTGTACGAGTATTGTTCGGGGACGAACAAAGATTTAAGTGTGGGGTAAGTGATCTTGGGCAGATTTATATGCCCAAGTGATACTCAATTGTGTCATTTTGTCTTGTTTATCTATCGATGTTTGTATATTCTCATGTGAATTGTAATAAAATGTGAATACTAACCAACATGATTAGCGTGATTTTTCAGGAAAAATATAATTTTACGAAGCTAAGATGCATGTTGGGAGAAATCGAAATTGGACTCGGAAGAGAGCAAGGAAAAAGCACAAGGAAAGCACGAAGTAAAGGGGCTCCGCGATGGAGCCGTGTCACGCTGCCATCACGGATGCGTTCTGCCTGGATGCAGAAATTTTGCCAAATTCCAGTGAAGGTGCGCGTTGGGGCCGTGGCACATTGGCCTAGCCCCACGTTGCACGCTGTGCCACGTTGGGTGTGAATACTTGGACGACCGGATTCCAGTGAGGGTCCGTGTTGGTGGCGTGTCATGGAGGCAGTGCTCCGCGATGCACTCTGTGACACGTTGCTTGTTATTCCGGGAAAAATTTCCACTAGTATAAATAGAACACTTAGGTTTTATTTTTAACAATTCTGACTTGGTGGAGCAAGAACATGGGTTACAGGCAGTTGAGGGGACGAAAATCTCATGGTTTTTCTCTATCTCCTTCTTCTTTATTTCAATTGCTTGTATGATTAACACTCATTTAACGACGTTTAATCCACAAATGAGTGGCTAAATTCCCTTCTTGCTGAGGTTAAGAACAATTGTATTGAAATGTGATTATTGATAAATTCGTTTTCATCTTTTCTTCCATAGTTGTTCTATTGATTCTTGTTCTTACTGCATTAATGTGTGGCCAACGTTAATGTATATCTAAAAAGTCCGGTTTCACTCGAGAGAGCAAGAAATTGGAAAGTTGTGAATTGATAGGATATGATTTTTTCTTAGTTTGGGAAAATTGAGAATTGATTTACCTTCAAGATAGAGATATACCTGAAAGTCGTATTAGTCAATTAAGGAATCTATTTTGTATGGCTAGAACATGAATTTCTTTTTATCACAAAGATGTAGGTGGAAGGTTCATGATTCTTAAGTTGGGTTAAATACGAGAGTTTTAATCCATAGGCAATAATTCTTGACTAGCAACCGGAGGAAGGATTAATCAAATTGTATCGATAATTTATTTCTCTACATGTTCATTTTAGCCTCAGCATGCTCACACTTATAGTTCAGACTCAAATTGTATATTCATTTTAGACTTAGTATAAAATTAGGAAAAAAAATATCAAACTCTTCTTCACACTGTTGTCTGCAATTTAGAGTTAAAGTTTATTGACACTTGAGTAGATTGTTACCTTAGTCCAGTCCTTGTGGGATCGATACTTGGCTTACTTGAGCCACTTTACTACTTGTTCGACCATGTGCACTTGCGTGTAGTTATACCCAACAAGCCGAACAGTTAGCGGCCTTATCGCTTATGGCTCAGTGTAGCATCGGATTTAAGTTTCAGTTATGACTAGACATCATGGTGGCCTTGTCGGCCCGCATAGGACTCTCTATTGCTATATGTTTCTAATTACTTGTTTTCCTATGACAGGTGACTATAAGGCCTTGTCGGCCGGGGGCTGTGTTTACAGTCGAGATATAGCCCATTATTTTCTTGATTTCAGATTTAGTATTAGCCCTACACCAGGAGTGCTTAGGCTCAGTCAGATCCCAGTAGGGCACCAGGTGGCAGTCATGCCTCCCAAGGTGGGGCGTGACAAACTTGGTATAAGAGCAAGTCTTATCCCAGGGAGTCTGCAAGCCGTGCTAAGTAGAGTCTTGTCTATAGATGTGTCGTGCAACACATACTATAGGAAGGAGGCTACGAGGCATGTTAGGATAGTTACTCTTTTTCCTCTTCCAGTCGTGCTATAGAGATGTGTTGTCCATAGATGGGTCCCTAAGTTTATTCTAATCTTCTTCCTTTTTAACAGAAAAATGTTATACCCACAATGGATCGCGACCGGCAAGGAATTGGACATGGCAGCAGGGGAGGGCACTAGTAGGGTTCCCTAGTCAGAGACAACCCGATCTAAAGGCGACAGGGAGGTTTCATCTCGATCTCCCCAGCATTCTCCACCATGCTAGGAGCCGCTCGGAGCGAAAAATGTGTCGGCACCCCCTCCAGTAGTACCTATACTGATACAGTCAGATCAATAGGTTAGGAGTTCTATTGTTATGTTAGCCTAGATGATGGCTGCACAGCGTCAGCCCGTGGTGCCGGTAGTTGCAGAATCCTCAGGAGGGCCTGGTAGTTCGAGGGTCCGAGAATTACTTGCATTGAGTCCCCGTAATTCACAGGGACAGATCGGGATGAGGACCCTCAGGATTTCCTGGACCAGTTGCATCGAATCTTCAGGGTAATGCATGACAGTTCTATAAAATCCGTGGAGTTAGAAGTGTTTCAGTTGCGGGACATTGTAGTACTATGGTACAAGAGCTGGGAAAGGTCTCGAGGCAAGATGTTCCCCCTCCGACTTGGCCCAATCTCTAAAAGGCCTTCTTAGATCATTATTTGCCATGGGAGATCTACCAGGCCAGGATAGATTAATTTTTACATTTGGAGCAGGGTTCGATGAATGTTTGAGAATATGCTATCAGATTTGATTCCTTGACCCGATATGCACCGGCTTTTGTAGATACTACGCCAGCCAAGGTGCACCGGTTTATCATGGGGCTGAATCCAGAATACGTGGAGACCTGTGTCGCAGCTACCTTGCTAGAGGACATGGATATTTCTCGTGTTCAAGCATTTGCCAGAGTATCGAGGGGATCCAGCAGCGACAGTGAGGGATAGAGAGGGCAAGTCAGGAGCAGCGCCGCAGGACTAGACCCAGTGATATGCAGAAAGAGTCCCAGGATAGACCTAGACCATGACTATCAGACAGGACACCCAGACCCCCACCTCCACAACAGCAGCACGGGAGCAGGTTTGGTCATCGGGGACAGGCAGGGCCCGGCGAGAGCTCATGGTCAGCAGGATCACAACAACAGAGGGGGTCGGAGCAGAGCAGATTTACCATACCACCTTTCCCTATTTGCAGTCGACATCATTCTAGGGCATGCAGGTATGGTTCCACGGCATGTTATGCATGTGGACAAGAGGGTCATCTAATGCAGGACTGTCCGGCTAGAGGTCAGGGTGATCGAGACCGACAAGATAGATCTTCAGTGATGTCACGTGCCCTAACACTGTCTGATTCCACTTTCCTGGGAGGCAGTACGGGAATGGAAAGGTAGTGCGGCTATGCCAAAAGGTAGGTTTATTTCCTATCTTCGGGTGAGAAAATTAATAGCAAAGGGATGTATTTATGATATTGTCAGGGTTCAGGATGTCCAAGCAAAATCTTCGACTCTTCAGTCTATTCAGTGGTCAATGAATTTCCGAATGTATTCCCAGATGAACTTCCTGGTATTCCCCCAGAACGGGAAATAGACTTTGGAATTGACTTATTACTGGGTACACAAACTATATCTATTCCTCCGTACCGAATGTCTCCTGTTGAGCTCAGAGAATTAAAGGAGTAGTTGAAAGATTTTCTAGATAAGGGCTTTATCAGGCCGAGTACTTCACTATGGGGTGTGCCGGTCTTATTTGTAAGAAAGAAAGATGGCTCCCTACGCATGTGTATAGATTATCGGTAGTCGAATAAAGTCACTATCAAGAATAAGTACCTGCTTCCCAGAATAGATGATTTTTTTGATCAGTTACAGGGGGTGAAGTGTTTTTCCAAGATTAATTTAAAGACTGGGTATCATCAGATTCGAGTTTGAGAGAGATATATACCAAAAACCGCTTTCAAGACCATATATGGCCACTTTGAATTTCTAGTCATGTCCTTCGGATTGATGAATGCTCCAGTGGTGTTCATAGACTTGATGAACAGTCTCTTTAGACTGTATATGGACCTGTTTGTGATAGTATTTATTGATGATATTATGGTGTATTCCCGCTCAGAAGCAGAACATCGGGATCATTTATGGACAGTGCTCCAGATTCTCATATATCGTCAGTTATATGCAAAATTTTCCAAGTGTGAGTTTTGGTAGAATTCAGTGGCCTTTCTAGGTCATGTTGTGATAGAAGCTGGTATCCAGGTAGACTTCCAAAAGATTGAGGCGGTAAAAACATGGCCTAGGCCGACAACTCCAACTGAGGTACGCAGTTTCTTGGGATTAGTCGGTTACTATAGGAGGTTTGTAGAAGGGTTTTCTACTCTGTCAGCACCCTTGACCAAGTTAACTCATAAAGTAGCCAAATTTCACTGACTGAAGCATGTGAACAGAGTTTCCAGGAGCTGAAGAATAGACTAACATCACCACCCGTATTAGCTTTGCCAAATGGGTCAGAAAAGTATGTAGTGTATTGTGATGCTTCGGGTGTCGGGTTAGGATGTGTTCTGATGCAACGTGGTAAAATAATTGCTTACGCTTCCAGGAAGCTAAGGAAACATGAAAGGAACTACCCCGCCCATGACCTTGAATTAGCCGCGGTCATCCATGCCTTAAAAATATGGAGGCACTATCTGTACAGCGTTCATGTAGATATTTTCACTAACCACAAGAACCTCCAGTATATCTTCACACAGAAAGAGTTGAATCTACAGCAGCGCTGCTGGTTAGAATTATTGAAAGACTACGATGTAAATTTTTTGTATCATCCAGGAAAAGCCAATGTTGTAGCAAATGCCCTCAGTCTCAAATCCATGGGAAGTCTGGTATATCTGAAACCCGAACAGAGGGAACTAGCTCGAGAATTGCATCAGTTAGCCAGTCTGGTCGTTCGTATAGTAGATTCAAGAGACAATGGAGCAGTGATCCTGAATACTGCAGTGTCATCATTGGTTGTAGAAGTGAAAGAGCGGCAGTATGAAGATCCTAACCTAGTTCAACTCAGGAGTAAAGCTCCGCGAAGGGAAGTAGCAAATTTCAGGGTAACTGGAGATGGAGTTTTGAGGTATAGGGGCCACCTCTGTGTGCCAGATGGGGCAGGACTTCTCCAGAAGATTATGAGCGAGGTACATTTTTTCCGATATTCTCTTTATCCAGGTTCAACGAAGATGTACCATGATATAAAGGAAATTTACTGGTGGCTGGGAATGAAAAAAGAGATAGTATAATCTGTGGCACAATGTCCTAACTTCCAATAGGTGAAAGCCGAACATCAAAAACCCGGCTAGATTGACACAAAAGATAGAGGTGCCTATGTGGAAATGGGAGGCAATTAATATGGATTTTGTGACAGGGTTACCTCATACCAGGCGTAAATTTGATTCTATCTGGGTCATCGTTGATAGGTTCACAAAGTCAGCCCACTTCCTGCTAGTCAGGGCTACCTTCTCAACCGAGGACTATGCCGAATTGTATATCAGAGAAATAGTACGATTGCATGGTGTCCCGGTATCAATTATTTCTGATAGAGGGGCACAGTTCATAGCAAAATTTTGGCAATCCTTCCAGAAAGGTTAGGAACACAGGTTAATTTGAGTACTGCCTTCCATCCTCAGACAGATGGGCAAGTGGAACGCACAATTCAAATGCTCAAAGATATGCTACGGGCGTGCGTGCTAGACTTCGGAGGCAACTGGGATGAGCACTTGCCACTTATTGAATTCGCATACAACAATAGTTACCATTCAGCAATTCAAATGGTGCCTTATAAGGCCTTATATGGGTGGAAATGAAGGTCCTCAGTTGGTTAGTCCGAGGTTGGAGAAACAGGATTAATTGGGCCAGATATAATTCACCAGTCAGAAGAGAAAGTAAAGCTTATCAGAGAACGTCTGCTGATAGCTCAAAGTCACCAGAAATCTTATGCTGATGTACGGCGTAGAAATCTGGAGTTTAGTGTATGTGACTAGGTATTCCTAAAAATCTCGCCAATGAAGGGTGTAATGCGGTTAGGCAAAAAGGATAAGCTCAGCTTGAGGTTTATTTGGTCGTATTGGATACTCCGAAGAATAGGCCATGTGGCATATGAGCTAGATTTGCCTTCAGAGTTGGAATCTATTCATTTAGTCTTCCATGTGTTGATGCTATGAAAGCGCATAGGGGATCCGTCCCGAATTGTGCCAATTGAGGATGTCCAGGTTACCGAGGAATTAGCCTATGAAGATATTCCAGTAGCTATAATAGATCGACAGGTTCGCAGGTTGAATACTAAAGATGTTGCCTCTGTTAAAGTACTGTGGAGAAACAAGAATAGAGAGGAAATGACTTGGGAAGCTGAGGACGACATGAAATCCAGATATCCTCATTTGTTCTAGGCTTAGCCAAAAATTATGCAGTTAAGGTAAGTTATTGACTCAGTCGTTGTTTCATGATTTTTGTTACATATACTGCTCAGTTGACTCCAGCCTTATTATGAGATAGTTGTGATAGTATTATATGAAGTGCCTGTATTGGACTTTTCAGCGTTTTAGGATTTTTGGATAGTCCATATTACTAGGGAGACTCTGCCGAATTTATTTTTCCAGAATAAGTAGTTATAAGAGTTAAGACGCCTGTAAGCTAAAGTTAACATTTGAGGACAAATGTTCCTAAGGGGGGGAGGATGTTACACCCCGTAAGTTTCTAACATTTAGAAGGCCTACCCCTACGTTGGGTTAAGAGTTTTACGCGGCAATAAGTATGAGGAAAGGGGCCCGGGGAAAGGTCGAATAAGCACGGAGTCAGGACCGCGCAGGAGAAGGTCCGCCCAGCTGCTCAAAGGGGCAACGTAGAATGGACCCTCCCTGGCGCGTTGGGCTCCGTGGCACGGCCTAGAATTGGTACGACAGGGTCCGTGCCACAGACCCCTGTCCACCACCTAAAATATATAAGTCTCATCCTTTGATTTCATTTCATATACATATATCCATACGGCCAGAGAGGAAACAATCGAAGAAAACAAGTATATTTCTTCTGTTTACGCTATGAAACGCTGCCCGAATTCAAATTAACTTTGGATATTGAAGTTTAAGGCTGTAGAGAGTATTGCTACAGAGTTATTTTCACGAAATTCGCCTAGCGAATCGTCGTCCCGCCGAGCCAAATTTGTCAGAATTGTGCCAAACTAATTTCTAATGATCACAGGCTTCAAGTAAGCATTTCTCCCTTCTAGACTTTCGAGAAATAATGAGTTTTCAACTGTGTTCTGCCAAGTTGAAATATAGTTAATATTTTTATATAAATCTTTCCTTTTCGTCGAATTTAGTATTAGAACCATTCTTATTCTCCCAATAACACGATTTCAGTTATGAAGAGCAGTTTAATACGAATTAGAACTTTCCAGCTAATTAGAGATCAGCGATTGAGGTATATTAAGGCAGTTTCCTTCGGCAAGTTAGTTCCTATAGCATTATAATTCAGTTTAAACCCCGGTAAGACAATCAGAAGTACGTTAATCACAAATGGTTGTTGTTATTAACTGAGACCAGTATTTTATGTTAGCTGGGATTTGATTTGCCTACATATTATTAGTTGTGTCGACGCCTGCCAGGGGCGAGATGACGTCACTCCAGAAAGAGCGGCATGCCGTCCGCGAGGGACGAAGATGGGGTCCCAGGTCCTCATATGGTCCATTCCATGGCTGGACCATTATATATACGTCATATCGGCACCACACCCCCGACGAGCCTGGTGCTCGGGATGCAGATATCAGGAGTCCACTGGGCTAAATTTCCTTTTTCTTTGAATCCTAAATATCTCCCAAAATTTTTAAAATATCCCTAAAAGTTAAATCTTCCCCCTAAAATTTTATACCCAGCTAATTAAATACTAATTCCTCCTTCCCCCTAATAAAAACAGTATACCTAATGGGTCATTTGTTTATTGGATAAGATCCAAATTAATACATGAATAACTTGGTTACTTATGTATTAATCTTTACATTGTTTGATTTCTAACTAGGATAAAAGTTATTCATATATTTATTTTATATAATATTTGGTTGGTACGTTTCAAATATTGTATTAAAGTTATTCATGTATTAATTTCATATGATGTTTGATTGTGTTTTAGTAATTCTACATAATTAATACTCACATAACTTATGAGGAAATCTATGTATAATTTTATGGGGGTAGAAGGTGGAATCAGTTATATGGATATTAGCTATACATGGATTAACATAATAAAATTACACATTTACCCCTATCAATTTACTTTTAAAATCCTTTTTAATTCGGTACTTTTTAAAAAGTAATTATCATTGATATTATTAAAAAATAATATTATTATATTATTAACATCTGATATTCATTGTTAAGAGATGTAGAATTAAAAAAAATGAGAATTCATGTAATCAATTTTTAAATTGTTTGAAATTGAGATATAATTATGATAATTGATATTATTAAGAGAAATAGAGAGAATTATATAAGTGGAAGGCTCTTTTAGAACTCACGAGATAGTGTTAGAGAAAGTTATAGATACATTACAATAGCTTAAAAATTTTACGAAGAAATTTTGGGAAAAAAATTAATGATATCTGATCCATAGTATTTGTCTCTTAAAAGTTTTGCATTCAAATTAAAATTAAAAACGTCACTCATGAAATTTATTTTTTTTCACTTAGAAAACATATTTTTCTTCAATTTTAAGTAACTTCAAAGAGAAAAAAGACATAATAATTAAATCCTACATAACTAAGCACTTGCATAACTAATACCTACACAACTAATACATGAATAACTAAAATATGCACAACTAATTCTTCAATAAAATAATACGTAAATTTTTTCATAACTAATTCATGTATTACTAATACCTACATAACTCTAACCCATAACTAAACGAGCCCTAAATGCCTTTCCCCTTCTCTAATCGGCGGCGCCCACTTTTCGTCACCCCTCACCCTTTTCTTTTTCTTTTTCATTTTCGTTTTCTTGAATTTTATGTGTATCAATTATTCTTTGATATATTATTTTATAAAGTGAAGCTTTAAAAGAGATAAATTGTATAATATGATTGTTATATTGAATCGTGTTTTTATCGATGTGAAGGTAATGTTTTATACTGTGAACTTAATAATTCATTTAAATTTGAAATTTTTATTTTTATTTTTCAAATTATACCGTAAATAATAATATTTTATTTTGGGATCTGAAGTTGATATGTAAAATTAGAGTCAAGAAGAGAAGTCTTGTGAATAGGATATCATCGTAGAAATTTCAGTTGATGTTTTGTATGAAGGCTCACCAAGTGACCATCAATAAATTATTGTTCTTATAGTCACTAGTAAATATTAGATTAGAGTTTATTTTGTTACACCCCGTAAATTCTTGAAATTTAGATGGCCTATTCGCATGTTGGTTAAGAGTTTTAGAATGTCATACGTGCTAGAAAAAGGGAACGGGGAGGGACCGGACAAGCGCCAAGTCGGAGTGTCGCAAGGCAAATGTGACTTATAATCGCATTCGACAAATGCGACTTATAAATCGCATTCGACAAATGCGACTTAAAGGCCCCAAGTATATAAAGTCTTCCCACTTTGTTTTAAATCATTTCCCATCTTTTAATTTCCAGTAAGCGGCCAAAAACAGAGGAAGACGAGGATTCCATACAAATATTCGTCCGATTACATCGTCAAATGCATTCCAAACTCAAATTAACTTCGGGTAGTGAAGTATAAAGCTGCAGGTAGCATTCCTAAGGAGTTAGTTTTGTGAAATTTGACCGGCAAATCATCGTCCTACCGAGTTAAGATAAGTGGAATTGCTCCAAATTAGTGTCAATATACTCCTAGCCCTAAAGTGAGTATTTCTCCCTTCTGGACTTCCGAGAAATAGCGAGTTTTCAGTTATTTTTCGGTAAGTCAAAGTTTGGGCAGTATATATATTCAAAGTAGTGTTTTCTTCCAGAATATTGATGACTTTAGTTTTATTTGCTATGAATATGAATGCAGTTGGAAGAAATAGCTGGATATTGGCCGAGTTACCCCAGTTAGTCAAGTCGGCAACTGAGGTACGTAAAGCCAGTTTCTTAGGTAAGATAGTAATTCTAGTATAGTAAAATAGAATAAATCCAGAAGAATGTTTCAAAGCTGAGTATTATGCCCAGTGTGAATTCAGTAAGCATGCTTGAATAATTATTATGTCATATTCAGAATAAAAGTCAGTAAATTAGTATCAGACAGCGAGATATTATTTCAGACTCAGTATAACTCAGTAGCAGATTCAGTATAATTCAGCAAGGGACTCAGAATAGAATATTAGAACATGGACAGTATTATCAGATTTAATATATATGTTATATGTGATTATTGTTGTTTGTAGAGACCTGATTGTTCTATGTTGGGCACACTTAGAGCTTCCTTGCCGCCCCAAGGTTAATAGTTGTGTCGACTCGCCAGCCAAAGGGTGAGGATACGTCACTCCAAGGAGTGGCATACCGTCTGCCAGAGGATGAAGATGGGAGGCAGCATTCCCCATAGCAGGCTGATCAGCATTATAGCACACCCCCGTCGAGCACTTGCGCCCGGGGTACAGAGTACAGATTACAAATACAGATCTCAGATCACAGTTTACAGGAGTCCTCCGAACTCAGATACAGCTATAGTCAGGGGCCTAGAGAGCCCAAGTTGCATACCCAGGGGGCCGGCGGGATGCTCGTAGTTACTAGGTGAGTGGTGTGAATAGTTACTAGGTGGATGGCGACCCAAGTAGGGGTATATAGATTGCATGTTAATTGGTACCTTTCGGCTTATGGGGGCTGGTATAGGTTCTTGTATGCTATATGTGTTATTTATTAAATTGATAGATAGCAGGACGCCGCACTGACAGGTGTGATTCTCACCTTCTCTCCAGTACAGTTAAGCTCATTTCAGATTTTGCTATCTCAGGCAGTCTTAGCCATCTCCTATACTTCAGTAACTATTAGTATTACTGTTTACCTTCAGTTATGTTCTAGTTATTGCTTTGCATACTCAGTACCTGTGGTACTGACGCCCGTTTGGAGGCGCTGCATTACTTTCTTGCAGGTACTCATAGACGAGGAGTCGATCCCTCACAATTCCAGCCAGCACACGGAGTCATCAGCTCCTGTCATTCGGAGCTTGACAGCTAGAGGTTTATTTCTCTTTTTGTTGTACAGTACGGGTAGGCCGGGGCCCTGTCCCAACCATCTTATTATCATTCTTAGAGGCTTGCAGATTGTATATTCCCCGTGGTTAGTCGTACCGGTCGTGTGAGCACGTGTGTATGTTTTAGTTTGTTTATGATGGTCATGTGGGGCCTTGTATAGTTGATAGTTGGTGACCTTGTCAGTCACATAGCAGTTTAGCATTTAGTTCAGCTTTTTAGTGAAACTACTCAGCATGGTGGCCTTGTCGGCCCGCATAGGTTCCTTTATACTCCTGTGGTTCTGGTCAGCAGTTGTTTTCTTATAGGAGACTATACGCCTAGTCGGTCGGAGGCTGTATTTACAACCGTTATATAGTCCGTTGGTTCCATGAATCCAGGGTTAGAGCCAGCACGGCACCAGAAGTGCTTAGGCTCAGTAGTCCAGCAGTCCAGGTCTTAGTAGGGCACCAGGTGCCAGTCATGCCTCCCAAGGCGGGGCGTGACAAACTTGGTATCAGAGCAGGTCGTATCCCAGGGAGTCTGCAAGTCGTACTAAGTAGAGTCTTGTCTATGGATGTGTTGTGCACCACATACCATAGGCAGGAGGCTGCAAGACATGATAGGATGGTTACTTTTTTTTCACATTCAGTCGTGCTATAGAGCAGTACAGTATAGGGTTGAGTCCCTAAAGCTTATCATACTCTTTGTTTACAAATAAAATGGAAGACCAGCGACATCCTATCACAGGTAGAAGATTGGATACCGCAGCAGGAGAAGGCACCAGCAGGATGCCTCAGCCTCATTTAGAATCAGCCCGATCTGAGGGCGATACAGAGGCATCATCTTGACCTTCATAGTAGTCCCCACCCCACCAAGAGCCACTCGAGATGACATTACCTCTGACAGTTCCTGTACCTACACCATCCGACTAGGAAATTCGAAGTGCAGTAGTTATGTTAGCACAAATGATGGCTACTCAGCGCCAGTCAGTGCCACCCGTAACAGCAGAAGCATCAGGTGGGCCTGGCAGTTCGAGGGTCCGAGAATTTTTGGCACTAGGTCCCCCGTAGTTCACAGGGTCGGATCAGGCAGAGGAACCCCATGACTTCCAGGATCAGATGCAGAGAATCTTCCAAGTCATGCATGTGACATCTACAGAATCGGTTGAGTTAGCGGTATTCCGGCTGCGGGATATTGTTGTGTTGTGGTACGAGAGTTGGGAAAGGTCTCGAGGGAGAGATGTTGTCCCTCTGACCTGGTCCAGCTTTTCAGAGACTTTCCTGAACCATTATTTGCCACGAGAAATCCAACAGGCCCGGATGGACCAAGTTTTGCACTTGGAGCAGGGGGCGAGAAATGTACGGGAGTACGCCCTGTAGTTCAATTCCTTGGCTCGCTATACTCCAGCCTTTGTGGACACCATGCCATCTAGAGTCCACCGTTTTATTATGGGTCTGAACCCATAATATATTGAGGCATGCATGACAGCTATGCTGCGGGAAGATATGGATATTGCTCGGGTGCAGGCCTTTGCCCAAACTATTGAGGGCCTTAGACAGCGGCAACAGGATAGCAGGCGAATAAATCAGGAACAATGCCGCAGGGATAGATCATATGAGATACAGGGGGAGATTTGTAGAGGGCATAGGCCACGGTTGTCAGATAGGCCACCTAAACCCCCTCCTCCATCACAGCATCAGAGGGGTAGATTTGGTCGCCGGGGACAGACAGAGTCCGACGGGAGTTCTCAAATGGTAGATTCATTCCAGTAGAGGAGGGAAGAGCAGAGCAGGTATACACCCCCACCTTGCCCTATTTGTAGCCGACCCCATACTAGAGCTTGCAGATATGGCTCCACAGGGTGTTATATATGCGGGCAGGAGGTCATCTGATGAGAGACTGTCCAACCAGGGATCAGGGTAATTGAGATAGATAGGATAGGGTGTCAGCAGGGCCGTGAGCTCCAGTAGCCTCGGCAGAGCGTAAGCCCTCAGTCCCAGCAGGAAGGCGCCGAGGCAGATCAGGGGCCTCGAGTTCAGGTACGGGCCCAAGCCGTACCTATGCATTACCAGGGTGGCAGGACTCAGAGGCATCTCCAGATGTAGTAACAGGTATGATGACTATTTTCTCTCACCCTGCTTATATATTGATTGATCCAGGATCTACCTTGTCCTACGTTACCCCATTTGTGGCTTGAAAGTTTAGTGTTGTACCAGAGTTGCTTCAACAACCCTTTTTAGTATCTACACTCGTCGGTGACTCTATCATAGCCAGAAGGGTTTATCGAGGGTGTACAGTAGAGGTTGTTGATCGTCAAACCACAGTAGATCTGTTAGAATTAGAGATGATTGATTTCGATGTCATTATGGGTATGTATTGGTTAGTGTCGTGCTATGCAAATGTAGAATGCTGCACCAAGAAGGTCCAATTCCACTTTCCAGGGGAGGCAGTACGAGAGTGGAAGGGCAATACAGCTACGCCAGAAGGTAGGTTTATTTCCTACCTTCAGGAAAGGAAGTTGATAGCTAAGGGATGCATTTGCCACATAGTCAGAGTCCAGGATGTGTGAGTAGAGCCTCCGGCTCTCCAGTCTATTCCAGTGGTTAATGAATTCCCCGATGTATTCCCAGATGAGCTACCTGGTATTCCCCCAGAAAGAGAAATAGATTTTGTAATTGATTTGCTACCAGGAACTCAGCCCATATCGATCCCTCCGTATCGTACGGCTCCTGCTGAACTCAGAGAACTAAAGGAGCAGCTGAAGGATCTGTTAGATAAGGGCTTTATTAGGCCGAGTACTTCACCTTGGGGTACGCCGGTTCTATTTGTGAGAAAGAAGGATAGCTCCCTCCGCATGTATATAGACTACCGGCAGTTGAACAAGGTTACAGTCAAGAATAAGTATCCCCTTCCCAGAATAGATGATTTGTTTAATCAGTTATAGGGGGCTAGATATTTCTCCAAGATTGAATTATGGTCTGGATATCATCAGGTTCGAGTTCGTGAAAGGGACATTCCAAAGACTGCCTTCAAGACCAGATACGGCCATTTTGAATTCCTGGTCATGTCCTTTGGGCTGACGAATGCTCCCGTAGTATTCATGGACCTGATGAACAACATCCTCAGACCATACCTGGACCTGTTCGTGATAATATTTATTAATGATATTCTGGTGTATTCTCGCTCAGAGGTAGACCACCAGGATCATTTGCGGACAGTGCTCCAGATTCTCAGGGACCGTCAGTTGTATGCCAAGTTCTCTAAATGTGAATTTTGGCTGAACTCAATAGCCTTCTTGGGGTATACAAGTAGACACACAGAAAATAGAAGCAGCAAAAACATGGCACAGACCTACCATTCCGACCGAAGTACGAAGTTTTCTGGGATTAGTAGGATACTACAGAAGATTTGTTGAGGGATTCTCCACCATAGTGGCACCTCTAACTAAGCTAACGCAAAAAGCAGTAAAGTTTTAGTGGATGGGGGCATGTGAGCAGAGTTTCCAGGAATTGAAAGACAGGTTGACCTCCGCCCCAGTGTTAGCATTGCCAGAAGGTACAGAGGGTTATGCAATTTATTATGATGCTTCGGGTATTGGGTTAGGATGTGTGTTGATGCAGCATGGTAAAGTAATTGCTTATGCTTCCAGATAGCTGAGGAAACACGAAAAGAATTATCCTACCCGTGACCTGGAACTAGCCGCAGTGATCCACCCCCTAAAGATATGGAGACATTACTTGTATGGAATTCATGTGGATCTTTTCACTGATCATAAAAGCCTACAGTGTATCTTCACCCAGAGAGAGTTGAATTTGTGGCAGCATCGCTGGTTGGAATTGTTGAAAGATTATGATGTAAATATTCTGTATCACCCAGGAAGAGCCAACATAGTAGCAGATGCCCTTATCCGTAAGTCTATGGGGAGTTTGGCATATTTGTAGCCCGAGCAGTGGGAATTGGCCCGAGAAATACACCAGTTAGCCAGTTTAGCCATTTGAGTAGCAGAAACAGAGGACAACAGAGCGGTAATTCAGAACACCGCAGTGTCGTCATTAGTTGTGGAGGTAAAGGAATGGCAGTATTAAGATCCTGACCTGGTTCAGCTTAAAGATAGAGTTCAGCAAGGAAAAGCGTCGAATTTTTAGGTAACTAAGGATGAAGTGTTGCGATGTAAGGGCCACCTTTGTGTTCCAGATGTTGTAGGGCTTCACCAGCAGATTATGGGTGAGGTACATTATGCCCGCTATTCTCTCCATCCAGGCACGATGAAAATGTACCACGATATCAAATAAATCTACTGGTGGCCAGGTATGAAGAGGGAAATAGCAAAATTCGTAGCCCAGTGTCCTAACTGCCAGCAAGTAAAAGCTGAACACCAGAAACCAGGCGGATTGACTTAAGACATAGCTATGCCTCTTTGGAAGTGGGAAGCAGTAAATATGGATTTTATAGCAGGATTACCCCGTACCGGGCATAGAAATGACTCGATTTGGGTAATTGTTGACAGACTGACAAAATCAGCCCATTTTCTACCAGTAAGGGCTACTTTCTCTGCCGAAGATTATGTTGAGTTGTATATCAGAGAAATAGTCAGACCGCACGATGTTCCAGTGTCCATTATCTCTGATAGAGGGGCACAATTTACAGCCAAATTTTGGCAATCATTTCAGAGAGGCATGGGAACACAGATTAATCTGAGCACAACTTTTCATCCTCAGACAGATGGGCAGGCATAACGCACTATTCAAATGCTCGAGGATATGTTGCGAGCATGTGAGTTGGACTTTGGAGGTAGCTGGGATGAGCACTTACCACTTATTGAGTTCGCTTATAATAATAGTTACCATTCAGCTATCCAGATGGCGCCTATGAGGCTTTGTATGGGCGAAAGTGCAGATCGCCAGTTGGCTGGTTTGAAGTAGGAGAGTCAACACTGATTTGGCCGGATATTATTCATCAGTCAGAGGAAAAAGTAAAGCTTATCAGAGAATGCCTACTGACTGCTCAGGGCCACCAGAAATCATATGCTGATGTGCGGCGCTGAAATTTGGAATTTAATGTGAATGACTGGGTACTCTTGAAAGTTTCTCCAATGAAAGGGGTGATGAGATTTGGCAAGAAAGGCAAGCTCAGCCCGAGATTTTTTGGGCCTTATCAGATTCGCCAAAGAATAGGCCAAGTGGCATACGAGTTGAACTTACCTCCAGAGTTAGAGTCTGTTCATCCAGTTTTCCACGTGTCCATGCTGAGGAAGTATATAGGATACCCCTCCAGAGTTGTCTCAGTTCAGGATGTCCAGGTAACAGAGGAGTTAGGCTTATGAAAAGGTTCTAGCAGCCATACTAGATCGGCAGATTCGCAGATTAAGAACTAAAGATGTTGCTTCTGTCAAGGTATTATGGCTTAACAAGAATCGAGAGGAAATGACTTGGGAAGCAGAGGAAGATATGAAAGTTAGATATCCTCAGTTATTTCAGACTTAATCAGCCAGAGGTACGTTAGTATTGTTGTTTTATGAGTTGCCTTATATTTATGTGTATAAATGAAATAGTTGACTCTAGTCTATTGCGTGATGAATACTATAGTATTGTGTGGAATACCTGTATTGGACTTTTCTGTGTTTCAGGATTTTTGAGGTAGTCCATATTACAGGGGAAACTCTAGTAAAATTTTTCGAGGATAAGTCGAGTAGGTTGAGATTCCTGTGAGCAGGAGTTTACATTCGAGGACGAATGTTATTAAGGGGAGGAGGATGTTACACCCCGTAAATTCTTGACATTTAGATGGCCTATTCGCGTGTTGGTTAAGAGTTTTAGAATGTCATACGTGCTATAAAAAGGGCCTGGGGAGAGACCGGACAAGCGCCAAGTCAGAGTGTCGCAAGGCAAATGCGACTTATAAATCGCATTCGACAAATGCGACTTAAAGGCCCCAAGTATATAAAGCCTTCCCACTTTGTTTTAAATCATTTCCCATCTTTTAATTTCCAGTAAGCGACTAAAAATAGAGGAAGACGAGGATTCCATATAAATATTCATCCGATTACGTCGTCAAACGTAGTCCAAACTCAAATTAACTTCAGATAGCGAAGTATAAAGTTGCAGGGAGCATTCCTACGGAGTTAGTTTCGTGAAATTCGGCCGGCGAATCATCGTCCTACTGAGCCAAGGTAAGTGGAATTGCTCCAAATTAGTGTCAATATACTCCTAGCCCTAAAGTGAGTATTTCTCCCTTCTGGACTTCCAAGAAATAGCGAGTTTTTGGCTGTTTCTCGATAAGTCAAAGTTTGGGCAGTATATATATTCAAAGTAGTGTTTTCTTCCAGAATACTGATGACTTTAGTTTTATTTGCTATGAATATGAATGCAGTTGGAAGAAATAGCTGGATATTGGCCGAGTTACGCCAGTTAGTCAAGAAGTCGGCAACTGAGGTATGTAAAGCCAGTTTCTTCGGCAAGATAGTAATTCTAGTATAGTAAAATAGAATAAATTCCAGAAGAACATTTCAAAGCCGAGTATTATGCCCACTGTGAATTCAGTAAGCATGCTTGAATAATTATTATGTCATATTCAGAATAAAAGTCAATAAATTAGTATCAAACAGCGAGATATTATTTCAGACTCAGTATAACTCAGTAGCAGATTCAGTATAATTCAGCACGGAATTCAGAATAGAATATCAGAACATGGACAGTATTATTAGATTTAATATATATGTTATATGTGATTGTTGTTGTTTGTTGATGTCACACCCCGCCTTGGGGGGTATGACTGGCACCTGGTGTCCTACTAGGACCTGAACTGCTGGACTGCTAAGCCTGGGCACATCTGGTGCCTGGCTGGCTCTAACTCATATTTCTGGAAACAAAGGGCTTTATAACAGCTGTAAACACAGCCCCCGGCCCATTGACCTATAGCCTCATGTGCCTGTACTAACAGCTGACCAGAAACATATCAATTCAGGGAAACCTATGCGGGCCGACAAGGCCACTGATCTTGGGCAGATTTATATGCCCAAGTGATACTCAAACGTATCATTTTTACCTTGTTTGTTGTGCAATGTGTATATAATATCATGTAATTGGTAATAAAATGCGAATTTATACTAACCAACATGATTAGCATTTGTTTTGCAGGTAAATGTGATTTTTAGGAGCTAAAATGCATGTTGGAACTATGTCGGAGTTGGACTTGGATGCGAGCGTGGAAAAGACCTTGGAATGCATATTTTATAGGGGCTCCGCGATGGAGCCGTGCCACGCTACCATCGCGGTAGCACACTGCCTGGACATGAATATGAATGGCAAATTCCAGTGTGTCTTCGCGTCAGCTCCGTGGCACGGAGAGAAGGCTCCGCGATGGCCTCCGTGCCACGTTGAGGCTAAATTACCGGACCCTGGAAATTCCAGAAAAGGTCCGCGTCCACGCCGTGTCACGGAGGCAGTGCTCCGCGTTGGCCTCCGTGACACGTTGCTTGTTATTCCGGGAAAAATTTCCCACTAGTATAAATAGCACACTTAGGTTTATTTTAATTAGTTTTTAGTTTTTAGACTGAGTTCAGAAGTGGAGAGCAGGAACGTGGGTTAGTAGCAGTTGAAGAACGAAAAAGCTAAGGGAATTCTTCTCTTCCTTTCTTCTTTCTATCAATTGTACGTATGATTTACACTCATTTTAGGATGATCAATCCAAGAATGAGTGGCTAATTCTCTTCCTTGCTGAGGTTTTGAACATGTGTAATGAATTCTGGTTTTAATTGATATGGTTTCTTCTTCTTCTTTAATGTTGTTCTATTAATTCTTGTTTTTACTGCATTAGTGATTGGCCAATATTAATGTATATCTAAAAAGTCCAATTTCACTCGAAAGAGCAAGAAATTGGAAAGTTGTGAATTAATAGGGTATTGTTCTTAACTTGATTTGGGAAAATTAGGTTTTGATGTGCTTTCCTGATAGAAATATACTTGAAAGCCGTATTAGTCAATTTAGGAACCGGAATTGTAGTGCTAGGTCATAAATTGCATTTGATCACAGAAATGTAGACGGATGGTTTATGATTCTAAAGTGAAATTAAATACGAGAGTTTTAATTTCTAGGCAAATGTTCTTGGCTAGCAACATGAAGAAGAGATTAACCAAATTATCATGATTATCAAGTTCATTACTTGTTCTTAACCTTGGCATGTTCATATCCATTGTCTAAATTCACAAGTAAATAGTTGTTATTAGTTGTAGTATATATAGTTTAGAAACCAAAAACTCAAGTAACTATTGGTTACATTGTTGTTAGCATAATTAGAAGTGAAATAGGAATATAGTAAACTAGGCAATTTTACGTATCTTGAGCCTCCTTGGATCGATACTTGGCTACTTAGCCACTTTATTACTTGTTTGACCACGTGCACTTGCGTGTCGGTTTTTAATATAAATTACCATGAGCAGAGCAAGCCGACCAAGTTTTTGGCGCCGTTGCCGGGGAGGCTAGGTGATTTGTGAAATTGTGTTTAGTGTAAATTTACTGTATTTTTATTTTTATTTTCTTAAGTGTTAACAACTTGGTCTTAGCCTGTATTTTGCAGATTTTGTTTCTGTGAACACTGGCAAGGGACAAAGAGCTGGTGGAATCTTACTTAGAGCCTGAACGTGAGTTTCATAGTCAATGTAGAGAAGCTCTTCGAAAGAAGTTGCAGTTGCTTAAACAGTCTATGATGGAGCAACAAAATCCACCAGTTGTGCGGGCAGTTTTAGTGCCCGATGAAGCAGCAGCAAGGCCGGTTCGTGAGGTGGCAATCCCACACGCTAATAATGTACATTCTAGCATCCGCAAACCAGAGCCTGGAGGGAGGTTTGAATTAAAGCATAATATGGTGCAACTTTTGCACACAAGCGGGCAATTTACCGGTCTCCCTCACGAAGATCCACAACAACATCTCCAGAACTTTTTGGAGATAAGTGACACTTATATACCCGCTGGAGTGTCACCTGATTATGTTCGGCTCACCTTATTTCCATTTTCCTTACTTGGTGAAGCCAAGAGGTGGTTAAAAGCTGAACCACCCAACTCTATATCAACGTGGGATGATCTTTCACGGAAGTTTCTTATCAGATTTTTCCCTTCTGGTAAAACAGCCAGACTTAGGAGTCAAATCCTAAGTTTTAAACAGAGGGAAGGAGAAAATCTATATCAAGCCTGGGAAAGATTTAAATCCATGTTGCGGGACTGTCCTCACCATCATCAGTCCAATGAGGTGTTGGTACACACATTTATTGAGGGTTTGGAACCCCACACTAAAATTCTGTTAGATTCAGCAGCTGGAGGGCAAGCGCTGGAAAAGACCTATGAGGAGCTGTACACTTTGCTCAACCGAATTTCACAAGGCAATCCAGAATGGAATGCAGATTCTTCAAGGGGTGGAGCAAGGAAAGCAGCGAGAGTGCTTGAAGTGGATGGATTCACAGCTATCGCGGCACAGATAGCTGCTTTGCAAAATCAGTTAAACACTCACTTCAGCAATATAAATTTGAACCAGCCTTCAGCTTCAGTCAATGCAGTTCAACAGATGTGGTGTGAAGTGTGTGGTAGTAGTAAGCATTCAGCCGAATGCTGTGGTGCAAATCCTGATTCTGTTAACTTTGTGGGCAATGCACAGAGAAATCAACAGCAGTTTGGTAGTGGCTACAACTCAAATTGGAGGAACCATCCGAATTTTTCGTGGGGTAGCAACAATCAACAAGGCCAAAGTTCAGGGCAGGGTATGCACAGAAACCAAGGAGGGCAACAAAATTATCAAGCTCAGTTCAGAAATACCAATGCCCCTCCTCCACCACCATCACCGACTATTGAGGAGATGTTCAAAACCATGATCGCTAATCAGGCACAATTGCAGGCTGACTATGTCAAATTGGCAGCCGAAGTGAAGAACAATCAATTGGCGACCAAGGCTCTTGAATATCAGTTTGGGCAATTTGCTAGTGCCCAAAATACTAGACCCAGAGGAGGACTACCTAGCGACACGGATCCTAATCCGAAGCAGGTAAATGCAGTGACCACGAGGAGTTGTTTACAGTTGAAGGAGGTGGAACCGGAAGGACCGCCTCAAAAGTCAGGAGCAGCAGATGTTGAGGGAGAGCATATTTCAGATAAGGGGAAGACTAAAGAAGCTGAACCAGAAAGGCCTCCACCCCCGTTCCCTCAACGACTTAAGAAACACAAAGAGGAGGAGTGTTTCCAGAAATTCATGGAGGTACTTAAACAGGTACATGTTAACTTACCTCTTGTTGATGTCTTGCAGGGAGTGCCAAAATATGCGAAATATATTAAAGGCATCGTGGCTAACAAAAGTCGTTTGACTGAGTATGCCACGGTAGCTTTAACGGAGGAATGCACTTTCCGTATTCAGAATAGGTTGCCCACAAAACTGAAAGACCCTGGAAGTTTCACTATCCAGCTTACTATTGGGCAAAGTATCCGAGCTCGTGGATTATGCGACTTGGGGGCAAGCATAAATCTGATGCCATCTTCGGTATTCAGAAAGTTAGGTCTAGGGAGTCCTAGACCTACAACGGTAATCTTGCAGCTAGCAGACAAGTCTTTAGCTAAGCCGGATGGCATTATTGAGGATATGTTAGTGCAAGTAGGCTCCCTCATTTTTCCGGTCGATTTTATTGTTCTGGACTTTGGACCAGATGCTGAAGTCCCATTTATTTTGGGATGACCCTTTTTGGCAACCGGAAAAGCATTAATTGATGTAGTTGCGGGTCAACTCACGATGCGAGCACATGACAAGGTCGAAGTGTTCGACGTGTACAAGGTACCTAAACTCCCGACTGTTTATAAGGATCTCTCGGTGATCAATGTAATTGACCATGGGAATGCTAATGGAATGAGTGATTCCCGAGAGTTACTAAGAAGGCCACCGGATAAGGTTGAGAACTACTGGGGGGATGACCATGATCGGGACAAATCGTCCATCTCCCTAGTAGACAAGTGAGCTTAAAGGACGTCGAGCCGCGACGGTAAACCAGGCGCTGCACGGAGGCAACCCGTGAGAAAAATATTTTATTTTATTTTATTTTATTTTATTTTTCTTTTTGCACAATGTAGTTAATTTTTATCTTTATTGTTGTTTTTATTTTCTATTTCCAAGTTTTAATTTTTCTTTTCCTTTTCTTGATTAGGTTTAGATTTTCATTTTAGTAATATTTTTTATTTTATAGTTAGGGAAATCTATTAATTTAACCAATTTTTGTTTAGTGAGGTGATTTTCAGGTATAACGGAGGAAATATACATGGAATCGAGAAAATGAGGCGAGGTATGAAAAATTAAATTTATTGGAGAAACAGAGCACTGGCGCGTTGGCGCCGTGTCACGGAGGCAGTGCTCCGCGTTGGCCTCCGTGACACGTTGAAGGCAAAATCCGGATTTTTCAAAAATCCAGTAAGCCAACGCGTTGGCTCCATGTCACGGAGGAGGGGCTCCGCGTTACCCTCTGTGACACGTTGCCCCTTATTCAGTGGCGGGTAACACCGGGTTTCCGGGTGACCCGCGTGTTTTCCTTAATTTAAAACCCCCGATTTCGCCCTTTTTTTCCCCATTCCCTCTTCCCTCCGCGACCAAACACCCATTTCTCCCTCCCCAAGCAACGTGCCACGTTAATAGGCAAGAAAAACGAAAAGTTTCTTCGGTTCTTCAATTCAAAGGTATGTTTTCATCGTCTATCTCAATTTTTTGGCAATTTTTGTCAAATTTGGGCATGTAAGGTGAGATATATCACCCTAGGTAGAAATTAAACATGATGTTGAATTATTTTGTGATTGATTATGTTCGGATTGTTGTAGTTAGCGTTTGAACTTGTCGATTATGTAAATAAGTCGAAATTGATTGTCGAATTGTATTCTAGGGCTTGGGTTGTTGAATTTGACTTGGGCACTTGATAATTGGATGAATTCGATGCCGGGGTGTGTTTATTATTTGAGATAAGTCATGGTAAATATTGTGTAAATGTTCCAAGATGACTAATTCTCGAATTTTTGTGGGAAAATGCATAAAGTGTGAATTGGTTAGATTGTTTAGATTAGCTTGTATATAAAATGTTTTGATTGTTGTTTTTATTTTGTTGTTGTTTTTGTTGCAAAGTGCGATGGTTGAATTGTTAGCGATAGTAGGATTGGGATTAGTTGTATGAAGTCTGAGTAGTACGTTAACCGTTATGCTGTCGAAATTTTGTTGCGAACGCACTAAGCAATATGTGTATAGTTGTTTGTGTTTGGGGTTGTGAATAGAGCTATCCTTGCTATAATTTTGTAAATATTGTTAAGGACTAAGTGTGGGGTAAATTTTGTGTTACCCGACCTTAGCCGAAGCTAACAAGTTTTTAGCTTAACGTTGTGCTTGTTTGTGTAAATTGACAGGTACAATGGCTAGCAGACAAGATAAAGGCAAGGGTGCTTCTACCTCAGGCACCGGACGGAAAAGGATGAGACTGGGCACTGCAGTCCCAGCTGCACCTGCTGTTCCGCGCGGCCAACGCCGCCAATACGGAACAAGATGGGTCACCGATGAAGGGAAGAAATGGTATGCGAAACACAAAGAAAACAAGTACTTCCCGGAGGAACATATTTCTCGGGAACCACTCGCACAGGAGTTCCCTCGCATTGTACAGAGAATTGAGGCAGCTGGGCTCAGCTTTATTTTTCAGGAGCCCAAGGAGTGCAACCTTCACTTGGTCCGGGAATTTTATGCAAACTGGAACCCGGCCATCAGAAGCCACACTATAAAAATCAGAGGGCAGATTGTCATTCTGGAACACCAGCAGCTGAATGCCATCGTTGGAGCGCGGGACACAGACGCCCACGTTCTCCGCCAGCTAAACATCACCCCACCGTACGCCGACATCAGACGTACGTTGTGTGGGGCTCGATCCACAGCCCGATGGAGTAGACACAAGGAGAGGGGTTACCACCAGACTCTGCCCTATTCGCAGATGAACAGGGAGGCCAGAATCTGGCTGAAGATTATATGTTCGTGTTTGATCCCGGGAGTCCATATGACAGATGTGACCCGGGACCGTGTCTGCTTGGTGTATGCCCTTATGAAAGGGATTGAGAATAATGTGGGGGCGGTTATAATATCCGCCATGAAGAGAGCCAGACTGCACCAGGGCCACAGATACGGGTTTGGCGGACTCATCACCACCTTCCTCTGAGGCCTCGACATTGAGGAAGAAGCTTTGGATTATATTCCGCAGTTGGAGTGGAGGGCCCTCGACGTGACAAAGACGAAGGCCCCCGACACTACACACGGACCTGTGCTGACTTTGGGCGAGCGACATGCTCGTGACGACCAGTACATGGCCCGTATGTTCGGCATGCAGATGCTGCAGCTACGGATAGGTGGGAGACCAGCCACCGAGGAAGAATTATGGCAGTTGGAGCTGGACTACCCCTTTGGCGAGAACGCCAGAGCCTTATGTAAGGTGGGGCCAACCTTTGTGGAGCCGACAGATGACGATGTTCCTACTGATGAGGAGAGACGTCGTTAGGACTCTGATGTGGAGTCCGATGACGACGATGGAGCTGATTCAGATATGGGCGACGAGGCCGCAGCACCGGATGAGGATGTCGAATATTTCGACTGAGCAGGGAGTTCCACCACCCAAAATTTTGTGCTTTGTATTTTTGTGAACACTGGGGACAGTGTTCGATTTAAGTGTGGGGTGGGGAGTAGTTAGGTGCTGGGACATAGGCTCTAAACTGCTGTATATTTTTCCCTGATATTTATGAATGTTTGCGTTTTCCCTGTTGTGAACTATTTTGTGATGTATCTGCATATATTTGTTTTGTGGCTGATGATGTGTGTTTTTGAAAGCTAGGGTTGCCATTGTAAATATTTTGTAAATTTTGTAAATATTTTTTTTTCTATCGAAACGATCGATATTTTTCAAAATTTTTGCGAAAATATTTTGTACTTGTAAATATTTTCTTTCTATCGAAATGATCGATGTGTTGCAAAAATTTTTTTTTCGGTTTTTTTTTTGGGGGGTTTCTCGGAGTTTGTTTTCGGTTCTTTTACCGAGAATAGTCCATTGAACCGATGTCATAGTTAGTGACCATTCTCTTTGATGGATGGATGACGACTGTCTTAAGGGAAATGTAGTCGGTAGGAGTAGGATTTTTATTTGTTTTTAGTTTTTCTTTGGTGGATTGCATCAATGAACTGTAGTTGCTTATGGCTGCTAAAATTTCGTTGCGTGTTGTAATTGATGTTCAAAGTGTGAAAGTGATTCGTTTGAAAGCATGCAATTCTGTAAATATGTTGAGTTACCTAGGCTATAGAATTTGGTTCATTATGATTGAGGCTTAATCTTGAATTCATGTAATTGACTAATTAAAGAGTCTGTGAATGCATCTTGATTCGAGCATGTGCATGAAGTGTGAAGTGAGGTTTTGCTATTCCATGTCATTGTGAATTTTCTAGAACTTGCCTGGTGTGTATACAAAACGAAATGAAGGAGGTGTAGTGTTGGAAAGGATGTAGGCATTTCTTTTTTTAACCGATAGTTTCCATTTTTTTCTTGTCAAATTCTACCTTTTTATATGTTGTATACCCTAGTCAGCCCGTTGAGCCTTTAGCCGATTTCTTTCTTCTGTCCAAAATTGTATGAACCAAGCTTTATTCCTTCTTTTCATTAGCCTTAAAGTCTATAAGAAGCTCTTAAGTACTTACAAAGAAAAGAAAATGTTTCCCAAAGTGTTAAAGAGTGAAAGAGTGAAAAGAAAAAGAAAAGCAAAGTGAAGAAAGAAAAGATGATGTTGAAAAGGCACTTGTTGTAATTAATTGATAGTGGGGGTACATGAAAACCCTTTGTTTTGTGTCAAGTGTGTTTGATGAAATGGGCTGTATGAAAGTAAACCAGCATGAATGGGAGAAAAAGAGAAAAGAGAGGAACAATGTCCATGAGTCGATGGGAATGTGCTGAAAAGGCGCTTAAGGATGCTAGCGACTATTATTGGCTAATCCAATATATACATACTAGATCCATAGCCCCGTTACAACCCATTAAAGTCCTACGTGATCCTATATTGCATTTCTTTATATTAGTGGAGTAATACACTAAGGGCAAGCCGATGGGTCATGACATGATGCATGTGAATTCTTTTGGGAGAGAGAGTGAAATTAATTTTTATATGCCCCTACTTGCATGTTTGTGTGTTGTATGAACATAAAGGGGAAGTTCTCTCGAGTTGTGAGGGCACATGCTTGATGAAAGATTGATTTTCGTGTCGGATTTCTTGATTAGCTGATTTGCATGAGTTTGCCGATATCAAGAATCAATTCTTAAAAGTCTAGATAGCCTTGATGTATTAAAGGTCATTGTATTGTACGACCAAGCATGTTTTCTTGATGATTTGCGAAAATTGAATAATCGGTATGACCGTAGCGTAAATTGTTGCACCATAGTGACGAAGGTTGGGATGTAATTTGCATGATTTGTGTATATGTTGTTCGAGGACGAACAAGGATTTAAGTGTGGGGTAAGTGATCTTGGGCAGATTTATATGCCCAAGTGATACTCAAACGTATCATTTTTACCTTGTTTGTTGTGCAATGTGTATATAATATCATGTAATTGGTAATAAAATGCGAATTTATACTAACCAACATGATTAGCATTTGTTTTGCAGGTAAATGTGATTTTTAGGAGCTAAAATGCATGTTGGAACTATGTCGGAGTTGGACTTGGATGCGAGCGTGGAAAAGACCTTGGAATGCATATTTTATAGGGGCTCCGCGATGGAGCCGTGCCACGCTACCATCACGGTAGCACACTGCCTGGACATGAATATGAATGGAAAATTCCAGTGTGCCTTCGCATCAGCTCCATGGCACGGAGAGAAGGCTCCGCGATGGCCTCCGTGCCACGTTGAGGCTAAATTACCGGACCCTGAAAATTCCAGTAAAGGTCCGCGTCCACGCCGTGTCACGGAGACAGTGCTCCGTGTTGGCCTCCGTGACACGTTGCTTGTTATTCCGGGAAAAATTTCCCACTAGTATAAATAGCACACTTAGGTTTATTTTAATTAGTTTTTAGTTTTTAGACTGAGTTCAGAAGTGGAGAGCAGGAACGTGGGTTAGTAGCAGTTGAAGAATGAAAAAGCTAAGGGAATTCTTCTCTTCCTTTCTTCTTTCTATCAATTGTACGTATGATTTACACTCATTTTAGGATGATCAATCCAAGAATGAGTGGCTAATTCTCTTCCTTGCTGAGGTTTTGAACATGTGTAATGAATTCTGATTTTAATTGATATGGTTTCTTCTTCTTCTTTAATGTTGTTCTATTAATTCTTGTTTTTACTGCATTAGTGATTGGCCAACATTAATGTATATCTAAAAAGTCCAATTTCACTCGAAAGAGCAAGAAATTGGAAAGTTGTGAATTAATAGGGTATTGTTCTTAACTTGATTTGGGAAAATTGGGTTTTGATGTGCTTTCCTGATAGAAATATACTTGAAAGCCGTATTAGTCAATTTAGGAACCGGAATTGTAGTGCTAGGTCATAAATTGCATTTGATCACAGAAATGTAGACGGATGGTTTATGATTCTAAAGTGAAATTAAATACGAGAGTTTTAATTTCTAGGCAAATGTTCTTGGCTAGCAACATGAAGAAGAGATTAACCAAATTATCATGATTATCAAGTTCATTACTTGTTCTTAACCTTCGCATGTTCATATCCATTGTCTAAATTCACAAGTAAATAGTTGTTATTAGTTGTAGTATATATAGTTTAGAAACCAAAAACTCAAGTAACTATTGGTTACATTGTTGTTAGCATAATTAGAAGTGAAATAGGAATATAGTAAACTAGGCAATTTTACGTATCTTGAGCCTCCTTGGATCGATACTTGGCTACTTAGCCACTTTATTACTTGTTTGACCACGTGCACTTGCGTGTCGGTTTTTAATATAAATTACCACGAGCAGAGCAAGCCGACCAGCCACCATACTGTCTAGTTATCTATAACTCAATCCTGAAGTACTAGAAAGCTACGTGACTGGCAAGGTCACCACTACTGGCAAACTATGGCCCCACACGGCCAACATAAAAGAAAGAAAGAGTACTAACAGCTACACAACTGCACGGCCTCACACGACCGGCTCATCTGACCACAGGGAAATATAAACAGACTGCAAGCCTCTAGGAATAGTAATAGAAATGATCGGGACAGGGCCCCGACCTACCCGTACTATACAATCGAAAGAAAATAAAATACACCTCTGGAATTCAGTCTCCGGATAACAGGAGCTGAATACTCGATCGCTGACAGGAATCACGTGGTATCGCCTGCTCGTCTATGAGTACCTGCAGGCAAGTAATGCAGTGCCCCACCGGGCGTCAGTACCACTGGTACTGAGTATGTAACGCAACAACTGAAAGAAATATCTGAAAACAATAATATAACTGATGAAACTGAACTAGAAGGAATAGCTTAATTGTCTGATAATGTAAGTCATACCTTCTCTTAATCATACTGGAAGGAGTAGGAGTCATACCTGAGGATTTATCGTTCTACTGTCGATCTACTCGTGTCTACTGTAACACAGTATAACATATCATAACATACATAGCACATACAAACCTTACCCGGCCCCCATAAGCCGGGAGGTACAACCAGCACAGAATCTATACCCCTACCTCGGTCATCCCATCTCCTATAACCCTGTAAGCATCCTGCTGGTCCCCTGGGTATGCACTTGGGCTCGCTGAGCCCCTGACTATAACTGTACCTGAGTCCGGAGGACTCCTGAATCAACACCCCGGGCGTATCCGCTCGACGGGGGTGTATAAGGGCCGACCAAGGCACAACATGGGGAAAACTGGCATCCCATATTCGTCCCCTGTGGGACGGCATGCCACTCCGTAGAGCGACGTATCCTCGTCCTCTGGCGGACGAGTCGATACAGCTATTAACCCTGGGCGGTCATGGATGCTAGGTAATCCAACCCCAAACAACACAACAGTCTCAACTAGTAATACTGTCTGCATATCTCACATGCTGAGGCTAATAGGGGTAAAGTATCATATATATTACATGCTGAACTAGTGATAGTAATCTGTACATATTTAATATGTGTTGAGGCTGGTAAATATGTATCTATATGAATATAGTCTCCTGCCAGACTGTTCTGGGGCTAATACTGAACAGGATATAGTATTTCTACTGAAAACCATGCTGTATACTGAGCTTCTATAGTAACATGATTTACTAATTCTAATATGCTTTCTAGCTTCACTTTAGCTTATCGTTCTATTTTTGTGATATCTTATAGATATTACATTACTTTACTGGGTTTCAACTGAATACAATGATATCCTAACATTCTGTGTCACATCACATACTGAGCATGCTGTGCAGTTCCTAACACTTATATTGAAATCTATATCGTGCTAGCAAGTCCCACGCTGATCATAACATGATGTTTCTAATATCGTACCAACATTCGTAATAAACATCATACATGGCTTCTGAATATTCTACTGGCCTTTAAATTACTGTACTGTACCAAGATTACTAACTTGCCGAGGAAACTAGCTTTACATACCTTATCCTTGAACTATTCGTCTGTCGAACGAGACTCGGCCAGCACTTCAACTATCTCCTCCCAACGGCATTCATAAATATGTCAATTAATACCAAATTTCTCAACTTTACTTTAAAAAGTAACGTCACTTTCGATATAGTTTATAGCCTAAACTTAGGCTTATCGAAAGACGGTCGAAAACTCGCTATTTTTCAGAGGTCCAGAAGGGAGAAATATTCACTTCACAGCTAGGAATGCATAGACACTAATTTAGAGCAATTCCACTTACCTTAACTCGGTGGCTCGACGATTCGTCGGCCGTATTTTATGAAACTGAATCCGTAGGAATGCTCTCTGCTGCTAAATACCTCAGTATCTGGAGTTAATTTGAATTTGGACAACGTTTAGCAGTGTAAACGGTTGAAAATTATATTATCTCCTTTGTTCCTTTTCTCCCTCTGCTGGTTTGCTCTGTTCTCTGGAAGTTTAAAATATATTTTTATCATTTAAAACCGAAGTGGGGCTTTATATACTTGGGCCTGGACAAGGCCAACGTGTCACGGAGCCAACGCGGAGGCCTCTCCTCCGTGACACGCTGCCATCGCGGAGGGGTTCTGCCTCGGCTCCTTCCACGATGGTTCGACAGGTTTCTCGTCCGATCTTTTCCCGGGCCTTTCTCCAGCACGTATGGCCTTCAAATATGCTTGACCAACGTGCGAGTAGGTCATTTAGGTGCCGAGAATTCTATGGAGTATAACAGTTGAGACCTGGTTGATCTATGTTGGGCACCCTTAGAGCATCCTTGCCTCTCCAGGATTAATAGTTGTGTCGACTCGCCCGCCAGAGGGTGAGGATACGTCACTCCAAGAAGTGGCATGCCGTCCGCCAGAGGAAGAATATGGGAGGCAGCATTCCCATAGCAGGCTGATCAGCATTATAGCACACCCCCGTCAAGCGTTTGCGCCCGGGGTACAGATTACAGATTACAGATACAGATCTTAAATCACAGTTTACAGGAGTCCTCCGAACTCAGATACAGCTATAGTCAAGGGCCTAGAGAGCCCAAGTTGAATACCTAGGGGCCGGCAAGATGCTCATAGTTACTAGGTGAGTGGTGTGAGTAGTTACTGGGTGGATGGCGACCCGGGTAGGGGTATATAGATTGCATGTTGATTGGTACCTTTCGGCTTATGGGGGTTGGTATGGGTTCTTGTATGCTATATGTGTTATTTAGTAAATTAATAGATAGCAGGACGCCGCACTGACAAGTATGATTCTCACCTTCTCTCCAGTACAATTAAGCTCATTTCAAATTCTGCTATCCCAGGCAGTCTTAGCCATCTTCTATACTTCAGTAACTATCAGTATTACTGTTTACCTTCAGTTATGTTCTAGTTATTGCTTTGCATACTCGATACATGTGGTACTGACGCCCGTTTGGGGGCGCTGCATTACTTGCCTGCAGGTACTCATAGACGAGGAGCCGATCCCTCGTAATTCCAGACAGCGCACAGAGTCATCAGCACCTATCATCTGGAGCTTGACAGCTAGATGTTTATTTCTCTTTTTGTTGTACAGTACGGGTAGGCTGGAGCCCTGTCCCGACCATCTTATTATCATTCTTAGAGGCTTGCAGATTGTATATTCCCCGTGGTTAGTCGTACCGATCGTGTGAGGCCGTGTGTATGTTTTAGTATGTTTATGATGGTCGTGTAGGGCCTTGTATAGTTGATAGTTGGTGACCTTGTCGGTCACAGAGCAGTTTAGCATTTAGTTCAGCTTTTTAGTGAAACTAGTCAGCATGGTGGCCTTGTCGGCCCGCATAGGTTCCTTTATACTCCTGTGGTTCTGGTCAGCTGTTGTTTTCTTTAGGAGGCTATAGGCCTAGTCGGTCGGAGGCTGTATTTACAGCCGTTATATAGCTGTTAGTTCCATGAATCCAGGGTTAGAGCAAACCTGGCACCAGAAGTGCTTAGGTTCAGTAGTCCAGCAGTCCAGATCTTAGTAGGGCACCACGTGCCAGTCATGTCTCCCAAGGCGTGGCGTGACATATTTATAATTAGAGCTGTCGAAATGGGCTTGGCCCTTGAGGCCGACCCAACCCAACCCTTTAATTAAATGGGGTTGGGATAATTTTTTACAACCCATTTAGAAATGAGCCTTAAAGCCACGCCTCATTTAACCCGTCAGCCTTAGAGGCCTAGCCGGTGAGCCTCAGAGGCCAGCCCAGCCCGCGAAACTTAAAAATAATTAATTATTAAATATATAATATATTAGCTAATTAAGAAAATAAAAAAAATAATATAAGATAAATAAAAAGAATAAAAAGATGTATATTGTACATTTATACAACAACAGTACATAGTACTACAACTAGACTACTAGAAGTCTAGAACTATTAATATTTTATAGGATTATATTTTATATAATAAATTAATAATAAGATAAAGACTTCCAACAAATAAAATTAGGTTTAAGTCTTCTAAATTTTACGCTTTTTTTCTCACCGTTTTGGCTTTTGCGGAACTTTTCTTCTTGAGCAGTCACAACCTCTGTGAATTTTTGATCTCTTCATTTTTAGAGAGTGACTAATTAATTATATTTGTTCTTCTTTTGGTTCATCTTAGTTGTTATCTTTTGCACTTGTTGTTATAATGAAGACTTATAATGGTTGGTGATTTTTAAGTAATCACACTTTTCATTTATCATGTTTTAGATTACGTTTAAATTTTATTAAAGGGTCAACCGGTCCTAATCCGTGGCCCGCTTAGAGTTGGATTGGGCTGCCATTTTTAAGGCCTTTTTGTTAAAAGGGTCAGCCTATCCTAACCCGTTTAACTTATTGGCCCGCTGGAATTGGGTTGGGCTGGGTTAGGCCAGCCCGTTTTGACTGCTCTATTTATAGTTGATATTCTTATCATGGTAGGAGAAAATTATGTATTCTTTGAGAATCATTATTTAATGGTGTTATGCCATTTTTGAAAAGATTGTTAAAATTCAACTTTTTTAGTGTATGACTTGTATATTCAAATTATATTTATAAGTGCGTTAATAGATTTAATTTTTATAGTACATAAAAATAAAATATAGTGCATAAAAATAAAATAAAAAAGGTATTGACTAAAGATAATTTTTCAACATTTTGTGTACGACATTTTGTGTATGTGAGCAACAATAAGTATGATTTGCTGACATTTCTTCACATGTCGCAACTAAATTGAGTTAAAACTCAAAACATATGACACTTGATAAAAGTCGTAAATAAATGTCATTAATTATCTTTTAATATTAATTTAAATATTAAAAATTTTATTCAAATTTTAAAAAAATCGTAAATAAATATCGTAAATTATCTAACAACATTAATATAAATTTCAGAAAATTCTTGGCATAAAAATTTATGATATTTATATTAAGTGTAAAATAAATGTCACTAAGTGATTTTGCGACACTTATATCACTTAATAATTTAAATATGCATTCAGATTCAGGCTTAGCCTTAATGAAAATAAATGAGGCCTAAAAATTACTAACACTAATAGAAATAGAGATTTTTTCCACCACAAATAAATAAAAATTTTGTATTACAAAATATAATTTTTTCACCGAACCAGTTCGCTGAAAAACGCATGGTGGGAAACGGATTCTCTCTGAAGTAGTAGGAAACTTTATGATTTTTTCATGTGAAAACACTATTATTTTTTTCCATTGATATCAGTGAGAATAACCACTTAATATTTTTTTGATGGGAAAAATAATTATTTTTAGTAGTGTAAGTCATGTCAAACTAAGTATGACTAATAAGTATTTATTACGTAACTAAATATTTTTAAAAAAGTTAAGTTTTGTGTTTTCACTGTATCAATTAATCAATGCAAAATTAAAAAATTGATATCTAATATTATTGTCATTCCTAGTATTAAAATTATTTCTTTTGTTAGCATTAATATTGATTTGGTTTTGATTTGGGATTTATTTGAGTTAGTAACATGTATCTATAAGTTATAAAACTTATTGGGTCATTCAAAATTCTAAGTCCAAACTTGAAATAATATGTTAAAAGATAAAAACAATAAAAAATTTTAAAGAAGTACGCATAAATTATATAAAATATTTATTGAAATTATATACATATAATTTTGGGTTGATTTGGTTCAATTTGACTTTTTTAGTTAAAATCAAACCAAATCAATTATGATGAGATATTTTTTAATACCAATTCAAATCTAACCAAACCATTAATCGAGATATTTTTCTTGATTTCACTCGAATTATTGAATTGATGTGATTTGCCTATTTCTTTTATAAACTCCTAATCTCTTATTCAACCATAAATTGATTCTAAATATTTATTTTTAACCGGTAAAATTTCAGAAAAAATTGTTTTTATCTAATTTGTGAAATTAACAATATATGTTTTCTGCTTGTTTGCTTGATTCACTGATTCTTTTAAATATTTTTTTAATTATAAATATGTATGTTTAAATATTTGTTTGAAACCTTATGAATATATTATTTAATTAATAGTTCATAATTATTACTCTTCGTACTCATAATTTACATTAGCGATGAGTGTATACCCGCTTCAAAAAAAAAATAATAAGAAGAAAATGAACTATTTTTTTTTTTTTACAATTTAAATAGAAAATCATTTCTTCCTAAGAAAATTAGTTTTATTATCTCATCATTTTAGGGACAAGTAGCTAGCTATATTGTCTACTTATTACTATAGTTACCGTGTAATCTAGGAAATATGTATTATGTTATACTGTGAGTTATAGTTGTTCGAAATTTATATATTTAAATATGTTATTTTTATATTACATAATAATTTTTAGTTTGTTTATATAAATTTTTTTCTAATATTTTGTTATTATAATATTTAATTATTAATTTATTTAAATTTTATATTTATTGTATTTTTATATAAATAACACATATATATTTAGATGATTAAAAAATAAATAGACTAAATAGTTTAGTGTTCAAATTTGAAAACAACATTTTAATTATTTAAATATGCATTCAAATTCAAATATTTTACTTTCATTAAACACAAATGAGACCAGTATACGGCGATAGATACAATCCCAACTTTGATTTCCTTTTGTCTTTTCTACCATAAGGCATAAATCGAATATTTATTTTTCTTGAAATTTGACCACGTACAAGTGTGTTTCATAGTGAAAGGCTACACGATCACGATTTTATTTATTTACATTAGCTTATTGCCTATGATTGAAACAGGTCGTCTGACGTGTTTCAACAATACAGTAAAACGGTAAGTAAAGAACACAATATTTTTATGTGAAAAATACCAGGCTCAAAAGGTGAAAAACCACGACCTGTACCTCCACAGGATTTTCTCCAACTTCACTAACTTCAAAGAACCTCTTTAAATAGTTGATTACAACTCTTGCAATCTAAGGAATTATAAACTCTAATTCTTAACTGTTCAATCTCCTAACCAACAACAATGTCTTCCTAGTGACAATACTTGAAGACCAACTCTTCTCAATTTAGTTTATAATTCACTGAATTAAAAATACAATAATTACAACTCAATGACCAACCCCTAGTACAAGATTGCTAACTCTAGTCTATCACTTTACTAGGACCAAGTTCGTCAGAATTTCTTCACACTTCAAATGTTGCAAAATATCACTCTTTACAAATTTTCTTTTTTTCTCTCTTTGTGAGTGCACGAGTTTCTTTGAGAATTCACACTTCTATATATACACAACTCTTCAACATCTTTGCAGCAACTACCTTTGCGAGCCTTAGAAGTCTACTCCAAGTAGGAGTCCTTCTTCAAGCCTATCTCTTGGCTTCCTTTGTATTTTAATCAAACTCCATCTCTTACAAATCAACATATGTTCAACTCTTCAGAGAGTTGTTCTTCACTTCGAATTACCCATCAAATCAAACTCTTCTTGACTTAGAGTTCTACTTCAAGTGAGACTCCTTCTTTGAGTCAAACTCTTTGCCTCTTTAGTATTGTAGTAGAACTCCAACACTCTAATTTAGCATATGTTTGTTTTTCTGAGATTATGTGATATGGCTTAACCATCTTTTGATATGTGCAGCTTATCTTTATTGGAACATTTATTGCTGCCATGTCAGCTTCTTTAGACAGTAAATTTTATACTCCCTTGGAAAAACTTGGCTGACCTGTTTCATCGACTTTGTCAATCATTAAAACTACATAGGTATTCCCCCTTTTTGATGATGACAAACTCCTTGCACCTGTGCACTCAATGATATCTACCTGTAGAACCAAGAGATGAAACACTTGATTAAAACAAGTTAGTCATATGGGTTATAAACATTGCACAGCCTATATTCTTTCCCCTTTTGTCATCATTGAAAATAAAGCCAATTTGAGACGCTAAACAACTTATAGCCATTAGGGCTATCTTCAAAACAATCAGATATCAATCTCATGAAAATATAATCTGCTCCTCAACTCTATAGATGAACATATTTCATCAAGATCCATTTTAGTGGCAGTGTTACTGGGAGTATCAATGTCTAAAGTGACTTCCATATTTAATGTTTTCCCTATCAATGAGTCCACACTTTGTTCAATAGTTGAAACAGGTGATATAACTTGTTCCTAAGCATGTTCATCAGTTTCACTTTCATCCTTCGTGGGTCCACAAAAATCTATATGCAATAGGTCAAGATACCTGTTTGTGTTCACTTGATTCTTTAATTTGAATGAGAATCTTACTTGCTTGCCCCTTACACAGACACTATAAACTTTGTCCTTTTGAACTTAATTTTAGGCAAACCTATAACCATGTCCTTTGAAGCAAGTTTATTCAACTGTTTCAAACTAGCATGCCCAAGTCCATCGCACTAAGACGAGTCAGACTTGTACCCGGCAATTCCATGATATCTTCCTTGTGCACATTTTCGTGTCTGCTTACACTTCGAACAATTTTTTTTGTATACAACTTTTTGACCTTGCAACCCTTTTTCTTCATCTGCAAATGATACATTCCCCTTTCTTAGGGGAGTAAGTGAAAGAAATTTTTGTTTGTCTCTGATCATGTGTTAAGCACTACTCATGTACCAATGCTTGCTCCCTGTCACTCTCACCTGAAAAATAACTCAGGGGTTAGTTTTAGGAACCCAGACAAGTTTGGGTCCTTTTTTGTGATTAAAAAGGTGAATCAAATTTCTTCTTGCCCAGTATGGCAATAGGTTGTTAGACCTGTTCCTATGAACAGTTTCTATATTATTTCCTTTTGTCAGCAAAGTGCACATGTTCTTACTCCTGGTTGAAATTGGACATTCAGTAGTGGGATGACCACTTTTACCACACAAGGTAGCACGTATCTTCAGTGACATTTATTTCTTTATGAAAACCTATCCCAGCCCTTTCATTGTGAACTCTTCCACTTAGATTGTTTAAAATTTTAGATGACTTGGTCCACCTACTAGCTTTCTCAAGATCAAGTTTTAACCTAGATACTTTCAAAATCAATTTTCTTACCTTTTCTTTTTCACAGAAGTAATCATCTTTTAGTGCTTGAGATCAGACTCAACCTTTTTCAGATTCTCACTCATCCATTCCTTTAAAAAGAGGATTCTGTCAAACTTTCATTTTTGAGGACTTGATTTGCAAACTCAAGTTGGGTAACATGTTCCTTTAAGGAACTGTTTTCTTTATCAATAATATTCTTGCCATTTTTGAGATTAATAAACTCAAATTTTAAGCTAGCAAGAGCATTAAAAGGTCGATTCCTATCAGAAGTGAGTTCCTAGAGTTTATCCAATAAAGCATTCATTATAGAAACAAATTTTATTTTAGAGAGAGTATGCATATTATCATTCAAGTCAGAGATACTTACCTTAGAATTCTTATTTCCTTCATCAAGATCAGAGTCCCCTAGAGCCATGAATATAATTTCATCAATTTTTGCATCAGAATCATTAGTGTCAGATCCCTATGCAACCATCATTGCATATTTTTCCTTCTTCTTTTTCTTTTCAACCCTCTCTTTTCTCCACTTAATTTCCCAAAATGGACAATCTTTAATCATATGATCTGTTTTGTAGCATTTGTAGCAAGCTGCTGGAGACTTTTCATTGGAACCCTTTTTGCTACCTGTTCCTTTCTTATCATAGCCCTTATCTTTCTTGAGGAACTTCTTAAACTTTTTTACTAGAAATGTTATTTGATCATCATCAATATTAGGCTCATCACTGTCAGAAACTTTTAAAGCCAGTGAGTTTTCTTTGAATCCATCTTCATTGATAAGGTCATCCATGTTCATCTCATAAGTCTTCAAGTTCCCTACTAACTCATCAAGAGTCATGGTAGAGATATCTTTATCTTCCTTATAGCAGTAACTTTGACATCCCATTTCGCCTTAGGAAGGACCCTTAAGACTTTGTCAACTTGTTCTTTAGTGCTGAGCACCTTTCCCAAAGAGAATAATTCATTCACTAGTGATGTAAATCTTGTGATCATCTCTTGCAAAGATTCACTTTCCTTCATTTTGAATGTTTCATATTCAGTGAATAGCATAGTAACTCTGTACTTCCTGACCTGACTTGTTCCTTCATAAGCATTGATCAAAGCATCCCATATCTGTTTTGTTGAGCATATCAGGACCCAACCCACATACAAGGATGTTCTTAGCTTTGATATTTTTCTTGAGACACAACAAGTCATCTGCAGTAAATTCAGACCTCACTTTTAGAACTTTGACTCCATCCATCATCTTCTTAGGAATGACATGTCCGGTAGTGATCCTATCTCACAACTCATAGTCTTCAGCCTAGATAAAATTCTCCATGCGAACCTTCCACCAAATGAAGTGTGATCTGTTGAAAAGAGGTGGTCGAGTGATTGATTGCCCTTCACAATGTCCAATGGGTGGTGTAAAATTCATTATGATCTATTTTAGGTGTTAACATTTTAAGATAAACCTGCTCTGATACCAATTGTAAGGATGCACAACCACGATTTTACTTATTTACGTTAGCTTATTACCTACGATTGAAACAGGTCGCATGACGTGTTTCAACAATAAACGGTAAGTAAATAACATAGTATTTTTACGTGGAAAACACCCAGCTCAAAAGGTGAAAAACCACGACCTGTACCTCCACAGGATTTTCTCCAACTTCACTAACTTCAAAGAACCTCTTCAAACAGTTGATTACAACTCTTGCAATCTAAGGAATTATAAACTTTAATTCCTAACTGTTCAATCTCCTAACCAGGAACAATATGTTCCTAGTGACAATACTTGAAGACCAGCTCTTCTCAATTCAGTTTATAATTCACTGAATTAAGAATACAACAATTACAACTCAATGACCAACTCCTAATACAAGATTGCTAACTCTAGCTTATCACTTTACTAGGACCAAGTTTGTCAATTGAATTTCTTCACACTTCAAATGTTGCAAAATCTCACTCTTTACAAATTTTCTTTTCTCTCTTTGTGAGTGCATGAGTTTCTTTGAGAATTCACATTTCTATATATACACAACTCTTCAACATCTTTGCAACAACTATCTTTGCACGCCTTAGAAGTCTACTCCAAGTAGAAGTCCTTCTTCAAGTCTATTTCTTGGCTTCCTTTGTGTTTTAATTAAACTCCAACTCTTACAAATCAACACATGTTCAACTCTTCAGAGAGCTGTTCTTCACTTCGAATTGCCCATCAAATCAAACTCTTTTTGACTTAGAGTTCTACTTCAAGTGAGACTCCTTCTTCGAGTCAAATTCTTTGCCTCTTTAGTATTGGAGTTCTTCAATTTAGCACATGTTTGTTTCACTGAGATTGTGTGACACGGATTAACCATCTTTTGATATGTGCAACTTATCTTTATTGGAACATTTACTGCTGCCATATCAGCTTCTTTAGATAGTAAACTTTATATTTCCTTGAAAAAACTTGACTGACCTATTTCATCGACTTTGTCAATCATCAAAACTATCTAGATCCCAACACATAGTCTTTTTCATACCATGTGATAATATTCTTTTTTCTCTTTGCCACATTATATGTAATGACAGCCATATGATAGTTAAATTTTCCTGTCAAGAAACGTAGATTACTATAGTTAAAAGATTATGACAAAGAAAGAATAATAAAAATTGGTGTTGATATTAGTTCGCAGGTTAATTAGTTAATTCCTGTTGATACCACGTGTGGGAGAGCTTGGGGAATTAAGTGTTGAAATCTGTATATTGTCAGTTATAAAATAGGTATTTGTTGTTAACTTTTTTTCTTCTTTATTTTGTGTCATAAAACTGGTATTTTACAACATATTAAAACAAACAAACTCGACCGATATACCGACAAACTGACTTGTACTAAAGCAGTAGAGCAGGACAAAAGTCATCCTCTAAATAATAATAATAATTAAAAAAAAAAAATCACGGCAAGTGCAAACATAGCTAAGCCTTCTTTTTTTTTTTTGGTTTAAATTCTGTGCGCAATTAATGAGTTAGGCTAGTGGCTAAACTTTCAGTTGAAAAATTCAACAAATTGTCCTTGTAAATAATATCTCCTTATAAACAACATTATTGGCCATTCGTCTAAAAACTTTCTATTAATCATGCAGACTACACATTTCTCCCAATTCAACATTCAATCGATGGTATGGACGTCACTTCGCCCTACAACCACCATACTCCGTCGAAAAACCACCTCTCCGCGGAGGTTATCTCTGGTCTTTGCGGTAGCTTCACCGACAGCTCCTCCATCACGCCATCAGGTTACTTACTCAATGCCACCAGAAAAATTGAAAATCTTTAAGTCTTTAGAATCTTGGATTTCTGAAAGCGTCCTCCCCCTCCTCAAGCCCGTAGAGAAATGTTGGCAGCCAATTGAGTTTCTCCCTGACCCATCTCAAGGGCCCGATGGATTCACGGAAGAGGTTCGGGCCCTAAGGCAACGAGTTTTAGGACTTTCAGATGAATACTTCGTTATGCTTGTTGATAATATGCTAACAAAGGATGCTTTGCCCACTTATCAAACCGTGATTAATACATGGGACGGAGAAGGCGATGAGAGTGGGTCCAGCCCATGTCCATGGGCAATATGGATTCGGGCATGGTCAGCTGAGGAGAACCGACATGGTGATCTACTACGAACTTACCTTTATCTTTCGGGAGAGTGAATATGTTGATGATTGAAAAGACATTGCAATACTCGATTGGAGCTGGAATTGTAAGTCTTGTTCTGAGCATTTTTATAAAATTAATTAGTTAAATAGTGTACAACTTTTTACGCTATTAGGTGAAGATAACCTAAAATGCAATAAATAAGTTAAATTAAACCACCAAATAAAATAATAATAATAACATATGCAGAATAATTTCACAAGTGGAGTTTGGGAAGAATGGTGTATACACAATCTTAATAGTACATTGTGAACCTAGAGAGGTTATTTTTGATAGACCCTCTACTCCAGAAAACATATCAAACTTGATTATGAAAAGAAAATATAGTAGTAAAGAAGATATGCTAAAAATTAAAAGAAAAAGAATAATAGCAACTATAATAATTAATACTAACCAAAGCAAAAAAAGTAACACGTGATTACGAAATCGAAAAATAAGTTAGTAGGAAGAATGAAACCGTCAAATATATACTGAAAATTGTGATAAACAATCTAGTTACTTCAATAAATTTAACTATTAATACTTCAATAAATTTAAAAAATAGTTTACTTCAATAAATTTGACAATTAATACTTCAATAAATTTTAAAAATAGTTTATTTAGGCGAGAGTTGCACATTATGCTTCTTTACACATATTAGATGACCGTTAAACAACCCCCAATAGCCAACTCTGATTAAACTTTGGCATAATTTTTTTAAAATGTTGTTTCACCATTTCTTAACCTGCTGGTTTAAAAGGGAATAAGCAGTTGAGAAAGACCCTATTGGGATTAAGATGATGCTTGAACTATAATTTTCTAGTCTTGTATGCCAATTTAATAGAAAATCATCTAAATTTATTTAGCCGTAATTATTTAAACGTGTGATAAATGATCTTTGAATTTGGTATATTAAAATTCTGTAGGAAAGATCTTATAAGAATCAATTTCATTTTACTTTTTAAAAATAGATATTATAAATATAAATTGCTAATCATGTTTGAATCTTTACATCTTAGGATATTGGAGCAGAAAACAATTCATATTTAGGCTTTGTATACACATCATATCAAGAGTGAGCCACATTTCTGACGCATGGTAATATGGCTAGACTAGCTATCGAAGGCGGAGACCCCATGCCAGCGCGTATATGCGGAACCATTGCAGCTGATGAGAAGCGGCGTGAGAATGCCTATTCCAAAATTATTGAGAAGTTATTGGAAATAGACCCAAACACGACTATGCTAGCCATTGCTAACATGATGAAGAAGAGGATCACAATGCCACTGCACCTTATGTATGATGGGCAAGATCCAAATATATTTGAGCACTTTTCTGCCATTTCTCAAAAAGAAGGTGTTTACACGTCTCGTGATTATGTAGAAATATTAAAATTTTTTATAACACGATGGAAATTGAAAAAGCTTGAAGGCTTGACAAGTGAAGCGAGACGCGCACAAGATTTTATATGCGGACTTCCATGTAGGGTCAGGAAGTTGGAAAATCGAGCCAAGAAATTAGAGTCACGCCGGGTGAAGTTTAGATGGATTTTTAACAAGCAAGTAAATATTTAGATGTATTGATTTGTAATAAAGATGTAAAACAAAAGCTTATCTTTTTATTAATAATATTTTTGTTGACTAAGCTACTAAAATAAACTTATTTTGAGACGTATTTCTTATTAAAAATGCTATTTGAAAAAATATAATTAGAAGAGTAGAAATTTGTATTTGTCTAAATCATTTGAAAAGTAACTTTGTTATTAGAATTGTGTTTGATCAATATTTCAAAAATTGCTTTTGTATTATGAAAAATGTAGTTACTGCTAATTAATTTAATAAATTTGAATTTTTTATATGAGTCGTCTTGTCCTAATAAAACCAAAAGCACTTATATTTGAGAGAAACTACTTTTGTCTGCTTTTATTTAAAATCTAAAAATTAAAAATGATTTTGTAATATTACTCAAAATCATTTATTTTCAACAATAACGTGACAAAACATCTTTTTCTTTAAAACTAGTTTTAGTGAACGATCCTCGCGTGTGTTACTCACATTAGTAAGAATAAACTTTTATGAATCAATTATATAGTGAGTTATTACTGACTTATTTTGACATTAATAAATTAATATCATATCACAAAAGTATTTATTTTTTGTAATTGGTCGCCCAAATTAAGGAAGACTCATCAAAATTAGTGAAAACACAAATTTATTTTTAAAAGGGTAAAAAAGTGAATGATAGTTTGTTGTGAGGCTTCGTACTTTAAGTATCTAGTTATAACATTATTTTAAGATTTTTATTTTACCCTTTATGAGATGATTTTAACTCAATTTTTTCTCTCATTCTTAATCTATATGTCAAATCAAACACTTTCATATAAATTAAAATAAAAAATAGTGTAGATTTAACTAAATAGTGTGAATAACAAGTGCACTTTATTAATTGAAACCACTTAAAGTATGTTGTGTTTCTATATTTTCTTTTCGATTATACAATTTTTTTATAAAAAAAGAAGAAGAAAAAGAAGGAATCCAATGTATTAATGCATAATAAAATTACACTTTTTAATTTATTTTTTGTATCATGAATTTAAAAATTCTGATGGATAATTAGTTAGTTTAATAAATAAAGGATTGATATAAGTTAATAAAATTATAATTAATTTTAAAATTTTAAAACCCTAGGACTTCTAATATATCTCAAATAAGGAAAGATTTAAAAATAAAAATTTTAATCAATTTTATAATACTAAATACTAGGAATTCTTACCTTTTACAAATAAGTAAAAATTTAATACCTATAAGTTTAATTAATTTAAAGTCCTAAATATTAATTAAAAAATCGTGATGGATAATTAGTTAGTTTAATAAATAAATGATTGATATAAGTTAATAAAATTATAATTAATTTTAAAGTTTTAAATGTTAGGACTTTTAATATAGTTCAAATAAGGAAAGATTTGAGAATTTTTTTTTAGTTAATTTTATAATGCTAAATATTAGGAATTCTAACCTTTTACAACTAATTAAAGATTTAATACCTATAACTTTAATTAATTTCAAAGTTCTAAATATTAAAATAATAATTTAATCATAATTATTTAAGAAAAATCATAAATGATAATTTTGTCCATAGTAGTAAAATATTATGCATATATTGAATATTAGATTAGTTGATGGAATTTAAAGAAATTACCAAGGATTGTTCATCGGAAGATTGTATTGCATCTTCAAACGAAACTGAATTATTTGAAAAAGTAATAGTAGAAAAGTGACTGTTGAATTCCTGAACTATAATGTTGTTATTGAATCCAACCTCAATCTCTTTTACTTATACAAATTAGGATTAACAGCATTAATACGTCAATTTATGGTGTAACAAATCTTGTCTTGTTGTAATTTTTTTCACTTTTAATATAATTATTAAAAAATATAGCATGAACTTTTGTGCCCGATAAAATATTAAACTTTAATGATTAAAATGTATATATATACAAATATAAAATATAGTAATAAATAATAATAGATAAGAACTCAAACATATATGTAGAAATCTAAAATATAAATATAGAATATAATATAACAATGAATTGTTACCTCTTCATCAACTAATGTTAGTCATTCGAGTGATTTTCTTTGTTCTCTTTTTATACTCTTTTACTAATCCAACTTTAATTATTAAGACTTTTATTATCCAATGAGAATCGTATCGCCTTAAGTTGTTACTTGGCACAATTTCATTCACAAAATTCTTTTCAGATTTCATTACAGGATTATCTAAAACAGATTGTGCATGAGAATCATAATTATAATAATTTATAATTTTATATAAAAAATATTTTATGAGAAAAGAAATTACTTTATTTGAATAGATAAAACTTGTGAATATATGAGTAGATGAAGAATGTCAGTTACAAATAACACAAATTTTAAATTACATAACATCAATATAAGACTCAGTTAAAGACGATAACATAGTATCAATATTAGACTCAACTAAAGGGGACAATTTAAGTTAAATTATTTTGAATATAAACAATTTGAGCTGACATATTGTCTTTTTCAAATCGACAACATGGAAAAAAAAATCACAATATGAAAAAAAAAAGATTAATACGAAAACATATAAAATTGGAGATTGAATCAAAAGATGTTGATGTTGGATATTTGATAAATTAAATTATATAATTATAATTTTTTTTATAGAAGTAGAAATATTTATAAATCAAAAAAATTTAAAAGTATAAAAATATTTTAAAAAAAAACTTTGGTGATAGAATGTAATAGAATTCTTGACTATCAAACGGAGAAGTAAAAAAAAACACTGAAAAAAGGGAAAAAGATTATGGAAAACTTTTCTAAGGAATGTAAATCAATTCAATGGAAAACTTTGGTGAGGAATATAAGAAAGGAAAAAAAATTATGGAAAAAAAATCAGGAATGTAAGAATGGAAAAAAATATGGGAAAAAAATATGGCAAAAAAATTCCGATTTTCTTTTTTTCTTTTTCAAAAAGATTCATATCAAAAATAAAGTTATGCCTTAAATAGAAAATCTAATATGATAAATTAAGGTGATAGAATAATTAAAATAATAATTATATAAAAATAGTAAATGACAATTTTATCTATTACAATATATTTTAATGAATGAAAAAAAGTTCAATCAACATTTTTAAGGGCATTCACACTTTTAATATAATATAAGATAAATATCTTTAACATATTTTATAGAAAAATAAATACTTTTACCGTTTCAAAAATTGAAATAAATATGCTATAAGTCAGAAAAAGGAAATTTATGATGGTAAAAGAGCCAAATTCTTCAAGGCACCCAAATATTTTTTATAGGGAGCTACTGTAAATGTTTGTAACATACTTTGTCAGACAAATAAAAATGCCCCAAATCATACGTCAATCCAATTTTTTCTTATTTCTCTCTCTAAAAATCTCTCCGCATACACATCTTGACCGTTAGGCTTTAATCGGCTATTGCATCAGCTCGAATGCTTCATGGGGCCATCTGAAGGCATCCCTCAAGCTTCATTTTTAATTCAAAATGAAATTAAAGATGGGGCTAATTGGGTTCATGAAAAATCTGAAAAGAAAGCTTTGTATACTATAACTTTAACCAAGCCACAATGCTCAACTGCGATTCCTAATCGACAAGAGCTACGGTGGTCATGGCAAGGAGGACACCACATAATGGGGTTCCTGCAGTTATGGTCGAAAATTATCTAAGAGCAATCACGGGGATAATTTTTTTAAAGCGAAACCCCAGATTGATAAAATTAAGACTCAATTCTCTGAGTTCAATCAGAACTGACATATATGATAACTTCTATGTATTTATGGATTTCACTAATAACGACAACTACAACATGGTATGATATAAAAGGGCTATTGAGATTAATGGGCTCCAAATGTTGCTGCAAAAGTGGATGCGCACTTCAAGACAGATGAAGACCCACATTTTGCTCTAGTCCAGGCTTTGCTACCTGGATTACCATTCCATATGTATAATTGATAAAATATGAAAAAGAATCATTGCAGAGGCAGATTACACCTCCCCGCCCTCGGCATGCACTTGATGTAGTGACTAAAAGCAAAATGAGACCTAGTATGGCTAAGATCATAAAGACCGAAATGAAGATGAAGACTATCTTTTTAAGGGATACTATTAGAAAAATTGAATTTGAAAATGTTCCAAAGTATTGTAGACACTACAAAGAACTTGGACAGTACATGATCGAATGCATCGCGTTAGAGAAAAAAGAGAGGAAGAAGCTAAGGCCAATCAAGTTATTTCAATAGGCAATATAGTGGAAACTAATGAAACAAGCAAAGGAAAAGAAGAAGAAAAGATTTGAAGAAGGGGATATCCAAGGAAAAGAATTAGAATGACAGTTTTCTAAGATAAAAAAGAACAAATAAAAGAGTCAAGAAAATAACAAATAAAATAGGCAAAATGAAAAAATCATGAATAAGAAATAACAACAAGGGAATAAGAATTACAACAACAAAGGTGTTATCAAAGATGAAGAAGCATCCCGGCAAATTACTAAGAATGAGCATGATATGGAGAAAGAATAGGAAGAAGTGGAGATTTTGTTGATCAATAAGAAGAAAAGAAAAAAAAGAAAGTGCCAAAAAAATGAGTTTCGTGATGTTCAAACTAACTTTAATTAATATGAATGATAAGAAGAAGCGACAAACCAATTGCAAACCCATTTCCAAACATGATACTTTGGATGCTATTATTGAAGAAAGAATAGAAATATATTTGGCAATATGAAAATAAAAGAAAACAATAGGGGAAAGCACAAGGAGAAGCAAGATTCTACCAATCTTGAACTTGCAGAGGAGAATTTTCAAGATAATGAAAGTGTTAATTAGAGGGAGATAGAATTTTTAGATAATCATGTTGATGTTCCTTTGGAAACTAGCAAATTGCTTAGAGAAATAAAAAATCATTTGGGAATCAATTATATTGTTCATTTGAAAGGTTTGGTTCTTGACTATAATTTGAATGATGATGCCTCCAACAGAGAAAGGTATCAAATTAATAATGAGGTTATAAAGTAAAGCACAGTAACGAGGATATCATTACTACTTCTGAAGACAACAATAACACTCAAAAAAAAAACATCTGTGACAATAAAGATACTTTCCTCTCCGCAAGAGGTAGAAGTAGAAACCCAAAAAAAAGCAAACAAAACAGACAAAAAGATCACCCTCCTAGTAGGGAGAGAAGTTAAAAAAGATTCAATCTCTAATATTTTTTCATCATTAGTATAATTATATGGAACATAAGAAGTTTAAGATCTAAAAAGGTCGTTCACATGCTAAAAAAACTCAGCAATTTCAACAAACTTGATTTATTATTATTTATGGAGCCCTTTAAAAGGATGGACAAAATCAAGAATTATATGAGATTTCTTGGCTAGCAGCATTGTCAAGCTAACATCAATGGTCAAATATGGTGTTTCTAAAAGCAATATTTTCAGACTAAAATAATTGTCAATCATGATCAACAAACTTCTTACATATTAAACATGACATGACTAATCCAGAGATTGTGATATCTGTGGTCGATGCTAAATACACAGATATAGAAAGAAAAGACCTTTGGACTAGTCTGAAAAATATTCACTCTAATTAATGTTTCTTGGTAAATTGGAGGTGATTTCAATATCATCTTAGAGCCGGATGAAATGTTGGAGGACATCCTCGTAGGATATCTAAATTTTTTGTTATTTTTCAGTTTTGTAGAAAATTGTGATGTTGATTTCAGACTTATCAGGCTGAAATTCACATGTAGCAATAATTGAATCCCTAGCAAGAGGGTGTGGAAAAGAACGAATAGGATATTTATCAATGATCAGTGGACTAAACTTTTTCATTCCACCACTGTTAGAAACTTGGCTAGAATAGGATTAAATCATAAATTTTCAAACGTCTTAATAAGTAAAAGTAATATTAGTTGAGGAACTTCATATAATATTTTTACATAAGCTTCGAAATGGTGATGGTTGTAATTGCTTTGAAATTTAAGGTTAGAGCATCTAAATTTGAATATTAATTGTCATGCACCACCTTGGGAGGCATGACCGGAATCTGGTGCCTACTAGGATCTGAACTGACTTAACTAAGCATAGGTGCACCTGGTGCAGGCTTGCTCCTCAAATTAAGAAAACAACGGGCTATATCTCTCGGCTGCAAATGCAGCTTCCGGCCGACAAGGCCGTATAGCCACCTGTAAATGAAAACAACTAACCAACAATAGGCAACAGAAGGGATCCTATGCGGGCCGACAAGGCAAACATGTTGTCTAGTTATAACAAAAATGAAGACAAACTACTATCCTAGGCCCCACACGGCCAACATACGAAACATAACTGATTGAGGCCCTACACTGCCAACATACAACTAACTAACTGATGACTGTAGTCTGCAAGCCTCTAAGAGTACAAATAGTGGTCGGGACAAAGCCCCGACCTACCCTAAAATGTTATACAACTGAAATACAGAAATCTCTATAACCTGAAAACTCCGAATGAAAGGAGCTGACCCAACTGCGACTTTGAACAACTGCTACTGAAGATCCCGAACCCTGTCTGTCTAAACCTACAGGCAAGTAATGCAGCGCCCCATAATTGAGCGTCAGTACAATATGTACAAAATATGTAAGGCAGTAAATAGGCTGAATGAAAGCTGTGAAATACTGAAAGTGAGTAGGAAGGAGAGGCAGAAAGATTATGTCACGCCCCGCCTCGGGAGGCATGACTGGCACCTGGTGCCCTACTAGGACCTGGATTGCTGGACTACTGAGCCTAAGCACTTCTGGTGCCAGGCTGGCTCTAATTCTGAATTTATGAAAACAACGGGCTATATAACAGTTGTAAATATAGCCTCCGGCTGACTAGGCCTATAGCCACCTGTAGGAATATAACAGCTAACCAGAACAGTTGAGCATAATGGAACATATGCGGGCCGACAAGACCACCATGTTGACTAGTTATCACATGAAAAGTATAATCAAGTGTTGAACTGATCTGTGACCGACAACTGAACAAGGCCCTACATGGCCATCACATGCAAACTGAAACATACATACGACCTCACACGAACGGTACAACTAACCTCAGGGAATATACAATCCGCAAGCCTCTAAGAATAATAAGATGGTCGGGAAAGGGCTCTGGCCTACCCATACTGTACAAATAAAAAGGGAAGTAAACCTTTAGCTGTCAAGCTCCGGATGACAGGAGCTGAAGACTCTATACGCTGGCGGGAACTACGAGGGATCTGCTCCTCGTCTATGAGTACCTGCAGGCAAGTAATGCAGCGCCCCAAAGCGGGCATCAGTACCACTGGTACTGAGTATGCAAAGCAATAACTGAAAGCAAACAATAATACTAATAGATACTGAAGTAATAGGAGACGGGCCGAGACTGACTGAAAAGAGCGTAACTTTACTGAAGAGAGTAAGAGTCATACCTGATAACATGGTAGTCTACTTTCTATCTATTAATAACTAACACAACTTAGCATAAAAGAACCTTACCAGCCCCCATAAGCCGTAAGGTACCAACCAGCACACAATCTATATACCCCTACCCAGGTCATACCATCCACCTAGTAACTATGAGCATCCAGCCAGCCCCCTGGGTATGCAACTTGGGCTCGCTGGGCCCCTGACTAGAGTTGTATCTGAGTCCGGAGGACTCCAGAAAGCTGAAATCTGAAATTTGTAATCTAAAAACTGTAATCTGTACCCCGGGCGCAAGCGCTCAACAGGGGGTTTAGTATAGTGCTGATCAGCCTACTATGGGGAATCTGCATCCCATCTTCGTCCGCTGGCGGATGTTATGCCACTCCGTAGAGCAACGTATCCTCACCCTTTGGCGGGCGAGTAGACACAGCTATTAACCCTGGGGCGGTTAAGGAATCTCTAAGGGTGCCCAACACAGAACAATCATGTCTCCACAAATAGCAATAGGCACATGTAATATATATACTGGATCTGATAACAATAATATTTATGTTCTGGTATTCTATTCTGAATCTCATATTGAAATGTACTGAATCTGATACTGAAATATACTGAATCTGTAATAATATTTTTGGAATATTCTGCTGGGACTTATACTGTTTTACTAAATTTCATGATGAACACTGTATTATATTTCTAACATGCTTACTAAATTTCATACTGAACATAATATATGACTTCTAAAACACTCTACTGAAATTCGTACTATTTTGCTATACTAGAAATACTAGCTTGCCGAAAGAAACTGACTTTACATACCTCGCCTGGCAACTTTCTGATTAACTGGCGCAACTCAGCTAATGTTCAGCTATTTCTTCCAACTGTATTCATATTCACAAAAGAATAGAATTAATTCTACTATTATTTTGAAAGAAACCATATTTAGGGGTATACCTACTGCCTATTCTTTGACTTATCGAATGTCACGGCCCACCTTGGGAGGCATGACTGGCACCTGGTGCCCTACTAGGACCTGGACTGCTGGACTACTAAGCCTAAGCACTTCTGGTGCCAGGATGGCTCTAATTCTAGATTTATGAAAACAACGGGCTATATAACGTTAGTAAATACAGCCTCCGGCTGACTAGGCCTATAGCCACCTGTAGGAATATAACAGCTAACCAGAACAACTTAGCATAAGAGAACATATGCGGGCCAACAAGACCACCATCCTGACTAGTTATCATCAAAAAGTATAATCAAGTGCTGAACTGATCTATGACCGACAAGGTCACCAACCGACAATTGAACAAGGCCCCATACGGCCATCACATGCAAACTGAAACGTACATACAGCCCCACACGATCGGTACAACTAACCATAGGGAATATACAATCCAAAAGCCTCTAAGAATAATAAGATGGTCGGGACAGGGTCTCATCCTACCCATACTGTACAAACAAAAAGGGAAGTAAACCTTTAGCTGTCAAGCTCCGGATGACAGGAGCTGAAGACTCTATACGCTGGCTGGAATTACGAGGGATCTGCTCCTCGTCTATGAGTACATGCAAGAAAGTAATGAAGCGCTCCAAAACGGGCGTCAGTACCACTGGTACTGAGTATGCAAAGCAATAACTGAAAGCAAACAATAATACTGATAGATACTGAAGTAATAGGGGACGGGTTGAGACTGACTGAAAAGAGCGTAACTTTACTGAAGAGAGTAAGAGTCATACCTGATAACATGGCGGTTTACTTTCCATCTATTAATAACTAACACAACATAGCATACAAGAACCTTACCAGCCCCCATAAGCCGTAAGGTACCAACCAGCACACAATCTATATACCCCTACCCAGGTCATACCATCCACCTAGTAACTATGAGCATCCAGCCGGCCCCTTGGGTATGCAACTTGGGCTCGCTGGGCCCCTAAGTATAGCTGTATCTGAGTCCGGAGGACTCCTGAAATCTGAAATCTGATATCTGAATCTGTGATCTGAAAACTGTAATCTGCACCCCGGGCATAAGCGCTCGATAGGGGGTGTAGTATAGTGCTGATCAGCTTGCTATGGGGAATCTGCATCCCATCTTCGTCCGCTGGCGGACGGCATGCCACTCCGTAGGCCAACGTATCCTCACCCTCTGGCGGGCGAGTCGACACAGTTATTAACCCTGGGGCGGTTAAGGAAGCTCTAAGGGTGCCCAACACAGAACAATCATGTCTCCACAGATAGCAATAGGCACATGTAATATATATATTGGATCTGATAATAATAATATTTATGTTCTGGTATTCTGTTTTTAATCTCATATTTTAATGTACTAAATCTGATACTGAAATATATTGAATCTGTAATAATATTTTTGGAATATTCTGCTGGGATTTATACGGTTTTACTAAATTTCATGATGAACACTGTAATATATTTCTAACATGCTTGCTAAATTTAATACTGAACATAATATACAACTTCTGAAACACTCTACTGAAATTCGTACTATTTTGCTATACTAGAACTACTAGCTTGCCGAAAGAAACTGGCTTTATGTTACACCCCATAAATTTTTGACATTTAGATGGCCTATTCACATGTCGGTTAAGAGTTTTAGAATGTCACACATGCTAGAAAAAGGCCCAGGGAAAGACCGTATAATCTTCAAGTCGAAACATCACAAGAAGGCGCCGGGCAGACCCCCTCCGCATTGGTAGCGTGTCACGGAGGGCTCACCTCCGCGATGGCCAGCGTGCCACGGAGGTGAGGTTCAGGCCTCAAGTATATATAGCCCCCACTTCATTTTAATTTCATTATTTCATTTCATTTCAACAGAAAACAACCTGAGACAGAGAGGAACGAGGGTTTGAAGTAAAATTCCTTTTGATTACGCTGTCAGATGTAGTCCAAACTCAAATTAACTACGGATACCGAAGTATAAAGCTGCAGAGAACATTCCTGCGGAGTTAGTTTTGCGAAATTCGGCCGGCAAATCATTGTCCTACCGAGCTAAGGTAAGTGGAATTGCTCCAAATTAGTGTCAATGTACTTCTAGCCCTAAAGTGAGTATTTCTCCCTTCTGGAATTATGAGAAATAGCGAGTTCTCGGCTATTTTTTGATAAGTCAAAGTTTGGGCTATATATATATATATATATATATTCAAAGTTGTATTTTCTTCCAGAATATCGATGAATTTAGTTCTAATTGCTATGAATATGAATGTAGTTGAAAGAAATAGCTAAAAATTAGCCGAGTTATGCCAGATACTCAGAAAGTTAACGGACAAGGTATGTAAAGCCAGTTTCTTCGGCAAGCTAGTAGTTCTGGTGTAGTCAAATAGTTCAAGTGCTAGTAGAATGTTTCAGAAGCCTTATATTATGTTTAGTATGAATTTTAGTATGATGATAGAAACATCATGTTATGTGTAGCATGAAACTTACTAGCACGATATCAATTCTAGTAGGAAGTTTCAGAAACAGTACAACATGTCCAGTATGTAATTTAGTGAGGTATGTCAGGACATTTCCGTGTTCAGTTGAAACTTAGTAAAGCAATATAGGTTCCCGTAAAGTATTTCAGAAATAGAATAGTGGCTTAATATGAGTTTTAGAAAGCATGTTGGAAATAATAAGCCATGTTTACCATGAAACTTAGTTATACAACATGATTCTCAACATAAATATTATATCTTGTTTCAGTATCAGATTCAGTATAGTATGACAGAAATTATATATATATCATTGTCAGTTTTAGCATGTAATATATATATATATACCTATTACTATCATTAGTTTCAGCATGTATTATATACATACACATTATTATCACTAGTTTCAGCATGTAGTATACGTAGTTAGTATTACTAGTTAAGACTTGACTGTATTGTTTTGGGCTGGATTACCTAGAATTCATGACCGCCCCAAGGTTAATAGTTGTATCGACTCTTCCGCCAGAGGGAGAGGATACATCGCTCTACGGAGTGGCATGCCGTCCCCTAGGGGACGAAGATGGGATGCCAATTTCCCTATATTTTGCTTTGGTCGGCTTTTATACACCCCCGTCGAGCGGATACGCCCGGGGTGTTGATTTAGGAGTCCTCCGGACTCAGGTACAATTATAGTCAGGGGCTCAGCGGGCCCAAGTGCATACCCAGGAGACCGACATGATTCTTATAGTTACTATGGGAGATGGGATGACCGGGGTAGGGTTATAGATTGCGTGTTGGTTGTACCTCCCGGTTTATGGGGGCCGGGTAAGGTTTATGTGTGCTATGCTATGTTATGCTATATTACGCCATGTTATGTTAGTTATGAGTAGACAGACAGTAGAATGTCACGTTACCAGGTACGACTCCTACTCCTTTCAGCATAGTTGAGGACAGTCTTAAACTCATACTTTCAGTCAGTTACAGTCTATTTCTTTCTATGTCAGTTCTATCAGTTATATTGCTTGTCTTTAGTTATTTTTCCGTTGTTGCTTTACATACTCAGTACCAGTGGTACTGACGCTCGTTTGGGGCGCTGCATTACTTGCCTACAGGTACGCATAGACGAGGAGCTGATCCCTCGTCATTCCAGCCAGCACATAGAGTCATCAGCTCTAGTCATCCGGAGCTAGATAGCTAGAGGTTTACTCCTTTTTTTTGTTGTACAGTATGGGTAGGCCGGGGTCCTGTCCCGACCATCTTATCAGTATTCTCAGAGGCTTGCAGATTGTACATTCCATGTCGTTAGCTGTACCGGTCGTGTGAGGCCATGTATATGTTTTAGTTTATTTATGATGGCCGTGTGGGGCCTTATTCAGTTGGTAGTAGTGACCTTGTCGGTCACATAGTAGTTTAGCACTTGTTCTCTTGATTCAGAAATAACTAGACTGCATGGGGGCCTTGTCGGCCCGCATAGGTTCCCTATTAATTCAGTTGTTCTAAGTATTTTTTTTGCTTACAGGTGGCTATAGGCCTAGTCGGCGGAAGGCTGTATTTACAGCCGTTATATAGCTCGTCGTTTTCTTGAATCCAAAGTTAGAGCTATCATGGCACCAGAAGTGCTTAGGCTCAGCTAGCCAGCAGTCCAGGTCCTAGTAGGGCACCAGGTGCCAATCATGCCTCCCAAGGTGAGGCGTGACAAACATGGTATCAGAGCAGGTCATATCCCAGGGAGTCTGCAAGTCGTGCTAAGTAGAGTCTTGCCTATGGATGTGTTGTGCACCACATACTATAGGCAGGAGGCTGCAAGGCATGATAGGATGGTTGCTTTTTATTCTTATTCAGTCGTGCTGTAGAGCTGTATAGTATAGGGTTGAGTCCCTAGAGCTTACTATATTCTTTGGTTACAAATGAAATGTCAGACCAGCGACATCCTATCACAGGCCGGAGATTGGACATTGCAGCAGGGGAAGGCACCAGTAGGATGCCTCACCCTCATTTAGAAACAGCCCGATCAGAGGGCAATACAAAGGCATCATCCCAACCTTCTCAGCAGTCTCCACCACATCAGGAGCCACTTGGGACGGCACCACCTCCAGCAGTCCCTATACCGATACCTTCCGACCAGGAGGTCAGGAGTGCGGTAGTCATGTTAGCACAAATGATAGTTGCTCAGCATCAGTCGATGCCGTCTACAGTTGCAGAGTCGTCAGGAGGGCCCAGTAGTTTGAGGGTCCGAGAACTTTTTGCTCTGAATCCCCCACAATTTACAGGTACGGACCGGGTAGAGGACCCTCAGGATTTTCTAGACCAGATGCAGAGAATTTTCAGGGTTATGCATGCCACGCCTACAGAATTGGTTGAATTGGCAGCATTCCGATTACGGGATATCGTCGTGTTGTGTATGAAAGCTGGGAAAGGTCCCGGGGGAGAGATGTTTCCCCTCCAACCTGGTCCAGCTTCTCAGGAGCTTTTATGGATCACTATTTTCCACGGGAGATTCGACAGGCCCGTGTGGATCAGTTTTTACATTTAAAGCAGGGGGCCATGAGTGTTCAGGAATACGCCTTGCTGTTTGATTCTTTGTCCCGGTATGCACCAGCCTTTGTTGATACCATGGCATCTAGAGTACACCGCTTCATCATGGGGTTGAATCTAGAATATGTCGAGACTTGTATTACGGCTACACTGCAGGAGGACATGGATATTGCCCAAGTTCAGGCATTAGCCCAGAATATTGAGGGCATCAGGCAGCGGCAGGGGGAGATCAGGAGGACCAATCAGGAACAGCGCCGCAGGGATAGGCCAGTTGAGTTACAGAGGGAGGCTCGGGGAGGACCTAGGCCACGATTGTTAGATAGGCCGCCCAGACCCCCGCCTCCACCATAGCTGTAGAGGGGTAGATTTAGCCGTAGGGGGCAGTCAGAGATCGGCAGAAGCTCGCAGACTGCAAATTCACCACTATAGAGGAGGGCGGAGCATAGTAGGTATACCCTACCACTTTGCCCTATATGCAGTCGACGCCATTCTGGAGCATGCAGGTATGGCTCCACCAGATGTTATATTTGTGGCCAAGAGGGTCATCTGATGACAGATTGTCCAGCCAGAGGTTAGGAGGACTGGGATAGATAGGACAGGGCATCCACAGGGTCACGAGCTTAGTATCCTCGGAAGGGCACAGGCCCTCAATTTCAGCAAGTAGAGGCCGTGGCAGATCAGGGGCCTCCAGTGTAGGTTCGGGTCCAAGCCGCACATATGCCTTACCAGGGAGGCAGGATTTAGAAGCGTCACCTGATGTTGTGACAAGTATGATGACTATTTTCTCATACCCTGCTTATGTATTAATTGATCCAGGATCTACTTTGTCCTATGTTACTCCATTTGTGGCTCGAAGGTTTAATATTGCACCAAAGTTGCTTCAGCAACCCTTTTTAGTATCCACACCCGTCGGTGACTCCATTATAGCCAGAAGGGTCTATCGAGGGTGTACAGTAGAGGTTGCTGATTGTCAAACCACAATATATCTGGTAGAATTAGAGATGGTTGATTTCGACGCCATTATGGGTATGGATTGGTTGGCTCCGTGCTATGCAAATGTAGAATGATGGACCAAGACAGTCGGATTCCACTTTCCAAGGGAGGCAGTACGAGAGTGGAAGGGCAGTACAATTACGCCAAAAGGTAGGTTTATTTCCTATCTTCAGGCGAGAAAGTTGATAGCTAAGGGGTGCATTTACCACATTGTCAGAGTTCAGGATGTTCGAGTAGAGCCTCCGACTCTCCAGTCTGTTCCAGTGGTGAATGAATTCCTAGATGTATTTCCAGATGAGTTACCTGGTATTCCCCCAGAAAGGGAAATAGATTTTGCAATTGATTTACTACCAGGAACTCAGCCCATATCAATTCCTCCGTATCGTATGGCTTCTGCTGAACTCAGAGAATTAAAGGAGAAGTTGAAAGATCTGTTAGATAAGGGCTTTATCAGGCCGAGTACTTCACCTTGGGGTGCGCAGGTTCTATTTGTGAGAAAGAAGGACGGATCGCTCCGCATGTGTATAGACCACCGACAGTTGAATAAGGTTACAGTTAATAATAAGTATCCCCTTCCCAGAATAGATGATTTGTTTGATCAGTTACAGAGGGCCAGATATTTCTCCAAGATTGACTTATGGTCTGGATACCATCAGGTTCGAGTTCGTGAAAGGGACATTCTAAAGACTGCCTTCAGGACCAGATACGGCCATTTTAAATTCATAGTCATGTCCTTTGGGCTGACGAATGCCCCAACAGTATTTATGGACTTGATGAACAGCATCTTCAGACCATACCTGGACCTGTTCGTCATAGTGTTTATTGACAACATCCTGGTGTATTCTCGCTCAGAGGCTGACCACCAGGATCATTTGCGGATAGTGCTCCAGATTCTCAGGGACCGTCAGCTGTACACCAAGTTTTCTAAATGTGAATTCTGGCTAAACTTAGTAGCTTTCCTGAGGCATATTGTGTCGGATGCTGGTATATAGGTAGACACGCAGAAAATAGAAGCAGTAAAAACATGGCCCCGACTTACCACTCCGACCGAAGTCCGCAATTTTCTGGGATTAGCAGGGTACTACAGAAGATTTGTTGAGGGATTCTCCACCATAGCGGCACCTCTGACTAAGCTGACGCAAAAAACAGTAAAGTTTCAGTGGACGAAGGCATGTGAACAGAGTTTCCAGGAATTGGAAGACAGGTTGACCTCGGCCCCAGTGTTAGCATTGCCAGAAGGTACAGAGGGTTATGCAGTTTATTATGATGCTTTAGGTATCGAGTTAGGATGTGTGTTGATGCAGCATGGCAAAGTGATTGCTTATGCTTCCAAACAGCTGAGGAAACATTAAAAGAATTATCCTACCCATGACCTGGAACTAGCCGCAGTGATCCACTCCCTAAAGATATGGAGACATTACTTGTATGGCGTTTATGTGGATATTTTCACTGACCATAAGAGCCTGCAATATATCTTCACCCAGAGAGAGTTGAACTTACGGCAGCGTCGCTGGTTGGAATTCTTGAAGGATTATGATGTAAATATTTTGTATCACTCAGGCAGAGCCAACGTAGTAGCAGATGCCCTTAGCCGTAAGTCTATGGGGAATTTGGCGTACTTGCAGCCTGAGCAGCAGGAATTGGACCAAGAAATACACCAGTTAGCCAGTTTAGCCATTTGTGTAGCAAAAACAGAGGAAAACAGAGCAGTAATTTAGAACACCACAGTGTCGTCATTAGTTGCGGAGGTAAAGGAACGAAAGTATGAAGATCCTGACTTGGTTCAGCTTAAGGACAGAGTTCAACAAGGAAAAGCGCCGGATTTTCAGGTAACTGAGGATGAAGTGTTGCGATGTGAAGGCCGCCTTTGTGTTTAAGATATTTTAGGGCTTCGCCAGCAGATTATGAGTGAGGCACATTACGCCCGCTATTCTCTCCACCCAGGCGCGACGAAAATGTACCACGATACTAAAGAAATCTACTGGTGGCCAGGTATGAAAAGGGAAATAGCAGAATTCGTAGCCCAGTGTTCTAACTGCCAGCAAGTAAACACAGAACACCAGAAACTAGGCGGATTAATTCAAGACATAGTTGTGCCTCTTTGGAAGTGGGAAGCAGTAAATATGGATTTTGTAGCAGGATTACCCCGTACCAGACATAGAAATGACTTGATTTGGGTAATTGTTGACAGACTGACAAAATCAACCCATTTTCTGCCAGTAAGGGCTACTTTCTCTATGAAGATTATGCTGAGTTGTATATCAGAGAAATAGTCAGACTGCACGGTGTTCCAGCATCCATCATCTATGACAGAGGGGCGCAATTTACAGCTAAATTTTGGCAATCATTTCAGAGAGGCTTGGGAACACAGATTAATTTGAGCACAACATTTCACCCTCAAACAGATGGGCAGGCAGAACGCACTATTCAGACGCTCGAGGATATGTTGCGAGCGTGTGTATTGGACTTTAGAGGTAGCTGGGATGAGAATTTACCACTTATTGAGTTTGCTTATAATAATAGTTACTATCCAAATGGAGCCCTATGAGGCTTTGTATGGGTGAAAATGCAGATCGCCGGTTGGCTGGTTTGAAGTAGGAGAGTCAGCGCTGATTGGGCTGGATATTATTCATCAGTTAGAAGAAAAGGTAAAGCTTATCAGAGAATGCCTACTGACTGCTCAGAGCCGCTAGAAATCATATGCTGATGTACGGCACAGAAACTTGGAATCTAATGTGAATGACTGGGTGTTTTTAAAAGTTTCTCCTATGAAAGGGGTGATGAGATTCAGCAAGAAAGGTAAGCTCAGCCCGAGATTTTTTGGGCCTTATCAGATTCGCCGAAGAATAGCCAAGTGGCATACGAGTTGAACTTTCCTCCAGAATTAGAGTCTATTCATCCAGTTTTCCACGTGTCTATGCCGAGGAAGTATATAAGAGACCCCTCCAGAGTTGTTCCAGTTCAGGATGTCTAGGTTACGGAGGAGCTGGCTTATGAAGAGGTTCCAATAGCCATACTGGACAGGCAGATTCGTAGGTTGAGAACTAAGGATATTGCTTATGTCAAAGTATTATGTCGTAACAGGAACCGAGAGGAAATGACTTGGGAAACAGAAGAAGATATGTAAGCTAGATATCCCCAGTTATTTCAGACCTAGTCAGCCAGAGGTATGTTGTTATTACTGTTGCTTTATATACATCTGCAAAAGTGAGATGTTGACTTCAGTTTAATGAAATGAATGTTATAGCATTACGTGAAGTGTTTGTATTGGACTTTTCTGAGTTTCAGGGTTTTTGAGATAGTCCATATTACAGAGGAAACTCTGCCGAAATTTTTCTAGAAATAAGTCAAGTGAGTTTAAACCCTTGCAAGTAGAAGTTTACATTCGAGAACGAATGTTCTTAAGAGGGGGAGGATGTTACACCCCGTAAATTTTTGATAGTTAGATGGCCTATTCGCATGTTGGGTAAGAGTTTTAGAATGCCACACATGCTGAAAAGGCTCGGGGAAAGACCGGACAAGCGCCAAGTCGAAACATCACAAGAAGGGGCCGGGCAGACCCCCTCCGCGTTGGCAGCGTGTCACGGAGGTCTCACCTCTGCGATGGCCAGCGTGCCACAGAGGTGAGGTTCAGGCCTCAAGTATATATAGCCCCCACTTCATTTTAATTTCATTATTTCATTTCATTTCAGTAGAAAACGACCTGAGAAAGAGAGGAATGAGGGTTTGAAGTAAAATTCCTTCTGATTACGCCGTCAAACGCAATCCAAACTCAAATTAACTCCAGATACCGAAGTATAAAGCTGCAGAGAACATTCCTGCGGAGTTAGTTTCACGAAATTCGGCCGGAAAATCATCGTCCTACCGAGCTAAGGTAAGTGGAATTGCTCAAATTAGTGTCAATGTACTTCTAGCCCTAAAGTGAGTATTTCTCCCTTATGGACTTCCAAGACATAGCGAGTTCTCGGCTATTTTTCGATAAGTCAAAGTTTGAGCTATATATATATATATATTCAAAGTAGTATTTTCTTCCAGTATATTGATGAATTTAGTTCTAATTGCTATGAATATGAAATGTTCTCAACAGAAATATTATATCTTGTTTCAGTATCAAATTCAGTACAGTATGACAGGAATTATATATATACCATTATCAGTTTTAGCATGTAATATACATATACATATTACTATCATTAGTTTCAGCATGTATTATATACATACACATTATTATCACTAGTTTTAGCATGTAGTATACGCAGTTAGTATTACTAGTTGAGACTTGACTGTATTGTTTTGGGCTGGATTACCTAGAATTCATGACCTCCCTAGGGTTAATAGTTGTATTGACTTGTCCGCCATAGGGTGAGGATACGTCACTCTGCAGAGTGGCATGCCGTCCCCTAGGGGACGAATATGGGATGCCAGTTTCCCTATATTTTGCCTTGGTCGGCTTTTGTACACCCCCATCGAGCGGGTATGCCCGGGGTGTTGATTCAGGAGTCCTCCGGACTCAGTTACAGTTATAGTGAGGGGCTCAGCGGGCCCAAGTGCATACCTAGGGGACCGACAGGATGCTTATAGTTACTATGGGAGATGGGATGACCGGGGTAGGGGTATAGATTGCGTGTTGGTTGTACCTCCTGGCTTATGGGGGCCAGGTAAGGTTTATGTGTGCTATGCTATGTTATGCTATATTACGCCATGTTATGTTAGTTATGAGTAGACAGACAGTAGAATGTCACATTACCAGGTACGACTCCTACTCCTTTTAGCATAGTTGAGGACAGTCTTAAACTCATACTTTCAGTCAGTTACAGTCTATTTCTTTCTATGTCAGTTCTATCAGTTATATTGCTTGTCTTCAGTTATTTTCCCATTGTTGCTTTACATACTCAATACCAGCGGTACTGACGCCCGTTTGGGGCGCTGCATTACTTGCCTGCAGGTACTCATAGACGAGGAGCCGATCCCTTGTGATTCCAGCCAGCATATAGAGTCATCAGCTCTAGTCATCCAAAGCTAAACAGCTAGAGGTTTACTCCTTTTTTTGTTGTATAGTATGGGTAGGCCGGGGCTCTGTCCCGACCATCTTGTCAGTATTTTTAGAGGCTTGTAGATTGTACATTCCCTGTGGTTAGCTGTACCGGTCGTGTGAGGCCGTGTATATGTTTTAGTTTATTTATGATGGCCATGTGGGGCCTTATTCAGTTGGTAGTAGTGACCTTGCCGGTCACATAGTAGTTTAGCACTTGTTCTCTTGATTCAGAAATAACTAGACTGCATGGGGGCCTTGTCGGCCCGCATAGGTTCCCTATTAATTCAGTTGTTCTGGGTATTTTTTTTGCTTACAGGTGGCTATAGGCCTAGTCGGCGGGAGGCTGTATTTACAGCCGTTATATAGCTCGTCGTTTTCTTGAATCCAAAGTTAGAGCTATCATGGAACCAGAAGTGCTTAGGCTCAGCTAGCCAGCAGTCCAGGTCCTAGTAGGGCACAAGGTGCCAGTCCTGCCTCCCAAGGCAGGGCGTGATACTTTACATACCTCGCCTGGCGATTTTCTGATTAACTAGCGCAACTCAGCTAATGTTCAGCTATTTCTTCCAACTGTATTCATATTCACGAAAGAATAGAATTAATTCTACTATTATTTGGAAAGAAACCATATTTAGGGGTATACTTACTGCCTATTCTTCGACTTATCGAAGAGCGGCCGAAAACTCGCTATTTCTCGGAAGTCTAGAAGGGAGAAATACTCACTTTAATGCTGGGAGTATATTGACACTAGTTTGGAGCAATTCCATTTACCTTGGCTAGGCGTGAGGATGATTCACCGGCTGAATTTCACCAAACTAACTTCGTAGGAATGTTCCCTGCAGCTTTATACTTCGCTACCCGAAGTTAATTTGAGTTTGGATGGCATTTGACGGCGTAATCGAATGAATATTTAATCAAACCCTTCGTTTTCCTCTATTTCTTTCCATGTTTGCTGGAAATTATCAGATAAAATGATTTAAAAACAAAGTGAAAGGCTTTATATACTTGTACCTGAACCCCCTTTAAGTCGCATTTGTCGAATGCGATTATAAGTCGCATTTGCCTTGCGACGCTCCGACTTGGCGCTTGTCCGGTCTCTCCCTGGGCCCTTTTCTTGCACGTATGGCATTTTAAAACTCTTAACCAACATGCAATTTCCAACTAAGTGTCAAGAACTTACAGGGTGTAACAGATTATACCTGTAAGCTAGCTTATTCGTAATCTGCATATAGAAAACACTACATATACATAAGAGATGACCACACAATCATATATTCACCAGCTAAATCTAGCAAACAAGAATAAAATCAAGAACCTCACCTAGCCCCCATAAGCCTGGAAGGTATAACCAGCATAGAATAACCCACCTAGGGTCCCCTTAAGCCCCGGTGAGTGCACTTAAATCTATATACCCCTAACCAGGTTTCTATGACTGTACTGGTGTTATAGCCAACTTACCAGTCCCCTGGGTGCAACTGAGCCTACTTGGCCCCTGGTCTGTAGCTGTGTCTGAGTCTGGTGGACTCCTGATATTTGATATCTGCACCCCGGGCACTAGGCTCGACGGAGGTGTGTAGAGACAACCATGACATATAATAACCCACCTATGGAATGAACTATATGAGGACCTGGGACCCCTTCTTCATCCCTCGTGGATGGCATGCTGCTCTATGGAGGGACGTCATCTCGCCCCTGGCGGGCGTCAACACAACTAGTAACCCTTAGGTGATCATGGATGGCTCCTAAGTGAGGGCAACCCCAAGCAAGGTGTTGTACTAATATCTCAATCTAGCCACTCAAAAGGCGTGACTGGCCTTTTGGGCCTAATGCCACCACTGCTCGCCCCCTAGGATAGTCTGTAAAGTTGCTAGCATGTATGCCGTGCACCTGTATCTGATCAGAGGATCCTGTTAGTGATCATGATCTCTAATATTTTAGACTGAATAGGGCAAGATCTAGAGTGGTCCAACATAACTCTCTATATATCCTGCCCGAACATATCTAACTCATAATAAATGCGGGGTCACGAATGACTAACTACTCAATTCCTCTGCTTAGGACAACTGTAGAGGTGGTACTGGACGAACATGCTTTTGAATGATCGGCCCCTAATCCTCCATACGAAGTTTACTGACATCCTTAAACTGTGGGAAGTGCTGTAGTAACATGGTACTTACTAGTGCCTTAGACCTCATCTTGGTCTAATCGGATCTTATATTACTTTTATGGGCGATTCTTAACCTTATGGGAAAGTTTATATAGACTTACTCACCCCTGGAGATCTATACCTGAGTACCTTATAAGGACTCGCTAGGGTGTTGGCCCGACCTCTAACTGTTAATAAAGTCCCCTTTCTTAGGGTACCCACAGGTCTATTTGACCTGGATGATTGGACTGGCTTTCTGGTGACCTGTAGGATGAATGCTAAGTCAACTGGGACTGAAAATTACTGATGGTAGCTAACTAGATGGTAGGCTGTCACTTAGCTCACTAGAAAACTCTAGGCTGCTGACTCTGAGTATGGCCTTCCTATCTGAATTTTTGGCCCTGGGGCGTGAAGGGTATGCCAATGGCCTCTGGACGTGCTTTTCTAGACACACAGGAGCCAAACTAGTAGTTATATTGCCCAGTCACGCCTATACTATTCAACTCACTACCTGATAACTATTCACGAGCTTCTAAGATCTGGGCCTGACAATTGATCATACAGTTCTACTAACACAATGAACTAGAGAATGGAAGAGTTTCTATGATGCTTCTAGCGCGTGTTACACTTAACTTGTTCCTGTTCAATAAGGAATACTGCTATATAATCCATATATGTTTTCTAGCAGCTAACCAGAAATTATGTAACTGTAATCTACAGATAGAAGCTAATCATAATGTGTCTGATCTCTATATACCAGCATCAGCTAATTACAACAAGTCTAATCACAATCTAATGGTAGCAGCTATCTACAACATATGAAATCATCATTTCTGTTCTAGAACATAAGTCGTAACACTGTACGACGAGTATACTTGTCGAGGGTTAAATCTTACATACCTCGATTGTCATTTCCTGAATAGCCGAAGAATTTCAACTTGTATTCACCAGTTCTCTTTAGCTGTAACCGTTATACTGGGAGAAAGAGATGAATTTCAATATCAAATTCGACGTAAAACGATAACTTTTAATACCTATATTGACTATACTTCAACTTAATGGAACAAGACAGAAGATGTATTATTTTTCGAGAGTTCAGAAGGGAGAAATGCTTACTTGAAGCCTGTGATCATATAGAAATCAGTTTGAAGCAATTCGGGCAACTTTGGCTCTGCACGGTTACGATTCACTGGACGAATTTCACAAAAATAACTCTGTAGTAATTTTCCCTGTGGGCTCAAACTTCGATTCCTGAGGTTAATTTGAATTTGGACGGCATTTGGTAGCGTAATCGGACAAAAATCGGTTGAAATCTTAGTTTTCCCCTCTCTCTGGCAAAATGTGATTATTGGAAATGACCTATAATTGAAAAGAGGGGCTTTATATAGTTATTGAGGCGGTGGGCAGGGGTGTGCCTCACGCCTCCTATTGAGGCTTCCACCCTGGCGCGCAGCGCCTCCCATTGGGGCAGCAGGCCTGGCGCCCCGCGCTGGCCAGTGCACTGCTGGCTGGCGCGTCGCGCTGGCCCTGTGTGCACTGGTCCCATCCAACCTCGCTTTCGAGACTTTCTCCACACGCGTCAAGCTCTTCTTACTCGTCTCCAATCCACGTGTACGCCTACCAACCATTAACATTTTACGGGGTGTAATATCCTCCCACCTAGAAACATTCGTCCTCGAATGTCATTCTCAAACTTAAAGGAGTTAACCTTCTTTACCAAGATTTTGAAAAATTTCAGCAGAGTTTCCCTTGTATCATGGACTAGTCGACAACCTGAAATGTAGAAAAGTCCAATAAACACATTTCATATGACACTATTACAACTATTTTCCAACAAGATTATAGTCGACTGAATGGTATTGATAACATGAGCAATGGAGTAACAACTGAGTAATAACATCACCTTAACTGCATAATCTGAATCAGTCTTGGAACAAGTGGAGATATCTAGACCTCACGTCGTTCTCACTTTCCTAGGTCGTTCCTTCCTTAGTATCATTTCTCTATATTACTTTAATAAGGACAACATCTGTAGTCTTTAACTTATGAACCTGCAGATCTAATACGACGATTGAAACCTCTTCATGGGTTAATCTTATAGTAACTTAAACATCCTTAACTGGAACATCTTGGGACAGGTCACTTATTCCCTTTCATAGCATCGACGTATGAAAGTCGATAGGACTGGTTCGAGCTCTGGAGGCAACTCCAATTCGTATGCCACTTGGCCTATTCTCTAGAGGATAGGATACGACTGATGAATCTACAACTAAACTTTGCAAATCTCATAACACCTTGCGCTGGTGAACTTTTGGAATATCCAGCTACTGCTTCAATTCTTAACTGCCTACTCCATACGTTAGGGTAAAACTTTTGAAGACCTTGGTGTCAGTACCCCTTTTCCCTGACAAATTTGGCTTTTTCTTTTTTTTTTTCGTCTGCCCGTTTTAACATTCCCGGGTTTGCCTATCTCCGATTTATCTGCTTTAAGTCATCATTCAGGGGGCTTCCACTCCCATTTATATTGGACCTATAAAGTCTGAGTTGTATATTCTATTTGGCCACCTGTTAGGGTACGAGGAACTATGCTTAAGTTGACATGTATCCCCATCTGTTCTAACGTCTTTTCTAGAACTTAGTTGTAAATTATATACCCCCCCCCTCGTCAGAGCTTATCAAACACTAGGCTCCATGCAACCCAACTACTTCTTGGATACTTACTCGGCATAAGTCTTAGCCGCGATATAATTTCATCTTGTGACTGTATTCATGGCAATTACTCTCCACCCCATTGTAGGCATGGCCACCTCCTATATAGGCCTGCACAATTCCTGTTATCCCGTTTTTTCTGGCGTGTCACTGGACCTCTGTGCTATGACTCAACAATATTTGTCCTCTTCTCATTCCATCAGTAGGTCTCTCCTTTTGACCCGTTGCATTTTCATAAAATTCTGGAAGTACGGTCCGCTAATCGAAGTTCTACTACCCTTGGAATATAGATTCGACCTCTGGGTCTTATGATTTCGCCCCTTATTATCCTGAGGGCCAATGACTCTCTACTGGGTCTTGTTTCCAGGCTGTTCTAGGTTAAAGTCTCTATGTCGGTACTCCTTTACCTCAGCAACTGGCGGAGATATTGTAGCAGACTAGGCTACAACTTTACTATCTCTTAACTGTCAGCCCGATGCTTAGTTCTTAATATTCGGCGGTGATCCTATGCTCTATCATCCTAGAGGTGATTCTGGTTTTCCCTTATTAGATACTTGTGTCGTTCCTCTTTCTCCCTTGGACTGAGCTCTGAGGTTCGTGCCTCCTACCTCATAATGTTGAGGATGTTACCGACCAGGTCTTCTGACCTGTATCCTTTCTAACTCGCACTCAGCTAATCTTGCTCATATGATCTCCCTGTCCTTTGATATCACAAACTAGGGTCATAACCATTTTCTTGCAGGTATGACCTACCGTCATTGACATGCTAAGATGGAATCAACCTTTTTCTGACTTGAGCTTTACTATTGCTGGTGGTTTATTGCTTATGAACCCCCTCATGTGCACTTGAGTTCTATTGGCAACCTTATCCCCCTTTCTGGATTACTACCGTAAGGGTCTAGATAACTTGTAAATACTAAGAGTCTTAACCACTCCCTAATCCTCCTCGGAGGCAACAATTCTAGCCTTCCTTTACTATTCATTCTGGGTTCCATAACACTAATACTTACACTTTCTCTTAGACTGAGGTAGGGAACCTTACAATATCCGGAGAGCTGCAGGTGGGAATCCTACAATTTCCTCCTTCTTTTGCATCTTTCAGATAATTCAACATTTAGTTTCACTTCGCTTCTGCCATTCTGTTCCCCTCGAACTATTAAGGAAAAGCAAGACAAGGAAACCTTGGTCTGCTGCCTCTGGCTGATTCTAAATATCTAGCAGATAAACCCTCTCATATATATACATATATAGTATACTCCTAACCTCCTATTCTGAGGTTGTAGGGAAAATTAGGAATGGCACTAGCATATTTATCACATTATGAGGTTCCTAGTACCTTGGGAGGGTAATGGGGAAATATAAAAGACGTCTACTTCCGTCGTTAGGCTATCCGTCCCTTAACTGTGGCGCCTTACTGATACCTCCTGCTGCTGTTGTAGTTAGTTTGCATCTAGCTGGAGTCTGATCTATATCAAACATTATTCAAGATAGACATAACAAGGAAATCTTAGGGACTCAACGCTATACAACTCTACTATATAGCACGATCTGAGAAAAAGGAGGGGTAACTATACTATCATGCCTCGTAGCCTCCTGCTTATAAAATGTGGTGCACAACACATTTATAAACAAGACTCTACTAGACACAACTTGCAGACTCCCTAGGATATGAACTGCTCTGATACCAAGTTTGTCATGCCCCATCTTGGGAGGCATGACTGGCACCTAATGCCTACTAGGATCTGAACTGACTTAACTAAGCCTAGGTGCACCTGGTGCAGGCTTGCTCCTCAATTTAAGAAAACAACCGGCCAACAAGGCCGTATAGCCACCTGTAAATGAAAACAGCTAACCAACAACAGGCAATAGAAGGGATCCTATGCGGGCCGACAAGGCAAACATGATGTCTAGTTATAATAGAATTGAAGATAAACTACTATCCTAGGCCCCACACGGCCAACATACGAAACATAACTGATTAAGGCCCTACACCACCAACATACAACTAACTAACTGACGGATGTATTCTACAAGCCTCTAAGAGTACAAATAGTGATCGGGACAAGGCCCCGACCTACCCTAAAATTTTATACAACTAAAATACAGAAATCTCTATAACCTGGCAACTCCGAATGAAAGGAGCTGACCCAATTGCGACTTTGAACAACTGCTACTGAAGATCCTAAACCATGTCTGTCTAAACCTGTAGGCAAGTAATGCACTCCCCATAATTGAGCGTCAGTACAATATGTACCAAATATATGAGGCAGTAAATAGGCTGAATGAAAGCTGTGAAATACTGAAAGTGAGTAGGAAGGAGAGGCAAAAAGATTATACCTATAAGCTAGCTTATTCGTAATCTGCATCTAGCAAACACTACACATACATAAGCGATGACCACACAATCATATATTCACCAGCTAAATCTAGCAGACAAGAATAAAAGTAAGAGCCTCACCTGGCCCCCATAATCCTGGAAGTTACAACCAACACAGAATAACCCACCCGGGGCCCCCATAAGCCCTGGCGAGTGCACTTCAATCTATATACCCCTAACTAGGTTTGTATGACTGTACTGGTGCTATAGCCAACCTACCAGTCCCCTGGGTATGCAACTGAGCCCACTTGGCCCCTAGTCTATAGTTGTGTCTGAGTCCGGTGCACTCATGATATCTAATATCTGCACCCTGGGCACCAGGCTCGATGGGGGTGTGTAGAGCCAACCACGTCATATAATAGCCCACCCATGGAATGGACTATATGAGGACCTGGGACCCTATCTTTGTCCCTCGCGGATGGCATGCCGCTCTCTGGAGCAACGTCATCTCGCCCCTGGAAGACGTCGACACAACTAGTAACACTAGGGTGGTCATGGATGGCTCCTAAGTGAGGGAAACCCCAAGCAAGGTGCTGTACTAACATCTCAATCTAGCCACTCAAAAGGCGTGACTGGCCTTCTGGGCCTAACGCTAACGCTGATCGTCCCCTAGGATAGTCTATAAAGCTGCTAGCAGGCACACCGTGCACCTGTATCTGATCAGAAGATCCTAATAGTGATCATTATCTTTAATAGTCTGGACAGAATAGGGCGAGATCTGGAGTGGTCCAACACAACTCTCTCTATGTCCTGCCCGAATATCTATAACTCATAATAACTGCGGGATCGCGAATGACTAACTACTCAGTTCCTCTGCTCAGGACAACTGTAGGGCTTGTACTGGTCGAACATACTTTTGAGTGATCGGCCTCTAATCCTCCATGGGAAGTTTACTAACATCCTTATCCTGTGGGAAATATTGTACTAACATGGTACTTACTAGTGCCTTAGACCTCATCTTGGTCTAACCGGATCTTGTATTACTTTTCTGGTCTATTCTTAACCTTATGGGCAAGTTTATATAGACTTAGTCACTCCTGGCGATCTGTACCGGAGTACCTTATAACGACTGGCTGGGGCGCTGGCCCGACCTCTAACTGTTGATAAGGTCCCCTTTCTTAGGGTACCCACGGGTCTATTTAACCTGGATGACTGGACTGGCTTTCTGGTGTCTGTAGGATGAATGCTAAGTCAACTGGGATTGACAATTACTGATTGTAGCTAGCTAGATGGCAGGTTGTCACTCAACTCACTAGACAACCCTAGGCTGCTAACTCTAAGTATGGCCTTCCTATCTGACTTTCTGGCCCTGGGGCGTAAAGTGTATGCCAATGGCCTCTGGGCATGCTTTTCTGGCCACACAGGCACCAAACTAGTAGTTATATATCCTAGTCGCGTCTATACTATTCAACTCACTACCTGATAACTATTCACGAGCTTCTAAGATCTAGGCTTGGCAATTGAACATAAAATTCTACTAACACAATAAACTGGAAAATAGAAGAGTTTCTATGACGCTTCTAGCGCGTGTCACACTTAACCTATTCCTGTTCAACAAGGAATACCGCTATATAATCCATATATGTTTTCTAGCAGTTAACCAGAACTTATGTAACCATAATCTACGGATAGAAGCTAATCACAGCGTGTCTGATCTCTATATACCAGCATCAACTAATCACAATCTAATGGTAGCAGCTACCTACAACATATGAAATCATCATTTCTATTTTGGAACATAAGTCGTAACATTGTACGATGAGTATATTTACCGAGGGTTAAACCTTACATACCTCGATTGTCGTTTCCTGAATAGCCGACGAGTTTCAATTGTATACACCAGCTCTCTTCAGCTGTAACCGCTATACTGGGAGAAAGAGACGAATTTCAATACCAAATTCGGTGTAAAACGATAACTTTTAATACCTATATTGACTATACTTAAACTTAATGGAACACGACCGAAGAGATATTATTTTTCGAGAGTTCAGAAGGGAGAAATGCTTACTTGAAGCTTACAATCGTATAGAAATCAGTATGAAGCAATTCGGGCAACTTTGGCTCGGCGCGGTTACGATTCACTAGGTGAATTTCATGAAAATAACTCCGTAGTAATGTTCCCTGCGGGCTCAAACTTTGATTCCCGAAGTTAATATGAATTTGGACGGCATTTGGTAGCATAATCGTACGAAAACCGGTTGAAATCTTTGTTTTCCCCTCTCTCTGGCAGAATGTGATTATTGGAAATGACCTATAATTGTAAAGAAGGGCTTTATATAGTTATTGAGGTGGTGGGCAGGGGTGTGCCTCGCGTCTCCCATTGAGGCTGCAACCTTGGCGCGCCGCGCCTCCCATTGAGGCAGCAGGCAATGCGCCCCGCGCCTCTCAAAGTGCCAGCAGGCCTGGTGCCCCGCAGTGGCCAGTGCGCTTCTGGTTGGCGCGTTGCGCTGGCCTTGTGCGCACTGTTCCCGTACGACCTTGCTTCCGAGGCTTTCTCCACACGCGTCAAGCTCTTCTTACTCGTCACCAGTCCACGTGTACGCCTAGCAACTGTTAACATTTTATGGGGTGTAACATTAATATTTTAATAAATTTGAAAAACAATTATTTAACAATAGAGGTAAAATTAATAAACACTAATTCTCTCTGAATTATTTTAAGAAAATACATTTTAAAACAATATTTATAATATAATGAACAAGTAAAAAAATAAAAAAGTATTAAATAGGCCATTAAAGACGATAATAATGTTAAAATAATCACTTGATCACTCAACTATAGGAAATTATCTGGCAAAGTCATTTAATTTTATTTTGTATAAATAAGGTTACTCAATTTAGGCCTTTTCTGTTATAAAATCATTCAATCAAATTTATTATTAAAAAAATAATCTAACATGGAAAAGTAAATGAATTTTTTAAACCATGTCTCCCAAATTTTTTTTCTTATCAAATAATTAATAACATACTTATTATAATGTTTAAAATTCAAACACAATTTAAATAAGTATTTAATAACATACTGTTTTTTAGTTAGATGAATAAAAACTACATCTAAATAAATTACTAATAAATGAATTAACTTATTTTTACCAAATGATAGATAATTTATTTTTGAAAGAATTTTGTCATTATAAATTTAAAAAAAGACAATACTTTCATTTGAATTTGTTTTTCTGTTTAACTTTTTATATGTATTTTCCTTCTACATTTGATTTTTAATTTTTTTCCTCCCATGTCTCAATACTAGTTTATAATCCGGGTGTTGTCTGGGGCTCAATATGAATAACGCTATATTATTTATTATACATTGTGTGTAGTGGAGAAACTTATTTGTTCTTTGACTTTTAAATTTTAGTTTCAATAACAGATAAGTGCCATAAAATTCTTATGAAAGGCGAAGAGAATTAAATGGTACTCTCCCCGTTTTAATTTATTTGTCTAATTTTGACTTGACAAAATAAAAAAGACTTTTGAATGTTGTAATCTTAAACTAAAGATATATTGAATAAATAGAAATTAAATTACTTTTAGTTGGTCGGGTTTGAAGGGATAAAAAAACGAGTGAGGTAATCTTTTAAAGTCATGTGATATTTTTAAAATTAAAAAAAATAATTTTAAAATTTTTTAAAAATTCAGTCTGTTAACGAAAAATGATAAATATACATCACTTGTTAGATGACGAGGGTATATATGCACCATTTGTTAAACGACGAAGTTATATATGCATCACTTTTTTAACAAGGGATATGTACGCTCTAAATCACAAAGTTGAGGGGTATATTTGCCCCTTTATCCTAAAAAAATATGTGGCATTACTTAATTTGTTATAAAATAATAAAGCAAGAGGAAGATATTGTAAAAAAAAAGAGAAGAGAGAAGAATTCTTTTTTCTCTTTGAGGGTTTTTTACAATGAACGGAGACCTCTTTATTTATAGGGAAAAACTAACTTGATCCCATAGTTACTAGCCCTAACTTTTCTTTAAAGAAATAGTCATTTACCATAATTACAAAATATATTTATGACACTCTCATATGGATGTCTATTTGATAAATAATGTGCATAGTTAAAACCTTACTAGAAAAAAACTCAGTGAAAAAAATTCTAGTGAAGGAAAAAGAGTACACATGTCTAATAATACACATTTTATCTACCTCATTAAAAACCTTATAAGGAAAATCTAGTGGGACAAAACCTCACAAGGAAAAAAGAGCACAATGTGTATTAACTCCCCCTAATGGGAACATCCTTGAATCTCTGCATCCCGATCTTGTGCGCCATCTTCATGAAACTTGCAGTTGGTAGAGATTTGGTGAATAAATTAGCCACATTGTAACTTAAATGATTTTTTTGTACATTGATATCACTATTCTTCTAGAGCTCATGTGTGTAGAAAAGCTTTGGCGACATGTGCTTCGTTCTATCTCCTTTTATGAATCTTCCTTTACTTGTGCCATGCATGCTGCATTATCTTCATATAAAACTGTGGGTACTTTGTCATATTTTAAATCATATTTTTATCTAATGAGATATATCATGGACCTCAACCACACACATTCTGCGCTTGCTTCATGATAGCTATTATCTCAACATAATTTGATGAAGGGGCCACGAGAGACTACTTTGTAGATCTTCAAGATATGACAATACTCCCACATATGAATAAGCAATAGTATAAGATTGAGCTTTATATGGGTCAGATAAATACCCCACATCAGCATAACCAACAAGATTAGGCTGTAGTTGTTAGAATAAAATAAGACCATACTGATAGTCCTTTTTAGTTACCAGATTATGTGTTTGATCTCATTCTAATTCCTCCTAGCAGGAGCAGAACTATATCTTGCTGATAAATTAACCGAAAAGGCTATATCATTTCTTGTAGTGTTAGCAAGATACATTAGTGCACCAATTGTACGAAGATATGGTACTTTAGGACCAAGAATTTTCTTGTTCTTTTCTTGAGGTCGGAATGGATCCTTATTCACATTAAGTGATTGAACAACCATCGGAGTACTTAATGGATGTGCTCCATCCATATAAAATCTTTTCAACACCTATTTTCTATAGGCAGACTGATGAACAAAGATACGATTTCTCAAATATCCAATTCGCTAACCAACACATAATTTTAACATAATTTTGTCTTTCCAAGGTCTTTCATATTAAATTCCTTTTTTAAATAATCAGTTGCCCTTTGAAGCTCTACTGGAATTCCAATAAGGTTTATGTCATCAACATAAATAGGAAGTATGAAAAACTTTGATGTTGTTTTCTTTATAACAACACATGCGCAAATTTCATCATTTATTTTACCTTCTTTGATAAATATTTACTAATACGGTTATATGTAACACCCCAGAAACTCAAAATCCCATTCCGGGGCATAAAGAAAGAAATCTGAAAAGCCTACATAAATATTACAGAATGACCCACCCAACGAGTCGTTAAGGGACCCAACGACTCGTCAGGTCAACCGTGAGAAGGATGCCAAGATAATGAGTTAGTGTTTCCCAACGGACGACCTCATGAGTCGTTATCATGCCGCATGACTCGTGAAGTCGCCCGTTGCCAAACTGGAGTTTCAGAATTTGAGAAATTGACAGTATACTCGATGGGAGGTCACAACGAGTCATCATCAGTGGCGACGACTCATCAATTTCCCGATCAGGATTCAGTGGGTTTTCTCCAGTGAACTTGACGGGAGGACCCAACAACTCGTTGGACCTAGTAACGAGTTGTTAGGTCACCCATTAGGGGCACCTGACAGTTTTTCCCAGCGAGCTTCTAAGGACTATTTAGTAAATTCATATTCACATAAGCTTTAAACTATGTTGTTTTGGACCTAATTTCAGACTTATTAGAGGGTTTGGATGGTTCCTCCCCTCATTCTCACGTTAATCCTCAGAGACACATCGTAGAATTATCTCTCAGAGTATTTCAGCGCAAGGGCTAGGGCTAAACTTTTCTCTTCGATTCTCAAGAAAATTCTCCAAGCTTCTTCACTAGGTATGTGGGGTTTTAGCAAGGGGATTGCACTTCCCTTGTGTCCCCAAGATTCTCCTCAATTTCTTCTATCAGTATTAAGCCCCGAGCTTTTGAATATGAAGAGTATTCATGTTTATTTTCGTTGATTTCACTTAGAATGATGTTCATGTATATTGTTGATTGATCCCCATAAATTCCTTATCAAATTGTCAGTGTTCGTACAAAAAGTGAATTTAATCCCTAATTATTCAAGTAATGATTTTTCTTGTTAAATTCCCATTAGTGAATGAAGAATGCTTTGGGCTGAATTCCTTGAATTTCTTGCTATACGTATATGTTGGGTAAATACCCCATGAATCAGAATGACTTTAGTTCATTGAATGGAGTTCATATAATTCTTGAATTTCTCTATATTATGAAATTCCCATACTATTGGGATGAGTTGAATTCTCTATTAGCTGCTAGTAGTCCAGACCAGTTAGAACTAAAACTTCTCTAGAATCATATCAGTTTAGTCTCAGTCAGAATGCTAAAATCCTCAGTAATATTCATAACATTGTCAACTGATCAGTTTGACTTCGGTCTTATTTCGAGGTGTCAGTGGTGCATCTTAGTTATCAGAACCAGACTCAAATTTACAGTTTTTGGTCCATTAGGCGGTCATGACATTCTAGTATATAGCTTTGACCAGTCCCAGGACCCCAGTTCAGTTATAGCTTGATCTTAGAAGGTCACGATGCTTCTAGATAAGCAACTCTGGCCAGTCTAAATCCAGTTTCAGAATCTGGTTCGATAAGACTCTCAGGGTATATGCAGTTATACGTCCCTGACTAGTCTTGGACCCCAGTTTTGAGCTATCAGCTTAGTAGTTCAGTTTAGGTTTTCTAGTGGGAGTAGAACTTAGCACCGAGCGGGCCGGGGTTCCAGCGCACCCAGGTTCCCATAACTACATTTCCAGCGTAGGTTACAGGATTACTTGGCCTGATTGGCCCCAGACTTTTGTGATCATTCAGTTAATACCTTTATACCCTGAAAAGGTATATTGGGTGCTAAAGGTGGGGTGTATACATCGGACTCCACGTCTAGCTCACGTGGTTATATGTCGGTTATAGACTCTCCCACTAGTTAGTCTAGTCCAGTTACAAAATAAGTAGCTTAGTTCAGTTCTATTCCTCAGTTTAACTCAGTTCAGTACAGTATCTCAACCTCAGAGTTTCATACTTAGGGCACGTCCTTGACCATTAGATAGGGTCATCTTGACCATTTCAGATAATATCAGTAGTTCAGTTCAACTTACCTGTTGGTCATTGCGTGTCATTTCAGCTTAGACTTTATTTTCAGTTATGTTTCTCCCACTTACTTAGTACATTCAAAGTACTGACGCATACTTTTATGCTGTATCGTTTCATGATACAGTTGCAAGTTCTCAGACCCAGCACCGTTAGTTGCCGCAATTCAGATTCTTCGTTGCAGTAGTTGAAGTGTGAGTCCTCATCATCCGAGGGAACTATTTTCCTTCTTTCAGTCATGTATTAGTTTCAGTTAGACTTAGAGTTAGCTGGGGGCTTGTCCCAGCAACTCCTCTATTAGATGGCTTTCACACAGACATTAATTTTCAGATTTATTAGTATTATTCGATTGTTCCAACTTTATGTTTTCAGACTTGTCTCTCATGAATATTTTATGATATTATTTCAATGTTATCCTATGCATGTTTACTCAGAATGCTAGTAATTGATAGACCGGGGGTTGACTTGGGGTCACTTGTGGATTCAAGTACCGTGTTACACCCAGGGTGTAGGCTCGGGGCATGACAAACTTGGTATTAGAGCCCTAGGTTTATAGTATCCTCGGAATGTCTGAAAGCCGCATCGAGTAGAGTCCTTTTCATGATTGTGAAGCACGCCACACTTATGATGAGGAGGCTACGAGATGTTATTAGGAAAATTCCCTTTTGTTCATATTCTTTATCGTGTGTTAAAGTCCAAATTCCAGAAATGCCCTTCTAATTCGTGCTCTTTTTCGTTTTAGTGAACCATGCCTCCCAAATGTGGTAATAGAAGAAGGGTTGCTAATGCCTCGGCAGCACCTCAGGATGAATCCTTATCCACCCCTGAATTCAGGGCAGCCATTCAATTGCTAGCTCAAACAGTCACCAACAAGGTAAACCAGTAGGTGGTTCCAATAGCCAAAAAAGGATCCACAACTGCTGTTCGAGTGCGGGATTTTACCCGGATGAACCCTCTAGATTTTCATGGAGCGAAGGTAGGATAAGACCTACAAGGGTTTATATATGATATTAGAAAGATTACCCGTATTATGGGTGTCATCTCCTCCGGGAGTGCTGACTTGGATGCCTATCAACTTAAAGGGGTAGCCCAGGTTTGGTATGAGCATTGGAAGGAAGGGCAGCCAGCGGGAGCAGGACTGGTGGAGTGGGAGGAGTTCCACACAACTTTCCTGAATAGGTTTTTCCCTCGGGAGCTGAGGGAGGATAAGATGGCAGAGTTTATGAACTTACGGTAGGGCAACCGGACTATGGAGGAGTACGCTCTGGAGTTTACTAGGCTGTCTAAGTATGCTCTAGAGATGGTAGCCGAGCCAAGGGATCGTATGCTGAAGTTTGTAAATGGAGTGTCAAATTGGTCCTCAAGGAGTGCAGGACCACGATGCTGATCAAGGACATGGACCTTTCTAGCTTGATTGTCTATGCCCAGCAGATTGAGGCTGAAAAGTTGAAGGATATGGAGCGTAAGAACAAGCGGGCAAGAACCGGTCATTCAAACTATGGCCATCAAAAATCTGGCAGTAGTAGCCGCCCACAACAACAATAGTAGCAACAACAACAGAGAGCCCCAGCACACAACTCCGACAGCGCCCCAACCTTTTGGTCTTGCCAAGATTGGAGGGGCGGAGCATCTGACTCTCAGTCACAGAGTTTCAGTGCTAGCAACAAGTATCCAACTTGTCCCAAGTGTGGTAGAAATCACCCGGGAGAATGCCTTCAGGGACGAGAGGGCTACTTTGGGTGTGGGAAGCTTGGACACAGGCTTAGGGAGTGCCCCAGGTGGGGGAGATCACAATCTAACACATCATCAGCTCCAGCAGGTCGACTAGTCTAGAAGGCTAACATAACAGGTACAAATGACGGTCAGCGCCAAAATCGTTTCTATGCTCTATCTTCTCGTCACGATCAAGAAAGCTCACCTGACGTAGTTACTGGTATGTTACATCTCTTCCATCTAGACGTATATGCCCTCTTAGATCCAGGAGCTACTCTTTCGTTCATAACTCCGTATATAGTAGTTCAGCTCAGTATAAGTCCAGAGGTTCTCTTAGAACCATTCTCAGTCTCTACCCCAGTTGGTGAGTCAGTTAGAGCCAGCCAGGTGTATAGAAATTGCCCAGTTTTCATCCTGAACAAAGTAATTCTAGCTGATCTCATAGAGCTAGGCATGGTCGACTTCGACTTTATTCTCGGCATGGATTGGTTACACTCCTTCTATGCCTCAGTTGATTGCAGAACTAGAGTTGTCAAATTCCAGTTTCCTAATGAGCCAATTTTAGAATGGTCGGGCAGCAGTTCAGCGCCTAAAGGTAGGTTTATTTCCTATCTTAAGGCCCAAAAACTCATTTCCAAAGGATGCCTATATCATTTAGTTCGGGTTAAGGATTTCAACTCGGAGACCCCAACCATTCAGTCATTTCCAATTGTCAGCGAGTTCCCAGATGTAGTTCCTTAGGATCTTCCCAGAGTTCCTCCTGAATGGAAAATAGACTTTGGAATAGATCTGCTCCCAGATACTTAACCCATCTCCATCCCTCCTTATAGGATGGCTCTAGCTGAGCATAAGGAGTTGAAAGGAGCAGCTAAAATATCTTCTTGACAAGGGTTTTATCAGACCTAGCATATCTCCCTGAGGTGCTCTAGTGCTATTCGTGCGTAAGAAAGACGGTACCCTCAGAATGTGCATAGATTACGGTCAACTGAACAAATTCACAGTCAAGAACAGATATCCCCTACCTAGAATTTATGACCTGTTTGACCAGCTTCAGGGAGCCAGCTGTTTCTCCAAGACCGATCTCAGGTCAGGATACCATCAGTTAAGGGTCAGAGAGTGTGACATACCAAAAATAGCATTCAAAACTCAGTTTTTGGTCACTACAAGTTTGTGGTGATATCCTTTGGACTCATAAAAGCCCCTACAACCTTGATGGATTTGATGAATAGGGTCTTTAAGCAGTATCTAGATATGTTCATCATCGTATTTATCGACATCATTCTGGTATACTCCAGAAATAAGGAAGAGCATGCAGATCACTTGAGGATAGTGCTACAAACACTCAGGAACCGCCAGTTGTTTTCCAAGTTCAGCAAGTGTTAATTCTGGTTGAAGGCTATGACGTTCTTGGGTCATGTGGTCTTAGGCGAAGGGATACAAGTAGATCCTCATAAGGTAGCAGCAGTGAAGGATTGGCCCAGACCTAACTCTCCTACAGAAATTAGGAGTTTCCTGGGCTTAGTAGGCTATTACCGCTGGTTTTGGAAGGTTTCTCCTCCATAGCCTCTCCTCTAACCAAGTTAACTCAGAAGAAGGTGAAATTCCAGTGGTCAGACGAGTGTGAGAAGAGTTTCCCGGATTTGAAGACTCGACTCACTACCGCTCTAGTGTTAACCTTACCGGAAGGATTAAATGGGTTGGTTGTGTATTGTGATGCTCCAGAGTTGGACTTGGTTGTGTTTTGATGCAGCGGGGCAAAGTTATAGCATATGCCTCCAGACAACTCAAAGTCCATGAGAAGAATTATCCAACTAACGAGTTGGAGTTGGCAGCGGTGGTATTCGCATTAAAAATATGGAGACACTACTTGTACGGGCTCACGTTCATGTGTTCACAGATCATAAGAGCCTTTAGTATGTGTTCAGCCAGAAGGACTTAAACCCGCGTCAGAGATGGTGGTTGGAACTGCTAAAGGATTATGACATGAGTGTGTTGTATCACCCAGGTAAAGCCAATGTGATGGATGACGCCCTAAGAAGGCAGTCTATGGGAAGTGTAGCTCACATTGAGGAAGGCAAGAGGGAGCTAGTGAAAGAAGTTCATAGGCTAGCCCAGTTAGGGGTCCAGTTGGTGGATTCAATTGAAGGTGGCGTGGTAATGCAAAGCGGGTCAGATTCATCCTTGGTAGTAGAAGTTAAGTCCAGAAAAGATGAAGATCCAGTTCTACTTAAACTTAAAGAAGCAGTTCTCAGAAAGGAGGTTGAGGCTTTCTCCCAAGGGGGAGATGGGGTGCTTCGCTACCAAGGCAGATTGTGCGTGCTTAATGTTGGTGAGTTGAGACAGAAGATACTAGCTGAGGCACACAACTCGAGATACACTATTCACCCTGGTGCTACCAAAATGTACTGCGATTTGCGGGATATTTACTGGTGGAATGGCATGAAGAGAGACATTGCTGAATTTGTAGCTAAGTGCCCGAACTGCCAGCAGGTCAAGGTAGAACACCAGAGACCAGGAGGTATGACCCAGGATATCAGCATACCCACCTGGAAGTGGGAAGAAGTAAATATGAACTTCAATACAGGTCTACCTCAGACTCGTCGACAACATGTTTCAATCTGGGTAATAGTAGACCGAATGACTAAGTCAGCACATTTTCTCCCAGTCAAAACCATATACTCAGTTGAGGATTATCCTAAACTTTATATTCGGGAGATGGTTAGACTTCCTGGGGTGCCATTGACTATTATTTCAGACAGGGGTACCCAATTCACCTCCCATTTCTGAAAGTCTTTTTAGAAGGGACTTGGCACTCAGGTCAAGCTCAGTACAGTTTTTCACCCGCAGACAGATGGGAAAGCTAAGCGGACTATTCAGACCCTAGAAGATATGCTAAGAGCGTGCGCGATCGACTTTAAGGGTAATTGGGATGACCACTTGCCTCTTATCGAGTTTGCATACTATAACAACTACCATTCTAGCATCCAGATAGCCCCATTTGAAGATTGTATGGTAGAAGATGTAGATCTCCTATAGGGTGGTTTGAAGTTGGTGAAGCCACCTTGATAGGGCCATACTCAGTTCACGAGGCAATGCAGAAAGTTTAACTCATCCGAGAAAGGTTGAAAACAGCTCAGAGCTCCCGAAATCGTATGCCATTGTGCGGAGAAGAGAGTTGGAGTTTGCAGTTGATGACTAGGTATACCTGAAAATTTCTCCCATGAAAGGGGTGATGAGGTTTGGGAAGAAAGGGAAGCTCAGTCTGGGATATGTGGGACCTTATACAATTTTGAGGCGTATCTACAATGTGGCCTATGAGTTAGAGTTACCTTCAGAGCTAGCAGTTGTACATCCAGTTTTCCATGTGTCAGTTTTGAAGAAGTGCATTGGAGATCCAACCTCGATTATGCCATTGGACAACGTAGGAATAAAAGATAGTCTCTCATACGAGGAAGTACCAGTTCAGATCCTTGATCATCAGGTGTGTAAGCTGAGGAACAAGAAAATAGCTTCAGTCAAGGTTCTATGGAGAAATCAGCGAGTGGAAGGAGCTCCGTGGGAGGCCAAAGCAGATATGAGGGTCAAATACCCACACTTGTTCTCTACCGACTCTGTTGTAACTTGAAATGTGAATTTTGTTTTAAGACCTGAACTAGTTGTCAAATTCAGTTCATGCAACTAAATTTTCTTTCTGATTTTGGTTGTGTTTATGAAAAGCAAAATTCAGTTCAATTATGTTCTTTGAAATGAAGGTAGTCCTGTCGGTCGTTTTGAAGTTGAATGAGCAGTATTTGAATACTTTGATTGTTATTTTTATGGTTTCTATGAGTTTTCTAACATTCGAGGATGAATGTTTACAAGGGGGAGATATTGTAACACCCCGGAAACTCAAAATCCAATTTCGTGGCATAAAGCAGAAAATCTAGAAAAACTGCAGAAATATTGCAGAACAACCCACCCAACAAGTCGTTAAGGGACCCAACAACTCGTCGGGTCAATCGTGAGAAGGATGCCAAGATGATGAGTTAGTGTTTCCCAATGGACGACCTCATGAGTCGTTATCAGGCCGCACGACTCGTTAAGTCGCCTATTGCCAAACCGGGGTTTCAGAATTTGAGAAGTTGACATTGTACTCGATGGGAGGTCACAACGAGTCTTCATTATCGGTGGCGACGACCCATCAGTTTCCCCGTCAGGAGTCAATGGGTTTTCTCCAGTGAACTTGACAGGAGGACCCAATGACTCATTTGACCTGGTAACGAATCGTGAGGTCACCCGTTAGGGGCACCTGACAGTTTTTCCCAGCGAACTTCTAAAGACTATTTAGTAAATTCCTATTCACATAAGCTTTAAACTATATCATTTTGGACTTAATTTCAGAATTATTAGAGGGTTTGGACGGTTTCTCCCCTTATTCTCACGTTAATCCTCAGAGAATAAGGGTTGGCTCACCCGAAAATTAGAATTCTACCATTCGGGTTCTACAATTCACTGAGGAATTACATGCATGCAACCAATTCATATAAAAAATAACATCGAAATCAGTCATGTCTAACTCTACTAAATCGGTTGAGGTGAATTTTTGAAGGACTGTGGTAGGGAAATTTCTGTATACCTATTGAGCTATAACTAAGTCACAGACTGGAGTAGAGACTGAGAACGGTTCTGATAGAATTTTGGGACTGACTTTGAAACTAATGAAAATATAGAGAGTCACCAAAGATAAGGTATCCCGTAGATCTAATAATGAATACACATCAAGATGAAATACTCGGGATATACCAGTGACCACATCTGGAGAGACCTCCTGCTCCTGACGAGATGAGAGGGCTTAAAATCTATTCTAACTCTTACCAGCACCTGCACTAGTGGATGCACCCTGCTGAGCTGAGTGTGCTAGTAGAGCTGCTGAACTAGTGGCTGGGTCATGGCCTCTACTATGGCCTTGACTGACTAAAGGATAGTCTCTGAGAAGATGTCTAGGCTTCCTACACCCGAAACGTTCACCTGGCCCCACTAGGCACTCTTTGGGGTGCTTTCTGCCACTCTTGCCGCAACCTGGCATACTGGGCTCTCCTGACCTGCTCCCTTGTCCTCTGGAGCCTAATGTCCTTCCCCTCTGATCATATCTAGATTTGGATGGCACACCGACTGATGACGGTATTGGGGCCAATGGTCTCTGGTGGGATTACTAACGATGTCCACCACTGGACCTTTGCTAGAAAAACCCAAAGCTGCTTGTCCTGACCCTCTTGGCCTCTCTCTCCCTTTCTTTCATCTGATCCGCCTCTATATACTCAGCGTATATAAGCAATCGAGAGAAGTCTAGGTCACTATTCAGCATTGCGGTTCTACACTCCTTGACTAGAAAATCTGACACCCCATACATAAACCTATTCATACAGGCTCTCTGATCTGCAACCACCTCCAGCACATACTTAGACAACCGGGTGAACTCCAAGGCGTACTCCTGCACAGTCATATTGTTCTGCCTCAAGTTGAAGAACTCCGCCGCCTTTGCTTCCCTCAACCCCCTAGGGAAGAATCTATCTAAGAAAGCAGTCATGAACTCATCCCAACTCACGGGAACTGCACCCACTGCTCTACCGTCCCTCCACTGACGGTACCAAGTATTAACAACCCCCTTCAGCTTGTAGGAGGCCAAGTCTGTGCTCTCTGCTCCCATCACCCTCATAATTTGGTGATCTTCTGTATCTATTCAAGAAACTCATGCGGGTCCTCATCCAATCTTGACCCAAGGAACTTAGGTGGATTAATCCTGAGAAAGTCTAAAACTAGAGCCGCTGTTGCGTTCCCATTTTGAGGGACATGGGCCACTGCCTGCTGGTTGACTTGAGTAGTCAAAGCATACGCTAACATCTGAAAAGCTGCTCTAAACTCGGCATGAGAGACCTGCTTGGGCAAAGGACCTGTTGGTGTTGGCGGGGCTTGTTGGTGCCCATCTCCATTTCCATTTTTATGCCCATTTCTATTTCCATTCCTTCCACCATTTACTCCACGCGGAGGCATGATTCTGCAAATGCGTATAGCATGAGTTAGAAGGATAGAGAGGTACCTCATTACACAACATAGATGATGAAAGAAGAGAAATTTCCTAAAATGTCTTGTAGCCTTTATCCTATGAGTGTGGCGCGCTTCAAACCCATGGAAAAGAATCCACTCAACGTGGCTTTCAGATACCCTAGGACACTCTGAACCTTTTCTCTGGTACCAAGTTTGTCATGGCCAGAACATAGGTCCGGATCGAGACATGGAACCAAAAATAATGAATGGCTCCAAGTCGACCCATGGCATGAACATTATAAGTAAAGTCATAAAACATACTTGTCTTGTGTGGGATTACTCAAATCTCAAAATGATGCATACTTGAAATAGACTCCATTGGTCAAAATCATAGATTCCTACATGAGTAATTTGTAAACTACATACATGCTAGATATCTCATCATACTTGTAATAATAAATCATAAACTTGATTTTTTCATGAACTTGCATAATTGAGCATAATCTTCTGAAATTTGAAATCAAAATATGCTTAAAATCTGCCCATAAATGTTCAAAAATACTTTAAAACATCAAGGGGATTGACCCATAAACAATTGATAGATAATTCTATAAGATTGGATTAAAACCCCTTTTTGATCATAACTTGGATTGAGACTTGATTCATGAAATTAAGGAGAATTTGAGCATGAGAGTGGAAGGAATCCTTATTCATCGCTTTACATACCTGGATAAACTGAATCTACACTTGTCCTTGGAAGCCCAAGAGATTTGGAGAAGAACTTGAAGAATTCTAGGCTTGATCTTCATTGGGAAATTCTTACTCTTGCATGCATGGAAGAGGAATGACTTAGAATAGGTTAAACTCCCTTAAAACCCTCTTTTCAAATCTTAAAACGACATAGTTTAGGGCCTAGGAGCTTAGGATTTACGAAAATATCCTTAATAAATTTGCAGGAAAACTGATTCCTCCAGCTGTCACGACTCGTACCACGAGTGGTACAATCCTCCTACGAATCGTGGTATCCTCCCGTATTGACTGAGTCCAAAACCCCCAATCCTCTAAATATTTTCACGAATCCTACTACGGCCCATAACAGGCTTTCAAGAGTCGTACCAACACTAGTATAACCTGCATCTGAAAAATCCTAAGTACTTGTTGCAATCCGCACCCGAGTCATATTCACACACTACGACTCGCAGTGGGGAATCGTGGTTTGGGGAAAGAAATCTCTGGACTGTTCCACGGGTCTTCTTACAACCTGTACCACCAACCTATGACTCGTAGGTTTAGTCGTATTGAAGAAATTCTCCACTTTTCCTGCTGATCACATTTCAAATCTCAAATCTAGTCTTAGAAACTTTTGGGTTATTACAAAAGTACACACCAGTAAATCAATATCATTAAACAAGCACTGTCAGACCCTTTCTCGGCTGCATATAGTTAGCAGAGCTTCATCAATTCGGGAGAGCCAATCGGAATCCTAGGAAGGCTCAAAACAGATATATACGACGCTATGGAGGCATGCACCTCTCCATATGTCTTGCATGTCTCAGAACGACTATATGGGAGGAAATTCAACTCCACCATCGGCCGATTGTTCTACCCTTTGGACTCAACGCCGCAGCCGGACCTACACTCAATATTAGGTATCCATGAATCTCAACGGCCTCAACACATACACACACATACAAAATCACACAATCACAACATTCATAATCAACAATAATAATAATGCATGATCAAATAGCCCACAACCAATTGTCAAACCTGCACTAACCGACTATCACAACATAATACTATTCTCGCATGTCTAGCCGTCCATCGATGAGTTACTAACTGAGCTAAATATCACCGTATTAACCAGTATATCCCCAAGCTTTAAAAAAATCCACACAAACCACTCTATTCACCATTAACAACAAGAGACATGGCCAAGCCAACCCAAGCGTCACCTCGGGCATCAACGTGCCATTGACACGACTGACACGATCGCCGACACAAATATAACAAAGATCGTTGCAACAAACAACCTTAACCACTCTAAAACCTCATTCATTTTTCAATATCATGACCTAATATTATTCACACAAATAGCCCATAACTTTCTACAAGAACCACACGTCTTACATACGGCCTCTCGACACGAGCCTAATGATTTGCCATGACTATGATTCTCTGCACTCAAGCCCAAACCCCCAAACAAACCATCACCTCATATACACACTTAATAACACATACACAGAGATTCAAGACTACACAACACAAGGCTTCACAAAACAACCAACACACGCATTAATACTGACGACAACGGTTACGGAAATCATGACGACAAAGGGAGGGACAAGCCTAACATATCTTAACTTCAAGTATAGCCAAACTCGAGACTTCAACACCATGAACCTACTGCCTAAATTCACTCCAAGATGCTTCCAAGAACACAACTAACAAACTCCGCAAAGAAAAAACACAAGACGACATTTATTCGGCTAACTTTTGATGAAATCGGTGGTAGAAAATTTAAGATATCGACCTAATAACTTCAACAACCTGTTAATCAACCTAAACATACTAAGAATCAACAAAGAAAGGAAGCCTACCAATTACTTACCATGAATGGCGACTTGAACAACGAGATTTCTATGATTATAATTATAGAAACTTCAACCCGTAGCTCTAATGATACTCCCGAGTTAATAAACTAAATAAAAAGATAGAAATAAATGAGAAAGAATGCTTATCCAGCTGGTACACCTAAAACCGCCACCACAACACCCAAGAAAGGCACCAAAACGCAAGCTTCACAAAGCTCCAGACTTTCCGACATCAAGAACCATGTTGAACCATGGATTCTAGCCCCAAAACCATCAAGAACATGCAAGGGAATCTTGGGAGAGTGTTTTAGACGAGATGCCTTCTGGAAATTTGGATAATGATCCAAGCCACTGACCGAGGGGCTTAAATAGTCCTCCACCGCCTCAACCCACTTGTGAGGTACCTACATGTGCAACCTCGCAAAAATGCGAATATCTCTTTACTCCGAAGTTCAATGCACTGGAAACTAGATTCGTAGATCTTTATTTTTTATAGTTCGTAACACCCCTTAACTTCTTATAGTTTGAGAGAAAAGCCTCGGGACATTTGACCTAAATCTCAGAGAATCTCAAGAAGAAAATTTGCCATAACTTTTGCAGAATTACGTCCTACAACTTGACGAGTGTCCGATCTTAAATACGATAATAGACTGACTCAAATTCCTCATAACACTTCCTTCGTAGCCTACTAAGTATTCTTAGTCCTATCTCAAAAGTATGAATTTATTGTTCAAATTATCCAGGGTGTTACATCCTTCCCCCATTAGAAACATTTCTCCTTGAATGTTAGACGACATACATGATTTTAACCTAAACACTTTTAAAGCATGATATACCCTTACAAGACACATCTACCACAAACAACTCTAACCAATGAAAGTTTGCACTATGCTAAGGCGCAACACGACTATTATCATAATCAAAATAAGAATCTTACTTGCCGCCATGTCTAGCCACTGACCGGCTATCATTCATCAGGTTACTAGCATCCCTGCACAGGTCAGCAAAAATGAGTCTAGACCTGACTCCTATGACATCAGACTTCTTGCACAATATTGATCCAGAAAGAAGGGTAACGATCCTTAATGACCTTTAGCCTCCTGTTTATAAGTACACTGTGAAATGAACACATAAATAAGACTCTACTAGATAAGGCTCATAGACTCCCTAGGACATGAACTACTCTGATACCAAGTCTGTCATAGCCCAAACTCGGAGAGGTATGATTAGCACCTTGTGCCGCACCTGATCGAGCACACCTTACCACAAATATAACTACAATAAGCCAGAACCAACGAGGTATGGCATCACCACATAATAAAATCAGAGTAAATGACAGACTAAAATAGGAGCTGGCTCACAGACCAACCAAAAACATACGCAATAGGCCGCCAAGGCCACAAAATAGAAAATAACTACACAATATGGTCCACCTAGCCTACAACAACACTACGACCACAACAAATATCTATGAGACTCTATGAAATATAACAACAGTCAACTATTTGGGAGAGGGCCCCAAACTATCCATAATAAAAAATATATATAAACTTCAGAAGACTTGGAGCTTTACCAACTCAGCTGGAACTCAGTCTACCATCCCACTATATCTTGCAGGCATGAATGCAGTGCCCCGATCAGTGCGTCAGTACAATAATGTACCAGTATGAAAGCCAGAAATAACTACAAGGCACAAATTAGAGATCAACAGATATACCGAATATTGCAGGAGGAGAAACTCAACTTAAATAAACATATAGAACTTACTTGGCCCCTATAAGCCTGGTAAGTACAAACAAGCACACAAACAGAACCTACCTGGCCCCCGTAAGCCTGACAAGTCCAATAAGTAAACCACAACGCACAACACCTAGCCAACACAACTCACCTGTCATAACTTCTAGAACTCTCAACGGCCTCGACTAACACCATCCAACATCTAGCATCCACTGCTATCAGATAATAGATAACACAAGCAATAATCATAATATAATGCCAAGCAAATCAAAAGTAAACACCATCATCAAACGAGCACTGCCGGACCCTCTCTCGGCTGCGCATAGTTAGCAGAGCTCCATCCATATGGGAGAACCAATTGCGATCCCAAGAAGCCTCAGAATAAACATATACGACGCTATGGAGGCATATACCTCTCCATACATCTTGCATGTCTCAGAGCAGCCCTATGGGCGGAAAACTCAATTCTACCATAGGCCAATTGTGCTACCCCTTGCACTTAACCCCACAGCCGGACCTACTCTTAGCGTTGGGTATCTACGAATCCCAAGGGCCTCAAAACACACACAAAAGATTACATAATCACAAAATTCACAATCAACAACAATAATAATAATACATCTTCAAATAGCCAACAATGGATTCTCAAACCTCCACTAACCGACTATCATAACATAGTACTATTCTCATACGTCTAGCCATCCACCGATGAGCCACTAACCGAGCTAAGGATCACTATCTTAACCCATATATACCTAAGATTTTCAAATAGTGCACAAACCACTCTATTCACCATTAACAATAAGAGACATGGCCAAGCCAACCCAAGTGTCACCCCGGCCGTCAATGTGCCATCGACATGATCGCCGACACAAATATAACAAAGATCATTGAAAAAAACGACCTTAACTACTCTAAACCCTCATTCATTTGTCAATATCATCACCTAATATTATTCACACAAATAACCCATAACTTGCAACAAGAACCACACGCCTCACATACGACCTCTCGACACGAGCCTAATGATTTGTCATGACTACGATTCTCCGCACTCAAGATGGAGCCTCCAAACAAACCATCACCTCATATACACAATTAATAACACATAACCAGTAGAGCAAAGATTCAACAAAAACAAAACACAAGGCTTCACAAAACTGCCAACATGTGCAACAACACCGATGATAACGGTTACAGAAATCATGCTGACAAAGGGAGGGACATGACTAATATACCTTAGTTTGAAGACTAGCCAAACTCGAGCCTTCAACACCATAAACCTACTACTTAAAGGCATTCCAAGATGCTGCCAAGAATACAACCAACAAACTCAACAAAGAAACAACATAAGACAACACTTATTCGACTAACTTTCCATAAAATCAGCGGTATAAAATTTAAGATAACATCCTACTATCATCAATAACCTATTAATAAACCTAAACATAATAAAACAATAAAGAAAGGAAGATTACCAATTAGTTACCATGAACAGCCACCAAAAATGTAGCTACAAGAACCCAATAAAAAGATAACACAAACACGACTTAAATGGCGAGATTTCTATAGATATAATTATAGAAACTTCAACCTGAAGCTGTAAAGATACTCCCAAGTTAATAATCATAATAAAAAGATAGAAATTAATGGGAAAAAATTCCTACCCATCTGGTACACCCGAAACAACCACCACAACACCCAAGAAAGGCACCGAAACGGAAGCTTCACAAAGCTCCCGACTTTCCGACATCAAGAACCATGTTGAACCATGATTTCTAGCTCCAAAACCATCAAGATCATGTAAGGGAAGCTTGGGAGAGAGTTTTAGATGAGATTTCTTCTGAAAATTTGGATAATGATCCAAGCCATTGACCAAGGAACTTAAACAGTTCTCCACCGCCTCAACCCACTTGTGATGTGCCTGCTTGTGCAGTCTCGCGAATACGCGAATATCTCTATACTCCGAATTTGGATTGGCGAACGGTTTAATGCACTGAAAACTAAACTCATAGATATTTATATTTTTAGTCATACAACCCCTATCTCCTTATAGTTTGAATGAAAATCCTCAAGATATTTGACCTAAATTTTAGAGAATCTCAAGAAAGAAATTTGCGATAACTTTTTTTGAATTTCGTTCTACAATTTGATCGACGTCCAATCTTAAATACGATCATAGAGTGACTCAAATACCTTATAACACTTCCTTCTTAGCCTATTGAGTACTCTTAGTTCTACCTCAAAAGTACGAATTTATCGCTTAAATTATCCGAGGTGTTACAGGTCTGAGACGAACAAGTGTTGAAGCATACAGAATCGCATGGCCCCAAACAGAAGCGGGTAACCTAATTTTCATAAGAAATGGTCTTACTATCAACTATAGACACTTAATTAATGACTCGGCAATGCCATTTTTAGTGTGAACATGAGCTACAGGATGTTCAACTTTTATCCCAATTGATAAGCAATAATCATTAAATGCTTGAGATGAAAACTCTGGAGCATTATCAAGGCGAATGAACTTATTTTGATTATCATAAAATTATGCCCATAATCATATTATTTGTACGAATAATTTTGCAAACACTAGGTTGCGAGATGACAAAGGTACACATGAGACCATCTAGAAGAAGCATCTATTAGGACCATAAAATATTTAAACGATCCACTAGGTGGGTGGATAAGTCCACAAATATTCCTATGTATATGTTCCAAGAACGCAGAGGACTCAATCTCAACCTTTGTTGGTGATGGTCTCACAATTAACTTGCCTTGATAACAAGCAGATTAAGAAAATTCACCATTTGAAAAAACTTTCAAGTTCTTTAATGGATGCCCATTTGAATTTTTTATATTTCATCTCATCATTATAGATCTAGAATGTCCACATGATCATGCTAAAGTACGAAAGTATTGGAATTAGTAAACTTCTGATTTACTATAGAATGTGCCTCAATTGTATTGATCTTTTTCCAGTACAAACCATAAGATATAGCAGGAAACTTTCTTATAACACATGTCTGCCCAGAGACATTCTTGGTGATACCAAAATATTCAAGATCCATCTCATTCATTGTATTGATATGATAATCTTTTTTACAGATATCTTAAAAATCAATAAGTTTCTACGAGACTTAGAAGAAAACGTAGCATTATTTATGATGAGTTTGTCTCCCTTAGGCAAGATTATGATGAGTTTGTCTTCCTTAGGCAAGATTATAATGGCTTTTCCAACATATCAATATCATTAATAGTCTCTTCACATAGTTTCAACTGAGAAACAATTCTGAACATGGTAGAGTTATACTCATGAACAAACTTATAGTCATGAAACCTCAGATGGATCCAATCATATCAGGACTTTGGGTGGATGACCAGGTGGTCATATCTTTCTTTCAGGCTATTCCACGAAACAAGTGGATCCTTAACCATGAGATATTCAATTTTCAGAATTTCGTCAAGATGATGACACAAGAATATCATAAATTTAGCGCGATCTTGATTTGGTGCTTTATTTTCATTTTTAATGGTGTCTCCAAGACCCATTGCATCCAAACAGATTTCAGCATCCAACATTCATGAAAAGTAGTTCGTGCTCGAACTTTGAAGGGCAAAGAACTCAAGTTTCATAAGATTAGCCATATTAAAAAAAAGAGAAAAAAAATATAATACCTTAGCATTCAAATTTTGAGATGGTAGAGTCTTGTGCTAATAACGTGTTATAAAATAATAAAATAAGAGGAAGAATATGGTAGAGAAAGAGAAAAGAGAGAAGAATTCTTATTTCTCTTGAGGGTTTTCTTACAATGAACGAAGACCCCTTTATTTATAGGAGGAAACTAATTTGGTCTCAAAATTATTAACCCTAAATTTCCTTTAAAGAAATAGACATTCAACATAATTAGAAAATATATTTATAGTATAATTAAATATTTTATATCTTTTTAAAAATATTTATCAACATGAATTGAATAGTCTACACCGAATAATATTCAGTATTTACACCAAATCTTTTATTTTATTTTTACGAAAACTAGCGGACATCCGTCGATTTTTAAAGTGTAAAATTACAATTGAAGAATATGAATAAATAATAAAAATATAAAAATTAGTATTTTGTGTTTAAATGTTATATGAAAAATAGAATTGGAGAGTTAAAATGTAACAATACTGAATTAAAGTGCCAAAATAAAAAATAAAAATAAATTTAAAAGATTGTGCATATATTTGACATTTATAAAATTCAATTTGAAAGAACTTAAGGATTAATTTAAAAGAAATGAGCTTTTCTTTTATACCATGAAAGAAGAAAATAAAATTTGAGAACACATGTGATATCAACTATATTTTTTTTATTCAAAAAAAAAAGAATGTATCTCTTGGGCATCGAAAGAAGCTCAAGTATGCATTGAATTTACAAAAAATATACAAATGCAGTTATTGTTAAAAAGTGAAAAAGCAGGGGCAACATGCGACTTAAAAATGTCTCCCAACTCAATCAATTACCAGCAGAAGGGGGCAATGGAAATTACAGGAAAGAACTGATATTTTTCAGTCATGAAAAAAAGCAAGTCCCTTACCAAACAGTGTAATACAACTCAGCATAAAAATTCCGTAATTTTAAAAGTATTCTTGCGATAACAAACAAGTTCATGGATGGAGAGACGTCTTCTTTCGTCTTGATTAGATAGTAATATTTGTTTCAAAGTTATGATATTATAAAATATTTTATATATTTATAATTAATATTATATAAAAAAATATATATATGATCATGCGAAGCACGAGGAAAATGAATATTATTTAATTGCAGTATATAAAAATCAAATAAAAAATTAATTATTTTTTAATTATATATAAAAATCAAATGATAGACCTCCTCCTCTAAAAATATTATCCATCAAATTAAAACTGTCTTCTAAGAACTCTCAGAATAACTAATTGAATTAGAAAAAAATCTTTAAAAAATAGAAGAATTATTTAGGGTTAAATGCCGTAAACTTTTTAAATTAGAAACCCCAAGTTTTAAATAAAAATCTAGAATTCATATGCAATTTTCTTTATTAAAAAAATATAATTCACATGTTTAAATGTCCATGTAAAATTACATCTCTTTTTCACAAAACAAAAATATTAAGAGTAATTACTTATGGTACAAATTTCAAAAATGGAGAAGCTCTTGCGTTTACTTACCATCTTTATAAATTCATGGGGTCCATATTTATATGACATAAAAAAAAATATTTGTTATTTTGTCATGGTATATTTTTTAAATTTAATTGAGTGATTTTATAAGAGAAAAACTTTAAGTTGAGTGACCTTATTGATATCAAAACAAAGTTAAATAATTTTTTTTAGATAATTTCTCATAGTTGAGTGACCTTTTGAGATATTTACTCCCCTAATAGCCAACTCTATTTAAACTTTGACATTATTTTTTAAAAATGTTGTTCCACCGTTTTTAACCCACCAGTTTAAAAGGGAATAAGTATTGATAAAGACCCTATAGTAATACCTAGCTTTGAGTTTATCACAGAATTTTTTTATTTTTTTATTTTTATCATATAAAAGTTATTTAATTTTGAATGTTTATCACAAAAAATTACTTTTTTTTTGTCATATAAAAGTCATCCAATTTTAAAGTTTATTATATAAAAGCCACTTTTCTATCTTTTATCACATTAAAATCATTCAATTTTGATCAAGTTAACGTAAAAATAAATTCCACCTGAATTTGTATATTTTATACCAAGAATATGACATGACATTCTAAAATATAGCTAGTTAGCTTAATAACACATATTAATATATTAGATTACTTTTGGATATCTTCTCCCAGATTTCTCTTACTAACACTTATCTTCCTTGTGATTTATAAAGTTATATTTATCTCCTTATTTTGATTTTCTTCTAACAATTCAAGTCATGGACCATATCAAACTCGCAAAATTTGTGTTTGTCATTGAATTGCTTGATGCTCTAGGAACAAATCCTCTCCTGCCAAAATTTTGTGGCTATAAAATTTAGAGTGAAAGATGAAAAATACACTTAAAATATTTTGACTTTATGAGTTTCGTACCTGAACTATTAGGTGTGCAAGTTTCCTACCTGAACTATCACCAAAATTTTTATCGAAATACACCTCAACTATAAGTTGTTTCTTTTTTATACCTGAAAGATGGTGATATTTCATGTTGAAAAAAGGAACAAGTGATAATTGAGGTGTGTTTTAATAAATAGATGATGATAATTCAGGTAGGAGAAATTAACACCTGATAGTTTAGGTATGAAACTCAAAAGCTGTGATATTTTAGGTATAATTTTGACCATTAACTCTTAAATTTACTAAGTAAATGAGTATATTAGTAAGATAAAATAGTCATATTATATTTTTTTATATTAATGATATTAAGTTAAAATTATTAAAAGAAATCAAAATAAGGAAAGGAGATGTCATATTGTAATCTAAAGACTAGTTTCATGAAACACAACATTTATAGAGATTTATGGAATTATCCCAAATATTATTAACCTATTTTGGAGAACAATATCATATTTTCGGTACCAATATAAAAATACAAGTGATATTTATTTTTTAGTCTTGTAGGAAAAATCACATAAGAAATAGTTTCATGTAACTTTCTTTTTATATAAGTTGCTTTTCATATTTGAATCATTGCATCTTAGAATATCGGAACAGAGAACAATCCGTATTAAGGCTTTATGTACAAATCATTTCAAGAGAGAGACACATTTTTTAGCATAGAAATATGGCTAGGCCAGCTAAACAGGGTGGAGACTCCGTGTTAGCGCGTATCTGCAGAACCATTGCAGTGGATGAAAAGCGACATGAGAATGCTTATACGAGAGTTATTGAAAAGTTGTTAGAAGTGGACCCAAATGAGACTATGCTAGCCATTTCGGACAAGATAAAGAACAAACTCTAAATGATGATGCACCTCATGTATGATGGGCAAGATCCAAGTATACTTGAGCACTTCTTTGTCGTTATTGAAAGGCAAGGTATTTAAACAACTAGTGATTATGTTAAAATATTAAAATTTTTTATTACACGGTGGAAATTGACAAAACTTGAAGACTTGATTGGCGAGGCGAGGCGAGGCATGACATGCACAAGATTTTGTGTGTGGACTTCCACAGAAGGTTAGAAAGTTGGAAAATCGAGTTAGAAAATTAAAGTCACATCTAGTGAAATTTAGTTGGATTTTCAATAAAGAAGCGAGTGTTTAGCTGATTTATAAGAACCATGTAAATTAAAAGTTTCCTTTTATTAATAGCCTTTTTGGATAAGCTGCTAAAATAAACTTTTTTCAAAATGTATGTTGTATTAAAAGTATCTTTAAATAAAGTATATGGAAGATTAGCAGTTTGTTTTTGACTAAATTATTTAAGAAATATTTTTATTGTTAATTTGTGTTGACCAATATTTTCAAAAGTAATTTCAAATATTAAATTATGGAAAAGGTATAATTAATTCTAATTAAAATGGTAAATATAAACTTTTGATTAGGTAATTTTGTCCTGAAAAACAGCAAAAGTACTTTTATTTGGCAGAAACTAATTTTCTCATTTTCTATTACTATCCAAAAATACTTTTTATCATAAAAAATTTGGTAAAATATCTTTATTCTCAGAATTAAAAGAAAATTAACATTTGGTATTTCAAAAGTTTAATCAAATAGGTTATCAACAAAGAAAAATGAAAGGGATTTTTGCATTGTATCACATTTAGAGAAAAAACATTTATCCAGTTTAGCTCCTATTTCAATTTAGTACTCAATTTAATATTAATTACTTATTTTTTCTGAGGCCAAAGTATACAGTTGTCATCCCAGATAGTAATGTTAAGGCTTACAAAAAAATTTTCAAGTTGTGAATGTTAAGACTAATACTCTAATTAGTTAGTGCAATCAACTCTACTGCCAGCTAGTAGGGGTGGGCATTCGGTTTTTCGGTTCGATTTTTTTAAATTTCGGTTCGGTTTTTTCGATTTTCGGTTTTTCATGTAGTGTACCAAACACCGAACCAAACTAATTCGGTTCGGTTCGGTTTTTTTCAAATTCGGTTTGGTTTTTTCGGTTTTTCTAATTCGTTTTTTTCGGTTATGGGCCTAATTAATGGGCTATTTTTTAACTTACAAAATGAGCTACTTTTTAAATTAAAAATGAGTTGTTTTATCTTTCTAAATTCAAAATAAATTATTTTAAGTTTGAATTCTAAAGTTTAATTCAACTAAGCTTAATTTTAACTTTTTAAATAAAGAAAATAGTGGGATCAATTGATTTACATTTAGTAGTACATACATAACATTTGAATTTTTTATAATAAATTTTCTCATATGCTTAATATCCTTATAACAAAACCAATAAAAAGTTAATGGTCTTTTAAGATTTTAATAATCTATGGTCCCTAATTTCTTGTTAAATAAATATTATATATTTCATTTTTCTTTCAAAGCATATTAATAATAGTAAGAATTTTCTTAACATGCTAAAACTATTATAAAACTTGTTATTTGTAAAAAAAACTTAAGCAATTGTATCAATTATATAAATAATTCTCTAAATATAAATGTGCTTCGAGATTTGAGTTGGGTGTAGTATTTTTATTTTTTTGAAATTAAGTTATAATTTAAAAAAAAAAGTGTAAAATTTCGGTTAAACCGAAAAACCGAAAAACCGAAATATGAAAACCGAAAATCGAACCGAAAAACCGATTTTTTTTTTAAAAAAACGAATTCGAATCGAAAAACCAAAAAAACCGAAACCGAAAAACCGAATTAATTCGGTTCGGTTTGATTTTTCGGTTTTCGGTTTTTTTGCCCACCCCTACCAGCTAGTAATGAGCTGGCTCCAAAGTTAGTTATACAGTTGTGAGTTAGTTAGAATAGTAGTTAAACGTGGTTAGATTGTGACTTCAGTATAGTTAGCAAAGTGGGTCAACTAGAGATTAGTTTAGCTATATATATTTGTTGTAATCAGGGCAGATCATTATTGACTAAATTGACTAAGAGGAGAAAATTTCTAAATCTGTCTCTTCCAATTACTACTTAGTTCCTTATGGATTACTCTTTTGAATTTTTCTAAGGTATCAAACCTCATAGATTAACATGGTATTAGAGTAATGAAAGAACAATCTAGGAATACTCTGCGACTTTGTGGAGAATTGAGAGATTAGATCCATCAGTTTTACTTTTTCTGTTAGATCTATTTTTCTTTGATCTAGATTTTCACTGTCTGCTAAATAGAAATGGTAGAAACTGTTATTGATCACACTCATTATGCGCATCCTTTGTATCTAGCTCCATCAGATGTTCTTGGAGTTCAAGTGGGATTTCTATTAACTGGAATGGATAATTACTCATTGTGGAGTTCTGTGATGAAGCTGATTTTCCCAACGAAGAATAAATTAGGCTTCACTGATGGATCAGTCAAATGAGATGCATTCAAATCTAATCCAGACATGAAGAAATAGGATTGATAAAATGCAATAGTGATATCGTGGATTATGAGCAATGAAGTAAAGAAATTGGTTTGTGGAATTTTATTTTGATCTAATGTACATTTTGTTTGGAATGATCTTAAGAAAAGGTTCGACAAGGTAAACATGTTAGGAGTTATCATCTACATAAGGAAATTGCTACTTTGAGTCCAGGCATTCTACCAGTAGCTGTGTATTACTCACAATTAAAAGACCTATGGGATGAGTTTGGCTCTATCATGCCACCTCCCTCATGTGACTATGAAATATCCAAATATTATGCTAAAGTATACATTTCCATAGATTATTGCAGTTTTTGATGGGATTAAATGATGGATATAGAAAGGTGAGAAGCTAGATCTTTACGATGAGCCCTACACCTAATGTCAACCAATGTTACACTATGATCGATGAGAGTCAAAAAGCAGTGAGTGTGTAACACATCAAATTTTTTCTAGAACAAACTCGGACTTTGCATGAAAAATCAGAAAGCACCAAAATTTTTTTGTCAAAGAACGACCCAGACAACGAGTCGTTGTCACCTTTAACGGACTACTGTCTAAGTCATTGTCTGTGCTGCAGATTTCCTTTCGGGGACCAATGAGGCATAGGATGATCCGTTGGAAGGAGTAACGAGTCTTCCTGTCATCCGTTATATCCCAAGTCTAGAAACCTGCCAGACCTTCCCCCGAACCAATGAACGGGACTAACGACTCGTAGTTCTTACCAATAAATTGATGTTGCCACCCGTTGTCTAAAACAACAACCTTCAGATCAAGACATTGTTGACCACGAGCAGACACAACAACCCGTTGGTTCTGCTAATGAGTCATTGTGTCATCCGTTAGTAGAGGGTCCAAGCTTTTACTGTCAGTGACCATGAGAGGAACCAATGACCCATTGTTCCATCCAACTAGTCATGGTTCCTTTCTTTGGTCCATTTCCAGTGGGCATGAAAATTAGGCCCAAGAACAACGATTAGTCCCAACGGGTCATAGTCACAACCAACAATGCGTTGTGTGACTCGTTGGATCCCGTTGGGAAAATTTTTAGATTTTCTTTCAGGGTTATTTTTGTAACTTTTCACCTTTTTAATTTCTAAACTGTGTCTTTTGGGGTTATTTTCAGAGGAATTTAGGGAGTTTGTCGACAGTTTTCTCTCATTCCTATCATTCTCTCAAAGTCAAAATATAGAAAACTCAGTCAAGAAGCATAGAGCAAGATCAAGGGTTTTAATTTCTTCTTAGATTTCTCAAGGGTTTTTCTCTAGGATTTCTACACCAGGTATTTGGGAATTCAACAAGGAAATTATTCTTCTCTTATTCCCCAAAACCCTTCTGAAATTACTTGTCAGTCTTAGTCATGAATATTAGAAATAGGGTTAGCTTCAGTCAGATTATGAATATTCTTGTGAAGTTGAAATACTTGTGAACTCTTTCAATGTTTTCATCATTTATCACACATGTTGTTATTCTCTTCATGAAATATTGTTTAGCCCTAGTTCGGCGAATAAAGTAAACCAGGTCTTGCATAATTGTCTAGATACAAATAATGCTTGAATCTATTAGTTCCTGAATTTTCATGTTATTACCATTTTTGTTGATTCACAGTTAGTTTGAATGCTAGTTTAGTCTCAGTTAGCAATTAGCCTTTTCCAATATCTTATAGTAAATCAACTGATCAGTTGACGATAGTTAGTTTTTTGAGGAGTTCAGTTTAGTAATACTCCCTAGTTTCAGTTATCAGTTAGTCCTCTAGATGGTTACGACGCTTTTAAATAAGAAGCTCTAACCAGTCTTAGAGCCAACAATATCAGTTATCAGTTAGTTCTTTAGACGGTTAGGACACTTCCAGACAAGCAGCTCTAACTAGTCTTAGAACACCAGTTTTCAGTTATCCAGTCCTATAGACTCTCAGGTTACTTCCAGATAAGTAGTCCTGACTAGTCTAGGACCCCAGCTTCGAGCTATCAGCTTAGTAGTCAATTTAGGGCTATCCAGTAGGAGTAGTACTTAGCACAAAGCAAACTAGGGTTCCAACACACCCAGGTTCCCAGAACTATATTGCCACAATAGGTTATTGGCCCAATGGGCCCCAGACTTGTGATCACCCAGCTCAGCCACTATATCCTGGCAAGGTACAGTGGGCTTTCTCAGATGGAGTGTATACATCAGACTCCATATTTATCTTATATGGTTATATTTCGGTTATAGACTCTCCCACTTATTAGTACAATTCAGCTCAACTTAGTCTCAGTTTAGCTCAGTTTAGTCACTCAGTTCCAACACATGTTTATGACCATCAGTCAGGGTCATTATTGGCCATATTACAGTTATAGCTCAGCTTTTAGTAATATTCAGTATCAGTTGGTCATTTCGTGATATTTCAGTTTAGTTGTTTATTTTCCATGCTTATTATATATCTTACATACTCAATACATTCAAAGTACTGACACATACATTTTAAGTTGTATCGTATTATGATATAGGCATAGGTTCTCAGTCTCAGCATCATCAGTAGTTTCCTCCGACGATTTCAACAACAATAGTCCATTTGGTGAGTCCTTATCTTTTGAGGTTCGCTTTTTAGTTAGTTTCTTTTCAGTCAGATTTTTGAGTTAGCTGGGGGCTTGTCCCAGCAACTTGTTAGATAGTAGTTGGCTTTCAGAATTAGATATTCAGTATTCCTATAATCATGTTTACACTTTCAGCAGCAATGATTATATAATTATTTTTGTACAGCTTCCACTTATGCTTACTTAATTTACCATTGAAATGTTAGACCATGAGTTAGCTTGGGGTCACTTATGGCACCAAGTACCGTGTCTCATCTAGGGTGTAGATTCGAGTCGTGACAAACTTGGTATCAAAGCACTAGGTTTAGAGTATCCTAGGATGCCTGAACGCCGCGTCAAGTAGAGTCCTTCTCATGGGTGTGAAGTGCGCCACACTTACGAGGGGAGGCTACGAGACGTTATTAGAAAAATTTCTCTTTGGTTCATACTCCTTATTGTGCATTGAAGTTGAATCTCAAAATATTCTCCTAACTCATGTTTTATTCGTTTTAGTGAAAATATGCCCCCGAAACAAGGAAATGGAAGGAGGGTTGGCAATGCCAACCGACCTGCCCACCAGCTCCAACAGCCCCTCAGGACGACCAAGTGTCCTCAGCAGAATTTCGAGTGGCAATCTAGCTGCTGGCTTAAACCATGACCAACCAAATGAACTAGCAAGTGGTTCCAGTGAATGTAAACGGGTCTGCAGCAGCTGCTAGGGTTCTAGACTTCACTCGGATGAACCTTCCAGCTTTTCATGGATCCAAGGTGGGAGAGGACCCGCAAGAGTTTATGGATAAGGTATGGAAGATCACTCAAATTGTGGGTGTTAGTTCCATGGAGAGTGCTGATCTAGCTGCCTACTAGTTGAAAAGGGTGGCTCAGATTTGGTACAACCAGTTGAAGGAAGGGAGACCAGCAGAAGTAGGGTCAGTAGAGTGGGATGAGTTCATGATTGCATTTCTAGAAAGATTCTTTCCTCGAAAATTAAGGGAGGCCAAGGTCACTCAATTCATAAATCTAAGGCAGGGTAACAGAACCGTTGAGGAGTATGCATTGGAGTTCACTCGGTTGTTGAGGTATGCTCCAGAGATGGTAGCTGAGACAAAGGCTAATATTCTCAAATTTGTCAATGGAGTGTTAGAAGTGGTACTTAAGGAGTGCAGAACCGCGATGTTTATCAAGGATATTGACATCTCCAGCCTCATCATTCATGCCTAGAAGATTAAGGCAAAGAAGTTGAAGGATATGGAGCGGGAGATCAAGCGGAGTAGAACAGGTCAGTCGGATTATGGTCACCAGAGGTCCGACGACAGTAGTCGCCCACAGCAACAGCAACAGAGAGCTCCAACACCCATATCAGCCAGTGCCCCTTCCTTCTAGTCCCGTAAGGATCAAAAGGGTGGAGCATTTGGCTCTCAGTCCTAGAGTTACAGTGTTAACAACTGTTACCCAGCTTGTCCTAAGTGTGGCAAGAACCATCCAAGTGAATGGCGCATGGGCAAAGAGGGTTTCTTTGGATGTGGACAGTTAGGTCACAGGTTAAAGGAGTGTCCATCAGCAGGACGGGGGAAAACTCAGTCTACTTCAGTAGCCCCAGCAGGTTGTCCATCTCAGAAGGGGACTACTTTAGGTACGGATGGCGGTCAGTGCCAAAACCGCTTTTATGCTTTGTCCTCTCGTCAGGAATAGGAGAGCTCAACTGACATGGTCACGAGTATATTATGTATTTTCTATCTAGATGTGTATTCCCTCCTAGATCTAGGATCCACACTATCATTCGTGACTCTTTATGTAGCTATTTAGTTTAAAATTAGTCCAAAAGTCCTCTCAGAATCATTCTTAGTCTCTATCCCAGTTGGTGAGTCAGTTAGAGCTAGCTGGGTATATAGAAACTGCCTAGTCTCAGTATTGAGTAAAGTTATTCCAGCGGACCTACTAAAGCTAGACATGATCAATTTTGACTTTATTCTTGCCATGGATTGGCTACATTACAATTATGCCTCAGTCAAATGCAGAACTAGAGTCGTTAGGTTTCAATTTTCCAACAATCCAGTCTTATAATGGATGGGCAGTGTTTCAGCCCCTAAGGGTCAGTTATTTCCTACCTCAAGTCAAGGAGGATCATTTCAAAAGGATGCATCTATCACCTAGTTCAGGTCAAAGATTCTATCTCTGAAACCCCAACTTTTCAGTCAGTTCCAGTTGTTAGCGAATTTCCTGACGTGTTTTCGGAAGATCTTCCCGAAGTCCCTCCTGAGCGAGAAATAGACTTCGGCATAGACATACTTCCAGAAACTCATTCCATCTCTATTCCTCCTTACAGAATGGCTCCAGCTGAGCTTAAGGAGTTGAAGGAACAACATAAAGACTTTCTAGATAAGAGTTTCATCAGGCTCAACATCTCTCGATGGGGTGCTCCAGTGTTGTTCGTGCGAAAGAAGGACGGTACTCTCAGAATGTGTATCGACTACCATCGACTGAACAAATTCATAGTTAAGAACAGGTACCCCCTACCCAGGATTAACGACTTGTTCGATCAACTTCAGGGAGCTAGTTATTTTTCTAAGGTAGATCTCAGGTCAGGGTATCATCAGCTTAGGGTCAAGAATTGACATACCGAAAATAGCCTTCAGAACTCGGTATGGTTACTATGAATTTATGATTATGTCCTTTGGACTAACTAATGCCCCTGCAATTTTTATGGACCTGATGACTAGGGTATTCAAATAGTATCTAGACATGTCCGTCATTGTATTCGTAGATGACATTTTGGTGTACTCCAGAATTGAGGAGGAGCATGCTAACCATCTGAGAATAGTGTTATAGACTCTCAGAGACCGCCAGTTGCTCGTTAAATTCAGCAAATGTGAATTCTAGCTGAAGTCTGTGGTTTTCCTCGGTCACGTGGTCACAGGTGAGGGTATTCAGGTAGATCCTTAGAAGATAGCAGCGGTGAAAGACTGGACAAGACCCATTTCTCCAATAGATATTAGGAGTTTCCTAGGTCTAGACGGCTATTACCGATGGTTTGCTGAAGGGTTTTCTTCTATTGCGTCTTCTATAACTAAGATAACTCAAAAAAAGGTGAAGTTTTAGTGGTCAGATGCATGTGAGAAGAGTTTCCAAGAGCTAAAGACTCGACTAACTACAACTCCAGTTTTGACCTTACTAGAAGGAACAGATGGGTTCGTGGTCTATTGTGATGCTTTCAGAGTTGACATGGGTTGCATTCTAATGCAGCTGGGTAAGGTGATAGCTTATGCCTCCAGACAGCTTAAGGTTCATGAGAAGAACTATCCAACTCATAATCTTGAATTGGCGGCAGTGGTGTTTGCTTTAAAAATATGGAGGCATTACCTTTATGGGGTTCACGTAGATATTTTCACCGACCACAAGAGCCTTCAGTGCGTGTTCAGTTAGAAAGATTTGAACCTTCATCAGAGAAGGTGGTTGGAGTTATTGAAGGATTACGACATGAATGTGATATACCACTAGGCAAGGCAAATATGGTGGCGGATGTCTTGACTAAAAAGTCCATGGGGAGTGTTGCTCATGTTGAAGAGGGCAGAAAAGAGTTAGCAAAAGATATTCACAGGTTAGCTCGATTAGGAGTGCAGTTGGTGGATTCAATTGAGGGCAGAATAGTACTATGGAGTGGGTCAGAGTCCTCATTAGTTGTTGAGGTTAAGTCGAAGCAGGATGGAGATTCCATACTGCTTAAGCTGAAAGAAACAGTTCTAAGAAAAGAAGTGGAGGCTTTCTCCAAAGAGGGAGATGGGGTGCTTCGTTACCAGGGAAGACTATGTGTTCCGGATGTTGATGACTTGAGACAGCGAATGCTAGCATAAGAACATAGCTCCAGATATTCTATCCACCTAGGTTCCACTAATATGTAGCGTGACCTACAGGAAATCTACTGGTGGAACGACATAAAGAGAGACATTGCAGAATTTTTGGCTAAGTGCCCGAACTGCCAGCAGGTTAAGGTTGAACATCAAAGACCTGGGGGGTATGAATCAGGATATTAGCATACCTACGTAGAAGTGGAAAGAAGTGAATATGAACTTTATTACAGGTCTACCTCGTACTCATCGGCAACATGATTCAGTTTGGGTGATAGTAGATCGGATGACCAAGTCAGCACATTTCCTCCCAGTTAAAACTACAAACTCAACTAAGGATTATGCTAAACAGTACATCCGAGTGTTGGTCAGACTGCATGGATTTCCCTTATCCATCATTTTAATAGAGGTACCCAGTTCACCTCGCATTTCTGGAAGTCATTTCAGAAAGGACTCAGTACTCAGGTCAAACTCAGTACAACTTTTCACCCTCAGATAGATGGACAAGTTGAGCGAAATATTCAGACCTTATAGGATATGTTGAGAGCTTGTGTGATCGACTTCACTGGCAGTTGGGATGATCATCTACCTCTTATAGAGTTTGCATACAATAACAGCTACCACTCAAGTATTCAGATGGCCCCGTTTGAGGCCTTATATGATAGAAGGTGTAGGTATCCTATAGGGTGGTTTAAAGTTCGTGAAGCCACTTTGATAGGACCAGACTCGGTTCATGAAGCTATGCAGAAAGTGCACCTTATCAAAGAAAGGTTGAAAACAACTCAAAGTCAGACAGAAATCATATGCTGATGTGAGGAGGAGAGAGTTAGAATTTGCTTTATATGATTGGGTTTATCTGAAAATTTTACCCATGAAAGGAGTGATGAGGTTTGGAAAGAAAGGAAAACTCAGTCTGAGGTATGTAGGATCCCACAAGATTCTAAGGCAAATTGGCAATGTGGCCTATGAGTTAGAATTACCTTCGGAGTTAGCATTTGTGCACCCATTCTTCCATGTATCCCTGTTGAAGAAGTGCATAGGTGATCCGAGCTCAGTTGTGACATTAGATAGTGTGGGAGTGAAGGATAGTCTCTCTTATGAAGAAGTCCCAGTTTAGATCGTAGAGCGTCAGGTTCGTAAGCTGAGAAATAAGGAGGTTACTTCAATAAAAGTCTTGTGGAGGAACCAGCTAGTTGAGGGGGCCACATGGGAAGCAGAAGTAGACATGCCCCATTTATTCCCTTTCAGTGCAGTTTCAACATTTGGTATTAAATTTCTCCTCAATACTCTACTCAGTTCAGTACTCATCAGCTCTATTCAAATTTTCAATGTGCAGTAGTTGTGTTAACTCAGTTAGTACGCCTATTCTAGTTGGGAATCATTCACTCCTTCAGAAATTAGTCTATAGCTTCAGATTGGTAATTGCAGCTCCTGTCCCAGTTTTTCAGCAGTTTTAGCCTTCATTTGAGGACGAATAATCCCAAGGAGGGAGATATTATAACACCCAAAAACTTTTCTAGACCAAATTCAGACTTTGCATGAAAATCAGAATGCACCAGAAAATTTTTGTCACAGAATGACCTAGACAATGAGTCATTGTCACCTTTAACGGACCGTTGTCTGAGTCATTGTCTGTGCTGCAGATTTCCTTTTCGGGACCAATGAGGCATAGGATGACCCGTCGAGTCATCCTGTCATTTGTTGTATTTCAAGTCCAGAAACTTGCCAGACCTTCCCCTAAACCAACGAGTTGGACTAACGACTCATGGTTCATACCAATGAGTCATTCTTGCCGCCTGTTGCTTGAACTAGCAACCCTTCAGGTCGAGACAGTGTTGACTATGAGCAGACAGAACGACCCATTCGTTCTACCAACGAGTCGTTGTATCGTCCGTTAGCAGAGGGTTCATGTTGTTCCTATTAGTGACCACGAAAGAAACCAACGACCTATTGTTCCATCCAATCAGTCATGGTTCCTTTCCGTGGTCCAATTTTAGTAAGCATGAAAATCAGGCCCAAGACCAACAACTAGTCCCAACGGGTCGTGGTCACAACCAACGACCCATTGTGTGACTCGTTGGATACCGTTGCACAGATTTCCAGATTTTCTTTTAGGGTTACTTTTGTAACTTACCACCTTTTTAATTACAAAACTATATCATTTGGGGTTATTTTCAAAGGGATTTAGAGAGTTAGTCGACAGTTTTCTCTCATTCTCTCAAAGTTAGAACGTAGAAAACTCAGTCAAGAAGCACAGAGCAGGATCGAGGGTTTCAATTTTCTTCTCAGATTTCTCAAGTGTTTTTCTCAAGGATATCTACACCGGGTATGTGGGAATTCAACAAGGGAATTTTTCTTCCCTTATGCCCAAAACGCCTCTGAAATTGCTTGTCAGTCTTAGCCCTGAATATTAGAAATAGAGTTAGCTTCAGTCAGATTATGAATATTCTTGTGAAGTTAAAATCCTTGTGACTCTTGCAATATTTTCATCATTTATCACGCATGTTGTTATTCTCTTCATGAAATATTGTTTAGCCCTAGTTCTGCGAATACAGTAAACCAGGTCTTGCATAATTGTTTAGATACAAATAACGCTTGACTCTATTAGTTCTCCAATTTACATGTTATTACCATTTTTATGGATTCATAGTTAGTTTGAATGCTAGTTCAGTCTCAGTTAGCAATTAGACTTTTTCAGTATCTTGTAGTAAGTCAGCTGATTAGCTTGACGATAATTAGTTTTTTGAGGAGTTCAGTTCAGTAATACTGCCTAGTTTCAATTATCAGTTAGTCCTCTAGATGGTTATGATGCTTTCAAATAAGCAGCTCTAACCAGTCTTAGAGCCAACAATATTAGTTATCAATTAGTTCTTTACACGGTTACGACGCTTTTAGACAAACAGCTCTGACTAGTCTTAGAACACCAATTTTCAGTTATCCGGTACTACAAACTCTCAGGTTACTTCTAGATAAGTAGTCCTGATTGGTGCGGAACCCCAGCTTCGAGCTATCAGCTTAATATTCAAGTTAGGAATATCTAGTGGGAGTAGTACTTAACACCTAGCGGACTGAGGTTCCAGTGCACCCAGGTTCCCACCACCGTAGGTTATTGGCCTAACGACCCCCAGACTTTTGATCACCCAGCTCAGCCACTGTACCCTAAAAAGGTACAGTGGGCTTTCCCTGATGGGGTGTATACATCAGACTCCACGTTTAACTCACATAGTTATATATAGGTTATAGACTCTCCAACTTGTTAGTACTGTTCAGTTCAGCTCAATCTTAGTTTAACTCAGTTCAGTCACTCAGTTCTAAGACATATTTATGACCGTCAATTAGAGTCATTATTGGCCATATTACAGTTGTAGCCCAGCTTTTATTAGTATTCACTATCAGTTGGTCATTTCGTGTTATTTTAGTTCAGTTGTTTATTTTCCATCATTACTGTATCTTACATACTCAGTACATTCAAAGTACTGATGCATATTTTCTATGTTGTATCATATTATGATACAGGAACAAGTTCTCAATCTTAGCATCGTCAGTAGTTCCCTCCAACGATATCAGCAGCAGCAGTCCATTTGGTGAGTCCTCATCTTCCGAGGAAGATATTCACTTTTCAATTAGTTTTTTTTTTCAGTCAGAATTTTGAGTTAGTTGGGGGCTTGTCCCAGTAACTCGTTAGATAGTAGTTGGCTTTCATACTCATACGTTCAGTATTCCTACAGTCATGTTTACACTTTCAGCAGCACTAGTTACATAATTATTTTTATATAGCTTCCGCTTATGTTTACTTAGTTTACCAATGAAATGTTAGACCATGGGTTAGCTTGGGGTCACTTGTGGCCCCAAGTACCGTGTCTCATCTAGGGTGTAGACTCGAGTCGTGACAGAGTGGAGGTGGATACTATGGAGGTAAATATCCTATATATCCTACTGCCTTGTTCACTAAATCTGTTGGTGGTTTTCAAAATCACAATGGTGCTAGTAGTAGTGGTTTTCATAACAATGCAGGTGCTTATAGCAGTGGATCAGGTAGTGGATCTCATGCAGGTGTTAGCAATAATAGTTTTCAAAGGCAGAGGAGAACTGGTTACAACAATCTATTTTGTGACTTTTGCATCATGAAAGGACATAACAAGGAGGACTGCTTCAAGTTGTAGCAGTGCAGTTATTTCAATTAGAAAGGACATATCAGGGATACATGTTATAAACTCATAAGATATCCTGCTGATTTCAAAGGGAGGAAGAAAGCTAATGTTGCAGTTGGACAACCTCAGTCACAATCTCATAGACATAGTGAGCATTCGGTCCCTACTTTACACAGGCTCAATACAGTCGGATTCTACATCTGTTGAGCAAGCCTACTTTGGGAGACAATGGTTGTGCAAATGGTAGTAGTGCTAATGCAGCAAATGGAATAGGTATTTCTGCATCCATTACTCTCCTTAATAAGCTGCATAATAGGTTTTCTAAATGGATAGTTGATAGTTGAGCTACTAATCATATGTTTAGTGATAATAAGCTACTGCATGTTGGATTAATAGTAAATAATTCGGGGCAAGTTCAATTGCAAAATAGTGGTTCAACATCCATCACTGAATTAGGAAGCTGTCAATTGAATGGAGGTGCAGTAGTTAAGAATGTGTTGTGTGTGCCATCATTCAAGTTCAATCTCCTGTCATTGTCAAAGCTAACTAGGGAACTGAATTGTTGTGCCTTATTTTTCCCTGATTTCTTTATTTTCTAGGATCTCTTCATTGGGAAGGTGAAAGAGATTGTTGAGGAGAAAGATGGCCTATATGTACTAAGGTCAAGGAATAAGGATGTGTGTGGAGGAATAAAGGCTGTGGTTGCAGCAAAATATAGTGCAAGTGGAGATATTTGGCATAGAAAACTAGGACACATACATATGTTTGTCATTAAGAAAATAGATACATTAGCTATATCTGATGTTCCATCTCTGACACATTGTGATATTTGTCCTCTAGTCAGACAAGTTAGACTACCTTTCTCTTCTAGCACTACTAGTCAAACTCTTATATTGATTTGATACTGATAGATGTATGGGGACCATATAGAGTTGCTATACATAATGGAATAAGATTTTTTCTCACTTTGGTTGATGATAATTCTAGATGGAATTGGATATTATTAATGCATCTCAAATCTGATGTGTTCCCATTACTTCAACACTTTATTATTATGGTTAAAACTCGGTTTGGTAAGAAGGTTAAGACTTTCAGATCAAATAATGGAGGTGAATTCTTTAATAAAAACTACAATGATTTGTTTAAACAACATGGGATCATACATCAAAGCTCCTGTCCCCACACATCACAACAAAATTATATTGTGAAAAGAAAGCATAGGCACATCATGGAGATTGCTAGGACTATAAGGTTTTAGGGACACCTGCCAATCAAGTTTTGGAGGGATTGCATCCTAGGAGCAGTTCATATCATTAATAGGATTTCTTCCATTGTGTTAGACTATCTTAGTCCTTACGATGTCCTTTATGGTAAACCTCTAGAATTGTCTCACCTAAGTTATTGGTTGTCTTGCTTGTGCAACCAATCTTTCTAAAGGTGATAAATTTGGACACAAAGCAATCAGATATGTCTTCATGGGGTATGATACACATCAGTAAGGGTACAGGCTATACAACCTTACCAAAACTTCATTTTTTATTTGTAGAGATATGGTGTTCAATGAAACCATTTTCCCTTTTAGCAAGTTCCTTGCATCTCTCTCTCACTATTAATGAGTCTCATACAGATAGTGTTTATCCCTTGTTTCTTTGTCCACTGGATTGGAATTGCAGTGATCATCATATTTTAGCAACTACACCTGTTATTACTAACCCTGCAAATATGACTATGGGATTGCATGGCCATGGTCCATATGATCTAGTTGAGGGAGGTTCTTCTTCACCTATTGTTGATAGGAACAATGATCAGGAGAGTGCAATTGGTCCTTCCACTTCTGAGACCAGGAGAAGTCAAGTAGACCTAGAAGACCTCCTATTTGGCTTAAAGACTTTGAAGTCTCCAGACCAGGATCTCAGTCCAATTCTCCTTGTCTTTATCCTATTACTGATTCAGTTGTCTATGATGGTCTTTCTTACCAATATTAGAGTTTTTTGGCTCAGTCCTTTTGTAAGACAAAACCATATTCCAGTCATGAGGCAGTCAAGGACCAAAGGTGGGTCCAGGCTATGAATATGAAATTAAAGCACTTGAGGGGAATATGACATGGGATATCATTTCTCTCCCTAAAGGGAAAAGAGAAATTGGTTGCAAATGGGTGCACAAGATCAAATACAAATCCATAGGAGAAGTGGAAAGGTTTAAAGCTAGACTAGTGACTAAAGGATATAACTGATTACACCTAAATTACACTTTGCAATTGAAGTATAAAGCTATCGCTGTCAAATAGAGTAACCTAACATAGGTTGGGGTCGATCCCACAGGGAATAGGAAAGAAGCGATATGTTAACAATGATTAAACCAACTTGTAATCAATATTTCAGATAGGGGGTTAAAAAAATAAATGAAGAAAATAATGCTAATAATGATTGAGTTGTGTATCAAATTATCAAGAAAAAACTAGGATTCTATAGAAGAATTCATAATGAAATACTTATGATAACATAAAATTTCTTAATAAAATCTCCAAAGCTATATTGAGTTATAAGAACTTGATGAATCTCGAACAAATATTCAACTACGTGATTACACAAAGTTGTAAAGTATGAATTATGCAACACTATCAATTGGATTTCGACTATCAACTATACTAGAATAGGACTTGGACACCTAAAACATGTTAAGAGAGGGTATTTATAATAGTATATTAAACCTTCATTGTTCTTGCTTAGATTAGAATTTGATTTTGTAGCTTCTGTTCCTAGTAGAACTGAGATTTGACTTTTGATAGTCTGGACTGCACTGTGCACCGCACCTCTCCCTGCGCTAACTAGCTTGGCGTGTCGTGCTATTCCTTGCCCTGTCCCTGCCTACACGTCACACAGGCCATATCATAGGTGTGCCTGCTCGATGCCAACTTCTATCATACTTGTTCCATCAACCCCTTTTTGCCAAACTTGTTCTTTTTAGCCACATTTAAGCCCAAATCCATCACTTTAATACTTGAAAGCATCTAATCATGCGTGTTAAATCTTTTATTACATAAATCATATAAACATAATAAAACACACACAATTTATTATAAAAAAGTATGGAAAAAATATAATTAATAAATGCGTAAATATACCCTATATCACCACTCCACACTTAAACTATTGTTTGTCCTTGAACAATTTACTACTTACCTTCTCAAACACAACCACAAAATTCCTCTACGAACAAGTCTACTTACACTTTGGATCATTAAAAGAATCAATCAAGCTCTATCAACTCACTCAACATGCATATAAGATCATCATTCAAATGTCAAAGTTTGAAATCACTTAGCTTCTTGAACTAACTCAATAATATATACTTGGGCCAACATGAGTCATATGTAATTTAACAATCAAGATATACCAAAGTCTTACCATTATGTGTCCTTACCATTTGGAGAGTTGCCCTTTCACACTCAAGATATATATATATATAATATGAACTTGAGCATAATTAGAACATTATGACTCACTCTCCCAAAGAACTCAACATGCATGCAAAAGACAACCTATAGGTTTCCCTTAGTATAATACTCCACTAATATAAATTATCGAATCAAGGATCAATTAGGACTTAAGATGGTTGTAATGTAGGCTAAGGGATGGGTATGAACTATTTGGCCAAGATAATAACTAATCTCCCTGAGCACTTTAATACATCATAATTCTTTGACTTTTTAGCACATCCTTCAATCTCTATTGTTCCCCTTGTATCTCCTTTTATTTTTTTAAGTTTCAACTTAGGTCACTAGTAGGGATTTTCACTATTAAGCTCATTCACAATTTTTTTCTCTTTTCATTCTTGATTCACTTTTTCATTTTTTTAAACTTCCAAGCTTTTTCTTCTTTTTCTTTTCCCATTAATATCACCTTCCCTGTTTAGAAATATTTCACCATTTTCTTTTCTTCTAATTTTCACACTTTAGCTTTTTCCCTCTTTTATCAACTTATTCTCCTTTTTGCAAAATTTTTTCATGAAAGTTCTCTAGGAGTTATTTGGATCAAATAAAAGTGAGTAGAACAAAAAGAGATTAAGCTTGTAATATGTCTATCAAAAGAATAGGTTAGAACTCAAAATGTCTAACTAGGATAACTATATCAAAGTACGTAAAAATTGGATACAAATATGCCATCAAAGAAATGCCTAAATCACTTACTAGATTCAACATCCTCATTTCGCTTTGCATACACACCGGATAAGTTCTAGGCATCAAATTGCAAGCATGAAGTATACTACAATATCTCACTCACACAATGGAACAAATGGCTCAATAATGAAAATCAAAGAATACATAAACACATATATCCATATTGAATGCATAACATAATTAAGCCCATTTTTTCAAGTATAGGAGTCAAGTTCCAAAAGTCTAAGTGTTTCTACCTTTTCATGCATTTTTGAGTGACTTTCACAAAGTCTTCGTGATTTCTAAGTAAAGCACCTAGCAATCATAAGGTCTCAAATTCTTGCTCTCCTAAGTAAAGCACCTAGCATTCGTAAGGTCTCGAATTCTTTCTCTCCTAATGACTAATTTTCCTTAAGACGGTCTTCATCCATCCATCATCGGAAAAGTCATGACTCAATGACTAAAAAAAATCTAGACTTTCTACTAGTTCTAAGGGACTATCCACCGGAAAAAGTATCGAAAATAAAAATCAGAGGAACCCAAATAAAACTAAAACATCAACCAAAAAAATTACTACAAGTTAACTAGGCCAACCATATACAAATTTAGCAATGAAAGCATACATGGTATAATGAAGTTAACTTCTCCCATCCCACACTTCATCGGTAACACTGTCCTCAGTGCTAGAACAATAAAGTATAAGTAAAAGAGTGAAAGAAAAACTCCTCGGGCCTCTAGTCCTCATTTTTTGTGTGGGAAAGAGCAATATCCCCCATATAAGAATCATCCTTATCATCATCAGACTCTAAGTCAGAATCGGCTCTAGCCTGCTCCTCGTCTGTCACTCCATTCATTCTCAATTGCACATTTATATGCCGTATAGGTGACTCAGCATATTATCAATTCAAGCATGTCACTCACTAATGATAACACCAGACTATTATGCCCTTAGGATCCTTAGTCTTCATCACATCATGACATGACCCAACTATATAGGCCATGCGGGTACCTGCTCGACCCTACTCAGTAGGAGAACCCCTTTTTCCTTAAACAACAACATATCAATAAAACATAATCATTTATGATTCATACATTAAATCTTTCTTCATTTACATTAGTTGTTATGACTCAATTAAAATAAACATAAAGGAACCTCCCAACTAACACGACTTTTTCCCAAGATCTAGTCTGAACAGGTACAAGAGCTCTACTACTGAGTATTGATAAATAAAAGATACAACTTCATCCGCGGAAGAATGCAAAAGTTGTTGCTGAGTGACAATTAATCCAAGACGAACTTTATCCTGCCACAACCTACATGAAAAAGGCATAGCAAGAGTAGTATCAGTACACCACACGTACTGGTAAGCATCATCGGCCGACTACAGTTAATTCACATAACAACAAAATAATTGATAGAATCAACATGAAATAAAACTTAATTCTCACTTCTTTGTTTCTCTAAACTCTCCTCCTTGATAAATTACCCTAATCAAATAAATCATGCAATATTACCAATACAACTACTCATTTTTCAATCTGACTGCAAAATTAACTTACCATGTTGTCTCTGCAAAATTAACTTACCATGTTGTCTCTCTATTTTCGCTGTAGTACAGGTGAGCCCGCTACAGCGGTCCCTCTGCCGCGATGATATGCTCGCTGCAGTGGTATTCAGTAGACAGTAGCCTAGAACTCAGTCCCTTCAATTTCCTATCACGTATTTCATTCTTTAAGTGTTTCTAGCCAAATTTACCTAGAGACTCATCATCACAGTAATTCTCTCACAATATTTCTAATGTGTTATAATTCGTTCATGCAAACTCATTTATGATAGTCATGCCCTCCTATATAACACATACACACTAATTGTGATGTACATTCAACATGCATGCACATATATCACGTCTCTCAAGGATATCATCAAACAAGTATCATATATCATGCAATTCATATATTGTATCTTATTTCAGAAAATCTACCACACACACATACTTGTCGTTCATAGCATGATTATACCTATAGTAATATGGCAGGAACACGCCTCCATCACATCACTGTAACACTCACCCACACGAATCATGTACACACATGCTAGTGGGTCTTAATTATGCTAAATCAGTCATGACCTGCAGGGGACTCTAGAAATCCATGTACCATATCAATATGGTACCCTTTCCCACTCATACGCTCGTTCAGATGCTCCCCTCATACACGAGCTACTCAATAACAATATTCACTCGTCTGGATACTCCCCTCGGGCTCGAGCCTCTCATTCCAGGAAATAGTTAATATTTCATCCATTCTCATCCTTAAATCACAATAGGGTGCATTACATAATTGAATCCATATATGTAAATAAACCTATCAATTCATCAGAGTCTACGCTCCATTCCCTCACTTTCTCAAATACAACACTAAGTTCATATGATAGATTCATAACATGAAGTTCATTACACACTTCCACGTGATCTCAACAATAGATTATATTCATCTCATATCAACATGATAATTTCCATTTATTCACATAAACATGCCCATAAGAAGGAATGTCTGAATACCAATCAAATATAATAACTACATAAGCATACAATTCATTACGCAGGGTCTAACCCTATAACCATAACCTACCTCCATACGTATAGAATGACTTACATGCGGCAAACTTGAAAACCATGCATGCATTTTCTACTTACCATTTTCCATTTTATAGTTTAAGTGGTTAAATACTAATTATACCCTGTAGATTATGAAGAGTCGCGACCTGGCCCGCTCGGTAGATTGGGCTCCGTTACATCGGTATTTCTATTGATGTAGCGGTCTTGCTGTAGTGTTACCACTCCCGCTGCAGCAGTACTCCGATCAGTCCTCTTCCAGCCTTTTCTTACGGATCTTTTTCATCATGAACATCGTGCTTCACCATCATTAGTACATCTCGCCATAAAATCTCATCGTATTAGACCTCGTATCACAATAATATAACACAGCCATTCACGCTCATCATTAACATCAAGTTAACACCAATTTACGTGAGTTCGACCATCTCAAGGACATAGCTTATGTTCAAACAAGAAATTCATCATAAAATATATTATCTATACTTCATCAGCGTATTTCCATTTATTCTTTTAAAAATTCGTAAATCAGATTTCTGATCTCCTAACTCAGGACCTTCAACACATGCTATGTGGTTCTCGTAAACCACCCAAACCACGTAGTAATCACGGTTATCTTGCTCATTTTAATCAATCAAATCAATTCTATTAATATGGAACTTACATGCATCATTCAATTCACTTCCCTGATATTCTGGCGAAGTCATTATATCTATACTAATTCTCTCATTCAATTCCTCATATATGAGACACACAATTTCACGCTCTTGCCTCTTTATTCTTAGGGTTAATTTATAACTATGTGTGAAGCGCATTAATTACATGCACTTATATGTTTAGCTAATCGTAGTCTAACACAAAAGTGAGTAAACCATAGCCTACCTGGGTGCCAAACTTCGTCCGGATCATTTCCATCTGCAGCTATCTCATTCTTGATTTCCTCGCGGGAGTTCCTAGCCATGGTTGTCAAATTCCCCTTGAATCCACTAGTTTTTCCTCCAAAGTCTATTTTCTATTTTTAGAAGTTTTTAATAAATCCTCCTCAAGGACTAAGTTTTTAATATCCAAATCAGAATGGAATTGTGGATTTCTGATCCACGTCATCTGCTGCAGTGGTCATACCTTCCGTTGCAGCAGCTCCCCTGTGGCAGAAAACGTTCCTCCGCGGCGGACACCTTCTTGGGTCCACCGATCTTGACTATGTACGTTCTATTTTTTTTCTCTGTGTTCCCTTCATTTGTCGGGGATTTATCGTGAATTCCTAAAAATTTTAATTCGCCCAATTTTTATGAGGTCAAAATGTTGTAACAGTCGGATGGGTCGTTACACATCAATCCCCTTTGGGTCATACCTTGTCATATAATCCACTACCTCCTTCTCAATTTGATGCCCTTCTTAACACATCCTTAATAATTGCACCAACATAAACTGGCACCCCAATCATCAAATCATATACAAGACAACCCTCTCTCTCGTAACATGAGTCACATGCTTCTAGGACACCAAACAAGCACAAACAATTTTCAACCAAATTCTAGCTTCCTTACTTATATGTACATATAGGAAGGACACATGATACCCCTATTGTTGGTGGCGGGCCCACCGTGTGACCGAATTTGGGCTACTGAGATTGTGCTGAATTGCTCTATAGGGAGGTCTCAAAATCAAAATTTTAAAGTGCTATGGGTTAATACTAAGTGAACCAAGTAATCTATTCAAAACAGCAGGCGAAAAATTGACAATTTTCCCTATAATTTTCACTTGGTTTAACCTTTTTTTTGGATCCTAATTTGCTAGAAATTCCCTCACCATGTTGAAAATACATTCATCAAGATCATTAAACACAAAGTCAAGACCAAGAGTATGCAATCTATCTACAATGTGAGGAAATTCAGATCCCAAGCTTTCTCTATTAATAAACAATTCATGTGAATATTTTGATTCTTTGTGTTCCTTAAACCATTTCTTACATTCTTGCTCCATGACCTAACAGAGCCCAAATGCCTCAATGGTGGTTGTGGAAAGCTTACATGCTTATTTTGCTCTTCATTATCTCTCCTTTTTCCTTTTAGAACTATGGCTTGAAGAAGCCACTCCTTTTCCCGTTCTAGATTTAGGTGCCATTGTTGGTGAATTTTCAAGAAAAATGTTGTTTTTCGTGATTTAGGTGAAACTTTTTGGAGGAATTTGTGAGAAATATGAAGTTTTTGGAGAAAATATTGGTGTGTGGCGCTCTTGGGGTGAAGAATGGAAGAAAAAAAATTAGGTTTTTCTCTTTTAAAACACCCTATAGGTCGGTTTTGACCAATCAACCTGCACATTTTTTTGGCTGGGCAAGGCCTGTGTAACACGACACTTGATGCGCTATAACTTTTGTGTGTCGCGATGCTCCGTGCAGCGCCAGGGCCTTCACATCGTGCTATCCTATGCACTGATGTTTCCCAAATTACACCTCACAATTGAGATATAAAGAGGTCGATGTCAAATATAGAACCCAAAAAAAGTTGGGGTCGATCCCACAAGGAATATGGAAAGAACTTGAGTTAATGTGAATAGATATTACTATCAACTGACTTATTTCCTAGGGGGCAAAGAATTGAAAAATAAAATAATAAACAAGAGTAAATAACTAGTAGATTCTTAAATCAATTTCAATTAGTATTTAATCAACAAATTGACTAGGATTGTGTTCCCCATGACTTCATAACCACAAGGATTTTACACTAGTGATCTATTCTGGTGTTTAACATACAATATTGATAAATTAAGTTCACCTAAATGGTTGGTCCCCTATCTAGATGATTATCACTATGCAACTTGGTCCGTATACGGGTGTATGCTTAATTAACCCTTACCCTTAATATCAGATTAGCTATTCCCGGACAAGTTCAAGCTATTAGATGAGAGTTGATAGCCTCAAATCTCCGTTGTTAATCTCTTTTCCCATTCACTACCCCCTTGATTCGGTAAGTAAAAATAAGACAAGTTCCAATATTTATAACCGTTAATAAATAATCAAAATGAAGGAAAAAACAATACATGCATTAAACCCCGTTCAGGAATCACTAAGTATTTAACTTATGTGTGTTAATTCATCATGGTTCCCACAACCCTAGTTATGGTTTTAGCTACTCATATTTGAAATATCACAATTACAAAATATAGAAAAAATCATAGTTGTAACTTACGAAAATTCATAGAAGAAAACCACGTGTACTAAAAATAACTCAAAAACCGATGAACAAAACTTCAATGTCATTTGATTCCCAAAATCAAGAAAAAAGTTACAAACTTTATTTCCGGAACTAAGAAAGATCGTTAACAACACTAGAATCCATGTGAAAATAGTAAAAAATAAACTGTACACGGAAAATAAACCTAAATATTGTATTTATAGTTCCAAACCAATCTTATCCTAACTAAAATTGTATTCTAGGTCCGGCAGGGGTAAAGAGTCAAGTAATGACTCGTTAGGTCTCCTAACGAGTCGTGATCTGTGAAAATCAGTCGTCCTCGGCAGTAGGCCCAATCTTGATGATGTGTCACCTAACGACGAGTCATTAGGCCTCTCATGGTCTTGGTTCTACAAAATTCTAGTGCACACATGAGGGTTCATACCAGTGCTCTCCTGACGAGTCGACCAATCATCCAACAACTCGTTATGTCTTCCGTTGCCTTCACTGGATATTTTTCAGAAATCATCTTCTCAGTCTTCACGACTGGCTTAACGACTTGTTACCAGACGTAACGAGTCGTACCTTCAAGCGTTAATTGCACTATTTCTAAGCATTAAAACTTGATCTTCTCCCCACGACTCCAGGCACGAGTCGTGCATTGAGACAACGACTCATGGCCTGGGCATCAGCCTTCAGTTCAGTCCATTTATGCCTTACTTTGCCTATTTCCTGTTCCAAACTTGTTTTCTTGCAACATTTAACACAAACACATCATATCTATATAAACATACCTAGAATTTGCATATTTTCTTAGTTTTGAGTGTCGAAAGTGCCGTAAAATCATGGAACATCAACACCCTCAACGTAGAACATTTGCATTTCCTAAGGCAAAAACAAAATAAAATAAACTACTTCGACCCTTCAATCCAAAGAAATTTAGGAAAGCTACAGTAGTCACAACTCTTCATCAAGTCAAATTTTCTAACCCCTCCTTTATCGTACAAACTCAAATCATAATGCATATGCAAAATTTTCAACCATCACACAGAGGAATCAAAACATGGAAAAATACTATCACTTGCAGCCATGCACATAAATCTATAACACTGACCTAAACAGTTTGCAGACGATTTTGTTCACAAAATGCTCTCACCTCAAAGAAGTCCCACACTCACTCATGTGTATATGATTATATCAATGTATTTCTCTTGGGACTAGGTAAGATCATACTCGCTCTCTCAAAGAATTTCTAATTGTGTGCATGCAATACCATAGGCTTGCCTTTACTTTCAATACCTTGAATTTCAGACAGGTAACCAGAATCACTATAGGACTTTTTAAGCTTGTAACATAGGCTCGGGTTCGGGTATGGTACATATGGGACTAGTAGCTTAACCCTCCTTGGCACTACACACGCCTTGACTCCACTCTTAACCTTTCTTTCATATTTTCTCAATTTTTTCTTTACTTGCTTCTTCTTTTATTTTCATTTGCAACTACGAGTGCGGTGTTTCTTCTCTCAAGTATTCATTACTTTGACATTTTTTTCTTGCTCTCTTTCCCTTTACCAACATTTTTGTTCTTGTTTTTATTTTCTTTCATTACGCACACCGCACACACTCTTTCATTTTCATTACCCAATCTCATTTCATCCTACATTTCTTAATCACCCCTATAATAGCCACCCTCAACTTAGGCTATTTGCCTGATTTGAGGTTCATAGTATCTAAGGAGGGACCAGGCCAGAACAGGTTTATTTTAAATTAAAGCAGAATGGTGAATTTGTGTTAAAAAAAGAAAGATCAATTTAAGTTCAAAATTTGGATCAAGGGATATTTATTTTCTTTTGCTATGTCTTTTAAGGCTAAAGTGGACTCGTTAATAAAAAATGGCCTATGATCCTTTTCAAGTTTTCCATCCTCTATCTCGATACAATTGACCAGACAAGTTCTAGATTGGCACACACATCAGAATTTAACTATTAAATCTCGCTCACACATAGAACAGGCTGACATCATCACTTCTACTAACTGCTAGTTCTGGTACAACCATACAATAGTTAACATATTCACAGTTTTAGTGCCATACAAAGATTCACAAAGGTCATACTTGTCAATTTTAATACACACATAAAAATTTTTAGAAGGGGTATCACATTATCAGTTCAACTAAACTCAAAATCATGCTCTTGACTGCCTTAAGTTCACCTAACTTTCTTTCAACTGACACAAACAAATACACAAACATAAAAACCTAAATGTGCCGGTTCTACTAGACAAGGAACACCTGAGGGAAAAGATATCGGGGAAAAAAAACTCTCGGGTTATGTTCAGCAAAAATACACAGGTATCCCGCCCCACCCCCATCAAGAAAAGCATGCGTCATCCTCGACGCATATATATATATATAAAACAAGACCACGAAAATAGGGAACATACCTGTGCAACCTAGGTGTCTGCGACCTGGTCGGTGGAGGGTGCAGATACTCCTCCAGTGTCTTCTCTGATACCACCGGCTTGACCCGGTGTGTTGTCAGAACCAACTAAGCTCATCCCTAATCCACGAGCTCTCGCTGCCTCAACTACGGCCCTCTATCGAGCCTCCTCCCTGGATAAATGCAGCGCTGTCTCCATCTCTCTCTGCTCTCGCTTTTACTGACGGAGCAAAGATTCATCCTCCTCAAAACTCGCCTCCTCACGAGGCCTCTTTCCCTTATGTTGCGCCACCAGCTACTCAATGATGAAGTCAAATATCGGTGGTAGCTCTTATTCATTCTCATCCTCAATAACTGAATCACGAGTGGAGGGATCGCAGCTACCTGTCATGCGAACAACTCCCGCACCTCCACTCTGAGCGCTGCTACCTCCACATACCACCTTTTCAGCTCGGGCGCCTGTAGCTGTGCAAGACGCTCATCCATGCATCTCTCAAAAGCATCTAATTAGCCATGCAGTGATCTAGAGAGTGCCTCCAAATCCTTTGTAACCCACGGCTTAACTTGCTCCATCATCACCTTAACTTACAGAGCCGTGTATGCTTATTTTTTTTCAGCTTTTGCCAGTCGCCTAGCCATGTCAGTTAGGAATTTTTTGGAAATAGTGACTAGACCTGATGAATGAGCACTTGAGGGTGCAACACGTGGTCGCGGTGCAGCTGTTGTGGATGATGACTCTGGAATCTCAACAGTTGCGGGAATATCAGCTGCATCTGTAGCCTCAGGCTGGCTACCCATCTCTCTGGCCTCTGTGAGCTCTGCCGCCATCTCAGTAAATAAAGCAGCCTTATTCTGCATACCACTTCTCAATGCCTCTACCAATATGGTCGCTCCAGCGGATGCTGCAGCCTAACTCCTCGCTCTCATTGTCGGGTTTGTGTCATCTCTTATCAACTCGATATCGGTTATCTTGTAGACCACTATTCGCTGATCAACCGATGGCAACTCTAGCACCTTTGACTCCTGACAGAGTCAATCAATGAGGCTTGGAAAGGGAATGGTAGTTCCATCATTTATCTCCCGCTCTCAAATCTCTTCAATAATATACTGCGAGAAATTTATGGCGTACCCCTCCATGATGCTAGCTACTATAGCAGCTCTGTCAGGTGAAAGAATGTTATCATTGCGGTTGGTACCAGCCTGTGCCGAACTAGTGACCACCAAAACTTATCTTGAAAATTTAATGTGGCCTTCTTTATCTGGGACTCGATGCCATGCATCCATTCGACCAATGGACCTCTTGTGGCAATGACCCGTGACAGCCAAGTGTACTGCCTGATTCATTCCTCACTATTTAGCTTCTTGGTCTTCACTTTCTTGAGTTCAAATAGTCTGTGATTGAACCCGACTGTATTCGTCGGGGCATGATAGTCTGGCCCATAAAGCAGTCTGGAGATGGTCCTCTCAAAGATGTCTACAAGCATCTCCCGAACCAACACCTGTGTCAATACGGGCCTCTTCTTCCATTCTTTTACTACCCAATGCCAGACGTTGTAATGTGGTTGCATAGGCTACATAGAATTCTCTAACCAGGCAGGGGCTGTAGCTTCCCAATGGCTCAGTCAACCACCCGAACCTGTATTTATCGAACAAAGCTTGCAGCTTAGGGAGGTCCTTGAGCCCCGTGGTGACCAGTCTAGGCTCCTCGTAGATGCTCCTCTTTGGATGTCCTTTGTCATTCGGAGCAATATCCCTGTTGTAAATGACCCTCATACCATGAACACACCATCTCCTCACGAGCCTTGGTTGATCATTCGATGTATTTGAAGTCTCGGTCAATTCATCATCTGTGCTCCCTTGTTGAGCACGTGACTCATCAGCAACTTCTGCGTTTTGCTCAACCGTGGCGCCCTAAGGAGCAATCGAGACTGTGGCCCTAACATTCTTATTTGTTCGGCTTGGTGGGTCTCTTTCCAGTGGAGTAGGAGCATCCACCAAGGCTGTCATATTAGTAGATAGTTGTGCCCTACCCCTAGTGGATCTCCTCACCAGCTGCTCTTCTGACAGTTTGTATTCCTCCTCTGAGCTTCTCGACTCTTCAGAGGAGGAGGGCTCATCCCAAAGTCTGCGGTATGACGGTTGACTCCTCTTCGACACTTGTTTCTTGGCCGGATCTTTCTTTGGTGTATCCTTCGGAGCCATTGTACCTGTGTAATATCAGTTAGTATACGAGATGGGATGAAAAAAAAAGAAATTTTAACTGTCTCTCTACAGAGAAAACGAGTGACTTAACGAGTCATTGCTACTAGCCACGACTCGTGAGGTCAATTTTGGCTCCAGGCTGAGTTTTTTCTTAGACCAGTGAACTTAATGACTGGTCACAATGAGTCATTACCTGAGGCGACGACTCGTTAGACTAGTTTTGTGGTACACTAGTCTGTATCTTCTATTTTCCACTCAGGATGAGCTACACAATAAGTCATTGGGTGATACCACGTCTCATTATGTGGCTCGTGCTCAAGAGTCTATGAAAAGTACCATTACCCATGTTCCATATCAACTAAATTAAAGTTCCCACAAGCACAGATCATCATATTTATTAAGGGTCCCGTGTTCAAATTCACATACAAGCATCCTGGCACTAGGGTTCCATAAAACTCATGGTATTTGTTTGAATTTACAATTATTACATGAGAAAACAAGTAGATCAAAGTATAAAATAATCGAATACTCACAGTAATTTCAATTTGAGCAGAAGAGAGTTTTGAATTTGAAATCGCGATAGGATTGGGTATTTGAGCAACTGAGTGTGATCATGTGTGTGTGAGTGCTTTGCGAGTGAGTACTGATTTTGGATTGATGAAGAAGTGGGGATTTTTGAAGTTAAAAAGTGAGCTTTGAGTTCGGATGAAATTCAGGAGGGCAAATATCTTGTGCTTTATATGTTAAAAGAACATATTACCCTAACTGTGCGTGGGTCGGGTCAGGTGAAAGTTAATTAAAAACATACCACGGCCCACATAATGGTTTGTTAAGAAGAGAGATGACTCGTTTTGTTATTCATTCAATTTACTAGGTGTCGAGTCTTACTTGGGACCTAACGACTTGTGGTGCTACCCAACGAGTTGTGGCATGAGTCGTAGGCCCTGAACTGCAGTATCTTCCTGAGGGTAACTTGATGAATTGTTGGGTCTCCAAACAATTTGTTAAGTCATTCGTTGGCACCTCTTTCAGTTTAATTCCATCTTTGATCCAGTAGACTTGACGGAAGGCCCCACGATTCGTTGTCACTGGCAACGACTCGTTTGGTCAACCATTGTGTTTTCTACAACAATGCTCACGATCCATTTAACGAGTCGTTTGGTCTGATGACGACTCGTTCTGTGCTTTTTGGCACCAAACTTTTAACTTCAAATTTCCCATCTTAATCATCTGCACACATCAACACACGTAAACACTATATTTTTCTTACAATTACAACTTGGGTTGTCTCCCAAGAAGTGCTTGATTTAACGTCGCGACACGATGCAGGTATTTTGAATACTCAGACTTCACCAAAACACCTCCATGGGTTGCCTCCCATTAAGCGCTTGATTTAACATCACGGAATGACGCAATTCCCTGGGTTACTCAGATTTCACCCAGAGCCCAGAGATCCACCAGCTTTATTTCTTCGCTTCTCCCCAGATAAGCTTTCACCCGTTGAACGTTAACTTTAATGCATTTTCCTTCATGATTTTCCAATTCAATTTCCCCATGGGAGAATACTTGAACCACTCAAAAACTCGAAAAGGCCCCAACCATTTGGACTTTAACTTGCCAGGAAATAAGCGAAGCCTAGAATTAAATAGTAACACCATATCACCAGGGCTGAACTCTCTCTTCTCAATCTTTCGGTCATGTTGAATCTTCATTCTTAATTTATAAATTTCAGATCTCTCATAGGCTTTCAAACGAAATTCATCTAGCTTATTCAGTTGATCAAGCCTCAAGTTCGCAGCTTCGCTCCAATCCAAATTCAGCTTCATAAGCTCCCACATAGCTTTGTGCTCAAGTTAAACCGAAAGATGACATGCTTTTCCATAAACAAGCTAATACGGAGACATACCTATATGAGTATTGAATGCGGTCCAATAAGCCCATAAAGCATCATCTAGCTTTCTTGCCCAATCTTTCTGGTTAGCATTCACAGTCTTCGCCAAGATGGTCTTTATCTCCCGGTTTGTGACTTCAACCTGCCCACTAGACTGCGAATGATAGGGTGTTTCCACTCTATGTTTTACCCCATATTTTTCCAATAAAGAATGAAAAAACTGGTTACAGAAGTGTGCACCCCTATCACTAATGATGGCTCTGGGCGTCTCGAATCTCGCAAATATATTCCGCTTCAAGAATGTTGTGACAATTTTCCCTTCATTATTTGGAAGCACCATTGCCTCTACCCATTCGAAACATAGTCAACAATAACAAGTATGTATTTCATCCCGTTTGAGCTCACAAATGGTCCCATAAAATCTATGCCCCACATATCAAATAGCTCAATGACGAGGATGGAAGCAAGAGGAAGCTCATGCCTCCTTGATATGCCTCCTTGCCTTTGGCATGCATCACATGCCTTTGCAAAATCATGTGCATCCTGGTGAATGGTTAGCCAATAATACCTACACTGAAGAATCTTGTGGGCTATGCGAATCCCACTGTGGTGACCCCCAACAGGGGATGAGTAGCAGGACTCCAGTATACGCAGCATCTCTACCTTGGGCACACATCTTTGAATCACCCCATCAACACATATGCGAAACAAGTAAGGCTATTCCCAGAAAAACTTCCGCATGTCAAACATAAACTTCTTTCACTGGTGAAAAGATAAGTGCTCTGGTACAACATCAGTCACCAGATAATTAGCAAAGTCTGCAAACCGTGGGATGAGATCTTGTGAGGCTGCTAAAATCTGCTCGTCAGGGAATGCATCATCTATGTCACGCTCATCTCGAAGTGTTGCATTAGGTTCCAATCTTAATAAGTGATCCGCCACCTGGCTTTCGGTCCCTTTTCGGTCTTTTACCTCGAACTCGAACTCTTGTAGCAGCAGAACCCATCGAATCAACCGTGGCTTGAAATCCTTCTTTGCCATAAGATATCTCAAAGCTGCATGGTTTGTATGGACTATCACTTTAGTTCCAAGAAAGTATGTCAAAATTTCTCAAATGGCTCGAAATTTCTCAAATGCAAAAACTACAGCCAACAACTCCTGTTCTGTCACAGTGTAATTTTTTGAGTTGCATCTAGAGCCTTGCTAGCATAATAAATAGGATGGAAAATCTTTTCGCGCCTTTGACCCAACATAGCTCCCAGGGCCACTCCGCTAGCATCACACATAACATCGAATGGTAAAGATCAGTCAGGTGCTACTACAATCGGGTTAGTGGTCAATCTCTCTTTTAGGCATTCAAACGCCTTCAGACATGCCTCATCAAAAAAACTTCACCTCCTTCTCGAGCAGTTTACACAAAGGATGTGCAATTTTGGAGAAGTGCTTGATGAATCTTCTATAAAACCCTACATGACCCAAAAAGCTTCGAACACCTTTTTTAGAAATTGGAGGTGGTACACTAGCAATTACCTCGATCTTGGCCCGATCCACCTCGATACCTTTACCAGAAATTTTATAGCCTAGAACTATACCTTCTTTGACCATGAAATGACACTTTTCCCAGTTAAGAACCAAGTTGGTCTCTTCACATCGCTGCAGCACCTTGCTCAAATGAGCCAAACAATCTTCGAATGAATCAGCCACCACCAAAGATTCATCCATAAAGACTTCAATGATGTCTTCCACCATGTCAGAAAATATGGACATCATGCAACGCTGAAAAGTGGCGGGCGCATTACATAACCCAAACCGCATCCTCTTAAATGCAAATGTACCATATAGACAAGTGAACATAGTCTTCTCTTGGTCTTCAGGGGCTATAGAAATCTAATTGTAACCCGTATAATCATCAAGGAAACAGTACCATCCTTTGCCTGCAAGTCGGTTTAACATCTGATCTATGAATGGCATTGGAAAGTGATCTTTCTGAGTCCAACAGTTCAACTTCCTGTAGTCCATGCATACTCTCCAACCAGTGACCGGTCTGAGTGGAATGAGCTCATTGTTAGCATTTGGGACCACCATGATTCCTCTTTTTTTTGGTACACACTAAACTGGGCTCACCCATTTTCTATCAGCAATAGGGTAAACCACATCCGCATCCAACCACTTGATGATTTCCTTCTAGACCACCTCTTGCATAGGTAGATTCAACCTACACTAATGCTTAATGCTTGGAATGCAATATGGCTCTCGCTAGATCTTGTGAGTGCAAATACCGGCTGGGATTCCAATAATGACTGCAATGGTCCACCCAATCGCTTTTTTATATCTCTTCAAAATGGAGACCAATTCCTTCACTTGTCATTCCTCCAAGTCAGCTGCAACAATGACCGGTAAAGTGTTACCAGCTCCCAAAAATACATACTATAAGTGAGATGAAAGTGCTTTGAGCTCCAATACTGGAGGCTCCTCAATAAATGGCTTGGCTGGTGGGGTCATCGATTCTTCAAGTCAATATCGATATTCTTTGGAGCATAAGTGTATGACCCCATACCAACAAGTGCATAAACTATCTCTTCACCCCCATGGATCTCCTCAGCACAACCATTCATCAAGACTGCAACTATGTCATCAAGAATCAATAACCCCTCCATGGGCATAATTGGAAACTCAGTTTCCTAAACATCAATTACTGAGACCACCCTCATATCATTTGGTTGCTTCATGGATCTGCATACATTAGAATGGGATGTTATTGCACTACGGTGGTGCAAATTATCTCAGGTTCAAAGCTTACCATCCTCTTTCTAGTGACAAAGTCCTTCATGAATTTCGCATAGCCGTACATCTGCTCAAATGCCTCGACTAATGGGATGTTCACATATAATTGTTTCAACATGGAAATGAACTTGTGATACTTCCCATCTTTGACCTTTTTCTTCAATCTCCATGGAAAAGGGGGAGGAGGTCTAAGGATCGGTGTGAACTTTTGCGGTTCCTCTTTCTCCTTCTCGTTGCCAGATCCATGATCCTTTGCATTACTAGGAGAAGTCTTCACCACTAAATCATCAACTAAAATTGGATCCTCGGAATCTTCTATCTTATCACCATCAATCAATATGGGCTCTTCTGTCTCATTAATCACAACTAGCCTCGGAGGATCAATTGTTGCCTTCCCACTCCCAGTAGTGACTGCCATGCATTAACTGTCATTTTTCAAATTTTGCACTATATTGCTGGGAAGTGTGCCTTTCTATCTCTGATTCATCGCAATAGATATCTGACTCAGTTGCTGCTCAGTATGCTTAATGGCCACGACATGTGATTCCACCTTTTGATTCATACAAGAAATATCAGTGCGGAGCTCCTTGAAATGGCCTTTGTTGCCTCCATATGCTTAAGTACCTTGGACAACATGTCTTCTACCCTTGAACCATTAGACTCAATCTCAAGATTCCTTAGAGGGACATATAGATCTCTTCTGTCATTCTTGTACTCCTCATGCTTCTTCCAGTCTCTATTGTCTCTGTATTGGCCTCGGTTGTAATTATTTTCCCTGTAATAGTTTCTACCTTGGTTCCCCTGACCTTGACACCAAGAGTCTTGGTTAGACCATTGGGTTTTGGTCCGGAAACCCTCCCCTTGATCATTCAGATAATTAACTTCCTCCTCAGATTCTAATTCACCTCCATCGTTTCTCAGGGCCTTACCCTGAGAACCCACAACATTTACCTTTTCAGCTCTGACTCCCATCAAATTCTTAGCAAGCAGCCCCATTGTGGTCTTTATCTCCGCAATATCTTGATCTCGCTCTTCATCCTTCCTTCTCTACTCCGCAGATATACCTACTGCATAAGTACCAGCCGGGGTCTCCAACTCTCTTGTGTGCCATGTGTGGTTGGTTTTAGTGATTCTATCTAATAGCTCAGTAGCTTCAGTATATGTGTGACTCATAAATGTTCCACCAAACACGGTATCAGCCACTGCCTTGGTGTTAGTATTTAGAGACCTATAGAAATTTCCAACAATGTATCATCTGGGATCCTGTGGTTGGGCATCCTTTTGAGCTTCTTGTTAAACCTCATCCATGTCTCGTGAAGTGCCCTAGAACTTAACTGCCTGAAGTTGTATATCTCATCTATCAGTTGCAAAGCTCTGGAAGGTAGGAAAAATCTTTCTAGAAAAGCTCTTTTCAACTCCCTCCATGTAGTGATAGAATCGTTGGGCAGTTCTGCCAACTAGAGCGTTGCCTCACTCCCTAATGAAAAGGGAAATAACCTCAGTTGTATCGCATTCTGACTCACTCCCGGTTGCTTATATGCTTTGTAGATACCCATGAAATTAGTCAAGTGAGTATGTGCATCATCAGTTTCATGACCCACAAATATCCCCTTCATGTTGAGCAGTTGAATCGTAGCACTGGTAATATCAAACTTTTCCCCAACAGGAAAAAGGGGAGGGACAATAGCTCCAGTGGCACCGACTTCATCAATATCAGCATCATCATCCTCATCAAAATATCGGTGCCTCTGCTGATTTGGACCTCTGTTCCTTCTAGGTCGCTCTGCTTCAGCAACTAGGCATGCTCTTCAGCGACCCTTGCTAGCTCTCTATCTCTTGCCTGAGTTTGTTCCTCTGCCAACATTCTAGCTGTAGCTTGGTCCACTATCTTGCTCTTGTATGTTGGCAATTCTTCTCAGATTTCTCAATGTTTGTTCAAGTTCGTGATCGATTTGAACCAGGGATTTTCCTTGGATCCTAGTACTGGACATGCACGAACCTAAAACCTGTTAATAACAAAAACAACAAAAAAAATAAAAAGGAAATAACAACCAACAGTAAAGCAAACACAATTAACAAAAGCCTTAGCCGTATTCCCTTGCAACGGTGCAAAAATTTAATGTCTCACAAATTACACCTCGCAATTGAGATATAAAGCACTCGATGTCAAATATAGAACCCAACAAAGGTTGGGGTCGATCCCACGAGGAATATGAAAAGAACTTGAGTTAATATGAATAGTTATTACTATCAGCTGACTTATTTCCTGGGGGGAAAGAATTGAAAAATAAAATAATAAACAAGAGTAAAGAACTAGTAGATTCTTAAATCAATTTCAATTAGTATTCAATCAACAAATTGACTAGGATTGTGTTCCCCATGACTTCATAACCACAAGGATTTTACACTAGTGATCTATTCCGGTGTTTAACATACAATATTGATAAATTAAGTTCACCTAAATGGTTAATACCCTATCTAGATGATTATCACCACGCAACTTGGTCCATATATGGGTGTATGCTTAATTAACCCTTACCCTTAATATCAGATTAGCTATTCCCAGACAAGTTCAAGCTATTAGATGAGAGTTGATAGCCTCAAATCTCCGTTGTTAATCCCTTTTCCCATTCACTACCCCCTTGATCCGATAAGTAAGAATAAGACAAGTTCCAATATTTGTAACCGTTAAGAAATAATTAAAACGAAGGAAAAAACAATACATGCATTAAACCCCGTTCACGAATCACTAAGTATTTAACCTATGTGTGTTAATTCATCATGGTTCCCACAACCCTAGTTATGGGTTTTGCTACTCGTATTTGAAATATCACAATTACAAAATATAGAAGAAATCATAATTGTAACTTACGAAAATTCGTAGAAGAAAATCACGTGTATTGAAAATAACTCCAAAACCGATGAACAAAACTTCAATGTCGTTTGATTCCCAAAATCAAGAAAAAAGTTACAAACTTTATTTCTTGAACTAAGAAAGATCGTTAACAACACTAGAATCCATGTGAAAATAGTAAAAAAATAAACTGTACACGGAAAATAAACCTAAATATTGTATTTATAGTTCCAAACTAATCTTATCCTAACTAAAATTGGATTTTAGGTTGGCAGGGGTAACGATCCAAGTAACGACTCGTTAGGTCTCCTAATGAGTCGTGATTAGTGAAAATTAGTCGTCCTCAACAGTAGGCCCAATCTTGGTGACAGGTCACCTAACGACGAGTCGTTAGGCCTCTCGTGGTCTTGGTTCTCCAAAATTCTAGTGCACATGACGGTTCATACCAGTTCTCTCCTAACAAGTCATCCAATCATCTGACGACTTGTTACGTCTTTTGTTGCCTTCAGTGGATATTTTTCAAAAATCATCTTCCCAGTCTTCACGGCTGGCTTAACAACTCATTACCAGAAGTAACGAGTCGTGACTTTAGCCTATTAAGTGTACTGTTTCTCAGCATTAAAACTTGATCTTCTCCCCATGACTCCAGGCAGAGTCGTGCATTGAGACAACGACTCATGGTCTGGGCATCAGCCTTTAGTTCAGTCCATTTATGCCTTACTTTGCCTATTTACCGTTCCGAACCTGTTTTCTTGCAACATTTAACACAAAAACATCATATCTACATACCCTGAATTTGCATATTTTCTTAGTTTCAAGCGTTGAAAGTGCCGTAAAATCACGGCACACCATGCACTACCTAGGCCTGTGGGTCGGACTAGCCTAAGCGGTGGCATGGACGAATTTCTCGGCGTGGGTAGCTGGCTCTGGTGCCTGGGGCACCGGAACAGGTGGGGCTTGCTGATGCCCATGATGATTGCCATCCCCGTGGCCTTCATCATTTCCATTCCTCCTTCTATTCATTCTTCGAGGAGCCATAATTCTGCAATCGCGAATCGCATGAATTAAAAGGATGGAAAAGCTTCTCATCGCACGACATAGAATATGAACGAAGGGAACATTTCCTAAAACGTTTAGTAGCCTCTTCCCTGTCGATTGATTGAACGACGCGAGCCGGGCCGGGTCTCGATTCAGAAAGATGAAGGGCCCAAAAGTCTAAATAGGGGGTTACAAATTTCGTGCCATAGGTGTGGCGCGCTTCACACCCATGAAAAAGACTCTACCTAATGCATCTTTCAGACGCCATAGGACACTTCAAACCTATGGCTCTGATACCAAGTTTGTCACGATCCGAACGTACACCCGGATCATAAACACGGGACAAGGGACCCCGAGGGACCCCAAGTCGACCCATGGCTCATGCATACTACAAATATCATTCATATAAGCGGAACGATAATCATAAAGATATAACGAAAGCGTAATCATAACATAGCATCAAGAAATACCGATGTTTATATAGCCGATTACTACATACTTGTCCGAAAGCCTCTAGAACATAAGATTGATTGATGGGCCAACATCCCCAACTAACTCGACCAGTATTGAAACATAAAAAACATGGAAGTCTATCAAACGGCCCTCAGAACATGAGGAATCACCAATAAGCTGATATCGTAGGCTGGGATGGACTAAAGATGAGGATGAGCCTGAGATCCGGTCCCTGTATCATGAAACGATACAGTGTAGAAAGTATGCGGTCAGTACGTGGAATGTACTGAGTATGCAAGGTAAGTAAAACGGATATTTTTAAAAGTACATAAATTCATAAATAGACATAGAAGAAGGACATCGTGCTTGCATCAAACCTTCATAATGAACATAAGGCTCAAGACTTCTAAATCATTCATAAGCATTAGTTATCATAATCGTAAGTAACTTTATAAAAATATAACTTGAGCCAATACATAAACATAACAATGTATAAAAACATACGGAACAATGGGAGGACTCGTCATAACCAACACCATCATGGTAGAGCCTTTCATGATGCCCCAACTATCTCACTCAAGTGGGCAGAGCCGACCCTGGCTTGCCAGGAGAGGGTCGTGCATTAGGCGTGATATCACATTTGAGGGGATCATTATCAATACAATATATCATTAGAAACCCACAGTGGCATGTGGTTATGAGACACCGGAGTAGTCCTTTGAACGCCAGGTTGCTCGGTGCTAGACACGGTTCCTAAAATTATGCATATAGGCTCATACATGGATCATTAACATCATAAATAAAAATTCATTGGCTAACATATAAAATTTATCAACATTGATCCCCTTTAAAACATGCTTAGCCAAGAATCAAGGCCCCTTTATATTGGCCAACATTATAAATCGATAATTCATGAAATTCATTTCGTAAATCATAAATCATTCTTCATCATGTGGGCATTTTCCAATACTTCATCATACCCATAACATGGGTAACTTGGATTCATGAATTTCCATAATCAATAAACTTAAAATATTGAATATTCATCATAAATCATAATTTCCATGAACTTCCATAAATGGGCAATGTAGATTTAAAAATATTGAAACATGAATTTAAGAAAATAATAGTAAAACCTGCCCATCATGCAAATTTCCATAACAAAAGCTCAATTCAAACATACCCATAAGGAGAAATCACATTTACATGCTTTGGGTAAAACCCCATGGAAATTGAGTAGGAGAATTCATGAATTAACTTGAAATTGGGCATGGATATGGATGAACTTAAGGTTTCTTGAACACCCACCAAGAACTTGAAAAAAAATTAGGGAAGAAGGCCTTGAATCTCCCAAAACCCCTCTAGAATCCTTGCATGAGAATGGGTATGCAATGGGGACTTAACTCCTCTTATCATACTCAAAAAATAACCAAAATGACGTAGTTTAGGGACTAAAAATGAGAAAAGGTCGAAAATACCCTTAAAATAATTTTCTTGAAAACTGGTCCGAGCCGACCAACGACCGATCCAACAGGTCGTGGTAGCATACCACGACTTTTCGTATCGAGTCATTGAGTCCACAGCCTCATGACATGCCTCAGATCCCTTCCCACGACTCGTCGGGATGAGTCGTTTCTTCAAACCACGGGTCGTTGAATCGACCGTCGTCAGCCCTTGACCAAATCTGACCTCTCTTTTCACGAGCCTCACCACGACTCATGGTGGCATATAATTATTCGTGGTCTTCATCCATTGAATGCACTGGAAATTTCAACCAACAAGCAACGACTTGAAACAATGGGTTGTTATCTCTCACCACAGATTGTGGGATGGCCCATTGCTTCCTTTTGAGCCTGTGTTCAGTCCTTCTAACGACTGGTAACAATGGCTCGTTGTTCCTGACAACGAGTCGTTACACCGTCCATTGTCACCACTACTTCCCTGACTTCCCAACCCACGACTGTATATGACGACCCGTGGTATTCTACCATGAGTCATAGGGTCATCCGTTCTGTGATATTTTTTCCAGTTTTCTGCACTTTTTAATTTTTAACTCCCAGGTCTATTCTTAAGCCTTTTCGGGGTAGTACAGCCAACCTTGTTCTTTACATTGTATTTTTCCAACAGGTTATTGGAAAGTCGGTTACAAAAGTGAGTACCATCATCGCTAATGATGGCTCTGGGTATACCAAAATGGGTAAATATATTCTTCTTCAGGAATCGAGTAACTGCCTTTGCATCATTGGTAGGCAATGCTACAATCTCCACCCATTTGACACATAATCAATCGCTACTAAAATATATATGTTCCCATTTAATAGGATGAAGGGTCCTATGGAATAAATTTCCCAGCAGTCAAACACTTCTACTTCCATAATGTCTCTTTGAAATGCTCCCTATTCTCTGACAGTTGTCACAACATTTAGCAAACAAATATGCATCCTTGAATAAGGTGGGCCAATAAAATCCAGCTTGAAGGACCTTTGTTGCGGTTATATCCCCCCTATGTTGTCCACCGTAAGGTGAAGAATGGAAGCTTTCCAAAATCTGGTACACTTCCCCCTCAGGAACACATCTTCTGACCAGCTGATCAGGGCCTATTTTGTACAAGAAGGGTTTATCCCATATGTAGAATCTGCTATCATGAAGAAGACTCTTTTTTCTGTCCAGGGTTACATCAGGTGGATATACACCGTTGACCAGGAAATTCACTATGTCAGCATACCATGGTAGCTCCAGACTGTGCACTACAAATAGATGTTCATTAGGGAAGGTCTCAACGATATCAGCCTTGCAGTCTATATGCTCCCTGTCCTCCAACTGAGAGAGATGATCTACTACTTGGTTCTCTATGCGTTTACTGTCTTTGATCTCAATATCAAATTCTTGCAGTAGCAGTATCCACTGAATGAGCCTAGGTTTAGCATCCTTTTTTATAGACAAGTACCTGATTGCAGCATGATCGATGTACACTATCACCTTTGTCCTCACTAGGTAAGCTTGAAATTTATCAAAAGCATACACCACCGCCAATAACTCTTTCAATCATGGTGTAATTTTTTTGAGCTACATCTAATGATTTGCCTGCATAATAAATGAGATGAAATCTCTTTCTCCTATTCTGCCCTAAGACAACTCCTATGACAAAATCACTGGCGTCGCACATCACAATGAGTGGTAATGACCAATATAGAGCAATGATGATTGGAGCTGTGTTCAGCTTGTCCTTCAGTGTATTGAAAGCCTGCACACATTCTTTATTGAACTCAAACTTCACATCCTTCTCCAAGAGTTTGCACATTGGGTTGGCTATTTTAGAGAAATCTTGAATAAACCTCTTGTAAAATCCAGCATGTCCTAAAAATTGTGCACCCCTTTTATAGAGACAGGGGGTGGTAGCTTTTCAATGGCTTCATTCTTGGCCCTGTCGACCTCAATACCCACCTTTGAAATTTTATGGCCCAGGACTATCCCTTCACGTACCATGAAATGACACTTTTCCAAATTCAATACAAGATTGGTCTCCTCACATCTGGCTAATACCTCATCCAAATGATTCAAACAGTCATCAAAGTCACTCCCACAGACTAACAAATCACCTCTGAATACTATCACAAATTTCTCCACCATGTTTGTAAAAATAGCTAGCATGCACCTCTAGAACGTTCCTAGAGCATTACATAGTCCAAACGACATCCTTCGAAATGCAATGGTGCTGAAAGGTCAAGTGAAAGTAGTTTTCCCCTGGTCCTCCTATCCGATCATGATCTGATTTTTACTTGAATACCCATCCAAATAACAATAGTAGTCATGCTCGGCTAACTGGTCTAACATCTGATCCAAGAAGGGCAATGGGAAGTGGTCTTTCCTGGTGGCTGCGTTAATCTTTCGGTAGTCAATACAGATCCTCCACCCTGTGACTATTCTCTGGGGTATCAATTCATCTCTCTCATTACGCATCACTGTCATCCCACCCTTTTTCGGGACACACTAAACCAAGCTCACCCAATGACTATCTGAAATTGGGTAGATGACGCCTGCATCTAGCCACTTTATTATCTCCTTCTTTACTACCTCCTTCATGATTGGGTTCAGTCTCCGCTGGTGCTCAACACTAGGTCTGGCCCCCTTTTCTAGTAGTATCTTATGCTTGCAAAAGGAACTGTCTATCTCTTTTATATCATCTATTGTCCATCCAATTACCGTCACATGATGCCTTAGCACTCCAGTAACCTGTCAACTATCATGCCCCACCTTGGGAGGCATGAATGGCGCCTTTGCTATACTGAGAAACAGGTTGACCTGTCTGGGCATATGCACCTTTGGTGCCTACCAATAATTCAAAATCAAGAAAGCAAACTACTATATCTCGGTTGTAAATGCAGCCTAAGGCCGACAAAGCCACACAGTAAACCTATAAAAGAAAACAGCCAATCTAGCAACATAATAAAAAGAGGATCCTATGCGGGCACGGCAAACCCAGCAACATAACAAAAAGAGGATCCTATGCGGGCCGACAAGACCACCATATTGTCTAGTCATAACATAAGGAAAACTAGCAGTCATATTCATACTATAGCCGACAAGGCTGCTAACTTACTAGTTAAACTAGGCCCCACACGGCTAACACACAAAATATAACATACATAGGCCCCACACGGCCAACAACCAATAACTAGAAACTGTATTTTGTAAGCCTTTAAGAGTGGGATAATGATCGGGACAGGGCCCCAGCCTACTAAAAACTGTACAATGAAAATTGCAAACATTTCTAACTATCAACTTTGGAGAAAAGGAGCTGACTGAACTACTAACTCTAGCTGACGGCTAAGAAAGTCCTGAACCACGTCTATCCGCACTTGCAGGCAAAGATGCAGTGCTCCATAGTTTCCCGTCAGTACAATATGTACTGAATATGTAAGGAAATAATGAAAATAAATGAATAGAACTAATAAAAGAACTGAAAGTAAATAATACGAAGGATAAGAGTTATAACCTGAATAGCCTCACAACCTGAAGTATAACTAACAAGTAAGTAATACAAACAAGAAACTTACCTGGCCCCTATAATCCTGGAAGGTACAATCAGCACAGAATAACCCACCTGGGCCCCTATAAGCCCTGGAAAGTATAATTCAATCTATTTACCCCTAACATAGTCAATATGAGTCAATGTGTAACTATAGCCAATCTACCTGGCCTCTGGGTTTGCAACTGAGCCCGCTGGACTCCTATAGCTGTGTTTGAGCCCTTTAGGCTCCTGTAACTGCAACTTGGGCACACAAGGCTCGACGGAGGGTCAGTGATACCGATACAACATAAAAGAAGAAGCCCATTCGTCGATGGACTGTAATATGGCCTTATAGGCCTAAATATAGTCATGTTAGACAACATATAACTCCTCAGAGCGATCTAAAGCCCCATAGGTGATGACACAATAGTAACCCTGAGGTTGGTCGACGGAAGACTATATAGGGTGGCATCAGTCCCAACCGAAATAGTAAACATTAATCTCAAACTATCTGAAGCAGATAATCACAATACACATATTACGACTCTCTTACAAAGACATAGGTCGTATTACTATATGACAGGAATAACTTGCCAAAGAGATTAACCTTAACATACCTCGAATGTCAATTCTCGTTTCTCCAATTAGTTCCAACCTGTAGCCAGCGATTCCACTCATTTTTCGCCTTAACGCTAAGAGAATAAGGCTATTTTTAATACTAAGACTCGGCAAACAATGATATCTTTCGACAATATCAACTATAATTGAACTCCATTTAATTCAGCCAAAAACTCATAAATTCTCAAGAATTTAGAAGGTATAAATGCATACCTATCACTTTTAGTCGCTTAGGACTCAATTAGAAGTGATTCCGAAAACTTTTACTCAGCAGGGTTCTGGTACTCTGAGCAAATTTTCAAGAAATAACTTCGCAAGGACGTTCCTCGTAGGCCTAGAACTCGATATCCAAGACAAATTTGCATTTGGATGGAGTTTAATAACGTAAATGTTTAATGAACTTAACTTGAACTTAAGTCATATATATAGGTTGAAGTCAGTGGCAAGCGGGTGCAGCACACCATCCATCGCGCCAGGCAAGAGGCGTAATGCGCCAGCTATGGCATCAGCCTGGCAGGCACGGCGCAGCACCCACTGCGTCTGGCCTCTGGCCAAGGCCTCCTGCTCGTTCAATTCGGTGCTCGTGTACTCACCCCCCGAGCCTCTCTTCGCATGCGTCATACTCCAAAACTCTCAACATACGTACCCACACGTCCGTTAAATGATAAAAAGTTACGGGGAATAATATCAACCTATTTATCAAACAACAATGCAGATATTATCACTGCCTAGAAAAGCATATTTCAAATACACAAGTAAAGGTTTTAATTCAAGTGGGAACTTTTTTAGTAGATAGGTTTGGCTTTTCCCAAGTCAAAGGTTTGTCAAGTGTCTCCAAAGGACCCTCTTTGCTAACATGAGTGTAGGTGGCATACAGAACTACTAAGCATTCGGTCTTCTCTGAACTATCTCCCTCTTTTTTCTCATATACCAGTGCTCTCCTACGTGGATCTTCCGATGATAAATATTGCTCTAAAACCTTAGTATACATTTCTAGCTCTGCTTCCATAATGGCCTTAAACTCCTCATAATGGGGTGGAAATCTTATTGCCATGATCACATCAAAGACAACCTCCTGACCATCCAGAATCATCAACATCTTGCCTGACTTCACCTTTATAACTGCATAGGTGGTGGCTAGGAATCCTCTCCCCAAAATGAGTAGGACTGCTGCACTTGCTTCATAATCCATGATTATGAAGTCCATCAGTAAGATGAAAGCTCCAACCTTGATCAAGACATCCTCTATGATTCTGTCAGGATAAGCAAGAGACCAATTAGCAAGCTGCAATGTTATTGTGGTCAGATGTGGTTCACCTAAACCCAAAGTTCTGAATAAGGATGCAGGCATCAGATTAATGCATGTACCCAAATTGCATAGTGCTAAACCAAATTCCCTGCTCCAATCGAAATCGGACTAGTGAAGCTCCGGGGGTCTTTCAGCTTCTTTGGAATTTTGTTCTGCACCTGAGAACTGCACTCTTCTATGAGAGCCATAATCTCAAACTCCGTAAGCCTCCTCTTGTTTGCCACAATATCCTTCAAATACCTAGCATACTTTGGAACTTCCTTCAAAAGCTTCACAATGGCAAGTTAACATGTACCTACTTCAACACATGAAGAAATTTCTGGCAAACTGTGTCCTCCTACTTTTTAAGTCTTTGTGGAAATGGAGAGGGTGGTATGGCTTCTACAAACTTTGACTTTGAGTTGCTTGACTCACCAACCTTCTATCTGGACATCAAAACCTGCTCTTCATCAACTTTCTTATCTTTGGGGATCACCTCACCTAGCTCTTTACACTGGGCAAAGAAATTGCACTCACATTTTCCTTAGGGTTCTTCTCAGTGTTACTCGGAAGTGCCCCTTGTGATCTATTAATCTACAGAAGGGCCAATTGCCCTATATGTCTCTCCAGCTCGTGAATGGACATCTGCATCTTATTAACCTTCTACATCTGCTGAACCATCTATGTTTTCATTATTTCTTCTAATGAACTGCTCAGCTGCTGCCCTTGAGGCCTTGGATGGTTGTCCTGGGGCCTTTAAAATTTTGGATTCCCTCCGAATGAGGGATTGACTACATTCCTATACCCCTGGTTGTCAGTATTACCTTCAAAACCTCCACCATTACCTTGTTATCCTACAAAATATACATATTCTAGGTTTAGTGGACAACCTGAATAGGCGTGGCCTTCTCCACACACCTCACATGATGATGGTGGAGTCTTGACCTGGTGGACTTGCTGAACCTGACTTCCTACTAGTGTGATTACAAGCTTGTTGATCACATCCTCCAGCTGACTAATATCTGCTCGGATTTGTGCTACACCATCTACCTTAAGCTTTCCTAGCACCTTGGCATTTGTGAATCCTCTACTTGAGTCCTGATAGTCCTGACTCCCCGCTGACATAAGGTTCAAAAGAGCTTATATTTCATCATAGCTCATGGACAAATTTTTTTCCTGTGCAGTAGCGTCAAGAAAGATTTTTGGCTCCGGTTTCAACCCCTCTATAAAATTGTGCCTAATAATCTCCTTAGGCTGCATATGGTGCCAGCAATCTCTCAAGTATCCCTTGTATCATTCCCAAGCCTATGCCAAGGTTTCACCATCTCTTTACACAAAACTAGAGATCTTTCCTCTCAACTCTTTTTTCCTCTTTGAAGAGAAGAACCTGTTGATGAATTTGTTGGAAAGAACCTCCCAAGTAGTGGCGGAACCTGCTGGCTCATTCTGAATCCACTCCTTGGCTTCACTAATCAACAAGAACAAAAGCGTGAGCTTAGCATACTCATCTGATACGTTCTGATAGTGAAAGTTCTCACTAAACTCCACAAACATCACCAGATGTCTGTGAGGATTCTTGTGCGGCTTGCCCTAATATTGACAAGTATTTTGGACCAACCGCACGGTCCATTCCTTCAACTCGAAGTTTCTAGTGATGGATAACTTGATGATCCCTTTAGAAGCATTCTCAAAGTTCAGCCTAGCAAAATTCAACATTGGAACCCTCTCTTGGTCGTTGCCATGTGCTTGCTCGTTATTCTCCATAGTTAACCTGCTAAAGGTTCTCTCAATATTAGGATCAAAAGAAGCCAAATATGGTCCTGACTTCTTGTAGTTGGCAGACACTGGACACATAACACCTATAAACTTCACAATAAATAAACAAAAGCATAAAATATAGAATAGCGAAATAAAAATCCTAACCTACAAATTATTAATCAATATTCAAGTCTCCCAGCAACGGCGCCAAAAACTTGATGTCGTCTAAGTGCACGCAAGCGCACATGTTCATCAAGTAATATAGGACAATGATGTCCCGATTATCGATCCCTTAGAGACTTGTCAAATTAATCTCTCAAGGTTAACTCTTTATTTCTCTACTCTAAATAAACAGATATAAATGCAGAATGGTTCGTGGAATTAAACTATTAAACTTGAAATGAAAATGAACTAATAAACTAAAGCTGTTGCAACTTGTTTTGTATTTTAAATGATGATGAAAATCTAGGGAAATGGCACTTTCGCTTCAGGTTGAGTTATCAAGACTTGATTAAACTAGATTAATTCTTCCTAAGGTTTCTAGTTGCAACTTACTATCCTATTTCTTGCCACTCTCCTGAGCATCCATGAACTATCTCATGAACCTTAATGCCTATATTGCTATGGTCGCAGGAGAAACATGAAACAACGGCTATGCCTACGTGTATATAAACTAAACAGGGTTGAAGGGTATATCCCTATCCTTATCAACAACTTCTAACCTTCAACCTATGGGCCAAAGGATCTTTAAATTTCTATTTAATTTTCTTTTAACCCTTTCAGGTTCCTCCCATGAGTTCAACCAAAAGCCAACATATTTATTCCCAAGATTATCAGTATAGCAAATAAGAAATTAAAATAAGTAAATATAAACAACCTTTGAATGAAGGATCAATAGTAGCAATAATCAGTCTTTCAAACTTCAACCATAGCTATGGCCAAAACCCTAGAATAAGCGTTTAGTTGCCCATATTCAAGCGGAAAAACAAAGAGATCATCATCATTCAAACTAAAATGATAGAGAAAATAAGAAACCTAAGTTAAGAACTTGTCTCTCCTTCAAAGCTGTTGTCATATCTCGAAGGTTCCTAAGACTAGACCCGAGCTTTGAAATGTGTTGAGCAGAAAAGGGGAAAAAATTTTCACATGAAAACTCATGGTACGAGTCATGATGATAAGGTACAACTCGTAGGAAGTGTTCGTAGTTTGAATCTGCGGGAGGAGTCCAATGACAATGAGTCAAGGTACGACTCGTGGGATCATATTACGAGTCATAGAATGAACCGAGGTTTGAGGATTGAGTTACCCTTGTTGGAAGGTACAAATCATCGTATGAACAATTGTAGGACATAACGAATCGTGGCTTGCATCCTTGAGAAGGAAATGAGGATCTTGGAAACAGTGATCATGGGTGGATCTAACGACTCATAAGTTGGTGGTACGAGTCGAGGTCTGACCAGTGGAAAACTTCAGAAATTCATGGAAAAAAAGTGGCAATTATGACCACCATGAGTCATGGTATTGAGGTACGACTCGTGCTGTGAGTCGTGACACTTGGCAGTGTTAAATTTTCTATGATTTAAGTAAGGGTATTTCCATAATTGTTAAGCTCCTAAGCCTAAACTATGTCGTTTTAAGCTTTATTAGGAGGGTTTTAAGAGGTTTAAACCTATTATAAACCTTCCCCTCCCATGCATGCAAGCCTAGACCTCTCCTTGAAGATCAAGCCTAGAATCCTCCAAATTCTTCTCAAAATCCTTTGGCTTTCTAGGGTAAGTATAGATTTAGTTTTTTCAGGTATGTGAGGCTATGAATGAGGGTTCCTTTCACTCTCATGTTCATAATTCTCCTCAATTTCATGAATCAAGTCTCAATTCAATTATGATCAAAAAGGGATTTCAATCTAATTTCATAGAATTCTTACAAATTGTGTATGGGTCAATCCCTCTATGTTTTAAAGTATGTTTGATGATTAATAGGAAGATTCGATACATGTTTTGATTATAAATTCATGAGTTCAAGTTTTAGATATTTTTCCCAATTATGCAAGTTCATTAAAAAGTTGGTTTATGATTGATGATTTCAAGTATGATGAAGTATCTAGCATGTATGTATGTTTACTAATTACCCATATATGAATCTATGATTTTGACTAGTGAAGTCTATTTTAAGTATGCATGATCTTTAGATTTTGGATAATCCTTCTCAGATTTAGCATGTTTTCATAATTCAGTTTAGTTCTATAAATCATCTTACCATATGATTTTGGAGTCTATACTGCCACTCTCAGCTTATGTATGGTTTCAACGTCATTGAAAAACGATAGTGAAAACTTTACATGTTTTTTGGAGCAATGTCTAGCACCGAGTAGGCCAGGGGTTCATGAAAACCCCAGGTCTCAGAACTACATACCAACATAGGATTTCACATTTACTTTGGGACCTCCCTTGTAAGCTTCCCCTTCCCCGAATAGGCCTTCAGCTTGATATCGATATTGTTGTAGTGGCCTTAGCCCTAGAAAGGCTTTGGACGGCTCTGCCCACTTGAGTGTAACAGTTGGGATCACATAAGCTCTATCATGATGGTGTCGGTTATATGGCGAGTCTCTCATTGTTCCTCATGATCTCAGTTATGCATGTTTATCAGTTATGATATTATGTTTTCAGCAGGTTTGACCCAATGATCAGGTTATTAGTTTTACTTATGAATTTTAGTTTCAGCTTTGGGTCATTCAATTCAATTGAGATCTAGTTTATGACTATTCATGTTTTCAGATATCAGCATGTAGTCCCTATGCTTATGATGTTATGACTTATGATAATATACATGATTTTAGTTTATACTTACTCAGCCTATTTTACTTACTTTGCATACTCAGTACATTCCAAGTACTGACTACATACTCCATGTTGTATTGTTTCATGATGAAAGTCCTAATGATCAGACTCAGCCGTTGTTAGTCTTGCTCTTGTTCTAGTTCAGACCCTGCTTTGGGTGAGTCCACATCCTCTAAGGACATCTATCTTTCAGTATCATTATGTCAGTTTGTTTCAAACTTTTAGTGAGATAGTTGGGGATGTTGTCCCATCAGCTCGTCAGTGATGTTAGAGGTTTTTCATACAATATGTAGAATCTTAGCTTGTCAGTATTGTCTATGTATGGTTGATGCATATTCTTTCGCTATTTCAGAATTCAGTTATCAATTTTTCTTAATGTTGATCTTTAGTCATGTTCATTTCATGCATCGACTTGGAGCCATTCATGGTTCTAGGTTTCGTGTCTTGCTCCAGGCCTATGTTTGGGTCGTGACAAACTTAGTATCAAAGCAAAAGTTTTAAAGTGTCCTAGGGTGTCTAAAAGCCGCGTTAAGTAGAGTCTTTTCCATGGGTGTGAAGTGCGCCACTCTTATTGGGGAGAGGCTACAAGTTGTTTTAGGAAATTTCCCCTCTTTCATGATCTATGTTGTGCGATTAAGTATCTCTCTATCCTTCTAACTCGTGCTATACGCGTTTACAGAATCATGCCTCCATGCCGAGTAAATGGTAGAAGAAATGGAAATGGAAATGGCCATGGCAATGGCAATAGAAATGGGGATGAGCATCATCAAGCCCCACCAGCACCAGCAAATATCTCATACTGAGTTCATGGTAGCTTTCCAAATGTTGGCCCAAGATTTGACCGCTCAGGTTAACCGACAGGAGGTGGCCCATGTCTCGCATAATGGGAGCACAACGGCAACTCGAGTTTGATATTTCCTCAAGATGAATCCCGCTGAGTTTCTTGGGTCGTGAGTGGATGAGGACCAATATGAATTTCTAGAAGAGATACAAAAGATCACCCAGATTATAAGGGTGACAGGAGAAGAGAGCATAGGCTTAGCCTCCTATCAGCTAAAGGGGTTTGCTTATATTTGGTACCGTCAGTGGAGAGATGGTAGACTAGTGGGCATAGCTCTCATGAGTTGGTATGAGTTTATGACTGCATTCTTAGATAGATTCTTCCCTAGGGAGTTGAGGGAGGCAAAGGCAGTAGAGTTCATCAATTCTTCGCAAAATGGTATGACTGTCTAGGAGTATGCCTTGGAATTCATCCAGGTGTCCAAGTATGCGCCGAAGATGGTGGCAGACTAGAGGGCCCGTATGAACAAATTTGTCTATCGAGTGCCCGACTCATTGGTCAAGGAGTGTAGGACTACGATGTTGAATAGAGATCTTGATTTCTTTCGATTGGTGATATATGCCCAACAGATAGGGGCAGATCAGGTAAAGGAAAGGGAGAGAGAGGCCAAGAGGGCTAGGATAGGTAGTTTTGGGTTTTCCCAGCAGGGGTCGGGTGGCGGACATTGTCAACAGTCTCACCAGAGTTCATTAGCCCCAGCACCGACATCAGCTAGTGTGCCATCTAGGTCTAGGCATGATCATAGGGGAAAGACATCAGGCTCTCGAGGTCAAGGAAGCATGTAAGTAGAGCCCAACATTCTCGTTTGTAGTAGGTGTAGTAGGTGGCACATCAAACAGTGCTTAGCAGGTTTAGCTGCATGTTTTGTATGTGGGAAGCCCGGCCACATGCTTAGAGATGTCTAGTGGCCAGACAGGGCCATGGTAGAAATTGTGACCCAGCTACCAATTCAGCAGTTCTACCAGCATGCTCAGCTCAGCAGGATGCATCCACTAGTGCAGGTGGTGGTCAATGTCAGAGCAGGTTTTATTCTATCATTACGTCAGGAGCAGGAGGTCTCCCAAGATGTGGTCACTAGTATGTTACGAGTATTTCATCTTGATCTATATCCATTGTTAGATCCAAGGGCTACTTTATCTTTTGTGACGCCCTATGTTTTTATTAGTTTCGGATTCAGTCCCGAAATCCTATTAAAATCCTTCGTCTCTTCTCCAATTGGTAACGCAGTTATATCTCGACGGATATATCAAAATTTTCCCTTTCACAGTCCTTCATAAAGTCACCTTAGTCAATCTAATAGAGTTAAACATGACTGATTTCAATATTATCTTTGGCATGGATTAGTTGCATGCATGTTATGCCTCAGTGTATTGTAAAACCCGTACAGTAGAATTCTGATTTTTGGGTGAGCCAGTCCTAGAATGGGAGGGTAGATCAGTTGTGCCTATAGGTCACTTTCTTTCCTACCTTAAGGCCAGAAAGATGATTTCCAAGGGTTGTGTTTACCAACTAGTTCAGGTTAAGGATGCAACATCCAAAATGCAACTCTACAGTTAGTTCCTATAGTGTGTGAGTATCCGAAGGTTTTTCCAGATGATCTACCAGGAGTCCCTCCCAAGTATGAAATTGACTTTTGTAGTGACCTTCTCGATATGCAACCTCTATCTATTCCTCCTTACAAAATGGCTCCAACTGAGCTAAAGGAGTTGAAAAACTAGTTGAAGGATCTCTTGGATAAGGGATTCATCAGACCTAGCAAGTCCCTATGGGCTGAACCAATTCTCTTTGTTTGAAAGAAGGATGGGTCTCTTCGTATGTGCATTGACTAACGGTGTAATACCCTGAAAGTGCCTAAGACTAAACTCGGGATTTGAAATTAAAAGTAGCAGAAATCTGAGATTTCTTCTCAAAACGAGTTGTGGTACGGGTCATTGGTGGGACTAACGACCCGTTGCAAGTGCCCATGGTGAAAATCAACAGAGTAGGATGGGAAGTAATGGACCTCAGGATGACCCATTGGTTGAAGTAACGGATCATTGGAATGGGTCGTTAGGTGGATGGCCTTGGGAAAAGAAGGCTGGCACGAGTCATGGGATGACTCATTGTTGAGAACAATGAGTCATTGTAAGTGTTCTATTGGGAGGAATTCTAGAAGATGAGAAGTGGTGGTAATGGCCAAACACAATGAGTTGTTGGGACAAGTAGCGACTCGTCCTAACCAGTCGTTGTTAGAGACCTGAGTTGGATCTAGTGAGGTAACGGGAGGCAGTAACGGGTCATCATTTGGAGTAACGACCCATTCTGCTGAATCATTGTATTAAGATTAGAGAAGTTAAAAAGTGATAGAAGAAGTAACAGATGAATACCACGAGTTGTGGTATCAAGGAACGACCCGTTGGATCAGTCGTGGTCACTAAGAGTGATGATTTTTCAAATTTTTCATTAAGGGTATTTTCATCATTCCTAATTTCTAGGGTCCTAAACTAAGTCGTTTTAAGCTATGAATAGTGTGTTTTAAGGGGGTAAGTTCATTCTAGGAATCCTCACTCCATGCATGCAACCTAGAGCCTTCCTTGAAGATCATGTTTGAGGAATTTCATCAAAATCTCTTCAATTTCCTTTGGGATTTAAAGTGAGAGTGTGAATTTGATTACCCATATATGTGAGGCTATGAATGAGAGTTACTTTCACTCTCATGCTCAAGACTCTTCTCAAATTTCATGAATTTCAATTCTAGATTCAAGTTTCATGATCTAAGGGGTTTATTCCAATTCTTGTGAAATTCTTTATGATCTATCTATGGGGTCAATTTCTTTCATGTATTAAATCATGTTTTATGATCTATGAAAAGATTTTATGACTATTTTGAATATAAATTTATAGATTTGAATTTAAATCCAATTATGCCCAATTATGTATGTTTTTATGAAAAGTCAAGTTATGATTTCATTATGATCTTGATCTAAATTAGCTCAATTATGATTTATTATTTATGATATGATTTCTCTCAAGTACTTATCATGGATTTATGAATTATCAAGTATATACATATTTTACAAGTATGCATAAATTTCATAATTTAAGGATTTATGATGATGGCCGACTCAAGGGATTTATTACATGGCTAGTTCACGTATTTCAAGAATACTTATGATTATTATAATTTAAACTATCCTATGAATCTCATTTATATTTTCTCTACTATAATATGAGCACAATATATGTTTTGGGAGTAGTATTTAACACCGAGTAGATTTGAGATCCAAGCATACTTCGAGTCTCAAAACTACGTGCCAACGTAGCTATGATGGGACCTCCCTTGAGAGTATCCCCTTTTGCCTATATGGGCCTTTCATGAGTGATATCACGCCTCTTTTCATGGTTCTACCCTTGGAAAGGTACAGACACTCTTCTGACTAGGGGTTTACAGGTCGGGCTCCATGTGTATGGGGTATGTCAGTTATAAGAATCTTCCATTGTTCCTCATGATTTATGCATGGTTATATTTATGTTACTTTGGCTCAAGTAATGTTTAATGAAGCTTTTCTCCTATGATTATGATTATGACTGATTTATGAATAGTTTTGAAAACCTTGAGCCCTTATGTATACATTATGATATTTACATTATGATCATGTTGTCCTACTCTTATGAACTCTTATGCATTTTAACTGTCTGTTTTTAATTACCTTGCATACTCAGTATATTCCAAGTACTGACCGCATACTCTATGATGTATCATTTCATGATACAGGTCCGAGGGATCATTCTCAGTCGCATTATTAGCCCCTATTTCCCTCTCAGACCTGTCCAGCCGGTGTTGGTGAGTGCTCATCCTTTGAGGATGTTCAGTCATCTATAATTTGTTATGTTCTTTTAGTATCATATTTTGTCGAGCTAGTTGGGGGTGTTGTCCCATCAGCTCATCTGTAATGTTAGAGGCTTTCCAGATATGATGTAGAATTCAGCTTGTCGTTGTTGATTCAGTTCTAGCTTGATATAAATATATGTACGCAGAGTTCCACTATTATGTATGTCAAACTTGTGCTTTATGATTTTGAGTTTAGATGTTATGTTCATGTCATGGGTTGACTTGGAGCCTCTCGAGGTTTCTTGCCCCGTGTTTCGATCTAGGTCTACGTTCGGGTCATGACAATCGGTAGTTGAACAAGGTCACCATTAAGAACAGATATCCCCTCCCTAGAATTGATGACTTGTTTGACCAACTTCAGGGTGCTAAGTGCTTCTCATAGATAGATCTCAGGTCTGGCTATCACTAGCTCAGAGTTATAGAGAGTGACATTCCGAAGATAGCCTTCAGGATTCAGTATGGTCACTATGAGTTTGTAATTATGTATTTTGGACTAACGAATGCTCCTACAACTTTTATGGATTTGATGAATAGGGTTTTCAAGCCATACTTGGACATTTTTGTGGTTGTCTTTATAGACGACATCCTCATATACTCTCGCGGCGCAAAGGAGGATGTCGCTCAACTGAGGACTGTGCTATAAACTCTTAAGAATCGCCAGTTATTTTCTAAATTCAGTAAATGTGAGTTTTGGTTGGATTTGGTAGCATTTTTGGGTCACGTAGTGTCAAATAAGGGTGTGTAGGTGGACTGTCAAAAGATAGAAGTTGTAAAGAATTGGCCTAGACCAATTAATCCTTCGAATATCAGGAGTTTCTTGGGTTTAGATGGATATTACAATAGGTTTTTTGAAGTATTTTAATCCATTGTTGCACCGTTGACTAAGTTGAACCAGAAGAAAGTTAAATTTTAATGGTTGGATGCCTGTGAGAAGAGTTTTCAGGTGTTAAAGACTCGACTCACTTCAGCCCCAGTGTTGACCCTACCTGAGGGTATAGATGGATTTTTTGTGTATTGTGATGCCTCTAGGGTTGTTCTTGGGTGTGTATTAATGCAGCATGGTAAGATCATTGCATATGCCTCTAGATATCTTAAGACTCATGAGATAAATTACCCAACGCATGACTTGGAATTGGTAGTGGTGGTGTTCACATTGAAGATTTGGAGAGACTATTTGTATGGAGTCCATATAGATGTGTGTACGGACCATAAGAGGCTACAGTATATGTTCAGTCAAAGGGATTTGAATTTGCAATAAAGGAGACAGAGCTTGCCAAGGACTATGACATGAGTGTCCTTTACCATCTTAGCAAGGCTAATATAGTGGCGGATCCCCTTAGCAGGCTTTCCATGGAGAGTGGTTTTCATGTGGAGAATAGAAGGAAGGAGTTGGTAAATGATGTGCATCGGCTTGCACGATTAGGGGTTCGCCTTGTTGACTCGACGGATGGTGGTGTCATTATTCAGAATTGGTCAGAATCTTCTTTGGTGATAGAGTTAAAGTCTAGGAAAGATGAGTATCCTATTTTGGTAACGTTGAAGGAAGCAGTTCAGAATTAGAAGGTAGAGGTTTTCTCCCAAGGGGGAGATAGTGTGCTTCGATACTAGGGCCATTTATGTGTTCCAGATGTCTATGATTTGAGAGAATGGATGTTGTGTGAGGCTCATGGTTCTCGATATTCTATTATCCAGGTGCCACTAAGATGTACCATGATCTACGGGAAGTCTACTGGTGAAATGGCATGAAGAAGGACATAGCAGAGTTTGTGGCTAAATGTCCAAAATGTCAACAAGTGAAAGTGGAGCATCAAAGACTGGGAGGTGTGCTACAAGACATTAGTATCCCTACTTGGAAGTGGGAGGAAATCAATATGGACTTCATCATAGGGTTTCCTCACACTCGTCGACAGCATGACTCTATATGGATGGTGGTAGACAGGTTGACCAAGGCAGCTCATTTTCTACCAGTCAAAACTACCGATTCAGTGGAGTACTATGATAGATTATAATTTTGATAGTTGGTCTAGTTGAATGGAGTTCTCTTGTCCATCATTTCGGATAGAGGTACTCAGTACACCTCGTAGTTTTGGAGATCATTTCAGAAGGGACTTGGTACGCAGGTCAAGCTTAGCACAATTTTAACCCACAAATAGATAGTCAGGCTGAGAGCACCATTTAGACTCTTGAGGATATGTTGATTGCATGTGTGATTGACTTTAAAGGTAGTTAGGATAATCATTTACCTCTTATCGTGTTTGCTTATAACAATAGTTACCACTCTAGCATTTAGCTGGCTCTATTTGAGGCTCTTTATAAACGGAGATATAGATCCCCTATTGGATGGTTCGAGGTAGGTGAGGCTACATTGATAGGTCTAGATTTAGTTCGAGGCTATGGATAAAGTTCAACTGATAAGGGAAAGGCTGAAAATAGCTCAGAGTCATCAAAAGTCATATGCGGATGTTAGGCAGAGAGAACTCGAGTTTGAAGTTGATGATTGGGGTTCTTGAAGGTATCTCCTACGAAGAGGGTGATGAGGTTCGAAAAGAAAGGAAAGCTTATTCCCTAATATGTTGGTCCCTACAGGATGATGTGTTGGCAAGATGGCCTATGAGTTGGAGCTACCAGCAGAGTTGGCTTGAGTTGGAGCTACCAGCGGAGTTGTCTTCGGTACATCCAGTTTTCCATGTATCATTATTAAAGAACTGCATTGGTGATTCAACTTTGGCTGTTCCGGTAGAGAGCATAGGTGTGAAGGATAACCTTATCTATGAGGAGGTTCTAGTTGAGATCTTTGATCGTCAAGTTCGGATGTTGAGGAACAAAGAAGTAGCTTCAGTAAAGGTTCTGTGGAGAATCAGCTTGTTGAGGGAGCTACATGGGAAGCCAAAGAAAATATGATGGCTAAATACCCGCAACTTTTCCCTACCGAATCAGTTCCAATATGAGGTATCCGTTCCCTCTCTAATACTCTATTTAGTTTCATGTTTAGTTCATGACTCTCAGTTCCTTTCATGTTAGTGCATGTATATGTGATTCATTAATTCAGTTCAGTCATGTACATGTCAGTCCGGCTTCAGTCACTCTGTTAGTTTTTAGCTTTGGGTGTGCAGTTCCTTTCCCCAACTTTTTAGTATGTTAACCCACATTCGAGGATGGATGTTCCTAAGGGGGAGATATTGTTATACCCTGAAGGTTCCTAAGAATAGACCCGAGCTTTAAAATGTATTAAGCAAAAAAGAGGGAAAATTCTTCACAGGACGACTCGTGGTATGAGTCATGGTGATAAGGTACGACTCGTAGGAAGTGTTCATGGTTTCAATCTATTGGAGGAGTCCAGTGATAATGAGTCAAGGTACGACTCATGGGACCATTTGACAAGTCGTAGGATGAAACGTGATTTGAGGACTGAGTTACCCTAGTTGGAAGGTACGAATTATTGTACGACTCATTGTAGAAAACAACGAGTCGTGGCCTGCACCCGTGAGAAGGAAATGAGGATCTTGGAAACAATTATCACGGGTGGATCTAACGACTCGTAGATTTGTGGTACGAGTCATGGTCTAACCCATGGAAAACTTCATAAAGTCAAGGAATAACAATGGTGCTACGGGTGGTAACCACGAGTCGTGGCATTGAGGTACAACTCGTGGTGTGAGTTGTGTCACCTAGCAGAGTGAAACTTTCTGCGATTTAAGTAAGGGTATATTCATAATTTCTAAGATTCTAAGCCATAAACTACGTCACTTTAAGATCTATTAGGAGGTTTTTAAGAGGGTTAAACCTATTCTAAACCCTTCCCTCCCATGCATGCAAGCCTAGACCTCTCCATTGAAAATCAAGCCTGGAATCCTCTAAATTCTTCTCAAAATCCTTTGGGCATTTTAAGAAAATTGTAGATTTAGTTCTTCCAGGTATTGAGGACATGAATAAGAGTTTCTATCACTGTCATGCTCATAATTCTCCTCAATTTCATGAATCAAGTCTCAATTCAATTATGATCAAAAAGGGATTTCAATCTAATTTTATATAATTCTTACAAATTAATTATGGGTCGATTCGCTCTATGATTTAAAGTATGTCTGATGATTAATGGGCAGATTCTATACATGTTTTGATTATAAATTCATGAGTTCAAGTTTTAGAAGATTTTGCCTAGTTATGCAAGTTCATAAAAAATTTAGTTTATGATTGATAATTTCAAGTATGATGAAGTATCTAGCATGTATGTATGTTTACAAATTATCCATATATGAATCTATTATTTTGACTAGTGAAGTCTATTTCAAGTATGTATGATCTTCAGATTTTGGGTAATCCCATTTAGATTAAGCATGTTTTCATGATTTAGTTTAGTTTTATAAATCAGCTTACCATATGGTTTTGGAGTCTATACTCCCACTCTCAACTTATGGTATGATTTCAACTTCGTTGAAAAATGATGGTGAGCACTTTGCATGTTTTTTGGAGCAGTGTCTAGCACCGAGTAGGCCAAGGGTTCATGAAAACCCCGGGTCTCAGAATTACGCACCAATGTAGGATTTCACATTTACTTTGAGATCTTCATTGTGAGCTTTTCCTGCCTCGAATGGGTCTTCAGCTTGATATCGATATCATGGTAGCGCCCTTTTCCCTGACAAGGCTTTCGACGGCTTTGCCCACTTGAGTGTAATAATTGGGATCACGTAAGCTCTATCGTGATGGCGTCAGTTATATGACAAGTCTCCCATTATTCCTTATGATCTTAGTTATGCATGTTTATCAGTTATGATATTATGTTTTCAGCAAGTTTGACCAAATGATCAGGTTATCAGTTTTACTTATGAATTTCAGTTTCAGCTTTGAGTCATTCGATTCAGTTATGTGATCCAACTTATGACTATTCATATTTTCAGATATTTGCATGTAGTCCCTACTCTTATGATGTTATGACTTATGATAATATACATGATTTTAGTTTATACTTACTCAGCTTGTTTTACTTATCTTGCATACTCAGTATATTCGAAGTATTGACCAGATACTATATGTTGTATTATTTCATGATATAGGTCCTTGTGATCAGACTCAGCCACGCCGTTAGTCTTGCTTTCGCTCCAGTCTTAGACCCTGCTTTGGGTGAGTCCTCATCCTCCGAGGACATCTATCTTTCAATATCATTATGTTAGTTTATTTCAGAATTTCAGTGAGCTAGTTAGGGATGTTGTCCCATCAACTTGTCAGTGATGTTAGAGGCTTTTCATACAATGTGTAGAATCTCATCTATTTGTATTATCTATGTATGGTTGATCCATATTCAAACTTCTTCTATTTAAGAATTCAGTTATCAGTTTTTCTTAATGTTGATCTTTAGTTATCATGTTCATGTCTTGGGTCGACTTGGAGCCATTCATGATTTTAGGTTCTGTGTCTAGATTTGGGCCTATGTTCGAGTCATGACAGCTGCATTACAACCCTTACTACGATCAAACAAAATGATGTATGATATACTAATAAACTATCTAGATGTTATATTTATAGGTGAGCCCTCAAATGACGCTTTTTCCCTCAAGTAATTAGCTTCAAAATTAGCAAAATCTGTTCCAAAATAGGTCTGGCATGTCGCACCCTCCATAGCTCCAAGTTTGGCTCAATTTTCCTCTGAAGTTTTTCTCCGAGCGCCCCACGTCAGCCATAGCACCAAGGTGTTAGCCAAATTTTTGAACATCTGGATCCTTCGGGTTCCCCATGCCACTCAAAGCACCGCAATATTAGAAAAATTTCAAGTCTGGGATGCTTAGGGCATTCCACGCCTCTCATCTTGCTAAGGTGTTGATCAAATTCTCCTTTGATGTCTGGGACTGGCGCCCCACGCCACCCATAACACCAACTTTGGTGCATATTTCTTTGAAATTCAGGGATTGGTGCGCCACGCCAACTATAGCCCCTAGCCGACTTTCGTGAACTCTTCTTTCTTCACACTTTGGATCAATTTTGGGTCCATTTTCCTTGGTTTCCTGCTCAAAATATCTAGAAATATTTGTTAGCTCAGAAGACACATAAAAACATGAACTCATGCATTTCATAAGGATTATGAACTCTAAACAAGGCAAAATTTGAGTAAAAATATGGCAAATGGGCATAAGAATATGCCCAACATCAGTTATACAGTTATAAAGTTAGTTAGAATAGTAGTTAAGTGTGGTTAGATTGTGACTGTAGTATAGTTAGCAAGGTCGGTTATCTAGAGATTAGATTAGCTATATATATTTGTTATAATCAGGAATCAGATCATTACTGAATGAGAAGAGAAAATTTCTAAATTTGTTTATTTTAATTACTGCTTAGTTCCTTATGGAATACTCTTTTGCATTTTCCTGGGGTATCAAACCTCACAGATTAATAGTGAAGTTGTTGTTTGAAGAGTTCGGAACCTAAATGATGGAAAAAAAGATCAAACAAGCCAAAAATAAAGTTGGTATTTCTATCTTTAATGGTAGAAAATTCAAGCTCCACATGAGTAATAGAAATGAATAGGCCTAACATAGCTATTATTGTTCTTTGGCTCATATAGTGCAGAAAATTCCTTTGTTATATGGGTCAATAAGTTACTAGTATTTTTCTGAAATAATTCTACTGTCAATTCGTACTTGATTTGACCTAAAAGTGCGTAGTGTAAAATTTTCATGCACGATATAATACTTTTTCATCAGATTTTTTGTCCAAAAGCTCATCCAAAGTCTATTCAAATCGGACTCTGGATGAGCTAAAGATTCATCCAACTCCTAAATTTGAAAGAATACTGCTTTTATTCTAATCTCACATTCATCTCTTGATATTTTTCATCCTTCTTTAAAAAAGTTGAATATTCAAACTATAAGGATTGCATTGTATTTGGAAGATGAGATCGTTCACGAGGGTAATTCTGTGCATTATAGTTGTCCATCAATGTTCAATGTTAACTTTTCAAATATATTTAAATACTCAACATTAATCACGGTGATATGTTGAAGAATGAAAGTTCAATATATCAATTTCGTATAAATTTACTCATATTATGACATTGATAGCGGCACAAATATTCGTTATCTCACTTATACGGACTCCTTTATTACTCATTACCATTAGATTCATTTAATATATCCACATCTAACTCATCAAATAATCAAAAAATTTCTATTTGCCTTAAACCAAAGTTCAAGTGTCAAATTATGAATTTTTTCTTTCGTAACGCTTTTGAATGATCAAGATCTATTCAAATACATAATCTCCATAAAATACAAATTCAATAACACCCATATTGCTATGTTTATTTTCGATTCAAAAAATCAGGTAAAAAATTTACCCCGAGCGGCGAATCTGAATTCTTTTTCTTGAGATTTTATTTACCCATAATAAAATAAACTTTCACATCAAATTTCAGCTAAAGCACATCATTATTCGGTCCCCAAATGAAGAATTCTTACTCTAAGAACCCTAGGTGTAAAACTTTCATAATTTCTCCATATTTCTGCCAAAAGCTTTAACCATAATCATGAAATAAACTCATAGAAAATATTGCAAATATTTTCTTAATGCTTTGGAATGAAAATTCTTATTTTTCTTTCTCTTTTCCTTTTTTTTGGTTGCTTTCACGTCTGGTAAGCCATAAGATATTCTTTTTTTTTTTTTCCAATTATTAATATCATTCTTCTTCATCATCTTCTTCTAATTATTATTATTATGAAAAAAAATCTTGGTCAATCATCAAATAACTTCTAGTTAAATTCGGGTCATTATAGGGCCCAATATAATTGATAAAAAACTTCATACTAATTTCATACAGAGAAAACTTACGTTTTGTTCAATTTTGTCCATTTAAAAAATATAATGGATTATTCACAAAAATATTATATAATATTCTGACCAATACTTTATCCCAATCAAAGCATAGCATAAATAAAATACAATGATAAAGTAATTTTTAAAATATTTTTAAAAAATTGTTGGTATCAATTATGGGAATGTTCGTTTTTTTAAGTTGTAAAACACTTGGGATCTAACATTTAATTTGCATTTTACTATCGCGTAATAAAATAAGTTTATTAGGATTGAAAAATAATTTGTTTGTTAATTTAATAGAATATATATATTAATCGTGAGCCTTTATTTTAAAATATGCTTTTATCAATGTTAATTGGTTACGTAATTATTCATATTATAATTATGCATTTGTTATTTTCTTTTCATCTTTTTCTTAATGGTAATCCGCTTATATTCATTTACTTCTCTTTTCTTTTGGTAATTAAGTAATTTTATTTACCAAAAAAATAAGCATTTACAAGCAAAGCAAAGCAAAGCAAAATTTATTTATTTCTCTAATTGTTAATAACTTATATGTTTAAAAAATGATCAACATAATAGTTCGTACTGAAATTTCTCAAATATAATATTCTCGTGGGATTTATTAATATTTTCTAAAAGAGATAACTTGCTTTAAAAAGTAAGTTTTTCCTAGTTTTGTTTACACAAACAGAATAGTAATATTAAGCATTAATTGATAATTTAAAAAATAAAGTAACTAATCTATTATAATTAATTAAATTTTGGTTTGATTAATTCAAAAACATAAAGATATTCTATTGTTAACATATGTAAGTCGGACTCAGAAAATACTTATTTTTTTTATCAAAATTAGATTGAGTAACTTAAAAATTAAATCAAACTTATAGTTCAGATATTTAAATTATTTTTAATATTTTAAACGAAAATATTTGAAACAAAAATACAAACTTGATCCCAGTGTAAATGAAGAATTATTATTTTAAAAATCTAGTAAACACTTTTAGTTTACTTTAATTTTACGTATTCCACCCAGTTTATTCCATTTATCATTTTTTATACGCTTTAATAAATATTAAAATAATAATTCAATAAAACTACCCTTATTTATTTTTTAATCTCAATTTAATATAATATTTATTTTACTACACTAATTTTTTTTATATTTATTAGAAAAAAAAATAAAGGTAAAAAATAATTAATTATATTTTAAAATTTAAAATAATATCTTTTTATATTAAATTAGTTATTTTAGTAAGAATTATCAATAGAAATGATGTTATTAATAATTTAATTAAATTACTCTTATTTGTACTTTGATATTAATTTAATATATTATTCATTTTACTATATTAATTTATTCTAGATTTATTTGGATAAAAATAAAGGTAAAAATTAATTGTATTTTAAAATCTAAAATAATAACCTTTTTATATTGAATTAGTTATTTTAGTAAACACTATAAATAAAAAATATATTATTAAAGAGGATGAATAACAAAATAAAGCAATTAGCAAGATAGTTATCTTACGCCATTGAGTCATCACAACGGAAAAGGGACGAGAAAAAGGATGAGGGAAACCTAGGAAGACTCTGATTACAACATTTGGTAGCTCTGTTAGCACTACAGGTGCGAAAGGAAAGAAACCTAGCTCAATTGAAGTTGTTACTTCAACAACTCCAATGGATATTGAGGACCGATTCGATGCAGCAAAAGGGGAGGAAACTCACAAATTAACTATACCAGCTACTGGAGCTGGATTTCAACTTAGGACTAGCTCAATGGAACAATGCACTTCTTTGAGTAAGCGTTATGAGCAAAGCTATATGCCTTTCACAGATCTGAGAAATACTGAGAGATGACGTGAAGCTGAAAAATAAACACCTGAAGTAATAGCGCAACTACAGAAAGGGAGTGCTATAGCTTATAAAATGATTATATACAACTGGAAGCAAGTCAGGGCAATGGAACAGTAATTTCATATCCAGTTGACAACACTTGGGTGAATTTGTTCCAGAAGAATCGACTTGCTGCAAATGGTATGGAACTTAACTGTATCCCCCTACAATTGTGAATGGTGTGACAATTTTTCAGTTAGATAAAGAGGAGGTGGAGAAGGAGATTGCTAAGTGAAAATGTGCGTTAATTGGTTATGTAATTGGAGAGGTTTCAGGATATAATTATATGAGACTTATATTGATGGAACATGGGTGGATGTTGTTTAACCTGACATATATCTCCATGAAAATAGATATTATAAGGTTAAGTTCTAAATTATGGAGGATATGTGTAACACCCAAAAGTCTCAAAGATCAGGCCCTGAATTTGGAGAGAAAATTAGCAAGGAAATTTGAGAATTTATTAGAACGTCTCATCATACGAGTCGTTAGTGGATTCATGGTGAGATTTTGGAATTTCTTTTCCCAAATCACGAGTCGTGGTAGCATGGTACTACTCATGATCAGGAGTCGTGATATCCATCTGAGTGGTAGGGTTTCGAAGTAAGGAGTCATGGAACGACTTATTGTGTGGTATAACGAGTTTTGACAAGCAGTCATGGGATGAAAGATTAAAGAATGAAAATATGACTCATGATGTAACGACTGATCACCACGAGTCGTGATGACAAGTAACGACTTGCGGTGTGAGTCATGGTCACTGGCAGACAGAATTTTAAGTGCAAATTTCTGAGGATATTTTCGTAATTTTCTATGCTTTTAACTCCTAAATGAGGTCGTTTCGGATTTCTTAAGGAGAGTATTTAAGGTTAAAACTAAGCCTAAACCTTCATTCCTTTCAAACACTATTGAATTGAAGATTAATCCTCTTAAGTATTTAGGATTCTTCTTCATCTAAAATTCTCTTGGGTCCCCAAATCAAGTCAAGGAATTCTTCAAGCCCAAATATGTAGGATCATGAATGGGGGAATTCTTCCATCCTCATTCTTGATTTCAAATTAATTTCATAAATTCAAGTCTCCAATTATGATTTATGAAAATTCTAGGGTTAGACCCAATCTTGATGAAATCTATGATATCCTGTGAATTCAATTCTCTTATGATTCAATCAATGATTTATGACTATGATTACATGCTTTATACTAAATTCTCTTCTGAATCAATATTTTCAATTTATGATGAATCACTCAATTATGCATGAATTTCACGACTCTCAAGCTTATATATCATGGTCTATCTTCGGCATTAATTTTTCATGGCTAGTTCACGTATGTTATGTGATTTATGAGTATTATAATTTCTGAATAGTCCATACAAAATAAAGTATGTTTTATAATTATGACTATGAGCGTTATGCATATTTTAGGAGTAGTATTTAGCATCGAGTAGATCGGGGTTTAGCACGCCCAGATCTTAGAACTACATACTACCATAGGTATGATTAAGATAGGGGTCATCACCAGAGAGTGTTTCCCTCACCTAGATGAGCTCATGAGTGATATCATGCTTTTATCGTTCTTTTCCCTAGCAAGGCGTAGAACGGCTCTACCAACTTAAGCAAGATATATCATATGCTCATTCATGATGGTGTCGTTTATGAGAATACCACATTCTTCCTCATGTTTTAAGTTATCCATGTTCAGGATTTATGATATCATATTTTATAGTATATTTGACCTATTGATCAGTTTATAAGATTTTACTTATAATTTAAAATATGTTAAGCTATATGATTTTACTTTTAAAACTTTGAGTTATTATGCTACAGTTTATGATGAATAATTCATGTTAATGACTATCTCACGATTATAATTTTAGCATGTTTTCCTTACTCTCATGTTTTACTTTTCCTACATGCTCAATACATTCAAAGTATTAACCGCATACTTTTATACTATATCATTTCATGATATAGATTCAGGTAATCAGTCTCAGCCATGCCACCATATTCTATCTTGTCCGGCTTCAACACAGTACTAGTGAGTCCTCATCATTCGAGGAAGTCAGTTTGATTCATGTCTTTTTCCAATGACTTTTAGTTTTAGACTTTAGTGGAGCTAGTTGGGAGTTTTGTCCCATTTTGAAACATGATGTATAGATATTTGGCTGTGTTTTCTTGTTGATGCAGTTTGTCGTATTATGATATCTTAGACTTCCACTTATGCCTTATGTTATGCTATATGATTGTTCCACTTAGTTTATGCTCTAAATTATGTTATACATGAGTCATGGATTAGCTTGGAGCCATTCGTGGTTTTAGGTCCCATATTACGATCTAGGGTCTATGTTGTAGTCGTGACAAACTCGGTATCAGAGAAACATGTTTAGATGTGTCCTAGGGTGTCTAAAATCTGCATTAAGTAAAGTCTTTTTCATAGGTGTGAAGTGCGTCACACTTATGAGGAAGAGGCTACAAGAAATTTTAGTAAACTTCCCTTCTTTCATGATCTATGTCATACAATAAAGTCCAACCCTCTCTATTCTTCTCTAACTCGTGTTGTAGGCATTTGCAAAAATATGTCTCCCCGCCGAGTCAATAAAAGAAGAAATGAAAATGGAAATAGCTATGGGAATGGCAATGGAGATGGGCATTAACCATCCCTACCAGCTCCAGCGGACCCTTTGAATAAGCAGGTGACTCTTGCTGAGTTGAGGGATGCTTTTCAGATGCTGGCCCAGGCTATGACGATACAAGTTAACCGGTAGGTAGTTGCACTGGTGAACCCCAATAGGAGTGTTGTGGCAGTGAGAGTGCGAGACTTCACCAAAATGAACCCGCCAGAGTTTCGTGGTTCCAAGGTGGACGAGAATTCACAAGAGTTCATTGAGGAAATCTAGAAGATTACTAAGATTATAGGGTCTCAGGAGAGGAGAGTGCAAATTTGGCCCCCTATCAGTTGAAGGGGTAGCTCACATTTGGTTTCGATAGTGAAAGGCAGGTCGTAGGGCAGGTGCAGTTCCAGTCATTTAGGATGAGTTCGTGACAATCTTCTTAGACAGGTTCTTTCCCTGAGAAATTAAGAAAACCAAGGTTGCTGAGTTTATCAATCTAAAGAAGAACAACATATCGGTTTAGAAGTATGCTTTAAAGTTCACTCAGTTGTCGAAGTACGCTCCGGAGATAGTTGCTGAGCCAAGGGCTCAAATGAGTAAGTTTGTGTGAGGGGTCTCAAATTTAGTGGTCAAGGAGTGTAGGACTGCTATATTCATCAGTGACATAGATATCCCTCTACTCATGATTCATGCCCAACAGATCGAGGAGGAGAAGTTGAAGGAGAAGGAGAAGGAGTCCAACAGGGATAGGATCAGACACTTTGAGTACTCCCAGAAGAGGATGGATGCTTGACATCATCTGCAGTTTCCACATAAGTCATCAGCCCCAGCTCCATCATCAATTAGTATTCCATCTAGGCTAAAAGGTGATCAGAGGGATAGAGAATTAGGATCCAGGGATTAGATGAGCATGTCGGGAGAGTGCACTTTCCCAGCTTGTAAAAAGTGTTGTAAGAACCACCCAGGAGTGTTCCTGGCTAGCTCAGATATTTTCTTCGGGTGTAGAAAGCCCAAACATATGCACAGGAATTATTTTTCAGCTAGACAGGGTGACGGTAGAGGTCGTTCCCTAGCCACTACTTCAGCAGCTCCAACAGCTCACCCACCTCAGCAGGGTGCATCTACTAGTGCTGGTGGTTGCAGCGCTAGAACCAGTTCTATGCACTATCATCCCGCCAAAAGCAAAAGAGATCCAAGACATGGTCACAAGTATGTTATGAGTTTTTCATCTTAATGTTCATACATTGCTAGACTCGGTGGACACATTATCCTTCATGACTCCTTATATTGCCATCAATTTTGGTGTTAGTCCTGAAATTATTTTAGAACCCTTCTCAGTTTCTACTCTTATCAGTGAGTCGGCTATAGTTCGATGAATGTTGCCCAGTTATAATTCTTCAGAAAGTCACCTCAGCCAACTTAATAGAGTTAGACATGATAGATTTTGATGTTATTTTCAGAATGATTAGTTATATTCATGTTATACCTCGATCAATTGTAGAACCGATCAGTAGATTTTAAATTTTCGGGTAAGACAGTCATAGAGTGTAAGGGTAGTTCAGTGGTGCCAGTAGGTCACTTTGTCTCCTACCTTAAGGTTTGGAAGATGATCTCCAAGGGTTGTATTCCGACTCTCCAGTCAGTTCCTGTTGTATGTGAGTATCCAGAAGTGTTCCAGATGATCTACTAGGAGTCCCTCACAAGCAAGAGATTGACTTTGATACACAACTCATATCTATTCCTCCTTATAGAATGGCTCTAGATGAGCTAAAGGAGTTAAACGAGCAGTTGAAGGACCTCTTAGATAAGGGTTTCATCAGGCCTAGTAAGTCTCTGTGGGGTGCTCCAATCCTCTTTATTCAGAATAAAGATGGTTCTCTCAGGATGTGCATCGACTATTTTCATCTAAACAAGAACACAGTCAAGAATAAGTATCCCCTCACCATTATTGATGACTTGTTTGACCAGCTCCAGGGTGCCAAGTGCTTTTCAAAGATCGGCCTCAGATTCAACTATCACCGGTGCTTTTCAAAGATCGACCTCAGATCTGGCTATCACCAGCTTAGGGTGAGGGAGAATGACATTTTGAAGACGGCCTTCAGGACTTGGTATAATCACTATGAGTTTGTAGTTATGTCTTTCAGATTAATGAATGCTCCTACAACTTTTATTGATTTGATGAACAGGGTGGTCAAGAAATACTTGGATATGTTCGTCATTGTTTTCACAGACTACATCCTTATATATTCTCGGAGAAAGGAGGAACACGTCACTCATCTGAGGATTATGTTTATAGACTCTTAAGGACTGTCAGCTATTTTCTAACTTTAGCAAGTGTGATTTTTGGCTGCAGTTAGTTGCATTTCTTAGCCATGTGGTCTCTATTGAGGGTATTCAGGAAGACTATCAAAAGATAAAGTCGGTTAAAAACTAGCCTAGACCCGTCAGCCCTACTGATATCAGAAGCTTTTTGGATATAGCTGACTACTACCAGAGGTTTATAGAGGGATTTTCATCTGACTAAGTTGACTTAGAAGAAGGCCAAATTTTAGGGGTCCGGTGCTTGCGAGAGGAGCTTTCAGGAGTTAAAGACTCGACCCAATTTTTCTCAGATCTTGACCTTTTCATAGGGCACGGATGGCTTTGTGGTATATTGTGATGCTTCAAGGATTGGGCTTGGGTGTGTGTTGATGTATCATGTGAAGGTCATTGCTTACACCACAAGACAACTTAAGACTCATGAAAAGAATTACCCAATGTATGACCTTGAGTTAGCGACGGTGGTGTTTTCCTTGAAGATTTGGAGGCACTATTTGTATGGGGTGAATGTGGATATGTTCACAGACCATAAGAGTCTTCAATATGTGTTTACTCAGAAGGAATTGAATCTGCAGCAAAGGATATGGCTTGAGCTTCTTAAGGACTACAAGATAAGTGTCCTTTACCACTCGAGCAATGCCAATATAGTGGTTGAAGCTCTTAACAATTTTTCTGTGGGAATGTGTGTCCCATGTGGCTGAAAGATGAGCCACCAAATTCCATCACCACGTGGGATGATCTTGCAAGGAAATTCTTGATATGGTTTTTTCCATCCGATAAAACAGCAAGACTTAGAAGTCAAACTCTAAGTTTTAAACAGAGAGAGGGAGAGAATCTGTATCAAGCCTGGGAGAGATTCAAATCTATGTTGCGGGATTGTCCTCATTATCATCAATCCAATGACGTGCTAGTGCATACTTTCACAGAGGGTTTGGAACCCCACACAAAAATCTTGCTAGACTCAGCAGCTGGGGGACAAGCATTGGAGAAAACTTATGAGGAGTTGTATACCTTGTTGAATCATATTTCGCAGGGAAACCCGGAGTGGAATGCGGACTCGTCAAGAGGAGGAACAAGGAAAGCAACAGGAGTATTAGAAGTGGATGATTTTACAGCTATTGCTGCACAGATATCTGCTTTACAGAATCAACTCAACACCCACTTTAGTAATATGAGCATGAACCAGTCTCAAGCCCCAGTGAATGTAGTGCAGCAGATTTAGTGTGAAGTATGCGGGAGTAGTGAACACTCAGCTGAGTGTTGTGGAGCAAATCCTGATTCGATGAACTTTGTGGGAAATGTACAGAGAAACAACCACCTACAGTATGGCAACAGCTACAATTCCAACTGGAGGAATCACTCGAATTTCTCTTGGGGTAGCAATAACCATCAAGGGCAAAGTTCGAGTCAGGGGGCAAAGAGGAATCAAGGAGGGCAGCAGAACTATCAGGCACAATATAGAAGCAACAATGCACCTCCTCCACCACCATCACGCAGTATTGAGGAGATGTTCAAGACAATGATAGCTAACCAAGCTCAATTACAAGTGATCTTGGGCAGATTTATATGCCCAAGTGATACTCAAAAGTATCATTTTCGCCTTGTTTATCTATCAATGTGTATACATTCTCATGTAATTGGTAATAAAATGTGAATTTATACTAACCAACATGATTAGCATTGTTTTGCAGGTAAAATGTGATTTCGAGAAGCTAAAATGCATGTTGGATGATATTAGAGTTGGACTTGGATGCGAGCAAAGGAAAAGGCATTGGACAACATGAATTAACGGGGCTCCGCGATGGAGCCGTGTCACGCAGCCATCGCGGAGGCATTCTGCCTGGATGGGGAAAATTCACCTAATTTCTAGTGGAGGTCCGCGTTTGCTCCGTGGCACGGAGCCAGTGCTCCGTGATGCACGACGTGCCACGTTGAGCCTGAATACCCGGACCCCCAGTTCCAGTGAGGGTCCGCGTTCATGGCGTATCACGGAGGCAGTGCTCCGCGATGCACTCCGTGACACGTTGCTCATTATTCTGGGAAAAATTCCCAGCAGTATAAATAGAACACTTAAGTTCATTTTTGATAATTCATACTTGGTGGAGCAAGGACGTGGGTTACAGGCAGTTGAGGGACGAAAATATCAGGGTTTTTTTTCTCTTTCTTTCTTCTTTAATTCAATTGCTTGTATGATTAATACTCGTTTTATGATGATTAATCCACAAATGAGTTGCTAATTCCTCTCCTTGCTGAGGTTGTGAACAATTGTGATGAAATTTGATTATTGATTATCTGGTTTTTCATCTTTTCTTCCATGTTGTTCTATTAATTCTTGTTCTTACTGCATTGGTGTGTGGCCAACATTAATGTACATCTAAAAAGTCCGATTGCACTCGAGAGAGCACGAAATTGAAATGTTGTGAATTAATAGGATATTGTTCTTTACTTGGTTTGGGAAAATTGAGTTTTGATTAGCTTTCAGGATAGAAATATACCTGAATGTCGTATTAGTCAACTTAGGAACCAGAATTGTATGGCTAGAACATGAATTGCATTTGATCACAGATATGTAGACAGATGGTTAATGATTCTTAAGTGAGATTAAATACGAGAGTTTTAATCTCTTGGAAAATGTTCTTGGCTAGCAACAGGAAGAAAAGATTAACCAATTTATGATGATAATCAATTTCATTACATGTTCGTTTAACCTCAGCATGCTCTTATCCATAGTTCAGATTCAAAGTAGATAATTGTTCTTAGTTTTAGTGTAAAATTTATCAAACAAACTATCAACTTTTTGGTTACGTTGTTGTCAGCATATTTAGAAGTAAAATATAGTGTACTTGAGCAAATTGCACTTAACCCAAGTCTCTGTGGGATCGATACTTGGCTTACTAAAGCCACTTACTACTTGTTCGACCACGTGCACTTGCGTGTTGTTTATGTACCCATATAAAATAGACAAACAAGTTTTTGGCGCCGCTGTTGGGGACTTGGCAATTGGTGAATTTTTTTTAAGTGTTTATTTACTGTATTTTTATTTTTCTTAAGTGTTGACAACTTGGTCTTAGCCTGTATTTTGCAGACTTAATTGTTGTGAACACTGGCAAGAGACAAGGAGATGGTGGAATCTTATACAGAGCCAGAACATATATTTCACAGTAAACGGAGAGAAGCTCTACAAAGAAAGCTGCAGTTGCTCAAACAGACGATTATGGAGCAACAACAAAATCCACCGGTAGTAAGGGCAGTGTTAGTGCCCAAAGAAGCAGCAGCACGGCCGGTTCGCGAGGTGGCAATCCCACATGCCAATAATGTTACATCAAGTATCCGCAAACCAGAGCCTGGAGGGAGATTTGAACTTAAACAAAATATGGTGTAGTTGTTGCACACAAGCGGGCAATTTGCCGGTCTCCCTCATGAAGACCCACAACAGCATCTCCAAAATTTTTTGGAGATAAGTGACACTTACATACCCGCTGGAGTGTCACCAAACTATGTTCGGCTTACATTATTTCCATTCTCATTACTAGGAGAAGCCAAGAGGTGGTTGAAAGCTGAGCCACCAAATTCTATCTCAACGTGGGATGATCTTGCACGGAAGTTCTTGATAAGGTTTTTTTCCTCTGGTAAAACAGCAAGACTTAGAAGTCAAATTCTAAGTTTCAAACAGAGGGAGGGAGAAAATTTATATCAAGCCTGGGAGAGATTTAAATCCATGTTGTGGGACTGTCCTCATCATCATCAGTCCAATGAGGTGTTGGTGCACACATTTATTGAGGGTTTGGAACCCCATACCAAAATATTGCTAGATTCAGCAGCTGGAGGGCAAGCGTTGGAAAAGACTTATGAGGATCTGTATACCTTGTTGAACCGGATTTCATAGGGCAATCCAGAATGGAATGCTGATTCATCACGAGGTGGGACAAGGAAAGCAACAGGAGTGCTTGAAGTGGATGGGTTTACAGCTATCGCTGCACAGATAGCTGCATTGCAAAATCAATTGAACAACCACTTTAGCAACATGACTTTGAACCAGCCTCAAGCTCCAGTCAATGCAGTCCAGCAATTGTGGTGTGAAGTGTGTGGAAGCAGTGAGCACTCAGCTGAGTGCTGTGGAGCCAATCCTGACTCGGTAAACTTTGTGGGTAATGCACAAAGAAATCACCAGCAGTATGGTAGTAGCTACAATTCAAATTGGAGGAATCATCCTAATTTCTCATGGGGTAGCAACAACCATCAAGGCCAAAGTTCGGGTCAGGGTGTACAAAGGAACCAAGGAGGGCAACAGAACTACCAAGCTCAATTTAGAAACAACAATGCACCTCCTCCACCACCATCACCCAGCATTGAGGAGATGTTTAAGACTATGATAGCTAACCAAGCTCAATTGCAGGCTGACTATGTGAAATTGGCAGCCGAAGTGAAAAACAACCAGTTAGCTACCAAGGCTCTTGAGTATCAATTTGGGCAATTTGCTAGTGCCCAAAATACAAGGCCTAAAGGAGGACTACCAAGCGACACGGATCCCAATCCCAAGCAGGTAAATGCAGTGACCACAAGGAGTGGTTTGCAGCTGAAAGAGGTGGAACCAGAAAGACCACCTCAACATTCGGGAGCAGCAGAAGTTGAGAGGGAGCAAAGTTCGGAAAGGGGGAAGTCCAAAGAAGCTGAATCAGAAAGACCTCCACCCCCGTTCCCTCAATGACTCAAGAAACACAAGGAGGAGGCGTGTTTCAAGAAATTCATGGAGGTGCTTAAACAGGTACATGTTAATTTACCTCTTGTTGATGTCTTGCAGGGAGTGCCTAAATATGCCAAGTACATAAAGCACATCGTGGCCAACAAAAGTCGGTTGACTGAGTATGCTACGGTGGCTCTTAAGGAGGAGTGCACTTCCCGGATCCAAAACAGACTGCCCACAAAGTTAAAAGACCCTGGGAGTTTTACTATCCAGCTTACTATTGGGCAGAGCATCAGAGCTCGTGGATTGTGTGACTTGGGAGCAAGCATAAATCTGATGCCATCTTCGGTATTCAGAAAGTTGGGTCTAGGGAGTCCTAGACCCACAACGGTAATCTTGCAGTTGGCGGATCGATCCTTAGCTAGGCCGGATGGCATTGTTGAGGATGTTCTAGTGTAAGTTGGCTCCCTAATTTTCCCGGTAGATTTTGTCGTTCTGGATTTTGAACCAGATGCGGAAGTCCCATTTATTTTGGGACGTCCCTTCCTGGCAACCGGGAAAGCACTAATTGATGTAGCTGCGGGGCAACTTACAATGCGAGGACATGACAAGGTAGAGGTGTTCGATGTGTACAAGGCACCCAAGCTCCCGACGGTGCATGAAGAACTCTCGGTGATCAATGTGATTGATCATGGTGATGACAAGCAGATGAAGGATTCCCGAGAGTTAATGGGAATACCACCGGATAGGTGTAAGCACTACTGGGGAGAGGACGGTGATCTAGAGAAATCGTCCATCACCCTAGCGGACAATTGAGCTTAAATGACGTCGAGCCGAGATGGTAAACCAAGCGTTCCATGGGAGGCAACCCGTGAAAATTTTTTTTTCTGTAAAGTGTAAATAGATTTTTTTTCTTTTCCTTGATTTACTACAAAATTTTTCGTTTTAGTTATTGTTTTTATTTTTAGTTAGGTGAAACCTATAATTCTAACCAATTTTGTTTCGTGAGATGATTTTCAGGTCAAACGGAGGAAAATGTGCACGGAATCGCGAAGGAAAAGTCGAGGTATGAAAAATTAATAAAAAGTAGAAAACAGTGAGCTGGGGCGTTAGCTCCGTGTCACGGAGGAGGACCTCCGCGTTACCTTCCGTGACACGTTGAGGTATAACCCGGAAATTTTAAAATTTCCAGAATGCTATCGCGATGGCTTCGTGTCACAGAGGCAGTGCACCGCGATGCACTCCGTGACACGTTGCCGTGTATATCGCGACGGGTCACACCGGGTCGCTGGGTGACCCGCGTATTTTTCTACCTTTTTAACCCCGAAACCTCCCCTTTTCCCCTCATTTTCTAATTCCTCCGCGACCAAACCCCCCAAAAATCATCCCCCATCAACGTGCCACGGCGTAAGGCAACAAATTACCGAGTTTTCTTCGATTCTTCAACTTCAAGGTATGTTTTTCGATTCCCTCTCAAGTTCTTGTCGATTTTCTTCAAAATTAAGCATGGGAGGTGAGCTAAATTGCCCTATGTAGTAATTAAGCATGAATTCGAGTTATTTGTTGATTGATAAATGTTCGGAATGTCGTTATGATTGTTTGAACTTGTCGATTGCATAAATTATTCGAATTTGATTGATAAAATCAATTCTAGGGCTTGTTGTTGAATTTAAAGTTGGAAATGTGTTGAAATCGTGAATTTTATGCCAGGGTGTATGTGTTGAATGAGATGAGTCGATGTAAAAAGTGTTTGGATGTTAATAGACGACGGATTCTCGGGTTTGGGGAAAATATTGAAATTTGTTCGGATTTGGTTGGTTGGATAGGTTCATGTATATAAGTTTTTGTTGTTATTTTTGTTTCTTTGTTTTTCTTGGCTAAGTGCGATAGTTAAAATGCTAGCGATGGTAGTGATTGTGAGTAGTTGTACGAAGTCTGAGTAGTACGCCGAAGTTATACCGTCGAATTTTCTTTCGAACGCACTAAGCATGATTGTATAGTTGGTTGTTTTGTGTAAATAGAGTTATTCTTGCCGTAGTGTTGTAACTGTAGCTAAGGATTAAGTGTGGGGTAACTTAGCGTAACCCGACCTTAGCCAAAGTTAATATGTATTTAGCTTAACATTGAGCTTGTTTACTTGGGTTGACAGGTAAAATGGCAAGCCGGCAAGAGAAAGGGAAAGGTGCATCAACTTCAAGCACCGGAAGGAAGCGACTCAGACTGGGCACAGCAGTCCCAGCAGCACCAGCAGTTCCACGCGGCCAGCGCCGCCAATATGGAACAAAATGGGTGACCGACGAGGGGAAAAATTGGTACGCCAAGCACAAAGAAAATAAATATTTCCCCGAGGAGCATATAGCACGGGAGCCATCGGCACAGGAGTTCCCCAGGATGGTTCACCGGATCGAGGCAGCGGGGCTCAAGTTCATCTTTGAAGAGCCCAAGGAATGCAATCTGCACTTGGTTCGGGAGTTCTATGCCAATTGGAACCCGTCAATCAGAAGCCACACCATCAAGATCAGAGGGCAAATAGTCACTCTGGAGCCCCACCATCTCAATACCATCATAGGAGCATGGGACACAGACGCCCACATCCTCCGACAGCTGAACATTACCCCACCATATGCGGACATCAGACGCACACTGTGTGGGACCCGATCAACAGCTAGATGGAGCAGACACAAAGAGAGGGGCTACCATCAGACTCTACCCTATTCATAGATGAACAGGGAAGCCCGAATCTGGCTGAAGATAGTCTGCTCATGCCTCATCCCGGGGGTACATATGACTGATGTAACCCGGGATCGTGTTTGCCTGGTGTACGCCCTGATGAAAGGGCTGGAGATCAATGTCGGGGCGGTTATTATATCCGCCATGAAGAGAGCTCGGTTGCACCAGGGGCACAGGTATGGTTTCGGTGGACTACTCACCACCTTTCTCAGGGGCCTCGATGTTGAGGAGGAGGCCCTCGATTATATCCCCCAGTTGGAGCGGCGGGCCTTGGATGTTACCAAACCTAAGGCTCCTGACACCACCCACGGGCCAGTGCTTACACTTGGCGAGCGACACGCTCATGATGACCAGTACATGGCACGGATGTTTGGGATACAGATTCTCCAGCTGAGGATAGGTGGGAGGCCAGCGACGGAGGAGGAGCTATGGCAGCTCGAGCTAGACTACCCGTTTGGTGAAAACGCCAGGGCTCTATGCCGAGTAGGGCCAGCATTTGTAGAGCCCATAGATGATGACATCCCCACAGATGATGACGTCCCCACGAGAGGACTCCGATGTGGAGTCCGATGATGACGACGGAGGCGACTCGGATATGGGAGATGAAGCAGCAGCACCCGACGAAGAAGTGGAATACTTTGACTGATCAGGGAGTTCCACCACCCAAATTTGTGCTAATTTGAATTTTTGTGAACACTAGGGACAGTGTTCGGACTAAGTGTAGGGTGGGAGTAGTTAGGTGTTGGGCTGGGCTGTTTTGTGTATGCTCTCTTTTGTTAGCATGTATGTTGTGTGTCCCTGTGTTTGTGAATTTTCAAATTGTTCTGTATTTGTAAATATTTGAAATTGATGTGTGTTGCTGAATGGTTGCTAGCTGATTCTGATTCTGTACATATTTTTGTTATTTTGTTATCGAAATGATCGATATTTTTTTTAAAAAAAAAAATTTAATTTTAAAATATTTTGTAAATAATTTTTCTAATCGAAATGATCGATATTTTGCAAATTTTTCAACTTTTAAATTATGGGTTTCTCGGCGTTTGTTTTCGGTTCTTTTACCGAGAATGGTCCCATTGAACCGACGTCTTAAGTAGTGATTGTTCCCTATGATGGATGGATGACAACCGTCTTAAGGGAAATGTAGTCGTTAGGAGTAGATTTTTTTTTGTTATTATTTTTAGTTTTTTTTCTTTGGTGGATTGCATCCCGGAACCTGTAGTTACTGTATGGTTGTGAAATTTTGGTTGCGTGTTGTACATGATATTCAAAATACAAAGGTGATTCGTATGAAAGCATGCAAATTTGTAAATATGTTGAGATACCTAGGCTGTAGAGTTCGATTCAGTGTGATTGAGGCTTAATGTTTGAATTCATGTAATTAGCTGATTGAAGAGTCTGTGAATACATCTTGAATCGAGCATGTGCATAAAGTGTGAAGTGAGGTGTTGATATTCCATGCTATTGTGAAGTGTCTAGAACTTGCCTGGTGTGTGTACAAAACGAAATGAAGGAGGTGTATTGTAGGAGAGGATGTAGGCATTTCTTTGTTTTAACCGAGAGTTTCTATTTTTCTCTTGTCATACCCCCCTTTCTGTGATTGTATACCCTATTCAGCCCGTTGAGCCTTTAGCCGATTGTTTTCTTACTTTTGTCCAAAAAGTGTAAACCGAGCTTAAATTCCTTCTTTTCATTAGCCGTAAAGTCTATACAAAACTCTTAAGCGCTTAAGAAGAGAAAATCATTTCCCAAAGTGTCAAAGAGTGAGAAAGGTGAAAAGAAAATGAAAAGCAGAGTGAGGGAAGAAAAGAAAAGGTTGAAGGTGCAGTTGTTATAAATAAACGATAATGAAGGTGCATGACTAATCTTTGTTGTTGTGTCAAGTGTGCTTAATGAAATGGGCCATACTAAAGTAAAATCATCAAGAATGGGATGATGAAAAAAAAGAGAGAGAAACAATGTCCATGAGTGATGGGATGTGTTGAAAAGGCGCTTAAGGATGCTAGTGGCTATTATTGGCTAATCCAATATTTACTAGTTCCATAGCTTCCATTACAACCCATTAAAGTCCTACGTGATCTTACATTGCATTTCTTTATATTAGTGGAGTAGTACACTAAGGGCAAGCTTATGTTTCATGACATGATGCATGTGAATTCTTTTGGGAGAGAGAGTGAAATTGTGTGTACATGCCCCTAATTGAATGTTTTTGTGGCATATGAGCAAAAAGGGGAAGATTCTCTTGTGTTGTGAGGGCACATGCTTGATGAAATATTGATTTTTGTGTCAGATATCTTGATTAGCTGATTTGCATGAGTTTACCGATATCGAGAGTCGATTCTAAAAGTCTAGGAAGTCTCAAGGTATTGAAGGTCATTGCATTGTTAAGACCATGCATGTTTTCTTGATGATTTGCTGTATTGAATAATCGGTATGACCGTATCTTAAATTGTTGAACCATAGTAGCGAGGTTGGGATGTAAATTGCATGAATTGTATGTTTGTTGTTCTAGGACGAACAAGGATTTAAGTGTGGGGTAAGTGATCTTGGGCAGATTTATATGCCCAAGTGATACTCAAAAGTATCATTTTCACTTTGTTTATCTATCAATGTGTATACATTCTCATGTAATTGGTAATAAAATGTGAATTTATACTAACTAACATGATTAGCATTGTTTTGCAGGTAGAATGTGATTTCAAGAAGCTAAAATGCATGTTGGATGATATCGGAGTTGGACTTGGATGCGAGCAAGGGAAAAGGCATTGGACAGCATGAATTAAAGGGGCTCCGCGATGGAGCCGTGTCACGCTGCCATCACGGAGGCATTCTGTCTGGATGGGGAAAATTCACCTAATTTCCAGTGGAGGTCCGCGTTTGCTCCGTGGCATGGAGCCAGTGCTCCGCGATGCACGTCGTGCCACGTTGAGCCTGAATTCCCGGACCCCCAGTTCTAGTGAGGGTCCGCGTTCATGGCGTGTCACGGAGGCAGTGCTCCGCGATGCACTCCGTGACACGTTGCTCATTATTCCGGGAAAAATTCCCAGCAGAATAAATAGAACACTTAAGTTCATTTTTGATAATTCATACTTGGTGGAGCAAGGACGTGGGTTATAGGCAGTTGAGGGACGAAAATATCAGGGTTTTTTCTCTCTTTCTTTCTTCTTTAATTCAATTGCTTGTATGATTAACACTCGTTTTATGATGATTAATCCACAAATGAGTGGCTAATTCCTCTCCTTGCTGAGGTTGTGAACAATTGTGATGAATTTGATTATTGATTATCTGGTTTTTCATCTTTTCTTCCATGTTGTTCTATTAATTATTGTTCTTACTGCATTGGTGTGTGGCCTACATTAATGTACATCTAAAAAGTTCGATTTCACTCGAGAGAGCACGAAATTGGAAAGTTGTGAATTAATAGGATATTGTTCTTTACTTGGTTTGGGAAAATTGAGTTTTGATTAGCTTTCAGGATAGAAATATACCTGAAAGTCGTATTAGTCAACTCAGGAACCAGAATTGTATGGCTAGAACATGAATTGCATTTGATCACAGAAATGTAGACGGATGGTTCATGATTCTTAAGTGAGATTAAATACGAGAGTTTTAATCTCTTGGCAAATGTTCTTGGCTAGCAACAGGAAGAAAAGATTAACCAATTTATGATGATAATCAATTTCATTACATGTTTGTTTAACCTCAGCATGCTCTTATCCATAGTTCAGATTCAAAGTAGATAATTGTTCTTAGTTTTAGTATAAAATTTATCAAACAAACTATCAACTTTTTGGTTACGTTGTTGTCAGCATATTTAGAAGTAAAATATAGTATACTTAAGCAAATTGCACTTAACCCAAGTCTCTGTGGGATCGATACTTGGCTTACTAAAGCCACTCACTACTTGTTCGACCACGTGCACTTGCGTGTTGTTTATATACCCATATAAAATAGACGAACAACAGGCTGACTACGTGAAATTGGCAGCCGAGGTAAAGAATAATCAGTTAGCTACAAAGGCGCTAGAGTACCAGTTTGGGCAATTTGCTGGAGCCCAAAACACCAGGCCTAAAGGAGGACTTCCGAGTGACACAGATCCCAACCCCAAGCAAGTGAATGCAGTGACCATAAGGAGTGGTTTGTAGCTTAAAGAGGTGGAACCAGAAAGACCACCTCAACAGTCAGGAGCAGCAGAAACTGAGAGGGAGCAAAGTGATGAGAGGGGGAAGAAAAAGGAGGCTGAACCAGAAAGACCACCACCCCCGTTCCCTCAACGATTAAAGAAACACAAGGAGGAGGAATGTTTCAAAAAGTTCATGGAGGTGCTGAAACAGGTACATATTAACTTACCTCTTGTTGATGTTTTGCAGGGAGTGCTGAAGTGCGCAAAGTATATTAAGGACATCGTGGAGAACAAAGGCAGGTTAACTGAGTACGCTACGGTGGCTCTTACGGAAGAGTGCACTTCCCGGATATAAAAAACAGGTTGCCCGCAAAGCTCAAGGACCCTGGGAGCTTTACAATACAAATTACAATTGGGCAGAGTATCCGAGCTCGCGGATTATGTGATTTGGGAGAGAGCATTAACTTGATGCCTTCATCGGTATTCAAGAAGTTGGGTCTAGGGAGTCCTAGACCAACAACAGTGATCTTGCAACTAGCGGATCGTTCCTTAGCCAGACCTGATGGCATTGTGGAAGACGTGCTGGTGCAAGTGGGCTCCCTTATCTTCCCAGTAGATTTCATCGTGCTAGATTTTGATCCAGATGCGGAAGTTCCATTTATTTTGGGACGTCCTTTCTTGGCTACCGGGAAAGCACTTATTGATGTAGCTGCAGGGCAGCTAACTATGCGAGCACACGACAAGGTGGAGGTGTTTGATGTGTACAAGGCCACCAAGCTCCCGGCTGTGTATGAGGAACTCTCGGTGATTAATGTGATTAATCAAGCTGATGTTGTCCAGAGAGTTGAGTCACGGGAGTTATTGGGGAAACCACCGGAGTGATGTAAGCATTACTGTGGTGAGGACGGTAGTTGATAGAAAACGTCCGTCACCCTAGAGGATGACTGAGCTTAATGACGTCGAGCCTTGACGGTAAACCAGGCGCTGCACGGGAGGCAACCCGTGAAATTTTTTTAAATATTTTATTAGATTTCATAGAAAAAAAAAGAAAAAAATGAGAAAATAAAAATAAAAACAAAATTTGTATTTTATGTGAAACCTATAAATTCTAACCAATTTCTTGTGGTGAGAGGAATTTCAGGTTGAACGGAGGATAAATATGCAAAGGATCACAAAGGAAAAATCGAGGTATGAAAAATAATAAAAAGTGGCAAAACAGTGAGCCCACGCGATGGCTCCGTGTCAAGGAGGAGGGCCCCCGCGTTACCCTCCGTGACACGTTGAAGGTAATTCTGGAATTTTTACAAATTCCAGAACACCTGCGCGAGGGCTCTGTGTCACGGAGGGCATGCTATGCGTTACCCTCCGTGACACGTTGAGGGTTATTTCGCGTCGGGTCACACCGGGTCGCCGGGTGACCCGCGCGAAATCTTCACTTTTTAATCCCTTTTTTACCTCATTCTTCCCAATTTCCCACTCCTCTCCGCGACAAACAACCCAAAACCCCCCTTCCCCAACGTGACACGGACCTAGGAGCTAAATTTCTTTAACTTTTCTTCGATATCATCGAATTTAAAGTATGTTTGTTAACTTCATCTCATTTCTTACCTTATTTTCCCGATTTTTAGCGTAAGAAGTGAGGAAAACTTTCCCAAAGTGTAAATTGAGCATGAATTCATGTAAATTATTGTTGATTGAAGTTCCTAGTATCGTTGTGATGGTATGAACTCGATAAATACATGTTTGATTGAAATTCTTGCAAAATTGTAGCTAAGGTTAGAATTCAAAGATGAAGAAGTTAAAAATTGGGTTGAAATGTGAAATTCTTCTTAGTGTGTGCATGTTGAATGAAGTAAATGATGTCGTGCTTAACGTTAAGATGATTAAGGCGCAACGGATTGTCAGGTTAATGAAATTGTTGAAATTGCATAGAAATTGGGGGAATTGTATCGGTTTTGTTGATAGAAATGTGTGCTAAGTGCTATGTGATGAAACGTTATCGATTGTAATGTTGTGACTAACTGTACAAAGTCTGAGTAGTACATAGAATTTATACTGTCGAATTCTCTGAATGCACTAGGCATATTTGTTATGTTTTGTTGTTTGTTTTGTATTTTTTTGGAAATAAGTATGATCTTGCCGTAATGTTGTGCTTGTGGCTAAAGACTAAGTGTGGGGTAGCCTAGCTTAACCCAACCTTAGTCAAAGCTAATTTTAATTGGAATAACATTGGGACTATCTTTTGGGTTTGACAGGAACGATGGCAAGCAGGCAAGAAAAAGGGAAGGGCGCATCTACATCGGGCGCCGGAAGGAAAAGAATTAGACTGGGAACAGCAGTCCTAGCAGCACCAGCGGTTCCACGCGGCCAACGCCGTCAATATGGAACCAGATGGGTGACAGAGGAGGGGAAGAAATGGTACGCAAAGCATAAGGAAAGCAAATACTTCCCCGAAGAACACATTGCTAGGGAACCGTTGGCACAGGAGTTCCCCAGAATTGTCCACAGGATAGAGACAGTCGGCCTGAACTTCATCTTTGAAGAGCCCAAGGAGTGCAACCTGCACCTGATTCAGGAATTCTACACCAACTGGAACCCGACACTCAGAAGTCACACCATCAAGATAAGGGGGCAAATAGTCACTTTTGAGCCCCATCACCTGAATGCTATCTTGGGGGCGCGGGACACAGACGCCCATGTGCTTCGGCAAACGCACTTTGTGTGGAGCCCAGTCTACAGCATGTTGGATCAGGCATAAGGAGAGGGGCTACCATCAGACCTTGCCCTACTCATAGATGAACAGGGAAGCCAGGATATGGCTGAAGATTCTTTGTTCCTGCCTGATCCCAGGGGTGCATATGACAGATGTCACCCGGGATCGTGTATTCTTGGTCTACACCTTGATGAAAGGGCTGGAGATCAATGTGGGGCGGTGATTATCTCCGCCATGAAGAGAGCCCGTTTGCATCAAGGGCACAGGTACGGGTTTGGTGGCTTACTGACCACGTTCCTGAGGGGCCTGGATTTTGAGGAGGAGGCCCTTGACTACATCCCGCAGATGGAGAGGCGGGCCTTAGATGTCACCAAAACTAAGGCACCCGACACCACTCACGGGCCAGTTCTTACACTAGCCGAGCGACATGCTCGGGATGATCAGTACATGGCTCGCATGTTCGGGATGTAGATGCTCCAACTGCACATAGGCGGGAGGCCGGCAACAGAAGAGGAGCTGTGGCAGCTCGAGCTAGACTACCCGTTTGGCGAAAATGCCAGGGCTCTATACTGAGTAGGGCCAGCTTTTGTGGAGCCCACTGATGATGATGTCCCCACAAATGAGGAGACACGTCGTGATGACTCTGATGTGGAGTCAGATGATGACGACGGGGACGATTCAGACATGGGAGACGAGGCAGTGGCACCTGACGAGGAAGTGGAATACTTTGATTGATCAGGGAGTTTCACCCCCTACTTTCGTACTATGCTGAATTTTGTGAACACTGGGGACAGTGTCCGATTTAAGTGTGGGGTGGGAGTAGTGAGGGGTTTGTTGCTGTTGTTATTAATGTATGTCTCTGTTCTGTTGTTGTGCTTGAATAAACTTGTGGCCCTGTGATTTTTGTGTGTATGTCTGTATTGAAATTAAGGTGAAGCTGTTGTGTGTTGTTGAATGTTATTAGCTGGTTTTGTACATATCTTTGTTTTATCGAAATTATAGATATACATATCTTTGTTTTATCGAAATTATCGATATTTAAAAAAAAATTTATGAATTTTTTAATCTTTGGGTTTCTCGGCATTTGTTTTCTGTTCTTTTAACGAGAATAGTCCCATTAAACCGAAGTCTTAGTTAGTGACTGTTCCCTATGATGGATGGATGACGACCCTCTTAAGGGAAATGTAGTCGTTAGGAGTAGAATTCTTTTGTTCATTTATTTTTAGTTTTTTTCTTTTGTTGGTTTGCATCCCAAAACCTGTTGTTATTTTATGGTTGCGAAATTCTGGTTGCGTGTTGTACATGATATTTGAAATGCAAAGGTGATTCGTATGAAAGCATGCAACTTTGTAAATATGTTGAGACACCTAGGCCATAGAGTTCGATTCAGTGTGATTGAGGCTTAATGTTTGAATTCTTGTAATTAGCTGATTGAAGAGTCTGTGAATATGTCTTGAGTTGAGCATGTGAAATGAGTGTATAGTGAGGTTTTGTTTCTTTCATGCTATTGTGAAGTGTCTAGAACTTGCCTGGTGTGTGTACAAAACGAAATGAAGGATAGGTATTGTAGGAAAGGATGTAGGCATTTCTTTGCTTTAACCGAAAGTTTCTTTTTTTTCATTATCGTACCCACCTTGAATGTACATCCTAGTTAGCCCATTGAGCCTTTAGCATATTATTTTTCTTTTGTCAAAAAGGTGTAAACCGAGCTTAACCCCTTCTTTTCATTATCCATGAATTTGATCCAAAACTCTTAAGCGCTCAAGAAAAGAAAATAATTTTCCCACAGTGTCAAGGAGTGAGAATGGTGAAAAGAAAAGAAAAAGCAGAGTGATGAAAGGAAAGGAAAGGTCGAAGGTGCACTTGTTATAAATTAAATATATTGAAGATGTATAAATAATCTTTGTTATTGAGTCAAGTGTGCTTAAAGATATGTGGTCAAAAATAAAGACGGACTTCAAGAATGGGAGGATGAAGGAAGAAACAATGCCCATAAGGTTGATGGGATGTATTGAAAAAGCGTTTAAGGATGCTGGTTTTTATTATTGGTTAACCCAGTATTTACTAGTTCCGTAGCTTACATTACAACCCGTTAAGTCCTACATGATCTTACAACACACGTCCTAATATTAGTGGAGTAATACACTAAAGGCAATCCTATGGTTCATGACATGATGCATATGAATTCTTTTGGGAGAGACAGTGAAATTGTGTTTATATGCCCCTCCATGTAATGTCTTTGAGTTCATGTAATTAAAAAGGGTGAAAATTCTCTTGTGTTGTGAGGGCACATGCTTGATGAGAGATTAAATTTTGTGTTGGATATCTTGATCAGCTGATTTGCATGAGTTTGCCGATATCGAGAGTCGATTCTTGAGTCTAGGAGGTCTTAATGTGTTGAAGGTCATTGTATTGATAAGACTATGCATGTTTTCTTGATGATTTGCGGTATTAAATAATCGATATAACCGTAGCTTGAATTGTCGAGCCAAAGTAGCCAGGATGGGGTGTCAATTGCATGAGGTGTAAGATTATTGTTCGGGGACGAACAAGGATTTAAGTGTGGGATAAGTGATCTTGGGCAAATTTATATGCCCAAGTGATACTCAAATGTGTCATTTTGCCTTGTTAATCTATCGATGTTTATACATTCTCATGTGATTTGTAATAAAATGTGAATTTATACTAACCAACATGATTAGCGTTGTTTTGCAGGAAAAATATAAAGTTATGGAGCTAAGATGCATGTTGGGAGAGATTGGTATTGGACTCGAAAGCTAGCAAGGAAAAAGACACGTGAAGGCACGAATTAAAGGGGCTCCGCGATGGAGCCGTGTCACGCTGCCATCGCGGATGCACTCTGCCTGGATGGTGAAATTATGCCTATTTCTAGTGGAGGTACGCGTTGGGGCCGTGGCACATTGGCCTAGCCCCGCGTTGCGTGCCGTGTTGGGCCGAAATACCTGGACGTCCGGATTCCAGTAAGGGTCCGCGTTGGTGGCGTGTCACGGAGGCAGTGCTCCGCGATGCACTCCGTGACACGTTGCTTGTTATTCTGGGAAAAATTCCCACTAGTATAAATAGAACACTTAGGTTTTATTTTTAATAATTCTGACTCTGTGGGGCAAGAACGTGGGTTACAGGCAGTTGAGGGGACGAAAATCTCAGGGTTTTTCTCTATCTCCTTCTTCTTTATTCCCATGGCTTGTATGATTAACACTCATTTAAAGATGTTTAATCCACAAATGAGTGGCTAAATTCCCTTCTTGCTGAGGTTAAGAATATTTGTATTGAAATGTAATTATTGATTAATTGGTTTTTCATCTTTTCTTCCATGGTTGTTCTATTGATTCTTGTTCTTACTGCATTAATGTGTGGCCAACGTTAATGTATATCTAAAAAGTCCGGTTTCACTCGAGAGAGCAAGAAATTGGAAAGTTGTGAATTGATAGGATATGATCTTTTCTTAGTTTGGGAAAATTGAGAATTGATTTACCTTCAGGATAGAGATATACCTAAAAATCGTATTAGTCAATTAAGGAATCGATTTTGTATGGCAAGAACATGAATTTCGTTTTATCATAGAAATGTAGGTGGAAGGTTCATGATTCTTAAGTTGGGTTAAATACAAGAGTTTTAATCCATAGGCAATAATTCTTGACTAGCAACCGGAGGAAAGATTAACCAAATTGTATCGATAATTTATTTCTCTACATGTTCATTTTAGCCTCAGCATGCTCATACTTATAGTTCAGACTCAAATTATATATTCGTTTTAGACTTAGTATAAAATTAGGAAACAAAATATCAACCTTTTCTTCACATTGTTGTCTGTAATTTCGAGTTAAAGTTTATTGACACTTGAGTAGATTGTTACTTTAGTCCAGTCTCTGTGGGATCGATACTTGGCTTACTTAAGCCACTTTACTACTTGTTCGACCACGTGCACTTGCATGTAGTTATACCAAAAACACACCGAACAAGTTTTTGGCGTCGTTGGCGGGGACTGGCAATTGGTAAATTTTTCTTAAGTGTTAGTTTATTATTTCTTCTTAGTGTTGACAACTTGGTCTTAGCCTGTATTTTGCAGATACTAATTTCTGTTGAACACTGGCAAGAGACAAGGAGCTGGTGGACTCATATTTAGAGTGGGAAAGACAATTTCATCATCAAAGGAGAGAAGCTCTAGAGAAAAAGTTGCAGTTGCTCAGACAAACAATCCTGGAGCAACAACAGAATCCACCGGTTGTAAGGGCAATGTTAGTGCCCGAGGACATGGCAGCTAGGCCGGTTCGCGAGGTGGAAATCCCACATGCTAACAATGTCACATCTAGCATCCGCAAACTTGAGCCAGAAGGGAGGTTCGAGCTTAAACAGAATATGGTGCAATTGCTGCACAGCAACGGGCAGTTCACAGGTCTCCCTCATTAGGATCCACAGCAACCTCTCCAAAATTTCTTGGAGATAAGTGACACTTACATCCCCGATGGAGTGTCATCAAATTATGTCAGGCTTACATTGTTCCCATTTTCACTTTTAGGAGAAGCCAAGAGACGGTTGAAAGCTGAGCCACCAAATTCCATCACCACGTGGGATGATCTTGCAAGAAAATTCTTGATACGGTTTTTTCCATCCGATAAAACAGCAAGACTTAGAAGTCAAATTCTAAGTTTTAAACAGAGAGAGGGAGAGAATGTGTATCAAGCCTGGGAGAGATTCAAATCTATGTTGCGGGATTGTCCTCATCATCATCAATCCAATGACGTGCTAGTGCATACTTTCATAGAGGGTTTGGAACCCCACACAAAAATCTTGCTAGACTCAGCAGCTGGGGGACAAGCATTGGAGAAAACTTATGAGGAGTTGTATACCTTGTTGAATCATATTTCGCAGGGAAACCCGGAGTGGAATGCGGACTCGTCAAGAGGAGGAACAAGGAAAGCAACAGGAGTATTAGAAGTGGATGGTTTTACAGCTACTGCTGCACAGATAGCTGTTTTACAGAATCAACTCAACACCCACTTCAGTAATATCAGCATGAACCAGTCTCAAGCCCCAGTGAATGTAGTGCAGCAGATTTGGTGTGAAGTATGCGGGAGTAGTGAACACTCAGCTGAGTGTTGTGGAGCAAATCCTGATTCGGTGAACTTTGTGGGAAATGTACAGAGAAACAACCACCTACAGTATGGCAACAACTACAATTCCAACTGGAGGAATCACTCGAATTTCTCTTGGGGTAGCAATAACCATCAAGGGAAAAGTTCGAGTCAGGGGGCGCAGAGGAATCAAGGAGGGCAGTTGAACTATCAGGCATAATATAGAAGCAACAATGCACCTCCTCTACCACCATCACGCAGCATTGAGGAGATGTTCAAGACAACGATAGCTAACCAAGCTCAATTACAGGCTGACTACGTGAAATTGACAGCTGAGGTAAAGAACAATCAGTTAGCTACAAAGGCGCTGGAGTACCAGTTTGGGCAATTTGCTGGAGCCCAAAACACCAGGCCTAGAGGAGGACTTCCGAGTGACACAGATCCCAACCCCAAGCAAGTGAATGCAGTGACCACAAGGAGTGGTTTGTAGCTTAAAGAGGTGGAACCAGAAAGACCACCTCAATAGTCGGGACCAACAGAAACTAAGAGGGAGCAAAGTGATGAGAGGGGGAAGAAAAAAGAGGCTGAACCAGAAAGACCACCACCCCCGTTCCCTCAACGATTAAAGAAACACAAGGAGGAGGCGTGTTTCAAAAAGTTCATGGATGTGCTGAAACAGGTACATATTAACTTACCTCTTGTTGATGTTTTGCAGGGAGTGCTGAAGTACGCAAAGTATATTAAGGACATCATGGCGAACAAAAGCAGTTTAACTGAGTACGCTACGGTGGCTCTTACGGAGGAGTGCACTTCCCGTTTACAAAAAAATAGGTTGCCCGCAAAGCTCAAGGACCCTGGGAGCTTTACAATACAAATTTCAATTGGGCAGAGTATCCGAGCTCGCGGATTATGTGATTTGGGAGAGAGCATTAACTTGATGCCGTCATCGGTATTCAAGAAGTTGGGTCTAGGGAGTCCTAGACTAACAACAGTGATCTTGCAACTAGCGGATTGTTCCTTAGCCAGACCTGATGGCATTGTGGAAGACGTGCTGGTGCAAGTGGGCTCCCTTATCTTCCCAGTAGATTTCGTCGTGCTGGATTTTGAGCCAGATGCGGAAGTCCCATGTATTTTGGGACGTCCTTTCTTGGCTACCGGGAAAGCACTTATTGATGTAGCTGCAGGGCAGCTAACTATGCGAGCACACGACAAGGTGGAGGTGTTTGATGTGTACAAGGCCACCAAGCTCCCGGTTGTGTATGAGGAACTCTCGGTGATTAATGTGATTAATCGAGCTGATATTGTCCAGAGAATTGAGTCACGGGAGTTATTGGGGAAACCACTGGAGCGATGTAAGCATTACTGGGGTGAGGACGGTAGTTGAGAGAAAACGTCCGTTACCCTAGATGATGACTGAGCTTAATGACGTCAAGCCTCGACGGTAAACCAGGCGCTGCACGGGAGGCAACCCTTGAAATTTTTTGTAATATTTTATTAGATTTCATAAAAAAAAAATAAAAAAAATGAGAAAAATAAAAATAAAAACAAAATTTGTGTTTTATGTGAAACCTATAAATTCTAACCAATTTCTTGTGGTGAGATGAATTTCAGGTTGAACGGAGGATAAATATGCAAAGGATCGCAAAGGAAAAATTGAGGTATGAAAAATAATAAAAAGTGGCAAAACAGTGAGCCCATGCGATGGCTCCGTGTCACGGAGGAGGGCCTCCGGTTACCCTCCGTGACACGTTGAAGGTAATTCTGGAATTTTTACAAATTCCAGAAAACCTGCGCGAGGGCTCTGTGTCACGGAGGGCATGCTATACGTTACCCTCCGTGACACGATGAGGGTTATTTCACGTCGGGTCACACCGGGTCGCCGGGTGACCCGCGCGAAATCTTCACTTTTTTAATCCCTTTTTTAGCTCATTCTTCCTATTTTCCCACTCCTCTCCGTGACAAACAACCCAAAACCCCCCTTCCCCAGCGTGACACGGACCTAGGAGCTAAATTTCTTCAACTTTTCTTCGATATCATCGAATTTAAAGTATGTTTGTTAACTTCATCTCATTTCTTACCTTATTTTCTCGATTTTTAGCATAAGAAGTGAGGAAAACTTGCCCTAAGAGTAAATTGAGCATGAATTCATGTAAATTATTGTTGATTGAAGTTCCTAGTATCGTTGTGATGGTATGAACTCGATAAATACATGTTTAATTGAAATTCTTGCGAAATTGTAGCTAAGGTTAGAATTCAAAGATTAAGAAGTTAAAAATTGGGTTGAAATGTGAAATTCTTCTTAGTGTGTGCATGTTGAATAAAGTAAATGATGTCGTGCTTAACGTTAAGACGATTAAGGCGCGACGGATTGTCAGGTTAATGAAATTGTTGAAATTGCATAGAAATTAGGGGAATTGTATCACTATTGTTGATAGAAATGTGTGCTAAGTGATATGTGATGAAATGTTATCGATGGTAATGTTGTGACTAGCTGTACATAGTCTGAGTAGTACATAGAATTTATACCGTCGAATTCTCTGAATGCACTAGGCATATTTGTTATGTTTTGTTGTTTGTTCTGTTTTTTTTTGGAAATAAGTATGATCTTGCCGTAATGTTGTGCATGTGGCTAAAGACTAAGTGTGGGGTAGCCTAGCTTAACCCAACCTTAGTCGAAGCTAATTTTAATTGGAATAACATTGGGACTGTCTTTTGGGTTTGACAGGAACGATGGCAAGCAGGCAAGAAAAAGGGAAGGGCGCATCTACATTGGGCGTCGGAAGGAAAAGAATTAGACTGGGAACAGCAATCCCAGCAGCACCAGCGGTTCCACGCAGCCAACGCCGTCAATATGGAACCAGACGGGTGACAAAGGAGGGGAAGAAATGGTACACAAAGCATAAGGAAAGCAAATACTTCCCCGAAGAACACATCGCTAGGGAACCGTTGGCACAGGAGTTCCCCAGAATTGTCCACAGGATAGAGGCAGTCGGGCTGAACTTCATCTTTGAAGAGCTCAAGGAGTGCAACCTGCACCTGATTCTGGAATTCTACGCCAACTGGAACCCGACACTCAGAAGTCACACCATCAAGATAAGGAGGCAAATAGTCACTTTTGAACCCCATCACCTGAATGCCATCTTGGGGGCGCGGGACACAGACGCCCATGTGCTTCGGCAGCTGAATATCACTCCACCATACGCGGATATCAGACGCACTTTGTGTGGGGCCCGGTCTACAGCACGTTGGAGCAGGCATAAGGATAGGGGCTACCATCAGACCTCAGATGAATAGGGAAGCCAGGATATGGCTGAAGATTATTTGTTCCTGCCTGATCCCTGGGGTGCATATGACAGATGTCACCCGGGATCGTGTATGCTTGGTCTACGCCTTGATGAAAGGGATGGAGATCAATATGGGGCGGTGATTATCTCCGCCATGAAGAGAGCCCGTTTGCATAAAGGGCACAGGTACGGGTTTGGTGGCTTACTGATCACGTTCCTAAGGGGCCTGGATATTGAGGAGAAGGCCCTTGACTACATCCCGCAGATGAAGAGGCGGGCCTTAGATGTCACCAAAACTAAGGCACCCGACACCACTCACGAGCCAGTTTTTACACTAGCTGAGCGACATTCTCGGGATGATTAGTACATGGCTCGCATGTTCGGGATGCAGATGCTCCAGCTGCGCATAGACGGGAGGCCGGCACCAGAAGAGGAGTTGTGGCAACTCGAGCTAAACTACCCGTTTGGCGAAAATGCCAGGGCTCTATGCCGAGTGGGGCCAGCTTTTATGGAGCCCACTAATGATGATGTCCCCACAAATGAGGAGACACGTCGTGATGACTCTGATGTGGAGTCAGATGATGACGACAGGGGCGATTCAGACATGGGAGACGAGGCAGCGGCACATGACGAGGAAGTTTTATACTTTGATTGATCAGGGAGTTTCACCACCTACTTTCGTACTATGCTGAATTTTGTGAACATTGGGGAGAGTGTTCGATTTAAGTGTGGGGTGGGAGTAGTTAGGGGTTTGTTGCTGTTGTTATTAATGTATGTCTCTGTTCTGTTGTTGTGCTTGAATAAACTTGTGGCCCTGTGATTTTTGTGTGTATGTCTGTATTGAAATTAAGGTGAAGCTGTTGTGTGCTGTTGAATGTTAGCTGGTTTTGTACATACCTTTGTTTTATCGAAATTATTGATATACATATCTTTGTTTTATCGAAATTATCTATATTTTAAAAAAAAAAATTTATGAATTTTTTAATCTTTGGGTTTCTCGGCATTTTTTTTCGGTACTTTTACCGAGAATAGTCCCATTGAATCGAAGTCTTAATTAGTGACTGTTTCCTATGATGGATGGATGACGACCGTCTTAAGGGAAATGTAGTCGTTATGAGTAGAATTCTTTTGTTCATTTATTTTTAGTTTTTTTCTTTTGTTGGTTTGCATCCCAAAACCTGTTGTTATTTTGTGGTTGCGAAATTCTGGTTGCGTGTTGTACATGATATTTGAAATGCAAAGGTGATTTGTATGAAAGCATGCAACTTTGTAAATATGTTGAGACACCTAGGCCATAGAGTTCGATTCAGTGTGATTGAGGCTTAATGTTTGAATTCTTGTAATTAGCTGATTGAAGAGTCTGTGAATATGTCTTGAGTTGAGCATGTGAAATGAGTGTATAGTGAGGTTTTGTTTCTTCCATGCTATTGTGAAGTGTCTAGAACTTTCCTGGTTTGTGTACAAAACGAAATGAAGGATGTGTATTGTAGGAAAGGATGTAGGCATTTCTTTGCTTTAACCGAAAGTTTCTTTTTTTTAAATTATCGTACCTACCTTGAATGTACATCCTAGTTAGCCCATTGAGACTTTAGCATATTATTTTTCTTTTGTCAAAAAGGTGTAAACCGAGCTTAACCCCTTCTTTTCATTATCCGTGAATTTGATCCAAAACTCTTAAGCGTTCAAGAAAAGAAAATATTTTTCCCATAGTGTCAAGGAGTGAGAATGGTGAAAAGAAAAGAAAAAGCAGAGTGATGAAAGGAAAGGAAAGGTCGAAGGTGCACTCGTTATAAATTAAATATAATGAAGATGTATAAATAATCTTTGTTATTGAGTTAAGTGTGCTTAAATATATGGGGTCAAAAATAAAGACGGACTTCAAGAATGGGAGGATGAAGGAAGAAACAATGCCCATAAGGTTGATGGGATGTATTGAAAAAGCGCTTAAGGATGCTAGTTTTTATTATTGGTTAGCCCAGTATTTACTAGTTCCGTAGCTTACATTACAATCCATTAAGTCCTACATGATCTTACAACACACGTTCTTATATTAGTGAAGTAACACACTAAAGGCAAGCCTATGGTTCATGACATGATGCATGTGAATTCTTTTGGGAGAGAGAGTGAAATTGTTTTTATATGCCCCTGCATGTAATGTCTTTGAGTTCATGTAATTAAAAAGGGGGAAAAATTCTCTTGTGTTGTGAGGGCACATGCTTGATGAGAGATTAAATTTCGTGTCGGATATCTTGATCAGCTGATTTGCATGAGTTTGTCGATATCGAGAGTCGATTCTTGAGTCTAAGAGGTCTTAATGTGTTGAAGGTTATTGTATTGATAAGACTATGCATGTTTTCTTGATGATTTGCGGTATTAAATAATCGGTATAACCGTAGCTTGAATTGTCGAGCCAAAGTAGCCAGGATGGGGTGTCAATTGCATGAGCTATAAGATTATTGTTCGGGGACGAACAAGGATTTAAGTGTGGGGTAAGTGATCTTGGGCAAATTTATATGCCCAAGTGATACTCAAATGTGTCATTTTGCCTTGTTTATCTATCAATGTTTATACATTCTCATGTGATTTGTAATAAAATATGAATTTATACTAATCAACATGATTAGCGTTGTTTTGCAGGAAAAATATAAAGTTATGTAGCTACGATGCATGTTGGGAGAGATCGGGATTGGACTCGGAAGCTAGCAAGGAAAAATACACGTGAAGGCACAAATTAAAGGGGCTCCGCGATGGAGCCGTGTCACGCTGCCATCGCGGATGCACTCTGCCTGGATGGTGAAATTATGCCTATTTCCAGTGGAGGTGCGTGTTGGGGCCGTGGCACATTGTCCTAGCCTCGCGTTGCACACCGTGCCACGTTGGGCCGAAATACCTAGACGTCCGAATTCCAGTAAGGGTCCGCGCTGGTGGCATGTCACGGAGGCAGTGCTCCGCGATGCACTCCGTGACACGTTGCTTGTTATTTCGGGAAAAATTCCCCCTAGTATAAATAGAAAACTTACGTTTTATTTTTAATAATTCTGACTTTGTGGAGCAATAACGTGGGTTACAGGCAGTTGAGGGGACGAAAATCTCAGGGTTTTTCTCTATCTCCTTCTTCTTTATTCCCATTACTTGTATGATTAACACTCATTTAACGATGTTTAATCCACAAATGAGTGGCTAAATTCCCTTCTTGCTGAGGTTAAGAACATTTGTATTGAAATGTAATTATTGATAAATTGGTTTTTCATCTTTTCTTCCATGGTTGTTCTATTGATTCTTGTTCTTACTGCATTAATGTGTGGCCAACGTTAATATATATCTAAAAAGTCCGGTTTCACTCGAGAGAGCAAGAAATTGGAAAGTTGTGAATTGATAGGATATGATCTTTTCTTAGTTTGGGAAAATTGAGAATTGATTTACCTTTAAGATAGAGATATACCTGAAAGTCGTATTAGTCAATTAAGGAATCGGTTTTGTATGGCTAGAATATGAATTTCGTTTTATCACAGAAATGTAGGTGGAAGGTTCATGATTCTTAAGTTGGGTTAAATACGAGAGTTTTAATCCATAGGCAATAATTGATGACTCTTAACCGGAGGAAAGATTAACCAACTTGTATCGATAATTTATTTTTCTACATGTTCATTTTAGCCTCAGCATGCTCATACTTATAGTTCAGGCTCAAATTATATATTCATTTTAGACTTAGTATAAAATTAGGAAACAAAATATCAACCTTTTCTTCACATTGTTGTCTGCAATTTCGAGTTAAAGTTTATTGACACTTGAGTAGATTGTTATTTTAGTCCAGTCTCTGTGGGATCGATACTTGGCTTACTTAAGCCACTTTACTACTTGTTCGACCACGTGCACTTGCGTGTAGTTATACAGAAAACACACCGAACAGTTATATGTCGGTTATAAACTCTCCCACTAGTCAGTCCAGTCCAGTATCAGAATAAGCAGCTCAGTTCAGTTTCGGTTCTATCAATTTAGCTTAGTTTAGTACAATATCTCAAACTCAGAAGTTTCAGACTTAGGGCATGTCTCTAACCACCAGACAGGGTTATCTTGACCATCTCAGTTTACTTCTATGGTTCAGATCAGTATATTAGTTGGTCATTGCAAGTCTTTTCAGTTTAGTCATTTATATTCATCTATGTTTTCTCTCACATACTCAGTACATTCAAAGCACTGATACATACTTTTATGTTGTATCATTTCATGATACAGCTGCAAGTTCTCAGCTCAGTTCAGTTCTAGCTCTATCAGTTTAGCTTAGTTCAGTACAGTATCTCAAACTCAGAACTTTCAGACTTAGGGCATGTCTTTGACCACCAGACAGGGTTATCTTGACCATCTCAGTTTACTTCTGTGGTTCAGATCAGTATATTAGTTGGTCATTGCAAGTATTTTCAGTTTAGTCATTTATATTCAGCTATGTTTTCTCTCACATACTCAGAATATTCAAAGAACTAATGCATACTTTTATGTTGTATCGTTTCATGATACAGCTATAGGTTCTCAAACTCAGCACCATTAGTCGCTGCGATTCAGATCCTCCTCCTCGGCAGTTGAAGTGTGAGTCCTCATTATTCGAGGGCCTTATTTCATTTCTTTTAGTTATTTCATTATTTATAGCTAGACTTAGAGTTAGCTGGGGGTTATCCCAGCAACTCATCAGTTAGAGGGCTTTCAGACACAGAATTAATTTCAGACCTCAGATGTTCTTAAACTTTATGTTTTCAGTTTTATTTTCATAAATTTGTTTATGTTATTATTTCAAAGCTTCCGCTATATTTGTTTTACTCAGAATATCAGTGTATGATAGACCAGGGGTTGACTTGGGGTCACTCGTGACTTCAAGTACCGTGTTCCGTCCAGGGTTTAGACTCAGGGCGTGACAAACTTGGTATCAGAGCCTTAGGTTTAGAGTATCCTCGGAATGTCTGAAAGCCGCATCAAGTAGAGTCCTTTTCATGGGTGTGAAGCGCGCCACACTTATGACGAGGAGGCTACGAGATGTTATTAGGAAAACTCTCTTTTGTTCATACTCATTATCATGCGTTAAAGTCCAATTCCAGAAATGTTCTTCTAACTCGTGCTCTATTTTATTTCAGTGAATCATGCCGCCCGAACGCAATAACGGAAGAAGGGCCGGTAATTCCAATATACCTACCCCACCAGCCCCAGTAGCCCATCAAGATGATCCGGTGTCTACCACCGAATTTAGGGCGGCCATTCAATTTCTAGCCCAAATTGTCACCAAACAGGTGAACCAATAGGTGGTTTCGGTAGCCACGAACGAGTCTGCAGCAGCTACGAGGGTGCGGGACTTCACCCGTATGAGCCCTCTATCTTTTCAGGGATCCAAAGTAGGGGAGGATCCCCAAGAGTTCATGGATGAGATCTGGAAGATTACCCGTATTATGGGTGTTAGCTCCTCTGCGAGTGTTGACCTGGTTGCCTACCAGCTAAAAGGGGTAGCTTAGGTATGGTATGACCAATAGAAAGAGGGGAAGCTAGTAGGAGCAGGATCAGTACAGTTGGGGGAGTTCCACACAGCTTTCTTGGACAGATTTTTCCCTCGGGAGCTAAGGGAGGCAAACATGGAAGAGTTTATGAATTTGAGATAGGGAAATAGAACCGTGGAGGAGTATGCTATGGAGTTTACCAGGATGTCTAAGTACGCTCCAGAGATGGTAGCCAAGACAAGGGCTCCCATGTTGAAATTCGTGAATAGGGTGTCGAATCTGGTCCTCAAGGAGTGCAGGACAGCGATGTTGATTAAAGATATGGACCTCTCCAGCTTGATTGTCTATGCCCAGTAGATTGAGGCTGAAAAATTGAAGGATATGGAGTGAAAGAATAAACAGGCAAGGACTAGTCAGCCAGATTATGGACATCAGAGGTCTAGTGGTAGTAATTGCCCACAGCAACAGCATCAGAGAGCCCCAGCACCCAGTTCAGCCAGTGCCCTAACCTTTCGGTCCCGCTAGGATCGAGGGGTGGGTCATCTGGCACTCAATCTCAAAACCACAACACCGGGAACAAGTATCCATCTTGCCAAAAGTGTGGCAAGAACCACCCGGGAGAGTGCCTTCAAGGTCGAGAGGGCTGTTTCGATTGTGGTTAGCTCAAACATCGGCTCAGGGAGTGCCCATCAGCAGGGGAAGGGAGATCATAATCCACCACATCATCAGCTCCAGCAGGCCGACCATCCCAGTAGGTCAACACATCAGGTACGGATGGCGGTCAGCACCAAAAGCGTTTCTATGCTTTATCTTCCCGTCAGGATCAGGAAAGCTCACCTGACGTAGTTACGGGTATGTTACGTCTCTTTCATCTAGATGTGTATGCCCTCGTAGATCTAGGAGCCACTCTTTCATTCGTGACTCTCTACATAGAAGTCCAGTTCAATATCAGTCCAAAGGTCCTCTAAGAACCGTTCTCAGTCTCCACCCTAGTTGGCGAGTCAATTAGAGCCAGCTAGGTGTATAGAAATTGCCCAGTCTCAATCCTAAATATAGTCATCCCAGCTGACCTCGTAGAGTTAAATATGGTCGATTTTGATCTTTTCCTTGGCATGGATTGGTGACACTCCTGCTATGCCTCAGTTGATTACAGAACTAGAGTTGTCAAGTTCCAGTTTCCAAATGAACCAGTGTTATAATGGACGGGCAGCAGTTCAGCGCCCAAGGGTAGGTTTATTTCCTACCTTTAGGCCTAGAAACTCATCTCCAAGGGATGTATATATCACCTAGTTCGGGTCAAGGATTCCAACTTTGAGACCCCAACTATCCTGTCAGTCCCTGTGGTCAGCGAGTTCCCAGATGTATTTTCTGAGGATCTTCCCGGAGTTTCCCCTGAACGGGAAATAGACTTCGGGGTAGACCTTCTCCCAGACACTTACACCATCTCCATCCCTCCTTACAGAATGGCTCCAGCTGAGCTTAAAGAGTTGAAAGAGCAGTTAAAAGATCTTCTTGACAAGGGTTTTACCAAATCCAGTATCTCTCCCGGGGTGCTCAAGTTCTATCCATGCGTAAGAAAGACGGCACCCTCAGAATGTGCATAGATTACCTTAAGCTGAACAAGGTCACAGTCAAGAACAGGTATCCCCTACTCAGAATTGACGACCTGTTTGACCAACTTCAGGGATCCAGTTGTTTTTCAAAAATCGACCTCAGGTCAAGGTACTGATCTTGGGCAGATTTATATGCCCAAGCGATACTCAAAAGTATCATTTTTCGCCTTGTTTATCTATCAATGTGTATGCATTCTCATGTAATTGGTAATAAAATGTGAATTTATACTAACCAACATGATTAGCATTGTTTTGCAGGTAAAATGTGATTTCAGGAAGCTTAAATGCATGTTGGATGAGATCGGAGTTGGACTTGAATGCGAGCAAGGAAAAAGGCATTGGACAGCATGAAATAAAGGAGAACCGTGATGGAGCCGTGTCACGCTTCCATCGCGGAGGCATTTTGCCTGGATAGGGAAAATTCGCCCAAATTCCAGTGGAGGTCCGCGTTTGCTCCGTGGCGCGATGCACGACGTGCCACGTTGAGCCTAAATTCCCGGACCCCCAGTTCCAGTGAGGGTCCGCGTTCGTAGCGTGTCACGGAGGCAGTGCTCCGCGATGCACTTTGTGACACGTTGCTCGTTATTCCGGGAAAAATTCCCAGCAGTATAAATAGAACACTTAGGTTCATTTTTTAATATTCTGACTTGGTGGAGCAAGGACGTGGGTTACAGGCAGTTGAGAGATGAAAAGTTCAGGGTTTTTTCTCTCTTTCTTTCTTCTTTAATTCAATTGCTTGTATGATTAACACTCATTTTATGATGTTTAATCCATAAATGAGTGGCTAATTCCTCTCCTTGCTGAGGTTATGAACAATTGTAATGAAATTTGATCATTGATTCTTTGGTTTTCCATCTTTTCTTCCATGTTGTTCTATTAATTCTTGTTCTTACTGCATTAGTGTGTGGCCTACATTAATGTACATCTAAAAAGTCCGGTTTCACTCGAGAGAGCACGAAATTGGAAAGTTGTGAATTAATAGGATATGTCCTTTACTTGATTTGGGAAAATTGAGTCTTGATTTGCTTTCAGGAAAGAAATATACCTGAAAGTCGTATTAGTCAATTTAGGAACCGGAATTGTATAGCTAGGACATGAATTGCATTTGATCACAGAAATGTAGACGGATGGTTCATGATTCTTAAGTGAGGTTAAATACGAGAGTTTTAATCTCTTGGCAAATGTTCTTGGCTAGCAACTGGAGGAAAAGATTAACCAAAGTATGATGATAATTAGTTTCATTACATGTTCGTTTAACCTCAGCATGCTTTCATTCATAGTTCAGATTCAAAGTAGATAATTGTTCTTAGTTTTAGTATAAAATTTATAAAACAAACTATCAACTTTTTGGTTACGCTGTTGTCTGCATTTTTAGAAGTAAAATATAGTACACTTGAGCAATTTGCACTTCATCCAAGTCTCTGTGGGATCGATACTTGGCTTACTAAAACCACTTACTACTTGTTCGACCACGTGCACTTGCGTGTCGTTTTATATACCCACAATCACGCGAACAAGTTTTTGGCGCCGTTGCCAGGGACTTGGCAATTGGTGAAATTGTTTTAAGTGTTAATTTACTGTATTTTTATTTTCTTAGTGTTGACAACTTGGTCTTAGCCTGTATTTTGCAGACTTAATTGTTGTTGAACGCTGGCAAGAGACATGGAGCTGGTGGAATCGTATATAGAGCCGGAAAGGATATTTCACAGTAAGAGAAGAGAAGCTCTACAAAGAAAGTTGCAGTTGCTCAGACAGACGATCATGGAGCAACAACAGAATCCACCGGTAGTACGGGCAGTGTTAGTGCCTGAAGAAGCAGCAGCACGGTCGGTTTGCGAGGTGGCAATCCCACATGCCAATAATGTTACATCGAGTATCCGCAAACCAGAGCCGGGAGGGAGACTTGAACTTAAACAAAATATGGTGCAATTGTTGCACACAAGCGGGCAATTTACCGGTCTCCCTCATGAAGATCCACAGCAGCATCTCCAAAATTTTTTGGAGATAAGTGACACTTACATCCCCGCTGGAGTGTCACCAGACTATGTCCGGCTTACATTGTTCCCATTCTCATTATTGGGAGAAGCCAAGAGGTGGTTGAAAGCTGAGCCACCGAATTCTATTTCTACGTGGGATGATCTTGCACGGAAGTTTTTGATACGGTTTTTTCCCTCTGGTAAAATAGCAAGACTTAGAAGTCAAATTCTAAGTTTCAAACAGAGAGAGGGAGAAAATTTATATCAGGCCTGGGAGAGATTTAAATCCATGTTGCGGGATTGTCCTCATCATCATCAGTCCAATGATGTGTTGGTGCACACATTTATTGAGGGTTTGGAACCCCACACCAAAATATTGCTAGATTCAGCAGCTGGAGGGAAAGCACTGGAGAAGACTTATGAGGAGCTATATACCTTGTTGAACCGGATTTCACAGGGCAATCCAGAATGGAATGCTGATTCATCACGAGGTGGGACAAGGAAAGCAGCAGGAGTACTTGAAGTGGATGGGTTTACAGCTATCGCTACACAGATAGTTGCATTGCAAAATCAACTGAACAATCACGTCAGCAACATGACATTGAACCAGCCTCAAGCCCCAGTTAATGCAGTCCAACAGATGTGGTGTGAAGTGTGTGGAAGCAGTGAGCACTCAGCTGAGTGTTGTGGAGCCAATCCTGACTCGGTAAACTTTGTGGGTAATGCACAAAGGAACCACCAGCAGTATGGTAGTAGCTACAACTCCAATTGGAGGAATCATCCTAATTTCTCATGGGGTAGCAACAACCATCAGGGCCAAAGTTCGGCTCAGGGTGTGCAAAGGAATCAAGGAGGGCAGCAGAACTATCAAGCTCAATTAAGAAACAACAATGCACCTCCTCACCACCATCACCCAGCATTGAGGAGATGTTCAAAACCATGATAGCTAACCAAGCTCAATTGCAGGCTGACTATGTGAAATTGGCAGCCGAAGTGAAAAACAACCAGTTAGCTACCAAGGCACTTGAATATCAATTTGGGCAATTTGCTAGTGACCAAAACACAAGGCCTAGAGGAGGACTGCCAAGCGACACGGATCCCAATCCCACGCAGGTAAATGCAGTGACCACAAGGAGTGGTTTGCAGCTGAAAGAGGTGGAACCAGAAAGACCACCTCAACAGTCGGGAGCAGCAGAAGTTGAGAGGGAGCACAGTTCTGAGAGGGGGAAAACCAAGGAAGCTGAATCAGAAAGACCTCCACCCCCGTTCCCTCAACGACTAAAGAAACACAAAGAGGAGGCGTGTTTCAAGAAATTCATGGGGTGCTGAAACAGGTACATGTTAACTTACCTCTTGTTGATGTCTTGCAGGGAGTGCCGAAATATGCTAAGTATATAAAGGACATCGTGGCAAACAAAAGTCGGTTGACTGAGTATGCTATGGTGGCTCTAACGGAGGAGTGCACTTCCCGGATCCAAAATAGACTGCCCACAAAGCTAAAAGACCCTAGGAGTTTTACTATCCAGCTTACTATTGGGCAGAGCATCCGAGCTCGTGGATTGTGTGACTTGGGAGCGAGCATAAATTTGATGCCTTCATCGGTATTCAGAAAGTTGGGTCTAGGGAGTCCTAGACCCACAACGGTAATCTTGCAGTTGGCGGATCGATCCTTAGCTAGGCCGGATGGCATTGTTGAGGACGCTCTGGTGCAAGTTGGCTCCCTAATTTTCCCGGTAGATTTTGTCGTGCTGGATTTTTAACCAGACGCGGAAGTCCCATTTATTTTGGGACGTCCCTTCTTGGCAACCGGGAAAGCACTAATCGACGTAGCTGCGGGGCAGCTAACAATGCGAGCACATGACAAGGTAGAGGTGTTCGATGTGTACAAGGCACCCAAGCTCCTGATGGTGCATGAAGAACTCTCGGTGATCAATGTGATTGATCAAGGTGATGATAAGCAGATGAAGGATTCCCGAGAGTTAATGGGAAAACCACCGGAAAGGTGTAAGCACTACTGGGGGGAGGACGGTGATCGAGAGAATTCATCCATCACCCTAGCGGACAATTGAGCTTAAACGACGTCGAGCCGCGACGGTAAACCAGGCACTGCACGGGAGGCAACCCGTGAAAAAAAAAAATTTTCCCTTTCATTTTGTAAAGTGTAAATAGATTTTTCTTTTTCGTTTTCTTGATTTACAGCAAAATTTTTCATTTTAGTTTTTGTTTTATTTGTATTTAGAGTGAAACCTATAATTCTAACCAATTTTGTATAGTAAGATGATTTTTAGGTCAAACGGAGAAAAATACGCACGGAATCGCAAAGGAAAAGTCGAGGTATGAAAAAATTAATAAAAAGTGGAAAACAGTGAGCTGGGGCGATAGCTCCGTGTCACGGAGGAGGACCTCCGCGTTACCCTCCGTGACACGTTGAGGTATAACCCAGAAATTTTAAAAATTTCCGGAACAGCCTCGCGATGGCTCCGTGTCACGGAGGCAGTGCACTGCGATGCACTCCGTGACACGTTGCTGTGTATGTTGCGACGGGTCACACCGGGTCGCCGGGTGACCCACGCGATTTTCTTACCTTTAAACCCCGAAAACCTCCCCTTTTCCCTCATTTTCTAATCCCTCCGCGACCAAACCCCCCAAAACCCATCCCCCATCAACGTGACACAGAGTAAGGCAAGAAATTCACCAAGTTTTCTTCTATTCTTCAAAAACAAGGTATGTTCTTCGATTCCCTCTCAAATTCTTGTCGATTTTCTTCGATTTTTAGCATGGGAGGTGAGCTAAATTGCCCTAAGTCGAAATTAATCATGAATTTGATTTCATTGTTGATTGATGAATGTTTGGAATGTCGTATGATTGTTCGAACTTGTCGATTGCATAAATTGATCGAATTTGATTGATAAAATCAATTCTAGGGCTTGTTAGTTGAATTTGAAGTTGAAAATGTACTGAAATTGTGAATTTTATGCCGGGTTGTACGTGTTGAATGAGATGAGCCGATGTACAAATTGTTAGGATGTTAATAGAACGACGGATTCTCGGGTTGGGGGAAATATTGAAATTTGTAAGAATTGGTTGGTTGGATAGGTTCGTGTGTAGACATATTTTTGTGTTGTTTTAGTTTCTTTGTTTTTCTTTGCTAAGTGCGATGGTTAAAATGTTAGCGATGGTAGTGATTGTGATTTGCTGTACGAAGTCTGAGTAGTACACAGAAGTTATACCGTCGAATTTTCTTTTGAACGCACTAAGCATGATTGTATAGTTGTTTATGGGGTGTAAATAAAGATAATCTTGCCGTAGTGTTGTAAATGCAGCTAAGGACTAAGTGTGGGGTAACCTAGCGTAACCCTACCTTAGCCGAAGTTAATATCCGTTAGCTTAACATTGATCTTGTTTACTTGGGTTGACAGGTGAAATGGCAAGCCGGCAAAGATAAAGGAAAAGGCGCATCAACTTCAGGCGCCGGAAGGAAACGAATCAGACTGGGCACAGTAGTCCCAGCTGCACCAGCAGTTCCACGCGGCCAACGCCGCCAATACGGAACAAGATGGGTGACCGATGAGGGGAAAAAGTGGTACGCGAAGCATAAGGAAAATAAATATTTCCCTGAGGAGCATATAGCACGGGAACCATTGGCACAAGAGTTCCCCAGGATGGTCCACCAAATCGAGGCAGCTGGGCTCAAGTTCATCTTTGAAGAGCCCAAAGAATGCAATCTGCACGTGGTTCGGGAGTTCTACGCCAATTGGAACCCGACGATCAGGAGTCACACCATCAAGATCAGAGGGCAAATAGTCACTCTGGAGCCCCACCACCTCAATGCCATCATAGGAGCGCGGGACACAGACGTCCACGTCCTCCGACAGCTGAACAATACCCCACCGTATGTGGACATCAGATGTACATTGTGTGGGACCCGATCAACAGCTAGATGGAGCAGACACAAAGAGAGGGGCTACCACCAGACGTTGCCCTATTCACAGATGAACAGGGAAGCCCGAATCTGGCTGAAGATAGTCTGCTCATGCCTAATCTTGAGGGTACATATGACTGATGTAACCCAGGATCGTGTATGCTTGGTGTACGCCCTGATGAAAGGGCTGGAGATCAATGTCGGGGCGGTTATTATATCCGCCATGAAGAGAGCTCGGTTGCACCATGGGCACAGGTATGGTTTTGGTGGACTACTGACCACCTTCCTTAGGGGCCTCGATGTTGAGGAGGAGGCCCTTGACTATATCCCGCAGTTGGAGCGGCGGGCCTTAAACATTACTAAAACTAAGGCTCCCGACACCACTCACGGGCCAGTGCTTACACTTGGCGAGCGACATGCTCGTGATGACCAGTATATGGCTCGGATGTATGGGATGCAGATGCTCCAGCTAAGGATAGGTGGGAGGTCGGCGACAGAGGAGGAGCTATGGCAGCTCGAGCTAGACTACCCTTTTGGCGAAAACGCCAGGGCTCTATGCCAAGTGGGGCCAGCATTCGTAGAGCCCACAGATGATGATGTCCCCGCAGATGAGGAGACACGTCGAGAGGACTCCGATGTGGAGTCCGATGATGACGACGGAGGCGACTCGGATATGGGAGATGAAGCAGCAGCACCCGACGAAGAAGTGGAATACTTTGACTGATCAGGGAGTTCCACCACCCGATTTTGTGCTATTTTAATTTTTGTGAACACTGGGGACAGTGTTCGAGCTAAGTGTGGGGTGGGAGTAGTTAGGTGCTGGGCTGGGCTGGTTTGTATGTATGCTCTCTTCTGTTATCGTGTACGTTGTGTGTCCCTGTGAGTGTGAATTTTCAAGTTGTTTCGTAAGTTGTTTCGTATTTGTAAATATTTGTTAAATTGATGTGTGTTGCTGAATGTTGCTAGCTAATTCTGATTTTGTACATATTTTTCTTATCGAAATGATCGATATTTTTAAAAATTTTTAAAATAGTTTGTAAATTTTAAAATATTTTGTAAATAATTTTTCTATCAAAATGATCGATATTTTCAACATTTTTTTAATTTTGGGTTTCTCGGCGTTTGTTTTTGGTTCTTTTATCGAGAATGGTCCCATTGAACCGACGTCTTAAGTAGTGACCGTTCCCTATGATGGATGGATGACGACCGTCTTAAGGGAAATGTAGTCGTTAGGAGTAGTTATTTTTCTCAATTATTTTTTCAGTTTTTCTTTGGTGGATTGCATCCCGGAACCTGTAGTTACTATATGGTGTCAAAATTCTGGTTGCGTGTTGTACATGATATTCAAAATGCAAAGGTGATTCGTATGAAAGCATGCAAATTTGTAAATATGTTGAGATACCTAGGCTGTAGAGCTCGATTCAGTGTGATTGAGGCTTAATGTTTGAATTCATGTAATTAGCTGATTGAAGAGTCTGTGAATACATCTTGAATCGAGCATGTGCAGAAAGTGTGAAGTGAGGTGTTGACATTCCATGCTATTGTGAAGTGTCTAGAACTTGCCTGGTGTGTGTACAAAACGAAATGAAGGAGGTGTATTGTAGGAAAGGAAGTAGGCATTTCTTTGTTTTAACCGAGAGTTTCTATTTTTTTTCCTTGTCATACCCTCCTTTATGTGATTGTATACCCTAGTCAGCCCTTTGAGCCTTTAGCCGATTATTTTTTTTCTTTTGTCCAAAAAGTGTAAACCGAGCTTAAATTCCTTCTTTTCATTAGCCGTAAAGTCTATACAAAACTCTTAAGCGTTTAAGAAGAGAAAATCATTTTCCCAAAGTGTCAAAGAGTAAGAATGGTGAAAAGAAAAAGAAAAGCAGAATGAGGGAAGAAAAGAAAAGGTTGAAGGTGCACTTGTTATAAATAAACGATAATGAAGGTGCATGAATAATCTTTGTTGTTGTGTCAAGTGTGCTTAATGAAATGGGCCATACTAAAGAAAATCATCAAGAATGGGATGATGAAAAAAAAAAGAAACAATGTCCATGAGTTGATGGGATGTGTTGAAAAGGCGCTTAAGGATGCTAGTGGCTATTATTGGCTAATCCAATATTTACTAGTTCCATAGCTTCCATTACAACCCATTAAAGTCCTACGTGATCTTACATCGCACTTCTTTATATTAGTGGAGTAATACACTAAGGGCAAGCTTATGGGTCATGACATGATGCATGTGAATTCTTTTGGGAGAGAGAGTGAAATTGTGTGTACATGCCCCTGTTTGAATGTTTGTGAGTCATATGAGAAAAATGGCGAAGATTCTCTTGTGTTGTGAGGGCACATGCTTGATGAAAGAATAATTTTCGTGTCAGATATCTTGATCAGCTGATTTGCATGAGTTTGCCGATATCGAGAGTCGATTCTTAAAGTCTAGGAGGTCTTAATGTATTGAAGGTCACTGCATTGATAAGACCATGCATGTTTTCTTGATGATTTGTTGTATTGAATAATCGGTATGACCGTAGCCAAAATTGTCGAACCGAAGTAGCGAGGTTGGGATGTAAATTGCATGAATTGTATGCTTGTTGTTCGAGGACGAACAAGGATTTAAGTGTGGGGTAAGTGATCTTGGGCAGATTTATATGCCCAAGTGATACTCAAAAGTATCATTTTCGCCTTGTTTATCTATCAATATGTATGCATTCTCATGTAATTGGTAATAAAATGTGAATTTATACTAACCAACATGATTAGCATTGTTTTGCAGGTAAAATGTGATTTCGGGAAGCTTAAATGCATGTTGGATGAGATCGGAGTTGGACTTGGATGCGAGCAAGGAAAAAGGCATTGGACAGCATGAAATAAAGGAGCTCCGCGATGGAGCCGTGTCACCCTGCCATCGCGGAGGCATTCTGCCTGGATAGGGAAAATTTGCTCAAATTCCGGTGGAGGTCCGCGTTTGCTCCGTGGCACGGAGCCAGTGCTCCGCGATGCACGCCGTGCCACGTTGAGCCTAAATTCCCGAACCCCCAGTTCCAGTGAGGGTCCGCGTTCGTAGCGTGTCACGGAGGCAGTGCTCAGCGATGCACTCCGTGACACATTGCTCGTTATTCCGGGAAAAATTCCCAGCAGTATAAATAGAACACTTAGGTTCATTTTTTAATATTCTGACTTGGTGGAGCAAGGACGTGAGTTACAGGCAGTTGAGGGACGAAAAGTTCAGGGTTTTTTCTCTCTTTCTTTCTTCTTTAATTCAATTGCTTGTATGATTAACACTCATTTTATGATGTTTAATCCACAAATGAGTGGCTAATTCCTCTCCTTGCTGAGGTTATGAACAATTGTAATGAAATTTGATCATTGATTCTTTGGTTTGCCATCTTTTCTTCCATGTTGTTCTATTAATTCTTGTTCTTACTGCATTAGTGTGTGGCCTACATTAATGTACATCTAAAAAGTCCGGTTTCACTCGAGAGAACACGAAATTGGAAAGTTGTGAATTAATAGGATATGTTCTTTACTTGATTTGGGAAAATTGAGTCTTGATTTGCTTTCAGGAAAGAAATATCCCTGAAAGTCGTATTAGTCAATTTAGGAACCGGAATTGTATAGCTAGGACATGAATTGCATTTGATCACAGAAATATAGACGGATGGTTCATGATTCTTAAGTGAGGTTAAATACGAGAGTTTTAATCTCTTGGCAAATGTTCTTGGCTCGCAACTGGAGGAAAAGATTAACCAAAGTATGATGATAATTAGTTTCATTACATGTTCGTTTAACCTCAGCATGCTTTCATTCATAGTTCAGATTCAAAGTAGATAATTGTTCTTAGTTTTAGTATAAAATTTATAAAACAAACTATCAACTTTTTGGTTACGCTGTTGTCTGCATTTTTAGAAGTAAAATATAGTACACTTGAGCAATTTGCACTTCATCCAAGTCTCTGTGGGATCGATACTTGGCTTACTAAAGCCACTTACTACTTGTTTGACCACGTGCACTTGCATGTCATTTTATATACCCACAATCACGCGAACAGGTACCATCAGCTAAGGGTCAGAGAGTGTGACATACCAAAAACAGCATTCAGGACTGGTATGGTCACTATGAGTTTATGGTGATGTCCTTCGGGCTAACAAACTCCCCAGTAGCCTTCATGGACTTGATGAATAGAGTTTTCAAGAAGTATCTGGATATGTTCGTCATTGTATTTATCGACGACATTCTGGTATACTCTAGAAATGAGGAAGAGCATGCCAATCACCTAAGATTAGCATTACAGAAACTCAGAGACCGCTAGTTGTTCGCCAAGTTCAGCAAGTGCGACTTCTGGTTAAAGTCCGTGAACTTCTTAGGTCATGTGGTCTAGGTGAAGGAATTCAGGTTGATCCTTACAAGATTACAGTAGTGAAAGATTGACCCAGACCTACCTCTCCTACGAAAATCAGGAGTTTCCTGGGCTTGGAGGGTTATAACCGATGGTTTGTGGAAGGTTTCTCCTCTATAGCATCTCCTCTAACTAAGTTAACTCAGAAGAAAGTGAGATTTCAGTGGACGGACGAGTGTGAGAAGATTTTCAGAAATTGAAGACTCGACTCACTATCACTCCAATTTTGACCCTGCCAAAAGGAACGAATGGGTTGGTTGTTCATTGTGATGCTTTTAGAGTTGTACTTGGATGCATTCTGATACAGCGGGGCAAAATGATAGCCTACGCCTCCAGACAGCTCAAAGTTCATGAGAAGAACTATCCAACTCATAAATTGGAGTTGGCAACGGTGGTGTTTGCGCTAAAAATATGGAGACATTACTTATATGGGGCTCATGTGGATGTATTTACAGATCACAAGAGCCTTTAGTATGTGTTGAGTCAGAAGGACCTAAATCTTCGACAGAGAAGGTGGTTAGAGTTATTAAAGGACTATGACATAAGCGTGTTGTATCATCTGGGTGAAGCCAATGTAGTGGCTGACGCCATAAGTAGACGTCCAATGGGGAGTGCGGCTCACATTGAGAAAGGCAAAAAGGAGTTAGTAAAGGATGTTCACAGACTAGCCCCGTTAGGGGTGCAGTTGGTGGATTCAGCCGAAGGTGGTGTGGTAATGCAAAGTGGGTCCGATTCATCCTTGGTAGTCGAAGTTAAGTCAAAACAGGATGAAGATCCCATTCTTCTTAAACTTAAAGAAACGATCCTCAGGAAGGAGGTGGAACGATCCTCAGGAAGGAGGTGGAAGCTTTCTCCAAAAAGGGAGATGGCGTGCTCCATTACCAGGGCAGATTGTGTGAACCGGATGTTGGTGAGTTAAGACAGCAAATACTGTCTGAAGCACACAATTTTAGATATTCCATCCACCCTGGTGCTTCTAAAATGTACCATGATTTACGGGATATTTACTGGTGGAACGGCATGCAAAAAGATATTGCTGAATTTGTAGCCAAGTGCCCAAACTGCCAGCAGGTTAAAGTGGAACACCAGAGACCAGGAGGTATGACTCAGGATATCGGCATACCCACATGGAAGTGGGAGGAAGTAAACATGGACTTCATTATGGGTCTACCCCGGACTCGTCGACAGCATGACTCAATCTGGGTAATAGTAGACTGGATGACTAAGTCAGCACACTTTCTCCCAATCAAAACAACGGATTCAGCTGAGGACTATGCCAGAATTTACATCCGAGAGCTAGTCAGACTTCATGGGGTGCCTTTGGCTATCATTTCAGATAGAGGAACTCAGTTTCCTAACACTTTTGGAAGTCCTTTCATAAGGGAGTAGGTACTCAAGTCAAGCTCAGCACAGCTTTTCACCTGCAGATAGATGGGCAAGCTGAACGGACTATTCAGACCTTAGAAGACATGTTGAGAGCATGCGTGATCGATTTTAAAGGTAATTGGGATGACCATTTGCCTCTCATTGAGTTTGCATACAACAACAGTTACCACTCCAGTATCCAAATGGCCCCGTTTGAGGCATTGTATAGTAGGAGGTGCAGATTTCCTATAGGGTGGTTCGAGGTTGGTGAAGCTACCTTGATAGCGCCAGACTCAGTTCACAAGGTAGTGTAGAAAGTTCAGCTCATCCAAGAAGATAGAAAACAGCTCAGAGTCGTCAGAAATCTTATGCCGATGTATAAAGAAGAGAGTTGGAGTTTACAGTTGAAGACTGGGTTTACCTAAAAATTTCACCCATGAAAGAGGGGATGAGGTTTGGAAAGAAGGGAAAGCTCAGTCCGAGATATATGGGACCTTATAGAATTTTAAGATGTATCGGTAATGTAGCCTATGAGCTAGAATTACCTTCATAACTAGAAGTTGTGTACCCAGTATTCCATGTGTCACTTTTGAAGAAGTGCATCAGGGATCCAACCTCAATCGCGCCATTGGATAGTGTAGGAATAAAAGATAACCTCTCATATGAGGAGGTACCAGTCCAGATCCTTGACCGTCAGGTTCGTAAGTTAAAGAACAAGGAAATAGCTTCATTCAAGGTTTTATCGAGAAATCAGTAGGTGGAGGGAGCTACGTGGGAGGCCGAAGCAGATATAATGGCCAAATACCCGCACTTGTTCTCTACCGACTCTATTACAACTTAAAATGTTAGTTCGCCTTAGAGAATAATTTAGTTGTTGGATTAAATTCATGTGTATAAGTTTCTTTTATGACTTTGGATGTATGTATGAAAAGTGAATTCGCTTCAGTTATTTATTTTGAAGCAGAGGTAGTCATTCTGACAGTTCTGGAGTTAAATGAACAGTATTAGAAAATTTCGATTGTTATTCTCTGCTTTCCTGTGTGTCTTCCAACATTCGAGGACGAATGTTCCTAAGGAAAAATATTATAATGCCCCAAAAGCTCAAAGACTAGATCCAAGACTTAAATCAGAAAATCAGAAAATCTGTAGAAATTGTCACAAAACGGCTCACCAAACGAGTCATTGAGAGATCTAACAACTCGTTAGATCAGTCGTGGGAAGGAGGATTGAGATATGATAAGGGAGAGGCAGTGTACCTAACGGAAGACCTCAGGAGTCGTGGTCAGGCATCATGACCTGTTAGGTCACTCGTGAGCAGGTGGGGTTAGGAATTCAAAGAATTGGGCAGTGTACTTGACGATTTACCTAACAACTCGTTTGTGGTAGTAACGAGTCATCAGGTCCCTCGTGGTGGCCTTTTGGGTTTTTCTAGATAGTGTGCCTAACGTGTGTGACCACGAGTCGGATCATAGACCATACCCCGTTGGGTCACCCGTTAGGATCACCTGACAGTTTTTTCCTGCGACTCTCTAAGGGTTATTTAGTAACTACCTACTCTCCTAAGCTTTAAACTACGTCGCTTTGGACGTAAATTCAGGCCTATTAGTGGGAATGATTGGCCTCTCCCCTTATTCCCACGTTCATGCTTAGAAAAATATCGACAAGTCTTTCAAGAACTCTCAGAGCAAGGACCGGGGTTTCTCATTCATCTCAGAATTTCAAGCTTACCCCTCAGAGGAATTTATTATCTAGGTATGTGGGAATTGAAACAAGGGAATTGTCATTCCCTTGTTTCCCCTAAAAACCCTCTCATCGTTTCTCTAGTAGTTTTAGACCTGAGTTTCCGAATACGAAGAAATTACATGTTGTTTTTCATTGATTTCACATAGAATGATAACCATTCTTATTATTGAAATGATCTCCATCAGTTCTTACCTAAATTGTTGATGTTCTTGCAAAAGTGGATTTAAGCCCTAGATTTTCGAGTGAAGATTAATTGCGTATCAAATTCTGTCTAGTTTGTGAAGTGTGATTTGGGTTGATTTCTTAGTATTTCTTATTGTCTAGACGCTGAGCAAATACTCCATTGAAAAGAATGACTTTAGCCCCAGCATGAATAAGAAGGTTATAGCATTGTTTGTCGGATGTGATTTCTTTAATTCTTGAAATATTTTCCATATTATGGAATTCCCGTGTTGCTGGATTGAGTTGAGTTCTCTGTTAGCTGCTTAGTAGTTCAGCTCATTTAGAATGTAGAACCTCTTCAAAACTATATAGATTTTGTCACCTGATCAGTTTGACTTTAGTCTTTTCCTGAGGTGTCAGTGGTGCCTCCCAGTTATCAAAATCAGATTCAGAATCCAATTTATTGATCCATTAGGCGATTATGACATTTTAAATTTATAGCTCTGACTAGCCTGAGGACCCTAGTTCAGACTATAGTTTGTTCTTATACGGTTATGACGCTTCCAGATAAGAAGATCTAACCAGTCTAGAACCCAGTTTCAGAATATGGTCCGTTAAGACTCTCAGGGTACTTTCGGTTATATATCCCTAACGAGTCTTGGACCCCAGTTTTGAGCTATCAGCTTAGTAATTCAGTCTAGGTTTTCTAGTGGGAGTAGGACTTAGCATCGAGCGAGTCGGGGTTCCAGTGCAGAGGGGTTCCCAAAACTACGTTGCCAGTGTAGGTTACAGTATTATTTGGCCTAATTAGCCCCAGTTTAGAATCAGTCACTAAAACAGTATTCAGTCATAGCTTTCAGTATGGGGATTGCAGCCCTTTCCCTATCTTTCCAACTCATTTAGTCTCCATTCAAGGATGAATGTTCACAAGAGTGAGATAATGTAACACCCCAAAAGTTCCTAAGATTAGACCCTAGACTTAGAAAATAAATCAGCAGGGAAATATGAGAATTTATCAGAACGACTCATCATACGAGTCATTTTCTGAACTAATGAGTTGTTAGTGGAGTCGTGGTGAGATTCTAGAATTTCTTTCCCCAGACCACGAATCCACACCACGAGTCATGGTAGCATGGTGTGCCTCATGGTCAGGAGTCATGATATCTATTTGAGTGGAAGGGCTTGGAAGTAAGAGTCATGGTATGACTCGTTGTGGTGTAATGAGTCTTGACAAGAAGCCATGGTATAAAAGATTAGAGAATGAAAATTTGACTTATGATGCAATGACTGGTCACCATGAGTCGTGATGACAAGTAAAGACTCGTGGTTCGAGTCGTGGTCACTAGCAGATAGAATTTTAATTGCAAATTTCTAAGGATATTTTCGTAACATTCTATGCTTTTACCTCCTAAATGAGAATGTTTTGGATTTTTTAAGAGAGTATTTAAGGGTTAAACTAAGCCTAAACCCTTATTACTTTCAAACATTGTAGATTTAAGATTCACCCTCTCTAGTCTCTCAAGTAATTAGGGTTCTTCTTCATCTCAAATTCTCTTGGGTCCCCAAATCAAGTCAAGGAACTCTTTAAGACGAGGTAAGTAGAGTCATGAATGGGTAAATTCTTTCACCCTCATGTCCAATTTCAAATCAATTTCATGAATTCAAGTCTCCAATTATGATTTATGGAAATTCTAGGGTTAGACCTAATTTTGATGGAATCTATCATGATCCCCTATGAATTTAATTCTCTTATGATTCAATCCATGAGTTATGACTATGATTACATGTTTTATACTAAATTTTCTCATAAATCTATATTTTCAAGTTATGATGAATACTCAATTATGCATGAATTTCATGACTCTCAAACTTATGTATCACGGCCGATCTTCGGCATTGTTTTCATGGCTAGTTCACATATGTTATGCAATTTATGAGTATCATGATTATTAACTAGTCCATGAAAAATCAAGTATGTTTCATGATTATGACTATGAGCACTATGCATATTTTAGGAGTAGTATTTAGCACTAAGTGGGTCGGGGTTCAGCATACCCAGGTCATAGAACTACGTGCCACCATAGGTAAGATTATGATAGGGGTCCTCGCCAGAGAGTGTTTTCCCCGATCGGATGGGCTCATCAGTAATATCACGCCTCTAGCATTCTTTGCCCTGACAAGGCTTACAACGGCTCTGCCAACTTGAGTGAGATAGTTGGGCATCATGTGTACATTCATGATGATGTCAGTTATAAGAATCTCCTATTGTTCATCATGTTTAAGTTGTTCATGTTCAGAATTTATTATATCATATTTTATAATATATTTGATCCATTGATCAATTTATGAGATTTTACTTATAATTTCAAACATGTTAAGCTATATGATTTTACTTTCAAAACTTGAGGTAATTATGCTATAGTCTCTGATGAACAATTCATGTTTATAACTATCTCATGATTATGATTTTATCATATCGTCCTTACTCTCATAGTTTAATTTTCCAACATACCCAGTACATACAAAGTATTGACCACATCCTTTTATGCTATATCTTCTCATGATATAGATTCAGGTGATCAGTCTTAGTCACACTGCTATATTCGATCTGGTCCAGCTTTAGTATGGTATTGGTAAGTCCTCATCATCTGAGGATGCCAGTTTGATTCATGTCCTTTTCCTATGACTTTCCATTTTAGGCTTTAGTGGAGCTAGTTGGGAGTTTTGTCCCATCATCTCATCGTATGACTAGAGGCTTTCAGACATGATGTATAGATATTCAGCTATGTTGTCTTGTTGATGCAGTTTGTCGTATTATGATATCTTAGACTTTCACTTATGCCTTATGTTATGCTATATCATTGTTCTGCTTAGTTTATGCTCTCAATTATGTTATGCATATGTCATGGGTTAGCTTGGAGCCACTCGAGGTTCTAGGTCCCGTATTATGATCCAGGGTTCATGCTCGGGTCATAACAATATGCATAGTGTGCTATGCTAAGGACCTCATATAATAAATAAGAGGCTGATTATATTAAACCAATGGACAACTGACTTTGATTTCAATGTTTAATTCCTCACAGAGATATCTCTGTGGGTTAGCTTCCCTAACTTGCCAATGAAATTTTAAGGAGTAAATTCACTTAGCGGGATTGGGAGTGTAATGGGAAAGCCTATCTTTGTAGATGAATGTACAACTAAGAAGTCACGTATATCATTTGCAAGAACTTTGATTGAGGTGAATGTGACACAACAATTGCCTGATAAGGTACTAGAAATGGATCCTACTGGAAGGCAATTTCAACAAGAGGTTTTATTTGAATGGAAGTTGCAATTTTGTGAGCAATGTCTAAAGGTGGGACATGTCTGCCATCCCATCAAGAAGACTAGCCAATATGCAAAGCAGGATCATGGTTTTGTTTAGGTAAAGAGGAAGAGAAAGCCATACAAACCTGCATAACAACAGGTGACAAAAAGGCCAGTGGTGCAATCAAAAGTGATGAGGTGGTGACTACTGTGCAACAGATAGGTGAAATGGTTGAAACAACCCTAGATAAGGGTCAACAATCCATCAATGTAGTGACAAAGATAAGAAGTGAGACTAGTTGAGCATTGAGTTTAGCAGACTTCCGTGCATTGATTTCTATTCCAACAAAAAATGGCTTTAGAGTGTTAGAATTGGAGGGGGTAGTGTGGAATACTAGAAAGTCCTCTGTTATAGAGGAATTCCCAATTCTTTAATGAACTGGCTGATTGGAATGTGAGGGGACTTAATAAATGGTATAAACAGAATAAACTGAAGAAATATTTGATTACGAAAAATATTCTGTTTCAAGGACTAGTGGAGACAAGGTTGAAGGAATATAATGCTGCTAAAATCATCCAGCATATAGATCATGGATGGCTTAGTTTTAATAATTACTCTTCTACTGTTAACGGTACAATCTAGATAATTTGGAATGATAGAAAATTGGAGGTGAATCTCATTTAGGCTACTGCTCAGTGTTTACACTGCCTAATCAGAATTTGAGAAGATGCCATCAACTATGAGATCACTGTGGTTTATGGGTATAATACTACTGAAAAAAGGAAATATCTATGGTGAAAGTGAAAAGCATAGCTCCGGATATGATAAAGGATTGGGTATTAGGAGGAGATTTTAATGTTGTCCTAACTGTTCAAGATAGACTTTATGGTAATCCTATATCTATAACTGAACTTAAAGATTCCATAAATTGTATTAATACTGTTGAGCTTATTAAACCACCTTGGAGAGGAAAATATTACACTTGGACCAACAAACAGACTGGTATTGATCTATAGCAGAATAAATAGACTATTTGGTAATGAAGATTATCTTAGAAATTGGGGTCATGTTACTACTGATTATGATTTACCATATGTATTAGATCATGCTCCCATGTTATTACATCTCACTCAATGCTCTTGAAAACACAAATTTGCCTTTTAGATTTTTCAATGTCCGGAAGGATCATAAAGATTTATACCTATAGTCACTAAAGGTTTGAGATGTAGAAGTAGTGGAGGAAGTATACAGAAGATGTGGATAAAGTTGAAGCAACTGAAAACAACCTTCAAGAAGCTAAATAATACAGATTTTAGTCTGCAACTCAGAAGATCGATGCCTATAGGGAAGAATTACAATTAGTTCAGACTGAGATGAGAGTACATCAAATCTGCTAGACTAATTCTAGGTCACAAGTTGAAGAGAGTATTATAAGGTAGAAGGATAGAGTGCAGTGGATTAAATTAGGAGATGCTAATACCAAATATTTCACAGCAGTCATGAAAGAAAGGCAATAAAAAAAATAGATAGTTACACTTACATCACTCATTAGCAATATCTCGAAGGATTCTGTTGAGATTAGAGAAGAGATAATTCAATTTTACAAAGGTTTATTAGGAACTGCAGCTATAAGTCTCCAAACAATTAATAGGCAGATTATGGCACAAGGACCTACTTTGACTCATATGCAGCAAGTGAGTTGTAACAACCCGCCTATCGTTACGAGGGGGAAAATAAGTCAGAAATACCCCTTTTTTCTAGGTCGTTAGAAGTAAGGTATTGTGTGAGTGTTAGTGATATTTTGAATTTAAGGAATGGTCTGTGTGCAAGAAATGGAAGCTACTAGTTACGGGGAACTGCTACAGAGGTTATCCCTCCATAACAGACCAGGAGATTTACTGTCGGATCTGTCGAGGCGGCATCCTAGGCACTATGGCGGGTCCTCTGAGTGGAAGTGTGACTGCTGCAGTGGACGATGGGAGGCACTAAATGAATTTTAAGTAAGGTTTCAGGGGTTTTATCCCATAATCCTAAGCACGAAGTTGGAGAGCTCTGGTGTGAATTATTAAGGATTAGGGCAATTTCGTATTCCAATATAAGATTTTCCTATCAATCCTTCCATCTTGTGATTCTCTAATACCCGAAAATCAATGGGTGCTCTATAATGATGATTTGGAAGTTAAAACCCTAGAATTATGTAAATAGGGTAAGTTGATTGAGTGTTGAAGATTATTGATTCCAAGGTTGTAAGCATGTAATTAATACTCCCTAGGGTGAATGTGATGGTGCTAGTTCATCATTACTATAATTTGAGACTTAAAGTTTGGTAGAAGTGGGAACTTTCATATTAAAACTGCTTGAGAGGGTTTAAGTAGTATAGACTCCAAGAACCGGGTTTGAATGATCATGGGGGAATTAGAGTGTGATAACTTAAATCGCGGGTAATGATTAGGACCATAAGGACGGATAGAATGGGGAGGGTTGAATTACCAAAACTCTTGTTTTCTGAAATAGACTATTGAATCACTCTTTAGTCTATTTTTTCTAGACTTTGAACGTTCTGAAGTGTTGAGGAAAGACGAGTCTCCAGCGGAGTGATTGTTATTCAAATCCTTCAAACCGAGGTAGGTTATGATTTAAAAGGAGTTAGACTTTATATAATGACATATATATGTATGAAATGATAATGTGTATATTAGTCTCTAGACATTAAGTTTGTGCTAATCTCCTTGTTGAAACCCATGGTTGAATGATTCTAATGTGGTGCCATTACTTATGTAATGTGGAATAGCATGTTGATAGGTTGTTCATGTTCTTTTGGTTTGTCTGAAAGTGATTTATGAATTGTTTGAATGCTCAAATTAGGGGAGGTAAGATGAGGCCTCCCAAGGGTCAAACAGATTTATTGAGTGGTAAAACACCAAAATGTGTGAATAAAAGTGGATAACATAATTGTACTGAGATAAGTGGCTTGTGCTCGAGGGGAGCAACCGGGTGAGCGATTTTGGTTGAGTGACTCATGTCCTAGAGGAGCATCCATACAAGCAAATGAGCGGATACCACGCCGGTACAATAAATGATTTTCTAAAGTCCCTTGCAGGTCATGACTGGAAGGGAAAAAATAAGAACCTCTAGCATGTGTGTACATTGATGATCATTGTTGGAGTGTTCATGATGATGTGAAGGAAGCGTGTGTCCGGCATATCACCATTTGTTATATTTTATTTGACTAAGTGTAAAGAAATAAGACCAGTTTGGGAATATGAGCACTTGAATGAATTAAATTCATTGCTATGTATTCTATGTATTAGAAATGTTAACGTGTTTGTGATTATTTAACGGTAATTGTAAAGTGTAAGAACTCGTGATGAATTGTGAAATCTATTATGAGTGGTTCATCGTATATTCCATGTGGTTACTGTACATTGATTATGGTACTAATTGTTATGAGTAACTTGGATGGTTGTAATGAGTAGAATGTTGAAAAAGAGTTAAAGGGAACTGTAGGTGTATAGTTAAGTCAAGCTACTGCCAACACAGTATCGCTGCAACGGAACCTATTCTGCTGTAGCAAGACCGTGGCAGCGGTTAAGTGATCGCTGCAGCAAGGCCCAATCCAATGAGCAGGCCGATTAACACCCTACACAGATTGAATTTCTAAATGAGTATTATTTAGTGAACTTGTGTTCTGGGTTAATTGCATATTGTCGTTTCTCTTATATATGTTATTATTTAAGGTTGGTAGATGATGCCTACCAGTACTGTGTTTTGTACTGACGCTACTCTTGTACTTCTTTTCTAAGTGTGGACCTCGACCTTAGAATTTTATCATGACCCCACCTCTAGAGCTGCAGTAACATAGTTGAAGGTGCGCAGACTAGGATGTGCTACTTCGAATCCACTGCTGAAGATGTCTTTTTTTCAGACATTTTTTTGTTTTGAAGTTTTTTAAATTATTCCTCTCTAGATTTTTCTATGTAGAAATTCATTCGTACAATGACTTTTAGGTTCTGGGGATGTTTAAGATAGTTGGATGTTATTTTGGTTTCTTCCATTTAATTAATGCTTCCGCTATGTATTTTTATATGGTGAATTACTCGTATTTATTGTCGAATTTGGGTAATTAGTTGGGATTCATTGGTTCGTCACTGGAGGAGATAGTGTGAATGTCAATCTCGGTCATTTGGGTCTTCACATGAGTTTATCTAAGGTGATCACAGATGAAGAAATTAAAGAGGGACTTATGAGTAATGGTGATGATAAGGCTCATGGAGTGGATGAATACAATGCTATATTTTTCAAAGTTGCTTGGCCTGTAATCAAAGAAGGTATTTATAAAGCTGTGAAGGAGTTCTTTCACATAGGTAAGATGGAGAAGCTAGTAAATTGCACTGCTATTACATTAATTTTCAAAATTGCTAGCCCTAGCACTGTGAAGGAGTATAGGCCTATTACTTGTTGTACAACCCTATACAAGTTGATCTCTAAAGTTATAACTGCTAGACTATAGAATGTTATTGCTAATGTTATTTGTGAAGCACAATCTGGTTTCATCCCTGGGAGGAAAGTTTCTAATAACATCATATTGACACATGAATTGGTACAAGCTTATAATAGGAAGAATATTTCTCCAAGATGGATGTTAAAGATTTATTTACAAAAAGCATATGATATTGTGGAATGGATTTATATGAGGCAGGTCATGGAGTATTTAGGATTTCCTAATAAATTCATAGGGTTGATCACGGAGTGTATGTAGATAGTTACATGCTCTTTTTAGGATTAATGGAGAATATACTAGCCCTTTGTGGCAGGAAGAGGGTTGAGGCAAGGTGATCCAATGTCTCCCTATCTATTTGGAATAGCTATAGAGTATTCAAGGAGAACATTTAAATACTTTGAAGAGGGATAAGAGTTTCAAGTACCATTTTAAGTGTGCTAAACTAGATGTGACACATCTTAGCTATGTAGATGATCTCCTTATGTTTGCCAGAGGTGATTTGCAGTCCATCACTGGCTTGAATAGGAGTTTTGCACAATTTTCTTTAGCTTCTGATTTGAGAGAAAATTTAGATAAGACTTGTACTTATTTTGGTGGCACTCAACAATGTGTTCAAGATGAGATATTGAAACAACTTGAATTTGATAAAGGAGTATTGCTTTTTAGATATCTTGAAATTTCATTGGCTACAAAAAAACTTTCTATCCTCCAATCGCAACCTCTCCTTGACAAGATTGTCAAGAGAATAACCTCCTGGATAACTAATAAGTTGGCCTATGTAGGCAGGCTTCAACTAGTCCAAACAGTTTTATTTGATGTTCAAGCTTACTAGTCACAAATATTTCTTATTCCTGGTAAGGTAGTGAAGACAGTTAAGGCTTTATGTAGGAGCTATGCCTAGTCTTGTGCAAATATAATTACTAAGAAAGCTCTCATTTCTTGGGACATAGTATGCACACCAAAATGTAGTGCAGGACTTAATATTTTCAATATAAAATTTTGGAGTAAAGCTGCTATAGCCAAGATATTCTGGGACCTCACTCATAAGTAGGGTAGGGTATGGATAAGGTGGATTCATGCTTATTATATAAAAGGGCAGAACGTGCAACATATTGAGATGCCAAAACAGTCTTGTTGGATGATGAGAAAGATAATAGAATTAAGGAAGATTTGGGAACAGACAGAGACTATTAGACCACAAGCTAAAGGAATGATTAGGCATATCTATTTACAACTATTTGGAGATGCTCCTATGGTGACTTGGAAGTTTGTAATGTTTGGTAATGCTTTCAGGCCTAAAGCTATATTCATAATGTGATTACAAATGCATGCTAAGACCATCTCTAATCTAACTCTATTTTTGGCTCCAAGCTCTAAATTTGGAGCAAAAAATAGAGTGTTTCTCTCTAATCCATATCTATTTCACTCCAAAAATAGAGTGTGAATAGTGTAACTCCAAATTTGGAGTTGCATTATTCATCAACTCTATTTTTCTGGTTGAATATAATATTATTATGTATGACAATTAATACTTTTAATTTAATATAATATAAATTGTAAGATCATTAGTTAAGTCTTTAATATTCATAATTATTTTTTAATGTAATATTTTATTATATTAATTTAAATTTAAATTAATTTATAACTTTTATAAATTAATTTTCGTATATAATATTTTTATTTAAAATGTAAATTAATTTTATTCAAGGAAAAGAATACGATGTGGGTTATTATTTAACCGACAATATATATATCCAAAATAATCTACTATTTCAAAAATTATTCGCGAGCCACGTTTCCAAAAGAAGAAATATTTTGTGATGAAACAAGAATCGTGCTGAAAAGATGTTGAACATGCATTCGGAGTTTTGCAATCTCGTTTTACAATTATTGTCGAACCGTCATTGTTTTGGAGAAAAGAAATGCTGCATGATATAATAACTACATGTATTATACTGCACAACATGATAATCGAGGATGAATTTGATCTTGATGCACCAATTCAAGATATTTCGAAAGGTCCAACTCTAACAGTAGAAATGATAGTAGATGAAAATTATTGATTTGGATAATTTTTAGCTCGTAAAAAAATTAAGGATAAAGATGCTCATTTTGAACTTCCTAATGTATTAATAGAGTATTTATAGGAGCAACGTAGTAATCTTGAAAGTTGAATGTTTATACATAAATTAAAATAAATTATTTAATTGGATTTCATCAATAATTTTATTTTTATTTGAATTTTTCATTAATACGTATAATATATATTATTTACTTGCGATTTATATTATTTAACAATATAGGATATAAAATAATTTTATATTAAATGATTATATAAAAAAAATATGAATTATATAGGGTTATTATGTAGAAATAAATAAGCAACAATTTATTTTATAAAATAAAAAAATATAATACTAAAATAAAAATAATAATAAAATATTAAAAAGAGAGAAGAATAAAAAAGAATATTCTTTTTTAGAATGAAAAATAGAGTAGTGGGTTGGAGTTGATTCTCTTCAAATTTGAAAAACTCTATTTTTGAATTCAAATTTGGAGTTTGAAGCCAAAAATAGAGTTGTGGGTTAGAGATGCCCTAAGCTTCTGACTAGAGACATATTATTGAAATGGGACTCAATGTAAGCCTTATGTGTGGGCTATTATAAGCAGAACCAGAAACTAGGGAACATCTATTTGCTCAATGTGATAATAAAACAAATTTAGGATAGAATACTAAGGTGGATGCAAAAGTGTCATCAGTCATACAATAATTGGGAGGACCATCTATGTTGGATCATGCAGAATGCAAAGGGAAAAGACACACCAAGCCCACATTTTCGAGTTTGTCTAATGCAGAAACAGTGCATGCAGTTTGGATAGAGAGGAATCAAAGGATATCTGAGTAGCAGACAATGGAACCTGGCATTATAGCTAGAAGAATAGACTATATATGTAATGTTAGAGCAAGTTCAAAAAATTAGACATATTGTACAAGCCTGGCAGACGTAGTAGGATTTGCTTATAGTTGATAGAAGCAGCTAAGAGTAGATTATTATGCAAGGGAGGAATGTGGTTTCCTATTTTGGTTAGGAGTAGCTAATAGTGGTAGTTAGTTAGTTTTATGTTGCACGCTCTGGTGATTAATATACAACTTAATTACCTAAAAAAAATACAGAACAATTAAATTAGATATTACATTAACTTAAGTAAAGAAAAGAAAGTGTATATGGTACTTTAAAATAATAATAATTCAAAAAAAAAATCTTTTTTCATAATCTTTTGAAGACAAAAAAAGAGCCCACATTTTTAGATGTACACATGATTTTCTTTACTCTTTCAAGGCATGGAAACCATTAGAACTTTCTAAAACTTATTAATTTTTATTTTTGAAAATTCAATACTGACTTTACATGATGCATAATTATTTTAAGTTGGATATTTATTAATTAACAATATTGTCGTTCGTCATTTTAACTTTTCACTCTTTTATAAAATAGAAAAATATAAGTCATTAGAGTCAAGTTAACAAAAGTAAAACATAGGTGGTTAAAACGTACATTTCTTTTCCAATCTTATTAGGGTTTCCACCCTACTTGCCGCCGTTCACCATCTCTTTGTAGTTTCTGGTATCTATACACGGAGCTCAAATGAAGGGATAAATCTTGTGAATATTGTAGGAAATGGAAAGGGGATGAGTGTTTTGGGAAGCTTTTGGAGTGGGTGGGTGGCAAGATTTCATATTTATTTTTTATAAAAATTGAGATTTTGCCAATCCCACCCATTCCGATGGCTTCTCATCATTTCTCCCTTTCCTTTTTTCTCCCGTTGTTGAATCAGTCCGTATGACATTCGAGCTCTAAATTCTGTTGAAAATTTTTTCTTTTGTGCAGCTATGAAGATTTTAATTGTGGTGGGTGGTTGTTAGGAGGCTTTTGTAACATGTTTTTATGTGTAAAAGTTCTACATATCCAGCTTAAATGATATAAAACACTGCTGAGATTGTGCTCAGATCTAGTTTTATCTGAGAATTTTGCATGAACTGACCAGCTAACTGGACAATCTTCAGCAAACAGAGGGAGTTCATTGTGCTTCAATTAAGAAAAGGTACTAAACTGTATATAATAAAACTCACATCCAGTAGAATTACTCTGTGCTATGCTGGTGGCTACCTATGCTGGTTAGGGGTCGCAGATACTGGTGGAATTAGTGTCTTCCTTTCCCTTTTCTCCAGTTGCTGAATCAGTTGTATGATGAGATTCTTGGTTGAAAATTTTCTTTTTCTTGTGATGAGTGGTGATTGGTTGATAAGGGTCATTTTGTGACATGTTTGTTTTTATGTGCTGAGGGTTCCACATTTCTAGCTTAAGTAATGTAACTTTGGACGTAAATAATTTGGTAGGCTGTGAATGTCTGCTCTGCTGAAAAGAGACTGTTTATAGTTGTATGCTGAGCTAAGATTCTTTTGTGATGATCTGGTTTTATTAGAGAAATTTTGTATGAACTGACCAAAAAATGGTTAATTCTTATCTTAATTGTTATCTTAGTTTCACTGTGCATAATTTGTTTAAGCTTACAATTCGTCCTTATCATGATTACAAAAGAAAAAAGAGTGCAGCATATGTACTAGCTGCACAATCTTCAGCAAACAAAGAGGGAGTTGATTGTGTTTAAATTAAGATAAGGACCAAGATGTATTTAATAGAACTTTCAAGTCATACCATCTCATTGTATCATTGTCCAACATTGTGATCCTTTGAAGGTGCCCGAAGGATTTGACAATGAGTTCTCTAATCACGATTACATCAACTCAAAAGTTTATTGCTTTTCTTTTAAGGGTTATGCTTTTAGTTGCTTTGGGGACATGGTGGAAAGAAAAAGCTTGGAACTTGCTGAATGTATATTCTAATAAGCTTCTGTGTCAATTGATCAAATATTGAATAGTCTCCTTTGTATCAATTTTCTTATACTAGTATTTGTTTTAGCATTTTGGCCAATCTGTAACGATTTTCATTTTGGGAAGTATTGATATAGCCTTAGGCAGACAGGGCGGATGGCAATCTATAGTGATTGGATATGTCCTCACTAAAGAACTTTGATTACCTCAATATTGAGCTTATATATTTTATCTTTGCTTAGTGATATTCTGCACTATGGGAGTTGGACATTTCACAATGCTAGCGATTTACTTATCTATCCTCTTCAATAATTATCGATTGTTCATTTATAAAAGAAACATTTTATTGAATCAGCCCTTCCTCCTAGTTGAATTTTCAGTTTTCTTGATCAGGAATTTTGCAGTATCACTAGCAGGAGTTATCATGACAGCTCGTTTCATAAATCAACACCTACCTTAACTTATGCTATACCAAATACATCTCAGTGGGTACTGCCTCAAAAGATCTGAACCAGGAACACTGTTTGACATGCTGATATTGCAGCTGAGAAATCCAGAACTAAGAACGCCTAAGCTCTTACTAGTATTGATTTTGTCCTCTTGGAAACCATCAAAGGTAATCTCCACTGGTCTGTTTCTTCGGACATCTGATCAGAGACTGAGAACCAAGCTCACTGTTCGGACAATAAGAGCTGCTGCAGAGATCCTCATTTTCACTACTTCTTGTTTATTGTTGACGCCTTTTTCTGATGTGAATAATAACCTTGTACTATGAGTACATAGTTAGCAGCCAGCAGGCTGTGAGCCAACACTGGTTGAGTGCGGCCGGTAATGTGCCAACACTGCTAAGGTCCAGCCAGGGTAATTGAAGTCAAGTTCAGTAATTTTATTTCATTTTTCACTATTTCAAGACTCGAGGAGCTTGGTTTTGAGAGGTTTCAAGCGGAGGATTTCATCTATAATTCAGGGCTAAGTGATTCTAACTCGGGTTTGAGATTATATCCATGAACCTAGCCTAGGTTTATCATTTGAACATATCTACATTTAAACTATCTAGTTGTGCACAGGGCAAGCATGAGTTAGATTAGTTTGTTTCAAAGTATCAAAGCATAGACAGCAGAGGGTCCTAGTAGGTATGCTTACATTATTTTATATTTTCAGTAGCTTCGTGATGTGTTTGTGATTTTTATTAGCTGTTTTAGCTTAATTTGCCATTCAGTTAGCATCATCACACACAACCTAATTGATTCATTATTGATTCAGTACTAAGATGGGTAATTCATAGATCACAATAGGTGGTTAGCCATTGCTTTGAAGACGGGACAAGACAAGAAGATCAACTATCCCATGTATTATAAGTAGTTTATGTTTAGCAGTAGCAGTGTACTCGGATACTAGATGGCCCATGCACGGGCATTTTCATAATATTGTTGTATAAAAGGGATCGACTTCGAGGAAGGTAATTTTCCTATTTGTTTTAATTGTTCAATAGTAGTTAAAAAAAGAAGAGAAGCAAGCAGTACCATCAAGTTAAAATATTAGCATTTAACATAATACACTCATCTGTGAACTAAGTTATATCATTAAATCTTCATCTAGCCAGAAATACAAAAGTTGACAGATTGTTCTCCTCCAAAAGCAAGAAGAAATTCTACAAGTGCATAAAATGTAGATTCTAGCAGGTGTAATTAGCAGCATCTGTTCCATTCAGCAGTATTCTGGAAAAAAGAAGACCAAGCGATCAAAGTTAGATAACTGTTACAAGTTGCGAACAATACATTTTCATTGCAAAGCAATCACTTATCGGTCTAATAACAGTGAATTGAGCAGACGTTATGACGTTGTAAATAGAATTTGTGGGAGTTCTATTTCTCATATCTATACATGCATATTAAAAAAATAAAGTTAGATGATGTTGGGCTACCTAAACCTCAAATTTATATAATTGCAGAACAATCTTATTCTCCGACGACAATTTTCAAATGTTATAAAAAGTAAGAAGCTCATTAGTAGTTATCCTAGAGAAGTACATGCTTTTCATATCTTTTAGGAGTTTTAAAAAGAGAAAATCTAAGAAATGTGCGGTATAAACTTAGTTTCTAGGCTAATATTCAACATCATGTTTCATAGTAGATTTATACACAGATATGTTTAGCTTATACAGATGCAACTCAGTTTACAAAATGGTTAAGTAGCACTTATTCACTTCAACAAATATGCTCAAGTCTCAATCCTCAAAGGCACAACAGTTTTCAGTCAAGAAATATTTAACAATTAAATGATTAACAGTTTCAGTCATTCAACCAAAGTAGGCAAGCAAATCTTCAAGTACCAAGAACGAGTGGTAGCCAACCTTAAGCCTATAAAGTACAAAATTCTTTCTTTTTTTGTTACAAATTGACATATTCATTGCCTTAAGTATTATTGAGACACCAAGGCTAACGAGCTAAACACATAAATCGAGCACGGAACATCTATAACCAAAGTAATATTTTTGATCTTATATGGTCTAAAACATTTAGTTTTCAATTTAGTTCAAACATGACAACCATATCAAATAAAAAGAATTGTACTCAATTTGTTGTTCTACTGTATTTTATTTATTTTAAGAATATTTCTGCAAGTTTATTACCTTGTAGAATAATCTTATCTATTTATGGACATTCTTCCTCAAAGTTTGCCAACAGTTGTGCATGTTTAACAAACCTGAAACCGAAATTGAGGATAAATCTTATAACTCCTAAGGAATTTAAAATATAAATGTGACCAAGATACATCAATCTCCTCGTAATACTGATATACCTCAATCAAAGCAGATCTCTTGGGGATCACATATCTTTAAAAAGATTTGTCAAAAAAGTTATATGATTACACATAAAAGGTTTATCAAACAAAGCTACATGAGTCCACAGAGGCTCAATACTGGAAAGACAACAATCTAAAATCACAACCAGATGACAAAAGGATGGTGGAAGGCCAATAAAAGAGATCACATAGGAAGTTTGAGGTGGAAGATTAGGTGTATCTTAAAAATCAAGGATACAGGCAAATGACTGTCTAGTAAGCACTTCACTAAACTTTTTTTTATAAATAACTGTGGTGTCCGGGCCAGCTTGCGCGCCCCTCGATTAATTCCATGGATACATGTCACCTCCCATCAGTAACAAATACCAGATAACCCTATTCATCAACGCTAGGACAGATGGGAAGAAATAACATAATAGTTTTATTTGTCTTCGGTGGAATTTAAACTTGAGACCTCGTGATTCTCACCCACTTCATTGACCACTAGGTCACACTCTTGGGTGTTACACTTCCCTAAATTTTCTTCCAAGTGTTATGGACCTTATGAAGTTGTTCAGAAGGTAGGATCTGTAGCTATGATTGTATAGATGCATATGGCAGTCTATCACACGGTGCATCTTGGAACCATATGGAGAAGAGGAACATATGATGCAACACTTGTCTCGACCATATTGCCAAGTCTGTAAACCTGTTTATCAGGGAAATTTTTGTGATGTAATTCAGTTTTTAGACTGTGTTGGTTACTTGAGTTTTACAAAGGACTTTTTTTTTGTGGTAATTTCCATGCCTCCTTTAGATGCAAACAGAACTCCTGTTAGTTAATTAAAGAAATTAAAAGGAACTCACAACTGAGACCAATCAAGAACAAAAGGAACTCACAATTAAGAAGTTAAAGTTAGGTGTTTATAAGTACCTTTCCTGCTTGTTCTCCTGTTCATTCTTAATTGGCAAGGGACCTCCATCAAACACAAGAATAGGTTTGACACCATAATGGTGCAATAAATTTACTCTGCGCATGCAATAATCAATATGCCTAAAAACTTACAATGAAATTGTCACAGTATGTATTAAGCTATCAAAAAAATATTTATGTTTTTCGCCTTTCCAGCCATCAATTGGACTTCCATTTTCAAAGAAAAAGATTTCAAAGACGTTCAATATAGTGAAACAAGAAAATTTTGTGTACTTCTCTAAAGGTACTTCACACTTCCTGATCTCAACTAAATTCAATCTTAATGCGAAATCTACAATATTCTGGGAGTAGAAGATTTTCCAATTGTGATCTTAGTATATAACTGATGTTTCTTACAGTAGACAACACAATGTATTATCCTTCTAACAGTATGTTAAACTTATTTTATCTTTGTTCCATATGAATGCTAGTTAGCAGAATCAAACCAGGATAGAATGGGAATGAAATGATCATCAATCCTTTCAGCGTGCCGATAAGAAAACAAAGATGCACCTAAAGGTAAAAGAAAATTCACAATCTGATAAATGTTCACTACATATTAACACTTCATATAAACAAAGCACCAATAAAAGAAGTTTTAGTGTAGTTCCCAGCTTGCCTAATTTTACCGGAATCGAATGAAAAGAGAGTGTCAAACTATTAACTAATCTTGTTCCTTCAAAAAAAAAAACACAAGGACAATGCTTTAATTGCATTACAATATCCACATTCTAGTTTTACAGAACAATGAAAATTAATGTATGAATCAAAATTTGATCAAGATATTATTCCATTCAACATGGAGAATAGCCGTATGAAGATCATGTTGGAGGCCTGTGTTCAAATATGTAAAACAAGAAAAGAAAAATATCCGAGTCTACAAAATTCACTGTGTGTCCTTAAGGAATTTAATCCCCTCACTCTACTCGAGGTTTTTGGATTACTTCCTCCCAGAATAAAATGAATTAACCTGTTAATGGTGTAGCAATACCTCAAACACCAATAACTCCGTCGAACTAGAAGAACAGGAACGAAACACACAATAGACTCGATTTTTGGTTTTTCAAAATATGCAGAATGATTTTTAAATTTTCTAGCAAAAGTCTCGAAAAAGTATTTCAAAAATAAAGGCAAAAGGCCTTTATTTATAGCCAAAGAACTGAAGTTAACTGGTGTGAAAACACCTCTTCAAAAGGTGTCTGTTCGGAATTATTACTGTTTCAAAAGGAAATAATTCATCCTGACTTGCACTGGCACCGATGTTTCGCCAGTGAGGATTCATGGCCTGCAACGCCAATCTGTCACAGAATCCCTCAGGAAATTCTGCGCTGACACCGGCGTTTCGCAGGTGAAGATCCGTGGCCCGCCGGTTCAAAACAGAATCCTTCAGCAACTTCTGCGCTATCACCGGCAAAACGCAAGTGACGATCCGCAGTTTGTCGGTCCAAGGCAGACACTTTCAATTGCGCGAAATAGTTAATTTGGATTTTAAATAAATTTGGTCAAAAAAATATATCAATCAATCAGATCATTTGACCAAATCTGAAGCCGAAGTCGAAGTCGAGCCGAGCGACGACAGCGCGAGGAGTGACCTTTTCTTCAACTCTTTAATAGTTAGAAGATATGCTCCTCATTATAAGTATACATATTTTCCTTTTTCCTACTAATATGGGACAAAAGGAACTTAAAGGAAATTTCAAAATGCTCTTCCCTCCAATTTATTTCCCTCCATTTTTTAATTCACACCCATCACTTAATTCCAACAATCCACACATGAATGGGAATGACTATATAAAAAACTTCATATGCATGAAGAACTGTGTGATTCGTAAGCAAGAATTTGATATCATTGAACTATCGAGCTTTGATTTATACCTAGACAACATAAGTCACATAATTAATCCTTTAATCGTCTTAGGTTCTCATTGTTTTGTTCGTTTTTCAGCCACAAACACAACCTGGTTTCGTAAGTGCATAGAGAATTGGCCTTACAGAATTTTCCTAGAAGCGGCTTACACTTCACACTTATATAGGTGATTTCTAAATGTATTATCCCGTAGATACACCATTTGACATACCTCGTGTCCAACTTAGAAATCATTAAAAAGCCTTTAATGCTTTATCCTTATTACTGAATATTGTCTTATCACGAGAATGGACCAAAAGTTATTTTGACAATGTTGAACCGTCATCAATAACTTTGTTTGATCTCCTTGAACCTAGATCTTGGGATCTCCAGTTTTCTAGGTAGAATTACTGCCGCGATGACTTGTCCTTGGCCACAGTCCCATTCTTTTCGATGATCTTTTAACCGCCTCTCTAGTTAGGCCTTTTGTAAGTGGATCCGACATATTATCTCTTGACTTTACATAGTCAATTGTGATAATTCCACTAGAGAGTAATTGTCTAACGGTGTTATGTCTCCGTCGTATGTGATGAGACTTTCCATTATACATTACACTTCTAGCCCTCCTGATTGCCGCTTGGCTATCGCTATATATACATATTGGTGCTAACGGTTTGGGCCAGAATGGAATGTCCTCTAGGAAATTCCTAAGCCATTCAGCTTCTTCATCAGCCTTGTCTAAAGTTATGAATTCAGACTCCATTATAGAGGGAGCAATACATGTTTGTTTGGATGACTTCTAAGACATTGCTCATCCACCAATGGTAAACACATATCCACTTGTGGATTTTGTTTTAGTTGATCCGATGATCCAATTTGCATCACAATATCCTTCAACAACGGTTGGATACTTGTTATAATGCAAAGCAAAGTTTTGAGTATGTTTTAAATACTCCAAAACTCATTTCATTGTCATTCAATGACTCTGATCGGGATTACTTGTGTATAGACTAAGTTTACTTATCGCACAAACTATATCTGTTTGTCTACAATTCATGATGTATATCAGACTTCCCAATACTCTTGCATAGTCCAATTGGGACTTACTTTCACCTTTGTTTTTTGAAAGAGTAAGATTCACATCAATTGATGTCTTTGCGATTTTGAAATTCAAATACTTAAAATTTTCAAGTATTGTTTGGATATAATGAGACTGAGACAATGCTAGACCTTCAGGAGTTTTGTGAATCTTAATTCTAAATATCAAGTTAGCAACTCCTAGATCTTTCATCTCAAACTTACTAGCAAGCACATGCTTGGTAGCATTTATGTTAGCAATGTCGTTACTCACTATCAACATGTCATCCACATATAGGAAAACAATGACGACTTGATTTTGAGTGTTCTTAATGTAAACACATTTATCACACTCATTAATCTTGAAACCATTTGACAACATAGTCTGGTCAAATTTTGCATGCCATTGTTTGGGCACTTGTTTTAGTCCGTATAAGGACTTTACAAGTCGGCACACCTTCTTTTCATTTCCAGGAACTACAAACCCTTCAGGTTGTTTCATGTAAATTTCTTCCTCTAAATCTCTATTTAAGAAGGTTGTTTTCACATCTATTTGATGGATTTCAAGACCGTATATGGCGGCTAATGCTATTAACACCCGAATGGATGTAATTCTGATTACCGCGAGTACGTATCAAAGTAATCAAGACCTTCTTTTTGTCGAAACCTTTTCACTACAAGTCTTGCTTTGTATTTGTCAATAGTGTCATCATCTTTAATTTTTCTTTTGAAAATTCATTTACAACCTAATGGTTTATTCCCTGGAGGAAGGTCAACCAATTCTCATGTATGGTTATTCATTATGGATTCAATTTCACTATCGATTACCTCTTTCCAATATTTAGCCTCCAAAGAAATCATAGCTTCTTGAAAAGTTCGAGGCTCATTTTTCAACAAAAATGTTAGAAAATCTGGTCCAAAGGAAGTAGAAGTCCTTTGACATTTTCTATGTCTTGGATTCTCATCATTAGGAACACTTTACTTTGTCTCTTCCTGAGGTCGTTTAGATCCTTCGCTAGACGACTCACAATTATGTTTATATGAATATATATATTCAAAGAATTCAACATTGTCTGATTCCATTACCGTATTAATATGAATTTTTGGGATTTTCTAATTTATGAACCAAAAATCGATATGCTTTACTATTTGTAGCATATCCTATGAAAATACAATCAACGGTTTTAGGTCCTATCTTAACCCTTTTGGATTTAGGAACTTGTATCTTAGCCAAACACCCCCACACTTTCATGTATTCAAGGTTAGGCTTTCTTTCTTTTTATTTGTCGTATGGAATGGATTGTGTTTTGCTATGGGGCACTCGATTGAGTATTCTTCTAGCTTGTAAAGATAGCTTCCCCCCACAAGTCCTGGGTTAAACTAAGAACTTATCAACAAAGCATTCATCATCTCTTTTAATGTTCTGTTTTTCCTTTCCGTAATCCCATAAGATTGTGGTGAATAAGGGCTAGTTGTTTGACGAATAATGTCATATTCCAAACATATTTCTTCAAAAGGAGATTCATATTCGTCCCCCCTATCACTCCTTATCATTTTGATCTTTTTGTTAAGTTATGTTTCAACTTCACTTTTATATTGTCTGAATGTTTCAATTGCTTCGCCTTTACTTTTGAGTAAGTAAACATAGCAGTACCGTGTACTATCGTCAATAAAAGTTATGAAATACTTCTTTCTACCACAAGATGGTATTGACTTCATGTCATAAATGTTTGTGCGAATTAAGTCTAAGAGACTTGAATTCCTTTTAACTGACTTATAAGGATATTTAACATACTTAGATTCAACACAGATTTGACATTTTGATTGATTGCATCCAAACTTTGGCAATAATTTCAAATTGATCATTTTTCGCAAGGTTTTATAATTGACATGTCCCAAACGGAAATGCCATAAATCATTTGACTCGATCAAGTAAGAAGAAGCTGTAATTTTATTGCTTTCAACATTCAGTTTGAAAAGGCCCTCAGTTAGGTAACATTTTCCTACATACACATCATTCTTACTTATTACAATATAATTTAAAACAAGAACGCACTTGAATCCGTTCTTAATGAGAAGACCTGCAGAAACTAAGTTCTTTCTCATTTCTGGAACATGACATACATTATTGAGAGTCACCACCTTGTCGGATGTCATATTCAGAAATATTTTTTCATAGCCTTCAATCTTGGCTATTGAAGAGTTTCCCATATACATGGTCTCATTGGGTCCAGCAAGGTCATAGGAAGCAAATGCTTCTCTGACAGCACAAACATGTCGAGTGGCTCCAGCGTCAAGCCACCAATCTGTGGGGCTTCCTACTAGGTTGCCTGCAGACACCATAGCGCATAAGTTATCAATCTCCACATTTTTTCAACCATGTTAGCTTGTCCCTTTTTCTTTCCTTTCTTTGGAGCACGACATTCAGCAGCCTTGCGTCCAATCTTTCCACAGTTGTGGAAGTTTCTTTTGAATTTCTTCTTACTAGAAAAATTCTTTGGTCCAGAAGACTTCTTCCTCTTATTGGAATTAGATGGAGTGGTCTCAATAATATTTGCCTCCGTAATTGTTGAGTTTCCTCTTACCTTCCTTTCAGTAGCTTTGTTATCTTCTTCGATTCCCAATTGAACGATAAGATCTTCAAGCTTCATCTCCTTGCGCTTGTGCTTTAAATAAATCTTAAAGTCCCTCCATGAAGGAGGTAGCTTTTCAATCATGGCTGTAACTTGAAAAGCTTCATTGATGACCAAACCTTCAATGAACAACTCATTATTAGCACCATAATGAATACTTTTGACAAAAGCATTAGTATGAATTATACCTTCAGCAAGGAGATCGTGAATTATCACTTGAAGCTCTTGGACTTGTGTGATAACAGGCTTGCTGTCTATCATTTTGTAGTCCAGAAACTTGGCTGCAACAAATTTCTTTAAACTGGCATCTTCGATTTTGTACTTATCTAGCGCATCCCAGAGTTCTTTAGAAGTCTTTATATTTCTGTATACGTTATATAGATCATCCTCCAATCCGCTCAGGAGATAGATCTTCCACAAAAATCTGAGTGCTTCCAGGCCTCAATCACCAAGAACTGTTCATTTTCAGGAGTTGATTCTGGCAGAACCAATTTATCCTCCTTAATGAACTTCTGCAAACATAATGTGGTCAGATAGAAGAACATCTTCTACTGCCAGCGTTTGAAGTCAATGCCAGAAAACTTTTCGGGCTTTTATGCTGGAGCCAGTGCTTGCATAGCACCAATGGAGGAGATTTCATTACTTGTAGAGGCAAGCATAGGGTCAGTTGTTCCTGTCATATCTGTTGAACAATAACAACAAAAGTTAGCAATCGATGAAGATTCGATTTTTTCAAATCAAAAAATTTTGGACAAAACTAAACGGAGTAATCGGTGAAGTTTCTATATCTTCAAACCAAATTCTCAACAATTAGATTTACTTGGCGAAATTTTTAAATCTTCAATCCAACAATCACAGTGAGTAGAAAATCACAAGAATTTTAATCTCAACGGGAGTAGAAAATCTGAAGATTTTAATCTCCAATAGTGGAGTAGAAAACCAGAAAGGTTTTAGTCTCCAAAACCAGAAAATAGATGAACACAGAAAATATTAACCAAAAATAAATTCCTTAAGCTTATTGGAGGCCTGTGTTCAAATATGTAAAATAAGAAAAGAATAATATCCGAGTCCACAAAATTCACTTTGTGTCCTTAAGGAATTTAATCCCCTCACTATACTCGAGGTTTTTGGATTACTTCCTCTCAGGATAAAATGGATTAACCTGTTAATGGTGTAGCAGTATCTCAAACACCAATAACTCCGTCGAACTTGAAGAATGGTAACGAATCACACAATAGACTCGATTTTTTGTTTTTCAAAATATGCAAAATAATTTTAAAATTTGCTAGAAAAAGTCTTGAAAAAGTGTTTGAAAAATGAAGGCAAAAGGCCTTTATTTATGCCAAAGAATTGAAGTTAACTGGTGTGAAAACACCTCTTCAGAAGGTGTCTGTTTGAAATTATTACCGTTTGGGAAAGAAATAATTCGGCCTGACTTGCGCTGGCACTGGTGTTTCACCGATGAGGATTCATGGCCCGCTGATACAACACCGGTCTGTCACAGAATCCCTCAGAAAATTCTGCGCTAACACTGGCATTTCACAGGTGATGATCCGCAGTTTGCTAGTCCAACACAGACACTTTCAATTACGCGAAACAGTTAATTTGAATTTTAAATAAATTTGGTTCAAAAAATATATCAATCAATATCCGACGCAAATGCCGAGCTGAGCGATGACAATAGCGCGAAAGGTGACCTTCTTCTCAACTCTTTAATAGTTAGAAGATATGCTCCTCATTATAAGCACACATTTCCCTTTTCCCTACCAACGTGGGACAAAGTTCCTTTTACAAAAGTAACTTAAAGGAAATTTCAAAATACTCTTCCCTCCAATTTATTTCCCTCCATTTCCCAAGTCATACCCATAACTTAACTCCAACAGATCATAGACTCCATCATTGAAATAAATGACTGTATTGTGTATATTTAGATAAAAGAAACATGAAAGCAAAAAATTATGTGTTAGGACATCTATTCACAACCACTTTCATGGATAATCCACATTTACAACGACTGTGTGACTGGCTCAAAAGAAATTCAGTTGGATTGTGTAGATTGACTTTGAATAATAGTTGAATGATTTATTTGTGTATAAGCAAGTATGTAGCTAGAAACTGAATATTGTAGTTTAAGTATTATAATAGCTATCCAAATCAATTAACAAGCAATCAATCTCTAATGCAGGGTAGATGGTAACATGTTTTTCATCCGTATTATTAGCAAATCTAGACAAAGTTGCATTTCCTCTAGCAATAGGATCATGAATCCAAGTTTATCTACCACTTCCTAAACAAATTCGCTCCATCGCACCAGTTAATACAACTACAACTGCTATAAGAGACGATTCATACCTAAATATCATATATAGACGTATAACTTCTTTAGCACCTTGTTCCCTTTCAACTTCAAGAATATCTATCAAAGTCAAATGCCCGTAAACACCATCATGATTCAAGTTTTGGCCAAAAGGAAAAAAAGTTCTGAAATAAGATCATTTATAAGGAAAATGATTACTTGATTTACAAGACAAATGATCACTTGATTTACAAGGAAGAATAACTGACCTTGAAAGATAGAAACAATGATGGGAGCTAGTGTTAAATTTGATCATCATGGTCGAGTTAGTCATCCAATGAGGACAGTTGATTATAGTGAAAAGAGATTTAAGGAATATGGAAGTAAACATGTGACAAAAATATTAGAACAAGTTGATACCATAATCAAGGAAAGAAATTTTATAATTATTTATCAAAATAAATTGGTATGGAAGAAGAAGATCGTACACTAAATTATGTAAAAAAATCTTAATGAATAATATATTTATCTTGTTAACCATAGAATTCATGTATGTCAGTTGATGAGATATATAAAGCACACTCATGTAGTATTTTAACTAAGCATATAACATTAGAACAAATAAGTACGGAAATTACTTCTTAGAGTCCAAGTATTATCCCTTTTTCCCCACCTGGAGAAACTTCCTCTTTCAAAAATCAGTGTATTCAAAATTTTGCGACCATTATGTTTCAAAAACAACACCATGAGTCTTTTGAATTAAGAGATATTGGAAGAGGTAACTAAACACTCTTAATTTGCTCCACCAAGAAATTATGAGTGTATCAGCAGAACTAAATAAAAAATAAATCAATAAGCAATTTTCATTTTCCATTATTGTCTTTCTAAGAGCTGAGTTCACAAGAATGAAAATTATTTTCCATTGAACAATGTCCTAAAGGACTAAGCTCATAAATCAGATTGAAATCCAAGTACTACTACTATTAATGATTACTTTTTCTTCTTGTAAATCAAATAAGTGTATTAGGATGAAGCATTTTATCTCTCCATGTGCAAATAAATAAAATCAGAATAAGTAGGCACTTAGAGGTAACGAAGGGAGAGGGACATATCACAAACCTAAAACTTTGAATAAATATTTAAAAGTATGTACTTGATGGGGTAAAATTTGTTGCATATTTATATTTTAAGAAAATAGCGCAAAAATCTCTTTACATCATCTTTCTGTTTTATTCTTTAGCTTAAATCTCACAAAAATCTAATTCAACCTTCTATCGAGATACTGCTCTTTATCAAAATCATAGTACCACATGGAGTTCTTTTATAGGCTTAATAAGTTTTTACATAATATCATTACAAAAAGGCTACACATTGTAAAAGGTTGTCATGTTTGGTGTTACAATGTGTACACCAATAGCTATATGTCCAAAATATTATACGTAAGATCTCAAAATTTTCTTCCTGAAAAGCAAAAAGCCTCAAGTATTTGCCCCTATGGCTGAATTTGCTAATTATGTGTTTTCCTCATACCTACAAAAACTAGAACCATTCAAAAAATCTGCTCTCCATCAATGTGATCATTAAGTTGTTCACTACACAGTTATAATAACTTCACGAGTTTTGTAAAGCTACTATGCAATAATTAAACAACCACCAGTAGCATCTTTACCAGATTCAAACAACCATCAACATGACTCATGAGTTGAGCTCGTTAATAGACCTTTTACCGAATAACCTAGTACTGAACATAATGATTGTGAAACATTTGTTTCACAATCACTATGTTCATGTTCATGAAATAAATACCTCAAATCTGTGAAGGGCTTTTTTATTAATTCAGTAATCGGTCTCAAACCTGTCTCAGAATTGCCCACATATCAAAAAACATGAAATATTGGCACTAAGTTCAAAATCACTAAACAATATATTAATCTCCTATTAACAGTTGTGAAAATAGCTATTTGATACAAGATGCTTCTTAAAGAAATTAGATATTACGGTGTGGAGAAGGAATCTATATTGTTCTTTTTTTTAGAAACAACCAAAAAACGCACAACAAATCTATATAATGAAGAAGATGATTCATTTTTTCAAATCGTTTGTGCTTTTTGTCCTGAAAATCATATATGAAACAACCCTAATCTAACGAATAACAACAAACTGCATTCAATTTATATTAGCAAAATGCTAAGTATGAAATGATCATTCTACTGAGTTGGCTACTAATGCAAGGAGATAAATTGAATTTATTATTATTTTTTTCATAAATTTCCACTTTAGTTATCTCCAATTTTCGGAATCTTTGTTTATAGCATCAAGCCGAGCAAAAACGCTAAGGACCAACCAACTGATAGAGAAAGCACAGACATAAAATAATCATGAAAAGTTACAACTGATACAATCTTATAGGATTTTCCTTCTTCAATTTCATTCTGAATTCCTCTGTACAATAGTATAATGAATATTTGTGAGGTTACACCACACAAGGTTGCATCTGAAATCTAAATCCAGTTAAATAGAAGGCGGATCCAAATTGGGGAAATTTAATTTGGAAGAAGAAAAGTGAATGAAAATCCAAGTAGTTACTTTCAGGACATTACCGTAATCATATTGTTAGCCCATATTATTGTTAGCCGGTATAATTGTTAGCAGATGGGCCTTAGGGTTTTAGGTAGTCTTATGCCTATATATAGGCACCCCTTCCCCGTTCTAGATTGTTGTGTTCTATTCTCTTATGTAATTTTGTAGTTAGCCTTTTGATTCTTTCTTTTCTTGTTCTTCAATAAAGCCCTTGTTATATATCAATATGGTATTAGAGCCAAATAAATAGATTCTTCCCTAGTTGTAGCAACTACCATGTGCGCGGATCGAACTGGGTTCGCCTGGGTTTGCTGCTTCCGCTAGATCCGTTTAGATCTATTGTTATTGCTGTTGTTGGTTTGGTTTGATTTGGATAGCGTTGTTGGTTTGGTTTGATTTGGACTAGGGTATTTTGTTCTTATCATTGTTTTGGGGTTGCTTATCTTGCTGTATTCCCTTTGATTTTGCCACTATGGCTGGAAAGGATGATTCTCTCCAATCCATTAACACTCAATTAGATGGCAAAAATTATGCGTATTGGAGTTATGTCATGAAGAATTTTCTTCGTGGCAAGAATACGTGGGGCTATGTTACTGGGGTTAAATCCAAACCTAAGGATGAGAAGACTGAGAATTTTGTATTATCGTTGGATTTATGGGAAACTGATAACTCCAAGGTTATCACTTGGATTAACAACTCCGTAACTTAGTTAATTGGTATGCAATTGGCTAAATATGACACAGCAAAAGAATTCTGGGATCACTTAGAGAGACTGTACACCCAGTCTAATTTTGCGAAGCAGTACCAATTAGAATACGATATTCGTGCTCTTCAACAGAATGCTATGAGCATTCAAGATTTCTATACTGCTATGTCTGATTTGTGGGATCAATTGGCCCTTACTGAATCTGCAGAATTGAAAGGTTTTGTGTCGTATACTGCTAGGAGGGAAGAACAACGTTTGGTTCAATTTTTGATGGCATTACATTCTGATTTTGAAGGACTACGTGGAACAATCCTTCATCGATCTCCCCTCCCCACACTTGATTCAGTTGTCCATGAACTGATTGCAGAAGAGACTCGTATCAAGTCTCAATTGGATAAAGGGTCGAAAAAACCTACTACTCCTGCTGTGTTTGCTGCTTCACCGGATCAGTCTAGACCAGACCATTCTCAGACTTTCAATCAATCGCGACGATCTCCTAAAGTTGCATTCGATGAGTGTGCATTTTGCAAGAAGAAAAATCATTGGAAGGCTCAGTGTCCGTTGTTACTCAACAAGGCTAAGTCTGGTCAGCAACAGAAGAATGGACAACCACACTCCTTTGGTACTCCTCCACTTCCTCCACAGTTCGCTGCTGCTGCACCATCAGTAGATGCTGAGTCCGTTAGCACTATGCCTCCTTCGGCGTTGGATCCTCGGGTGTTCGAACAGTTCAGACAGTTTTTGGCCTCTAATCCTACTGCCATGTCAGCATCCAACTCAGGCCCAGCTTCCTTTAGTACATCAGGTATTCCCTCATCCTTGTGGATTATGGATTCTGGTGCGACCCAACATATGTCACATTGTCTGTCATCGTTTGGTTCCTTGTCACCCATTTCACCACTCTCTGTTTTGTCTGCCAGTGCTACGTCTATGCCAGTCGAGGGTGTCGGTTCTGTTACTACTTCTCACATTGTTCTATCTGATGTCTATTATATTCCTAAACTTGCTTTTAATCTTGCTTCTGTCAGTCAGTTGTGTAGGACTAGTCATTGGGTATTCTTTTCTGATTCTGTTTGTGTTGTACAGGACCAACACACTCAGAAGGTGATTGGGATTGGCCGTAGGTTGGGGGAACTCTATGTCTTGGAGAGTCTCAAAGTGTCTGCTGTTGCCGCCTCTGACATTGATTTGTCTTCTTTTCGTTTGAGTCCTTTGTCTTCGCAATTTTATCTTTGGCATTCCCGCTTGGGACATGTATCAGTGTCACGTTTACGTTTTTTAGCCTCTACTGATGCTTTGGGTCATTTAAACACTTCTGATATTTCATATTGTAGTGGTTGTAAACTGGCAAAATTTTCTGCCTTACCTTTTAATAAAAGTATGTCTTATTCAGTTGCTCCTTTTGACATTATTCATTTTGATGTATGGGGACCATCACCAGTATCCACTAAGGGTGGTTCGAACTATTAAGTTTCGTTCATAGATGACTATACTTGGTATACCTGGGTTTATCTTATGAAGCGCAGGTTTGACTTCTTTGGCATTTACAACAACTTTAGAGCCTTTGTTAAAACGCAACATTCGGCTGTGATGAAGTGTTTCAGGTGTGACTTAGGGGGTGAATATACCTCCAGTGATTTCACTCAATCACTTGCCTCTGATGGTACCATACACCAGTCATCTTGTACAAATACTCTTGAGCAGAATGGTGTTGCCGAAAGGAAACACCGTCATATTGTTGAGACAACACGCTCCTTACTATTATCTGCAGAGGTTCCTAGTAATATTTGGGGAGAAGCAGTCCTAACTGTTGTATATGTGATCAATCGTATTCCCACTGCATTGACTTCAGGGATGTCTTCGTTTCAGAAATTATATGGTCACATGCCAGATTACTCTGCATTATGAGTTTTTGGATGTACTTGTTTCGTTCTTCGTCCTCATGTTGAACGAAACAAGCTGGAGCCAAAATCAGCTATATGTGTGTTGTTGGGGTATGGTGTTGGACAGAAAGGTTATCGTTGCTATGATCCTATCAGTCAGAAATTATATGTTTCACGGGATGTCACCTTTTTGGAGCATATTCCTTTCTATTCAATTCCAGCTAAATCCCATGATGTTACTAAGTCAGATCTTCGGCGTATTGATCCATTTGGCATTGAAACAGAGGCTCCAGTTTCGGATTCAGCTGTGCCACCCGATGTGCCGCCTGACAGTGCTTCAGCCCCACCTGTGTCTGAGTCTGATCCTGAGACTAGAGATCCACCACCTCTGAGGAGGTCTACTCGTCAGAGTAAGTCCACCAAACTACCTGATTTTGCTTATTCTGCCTACTCACCCCCATTTGCTTCCTTTATTACAAACATACATCAATTGTCTGAACCTGAGTCCTATAGAGAGGCTGTGTCTGATCCTCTTTGGCAGAATGCTATGACGGAGGAACTTACTGCTCTTTATCAGACACACACATGGGATTTGGTTACCCTCCCACCTGGTAAACATACGATTGGCTGTCGATGGGTGTATAAGATAGAAACAAAGCCTGATGGGTCTGTTGGGCGATACAAGGCTAGACTTGTGGAAAAAGGGTACTCACAAAAATATGGTATGGACTATGAGGAGACCTTTGCCCCGGTGACAAAGATGACAACTGTTCGCACTATGATTGTCGTTGCATCCGTTTGACAGTGGAAGATATTTCAAATGGATGTCAAGAATGCATTTCTGAATGGTGATCTCCATGAGGAAGTGTATATGACTCCTCCATCGGGTATTGATCACCAGCCGGGTGAAGTTTGTCGGCTTTGAAACACTCTATATGGTCTCAAGCAAGCCCCTCGTGCTTGGTTTGAGAAATTCTCCACTGTGATTACTTCCCTTGGCTTTGTCCCGAGTAACCATGATTCGGCGTTGTTTGTTAGAAGTACGAGTGCAGGGCGAATCCTTTTGTCCTTATATGTAGATGATATGGTTATAACTGGTGATGATCATGATGGTATTAAGTCATTGAAGCATGATTTGGCTCATCGGTTTGCCTTAAAGGACTTGGGCCTGCTACGTTATTTTTTGGGTATTGAGGTGGCTCAGTCTAAGAAAGGATATCTTCTCTCTCAGACTAAGTATATATCTAACTTGTTTAAACGGGCGAGCCTTTCTGACAACAGGACTACAGATACTCCACTTGAAACCAATGCACGGTACTCTCCTAGTGATGGTGTTTTGTTAACAGATCTGAGTCTTTATCGGACTGTTGTAGGTAGCTTGGTGTATCTTACCGTTACTCGCCCAGATATAGCTCATGCAGTTCCCGTTGTTAGCTAGTTTGTTACTGCTCCTACTTCAGTTCACTGGGTAGCTGTACTTCGTATTTTGAGATATCTTCGTGGCACCCAGTTTCAGAACCTCTTGTTTCCCTCGACATCATCTCTCGAGTTGCGAGCCTATAGTGATGCTGATTGGGATGGCGATCGCAATGATCGCAAATCCACCACTGATTTTTGTGTGTTCCTTGGAGATTCTTTGATATCATGGAAGAGCAAGAAACAAGATGTTGTCTCTAGATCTTCCACGGAGGCTGAGTATCGTGCTACGACAGTGACTACATGTGAGATTGTTTGGTTACGCTGGCTTCTTGCAGATATGGGGGTTCACATTTCTCTGCCTACTCCTCTATATTGTAATAACAAGAGTTCGATGCAAATTGCAAAGAACTCTGTTTTCCATGAGAGGACGAAGCACATTGAGATTGATTGTCACTTCACTCATCATCATCTCCAGCTCGGGACCATATCGCTTCCTTTCGTTCCATCGGCCTTGCAGATTGCTGACCTTTTTACGAAGGCTCAGTCGGCGTCTCAGTTTCGTTTCTTGTGTGACAAACTCTCAATGCTTATTACTGTCGCATTATGAGTTTGAGGGGGAATGTTAGCCCATATTATTGTTAGCCCATTTTATTGTTAGCCCATATAATTGTTAGCAGATGGGCCTTAGGGTTTTAGGTAGTCTTATGCTTATATATAGGCACCCCCTTCCCCATTCTAGATTGTTGTCTTCTATTCTCTTATGTAACTTTGTAGTTAGCCTTTTGATTCTTTCTTTTCTTGTTCTTCAATAAAGCCCTTATTATATATCAACACATATTACCTACTACGAGTTACGAATTTGTACTATTTAATAAGGAGTTACGTGAATGACTAAACAAATTAAGAAGAAGAAGAAGAAGAACTCACCAAAAAAGAGGAACGAAAACTCCACCCACTGACTATCATTTCCAACAAATTAAACGATTGTTGAACATATTTGAAAAGCAGAGAAAAAATGAAGTGGAGATGTTAAAGATAAAATCATACATACAATAAGTAGAGGCGAGATAGAAATTGATGATGAGAAAGAAGGTGGAAGGCAGTTGCATAAACACATGTGATCAAGAGAGAAAATAAAAGAGCTGCAAGTGTAAAATACCAAAAATACCCATAAAAATGTAAGATTTCTGAATCTTGATCGTATCCAAATATATATATATATATATATATATATACACACACACATGGTAGTGTAATTATGGATATATATATATATACACACACACATATGGTAGTGTAATTATGGGCTTTCAATAAATATCACTACATGATCCAAAGAAATGTGTTCTTTCTGCGTATATTCCTTTCAATAATTATGGATAGGCATCACTATAAAAAAGATAAATTATTATTATTAAGGTGTATGAAATATGCAATTATCTTTCAGTAATGAATTTAAATAGTGGACTTTGGGTAAGGAATGGGGAAGAAAATCAAATTATATATATAAAAAGATTCATTTTACTCTCCTCAAGTCTCAACTGACCACAATTATTGACCTGACCCTTTGTCTTCATAAATTTTATGATGAGTTAAATATCTTATAGGGGATTTAATAAGGAAAAGTAAAATGAATCAAATTAATTAGATATTTCAAAAATGATGTATTTAAACAAAAAGTATTTATATCACTGAGGGAGCAAGAGAAGTCTATTTGACTTTGGCATACTTATGAGTATTTTAATACTTTTATACGATATTAATGTAGAATATATAATTAATATGTTATTTTCTCTACTTATTTTTATTTATCTACTATATTAAAATAAATATTTATTTTTATTTATTCAGTTTAAAAATCACAATATAATTTATTATCTAATTGCTAATTTATTCTTATAGTCATTTTTCATGGAATTTTCTAAAGTATTGAATCTATTATATTCAAGGGGTGATATAATAAAATTATCATTGTATTTATAATTTCTTAAGGGGTATGTTAAGTTAATACTGGACAAGTAAAGATGGACGGAGAGAGTAGTTTTTTAAAAGGTAAAGAGGTCCATAAATTTTTGGATATTTTAGTAATTCAATTATAAAATTAATTTTTTTATCTTTAGTATAATATAATAAAATAATTTAACTAAAACATAATACATATATATGGTCAAAAATATTGAAAAAATCAGTCATTCACCAGCATTGATGAAGAATTTATCGACTCGAACTGATGACTTTCACCATATTAAAATAATACTCTATTGTTATACTCTATATAACACCAAATTTTTCGGAACACCCTGATGGGTAGTTGGTTCGCGGGTCGGCCAAAAGTTTTCATTGTTCCACCCTGAGTTGTTTGCTCGGGTCCTAGTCTCACCAAATCTAGTCAACTAGAGTAGAGTGAAAATCAAAACCCATTTTGTAGCGCATTTGCCTAGACGGTTTAATACCCTTGGCATATTAAATCCATCAGTTAACCACCCTATTGTCTAACGGTATTCGACCTAAAGACATTCATCCAGCTATTTGATAATTTGAAGGATATATATATATTGAGTTGTACGAATCATTGCTCCCCGGGGTTTGAATTTTCTTTTAATAGATTTTTATTTTTGTTTTTATTCGAAGGAAGATCTTCATCCAAAAGATGTTCGAGACATGCAAGAAATCTGAGAACGAGGGTCCTCCCCTAAAGACTTAGTTTAGGATTTATCATTGTACCCCTGCGTGGGACTGACATTCTATCCTCTTTTCCCCTTACGTTGTATTCCTATTTGGTATAACCATAAGTTTTGTAGTTGTATTATTAATAAACATATTTTTGGGGCAGTGATACGTTTTCCAAAGAATATATATACCCTTCAAATGTTAGGCTTACCTTTAGCTTAAAAGGTCACATTGCTTATTAGGACACGTTACATATTGTTTACATGTAAGTGTTATATAACTTCCTTCGTACGTGCTTATTTGATTATTTGATTAAATACACATGTTTTACTTTAAAAATTATTGGTCCATTATTCGAGTATGAAATCGTAAGATATTATTAGGCTATAAACTCAAATTGAGTCGTCCTAAAATACTTTCAGAAATCCACCCTCGAAATTATTTAAAATCACCCAAGTTTCATATTCAATACATTTTTTCCTTCTTTCAAAAATCCATTAGGTCAACGTTTAATTCATGTTGACCGTGTCATTCTCCATTATTTTTCATGAATATATTCCATACAGCCAACTTTCATTGAATATGAAAAATGTATAAACATCCATATCTTTTTCAACTCACACAATTCACTTTGTTCAAAGTTCTCTTCTTTCATTAAAATATCAGTGTTTGTCGAATGGTCAAAATTTTGTCCGTTCAGTTTTTTTTTACAGTCTTCCATTTTACTAAAATTTTGGACTATTATATTTTTAGCAAAACAAGTATTACTTGCTTTATTATTTTGATGAACTATTATGACCAGTGGACTAACACTTTCATCTTTGAGTTTTTCTTTTCCTTAGAGAGGCTGATTTGTGTTGGTAATCAAACTTGCTCACTTCACAAAGATCGAAGCAAAGTAGTACTCACTGGCAGAACATTTGCACTTTATATGGTCTAAGGCCAAGAAGGTAATAACAGACTATCATTTCCTACTTGGACTATTAAGAAGACCCGCTCCAGTATGGACTCCAGTTTGATCAACACAGTCACTTCATCCGAGGCAATCCCTACTTTTCCTATCACAACCAATCCCAGCTCCTCGACATGACCAGAAGTGACCTCAGAGGTTATTGCTCGTCTAGAGCGGAAAATTGTTGAGCTAAATCACATAGTGCTACAAACCAGAGCAGCTTCGCAGACGCCACCAAACACGACCCCGCTCCCTGATGTTTGTCAAAAAGGGCCTATATTACCACCTCCCATTACAATCTCGGATGAATTTGACCAAGGAGATTATTTCAACCTTTCTCAGCAAGTTCCAAATGCTTCGCTCACTCATTCAACTCAGAAGGTTCCCCTAGTGTACACATTTGCTCCTCCAATGGCTTAGAATGTATTATTGACACATCATGCTCCGCTAGTATACAGTTATGTTGCTGCTCCACCTGCAACAAAAATCTAAGGGATATGTGGCCTTGATGCTGATCAATATGTTGAAACTGAGAATGAAGCAAGAGCAATCAATGATGAGATGGTGAATAGGAAGCTCAAAAGTTTGGAAGATGCTATGAGAAGCCTGCACGGTCTCGGTTGTAACCAAAGTGTGAAGTATCAAGAACTATGTGCGTTCCTTGAGGTGGAGTTACCACCAGGTTACAAGATTTGAAAGTTCGAAAAGTTTGATGGATCAGGAAATCCGTTCTTTCATTTAAAGGTCTATTGTGAAAAGTTGATTGGTGTGGGTAAGAATGAAGGGATAAGGATCAAGTTGTTCAATCAAAGTTTGAGTGAAAAGCCTTAGAGTGGTACTCTAAGCAAGACACATCCAGATGGCATACTTGGGATGACTTGGCTAATGCTTTTGTGGATCATTACAAATTTCATGTCGAGATCGCACCTGATAGAATCTCGATTACAAAGCTAAAGCACAAATCAACTGAAGTCTTTCTAGAATATGAAATACGTTGGAGGGAAGAAGCATCTAGGGTAGACCCATCCATGGAGGAAACAGAGATGATTACTTACTTCATCCAGGCACAAGACCCAGACTACTATGAAAGAATGGAGATTATGGGGGGTAAAACCTTTGCTGAAGTCATCAAAGCTGGAGAAATGATTGAGGACGGTCTTAAGATTAGGGGAATAACAAGTCTAGTAGCTTTACAATTTGGTTCTCTCAGAAGTGAAAGAAGAAAGATTAAGAGGTTATTGGAGTTCTGACTCAAGAAGGTACATCATATTACCATCAGCAATCTCCACGATATCAAACTAATGCTCAATATTATTCCTCGCGCCCATATTATCCTACTTCACCATCTTACCAGTATCATTCACCCCACATGTCATATCCCATCTACAATACGTATCCAACATATCGATCTCCACGACCACCACAAAGTTATCAAAATAGTACACCTCATCCTAACCTCAAAAGAAAACCTCCTAGGGTCTTTACGCTACTGGCGGAGTCACTAAACCAACTTTTTTAAAGACTGAAAGCAGTTGGGATACTTCATCCAATAGAAGTAAAGCCTGTGAATACTTCTGCTAATTGGTATGATCCAGACAAACGGTGCACTTACCACTCTAGAGTTGTTTGGCATGATATTGAGAAATGTATCACACTCAAACACAAAATTCAAGATTTGATTGACAACAAGGTGATAACACTTGCAGAGGCTCCACCAAATGTGAACAACAATCCATTGCCCAATCACAAGAAGTAACTGCGAGCATAATCAGCTGCAAGGATGAATGAAGTTTTTTGAACCCGCACTATTGGCATCTTTTGACCATTTATTGAAGTCATTCTCTTTCTTTTATATTCACCCTTTATGGTTATATTTACGCTGTATTCATACCTTTTATTTTATTTTCTTGTAATTGCACTTTTATCTGTAATTATAAATTACATTTGACCTAATTTACTTGGCAGGGATACGTAGGCGGTCACATCGGCTTCGATCACATTATTGGAAAAAGATTAATTTTTCTTGCCTTGTATCCTAAACTACGTAATGACCTACTTTCTACTATAACGGGATATGTAGGAGCCATACTGGCTCAGTCATTTTTCCTGAAATTTCTTTATTTTCCTTTATAATGGAACTGGGGCAGAATTTTTGGGAGAATCTCAAAAATTCCACAAGACAGAGTATTCTTATAAAGACAAGTCTAAAGATCATTTTAGAATATGCAACTGCGGTAGAATTTTTAAGAGGATCTCAAAAATTCCACAGAAGATGACATTTGCTATAACATTAGATAATAGAGTTGTAGAAGTTGAAACAGGGGTAGAATTTTTGAGAAGATCTCAATAATTCCATATTAAATGACATCACGAGATGATAAAGTTCATCAGGAGTCCTTCTATGTTCTAAACTGGGGAAGAATTTTTGAAAAGGATCCTCCAAAATTCCACCAATGTTGTATTTTGAGATTAGACGAGTTTGCAAATCGAATGTGGAAAGAAGCATCAGGACAACAAGGCAAAGCTAACACGAATCAGTCTCTGAAACTAAGAATTTTTCTTTGAATGCAGAAAAAATAAAGTCACAATATTAATAATTCCAAAGTCACAAGATAAAGTCAGGCGCAATAACTAAGATTATGACACGTTATCCAGACCACTATACCAAAATCATTATGTGCCAGACAGATTCATATTCAACTGTACCCTCTATTATATTATTTATTTTATCACAAAAATTTATTACGTTATTAACAATTATTCTTGAACTTGCAGATGACTCTATTCAAGTTCTATTTCCCATAACAAGAACAGGGATAAGTGTTAATGGATTCTCCTAAAATTCAAAGAATCTAGCCAAAGAATCGTCGACACAAGGCATGCGCAAGCTTTTTCAAGAAATTGTGAAAATGGAGATTTCCCGGCACCAAGGACCCAATCCAACAAATCGACTCCTATATTTCCTTCTATTTTGAAGTATCTAATCACTTTTTTATCTCAAGATTCATTCTTTTCAAATCTATCCGTTTCAGATTCGCACTACATCTAACCTGATTCTTGTTCCATCAAGATACGTAGGCAATCCTACATAAGGATTCGGTCTTCACACTATTTTTCACACCCCGAGTCTACACCTTGGACGGAACACGGTACTGAAGTCACAAGTAACCCCAAGTCAACCATTGGTCTATCATACACTGGTATTTTGAGTAAAACATGCATAGCGGAAGCTTTGGAATAATACCTAATAGCATTTATGAAAATTAAAAACTGAACATAGAGATTTGAAATATCTGAGAATCTGAAATCAAGTCTGTGTCTGAAAGCCATCTAACTGAGAAGTTGCTGGGACAAGCCCCCAACTAACTCTAAGTCTAACTGAAATGATAAAGAAAACTGAAATGAATGAAATAACGCCCTGGGAATATGAGGACTCACACTGCTGCTGATAGAGAGATTCGAATGAATCAGCTAACGATGACGGGTCTGAGAACCTACGGCTGTATCATGAAACGATACAATATAAAAGTATACGTCAGTACTTTGAATGTACGAAGTAAGTGAGAGAAGCATAATGATAAATATATGGATGACTGAACTGAAATGACATGCAGTGACCAACTGATAAACTGAATTAAACATTCTAAAGTAAACCGTGATGGTCAAGATGACCCTGTCTGGTGGTTAAAGACATGCCCTAAGTCTAAAAGTTCTGAGTCTGAGATACTGTACTAAACTGAGCTAAGCTGATAGAGCCGAAACTAAACTGTGTTGCTTATTCTGAAACTGGACTGGACTGACTAGTGGGAGAGTCTATAACCAACGTATAACCACGTGAGTTAGACGTGGAGTCTGATGTATACACCCCATCGGTAGGACCCAATATACCTTGCCAGGGTATAAAGGCATGAACTGGGTGATCACAAAAGTCTGGGGCCAATTAGGGTAATAATCTGTAACTATAACCTATGCTGGCAACGTAGTTCTGGGAACCTGGGTGTGCTGGAACCTCGATCCGCTCGGTACTAAGTCCTACTCCCACCAGATTATCCTAGACTGACAGTAAAGCTGATAGCTCGAAACTAGGGCTCAAGACTAGTCAGGTGTATATAACTGGAAATACTCTGAGAGTCTTATCGGACCAGATTCTGAAACTGGATTCTCGACTAGTCAGAGATGCTTATCTAGAAGCGTCATAACCATCTAAGAATAGTCATAACCGTCTAAGAATAATCTAAAATATGAACTGGGGTCCTAAGGCTAGTCAGAGCTATAAGTTTCAAATGTCATGACCGCCTAATGGACCAATAAACTGAGTTTTGAGTCTGATCCTGATATCTGGGAGGTACTACTAACACCTCGAGAAGTTCTATAGTCAAATTGATCAGCTGACATTATTCTGGTTAACCTGGAGGTTTGCTAAAATATGACTGAGGATAGACCGACAATTCTGAGTAACATAGAGTATATAGACTTTCTGACTGAATCTGACTAACATACATGTAACTGAGTTTCTAACACGTACAATTATTATTGGAGCCCTTAACTTTGAAAGATTCAAGCAATTCTCAAGAATTCAATGCTTAAACAGGATTCTAGTTTCTAACTTTTCAAGAGCTAGGGCTAAATTTCTATTTCACTAGAACAAGCATCATTTTAGTTACAAACTAGTAGAAAATAGTTACAATTAACAAAAGATAGGATTCCACATGAATTAATCAAAGGATGATAACAATATTTTCAAATTCACAAACTCAGGGCTAGGACTGAAAGTGAATAGAGAGAGAGTTTTGGGTGACGCAAGGAGAGAATAATCTCCTTGCTGAATTCCCACATACCTCTAGAAGAAACCTTGGTGAAAATCCCTGAGAAAATTGAGAAGAATATCAATCCCTTGCTCCTGCTCTGAGCTTTTAGAGAAGTTCTTATGTTCTGTTCTTGAGGGAGTTGAGAGGAATGAATGGAAAGGGTCGTTCTACCCCTTTAATTCCCTCCTATACAAACCCAAAATGACGTGGTTTCAAGTTTAAAAAGTTGGGAAAATACTAAAATACCCATGGCAGAAAGAACTGAAAACTGTCCGTCCTTGAACAATAGATCTCAGGACGGGTTGTTGGTTCAAACAACGGCCTGTTGAAAGCTGTCATTGGTTCTGGTTTCTGAATCTGGACTTACTGGATTGAAACCACGGTAGGTTACAAAGACTCGTTAAAGTACCAATGGGTCGTTGGTACCTCTCATTGAAGTGGGTAGGGTGACTAAGTCTCCAGACAACGGAAGATACATCGGCCCATCGGATGATCCAACGGTCCATTCTATCCTTCCGTCTTGGCCACTGCTTCTGACAACGAGTGCGAACAACAAACTCGTTGGAAGCTTCCACAAGCCTTCTGTTCCGCCCATTGTTTCTCGGATGGAGGGGTCGGCTGAGCATTAACTACTCATACTACGATCTGTTGGTACTAACCACGACCCATTGTGTGAGTTGCCTGAGGTGAACTTTTATGGTTTTCTTTCTGGATTTTTCTTAAAGTGTCTGAGTCTGGTCTAGGAAAGTTTTGGGGTGTTACAATATCTCCCCCTTGAAATCATTCATCCTCGAATGAAGGCTAAAACTAGGAAAGGAGCTGAAATTCCCAAATTGAGACTGTGAATTGATTTGTGGAGGAGTAACTGACCCTAAACTGATTTAACCACACTAATATAGCTGGTGCAACTAGAATATACACCGAGAATCTAAATAGAGCTGATGAGTACGGAACTAAACATAATACTGAGAAAGATTTAGTACCTAGTATTGATCTGAACTAGGAGAGAACAAGCGAGGGTATCTGGCCATCATGTCTGCTTCTGCTTCCTATGTGGCTCCCTCAACTAGCTGATTCCTCCACAAAACTTTCACCAAAGCGATTTCTTTATTTCTCAGTTTACGAACCTGACGGTCAAGGATCTGATTTGAACTTCTTTGTAAGAGAGACTATCTTTTAGCTCTACACTGTCCAATGGCACCACCGAAGTTGGATTACCAACGCACTTTTTCAGCAGCGACACATAGAAGACTGGGTGCACGACTGCAAACTCTGAAGGTAACTCCAACTCATAAGCTTCCTTAGAAATCTGCCTCAGAATCTTGTAGGGTCCCACATATCTTGTACTGAGCTTTTTCTTCTTCCCAAATCTCATCACCCCTTTCATGGGTGATATTCTCAAATAAACCCAATCATCTACTGCAAACTCCAATTCTCTTCTCCTCACACTGGCGTACGATTTCTGATGACTCTGAGCTATTTTCAGTCTTTCTCGGATGAGTTAAACTTTCTGCATTGCCTCGTGAATTGAGTCTCGCCCTATTAGAGTAGCTTCACCAACCTCAAACCACCCTATGGGAGATCTGCACCTCCTATCATATAATGTCTCAAATGGGGCCATCTGAATGCTAGAGTGGTAGATGTTGTTATATACGAACTCGATAAGAGGCAAGTGGTCATCCCAACTGCCCTTGAAATCGATCACCCAAGCCCTAAACATATCTTCTAGGGTCTGAGTGGTCCGCTCAGCTTGTGCATCGGTCTGCAGGTGAAAGGCTGGGCTGAGCTTGACCTAGGTACCTAGTGCTTTTTGAAAAGACTTCCAGAAGTGAGAGGTGAATTGAGTACCTCTGTCTGAGATAATGGATAATGGCACCCCATGAAGTCTAACCAGTTCCCAGATATAAAGCCTAGCATAGTCCTCAGCTGAATGTGTGGTTTTGACTGGGAGGAAATGTGTTGACTTAGTCATCTGGTCTACTATCAACCAGATTGAATCATGTTGCTGACGAGTCCGAGGTAGAACCGTAATGAAGTCCATGTTTACTTATTCCCACTTCCATGTGGGTATACTGATATCAAGATTCATACTTCCTGATCTCTGGTGTTCCACCTTAACTTGCTGGCAGTTTGAGCACTTGGCTACAAATTCAGCAATGTCTCTTTTCATGTTGTTCCACCAGTAAATATCCCGCAGATCATGGTACATTTTTGTAGCACCGGGGTGAATAGAGTATATCGAGCTATGTGCCTCAGCCACTATCTGTTGTCTCAATTCACCAACATCTGGTATGCACAACCTTCCTTGTTAACGGAGCACACCATCTCTCCCATTGGAGAAAGTCTCAACCTCCTTTCTACGAACTTCTTCTTTAAGTTTAAGTAGAACTGGATATTCATCTTGTCTGGACTTAACTTCAACTACCAAGGATGAATCTGAACCACTTTGCATTACCACCCCACCTTCGGCTGAATCCACCAGCTGCACCCTTAATCGGCTAGCCTGTGAATATCCTTCGCCAACTCTTTTTTGCTTTTTTCTACATGAGACACGCTACCTATAGACACTCTGCTTAGGGCATTAGCCACCACATTGGCTTTGCCCGAGTGATATAGCACACTCATGTCGTTGTCTTTTAGAAGTTCCAACCACCTTCTCTGAAGAAGATTTAGGTCCTTCTAACTGAACACATATTGAAAAATCGTGATCCGTAAATACATCTATGTGAGATCCATATAAGTAATGCCTCCGTATGCTTAGCGCAAACACCACTGCTGCCAACTCTAAGTCATGACATGGATAATTCTTCTCATGAACTTTGAGCTGTATGGAGGCGTAGGCTATCACTTTGCCTCGCTGCATCAGAACACAACTGAGTCCAACCTTGGAAGCATCACAATAAACAACCAATCCATCAGTTCCTTCTGGAAAGGTCAGAACTGGAGCAGTAGTGAGTCGAGTATTTAACTCCTGGAAACTCTTCTCACACTAGTCCGACCACTGAAATTTTACCTTCTTCTGAGTTGACTTAGTCAGAGGAGATGATATAGAGGAGAATCCTTCCACAAACTGTCGGTAATAACTCGCTAAGCCCAAGAAACTCCTGATTTCAGTGGGAGAGGTAGGTCTGGGCCAATCCTTCACTGCTGCTATCTTATGAGGGTCTACTTGTATTCCTTCACCTGAAACCATATGACCTAAGAAAGTCATGGACTTTAACCAGAATTTTCACTTGCTGAACTTGGCGAATAACTGGCGGTCCCTGAGTGTCTGTAATGCTAATCTCAGGTGGTTGGCATGCTCTTCCTTATTTTTAGAGTATACTAGAATGTTGTCAATAAATACAATGACGAACATATCCATATACTGCTTGAAGACTCTGCTTATTAAATCCATGAAGGCTGCTGGGGCGTTTGTGAGTCCAAAGGACATCACCATAAACTCGTAGTGACCATATCGAGTTCTTAAAGCTATTTTTAGTATGTCACACTCTCTAACTCTTAGATGATGGTACCCTAACCTGAGATCGATCTTGGAGAAACAACTAGTTCCCTGAAGTTGGTCAAATAGATCGTCAATTCTGGGTAGAGGATACTTGTTCTTGACTGTGACCTTGTTCAGCTGACGGTAATCTTATGCACATTCTGAGGGTACTGTCTTTCTTACGTATGAAGAGCACTAGAGAACCCTAAGGAGAGATGTCGGGCCTGATAAATCCCTAGTCAAGAAGGTCTTTTAACTACTCCTTCAACTCCTTAAGATCAGCCAGAGCCATTCTGTAAGGAGGGATGGAGATGGGCTGAGTATTTGGGAGAAGGTCTATTCTGAAGTCTATTTCCCATTCAGAGGAACTCCGGGAAGATCCTCAAGAAATACATCTGGGAACTCGCTGACCACGGAACTGACTGAATGGTTAAGGTCTTGGAGTTGGAATCCTTGACCCGATCCAGATGATAAATTGTTATACCCCGTAAATTCCCGGCATATAGATGGCCTATTCGCGTGTTGGTTAAGAGTATTTGAAAGCCATACATGCTAGAAAAAGGCCCGGGGAAAGATCGGACAAGCGCCAAGTCGGCGCGTCGCAAGGCAAAATGCGACTTATAAATCGCATTCCAGAAATGCGACTTATAAATCGCATTCCAGGAATGCAATTTATAGTGTCCATTATATATATAAGCCCAACTTCGGTTTTTTTATTAAAATTCCTTATAATTTCCAGTGGAAAACATAGAGTAATTAGATAGAAGGGGAAAACGAAGATCTCCTACTAAAATTCATCCGATTACGCCGCCAAACGCGGTCCAAACTCGAATTAGCCTCAGGTACCGAGGTATTTAGCAGCAGGGAGCATTCCTACGAATTTTGTTTCGCGAAATACGGCTGACGAATCGTCGAGCTACCGGACTAAGGTAAGTAGAATTGCTCCAAACTAGTGTATATGTGCTCCTAGCCGTAAAGTGAATACTTCTCCCTTCTGGGCTTATGAAAAATAGCAAGTTTTCGACCGTTTTCTGATAAGCCTAAGTTTAGGCTATAATTATATCGAAAGTGACGTCGTCCTTCAGAATAGTGTTGTATTTAGTACTAATTGACGTGTATATGAATGCAGTTGGGAGAAATAGTTGGAGTACTGACCGAGCCTCATGCGACAGACGGATAACTCGAGGTTAAGGTATGTAAAGCTAGTTCCTTTGGCAAGTTAGTAGCTTTAGCCTTGTATAGTACCATAAACTCCGTAGTAGAATTTCCGGAAGTTGAATGTTAAGTATTGTGCAAGTTCAGTAAACCTAGTTCGCATTGTGATATCATATTCAGTCTGAAAGTTAGAAAAGCATGTGCCCAAGGGTAAGTTAGTAGTTCAGATTCAGTACAGCCTATTATGTGAATAGCAAGCATGTTGTAGAATAAAAAGGAACAGATTTTTATAATAGCAGTCAGTAAAGAAAGATCAGATAGACAGATAGTATCTTGGCTACAAATTAGTCGTACAGTTAAACAGAGAGTACAGAATCAGTATAGTCAGTAAAGAATCAGTTCGGTATAGAAACAGATCAGAATAAGAAGTTAGATTCCAGACAGTCTTTTCAGTTATACATGCTTGCTATTTGTTTGTTGAGATTTGTTGTGGCATGTGGGCACCCTTTTAGCATCCCCACCGCCATAGGGATATAGCTGTGTCGATACCAGATTCAGATACCGCCACCAGCTGGGCGATGCCGTCCGCCTAGAGGACGATGATGGCCGACCACCATGATAATACGGTCCAGACCACCCTGCTTGCAGGGGTAGTTCAGTTTACTCTGCGCAGAGCCAGTCCACCCTGTTTACAGGGGCGGAACATTTTGTGTGCGCTTGTGGCCGGGGCAGTTTCAGATACAGATTTTATAAAATTACCCTATTGCGTGCTTGCACCCAGGGGCTGTTTTTATTACACAACCCGTGTACACTTGCGCCCAGAGGCAGGAGTCTTCGGACTTAGACACAGTTTATTGTCAGAGGCCAAGGCCTGAGCTACGTACCCAAGGGGACCGGTAGGAGGAGCTCGCAGTTGTCAGATGAATGGAGTGACTTATGATCTTGGGCAGATTTATATGCCCAAGGGATACTCAAACGTATCATTTTCACTTTGTTTATTGTGCAATGTGTATACATTTTCATGTAATTGGTAATAAATGTGAATTTATACTAACCAACATGATTAGCACTGTTTTGTAGGTAAAACATGATTTTGAGGAGCTAAAATGCATGTTGGAACAATATCGGAGTTGGACTTGGATGCGAGCACGAAAAAGACATTGGACTGCACAATGTAAAGGGGATCCGCGATGGAGCCGTGCCACGCTACCATCGCGGAGGCACACTGCCTGGAGGGTGATTAATTTGTCAACTTCCAGTGAAGCCTCGCGACAGCTCTGTGGCACGGAGGCAAGCCACCGCGTTGCATGCCGTGCCACGTTGAGGCTTTATTCCCGGACCCCAGATTTCCAGTGAGGGTCCGCGTCCACGCCGTGTCACGGAGGCAGTGCTCCGCGTTGGCCTCCGTGACACGTTGCTTGTTATTCCGAAAAAAATTCCCACTAGTATAAATAGAACACTTAGGCTTATTTTTAATTAATTCAGACTTGGTGGAGCAAGGACGTGGGTTACAGGCAGTTGAGGGACGAAAAAGCTCAGGGTTTTTCTCTCTTTCTTTCTTCTTTCAATCAATTGTTTGTATGATTAACACTTGTTTTAGGATGATTAATCCACAAATGAGTGGCTAATTCTCTTCCTTGCTGAGGTTATGAACAATGGTGATGAATTTTGATTATTGAATTATATGGTTTTTCATCTTCTTCTTCTATGTTGTTCTATTAATTCTTGTTTCTACTGCATTGGTGTGTGGCCGACATTAATGTACATCTAAAAAGTCCGATTTCACTCGAGAGAGCACGAAATTGGGAAGTTGTGAATTAATAGGGTATTGTTCTTAACTTGATTTGGGAAAATTGAGTTTTGATGTGCTTTCCTGATAGAAATATACTTGAAAGCCGTATTAGTCAATTTAGGAACCGGAATTGTATTGCTAGGTCATAAATTGCATTTGATCACAGAAATGTAGACGGATGGTTTATGATTCTTAAGTGAGATTAAATACGAGAGTTTTAATCTCTAGGCTAATGTTCTTGGCTAGCAACAGGAAGAGAAGATTAACCAAATTATGATTATAATCAAGTTCATTACTTGTTCTTAACCTTGGCATGCTCATATCCATAGTTTCAATTCAAAGTAGATATTTGTTAATAGTCTTAGTATATAATTTATAAACAAAAATTATTTAACTTTTGGTTACGTTGTTGTCAGCATATATAGAAGTAAGATAGAATATAGTATACTTGAGCAATTTTTACTTATCCAGAGTTTCCTTGGTTCGATACTTGGCTTACTTAGCCACTTTATTACTTGTTTGACCACGTGCACTTGCGAGTCGGTTTTTAACCCCTATAGCAAACACCCGAACAAGTTTTTGGCACCGTTGCCTTGGAGACTAGGCAATTGGTGAAATTGTGTTAAGTGTAAATTTACTGTATTTTTATTTTATTTTCTTAAGTGTTGACAACTTGGTCTTAGCCTGTATTTTGCAGACTTGATTTCTGTGAACACTGGCAAAGGACAAGGAGCTGGTGGAATCTTATATAGAGCCTGAATGTATATTTCATAGTAAACGCAGAGAAGCTCTACAAAAGAAGCTGCAGTTGCTCAGACAGACTATTATAGAGCAACAAAAGCCACCGGTTGTGAGGGCAGTGTTAGTGCCCGACGAAGTAGCAGCAAGGCCGGTTCGCGAGGTGGCAATCCCACATGCCAACAATGTACATTCAAGTATCCGCAAACCAGAGCCTGGAGGGAGATTTGAACTAAAACAGAATATGGTGCAACTGTTGCACACAAGCGGGCAATTTACCGGTCTCCCTCATGAAGACCCACAACAACATCTCCAAAACTTTTTGGAGATAAGTGACACTTATATACCCGCTGGAGTGTCACCTGATTATGTTCGGCTCACACTATTTCCGTTCTCATTACTTGGTGAAGCCAAGAGGTGGTTAAAAGCTGAGCCACCAAATTCTATCTCAACGTGGGATGATCTAGCACAGAAGTTTTTGATAAGATTTTTTCCCTCTGGTAAAACAGCCAGACTTAGAAGTCAAATTCTAAGTTTCAAACAGAGGGAGGGAGAAAATTTGTATCAAGCCTGGAAAAGATTTAAATCCATGTTGCGGGACTGTCCTCATCATCATCAGTCCAATGAGGTGTTGGTACACACATTTATTGAGGGTTTGGAACCCCATACTAAAATTTTACTAGACTCAGCAGCTGGAGGGCAAGCGCTGGAAAAGACTTATGAGGAGCTGTACATTTTGCTCAACCGGATTTCACAGGGCAATCCAGAATGGAATGCGGATTCATCTCGAGGTGGAGCAAGGAAAGCAGCAGGAGTGCTTGAAGTGGATGGATTTACAGCTATCGCTGCACAGATAGTTGCCTTGCAGAATCAGTTGAACAACCACTTCAGCAACATGAATTTGAACCAGCCTTCAGCTTCAGTCAATGCGGTCCAGCAAATGTGGTGTGAAGTGTGTGGCAGCAGTGAGCACTCAGCTGAGTGTTGTGGAGCAAACCCAGATTTGGTTAACTTTGTGGGCAATGCTCAAAGAAATCAGCAGCAGTTTGGTAGCGGCTACAACTCAAATTGGAGGAACCATCCAAATTTTTCGTGGGGTAGCAACAACCAACAAGGCCAAAGTTCGGGTCAGGGTATGCACAGGAATCAAGGAGGGAAACAGAACTACCAATCTCAATTCAGAAATCACAATGCCCCTCCTCCACCACCATCACCTACCATTGAGGAGATGTTCAAGACCATGATCGCTAACCAGGCACAATTGCAGGCTGACTATGTTAAATTGGCAGCCGAAGTGAAAAACAATCAATTAGCGACCAAGGCTCTTGAGTATCAATTTGGGCAATTTGCTAGTGCCCAAAACACAAGGACCAGAGGAGGACTGCCTAGCGACATGGATCCAAATCTGAAGCAGGTAAACGCAGTGACCACAAGGAGTGGTTTGCAACTGAAGGAGGTGGAACCGGAGAGACCACCTTAAAAGTCAGGAGCAGCAGATGTTGAGGAAGAACAAAGTTCGGATAAGGGGAAAATCAAAGAAGCAGAATCAGAAAGACCTCCACCCCCGTTCCCTCAACGACTCAAGAAACACAAAGAGGAGGCGTGTTTCAAGAAATTTATGGAGGTTCTTAAACAGGTACATGTTAATTTACCTCTTGTTGATGTCTTACAGGGAGTGCCAAAATATGCCAAATATATTAAAGACATCGTGGCCAACAAAAGTCATTTGACTGAGTATGCCACGGTAGCTTTGACGGAGGAATGCACTTCCCGGATCCAAAATAGACTGCCTACTAAGTTAAAAGACCCTGGAAGTTTTACTATCCAGATTACTATTGGGCAGAGTATCCGAGCTCGTGGATTCTGTGACTTGGGGGCGAGCATAAATCTGATGCCATCTTCGGTATTCAGAAAGTTGGGTCTAGGGAGTCCTAGACCTACAACCGTAATCTTGCAGTTAGCAGACAGATCCTTAGCTAGGCCGGATGGCATTGTTGAGGATGTGCTTGTGCAAGTGGGATCCCTCATTTTTCCGGTTGATTTTATTGTTCTGGATTTTGAACCAGACACTGAAGTCCCATTTATTTTGGGACGACCTTTCTTGGCAACCGGGAAAGCATTAATCGATGTGGCTGCAGGTCAACTTACAATGCGAGCACATGACAAGGTAGAGGTGTTCGATGTGTACAAAGCACCCAAGCTCCCGATGGTGAATGAAGAACTCTCGGTGATCAATGTAATTGATCATTGGAATGCTAATCGAATGAATGATTCCCGAGAGTTGAGGGGAAGACCACCAGATAAGGGTGAGCACTACTGGGGGAAGGACAATGATCGTGAGAAATAGTCCATCACCCTAGTGGACAATTGAGCATAAGGGACGTCAAGCCGCGACGGTAAACCAGGCGCTGCACGGGAGGCAACCCGTGAAAAATATTTTTTTCTTTTATTTTGTAAAGTGTAATTAGATTTTATTTTATTTTTCTTTTTCTTGATTTAGTACAAAATTTTTGTTTTAGTTAGTATTTTTCATTTTAGTAGTGAAATCTATTAATCTAACCAATTTTGTTTAGTGAGGTGATTGGCAGGTCAAACGGAGAAAAATGTGCACGGAATCGTGAAGGAAAAGGCAAGGTATGAAAAAATAAATAAAATGAAGAGACAGTGAGCTGGGGCGATGGCTCCGTGTCACGGAGGAGGACCTCCGCGTTACCCGCCGTGACACGTTGAGGTTTAATCTGGAATTTTTATAAATTCCAGAGGACTGTCGCGATGGCTCCATGTCACGGAGGCAGTGCACCGCGATGCACTCCGTGACACGTTGCCCTATATTTTGTGACGGGTCACACCGAGTTGCCGGGTGACCCGCGTGTTTCCCTTCATTTAAAACCCCGATTTTATTCCCTTTTCCCTCATTTTCTCACTTCTCCGCGACCAAACACCCATATTTCCCTCTCCCATCAACGTGCCACGGTATTAAGCAAAGAAATTATCGAGTTTTCTTCGGTTTTTCAACTACGAGGTATGTTTTCCTATTCTCTCTCAAGTTTTTATCGATTTTAGTCAAATTTGAGCATGAGAGGTGAGATATATCACCCTAAGTCAAAATTTAGCATGAAATTGAGTTATTCTTTGATTGATAAATGTTCGGGATGTTGTAATACGCGTTTGAACTTGTCGATTGCATGAATGATTCAAATTTGATTGTGAAATTCAATTCTAGGGCTTTGGTTGTTGAATTCGAAGTGGGTAACTTGGTAAATTTGTGAATTATATGTCGGGGTGTGCTTGTGAATTGAGATAAGTCGTTGTAAATATTGTTTGAATGTAATAGACGACGAATTCTCGGGATTTTGGGAAAAAGTTGAAAATTGTTCGAATTGGTTGATTATATAGGTTCATGTTTATATAGAATTTGTGTTGTTGTTTTTGTTAGTTGTTTTCTTTGCTAAGTGCGATGGTTGAATTGCTAGCGATGGTTGGATTGGGATTAGTTGTATGAAGTCTGAGTAGTACGCTAAAAGTTATACTGTCGAAATTTTCTTTGCGAACGCACTACGCATAAATTGTATAGTTGTTTGTTTTTGGGTGCAAATAAAGTGATCCTTTCCGTAGTATCGTAACCGTAGCTAAGGACTAAGTGTGGGGTAAACTTAGCTTAACCCGACCTTAGCCGAAGTTAACATGCATTTAGCTTGACATTTTGCTTGTTCATTTGTGTTAACAGGTACAATGGCAAGTAGGCAGGATAAGGGTAAAGGTGCATCTACTTCAGGCACCGGGAGAAAACGACTTAGACTGGGCACAGCAGTCCCAGCTACACCAGCAGTTCCGCGCGGCCAACGCCGCCAATACGGAACAAGGTGGGTAACCGATGAAGGGAAGAAGTGGTACGCTAAACACAAGGAAAATAAATACTTCCCCGAGGAGCATATTGCACGGGAACCACTAGCACAGGAGTTCCCCCGCATAGTGCAAAGGATCGAGGCAGCTGGGCTCAGCTTCATATTTCAGGAGCCAAAGGAATGCAACCTTCATCTAGTCCGGGAGTTCTATGCAAATTGGAACCCGGCAATCAGAAGCCACACAATAAAAATCAGAGGGCAGATTGTCACTTTGGAACCCCAAAAATTAAATGCCATCATCGGAGCGCGGGACACAGACGCCCACGTTCTCCGCCAGCTGAACATCACCCCACCATATGCCGATATCAGACGCACATTGTGTGGGGCTCGATCCACAGCCAGATGGAGCAGACATAAAGAGAGGGGTTACCACCAGACTCTGCCGTATTCTCAAATGAACAGGGAGGCCAGAATATGGCTGAAGATAGTCTGTTCGTGCTTAATCCCGGGGGTGCACATGACTGATGTGACCCGAGACCGTGTCTGCCTGGTGTATGCTCTGATGAAAGGGCTAGAGATTAATGTTGGGGCAGTCATCATATCCGCCATGAAGAGAGCCCAATTACACCAGGGCCACAGGTATGGGTTCGGAGGACTTATCACCACCTTTCTCCGGGGCCTCGACGTCGAGGAAGAGGCTTTGGACTACATCCCGCAGTTGGAGCGGAGGGCCCTTGATGTGACCAAAACTAAGGCCCCCGACACCACACACGGGCCAGTGCTGACACTTGGCGAGCGACATGTGAGCGACGACCAGTACATGGCACGGTTGTTTGGTATGCAAATGCTTCTGCTTCGGATTGGTGGGAGACCAGCCACGGAGGAGGAGCTATGGCAGCTGGAGCTGGATTACCCGTTTGGCGAAAACGCCCGGGCTCTATGCCGAGTGGGGCTAGCCTTTGTAGAGCCCACTGACGATGATGTCCCCACGGACGAGGAGACACATCGGGAGGACTCCGATGTGGAGTCCGATGACGACGACGGAGGTGACTCAGACATGGGCGATGAGGCAGCAGCACCGTATGAAGAAGTCGAATATTTTGACTGATCAGGGAGTGCCACCACCCAATTTTGTGATTTTTAAGTTTTGTGAACACTGGGGACAGTGTTCGATTTAAGTGTGGGGTGGGGAGTAATTAGGTGCTGGGGCTAGGCTGGTTTGCTTGTATGTTCTTTCCTCTGTTTTGTATGTATGCGTATGTTTCCCTGTGTTTGTGAAGTGCAAACTGGTTTGTATCTGTATATATTTGTGGTAATTGATGATGTGTGTTGTGAAATGTTGTGGTTTGCCAGCTAAGTCTGTAGAAATTTTTTTTTTTTTTTTGTAAATATTTTCCTAAATTATTTTTTTTCTCTATCGAAATGATCGATATTTTTAAAATTTTGCGAAAATATTTTGTACATATTAAAAATTTTGTAAATATTTGTCCATTGAAATGATCGATGTTTGAAAAAATTTTCGATTTTTATTTTTGGGTTTCTCGGAGTTTGTTTTCGGTTCTTTTACCGAGAATAGTCCCATTGAACCGACGTCATAGTTAGTGACCGTTCCCTATGATGGATGGATGACGACCGTCTTAAGGGAAATGTAGTCGGTAGGAGTAGTGATTTTAATTTGTTTTCAGTTTTTTTCTTTGGTGGATTACATCACGGAACCTGTAGTTACTATATGGTTGTGAAATGTTGGTTGCGTGTTGTAACTGATATTCAAAATGTAAAAGTGATTCGGATGAAAGCATGCAATTTTGTAAATATGTTGAGTTACCTAGGCTGTAGAATTCGATTCGGTGTGATTGAGGCTTAATCTTTGAATTCATGTAATTGGCTAATTAAAGAGTATGTGAATGCATCTTGAATCGAGCATGTGCATGAAGTGTGAAGTGAGGTGTTGTTATTCCATGCTATTGCGAAGTGTCTAGAACTTGCCTGGTGTGTGTACAAAACGAAATGAAGGAGGTGTAGTGTTGGAAAGGATGTAGGCATTTCTTTGTTTTAACCGAGAGTTTCTATTTTTTTCTTGTCATGCACTACCTTTTTATGTGATTGTATACCCTAGTCAGCCAGTTGAGCCTTTAGCCGATTATTTCTTTCTTTTGTCCAAAAATGTATAAACTAAGCTTAATTCTTTCTTTTCATTAGCCGTAAAGTCTATACAAAACTCTTAAGCGCTTAAGAAGAACAAAAAAAAAAGATTTTTCCCAAAGTGTCAAAGAGTGAGAAGGGTGAAAAGAAAAAGAAAAGCAGAGTGAGGAAAGAAAAGAAAAAGGTGGAGGGTGCACTTGTTAGAATGAAATGATAATGAAGGTGCATGAAAAACCTTTGTTGTTGTGTCAAGTGTGTTTGATGAAATGGGCCATACGAAAGTAAACCAGCATGAATGGGATGATGAAAAAAAGAAAAGAGAGAAACAATGTCCATGAGTTGATGGGAATGTGTTGAAAAGGTGCTTAATGATGCTAGTGACTATTATTGGCTAATCCAATATATACTAGTTCCATATCTTCCATTACAACCCATTAAAGTCCTACGTGATCTTACATTGCATTTCTTTATATTAGTGGAGTAATACACTAAGGGCAAGCCTATGGGTCATGACATGATGCATGTGAATTCTTTTGGGAGAGAGAGTGAAATTAATTTTTACATGCCCCTACTTGAATGTTTGTGTGTCACATGAACAAAAAGGGGGAAGATTCTCATGAGTTGTGAGGGCACATGCTTGATGAAAGATTGATGTTCGTGTCGGATATCTTGATTAGCTGATTTGCATGAGTTTGCCGATATCGAGGGTCGATTCTTAAAGTCTTGGAAGTTTTGATGTATTAAAGGTCGTTGCATTGTAAGAATATGCATGTTTTCTTGATGATTTACAATATTGAATGATCGGTATGACCGTAGCTCAAATTGTCGCACCATAGTGGTGAAGGTTGGGATGTAATTTGCATGAGTTGTGTATGTGTTGTTCGAGGACGAACAAGGATTTAAGTGTGGGGTAAGTGATCTTGGGCAGATTTATATGCCCAAGTGATACTCAAACGTATCATTTTCGCCTTGTTTATTGTGCAATGTGTATACATTTTCATGTAATTGGTAATAAAATGTGAATCTATACTAACCAACATGATTAGCATTGTTTTGTAGGTAAAACATGATTTTGAGGAGCTAAAATGCATGTTGGAACAATATCGGAGTTGGACTTGGATGTGAGCACGAAAAAGACATTGGACTGCACAATGTAAAGGGGCTCCGCGATGGAGCCGTGCCACGCTACCATCGCGGAGGCACACTGCCTGGAGGGTGATTAATTTGTCAACTTCCAGTGAAGCCTCGCGACAGATCCGTGGCACGGAGGCAAGCCACCGCGTTGCATGTCGTGCCACGTTGAGGCTTTATTCCCGGACCCCACATTTCCAGTGAGGGTCCGCGTCCACGCTGTGTCACGGAGGCAGTGCTCCGCGTTGGCCTCCGTGACACGTTGCTTGTTATTCCGGGAAAAATTCCCACTAGTATAAATAGAACACTTAGTCTTATTTTTAATTAATTCAGACTTGGTGGAGCAAGGACGTGGGTTACAGGCAGTTGAGGGACGAAAAAGCTCATGGTTTTTCTCTCTTTCTTTCTTCTGTCAATCAATTGTTTGTATGATTAACACTTTTTTTAGGATGATTAATCCACAAATGAGTGGCAAATTCTCTTCCTTGCTGAGGTTATGAACAATGGTGATGAATTTTGATTATTGAATTATATGGTTTTTCATCTTCTTCTTCTATGTTGTTCTATTAATTCTTGTTTCTACTGCATTGGTGTGTGACCGACATTAATGTACATCTAAAAAGTCCGATTTCACTCGAGAGAGCACGAAATTGGAAAGTTGTGAATTAATAGGGTATTGTTCTTAACTTGATTTGGGAAAATTGAGTTTTGATGTGCTTTCCTGATAGAAATATACTTGAAAGCCGTATTAGTCAATTTAGGAATCGGAATTGTATTGCTAGGTCATAAATTGCATTTGATCAAAGAAATGTAGACGGATGGTTTATGATTCTTAAGTGATATTAAATACGAGAGTTTTAATCTCTAGGCTAATGTTCTTGGCTAGCAACAGGAAGAGAAGATTAACCAAATTATGATTATAATCAAGTTCATTACTTGTTCTTAACCTTGGCATGCTCATATCCATAGTTTCAATTCAAAGTAGATATTTGTTAATAGTTTTAGTATATAATTTATAAACAAAAATTATTTAACTTTTGGTTACGTTGTTGTCAGCATATATAGAAGTAAGATAGAATATAGTATACTTGAGCAATTTTTACTTATCCAGAGTCTCCTTGGTTCGATACTTGGCTTACTTAGCCACTTTATTACTTGCTTGACAACGTGCACTTGCGTGTCAGTTTTTAACCCCTATAGCAAACACCCGAACAACTTATTTTTGGTTGGTTTAGACCCGGGTAGGGGTAAATAGATTGTGGTTTGGTTGGCACCTTCCGGCTTATGGGGGTCGGTCAGGTATTGTGTGTATTTATATTATACCTATATGTGCTATTAGATACTGATAGACAGGAGGACGACACGTCATCAGGTACACTCAGTTTAGTTATAGAATAAATAAACTCTCCCCAGTTATTCTCAGCTAGATAGGCTCAGCTACTTTCTGCTTATATGTCATGTTACTGTTGTTATTCATTTCAGTTGTGTATTTCAGTTGCTTTACATGCTCAGTACCTGTGGTACTGACGCCTAGTGGGGCCCTGCATTACTTGCCTGCAGGTACTCATAGACGAGGAGGCGATCCCTCGTGATTCCAGTCAGCTATTGAGTATTCAGCTCCTGTCATCCGGAGTCTGAATTCCAGAGGTGTATTTCATTTTCTTTTGTTGTACAGTACGGGTAGGTCGGGGCCCTGTCCCGATCATTTCTATTGTTATTCTTAGAGGCTTGCAGTCTGTATATATTTCCCTATGGTCAGTCGAGCCGGTCGTGTGAGGCCGTGCATCTTGTTATAGTTATTTGTTATTTCTGTTCCTGTTGGCCGTGTGTGGCCATAATCAGCCAGTAGTGGTGACCTTGCCGGTCACGTAATTTGTTAGCATGTTATTGTTGAGTTACAGAGAACTAGACAGCATGGTGGCCTTGTCGGCCCGCATAGGTTCCCCTATAGTAGTATGTTTCTGGTTAGCTGTCATTACAGGTACAGGTGGCTATAGGCCAATGGGCCGGGGGCTATGTTTACAGCCGTTATATAGCCCTTTGTTTCCAGAAATTTGAGTTAGAGCCAGCCAGGCACCAGATGTGCTTAGGCTCACCAGATAGCAGTCTAGGTCCTACTAGGGCACTAGGTGCCAGTCATACCCCCCAAGGCGGGGCGTGACAAACTTGGTATCAGAGCAGGTCGTGTCCCAGGGAGTCTGCAAGCCGTGCTAAGTAGATTCTTGTCTATGGATGTGTTGTGCACCACATACTATAGGCAGGAGGCTGCGAGGCATGATAGGATGGTTACCCTTCCTTCTCAGTCAGTCGTGCTTTTGAGCGGTACAGTATAGGGTTTAGTCCCTAAAAACTTATCGTATTCTTTGATTACAGATACAAAGGCAGATCAGCATTACCCTATCACAGGCAGAAGATCAGATATAGCAACAGAAGAGGGCATCAGCCAGTTACATGATAACTACAGCAGCAGGAGGAGGTACCAGAGACCTCCCAGCATGATACCTTTTTCGGTACTATTCCCATTATACGTTGATAACGTCAGAATAGGAAGTCAGAAGTATAATGTACATACGAGTTGACTTATTTATTAGATATATAAGATCTGGTTAAGATATCATACAATATCAGACTATCACATAAGAAAAAAAAAGGAAAAGAAAGAGAGGAAAATGCAGGGTTCCCACCTCCATCCTTTCAGATGTGGTACAGTTCCTTGTTTTGTTTCGCTGCAGTAAGTTCCTACCTCTTAGTTTTGATTTCAGTATAGCAAAGGGCATAAGGATTGAGGCGATGTTGCCCAAAGTAAGCAGTAAGTGAAGATTGATTGGTTGATTCCATAAAGTGTTAGAAGGAGTAAGGAGTCCCTGTGATTACGTAAGTTGCGCAGACCCTCACGGTAATAAGTTAGAAGAGCAAGTAAGACTACTAGCTTACTCAAAGTGGGCGTAGAAGATCCAGTAATAGTCAAGTTCGAGTCAGAAAAAGGCCAAGTCTGCCATAACACGCTAACAAGAGCAAGATATACCTGCAAGATAATAGTTATAATTTCAGTTGTGATACCGAAAGGTAAGGGGGTCATGTGAACCAGATGGGTCTAACTGCAAGTCAGAAGAAGTATAAGCTGGATACTTGACCAGTAATCTTATTAACAATGAAAAGCAGGTACCTTGAACCCCAGAGTTCAGCTTAAGCAAGATGAGGGGAAGAAGCAGGAATGTCAGATTTTGTGGGGAAATTAGGATTACCCCCGGATTGATAGAATATCGTATTAAGGATTAAGCCTCGGGCTGACAGTAAGATTGTGGTCCAGAATGCTGCAGTATGTTCGCTTATTGGGAAGTTAAGAAATTACCGATATAGCGAATTTAATCTAGTGTGGCCTAGAGATAAGGCCCAGCAGACAGTCATGGGCTCTCAATATATGCCAAGTAAGGCCACAAGATTCAAACATTGACCCCACATCGCAAGAGTGGCGGAACTTCAAACAGCAGACAATAACGAAAGTGTTTATGTTTGTTACTTTCAGAATGGGGTGACAATACAATGAAATGTTAAGAGAAGGCAGGAGGTATTATTAGACCATAGAAGCAGTATATCATGTACAATAGGAAATTTAGCAAACTGTGTCAGAGATTACATATCACTACAGAATTCAGTATGTATTGTACGTATTTATTAATATATATCTGTGCAGATAATAAATATGCTGTGAGCAGCTGCTAATAGGGGTTACAATCACACAGATGCATATTAGTGCTGGGAAGTATATACAAATTGCATTGCAGGACCCCTTGCCAAAAATAAAAAGAGAAAAGAGAGAGAAGAAAAAGAGAAAAGCGAAAAGAAGGGGCAAGTTAAGTGTGATTTACGTATGAATCCATAGAAACTGTCTCAGCTCTTAGTTATTAAGTTAATAGACTTATATGTTGTTTCCAGATCTAGGTTTTAGAAGCTTATAAGAGTTAGTAACCTGAATCAGGTAATTAGATGATAAGGGCGCAGTTAGACGGTCTACCGACCAGCTGGCGCCTGTATTAGCAAGGAAGCATCTCTAAAGATCAATAACACTAGTGCATGTGCCAGAACCAGAATTAGAGACTGAATAGGTATACTTCAGAGATTAGCAATACTAGAATTGTTCCAGTATGTTAAGTGGCCATACGTCATTTTCCCAGCCTTGTAGGTGAGAGTCGACCTTAGTCAACCTAGCAGTTATTACAAGGAATACCCCGCAAGTTAGACAAGCCCGTGGGCACCCCAAGAAAGGGGTCCACATCAGTAGTCAGTGATAGACTAGTACTTCAGCTGGTTCTCGTAAGATATTCAGATACAGAGCCCTAGCAGAAGGCCAGTATTTACAGAGTAGCTCATAAGACCGAGAATTCCCAGGAATAGCAGTATAAATCCAAGTGGATACACACAAGGCGTAAGAAATGTATAGTACCCTCCTAGCACAGTGTTTATTAAGACCAGGAGATCAGTAGACTCCCCGTGAAGATCCAGAGATTGATCTCCTGGGAGTAAGTTTGATTAAGCCCAGCCTTACAGTGGTTCAAGCAAAATAACAAAGCAATTAGATGCCCACAAGTCTGCAGTTATGCATGAACTATAAGTACTCAAGTAGAACAGTTAGAGCATTGTTAGACTACTGCCACATTCGGGTCATTCAACCCGACTATTCAGTTATTTAAGGTTATGCAGCCAGATCATTAGAGGTCATGATCAATATCAGAATCCTCTGATCAGATAAAGGCACAAGGTGTGCAGACGGTCATTCAGGTTATCCCAGCAACAAGTAGCCTTAGCATGTGGCCGGAAGGCCAGATAAGCTCTAGCTACGCTTGTAAACTACCTGTCGATCTCTTCGGCAAGACAAGCCAGTATGACCGTCAATTATATGTCGAGCTCTCTAAATATGAAAATGTTATGTCAGTCAAGAAGAGTTAATGGAGCAGCAAACGCTCTTAGCTATATATCTATTAGGAATGTGGCGTATGAGCAACCCGAGCAACGGGAGTTGGTCAGGGAGATACATCTATTGGTTAATTTAGCCGTTCGTGTGATAGAAATGAAGGACAACAGAGCGGTAATCTAGAACCCCGCCGTGTCGTCCTTAGTTGTGGAGGTAAGAGAACGGCAGTATGCAGATCCTGACCTGGTCTAGCTTAAGGACAGAATCCTGCAAGGGAAGCGCCAGATTCACAAATAACAGAGGATGGAGTGCTGCGTTGTAGAGACCGTCTATGTGTTCCAGATGTTTCAGGCCTCCGCCATCAGATCATGAACGAGGTGCACTGCGCCAGCAACTATTTTCTCCACCCTGGCGCGACAAAAAATGTACCATGATATCAAAGAAAACTACTAGTGGCTAGATAAAAAAAAAGGAAATTGCTGAATTTGTAGCTCAGTGTCCTAACTGCCAGCAGGTGAAAGCAGAACATCAGAAACCAGGCGGTTTGACTCAGGACATAGTTGTGCCTCTCTGGAAGTGGGAAGCAATAAGTATGGATTTTGTGGCAGGATTACCCCGTACTAAACATGGACATGACTCTATATGGGTGATAGTTGACAGATTGACCGAATCAGCTCATTTCCTGCCAGTGGAAACTACTTTCTCGACCAGACTATGCGGAGTTGTTTATTCGAGAAATAGTCAGGTTGCACGGAGTACCAGTATCCATTATTTCAAACAGAGGAGCACAATTTACGGCTAGATTCTGGCAGTCGTTTCAGAAAGGTCTGGGAACGCGGATTAATCTGAGCACAGCTTTCCACCCTCGGACAGACGGACAGGCTGAGCGCACTATTCAGACGCTCGAGGATATGCTGCGAGCGTGTGTGCTAGACTTCGGTGGTAGCTGGGACGAGCATTTGCCGCTGATAGAATTTGCTTATAATAATAGCTATCACTCGGCTATTCAGATGGCACCTTTTGAGGCTTTATACGGATGAAAGTGCAGATCGCCGGTTGGCTGGTTTGAAGTAGGGGAATCAGCGATAATTGGGCCAGACATTGTTCAGCAGTCAGAAGAGAAAGTAAAGCTTATCAAAGAACGCCTATTGACTGCACAGAGTCGCCAGAAGTCATATGCAGATGTACGGCGCAGAGAACTGGAGTTTAATGTGAATGACTGGGTATTTCTGAAAGTATCTCCGATGAAAGGGGTGATGAGATTCGGTAAGAAGGGTAAGCTCAGTCCGAGGTTTGTTGGGCCTTATCAGATTCGTCGAAGGATAGGTCGAGTAGCATATGAGTTGAGCTTACCTCCAGAATTGGAATCTGTTCATCCGGTCTTTCATGTATCTATGCTGAGGAAATGCATAGAAAACCCGTCCAGGGCAGTCCCAGTCCAGGATATCCAGGTTACACAAAACTGACCTATGAAAAGGTTCCAGTGGCTATCCTAGACAGACAGATTCGCAAATTAAGAACTAAAGATATTGCGTCTGTCAAAGTATTGTGGCGTAACAGAAACCGAGAGGAGATGACATGGGAGGCGGAGGAAGATATGAAAACTAGATATCCTCACTTATTCCAAGCCTAGTCAGGCAACAGGTATGTCCATATTATTATTTATGCAGCACCTTATAGTTGTGTATGTATGAAATGAGAAAGACTGATGTTAGCTATTAAGTGAACTTATAGCATTGTGTGGAGTACCTGTATTGGGCTTTTCTGCTTTTCAGGAATTTTGAGATAGTCCATAATACAGGGAAAACTCTACCAAAATTTATCTAGAAACAAGTTGAGTAAGTTGAGAAGTCCTCTAGACAGAATGTCATTCGAGGACGAATGTTCTTAAGGGGGGAGAATGTTATACCCCGTAAACTCCTGGCATATAGATGGCCTATTCACGTGTTGGTTAAGAGTATTTGAAAGCCATACATGCTAGAAAAAGGCCCGGGGAAAGATCGGACAAGCGCCAAGTCGGTGCGTCGCAAGGCAAAATGCGACTTATAAATCGCATTCCAGGAATGCAATTTATAGTGTCCATTATATATATAAGCCCAACTTCGGTTTTTTTATTAAAATTCCTTATAATTTCCAGTGGAAAACAGAGAGTAATTAGAGAGAAGGGGAAAACAAAGATCTCCTACTAAATTTCGTCCGATTACGCTGCCAAACGCGGTCCAAACTCGAATTAGCCTCAGGTACCGAGGTATTTAGCAGCAGGGAGCATTCCTACGAATTTTGTTTCGCGAAATACGGCTGACGAATCGTCGAGCTACCGGACTAAGGTAAGTAGAATTGCTCCAAACTAGTGTCTATGTGCTCCTAGCCGTAAAGTGAATACTTCTCCCTTCTGGGCTTATGAAAAATAGCAAGTTTTCGACCGTTTTTCGATAAGCCTAAGTTTAGGCTATAATTATATCGAAAGTGACGTCGTCCTTCAGAATAGTGTTGTATTTAGTACTAATTAAAGTGTATATGAATGCAGTTGGGAGAAATAGTTGGAGTACTGACCGAGCCTCATCCGACAGACGGATAACTCGAGGTTAAGGTATGTAAAGCTAGTTCCTTTGGCAAGTTAGTAGCTTTAGCCTTGTATAGTACCATAAACTCCGTAGTAGAATTCCCGGAAGTTGAATGTTAAGTATTGTGCAAGTTCAGTAAACCTAGTTCGCATTGTGATATCATATTCAGTCTGAAAGTTAGAAAAGCATGTGCCCAAGGGCAATTTAGTAGTTCAGATTCAGTACAGCCTATTATGTGAATAGCAAGCATGTTGTAAAATAAAAAGGAACAGATTTTCATAATAGCAGTCAGTAAAGAAAGATCAGATAGACAGATAGTATCTTGGCTACAGATTAGCCGTACAGTTAAAAAGAGAGTATAGAATCAGTATAGTCAGTAAAGAATCAGTTCGGCATAGAAACAGATCAGAATAAGAAGTTAGATTCCAGACAGTCTTTTCAGTTATACATGCTTGCTATTTCTATGTGCTATTTGTTTGTTAAGACTTGTTGTGGCATGTGGGCACCCTTTTAGCATCCCCACCGCCACAGGGTTATAGCTGTGTCGATACCAGATTCAGATACCGCCACCAGCTGGGCGATGTCGTCCGCCTAGAGGACGATGATGGCCGACCACCATGATAATACGGTCCAGACCACCCTGCTTGCAGGGGTAGTTTAGTTTACTCTGCGCAGAGCCAGTCCACCCTGTTTACAGGGGCAGAACACTCTGTGTGCGCTTGTGGCCGGGGCAGTTTCAGATACAGATTTTATAAAATTACCCTGTTGCGTGCTTGCACCCAGGGGCTGTTTTTATTACACACCCCGTGTACACTTGCACCCAGAGGCAGGAGTCTTCGGACTCAGACACAGTTTATTGTCAGAGGCCAAGGCCTTAGCTACGTACCCAAGGGGACCGGTAGGAGGAGCTCACAGTTGTCAGATGAATAGAGTGACTTATTTTTGGTTGGTTTAGACCCGGGTAGGGGTAAATAGATTGTGTGTTGGTTGGCACCATCCGGCTTATGGGGGTCGGTCAGGTATTGTGTGTATTTATATGTATACCTATATGTGCTATTATATACTGATAGACATGAGGACGACACGTCATCAGGTACGCTCAGTTTAGTTATAGAATAAATAAACTCTCCCCAGTTATTCTCAGCTAGATAGGCTCAGCTACTTTCTGCTTATATGTCATGTTACTGTTGTTATTCATTTCAGTTGTGTATTTCAGTTGCTTTACATGCTCAGTACCTGTGGTACTGACGCCCAATGGGGCGCTGCATTACTTGCCTGCAGGTACTCATAGACGAGGAGGCGATCCCTCGTGATTCCAGTCAGCTATTGAGTATTCAGCTCCTGTCATCCGGAGTCTGAATTCCAGAGGTGTATTTCATTTTTTTTTGTTGTACAGTACGGGTAGGTCGGGGACCTGTCCCGATCATTTCTATTGTTATTCTTAGAGGCTTGCAGTCTGTATATATTTCCCTGTGGTCAGTCGAGCCGGTCGTGTAAGGCCGTGCAGCTTGTTATAGTTACTTGTTATTTCTGTTCCTGTTGGCCGTGTGTGGCCATAATCAGCCAGTAGTGGTGACCTTGCCAGTCACGTAATTAGTTAGCATGTTATTGTTGAGTTACAGAGAATGGTGGCCTTGTCGGCCCGCATAGGTTCCCCTATAGTAGTATGTTTCTGGTTAGCTGTCATTACAGGTACAAGTGGCTATAGGCCAATGGGCCGGGGGCTGTGTTTACAGCCGTTATATAGCCCTTTGTTTCCAGAAATTTGAGTTAGACCCAGCCAGGCACCAGATGTGCTTAGGCTCACCAGATAGCAGTCTAGGTCCTACTAGGGCACTAGGTGCCAGTCATACCCCCCAAGGCGGGGCGTGACATAAATACAACCCTTGGAAATGTGTTTCTGGGCCTTAAGGTAGGAAATAAACCTACCCTTAGGCGCTGAACTGCTACCCGTCTATTCTAACACTGGTTTATTTGAAAACTAGAACTTGACAACTTTAGTTCTGCAATCAATTGAGGCATAGCAGGAGTGTAACCAATCCATGCCTAGAATAAGGTCAAAGTCAACCATTTCTAACTCTACAAGATTAGCTAAAATAACTTTATTCAGGAATGAGACTAGCAGTTTCTATACACCCGGTTGGCTCTAACTGACTCGCCACCTGGGGTGGAGACTGAGAATGGTTTTGAGAGGACCTATGGGCTAATGTTGAACTGTACTGCTATATAGGGAGTCATGAACGAAAGAGTGGCTCCTGGATCTAGGAGGGAATACACATCTAGATGGAAGAGTCGTAACATACCAGTAACTATGTCAGGTGATTTTTCCTGATCTTAACGAGAAGATAGAGCATAGAAATGATTCTAGCGCTAACCGCCATCTGTACCTGATATGTTGGCCTAGTGAGTTTGTTCAGCCTGCTGGGGCTGATGATGTGGTGGATTATGATCTCCCTTGCCCTGCTGACGGGCACTCCCTAAGCCTGTGTCCAAGCTGTCCACCCAAAATAGCCCTCTTTTCCTTGAAGGCACTCCCAGGGTGATTCTTTCCGTACTTGGGGCAAGTTGGATACCTGTTCCCGACACTGAAACTCTGAGACTGAGAGCCAGATGCTCCACCCTCCTGTCCCGACGGGATCGAAAGGTAGGGGCGCTGGCTGAACTGGGTGTTGGGGCCCTCTGCTTCTTCTGCTGCTGCTATGGGTGGCTACCACCACCAGACCTCTGATGGCCATAATCTGACTGGCCAGTTCTTGCCCGTTTGTTTTTACGCTCCATATCCATAAGCTTTTTAGCCTCAATCTGCTGGGCATAGACAATCAGACTGGAGAGATCCATGTCTCTAATCAGCATTACTGTTATACACTCCTAAAGAACCAAGTTTGATACTCCGTTCACGAATTTCAACATGCAAGCCTTTGGCTCGGCTACCATCTCTGGAGCGTACTTTGATAGCCTGGTAAACTCCAGAGCATACTCCTCCACTATTTTATTTCCTTGCCAAAGTTCATAACTCTGCTATCTGGCCTCCCTGATCTCTCGAGGCAAAAGTCTGTGCAGAAAGGCTGTGTTGAACTCCTCCCACTCCATCGGTCCTGCTCCCGCTGGTCACCCCTCCTTCCACTGCTCATACCAGACCTGGGCTACCCCTTTAAGCTAGTAGGAAGCTAGGTCGGCACTGTCGGAGGAGCCGACACCCATAATACGGGTAATCTTCCTGATTTCATCCACGAACTCTTGGGGGTCCTCCCATACTTTGGATCCCTAAAATGATGGAGAGTTCATTCGGGTGAAATCCCGCACCCTCGCAGCTGCTGCAGACCCGTTGGTGTTCATCGGCACCACCTGCTGGTTCACCTAATTGGTGATTGTTTGGGCCAACAACTGGATGGCCGCCCAAAATTCAGTGGTAGATATGGAATCATCTTGAGGAGCTGCCGAGACTGGTGGGGCAGGTTTGTTGGTGTTACCGACCCTTCTTCCGTTACCGCGTCTGGGAGGCATGATTCACTGAAACAAAACAGAGCATGAGTTAGAAGAGCATTTCTGGAATTGAACTTTAATGCATGATAAGGAGTATGAACAAAAGGGGGTTTTCCTAATAACATCTTATAGCCTCCTCGTCATAAGTGTTGCGCGCTTCACACCCATGAAAATGACTCTACTCGATGCGGCTTTCAAACTTTCCGAGGATACTCTAAACCTAGTGCTCTGATACTAAGTTTGTCATGCCCCGAGTTTACGCCTTAAATGAACACGATACTTGGAGTCACAAGTAACCCCAAGTCAACCCTTGGTCTATCATACATTGATATTCTGAGTAAAACATGCATAGCAAAAGCTTTGGAATAATACATAATAACATTTATGAAAATTAAAAGTTGAACATAGAGATTCAAACTATCTGAGAATCTGAAATCAAGTCTATGTCTGAAAGCTATCTAACTGAGGAGTTGCTGGAACAAGCCCCCAGCTATTCTAACTGAAATGAATGAAATAATGCCTTCTGAATATGACGACTCACACTGCTGCTGTTGATAAAGAAATCCAAACGAATCAGCTAATGACACTGGGTCTGTGAACCTGCGGCTGTATCATGAAAGGATACAACATAAAAGTATGCGTCAGTACTTTGAATGTACTGAGTAAGTGAGAGAAGTATAACGATATATATGGATGAATGAACTGAAATGACATGCAGTGACCAACTGATAAACTGAATTGAACAATATGAAGTAAGCTATGATGGTCAAGATGACCCTGTCTAGTGGGCAAAGACATGCCTTAAGTCTGAAAGTTCTGAGTCTAAGATTTTGTAGTAAACTGACCTAAGCTGATAGAGCTGAAACTGAACTGAGCTGCTTATTCTAAAACTGGACTGGACTGACTAGTGGGAGAGTCTATAACCGACATATAACCACGTGAGCTAGTTGTGGAGTCCGATGTATACACCCCACTGGTAGGACCCAATATATCTTGCCAGGGTATAAAGACATGAACTGGGTGATCACAAAAGATTGGGGCCAATTAGGGTAATAATCTGTAACTGTAACCTACGTTGGTAACGTATTTTTGGGAACCTGGGTGTGTTGGAACCTCGGTCCTCTCGGTGCTAAGTCCTACTCCCACCGGATTATCCTAGACTGACTGCAAAGCTGATAGCTCAAATTTGGGGCCTAAGACTAGTCAGGTGTGTATAACTGGAAATACTCTGAGAGTCTTATCGGACCAGATTCTAAAACTGGGTTCTCGACTGGTCAGATCTGCTTATCTATAAGTGTCGTAACCGTCTAAGAACAATCTAAAATCTAAATTGGGGTCCTAAGGCTAGTCAGAGATATAAGTCTAGAAAGTCATGACCGCCTGATGGACCAATAAACTAAGTTTTGAGTCTGATCCTAATATCTGGGAGGTACTACTGACACCTCGAGAAATTCTATAGTTAAATTGATCAGCTGACATTATTCTGGTTAACCCGGAGGTTTGCTAAAATCTGATTGAGGCTAGACCGACAATTTTGAGTAACACGGAGTATATAGACTTTCTGACTGAATCTGACTAACATACATGTAACTGAGTTTCTAACACATACAATTATATAGGATCCCCTAACTCTGAAAGATGCAAGCAATTCTCAAGAATTCAATGCTTAAATAGGATTCTAGTTTCTGACTTTTCATGAGCTAGGGCTAAATTTCTAATTCACTGGAACAAGCATCATTTTAGTTACAAACTGGTGGAAAATAGCTACAATTAACATAGGATAGGATTTCACATGAATTAATCAAAGGACGATAACAATATCTTCAAATTTGCAAACTCAGGGCTAGGACTGAAAGTGAATAGAGAGAGAGTTTGGGGGGATGCAAGGGGAGAACAATCTCCTTGCTGAATTCCCACATACCTGTAAAAGAAGCCCTGGTGAAAATCCCTGAGAAAAACTGAGAAGAATATTAAACTCTTGCTCCTGCTCTGTGCTTTTAGAGAAGTACTTACGTTCTGTTTTTGAGGGGAGTTGAGAGGAATAAAAGGAAAGGATCATTCTACCCCTTTAATTCCCTCCTATACGAACCCAAAATAACGTGGTTTCAAGTTTAAAAAGCTGGAAAAGTACTAAAATACCCTAGAAAAAAGAACTGAAAGCTGCCCGACCGTGAACAACGGATCTTAGGACGGGTCGTTGGTTCAAACAACAGCCCGTTGAAAGCTATCGTTGGTTTTGGTTTCTGAAGCTGGACTTACTAGACTGAAACCACAGGAGGTTACAACGACTTGTTGGAAGTACCAACGGGTCGTTGGTACCTCTTGTTGAAATGGTTAGGGAAACTAGGCCTCCAAACAACGGAAGATACAACGGCCCATTGGACGATCTAACAGTCCGTTCTGTCCTCCCGTCTTGGCCACTGCTTCTGACAACGAGTGTGAACAACGACTTGTTGGAAGCTTCCATGGGCCGTCTATTACGCCCATTGTTTCTCGGAGGGAGGGGTTGGTTGAGCATTAACGGCTCATACAATGGTCCATTGGTACTAACCATGACCCATTGTATGAGTCGTCTGAGGTGAACTTTTCTAGTTTTCTTTTTGGATTTTTCTTAAAGTGTATGAGTCTAGTCTAGGAAAGTTTTGGGGTATTACACTGTTTCAAACTTTAAGACCCTTAGAGGAAACTAGGGCATGTTTTTGAATCAGTTTAACCTTTGTAAACTATTTCAATTAAGTACCCTTAGACTGGAAACCGGGGCAGCTTTTTGAAAAAATTCAACGACTTAAAAAATTCTTTGTTCAACTTCAAACTTCAAAGACATCATTTATCAACAAATTTCTATTTGAATTCATTCAGCCATTAGAGGCTTCAATTAACATCATAATCTCTATCGACTTATCTTTTCCTAATTATACACTATCCATGACTATCGGACTGGCACGACATTTTAATATTTCAACATAGATAAATTTTCTTTCAAACTAAGAAGTTTTCTATGACTGCAGGATTGAAAATATGTTACTTGGGTCGTCCCCCCTTCAAGGAGACAAGTTGGAATGCGACATATAATATTTGGGGTTCCTCTCATCAAGAGACATATTACGCTGCCACCCCAGCGTATTATATATTTAGGTCATCCGCCATTCAAAGAGACGTATTGGGCCTCCACCTCGACATATATATATTTGGATTGTCCATCATTCAAAGAGATGCACCAGACCGCCACTTTGTTCGAAGTGGCATATTTATTGTATTGGGGTCATCCTCCTCCTAAGATACATACCAGACCCTTAGTTTAGTTGAAGTGACATATTATATTCATAAGAAACACCCGATTGTGACTTTACTCAAAGTTATATTTTATGTTGTATTCAAGACATATTATATTATATTTGGGTGCTATGCCCTTTTAAGAGTCATATTGAGTTATCACCTTGACATATTACATTTTATTGGATCATCACCTCCTTCAACGTGACATATTGTAATATATTGGATTACCATCTCCTTCAGTGTGGAATATTATATTATGATGGATCGTCACCTCCTTCAGCGTGACATATTATATTATGTTGGATCGTCACCTCCTTCAGCGTGACATATTATAACATATTGGATCGTCATCTCCTTCAGCGTGGCATATTATATTTTGATGGATCGTCACCTCCTTCAGCGTGAAATATTATATTATGTTGGATCGTCACCTCCTTCAGCGTGACATATTATATTATGTTGGATCGTCACCTCCTTCAGTGTGACATATTATATTATGCTGGATCGTTACCTCCTTCAGCATGGCATTTTAGATTATATTGGAGCTTCACCTCCTTCAACATGACTTATGTTGGATCATTACCTCCTTCAGCGTGACAAACTACATTATCATGGGTCGTCACCTCCTTCAGTGTGATAAGACATCAAAATGATAATCACATATCGACACAGGTATCATTTATATTACATTTGTTTTCTCAAATTTTGTAGCACACACAATCTATAGATGTGGACTATGTCAAAAAGGATGTAGTACTTCGTGGAACTCTTTTTTAGCAGTTAACTGGGGCAATTGCCGAAGAGGGACTCAAACTCTTCAGGCGAGAGTTGAGGATCGATTTTCACCATAATCAAATCACATCCCTATAATAAGGCATGTGGATTATTTTTTTAAAATTGTCTTTAAGTTTCGCATTCGGTCTAACCTTTAACACCGGGGCAACTTTATTTCTTTCTTCAAATCCAAGTGACGATACACCTAAGATGTCAGAAATAATGTCTGCGTAAGTTCTTATTTATAGCTGTGAAGTGCACCACATTCATAGCTAAGAGGTTGCAAGCTCTTTGCATACTCAAACTTTTGTCATTCTTCTTAAAAGGTTACCTCAGCATAAGAGATACCTTTTCAAACGATTGAGTTGAACTACAGACAGCCTGATTCCGAATTTTGATAACATGTAGGCGAATTCGATGATGAAATCTCGGCTACGTTCCAATGATTATTAACTCTTCCAATGCCCAAGCTCCCCCAGACTCTCAATAATTCGATATAGGGATAGTTTTTGAAATTCTGAAATCATGCATATATCAAGCGTATCTTGAATTACATGTGGCCTGAATTCTTATGCAATCTGAGATATGTAGAAATTTTGATACCAGGATGTGGCCATAATTTCTCAAAATTCATGCCATTTCTTTTTCAAGATATAATTTGGTGGTTGGACAAAATCGAGTTCGTCAATTTTCTTTGTTCAAGTTGTCTTCCATCCTCCCTGGCCAAAGAAAGGAGCAGTTGTTGATACCCAATTTTGGCCTTTCATTTTTCAATTAATTATTCAAGCTTCTCGATTTTCAAACAAAGTGAAATATTTATTTTATTGGTCAAAAATATTTTAAGGTGTTATTTTGCCCTTTTTTGTTTGACAAAATATCCTAATATATATTATATATATTTTACAAAAATAATAAGTATTAACTATGTATATTTTGCCAATCATGAAAATGGATTTTTTTATTTTATAAAAAAGAGAGAGAGAAAGAAAAAGTATTATAATTAAGTATGTATTTTATTTTGTCATTTACGACTTAATCACAACAATTAGTTCATTATCGCAAATAATTACTTTTACTTTGTTAAGTTCGAGAAGCTTAAGTTATTAATTGAAGAATTAATTCGTCTCAATTTTACTTCAATTGATTTTAAAAGAGTAATTTAATTTTAGTCAATTTGACTATTGTGTTAATGTTTGGTTATAATTGAAATATTATTTACTATGATTTAAATTTATTCTTTGATCATCTTTTTAACCCTTGGGTTCAACCTTTTTAAATCATTTTTGGAGCAAATTTGCAGCCCAAAACACCAGCAAATTCAGCCCAAAGCTCCAGCACCAACCCAACCCAATTCATCTTAAACCCGGTCTGCCTCACATAAATTCTAAAATATTAGTTTTGCCCTCAATTCCAACTTAGCAGAAAATATTCATATCCTTCAAAGGGTTGCACCTTCTTCTCCCATTTCTAACAAAGCTCCAAAATCGTCCAACCATGACAGAGTCTTCCTTACCATTTTTGTGTAAATTTTTGGATTGATCGAGGAGCCCAAGCACATTCTTCTTTCTCCATCAGAAAGAGAGCAGTGATATCTGCAAGGATAAGATTTGTTGACCCACTTTTGATTTCCCTTTCTCTGTTACAAAGGAACTCAATTTATGAGTTTTGTTTTCTTCTCAAACGGCTAGATCAAAAAAAATTGAATTTTGAATTCCAAAAGAAAAGAAAAACCAGGTTTGTTCTTGAGCCCTGACCTATTTTTTCAATTCTATAAATATCCCTTTATTTCAAGGTAAGGGGGGAATAAGAACATTGCTATTCTAGAGAGGGATACCTCAAACAATCGGTTCTTTTTTGGCTATCTAGATAGAAATCGAACTCCTCTGTTTCTGCAGTCTTTGCTAGCTGGAGGTCAGAGCAAGGATTTGATTTCTCTCTCTCTCTCTCTCTCTCTTGCTCTGTTGGTGAAGTAAGATCCTCAACTCATCTCAACGCTTCCAGTCACTGCAGAAAGCAAGGTAATACCCTTCACTCTTTCATTTTCATTTTTACTGTCAAATTACGTGATTTTTATTTTTTAGTTTTCTGTTCGCTTTCATCTAAGCTCTGTCAAGCTTGTATTCGTCACGGTTATTTTCATATTGGTAGTATTGGTTTAAAATTTTAATTTCATCACTAGCTTATGAATCATCTAATTAATGGTTTATTGAAGGTTATTCGTCTTATTTATTGGTCGTTAAAGAGTGTAGGTTGAAAGGGGTGTTCTTGTGAACATTAAGGATAAAGGAGAAACATCTTGTGTTTTTTGTCATTTATGCCACTTTCTATTATTAATGCTCAAAGATTTTCTTACTCTTGTTTCCTTTTAAGTTGCTTTTGTTATGTTTAAGAAATTATATCTATGATTATACCTATTATGTTATTTCCTAACTTGTTAAAATCCAACATATCTGGCATTCTCTCTGCTTTATTTGTACGGCTTAACCGATTTAGTTTGATATGAGCCTATATACTTTTCTTGTTTGCTAAATGATGCTTATTTGTGCTAGCCTGAATGGTAGAATTTTGTTACAGATTTATATTTTAATATGTGATGGGAGTCTTTAGGAGTTGTGTAAGATTTTGTTGTCATGTTATCTCTATTGAATTTATTTTATGTCAAAGGAGTTACGTTTCTAATGTTAGGATATACTATTAACCATGCGATTTAGTATAGTATTATGTTTCAGTTTTATGTAAGGCTTTCATTTTATTTGTTGGATTAATAAAGTCTTGTTTTGAATAGATCAATTTTGCATGTGTGTCTTTTACTTATATAATAGATGGTTTAGTGTATAGAGTTTAGCTTATACACAGAAGATTAAATCATCGATTTCTTATAAGTATAAAGTTTGTATATGTTCACAATCTAAGATGAGAATTGGAAAAATTCATCGGTATGATTATAGCATGGGATTAAATATAATTTATCTTGATTATGGGAATGGTATTATTCCAACTTCTTCTGCTAGTACATTTTATATGTATTGAACAGACTAAGTAGAGAATAGTATTTTATCTGACTTAGTAAAATAAATTCTCTAGATCATTAAATGTACTTATACTCTTAATCTTGATATATTTATTATGATCAATGTAATTTGTTTATTGTTTTGATCTATCAAAGGGTGAAACTCTTTCGCGAGTTAAAATGTTCCTGATAGGTTGGATGATGACAAATGATATTTGTGAAATAATAGTTAGTTGATGGAATCCATGTCTCGACCTTAAGATTGATGATACCCCTTTATGATTGCTTATAAGTTTTCATGTGAAAACCCTGCAGGTGGATTTAGTATCTGTCATATGAAGTAAGTTAAGCGTTTGAATAAAGGATTAAATTAATCAATGAGTGAAATAGTCAGAAATTTAATTCGATTGGTTGGTATTTGTAATCTTAACATGAGGAGTTAAATAAGAATTTAATGAATGATTTTGAAATTATACCGAGGAGTGCAATTACGAATTTTTAGTGAAATAATCTGTAATTTATTATGGTAGGTTAATTCATTCATTATTTTGAATTAATGCCATAATTGGAAGCCTTACTAATTAAATCGGTGGTCCCTGCTATGCCTCATTAATTAAAAAACTTGGAAAAGGAAGAAACCTATTTCCTTGAAGTAGTAAAATCCTACACGATTTTGGACAACTTAAAAAAAAGTAAGTAGTACACGTTTCGATTTTACACCCTTAAAAACGTGTGAATGTACAAGGAAAGAAGGAATCCTATACATTTTGGGATTAAGATTTTATACCCTAAAAACGTGATTATAAATAGAGTTTTTTCCTTCTTGAAAGAGACACCTTTTCTGAGAAGCAGTACTTGCCCACACAAGTATTCCCCACTTGGAGATTATTGAGGACATAGTAGAAGACTGCAGACCTGGAGAGCGAGTTGGACGCGTTGTGTGAAAACTTTAAGAGGTTAGTGTTTCGTAATCTAACTCGTCGTTGTTATCTAGTGATTCATGTAAGATTGTTTATCAATTAAATGCTTGCTTCCGCTGCGCATGTTCTAACAATTGGCATCACGAGCCGACTTATATCTACTAGATAATTTGGAAAATTCATAAAAAGATTGTTTTGTGTATTGTCTTTTTGGCATGAATGCATGAATAGTATCATAGATGAAAATGAGTGTTTTAATGTTTTTTGTGTTTGAAAAATTGTTTCATAAACAATTTATGATATGTTTTATGAAACGAAAAAAAAAATTTAAGCTGACGGGTCGCGTACGGTCGCTACCCAATCGCGAACATGCCCCTGCCAAGGCGCGCACAACTGCCGATTTTGGTCGATATTAGAGTTTTTTAAATTGTGACGAACTCCGATTGACCAGAAATTTGGTAGGTTCATCGGAAACGATTCAGTGAGCAATACACACTGCTATGCTGTGACTAACATTATTTTTTGTCCATTCAGAGTTATTTTGATGGGTTTTTGATCATTTTTCTATTTTCTTAAAAATTAAAAATTGAGAAAAAATTAGTTTCTTACAACCAGCTGTCACGCCCCGCCTTGGGGGGTATGATTGGCACCTGGGGCCCTATTAGGACCTGAACTGCTAGATTACTGAGTCTAAGCACATATGGTGCCTGGCTGGCTCTAACTCTGATTCACGGAATCAACGGGCTATATAGCGGATGTAAATACAACCTCCGGCCGACTAAGCCTATAGCCACCTGTACAACAAAACAGCTAACCAGAATCACATCAATATAAGGGGACCTACGCGGGCCGACAAGGCCACCATGCTGACTAGTTATTTCTGAATCAATATAACAAATGCTAAACAGCCACGTCACCGGCAAGGTCACCACTACTAACTGGATAAGGCCTCACACGGCCAACATAAACAACTAAGCATACGCGCGGCCCCATACGACCGGTACAACTAACCACAGGGAGATATATACACAATCTGCAAGCCTCTAAGAATACTGATAACTGAATACTGATAAAGAATATAAGCAATATAACTAGAAATTATGAATAGTAGATAGTATCTGAAACTGTCTGTACTGGTGGAATCTGAAATAAGTTTATCTGTACTATAGGTAAGGTGGAAGCGTACCTGTCGTCATGGCGAGCTGCCGTCTATCAACTAATAGATATCATGTATATACATATATATAACATACAAGGACCTATACCAGCCCCCATAAGCCGGAAGGTGCCAACCAAAACACAATCTATATACCCCTACCCGGGTCAAAACCATCCAAAAGTAAATCACTCCACTCACCTACTAACTACAAGTACCTTTACCGGCCCCCTGGATATGCAGCTTGGGCTCTCTGGGCCCCTGACTATAACTGTATCTGAGTCTGGAGGACTCCTATATCTGTAAACTGTAATCTGTATCTGTAAACTGTAAACTGCCCCTTGGGCGCAAGCGCTCGACAGGGTAAACTATACTGCTATGCTGATCAGCCTGATATGGGGAATGCTGCATCCCATCTTCGTCCTACTGCGGACGGCATGCCACTCCTTGGAGTGACGTATTCTCACCCTCTGGCGGGTGAGTCGACACAGCTATTAACCCTGGGGCGGCAAGGAAACTCTAGGGGTGCCCTCATAGCACAAACAGGTCTCAACAAACAATAACCACATATAGCAAGCATGTTCGATCTGAAAATACTATCTGTATTTTGATTTCTTATTCTGAGCTCTTTTCTGCATTAACCTGATTCTCATACTGAGTTATATTGTATCTGAGATATTATCTGACTGACTGATATTGCTTTACTAACTTTTATACTGAATATATCATAATATTATAAAACATTCTTGCTATATTCATACTGGACTCAATTCTTGACTTCTGAATTCTTCCTTCTATAGTTCACGCTATTTGCTATACTGAATTACTAACTTGCCGAAGGAACTTGCTTTACATACCTTCGCTTCGGATTTCCCGACTAACTGGCGTAGCTCGGTCAATACTTCTGCTATTTCTCCCAACTACATTCATATATATTTCAATTAGAACTAAATATGCTAATATTCTGGAAGGAAATATCACTTTTAATATATATATAGCCCAAACTTTGGCTTATCAAAAAATGGTCGAAAACTCGGTATTTCTCGAAAGTGCAGAAGGGAGAAATACTCACTTTAGGGCTAGAAGTATATTGACACTAATTTGGAGCAATTTCACTTACCTTAGCTCGGTAGCACGATGATTTGCCGGTCGAATTTCACGAAACTAAATCCGTAGGAATGCTCCTTGCTACTTAATACCTCGGTACCTGGAGTTAATTTGAGTTTGGACCGCGTTTAAAAGCGTAAACGGAAGGAATTTCATCAACTCACTTCGTGCCCTCTGTTTTCTGGTTTGCTCTCTGGACATTATATGAAATTAACATTAAAAACCGAAGTGAGGGCTTATATACTTGGGCCTGGACAGGGCCTCCGTGACACGGCGCCAACGTAGAGGCCCTCCCTCCGTGGCACGTTGCCATCACGGAGGGGCTCTGCCCCGGCTCCTCCTGCGATGGTTCAACAAATCTCTTATCCGGTCTTTCCCCGGGCCTTTTCCTAGCATGTATGGCATTCAAAAACTCTTAACCAACATGCGAATAGGCCATCTACATGTTGAGAATTTATGGGGTGTAACATCCTCCCCCCTTAAGAACATTCGCCCTCGAATGTAAACTTTTATTTATAGGAATTCTCGACTTATTCTAAGAAATTTTTTTGTAGAGTTTCCCCTGTAATATGGACTATCTCGAAAACCTGAAATGCAGAAAAGTCCAATACAGGTACTCCACACAATACTATAGCATTCATCAGACAAAAGATTGGAGTCGATTATCTCATTTATACATATACTACAAGGCATTTCATAAGATAACAATACTAACATACCTCTTGACTAACTAGGCTTGAAACAAGTGAGGATATCTGATTTTCATATCTTCCTCTGCTTCCCAAGTCATCTCTTCTTGGTTCCTATTACGCCATAGCACCTTTGACAGAAGCAATATCTTTAGTTCTCAATCTACGAATCTGTCTTTCTAAGATGTCTATTGGAACCTCTTCATAGGCCAGCTCTTCCGTAACCTGGACATCCTGGACTGGGACAACTCTGGATGGGTCTCCTATGTACTTTCTTAGCATAGATACGTGGAAAACTAGATGAACAGATTCTAATTCTGGAGGCAAGTTCAATTCATATGCCACTTGGCCTATTCTTTAACGAATCTGATAAGGCCCAACCAATATCAGACTGAGCTTACCTCTCTTGCCGAATCTCATCACCCCTTTCATTGGAGATACTTTCAGAAATACCCAGTCATTCACATCAAATTCCAGGTCTCTGCGCCGCACATCAGCATATGATTTCTGGCGGCTCTGTGCGGTCAGTAGGCGTTCTCTGATAAGCTTTACCTTCTCCTCTAACTGATGAATAATATCTGGCCCAATCAGCCTGACTCTCCCACTTCAAACCATCCAACTCGCGATCTACATTTTCGCCCATACAATGCCTCAAAGGGCGCCATCCGAATAGCTGAGTGATAACTATTATTATAAGCAAACTCAATTAGCGGTAAATGCTCGTCCCAGCTACCTCCAAAGTCTAACACACATGCTCGTAGCATATCCTCGAGCGTCTGAATAGTGCGTTCCGCCTGTCCATCTGTCTGAGGGTGGAATGTTGTGCTCAAATTAATCTGCGTTCCCAGACCTCTGAAATGACTGCCAAAATCTAGCTGTAAATTGTGCTCCTCTGTCAGAGATAATAGATTCTGGAACACCATGTAATCTAACTATTTCTCTGATATACAATTCGGCGTAATCTTCAGCAGAGAAAGTAGCTTTCACTAGCAGGAAATGGGCTGATTTCGTCAGTCTGTCAACTATTACCCAAATGGAATCATGTCTATGCCTGGTACGGGGTAATCCTGCTACAAAGTCCATGTTTATTGATTCCTATTTCTAGAGAGGCACAGCTATGTCCTGAGTCAATCCGCCTGGTTTCTGGTGTTCCACTTTTACTTGTTGGCAGTTAGGACACTGGGCTACAAATTATGCTATTTCCTTTTTCATACTTGGCCACCAGTAGATCTCCTTGATGGTGTGGTACATTTTTATTGTGCCTGGGTGGAGAGAATAGCGGGCGTAATGTACCTCACTCATAATCTGCTGGCGAAGCCTTGAAATATCAGGAACACAGAGGCGGCCCTTACATCACAGCACTTCATCCTCAGTTACCTGAAAATTTGGTGCTTTCCCTTACTGAATTCTGTCCTTAAGCTGGACCAGGTCAGGATCTTCATATTGCCGTTCTTTTACCTCCACAACTAATGACGACACGGCGGTGTTCTGAATTACCGCTCTGTTGTCCTCTGTTTCTGCTACATGAACAGCTAGGCTGGATAATTAATGTATTTCTCTGACCAACTCCCGCTGCTCGGGCTGCAAATACGCCAAACTCCCCATCGATTTACGACTAAGAGCATCTGCTACTACATTGGCTTTTCTCGGATGATACAGAATGTCCACGTCATGATCTTTCAATAACTCCAACCAGTGACGTTGTCGCAAATTCAACTCCCTCTGAGTGAAGATATACTGTAGGCTCTTATGATCTGTGAAAATATCCACATGGACGCCATACAAGTAATGTCTCCATATCTTTAAGGCGTGGATCACTGCGGCTAACTCCAGGTCGTGAGTAGGATAATTCTTTTCGTGTTTCCTCAACTGTCTGGAATCATACGCAATCACTTTACTGTGCTGCATCAACACACATCCCAACCCAATACCTGATGCGTCACAATACACTAAATAACCCTCTGTACCTTCCGGTAATGCTAACACTGGAGCGGAGGTTAATTTGTCTTTTAATTCTTGGAAACTCTGCTCACATGCCTCTGTCCACTGAAACTTTACTGCTTTCTGCGTCGCTTAGTAAGAGGTGCTGCTATGGTGGAGAATCCCTCAACAAATCTTCTATAGTATCCTGCTTATCCCAGAAAACTGCGGACTTCGGTCGGAGTGGTAGGTCTAGGCCATGTTTTGACTGCTTCTATTTTTTGCGTGTCAACCTGTACACCAGTATCCGACACAATATGCCCTAAGAAAGCTACTGAGTTCAGCCAGAATTCACATTTGGAGAACTTGGCATATAACTGACGGTCCCTGAGAATCTGGAGCACTGCTCGTAAATGAGCCTGGTGGTCTGCCTCTGAGCAAGAATACACCAGAATATCATCGATAAACACTATGACGAACAGGTCCAAGTATGGTCGTAAGGTACTGTTCATCAGGTCCAAAAATACTGTTGGGGCATTCGTCAGCCCAAAGGACATAACTAGGAATTCAAAGTGGTCGTATCGGGTCCTGAAGGCTGTTTTGGGAATGTCTCTTTCATGGACTCGAACCTGATGGTATCCAGACCGTAAGTCAATGTTGGAGAAATATCTGGCCCCCTGTTACTGATCAAACAAGTCATCTATTCTGGGAAGCGGATACTTATTCTTAACTGTAACCTTATTCAACTGTCGGTAATCTATGCACATGCGGAGCGAGCCATCCTTCTTTCTCACAAATAGAACTGGCGCACCCCACGATGAAGTACTCAGCCTGATAAAGCCCTTATCTAACAGATCCTTCAGCTGCTCCTTTAATTCTCTGAGTTCAGCAGGAGCCATACGATACGGAGGAATTGATATGGGTTGCGTGCCTGGTAGCAAGTCGATTGCAAAATCTATTTCCCTTTCTGGGGGAATACCAGGTAGCTCATCTGGAAATACATCAGGGAATTCATTCACCACTGGAACATACTGGAGGGTCAGAGGCTCTACCCGAACATCCTGAACCCTGACTAGGTGGTAAATATATCCCTTAGCTATCAACTTCCTCGCTTGAAGGTAGGAAATAAACCTACCTTTTGGCGTAGCTGTGCTGCCCTTCCACTCTCGCACTGCCTCCCCTGGAAAGTGGAATTGGACCGTCTTGGTCCAACATTCTACGTTGGCATAGCATGGCACCAACCAATCCATACCCATAATGGCATCGAAATCAATCATCTCTAGTTCTACCAGATCAACTGTAGTCTGACGATCATCAACCTCTACCGTACACCCTCGATAAATACTATTAGCTATAATGGAGTCACCGACGGGTGTAGATACTAAAAAGGGCTGCTGTAGAAATTCTGGTGCAACACTGAACTTTCGAGCCACAAATGGGGTATCGTAGGACAAAGTAGACCCTGGATCAATCAATACATAAGCAGGGTATGAGCAAATGGTCATCATACCTGTTACCACATCTAGAGATGCCTCTGAGTCCTATCTCCCTGGTAATGCATAGGTACGGCTTGAGCCCGTACCTGAACTAGAGGCTCCTGATCTACCTCGGCCTCTACCTGCTGAACCTGAGGGCCTACGCCCTGCCGAGGCTGCTGGAGCTCGTGGCCCTGCTGAAGTCCTGTCCTGGGTATCTTGGCTACCTTGCCCCCTGGCTTGACAGTCTTTCATCATGTGCCTCTCCTGCCCGCATATGTAACACCCTGTGGAGCCATATCTACAAGCTCCGGTGTGAGGCCGGCTACAAATAAGGCAGGGTGGGGGTGTGTATCTGCTCTGCTCTACCCTCCTCTGCTGAGGTGAATCCACTGTTTGAGAACTGCCACCCGACTCTGACGGTCCTCGGCGAACAAATCTACCCCTCTGCTGTTGTGATGGGGGTGGGGGTCTAGGGGGCCTGTCTGACAACCGGGGCCTAGGTCCTCTCTGAATCTCCCTCTATATTTCATCTGATCTATCCCTGCGGCGCTTCTCCTGATCTATACGTCTACTGTCCTGTTGCCATTGTCTAAGGCCCTCAATAGTTTGGGCAAAGGCTTGCACCTGGGCAATGTCCATATCTTCTCGTAATGTAGCTGTCATGCATGCCTCAATGTATTCTGGGTTCAGACTCATAATAAACCGGTGGACTCTAGATGGCATGGTGTCCACAAAAGCTGGAGCATAGCGGGCTAAGGAGTCAAACTATAGGGCATATTCTCGTACGCTCCTCGCCCCCTGCTCCAAGTGCAAGAACTGATCCATCCAGGCCTGTCGGATCTCCCATGGCAAATAACGATCCAGGAAGGCCTCCGAGAAGCTGGACCAGGTCGGAGGGGCAGCATCTCTCCCTCGAGACCTTTTCCAGCTCTCGTACCATAACACAGCTATGTCTCACAACCGGAATACTGCCATCTCAACTGATTCTGTAAGTGTCACATGCATGACCCGAAAGATTCTCTGCATCTAATCTAGGAAATCCTGGGGGTCCTCTTCCTGATCTGACCCTGTGAACTGTGGGGGACATAATGCCAAAAATTCCCTGACCCTCGAACTTCCAGATCCACCTGATGGCTCTGCTGTTACAGGTGGCACTGACTGGCGCTGAGTGGTCATCATTTGTGCCAACATAAAAATTGCACTACGAACTTCCTGGTCGGATGGTGTAGGTACAGGAGCTATCAGAGGCGGTGTCATTCCTAATGGCTCCTGATGAGATGGGGACTGCTGAGAAGGCTATGATGATGCCTCTATATCGCCCTCAGATCGGGCTGATTCTAAATGAAGCTGAGGCATCCTGCTGGTGCCTTCTCCTGCTGCGGTATCCAGCCTTCTGCCTGTGGCAGGGTGTCCCTGGTCTACCATTTTATCTGTAAACAAAGAGTATGATAAGTTTTTGGAACTCAACCCTATACTATACTGCTCTATGACACGACTGAATATGAAGAAAGAGTAACCATCCTATTATGCCTTGCAGCCTCCTGCCCATAGTATGTGGTGCACAACATATCCATAGACAAGACTCTACTTAGCACGGCTTGAGACTCCCTGGGGCACGACCTGCTCTGATACCAAGTTTGTCACGCCCCGCCTTGAGGGGTATGACTGGCACCTGGTGCCCTATTAGGACCTGAACTGCTAGACTACTGAGCCTAAGCACATCTAGTGCCTGGCTGGCTCAAACTCTGATTCACGGAATCAACGGGCTATATAGCGGCTGTAAATACAGCCTCCGGCCAACTAGGCCTATAGACACCTGTACAACAACCAGAATCACATCAATATAAGGGGACCTATGCGGGCCGACAAGGCCACCATGCTGACTGTTATTTCTGAATCAATATAACAAATGCTAAACAGCTACGTCACCGGCAAGGTCACCACTACTAACTGGATAAGGCCCCACACGGCCAACATAAACAACTAAGCATACACACGGCCCCACACGACCGGCACAACTAACCACAGGGAGATATATACACAATCTGCAAGCCTCTAAGAATACTGATAAGATGGTCGGGACAGGGCCCCGACCTACCTGTACTATACAACAAAAGAAAAAAATGGTATAAACCTCTGAATATCAAGCTCCGGAAGACAGGAGCTGATGACTCTACACTGGCTAGGATCACAAGGGGTCGGCTCCTCGTCTATAGGTACCTGCAGGCAAGTAATGCAGCGCCCCAAACGGGCGTCAGTACCACTGGTACCGAATATGTAAAGCAAATTGAACATAACTGAATATAAGCAACATAACTAGAAATTCTAAACAGTAGATAGTATCTGAAACTGTCTGGACTGGTGGAATATGAAATAAGCTTATCTGTACTGTAGGTAAGGTGGAAGCGTACCTGTCGTCATGGCGAGCTACTGTCTATCAACTAATAGATATCATGTATATACATATATATAACATACAAGGACCTATACCATCCCCCATAAGCCGGAAGGTGCCAACCAACACACAATCTATATACCCCTACCCGGGTCAAAACCATCCAAAAGTAAATCACTCCACTCACCTACTAACTACGAGCACCTTTACTGGCCCCCTGGATATGCAGCTTGGACTCTCTGGGCCCCTGACTATAACTGTATCTGAGTCCGGAGGACTCCTGTATCTGTAAACTGTAATCTGTATCTGTAAACTGTAAACTGCCCCTGGGCACAAGCGCTCGACAGGGTAAACTATACTGCTATGCTGATCAGCCTGATATGGGGAATGCTGCATCCCATCTTCGTCCTACTGCGGACGGCATGCCACTCCTTGGAGTGACGTATTCTCACCCTCTGGCAGGCGAGTCGACACAGTTATTAACCCTGGGGCGGCAAGGAAACTCTAGGGGTGCCCTCATAGCACAAACAGGTCTCAACAAACAATAACCACATTATAGCAAGCATGTTCGATCTGAAAATACTATCTATATTCTGATTTCTTATTCTGAGCTCTTTTCTGCATTAACCTGATTCTCATACTGAGCTATACTGTATCTGAGATATTATCTGACTGACTGATATTGCTTTACTAACTTTTATACTGAATATGTCATAATATTATAAAACATTCGTGCTAGATTCATACTGGACTAATTCTCGACTTCTGAATTCTTCCTTCTATAGTTTACGCTATTTGCTATACTGAATTACTAACTTGCCGAAGGAACTTGCTTTACATACCTTCACTTCAAATTTCCCGACTAACTAGCGTAGCTCGGTCAATACTTCTGCTATTTCTCCCAACTGCATTCATATATATGTTAATTAGAACTAAATATGCTAATATTCTGGAAGGAAATATCACTTTTAATATATATATAGCCCAAACTTTGGCTTATCGAAAAACAGTCAAAAACTCGCTATTTCTCGAAAGTCCAGAAGGGAGAAATACTCACTTTAGGGCTAGGAGTATATTGACACTAATTTGGAGAAATTTCACTTACCTTAGCTCGGTAGCACGACGATTTGCCGGCCGAATTTCACGAAACTAAATCCGTAGGAATGCTCCTTGCTGCTTAATACCTCGGTATCTGGAGTTAATTTGAGTTTGGATCGCGTTTAATAGTGTAAACGGAAGGAATTTCATCAACTCACTTCATACCCTCTGTTTTCTGGTTTGTTCTCTGGAAATTATATGAAATTAACATTAAAAACCGAACTGAGGGCTTATATACTTGGGCCTGGACAGGGCCTCCGTGACACGGCGCCAATGTGGAGGCCCTCCTCCGTGGCACGTTGCCATCGCGGAGGGGCTTTTGTCTGGCTCCTCCTGCGATGGTTCGACGAATCTCTTATCCGGTTCTTTCCCCGGGCCTTTTTCTAGCATGTATGGCATTCAAAAACTCTTAACCAACATGCGAATAGGCCATCTACATGTCGAGAATTTACGGGGTGTAACACCAATGTTGTTAGGGTTCAATCCTTATGGTCCCTATTGGTACGTATCAGTAATGTAATGAGTTACATGTTGACATTGGTCTTCTTTCCCCATCGGATATACTCATTACGGGATTACTTTTTTTGCTTGTCTCCTGATGTTGAAAACTTGTATTAACTCTCCAACTGAGTTACATGTTGGTTCAATGGAATAGAGATTTACATTATTGGATATTTACCTGTCTTAATTATGCAGTTTACTCTCCAACTGAGTTAGTTCTGTTTTGATTTATGGGGTAAATATTTGTTATAACTCATATAGTTTGCATGAATGGTTAAGTTTTCCTATCGAATCTAGTTATTCAATATGCATGGTTGTATGTATTATGTGTTTATATGGATTTAAATATTCTTGTAGCATTCTTAATGGTCTATTTGATGTTTTTTTACCTCCTAGATTAATAATGACTTCTTTCAATCCTCTCGCCTCTATTTTAAAAGAAAACAAGCTAGACGGCCCGAATTATATTGACTAGAAAAGAAATCTGGATATTGTCCTAACTACTGAAGGTATAATTTTGTGTTGGTTGAGGAATGTCTTGAAAAAACTGAGAATGCCACCAAGGACCAAATCAAAGACTATGAAAAATGGATGAAGGTTGATGAGATGACGCGGTGTTACATTCTTCCATCAATATCGGCTGTTTTACAGCATCAGCATCAGTCCATGGAATCTGCTTACAATATGCTTGAAAGTCTTAAAGAGATGTTCGGTGAGCATAATCGTGTTGCAAAGCAGACAACCATGAAAGCCTTTTTAAAAACAAAAATGGCTGAACGATCGTCTGTAAGGGATCATGTTCTTAAAATGATTGATCTCCTTAACGAACTGAAAATACTTGGAGATAAAATTGATAAGGAATCTCAAGTTGAGATGATCCTGCAGGCTTTGCCTGATAGTTTTAAGCAATTCTACTTGAACTATAACATGAAAAAAATGAATTTGTCTCTAGCGAAATTGTTGAATGAGCTGCAGGCGGCTGAGCCCATTATCAAACAGCAAGTTCCTGTTGTGGCATTGAATGCTGAGAGAGCTCCTTCTTCTAAGCCGAAAGGCGGACAAAAAAAGAAGAGACCTTACAAGGCATCTGGAGTTGCAAATGATGGTGTGGCTAAGTCAAAAGGCAAGTGCTATCATTGCAAGAAGCCTGAACATCACAAGAAGCAATGTTCTAAATACCTAGCTAAATTAAACAAGCAACATAATTCTTCTTACTTAAATGTCGTTGAAACTTGTTTAGTGGCTGTTTCTACAATGTTATGGGATATAGATTTGGGATCCACTAATCAAGTCTGCCCTTCTTCGCAGGGGTTTCGGGAAATGCAACGGCTAAGTGAGAATGAAGTTTGCGTTTTTCAAGCCAATAGCGAACCAGAACCAGCTTTTGCTTTGGGAGATATTAGTATTTATTTTAGTATTTCTGGAGTTTTAGATTTAAAAGATGTTCTCTATGTACCTTCTATTAGAAGGAATTTTCTTTCAATTTCAAAATTGATGGATGTTGGTTATAATATGTATTTTGGTAATAATTCTGCTGTTATCAAATTTAACAAGCATTTTATCTATACTGTTGCTAGAGTGCATGATCTATTTGTTCTTGAAACACCTTCTAATTTATTGCAACCAAAGGAAGTAGATAACATTAATCTGTCAAATAAAAGAAAACATGTTTCTGAATTGAGTCAAACTTATTTATGGCACTTGTGTATAGGTCATATAAATCTAAATAGGATTTCAAGGTTGGTCTCTGTTGGACCTTTGAGTTCATTGAAAGTGGAGGCGCTGCCAATCTGTGAATCCTGTTTAGAAGGAAAAATGACTAAGAGACCTTTTCCTTCTAAACGAAATAGAGTTAAAGATAAGTTGGAATTAATTCAGTATAATTTGTATGGTCCTATGAATATACAAGCAAGAGGTGGTTTTGAGTATTTTGTGACCTTCACATATGACTACTCTAAATATGGATATGTTTACCTGTTGCACCGTAAATCTGAATGCTTTGACAAGTTCAAAGAATTTAAGGCAGAAACAGAAAAGCAACATCATAAACATATTAAATCATTACGATCTAATCATGGTGGTGAATACCTTTCTGTTGAATTCATTAAATACTTATTAGATTGTGGAATTACATTTCAATTATTTGCTCCGGTAACACCACAACAAAATGGTATGACAGAGAAAAGAAACAAAACTCTTTTGGAAATGGTAAGATCAATGTTGAGTTGTTCGAATTTCCCTTCTTCTTTTTTGGGTATATGCATTAGACACGGAAAACTACCTGTTGAACTTGGTTGCTTCCAAATCAGTACCTTTAACTCCAATAGAATTGTGGACTGGATGAAAGCCTAGTCTAAGACACATTAGGGTATGGGGTTGTCTAGTCCACGTGCTAAAGGGAAAAAAATGATAAGTTGGAATCAAGGACAGAAGTATGTGTCTTCGTTGGATATCCAAAAGGGATGAAAGGTGGTTTGTTTTATTGTCCTAAAGAAAAAAAGGTCATTACTACAATAAATGTCAAGTTTCTGGAAGAGAACTATTTAATAAACCATGTTCCGAGAAGTAAACTCGCTTTGCAGGAATTGAATAACGGAATAAAAAATGATGTATCCCAAGAACAAATTCCACAAGCAAGTATTGACAAACCACTCCATTATCGTAGTGGGAGAGATTTCAATAGGCAATGGGAGGTGCAAGTGCAAAGGTTAGACATCTTGCTACCTCAATATAGTGGGAGCAATGTTGACCAGCCTGCACTTGTTGAGCAGTCAGTGCTTGGGGAAGAAGTTTGTTATAATCAGGATTTAATTCCCGAAAGTGATGTTGTGGTTCCATCGCAAGATCATATTAATGATCTTGTAGTGAGTCGTCGTAGTGGGAGAATTATTAGAAAACCCATTCGGTTTGCGCTGTTGGGAGAATCTTATGATAGAATCCCTAAAGAGCCTAATACAGAACCCCTTAGTTACACCGAAGCACTATAAGATATAGATGCTAAAAAATGGATAGTCGCTATGAAATCTGAAATGGAGTCTATGTACTCCAATCAAGTCTGGGATCCAGTAGAATCACCTGCAGAAGTAAAACTCATCGGCTGTAGATGGATCTATAAGAAAAAGAGAGGGGTGGATGGAGAAGTGCAGACTTTTAAAGCTAGGCTTGTTGCAAAAGGGTTTACTCAAAAAGAAAGAATTGATTATGAGGAAACCTTTCCGCCGGTAGCCATACTTAAATCTATCAGAATGCTCTTATCCATTGCTGGTCATTATAAATATGAGATCTGGCAGATGGATGTCAAGACGACTTTTCTTAATGGAAGTCTTGATGAGTGCATATATATGGTACAACCAGAGGGTTTCGTGGAAAGTGGCAATGAGCACATGTTGTGCAAGCTGAAAAGATCCATTTATGGGTTGAAACAGGCATCTAGGGCATGAAACACTTTTTTTGAAAATTCGATTAAGACTTTTGGTTTTGATCAATGTGAGAATGAGCCATGCATATATAAAAAGCGGGAGGGAGATAAAGTAGCGTTTTTTATTCTGTACGTGGATGACATTTTGCTCATAGGAAATAATATGAGCATGTTAAAATTGGTCAAAGAGTGGTTGTCCTCACGTTTTGATATGAAAGACTTGGGTGAAGCGGCTCATATCCTTGGGATCAAGCTCATGCGAGATTGCAAGAAAAGGATATTAGGCTTGTCTCAAGCACTTTATATTGTTACGATTCTTACCAGGTTTTGCATGCAAAATTCCAAAAAGGAATTTCTTCCGTTTAGGCATGGAATTTCTCTATCGAAGGATCAGTCTCCTAAAATGACTGATGAGATAGAGAGGATGAGGCTAATCACTTATGCTTCTACTGTTGGGAGTCTCATGTATGCTATGCTATGTACTAGACCTGACATCTGCTTTGTTGTTGGCATGGTTAGTGGATATCAGTCAAATCCTGGGAATGAACATTGGATTGCAGTTAAGCATATAATCAAGTATCTGAAAAGGACTAGAGATTATATGCTGGCTTTTCGCTTGGGTGATCTGGTGCTCGTTGGGTATACAGATTCAAATTTTCAGTCTGATAGAGATTCTAGAAAATCTACCTCAGGATATGTGTATACCTTAGGAGGTGGAGCCATAAGTTGGAGGAGTATCAAGCAATCATGTGTTGCTGATTCTACCATGGAAGCCGAGTATGTAGCTGCCTCTAAGGCGACTAAGGAGGCTGTTTGGCTTCGGAACTTCCTAAAAGAGCTTGGAGTGATTTTTTTATTTGAAGAACCAATACACTTTATTGTGATAATAGTGGTGGGGTTGCAAACTCAAAGGAACCAAAAAGTCACAAAAGAAACAAACACATTGAGAGATAACTCAGAGAGGAGATGTGAAGGTTTTGAAGATTGCATCGGAGAACAATTTGGTGGACCCATTTACAAAGAGCTTGTCATAGAAGCCTTTTGATAAGCATGTAGACGGAATGGGCGTTAAAGTTGAAGGTGCATGGTTATCAGTCTAAGTGGGAGATTGTTAGGATATACTATTAACCATGCGATTTAGTATAGTATTATGTTTCAGTTTTATGTAAGACTTTTATTTTATTTGTTGGATTAATAAAGTCTTGTTTTGAATAGATCGATTTTGCATGTGTGTTCTTTACTTATATAATAGATGGTTTAGTGTATAAAGTTTAGCTTATACACAGAAGATTAAATCATCGGTTCTGTTACACCCCGTAAATTCCCAGCGTAGAATTCCCAAAAGTTGAATGTTAAGTATTGTGCAAGTTCAGTAAACCTAGTTCGCGTTGTGATATCATATTCAGTCTGAAAGTTAGAAAAGCATGTGTCCAAGGGCAAGTTAGTAGTTCAGATTCAGTACAACCTATTATGCGAATAGCAAGCATGTTGTAGAATAAAAAGGAACAGATTTGCATAATAACAGTCAGTAAATAAAGATCTGATAGACAGACAGTTATGGCTACAGATTAGCCATTCAGACAAATAGTATCATGGCTATAGATTAGCCGTACAGTTAAACAGAGATTGCAGAATCAGTATAATTAGTAAGAATCAGTTCAGTGTAAGAAACAGATCAGAATAAGAAGTTAGATTCCAGATAGTCTTTTCAGTTATACATGCTTGTTATTTCTATGTGCTATTTGTTTGTTGAGACTTGTTGTGGCATGTGGGCACCCTTTTAGCATCCCCACCGCCCCTGGGTTATAGCTATGTCGATACCAGATTCAGATACCGCCACCAGCTGGGCGATGCCGTCCGCCTAGAGGACGATGATGGCCGACCACCATGATAATACGGTCCAGACCACCCTGCTTGCAGGGGTAGTTCAGTTTACTCTGCGCAGAGCCAGTCCACCCTGTTTACAGGGGCAGAACACTCTGTGTGCGCTTGTGGCCAAGAGCAGTTTCAGATACAGATTTTTATAAAATTACCCTGTTGCGTGCTTGCACCCAGGGGCAGTTTTAGTTACACACCCCGTGTGCACTTGTGCCCAGAGGCAGGAGTCTTCGGACTCAGACACAGTTTATTGTCAGAGGCCAAGGCCTGAGCTACGTACCCAAGGGGACCGGTAGGAGGAGCTTACAGTTATCAGATGAGTGGAGTGACTTATTTTTGGTTGGTTTAGACCCGGGTAGAGGTAAATAGATTGTGTGTTGGTTGGCACCTTCCGGCTTATGGGGGTCGGTCAGGTATTATGTGTATTATTATGTATACCTCTATGTGCTATTAGATACTGATAGACAGTGGGACGACACGGCACTAGGTACGCTCAGTTTAGTTATAGAATAAATAAACTCTCCCCAGTTATTCTCAGTTAGATAGACTCAGCTACCTTCTGCTTATATGTCATGTTACTGTTGTTATTAATTTCAGTTGTGTATTTCAGTTGCTTTACATGCTCAGTACCTGTGGTACTAACGCCCAGCGGGGCGCTGCATTACTTGCTTGCAGGTACTCATAGACGAGGAGGTGATCCCTCGTGATTCCAGTCAGCTATTGAGTATTCAACTCCTGTCATCCGGAGACTGAATTCCAGAGGTGTATTTCATTTTCTTTTGTTGTACAGTACGGGTAGGTCGGGGCCCTGTCCCGATCATTTCTCTTGTTATTCCTAGAGGCTTGCAGTTTGTATATATTTCCCTGTGGTCAGTCGAGCCGGTCGTGTGAGGCCGTGCAACTTGTTATAGTTATTTGTTATTTCTGTTCCTGTTGGCCGTGTGTGTCCATAATCAGTCAGTAGTGGTGACCTTGTCGGTCACGTAATTATTTAGCATGTTATTGTTTAGTTACAGAGAACTAGATAGCATGGTGGCCTTGTCGGCCCGCATAGGTTCCCCTGTAGTAGTATGTTTCTGGTTAGCTGTTTTCCAGATGCAGGTGGCTATAGGCCTATTGGCCGGAGGCTGTGTTTACAGCCGTTATATAGCCCTTTGGTTCCAGGAATTTGAGTTAGAGCCAGCCAGGCACCAGATGTGCTTTGGCTCTCTAGATAGCAGTCTAGGTCCTACTAGGGCACAAGGTGCCAGTCATACCCCCCAAGGCGGGGCGTGACAGGTTCTTATAAGTATAAAATTTGTATATGTTCACAATCTAAGATGAGAATTGGATAAATTCATCGGAACGATTGTAGCACAGAATTAAATATAATTTATCTTGATTATGGGAATGGTATTATTCCAACTTCTTGTGCTAGTATATTTTGTGTGTATTGAACGGACCAAGTAGAAAATAGTATTTTATCTGACTTAGTAAAATAAATTCTCTAGACCATTAAATGTACTTCTACTCTTAATCTTGATATAATTATTATGATCAATGCAATTTGTTTATTTTTTAATCTATCAAAGGGTAAAACTCTTTCGCGAGTTAAAATGTTCCCGATAGGTTGGATGATGACAAATTATATTTGTGAAATAATAGTTAGTTGATGAAATTCATGTCTCAACCTTGAGATTGATGATACCCTTTTATGATTGCTTATAAGTTTTAATGTGAAAACCCTGCAGGTGGATTTAGTATCTGTCATGCCCCACGTCTACACCCTGCACGAAATACGATACTTGGAGTCACAAATAACCCCAAGTCAACCTTTGGTCTATCATACACTGGTATTCTGAGTAAAACATGCATAGCAGAAGCTCTGAAATAATAACATAAAACATTTAAGGAAAAAGCTAAAACTGAAACATAAAGTTTTAAAACATCTGAACGATTTGAATGTATGAAATCAAGTCTGTGTCTGAAAGTCATCTAACTGATGAGTTGCTGGGACAAGCCCCCAACTAACTCTAAGTCTAATTGAAAGTAATGAAATGACTGAAAGAATGAAATAACGCCCTCGAAAGATGAGGACTCACACTTCCGCTGCTGAGGAGGATCTGAACTCAGTGACTAACGGCGCTGAGTCTGAGAACCTGCGGTTGTAGAAGAAATCCTGGTGAAAATCTCTGAGAAAAACTGAGAAGAAATTTGAACTCTTGCTCTTGATCTATGCTTCTATTAGAGTTTCCATGTTCTGCTCTAAAAGGGAATGAGTGGAATGAAGGGAAAAGGTTGTTCTAACCCTTTAACTCCCTCCTATACGACTCCAAAATAATGGGGTTTAAGCATTAGAGGGGGTGGGAAATTACAAAAGTAACCCTGGGAATTAAAAACTAAAATCTGGTTGACAGGGACCAACGAGTCTCAAAACGGGTTGTTGGTTGAAGCAACGGCCCGTTGGAACCAACCGTTGGTTCAAGGTTTAGAAATTGATCTCACTGGGATGACCCATGGTAGGGTACAACGGTCCGTTGGAAGGAAGGACGGGTCATTGTTACCTCCCGTTGGAATGGGTAGGAAAACTAGGACTTGAAGCAATGAGTCAATACAACGGCTCGTTGGTAGGAACCACAAGTCGTTGATTCCTCTCGTTGTCTTAGGGAAGGATTCGGTAATCCCCTGATCTTGGGATCCAACGGACGATAGGACGGCTCGTTGTTAGAACCAATGAGTCGTCATATGTCTCATGGTTTCCCCTTGAATGAAAACTAATGAGCTAACAACGACTCAAACAATGGCCCATTGGAGCTTACCATGATCCATGGAATGGGTCGTTTTGCAATAAATTTTCCTGGTTTTTCCCTGATTTTTCTTGCAAGGTTGGAGTCTGGTCTAGAAAAGTTTCGGGATGTGACAATATCTCCTCCTTGAGATCATTCATCCTCGAATGAAGACTAAAACTAAAAGGAGAGCCGAAATTCTCAAAGAAAGGCTGTGAACTGATTTCGGAGGAATAACTGACTTTGAACTGACTTAACCTCGCTAATAGATCTTATGCAACTAGAATTCACATCGAAAATCCAAAATAGAGCTGATGAGTATGGGACTGAACAGAATACTGAGAAAAGATTTAGTACCTAATACTGGATCTAAAATGGAAAGGAATAAGTGAGGGTATTTGACTGTCATGTTCGCTTCTGCTTCCCATGTGGCTCTCTCAACTAGTTGATTCCTCCACAAAACTTTCAGCGAAGAAATTTCTTTGTTTCTCAGCTTACAAACCTGACAGTCAACGATCTAAACTAGGACCTCTTCGTAAGAGAGACTGTCTTTTATCTCCGCACTATCCAGTGGCACCACTAAAGTTGGATCACCAATGCACTTCTTTAGTAGTGACACGTGGAAGACTAGGTGCACGACTGCAAATTCTGAAGGTAGTTCTAGCTCATAGGCCACATTACCAATTCGCCTCAGAATTCTGTAGGGTCCTACATACCTGGGACTGTGTTTGCCTTTCTTCCCAAATCTTATCACCCCTTTCATAGGTGAAATTTTCACATAGACCCAGTCATCAACTGCAAACTCCAATTCTCTTCTCCTCACATCGGTGTAAGATTTCTGACGACTCTAAGCTATTTTCAATCTTTCTTGGATAACCTGTACTTTCTGCATTGCCTCATGAACTGAGTCTGGACCTATCAAGGTAGCTTCACCAACCTCAAACCACCCAATAGGATATCTACACCTCCTACCATATAATGCCTCAAATGGGGCCATTTGAATACTAGCGTGGTAGTTGTTGTTGTACGTGAATTCGATGAGAGGCAAGTGATCATCCCAACTACCCTTGAAATCGATCACGCAGGCCCTCAACATATCTTCTAGGGTATGAATAGGCCGATCATCTTGTCCATCTGTCTGTGGGTGAAAAGTTGTGTTGAGCTTGACGTGGGTATCAAGTCCCTTTTGAAAGGACTTTCAGAAGTGAGAGGTGAATTGGGTACCTCTGTTTGAAATGATGGATAAGGGCACCCCATGAAGTCCAACTAACTCTCAGGTATAAAGTCTAGCATAATCCTCAGCCGAATCTATGGTTTTGATTGGGAAGAAGTGTGCTGACTTAGTCATCCAATCTACTATCACCCAGATTGAATCATGTTATTGATGAGTCCGAGGTAGACCCGTAATGAAGTCCATGTTTAATTCTTCCCACTTCCATGTGGTTATGCTAATATCCTGATTCATACCTCCTGGTCTCTGGTGTTCTACTTTAACTTGCTGGAAGTTTGGGCACTTGGCTAGAAATTCAGCAATATCTCTTTTCATGTCGTTCCACCAATAGATATCCCGTAAATCATGGTACATTTTAGTAGCACCAGGGTGGAAGGAATATCTAGAACTGTGCGCTTCAGCCAATATCTATTGTCTTGACTCATCGACGTCCAGTACATACAATCTTCCCTCGTAATGGAGCATACCATCTCCCTCTTTGGAGAAAGCCTCGACCTCTTTCCTGAGAATTGCTTCTTTAAGTTTAAGTAGAATGGGATCTTCGTCCTGTCTGGACTTAACTTCAACTACCAAGGATGAATCAGACCCACTTTGCATTACCACTCCACCTTCAGCTGAATCCATCAACTGCACCCCTAACCGGGCTAGTCTGTGAACATCCTTCTCTAACTCCTTTTTGCCTTCCTCAATGTGAGACACACTCCCCGTAGACCGTCTGCTTAGGGTGTCAGCCACCACATTGGCTTTTCCCAGGTGATACAACATGCTCATGTCATAGTCCTTTAGTAGCTCCAACTACCTTCTCTGATGCAGATTTAGGTCTTTCTAACTGAACACATACTGAAGGCTCTTGTGATCTGTAAACACATTCACGTGAGCTCCATATAAGTAATATCTCCATATTTTTATTGCGAATACTACCGCTGCCAACCCCAAGTCATGAGTTGGATAGTTCTTCTCATGAACCTTGAGTTGTTTGAAGGTGTAGGCTATCACCTTGTCCCGCTGCATCAGAACACAACCGAGTCCAACTCGAGAAGCGTCACAATAGACAACCAACCCATCTATTCCTTATGGCAAGGTTAAAACTGGAGCGATAGTGACTCGAGTCTTCAACTCCTGAAAACTCTTCTCGCATGCATCCGACTACTAAAATTTCACTTTCTTCTGAGTTAACTTAGTTAGAGGAGATGCTATAGAGGAGAATCCTTCCATAAACCATCGGTAATAATCGGCTAGACCCAGGAAACTCCTGATTTCAATAAAGGAGGTAGGTCTGGGCCAATCTTTCACTGCTGCTATCTTGTGAGGATCTACCTGTATTCCCTTACTGGGTCACGAACTTCAACTAGAATTCGCACTTGCTGAACTTGGAGAATAACTGACAATCTCAGAGTGTTTGCAGTACTTATCTCAGGTGGTTAGCATGTTCTTCCTCATTTCTGGAGTATACCAGAATGTCATCGATAAATACGATGACGAACATATCCAGATACTGTTTGAAGACTCTGTTCATCAAATCCATGAAGGCTGCGGGGGCATTGGTTAGCCCGAAGGACATCACCACAAACTCATATTTGACCATACCGAGTTCTAAATGTTGTTTTTGGTATGTCACACTCTCTAACCCTTAATTGGTGATACCCCGACCGTAGATCGATTTTTGAGAAACAACTGGCTCCCTGAAGTTAGTCAAATAGGTCATCAATTTTGGGTAGGAGATACCTGTTCTTGATTGCGATTTTGTTCAGCTGACTGTAATCTATGCACATTCTAAGGGTACCGTCTATCTTAAGCACAAATAGTACTAGAGCACCCCAGGGAGTGATGTTGGGTCTGATAAAACCCTTGTCTAGAAGATCTTTTAGGTTCTCCTTCAACTCCTTAAGCTCAGTTGAAGCTATTCTATAAGGAGGGATGGAGATGGGTTGAGTATTTTTGAAGAGGTCTATTCCGAAGTCTATTTCCCATTTAGGGGGAACTCCGGGAAGATCCTCAGGAAATACGTCTGGGAACTCGCTGACCACTGGAACTGACTGGATAGTTGAGGTCTTAGAGTTGGAATCCTTGACCCGAACGAGATGATAAATACATCCCTTGGAAATGAGTTTCTGGGTCTTAAGGTAGGAAATAAACCTACCCTTAGAAGCTGAACTACTGCCCAACCATTCTATCACTGGTTCATTTGGAAACTGGAACTTGACAACTCTAGTTCTGCAGTCAACTGAGGCATAACCAGAGTGTAACCAATCCATGCCAAGGATAAGGTCAAAATTGACCATGTCCAACTCCATAAGATCAGCTGGAACGACTTTATTCAAGACTGAGACTAGGCAGTTTCTATACACCCGGCTGGCACTAACTGACTCGCCAACTAGGGTGGATACTGAGAAGGGTTTTGAGAGGACCTTTGGACTGATACTAAACTGAACTTCTACATATGGAGTCCTAAATGAAATGGTGGCTTCTGGATCTAGGAGGACATACATGTCTAGATGAAAGAGACGTAACATACCCGTGACTACGTCAGGTAAGCTCTCTGGTCCTAACGGGAAGACAAAGCATAAAAACAGTTTTGGCATTGACCGCCATCCGTACCTGATGTGTTGGAACGTTTTGAACGCGAGTTTAAAAATGAGTCATAACAGAATTTTATTTAAAAATAGAGTCGCCACCTAATTATTATGAAAATTATGAAACCATTTTAAAAGGTATTTTTAAAAATCTTTATTTAAAACCAGAGTTAGAGTAAGGGTTCCAGTGATCTCCCGAAGAAGGTGTTAAGCATTTCGGGAGATCTGAAAAACGGTTAACCGACGAATTTTAAGCAATTTGTGACTAAAATGATGTAACCTTATTTCTTTAAAAAAATTGACCTTTTTCCAAACAAAATGTGTCAATATTTTTGATTATTTATTAATTCAATTGTGAGTTAATTCGTAATCTTGGATTATAAAGAAATTAAGTCTCTCAAATGTATACGGTTTATCGAGGCTTTGAATTATATATATAACTCAACTCCTCAATCCGTTAATGAAACTACTTATTTGTAACTCAAAAGATATAAAAAATCTTTAAGTTAATTAGCAACAAGTATTTAGTTTAATAAAATTATAAAATCTAGTCTTTATAATTTGATTGCAAAAATGTCTCCTCTAGATGAGTCTTTTAAAGCTTCGATATTACCATTTAAAAAACTAAAATAAAATAAAAAATTCTGAAGTGAAAAAAAAATCTTTATTTTAAGTATGGACATAACTGAAACTCATTCAACTTGTTCATAATTTTTTTTTACTTTAATAAAAAAATGATCTATTAAGAGAATAAATGAATAATCATAGTTAGCGGAGATAAAAATTATTTATTAGCGACATGGGTAGAATTTATCTATTAGGGTTCATCTGGTGTAAAAAGAAAATATTTAAGAATGTTAGTATCACACAAGAATAAATAAATAAAATAGACATAAAGTAAAGAAAACTCTTCAGCCCTAAAATCCATTAATAAACCAGCTATCCTGTTTCTTTTTTCTGTTCGTCAGATTGAAAGTGGGTCTCAGAAGCTGACTCGGTAGCTAATATCATGTTGGGTCAGATACCCAACTCAGAAATGTAATGGGATTCAAGTCCGCATTAACTCATACATGGTTCACATGTATCAAAACAAGAGAAAAGGAAGGAGTTGGGAAAATAAGCGATAATGCATGTTTGATCTTTAAAAATAATAATAATAATAATAATACAACATACATAGGGATGTGAAGACAAAGATGTATAACAAAAAACTGTCAAAATATTATTGCAGCCTATTTCTTGAGAAAATCTCAACCAAATTTCATTTAAATTTAACAAACGACAACAAGTGTTTTGTCGAAGAACACTGCCACTATCTAATGCATATAAATAATCGCATGTTCTAAAAATACACTACTCTCTACAATAGGATGAGCAAATAAAGAACACGGTGTGAAAAGAAATAAATGAATGAAGCGACAAAGAGGCTAACCTGAGTTTTCTAAGCAGAATTATAGATGTAAGCAAACGGATGCTATACTATATTAACTTCTCTTTTTCAAAGATATGCTTAGTTAAAATTATCATATTGATGCCATAGAATTTTAAATAGGAGTATGTATCTCTCACAAAGATAAATTTCATATGACGATGCTAATCAACTACTCATTAACAAAGGAATAAATCCTACTGTACCAATATTTATGCCACGTCATATTACTGACTAAGAATATTATATTACGCAGGAAAAAGGTGCGAATCACATAAAAGAAAAAGTAAAATAAGGATGCATAAGAATCCTAAAGAAAGATATATATGAAATAAATCTATCCCATAAACTCATAAGAAAATTGAGCAGCAATTGTCACGTACATAAGCTGGGATATATATATATATATACATATATATATATATATATATATATATATATTCTAAAGGGATATTGCAAGACCTCAAAGTCTAAGAGTGCCTGAAACAAGCTGAATTAGTCACTCGAAACTATCTTTGGAGCTTTGGACAAACCCGAAATCAACTCAGAACATCTCTTAGAAACATAACTCCTATGACATAAAATAAATTCAATAGAAATAACATGACAACAAAGTCTTACATAACTCCTAAAGACTCCCATTACATGTTAAAATATAAATCTGTAACAAAACTCTACCATTTAGGCTAACACAAATAAGCTTTATCATTTAGCAAATGAGAGAAGTATATAGGCTCATATCAAACTAAATCGGTTAAGACATACAAATAACGCAGAGAGAATGCCGGATAGGCTGGATTTCAACAAGTTAGGAAATAGCATAACAGGTATAATCATAGATATAATTTATTAAACATAACTGAAGCAAATTAGAAGGAAACAAGAGTAATAATATCTTTGAGCATTGATAAAGTGGCGTAAATAACAAACAATACAAGATGTTTCTCCTTTATCCTTAATGTTCACAAGAACACCCCTTTCAACCTACACTCTTTAACGACCAATAAATAAGATGAATATTTTTCAATAAACCATTAATTAGATGATTCATAAGCTAGTGATGAAATTAAAATTTTAAACGAATACTACCAATATGAAAATAACCGTGAAGTATACAAGCTTGACAGAGCTTAGATGAAAGCGAACAAAAAACTAAAAAATAAAAATCATGTAATTTGATAGTAAAAATAAAAGTGAAAGAGCGAAGGATATTACCTTGCTTTATGCAGTGACTGGGAGCGTTGAGATGAGTTGAGGATCTTACTTCACCAACAGAGCAAGAGAGAGAGCAAAATCAAGTCCTCGCTCTGACCTCCAGCTAGCAAAGATTGCAGAAATAGAGGAGTTTGATTTATATCTAGATAGCCAGAAAAGAACCGATTATTTGAAGTATCCCTCTCTAGTCTAGCAATGTTCTTCTTCCCCCCTTACCTTGAGAAATGAAGGGATATTTATAAAGTTGAAAAAATAGGTTAGGGCTCAAGAAAAAGCTGGTTTTTTTTTTTTTGGAATTCAAAATTCAATTTTTTTTTATCTAGCCGTTTGAGAAGAAAACAAAACTCATAAATTGAGTTCCCTTGTAACAGAGAAAGGGAAAGCAAAAGTGGTCAGAGATCACTACTCTCTTTCTGAAGAAGGAAAAAGAACGTGCCTGGGCTCCTCGATCAAGCCAAAAATTTACACAAAAATGGTAAGAGAGACTCTATCATGGTTGGACGATTTTTGAGCTTTGTTAGAAATGGGAGAAGAAGGTGCAACCCTTTGAAGGAGATGAATATTTGCTGCTGAGTTGGAATTGAGGGTAAAACTAATGTTTTAGAATTTATGTGAGGCAGCCCGGGTTTAAGATGAATTGGGCTGGGTTGGTGCTGGAGCTTTGGGCTGCAAATTTGCTCCAAAAATGATTTAAAAAGGTTGAACCCAAGGATTAAAAAGATGATCAAAAAATAAATTTAAATCATAGTAAATAATATTTCAATTATAACCAAACATTAATACAATAGTCAAATTGATTAAAATTAAATTACTCTTTAAAAATCAATTGAAGTAAAATTGAGACGAATTAATTCTTCAATTAATAACTTAAGCTTCTCGAACTTAACAAAGTAAAAATAATTATTTGCGATAATGAACTAATTGTTGTGATTAAGTCGTAAATGACTTCAAATTGACAAAATAAAATACATACTTAAATATAATACTTTTTCTTTCTCCCTCTCTCTTTTTTAAAATAAAAAATTTATTTTCAAGATTGACAAAATATACATAGTAAATATTTATTATTTTTGTAAAATATATATAGTATATATTAGGATATTTTGTCAAACAAAAAAGAGCAAAATAATACCTTAAAATATTTTTGATCAATAAAATAAATATTTTACTTTATTTAAAAATTGAAAAACTTAAATAATTAATTAATAGATAAAAGGCCAAAATTGGATTTCAACGTCCCTTTCCCATCCATCAAGAAAAATAGAACATACGTACTGAAATTGGATTAGAAAATTATTTTCATTTTGCTGCAACAAGTGAAGTTGTAGAGTCATATATAGAAGTCATTGGAGTAAAGTTAACAAAAGTAAAACATGGGTGGTTAAAACGTACACTTCTGCTCCTATTTTGTGAACCTCACGCAATATATTAGGGTTTCCACCGCCTTTATTTTGTAGTGCGTAGTCTATATATGTTGCTCAGTAGCAACTTATCAGTGAGAGCGTATGATTAAAGATGGGCTATAAACACTTTGTAGGAAGTGGAAAGGGGACGAATGCTTCGGGGAGCTTTTGAAGTGGGTGGGGGTGGCAAGATTTCATATTTATTTTTTATAAAAATTGAAATCTTGCCGATTCCCCCCATTCCAATGGCGTCCTGTCATTTCTCTCTTTCATTTTTCTCCAGTTGCGTGATGGGTTTCCTATTGAAATTTTCTGTGTGCTTTTATCGATGTTGTCTTTCGTGATATGTTTTTCTTTGTAAATATTCTATTTTTTCATCTTAAACAATCAAAATTTGGAATTACACTCGATCGACTGTTGAAGATTTACTTAATAGGGACAGTGAAGCTATCTACTCAGCTGTGGTTATGCTTAGATCTAGTTTTATTTGACAATTCTGCATAAACTGACCTACTAACTCCCCAACTCAAAAAAACTGGACAATCTTCTCTAAAAAACTGGACAATCTTCAGCAAATAGAGTGAGTTGTTGTGCTTAAATTAAGAAAAGGTACCAAACTATATTTAATAAAACTCGCATCCAGCAGAATTACTCGGTGCTATGCTGGTGAGAGGTAGCAGATGCTGGTGGAATTAGTGTCTCCCTTTCCCTTTTCTCCAGATGCTGACTCAGTTGTGTAATGGGTTTCTGGGTATGTCTTCTGAGCTGTCAATCGTGTTGAAATTTTCTAATTGTGCAGTTATGGAGATTTCAATTGTGATGAGTGGTGATTGGTTGATAAGAGTCATTCTAGACATGTTTTTATGTGTACAGGTTCTACATTTCCAGCTTAAGTGATGTAAAATTTGGAAGTATACATGGTAGACTGTGAAATATCTATGGAAAAGGGGTGGTTGGGTTGTATGCTGAGCTAAGATTCTGTTGTGTTTGGTTTTATTACAGAAAATTTGCATGAACTCACCAAAAACTGGTTTACTCTATCTTAGTTCTTAACTTATTTTCACTGCCTATAATTTGTTTGAGTATAACATTAGCCTGGGAAGAAAGAAGAGAAGTATTTAGTAATAGAAAGGAAAGACAGAAGGCTAGTAGCAGGAAAGGAAGGAGGGTAAGCTTATAATTCATCCTCATTGTGACAACAAAGAGAAAATAAGTGTGCAGCATATGTAGTAACTGCACAACTAACTCTCCAACTCTGAGAAACTGGATAATCTTCAGCAAATAGAGGGAGTTGACGATGTTTTAATTAAAGATAAAGGAACCGAAATGTATATAATAAAACTCGCATCCAGTTTCCAAATGAATCTCCAGTCGTACAATCTCATCATGTAATTGTCAAGATTGTGACCCTTCTTCTAAGGTGCCAAAGGATTTGACAATGAGTTCTATAACACAACATCATCTCAGTCTCCTTAAAGGGCTAGGCTTTAGTTGCTTTTGAAACATGGTGGAAATAAAAAGATTGGATCTTGGTGAATGTGTATACTAATAGACTTCTGTGTTGATTGATCTAGCTTTATCTCTTGAATTGTCTCCTTTGTATCAATTCTCTTATAGTAGTATTTGCTTTAGCATTTCGGCGAATCTGTATGGTTTTCATTTTGGGGAGTCTGGATATAGCATTAGGCTGAAAGGGCGGTTGGTGATCTGTGGGACTTGGACATGTCGTCACTCGTCTCTAAAACTTGAGTACCTAAATTTTGACCTTTTATATATTTTTTCTTTGCTTTTGCGATATGCTGCCCAATTCAGTTGCAAGGGGATGTCTTAACTGCTGAGTTGAAATAGATATGTGCATAGCTATACTTGCACGCCTGTGTGTGTGTGCAAGAGAATGTACTTGAACTTCATTCAATATAGTTGCATCAAAGATTAGGTAAAACCGTGCTTATTACATTATGTGAACTCGCCATCTTTCTGGATAAGCCATATGAACTGTGTGACTGGTTTTGCCAAATTCACTGTCTGATTCTTTTCTCTGTTTTTTTTAGCAGATGACATATGTTTATTTGAATTTCATGTAGCAGTCGATATTCATTACACAATTGAGATGTTCTCCAAATAATGCATTCAAGGACACTTAAAGAGTGCCAAAGATATCATTTCTTTCTAAACTTTCAGTCAGGCGTGCCATACATTTGGTAGATTTCAGAACCTGCAACTAGTCTATGCAGCTCTGTCCTATTATATTCAGAGTTAGTTACTTTGGAGCTCTCTTTGGCAGCTGATCCATTGATCTTAGGTAGCATTACTTATTTGCCTCTGAATATCTAAAACTTAAGCTTTATCTTATTTGTTTCCACCCTGATGAGAAAACAATTTGTTTCTGCTTCTGGCATACACTTGCACTGAGAAGTTAAATTGCATACCATGGCTGATGCCTCAGTCATGGCTGTTTTGTTCTCATGTTATTTGCAATGGTTGGTCTACAGCTTTTAACACACTCTTGTTAAAGGATGTATCTTTGTACTTACTCAAACTTTAACTGCTATGCAGCTTTAGTTAGATTACGGAGTCTATTTGTGCACTCCAACAATGTAATTCTGCATTTCACGAGGCTAATGATTTACTTATCCTCTTCAAATGGTTACTCATTGTTCACTTACAAAAAATATTTTATTGAATCAACCCTTCCTCCTAGTTGAATTTTCAGTTTTCTTGATCAGGAACTTTGCAAAAGCACTGGAGGGAATGACCAGTTCATTACATTAATCATGCCTACCTTAACTTCTTATGGTACATCTTACACTGGACTCATCAAAAGATTTGAACCAGGATCACTGTTGATATGCTGACCCCTTTATCACGCAAATGCATTATAAGGTATGACAAAAATTCTTCCTCTGCTATCAATTTGGCTGGTGCCAATATAAATTCTTTTACAGATTAAAAAAAGAACTCATACTCTACACCATAACTGTTACATCCTCTTTGTTTGTCATGAACATGGTGAGTCAAGTTTTTCTTTGTGAAGGTTGTAGTGCAGCTGAGAACTGCAGAGCTAAGAACGTCTAAGCTCGTACTTGAGTAGCTTCATGATGTGCTTGTGATTTCTATTAGCTATTTAGCTTAGTTTATCACTCAGCTAGCATAACACACATCCTTGCCCGATGTGATTCTTGGTGAGTTAGTAACTTTTCATTATTGAGCAAGTATTTGAGTAACATGTTAGTCCATGGACCACGACAGGTGGGGTGGTCATGCGACTAGCAGCGTGAGCACGAGGTAGCCCTTGGCAAGTAAGTAGCTTTCCATTATTGAGCCAGTACTGATAAAGAAGATAATTATTACTCCCTCCCTTCCTTTTTAGCTGTTAGATATATTAAAAATAGTTGTTAGTTTCAAAATTCAAGAAATAATTAATTATTTTTTTAAAAATATCTAGTATTTAAGTGTTCTCAAAAGTACCTATCAATTAATAGGATTATATTAATTAAATTACAACTCCTATTAATTTCTTTTCAAAAAAGAATGTATAAATTTTATCCTAACAAGTAAAAAAGAGCTGAGTGAGTAGTCAGGTATAGAAAGTATGCAATTATCTTTCATAGCTGAATTTGAATACGGGATTTTAGGTAACTGATGGTGAAAAATAAATAAATTATTAGAAATATTTTAGTAAAAAAATCATCATTTTTCTACTCTCTGCAATTGACCACCATTATTGTCCTAACGCTTAGTCTTCTTCAATTTCGTGGTGAATTAAACATCTTCCATATGAACTTCATAAGGAAAAGTAAAAAGACACAATTAATTAGACATTTTAAAGATATTATATTTAGCTATTAAACAAAAAGTATTTTTAGAAAAATGATAAAACGATTTAATTCTAGAAGGATCATATGCGGGAGTAGAAGTCTATTTGATTTTGTTACGAGTATTTTAATATTTTTGTACTATCTTGATGTAGAATATATAGTTAGTATGTCTTTATAAACGTTAAGAACGTCCATAAATTTTTTGTAAGTAACTTTTCTGATAGTATAATATGATACTCTCTTCGTTTTAATATAAGTGGTGTTTTAGATTTTTGATTTTGTTTTAAATAAGTGGTTTTTTGTACTCCCTCTCTTTTAAAATAAGTGGTGTTTTACATAATCAAGAAGACACTAATGATGTTCTTTTAATTTTATCCTTATTTAAATGAACAGAGTTTTACATAATGGGAAAAGGCATAAGTACCCCTCAAATTATCGATGTATTTTCAGAGGCATATTTTTCCTTTACAAGTGTTCATTGCCCACGCGAACTCTTTTTTACGTATTTGTTTGCAACCCTTTGTGCTGACCTGGACATATCCGTGAATACAGATAGCTGAAGCGCGTGGGAACGGGGATAATGTTGTCTCTAGCCAATACGAATATTCCACGTGTTTTTCCCAAGTTTATTCTTTTATCTCCATTTTAATAAAAATCTAGCTCTTCTTTTTTCCTTTTGATACAACTCTTGTAAGTTCTTTAGTTCCAAGAGTTCCACAATAGATTTTGTTGTTTTATTTCTCCCTAGGTAAAGTTAATTTTTCTGTAAATTCCTAATTTTTACTTCCCCTCGTGTTGAATTCCAAGCTTAATTTTTGAATTTATTCGCTCAATTTTTGTATATGAAATATTAGGGTTAGGAATGGGAAACAACGAGTTGAACAAATTGTGTATGGACGAAGATGATCCAATGTTGAATGCTGAAGTACGATGCAAACATGATATTTTGCTGCAAATGCAAACCTCTTGGTCAGATCGCAATTTTGAAAGAAGATTTTGGTCTTGTCGTATGAGGTTTGTATTCATGTTTTAGTTTGATTATTTGAGTGTTAATCTTAAATTAAAATTATTGTATTGGGTCTCTAATTTTCTGGCAACAAATTGCAAGTTTTTTAGATAGAGAGACAGGGAGAGAGTTGATGAAAGATCAAAGTTTATTTTTCTAAAATTGGTGAACAAAATAAAAGAGTTAGAAGATAAATACGAGCGTGTTAAGATGCATTTGAATGAGCTTGAAAGTCGTAAGATGTAATATGATAATCTCTACGTGAAATTCACTTGTTATTGATGATTCGAAAGAGGAGAAAAGTCAATTGAATGAGCTTGGAAGTCTTCAAAATCAGTATGAAAATCTCGACATCAATTCAGTTGATCTTGAAGATTCAGAGGAGAAGGGCTCTGCAAAAGAGGAGTGAAGGAAAAAAAGAAGAGCATCTCGTGTAGATTTAAGGAAAAATTCTTTTAGGGCTTTAATGATTTGTGTAGTTATTGTGTATGTTAGTAGTTTTACGACTCATCCAAGTATGCGACGTCAACCATGTTGATGTCTTCCGACACTCCCAAGTGCTTTTTTACTCATTGGCCATTCACTTTAAACCTTAGCTCATCATCTCCTTCGAGCTCAACAGCTCCATTTTCAAAAATTTGGGACACCTTAAAGGGACCGGACCACTTGGATTTAAGCTTTCTGGGAAATAATTGTAACCTAGAGTTAAATAATAGCACCTGATTTCCCGGAGTAAATTCCTTGGGCAAAATTTTTTGATCATGATAGTACTTAATCCGGGCCTTGTATATGACATCATTTTCATAAGCCCTCATCCTAAAATCGTCCAGCTCATTAAGATTCTCCGCTCGCCCATGAACGATTTTCCCCCAGTCAAGGTTCAAACTCTTCAAATCCCACATGGCCTTATGCTCTAATTCAACTGGTAAATGAAAAGCTTTGGCAAAGACAAGTTGGTACGGTGACATACCAATGACGTTTTATATGCGGTCTGGTAAGCCCAAAGGGCGTCATCTAGCTTTCTTGCCGAATCAGTTTTATTGGCGTTGACTGTTTTAGTCAATATGGACTTAGCCCTCCGGTTGGATACCTCTGACTTGGCCACTGGTCTAGGGATGATAAGGGGTAGCAATTTTGTGCTTCACACCATACTTCACTAGTAAAACGCTGAACAATCGATTGCAAAAGTGTGAACCTCCGTCGCTAATGATAGCTCTAGGAGTGCCAAAATGTGAGAAGATATGCTTTTTCAACAAGAATGTCACATTTTCCCTCGTTGTTAGGCAACGCCACTACTTCAACCCATTTAGACACGTTATCTATAGCTACAAGAATGTAAGTATTTCCATAAGAGCTCACAAACGGCCTCATGAAATCGATTTCCCATACATCAAATAATTCTACCTCTAAAATTGATGTCAAAGGGAGCTCATGTCGCCTTGAGATGCTTCTGGTTCGTTGGCATTGGTCACACCGCTTAACAAAGTCATGGGCATTATGATGGAGAGTGGGCTAGCAAAACCCACGTTGTAGCACTTTTGCAGCTTTCTCACACTCCCATAATGGCCTCCAACAGGTAATGAATGGCATGCCTTGAAGATTGGAATCATTTGAACTGGTACACATCTGCGAATCATGCCATCAACACAAATACAGAAGAGATATGGTTCATCCCAATATAACTTTTGAACATCATACATAAACTTCTTTGATGGAAGTTTAATCCTGCGGGAGTGATATTGCTTGCAAATTAATTAGAAAAATCTGCAAAGCAAGGTATTAAGTCGTGAGATGCAGCCAAAATGCGTTCGTCAGGGAAAGAATCATCAATCTCTTCATTTATAAGGGCTTTGACTAATCTGGTGCAATAATGACTGGAGTTGATATAAGCTGATCTCGGGCAAAATAGCATGCTCGAGTGATGCTTTATAACTTAGTTTTGTCTTATTTATCGACTTAATTATATGCATTCTCATGTATTTTTATGTAAATTTGAATATATATACTAACCAACATGATTAGTTCTTGTTTTTGTAGGTTTAAAATGATTTTTAGGAACTAATCTATAAGTTGGTGAAGTGGAGGCATGGAATCGGAAGTAAAATGCGAACGTCGGCAAGGAGGATGCGCGAAACAACCCACTTGCGCGTTGGCAACGTGCCACGGCAGGCAGGCTGCGCGACAAGGGTTGTGACGTGCCCTCAAACGTGTTGCACAAGCAGCGTGACACGCTGCCAACGCGGACAACTGCTGCTTGGTGATTGTTTTGATTTTCAGATTGCCTACGCGGAGGCATATTGGCACGATAACCTCCGTGACACGGAGCTATTTCATGTCGGGAATAATTTTATACACCTCACATTTACTATAAATAGGTCCCTTAGCTCCTAAAAATATTTTGTCACGATTTTATTCTGAAAAACCACCTAGGAGTGAAGGGAGAAGTGGGAGAACTCACCAAGGGTTCATCAATTTCATCTTATCTTCTACCAATTCTTGTAAGTATGTTACTTTAATAATGTTTTCTTGTAATTTTACCAACTTGAGTGGCTAGAGCCCTTCCTCTAGGGTTGAAGCCATAAGTTATGATTATGTTTTTACGAATTTGTTTTGGAATTCAGTTATTGATTGTTGTTTTGTCTTGCATTCTTAATTATGATTTTTTTCATGATTGATCACCATGAAAACACACATGTTAAGTTTAGGTAAATGCTTGAGAAAGAAAACCTAGGCAAGAACAAAAGAATGTAGGAAGCAAGTTTGTTCTCACGATATACTTCGCGGTTAGGATAAGAAATTATACCTAATTGCCTTGCTTGGTTGATAAAACGGGATGAGAACATGAATTAACTTAGAAATGTCACTCCACCACTCGAAGAAGTAGTTGTGAAACTAAGTTGAGTTAAATGATTAGAAGTACGAGAGTCCCTAATCACATCCACGTAATTGAATTGCCCACGAATTAGCATGTCACATCACCACTAAACGATGTAGTTCTGAGGCTAGTTTGTCGTGTTTAGAGGCTCAAAGACCATGAACATGCAATTTTAATTATGTGAGATGACAATTGATAGTTTCATACTTAAACCATTGCAAATCGTAGTATCGCATGATTATCCGGCTTTAACTCTAGTTGCTTCTTGAATTATTTCAGAGTATTTCTGTGACCACCCCTAAATTTAATTAGACTTTATCGAAAACTTCTTTAGTCAACACTTGCGAAAGTTAATATCACACTTGAATTTGATAATTAGCTAAATAGGTCCAGTCCCTGTGGGTTCGACATCTGGCTCTTAAAAAGGGCCACTATATTACTTGTACGACCCGTACACTTGCGGTTTCATCAAGTTTTTGGCGTCATTGCCGGGGACTCGGCGAAGTTAGTGAATTTATCTATTTTTGTGTGATTTTTAATTTCGTTAAGTGTTGAGAAACTCGGTCTTAGTCTGACTTATTGCAGGTGACTGGTTCTCTTGCCGAGCTGGCTAGGAATAGAGAGCTTGTGGAACCGTTGCTCGAACCTAAACGTCAAATCCATTTGCGAAGGAGAGTAGCTCTTGAGAAAAGGCTGAAAAGACTTCAAGAAAAGGTACAACAACAACCACCCGCAGGACAAGCACAATTGTCACCAAAAGCAATGGTAGCCAGACCAGTTCGCGAAGTGGCAATCCCACAAGCGACAAATGTGAACTCTAGTATCCGCAAACCGGAACCTGAAGGAAACTTTGAATTGAAACAGAACATGGTGCAACTGTTACATTCTAGTGGTCAATTCACTGGGATGGCACATGAGGACCCGCAGCAGCACTTACAGAACTTTTTAGAGATTAGTGACACTTTCGTCCCCACCGAAGTGTCCACAGATTATGTCCGACTTACCCTCTTCCCATTTTCGTTGTTGGGAGAGGCAAAGAAGTGGTTGAAAGCTGAGCCACCGAACTCCATAACTTCATGGAATGATTTGGCAAAGAAGTTCCTTATCAGATTTTTCCCTTCAGGCAAGATTGCAAAACTGAGAAGTGAAATATTGAGTTTCAAGCAGAGGCCTGATGAAAACTTATATTTGGCTTGAGAGAGATTCAAGTCATTACTGAGAGACTTTCCCCATCACCAGCAATCCAATGAAGTGTTGGCTACCTTTGTAGAAAATCTAGACCCACACACGAAAATTTTGCTAGACTCTGCATCGGGTGGGCAAGCCTTAGAGAAGACTTATGAAGAGCTGTACACTTTGTTGAATAGAATTGCTCAAGGAAATCCAGAGTGGCACAGAGAGTCATCGAAAGGGGCAGGAAAGAGATCAGGGTTGATAGAAGTAGATGGTGTGAATGCCTTGGCGGCACAGCTAGCTTCGTTCCAGCATCAGATGATGACTCAGTTCAACAAACTGAGTATGAACCAACAACAGGGTCAGGTTAATGCAGTTCAACAAGCTCCGAGTTGGTGTGAAATTTGTGGAAATAATGGGCACAATGCAGAATCTTGTGGAGCCAATCCGGAATCAGTCAATTTTGTTGGGAACGTGCAGAGGAACAATCAAAATTTTGGAAACAACTACAACAAAAATTGGCAGGGCCACCCGAATTTTTCTTGGGGTGGAAATCAAAAGCAAAGTTATCAGCAACCTCAACAGCAGCAGTATCAGCAGAATAGGCAGAATGATGGCCAGTTGAGCAGCAACATTGAGGAAACATTGCACAAAATCGTGGAGACCCAGACTCCGTTAGCAGAAAATCGTGGAGACCCAGACTCCGTTAGCAGAAAATCAGGCGAGGATGGCATCAGACTTGAAGAATCAGCAGTTGGCCACCCGCAATCTAGAGAAGCAGATGGGTCAGATAGCAGCTGCTCAAAACATGAGACCGCAGGGAGGACTACCAAGTGACACCGATCCTAACCCTTGCCAGGTCAATGCCATCAATCTGAGGAGTGACAAGTAATTAGCTGATGCAGTACCTAAAGAGAATAGAAATGAGGTGCAGCCAGAGTTGGGTAGACCAGGACCATCCACTGACAAGGGAGAGAATCAGAGTGCTGTGCAACAAAATGCACAATCTTTATTGCAGCCAGCACAAAGACCACCACCACCATTCCCTCAGAGATTCAGAAAGAGCAAGGAGGAGGAATGCTTCAAAAAGTTCTTTGAGATTTTCAAAGAACTTCACATAAATCTGTCTCTTATTGATGTTTTGCAGGGGATGCCCAAGTATGCTAAATACTTGAAGGATGTGATGGCCAATAAAGTCAGATTGGTGGATGTCCAAACAGTAGCACTGACAGAGGAGTACAGTCACAGGGTATTGAGCAAAATTCCAAAAAAGCTCAAGGACCTAGGGAGTTTTACCCTCCCCATACAAATTGGTAAAGCTGAGGTTCTACGAGCTTTTTGTGATCTAGGGGTAGCAGTTAGTCTAATGCCCCTATCTTTATTTAACACCCTGGGGTTGGGAAAACCGCGGCCAACAAGATTGATGCTGCAGCTGGCTGACAAGTCGCGAGTGGCACCGGATGGAATCATAGAGGACCTTCTCATCAAAGTAGGTAAGTTTATTATACCTGCTGATTTTATTATCTTAAATTTTCATGTTGATGACCAGGTACCCTTAATCTTGGGACGACCATTCTTGGCCACCGGAGGAGCGGTAATTGATTTAAGAGCAGGGACCCTGAAAATGAGGGTCGAGGATGAAGACGAACTCTTCCGAGTATACCAGGAAATGAACCCACCCACACACTACAGAAACCTTTGTAAGGTTAGTGTGTTGTCAGAGGATAAGTGTGGGGTGGTGGATTCCACAGGTCCATGGACAAAGGTAATGATAAATGTTCAGCCCGAGTCTGATAAAGGGCTTCATAGTGTGAAGAAGTTGGAGGAAGAGAGGAACAAAGTGGAGGTTGTTTCCTCTAAAAATCAAAAGAAAAGGAGATGGTTCTCGAAAGGGAACCCAGGTATGAGGATGTCCTGAAAAGGATAGTCCACGTCGTGCCGCGACGTAAAATAAGGCGCTGCTTGGGAGGCAACCCAAGGGTACCACAGGTACAATTTATGATTTTTGTTTGTGTTGATTTTGTTTATTTTCATCGTGTTTGTGTTTTTGGTGGAAATTTAAGCACAGATGGAGGGGAAGTCTGAGTACCCATGGAGGAGGAAGCTAACAAGCATGAAAGAGAAGAAGTGTGGGGTCAAACACCCACTTGTGAAAACTTGAAGAAAAGCATGTTGTTAGCTAGGCATAGAGGCTCAGGGAGTATTTCTTACCCTTTTTAATTTTAATTTGATGCTATGGGGACATAGCATGATTCAAGTGTGGGGTGAGGAAAATTTTAAAACTTTTTGTGCTTAATGATTTTGGTGAATTAGTGCTTGGGAGAAATATTGGAATAAAATTTTTGAATTAAGCATGATTTCATCACCCGTTGGTTTTTCTTTTCGGTTCTTTTCCGATGGGGGGTCTTTGAACCGAAGAATAAAAATTTTCTTTGTTTGTATATAGTGTTTTTAGTCATAGTTAGGGACTGTTTCCGATGATGGATGGATGACGATCGTCTTGAGGAAAAATTAGTCAATAGGTTTTGGGTTTTGAACCCGTAGCTAATTGATGGCTTGATGTTCTTGTTATGTGCTATACATGATTGTAGGATACAAGTGTGGTTAGTGTTGAAGCATGTAAGAAGTGTATAACTTTGTTTGAGACACTTAGGCTCTTGAATTTGACTCGATGTGATTGAAGCTTAATTTTGAATTCTTGTGATTAGCTGAGTTAAGGGTCTTCAGAATGTGTCTTGAATTGAGCATGTGCTGTGAGTGTAAGTTTTTCGAATCTTTCGTGTTATTGTGGAATGTCTAGAACTTGTCTGGTGTGTATATAAAACGAAATGAAGGATGTGAACTGTAGGAGATGATTTAGGCATTTCTTTGAATGAACCTAATTTTTATCCGTCACTTTGCCTACCTTGAATGTTGAATCCTAGTGAGCCCCATTGAGCCTTAAGCCTATTCTTTGATAGCTACAACATAAGCTTAATCCTTTTTCTTTCATTAGCCTTGAATTTGATCAAAAAACTCTTAAGCGCTTAAGTGAAAAATTCCAAAGAGTGAAGGAGTGAGAAGCATGAAAAAAAAAGAAAAGTAGCAGTTGTAAAAGTTGAGAAAGGTCAAGGGTGCACTTGTGCAAAAATGCCTGAGTATTAGTAGGGAGTAAGAAATAAATGAATGAAAAAGTTTCTTAAGTACCCCTTACTAATAAGCTGGGTGTGCTTAAAGAAATGGGAACAAGAAGAGAAAATTCAAGAGTGAAAAGAATGAGGAGGAATTAAGAAAAGAGATGTCCTTAATGAAGGCTGAAGTTATTAAAAGCGCTTGGGGAAGATAACCACTATTACTGGCCAGAATAGTACCTACCCGTCCCTTAGCTTACATTACAACCCATTAAGTCCTACTTGATCTTACGTTCATACATCCTTAAATTAGTGGAGTAAAATACTAAGGGCAAGCTTATAGTTCACTACATGATGCATGTGAATTCTTTGAGAGAGTGAGTGTAATTCTATGCATATACCCATACCTGTTGTGTTTTTAAAAACTTGTGAGTAAAAATGGGTAACTCACTTGTTGTGAGGGCACATGTTCAATGAAATATAACATTCATGTCGGATTTCTTGATCGGTTGATTTGCATGAGTTTGCTAAGATTGAGAGTCGATTCTTGAGGTTAGGAAGTCTTAACATAGTTGTATTTCATTTTAATGACTACATCGTGCATGCTCTATTTTTAACTTGTTATCTCAAATAATCATTATAGCCATAACTTGAATTATCTTGTTAAATTAGTTATGTGTGAGTCTTCATTTACATGAGATGTAAAAGGGTTGTTCGAGGATGAACAAGTCTTTAAGTGTGGGGTAGGTGATCTCGAGCAAAATAGCATGCTCGAGTGATGCTTTATAATTTAGTTTTGTCTTGTTTATCTACTTAATTATATGCATTCTCATGTATTTTTATGTAAATGTGAATATATATACTAACCAACATGATTAGTTCTTGTTTTTGTAGGTTTAAAATGATTTTTAGGAACTAATCTATGAGTTGGTGAAGTGGAGGCATGGAATCGGAAGTAAAACGCGAACGTCGGCAAGGAGGATGTGCGAAACAGCCCACCTGCGCGTTGGCAACGTGCCACGGCAGGCAGGCTGTGCGAGAAGGGTCGTGACCCGCCCTCAAACGCATTGTACAAGCAGCGTGACAAGTTGCCAACGCGGACAGCTGCTGCTTGGCGACTGTTTTGATTTCCAGATTGTCTACGCGATGCCTCCGTGTCACAGAGGCATATTGGCGCGATAACCTCCGTGGCACGGAGCTATTTCATACCAGGAATAATTTTATACACCTCACATTTACTATAAATAGGTCCCTTAGCTCCTAAAAATATTGTCACGATTTTATTCTAAAAAACCACCTAGGAGTGAAGGGAGAAGTGGGAGAACTCACCCAGGGTTCATCAATTTCATCTTCTCTTCTACCAATTCTTGTAAGTATGTTATTTTAACAATGTTTTCTTGTAATTTTACGAACTTGAGTGGCTAGAACCCTTCCTCTAGGGTTGAAGCCATAAGTTATGATTGTGTTTTTTGCGAATTTATTTTGGAATTGAGTTATTGATTGTTGTTTTGTCTTGCACTCTTAATTATGGTTGTTTTCATGATTGATCACCATGAAAACACACACGTTAAGCTTAGGTAAATGCTTGAGAAAGAAAATCTAGGCGAGAACAAAAGAATGTAGGAAGCAAGTTTACGGGATGAGAACATGAATTAACTTAGAAATGTCACTCCACCACTCGAAGAAGTAGTTGTGAAACTAAGTTGAGTTAAATGATTAGAAGTACGAGAGTCCCTAATCACATCCACGTAATTGAATTGCCCACGAATTAGCATGTCACATCACCACTAAACGATGTAGTTCTGAGGCTAGTTTGTCGTGTTTAGAGGCTCAAAGACCATGAACATGCAATTTTAATTATGTGAGATGACAATTGATAGTTTCATACTTAAACCATTGCAAATCGTAGTATCGCATGATTATCCGGCTTTAACTCTAGTTGCTTCTTGAATTATTTCAGAGTATTTCTGTGAACACCCCTAAATTTAATTAGACTTTATCGAAAACTTCTTTAATCAACACTTGCGAAAGTTAATATCACATTTAAATTTGATAATTAGCTAAATAGGTCCAGTCCCTGTGGGTTCGACATCCGGCTCTTAAAAAGGGTTATTATATTACTTGTACGACCCGTACACTTGCGGTTTCATCATAAGCTTCTCTTTCAACTCAATGAAAGCCTTCATACAAGCCTCGTCAATATGAAAATTCGCATCTTTTTTAACAACCGAATTAAAGGATAAGCTATCTTGGAAAAGTCTTTGATAAAACGACGATAAAATCCTGTATGTCGCAGAAAGCTCTAAATGCCCTTTGCAGTATTTGGAGGAGGTAGATGAGCTATGGCATCAATTTTCGCTTGGTCTACCTCTATCCCTTTCTCAGAAATTTGTGCCCAAGTACAATGCTTCGTTTTCCATAAAATGACACTTCTCCCAATTAAGCACCAAGTTTGTTTCCTCGCATCTCTTCAACACCTTATCCAGATGAACCAAGCAGTCCTCAAATGAATTTTCCACAACTGAGAAGTCATCCATGAAGACTTCCATAGTGTTCTCCACCATATCTAAAAAGATTAACATCATGTACCTCTGGAATTTAGCTGGGGCATTGCAAAGCCCAAATGGCATCCTTTTAAATGCAAAAGTTGCGTATAGACATGTAAATATGGTTTTCTCTTGATCCTCCGGGGCAATCAAAATTTGATTGTATCTTGAGTATCCATCCAAGAAACAATAATACTCTTTTCCAGCCAATTGATCTACCATTTGATCAATGAATGGGACTGGAAAATTATCCTTCTTGGTCCATGAGTTCAGCTTGCGGTAGTCCATACACACTTTCCATCCGGTGACTAGACATGTTGCAATCAACTCGTCTTTCTCATTTGGTACCGCCGTGATTCCCCCTTTCTTGGGCGCACATTGGACTGGGCTCACCCAACTGCTATCAGTTATCTGGTATACAACTCCCGCATCTAACCATTTGATGATCTCTTTCTTGATTACTTCCTATATCTGTGGGTTTAAGCGCCTCTGATGCTCAACTGAAGGGCTGCAATCTTTCTGAAGGTTGATCTTATGAGTGCAAATACCCTGAGGTATACCAATGATATCGGATATAGTCCTATCTATTGCTCGGATGTGCTTCCTTAACACTGTCAGAAGTGCTTCCACTTATTGTTTATTGAGCTTAGCTGAAATGATTACATGCAAAGTGTCGTTCGACCCAAGACACGCATACCTCAAATAGACAGGCAGCGACTTAAGCTCAAAAATTGATGGTGTGAGGATTGATGACTGACGGTGGAGTTGTTATATTCTTGAGGTCAAGGTCAAGCTTCCTGGGTTGGAAGGAGTAGGATCCTAGACTTTTTATTGTAAGACATGCCTCTTCTAGCCCTTCACTTCCTCTACCATCAATATTCAAGAGAATGTCTTCCAATGTCTCCTTGAAAAATGACTCCTCTGCTTCCCATTCTATATCTTCCTCATCAATATTGCTTGGGGTTAAAGTGGTATGTTCCTTAGTCGGCTTATGGGTTATCATGCTTTCCCTTGATTCCACTTGAGATGCTAACAAATTCATTCTCTCCTCAAGATGTCTGATGGACACTGCATGATCTCGCACTGTTTGAGTGAGATCTAAAGATCACTTTTTAGCTCTTAAATCCCTGAATCAGTTGAAACAACTTGTTCAAGAACCACTTCAAGCATTCTTTCAATGCAAGAGTATGATGACCCGTCACTCCCCTTATTACTTGATTCAGCTGTACAATCAGAGTTCCAACCTTGATTATCATCACAAGGATATTAACAACCTTGGTGGGCTTGTTGGTATCTCGAATGAAAACCCATCATGAAATTTGCTAACAACTCAATTTGTTTCATTACTACTATCAAAACAACATCTTTCTCTCCTCTTTTCTCCATATTTCATCCATCAGTCGGAGAGATTCAGTATAAAAAGACACTTTGGGGTTTCAAATTAGCCTTTTAAAAGGGCTCGTCTTCATGCCCTTAATCAGTCAACAAAACACACATCAAATGCAAAAGAAAAACAACACAAGATGCTTAATTAATTCAAATCAACTAACAACTAAAGGTTATCAAATCTCATTCCCTGGCAACGACGCCAAAATTGATAACGTCTAAATCCCCTCCTCACTAGGAGAAAATGTACACAGTTGTCGCAATATAATTACTCAACTCGTGAGTCGGGGTCGAATCCACAGGGAATGAAGATGATATCAATAAAAGTCATCTATCAAATAGCATCATTGTATTAAAACTAGGAAAGTAAATACCGGAGTTTGTAAGATCACACTATGAATTCAAATTCGATCAACGAAACAAGGCAACCAACTTTGAAGTTACAATATGAGAAAATACTAAGGGTGTGCTATTAACGGAGAATTTATAGGATTGGAGTTAACTAGAAAATCAAAGCATTACTTAATAAACATAATAGTCGTGGACAAAAAGATACCCTTTGTTTCTCAAGTAGTTGGGTATCTTTTGCGTCGGGTTTTCTCAAACCCCAAGATCCTATACACATCAAATACTACAACTTGGGTAAGAATTAAACTATCTCTAGCCTCAATTCTTTAATGGGTGCATGAAAATGGATTTTGTCTATCTCTATCCCAACCCCACATAATCAAAATCTGATTACCCACCATTGTTCTCTCACCCATATTCTATTCCTCTTTTTTAAGCAATAATAGAATAAGTAAACACAATCTATACTTGTAGTTATAGATATTTCGGTTATAATTTAGAGAAAATAATGGATTTATGTCAAATAAGTAATTCTAATATTAAACTAGCAACACCCAATCCATTTTAGCCCGTGTCATGCACACACCCTTAGCAAGGTGTTTAGCTATCCATAGATGAAGAACAAAGGATAAAACCAACATAGGAATTACTATCATTCATCATTAATAAGAAACTTCAAGACTCAATTTGTTCTTCAATGGAGGTTTTTACCTTAGAAAGATGAAGAAGATGAAGGAAAGAGCTCTCACTTCTCTCTATCTTTTTCTCTCTCTAAAATTACAACAATTAACTATTCAATATTCTGGAATGGAATGTTTTATTCTTTACAAAAGGTGCATAAAAATAGGGTAAAGTTGCTCCTCTTTTCTTGTGCTGGACGATTTTGCCCTTTTGAAGACGGTCTCACTTGCGTGACACCTGCATTTTCAGGTGCTGATCCGTGAGGTGCCGGTTGATCGCATCTAGGGATCAGTAAGTCCAGACATGATTCTACGCAGGTGCTTGCATTCCATAGGTGTGCCTTCCACTTCTAAGCAGCGCTCTCCTGCGTCTGGCTAGTGTTTCGCAGAAGTCATATTGTGAAATGCATGTCCATTTCTTTTAGTCCATGTTTTTTGTTCAGATTCTCACTTTCTCTATTTAAATTGAATACTTGCAAAAATCAAAAAGAAAGGTAATAAAATCTTCCTAAATGACTTGAAAACAAAGCAAAAGCTCATGATTAAAAGCCTAATGAGTTGGTAAATTACCAACTTATCAGTCTCTAATCTATTGAAGCCTTACAGAACAGGCACCACATTTCAAATATAACTAACAATTGGCTAAAATAAACTCATTCTTATTCTTCTCTCCTGTTCCTTCAATTTTTTGTGATTGCTTGATTACCTTTCCACTTCAGTCTTGTTGATTTGAAACCAATATCACCAGTTACAACTGATGATCTTGTTATTCTTCTTGGTCAATTGGATACTATTCTGCTACTTGGGAGCCCATGCTACATTAAATGTTACACCCCAAAAGTCCCTAAGACTAGACCTCAGATATGGATTATGAACTAGTAGAGAAACTAAAAAATTTCCTTAGTACGACTCGTGGAAGCATGGTTCAAGTCGTACCAAGAGCCATAGCAAGAAGTTCAGAGACGCAGCAAGTAAGTGGAAATTCAAACTACGAATCTTAGAACGACTCATGACATGGAGGTACGAGTCATACCAAGACTCAGGGTATGAGTCCAGAAAATTCAGCAGGAAGTTGGCAAGGAAACCACGACTGGATCCTATGGTTCGTACTAGGATGGTACGAGTCGTACTGAGGGGTCATAGGAAGGAGGTTTAGAGAATTATCCAGGGGAGGATCCATAGACGAGACTCAGTATGAGTTGTAGCAGGGTGATATGGATCGTGGTATGGGTCATATCATTGGGCAGTCTGTTTTTAAGTGCAAATTTCTATGGGTGTTTTCGTAACTTCCTATACTTTTAACTCCTAAACTAGGTCATTTTGGGATTCCTAAAGAGTGCATTAGAGGGTTTTACCTAGTCTAAACTCTCATTCCTCTCAAAAATACCATAGATTGAAGATCAAATCTCTTAAAGCTCTCAAGCAATTAGGATTCTTCTTCTTCGCAACTCTCTTAGGTCTCAAGTCTAAGTAAGAATCCTTCAAAGCCTAGGTATGTGGTGTCATGAATGGGGGATTTCGTCCACCTCATGCTCAATCCCAAGCTTAATTACATGATTTCAATTCCTTCAAGTCTCCAACTATGATTTTCATGAAATTTCTAGGGTTAGACCCTTTTTAATGAAAAACTTCAATGATCTTATATGAAATTGATTCTCTCATGATTCTATTTATGTGTTAGGATTATAATTACATTATCTCTATGAAAAGCTCTCATGAATCTCTACTTTCAATTTATAATAATTTACTCAATTATGTATGTATCTACTTTCAATTTATAATAATTTACTCAATTATGTATGAATCTCATGAATATCAAGCTTATGTATCATGACTGTATTTTAGCCTTGTTTTCATGGCTAGTTCACGTATGATAAGCAATTTATGAATTTCATGATCTCTAACTAGCCCATGCAAAATCAATTATGTTTCATGATTATAATTATGAGCACTATGCATGTTTTAGGAGTAGTATTTAGCACCAAATAGGCTGGGGTTTTGCGTACCCAAGTCTAAGAGCTACGTGCCACCATAGGTATGATAGGGTTCCTCGACAGAGAGTGTTTCCCTGCCTGAATGGACTCATGAGTGATATCACGCCTTCATTGTTCTTTGCTCTAGCAAGGCCTTGAACTGCTTTGCCAACTTGAGCGAGATAGTTGGGCATCATGGGCTCATTCATGATGGTGTTTGTCATGAGAATCTCTCGTTGTTCCTTGATCTTGGGCAGATTTATATGCCCAAGTGATACTCAAACGTATCATTTTTACCTTGTTTATTGTGCAATGTGTATATAATATCATGTAATTGGTAATAAAATGCGAATTTATACTAACCAACATGATTAGCATTTGTTTTGCAGGAAAATGTGATTTTTAGGAGCTAAAATGCATGTTGGAACTATGTCGGAGTTGGACTTGGATGCGAGCGTGGAAAAGACCCGGGAATGTAGGATTTATAGGGGCTCCGCGATGGCTCCGTGCCACGCTACCATCGCGGTAGCACACTGCCTGAGCAGGAATTAAATTTGCAATTTCCAGTGTGCCTGCGCGTCAGCTCCGTGGCACGGAGATAGGCCTCCGCGATGGCCTCCGTGCCACGTTGAGGTTAAATTACTGGACCCTGGAAATTCCAGTGAGGGTCCGCGTCCACGCCGTGTCACGGAGGCAAGGCTCCGCGTTGGCCTCCATGACACGTTGCTTGTTATTCCGGGAAAAATTTCCCACTAGTATAAATAGCACACTTAGGTTTATTTTAAGGAGGTTTTCAGTTTTTAGACTGAGTTCAGAAGTGGAGAGCAGGAACGTGGGTTAGTAGCAGTTGAAGATTGGAAAAGCTAAAGGATTTCTTCTCTTCCTTTCTTCTTTCTATCAATTGTACGTATGATTTACACTCATTTTAGGATGATCAATCCAAGAATGAGTGGCTAATTCTCTTTCTTGCTGAGGTTTTGAACATGTGTAATGAATTCTGATTTTCATTGATATGGTTTATTCTTCTTCTTTAATATTGTTCTATTAATTCTTGTTCTTTACTGCATTAGTGATTGGCCAACATTAATGTATATCTAAAAAGTTCAATTTCACTCGAGAGAGCAAGAAATTGGAAAGTTGTGAATTAATAGGGTATTGTTCTTAACTTGATTTGGGAAAATTGGGTTTTGATGTGCTTTCCTGATAGAAATATACTTGGAAGCCGTATTAGTCAAATTCGGAACCGGAATTGTAGTGCTAGGTCATAAATTGCATTTGATCACAGAAATGTAGACGGATGGTTTATGATTCTAAAGTGAAATTAAATACGAGAGTTTTAATTTCTAGGCAAATGTTCTTGGCTAGCAACATGAAGAAGAGAATTAACCAAAATTATCATGATTATCAAGTTCATTACTTGTTCTTAACCTTGGCATGTTCATATCCATTGTCTGAATTCAAAAGTAAATAGTCTGTATTAATTGTAGTATATAGTTTAGAAACAAAAATTCAATTACTCTTGGGTACGTTGTTGTTAGCATAATTAGAAGTTAAATAGAAATATAGTAAATTAGGCAATTTTACATATCTTGAGCCTCCTTGGATCGATACTTGGCTACTTAGCCACTTTATTACTTGTTTGACCACGTGCACTTGCGTGTCGGTTTTTACCCGTACCCCAAAGCACCGAGCAAGTTTTTGGCGCCGTTGCCGGGGAGGCTAGGCGATTTGTAAAATTGTGTTTAGTGTAAATTTACTGTATTTGTATTTTTATTTTCTTAAGTGTTAACAACTTGGTCTTAGCCTGTATTTTGCAGATTTTGTTTCTGTGAACACTGGCGAGGGACAAAGATCTGGTGGAATCTTACTTAGAGCCCGAGCGTGAATTTCATAGCCAACGTAGAGAAGCTCTTCGAAAGAAGCTGCAGTTGCTTCAACAGACTATGATGGAGCAACCAAATCCACCAGTTGTTAGGGCAGTTTTAGTGCCCGATGAAGCAGCAGCAAGGCCGGTTCGCGAGGTGGCAATCCCACACGCTAATAATGTCCATTCTAGCATCCGCAAACCAGAGCCTGGAGGGAGGTTTGAATTAAAGCAGAATATGGTGCAACTTTTGCACACAAGTGGGCAATTTACCGGTCTCCCTCACGAAGATCCACAACAACATATCCAGAACTTTTTGGAGATAAGTGACACTTATATACCCGCTGGAGTGTCACCTGATTATGTTCGGCTCACTTTATTTCCATTTTCCTTACTTGGTGAAGCCAAGAGGTGGTTAAAAGCTGAACCACCCAACTCTATATCAACATGGGATGATCTTGCACGGAAGTTTCTTGTTAGATTTTTCCCTTCTGGTAAAATAGCCAGGCTTAGGAGTCAAATCCTAAGTTTTAAACAGAGGGAAGGGGAAAATCTATATCAAGCCTGGGAAAGATTCAAATCCATGTTGTGGGACTGTCCTCACCATCATCAGTCCAATGAGGTGTTGGTACACACTTTTATTGAGGGTTTGGAACCCCACACTAAAATTCTGTTAGATTCAGCAGCTGGAGGGCAAGTGCTGCAGAAGACTTATGAGGAGCTGTACACTTTGCTCAACCGAATTTCACAAGGCAATCCAGAATGGAATGCATATTCTTCAAGAGGTGGAGCAAGGAAAGCAGCGGGAGTGCTTGAAGTGGATGGATTCACAGCTATCGCTGCACAGATAGCTGCTTTGCAAAATCAGTTAAACACTCACTTCAGCAATATCAATTCGAACCAGCCTTCAGTTTCAGTCAATGCAGTTCAACAAATGTGGTGTGAAGTGTGTGGTAGTAGTGAGCATTCAGCTGAATGCTGTGGTACAAATCCTGATTCTGTTAACTTTGTGGGCAATGCACAGAGAAATCAACAGGAGTTTGGTGGTGGCTACAACTTAAATTGGAGGAACCATCCGAATTTTTCGTGGGGTAGCAACAATCAACAAGGTCAGAGTTCAGGGCAGGGTATGCACAGAAACCAAGGAGGGCAACAAAATTATCAAGCTCAATTTAGAAATCACAATGCCCCTCCTCCACCACCATCACCGACTATTGAGGAGATGTTCAAAACCATGATCGCTAATCAGGCACAATTGCAGGCTGACTATGTCAAATTGGCAGCCGAAGTGAAAAACAATCAATTGGCGACCAAGGCTCTTGAATATCAGTTTGGGCAATTTGCTAGTGCCCAAAATACTAGACCCAGAGGAGGACTACCTAGCGACACGGATCCAAATCCGAAGCAGGTTAATGCAGTGACCACGAGGAGTGGTTTACAATTAAAGGAGGTGGAACCAGAAAGACCGCCTCAAAAGTCAGGAGCAGCAGATGTTGAGGGAGAGCAAAGTTCTGATAAGGGGAAGAGTAAAGAAGCTGAACCAGAAAGGCCTCCACCCCTGTCCCCTCAACGACTTAAGAAACACAAGGAGGAGGCGTGTTTCCAGAAATTCATGGAGGTACTTAAACAGGTACATGTTAACTTACCTCTTGTTGATGTCTTGCAGGGAGTGCCAAAATATGCGAAGTATATTAAAGACATCGTGGCTAACAAAAGTCGTTTGACTGAGTATGCCACGGTAGCTTTAACGGAGGAATGCACTTCCCGTATTCAGAATAGGTTGCCCACAAAACTGAAAGACCCTGGAAGTTTCACTATCCAGCTGACTATTGGGCAAAGTATCCAAGCGCGTGGATTATGCGACTTGGGGGCAAGTATAAATCTGATGCCTTCTTCGGTATTCAGAAAGTTAGGTCTAGGGAGTCCTAGACCTACAACGGTAATCTTGCAGCTAGCAGACAGGTCTTTGGCTAAGCCGGATGGCATTGTTGAGGATGTGTTGGTGCAAGTAGGCTCCCTCATTTTTCTGGTCGATTTTATTGTTCTGGACTTTGAACCAGATGCTGAAGTGCCATTTATTTTGGGACGACCCTTTTTGGCAACCGGAAAAGCATTAATCGATGTAGCTGCGGGTCAACTCACGATGCGAGCACATGACAAGGTCGAAGTATTCGACGTGTACAAGGTACCTAAGCTCCCGACTGTTTATAAGGATCTCTCGGTGATCAACGTAATTGATCATGGGAAGGCTAACAGATTGAGTGATTCCCGAGAGTTACTAGGTAGGCCACCGGACAAGGTAGAGCACTACTGGGGGGATGATCATGATCGGGACAAATCGTCCATCTCCCTAGTAGATAAATGAGCTTAAAGGACGTCGAGCCGCGATGGTAAACCAGGCGCTGCATGAGAGGCAACCCGTGAAAAATATTTTCTTTCTTTCTTTTTGGTGTAAATAATTTTTACTTTTCTTTTCTTTTTCTTGACTAGGTTTAGATTTGCATTTTAGTTAGTATCTTTTATTTTTAGTTAGGGAAATCTATTAATTTAACCAATTTTTGTTTAGTGAGGTGATTTTCAGGTATAACGGAGGAAATATACATGGAATCGAGAAAATGAGGCGAGGTATGAAAATTAAATTTATTGGTGAAACAGAGCACTGGCACGTTGGCGCCGTGTCACAGAGGCAATGCTCCGCGTTGGCCTCCGTGACACGTTGAAGGCAAATCTGGATTTTTCAAAATTCCAGTAAGCCAACGCGTTGGCTCCGTGTCACAGAGGAGGGGCTCCGCATTACCCTCCGTGACACGTTGCCCTTTATCCAGTGCCGGGTCACACCGGGTTTCCGGGTGACCCGCGTGTTTCCTTTAAATAATAACCCCGATTTCGCCCCAAATTCCCCCATTCCCTCTTCCCTCCGCGACCAAACACCCATTTCCCCCTCCCCAAGCAACGTGCCACGTTGATAGGCAAAGAAAAACGTCAAGTTTCTTCGATTCTTCAATTCTAAGGTATGTTTTCATCGTCTAACTCAATATTTTGGCGATTTTTGTCAAATTTGGGCATATAAGGTGAGAAATATCACCCTAGGTAGAAATTGAACATGATATTGAATTATTTTGTGATTGATTTTTGTTCGGATTGTTGTATTTGGCGTTTGAACTTGTCGATTATGTAAATAATTCGAAATTGATTGTCGAATTGTATTTTAGGGCTTGGGTTGTTGAAGTCGACTTGGGCAACTTGATAGTTTGGTGAAATTGATGCCGGGGTGTGTTTATTATTTGAGATAAGTCATGGTAAATCTTGTATAACTGTTAAAAGATGACTAATTCTCCAATTTTTGTGGGAAAATGCATAATGTGTGAATTGGTTAGATTGTTAGATTAGCTTGTATATAAAATATTTTTCTAGTTGTTTTTAGTTTGTGGTTGTTTTGTTGCTTGTGCGATGGTTGAATTGCTAGCGATAGTAGGATTGGGAATTCGCTGTATGAAGTCTGAGTAGTACGCTAACCATTATGCTGTCAAAATTTTGTTACGAACGCACTAAGCAATATGTGTATAGTTGTTTGTGTTTGGGGTTGTAAATAGAGCTATCCTTGCTGAAATTTTGTAAATATTGTTAAGGACTAAGTGTGGGGTAAATTTTGTGTAACCCAACCTTAGCCGAAGCTAACAACTATTGTTATACCCCGTAGAATTCCCGGCACTTAGATGACCTATTCGCACGTTGGTTAAGCATAATTGAAAGCCATACGTCTAGGGAAAGGCCCGGGAAAAGATCAGACGAGAAACCTGTCAAACCATCGCGGGAGGAGCCGAGGCAGAGCCCCTCCGCGATGGCAGCGTGTCACGGAGGTGAGGCCTCCGCGATGGCTCCGTGACACGTTGCCCAGGTTCAGGCCCAAGTATATAAGCCCCACTTCGGCTTAAAATTCATTTCTTCATTAGTAAATTTCCAGAAACGCTGTGAACCGAGGGAAGACGAAGAAAATTGAATATTTTCGTCCGATTACGCTGCCAAACGCTGCCCAAACCCAAATTAATCCTAGATACCAAGGTATTTAGCAGCAGAGAGATTTTCTACGGAGTTAGTTTCGCAAAATACAGCCGACAAATCGGCGAGCCGCCGAACTAAAGTAAGTAGAATTGCTCTAAATTAATGTCTATGTGTTCCTAGCTGAGAAGTAAATAATTCTCCCTTCTGGGCTGCTGGAAAATAGCGAGTTTTTGACCGTCTTTCGATAAGCCTAAGTTTAGGCTATAAATTAAATCGAAAGTAACGTCGCTCTTTACAATAATGTTGTATTTAGTATTGATTGACGTATTTATGAATGCAGTTGGGAGAAAATAGTTGAAGTACCGGCCGAGCCTCGTCCGACGGACGAATAGTCGAAGATAAGGTATGTAAAGTTAGTTTCCTTCGGCAAGTTAAGTAATATCAGTATAGCGTAATAAATTACGGACCAGTAGAATGTTCAGAAGACGAGTATTGCGTTATTATGAATGGTGGTACGATGTGAGAAACATTGGGTTGTAATGTGTATGAAACCTAACGGTATGAAATAGATTCTAACGCAAGCGTTAGAAATTACCCAGTATATTCAGTGTATGATGTAATATGCCATGTTAAGATATTGTTGTGTTCAACTGAAACCCCGTGAAGTAGTACAATATTCGTAAAGCACTTCAGAAATAGAATAGCAGACTAAAATGAAGTTCAGAAAGTATGTCAGGATTAGTAAATCCTGTTACTATAGAAAGTTAGTATACAGCGTAGACTAGCAGAAAGATTATATTCGTACATACATATATATAGTACTTCCAGCCTCAGCATGTATTAAGTATGTACTTATTTCTATCATTAGTCCAGCATATAGTGTATACAGAAACTTAGTAAACAGCAGAATTTTCAGCAGAAACATTACCTTATAGCATTTGCTCAGTACAGCCCGGCAGGAGACTATGTTCCTATTTATACATCTTTACCTGCCTCAGCACGTATTAAATACGTACAGATTGCTATCATTAGCCCAGCATGTAATATATATGATACTTTACCCTTAGTAGCCTCAGCATGTGAGATACACAGACAGTATTACCAGTTGAGACCGTTGTATTGTTTGGGGTTGGATTACCTAGCATCTATGACCGCCCAGGGTTAATAGCTGTATCGACTTGTCCGCCAGAGGACGAGGATACGTCACTCTACGGAGTGGCGTGCCGTCCCGCCAGGGGACGAAGATGGGATGCCAGTTTTTCCCCATATTTGTGCCTTGATCGGCCTTACATACCCCAGTCGAGCGGATACGCCCGGGTGCAGATTCAGGAGTCCACCGGACTCAGATACAGTTATAGTCAGGGGCTCAGCGAGCCCAAGTGCATACCCAGCGGACCGACAGGATGCTTACAGCCAGTATAGGAGATGGGTTGACCGGGGTAGGGGTATAGATTCTGTGTTGATTGTACCTCCCGGCTTATGGGGGCCGGGTAAGGTTGTGTATGCCATGTTATGTTATGTATGTTATGCTATATTACAGTAGATACAAGCAGATTAGTAGTAGAATGATACGTCTCCAGGTATGATTCCTACCCCCTTCAGTATGATTAAGAACAGGTACGATCTACACTATCAGACAGTTATCTACTCCTTCTTATTTCAGTTTTGACAGTTATGTTATTGATTTCAGATATCCCTTCAGTTCTTACAGATTCAGTTAGCTCCTACTATTCAGAATTTTTAGTTATATTACTTGTATTCAGCTGTATTTAGTTTGCTTTACATACTCAGTACTAGCGGTACTGACGCCCAGTGGGGCGCTGCATTACTTGCCTGCAGGTACCCATAGCCGAGCAGGCGATACCACGTGATCCCCATCAGCGGTTGAGTATTCAGCTCCTGTCATCCGGAGACTGAATTTCTAGAGGTGTAGTTCAGTTTCTTTTGTTATACAGTATGGGTAGGTCGGGGCCCTGTCCCGATCATTTCTATTATCTTTCCTAGAGGCTTGTAGTCTGTTTATATTCCCTGTGGTCAGATGAGCCAGTCGTGAGAGGCCGTGCAGTTGTATAGTTGCCTTTACTACTTCTTTATTTTGTAATGGCCATGTGGGGCCATAGTTTACCAGTAGTGGTGACCTTGCCGGTCACGTAGCTTTTCAGTATGTTATGCTTGAGTTGCAGATAACTAGACAGCATGGTGGCCTTGTCGGCCCGCATAGGTTCCCCTGAATCGCCTTGTTTCTGGTCAGCTGTAGTATAGGTACAGAAGGCTATAGGCCAATGGGCTGGGGGCTGTATTTACAGCCGCTATATAGCCCTTTGTTTCCAGAAATTTGAGCTAGAGCCAGCCAGGCGCCAGATGCGCCCAGGCTTAACAGTTCAGCAGGTCAGGTCTTAGTAGGGCACCAGGTGCCAGTCATACCCCCCAAGGTGGGGCGTGACAAACTTGGTATCAGAGCAGGTCGTATCCCAGGGAGTCTGCAAGCCGTGCTAAGTAGAGTCCTGTCCATGGATGTGTTGTGCACCACATACTATGGGTAGGAGGCTGCAAGGCATGATAGGATGGTTGTCTTTTATTCTGATTCAGTCGTGCTATAGAGCTGTACAGTATAGGGTTGAATTCCTAAAAATCTTACCATATTCTTTGGTTACAGATAATGTCAGACCAGCGCCATCCTATTACAGGTCGGAACTTAGACATCGCAGCAGGAGAAGGCACCAGCAGGATGCCTCTCCCTCATTTGGAGACAGCCCGATCAGAGGGCCCTACAGAGGCTTCATCTCAGCCTCCTCAGCAGTCTCCACCACGTCAGGAGTCACTTGGGGCGACATTACCTTCAGCAGCCCCTATATTGACTCCTTCTGATCAAGAGGTTAGGAGTGCTGTAGTTTTGTTAGCACAGATGATGGCTGCTCAGCGTTAGCCAATGCCATCTACAGCTGCAGAATCATCAGGAGGGCCCGGTAGTTCGAGGGTCCGAGAATTCTTAGCCCTGAATACCCCACAGTTCACAGGCACGGACCGAACAGAGGACCCCCAGGATTTTCTGGATCAGATGTAGAGAATCTTCAGGGTTATGCATGCCATGTCTATCGAGTCAGTTGAGTTGGCCGCATTCCGGTTACGGGATATTGCGGTGTTATGGTACGAAAGCTGGGAAAGGTCCCGAGGGAGAGATGTTTCCCCTCCCACCTGGTCCAGCTTTTCAGGGGCCTTTTTGGATCATTATTTGCCGCGGGAGATTCGACAGGCCCGGGTAGACCAGTTCCTACATCTAGAACAGGGGGCCATGAGTGTTCGGGAATATTCTTTGCAGTTTGATTCTCTAGCCCGATATGCACCGGCCTTCGTTGATACCATGGCATCCAGAGTGCATCGCTTCATTACGGGCTTGAATCCAGAATATGTTGAGATTTGTACTACAGCTACACTGCGAGAGGACATGGATATTGCTCGTATTCAGGAATTTGCTCAGAATATTGAGGGCATCAGACAGCGGCAAAGAGAGGTCAAAAGGGTTAATCAGGAACAGCGTCGCCGGGACAGGCCAGTTGAATTACAGGGAGAGGCCCGGGGAGGACCCAGGCCCCGAATGTCAGACAGGCCGCCCAGGCCCCCGCCTCTGCCACAGTCACGGGGGGTAGATCCAGCCGCAGGGGACAGTCAGGGACTGGTAGAGGCTCGCAGATGGCAGATTCACCATCACAGAGGAGGGCAGAGCAGAGTAGGTATACCCTACCACTTTGCCCTATATGCAATCGACGTCATTCTGGAGCATGCAGATATGGCTCCACCGCATGTTATATTTATGGCCAAGAAGGCCATTTGATGAAAGATTGCCCAGCCAGAGGTCGTGAGGACCGGGATAGACAGGATAGGGCATCAATAGGATCACGAGCTACAACATCCTCGACGGGGCGTAGGCCCTCAGTTTCAGCAGGCAGGGGTCGAGGCAGATCAGGGGCCTCCAGTATAGGTGCGGGTCCAAGCCGCACATATGCCTTACCAGGGAGGCAAGATTCAGAGGCATCGCCTGATGTTGTGACAGGTATGCTAACTATCTGCTCACACCCTGCTTATGTATTAATTGATCCAGGGTCTACTTTGTCCTATATTACTCCATTTGTGGCACGGAAGTTTAGTATTGTACCAGAATCATTACGGCAACCCTTCTTGGTATCTACGCCCGTCGGTGACTCTATCACAGCTAGCCAAATCTACCGCGGGTGTACAGTAGAGGTTGTTGACCGTCAAACCACAGTAGATCTGGTCGAGTTAGAAATGATAGACTTCGATGCCATAATGGGTATGGACTGGTTAGTGCCATGCTTTGCCAATGTTGAATGTTGGACCAAAACGGTCCGATTCCACTTCCCGGGGGAAGCAGTACGGGAGTGGAAGGGCAACACCACGACGCCAAAAGGTAGGTTTATTTCCTACCTTCGAGCGAGGAAGTTGATATCTAAGGGGTGCATTTACCATCTTGTCAGAGTTCAGGATGTCCAAGCAGAATCTCCGACACTCCAGTCTGTTCCAGTGGTAAATGAATTCCCAGATGTATTTCCTGATGAGTTACCTGGTCTTCCCCCAGAAAGGGAAATAGACTTCACTATTGACTTGCTACCAGGCACTCAGCCAATATCAATACCTCCTTATCGTATGGCTCCTGCAGAACTCAGAGAATTAAAGGAGCAGTTGAAAGACCTGTTAGATAAAGGTTTTATTAGGCCGAGTACTTCCTTGTGGGGTGCGCCAGTCTTGTTTGTGAGAAAGAAAGATGGCTCGCTCCGAATGTGCATAGATTATCGGCAGCTAAACAAAGTTACAGTAAAGAACAAGAATCCGCTTCCCAGAATTGATGACTTATTTGATCAGCTACAGGGAGCCAGATACTTTTGTAAGATTGACTTGCGGTCCGGATATCACCAGGTCCGAGTACGTGAGAGGGACATCCCTAAGACAGCATTCAGGACCCGATATGGACATTTTGAATTTCTGGTTATGTCCTTCGGGCTAACAAATGCCCCAGCAGTCTTTATGGACCTGATGAACAGTATTTTCAGACCCTTCCTGGACTTGTTCGTGATAGTATTCATTGATGATATTCTGGTGTATTCTCGCTCTGAAGCAGATCACCGGACTCATTTGCGACCAGTGCTCCAGATTCTCAGGGACCGCCAGTTGTATGCTAAGTTTTCGAAGTGTGAATTCTGGCTTAACTCAGTGGCCTTTTTAGGGCATATTGTCTCAGACGCTGGTATACAGGTAGATAAGCAGAAGATAGAAGCAGTTAAGTCATGGCCTAGGCCTACTACCCCGACTGAAGTTCGTAGTTTTCTGGGGTTAGCAGGGTATTATCGGAGATTCGTTGAGGGATTCTCAACCATTGCAGCACCTTTAACTAAATTGACACAGAAAGCGGCAAAGTTTCAGTGGACGGAGGCATGCGAGCAGAGTTTCCAGGAATTGAAAGACAGGTTAACCTTCGCCCCAGTACTAGCACTGCCGGAAGGCACAAAAGGTTATTCAGTCTATTGCGACGCGTCAGGTGTCGGATTGGGTTGTGTGTTGATGCAGCATGGTAGAGTAATTGCATATGCCTCCAGACAGCTGAGAAAACACGAAAAGAATTACCCTACCCATGACCTGGAATTGGCCGCAGTAATTCATGCCTTGAAGATGTGGAGGCATTATCTGTACGGCGTCCATGTTGATATTTATACAGATCATAAAAGTTTACAGTACATTTTTACCCAGAGGGAGTTGAATCTGCGGCAACGCCGCTGGTTAGAGTTGTTGAAAGACTATGATGTGAATATTTTGTACCACCCCGGAAAAGCTAATGTGGTAGCAGATGCCCTGAGTCGTAAGTCAATGGGGAGTTTGGCGTATTTGCGACCCGAGAAACAGAAATTAGCTAAAGAAATTCATCAGTTAGCTGGCCTAACCGTTCGAGTAGTAGAAACAGAAAATAATGGAGCAGTAATTCAGAATTCTGCAGTGTCACCATTAGTTACAGAGGTAAAAGAACGGCAGTATGAGGATCCCGATTTAGCCCAGCTCAGAGATAGAGTTCAGAAGGGTAAGGAGCCAGATTTTCAGATAACCGAGGATGGTGTGCTACATTGTAAGGGCCGCCTTTGTGTCCCGAATGTCGCAGGACTTCGTGGGCAGATCATGTATGAGGTACACTACGCTCGCTATTCCCTTCACCCAGGGGCGACGAAAATGTACCACGACATCAAAGACATCTACTGGTGGCCAGGTATGAAAACTGAGATAGCTGAATTTGTATCTAGATGTGCTAATTGTCAGCAGGTGAAAGCAGAACACCAGAAACCGGGTGGTTTGACTCAGGAGATAATGATACCTATGTGGAAATGGGAAGTAATAAACATGGATTTTGTAACAGGGTTACCCCGTACTAGACGCAGAAATGATTCCATTTGGGTAATAGTTGACAGACTGACAAAATCTGCTCATTTCCTGCCAGTAAGGGCTACCTTCTCAGCTGAGGATTATGCCGAATTGTATATCAGAGAAATAGTTAGATTGCATGGCGTGCCGGTATCTATCATTTCAGACAGGGGAGCACAGTTTACAGCTAGATTCTGGCAATCGTTTCAGAAAGGTTTGGGAACGCAGATTAATTTGAGCACAACATTCCATCCTCAAACAGATGGGCAGGCCGAACGTACAATTCAGACGCTCGAAGATATGTTACGAGCGTGTGTGTTAGATTTTGGGGGTAGCTGGGATGAACATCTTTCGTTAATTGAATTTGCTTATAATAACAGCTACCATTCAGCTATTCAGATGGCGCCTTTTGAGGCATTGTACGGGCGAAAATGTAGATCGCCAGTGGGCTGGTTTGAAATAGGAGAATCAGCATTAATTGGCCCATACATTGTTCGACAGTCCGAGGAAAAGATAAAACTTATCCGAGAACGTTTACTGACCGCTCGGAGCCGTCAGAAGTCATATGCAGATAGACGGCGCAGAAATCTAGAATTTTCGGTAAACGACTGGGTATATCTGAAAGTGTCCCCGATGAAAGGGGTAATGAGGTTTGGCAAGAAGGGCAAGCTTAGCCCAAGATTCATTGGGCCGTATCAGGTTCGGCGAAGAATAGGCAGCGTGGCATACGAGTTGAACTTGCCTCCAGAATTAGCGTCAGTACACCCAGTATTCCACGTTTCCATGTTAAGAAAGTTCGTAGGGGACCCTTCTACAGTAGTTCCAGTCTAGGATGTTCAGGTCACAGAGGAGTTAGCCTACGAAGAGGTTCCCGTAGCTATCTTAGACAGACAGATTCGCAGGCTGAGAACTAAAGATGTTGCATCTGTCAAGGTATTGTGGCGTAACAGAAATCGGGAAGAAATGACGTGGGAGGCTGAAGAAGATATGAAAACCAGATACCCTCACTTATTTCAGGCCTAGTCAGACGACAGGTATGTCCGTATCATTATTTACACAGTACTTTATGGTATGTATGTTGTAAATGATAAAGAAAGAAGTGATATTTAGTTGTCCAGTGGATTGTAGAATATTGTGTGCAGTGCCTGTGTTGGACTTTTTCTGCGTTTCAGGTCTTTGCGATAGTCCATATTACAGGGGAAACTCTACCAAAATTTTTCCAGAAACTAGAATAAGCAGTCCTCTAGATAGCAGTATACATTCGAGGACGAATGTTCCTAAGGGGGGGAGACTGTTATACCCCGTAGAATTCTCGGCACTTAGATGACCTATTCGCACGTTGGTTAAGCATATTTGAAAGCCATACGTGCTAGGGAAAGGCCCGGGAAAAGATCGGATGAGAAACCTGTCAAACCATCACGGGAGGAGCCGAGGCAGAGCCCCTCCGCGATGGCAGCGTGTCACGGAGGTGAGGCCTCCGCGATGGCTCCGTGACACGTTGCCCAGGTTCAGGCCCAAGTATATAAGCCCCACTTCGGCTTAAAATTCATTTCTTCATTAGTAAATTTCCAGAAACGCTGTGAACCGAGGGAAGACGAAGAAAATTAAATATTTTCGTCCGATTACGCTGCCAAACGCTGCCCAAACCCAAATTAATCCTAGATACTAAGGTATTTAGCAGCAGAGAGCGTTTCTACGGAGTTAGTTTCGCAAAATACGACCGACAAATTGGCGAGCCGCCGAACTAAAGTAAGTAGAATTGCTCTAAATTAATGTCTATGTGTTCCTAGCTGAGAAGTAAATAATTCTCCCTTCTGGGCCGCTGGAAAATAGCGAGTTTTTGACCGTCTTTCGATAAGCCTAAGTTTAGGCTATAAATTAAATCGAAAGTAACGTCGCTCTTTACAATAATGTTGTATTTAGTATTGATTGACGTATTTATGAATGCAGTTGGGATAAAATAGTTGAAGTACCAGCCGAACCTCGTCCGACGGACGAATAGTCGAAGATAAGGTATGTAAAGTTAGTTTCCTTCGGCAAGTTAAGTAATATCAGTATAGCGTAATAAATTACGGACCAGTAGAATGTTCAGAAGACGAGTATTGCGTTATTATGAATGGTGGTACGATGTGAGAAACATTGGGTTGTAATGTGTATGAAACCTAACGGTATGAAATAGATTCTAACGCAAGCGTTAGAAATTACCCAGTATATTCAGTGTATGATGTAATATGCCATGTTAAGATATTGTTGTGTTCAACTGAAACCCCGTGAAGTAGTACAGTATCCGTAAAGCACTTCAGAAATAGAACAGCAGACTAAAATGAAGTTCAGAAAGTATGTCAGCATTAGTAAATCCTGTTACTATAGAAAGTTAGTATACAGCGTAGACTAGCAGAAAGATTATATTCGTACATACATATATATAGTACTTCCAGCCTCAACATGTATTAAGTATGTACTTATTTCTATCATTAGTCCAGCATATAGTGTATACAGAAACTTAGTAAACAGCAGAATTTTCAGCAGAAACATTACCTTATAGCATTTGCTCAGTACAGCCCGGCAGGAGACTATGTTCCTATTTATACATCTTTACCTGCCTCAGCACGTATTAAATACGTACAGATTGCTATCATTAGCCCAGCATGTAATATATATGATACTTTACCCTTAGTAGCCTCAGCATGTGAGATACACAGACAGTATTACCAGTTGAGACCGTTGTATTGTTTGGGGTTGGATTACCTAGCATCTATGACCGCCCAGGGTTAATAGCTGTATCGACTTGTCCGCCAGAGGATGAGGATACGTCACTCTACGGAGTGGCGTGCCGTCCCGCCAGGGGACGAAGATGGGATGCCAGTTTTTCCCCATATTTGTGCCTTGATCGGCCTTACACACCCAGTCGAGCGGATACGCCCGGGTGCAGATTCAGGAGTCCACCGGACTCAGATACAGTTATAGTCAGGGGCTCAGCGAGCCCAAGTGCATACCCAGCGGACCGGCAGGATGCTTACAGCCAGTATAGGAGATGGGTTGACCGGGGTAGGGGTATAGATTCTATGTTGATTGTACCTCCCGGCTTATGGGGGCCGGGTAAGGTTGTGTATGCCATGTTATGTTATGTATGTTATGCTATATTACAGTAGATACGAGCAGATTAGTAGTAAAATGATACGTCTCCAGGTATGATTCCTACCCCCTTCAGTATGATTAAGAACAGGTACGATCTACACTATTAGACAGTTATCTACTCCTTCTTATTTCAGTTTTGACAGTTATGTTATTGATTTCAGATATCCCTTCAGTTCTTACAGATTCCGTTAGCTCCTACTATTCAGAATTTTTAGTTATATTACTTGTATTCAGCTGTATTCAGTTTGCTTTACATACTCAGTACCAGCGGTACTGACGCCCAGTGGGGCGCTGCATTACTTGCCTGCAGGTACCCATAGCCGAGCAGGCGATACCACGTGATCCCCATCAGCAGTTGAGTATTCAGCTCCTGTCATCCGGAGACTGAATTTCTAGAGGTGTAGTTCAGTTTCTTTTGTTATACAGTATGGGTAGGTCGGGGCCCTGTCCCGATCATTTCTATTATCTTTCCTAGAGGCTTGCAGTCTGTTTATATTCCCTGTGGTCAGATGAGCCGGTCGTGAGAGGCCGTGCAGTTGTATAGTTTCCTTTACTACTTCTTTCTTTTGTAATGGCCATGTGGGGCCATAGTTTACCAGTAGTGGTGACCTTGCCGGTCACGTAGCTTTTCAGTATGTTATGCTTGAGTTGCAGATAACTAGACAGCATGGTGGCCTTGTCGGCTCGCATAGGTTCCCCTGAATAGCCTTATTTCTGGTCAGCTGTAGTATAGGTACAGAAGGCTATAGGCCAATGGGCCGGGGGCTGTATTTACAGCCGCTATATAGCCCTTTGTTTCCAGAAATTTGAGCTAGAGCCAGCCAGGCGCCAGATGCGCCCAGGCTTAACAGTTCAGCAGGTCAGGTCTTAGTAGGGCACCAGGTGCCAGTCATACCCCCCAAGGTGGGGCGTGACAACTATTTAGCTTAACGTTGTGCTTGTTTGTGTAAATTGACAGGTACAATGGCTAGCAGGCAAGACAAAGGCAAGGGTGCTTCTACCTCAGGCACTGGAAGGAAACGGATGAGACTGGGCACTGCAGTCCCAGCTGCACCCGCTGTTCCGCGCGGCCAACACTGCCGATACGGAACACGATGGGTCACCGATGAAGGGAAGAAATGGTACGCAAAGCATAAGGAGAACAAGTACTTCCCCGAGGAACATATTGCTAGGGAACCACTTGCACAGGAGTTCCCTCGCATTGTACAGAGGATTGAGGCAGCTGGGGTCAACTTTATTTTTCAGGAGCCCAAGGAGTGCAACCTTCATTTGGTCCAGGAATTTTATGCCAACTGGAACCCGGCCATCAGAAGCCACACTATTAAAATCAGAGGGCAGATTGTCACTCTGGAACCCCAGCAGCTGAATGCCATCGTTGGAGCGCGGGACACAGACGCCCACATTCTCCGCCAGCTAAACATCACCCCATCGTACGCCGACATCAGATGTACGTTGTGTGGGGCTCGATCCACAGCCCGATGGAGTAGACACAAGGAGAGGGGTTACCACCAGACTCTGCCCTATTCGCAGATGAACAGGGAGGCCAGAATCTGGCTAAAAATTGTGTGTTCGTGCTTGATCCCGGGAGTTCATATGACAGACGTGACCCGGGACCGTGTCTGCTTGGTGTATGCCCTTATGAAAGGGCTTGAGATTAATGTTGGGGCGGTCATAATATCCGCCATGAAGAGAGCCAGACTGCACCAGGGTCACAGATACGGATTTGGCGGACTTATCACCACCTTCCTCCGAGGCCTCGACATTGACGAAGAAGCCTTGGATTACATTCCGCAGCTAGAGCGGAGGGACCTTGATGTGACAAAGACTAAGGCCCCCGACACTACACACGGACCCGTGCTGACTTTGGGCGAGCGACATGCTCGTGACGATCAGTACATGGCCCGTATGTTCGGCATGCAGATGCTGCAGCTACGGATAGGTGGGAGACCAGCCACCGAGGAGGAGTTATGGCAGCTGGAGCTGGACTACCCCTTTGGCGAGAATGCCAGAGCCTTATGTAAGGTGGGGCCAGCCTTTGTGGAGCCGACAGACGATGATGTCCCTATTGATGAGGAGACACGTCGTGAGGACTCTGATGTGGAGTCCGATGACGACGATGGAGCTGATTCAGATATGGGCGACGAGGCTGCAGCACCGGATGAGGAAGTCGAATATTTCGACTGAGCAGGGAGTTCCACCACCCAAATTTTGTGCTTTGTATTTTTGTGAACACTGGGGACAGTGTTCGATTTAAGTGTGGGGTGGGGAGTAGTTAGGTGCTAGGTCAAGGCTCTAAATTGCTGTATAATTTTTCCTTGCTGTTTATGTATGTTGTGCCTTCCCTGTTGTGAACTGATTTGTGATGTACGTATATATTTGTTTTGTGGCTAATGATGTGTGTTTTTGAAAGTTATGGTTGCAATGGTAAATATTTTGTAAATTTTATAAATAATTTTTTTTCTCTATCGACATGATCGATATTTTTCAAAATTTTAGCGAAAATATATTGCACTTGTAAATATTTTCTTTCTATCGAAATGATCGATGTGTTGCAAAAATTTTGTCGATTTTTATTTTTTTGGGTTTCTCAGAGTTTGTTTTCGGTTCTTTTACCGAGAATAGTCCCATTGAACCGATGTCATAGTTAGTGACCGTTCCCTATGATGGATGGATGACGACCGTCTTAAGGGAAATGTAGTCGGTAGGAGTAGGATTTTTAATTGTTGTTTTAGTTTTCTTTGGTGGATTGCATCAATGAACTGTAGTTGCTTATGGTTGCTAAAATTTCGTTGCGTGTTGTAATTGATGTTCAAATTGTGAAAATGATTCGTTTGAAAGCATGAAATTCTGTAAATATGTTGAGTTACCTAGGCTATAGAATTTGGTTCATTATGGTTGAGGCTTAATCTTGAATTCATGTAATTGACTAATTAAAGAGTCTGTGAATGCATCTTGATTCGAGCATGTGCATGAAGTCTGAAGTGAGGATTTGCTATTCCATGTCATTGTGAATTGTCTAGAACTTGCCTGGTGTGTATACGAAGCGAAATGAAGGAGGTGTAGTGTTGGAAAGGATGTAGGTATTTCTTTGTTTTAACCGATAGTTTCCATATTTTTTTCTTGTCAAATTCTACCTTTTTATATGTTGTATACCCTAGTCAGCCCGTTGAGCCTTTAGCCGATTTCTTTCTTTTGTCCAAAATTGTATGAACTAAGCTTTATTCCTTCTTTTCATTAGCCTTAAAGTCTTTAAGAAGCTCTTAAGCGCTTACAAAGAACAGAAAATGTTTCCCAAAGTGTTAAAGAGTGAAAAGAGTGAAAAGAAAAAGAAAAGCAAAGTGAGGAAAGAAAAGATGACGTTGAAGAGGCACTTGTTGTAATTAATTGATATTGAGGGTACATGAAAACCCTCTGTTTTGTGTCAAGTGTGGTTGATGAAATGGGCTGTATGAAAGTAAACCAGCATGAATGGGCGAAAAAGAGAAAAGAGAGGAACAATGTCCATGAGTCGATGGGAATGAGTTGAAAAGGCGCTTAAGGATGCTAGCGATTATTATTGGCTAATCCAATATATGCATACTAGATCCATAGCCCCGTTACAACCCATTAAAAGTCCTATTTGATCCTACATTGCATTTCTTTATATTAGTGGAGTAATACACTAAGGGCAAGCCTATGGGCCATGACATGATGCATGTGAATTCTTTTGGGAGAGAGAGTGAAATTAATTTTTATATGCCCCTACTTGCATGTTTGTGTGTTGCATGAACATAAAGGGGAAGTTTCTCTCGAGTTGTGAGGGCACATGCTTGATGAAAGATTGATTTTCGTGTCAGATTTCTTGATTAGTTGATTTGCATGAGCTTGCCGATATCAAGAATCAATTCTTAAAAGTCTAGGAAGCCTTGATGTATTAAGGTCATTGTCTTGTACGACCAAGCATGTTTTCTTGATGATTTGCAAAAATTGAATAATCGGTATGACCGTAGCGTAAATTGTTGCACCATAGTGACGAAAGTTGGGATGTAATTTGCATGAGTTGTGTATGTGTTGTTCGAGGACGAACAAGGATATAAGTGTGGGGTAAGTGATCTTGGGCAGATTTATATGCCCAAGTGATACTCAAACGTATCATTTTTACCTTGTTTGTTGTGCAATGTGTATATAATATCATGTAATTGGTAATAAAATGCGAATTTATACTAACCAACATGATTAGCATTTGTTTTGCAGGAAAATGTGATTTTTAGGAGCTAAAATGCATGTTGGAACTATGTCGGAGTTGGACTTGGATGCGAGCGTGGAAAAGACCCGGGAATGCAGGATTTATAGGGGCTCCGCGATGGCTCCGTGCCACGCTACCATCGCGGTAGCACACTGCCTGAGAAGGAATTAAATTTGCAATTTCCAGTGTGCCTGCGCGTCAGCTCCGTGGCACGGAGATAGGCCTCCGCGATGGCCTCCATGCCACGTTGAGGTTAAATTACTGGACCCTGGAAATTCCAGTGAGGGTCCGCGTCCACGCCGTGTCACGGAGGCAAGGCTCCGCGTTGGCCTCCGTGACACGTTGCTTGTTATTCCGGGAAAAATTTCCCACTAGTATAAATAGCACACTTAGGTTTATTTTAAGGAGGTTTTCAGTTTTTAGACTGAGTTCAGAAGTGGAGAGCAGGAACGTGGGTTAGTAGCAGTTGAAGATTGGAAAAGCTAAGGGATTTCTTCTCTTCCTTTCTTCTTTCTATCAATTGTACGTATGATTTACACTCATTTTAGGATGATCAATCCAAGAATGAGTGGCTAATTCTCTTTCTTGCTGAGGTTTTGAACATGTGTAATGAATTCTGATTTTCATTGATATGGTTTATTCTTCTTCTTTAATGTTGTTCTATTAATTCTTGTTCTTTACTGCATTAGTGATTGGCCAACATTAATGTATATCTAAAAAGTCCAATTTCACTCGAGAGAGCAAGAAATTGGAAAGTTGTGAATTAATAGGGTATTGTTCTTAACTTGATTTGGGAAAATTGGGTTTTGATGTGCTTTCCTGATAGAAATATACTTGGAAGCCATATTAGTCAAATTAGGAACCGGAATTGTAGTGCTAGGTCATAAATTGCATTTGATCACGGAAATGTAGACGGATGGTTTATGATTCTAAAGTGAAATTAAATATGAGAGTTTTAATTTCTAGGCAAATGTTCTTGGCTAGCAACATGAAGAAGAGAATTAACCAAAATTATCATGATTATCAAGTTCATTACTTGTTCTTAACCTTGGCATGTTCATATCCATTGTCTGAATTCAAAAGTAAATAGTCTGTATTAATTGTAGTATATAGTTTAGAAACAAAAATTCAATTACTCTTGGGTACGTTGTTGTTAGCATAATTAGAAGTTAAATAGAAATATAGTAAATTAGGCAATTTTACATATCTTGAGCCTCCTTGGATCGATACTTGGCTACTTAGCCACTTTATTACTTGTTTGACCACGTGCACTTGCATGTCGGTTTTTACCCGTACCCCAAAGCACCGAGCATTCCTCATGTTTCATGTTTCTTAATGTTCAATACTTATGATATCATGTTTTATACTGTATTTTGACCCATTGATCATTTTATGAGTTTTACTTATGATTTCAAACCTGTTAAACTTTATGATTTCGTTTTCAAAACCTTGGGTCATTATACTTTAGGCTACGATGGAAATCTCATGTTTTATGTCTCTATTAAGTTCATGATTTTATCATAATGTCCCTTCTATTATGTTTTAATTATCCTATATACTCAGTACATTCAAAGTACTGATCGCATACTTTTGTGCTATATCGTCTCATGATATAGGTTCAGGTGATCAGTCTCACCCCCGTCGTTAGCTTCACTCTTGCTCCGATTGATCCCAGCTCTTGGTGAGTCCTCATCATCTAAGGACGTCGGTTTATGTCCTCTTTATGTCTTTTCAGTTACAGACTTAGCAGAGCTAGTTGGGGTCTTGTCCCATCAGCTCATCCTATGTTTTAGAAGTTTTTCACACTATGATGTATAGATGCTCAGCGGTGTTGACTTGTTGTCTCTGTTTACGTTTTATGATATCTCAGACTTGTGCTTATGCTTCTTCTTATGATTTATTTATGCTTAGTGTATGTTTATTCTTATGTTATGCATGTGCCTTGGGTTAGCTTGGAGTCATTTGTGGTTCTAGGTCCCATGTCGCGTCCGGGGTCTATGCTCGGGTCGTACAAACTTGGTATTAGAGTAACAGGTTTAGGTGTGTTCTAGGGTGTCTGAAAACTGCGTCAAGTAGAGCCTTTTTCATTGGTATGAAGCGCGCCACACTTATGAGGAAGGGGCTACGAGACATTTCAGGAAACTTTCCTTTTTTCATGTTCAATTCATACTAAATATTATCAAGTAAAGTTTCAAAAATATTTTACAATTACAACTTTTAAACAGTATTTTTCAAGGACCTAATTTAGACATATATAAGAACTTCTAATCAGAGAATTGACCAAAAATAAAAAAATACAACTTCGCTAGAGGAAAGAAATACATAAGCTAATGTTGAGTAATGCCACTCTAACAATGGAACTTCAACATGTAACAAGCGTACACCCCACAAAAGGTATAGCAAGAGTAGTGTTAGTACACCAAACATACTAGTAAGCATCATCAACCAATTAAGATTAGTTTATGCAACACAATATAAATTGACAACATCAATAATTAATTTCTTTATGGTACTTTTATGCAACTTAGTCAAATCCTACCCTATTATCAGTTACTTAACAATTTATTATTATGAAATATTACGCTTCTTAGCACCTATTACTTTATTTGACAGAGACATTACCCACAACCATGACCGATCCAGCAACAAAAGGTACAAAAACACATAATCACCGGACCTCCAGAGATCAGTAGCTAATAAATATCAAATAATTACATCAAAATTAGACCAACCAGGCTAGTTAATATCAAACATGTAAGTCACCAAAAGACATAAGACAATAATTTTTCACGTATAAATGCAAGCATATCAAGTCAGAAAATTACATCCATACTGAATCACAATTGTATAGCCTCTGTATCTCATCAGTTTCACTCTATATCAAATTCGAACACACATATGTTACTCATCTATACACACATGCTAGTGGGTCTTTAATCTTTCCCATCTGGTCATGACCTATAGAAGATTCTAGGTGTCCATGTACCGTACCGGCATGGTATCCACTTTCACACAACTGCCCATTCATCAGCTTACATTGAACTTGAGCCACTCATATCATTATATAAGAGCTCTCCATAAACTCACATCAAACTCGATCCACTCATCAATCATATAACCGCTCGTTCATAAGCTCACGTCAACTATGAGCCACTCATCCGTCAAAGTACTTACTGTGATATTCTTCAATCATCATTGATACAACTCAATTATGTTCTCTAGTTAGTCATCACATAAGATACAAATGAAAAGTACACATTAATTAATTGTCACAAGAGCACACCACAATCACAAGTTATATTAACATAGACTTCAACAATTTAACAACTTATGCACACATGCCTGGTCATATAAGGATGCAACAATGCAACAACATTGCTCAACATGAGACTTCGCGCTAAAATCCACCAATTTCAATTTTAGGGTGGAACCTACTCAAGCATAATTGTTTTCCCCTCCTATAAACATATACAACACAACACAGTAATTACACTAATCAAGATACGATTCTTTTAGACCTTACTAGTCTCACTACATTTTCCCAAATTCAATATAATTTATTCAAGTATATAGCCAAACTAACACATAAAGAATCTACCCTTCTTATATTAATCTAATCTAAATTATGATCATGTATCGATAATGACACATCACACATTGTTCACGCATACTTTCCTATGTTATTCTAGGTGATCCAACCGAATACCATACACAAAGGCCTATTTATACCATCGCCGTCAACTTTATAAGTATATACAATTCACTGATCAAAGTCTATACTCAAAGTAAATCGCAACTTACCTCAACTCCAAGTTGCTGGCATAACACCAGTGGGACTTCATTCCTTGCCCTCAATCTAGATGTCTTGATGGAGGATTGGCGGGGAAGATGGTGGAACCATATTTTTGGAGGGAATACACCTCTTCGTTCTTGAGTGGAATACCTTAGAATTTTCCCTTGGAGGCATTTTTAGGAGGAAACCCCGCTTTAGAATAGTAGTCGGACCCTTAGTTAACTTAAATAGGATTCTGGTTCGCATCTTTCGCTGCAACGAGCTCGGTATAGCGATAAACTGGCTATTATGGTGGGACTCACCTAATCAGGCCTACTTTATTTTAACTTTATCTTACTAAATACTCATATTAGCTTATACCTATTTTTCTGAAAATGAAAATTCATACAAATAAATTTTTTAATTCTTATGTCCGTATTGTCGAAGATTCAATAACGACTGGACGGGTCATTACATATGATTGTATTTTGTTTTATTAAAATTAATTCATTATGTTCTTGGAAGACTTGACACAAATAATGACTAGAGGTACCAAATGTTATTTTGTTATATTTGTAGATCATTTCTCTAGATATATGAAAGCATTTTGATTGAGAAATTAAGATGACGTCTATAATATATATTTTAATGTATAAATTTTTATGTCATATACAAAATTGAAAAACCTTATGAAATGTAAAAATGTTATTTCACTATGCTATAATATCTGAAAGTATGAGGATATCTTGCTAAGGTTGTGCAACATGATTTTGAGAAAAAAATATAATAGGGTCTAAAATTTCTATTATATGTTATTATAATATTGCATAACGGATTTATGTTAATCAATAGTGATGTGATTGGATGCAACTACTGAGGAAAAAGAATTATTGAGTTCGTTTAAAAAAAAAATTCTTTTGAAAAGTGATAACTATCTTTCATATTTGTGTTGTTTGCAATAATTTGGAAAATGATGATCTCAAAGAGAAAAAAAAATATTTTAATAATTTTTATATTTTACTGGTGGTAATATTAATAATAAATATAGTGAATTTTTCATTATACTAGAAGTGTAAAATGATACTAGCTGGATCTCAAACTCAAATTAGATGGAATTTATTACTGTGGATTTGAATTTATTATTTTGGAGTTGGTTGGTGATGAAGCTAAGTGGTTAAAAGACCTTTTAATGAGTATTCCAACTAAAATAAAACCAACAACCTTTGTGTTTATATATTTTGGTGTCAAACGACAATAGTTGTAGTGAAAAATAAATGTTCATTGGCAAAAATAAACATATTCACTTAAGATATGATGTGAATAAATCTACTATTGTTTTGATGAAATTATTGCATAAATTATGTGAAGTATCAATTCATAGACTAAAAGAAACATGTAGAGGAGTGAGTCTTTTGTCAATTTGATAAGATCAACAATGATGGTAACCCAACTTATGTAGTTGGAGATTCCAGAATTTAAGTTGATATGATTAATAAAAAGTCATTAGTTGATCAAGTATGCACTTTAAAATTAGTCCCTCTTATGATGATATGAATATGATGTAAAACTGCAAGGCAAAGTGAGGTTGAGTTAAACTCTTAATTCAATTTGTATCCTAAATAGGTGGTGTATTGCTCTATAAAATATATATGATTATTGGACCTATACGATTATGGAGTGATGCCACTCCTATGAAATTGTGATAAATTTTCAGAGTACCCATGAATACCAAGACATGTGCATGACCTCTTAGCGCAAAACTGCGATAACGACAAAGATAGTGCGAGTTAATGAGATATAATAAGACTGAGCTTACAAAAGAAATCTAGGTTCATAGAAGTTTGAGATTTCAGCAATTGTTATGTAAGTTTAATCTTATTTTACCTAGGTCTAGTTTATAATCTATGAGACACTAGACTCGACGCATTATACTCATATGTGAAATCCAACAAAACTTCTTATTTAATTTTATTCCTTAATATTCTTTTTGAGATGTGTGAAAAATTATTGAAAAAAATTGAAGTGATATCTCAAAAGAAATTATTGTCTAGTTTTATTCTCCTAATACCATATTAATGAGTTTGTTGTATTTTGAATATTACTTTAATACTAGGAAATTTATTCGGACTTCGAGCGGTTATTAAAAAATAAATAAATTATAACAAAATTATTATTGTTAAAAACTTTAATAAAAAATATTGATCTTTACACATCTATTGATTTTATTTTTCTCTATATTTCATGTGTAAGATTGATATCAAACAGTAAAAGAAAATTTAACTTAACAATTGTTGAATAAATGATCCTCTTTAATTTTGATCTTCCAATTGCATATGTCAAACTAAGAATCATGTAATTTTAACCTATTAGTCTTAATTATTTTTTTAATATTGCTAGTAAATATTTTAAATTAAAATAGCTTCACAAATTTAAGAATTTAATTAAGAAAAAAGCAAAAACAAATTCTTATTGCCTTTTGATATTTTTAAGATCACCTTTTTTTTCTTTTATTATTTTCTTGATAATTATTTTTTTCACTTAATTTTATCTTAATAATACTTTGTATTATGTAATCTTATATATTTTTTTGTATTCACTCGAACATTATTCTCGGTTCTCCATTTTATTTGTTCTCTTTTTTGTTTATTAATTTTTTCTTCTTCAATTCCTCCGTATAATTAATAATAATTATTTATGTTTCTTAAAATAATCAAGGTAATTCACCTTTCCTTTTCTACTAATTTTATGAAAAATTTCAAAAATAAATTTTTTTTATTAACTTTTTTAATGATTTATTGCTATATTAAAATTTTAAAAATAACTTCATAAATAATGTTGATTATAAATTGATTATTTTTCATAATTTTTTCCAAAATTTTAAGGATCACATGCCAATAAAATGCATTGACGAATGTATTCCAATGTTTCTCGAGAATTATTCTTTATAATTTCTTTTATGAATGACCTTGATCGTATAATTTCATACGATATTTTTCAAATTTGTCTAGTTATATATATATATATATATATTGTCACGCCCCACCTTGGGAGGCGTAACTGCCACCTACTGCCACACTGGACCTTGAGCTGACCTAGCCACATATATACACCTTTAGTGCACATCAACAACACATAAACAAGAAAACGAACAGCTATATCTCAAATCAAACATAGCCTTAGCCGACTAGGCTGCAACACACTACCTGCATAAAACAGCTAACCCAGCAGTCGCAATAATGATAAGATTCTATGTGGGCCAACAAGACCACCGTGTTGTCTAAATCATAACAGAAGGAAAACAAGCACGGATATATATATAACTACAGGCCGACAAGGATGCTAATAGGTATCATGACTAGGCCCCACGCGGCCAACATGCATATTATAACACATATAGCCCCCCCCCCACAACGCATAACTAACTATGAACTGTAGTCTGCAAGCCTCTAAGAGCGAAATATTGGTCGGGAAAGGGCCCTGGCCTACCCAAAAACTATAAAACAAAAGACAGGCAAACCTCTACTATCTAGAAACTCTGAAGCAAAGGAGCTGACCAATCTACTGACTCTGAACAGCTACTAAGGAGGTCCGAAACCTGTCTGTCCGAACCTGCAGGATAGTATGTAGCGCCCCATACGTGGGCGTCAGTACAATATGTACCGAATATGTAAGGCTGTAATAAAAGCTGAATAGAATTGATAAATGAACTGAAAGTAGTCAGTAGTAACGATAAGAAGTTAACCTGAATTACAGCTAACAGGTAAATATACAAACAAGAACCTAAGCTGACCCCCATAAGCCTGGAAGGTACAACCAACACAGAATAATCTACCTGGGCCCTCATAAGCCCTGGAAGGTACAGTTCAATCTATATACCCCTAACAATGTCATCATGGTCCCGCAGGTAACTTATAACCAAACATGCCTGGCATCTGGGACTACAACTGAGCCCTTGGGCTCCAGTAACTGTGTCTGAGCCCTTTGGGCTCCTGTAACTGCACCCTGAGCCCGCAAGACTCTACTGAAGGTCAATAATGTCGCTATGACATCAAGGAAGTCCATATGTGAATAGACTTCAATACGGCCCTGTAGGCCTAAATCTAGTCCTCTCAGACATTATGTAGCTTCCGTGAGCAATCTGTAGCCCCGTAGGTAATAATACAATCTAGCAATCTCGAGGCTGTTTAACAGGAGACCAAGCTAAGTAGGGTCAATCCCTGCAAGGGTTATTACGTTATAATCTCAAATTTATTCAGTAGCTAACCACAACATGTGTACCCTCTTGTCACATACAAAGTTATAGGTTGTATCAACTATACGATGATAATTACTTGCCGAAGAGGATAGCCTTAACATACCTCAATAGCCAAATTCTGCTCATCCAACCCTATTTCAATCGGGAACCGGTAACCCCTCCAAATAGTAGCTCTTATGCTGAGGGAATAAGGCTGTTCTTAATTCAAGAAAATGGCCAGTAACATCATCCAAAAAGCACAACAACCACAAGTCATAATCTGTCCAATTCGACCAATAACTTGTGAATTCTAGAGAATTTAGAAGGTAGAAATACTTACTTATCACTTGTAGACGGTTAGGACTTAATTAGAAGTGATTTCCATGGTTTCTACTCGGCGGGATTCCATAGAACTGGGCCAATTTCGAAGATATAACTCCATAGATACATGCTTCATAGGCCTAGGAATCACTACCCAAGAAGAATTGACGTTTGAAGATGATTTACCAGCATAATTTGATAAAACCCTTATGAACTAATCGCCAAGACAGAAGCTCTCTCTAACAATATTTAGAAATAAACTAAATTTTCATACTTAAACATATATATAGGGGAGGTGGTGGCCAAGGGTCTGCGGTGCGCCTCACAATGCAGAGGAATGCGGGTGCGATGCACTGCCCATTGTGCAGGGAGAGGGGCGCAACGTGGTGCCTTGTACGCCCTGCCTCGGGCCCCGACCTTCCGCTTGCTCGATAACTCACTCACGCATTTCCGCCTTGAGCCTTCTCCCGCATGTGTCGTGCTCTAAACACTCACCACAAAAACACACATACATCAATTAGTCAATAACAACTTATGGGGTGTAACATCGTTCCCCCCTTAGGAACATTCTTCCTCGAATGTAATCTACTCTCAAGAGATTCAGTTCTTAACCTTTGCCGAAAATTTTGGGCAGAGTCTCCCCTGTAATATAGATTGTTCGAAAACCTGAAACATAGAAAAGTCCAAATACAAGCGCCTCACAGGATGCTACATCAACTAAATAACATAACGCAATATATATAAGCAACTAGCAACATTAGCAACAAAGGCAACAATATAACACTCGAGAACTACCTCATAACTTAACTGCCTGAGCTTGCGTATTGTCATCACAAGGTCTGAAACAAGTGAAGATATCTAGACCTTATATCATCCTCAGCTTCCCAAATTATCTCTTTTACATTTTTGTTCCTCCATAAGACTTTAACGGAGGCTATATCCTTGGTTCTCAATCTACAGACTTGTTCGATCTAATATAGCTATTGGAGTCTCCTTGTATGACAACTCCTCCGTGACTTGGACATCCTCGACTGGGATAATCCCAAACGGGTCTCCTATGCATTTCAGTAGCATCGATACATGGAAGATTGGATGAACAGATTCTAGCCTCGAAGGCAATTCTAACTCATAAGCCACTTGGCCTATTTTTCGGAGGATCCAATATGGGCCATTGAACCTAGGGCTAAGCTTGAACTTCTTTCCAAATCTCATAACTCCCTTCATTGGCAAAACTTTCAGGAATACCCAGTCGTCAACGTCAAACTCTAAGTCTCTACGCCACACATCGGAATTGGACTTCTAATGACTCTGGGCTTTCAGCAAATGCTCTCTAATAAGTTTCACTTTTTCTTCTAATTGATGTATCATATCAAGTCCGATCAACCCTGACTCACCTACTTCAAACCATCCTACGGGGGATCTACATTTCCGCCCATATAGAGCTTCATAAGGTGCCATATTTATGGTAGAATGGTAACTATTATTTCACACAAACTCAATAAGAGGTAGGTGCTCGTCCCAGCTTCCTCCAAAGTCTAACACACATGCCCGCAACATATCCGCAAGTGTCTGAATGGTGTGCTCTGCCTGGCCATTCGTCTGGAGATGAAAAGTTGTACTCAAATTAACCTGTGTTCTCAAACCTTTTTGAAATGACTTCCAAAACCTAGCTGTTAATTATGCCCCTTTGTCAGAAATGATAGACACTGGGACACCATGCAGCTGGACTATCTATTTAATATACAACTCAGCATAATTCTCAGCTGAAAACGTAGTTTTGATTGGCAAGAAATGGGCTGATTTTGTCAGCCGATTGTTCGGATGCTTTTGGGTATATAGCTACACGCAAGTGCACGTGGTCGAACAAGTAGTAAAGTGGCTTAAGTAAGCCAAGTATCGATCCCACAGGGACTGGGCGAAGGTAACAATCTACTCAAGTGTCACTATACTTTACTCTAAAAATGCAGACAACAGTGTAAAGAAAAGTTTAATATTTTGGTTTCTAATTTTATACTAAGTCTAAGACAATTATATGATTTGAGTCTGAACTATGAATTTGAGCATGCTGAGGTTAAAATGAACATGTATAGAAACAAATTAAAGATACACTTTAGTTAATCTTTCCTCCGGTTTCTAGTCAAGAATTATTGCCAATGGATTAAAACTCTCGTATTTAACCCAACTTAAGAATCATGAACCGTCCACCTACATTTCTGTGACAAAACGAAATTCATGTTCTAGCCATACAAAATCGATTCCTTAATTGACTAATACGAATTTCAGGTATATTTCTATCCTGAAGGTAAATCAATTCTCAATTTTCCCAAACTAAGAAAAGATCATATCCTATTAATTCACAACTTTCCAATTTCTTGCTCTCTCAAGTGAAACCGGACTTTTTAGATGTACATTAACGTTGGCCACACATTAATGCAGTAAGAACAAGAATCAATAAAACAACCATGGAAGAAAAGATGAAAACCCAATTGATCAATAATTACATTTCAATACAATTGTTCTTAACCTCAGCAAGAAGAGGATTTAGCCACTCATTTGTGGATTAAACATCGTTAAATGAGTGTTAAATATACAAGCAATTGAATTAAAGAAGAAGGAGAAAGAGAAAAACCCTGAGATTTTCGTCCCCTCAACTGCCTGTAACCCACGTTCTTGCTCCACCCAGTCAGAATTATTAAAAATGAACCTAAGTGTTCTATTTATACTGGTGGGAATTTTTCCCGAAATAACAAGCAACGTGTCACGGAGTGCATCCCGGAGCACTGCCTCCGTGACACGCCACTGACACGGACCCTTACTGGAATTTGGTTGTCCAGGTATTAAGTCCCAACGTGGCACGGCGTGCAACGCGGGGCTAGGCCAACGTGCCACGGCCCCAACGTGCACCTTCACTGGAATTAGGCAAAAATTCCATGTCCAGGCAGAAGGCATCCGCGATGGCAGCGTGACACGGCTCCATCGCGGAGCACCATTAATTTGTGCCTTCAAGGGCTTTTTCCCTTGCTCGCATCTGAGTCCAACCCCGATCTCTCCCAACACACATTTTAGCTTCCCAAAATTGTCTTTCACCTGCAAAACAACGCTAATCGTGTTGGTTAGTATAAATTCACATTTTATTATCAATCACATGAGAATGTATAAACATCAATAGATAAACAAGGCTAAAATGACACATTTGAGTATCACTTGGGCATATAAATTTGCCCAAGATCACTTACCCCACACTTAAACCCTTGTTCGTCCCCGAACAACAATCTTACACCTCATGTACTTTATATCCCATCCTGGCTACTTTGGTTCGACAATTCAGGCTACGGTCATACCGATTATTTAATACAGCAAATCATCAAGAAAACACGCATGGTCCTATCAATACAATGACCTTGAACACATTAAGACCTCCTAGACTCAAGAATCGACTCTTGATATTGGCAAACTCATGCAAATCAGCTGATCAAGATATCCGACACGAAATTTAATCTCTCATCAAGCATGTGCCCTCACAACACAAGAGAATTTTTCCCTTTTTGTAATCACATGAACTCAAAAGATTACACGCAGGGGCATATAAACACAATTTCACTCTCTCTCCCAAAAGAATTCACATGCATCATGTCATGAACCATAGGCTTGCCCTTAGTGTATTACTCCGCTAATATAAGGAAGCGTAATGTAAGATCACGTAGGACTTAACAGGTTGTAATGTAAGCTACGGAACTAGTAAATATTGGGCTAGCCAATAATAGCCACTAGCATCCTTAAGAGCTTTTTCAATACATCCCATCAAACTCATGGGCATTGTTTCTTCCTTCATCCTCTCATTCTTGAAGTCTGTCTTTATTTTGACCCATATCTTTTAGCACACTTGACTCAATAACAAAGATTATTCATACATCTTCATTATATTTAATTTATAACGAGTGTAGCTTCAACCTTTTCTTTCCTTTCATCACTCTGCTTTTCTTTTCTTTTCACCATTCTCACTCTTTGACACTTTGGGAAAATTATTTTCTCTTCTTAAGCGCTTAAGAGTTTTGGATCAAATTCACGGATAATGAAAAGAAAGGGTTAAGCTCGGTTTACACATTTTTGACAAAAGAAAAATAATAGGCTAAAGGCTCAATGGGCTAACTAGGGTGTACATTCAAGGAGGGTACGATAATGAAAAAGAGAAACTTTCGATTAAAACAAAGAAATGCCTACATCCTTTCCTACAATACACGTCCTTCATTTCATTTCATACACACACCAGGCAAGTTCTAGACATTTCACAATAGCATGGAATAAACAAAACCTCACCATACACTCATTCCACATGCTCAATTCAAGACGCATTCACAGACTCTTCAATCAGCTAATTACAAGAATTCAAACATTAAGCCTCAATCACACTGAATCGACTCTATGGCCTAGGTATCTCAAAATATTTACAAAGTTGCATGCTTTCATACGAATCACCTTTGCATTTCACATCTCATGTACAACACGCAACCAGAATTCCGCAACCATAAAGAAACTACAGGTTTTGGGATGCAACCCACAAAAAAGAAAAAAAACTGCAAAATAAATGAAAAAAAATCTACTCCTAACGACTATATTTCCCTTAAGACGGTCGTCATCCATCCATCATAGGGAACAGTCACTAACTAAGACTTCGGTTCAATGGGACCATTCTCGGTAAAATAACCGAAAACAAACGCCGAGAAAACCCAAAAATTGAATTTTTTTAAAAAAATATTGATCATTTTGATAAAAAAAAAATATGTACAAAACCAGCTAGCACATTCAGCAGCACACAACAGCTTCACATTAATTACAATACATAACATAAACATCACAATCACAGGGTCACAATTTTTCCACAGGCACAACAACAGAACAGAAACATACATCAAAAACAATAGCAACCAACACCTAACTACTCCCACCCCACACTTAAATCAAACATTGTCCCTAGTGTTCACAAAAATTAGCATAGCATAAGAGTAGGTGGTGAAACTCCCTGATCAATCAAAATACTCCACTTCTTTATCAGGTGCTGCCGCTCCATCTGCGGGATGTAGTCAAGGGCCTCTTCCTCAATATCCATGCCCCTCACGAATGTGGTGATTAATCCACCAAAACCGTACCTGTTCCCTTGATGCAACCGGGCTCTCTTCATGGCGGAGATAATCACCGCCCTCACATTGATCTCAAGCCCTTTCATCAGGGCGTATACCAAGCATACATGATCCCGGGTTACATCCCTCATATGCACCCCCGGGATTAGGCAGGAACACACAATCTTAAGCCATATCCTGGCTTCCCTGTTCATCTGTGAGTAGGGCAAGGTCTGATGGTAGCCCCTCTCCTTATGCCTGCTCCACTGAGCTGTCGATCGGGTTCCACACAAAGTACGTCTGATGTCTGCATATGGTGGAGTGATATTCAGCTGTCGAAGCACATGGGCGTCTGTGTCCCGTACCCCTAGGATAGCATTAAGGTGGTGGGGCTTAAAAGTGACTATTTGCCCCCTTATTTTGATGGTGTGACTTCTAAGAGACGGGTTCCAGTTGGCGTAGAATTCCCGAATCAAGTGCAAGTTGCATTCCTTGGGCTCTAAAAAGATGAAATTCAGCCCGGCTGCCTCGATCCTTTAGACAATCCTAGGGAACTCCTGTGCCAACGGTTCCCTTGCTATGTGTTCCTCGGGGAAGTATTTGCTTTCCTTGTGCTTCGCGTACCATTTCATCCCCTCCTTTGTCACCCATCTGGTTCCGTATTGACAGCATTGGCCACGTGGAACCGTTGGTGCTGCTGGGACTGCTGTGCCCAGTCTGATTCTTTTTCTTCCGGCGCCGGATGTTGATGCGCCTTTTCCCTTGTCTTGCCTGCTTGCCATTATTCCTGTCAAACCAAACAGACAGTCCCAATGTCATTCCAATTAAAATTAGCTTCGACTAAGGTTGGGTTAAGCTAGGCTACCCCACACTTAGTCTTTAGCCAAAATCACAACACTACGGCAAGATCGTACTTATTTCCAAAAACAAACAACAAAACATAACAAATATGCTTAGTGCATTCAGAGAATTCGACGGTATATATTCTATGTACTACTCAGACTTCGTACAGCTAACCACAATCATTACCATCAATAACATTTTATCCCATAGCACTTAGCAAGGAGAAACAAAAGAAAATTTTAACTACATGATCCCATACAATTCACCCATTTCTTGCAATTTCCACAATTTCCTTAACCCGAAAATTCGTCGGTCTTTAAGCATATTAACAGTTAGCACAACCGACTCATCTCACCCAACATACACAACCCAGCAAGAATTTCAATAGTTCAACTCAATTTTTCCATTTCAAACTCAAAGTCAAGCCCTAGCTATGATTTTATCAAAAATTCGATTAAGCTATGTAATTATCGAGTTCAAGCAATCACAATAATACTCTGAACGTCAATCAACAATAATTCAATTGAATTTAAGCTTAATTTCTACTTAGGGAAAGTTTTGCTCATATCACATGTTCAACATCGCAAAAAATCGACAAGAATTAAGATAGAGTTGAAGAACATACCTTGAATTCGATGAAATGACGGAAACTTGATGAAATTATGTGCCTAGGTCCGTGTCACGTTGAGGGGGAAGGGGTTTTTGGGATGTTGGTCGCGGGGGATATGAAAAATGAGGGGAAATCGGGGTTAAAAAGTGGAAATTTCGCGCGGGTCACCCGGCGATCCGGTGTGACCCGTCGCGATATACACTTCAACGTGTCACGGAGGGTAACGCGGAGCATGCCCTCCATGACACTGAGCCATCGCGCAGGTGTTTTGGAATTTGTAAAAATTCCAGAATTACCTTCAATGTGTCACGGAGGGTAACACGGAGGCCCTCCTCCGTGACACGGAGCCATCGCCCTGGCTCACTGTTTTTGCCACTTTTTATTATTTTTCATACCTTGGATTTTCCTTTGCGATCCTTTGCATATTTATCCTCCGTTTAACCTGCAATTCATCTTACGATAAGGAATTGGTTAGAATTATAGGTTTCACTCAAAATAAAAATAAAAATAAAAACTACAAATTTTGTTGTTAATAAAAAAAAATTCTTTTTTTTTCTTTTTTTTCTATGAAATCTATTCACATTTAACAAAGAAAAATTTCACGGGTTGCCTCCCGTGCAACGCCTGGTTTATCGTTGCGGCTCGACGTCATTCTGCTCAGTCATCTTCTAGGGTGACGGACATTTTCTCTCGACCGCCGTCCTCACCCCAGTAGTGCTTACATCGCTTCGGTGGTTTTCCCAATAACTCTCGTGATTCAACTATCTACGCATCATCAGCTCGATCAATCACATTGATCACCGAGAGTTCCTCGTACACAGTTGGGAGCTTGGTGGCCTTGTATACATCAAAAACTTCCACCTTATCATGTGCTCGCATGGTTAGCTGCCTTGCAGCTACATCAATCAGCGCTTTCCCGGTCGCCAAGAAAGGACATCCCAAAACAAATGGGACTTCCGCGTCTGGCTCAAAATCCAGCACGATGAAATCTACCGGGAAGATAAGGGAGCCCACTTGCACCAGCACATCCTCCAAAATGCCATCAGGTCTGGCTAAGGACCGATCCGCTAGTTGCAAGATCACTGTTGTTGGTCTAGGACTCCCTAGACCCAACTTCTTGAATACCGATGACGGCATCAAATTAATGCTCGCTCCCAAATCACATAATCCGCGAGCTCGGATACTCTGCCCAATGGTAATTTATATAGTAAAGCTCCCAGGATCCTTGAGCTTTGTGGGCAACCGGTTTTGTATCCGGGAAGTGCACTCCTCCATGAGAGCCACCGTAGCATACTCAGTCAACCGACTTTTGTTCGCCACGATGTCCTTAATGTACTTTGCGTACTTCGGCACTCCCTGCAAAACATCAACAAGAGGTAAGTTAATATGTACCTGTTTTAGCACCTTCATGAATTTCTTGAAACACGCCTCCTCCTTGTGTTTCTTTAATCTTTGAGGGAACGGGGGTGGTGGTCTTTCTGATTCAGCCTCATTTTTCTTCCCCCTCTCATCAAATTTCTCCCTCTCAACTTCTGCTGCTCCCGATTGTTGAGGTGGTCTTTCTAGTTCCACCTCTTTAAGCTGCAAACCACTCCTTGTGGTCACTGCATTCACTTGTTTGGGGTTGGGATCTGTGTCGCTCGGGAGTACTCCTCTAGGCCTGGTGTTTTAGGCTCCAGCAAATTGCCCAAATTGATATTCAAGTGCCTTAGTAGCTAACTAGTTGTTCTTCACCTCGGCTGCCAATTTCACATAGTCAGCCTACAACTGAGCTTGGTTTGCTATCATTGTCTTGAACATCTCCTCAATGCTGGGTGATGGTGGCGGAGGAGGTGCATTGTTGTTTCTATATTGTGCCTGATAGTTCTGCTGCCCTCCTTGATTCCTCTACGCCCCCTGACTCGAACTTTGCCCTTGATGGTTGTTGCTACCCCAAGAGAAATTCGGGTGATTCCTCCAGTTGGAATTGTAGTTGTTGCCATACTGTTGGTGGTTGTTCCTCTGTACATTTCTCACAAAGTTCACCGAATCAGGATTTGCTCCACAACACTCAGCTGAGTGCTCACTATTCCCGCACACTTCACACCAAATCTGTTGCACTACATTCACTGGGGCTTGAGTCTGGTTCATTGTCATGTTACTGAAGTGGGTGTTGAGTTGATTCTGTAAAGCAGCTATCTGTGCAGCAATAGCTATAAAACTATCCACTTCTAGGACTCCTGCTGCTTTCCTTGTTCCTCCTCTTGACGAATCAGCATTCCACTCCTGATTTCCCTGCGAAATAAGATTCAACAAGGTATACAGCTCCTCATAAGTTTTCTCCAATGCTTGTCCCCCAGCTGCTGAGTCTAGCAAGATCTTTGTATGGGGTTCCAAACCCTCTATAAAAGTGTGCACCAGCACATCATTGGATTGATGATGATGAGGACAATCCCGCAACATAGACTTGAATCTCTCCCAAGCCTGATACTGATTCTCTCCCGCTCTCTGTTTAAAACTTAGAATTTGACTTCTAAGTCTTGCTGTTTTACCGGATGGAAAAAATCGTATCAAGAATTTCCTTGCAAGATCATCCCACGTAGTAATAGAATTAGGTGGCTCAGCTTTCAACCACCTCTTGGCTTCTCCCAACAGTGAAAATGGGAACAATGTAAGCCTGACATAATCTGATGACACTCTAGTGGGGATGTAAGTGTCACTTATCTCCAAAAAATTTTGGAGATGCTACTGTGGATCCTCATGAGGGAGACCTGTGAACTGCCCGCTGGTGTGCAGCAATTGCACCATGTTTTGTTTGAGCTCGAACCTCCCTCCTGGCTCAGGTTTGCGGATGCTAGATGTGACATTGTTAGCATGTGGGATTGCCACCTCGCGAACCGGCCTAGCTGCTATTTCCTCGGGCACTAACATTGCCCTTACAACTGGTAGATTCTGTTGTTGCTCCATGATTGTTTGTCTGAGCAACTGCAGCTTTTTCTCTAGAGCTTCTCTCCTTTGACGATGAAATTGTCTTTCAGGCTCTAAATATGAGTCCACCAGCTCCTTGTTTCTTGCCAGTGTTCAACAGAAATTAGTATCTACAAAATACAGGCTAAGACCAAGTTGTCAACACTAAGAAAAACAAATATAGTAAATTAACACTTAAGAAAAATTCACCAATTGCCAGTTCCCGGCAACGGCGCCAAAAACTTGTTCGGATGCTTTTGGGTATATAGCTACACGCAAGTGCACATGGTCGAACAAGTAATAAAGTGGCTTAAGTAAGCCAAGTATCGATCCCACAGGGACTGGGCGAAGGTAAAAATCTACTCAAGTGTCACTATACTTTACTCTAAAAATGCATACAACAGTGTAAAGAAAAGTTTAATATTTTGGTTTCTAATTTTATACTAAGTCTAAGACAATTATATGATTTGAGTCTGAACTATGAATTTGAGCATGCTGAGGTTAAAACGAACATGTATAGAAACAAATTAACGATACACTTTGGTTAATCTTTCCTCTGGTTGCTAGTTAAGAATTATTGCCAATAGATTAAAACTCTCGTATTTAACCCAACATAAGAATCATGAACCATCCACCTACATTTCTGTGATAAAACGAAATTCATGTTCTAGCCATACAAAACCGATTCCTTAATTGACTAATACGACTTTCAGGTAAATTTCTATCCTGAAGGTAAATCAATTCTCAATTTTTCCAAACTAAGAAAAGATCATATCCTATTAATTCACAACTTTTCAATTTCTTGCTCTCTCAAGTGAAACCGGACTTTTTAGATGTACATTAACGTTGGCCACACATTAATGCAGTAAGAACAAGAATCAATAGAACAACCATGGAAGAAAAGATGAAAACCCAATTGATCAATAATTACATTTCAATACAATTGTTCTTAACCTCAGCAAGAAGAGGATTTAGCCACTCATTTGTGGATTAAACATCGTTAAATGAGTATTAAACATACAAGCAATTGAATTAAAGAAGGAGATAGAGAAAAACCATGAGATTTTCGTCCCCTCAACTGCCTGTAACCCACGTTCTTGCTCCACCCAGTCAGAATTATTAAAAATGAACCTAAGTGTTCTATTTATACTGGTGGGAATTTTTCCCAAAATAACAAGCAACGTGTCACGGAGTGCATCGCGGAGCACTGCCTCCGTGACACGCCACTGACGCGGACCCTTACTGGAATTTGGTTGTCCAGGTATTAAGTCCCAACGTGGCACGGCGTGCAACGCGGGGCTAGGCCAACGTGCCACGGCCCCAACGCGCACCTTCACTGGAATTAGGCAAAAATTCCATATCCAGGCAGAAGGCATCCGCGATGGCAGCGTGACACGGCTCCATCGCGGAGCCCCTTTAATTTGTGCCTTTAAGTGCTTTTTCCCTTGCTCGCATCCGAGTCCAACCCCGATCTCTCCCAACACACATTTTAGCTTCCCAAAATTGTATTTCACCTACAAAACAACGCTAATCATGTTGGTTAGTATAAATTCACATTTTATTATCAATCACATGAGAATGTATAAATATCAATAGATAAACAAGGCTAAAATGACACATTTGAGTATCACTTGGGCATATAAATTTGCCCAAGATCACCAATCTACAATAACCCAAAAAGAATCGAATTTACGCCTGGTGCGAGGTAACCCTATAACAAAGTCCATATTGATTGCTACCCATTTCCACATAGTCACAACTATCTCTTGAGTCAGTCCACCAGGTTTTTGATGTTCAGCTTTTACCTGCTGGCAATTCGGACATTGTGCTACAAACTCAGCAATATCTTTCTTCATCCCATGCCACCAATAAACCTCTTTTATATCATGGTACATCTTCATCAAACCCAAATGAAGAGAATAACGAGAATAATGTACCTCTGCCATAATATGCCGATGAAGTCCTGCCACATCTGGAATGCAAATTCGACCTCTAAATCATAGGACACCATCTCCCGTTATCTTAAAGGCTGATAGTTCACCCGGCTGAACCTTTCTTCTGAGCCGCACAAGGCTAGGGTCCTCATACTTTCGCTCTTTCACCTCTAAAACTAAGGATGACAGTGTTGTATTTTGGACTACAACCCCATTACCATCTGAGTCCATCAACCAGACTCCTAAACTAGCCAACTAATGCAGCTCCCAAGACAATTCCCTCTTTTCTGGCTCCAAATACGATAAGCTGCCCATGGATATGCGACTAAGGGCATCAGCTACAATGTTATCTTTCCCCGTACGATATAAATATGTCGATATCATAATCCTTCAGCAACTCCAGCCATCGATGTTGCTACAAATTTAACTATTTCTGCTTTAAGATATATTGGAAGCTCTTGTGATCAGTAAAAATGTCTACATGAATGCCATATAGGTAATGCCTTCAAATTTTTAGAACATGGACAACTGCAGCTAATTCTAAATCATGGGGGTTAGCTCTTCTCGTGCTTCCTTAACTGCCTCGAAGCATAGGCAATCACCTTGTCGTGCTACATCAGAGCACATCCCAGCCCAATACCTGAAGCGTCACAATATACAATGTATCCCTCTAAACCCTCTAGTAAGGCTAATACTGGTGCAAATGTTAACCTGTCTTTCAGTTCCTAGAAACTCTGCTCATAAGCCTCAGTTCATTGGAACTTAGCTGCTTTCTTAGTCAGCTTTGATGGCGTTGATAAGGCGGAGAATTCTTCCACAAACCTTCTGTAATACTGATGTTTTATGAGTTTACAGCACTTTCGATGCTTAAAACTGAGAAAATAGCATGGACTTAGGTATGTTTATATGGATATAAGGCACTTTTACTTTGATTTCAGGGAAAATAAGTTGGAGCAATGATGTGCAAAAGAAGCTTGAAAATACAGAAAATCAGCCAAAGTACCAGTCTCAGTACGAGCCTACCTTGATTGTACGAGTCGTACTAAGAACTGTGATAAAGTTCAGAAGGCTGAATAGAGGAGAAGGCAACTTACGACTCTTAGTACGAGCTGTACCAGGATGGAAATGAGCCGTAACTAGAGTTGTGGAAAACTTCAGAGAATTTGCACAAGGTAACCTCTTAGTATAGGTGGGACCCATGAGTTGTAGCAGTGACTACGACCAATGCCATGAGCCATTATGAGCCTCAGTGACTATTGAAGACTTAGTGGAATTTCAGACACAACAAGCAGTATGAGTCATAGAAGGAAGGTACGAGTCATACCATAGCACTCATGAAGCATTCCAGAAGATGTCAAAGTTCTCAGGACCAAGCCACGGATGCATTGTATGATTCGTAGGAAGAAGGTACGAGTTATACCAGCTCTCAAAACTTAACCAAAGTTTCAGAAAGCCAAGGATGTATGAGAGGTATTTACGACCTATACAATCATGCTACGGGTCATATGACCAGTCGTGGCACAAGCGGCGTCATTTATGGAAAATCTCCCTATTAGCTTAGGAAAAGGTTTCTAATGTCTATATAAATACCTTTTATGTTTTATTTCATGACAAATCAACAAATAATTAATAGAGAACATAGAATTGAGTAGTTTACGTGTGATTAACACTTCTTGGGAGCAATTCTTGATTTCTTTATCAATTGTTCTTGAGATTATTCTTGCATATTCAAGGAAATTTTTCTCTCAACTACTGCTATAATTATTTAATTACGTGTTTGTATATGAATGCATATCATAATCTTACAACCATGAGAAGCTAAAAGCTCCACAACTAGGGATTGTGGGAACCATAATAGATTAACAAACTAGGGTTGCACAAAAGTGATCAAAAGCAATGCATAAAGCTTGTATTGTATTCTCTTCATGCTTAAACATTTCTTAACGGTAAATAACGTTAGGACTTGCCCGAATTCTTTACGTGCTTGAACCTAGAGAGGTAGAGATTAGAAAAAGAGAATTACAATAAAGCCTTGATCTTGATGATTACTGTATTAACTTGAGCCGTCGTCGCAAGAGAGTTAAATTTGGAACATATTGATAACGATTAGTTTGAGATCGCTCATGAGACCTGACCCAGTGATTGATTATAGTCATCCAATAGGGACGAACCAGTCGTTTGGATTAAACCTAGTTATCAGTTCTACAAGTAAGCATTGAGATTGATTACATGTGTATACCCGAGGTAGTTATGAACCCATAGGGAACACATACCCTAGTTATTTGCAAATCTTGATTTAATTTATAGTTATAATCTTGTTTTACTATTGCTTTCTTCAAAACCCACAATTTGGAGATAATGTACCAACAAGTTCACTTACTAACATTAGTCTATATCTTTCATATTCCCTGTGGGTTTGACCCCAACCTCTTAGTTGGGTTCTTTATTGACAACGTCAACTTCATACTTTAGAAGGAGGTGTGAGTTTGAGGTTATCAAAAACTGGCGCCATTGTCGGTGAATATGGCTAAGACTAGATTAATTGCTTGTAATTGACTTTTGGTTGTTATTTCCTGAATTATGTTTTCTTTTGTTTGTGATATCCATAGGTTGTTGCTCAGTGAATGCCAAGCACTCAGAGTAGCTGAAATCCCCTGATTCCTTTGAATCCTGAACTCGAACAAACACTGCATGGAGTGGAAAACCAGGAGCAGAGAGCTGCCCATATAGCTGAAGAAGCTAGGCAAGCAGAGCTAGCTCGGAAAGCTGCACTTCAGGATACGGAGGATGCTAGAGATGAGGTTGTTAACGCTGGTCGACATGGGAGAGCCAACAGAGGTCATAGATATTCCCCTCAGTTCTTTAATGACGAGGACCTAGACATCAATGAAGTCGGGTCAACTGGAGCAATGGTACCACCACCACTGCTTGCTGGGGCCAAATTTGACATCACGAGCACCATGATTCAATTGTTAAACATGAAAGGGGTATTCAGTGGTCATGCAGTTGATGACACCAACCTGTATTTGATGAACTTTTTAGGAATTCGCAAGTCGTACAGGTTGCCTAGAGTCAGCCAAGATCCCATCAGACTCGGACTTTTCCCCTTTTCTCTGTCTGGGGAAGCCATTTTATGGTTATCGGAGTTGCCCAATGACTCCATAACCAACTGAGGGGAGATCAAGAAAGCTTTCTTAGAGAGATTCTTTCCACCCTCCAGGATGCTGCAACTCAAGGACGAAATTTACAAATTCCGACAACTTAAAACTGAGGTACTTCATGAAACCTGATTGAGGTTCAAGAAGAAATTGACAAAGTGCCTGAACCATAAGATTCCAGATGACAATTTGTTGGAAATCTTTTACAGGTCCTTAAACAACAGTACCAAAGCTGTAGCAGACACAGTGACGGGAGGAGCACTGATGAGTCACACCTGGGAGCAAGCCGCTACCATTTTTGATAGGGTGACAAAAATAAATAGGGCATGGCACACCCGGGAGGAGACACAGCGGCTGGTACACATGTTGTTGGTTTGATTGCAGACCAACGTAGGAAAAAAGAAGAGCATGACCAGGAGTTGGCTTATATGTACACATCGTTGGATTTGCTCACTAAGCACATCATGAGAGTTGGATCCAGAAAGGTGAATGCAGTTGGGACACAAGGACGGGAGCGAGGCCAGGCCACTCAGATTTTGAGGAGGAGGCAAACCTCTTGGACAACCGGGTGGTGGGTTTTTGAGCCAACGCCCAAGGGTCTGGACAAGACACTTGGCGCCAAGGTTCTAGAAACCAATGTCAGAACTAATATAGAGACAATTATAATCGGAATGGGTACAGAGACAGAAGTCGAGGTCATGAGCGCGAAAGAGATTGGAGAAGGAATGATGGCTACAGCAACGACCGAGCTGGAGTGCACCTGACCCCTAATGCAAGTGAGGAAGAGGCTGGATAGTCAAAGTTAGAGAGCATGATGGTTGAGATGTTGTAAAAGGTGAGGCCCACATATGATCAATTGAAGAAATCTGTGGTGATATATCAAGCATGGGTCAGAGAGTGGAGTCACGTGCGACGGCTAGCAAGCAGATTGAACAACAGCTAGGGAAACTGTCAGCATCTATGAACCCTAGACAAAAGGGTACACTACCTAGCAATACAGTCCAAAATCCAAAAAATGATGGTCATTATATGGCTGTGATGACTAGGAGTGGAAAGACCACGATTGAACCCCCTCTACCGGTTGTAGTTGAAAGGAAGAAAGAGAGCGTGATTGAAGATGATGATGATGTCGCTGAGAAGGAACATAACGATGATACTAAGTTGCCTGAGGTCCCAATTGGTGAAAAAGGGCCTGAAGTTGAACAAGGAGAAACGCAAATTTACAAGGCTATCCTGTGACCACCGCCAACGTTCCCCCAAAGAATGAAGAAGGAGGAGAATGGTAAGTTTCAGAAATTCTTTTCAATGCTCAAACAATTATCTGTGAACATACCATTGGTCAAGGCATTGGAACAAATGCCGGGATATGCTAAGTTTATGAAGGACCTTGTGAGGAAGAAGAGGTTTGTGAGCTATGAGCCCGTTGATAATGTACACCATTGTAGTGCCATAGCTTCACGGGTCCTGGCCCAGAAAAAGGAAGATCCTGATGATTTTACTATTCTATGCATATTTGGCGATGTTGAGTTTGCAAGGGCACTCTATGATCTGGAGCAAGCATTAATCTAATGCCATAGGCTATGTTTGAGCAGATTGGCTTGGGAGCCCCCACACCGACTACCAACAGAACTATGAAGAAGCCTGTGGAGATCCTGTTTGATGTGCTTGTCAAATTTGACATATTCATATTCCCAGTAGAATTCATGATCCTTGATTGCAAGTTGATTATGAGGTCCCCATCATTTTGCAGCGACCATTCCTTGCTACTGGGAAGGCCTTAGTAGACGTGGAGGTTGGCCAGTTGAAGTTCAGACTAAATAAAGAAGAGGTCACCTTCAATGTCTTCCAGTCAATGAAGCAACCAAAGGAATATAGAGTGGTCTCAGTGATAGAAGATGAATCCGAGTTCCTTGACGAAGTTTGAGTAGTTAAGAGACTTGCGTCGTGCCGCAATATTAAATCAGACGCTTCTTAGGAGGCAACCTAAGTTAATCACTAATGTGTGTTCAAGTGTGCAGGGGAAATAAAAACAGGTGGCACAAAAAGTGCAGAACAGGCAGATACTACGGGTCTCAGTACGACCCATAGTAGGGTTGTATGAACCATAGTACGAGTTGCAGTGAGAAGCAGAGAGTATGCATGAGTTATGGGTACGGTTGGTCCTACGAATCGTAACTCCATTGTATGAGTTGTAGTACCTACTGTGGCAACGAACTATTCAAGGCATGGACAACAATAAAAAGAAAAGACCTATGAGTCATAGTACGAACCATACCCACATAGTACGAGTCGTAAGGTGCACTCGTAGGTCCACAGGTAAGTATTCCAAATCTTTGTGTTTCAGGTTCAAAGGAAGAGTCATAGGATCTTCCTACAACTCGTGGTACGAGTCGTGACGGGTCAAAAAATTTAAAATACACCCGACGTGGCCCAGATTTTCAAATCTGCCTTATACCCTATATAAGCACGAAACAAATCGTACCCTTCTCCCACGCATTCAAAACCCAAGTCACGAACAAAACTCATGACTCCCTCACATCTGTAATTCTAAGTCAAAGACTAATCGAGCAATTTCTTGCTCAATCAAGCTTCCAATTGTAATTTCTGATTTCCAATTGAAGTAAGTAGTTAACAAGTATATTGCTTTGAATTTGATAAAACTTGTATGCTTGATGTAATGGTGCTAAACTCCCTGTGAGTCACTAGTTGTTGCTTGAAAAATTCGAAGAAGACAATGACCAGGGGATTAAGCCATGAACGACTGGGAAAGAACTTGAAAGTGTCGAACTTGTGCATTAAACTAGTCAAAATTGAGTTATGGGTAGTGACTAAAAAGGGGAGGAATGAGTAGTAATAAAATGGGTTAAAATACATTCCTAGACCTAGGGAATTCTGAGTACCCAAAACTTAAAATAGAACTCCCTGTAACTGAACCAAAATCTAGGCAGGGACAGGCTTCACAAGCCTTCCTACAACTTGTGGTTTGACACCACGACTCATAGAATGGATCGTTGGGACTATCCCAAGCCCAACTTGAAAAGAGCACAAGGTACGAATCCAGTACGAATCATGGTTTACTATCACGAGTCGTAATTGGCAGTCGTACCTAGAACCAGAATAGGGTCAAATCCACAAGTGATAGTATGATCCTTCCTACGACTCGTGGAATCAACTTACGAGTCATACCATGAGTCATGGAAAAATACAAATAAGTTTTTTCTAAAAGGGGCGTCATCATACGACTCGTGGTATGGACCGTACCTTCGTGGTATGAATCGTACCTCAGAGTCGTAACACCAATATGAGACATTACGGGTCTCAGTACGAATAGTACCTCCAAGGTACAACCCCTACTGTTGACTCGTGGTAATTTAAAGAGGAACTTATTTCTTGATTTATTTTTTCTCATACTTGGAATTCTAACTCTCTTTCTCTATAGGTACAATGACGATAAAGCGTAAGGCATCTAAGGCAACTGCTCGGAGGCAATTGATTGATGAGACCTCCGAGTCCGAGCAAGCAGGTGACTCCCCTAGTGGTTCAGTTGAGGAGTATAGGGTTGACACTTCAGATATAGATGGGATCCGAACCACTAGGGAAAAGGCCAAACCACAAGCCGTGGTGGCTACTGCTACATCAGTCGGTGCTCCCCAGTCTAAGGAGGGAGCCAAAAAAGAGGCTCAAGAGTCGGGCAGAAGGCTCAAATGAGGAAGATGGAGCCGAGGAGGCCCAATAGATATCATCATCTACATCCAGAAATTCGTATGCTTTGGAAGAATCTTGTACAATTTGGGAAGGGGTGCTGAATCAAAAGAACCAGAGACGCAAGCGGCGGTGCTGAATCTGATAAGGAGGCACCAAGTGCCGAGTAGGAGCAGACTCCACCAAGGGAGAACCATACTATCTAGTAGAGAGTAACAGGAGCTCAAGAGATATATGAGAAGGGCATTGCTCTCACCACCAAAAAACAAGACTAGGCGGAGCATTTAGGAAGAGCCATGGATCCTTGGAAATGCATTGAACGAGGTAGAGGAGATGAAGTGAATATTCAATTTCTACGACTTCGAGTGGATGGCTAGGAATCCAGACTAGTACACTTGAGAAATTGTCCGTGAGTTCTATGCCAATTATTTGGTGACCATAGAGCAAAAGGCCAAAGAGGGAAGAAATTGAAAGATCAGCCCAAACTAGAGAGTGTTATGGTCAGAGGCCGATAGGTTAACAAATTCGACCACACCATTTCTCAGATACTATAAGGGCCCCAGTTCATACCTCTGCATGCCACATCAAAATATGAGTATCGGGTGGAAGCATTAAAACAGATCAAGTAGCTCGCCCGTGATGAGAGGCGGAGGCAGATGTAGTGGTTGTCAGGTGTGATTGTAGAGGACAGAGACGAGGCATAATGGGTCACTAGCGGCAAACAGGTCACAAAGAATTCTTTAAACTTCATAGCAAAGGCCTGCTAGACGTTAGTGCGGCACCGATTGGCACCGACAGTTAATGATAACACCCTCAGTGCGGATAGAGAAGCTTTAGTGGTGTGTATCATGTCCAGATACCCCATCAACATTTCGAGGGTTATTACTGTGGAGATGAGAGATTGGGCTATGGGATTGAGCACTACTATCTCATTTCCGAGCCTCATATTCATATTGTGCATGGAGGCAGGTATCACAGTGCACAGGAGTGATGAGCAATTGATTGGCGGACAGAGGATAGGAGATATTGTCCTGATCCAGGATGAGATGAACCCAGTGAGTCGGACCTGACTTCCCACAGCAGTTCCACTGACTCGGCCAGTTGGGGGTGCACAGGTGAATGCCCCCACCTCATAGTAGCAGAGCGAGACACCGGCTACAGATACCAGTAACTCAAAGGTAGCTCCCAGCACTTCTGCTGCACCATTGCCCAGCCTAGCGATCCAAACTTCAGCAGGGTACGTCCTAGTGCCCCGGGATTTTCTCCAAAAATTGGCGAAAGACTGAATATGGCCGAGAGAAAAATTCATGAAATGATGGAGAATGTCAAGCTCTAGGTGAAAGAAGATATAGATACCAGCCGCACAGACCTTGCATGCCAGGCTCGACAGGTTATAGAGTCGATTTAATAGGCGCATGGCATAGCAGACAGATACAGGCAGCCTCCGTGAGGAGTTAGGGGCTCTTCGGAGCCAAGTGGCGGAGTTGTCATCACGACAACCGAGAGTCATACCAGCACCCACTCTTCCTTACTTTGATGCAAATTTTGAGGAGGAGCTTGACTTAGAAGCCTACTGGGAGCCCACAATACTGAGGAAATAGAAAGGGAAGAAAAGGTCTCCAAGGATGTTGGAGATGAGACCCTGAGAAAGAGAAAGAAGAAAGAGAAAAGAGAACGCTAACTGGCCATCATCTGAGCCAACATGTATACCGCACTCCTAACCTCATGATCTGATGGTACAAGGATAACGGGGGGTGGTGCTGGTGTATCTACTGTCCTGGGAGGCTCCTGGTGTGGTGGAGAATGCTGGGTAGATCAAGAAGATGTCTCCTTTTAGCCATCAGGTCGGGTCGTCTCCAACTGTGGCACCCTACTAGTGCCCTCTCCTATCGCGATATCCAACTCCCGACTGGCCGTAGTTTGTCGTGCATCAGTCATTTCTCTATAGACAAACAGGATAGTATAAGCTTACTCAACCCTATAAAACTTAGCTATATAGCACGTTTTGAGAAAGAAGGAGGGTAACCACACTATCCTGCCTCGTAGCCTCCTGCTTATAAAATATAGTGCACATACATTCATAAATAAGACTCTACTAGACACGGCTTGCAGACTCCCTGGGATACGATGTTGCTTTGATACCAAATTTGTCATGCCCCACCTTGGGAGGCATGACTGGCACCTAGTGCCACGCTGGACCCTGAGCTGGCTTAGCCGGACATATACACCTCTGGTGCACATCAGCAACACATAAATAAGAAAATGAAAAGATATATCTCGACTCAAACATAGCCTTAGGCCGACTAGGCCACCTGCATAAAATAGCTAACCCGGTAGTAGAAATAATGATAAGATCTTATGTGGGCCAACAAGATTACCATGCTGTCTAAATCATAACAGAAGGAAAACAGGCACACATATATATAACTACAAGCCGACAAGGCTGCTAACAGGTATCATGACTAGCCCCCACGCGGCCAACACACATATTATAACACATATAGGCCCCACACGGCCAACAATGCACAACTAACTATGAAATGTAGTCTACAAGCCTCTAAGAGTGAAATATTGGTCGGGACAGGGCCCCGACCTACCCAAAAACTATACAACTAAAGATAGGCAAACCTCTACTATCTGGAAACTCCGAAGGAAATGAGATGATCGATCTATTGACTCTGAACAGCCACTAAGGAGGTCCTGAAACCTGTCTGTCCAAACCTACAGGCAAGTATGCAGCGCCCTATGCGCGGGCGTCAGTACAATATGTACCGAATAAGTAAGGCAGTAATAAAAGCTGAATAGAACTGATAAAAGAACTAAAAGTATTCAGTAGTAAGGATAAGAAGTTAACCTGGATAATCTTACAACCCTAATTACAGCTAACAGGTAAATATACAAACAAGAACCTAACCTGGCCCCCATAAGCCTGGGAGGTACAACCAACACAGAATAACCTACTTGGGCTCCCAGAAGCCCTAGTAGGTACAGTTCAATCTATATACCCCTAATGATGTCATTATGGTCCCACAGGTAATTTATAGCCAAACATGCTCGGCCTCTGGGACTGCAACTGAGCCCTTGGGCTCCTGTAACTGCACCCTGAGCCCGCAAAGGCTCTACTAAGGGTCAATACTGTCGCTATGGCATTGTTATACCCCGTAGGATTCCCGGAACCTAGATGGTCTATTCATGCATTGGTTAAGCATATTTGAAGGCCATACGTGCTAAAGAAAGGCCCGGGAAAAGATCAGATGAGAAACCTGTCGAACCATCGCGGAAGGAGCCAAGGCAGAGCCCCTCCGCGATGGCAACATGTCACGGAGGTGGAGCCTTCGCGTTGGCTCAGTGACACGTTGGCCTTGTCCAGGCCCAAGTATATAAAGCCCCACTTCGGTTTTTAATCAATCATTCTTATAATTTCCAGTGAAAACAGAGAGGAAAGACCAGATGAAAGAAAAGAACGAAGAGGGTAAATATATTTTCATCCGATTACGCTGCCAAACGTAGTCCAAACTCAAATTAACCTCAGATACCGAGGTATTTAGCAGCAGAGAGCATTCCTACAGATTTAGTTTCATGAAATACGGCCGACGAATCGTCGAGCTACCGGGCTAAGGTAAGTGGAATTGCTCCAAGTTAGTGTCTATGTGTTCCTAGCTGTAAAATGAATATTTCTCCCTTCGGGTCTTCTAGAAAATAGCGAGTTTTCGACCGTCTTTCGATAAGCCTAAGTTTAGGCTATAATTATATCGAAAGTGATGTCGTCCTTCAGAATAAAGTTGTATTTAGTACTGATTGACATATATATGAATGCAGTTGGGAGGAATAGCTGAAACACTGACCAAGCTACGCCGGTTAGTCGGGAAATCAGAAGTGAAAGTATGTAAAGCTAGTTTCCTCGGCAAGTTAGTAATCTCGATATAGTAAAGTAGTTTAAAGGCCAATAGAATGTTCAGAAGGTGTGTGTTATGTTTATTACGAATGTTGGTACGATATTAGAAGCCTCATGTAAGTATAGCGTGAAACTTGCTAGCACGATATAAATTCTGATGTAAGTGTTAGAAACTGCACAGCATGCCCAGTATGTGATGTAGTACAGAATGTTAGGATATTATCGTATTCAGTTGAAAACCAGTAAAGCAATGTAGTATCTGTAAGGTATCTCAGAAGTAGAATGATAGGTTAAAATGAAGTTTAGAAAGCATGTTAGAAATAGTAAATCATGTTATTATAGAAACTCAGTATACAACATGGTTTCCAGCAGAAAGACTATATCTTGTTCAACACTAGACTCAGTACAGTATGACAGAAGATTATGTTTATATATATATACTATTATCAGTCCCAGCATGTATTAAGTACGTACATATCACTATCACTAGTTCAGCATACAGTATGTACAAATACTTTATTATTATTAGCTTCAGTAAGTGGTATATGCAGATAGTATTACTAGTTGAGACCACTGTATTGTCTTGGGGTTGGATTACCTAGCATCCATGACCACCCCAGGGTTAATAGCTGTATCGACTCGTCCGCCAGAGGACGAGGATACGTCGCTCTACGGAGTGGCATGCCGTCCCACATGGGACGAAGATGGGATGCTAGTTTTTCCCCATATTGTGCCTTGGTCGGCCCTTATACACCCCCGTCGAGCGGATACGCCCGGGTGTTGATTCAGGAGTCCTCCGGACTCAGGTACAGTTATAGTCAGGGGCTCAGCGAGCCCAAGTGCATACCCAGGGGACCGGCAGGATGCTTATAGTTATTCCAGGAGATGGGATGATCGGGGTAGGGGTATAGATTGCGTGTTGTTTGTACCTCCCGGCTTATGGGGGCCGGGTAAGGTTTGTGTGTGCTATGTTATGTTATGTTATGTTATGCCATGTTATAGTAGATACGAGTAGATCGACAGTAGAATGATACATCTCCAGGTATGACTCCTACTCCTTCCAGTACAAGTTAAGAGCAGGCATAGCTTTATATTTTCAGTCAGTTAGTCTATTCCTTCTTATTTCAATTTCATCAGTTGTGTTATTATTTTCAGATATTTCCTTCAGTTGTTGTTTTACATACTCAGTACCAGTGGTACTGACGCCCAGTGGGGTGCTGCATTACTTGCCTGCAGGTACTCATATACGAGGGGCCGATACCTCGTGATTCCAGCCAGCTCACAAGGTCATCAGCTCCAGTCATCCGGAGCTAGATAGCTAGAGGTTTATCCCTTTTCTTTTGTTGTACAACACGGGTAGGCCGGGGCCCTGTCCCGACCATCTTATCAGTATTCTTAGAGGCTTGCAGTCTGTATATATTTCCCTGTGGTCAGATGAGCCGGTCGTGTGAGGTCGTGCAGTTGCATAGCTGTTAGTACCTTTGTTTCTGTTATGTTGGTCGTGTGGGGCCATAGCTTGACAGTAGTGGTGACCTTGCCGGTCACGTAGCTTTCCAGTATTTCATTGTTGAGTTCCAGATAACTAGACAGCATGGTGGCCTTGTCGGCCCGCATAGGCTCCCATATATTGATATGTTCTGGTTAGCTGTCAGCATAGGTACAGGTGGCTATAGGCCTAGTTGGCCGGAGGCTGTATTTACAGCCGTTATATAGCCCGTCGTTTCCCTGAATCTGAGTTCGAGCCAGCCAGGCACCAGATGTGCTCAGGCTCAGTAGTCTAGCAGTTCAGGTCCTAGTAGGGCACCAGGTGCCAGTCATACCCCCCAAGGCGGGGTGTGACAAACTTGGTATCAGAGCCAGGTCGTATCCCAGGGAGTCTACACGCCGTGCTAAGTAGAGTCCTGCCCATGGATGTGTTGTGCACCACATACTATGGGTAGGGGGCTGCAAGGCATGATAGGATGGTTGTCTTTTATTCTTATTCAGTCGTGCTGTAGAGCGGTACAATATAGGGTTTAGTCCCTAAAGCTTACTGTATTCTTTGGTTACGGATAATGTCAGACCAGCGACATCCTATCATAGGCCGGAGCTTAGATATTGCAGCAGGGGAAGGCACTAGCAGGATGCCTCACCCTCGTTTAGAAACAGCCCGATCAGAGGGCACTACAGAGGCATCGTCCCAGCCTTCTCAGCAGTCTCCACCACGTCATGAACCACCTGGGACGACACTACCTCTAGCAGTCCCCATACCGACACCTTCCGACCAGGAGGTTAGGAGTGCGGTAGTCATGTTAGCACAGATGATGGCTGCTCAGCGTCAGCCGATGCCGTCTACAGTTGCGGAGTCGTCAGGAGGGCCCGGTAGTTCGAGGGTCCGAGAGTTCTTGGCTCTGAATCCCCCACAGTTTATAAGTACGGACCGGACAGAGGACCCTCGGGATTTTCTGGATCAAATGCAGAGAATTTTCAGGGTTATGCATGCCACGCCTACAGAATCAGTTGAGTTGGCAGCATTCCGGTTATGGGACATCACCGTATTGTGGTATGAAAGCTGGGAAAGGTCCCGAGGGAGAGATGTTTCCCCTCCGACTTGGTCCAACTTCTCAGGAGCTTTTCTGGATCACTATTTGCCGCGGGAGATTTGACAGGCCCGGGTAGACCAGTTCCTACATCTAGAGCAGGGGGCCATGAGTGTTCGGGAATATTCCTTGCAGTTTGATTCTTTGGCCCGGTATGCACCGGCCTTTGTTGATACCATGGCATCCAAAGTACACCGCTTTATCATGGGGTTGAATCCAGAATATGTTGAGACTTGTATTACGGCCACACTGCGAGAGAACATGGATATTGCCCGAGTTCAGGCATTTGTCCAGAATATTGAGGGCATCAGGCAGCGGCATCGGGAGATCAGGAGGACCAATCAGGAACAGCGCTACCGGGACAGGCCAGTTGAGTTACAGAGGGAGGCTCGGGGAGGACCTAGGCCATGATTGTTAGATAGGTCGCCCAGGCCCCCGCCTCCACCACAGCTGCAGAGGGGTAGGTTTAGCCGCAGGGGGCAGTCAGAGACCGGCAGAGGCTCGCAGATGGCAGATTCACCATTACAAAGGAGGGCGGAGCAGAGCAGGTATACCCTACCACTTTGCCCTATATGCAGCCGACGCCATCCTGGAGCATGTAGGTATGGCTCCACTGGATGTTAATTTGTGGCCAAGAAGGCCATTTGATGAAAGATTGCCCAGCCAGAGGTCAAGGGGATCGGGATAGATAGGACAAGGCATCCGCAGGGTCTCGAGCTACAGCATCCTCGGTAGGGCGCAGGCCCTCAGTTTCAGTAGGCAGGGGTGGGGGCAGATCAGAGGCCTCCAGTGCAGGTGCGGGTCCAAGCCGCACATATGCTTTACCAGGGAGGCAAGATTCAGAAGCGTCACCTGATGTTGTGATAGGTATGCTAACTATCTGCTCACACCCAGCTTATGTATTAATTGATCCAGGGTCTACTTTGTCCTACATTACTCCATTTGTGGCATGGAAGTTCGATATAGCACCAGAATTATTGCAGCAGCCCTTTTTAGTATCCACACCCATCGGTGACTCTATTGTAGCTAGCAAAATTTACCGAGGGTGTACAGTAGAGGTTGCTGACTGTCAGACCGCAGTAGACCTGGTTGAGTTAGAAATGATAGACTTCAATGCCATAATGGGTATGGATTGGCTAGTGCCGTGCTTTGCCAATGTTGAATGTTGGACCAAGACGGTACGATTCCACTTTCCAGGAGAAGCAGTGCGGGAGTGGAAGGGCAGCACCGCTACGCCAAAAGGTAGGTTTATTTCCTACCTCCAGGAGAGGAAATTGATATCTAAGGGATGTATTTACCATCTGGTCAGAGTTCAGGATGTCCGAACAGAATCTCCGACACTCCAGTCCGTTCTGGTGGTGAACGAGTTCCCTGATGTGTTTCCCGATGAGTTACCTGGTATTCCCCCAGAAAGGGAAATAGATTTTGCTATTGACTTATTACCAAGCACTCAGCCGATATCAATTCCTCCCTATCGTATGGATCCTGCAGAACTCAGAGAATTAAAGGAGCAGCTAAAAGACTTGTTGGATAAAGGTTTTATTAGACCAAGTACTTCACCATGGGGTGCGCCAGTTCTGTTTGTGAGAAAGAAAGATGGCTCACTCCGTATGTGCATAGATTATCGGCAATTGAACAAAGTTACAGTGAAGAACAAGTACCCGCTTCCCAGAATTGATGACTTATTTGATCAGTTGCAGGGAGCCAGATACTTTTCTAAGATTGACTTGCGGTCCGGGTATCACCAGGTTCGAGTACGTGAAAGAGATATTTCTAAGACAGCGTTCCGGACCCGATATGGACATTTTGAATTTCTAGTCATGTCCTTCGAGTTAACGAATGCCCCAGCAATCTTCATGGACCTGATGAACAGTATTTTTAGACCCTTCTTGAACTTGTTCATGATAGTGTTCATTGATGACATTCTGGTGTATTCTCGCTCTGAAGCAGATCACCGGACTCATTTGCGGACCGTGCTCCAGATCCTCAGGGACCGCCAGTTATATGCTAAATTTTCTAAGTGTGAATTTGGGCTTAATTCAATGGCCTTTTTAGGGCATATTGTGTCAGACACGGGTATACAAGTTGACAAGAAGAAAATAGAAGCAGTTAAATCATGGCCTAGGCCTACCACTCCGACTGAAGTCCGTAGCTTTCTGGGGTTAGCAGGATATTACAGGAGGTTCGTTGAAGGGTTCTCGACTATTTCGGCACCTCTAACTAAACTGACACAGAAAGCAGCAAAGTTTCAGTGGACAGAGGCATGCGAGTAGAGCTTCCAGGAACTGAAAGATAGATTAACCTCCGCCCCAGTGTTAGCATTGCCGGAAGGTACAGAAGGTTATTCGATGTATTGTGATGCATCAGGCGTCGGGTTAGGTTGTGTGTTGATGCAGCATGGTAAAGTAATTGCATATGCTTCCAGACAGCTGAGGAAACACGAAAAGAATTACCCTACCCACGACCTGGAATTGGCTGCAGTGATCCGCGCCTTGAAGATGTGGAGGCATTACCTGTATGGCGTCCATGTTGATATTTTCACAGATCACAAGAGCCTACAGTACATCTTCACTCACAGGGAGTTGAATCTGCGGCAACATCGCTGGTTGGAGCTATTAAAAAATTATGATGTGAATATTCTATACCACCCCGGAAAAGCCAATGTTGTAGCAGATACTCTCAGTCGTAAGTCCATGGGGAGTTTGGCACATTTGCAGCCCGAGCAGCGGGAATTGGTCAGGGAGATACATCAGTTAGCTAGCCTAGTCGTTCGTGTAGCAGAAACAGAGGACGGTAGTGCAGTAATACAGAACACCACCGTGTCATCATTAGTTGTGGAAGTGAAAGAACGGCAATATGAGGATCCTGACCTGATCCAGCTCAAAGACAGAATCCAGCAGGGCAAAGCGCCAGATTTTCAGGTAACTGAGGGAGAAGTGCTGTTATGTAAAGGTCGCCTGTGTGTTCTAGATGTTTCAGGGCTCCGCAGCAGATTATGAACGAGGTACATTACGCCCGTTATTCTCTTCACCCCGGTGCGACAAAAATGTACCATGATATCAAGGAAAACTACTGGTGGCCAGGTATGAAAAGAGAAATTGCTGAATTTGTAGCCCAGTGTCCTAACTGTCAACAGGTGAAAGCAGAACATCAGAAACCAGGCGGTTTGACTCAGGATATAGCTGTACCTCTCTGGAAATGGGAAGCAGTGAATATGGATTTTGTAGCAGGATTACCCCGTACTAAACACAGACATGACTCTATATGGGTGATAGTTGACAGATTGACAAAATCAGCTTATTTCCTGCCGGTAAGAACTACCTTCTCGGCCGAAGATTATACTGAGTTGTATATCAGAGAGATAGTCAGATTACATGGAGTACCAGTATCCATTATTTCAGACAGAGGAGCACAGTTTACGGCTAGATTTTGGCGGTCGTTTTAGAGAGGACTGGGAACGCAAATTAATTTAAGCACAGCATTCCATCCTCAGACAGATGGGCAGGCTGAGCGCACAATTCAGATGCTCGAGGACATGTTGCGAGCGTGTGTGCTAGATTTCGGTGGTAGCTGGGATGAGCATTTGCCATTAATTGAATTTGCCTACAATAACAGCTATCACTCAGCCATCCAGATGGCGCCTTTCGAGGCACTATACGGGTGAAAATGTAGATCGCCGATTGGTTGGTTTGAAATAGGAGAATCAGCGTTGGTTGGCCCAGATATTGTTCAGCAGTCAGAGGAAAAGGTAAAGCTCATCCGAGAATGTTTACTAACTGCACAGAGCCGCCAGAAATCATATGCAGATGTGCGGCGTAGAGACTTGGAGTTTGATGTGAATGACTGGGTATTCCTGAAAGTATCTCCGATGAAAGGGGTAATGAGATTCGGCAAGAAAGGTAAGCTCAGCCCGAGGTTTGTTGGGCCTTATCAGATTCTTCGAAGGATAGGTCGAGTAGCATATGAGTTGAACTTACCTCCAGAATTAGAATTCGTTCATCCGGTCTTTCATGTATCTATGCTGAGGAAATGCATAGGAGACCCATCCAGAGCAGTCCCAGTCCAGGATATTCAGGTTACAGAAGAGCTGGCCTATGAAGAAGTTCCAGTAGCCATCCTAGACAGACAAATTCACAGATTGAGGACTAAAGATATTGCATCTGTCAAGGTATTGTGGCGTAACAGGAACTGACAGGAGATGACGTGGGAGGCGGAGGAAGATATGAGGACCAGATATCCTCACCTATTCCAGGCCTAGCCAGGCGACAGGTATGCCCGTGTTACTACTTATGCAATACCTTATAGTTGTATATGAATAAATGAGAAAGATTGATACTTAGCTATCCAGTGAATCTTAAAGTATTGCGTGCAGTACCTGTGTTGGACTTTTCTGCATTTCAGGTTTTGCTATAGTCCATATTACAGGGGAGACTCTGCCAAAATTTTTCTAAATAAGTAAATTAAGAGGTCCTCTAGATAAAAGTTTACATACGAGAACGAATGTTCTTAAGAGGGGGAGAATGTTATACCCCGTAGGATTTCCGGCACCTAGATGGCCTATTCATGCGTTGGTTAACCATATTTGAAGGCCATACGTGCTAAAGAAAGGCCCGGGAAAAGATCGGACGAGAAACCTGTCGAACCATCGCGGAAGGAGCCAAGGCAGAGCCCCTCCGCGATGGCAACGTGTCACGGAGGTGGAGCCTCCGCGTTGGCTCCGTGACACGTTGGCCTTGTCCAGGCCCAAGTATATAAAGCCCCACTTCGGTTTTTAATCAATCCTTCTTATAATTTCCAGTGAAAACAGAGAGGAAAGACCAGAGGAAAGAAAAGAACGAAGAGGGTAAATATATTTTCGTCCGATTACGCTGCCAAACGTAGTCCAAACTCAAATTAACCTCAGATACCAAGGTATTTAGCAGCAGAGAGCATTCCTACGGATTTAGTTTCACGAAATACAGCCAACGAATCGTCGAGCTACAGGGCTAAGATAAGTGGATTGCTCCAAGTTAGTGCCTATGTGTTCCTAGCTGTAAAATGAATATTTCTCCCTTCTGGTCTTCTGGAAAATAGTGAGTTTTCGACCGTCTTTCGATAAGCCTAAGTTTAGGCTATAATTATATCGAAAGTGATGTCGTCCTTCAGAATAAAGTTGTATTTAGTACTGATTGACATATATATGAATGCAGTTGGGAGGAATAGCTGAAACACTGACCAAGCTACGCCGGTTAGTCGGGAAATCAGAAGTGAAAGTATGTAAAGCTAGTTTCCTCGGCAAGTTAGTAATCTCGATATAGTAAAGTAGTTTAAAGGCCAATAGAATGTTCAGAAGGCGTGTGTTATGTTTATTACGAATGTTGGTACGATATTAGAAGCCTCATGTAAGTATAGCGTGAAACTTGCTAGCACGATATAAATTCTGATGTAAGTGTTAGAAACTGCACAGCATGCCCAGTATGTGATGTAGTACAGAATGTTAGGATATTATCGTATTCAGTTGAAAACCAGTAAAGCAATGTAGTATCTGTAAGGTATCTCAGAAGTAGAATGATAGGTTAAAATGAAGTTTAGAAAGCATGTTAGAAATAGTAAATCATGTTATTATAGAAACTCAGTATACAACATGGTTTCCAGCAGAAAGACTATATCTTGTTCAACACTAGACTCAGTACAGTATGACAGAAGATTATGTTTATATATATATACTATTATCAGTCCCAGCATGTATTAAGTACGTACATATCACTATCACTAGTTCAGCATACAGTATGTACAAATACTTTATTATTATTAGCTTCAGTAAGTGGTATATGCAGATAGTATTACTAGTTGAGACCATTGTATTGTCTTGGGGTTAGATTACCTAGCATCCATGACTGCCCCAGGGTTAATAGCTGTATCGACTCGTCCGCCAGAGGACGAGGATACGTCGCTCTATGGAGTGGCATGCCGTCCCACAGGGGACGAAGATGGGATGCCAGTTTTTCCCCATATTGTGCCTTGGTCGGCCCTTATACACCCCCATCGAGCAGATACGCCCGGGTGTTGATTTAGGAGTCCTCCGAACTCAGGTACAGTTATAGTCAGGGGCTCAGCGAGCCCAAGTGCATACCCAGGGGACCGGTAGGATGCTTATAGTTATTGCAGGAGATGGGACGACCGGGGTAGGGGTATAGATTGCGTGTTGTTTGTACCTCCCGGCTTATGGGGGCCGGGTAAGGTTTGTGTGTGCTATGTTATGTTATGTTATGTTATGCCATGTTTTACTAGATACGAGTAGATCGATAGTAGAACGATACATCTCCAGGTATGACTCCTACTCCTTCCAGTACAAGTTAAGAGCAGGCATAGCTTTATATTTTCAGTCAGTTAGTCTATTCCTTCTTATTTCAGTTTCATCAGTTGTGTTGTTAATTTCAGATATTTCCTTCAGTTGTTGTTTTACATACTCAGTACCAGTGGTACTGACGCCCAGTGGGGCGCTGCATTACTTGCCTGCAGGTACTCATAGACGAGGGGCCGATACATCGTGATTCCAGCCAGCTCACAGGGTCATTAGCTCCAGTCATTCGGAGCTAGATAGCTAGAGGTTTATCCCTTTTCTTTTGTTGTACAGCACGGGTAGGCCGGGGCCCTGTCCCGACCATCTTATCAGTATTCTTAGAGGCTTGCAGTCTGTATATATTTCCCTGTGGTCAGATGAGCCGGTCGTGTGAGGCCGTGCAGTTGCATAGCTGTTAGTACCTTTGTTTCTGTTATGTTGGCCGTGTGGGGCCATAGCTTGACAGTAGTGGTGACCTTGCCGGTCCCGTAGCTTTCCAGTATTTCATTGTTGAGTTCCAGATAACTAGACAGCATGGTGGCCTTGTCGGCCCGCATAGGCTCCCCTATATTGATATGTTCTGGTTAGCTGTCAGCACAGGTATAGGTGGCTATAGGCCTAGTCGGCCGGAGGCTGTATTTACAGTCGTTATATAGCCCGTCGTTTCCCTGAATCTGAGTTAGAGCCAGCCAGGCACCAGATGTGCTCAGGCTCAGTAGTCTAGCAGTTCAGGTCCTAGTAGGGCACCAGGTGCCAGTCATACCCCCCAAGGCGGGGTGTGACAGGCATCAAGGAAGTCCATACGTGAATAGACTTCAATACGACCCTGTAGGCCTAAATCTAGTCCTCTCAGACGTCATATAGCTCCTGTGAGCAATCATAGCCTGGTAGGCAACGATACAATCTAGCAATCTCGAGGGAGTTTAATAGCAGACCAAGCTAAGTAGGGTCAATCCCAGCAAGGGGTATTACGATATAATCTCAAATCTATCCGTAGAAGCTAACGGCAACATGCGTACCCTCAAGTCACTTATAAAGGTACAAGTCGTATCAACTATATGATGAGAATAACTTGCCGAAGAGGATAGCCTTAAGCTACCTCAATAGCCAAGTTCTACTCACCCAACCCTGTTTCAATCGAAAATCGATAACCCCTCCAAATCCTAGCTCTTACGCCGAGGGAATAAGGTTGTTCTTAATTCAAGAAAACGGCCAACAACATCATCCAAAAGCACAACGACCACAAGTCATAATCCATCCAATTCGGCCTATAACTTATGAATTCTAGAGAATTTAGAAGGTAGAAATACTTACTTATCACTTGTAGACGGTTAGGACTTAATTAAAAGTGATTTTCACGGATTCTACTCGGTGGGTTTCCGCCGAGCCAGGCCAATTTCGAAGATATAACTCCGTAGATACGTTCTTCATATGCCTAGGAATCACTATCCAAGAAGAATTGAAATTTGAAAATAATTTAGCGGCGTAATTCGGCTTTAATTTGATAAAACCCTCATGAACTAATCACCAAGATTAAAGCTCTCTCTGAAAATATTTAGAAATGAACTAATTTTTCACACTTAAACATATATATAGGGGAGGCGGTGGCCAAGGGTCCGTAGCGCACCACCTACTGCAGAGGGATGCGGGCATGACGAGGCGCCTGGTGCGCCCTGCCTCCGGCCCCGACCTTCCGCTCGCTTGATAACGCACTCACGCATCCTTCTTATTTATTAAAAAAATTAAAACATTTGTCTCTATTCGAGTAGTATCAACAATAAATCTAGATTTAATTACTCTTTTTATCTAATTACCATGATCTTTTTCTACTTTTAAAAGATTTGCGATCTAACCTTTATCTTATGTGTATATTAATTCTTCTTCAAAATATAATTTAGATACTTAACAAAATATATCATAAATTATAAATCATAATACATATTTTTCTTCTTTCTTCTTCTTTCTCATATTCATATCCTTCAGAAACTGGTATCCTTGACCAGGAGTGGTATCCCGAAGATCATACTGATCTTCTTTCACTTCTATTTAATTCTATAAAAAAATTTAAAATTATTTTCTATCTTGACTAATTCCTCATTACTCATTTATTAATATTCTGTCTTGTTTAAACTACTAAGAAAAGATCTTTTAATATTAACATAAATAATTATTATCAATAAAAATAATAAATAATGAATAACAATTCAAAAAAGAACAAAGTTTCTTTATTGAAAAAGAAAGTGAGGTGAGAAAGACAAACAATATTACTAAATTATTTTTATCTAACCCAATATTTTTGCATTTTTCAAGTTGTAATTTTAAAGGATATAGATCAACAAACAATTGTAATGATCTGTGAATATCTAATTATATTGAGTATTTTTACCAACAACAAAAAATGAAAAATCTTGAGGACTGCATTTTTATATGCTAATAAATAATTTTTCTGTGAATTAGATAATATTCTGAAAATTATAAAATAAATTTATATCTTAATATTCTCAATAGACTTATTAAAAATTGATCCACATAATTGTGAAAAGACACATGCATACTTTCTTAAGCAGCATGCAGTTGACTTTGTTCCCGGCCTGCTTTACATTTGAAAACACTGTGGTCTGGAGAAATAAAAAGTTAACATCATCAATAATAAGAACAGTAGAAAAAATTATCTAAGCAAATGAAAATTTTAAAGAACACGATAGTTAAGAATTAAATGAAAAAGATGAACTATATTACAATATAACGTAATTAATTTATTTTTAAAAAAAAAAAAGTAAACTCACATTTCAAAGATTTTTTTATTCATGGCTTGACTAAGTTAAAATCAAATGCTCTTGTAAGTGGTTGCTGCACTACAAAGTATAATAGAACTAATACAACTCAAAATAATTTTATTTAGGTAATTTTAAGGTGTCATAAACTTATCCATTAAATAACTGGAGTTATAAACATAAAAATTTAGGAGATGGATATTACTAATACTAATTAAGAGTAGATGTTATGAAGATGAAAAGTTAATCTTATTTTTAAAAAATAAGATTAAAAATTTTAAAAATTAAAAACAACATAAATAGGATCCTTATATATATAATATTATTATTATGATCATAAAAAATTATTATTAAGACGATTAAAGAATTTTTTTTAAAAAAAAAGAGAGGAAAGGATTGAGGTGTGACTAAGAGGATTAAATAAGTGACTTTTGAGATTGATAACATAACACAAAATAAATGAAAAAAAAATTCATAAAATCAAAATTTTAGAAAGTAGAAAGGGAGGAAAAAAACTAAAAAAAATGAATTATTGGACAATGAATTATGCCCAATCATTATACCATGTACTATATATACATATATATATTATTGTAGTATATTTAATATAGTTAAGAGAGTTCAAAGAGTGATTTTTGAGTTTTTTAACATGACACATAAATGAGAAAAAAATTTAAAAAAATACCAAAAAGATGAATAAATAGAATAAAAGGGAAAAACAAAAAAAGAAAAAAAAGAGAAAAGATAAATAGAATTATTGATTATATATATGTGTGTGTGTGTGTGCGCGCACGCTTTTAATGTAATATATATATATATATATATATATTGTAGTATATTTATGTCATGAACCGAACATAGGCTCGGATCAAGACACGGGACAAGGAGCCCCAAGAAACTCCAAGTCGACCCATGGCATGAACATACATCTAGCTCAATCAGTTACAGCGGAAGAATTAACATAATAACAAAGCGGAAATTCAAACATAACATGACAATCTAAATATATAACCCAAGTCTGAAGCTGAATACAATCTATTGTCTGAAAAGTCTCTAAGTATGATGAGTTGATGGGACAAGACCCCAACTAATTCTCTAAGTCTGAAACTGAACATACGCAAACATAACTGAATAAAAGAGGGGCCCTCAACAGATGAGGACTCACCAACAGGGACTGATGCTAACTTCGAAAGCTGGCTAGTGGCGGGGTTGAGTCTGAAGATCAGAGCCTGTATCATAAAATGATACAGCATAGAGTATGCGGTCATTACGTGAAAGGTACCGAGTATGCAAGGTAAGTAAAACCGCTAAGTAAGTAAAATCATTTAAAACATGCACAATATAAACATAATCAAGATAAGAATCTGAGAGTAGGGCTTGCATGCTATTTTCTGAAATCATGATCTGAACATAACATAACATCATAACTGAATCGATTGACCCAAAGCTGAAATCTAATAATCATAAGTAAAATTGCATTGGGTTAAACCTTCTTTAGAATATATATATATATATATATATATATATATATATCATGAGTGATAAACATACATAACTGAAATCATGAGGAACAATGGGAGACTCATCATATAACCGGCATACCACGATAGAGCTTAGCGGTTCCAACTATAACACTGAAGTGGGTAGAGCTTTCCAAAGCCTTTTCAGGGCTAAGGACGATACCATGATCGATATCAAGCTCGAGGCCCAATCGGGGCAGGGGATAGCTCACAAGGGAGGTCCCAAAGTGTGTGTATATATATATGATATGTATAAACCTATATTGGCGCATAGTTCTAAGGCATAGGGTGATCGACCCTTAGCCTACTCGGTGCTAGACACTACTCCCAAAATATGTATATGCTCTCCATCATTTTTCAATGAAGCTTATCATCGTCTATAAACGAAACTCAATGATCAAATACATATCAAATATGAAATCATATATGAAGAGTTTTTGCTCAAACCATACCACAAGCTGAATATAATTGGGAGTCTTCGCTCCAAACCATGTGGTAAGCTTATTCGTAAAATCATAAATCATACTTGAACATATGGTCATTGACCAATACTTTAACATGCTTGAAAATACTTAATTCACTTGAAACATGATTATAAACATAGGTAGCTTGAAAACATGTTTTTTATCAATAACATCTCATCATACTTGAACATTCATCATAAATCTCAGATTTCATGAACTTCTCATAAATGAGAATTTTAATTCATAAAGCTTGAAAACATAATTATATTTGAAAATAATATAAAACTTGCCCATAAATCATAATTCAATAGTAGAAACATATTTAGATCATACTCATGTAGGAAATTAGATTCATGCATTGGGTTAAAACCCCATAGAATCAACATATGAGTTTTTCTGAGAGAGAGATTGGGCATGGGTGTGAACGGATTCACCCATTCATAACCCTACATACCTGGGGAAGAACTAATTTTACCACTCCTTGATTGTCCAATGGAAATTGAAGAAAAGCTTGAAAAAAGCCTAACTTGATCACCTTCTAAACTCTTCAATTTGCAAGCATAGATGTGAATGAGCCTAGGATAGATTTTTCCCTCATAAAACACTTCATTTTAAGCCTTAAACGACGTAGTTTAGGACCCTAGGATTTAGAAATTATGAAATTACCCTTAATGAAAAATCTAAAAATTATGCACTGCTAGTGACCACGACTGCTCCAACGGGTCGTACCTTGATACCACGACTCGTGGTATCTGTCCATTACATCCCCTATTAATTCTTAACTTCTTCGATTCCCATACCACGACCTGACAGGATGGGTCATTACACCAAACAACGGTCCATTGCATCCTCTCGTTACTTTCCTTGATGACCTGCATCTGGACTTCCCATGAGCTACACCACGAATCGTGCCTACTCCCGACGAATCATGGGTTCCATTCTTCACCTCGACTGGACATATTCCTATTCCTTCCCACAGGCACTTACCAAGACTCATTTTTATTCAGAACGAGCCATTCTATGACCCGTACCATTCATCCCTGGTACTCTAGTGACAACCAATGACCATAACCTATGACTCGTTGCAGCTTCATACCAGTCGTACCTTGGACCCATTACTTCTGAACCTACTTGTAGAACTTGACCACGAGCGTCCCAACGGGCCATTGGAACCTCCAATGACTCGTACCACGAGTCGTTCTGAGACAAATTTCTAGATTTCTTCCACTTTTCATTTTAAAATTTCGGGTCTAATTTTGGGCACTTCCGGTGTATTACAATATCTCCCCCTTGGAAACATTCATCCTCGAATGCGAGAAAACAGACGAAAAATAGAGAAATTCAATCATCATATTCAAACACTGATCATATAAGCTGAAAACTGACGGAATGACTAACTCCAATTTAAACTACATGACTGAACTGAATTCATGAATCATACATACATCCATATACATGAAAGAAACTAGGGTACGTGAACTGAACACGAAACCGAATAGAGTTTTAGGGAAAAAACTGATACCTCAAGCTGGAATTGAGCTGGTAGGGAATAGTGTTCACGCTCCAAAGTATGAGATTAACCTTCACAAACGTTGATTATAGAAGTTTTTCGTAAATTATAATTAAGTTTTTTGGATGGTCACAAAACAATCTGAAAAAAAATATACATAGCAGCTAGAGTTAAGGCCGGATAATCATGCAACTCCACACTTCGTAATGGGTCAAGTATGATATTATCAATTTCTGTCTCACATAGTATAAACATGCGATGTTCATGGTTTCTCGAGCCTCTAAACATGACAAACTAGCTTCACAACTACATCGTTGAGCGGAGATGTGACATCCTAGTTCGTGGGCAGTTCAACTACATGGATGTGGTTTACGAGGTTTATGCTCTTGATTAGGGACTTTCGTACCTCTAATCATTTAATCCAACTTAGCTTCACAACTACTTCTATGAGTGGTAGAGTGATAATTCTAAGCCGGTGTCTTGCTATCATCCCATTTTATTAACCAAGCAAGGCAATTTAGGTATATTATTTATCCTAATTGCAAATCATATCGAAAGATAAGAACTTGCTCCCTACATTCCTATGTTCTTACCTAGGGTTACTCTTTCAAGCTTTTACCTAAGCATAACGCATTGGTGATCAAGCATAAAAATAATAATAATGAAAAATGTAAGACAAAACAACAGTTAACGACTCAAACCAAAACAAACTCATGCAATTACAATCATCTCACGTGGCCTCAACCCTAGAGGAAGGGCTTTAGCCACTCATGTTCATACAATAACTCAAAAACATGTTTAGAGTAGTGTACTTACAAGAATAGGTAATAGAGAATGTAAAATTGGTGAACCCTAGGTGAGTTCTTCACTTCTCCCTTCGCTCCTCTACGGTTTTCAGAAAATATTTCGTGACAAATGATTTTAGAAGCTAAGGGTTTAATTTATAGTAAATAGGGAATTTGCAAATTTTGGACCGTCATGGAATGGCTCCGTGGCATGGAGTTGAACGCACCAATTTGCCTCTGTGCCACGAAAGTAACGCTGCAACTTACTGAAAATCGCATTAAAATGATGTTTGGCCGAGGCATGGCGCGATGGACAACGTGGCACGGTGCTTCCCTTGCACGATGGCCTGCGTGACACGGCTGTGGCGCGCAGCAGAGCCTAGCATAGCACAGCGCTGGCATGCAGGCGCCCTAGAATGCTGCACCTTCGCGCGCATGGCACGACTGGGTACGACACACGCATAGCGTGGCACGCTGCCTGGCGCGGCCAGCCTTGCCATAGCATGCTTTCTTGCCAACTTTTGCAATTCGCTTCCAACTCCATTTCTTCACTTCACCCATCATTATTTAGTCCCTCATATGCATTTTAAACCTACAAAATAAGGACTAATCATGTTGGTTAGTGCATACCCAAATTTACATAAAATCACATAAGAATGTAAGTGTATAAATAGACAAACATGGCTAAAATAAGTTATAAAATAGCACTTGGGCACTTAATTATGCCCAAGATCACTACCCCACACTTAAAGCTTTGTTCGTCCTCAAACAACCCTTTTACATCTCATGCACATGAAGACTCACACATAGCTAATTGAGAAAGACAATTCAAGCTACGACTACAACAATTGTTTTAGATAGCAAGTTAAAAATAGAGCATGCAAGATTTAACCATTAAACTAAAATATAACTATGTTAATACTTCCTAATCTCAAGAATCGACTCTTAATCTCAACAACCTCATGCAAATTAACTGATCAAGAAATTCAACATGAATTCTATCCTTCATTAAACATGTGCCCTCACAATAAGAGAGTTACCATTTTTACTCACAAATTTTAAAATCATACTGTGTATGGGTATATAAATAAGAATTAAGCTCACTCTCACAAAGAATTCACATGCCACGTATATTGACCCATAGGCTTGCCCTTAGTGTTTTACTCCACTAATTTAAGGATGTTTGAACGTAAGATCAAGTAGGACTTATTGGGTTGTAATGTAATCTTTGGGCAGGTAGGTACTGTTATGGCTAATAATAGTGACTATCTTCCCTAAGCGCTTTTAATACATCATACATTTATTATGGGCATCTCTTCTCTTACTTCTCCCTCCTTCTTTTCAATCTTAAATTTCCTCTTCTGTTTCCCATTTCTTTAAGCACACTTAGCTTATTAGTAAGGAGTACTTAAACAATTTATTTATTTGTTCTCTTACTCCCTACTAATCCTCAAGCATTTTCAAACACGTGCACCTCTAATCCTTTCCTCAAATCCCATAACCAGTATTTTTCCTTCTTTTTCGCAATTCTGACTCCCTTATTCTTTTGGATTTTTTCACTTAAGCGCTTAGGAGTTTTGGATCAAATTTAAGGCTAATGAAAGAGAAGGACTAAGCTTATGTTGTATCTATCAAAGAATAGGCTTAAGGCTCAATGGGGCTAACTAGGATAAGACCTTCAAGGTAGGTGAAGCGAGGGATAAAAATTAGACTTATTCAAAGAAATGCCTACATCATCTCCTACAATCGACATCCCTCAATTCGTTTTGTATATACACCAAGCAAGTTCTAGACATTACACAAGAGGATGGAATATTGAAAAACCTTACACTTACTGCACATGCTCAATTCAAGACAAATTCATCAGTCTCTTACTCAGCTAATCACAAGAATTCAAAATTATGGTTTAAGCACATAGAGTCACATTCAAGAGCCTAGGTGTCTCAAATAGAGTTATACAACTTCTCACATGCTTCAACTCTAACCACATTTTCATCTCACAATCATGTATAGCACATAACAAGAATATCGAGCCATCAATTAACTATGGGTTCAAAAACTAAAACCTATTGACTAATTTTCACTCAAGACGGTCGTCATCCATCCATCGTCGGGAATAGTCCTTGACTATGACTAAAAACAACTATATACAGACACACAAAATTTTTATTCTTCTGTTCAAAGTGCCCCCCGTCAGAAAAGAACCAAAAAGAAAAACCAACGGGTGGGTGAATCATGCTTAACTCAAATTTTTCCTCAACAAATACCTATCAAGCACTACATTCACCCGAAATCATTGAGCACAAAAATTTTTGAAATTTCCTTTATCCCACACTTGAATCATGCTATGTCCCCAAAGCCTTTGATTAAACTTCAAAAAGGGTGAGAAATACTCCCTGAGGCCTTTAGGCCTAGCTAACAGCATGTTTTTCTTCATTCGAACAAGTGGGTACTCGACCCCACACTTTCCCTCTTTCATGCTCCTTAGCTTCCTCCTCCAAGGGTACTCAGACTTCCCCTCCATCTGTGCTTACATCTCCACCAAAAACAACAACAAGATGAACATAAACAAAATCAACACAACTGAAAGAAATTAACATTGTACATGTGGTACCCTTGGGTTGCCTCCCAAGCAGCGCCTAATTTTATGTCGCGACACGACGTGGACCATCCTTTTGAAGACATGCTCATACCCATGTTCCCTTTCGAGAACCATCTTCTTTTCTTTTTATTTTTTGAGCGAACAACCGCCATTCTGTCCCTCTCTTTCCCCAACTTTTCTTTTAGTAGAAGCCCTACATCATATTCGGGCTGAAAAGTAATCATCTCCTGCGGCTGTGGACCTATGGAATCTGCCACCCCACTCTGAGCCTCTGATAACACACTGACCTTACAAAGGTCTCTATAATGTGTGGGTGAGTTAATCTCTTGGTAGACCCGGAAGAGTTCTTCTTCATCATTGACCCACATTTTCAGGGTCCCTGCTCTTACATTAATAATTGCTCCTCCAGTGGCCAAAAATGGTCGTCCCAAGATTAGGGGTACCTTATCATCAACTTCAAAATCTAATATAATAAAATCAGCGGGTATGATGAACTTACCCACTTTGATGAGAAGGTCCTCGATTATTCCATCTGGTGCCACTTGCGACTTGTCTGCCAGCTGCAGCATCAATCGTGTCGGTCTCGATTGACCCAACCCCAAGGTGTTAAACAAAGATAGGGGCATTAGATTAATTGCTGCCCCTAAATCACACAGAGCTCTTATCACCTCAACTTTACCAATTTGTATGGGGAGGGTAAAACTCCCTGGGTCTTTGAGCTTTTTAGGTATCTTGCTCATTACCCTGTGGCTGCACGCCTCAGTCAATGCTACTATTTGAACATCCACCAATCTGACTTTGTTGGCCACCACATCTTTCAAGTATTTAGCATACTTGGGCATTTCCTGCAAAACATCAAGCAAAGGCAAATTTATGTGAAATTCTTTGAAAATATCAAAGAACTTTCTAAAGCATTCCTCCTCCTTGCTCGTTTTGAATCTTTGCGGAAATGGTGGTGGTAGTCTTTGTGCTGGCTGTAATGATGATTTTGCATTTTGTTGCACAACACTTTGATTCTCTCCTTCTTCAGTGGATGGTCCCTTTCTAACCAACTCTGGTTGCACCTCATTTCTCCTCTCTTTCGGTATTGCATCAGCCAATTGCTTGCCATTCCTCAGACTGATGGCATTGACCCGACGGGGGTTTGTGTCTGTGTCACTGGGTAATCCTCCCTACGGTCTAGTGTGGTGAGCAACTGCTATTTGACCTATCTGATTCTCTAAATTACGGGTGGCCAACTGCTGTTTTTCAAGTATGATGCCATCCTCACCTGATTCTCTGCTAATTGGGTCTGTGTCTCCATAATCTTCTGCAATGTCTCCTCAATGTTGCTGCTCAACTGGCCATTATTCTGCCTGTTCTGCTGCTGATACTGTTGTTGCTGAGGTTGCTGGTAGCTTTGCCTTTGATTTCCACCCTAAGAAAAACTCGAGTGGCTCTGCCAATTCTTGTTGTAACTATTCCCAAAATTCAGATTGTTCCTTTGAACATTCCCAACAAAATTGACCGATTCAGGATTTTCCCCGCATGATTCTGCATTGTGCCCATTATTGTCGCAGATTTCACACCAACTCGGAGCTTGCTGAACTGCATTTACTTGTCCTAGCTGTTGGTTCATACTCAATTTATTGAACTAAGTCATATCTGATGCTGAAATGATGCTAGCTGTACCGCCAAGGCATTTACACCATCTATCTCTATCAGCCCTGTTGTTCTCTTTCCTGCCCTTCTCGATGACTCGTTGTGCCACTCTGGATTTCCTTGAGCAATCCTGTTCAACAAAGTGTACAACTCATCATAAGTCTTCTGTAAGGGTTGCCCACCCGATGCAGAGTCTAGTAAAATTTTTGTGTGTGGGTATAGACTTTCTACAAAGGCATGGGCTAGCACCTCATTGGACTGCTGATGATGGGGACAGTCTCTCAATAACGACTTGAATCTCTCCCAAGCCAAATACAAGTTCTCCTTCGGCCTCTGCTTGAAGCTTAATATTTCACTCCTGAGTTTGGCAGTCTTGCCTGAAGGGAAGAATTTGATGAGGAACTTCTTTGCCAAATCATCCCAAGAAGTTATGGAATTCGGTGACTCAGATTTCAACCACCTCTTTGCCTCCCCCAGCAATGAGAATGGGAAGAGGGTAAGTCGGACATAATCTGTGGACACTCCGGTGGGGACAAACGTGTTACTAATCTCAAGAAAGTTTTGTAAGTGCTGATGTGGGTCCTCATGATTCATCCCAGTGAACTGGCCACTAGAATGTAATAGCTGCACCATATTTTGTTTCAATTCAAAGTTCCCTCCAGGATCCGGTTTATGGATACTAGAGGTCACATTTGTCGCTAGTGGGATAGCCACTTCGCGAACTGGTCGGGCTGCCATGATTTCAGGTAACAACTTTGCTTGTCCTGTCGGTGGGTTTTGTATTAACCTCTCTTGAAGTCTCTTTAGATTTTGCTCTAGAGCTTCCCTCCTGCATAAATGAATTTGCTGTTCAGGTTCAAGCAACAGTTCCACTAGCTCTCTATTCCTTGCCAGCTCTGCAAGGACAACCTGTCAGCTGCAATATATCAGACTAAGACCAAGTTTCTCAACACTTAAGCAAATTAAAAATCACACAGAAATAGAAAAATTTACTAAACTTCGCCAGCCGGCAATGGCGCCAAAAACTTGTTCGCGCTCCAGCGCACACGCAAGCGTACGCGGTCGTACAAGTAATGCAGCGGCCCTTTTCAAGAGCCGGATGTCAAACCCACAGGGACTGAACCAATTTAGCAAATTATGAAGTTCAATTATGAGATTAACCTTCACAAGTGTTGATTATATAAGTTTTTGGTAAATTATAATTAAGTTTTGGGGTGGTCACAAAACAATCTGGAAACAATATACGAAGCAACTAGAGTTAAGGCCGGATAATCATGCAACGCCACACTTCGTAATGGGTCAAGTATGATATTATCAATTGTTGTCTCACATAGTTGAAACATGCGATGTTCATGGTCTCTCGAGCCTCTAAACATGACAAACTAGCTTCACAACTACATCGTTGAGCGGGGATGTGACATCCTAGTTCGTGGGACGTTCAACTACATGGATGTGGTTTGCGGGGTTTATGCTCTTGATTAGGGACTTTCGTACCTCTAATCATTTAATCCAACTTAGCTTCACAACTACTTCTATGAGTGGTGGAGTAATAATTCTAAGTCGGTGTCTTGCTATCATCCCGTTTTATTAACCAAGCAAAGCAATTTAGGTATATTATTTATCCTAATTGCAAATCATATCGAAAGATAAGAACTTGCTCCCTACATTCCTATGTTCTTGCCTAGGTTTACTCTTTCAAACTTTTACCTAAGCTTAACGCATTTGTTTTCATGGTGATCAAGCATAAAAACAACAATAATGAAGAATGTAAGATAAAACAACAATTAACGACTCAAACCAAAACAAATTCATGCAATTACAATCATCTCACATGGCCTCAACCCTAGAGGAAGGATTTTAGCCACTCATGTTCATACAATAACTCAAGAACATGTTTAGAGTAGTGTACTTACAAGAATAGGTAAAAGAGAATGTAAAATTGGTGAACCCTAGGTGAGTTCTTCACTTCTCCCTTCGCTCCTCTACGATTTTCAGAAAATATTTCGTGACAAATAATTTTAGAAGCTAAGGGTTTAATTTATAGTAAATAGGGAATTTGCAAATTTTGGACCGTCATGGAATGACTCCGTGGCACGGAGCTGAACGCACCAATTTGCCTCCGTGCCATGGAAGTAACGCTGCAGTTTACTGGAAATCGCATTAAAATGATGCTTGGCCAAGGCATGGCGGGATGGCCAACATGGCACGGTGTTGCCCTTGCGCGATGGCCTTGGCATGGCACGACGCTAGGCGCGGCACACGCATAGCGTGGCACGCTGCCTGGCGCGGCCAGCGTTGCCATGGCATGCTTTCTTGCCAACTTTTGCAATTCGCTTCCAACTCCCTTTCTTCACTTCAACCATCATTATTTAGTCCCTCATATGCATTTTACACCTACAAAATAAGGACTAATCATGTTGGTTAGTGCATACCCAAATTTACATAAAATCACATAAGAATGTAAGTGTATAAATAGACAAACATGGCTAAACTAAGTTATGAAATAGCACTTGGGTACTTAATTATGCCCAAGATCAAATAGATGTGGGTATCTGGCCATCATGTCTGCTTCGGCTTCCCAAGTAGCTCCCTCAACATGCTGATTCCTTCATAAAACTTTAACGGAAGCTACTTCTTTTTTTCTTAGCCTTCGAATCTGACGATCCAGTATTTCCACTGAAACCTCTTCATAACTAAGGTTGTCTTTCACACCGACACTGTCCACCGGTACAACTAGAGTTGGATCATCCATACACTTCTTTAAGAGCGAAACATGAAAAACGGGATGCACGGAGGCTAATTCTAAGGGCAACTCCAATTCATATGCCACCTTGCCAACCCGCTTCACGATCCGGTAGGGACCAACATAACGGGGACTGAGTTTTCCTTTTTATCCAAACCTCATCATTCTCTTCATGAGAGACACCTTCAGAAACACCTAATCATCCACTTCGAACTCAAGTTCTCGTTTTCTCACATCGGCATAGGACTTTTGGTGACTTTGAGTTGTTTTCAATCTGTCCCGTATGAGTTGAACTTTCTCCATGACCTCATGGAATGAATCCGGCCCTATCATCACAGCTTCACCGACTTCAAATCAACCAATAGGCGATCTACATCTCCGCCAATAGAGAGCCTCAAATAGAACCATCAAGATACTGGAGGGATAGTTGTTACTGTATGCAAACTCATTAAGAGGCAAATGATCATACCTTTAAAGTCAATCACACATGCTCTTAACATGTCTTCAAGAGTCTGAATTGTCCGCTCCGCTTGACCATCCGTTTGCGGGTGAAATTATCACGCCTTGAGCCTACACCCTAGGCGTAACACGGTACTTGAAGCCACAAGTGACCCTAAGTCAATCCCTGGTCTATCAGTTACTAGCATTCTGAGTAAACATGCATAGCGGAACTTTGAAATAATGTCATAAGATATTCATGAGAGGCAAGTCTGAAAACATAAACTTCAAGCAATAGAGTAATACTGATAAATCTGAAAATCATGTATGTCTGAAAGCCATCTAATAGAGGAGTTGCTGGGATAAGCCCCCAACTAACTCTAAGTCTAACTGAAACTAATACATGACTGAAAGAAGGAAAATAGTGCCCTCGGATGATGAGGACTCACACTTCGACTACTGCAACGGAGAATCTGAACTGCAGCAACTAACGGTGCTGGGTCTGAGAACCTGCAGCTGTATCATGAAACAATATAGCATAAAAGTATGCATCAGTACTTTGAATGTACTGAGTAAGTGGGAGAAACATAACTGAATATAAAGTCTGAGCTGAAATGACACGCAATGACCAACAGGTAAGCTAAACTGAACTAATGATATAATCTGAAATGGTCAAGATGACCCTGTCTGATGGTCAAGGACATGCCCTATGTCTGAAACACTGAGTCTGAGATACTGTAATGAACTGAGTTAGATTGAGGACTAGAATTGAACTGAGTTGCTTATTCTAAAACTGGACTGGACTGACTAGTGGGAGAGTCTATAACCGACATATAATCACGTGATCTAGACATGGAGTCCGATGTATACACCCCACCAGTAGGACCCAATATACCTTTCCAGGGTATAAAGGCATGAATTGAGTGATCACAAAAGTCTGGGGCCAATCAGGCCAAGTAGTACTGCAACCTACACTGGTAATGTAGTTCTGGGAACCTGGGTGCGCTGGAAACCCGGCCCACTCAGTGCTAAGTTCTAATCTCACTGGAAAATCTAAACTGAACTACTATGCTGATAACTCGAAACTGCGGTCCAAGACTAGTCAGGAACGTATAACTGCATGTACCCTGAGAGTCTTATGGGACCAGATTCTAAAACTGGGTTCTAGACTAGTCAGAGCTACTTATATGGAAGCGTCATGACCGTATAAGAACAAGCTGCAACTGAACTGGGGTCCTGGGGCTAGTCAGAACTATATACTAGAATGTCATGACCTCCTAATGGACCAAAAACTATAAATCTGAGTCTGATTCTGATAACTGAGAGGCACCACTGATACCTCGAAATAAGACTGAAGTCAAACTGATCAGTTGACAATTTTCTGAATATCACCGAGGATTCTAGCATTCTGACTGAGACTAAATCGATATGATTCTAGAGAGATTCTAAGTTCTAACTGGTCTGGGCTACTAGCAGCTAATAGAGAATTCAACTTATTCCAACAACATGGGAGTTTCATGATATAGAGAATTTTCAAGAATTATAGGAATTTCATTCAACGAACTAAAGTCATTCTGATTCATGGGATATTTACCCAACATATACGAATAATAAGAAATTCTAGGAAATCAGCCCAAAGCATTTTTCATTCACTAGAGGTAATTTAACAAGCAAAAATATTACTCGAATAATTAGGGCTTAAATTCACTTTTTGTATGAACACTAACAATTTGATAAGGAATTTATGGGGATCATATCATCAATATACATGAACATCGTTCTGAGTTAAATCAACGAAAATAAACATGAATCCTCTTCATATTCGAAAGCTCAGGGCTTAAAACTGATAGAAGAAATTGGGGAGAATTTTGGGGACACAAGGGAAGAACAATCCCCTTGCTAAAACCCCACATACCTGGTGAAGAAACCTGGAGAATTTGCTTGAGAATCGAAGAGAAAAGTTCAGCCCTAGCCCTTGCTCCAAAATACTCTGAGAGAGAATTCTATGATGTTTCTCTGAGGATTAACATAAGAATGAGGGGAGGAACCATCCAAACCATCTAATAAGTCTGAAATTAGGTCAAAAACAATGTAGTTTAAAGCTTAGGTGAATAGGAAATTACTAAATAGTCCTTAAAAATTCGCTGGGACAAACTATCAGGTGCCCCTAATGAGTGATCTAATGAGTCGTGGTGACTGACCACGGCTCGTGGTCACTCCCGTCAGGTACACTGCCTAGGATCCTTAGTAGGTCACCACGAGGAACCCAACGAGTTGTTATCTATGACCACGACTCGTGGTCACCAGTCGGGACCACACTGTCTCATTTTAGAGATTTTATGCTAAGTCCCATAACGAGTCACTTAACGAGTCGTTGCCACAGGTGAAGACTCGTTTCACCCACTTGTCGAGTACACTGGTCAACTAAAACATTCCTAACTCGGGCCTGACCACGAGTGACTTATCAGGTCGTGGTCAGTGACCATGACTCATGACGTCCCTCATTAGGTACACTGCCTCCCTCCTTTACATTAATCAGCCTTCTCCTCACGTCTCACATAACGAGTCATAAGGTTACTTGACGACTCATCAGGTGGGCCGTCCTGCAATATTTCTGCAGTTTTCCAAATTTCCTGCTTTATGCCCTGGAATTGGATTTTGAGTTTCTGGGGTATTACAGAAATGTTGTACTGAGTTTGACTGAGTACCAAGTCCTTTTTGAAATGACCTCCAAAACTGAGAGGTAAATTAGGTACCTCTATTTGATATGATGGACAAGGGTACTCCATGCAACCGAACTAGCTCTCGAATGTATAGTCTAGCATAATCCTCCGCTGAATCAGTGGTTTTGACTGGTAGAAAATGAGCGGCTTTGGTCAACCTGTCTACAACAATCCAAATGAAGTCATATTGCCGACGAGTGTGAGGCAACCCTGTGATGAAGTCCATATTGATTTCTTCCCACTTTCAAGTATGAATACTGATATCCTATGGCACACCTCCCAGTCTCTGATGCTCAACGTTCACTAGCTGACAGTTTAGGAACTTAGCTACAAATTCTGCGATGTCTTTCTTCATGTCATTCCATTAATAGACTTATCGTAAGTCACGGAACATTTTGGTGTCACCTAGATGTATCGAATACCTGGAACCCTGAGCCTCATGCAACATCCAATCTCTCAAATCATCAACGGGCGGGAACACACAAGAGACCCTGATATCAAAGCACACTATCTTCCGCTTTGGAGAAGACCTCTACCTTCTGATTCTGAATGGCTTCCTTTAATTTAACCAAAATGGGATCCTCGTCTTGTCTATCTTTTACATCAGTCACTAAGGAGGATTCTGATCCATTTTGAATTATAACACCACCATCGGTTGAGTCAACCAAATGAACTCCCAACCTTGTAAGTCGATGCACATTCTTCACCGACTTCTTTCTCCCTTCATCCATATGGGACACACTCTCCATAGAGAGTCTACTAAGTGCATCTACTACTATATTAGCCTTGCCCGGATGGTAAAGGACACTCATGTCATAATCTCTGAGTAGCTCCAACCACCTCCTTTGCCGCAGATTTAGGTCTTTCTGGGTAAACACATATTGTAGACTCTTATGGTCCGTGAACACATCTACATGGACCCAGTACAAATATTGTCTCCATATCTTCAAGGCGAATAGCCACCAATTCAAAATCATGGGTCGGGTAATTCTTCTCATGAACTTTCAGCTGTCTGGAAGCATATGTTATAACATTGTCGTGCTGCATCAATACACAACCAAGGCCGATTCTCAAAGCATCGGATACACCACAAACCCATCAGTACCCTCTGGTAGAGTTAACACCGGTGCTGAGGTAAGTCAAGTCTTCAACTCCTGGAAGATCCTCTCACAAGCCTCCGACCATTAGAATTTCACCTTCTTTTGGGTCAATTTGGTCAATGGCGTTGCAATAGATGAAAAGCCCTCAACAGATCTCCGATAATACCCTGCTAAACCCAAGAAACTCTTGATATCTGAAGTATTCACCGGTCTAGGCCAATTATTCACCGCTTCTATCTTCTGAGAGTCCACCTTTATGTCCTCACTTGACACCACATGGCCCAAAATGTCACTAAGTTCAACCAAAACTTGCACTTGCTGAATTTGGCATATAATTGACGATCCCTGAGAGTCTATAGCACCACCTTCAAATGAGCGGCATGCTCCTCTTCGCTCCGTGAGTATATCAGGATGTCAGCAATAACCACGATCACGAACATATCCAAGTATGGCTTGGACACCCTGTTCATCAAGTCCATAAAAAGCTACAGGAGCATTCGTTAGTCCAAAAGACATAATTACAAACTTATAATGACCATACCGCGTCTTGAAGGCTATCTTCGGGATGTCACTCTCTCGAACCCTAAGTTGATGATATCCAGACCTGAGGTCTATCTTCGAAAAGCACTTAGCACCTTGAAGTTGGTCAAACAAATCATCAATCCTGGGTAGAGGATACCTGTTCTTGATGGTGAATTTGTTCAATTGATAGTAATTAATACACATACAAAGAGAGTCATCTTTCTTTCAGACAAAAAGAACTGGTGCACTCCATGGGGATTTGCTCGGTCTAATGAGACTCTTATCTAAAAGGTCCTTCAGCTGCTTCTTCAACTCCTTTAACTCAGCTGGGCCCATTCTATATGGAGGAATGGATATAGGCTGCGTATCGGGAAGAAGGTCAATACCAAAATCAATCTCCCGCTCGGGAGGGATTTCCAGTAAATCATCTGGGAATGCTTCTGGATACTCACATACTACTAGGACTGATTGGATAGTCGGGGTCTCGGACGTAGCATCCTTAACCCTAACTAGATGGTATACACAACTTTTGAAGATCATCTTTCTTGCCTTAAGGTAGGAAATGAAATGACCTAAAAGCACAACTGAACTACCCTTCCACTCTATGATTGGCTCACCCGGAAATCTAAACTCTACTGCCCATGCCGACGATAACATCAAAATCGGCCATGGCTAATTCTACTAGATCTGTTGATCTGACTTTCTGAAGGACTGTGACCAGGCAACTTCTATACACCCGTCTAGCTACAACTAAATCACCCACTAGAGTAGAGACTGAGAAGGGTTATGACAAGATTCCAAGACTGACTCTGAAAATACTAGCCACGTAAGGTAGCCCCTAGATCTAACAAAGCATATACATCAAGATGGAAAACTTGTAAGAGACCAGTGACTACATCTGGGGAGACCTCTTTCTCCTGGCGAGATGCTAAGGCATAGAATCTGTTTTGGCACTAACCGCCACCTGTGCTAGTAGATGCCCCCTACTGGGTTGGGCGTGCGGGTGGAGCTGCTAAACTGGAAGCTGGGCCTCGACCCCTATCATGTCCCTATCTAGCTTCTAGGAAATCTTTGAGCATATGTCCGGGCTTTCCACACCCGAAGCAAGCACTTGTACCCGCCAAGCACTGACCTGTGTGCCCCCGACCACACCTGCCGCAAAATGGGACACTAGAATCTGTAGGCCTACTGCTCTGACCCCTAGAGCCTGATGCTCATCCTCTATGGTCATGCCTAGATCTGGATGGCACACTCATCGCTGAATATGCTGGGGTTGAAGATCTCTGGTGGGTGTGCTGTCGGAGCCCACTACCTGGCCTCAGCTGAGAGAACCTATAGTTGTCCGTCCTGGCCCTCTTAGCCTCTCTCTCCCTCAGATGCGCCACCTCCATCTGCTGGGCGTACAAGACTATTCGGGGGAAATCCATATCCTGATGGAGCATAGTGGTCCTGCAATCCTTGTCTAGATACTCCGCCACCCCATGAGCAAACCTGCTCACTCGCGCCCTCTGATCAACCACTAACTTTGGGGCGTACTTTGACAAATGAGTGAATTCTACGGCATACTCCTGCACCGTCATCTTCCCCTGCTTAAGATTCATGAACACGTCTGCCCTTCAACTCCCTCATCATCTCACGAGGGAAAAACCAATCTAGAAAAGCAAATTGAAACTCCTCCCAATTGATAGGGCCTGCTCCGGCTGACCTACTATCTTTCACTGTCTAAACCAAATATGCATGACCCCCTTTAACTAATATGATGCCAAATCAGCACACTCTACTACATTCACCCCCATGACCTGGGTGATATTCACAATCTCGTTGATAAACTCATGTGGATCCTCATCCACCTTGGACCCAAGAAACTCTGGTGGGTTCATCCTTAAGAAATATCTGACTCGAGCTGCCTCCGCATTCCCGTTCTGTAGGACATGCACCACTGCATGCTGATTGACCTGGGCGGTCAAGGCTTGCACTAGCATCTGAATACCTTCCCTGAACTTAGCATGGGCAGCCAGCTCCGGTGCATGGTGCTTATGGACTGGTGGGGCTTGTTGGTGCCCGTCCACATTTCCATCCTCGTGGCCATTTCCATTTTTATTCCTTCTGCCGTTAACTCTGTAGAGATGCATGATTCTGCAATCACGAATAGCACGAGTTAGAAGGATAGAGAGACATTTCATCGCACGACATAGATCATGAAAGAAAGGAACATTTCCTAAACATCTCATAGCCTCTTCGTCATAAGTGTGGCGCGCTTCACACCCATGAAAAAGAATCTACTTAACGCGGCCTTCAGACACCCTAGGACACTTCAAACCTATTGCTCTAATACCAAGTTTGCCATTGCCCAAACATAGGCTTGGATTGAGACACGGGACAAGGAGCTCCTAGAGACTCCAAGTCGACCCATAGCATGCACATACATCTAGATCCATCAATTACAACAGAAGAATTAACATAATAACAAAGCTGAAATTCGAACATAACATGACAATCTGAATATACAATCCAAGTCTGAAGCTGAATACAATCTATTGTCTGAAAAGCCTCTAAGTCTGATGAGTTGATGGGACGAGACCCCAACCAACTCTCTAAGTCTAAAACTGAACATACACAAACATAACTGAATAAAAGAGAGGCCCTCGACAGATGAGGACTCACCAATAGGGACTGATGCTAACTCCGAAAGCTAGCTAGTGGCGGGGTTGAGTCTGAAAATCGGGGTCTGTATCATAAAATGATACAGCATAGAGTATGTGGTCAGTACGTGGAATGTACCGAGTATGCAAGGTGAGTAAAACCTCTAAGTAAGTAAAATCATTTAAAACATGCAATATATAAACATAATCAAGATAAGAATCTGATAGTAGGGCTTGCATGCTATTTTCTGAAATCGTGATCTGAGCATAACATAACATCATAACTAAATCGATTGACCCAAAGTTGAAATTTGATAATCATAAGTAAAACTGAAAAATGGGTCAAACCTTCTTTAGAACATGTATATATATATCATGAGTGAAAAAAATGCATAACTAAAATCGTGAGGAACAATGGGAGACTCGTCATATAATCGAAATACCATGATAGAGCTTACGTGGCCCCAACTATCACACTCAAGTGGGTAGAGCCATCCAAAGCCCTGCAAGGGCTAAGGACGATACCCTGATATCGATATCAAGCTCGAGGCCCAATCGGAGCAGGGGATAGCTCACAAGAGAGGTCCCAAAGTATATCAATATATATATATGATATGTATATACCTACATTGGCGCGTAGTTCTAAGGCATAGGGTGATAAACCCTTAGCCTACTCGGTGCTAGACACTACTCCCAAAAACATGCATATGCTCTCCATCGGTTTTCACCGAAGCTTACCATCGTCTATTGGTGAAGCTCAATGATCAAATACATATCAAATCTGAAATCATATATGAGGAGCTTTTTCTCAAACCATAGCACAAGCTGAATATAATTGGGAGTCTTCTCTCCAAACCATGTGGTAAGCTTATTCGTAAAATCATAAATCATACTTGAACATATGGGCATTGCCCAATACTTTAACATTCTTGAAAATACTTAATTCACTTGAAAATATGATTATAAACATGGGTAGCTTGAAAACATGCTTTTCATTAATAATATCTCATCATACTTGAACATTCATCATAAATCTCAACTTTCATGAACTTCTCATAAATGGGCATTTTAATTTTATAAAGCTTGAAAACATAGTCATATTAGAAAACAATATAAAAGTTGCCCCTAAATCATAATTCAATAGTAGAAACATATTTAGATCATACTCATGTAGGAAATTAGAAATTTCATGCATTGGGTTAAAACCGCATAGAATCAACATATGAGTTTTCATAATTTAGAGAGAGGTTTGGCATGGGTATGAACGAATTAACCCATTCATAACCGTACATACCTTGGGAAGAACTGATTTTACCATTCCTTGATTGCCCAATGAAAGATTGAAGAAAAGCTTGAAGAAACCCTAACTTGATCACCTTCTAAACCTTTCAATTTGCATGCATGAATGTGAATGAGCCTAGGATAGATTTTCCCCTCATAAAACACTTCATTTCGAGCCTTAAACGACGTAGTTTAGGACCCTAGGACTTAAGAATTACAAAATTACCCTAAATGAAAAACCTAAAAATTGTACACTGCCAGTGACCACGACTACTCCAACAGGTAGTACCTTGATACCACGACTCGTAGTATCCCTCCGTTATATCCCCTATTAATTCTTAACTTCTCAGATTCCCATAACACGACCTGATAAGATGGGTCATTACACCAAATAACGGTCCGTTGCATCCTCCCGTTACTTTCCTTGATGACCTGCATCTAGACTTCCCATGAGCCACACCATGAATCGTGGGTTCCATCCGTCACCTCGACTGGACATATTCCTACTCCTTCCCACGGGCACTTACCATGACTTGTTGTTATTCACAACAAGTCATTCTATGACCCGTACCATTCATCCCCGGTACCCTGGTGACAACCAACTACCACAACCTATGACCCGTTGCAGCTTCCTATGAGTCGTACCCTGGACCCGTTACTTCTGAACCTACTTCTATAGAACCTGACCACGAGTGTCACAACGGGTCGTTGGAACCACGAGCCATTCTGAGATAAATCTCCAGATTTCTGCCACTTTTTATTTGAAAATCCCGAATCTAGTCTTGATCACTTCTGGGGTATTACAATATCTCCCCCTCGAATGTGGGAAAACATACGAAAAATCGAGAAATGCAATCATCATATTCAAACACTGATCATATAAGCTGAAAACTGACGAAATGACTAACTCCGATTTAAACTACATTACTGAACTGAATTCATGAATCATACATACATCCATATACATGAAAGAAACTAGGGTACATGAACTGAACACGAAACTGAATAGAGTTTTAGGGCAAAAACTAATACCTCAAGCTGGAACTGAGCTGATAGGGAATAGATGTGGGTATCTAGCCATCATGTTTGCTTTGACTTCCCAAGAAGCTCCCTCAAATGATGATTCCTCTATAAAACTTTAACTGAAGCTACTTCCTTGTTTCTTAGCCTTCAAACCTGATGATCCAATATTTCCATCGAAACCTCTTTATAACTAAGGCTATCTTTCACACCGACACTGTTCACCGGGATAACTAGAGATGGATCACCCAAACACTTCTTTAAGAGCGATACATGAAAAACAGAATGCACAGAAGCTAATTCTAAGGGCAACTCCAATTCATATGCCACCTTTCCAACCAACTTCACATCCGGTAGGGACCAACATAACGGGGACTGAGTTTTCCTTTCTTTCCAAACCTCATCACTCCCTTCATGGGAGTCACCTTCAAAAACACCCAATCGTCCACTTCAAACTCAAGTTCTCTTCATCTCACATCAGCATAGGACTTTTGGCGACTTTGAGTTGTCTTCAATCTATTCTATATGAGTTGAACTTTCTCCATGGCCTCATGGACTGAAACTGGACCTATCATCGCAGCTTCACCTACTTCAAACCAACCAATAGGCGATCTACATCTCCGCCCATAGAGAGCCTCAAACGGAGTCATCTAGATACTGGAGGGATAACTGTTATTATATGAAAACTCGATAAGAGGCAAATGATCATCACAACTACCTTTGAAGTCAATCATACATGCTCTTAATATGTCTTCGAGAGTCTGAATTATCCGCTCCACTTGACCATCCGTTTGTGGGTGAAATGGTGTACTGAGTTTGATCTGAGTATCATGTCCTTTTTGAAATGACATCATCTTGTTTATACCTTTCTTTATATATATATGTATATGTCTATTATTAGCATTGGTAACGTACTATTAATAAATCGTAACCATTTTTATTCATGAGCCATTGATTATTCTTTGTCAATCATTGACATTTTACTATTCTTTATTGTCGTTGACTCATTCTTTTATAAGATAACAGTCACAAAGTTTTTTGGTCAATAAAGCTTAAATGAATTCATTATGTGATAATCTTTGCAGATCATAGTGATCAGATGATATGTTCATATCTTGTCCTATAAATTTTCAAGTTGTTTTGCATTTGAAGATAGTTAAAGATAGAGTCCTCTTCTCCTTTTCTTTTATTGAGTTTTATATTATTTATTTTTGTTAGTTTATGTGTTTCTAGTTTTGTACTAGAAGAGTTTATTTAATTCTGTGGATTACACTTATATTGGGTGAAATATCTTTAATGACAATGTCTATAACATACCTCAAACTTACAAGAATTTCCTATAATATCGTGATCAAGTATTTTCTATAATATTTCCAATAGGATGAGGGTGAAGGAGAGGTTGAAGGAGAGAGTTTTTCTATTTAAAAAATATTTCATTATTTTAATGAAATATCTATTTTTTAAAAGAAATTAATGTTCTTTTTTTAAAAAACATATGTCATTTGCTAATTCGTTCATTTGACAAGTCATTCACGATTACATCTCACTTATGAGATTTGTTATATATGGATGTTCATGAGATACACTTATGTTATGTCAAATAAAAATATCTATTTAGTAATTGCAAATAATGTAAAGGGGCCATTTATGTATTTCGTCAAGAAAATAGTCCAACATAAAATATGAAATTATTTAATCTTGTGTTTAGTTAATTTTTTTTGGATATAAGTAATTTGGATTAGCAACTTCAGTATTATTTTTATATTATATTTAATGTGATAATAAAAAAAATCAAACTTATTTATTACAAAATTAAAACATATTTAAAATTATATTTTATCTCAAACATTTACAAAAAAAAAAGTATATCCAATAACAAAACCTGATATTTTTTAATTTTCTTTGTTAAAATCAAGACATCTGAATCGAAATGTATATATTCAGATTTAGATATCTGAATTTGAATACATGTTTGAGTATGGAAATATTGTATTAAGATCTGAATAAAAAGGCAGCCTAATGCACTAGGCTTCTGCTATGCGCGGTGTCTTAAATAATTAAGACTATTTATTTTTTCAATATTTAAATATATAAAACTTGTATTTATTTAAAACTAATAGATATAAAATCAACTAAATATGCAATTAATCTAGTACTATATCAATAAAATATTTTTAAAAAATTATATAATAGATGAAGGTGATGATGACTAAGCGATATTGATTGTGGGTGTCAATTGAGGATTGCCCTGGGTGATGGTGATGGTTTTGGATAGTGGTTAATGGTAATGGTTCCTAGCAGTATTAATTCATCGTGGTAGTTGGTGGTCGCAACTAATAATTACAGTAAACAATAGTAATAACTAATAGTGATGGTGAATGATGACGGTGATTGACAATATATAGTGATGGTCAGTTGTAGTGATGGCCATTAGTGATTGATAGTTGTAATGATGATTGATGGTGGTGATTATAAATAGTGGCTATGATGGTGACAGTTGACTTACGTGATTGGCAGCGATGATTAGGTTGATGAATGATGTTTGTAGGTGGCGAATGGTGATAGTTGAAAATGGTATGCGGCAACCATGGTTAGTGATGTAAATGAATGGAATAGTCATGAATTATACACTATTTATATAAAAATTCTTAAATAGACATTTTAATAATATTAAAAATTTTAATTATTTAGACTCATTAAATGAGTGTAATATTATAAAAATAATACACTTAATAATTTAAATTTAAATCTAAAAAATAAATAAAGTTAATAAGTAACATGTGAATAATTAAGATTAAAATCTTTATTAAATACAAACAAATGAGACCTTATATTATAATTCAAGAGAAATTTATTTGCCAACTAAACAACCCAAAGTTTTTGTTACACCCCGTAAGTTCCTAACGTTTAGTTGACATATTCATACGTTAGTCAAGAGTTTTAGAGTATGACGCGTACGAGAGAGGGCTCGGGAAAAGGCCAAACGAGCGCGGAATCGGGAAAGCGAGGGAGAAGGCGGGAGCAGGCTGCAACAAGGGCAGTGTGCCACGGACCCCCTCCCTCCGAGTTAGGCGCCGCGGCATGCCCGACTTTTGGTGCGACAGGGTTCGTGCCACGGACCCCCTGTCCACCGCCCAAACTATTTTATATATTGAGTTGATCATTTGATATAATATATCAAATAAAAGACCCTCGGCTAGAGAGAGTATATTCCACAATTTTCAAGGTAATTTCCTCCGGTTTAAGCTGTCAAAAAACTCAAATTAACTTCAGATATCGGGTTATAAGCCTGTAAGGAGCATTACTACGAAGTTAGTTTCTCAAAATTCGCTCAGCAAATCATAGCTCCGCCGAGCAAAGGTTGTTAGAATTGCTCCAAACTTATTTTTATACGATCAGAGGCTTCAAGTAAGTATTTCTCCCTTCTGAACTCTCGAGAAATTATACGTTTTCGACCGTGTTTTGATATGTTGAAGTATAGTTAATATTAGTATTAAAATTTATCATTTTTCTTAATTTAGTACTGAAACTAGTCTCATTCTCCCAGTAATACGATCACAGTTGGAAAGAGCTGTTGAGTACGGTTTGTAACTTTCCATTTAATCAGGAATCAGCGATCCAGGTATGTTAAGGCAAATTCGTTTGGCAAGTTAGTTTCTTCAGTATTATAATTCAGTTTGAATTCTAGTAAGAAAGCCAGAAGCTTGTGTATTGTGATTAGCAGTTGTTTTTAGCTGAGGCCAGTATCCTATGTGTAGTTTGGGATTGTCTTTGCCCTGTATAGCCTTCCATAGACAACCCCAGGGTTACTAGCGATGTCAACGCCCTCCAGGGGCGAGATGATGTCGCTCAAATGAGCGGTATACCGTCCGCAAGGGACGAAGATGGGGTCCAAGGTCCTCATACAATCCATTCCATGGCTGGACTATTATATGTCGTATCAGCACCACATCCCCTGTCGAGCCTGGTGCCCAGGGTGTAGATATTAGGAGTCTACCGGACTCATACACAGCTACAGTTCAGGGGCCGAACGGGCTTAGTTGTAGACCCAGGGGAATGGTAGGACGGATATAGCCACTAGCTGACCTGTTTTGACCTTGTTAGGGGTATATAGATTGAAGTGCACTCACCAGGGCTTATGGGGGCCTCGGGTGGGTTATTCTGTGCTGGTTGTACCTTTCGGCTTATGGGGACCGGGTAAGGTTCTTGTTTGCAGTAGTTACTAATAGATTAGATAGCAGGAAATTCAACTATTCAGGTAGTATTTCTTTCCCTTCTTTCCAGTTACTTTCAGTTTCATTAAGTTCATTCAGTTATTTACAGTTACTGCCTTACATATTCGGTACATATTGTACTGACGCCCTTCTGGGGTGCTGCATTACTTGCCTAGGTGCTGATAGACGTGGACCGGGATCTTCTTAGCTCTCAGCCAGAGATAGCAGGGCAGTCAGCTCTATTCCTCCAGAGCTAATAGCTAGAAGGTCTTCTTCTTTTTGTTTGTCTAGTTCATGGGTAGGTCGGGGCTATGTCTCAACCATTATATCACTCCTAGAGGCTTGCAGATTATTTCAAATTCCCTGTGGTTAGCTGTTGATGGCTATGTGGGGCCCGTGTATGCTTTATCTTATGTATTGGCCATGCAGGGCCTTGTTTAGCTGTTAGTTAGTGGTCTTGTCGATCATAGCTTAGTTTAGGACTAAATTTACTTTACAGTCATAACTAGACATCATAGTGGTCTTATCCCCCCGCGTAGGATTTCCCGTTATTACTTATTTCTAGATTAACTGTTTTCTTTTACAGGTGGCTATAAGGCCTTGTCGGTCGGGGGCTATGTTTACAACCGAGATATAGCCCGTTGTTTTCTTGATTTGAGGATTGATATTAGTTATGCACCAGAGATGCACAAGCTCAGTCAGACCAGTTCAGACCCTAGTAGGGCACCAGGTGCCAGTCATACCTCCCAAGGTGGGGCGTGATAAACTTGGTACCAGAGCAAGTCGTATCCCAGGGAGTGTGCAAGCCGTGCTAAGTAGAGTCTTGTCTATGGATGCGTTTTGCACCACATACTATAGACAGGACGCTGCAAGTCATGTTAGGGAGGCTACTCTTCTTTCTCTTTCAGTCGTGCTATAGAGTTGTGCTGTATAGGGTTGAGTCTCTAAGCTTATTGTATTCTGCTTGTCTACAGAGAAATGTCGGACACGCGACAGACCATGACTGGCAGGAAGTTAGACGTTGCAGCAGGAGAAGGCACTAGCAAGGTGCCTCAGTCAGAGTCAGCCCGATCTGAGGGCGACAGGGGGATTCTACCTTGGTCTCCTCAACAATCTTCGCCATGCCAGGAGCCATCTATAACGGCAGATATGTCGGCACCACCTCCAGCAATTTCTATATCGTTTCCATCAGATCAGGAGGTTAGGAGCACTGTTTTTATGATAGCCCAGATGATAGCTGCACAGCGTCATCCAGTAGAACCCGTGGTTGCCGAATCTGTAGGAGGACCTGGTAGTTCAAGGGTTCGAGAGTTTCTCGCACTAAGTACCCCGCAGTTCACGGGGATAGATCGGGATGAGGACCCTCAGGACTTTTTGGACCAGCTGCAACAGATCTTTAGGGTAATGCATGCCACACCAGCAGAGTCGGTTGAGTTAGCGGTATTTCAATTGCGGGACATAGCAGTATTATGATACGAGAGTTGGGAAAGGTCCCGAGGTAGAGATGTTTTCCCTCCGACTTGGTCCAGCTTTTCAGAGGCCTTCTTGGACCATTATTTATCGCAGGAGATCCGACAGGCCCGGGTAGATCTGTTTTACACCTAGAGCAGGGTTCGATGAGCGTTCAGGAGTATGCTATGAGATTCAACTCCCTGGCCCATTATGCACCAGCTTTTGTAGATACCATGCCGGCTAGGGTGCACCAATATATCATGGGGATGAATCTAGAATATGTAGAGACCTATATCACATCTACTCTATGACTATATCCCGAGTTCAGGCATTTGCTTAGAATATCAAGGGGATCAAGCAACGACAGCGAGAGATAGACAGGGCAAATCAGGAGCAGTGTCACAGGACTAGACCGAGTGACACTCAGGCGGAGTTTCAGGGCAGACCCATGCCACGATTGTCAGGCAGACTACCCAGACCCCACCTCCACAGCAGGAGCAGGGTGGTAGACTAGGTCGTCGGGGGCATTTAGGACCCGACAAGAGTCCACGGCCATCGGGTTTGCAGCAATAGAGAGGGTCAGAGCAGAGTAGATTCACCATGCCACCTTGCCCTATTTGCAATCGACACCATCCTGGGGCATGTAGGTATGGTTCTTCTGCGTGTTACATCTATGGGCAGGAGGGTCACCTGATGAGGGACTGTCCAGTCAGGGGTCAGAGTGATCGGGACCGACAAGACAGATTTTCAGTAGGGTCACATGCCCCAGCATATCTAGCAGGGCATAGGCCCTCACCTCCAGCTAGCAGAGGCCGATATAGGTCATAGGCATCTAGCTCAGGCACCAGTCCAGATCGCACTTATGCTTTACCGGGGCGATAGGAGTCAGAGTCGTCGCGGATGTTGTGTCAGGTATGCTGGACATCGACTCTCATTCCGTGTATGTCTTGATAGACCCAGGCTCCACTTTGTCTTATGTTACACCATTAGTAGCCCGAAAGTTCGGTATTATGCCAGAATTGCTTCAGTAACCTTTTTCAGTGTCCACACCCATCGGTGATTCTATTATAGCTAAAAGGATCTACTGGGGTTGCACAGTCGAGGTTGTTGGTCTCCAGACTTTGGCAGATTTGGTGGAATTAGAAATGATCGACTTTGATGCAATTATAGGTATGGATTGGCTAGCACCATATTATGCCAATGTAGAATGTTGGACCAAGACTGTCCGGTTTCACTTTCCAATGGAGGTTATATGGGAGTGGAAAGACAATGCACCCACGCCAAAAAGTAGGTTTATATCCTATCTTCAGGCGAGAAAGTTGATAGAAAAGGGTTGCATCTATCATATTATCAGGGTTCAGGATGTTCAAGCAGAGTCCCCGACTCTTCAGTCCACTCCAGTAGTTAATGAATTTCCAGATGTATTCCCTGATGAACTTCCTGGTATTCCCCTATAACGAGAGATCGATTTTGTAATCGACCTAGTACAAGATACTCAGCCTATATCTATCCCTCTATATCGAATGGCTCCTGCTGAGCTCAGAGAATTGAAGGAACAACTAAAAGATCTATTAGATAAGGGCTTTATCAGGCCAAGTACTTCACTGTTGGGTGCGCCAGTTCTGTTTGTAAGAAAGAAGTATGGCGCCCTCCGTATGTGTATAGACTACCTACAGCTAAATAAAGTCACCATCAAGAACAAATACCCACTTCCCAGAATAGATGATTTGTTTGACCAGTTACAGGAGTATTTCTCAAAAATTAACTTAAGATCTGGGTATCATCAGGTCTGGGTTTGAGAGAGAGACATTCCAAAAACCGCATTCAGGACCAGGTATGGCCATTTTGAATTCTTAGTCATGTCCTTCGGACTGACGAATGTTCCAGCAGTGTTGATGGATCTGATAAACAGCATCTTCAGGCCGTACCTGGACTTGTTTGTGATAGTGTTTATTGATGATATTCTGGTGTATTCCCGTTCGAAAGCACAACTTCGAGATCACCTACGGACAGTGCTCCAGATTCTCAGGGATCGTCAGTTGTCCAAACTAAAATTAACTTTAGGTATCAGGTTATAAGCCTGCAGGGAGCATTACTATGAATTTAGTTTCTCAAAATTCGTCCGGAAAATCATAGCCCCACCGAGCAAATATTGTTAGACTTGCTCCAAACTAATTTCTATAGGAGCACAGGCTTCAAATAAGTATTTCTCCCTTCTAAACTCTCAAGAAATTATACGTTTTCGACCGTGTTTTGATAAGTTGAAGTATAGTTAATATTAGTATTAAAAGTTATCGTTTTTCTGAATTTAGTACTGAAACTAGTCTCATTCTCCCAGTAATATGATCACAGTTGGAAAGAGTTGTTGAGTACGGTTTGTAACTCGCCAATTAATCAGAAATCAGCGATCCAGGTATGTTAAGGCAAATTCGTTTGGCAAGTTAGTTGCTTCAGTATTATAATTCAGTTTGAATTCCAGTAAGAAAACCAGAAGCTTATGTATTGTGATTAGTAGTTGTTATTAGATGAGGCCAGTATCCTATGTGTAGTTTGGGATTGTCTTTGCCCTGTATAGCCTTCTATAGCCAACCCCAGGGTTACTAGTGGTGTCGACGCCCGCCAGGGGCGAGATGACGTTGCTCCAAGGAGCGGTATACCGTCCTCAAGGGATGAAGATGGTTTCCAAGGTCCTCATACAGTCCATTTTATGACTTGACTATTATATGTCGTATCGGCACCACACCCCCTGTCGAGCCTGGTGCTCGGGTGCAGATATCAGGAGGCCACTAGACTCAGACACAGTTACAGTTCAGGGGCCGAACGGGCTTAGTTGTAGACCCAGGGGACTGGTAGGATGGCTATAGCCACTAGCTGACCTGTTTTGACCTTGTTAGGGGTATATAGATTGAAGTGCACTCCCTAGGGCTTATGAGGGTGTCGGGTGGGTTATTCTGTGCTGGTTGTACCTTACGGCTTATGGGGGCCAGGTAAGGTTCTTGTTTGCAGTAGTTACTGATAGATTAGATAGTAGGAAGTTCAGCTATTCAAGTAGGATTTCTTTCCATCTTTCTAGTTACTTTCAGTTTCATTCAGTTATTTACAGTTATTGCCTTACATATTTGGTACATATTGTGCTAACGCCTTTTTGGGATGCTGCATTACTTGCCTGCAGGTGCCGATAGACGTGGACCAAGATTTTCTTAGCTCTCAGCCAGAGTTAGCAGGGCAGTCAGCTCTATTCCTCCAGAGCTAATAGCTAGAAAGTCTACTTCTTTTTGTTTGTACAGTTCATGGGTAGGTCGAGGCCTTGTCTCGACCATTATATCACTCTTAAAGACTTGCAGATTGTTTCAAATTTCCTGTGGTTAGCTGTTGATGGTCGTGTGGGCCCGTGTATGCTTTATCTTATGTATTGGCCGTGTAGGGCCTTGTTTAGCTGTTAGTTAGCGGCCTTGTCGGCCAAAGCTTAGTTTAGGACTAAATTTACTTTACAGTCATAACTAAACATCATGGTGGTTTTGTCAGCCCACATAGAATTCCCTGTTATTACTTATTTCTGGTTAGCTGTTTTCTTTTACAGGTGGCTATAATACCTTGTCGACCGGGGGCTGTGTTTACAGCTGAGATATAGCCCATTGTTTTCTTGATAGATTGGTATTAGTTATGCACCAGAGGTGCGCAAGCTCGGTCCGACCAGTTTAGACCCTAGTAGGGCACCAGGTGCCAGTCATGCCTCCAAAGGTGGGGCATGACAGTTTTATCTATATTATATTAAAAGTGTGAATACCTTTAGAAATGTTGATTGAACTTTTTGCCTTTTATTAAAACATATTGCAATAGATAAAATTGTCATTTACTATTTTTACATAATTATTATTTCTAATTATTTTTATCACCTTATTTTATCATATTATGTTTTCTATTTGTAGCATAACTCTATTTATGGTGTAAACCAATAAAAAGTAAAAACATTTAAAAATCTTACATGAAAGTTATAATATTTCCTTTCTAAATTGGAAATTATTTTTTCCCCTTTTTGATGGTAGAGATTTTTCACAATTTTCTTTTTGTTATAAACATATTTGTATTATAGTGAATGTCTATAAAGGTATTTGTATTGTACTGGATACATGTGTTTATATCATTGTGAAAGTCTATCTTTTGGAGAAAAGTTAGGAGAAATTATCCCTATAAATAGAGGGGTTCTCCTTCATTGTATTTCATCCCCATCAAGAGAAATAAGAACTTCTCCCCTTCTCTCTTTCTCTATAATATTCTTGTTCTTTCTTTATTATTTCATAACACGTTATCAGCACGAGTCTCTACCTTGAGCACTCACTTTGAAAGATCTGAGGTAAGAAAAATCAAAGTTTTCTTAGAAAGATGAAGGTTAGTATTTCTTGATATTTATGTATTTACTAATAACAATATCGATTTTGTATATGAACTTGAGGAACATATTATTGATTCACTTGGCAATTCATGTCTCATAATTGTTCCAGAAGAACAATATTGTAAAAAATATATTTGTTCTAGAAGAACAATATTGTCAAAATATATTTGTTCCAGCAGAACAATATTGTGAAAATATGTAAGAGAAATCATCTATGTTATATGCATACCTCGATTTGCTCCCGAAGTAGCAATATCTTAAAAGAGGTTTTAAGCTATCATACCTTATGTGATTAAGGCATATTTAGATGATCATGTTCTATTCCTGAAGAATGATAAATTGAGAACTTTTGATAAATGTTACAAATATAGATCTAATACAGATCTAGTCCCTGAAGTGAAATCAAAGCATCAAAAATTCATATAGATGCAATGGGTCTTGGAGACACCATTAAAAGTGAAAACAAAGCATAAAAAATTCATATGGATGCAATGGGTCTTGGAGACACCATTAAAAGTGAAAACAAAACATCAAATCAAGATCGTGCTAAGGCTATGATATTCTTGCGTCGTCATCTTGACGAAATTCTTAAAATTGAATATCTCACGATTAAGGATCCACTTGTTTTGTGGAATAGCCTAAAAGAAAGGTATGACCACCTGAAGATGGTCATCCACCCAAAGGCACGATATGATTGGATCCATCAAGACTATAAATCTGTTCATAAGTATAGCTCATCAACATTCAAAATTGTTTCAAAGTTGAAACTATGTGGAGAAACTATTTTGATATGATTGAATATTTGGTAGTATACAAAATTAATTGAGAGCTCCGGAAGAGCTAATATATTACTACCTGAAGGAATGAAATTGTTGTAGTAAGTCTCAAAAGGAAACTTATAAGTTTCAAGGACATTGAAAAAAAATTGAGACTATAAATTATGGGAAGATCTAATATCTTCATGCTACTACAATTGAAGCGGGTTATAAATATTTATGTAAAAGATTACCCGTCGTTTTTTTTTATTTGTAGTACATAAATATGGGTATGATGATGAAATCACATACGAAAGTAAACTAGAAGTTTACTGATATAAGTTGGCATAACTGGTTGGCCATCCCGGTTCAAATGTGATGCAAAAATAATTGAGAATTCACGTGGCTATATGTTGAAGAAATAAAAGATTCTTCAAGAATTCTCTTGTGTTGCTTGTTCTCGTGATAGAATGATCTTGATCAGCTAAGATTGGAATTATATTCCCTGAAATTTTGGAACTTATAAAAGGGTGAATATGGGCCCATTCACCTACCATGTGAATCGTTTGCTAATAGATGCATCTATGGAATGGTCACATGTGTTTTAATATCCACTTGCAATTGATTTTTGTAAGGTTGTTGCTCGAATTATTAAATTAAGAGCATAGTTTTAAATTATAAAATCATGTTGATAATGCTGATTCATATCTATGTTGGTTTAGCAAAAATTATATGCCTCCAATTATTGCTAAATCATTGGTTATGAGAATAAAACTCCCAAATAAAATTTGGTATGAGATATGTTTATTTAACATATAGCAACACTTGAATGCATCAAGCCAACAAAGTTCTCTATCACAATTGGTTCAGGGTCAGGAACCAAATAATTCTATCTAAAAATTTGAATGTGCGATATATGATTAAATTGCCCCACCACAACGCACAAAGATGGGTCCCCAAATGAGCTTGGGAAGTAAATGTTAGTTTTTCTAACATTAGGGGGAGAAGTGATTAGCAACTGAAAATTGAGTGTGGGATGAATTATCTAGATCCTCGGGAAAAAAAAAAGTGAACTTAAAGTTCAATAGATAATTCACTAGCAAAATATTGCAAATCAATTGCCAGATATATTTGCTAACTCTATTTTATAATTCAGTTGCAAATGCTCCAATGAAAAGTCCTTGAAGGACAGAGTCTATGAGACGCCTGAAGCGTGATAGACCAAACGGTTCCAAATATAGAACTCCTTGAAGAAGGAGAGGAGCAAATGATTAAGATGGTCATAATGATAAGGCAGGTGCTTTAAGAAAGCGCCACGACATAACACTTCATAAAACCTTGGCAAAGGTTCAGGTACCTGAAAATGACGAAAAATGAAGAGATCTCAATACGTTATGTCGCATTGGAACTGATCGTCGATGATATTTTTGATACAATATAGTGCGCAATATTGTAAAAGATTGTGAGGATCTGAATTCTACGTCTATTAAAGCATGTTGATGTAGAAATAATTATCAAGTGAAATGATGCGTATTGATAAGCATAAAGCATATTGGACCTGTAGTCCAGACACTAGAAGATGTCACGCATTTAAATACTAATTAATGTTATCACTTGACAAAATTTGTACGAAAATCATGAAGGATTCGAAATGCCTGAAGCATTTACAAGTTTCTTTAAACTTGTTCATAATTCTTATATGAGGAAATCCTTGGTCCTGAAGTGCCATATCTTAGTGTGATTGATGCACTAATATATCTTGCTAATACTACAAGGCATAACATTCGGTTAATTTGTTAGCAAGTCCCGATCTTGTTGGTTATGTTGATGCTGAGTATTTATCTGACCCACACATAAAGCTCGATCTCAAACTGGCTACGTGTTCATATGTGGAGGTACTGCCATATCTTGGAGATCTATAAAGCAGTCTCTGGTAGCTACTTCATCAAATCATGCTGAGATAATAGATTTTCATGAAGCAAGCCGAGAATATGTGTGGTTAAGGTCCATGATATATCTCATTAGAGAAAAATGTGGTTTGAAATGTGACAAAGTACCCACAATTTTGTATGAAGATAATGTTGCATGCATAGCACAACTAAAGGGAGGATTCATAAAAGGAGATAGAACGAAACACATCTCGCCAAAGTTTTTCTACACACATGAGCTCCAAAAGAATGGTGATATCAATGTGCAACAGATTCGTTCAAGTAATAATGTGGATGATTTATTCACCAAATCTCTACCAACTGCAACTTTCAAGAAGATGGTGCACAAGATCGGGATGCAAAGATTCAAGGATGTTCTCATTAGGGGGAGTTAATACGCGTTGTACTCTTTTTCCCTTGCGAGGTTTTGTCCCACTGGGTTTTCCTTGTAAGGTTTTTAATGAGGCAGCCAAAATGCGTATTATTAGATATGTGTACTCTTTTTCCTTCAGTAGATTTTTTTCCCACTGGGTTTTTTCTGGTAAGGTTTAAATGAGGCACATTATCTATCAAATAGACATTCAAGGGGGAGTGTTATAAACATATTTGTATTATAGTGAATGTCTATAAAGGTATTTGTATTGTACTGGATACATGTGTTTATATCATTGTGAAAGTCTATCTTTTGGAGAAAATTTAGGAGAAATTATCCCTATATCATCCCCATCAAGAGAAATAAGAACTTCTCCCCTTCTCTCTTTCTCTATAATATTCTTGTTCTTTCTTTATTATTTCATAACACTTTTTACTTTTTTATAGTCATGAATTTTTATTTTTTTCCTTTTTGATAATATTTTTTATTTATAATTGTTATGTCTTAATATTCTTGTACTTTCAATCTTTTTTTACTTAGAAATCTTTCTATTTCTATAAAAGATTTATTATTGCACAATTTAATTCATCAACTCTTTTACATCGATCAACATCTTCGATTCAATCTCCAACCTTGTATGTTTTCATGTTAATCTACCTATCTTTTTTTTATAGTTATAATTTTTTTTATGTTGTGGATTTAAAAAAAAGATAATAGTAATTGTTATGCCAGCTCAAGTTGTTTACATTCAAAATAACTTAACTTAAATTGTCTTTTATAGTTGAGTCTAATATTGATACTATGTTATCTTATATTATGTAATTTAAATTTTGTGTTATTTATAACTGACATTATTCATCTACTCATACATTCACAAGTTTCATCTATTCAGATAAAATAATCTCTTCATCTCATAAAATAATTCTTTCTATAAAATTATAAATTATTATAATTATAACAATTGTGCACAATTTGTTTTGAATAATCTTGCAATGAAACCTGAAAAGAATTTCGTGAACGATATTCTATTAATTAACAAATTAAGGTGATATGATTTTCATTGGATAATAAAAGTCTTAGTAAGGAGTTGCATTAGTAGAAGAGTATATAAACGGAACAAAGAAAGACACACGAATGACTATAACATTAGTTGATGAATAGGTAATAGTTCTTTTTCGTATTAAATTATATATCTATATTTTATATTTTTACATATATGTTTGAGTTCTTATCTATCTTCATCATATTTTATATTTTTGTATATATTTTTTGACCATTAAAGTTTAATTTTTTGCAGGTCACAAAAGTTCATGTTATAGTTTTCAATAATTATATTATGGAATTTGAAAAGGATTTCATGAACGAATTTGTGTCAATTAACAACTTAATGTGATATGATTCTCATTGGATGATAAAAGTCTAAGTAATTAGAGTTGGATTAGTAAAAGAGTATAAAAAGAGAATAAAGGAAGACACATGAATGACTACGACATTAGTTGACGAAGAGGGTAATAATTCTTTTTGTATTATATTACATATTAATATTATATATTTTTACATATATGTTTTAGTTCTTATCCATTCTTATCATACTTTATATATTATCTATTTTTTTATATATGCGTTTTTTGACTATTAAAGTTTAACTTTTTGCAGGATATAAAGTTCATGCCTCTTAATATTTAATATTTTAAAATTGACTAAAAGTTTGCTTCTTAAATATTTCCTTGTTTGAACTATATTAAAAGTCATAATATTTTAAGACTTTAAAATCAATTACAATTATGTTAACTTATATATTAATTCATTATTTAATAAACTAACTAATTATCTATTACAATATTTCAATACAAAATAATAAATTAAAAAGTGTAATTTTATTATGTATTAATACGCGAATTCCTCCTCCTTCTTCTTTTAAATAGTTGTATAATCAATTTTTTTTTTAGAAATACAACATATTTTAAGTTATTTCAATTAATCAACTGCTCTTGTTATTTACTATCTTTAGTTAAATCTACACTATTTTTTTCATTTCAATTTATATGAAGTGTTTGACTAAACACATAAATTAAGAGAAAAAGAAAAAAATTAAACTGAAATCATCTCATAATGGGTCATGAAAAGTTTAAATTAATTTATTACTAAATATTTAAAGTACGAAACCTCGTAGAAAAATATCATCCACCTTTCTATCCTTTTAAAAAAAAGTTCACGCTTAAAAAAATAGTTATTTAATTATTTTTTTAATATTTAAAATTTTAAAAGTAACCAATTTGTATGTATTAAATTCTTTCTTAATTGAAATATACAAAAAACATTAATATTTATATATACATATAATGTATGTATTTAAGTGCTAATGTAAAAGCGAATAATTTTTTTACCTTTCAATTAAATGTTATTTCTATGATATTTTTATTTATTGAAACAAGTATTAGAAAAAACTGAAGAAAGAACCACTAGATTGGATCAAACTCTTAAACATGATTATTTATCAATTTGAAATTTATAATTTTTTCCTTTTAAATTCTTATATTATTACACAAACACATTTTAAAAATATTATTTATGCTATCTTTATAAATTTAATTTTATTAATACGAGATACATAAGCTAGTTTTATAAAATGTGATAAATGATACAAGGGTACACTTCTTTCTCATTTCGTAATTATGGTGGATTTAGGAGGATACGATGGTAAAACTCTCGAAATTAGGGTTTTCAATCCAGCCGCGACTTCACCATCCTAGTCTATATATAATGACATCAACAATTTGCAGATCCACAAACATACGTAGAGTCGTTTCCTCTTTATTCATGTAAAAAAAATTGTGGATGAGGCTTTTTGGGTAGCTTTTGGCGTGAGTAGGGTGGAAAAGCTATATCATATTTATGAATATTTCATAAAAATTGAAATCTTTCCTACCAAGTTCTCTCAGTTTCATTTGGCGAGTTTTTCTTTTATCTACAAATTTTCAGTCATATTTTCTTGAAGAGCTGTGATGAGATCTGGAGATAGTCATGCACCACTCTTACAAATCTAATTTGAGTGATGATAAATTTCTCATACCCATTTTCCGTATGAGCTCTTATAAATACCTTTTTTGATTTTATTATTGATATCATTGTTTTGAGCTTTGAGCCGATGAATCACTGTTTAGGGGGAGCCGCATGATGCGATCTTTCTTGTAGAAAGATCAAACCATGATGCGGACCGTACCACAGCCTAAAGCTTCTGGGGATGAACTTTGGTTTCTGATGGCTCCCTCTAAAACTTCATATGTTATTTTAAGAAAATTGTACTTCAATAATTCTTATTTTCTTTTGTTATTTTCGTCTTGGCCCCCTTGAGGAGAGAGTATGAGTAGCTTGAAGAGAAATTTTGTAGGAAGTGGAAAGGGAGGAGGGATTTGGGGAGCTTTGGGAGTGGGTGGGGTGGAAAAATATTATTTTATTATTTTTCCAGAAGGAAAAAAAGTAAGAATTGAGGTTTTTCCTATTCCACCCATGCCAATGGCTTCCAATCATTTGCTCCCTTTCCTGATACTCCTCCACTTTCAAGATATGTCCTTGGTATGTCATAATTACATGGTTTCTACTTTTAGATACACTGTAACTATAATCTTGTATATGTTTGATCCTGTATATCACCATTACAATTGAATTAGAGCTCACAAGAAAAGAGTTCAAATTAGATTGACATTAAGGTCTTTGATTCCTTTGAAGGAAAAAGACTTGTGGTTTACGAAATTAATTGTTAAATTTTTGGTCAATTGAAAGTTACTTGTCGTGAACATGGATGGAGCTAAAATAACGAAAAGAAATTCATTGGAATCTTTACAGCTATGGAAGCAACTCCCCTCTTTCACTAATTTTGAAGACGTTCTCCGGTTTTTATTCTCCCATCACAGTCTTTTGTAATCATATATCAGGGTGGTTACAAGGTTGATCCTCCGCATTGTGTAAATTAATTTAAAAACAATTCAACTGCATTTGGAAATAAACATATCTTGCTAAGAAATATTATAAATAAATTTAAAAAAGAGCTGAAGCTTAATTTATTTTGTTTATTTATTTGTATTGTATAGTAACGTATCCATTCCATGATTATGTGATATGTGTATATTACGTTCTATAAGTGTGTTGTGTGTGTTTGTATGTATATATATCACATATCTGTAACATAAACTGCAATAAGAAAGAAGAGCAATAGCTTCTTGAATTATTTTCATATACAAGGAAGAATGTTATATAAAATGTAGTTATTTTTAAAATTTTAAATATTAGAAAAATAATTAAATAATTATTTTATCAAATATGAACTTTATTTTTAAAAGGGGAAAATAATTAAAATGTCCTACTTTTGTATATTAGCTAATTTTGTCTCTAGTTGTATTATAGGATAAAACATGTCCCTTAACAAAGTAAATAAAATTACATAGAATCCCTCAGATTAACTTAAAATATCTGTTTTAAATTAAATTATTTGATTTATCTTTAAATTCTAACGCTATTTATTAAATTAAATAAATTCAAATCAAATTAAATTTAAAAATCATTTCTTTTTAGCTGAATTTTAGCCGCTCAACTTTGCAACCTGGACAATCCTCGTAGTACTCGAATTCTTTTTCTTCGAATACAAACACATCTAGCTTTGCCTCTTCTTATTAATTTGGATGGAGGTCCAGTCACCATCCTGATTTAGAGAAGGCATAAATTAAGAGAGTTCCCTCTCATGAATCATTTCGAGGGCAAGGAATGCTATCATCTATGTTCCTTGCTCATGATAGCTTCACACAGTTCTATTGAGTCCTATATTTTGCTAATGTTATGCCATCTTTGTTGGCCTTATTTTCCGGGACCAGTGCCATATTTTTCTTACTTTTGGTAAGTGAATGAGGACAAGTAATCATTATTTGACTTAGATTCTTACCTTACTTTGTTTATATAAGAAATGCTGACATTGATAGTATTTTCTTTTTAAGCTGTATAAAAACTTTGTCCAACAATTTTGTATGTGGGCATTCAAAATTGGTTTGTACTCGAAAAAAAAAAAAGAATTTGAGTAATATGAGGATTTCTAGGTTGCAAAGTTAAAGCAGCTAAAATTTGGCTAAAAAAAAATGAGTTTTGGGATTTAATTTGGTTTGAGTTTATCTAGTTTAGTGGGTTGAGTTTGAGTTAAAGGTAAAAATCGGTAATTTAATTGAATCCGATATTTTAAGTCAATTTGGGGATTTCATCCGATTGAGAGACAATTTTATTTATTTTGTTAACAGCGACGTATATTTGGCCCTTTAGTATATAACTAGAGGCAAAATTTGTTAATATACAAGAGTATGTGGTGCACAACACATTCACATATAAGACTCTATTTAGTGATACAAATTTAGGATTACCATTATTACTACATCCCTTATGATATAACTGATTTTTATCTTGTTATAAATTTTTTTTTCACTTTTCAATATAATGTTATATATATATAACAAAATAGATAAGAACTCAAATATATATGTAAAAATATAAAACATAAAAATAAAGTATAATATGAAAAAGAATTATTATCTCTTCGTCAACTAATGTTATAATCATCTGTGTGCTTGCCTTTGTTCCGTTCTGATACTCTTTTATTAATCCAACTCAAATTGCAGGTAAATTAACTTTAAGTTGTTAATTTGCATAATTTTATTCGAAAATTCTTTACAGATTCTATTGCAAGATTATCTAAAATAAATTATGCATAAGAGTTATAATTATAATAATTTATAATTTTATATTAAAAAATATTTTATGAGATTACTTTACCTGAATAAATAAAACTTGTGAATGTATGAGCATATGAAAAATGTTAGTTACAAATTATACAAAATTTAAATCACATATCAATATAAGACTCAATTAAAGCAGATAAAATAATATCAATATTAGACTCAACTAAATGAAACAATTCAAGTTAAATTATTTTATATATAAATAACTTGAGTTAGACATAGAAAATTACTATTGTCTTTTTAAAATCCAATATAAAAAGAAAATCATAACATGAAATAAAAAAGAAGAAGATAGATTAACCCGAAAATGTACAAAGTTGAAGATTGAATCAAAAAAGTTGATGTAGAAGAGTTGATGAATTAAATTATACATTTATAAATTCATTTATAAAAGTGAAAGAATTTATAAATAATTTTTTAAAAAAATATAAGAATATTAGGATATTACAATTATAAAAGAACAAAATATCAGAAAGAAAAAACAATTTTTTTACGTTGACATTGAAAAAGAAAAAATAATTTGAAAGAATAAAAAGTTAAGAACTTTTATATAAAAAAGGAAAATAAAATTTCGGGGAAGACTTTCTTCCTTTTTATTATTTTTATTTTAAAGATGTAAACTACAAATAAAATTATATCACAAGTAGAAAATTTAATATAATAGAATAAGGTAAAAAATATTTATGACTATGAAAAAAAAAGGTCGGTGAATATATATATATATATATATATCTTTTTTTAGGTTTACGTCATAAACAAAGTTATGCCACAAAAAGAAAATCTAATATGATAAAATAAGGTGGTAAAAATATTTAAAATAATAATTTTAAATAAAATAATTGCATAAAAATAGTAAATGACAATTTATTCTATTGCGATGTCTTTTAATGAACGGCAAAAAATTCAATCAATATTATTAACGACCTTCACACTTTTAATATAGTATATAGATTAGTAGTCGTAGTATTACTTTGAGAGTTTCTTGTTATTCCATTTCTAGTACTATTTAGTATTTCTTGCACTTCGAGTATCATATTATCTTATTGTAGTGATTGTTTCCTTTTTAGTATGCTCTATCTACTTTCTTTAGAATTTTTTCTTGGTTTCTTCTCTCTCGTTTTCTTTTTTCGAACTATTTTTACTTGAGCGAAGATATAGTGGAAACAACCTCTCTATCTCTCAAAGAAGGGGTAAGGTCAGCGTACACACTGTCACACCCTATTTCGAATAGGTTCACATAGTTCACAACTTCGTTGTCCTGTTTTCTCTGGTTTGTAAGTGTTTAAAGTCTCCGCCTAATTTCTAACAGTATATTAGGAACCTACTTGTTCTGATATTATTATTTACTATTATTACTTGCTAAAAAGTGTTTAGAAATTTTAATGCTAAAATAAAGGAAAATGATTAAAGCAAATCGTAGTAAAAAATAATATAAATATATAGATGATATACCAAGAATATTTGGGTGATATATGGTATGATATATGGGCTGATGTAGTATATTGTATATATAAAAGTAGCATGAGTATATGAGAAAAAGTTAATATAAGCATTCAAAGAAGTATTTATGATGTAAAGAATGGTATATATCTAAGATTATAGTATTATGTATATAATATGTGAATAAATACATCATATGATGAGTGAAAAAAATAACGTGGTGTGTGTAAATGGGATTATTTGGAATAGTATGTGCTTGTGCAATATATAAGATATATGAGCGCATATGAATATGTATGTAAAAGTTATATCAATGGATGTAGGATGGTATACCATGTATATGTGTTGAGTAAAATATGTATGTGATATAGAAAAATAATGTATGATATATGTATACAATTTTTCAGATATAGAAAAATAATGTATGATATATGTATACAATATGAAAAATTGTATCTTGAGGTATTTAAAGTGTATATCACATATGAAGTAGTATATGTAGTGTAAAATGAGATGATTAGTTTATGAGAAGGGATAAGATGCCTAGTAGTCATGTTATAAAGACAGTATACAATATATGTTTAAAGATGGTTGATTAAGATCCAGAGATGATGTACAGAATATGTATATGGTAAAAATGATTTAAGAGAACTAGTAAAATAAAGTAATGTATTTATGTGGCAAAATAATATATAGAACAATATTTTGTACCTTATAATCTTTGTAAAAATTATTTGGGCCAACATTAGGGCCTCAAAATATGTTTTGGGGATCTTTTTCGAGGAAATTATAGAAATGACAACATTTTCGACGAAAATAGGTTTAAGTAGCAATATTTTACTTATTTACATAAAATGATAATATTTTGTGTGCCATGTGTTTTATTTATCATAGGTAAAACGCATTAAATACAAATACAAATACAAAATCTGATTAGGTGAGCAATTTTAGGGATTATGTTTTACATAAATAATCAATTACCATTATTCACTCAATTGATAATTATTACATTCCTTAAATAAATGGACTCTAAAACGGGATAGAATTCTTATTTTATACTAACACCTTGTAAAGAAAATTTAAAAAAGTGATTTATTTCCACAATCATTTACCATTATTCACGCAATTGATAATTATTACATTCCTTAATTAAATGGACATTAAAACAGATTTTTTTATTTTATATAACACCTTGTACAACAAATCTGAAAAAGTGATTTATCTCCATAATCATATACTTTTCATTCTTTGAATTATAAAAAAAATGAATAATTTATATCATAAATACAATCAAATATATGTATTTTAACAAATAAAATCTAAAAAAGGTATAAAGAATTATGTATTTAATTGTATCAAAGAGTACTAATATGTATCTCTATTAAAAGAAACTGTGTCCGTTGATAAATACATAACAATACAATACACACACACACACACATATGTGTGTGTGTGTGTATACGTATCTGTATAACATAATAGCATGATTATGTTGTAATCTATGTATTTGCATTATGTCATAAATACAACTAAGTACAAATAGAAGCCCTAAAAATCAAATACATATGGGTGAAAAGATAATGTCAAAATACATAGTATACATAACATATAAAATATGCTAATTGAATTTTCAAAAAATAAAAAAAATTAGTTACGCAATTAACGAAATTTCATAATCTATTTGAGACTCTAAAAATCATAAAGATTTGATTAATAAAAATCTGATGAATTACACAGTTGAAGATTTTTGTCTAAAGTACAAAAAATACATATCTTAAATTAAAAATTAAATAAAAATTATGAATAAAAATTTCTCCTTGCTCATAATATAAAAATAAAAGTAAAATACAAAAATAGTTTTGAATTTGCAAAAAGTTTTTATCAAAAATACATATAGAAGAAATACTTTTGAGATAAGAAACAGAGGGACATCATCATACCTTCTCCATCGTTCTCCGATCAAAATTTTGCATTTTCGATCAGATCTAATCGGTGAATTAGTCGTCGTCGACTTGAGTTGATTTTTGAGGGAGGCAGGTCAAAAAACTATGATTTTAGAACAAGAACAACCAAAGAGAAAAAGAGAGATAGGAGAGAAAAAGAAGGGGATGGGGATAGAAAGATGGAAGAGGGATTGGATTGACCACCTGGTTTAATAATGAACAATGAGTGAGAGAGAAGATGGAAGAGAGATTGAGTGGTTATTGAAGGAATTTACGGTGATGAATAGGAGAGAGGTAAATAATAATCAAATATAAAGTAAAAAAATAAATAGATGGCACATAAAATGTGATAAAGCCATAATATATAATTTTTTAAAACTGTGGCAATTATATGTAAATACTTTCATAATTGTGCTATGTTATATAATTTTTTCATCTTTTTTCTCATTGGTGTTTGCAAATAATTTCGGGCCAGCATCTGGGCCTTCAATATCTAATTTGTACTATCATTTATTTTTTAGGATTGGGCCAATCAGGCCTAAATCTATTGGCGCTTGATTTTAGACTATGAAAATATGTGTTTTTATACTTATTTTTGGATAAAAAGGGTTTGGAAAATGTAATCAACGTTAGTTATTTATAGAAGAAATAATTCAGCCTTCTCTAATGGCGAAGCGCATTTGTTGGCCTCCATAAAATTATAATGGATACATATATCACTTGTCTTTGAATGTTTCATTAGTAGTGTGGTTTTTGTGAGGTTTTTTTTTTTATTATTTGTGATCTAAAACTTTCCTAAAATGTGTTTGAAGGCGAAAATCCTAAATTAACTTTATTTGAAAAATGATGTTAAATCTTCCTTGAAACTTTTCTGTGCCTAAAGTTTCTAAGAAAATAATAAATAAAAAAAAGTTGCAGATAGTATTTTCAATAAGTACGCTTAATACGAACGGCAATGTAAAAAATATAAGCATCTCAAGAGAGGCAAGGAGGTGGTGATCTAACCTACCAACATATTTAAATGGTTTGTGTGACCCAAACATAACATATAACAATTTACCACAATGAATACCAAAGTAAAGTGTTAGACAAAACATATACACATAGTTTAGCATAAAACAATTGAAGTATGAAAAAAAGGAAGAAGGGGATATTCGAGTGGGTTGCTAGACATGAGCACGTGATACAATCTTATTCGCTTTTCTGATTTGTCAGAAATCATTACAAGAGAGATGGTTTTTAGTAAAAGAAAATTTAGTTTCTAAAAGTCCAAATCAAGTTGTTATTGATCATATACGATTAAAAAAAACTTGATCATCGCCCGTCGTTAATTATCTCGATGTTAAAAGTACACGATCGAAATCTAGTTCAGTCATTAAGAAACCTTTAGCAACAACAAAAAATTTGATCATTATACCTCTTTTTTGCGATCAAAAGTTTCCTTTGTTATTTATCATTTCGATCGTTAGAAAACTTTTGAATGATAACTGTATCCAATTGTTATAAGCGCTTTTAGCGATCGAAATATCATCATTAATTTTATCTTATATACAATTTAAGGATTGAATTTTCCTTCTCTAATAATTTTTTTAATAAATATAATTATATATAAAAAAAGTTCTTGTAATCTTGATGTGTACGATTAAAAATCATTATTTCATATACATTCATATGTAAACAAATTAAATTAAACACTTTCAAATATAAAGTGTATATATATAGTCAATGATAATTTGCTGATTACATATAATCGTCATAGTTAATTACTATTTAAAATGAAGAATTTTTTAGAATCTTATGAAAATAAATAATAGAATTTAGCACAAATATACACACATATGGTATCTTTAAACATATTCTAGAAAAGTAAAGTAGGTTCTTCTTGCAATTCTTCAACTTGTTCGACATCTTCTGTTATTTTAACTCGCTCCACAATTTAAAATTTTTCAAGACTTTGAATTTTTAATCTGTTACAAGGATAAGTTTGCATTGTATAGGTGTTTGGTATGTTTTTGGGACTATATATAAGAAAATACTTCATAAAAAAATCAGTACAGAAAAAATGCACAACCTTAATTATATACATACATACATACATACATACATACATACATATATACTATCAATATATTGACATTGGTGAGCTATATATGTACATAAATATTTTCTAAAGCCAGAAACATTAGTCAAGATTTAAAAATAAGTATTCCTATCATACATAGACATATATATAAAATTATAATAATAAGATTTGCAAAAGTACATACGGAGAAAAATATGATCGATATATTATATCTACAAGCTGATTTTTGTGATGCAGCGCAATCACTAGTCCACCATTAAGTATAGTCCAATAAATAATGAGCTCCGTTGAGTGAATTTAAGCTAAGAATTTATGTTATATATGGTGACCAACTACCACTAGTATGTTTTAGTCTTCATGAATCAGAGAAAACAGAAAGAAATTGGAGGTCAAAGTTCTAAGCCCCACCGATCGAATAGTACTTACATTAGAGGAAGAATTTGGTATTCCCTATAATGGAGACTCTATTACATGATAAAGTAAATTTGTAGTAGCAGTTGGATGCAAAAGTTGTTACAAAATTACCTTAACAAATACATAAAAACAGTTTGTTAGCTTTCTGGTGCCATAAAAGATTATTAAGTGGTTGGAATCTCAGGAGCATGTTGTGAAAATCAACACTATAGCAGTTTTATGGCAAACAAAAATGGTCTGGGAGGGGTTGTTAGGAACCATATATACAAGAATGATGATAATGACATTCTCTATTCAAATTATATGTCTTAGTAATAATCTCATTGAAGCTTTATAAAGTACTTTGTATTGATTTTGATGATATGACAAACCTATCGGCGAATCAGGTCGATGATCGAAATACTGTTGATAAAGGTCAACATAGTAAAGCTGACAAAAGGTGACGTGCAGATTGCCACTGCTGCATTGCTGCCGCAGCACAGTGACAAACCTGCTGCTTTTGCTACAAGCCTTAATCCATTAGATAAACACTTTCTCCCTCTTTCATTCTTGATATAGGCTTGATACAGAAAAAATTGGTTTTAATTTTTTTCGCAATTCACAAGGACACTTCCTTTTTTGCAAAGGTCATCCAAAGACAAAGCTTCAATAGCAAAGCAAAAACTAGTTCAGATCTATTATATTTGTTCGGTCTTAGGTTGTTGAATATTTGTCTTTTGTTCTTAACTTGTAAACCTACTCTTCACATGAGAAATTGATATAGGTAGTCATTTTTAGTGTTTGTAATCTCACTAGTTGGTAGGCTAGAGTTAGCCTAGCCTTTTGCTTTCTCTGTAATAGAGTTATTGCAAAGGGTTACAACAGAAGTATTATAAGGAGAAAGGGAATAATAGTTTAATTCCTAGGTTACATGAATTTGCAATCTAAGCATTCCCGGCTGTTTTAGTAGAGTTTGGAAATCCTACTAGTGTAGGTCGTGGTTTTACTCTCTTGGGCAAAGAGGTTTCCACGTAAAACTTCTTGTGTTTATTTAGTTTCTGTCTTCTGTTAAGGAACCAGATAAGCGACCTGATTCTATGTTGTGTTTGCTGGACACATATAAACTATCAATTGGTATTAGAGCCGGTTCTTTCTAAATGGTTAACACCTAGAAAGTATTGACTCTAATGGCTGCTCCACCTAACTTAGAGGAAGGACAGTCCCCTACCAGGGCCCTCAGGTTTAATGGGCAGTACTACAGATGGTGGAAAACAAGAATGCATGACTTCATAATGGCTTAGGACTCAGAGCTATGGAACGTCATCTGTGATGGACTATTTGTGCCAACGAAGAATCTTGAGGATGGCACAAAAGTTCCCAAAACAAGAAAAGAGTATAGTGATACTGATAGGAGGGCTGTTGAGAAGAACTTCAAGGCCAGGAAAATTCTAGTGTGTGGGATTGACCCAGATGAATACAATCGCATCTCAGCTTGTGAGACTGCAAAAGAAATCTGGGAGGCCTTGCTGACAACTCACGAGGGCACCAGTCAAGTGAAAATTTGAAAATAGACATGCTCACAACTCAATATGAGCTTTTTAAAATGAAGGAAAGAGAGTCTATTCAAGAAATGCATACCAGGTTCACCTCCATCATCAATGAATTATACTGCCTTGGGGAAGTCATCAATATTAACAAACTCGTTAGGAAGATTCTCAGTGTGTTATCAGGCTCCTGGGAGAGCAAAGTAAATTCCATCACTGAAGCCAAAGATCTGAAAAAGTTGACTATGGATAAATTGATTGGGAATCTCAAGACATATGAGCTCAAGAAACAACAAGACCTCGAAAGAATAGAACCTAAGAAGGAAAAGAGTCTTGCTCTCAAGGCAGCAAAAAGTGATTGTAGTGAAGAGGAACCTGACATGGCCTATCTAACCCGATGATTTTAGAGGATGGTAAGAAAAGGTGGGAACTTTGCAAAAAGGAAAACTCTAGCAAGTATCCCAAAGCCAATGACTTATTTCATAAATATGGAAAGCCTGGACACTTTATTAAAGACTGTCCCATGTATAGGCAAGACTAGTACAAAGGTAATATTGAAAAGATGCAGAGGAGGAACTAGCTATAGGACCGGTACAAAAGAAGACATGTTGCTGACATGGTGGTGAAACAAGTAATGGCATCCTGGGGGGAACATATCAAGCGAGTCTGACCAAGGAGGTGAAAATCAAGCAGACGTCTCTATGTACTCCCCAAAAGATGGACCCTCAAAGTTTGACTCAATGTTCGCACTCATGGCGGAATTTAATGCTGAAGATAATAAAGAGGTAAGCTTTATTGACTTACAGAAGAATCTCTAAACACTTTCACAAAAGGAGTTGAGAGCACTTTCTAATGTGTTAATTGATGCATACTATGGTATAGCTAGTGAAAAAGACACTCTAGTTGCTGAGCTAGATCAATTTGAAGGGGTTAGAAGATCATTAACTAAGGAGAATGTTAGACTAAATGAAGAACTTAATGAGCTGGCTAAAGAAAATCTATCTTTAGATGAAAAACTCATGAAATGCATGGAGAGTGAAACTAAAGAGAAAAATTCTCTCACTCGAATTCAAACTAAGTTGGAGGAGGAGCTTGAAAACACCAACCTAATCCTATCAGCTCAGCTTGAGAGAAATGAAGTTCTTAAGAAGGAGCTAATGAGAGGGAAAACTGACCTTGACAAGTTCCTCAAATGGACCTGGTCCTCTAAAGCTCTTGTTTCTGCAAATACTAGATCTGGGCGGTCAAGGGAAGGTCTTTGATTTAGGAAGCAAAAGTTCCCTATGATCCTCACAGTAAATATGTGTCTAATCCGGATAACTAGTTATGCACGCATTGTAGTGATAATGGGCATTACAAAGATGCATGTGAAGCTAGAATAACTACTGTTAAAAAAATAACGTGAAGTTTGTGAGTGAGAATGCATGCTCTAGGAACCTGGTTCTCTGAGGAGGAAAGTAGGCTTAGCTGCATGGACTAGAAGGAATCTTATTCATCCCTTTCATAACTTGAGGGGAACCAAGCTGATATGGGTTCCTAAAACTAATTTCTAATGCTTATTGCAGGGTGAGAGAGGAAATGGTGTTCAACAATGGTTTATGGATAGTGGCTGCTCAAGGCACATGACTGGAGAAATTAAAGAATTCCTCTCTCAAAGCCCTTTAGGGTGGTAGTATGTCCTTTGGTGATGGAAATAAAGGATACATTTTAGGCATGGGAAAAGTCAAAAAAAGCATAGCTCATGCCATCGAAGATGTCTTTTATGTGGAAGGCCTGAAGTAGAGCATGTTGAGTGTTTCTCAGATTTGTGACAAAGGTAACGAGGTAAGGTTCGTGTTAGCTTCATGCACTATGAACAACATTGACTCTGGGGAAGTTATTCTAGTTGCTAAACGATGAAAAACACTAATGTGGCAAAAATGAATTAGAGATCATGATATGACCTGTTTGAGAACACTAGAAGATGATGGTGGACTGTGGCAAGACAACTTGGGCATGTAAGTCCTTCATTACTGAATAAGTTAATCTCAAAGGACTTGGTCCATGGACTGCCCAAGCTGAAGTTTGCTGATCACAAGCTGCGTGACGCATGATTTAGAGGAAAACAGGTTCAGTCATCATTTAAACCAAAGAAGGATGTAAGCATATCAAGATCTGTTGAGCTGCTTCACATAGACCTATGTGGACTGATGAGATCTGCCAGCAGAGAAGGGAAGAGATACATTTTTTTGATCGTGGATGAGTACTCCCGTTTCACTTGGACACTGTTTCTCAAGTCAAGGATGAAACTTTTGATATCTTTGTCATCTTTGCCAAACAAATCCAACTCAAGCATGGAAATAAAGTTGTAAGCATCAGATATGATCATGGAACCGAGTTTGAGAATGCTCGATTTGATGAGTTTTGTACTGAACATAATATTATCCACAATTTCTCTGCACCCAGGACTCCTCAGCAAAACGGCGTGGTAGAAAGGAAGAACAGAACCCTTGAGGATGTGGAAAGAACAATGTTGATAGCTAGTGGAATCTTAAAGACCTTCTGGGGCGGAGGCTATTAATACTGCCTACTATGTGATAAATAGATGTTTGATCAGGTCCTTGCTGGAAAAGACACCATATGAACTGCTGAATGGGAAAAAGCCAAAGCTATCTTATTTGAGGGCCTTCGGATGCAGATGTTTCATTCTAAACAATGGGAAAAAGGCCCTTGGAAAATTTGATGCAAAGAGTGATGAGGATACCTTCGTAGTATATTCATCACAAAGAAAAACCTATCAAGTCTTCAATAAAAGAACTCAATGTGTGGAGGAAATCATACATGTCATCTTTGATGAATCAAGTGTGACCAATGAAGTTGCTACTCAAAATGATGATCTTGAAGCTGGAGAACCAGTGAAGTTGCACCCAACTCTTGGTGAGGGACCAGGTGAGCAAGCTAAGCCATCTGATCAAGCTGGTCAAGATAGAGGTGTTGAACTAAAGCCAAGTGGATAGGAACTAGGTACTCAATTAGACACTCCAAGGAATGACTCGTAGTGGTTTAGCAACCAACAACACAAATCACTCTTAGAAGGAAGATCCAAATAATGAAGAGATGCTTGACACAACAATTCCAATCAATCAACAAAGATAGGATTCCTCTGTCCCTCGAGTTTCAAACTGGAAGCACACAGCATCACATCCCTCAGACAACACAATATCCTCCTTGGACCAAGGGATTACAACGCGTTCTCAGGTTCGTAATATAGTTGCTCATTCAGCTTATCTATCTCAGATAGAACCTAAAAATGTCAAGAAAGCCTTGAAAGATGTGAATTGATCATGACCATGCAAGAAGAGGTTGAATAGTTCAAGAGAAATCAAGTATGACACCTGGTTCCTAGACCAACTGATAGAACTATCATAGGGACCATGTGGGTGTACAAAACAAGTTGGATGAAAAAGAAAATATAATAAAAAACAAGGCAAGGCTAGTAGTTCAAGGGTATAATCATGAAAAAGGAATAGATTACGAATAAACTTTTACTCCTGTTTCTAGAATTGAGGCCATTAGAATTCTCATTGACTTTGCATCATACATGGAGTTCAAATTATTTCAAATGGATGTGAAAAGTGATTTTCTAAATGGGTATCTGAAGGAAGAAGTATATGTTAGGCAGCCACCTGGGTTCAAGGATTATGAGTACGCCAACCATGTTTACAAGATGGATAAGGCTCTTTATGGGTTGAAGCAGGCTCCTCGAGCTTGGTATGAGAGATTGTCAAGATTTCTCCTTAGCAATGTCTTCAAAAGGGGGAAGATTGACAACACCTTGTTCCTGAAAGAGAGAGGCAGGAACCTGTTGATTGTACAGATTTATGTCGATGATATCACCTTTGGATCGACCTCCTATGTGAAGAATTCGGGAAGCTTATGGGAAGTGAGTTTGATATAAGTATGATGGGTGAATTAAATTTTTTCTTAGGATTACAAGTCAGGAAAATGCCGAATGGCATCATGATAGTCAACAAGAATACATTTCTGAACTGCTTAAGAAGTTTGACATGGAGAGTTCTAAGCCCATTGAAACTCCTCTGCAACTGCTGCTCGGCTGGACAATGATGAACCAGGATCCTCTGTCAACGAAACCATGTATAGGGGCATTATTGGACCTCTACTTTACCTGATCGCCAACATATATGATATTGTGTTTAGTGTGGGGATGTGTGCTCAATTCCAATCCAACCCAAAGGAATCCTATCTGAAGGCTGCCAAACGAATCTTGAGATATCTGAAGGGTACTTCTGATCTGGTTCTCTTTTACCCCTCTTATGATAATTTTAACTTGGTTGGATACGCTGATGCTGACTATGTGGGATTTTTGATGGATAAAAAAAGTACATCAGGGATGGTTCATTTTCTTGTGTTCTTTCTGATCTCATGGGGTCTAGGAAATAGAACTCTATTGCACTATCAACTGTAGAATCTAAGTACGTTGCTGCCGCCTCATGTTGCGCACAATTGTTGTAGATTAAGCAACAACTTGAAGATTATGGAATACATGTAGACCATGTACCTCTATTGTATGATAATACCAATGCTCTTAATACGGTAAAGAATCTAGTGCAACACAAGAGAACCAAACAAATTATTGTCAGACAGCATTTTCTGAGGGACAATATAGAGAAAGGTCTAATCAACATGAAGTTTTGTACAATAGAGGACTAGATAGTTTATATATTCACGAAGGCACTGGGAAGGGAGCACTTTGAAAGAAACCATTTAAAGTTTTGTCTGATTAAATCTAACTTCTAGTCCTACGTTGAATCATTCCTCCAAATCGGCTAGATCTAGAGTGCATGTATATGGTGAAGAATGGAAGTTTGATGTGTCTAACTTAGCTTTACATTGTCATAGGTATGCATGCATGGTGGTGGGATCAGGGAGTAAGGATATGAACAGGTCACACACTCATCAAAGATCTTTGCTCAAGGGAACCCATGAGGGACCAGGTCCCTCAAATAGGTCAGCACTCTTAGTCATACTTTAAGCTTCTATTTAAACATATGTGACTGTGCCACGTCATCTCTATTTTCCCACCTCCAAATTGATACAACTCTCCCATAATGTCATATCCATCAGATAAACCGCATCAGTTCCTCCATTTATTGGTGCAAGTTTCCATTTTTCAAAATCATTTATGTCCACTTTCCTCATCTCTCCTCCAATATCTTCTCCACCCTTCCATAGTTCCTTTTTCGCTTCTTTTTCAACCCAACTCACTTCCCCTCTCCATTCTTTCTCTTTCTACCTTTCTTCTCGGATATGGCTCAAGAACCATCTTCTACCCTTCCATATAGGCAAACCAAAATCTAGATAATCTAATTCTAGATATGCCTGTTTCATCCAATCCTTCCTCCTCTCCTAGAGGCACTGACATCAGAAATAACCCAGGCTCCAAGATGTCGACTGTCAGCTGTGCTCCAGTCACCCAAGCGAAGTCACCACTCCAAATGCTCAAGAGGCTGACAAGATGGGATAGCCTGATGATATAGTTTAGCAAGAAAGAAGGGTGGTCGATGGTGCGCCAGTCACGACAAAGGAGGCTGTTGAAAGTCATGCAAAGGAAGGGTCGGACCTATCCAATGAAAAATTATTTGACGGCAATCTGATGGAATCCAAGGAGGGAACTTCTAACTTCCTTCAAAATGAGGTAGAAATTATTGAAGGGTTTATGACCGTCTTGGCCACTAGATTAGGAGAAATTGGAGGAAAGACTCCATCTGCCGAAGGGGGAAGATCTGACACCGGCAACAAAGAAGGTCTGTTTGTTCAAGAAAGTGGGGAGCAGTCCTCCCAAGAGGCACCTACTGTAGCTGCCTCTCCTAAGTGGACGGGACTCCCACTCCACCGGAGGTGGCAATAAATGATTCTCCATCTCCACTTGTGCCTGCTGAGGGTTCTTCTCTTATGCCTGAAGATGATGAGGTTCCCATTCATTTGGTATTTCGAAGGAAGTCTCACACTACATCCAGAAAAAACTTCAAGCAGTAGATGGGAACAAAAAGGGGACCTGCTACTAAAGGTACTGTCAAGAAGTCAATGGATCTTATCTTGGAGGAAAGTCATCAAAATACCTTGAAAATGTATCGAGTAACTAGAGCAATGGTGATTGATGAGAAAGCCCCTTCTTCTCCGGTTGTTGATCTTGATATTGAGACCCCACCTCAGGCTGTGGAAGAAAGTCCTGAGATTGGAAAGAAGTCTCATCAGAGTGCCAAGGCTTCAACTAAAGGGAAACAATTATCTGTGTCTGAGGAACCTTCAGAAGTACCAGGTGCCACTGTGAAGAGTCAGAAAGGAAGAACATCAGTATAAAATCTTCAAAGGGAAAACAAATTGTGAGTGAGGAGTCTGAGGTCGCAGTGCAAGAGCGAGTCACGAATATCAGGAAACAAAAGGTGTTGGGAGGTCGAATTCTTGATCCAGACATAGATGGTATGTAGGGTATGCAAGAACTACTTGAGATGGTGAAGTATCAAGGTTGGGAGCATCTGTTAGAACTCTTTATGCCTACTATGTATAAGAGTGAAGTTTCTGCTTTCTATTCCTCCTTGATGTTCATTGATCAGGAAAAAACTGTGTCTGCTAAGATGAGAGGAGTTGAGATCATGTTTGACTTGATCTCTCTTGGAAAGATACTAAATGTGCACACTACTGGGGAGTTTATGGTCAAAGACAAGCAAGCTTCTAGGGACTTTCAAAAGCTAATTAGGAAACTGGAGGGGAACCTGACTAGTGACCGCATGCTTAAGAAGCAAATGAAACCTGAGTACCAGTTGTTGTTTAAGTTTGTGAACAAGGTTGTCTTACCCAGGGCTGAGCATCATTCTATTGCTGCTTTGGTAGAGCTCTTCATCATGGAGTCCTTGAGTTGTTTCAACCGCTGAATATGCCTGCTCCTATGATAGAGCACATGATCAAGATAGTTGGATCGAAAGACGGACTCCATGGGTTGGCTTATGGGCATCTTCTTACTTAGGTATTCATACACTTTGGAGTTCTTCTGGGGCATGGTACAGTAGCTACAAGGAAGCAAATGTTCACTTTGAGCACACTAGAGGAGTGTGAATGTGTGGCTAAAAGGGGCGACATTGGCATATAGTCCACGATTTCTAGATTAATTGAGGCATAACACTGTGGAATTGGGGAAATTGAATGACTAATAGTGTTGCTCGCTCAGAGGGACGCAAAAATGGCTCTTCTTAAGTCTGCTAAGTCAGGTGGGGAACCTGGTGAACTACTGGACCTGCAAAAGGAAAATGCTGCATTGAAGAGTGGCAATGTTGCTCTGAAGAAACAACTGGAGGATCTGACTCAGCAGATGCTATGTGACCAGCATGCTGCCAATTAAAGGATTGACAAACTACTTTCCAAATTATGATCCTCTTTTGTTTCAGCCTTTCCCTCTTCCTTCTTTTGGTTTCCCCCAACCCTTCCTTTTGTGTGGCATAATTTGTATGGTTATCTTTAAGCTTTTTGTACATCTATGAATATTGCTGTTTATGCATGTCTCTTGGGCTTTGTTTCTTTTTGATTTGAATGAAAGTCTATCTATTCATCTTATTACTTCTTGGATTTTATCATTCATGTTGTGTTGCCACAGCGACCTTAAGTTAAAGTTGTATTTGCCTCTATTCGTTATGTTACTATTTCTTTTTATAATGATATCAAACAGGGGAAGAGTTAAGCCTAAGGGGAAACAGTAGGGGAAAAGTGGTGCAAAAAGAGAATAGGTGAAAGGGGGAACTTGAGTTGAGTATAAGGGGGAATCATAGAGTAAGGGGGAACAAGTGAGAAGGGAGGTGGGGTTTGTCAACATCAAAAAGGGGGAAATTGATAAAGTACTTTGTGTTGATTTTTATGATATAAAAAACCTATCGGGGAACCAAGTCGATGATCGAAATACTACTGGTAAAGGTCAACATAGTACAGCTGACAAAAGGTGATGTGCAGACTGCCATTGCTGCATTGCTACCGCAGCATAGTGGCAGACTTGCTGCTCTTGCTACAAGCCTTTATCCATTAGATAAGCATTCTCTCCCTTTTTCATTCTTGTTATAGGCTTGATACAAGACAAATTGATTTTCACTTTTTGCAATTCCTAAGAAGGACACTTCCTCACTTTCAAAGGTCATCTGAAGACAAAGCTTCAACAACAAAGCAAGAACTAGTTCACATCTGTTGTATTTGTTCGGTCTTAGTTTGTTGAATACTTGTCTTTTGTTCTTAACTTGTAAGCTACTCTTCACATGAGAAGCTGTTGTAGGTAGTCGTTTTTAGTGTTTGTAATCTCACTGGTTGGTAGGCTAGAGTTAGCCTTTTGCTTTCTTTGTAATAGAGTTATTGCAGAGGATTATAATAGAAGTATTGTAAGGAGAAAGGGATTAATAGTTTACCTTCTAGGTTACATGAGTTTGTAATCTAATATTGCCCGTGCTGTTTTAGTGGAGTTTGCAAATTCTACCAGTGTAGGTCGTGGTTTACTCTCTTGGGAAAAGAGGTTTCCACGTAAAATTTCTTGTGTTTATTTAGTTTCTGTCTTCTATTAAGGAACCAGATAAGCGACCTGGTTCTACATTGTGTTTGGTGGATGCATATAAACTATCACTGGTGAAGCTGCAAGATTTGGCATCCATTGGCACTTAATACAAGGATATCACGACTTATATATATTGGAACTGGACTCTAACTTGTGGTTGATATATTGAAGAATGGGCAGACTTCAAATCTAAAGCTCAAACAATTACAATAGACATTATGGAGATCATCACTGGTATGAATTACAACATCAACCATTGCTATGATTGAGCAAATCAACTTGCGGACACTTTCGATAAATAGGCTATTGATATTGGTAAATCTCATATGTACTATAATTAGAAGGATTTTTCTAACCTCAACAAGTGTATGATATAGTATAGAGTTCAGCCAAATCCGAGGAGTTGTTGATAAATATTAAAAGAATTTTAGATGTACTTATATTATATAAGCTCTATACAAAATTTTAGAAGTTGATTAACTTTTCAATTGTTCTTTCTATTTCAGTGTATTTATCATTTTTTTCATTCCTTATCTAACATTTCTTTCATGTGAAACTGTAATACAATAATGGGAAGCATAAATGGGAAAATCTCAATTTTTTATTTGAACCGATTCTAATCGTAATTTTGACTCTGTTACGATATACCCTCTCTGTTGCAATTTGTAGGAATTATTGTAATAGCTTCAATTGGTGCCATTAGAACAAGAGACGCTGAATTCAAGTGATAACATGTTTTGAGGAAGAACTCTGCATGAAGCTATATATATGATATGCTATTAATAATAAATTGTAGATTATCTATGTTTATTACTTTTTATGAACACCTTGATTGAATGGAACTGACTTCCATTGATGAACCAACTTCTATTGATGAAATTTGTATTCCTGTTAGTTAAGGTAAACAGTGCAACCAACAAGATACTATGCACATCAATGGCCTCACCTATCTCCTTTAGTAATCTATAGTTAATTGATAAGTGCAAGGCTTTTAGATTTAGTAGACAAAGAACTGTAGAGCTAGAATTTTCATTTTGACTAATCACATGAACTAGCTAATATAGATAATTCATTCCACAGTTGGTAAAAAGATAACTAACCTACAAAATGCTTCAATTAGTATTTTGTTCACTTGGCGATGGTGGTGATGAAGACTGTCTAAACATTGTTGTCACGACCCAGTTGTGATTGCCACCCACATTAACCTCTCAGCGGGCGAGCCATCATTTCCCAAACTAACCCATCTATTTACTCATTCATTGTAATCAAATAGACCATTAGAAGAGAAATAACAGGATTCCTAAGTAAATATGTAAACCAAATCTATGAGGAAGCTAACTATTACAATCCCCAAGAATTGAGTCATCATACAAGGACTCCTAACTAAATAATGTCTAAGAGTAGTGGAAAATTAAAATATAAAACAATGTCTGTAACAAATAGAGATCTAGCAGCTTGGGTAGAAGTCAGCTCACCCTCAGATCGAGTATCAACTGTCACGCTAGAGATATGGTTGGGATGAACTTCCTGGATAGCTATTTGCACTCAAAAAATAAGTGCAGGAGTAGAATTCGTACAAACACTATGTACTGGTAGGCATCATAGGCGGACCTTGAATAATAACAAGTATACATTATAAATTGATAATAACGAAAACAACCAAATCATCCAACAATCATCCAACTTATGGTTCTAGGTAATTACTAACACAAACAGTCATGTTCACCGCATCAAGCCTAACATTGTCATTCATCAGGGATACAAATATAATCCTTAAGAAAAATCAGTTAACAAAAATAGAGCAAGCTTATAATAAATCACAGATATGCAATGGACTTATGTCCATACAAAGCATACAGATGTATATATATCCTTGTGTCTCATATCAATCGCTTATCAGTCTCATATCTGTCACAATCTGTACATATATGCTAGAGGGTCTTATGTTTGCACTTCCAGTCATGACTTGTAGAGGACTCTAGAAATCCACGTACTGTACCGACGTATTGCCCATTCCCGCTCATCTGCTCGTTCGGATACTCCCTTTAGACACAATCCACTCATCTTCAAATATTTATCTATACTCAATTAGCACATGATCGCTCATCCAGATGCTCCCCTTGGAATTGATCAACTCATCTCAAAATAAGATATGTTATCTAAAATTCATTAACATATTTCAACATTATGTTATTAAATCAATCAAACACTTGACAATTTATAAGCACATATTGAGTATTACAATTGCACTTCAAATTCATAACAATAATCACAGGTAATACAACTCAAAACTCATTCATACACCCTAGGTAAATCACAATAAGTTCTATCACAATCAATGTCTGAAGACCATTTAAACATGTTCATCAAGTCATAACACATACAAGCCATTATATAAAGTCTAACTCCACATGAAAATCATAACCTACCTCAACTGAAGAATATGAATACGTACTCTACTCCACAAGAGCTTTTTCTTTTCTTAAAGCCTCAGAATGCTCGAAATCTAAGCATAACAACGTGAGAGTACTTCATTAGCTACTCTTCAAGTAGGGGTCTTGGGAATTTAAACCCACCTGATCTTTTTACCTATCATAATAGTCTAAATTCGTTACCCACAAGTTAATTCATTGCCCTCTGTCCTCATATTCATCATTCCAACCTAGTTCATAGAGTTTCTACTCCTTAAACCCCTTTTTCAGTAATTTTTAATGCTAAAGGTCCAAACTTTATGAGGTTCTAGGTCTCAAATTACCATCATTATGGACTACAACAATCAATTCCACCCAAAGAATGTTAACTACTCAGTTAGAAGCTTAGAAAATCACCAACTATCAATATCTGCAACACTTACCCTAACTTCATAGTTCTAGGATTTTTAACTAGAATTCCACTATTAAAGATCGCCCATTGATTCTAGGGTGTTAGGGGATCAAAGGATCGAAGGATTAATCGATAAATCATACCTTGGTGAGAAGAAATTGCTTTGCCATTGAAATATCGCCTGTCAGCTTTCAAGTTCGTGCCTTAGAATAATAACATGAAAATCCCAAAATTTAGACTTAAACAGGCATTCTGCATCGCATCATCTGCTACGACGGTCAATTTTTCACTGCAGCAGACCTGCTATGGCAACCAGATCCTCTCCATGACAGACCCAATGGTTTCCTCTTCAATCACTGCGGCAGATCTCCGACCGCTATGGCAGTCTCGCTGCAGCAGTCCCTGCTAACCAGTAGCTCGGTAATTCTTTATAATTTTCTACCCAAAGAACAAGTCTTTCATCCAGAATTCCTAGCACTTTTCAACTGTGCACTTAGATGTTACACGGTGCTATGAATTCATTCACAGTCTCAGAATTTCCTACAGAGGTCTAGTTCACTAGGTCACCTCCTAATGGCATACAAGTCATGAAAATAAAGCAAAGACAATTGAAATTTAGTTTTTAAACCATCTCATTCGAGTTTTTATTAGCTCACTTCACTATGGGAGTTTTACAAGGGTACTAGGGCCCTAATCACTCTATACGATTGGAGGAGTCGTTACAATATATACCAATTAAACCACCATTCGTTTTCGAACGTAAAGAAAGGGATAGGGAAAGAAATGTACTTGATTCATTGAAAAGATGCAGATATTTGCTATGCAGGTCTAATTCGATCTCCATAGTGGCCTCCTCAATAGGACAATTCTTCTGCTAGACCTTCATAGTCACAACTTCCTTAGATCTCAGCTTGCGGAACTCTCTATCTAATATAGCCACAAGCTCTTCTTCATATGATAGATATTGTCACGACCTGAACGGCGACCCAAATTGTGAAACGGGATAAGGGACCCCGATAGACCCCAAGTCGACCTATGGAATAAGCATACATCTAACTGAATCAACAACCAGAAGAATTAACATAATAAACTTAGCGGAAGTCTAACTCAACCATAACATCAGAATACATCATTTGAAGCTGAATACATATATAAGTCTGAAAAGCCTCTAAACATGACGAGTTGATAGGACAAGACCCCAACTAACTCAACAATACTGAAACTGAAATACATAAGAAAAGCTGAAAGTTTAGCCCTCGAAAGATGAGGACTCACCAACAGGCAAATGCTAACTCCGATAAGCTGACTAAAAGTGGGGCTAAACCTGAGAGCCGGGTCCTGTATCATGAAATGATACAACATAGAAAGTATACGGTCAGTACGTGGAATGTACCAAGTATGCAAGGTAAGTAAAAACCGCTTAAGTAAAGGAAATAATTTAAAACATTTCATAACATAACATAAGCTTTAAGAATCCGAGAGGAGGGCTTGCATGCATTCTTTCTAAAATTCTGATCTTCTCATAACATGACAATACATAGATTTATAACATCAAACTGACTCGAATGACTCAAAGCTGAAATATGGCATTTATAGAAAAGTTAAACATTGAGTCAAACCTTTATTTTAGAACATGAATGTGTATATCATAATCATGAATAATGAATATGCATAACTGTATCATGAGGATCACTGGGAGATTCATCACTTAATCGACATACCACGATAGAGCTTACGTGGTCCCAACTATCATACTCAGGTGGGTAGAGCCGCCCAAAGTCTTTCCAGGGTTAAGATGATACCATGATATCGATATCAAACTCGGGGCCCAATCGGGGCAGGGGATAGCTCATAAGGGAGGTACCAAAATAATATATAGATTATAGTGTAAACCTATGTTGGCGCGTAGTTCTGGGGCATAGGGTGATTAACCCTTAGCCCACTTGGTGCTAGACTCTTCTCCCAAAATCATGCATATGCTCTACATCATTTTATAACGAAGCTCAACAATTGTCTATTGACAAAGCTCAATAATGAAATGCATCTCAAATATGAAATAATGCATATGAGAAGCTTTAGTTCAAAACATACCACAAGCTCAAAGATAATTGGGAGTCCTTGCTCCAAAACCATGCGGTAAGCTTACTCTAGAGACATTACATCCTACATACTTGATATAAGGGCCTTGCCCAAAACTTTATCATGCTTGGGACTACTCAATTCATTTTGAAAATAATATCATAATCATGGGTAGCTTTGAAACATGCTTTTCATCATCATATCTCATCATCATCATACATTCATCACAAATCTCTTCTTTTATGAACTTCTTATCAATGAGTCTTTAATTTCATAAAACTAGAAACAGGATTTTGATTGAAAACAACTTCAAATCTGCCCTTGCTTTATAATTCAATAACGAAAACACAATTTAATCATACCCATGTAAAGAAATAGAAGATTCATGCATTTGAGTGAAACCCCATAACTTGATCATAGGAAATTCATAACTTAGTTATAAATTGGGCATAGGTGTGGAAGAAAATACCCACTCACAACCCTACATACCTGAAATGGCTTAATTCCATCACTTCTCTAATTTCCCAAGAAGAATTTGAATCAAAAACTTGAAAGCTTGCTCTGGATCACCTCCCTTAGCTCTCCAAGGTTGCATGCATGAAAGGAATGACTTAGAATAAGTTTTCCCCTCCTAAAACCCACCATTACGAGCCTTAAACGATGTAGTATAGGGCCTTAGAACGTAGAAATGATGAAAATGCGCTTAATGATTATGCAGAAATTTCTTCACTAGATGAACCAATGGGCACTCCAATGGGTCGTTGGAGGATACCACGACCCGTGGTGATGATCCGTGCTATACGCTGTCTAGGCTTAGGTCTCAACTCAACCTACGACTTAAAACGAGGGTCATCATACCATACAATGGGTCGTTCTATCAACCGTTGTTTCCTCTTGCAGATTCAGCACTTCCCCTTACAACGATCCTCACCACGACTCGTTACATCCACCAAAGAGTCATGGTTTCCTTCCATCGAGACCATTGGAAATCTCCCATTCAAACGATGACTGCTAACCACGATCCGTGGTAACTCATGAAGGGTCGTGGGATGACCCGTTACTTCCCAGATGCTAAAGTCCATCTCCCACCACGGCTACAAACGATGACTCATTGTTTCTCACAACGAGTTGTTACATCGATCGTTGCTTCCACTGTCCCTAGACCAGATGCTTTCCACGACTCATCCTAATGGGTCGTTGGTTGGACCAACGATCCGTAGGGTCAAGCATTCTGCAATAATTTTTCCAGTTTCAGTAGTTTTTGAACTTTTAACTCTCGGGTCTACTCTTAGGCACTTTTGGGGTATTACAATATCTCTCCCTTGAGAACATTCGTCCTCGAATGTAGGAAACAAGCAGAAAATAGAAACATGCAATTATCATATTCAAATACTGATCATTTTAACTGAAAACTAACGAAATGATTATATCCGACTCAAACCACATAGAGGATCTGATTTCATGATTCACATGCACATCCATATACATAAAGGAAACTTGAACACACGAACTGAACATGAAAATTAAATAGAGTCTGAGTGCAAAAACTGATACCTCAAGCTGGAACTGAGCCGGTATAGAATAAATGTGGGTATCTAGTCATCATATCCGCTTCGGCCTCCCACGTAGATCCTTCAACATGCTAATTCCTCCATAACACTTTGACTGAAGCTACTTCCTTGGTCCTTAGCCTTCAAACCTGTCGATCCAATATTTCCACCGGAACCTCCTCATAGCTAGGCTGCCTCTCACAGTAATATTGATCACCAAAAAAACTAGAGTTGGATCACCCAAACACTTCTTCAAAAGTGATACATGAAACACAAGATGCACGGAAGATAACTCTAAGGGAAACTCCAACTCATACATCACCTTGCCAACTCTTCTCACAATCCGATAGGAGCCAACATAGCGGGGACTAAGTTTTCCTTTCCTTCCAAACCGAATTACTCCCTTCATGGGAGATACCTTCAACAACACCCAGTCATCTACCTCGAACTCAAGTTCTCTTCTCCTAATATCAGTGTAGGACTTTTGGCGACTCTGAGCAGTTCTCGGCCAGTCCCTTATCAACTGAACCTTCGCCATAGCCTCATGAACCGAATCTGGCCCTATAATAGCTGCCTCACCAACCTCAAACCATCCGATGGGCGATCTACATCTCTGCCCATAGAGAGCCTCGAACGGTACCATTTGAATACAGGAGTGATAGCTGTTATTGTAAGCAAACTCGATCAGGGGCAAGTGATCATCCCAACTACCTTTGAAGTCCATCATGCAAGCTCTCAACATGTCTTTGAGAGTTCGGATTGTCTGCTATGCTTGACCATCCATTTGCGGATGAAATGCTGTGCTGAGTTTAACTTGAGTCCCAAGCCCTTTTTGAAAAGACCGCCAAAATTGAGTACCTCGGTCTGAAATGATAGACAAGGGAACTCCATGCAATCAAACCAACTCTCAAATATATATCTTGGCATGATCCTCTGCTGAGTCCGTGGTTTTGACCGGTAGAAATGAGCAGCTTTAGTCAGCTTGTCTACCACCATCCATATAGAATCATACTATCAGCCAGTACCATGTAGGACTGTAATGAAATCCATATTAATCTCTTTCCACTTCCAAGTGGGAATGCTAATATCCTAAAGTACGCCTCCCGTCCTTTGATGCTCGACCTTTACTTGCTGAAAGTTCGGGCACTTGGCTACGAATTCTGCAATATCCTTCTTCATGCCATTCCACCCATATATTTCCCGCAAATCATGATACATCTTGGTGGCACCCGGATGGATAGAATATCTGGATCCATGAGCCTCATGCAACATCCGACTCCTCAAATCATTGACATCCAGAACACATAGGTGACCCTGGTACCGAAGCACACCATCTCCCCCTTGGGAGAAGACCTCCACCTTATGACTTCGAGCGACTTCCTTCAACTTCACTAAAATTGGGTCCTCATCTTGTCTAGCTTTCACATCAGTTACCAAGGAAGACTCTGATCCGTTCTAGACAACAACACCGCCATCGGTCGAGTCGATCAACCTAACTCCCAACCTTGCAAGTCGATGGACATCCTTCACCATCTCCTTCTTCCTCTCATCCACATAGGCCACTCTTTCCATAGAGAGTCTACTAAGTGCGTCCGCTACCACATTAGCCTTACCTAGATGATAGAGGACACTCATATCGTAGTCCTTGAGTAGCTCTAACCACCTTCTTTACCGTAGGTTGAGATCTTTCTGTGTAAACACATATTGTAAGCTCTTGTGGTCTATAAACACATCCATGTGGAACTCATACAAATAGTGTCGTCATATCTTCAATGCGAACACCACCGCAACCAATTCAAGATCATGGGTCGGGTAATTCTTCTCATGAACTTTCAACTGTCTTGAGGCATGTGCTATCACTTTCCCACGTTGCATCAATATACATCCGAGTCTGATTCTTGAATCATCGCAATACACCATAAAAGCATCGGTACCCTCGGGTAGGGTCAACAGCAGTGCTGAAGTAAGTGGAGTCTTCAACTCTCGAATGCTCTTCTCACAAGCCTCCGACCATTGGAACTTCACCTTCTTCTAAGTCAATTTGGTCAAGGGTTCTGCAATAGATGAAACGCCCTCACCAAATCTCCTATAGTAACCTACTAAGCCCAAAAAGCTCCTGATATCTGAAGGGTTCATCGGTCTGGGCCAATTCTTCACTGCCTCTATTTTATGTGAATCTACCTTTATACCTTCAATTGACACCACGTGACCCAAGAACGCTATTAAATCTAACCAGTACTCGCACTTGCTGAATTTGGCATATAGATGGTGTTCCTTTAGAGTCTAAAGTACTACTCTCAAATGAGCGGCATGCTCCTCCTCGCTCCGAGAGTATATCAGGATGTCATCAATAAACACGATCACGAACATGTCCAAATATGGATTGAACACCCTGTCATTAGGTCCATAAAAGCTTCAAGGGCATTGGTGAGTCCAAAAGACATAACAACAAATTCGTAGTGACCATATTGGATCTTGAAAGCTGTCTTCGGGATGTCACTCTCTCGAAATCTAAGCTGGTGATACCTGGACCTGAGGTCTATCTTTGAGAAACACTTGGCACCCTGAAGCTAGTCAAAAAAATCATCGATCCTGGGTAAAGGATACTTGTTCTTAATGGTGACCTTGTTTAATTGCCGATAGTCAATGCACATCCAAAGTGAACCATCCTTCTTTTCGACAAATAATATTGGTGCACCCCATGGAGACTTGCTCGGCCTAATGAAGCCCTTATCTAACAAGTTGTTCAGCTGTTCTTTCAATTCCTTTAGCTCGGCTGGAGCCATCCTGTAGGGTGGAATAGATATAGGCTGGGTGTCGAGAGGAAGATCTAAACCAAAATTAATCTCACGCTCGGGAGGAATTTTCGACAAATCATCAGGAAAGACCTCTGGATACTCACGTACTACTGGAACTGACTGGATAGTCGGGGTCTCGGACTCAACATCCTTAACCCTAACTAGATGGTACATACACCCCTTGGAAATCATCTTCCCATCCTTTAGGTAAGAGATGAAATGACCTGCAGGCACAACTGCACTACCTCTCCATTCTAAGACCGGCTCACCCGAAAATTTGAACTCTACTATATGGGTTCTATAATTAACTGAAGCATAGCATGAAAATAACCAATCCATGCCTAGAATAACATTGAAATCGGTCATGGCTAACTCTATCAAATCTGCTGAGGTGACCTTCTGAAGGAATGAGACTGGGAAACCTTTATATACCTGTCTAGCTATAACTGAGTCACCTACTGGAGTAGAAACTGAGAAGGGTTCTAACAAGACTTCGGGACTAACTCTGAAGCTACTGGCCACATAAGGTGTCACAAAAGACAAGGTAGCTCCCAAATCTAATAATGCATAAACATCAATATGGAAGACTCGTAACATACCAGTGACCACATCCAAGGAGACCTCCTGCTCCTGACAGGATGCTAAGGCATAGAATCTGTTCTGGTGCTGACCGCCAACTGTACTAGTAGATGCCCTCTGATGTACTAAGCATGAGGGAGGGGCTGCCGAACTAGAAGCTGGGCCACGACCCCCAACCTGGTCCAATCTCGCTGCTGGACAATCTCTAAGCATGTGTCCTAGTTGTCCAGACCCAAAATAAGCTCCTGAACCTGCCAAGCACTGACCTGAGTGCCCCGACCACATCTGCGACAAGCTGAGATGCTAGAATCTGCGGGCTTACTGCTCTGAACCCTCGAACCTGATGCTCGCCCTCTCTGACTATGTCCAGGCCAGGATGGCACACTCAATGCTGAAGAAGCCGGGATGGATGATCTATGGTGGGTCTGCTGATGTTGCCCACCTCCTGACCTCGGTTGAGAAGATTTTTCGTCATCGGTCCTGGCTCTCTTGGCCTCTCTCTCTCTCGAATGTGCCGCCTCCAGCTGCTGGGCGTACAACGCCATCCGAGGGAAGTCCATGTCCTGTTGAAGCATAGTAATCCTGTATTCCTTGTCCAAATAACCTGCTATCCCATGCATAAATCTGCTCACCCGCATCGTCTAGTCATCTACTAACTCAGGGGCATATTTCGATAGGCGAGTAAACTCAAGGGAATACTCTTGCACTGTCATTCTCCCTTTCTTCAAATTTATGAACTCAGCTGCCTTCAGCTCCCTCATCTCTTGAGGGAAGAACTGATCTAGGAATGCAACATGAAACACTTCCCAAGTGATCGGACTTGCTCCTATAACCATGCTATCCTTCCATTGGCAAAACTAGATATACACGACCCCCTTCAACTGGTAAGAGGCCAACTCTGCGCACTCAACACCATTCACCCCCATGACTTAGGTGATCTTGACCATCTCATCTATGAACTCATGTGGGTCTTTATCTACCTTGGACCCAAGGAACTCCGGGTGGTTCATCCTCAAGAAGTCTCTGACTCGAGCCACTGCTGTGTTGCCATTTTGTGGAACATGTGCAACGGCCTATGCAAGCATCTGAATAGCAGCCCGGAACTCAGCATGAGTAGCTGGCTTCGGTGCCTAAGGCTCCTGAACTGGTGGGGCTTGCTGATGCCCATGACCATTGCCATCCTTGTGGTCTTCACCATCTCTATTCCTCCTTCCGTTCACTCTTCAAGGAGCCATGATTCTGCAATTGCGAATAGCACGAATTAGAAGGATAGAAAGACTTTTCATCGCATGACATAAATCATGAAAGAAGAGAACATTTTCTAAATGTCTCCTAGCCTCTTTGTCATAAGTTTGGCGTGCTTCACACCCATGAAAAAGACTCTATGTAATGTTGCTTTTAGACACCCAAGAATACTTCAATCCTATTGCTCTGATACCAAGCTTGTCACGATCTGAATGGAGGCCCGGATTGCGACACGGGACAAGGGATCCCGAGAGACCCCAAGTTGACCCATGGAATAAGCATACATCTAACTCAATCAACAACCAGAAGAATCAACATAATAAACTTAGCAGAAGTCTAACTCAACCATAACATCAGAATACATCATCCAAAGCTGAATACATACATAAGTCTGAAAAGCCTCTAAACATGATGAGTTGATAGGACAAGACTCCAACTAACTCAACAATACTGAACTAAAATACATAAGAAAAGCTAAAAGTCCAGCCCTCAAAAGATGAGGACTTACCAACAAGCAAATGCTAACTCCGATAAGCTGACTAAGAGCGAGGATAAACTTGAGAGCCAGGTTCTGTATCATGAAATGATACAACATAGAAAGTATGTGGTTAGTACGTGGAATGTACCGAGTATGCAAGGTAAGTAAAAACCATTTAAATAAAGGAAATCATTTAAAATATTTCATAGCATAACATAAGCTTTAATAATTCGAGGGGAGGGCTTGCATGCATTCTTTCTGAAATCATGATCTTTTTATAACATGACAATACATAGCTTTATAACATCAAACTGACTCGAATAACTCAAAGCTGAAATATGGCATTTATAGAAAAGCTGAATATTGAGTCAAACCTTACTTTTAGAACATGCATGTGTATATAATAATCATGAATAATCAATATGCATAACTGTATCATGAGAAACACTGGGAGACTCGTCATTTAACCGACATACCACGATAGAGCTTATGTGGTCCCAACTATCACAATCAAGTGGGTAGAGCGCCCAAAGCCTTACCAGGGATAAGGACGATACCATGATATCGATATCAAGCTCGAGGCCCAATCGAGGCAGGGGATAGCTCACAAGGGAGGTCCCAAAATAATATAGAGATAATAGTGTAAACCTACATTAGTGTGTAGTTCTGGGGCATAGGGTGATCGACCCTTAGCCCGCTCGGTGCTAGACTCTTCTCCTAAAAACATGCATATGCTCTACATCATTTTATAATGAAGCTCAACATTGTCTATTCACAAAGCTCAATAATGAAATGCATCTCAAATATGAAATAATGCATATGAGAAGCTTTAGTTCAAAACATACCACAAGCTCAAAGATAATTGGGAGTCCTTTCTCCAAACCATGTGGTAAGCTTACTCTAGAGACATTACATCCTACATACTTGATATAAGGGCCTTGCCTAAAACTTTATCATGCTTGGGATTACTCAATTCATTTTGAAAACAATATTATAATCATGGGTAGCTTTGAAACATGCTTTTCATCATCATATCTCATCATCATCATACATTCATCACAAATCTCTTCATTTATGAACTTCTAATCAATGAGTCTTTAATTTCATAAAACTAGAAACATGATTTTGATTAAAAACAACTTAAAATCTGCCCATGCTTCATAATTCAATAATGAAAACACAATTTAATCATACCCAAGTAAAGAAATATAAGATTCATACATTTGGGTGAAAACCCCATAACTTGATCATAGGAAATTCTCATAACTTAGATAGAAATTGGGTATGGGTTGGAAGGAAACATCCACTCATAACTCTACATACTTGAAAGGACTTAATTCCACCACTTATCTGATTGCCCAAGAAGAATTTGAATGGAAACCTTGAAATCTTGCTCTGGATCACCTCCCTTAACTCTCCAAGTTTGCATGCATAAAAGGAATGACTTAAAACAGGTTTTTCCCTCCTAAAACCCACCATTACGAGCCTTAAACGACATAGTATAGGGCCTTAGAATGTAGAAATGATGAAAATGCCCTTAATGATTACACAGAAATTTCTTCACTGGACAAACCAACAGGCGCTCCAACGGGTCGTTGGAGGATACCACGACCCATAGTGATGATCCGTGCTGTACACTGTCCAGGCTAAGGTCTCAGCTCAACCCACGACTTAAAACGCCGGGTCGTCATAACATACAATGGGTCATTCTATCGACCGTTGTTTCCTCTTACAGATTCAGCACTTCCCCTTACAACGAGCCTCGCCATGACTCGTTACAACCACCAACTAGTCATGGTTTCCTTCCGTCGAGACCAGTGGAAATCTCCCATTCAAACGACGACTTCTAACCACAATCCGTGGTAACTCATGACGGGTTGTGGGATGAAACGTTACTTCCCAGATGCTAAAGTCCATCTTCCACCACGGCTACAAACGACAACTCGTTGTTTCTCACAACGAGTTGTTACATCGATCTTTGCTTCCACTGTCCCCACACTAGATGCTTTCCACGACTCATCCCAATGGGTCATTGGTTGGAGAAAAAATCCGTAGGGTCACCCGTTCTGTAATAATTTTCCCAGTTTCAGCAGTTTTCAATTTTTAACTCCCGGGTCTACTCTTAGGCACTTCTAGGGTATTATAGATTTTCATCAAAAAACACTGAGTCCCAACGAATAATATAGGTGCTATCACCATGATTCCTTTTCAACATGGAGACATGAAGCACTAGATGAACACCGGACAAACCTGGAGGCAGAGCCAATTCATAGATGTTATACCCCGGAAGCCCAAGGAATAGACCGGGAATTGAAATGGAGAAAAGTTAAAAATTTGCAGCAGACTCAGAGCGAGTCGTGAGAAGACTCGTGAGAGGAGCCCACGAGTCGTGAGGTGACTCGTGGGGAAGGCCTAGGGATCAGTGAGAAGAACTAGAAGAGATGAGACCTCACGAGCGATACCACGACTCGTTGTCGGCTCCACGAGTCATTAGGTCGGTCGTGGGGAGGGAAGTAAGAAAGCAAAAGAAAAGTGAATCAGTGTACTTCACACGTGGTGACACACGAGTCATGGTTACCCATAATGAGTCGTGAGATGACCCGTGACGAGCCCAGAAGATTTGTTAAGCAGTGAACATTGCGGATGACACCACGAGTCATGCCCAGGACCCGACGAGTCGTCAGATCACCCGTTAGGGCCATTTGGCAGTTATTTTCTACAAATTTAGTAAGGGATTTTCCATTATTTCTAAGTTCCTAAATCATAAACTACGATGTTTTGGGTTATGAATAATGGACTTTTATGAGTTTAAGCTCATTTTAGACATATTTCATCCATGCATGCAAAGTAGAAGAGAATTGAGGGGGTGAGCAAGCTAGTGACCTTCAATTTCTTTCAAATTCCTTTTGGGCATTCAAGGGAGAGTAAGATTCAGCCTCCATCAGGTATGTAAGGTTATGAATGGGTAATTTCTTTTATACCCATGCCAAATCCCTCTCTAAAGTATGAAACTCTATGTCTAATCTATGGGGTTTTAAACCTAAATGCATGAATCTTCTATGTATATCCATGGGTATGATTTGATTATGATTCTACTACTGAATTATGAAACATGGGCAAATTTTATAGTGTTTTAAATTTAAAAATCATGATTTTAGTTTTATGAATAAAAAGCCCATGGATGAGATGTTCATAAAAGATGAGATTTGTGAAGAATATATGATGATGATGAGATATTATGATGAAAAACATGATTTGAAGATACCCATGTTTATAATTATGATTTCGATGAGAATTGAATATTTCTATGTATGATAAAGCTTTAAGAAATGCCCACATGTTAAGTATGAATGAAGATTTTCCGAAATTAAGCTTACCACATTGTTTTGGAGCGAAAACTCCCAATTATAATTTCATTTTATGGTATGTTTTTAGTTAAAGTTTTCCTATGTATAGCTTACCACATGGTTTTGGAGCGAAGGTTCCCAATTATGTTTTCATCTTGTGATATGTCTTGAGCTAAAGCTTCTCACATGCATGATTTCATATTTGAGATGTATTTGATCATTGAGCTTCATCAATAGATGATGTTGAGCTTCGTTATAAAATGATGTAGAGCATATGCATGTTTTGAGAGTAGTGTCTAGCACCGAGTAGGCAAAGGGTCGATCACCCTGTGCCTCAGAACTACGCGCCAACATAGGTTTATACATTATGACATTGGGACCTCCCTCGTGAGATTTCCCTGCCATGATGGGCCTTCAACTTGATATCAATATCATGGTATCATCCCTAGCCCTAGCAAGGCTTTGGACGGCTCTACCCACTTGAGTATGATAGTTGGGACCACGTAAGCTCTATCATGGTATGTCGGTTAAAAGACGAGTATCCCATTGTTCCTCATGATTTCAGATATGCATATTCATTACCTAAGAGATTTATGTAAATGCATGTTCCTAAAGCAGGTTTGACTCAATGTTTAGCTTTTACTTATAAATGTCAGAATTCAGCTTTGAGTCAATCGATTCAGTTATTGTTAAATCCCATAAATTCTTGACATTTAGATGGCCTATTCACATGTTGGTTAAGAGTTTTAGAATGCCATACATGATAGAAAAAGGCCTGGGGGAAGACCGGACAAGCACCGCATCGAACCGTCGCAAGAGGAGGCCAGGCAAACCCCCTCCGCGATGGCAACGTGCCATGGAGGCCGTCCCTCCGCGATGGCTGACGTGCCACGGAGGGGTTGTCCAGGATCAAGTATATAAACCACTCCACTTTGGTTTTATTTCATAAAAATATATAATTTCCAGTAAACACAAAGGAAAGTAGAGGAGGACAAAGGGTTTCTTGAAATTTCTTCCATTTACGCTATTAAACGCGGTCCAAACTCGAATTAATCTTGGGTAGTGAATATTAAGCTGCCAGGAGCATTCCTACAGAGTTAGTTTCATGAAATTCGGCCGGCGAATCATCGTCCTACCGAGCTAAGGTAAGTGGAATTGCTCCAAAAATGTACTCCTAGACCTAAAGTGAGTATTTCTCCCTTCTGGACTTCCGAGAAATAGCGAGTTTTCGACTGTTTTTTCGATAAGTTAAAGTTTGGGATATATATACTCAAAGTAGTATTTTCTTCTAGAATATCGATGAATTTAGTTCTAACTGCTATGAATATGAATGCAGTTGGAAGAAATAGCTGAAAATTAGTCGAGTTACGCCAGATACTCAGAAAGTTAACAGACAAGGTATGTAAAGCCAGTTTCTTCGGCAAGCTAGTAGTTTTGGTATAGTAAAACAGTTCAAGTGCCAATAGAAGGTTTCAAAAGCCGCATATTATGTTAAGGATAAATTTTATTATGATGTTAGAAACATCATGTCATGTGTAGCGTGAAACTTACTAGCATAATATAAATTCTAGTAGGAAGTTTCAGAAACGGTACAACATGCCCAGTATGTAATTTAGTAAAGTATGTCAGGATATTATCGTGTTCAACCGAAACTTAGTAGGTAATATAAGTTCTTGTAAAGTGTTTCAGAAATAGAATAGTGGCTTAATATGAATTTTAGAAAGCATGTTGGAAATAGTAAATCATGTTTACCATGAAACTTAGTTATACATCATGATTCTCAATAGAAATATTATATCTTGTTTCAGTATCAGATTCAGCATAGTATGACAGAAATTATATATATACCGTTATCAGTTTTAGCATGTATTATATATGTACGCATTATGATCATTAGTTTCAGCATGTATTGTATGCAGTTCGTATTGTCAGTTGAGACTTGACTGTGTTGTTTTAGGTTGGATTACCTAGCATCCATGACTGCCCCAGGGTTAATAGCTATATCGACTCATCCGCCAGAGGGTGAGGATACGTCGCTCTACAGAGTGGCATGCCGTCCCCTAGGGGACGAAGATGGGATGCCAGTTTCCCCATATTTTGCCTTGGTCGACTTTTATACACCCCCGTCGAGCGGGTACGCCCGGGGTGTTGATTCAGGAGTCCTCCGGACTCAGGTACAGTTATAGTCAGGAGTTCAGCGGGCCCAAGTGCATACTCATGGGACCGGTAGGATGCTTATAGTTACTATGGGATATGGGATGATCGGGGTAGGGGTATAGATTACGTGTTGCTTGTACCTCCCAGCTTATGGGGGCCAGGTAAGGTTTATGTGTGCTATGTTATGTATGTTATGTTATATTATGCCATGTTACGTTAGATATGAATAGATCAACAGTAGAACGCTACGTTACCAAGTACGACTCCTAATCCTTTCAACATAGTTGAGGACAGTCTTAAACTCATATTTTCAGTCAGTTACAATCTATTACTTTCTATTTTAGTATATCACTTATATTGCTTGTCTTTAGTTATTTTCCAGTTGTTGCTTTGCATACTCAGTACCAGCGGTACTGACGCCCGTTTGGGGTGCTGTATTACTTGCCTGCAGGTACTTATAGACGAGGAGCTGATCCCTTGTGATTCTAGCCAGCACACAGAGTCATCAGCTCCAGTCATCCGGAGCTAGACAGCTAGAAGTTTATTCCTTTTCTTTGTTGTACAGTATGGGTAGGACAGGGCCTGTCCTGACTATCTTATCAGTATTCTTAGAGGCTTGCAGATTGTACATTCCCTGTGGTTAGCTGTATCGGTCGTGTGAGGCCGTATGTATGTTTTAGTTTGTTTATGATTGCCGTGTGGGGCCTTATTCAGTTGGTAGTGGTGACCTTGCTGGTCACATAGCAGTTTAGCACTTGTTTTCTTGATTCAGAAATAGCTAGACAGCATGGTGGCCTTGTCGGTCCGCATAGGTTCCCTATTAATTCAGTTGTTCTGGGTAGCTGTTGTTTGCTTACAGGTGGCTATAGGCCTAGTCGGCCAGAGGCTGTATTTACAACTGTTATATAGCTCGTCGTATTCTTGAATCTAGAGTTAGAGCCAGCCTGACACTAGAAATGCTTAGGCTTAGCTAACCCAGCAGTCCAGGTCCCAGTAGGGCATCAGGTGCCAGTCATGCCTCCCATGGTGGGGCGTGACAAACTTGGTAGCAGAGCAGGTCGTATCCTAGGGAGTCTGCAAGCCGTGCTAAGTAGAGTCTTGCCTATTGATGTGTTGTGCACTACATACTATAGGCAGGAGGCTGCAAGGCATGATAGAATGGTTGCTTTTTATTCTTATTCAGTCGTGCTGTAGAGCAGTACAGTATAGGGTTGAGTCCGTAGAGCTTACTATATTCTTTGGCTACAGATCAAATGTCAGACAAGCGACATCCTATCACAGGCCAAAGATTGGACACTGCAGCAGGGGAAGGCACCAACAGGATGTCTCACACTCGTTTAGAATCAGCCCGATCAGAGGGCAATACAGAGGTATCGTCCCAACCTTTTCAACAGTCTCCACCACATCAGGAACCACTTGGGGAGACACCACCTCCAGCAGTCCCTATACCGATACCTTCCGACCAGGAGGTCAGGAGTGCGGTAGTCATGTTAGCACAAATGATGGCTGCTCAGCATCGCCGATGCCGTCTATAGTTGCAAAGTCGTCAAGAGGGCCTGGTAGTTTGAGGGTCCAGGACTTTTTGTGTCTTGCCCCGCCTTGGGGGGTATGACTGGCACATGGTGCTCTAGAAGGACCTGGACTACTAACTGGTGGGCCGAGGCACATCTGGTGCCTGGCTAGCTCTATCTCAAGTTCCTGGAAACAAAGGGCTATATAATGGCTGTAAACACAGCCTCCGGCCACCTGGGCCTATAACCACCTGTACCTGTATAACAGCTGACCAGAACATACTCATAATCAGGAACCATGCGGGCTGACAAGGCCACCATGCTGTCTAGTCATCTTAAACTTAAATAAGGAAATACTGGAAAGCTATGTGACTGACAAGGTCACCACTACTGTCAAGCTATGGCCCCACATGGCCAACATAAAAGAAACAGTAGTACTAAATAGCTATACAACTACACGGCCTCACACGACCAGCTCAACTGACCACGGGAAGATAATATACAATCTGCAAGCCTCTAAGAGTAACAATAGAAATGATCGGGACAGGGCCTCGACCTACCCGTACTGTACATAAAAGGTAAAGAGCTACATCTCTGGAAATCAGACTCCGGATGACAGGAGCTAAATACTCAGTAGTTGGTTGGAATCACGAGGGATCGCCTCCTCGTCTATGAGTACCTGCAGGCAAGTAATACAGCGCCCCACTAGGCGTTAGTACAGCTGGTACTGAGTATGCAAAGAAATTGAAATAATATAGCTGAAGCAACTGAATATAAATAGCATATCTAGCAAATTTGTATGATAGGAGATAACTGAATATGAAGGAACTGGTAAAAACTGAATCATGCTTTCTGTACTGATAAGGCGGAGGCGTACGTATAAACGCGACGGCCTACAGTCTAGTAGCTAGTATATAAAATATAAATAAATATGCAAGTAGCAAGCAAGAGCCAATACCAACCCCCATAAGCCGGATGGCACCAAACAAGAAAACAATCTATATACCCCTACCTGGGTCAAACCCAACCAAAAATAAGTCACTCCACTCATCTGCTCACTTCGGAGCTCCTCTACCAGCCCCCTGGGTCTCCGGCTCGGGCCATAGCCTCCGATATAAACAATCGTGTCTGGGTCCGGAGGACTCCTGTGTAGACAGTAACAGATAGGGACCGGATCCCCGGACACAAACTCAACGGGGCTATCGGAAACCGGAGCTACACCTATAATAACTGAATGTACAGACAGTAACAGATAGGGTCTGGTTCCCTGGACACAAAACTCAACAGGGCTATCTGAAATCGGAGCTGCACCTGTAATGCTGATCAGACTGCTATGGGGAAAGATTCATCCCTCCTTCGTCCAAGATGGGGACGGCATGCCACCTCTCGGAGTGACATAAAACCCACCCGCTCAGTGGGCGACACGATTACCAACCTCGGGGCGGCAAGGACGCTCAATAAGGGGCCCTCTCGCCACAACAAGTCTCAACAAACAAATAGCACATATAAATAGCAAGCATGCATAACTGAAAAAGACTATCTGAAATCTGATTTCTTATTCTGATATGTTTCTGTACTAAATTGATTCTTTACTGATTATACTGATTCTTAGATCTTTCTTTAACTGTTGGCTAATCTGTAGCCAGGGTACTATCTGTCTGAATGGCTAATCTGTAGCCAATATCTCGTCTGTTTGAATGGCTAGTCTGTAGCCATGAAACTGCCTGTCTTTCTGGTTTTACTTTACTAGCTTATATTCTGAAAATCTGTTTCTTTTTATTCTATAACATGCTTGCTAATCATACAATAAGCTATACTGAATCTGGAATGCTAACTCGCCCTTTGGCGCATGCTTTTCTATCTTTCGGACTAAAATACGATATGGCAACGCAAACCAGAATTTACTAAACTTATTCAATTCTCAACATTCAACTCCGAGAATTTCAAATACGGAGTTTACTATGATTCACAAAGCTAAGACTTACTAACTTGCCGAAGAACAACTTCACATACCTTAACCTCGAGTTATTCGACTGTCGGATGAGGCTCGGTCAGTATTCCAGCTAAATCTCCCAACTGCATTCATAAACACGTCAATTAGTACTAAATACAACACTATTCTGAAGGACGGCGTCACTTTCGATATAATTATAGCCTAAGCTTAGGCTTATCGAAAGACGATCGAAAACTTGCTATTTTTCAGAAGTCCAGAAGGGAGAAGTATTCACTTTACAGCTAGGAGCACATAGACACTAGTTTGGAGCAATTCTACTTACTTTGGTTCGGTAGCTCGACGATTCACCGACCGTATTTCGTGAAACAAAAATCGTAGGAATGCTCCCTGCTGCTAAATACCTCGGTACCTGAGGTTAATTTGAGTTTAGACTTCGTTTGGCAGCATAATCGAATGACTATTTACAACGTTGTTCGTCTTCTCTCCTCTCTCTGCGTTCTCCTGGAATTTCCAATGGAGACTATTACTAATTAAAGGAAATTATCCTTAGTTAAAGGAGGTTATCATTAATTAAAGGAAATTATTATTAATTAAAGGAAATTATCATTAATTAAAGGAAATTATCATTAATTAAAGGAAATAACATCACAAACTGAGCTTTATATACTTGGACACTATAAAACGTATTCAGGGAATGCGATTTATAAGTCGCATTCTGCCTTGCGACGCGCCGACTTGGCGCTTGTCCGATCTTTCCCCGGGCCTTTTTCTAGCATGTATGGCTTTCAAATATTCTTAACCAACATGCGAATAGGCCATCTATGTGCCGGGAATTTACGGGGTATAACATTCTCCCCCCTTAAGAACATTTGTCCTCGAATGAAATCTGCTATCTAGAGGACTTCTCAACTTACTCAACTTATTACTTAGAAAAATTTCGGCAGAGTTTCTCCTGTAATATGGACTATCCCATAAATCCTGAAACACAGAAAAGTCCAATACAGGTACTCCACACAATACTATAAAGTTCACTTGATAGCTAAACATCAATCTTTCTCATTTCATACATATACAACTATAAGGTACTGCATAAATAATAATACAGGCATACCTGTCGCCCGACTAAGCCTGGAACAAGTGAGCATATCTAGCTTTCATATCTTCCTCAGCCTCCCACGTCATTTCCTCTCGGTTCCTGTTACGCCATAATACTTTGACAGACGCAATATCTTTAGTTCTCAATATGCAAATCTATCTGTCTAGGATAGCTACTGGAACCTCTTCGTAGGCCAGCTCTTCTGTAACCTGGATATCCTGGACTGGAACTGCTCTTGATGGGTCTCCTAAGCATTTCCTTAGCATGGTTACATGAAAGACTGGATGAACAGATTCTAATTCTGGCGGCAAGTTCAACTCATACGCCACTTGGCCTATTCTTCTACGAATCTGATATGGCCCGACAAATCTTGGGCTGAGCTTACCTTTCTTGCCGAATCTCATTACCCCTTTCATCAGAGACACTTTCAGAAATACCCAGACATTCACATTGAACTCCAGGTTCCTGCGCCGTACATCTGCATATGATTTCTGGCGACTTTGTGCAGTCAATAGGCGTTCTCTAATAAGCTTTACTTTCTCTTCTGACTGCTGAAAGATGTCTGGCCCAATCATCGCTAATTCTCCTATTTCAAACCAGCCAACCGGCGATCTGCACTTTCGCCCATATAAAGCCTCGAAAGGCGCCATCTGAATAGGCGAGTGATAGCTGTTATTGTAAGAAAACTTGATTAAAGGCAAATGCTCATCCCAGCTACCACCGAAATCTAGCACACACACTCGCAACATATCTTCGAGCGTCTGAATGGTGCGTTCAGCCTGTCCATCTGTCTGAGGGTGGAATGCAGTGCTCAATTTAATTTGCGTACCCAGACCTCTCTGAAACGACTGCCAGAATCTAGCCGTAAATGTGCTCCTCTGTTTGAAATAATGGATACTGGCACTCCGTGCAATCTGACTATCTCTCGGATATACAACTCAGCATAATCTTCGGCCGAGAAGGTAGTTCTCACTGGCAGGAAATGAGCTGATTTGGTCAATCTGTCAACTATCACCCATATAGAGTCATGTCTGTGTCTAGTACAGGGTAATCCTGCCACAAAATCCATATTTATAGCTTCCCATTTCCAGAGAGGCACAGCTATATCCTGAGTCAAACCGCCTGACTTCTGATGTTCTGCTTTCACCTGTTGGTAGTTAGGACACTGGGCTACAAATTTAGCAATTTCTCTTTTCATACCTGGCCACCAGTAGTTTTCTTTAATATCATGATGCATCTTTGTTGCGCCAGGGTGGAGAGAATAGAGGGCGCAATGTATCTCGTTCATGATCTGCTGGCGGAGGCCTGAAACATTGGGAACACATAAACGGTCTTTACAACACAGCACTCCATCCTCTGTTACCTGGAATTCTGGAGCCTTCCCTAGAGGAATATAATCTTTAAGCTAAACTAGGTCAGGATCCTCAAATTGCCGTTCCTTTACTTCCACAACTAAGGATGATACGGCGGTGTTCTAAACTACCGCTCTGTTGTCCTCTGTTTCTGCTACACAAACGACTAAGCTGGCTAACTGATGTATCTCCCTAACCAATTCCCGCTGATCGGGCTGTAGATATGCCAAACTCCCCATGGAATTTTGACTGAGAGCATCAGCTACAACATTGGCTCTTCCCGGGTGGTACAGAATATCCACGTCATAATCTTTTAGCAATTCTAACCAGCAACGCTATCGCAGATTCAACTCCCTCTGAGTGAAGATATACTGTAAGCTCTTGTGATCTGTGAAAATATTCACATGAACACCATACAAATAATGTCTCCACATTTTTAAGGTGTGGATCACTGCGGCTAACTCCATGTCATGGGTAGGGTAGTTCTTCTCGTGTTTCCTCAGCTGTCTGGAAGCATATGCAATTACTTTACCATGCTGCATCAACACACAACCCAATCCGATGCCTGATGCGTCGCAATATACCGAATAACCCTCTGTACCTTCCGGTAATGCTAACACTGGGGCGGAGGTCAATCTATCTTTCAATTCCTGGAAACTCTGCTCGCATGCCTCTGTCCACTGAAACTTTGCTGCTTTCTGCGTCAGTTTGGTCAGAGGTGCCGCAATAGTCGAGAACCCTTCAACGAACCTCCTCTAATACCCTGCTAATCCCAGAAAGCTGCAGACTTCAGTCGGAGTGGTAGGCCTAGGCCATGATTTGACTGCTTCTATCTTCTGCGTGTCAACCTGTATACCAGCATCAGACACAATATCCCCTAAAAAGGCTACCGAATTAAGCCAGAATTCACACTTAGAAAATTTAGCATATAACTGGCGGTCCCTGAGGATCTGGAGCACTGTCTGCAAATGAGTCCGGTGATCTGCTTCAGAGCGAGAATACACCAGAATGTCATCAATAAATACTATTACAAACAAGTCCAGGAAAGGTCTGAAAATACTATTCATCAGGTCCATGAATATTGCCGGGGCATTCGTTAACCTGAAGGACATGACTAGAAATTCAAAATGTCCATATCGGGTCCTGAACGCTGTCTTAGGAATATCTCTTTCACGTACTCGAACCTGGTGATATCCGGACCGCAAGTCAATCTTAGAAAAGTATCTGGCTCCCTGCAACTGATCAAATAAGTCATCAATTCTGGGAAGTGGGTACTTGTTCTTCACTGTAACGTTTTTCAATTACCGATAGTCTATGCACATACGGAGTGAGCCATCTTTCTTTCTCACAAACAGAACTGGCGCACCCCATGGTGAAGTACTCGGCCTAATAAAACCTTTATCCAACAAGTCTTTCAGCTGCTCCTCTAATTCTCTGAGTTCTGCAGGAGCCATACGATAGGGAGGAATTGATATCGGCTGAGTGCCTGGTAACAAGTCAATAGCAAAATCTATTTCCCTTTCTAGGGGAATACCACGTAACTCATCGGGAAACACATCAGGGAACTCGTTCACCACCGGAACAGACTGGAGCGTCGGAGATTCTACTCGGACATCCTGAATTCTGACCAGATGGTAAATACATCCCTTAGATATCAATTTCCTTGCCTGAAGGTAGGAAATAAACCTACCTTTTGGTGTAGCGGTGCTGCCCTTCCACTCCCGCACTGCTTCTCCTGGAAAGTGGAATCGGACCGTCTTGGTCCAACATTCAACATTGGCAAAGCACGACACTAGCCAATCCATACCCATTATGGCATCGAAGTCTATCATTTCTAACTCGACTAGATCTACTGTGGTCTAACGGTCAGCAACCTCTACTGTACACCCTCGGTAAATTCTGCTAGCTACGATCGAGTCACGGATGGGCGTGGATATCGAAAAGGGCTGCTGTAATAATTCTGGTGCAATATTGAACTTTCGTGCCACAAATGGGGTAACATACGACAGAGTGGATCCTCAATCAATACATAAGCAGGGCAAGAACAAATAGTCATCGTACCTTTTACTACATCCGGAGACGCCTCTGAATCATGTCTCCTTGGTAGTGCATAAGTACGGTTTGAGCCCGTACCTAAACTGGAGGCGCCTGGTCTACCTCGGCCTTTGCCTACTGAGCCTGAAGGCCCATGCCCTGCTGGGGCTGCTGGAGTCCGTGGCCCTGCAGATCCCCTGTCCTGACTGTCTCTACTCCCCTGACCTCTGGTCGGACAATCTCTTATCCGATGCCCCTCCTGACTGCAACTATAACACCCAGTGAAGCCATATCTACAAGCTCCGGAGTGTGGTCGATGGCAATAAGAGCAGGGTGAAGGTGCAAGTCTACTCTACTCTCCCCTTCTCTGCTGCGGAGATTCTACTATTCTGGAACTGCCACTATGCTATGACTACCCTCTACGAACATATCTACCTCGCTGCTGCTGCTGTGGTGGAGGTGGGGGTCTAGGGGGTCTATCTGCTAGTCGAGGGCTAGGTCCTCTTTGAGCTTCCCTTTGTATGTCATCTGGTCTATCTCTGTGGCGCTGTTCCTGACTGGTCTGTCTACTACTCTGCTGCCGCTTTCTAAGACCCTCTATGGTCTGAGCAAAAGCCTGTACTCGGGCAATGTCCATATCCTCTCGCAACGTCGCCGTCATACATGCCTCAGTGTACTCCGGATTCAGACCCATGATATATCTGTGAACTCTCGCTGGCATGGTATCAACAAATGCTGGAGCATAACGGGCTAAGGAGTCAAACTGCAAAGCATACTCACGTACACTCCTCGCCCCCTGCTCTAGATGCAGAAACTGGTCCATCCGGGCTTGACGGATCTCTCGTGGAAAATAATGATCTAGAAAGGCCTTCGAGAAGCTGGTCTAGGTCGGAGGGGTAACATCTCTCCCTCGGGACCTTTCCCAACTCTCGTACAACAATATAGCTATATCCCGTAACCGGAACACTGTCAGCTCAACAGACTCTGAAGGGGTCACATGCATAACTCGGAATATCCTCTGCATCTGATCTAAAAAGTCCTGGGGGTCCTCTGCCTGATCTGACCCTGTAAACTGCGGGGGACCCAGTGCCAAAAATTCTCGGACTCTGGAACTGCCTAGCCCACTTGAAGACTCTGCTGCTATAGGTAGTGCTAACTGGCGCTGTGCGACCATCATCATGCCATCATAACTACAGCGCTACGAACCTCCTGATCTGACGTCGAAGGCACAGGAGCTATCGGAGGCGGTGTCGTTTCGAACAGCTCCTGGTGAGAGGGGAACGGTTGAGAGGGCTGTGATGAAGCCTCTATGTCGCCCTCAGATCGGGCTGACTCTGTCTGCATCTGAGGCATCCTGCTGGTGCCTTCTCCTGCTATTGTGTCTAATCTTCTGCCTGTGGTAGGGTGTCACTGATCTGCTATTCTTATTTGTAGACAAAGAATATGATAAGTTTTAGGAACTCAACCCTATACTGTACTGCTCTATAGCACGACTGACTGAGAAAGAAGAGTAACCATCTTATCATGCCTTGCAGCCTCCTGCCAATAGTATGTGGTGCACAACACATCCATAGACAAGACTCTACTTAGCACGGCTTGCAGACTCCCTAAGACACAAACCTGGCTCTGACACCAAGTTTGTCATGCCCCGCCTTGGGGGGTATGACTGGCACCTGGTGCTCTAGAAGGACCTGGACTACTAACTGGTGGGCCGAGGCACATCTGGTGCCTGGCTAGCTCTATCTCAGGTTCCTAGAAACAAAGGGCTATATAACGGCTGTAAACACAGCCTCCGGCCACTTGGGCCTATAGCCACCTGTACCTGTATAACAGCTGACCAGAACATACTCATAATCAGGAACCTATGCGGGCCAACAAGGCCACCATGCTGCCTAGTCATCTGAAACTTAAACAAGGGAATACTGGAAAGCTACGTGAACGGCAAGGTCACCACTACTGTCAAGCTATGGCCCCACACGGCCAACATAAAAGAAATAGAAGTACTAAACAACTATACAACTGCACGGCCTCACACGACCGGCTCAACTGACCACGGGAAGATAATATACAATCTACAAGCCTCTAAGAGTAACAATAGAAATGATCGGGACAGGGCCCCAACCTACCCGTACTGTACATAAAAGAAAAAGAGCTACACCTCTGGAAATCAGACTCCGGATGACAGGAGCTGAATACTCAGTAGCTGGCTGGAATCACAAGGGATCGCCTCCTCGTCTATGAGTACCTGCAGGCAAGTAATACAGCGCCCCACTAGGCTTTAGTACCGCTGGTACTGAGTATGCAAAGCAATTGAAATAATATAGCTGAAGCAACTGAATATAAATAGCATATCTAGGAAATTTGTATGACAGGAGATAACTGAATACGAAGGAACTGGTCAAAACTGAATCATGCTTTCTGTACTGATAAGGCGGAGGTGTACCTGTAAACGCGACGACCTACTGTCTAGTAGCTAGTATATAACATATAAATAAATATGCAAGTAGCAAGCAAGAGCCAATACCAACCCCCATAAGCCGGATGGCACCAAGAAAGCAAACAATCTATATACCCCTACCCGGGTCAAAACCAACCAAAAATAAGTCACTCCACTCATCTGCTCACTTCGGAGCTCCTCTACCGGCCCCCTAGGTCTCCGGCTCAGGCCATAGCCTCCGGTATAAGCAACCGTGTCTGGGTCCGGAGGACTCCTGTGTAGATAGTAACAGATAGGGTCTGGATCCCCGGACACAAACTCAACGGGGCTATCTGAAATCGGAGCTACACCTATAATAACTGAATGTACAGACAGTAACAGATAGGGTCTAGTTCCCTGGACACAAAACTCAACAAGGCTACCTGTAATGCTGATCAGACTGCTATGGGGAAAGCTTCATCCCACCTTTGTCCAAGATGGGGACGACATGCCACCCCTCGGAGTGACGTAAAACCCACCCGCTCAGTGGGCGACATGATTACCAACCCAGGGGCGGCGAGGACGCTCAATAAGGGGCCCTCACGCCACAACAAGTCTCAACAAACAAGTAGCACATATAAATAGCAAGCATGTATAACTGAAAAAGACTATCTGAAATCTGATTTCTTATTCTGATATGTTTCTGTACTAAACTGATTCTTTACTGATTATACTGATTCTTAGATCTTTCTTTAACTGTTGGCTAATCTGTAGCCAGGGTACTATCTGTCTGAATGGCTAATCTGTAGCCAATATCTCGTCTGTTTGAATGGCTAGTCTGTAGCCATGAAACTGCCTGTCTATCTGGTTTTACTTTACTAGCTTATATTCTGAAAATCTATTTCTTTTATTCTATAACATGCTTGCTAATCATACTATAAGCTATACTGAATCTGGATGCTAACTCGCCCTTTGGTGCATGCTTTTCTATCTTTCAGACTAAAATATGATGCGGCAACGCAAACCAGAATTTACTAAACTTATTCAATTCTCAACATTCAACTCCGAGAATTTCAAATACGGAGTTTACTATGATTCACAAAGCTAAGACTTACTAACTTGCCGAAGAACAACTTCACATACCTTAACCTCGAGTTATTCGACTGTCGGATGAGGCTCGGTCAGTATTCCAGCTAAATCTCCCAATTGCATTCATAAGCACGTCAATTAGTACTAAATACAACACTATTCTGAAGGACGGCGTCACTTTCGATATAATTATAGCCTAAGCTTAGGTTTATCGAGAGACGGTCGAAAACTTGCTATTTTTCAGAAGTCCAGCAGGGAGAAGTATTCACTTTATAGCTAGGAGCACATAGACACTAGTTTGGAGCAATTCTACTTACTTTGGTTCGGTAGCTCGACGATTCGCCGGCCGTATTTCGCGAAACAAAAATCGTAGGAATGCTCCCTGCTGCTAAATACCTCGGTACCTGAGGTTAATTTGAGTTTAAATTTCATTTGGCAGCGTAATCGGACGACTATTTACAACGTTCTTCGTCTTCTCTCCTCTCTCTGCGTTCTCCTGGAATTTCCAATGGAGACTATTACTAATTAAAGGAAATTATCCTTAGTTAAAGGAGGTTATCACCAATTAAAGGATATTATTATTAATTAAAGGAAATTATCATTAATTAAAGGAAATTATCATTAATTAAAGGAAATAACATCACAAACTGAGCTTTATATACTTGGACACTACAAAACGTATTCAGGGAATACGATTTATAAGTCGCATTCTGCCTTGAGATGCGCCGACTTGGCGCTTGTCCGATCTTTCCCCGGGCCTTTTTCTAGCATGTATGGCTTTCAAATATTCTTAACCAACACGCGAATAGGCCATCTATGTGCCGGGAATTTACGGGGTATAACATTTTAGCTCTGAATCCCCCACAATTTACAGGTACGGACCGAACAGAGGACCCTCAGGATTTTCTAGACCAGATGTAGAGAATTTTCAGGGTTATGCATGCCACGCCTACAGAATCGGTTGAATTGGTAGCATTTCAGTTATGGGACATCACCGTGTTGTGGTATGAAAGCTGGGAAATGTCCCTAGGGAGAGATGTTTCCCCTCCAACCTGGTCCAGCTTCTTAGGAGCTTTTATGGATCACTATTTACCATGAGAGATTCGACAGGCTCGGGTGGATTAGTTTTTACATTTGGAGCAGGGGGCCATGAGTGTTCGAGAATACGCCTTGCGGTTTGATTCTTTGGACCAGTATGCACCAGCCTTTATTGATACCATGGCATCCAGAGTACACCGCTTCATCCTGGGGTTGAATCCAGAGTATGTTGAGACTTGTATTACGGCTACTCTGCGAGAGGACATGGATATTGCCCGAGTTCAGGCATTTGCCCAGAATATTGAGGGCATCAGGCAGTGGCAGCGGGAGATAAGGAGGACCAGTCAGGAACAGCGCCACAGGGATAGGCCAGTCGAGTTACAGAGGGAGGTCCGGGGAGGACCCAGGCCACGATTGTCAGATAGGCTGCCCAGACCCCCACGTCCACTGATCTTGGGCAGATTTATATGCCCAAGTGATACTCAAACATATCATTTTCGCCTTGTTTATTGTGCAATGTGTATACATTTTCATGTAATTGGTAATAAAATGTGAATTTATACTAACCAACATGATTAGCATTGTTTTGTAGGTAAAACATGATTTTGAGGAGCTAAAATGCATGTTGGAACAATATCGGAGTTGGACTTGGATGCGAGCACGAAAAAGACATTGGACTGCACAATGTAAAGGGGCTCCGCGATGGAGCCGTGCCACGCTACCATCGTGGAGGCACACTGCCTGGAGGGTGATTAATTTGTCAATTTCCAGTGAAGCCTCGCGACAGCTCCGTGGCACGGAGTCAAGCCACCGCGTTGCATGCCGTGCCACGTTGAGGCTTTATTCCCGGACCCCAGATTTCCAGTGAAGGTCCGCGTCCACGCCGTGTCACGGAGGCAGTGCTCCGCGTTGGCCTCCGTGACACGTTGCTTGTTATTCCGGGAAAAATTCCCATTAGTATAAATAGAACACTTAGGCTTATTTTAAAAAAAATTCAGACTTGGTGGAGCAAGGACGTGGGTTACAGGCAGTTGAGGGACGAAAACGCTCAGGGTTTTTCTCTCTTTCTTTCTTCTTTCAATCAATTGTTTGTATGATTAACACTTGTTTTAGGATGATTAATCCACAAATGAGTGGCTAATTCTCTTCCTTGATGAGGTTATGAACAATGGTGATGAATTGTGATTATTGAATTATATGGTTTTTCATCTTCTTCTTCCATGTTGTTCTATTAATTCTTGTTTCTACTGCATTAGTGTGTGGCCGACATTAATGTACATCTAAAAAGTCCGATTTTACTCGAGAGAGCACGAAATTGGAAAGTTGTGAATTAATAGGGTATTGTTCTTAACTTGATTTGGGAAAATTGGGTTTTGATGTGCTTTCCTGATAGAAATATACTTGAAAGCTGTATTAGTCAATTTAGGAACCGGAATTGTATTGCTAGGTCATAAATTGCATTTGATCACAGAAATGTAGACGGATGGTTTATGATTCTTAAGTGAGATTAAATACGAGTGTTTTAATCTCTAGGCTAATGTTCTTGGCTAGCAACAGGAAGAGAAGAATAACCAAATTATGATTATAATCAAGTTCATTACTTGTTCTTAACCTTGGCATGCTCATATCCATAGTTTCAATTCAATGTAGATATTTGTTAATAGTTTTAGTATATAATTTATAAACAAAAATTATTTAACTTTTGGTTACGTTGTTGTCAGCATATATAGAAGTAAGATAGAATATAGTATACTTGAGCAATTTTTACTTATCCAGAGTCTCCTTGGTTCGATACTTGGCTTACTTAGCCACTTTATTACTTGTTTGACCACGTGTACTTGCGTGTCGGTTTTTAACCCCTAACAAACGCACCGAACATCCACCACAGCCACAGAGGGGCAGATTTAGTCGCAGGGGGCAGTCAGAGACCGACAGAGGCTGGCAGACCGCAAATTCACCACTATAGAGGAGGGCGGAGCAGAGTAGGTATACCCTACCACTTTGCCCTATATGCAGTCAACGCCATTCTGGAGCATATAGGTATGGCTCCACCGAATGTTATATTTGTGGCCAAGAGGGTCATTTGATGAGAGATTGTCCATCCAGAACTCAGGATGACCAGGATAGACAGGACAGGGCATCCGCAGGGTCACGAGCTTCAGCATCCTCAGCGGGCGCAGGCCCTCAGTTTCAGTAGGCAGAGCTGAGGCAGATCAGGGGCCTCCAGTGTAGGTGGGGGTCCAAGCCGCACATATGCTTTACCAAGGAGGCAGGATTCAGAAGTGTCACCTGATGTTGTGACAGGTATGATGACTATCTACTCATACCCTGCTTATGTATTGATTGATCCAGGATCTACTTTGTCCTACGTTACCCCATTTGTGGCTCGAAAGTTTAGTTTTTCACCAGAGTTGCTTCAACAACCCTTTTTAGTATCCACACCCGTCGGTGACTCCATCATAGCCAGAAGGGTCTATCGAAGGTGTACAGTAGAGGTTGCTGATCGTCAGACTACAGTAGATCTGGTAGAATTAGAGATGGTTGATTTCGACGCCATTATGGGTATGGATTGGTTCGCTCTGTGTTATGCAAATGTAGAATGATGGACCAAGACAGTCCGATTCCACTTTCCAAGGGAGGCAGTACGAGAGTGGAAGGGTAGTACAATTACGCCAAAAGGTAGGTTTATTTCCTATCTTCAGGCGAGAGAGTTGATAGCTAAGGGATGTATTTACCACATTGTCAGAGTTCAGGATGTTCGAGTAGAGCCTACGACTCTCCATTCTGTTCCAGTGGTGAATGAATTCCCAGATGTATTTCTAGATGGGTTACCCGGTATTCCCCCAGAAAGGGAAATAGATTTTGCAATTGATTTACTACCAGGAACTCAGCCCATATCAATTCCTCCGTATCGTATGGCTCCTACTGAACTTAGAGAATTAAAGGAGCAGCTGAAAGATCTGTTAGATAAGGGCTTTATTAGGCCAAGTACTTCACCTTGGGGTGCGCCAGTTCTATTTGTGAAAAAGAAGGACGGTTCACTCCGCATGTGTATAGACTATCGGCAGTTGAATAAGGCTACAGTCAAGAATAAGTATCCGCTTCCCAGAATAGATGATTTTTTTGATCAGTTACAGGGGGCCAAATATTTCTCCAAGATTGACTTACGGTCCGGATACCATCAGGTTCGAGTTCGTGAAAGGGATATTCCAAAGACTGCCTTCAGGACCAGATACGGCCATTTTGAATTCCTAGTCATGTCCTTTGGGCTGACGAATGCCCCAGCAGTATTTATGGACCTGATGAACAGCATCTTCAGACCATACCTAGGCCTGTTCGTGATAGTGTTTATTGATGATATTCTGGTGTATTCTCGCTCAGAGGCAGACCACCAGGCTCATTTACGGACAGTGCTCTAGATTCTCAAGGATCGTCAGCCGTATGCCAAGTTCTCTAAATGTGAATTTTGGCTGAATTCAGTGGCTTTCTTGCGACACATCATGTCGGATGCTGGTATACAGGTAGACACACAAAAAATAGAGGCAGTAAAAACATGGCCCAGACCTACCACTCCGACCGAAGTCTGCAATTTTCTGGGATTAGCAGGGTACTACATAAGATTTGTTGAAGGATTCTCCACCATAGCGGCACTTCTGACTAAGCTGACGCAAAAAGCAGTAAAGTTTCAGTGGACTGAGGCATGTGAGCAGAGTTTCCAGGAATTGAAAGACAGGTTGACCTCCGCCCCAGTGTTAGCATTGCCAGAAGGTACAGAGGGTTATATAGCTTATTGTGATGCTTCGGGTATTGGGTTAGGATGTATGTTGATGCAGCATGATAAAGTGATTGCTTATGCTTCCAAACAGCTGAGGAAACACAAAAAGAATTATCCTACCCATAACCTGCAACTAGCCGCAGTGATCCACGCCCTAAAGGTATGGAGACATTACTTGTATGGCGTTCATGTGGATATTTTCACCAACCATAAGAGCCTGCAGTATATCTTCACCTAGAGAGAGTTGAACTTATGGCGGCATCGCTGTTTGGAATTGTTGAAAGATTATGATATAAATATTCTATAACACCCAGGAAGAGCCAACGTAGTAGCAGATGCCCTTAGCCGTAAGTCTATGGGGAGTTTGGCGTACTTGCAGCCCGAGCAGCGGGAATTGACCCGAGAAATACACTAGTTAGCCAGTTTAGCTGTTCGTGTAGCAGAAACAGAGGACAACAGAGCGGTAATTCAGAACACCGCAGTGTCGTCATTAGTTATGGAGGTAAAGGAACGACAGTATAAAGATTCTGATCTGGTTTAGCTTAAAGACAGAGTTCAATACGGAAAGGCGCCGGATTTTCAGGTAACTGAGGATGAAGTGTTGCGATGTAAAGGCCGCCTTTGTGTTCTATATATTTCAGGGCTTCACCAACAGATTATGAGTGAGGCACATTACGCTTGCTATTCTCTCCACCCAGGTGCGACAAAAATGTACCATGATATTGAAGAAATCTACTGGTGGCCAGGTATGAAGAGGGAAATAGCAGAATTCATAGCCTAGTGTCCTAACTACCAGCAAGTAAAAGCTGAACACCAGAAACCAGGCGGATTGACTCAAGACATAGTTGTGCCTCTTTGGAAGTGGAAAGCAGTAAATATGGATTTTGTAGCAGGATTACCCCGTACCAGACATAGAAATGACTCAATTTGGGTAATGGTTGACAGAATGACAAAATCATCCCATTTTATGCCAGTAAGGGCTACGTTCTCTGCCGAAGATTATGCTGAGTTGTATATCAGAGAAATAGTCAGGCTGCACGGTGTTCCAGTATCCATCATCTCTGACAGAGGGGCGCAATTCACAGCTAAATTTTGGCAATCATTTCAGAGAGGCCTGGGAACACAGATAATCTGAGCACAATATTCCACCCTCAGACAGATGGGTAGGCAGAATGCACTATTCAGACGCTCGAGGATATGTTGCGAGCGTGTGTGTTGGACTTTGGAGACAGCTGGGATGAGCATTTACCACTTATTGAGTTTGCTTATAATAATAGTTACCACTCAGCTATCCAAATAGCGCCCTATGAGGCTTTGTATGGGCGAAAATGCATATCGTCGGTTGGCTGGTTCGAGGTAGGAGAGTCAGCGCTGATTGGGTCGGATATTATTCATCAGTCAGAAGAAAAGGTAAAGCTTATCAGAGAACACCTACTGACTGCTCAGAGCCACCATAAATCGTATGCTGATGTGCGGCACAGAAACCTGGAATTTAATGTGAATGACTAGGTGTTTTTGAAAGTTTCTCCGATGAAAGGGGTGATGAGATTCGGCAAGAAAGGCAAGCTCAGCCCGAGATTTGTTGGGCCTTATCAGATCCGCCGAAGAATAGCCCAAGTGGCATATGAGTTGAACTTACCTCTAGAATTAGAGTCTGTTCATCCAGTTTTCCATGTGTCCATACTGAGGAAGTATATAGGAAACCCCTCCAGAGTTGTCCAAGTTCAGGATGTCCAGGATACGGAGGAGCTGGCTTATGAAGAGGTTCCAGTAGCCATACTGGACAGGCAAATTCGCAGGTTGAGAACTAAGGATGTTGCTTCTGTCATGGTGTTATGGCGTAATAGGAACCGAGAGGAAATGACTTGGGAAGTAGAGGAAGATATGAAAGTCAGATATCCTCAGTTATTTCAGAATGGGTCAGCCAGAGGTATGTTGTTATTACTGTTCCTTTATATTCACGTGCAAAAGTGAGATGTTGACTTCAGTTTAATGAAATGAATGTTATAGCATTACGTGAAGTACTTGTATTAGACTTTTCTGAGTTTCAGGGTTTTTGAGATAGTCCATATTACAGGGGAAACTCTGCCAAAATATTTCTAGAATAAGTCAAGTAAGTTGAAATTCTTGTAAGTAGAATTTTACATTCGAGGACGAATGTTCTTAAGGGGGGAGGATGTTACACCCCGTAAATTCTTGACATTTAGATGGCCTATTCACATGTTGGTTAAGAGTTTTAGAATGCCATACATGCTAGAAAAAGGCCCGGGGGAAGACCGGACAAGCGCCACATCGAACCGTCATAAGAGGAGGCCGGACAGACTCCCTCCGCGATGGCAACGTGCCACGGAGGCCGTCCCTCCGTGATGGCAAACGTGCCATGGAGGGGCTGTCCAGGCTTAAGTATATAAACCCCTCCACTTCAGTTTTATTTCATAAAATCATATAATTTCCAGTAAACACGATGGAAAAGAGAGGAGGATGAAGGGTTTCTTGAAATTTCTTCCGTTTACGCTATTAAACGCGGTCCAAACTCGAATTAATCTTGGGTAGTGAAGTACTAAGCTGCCGGGAGCATTCCTGCGGAGTTAGTTTCGTGAAATTCGGCCGGCGAATCGTCGTCCTACCGAGCTAAGGTAAGTGGAATTGCTCCAAATTAGTGTCAATGTAGTCCTAGCCCTAAAGTAAGTATTTCTCCCTTCTGGACTTTCGAGAAATAGCGAGTTTTCGGCTGTTTTTCGATAAGTCAAAGTTTGGGCTATATATATACTCAAAGTAGTATTTTCTTCCAGAATATGGATGAATTTAGTTTTAACTGCTATGAATATGAATGCAGTTGGAAGAAATAGCTGAAAATTAGTCGAGTTATGCCAGATACTCAGAAAGTTAACGGACAAGGTATGTAAAGCCAGTTTCTTTGGCAAGTTAGTAGTTTCGGTATAGTAAAATAGTTCAAGTGCCAGTAGAAGGTTTCAAAAGCTGCATATGATGTTTAGTATAAATTTTAGTATGATGTTAGAAACATCATGTCATGTGTAGCGTGAAACTTACTAGCACGATATAAATTCTAGTAGAAAGTTTCAGAAATGGTACAACATGCCCAGTATGTAATTTAGTAAAGTATGTCAGGATATTATCGTGTTCAGCCGAAACATAGTAGGTAATATAAGTTCTTGTAAAGAGTTTCAGAAATAGAATAGTGGCTTAATATGAATTTTAGAAAGCATGTTGGAAATAGTAAATCATGTTTACCATGAAACTTAGTTATACAGCATGATTCTCAGCAGAAATATTATATCTTGTTTCAGTATCAGATTCAACACAGTATGACAAAAATTATATATATACTAATTATCAGTTTTAGCATGTATTATATATGTACACATTACTTCATTAGTTTCAGCACGTATCATATGCAGTTAGTATTGTCAGTTGAGACTTGACTGTGTTGTTTTGGGTTGGATTACCTAGCATCCATGACCTCCCCAGGGTTAATAGCTGTATCGAATCGTCTGCTAGAGGGCGAGGATACGTCGCTCTATGGAGTGGCATGCCGTCCCTTAGGGGACGAAAATGGGATGCCAGTTTCCCCATATTTTGCCTTGGTTGGCTTTTATACACCCCCGCGAGCGGGTACGCCCGGGGTGTTGATTCAGGAGTCCTCCGGACTCAGGTATAGTTATAGTCAGGGGCTCAGCGGGCCCAAGTGCATACCCAGGGACCGACATGATTCTTATAGTTACTATGGGAGATGGGATGACCGGGGTAGGGGTATAGATTGCGTGTTGGTTGTACCTCCCGGCTTCTGGGGGCCAGGTAAGGTTTATGTGTGCTATGTTATATATATTATGTTATATTATGCCATGTTATGTTAGATATGAATAGATCGACAGTAGAATGCTACGTTACCAAGTACGACTCCTACTCCTTTCAGCATAATTGAGGACAGTCTTAAACTCATACTTTGAGTCAGTTACAGTCTATTACTTTCTATTTTAGTTCTATCAGTTATATTGCTTGTCTTCAGTTATTTTCCAGTTATTGCTTTGCATACTCAGTACCAGCGGTACTGATGCCCGTTTGGGGCGTTGCATTACTTGCTTGCAGGTACTCATAGACGAGGAGCCGATCCCTCATGATTCTAGCCAGCACACAGAGTCATCAGCTCCAGTTATCCGGAGCTAGACAACTAGAGGTTTATTCCTTTTCTTTGTTGTACAGTATGGGTAGACCGGGGCCCTGTCCCGACCATCTTATCAGTATTCTTAGAGGCTTGCAGATCTTACATTCCCTGTGGTTAGCTGTATCGGTCGTGTGAGGCCATGTGTATGTTTTAGTTTGTTTATAATGGCCGTGTGGGGCCTTATTCAGTTGGTAGTGGTGACCCTTCCGGTTATGTAGCAGTTTAACACTTGTTTTCTTGATTCAGAAATAACTAGATAGCATGGTGGCCTTATTGGCCCGCATAGGTTCCCTATTAATTCAGTTGTTCTGGGTAGCTATTGTTTGCATACAGGTGTCTATAGGCCTAGTCGGCCGGAGGCTGTATTTACAGCCGTTATATAGCCCGTCGTATTCTTGAATCCAGAGTTAGAGCCAGCCTGGCACCAGAAATGCTTAGGCTCAGCTAACCCAGCAGTCCAGGTCCTAGTAGGGCACCAGGTGCCAGTCATGCCTCCCAAGGCGGGGCGTGACATTTATGATGTTTTGAAGAGATTATGATTTCAGAAAAGAATGCATGTAATCCCTACTCTTAGTTTACTGATATTTATGTTTTAATTACTGCATTGTCTTTAAATAATTTTTATTTACTTTAGCGGTTTTACTTACCTTGCATACTCGGTACATTTCATGTACTGACTGCATACTTTATATGCTGTATCATTTCATAATACAGTACCTGACTCTCAGCTTCAGCCTCGCTCTTAGTTAACTTGTCAGAGTTAGTGTTGCTTTGTTGGTGAGTCCTCATCTCCCGAGGACTAGACTATTCAACTTTTCTTTATGTATTTCAATTTCAGCTTTTTGAGTTAGTTGGGGTCTTGTCCCATCAACTCGTCATGTTTAGAGGCTATTCAGACATATATTTGTATTCAGTTTCGGATTTCATATTCCGATGTTATATTCCAAGTTAGACTTCCGCTATTATTGTATTATTGATTATTCATTTTTTTGATTGAGTTAGATGTATGCTTATGCCATGGGTCGACTTGGGGTCTTTAGGAACTCCTTGTCTTGTGTTACAATTCGGGCCCCTATTCCGGCCGTGACAATAGACCACTCCCCCATGCGCCGAAGAACCTCAAATGGATCGATGTATCTTAGGATAAGCTTGCCCCGCTTCCCAGACCTCATTACATCCTTTAGGGTGAAATCTTAAGCAAGTCTTGCTCTCTCATAATGAATTCCATATCTCTAACCTTTCGATCAAAATATTATTTCTGTCTACTTCAAGCTGCCAATAGTTTCTCTTGAATCACCCTAACCTTTTCTAGGGACTCTTTTAACAGGTTAGTATCCCACGATCTTACCTCGCAGGCATCAAATCAGCCAATAGGAGACCTATATCTTCTTCCATATAAAGCCTCAAATGGCGCCATATCAATGCTTGGGTGATAACTGTTGTTGTAAGAAAATTCCATCAATGGCAAGAACTTGTATCAATGACCACCAAAGTCTATCACACAAGCCTGAAGAATATCCTCCAATACCTGAATCATCCACTCAGACTGGCCATCGGTCCGAGGGTGAAATATTGTGCTTACAGTCTAGCACCCAGCTCAACATGTAAAATTCTCCAAAAGTTAGAGGTTAACTGCGTACCTCTGTCCGAGATGATTAAAACCAAAGCCCCATGCAACTGAAACACTTCTCCAATGGACAATTTGGCCAGCTTTTCTGCATTATAGGTAACCTGAACTAGCACAAAATGGGTAGACTTAGTCAGTCTATCAATAGCACCCAAATTGAGTCATACTTTCCCAAGGTCTTTGGAAGACCCACCATAAAGTCCATATCTATTCTCTCTTATTTTTATTCAGGAATGAGCATCCTCTGAAGTACTCCCCCAGGTCTCTGGTGATCATACTTTACCTGCTGACAGTTCAAACACTGACCCACATAGTTCACAATATTACGCTTCATTCTGCCCCATTAATAATGTTGTCTCAAGTCACAACTGTGAGCCCCTAACAGTATGATTTTAATCAGATAATCAACCCAGGGAACACATGCATGCCCCTTAATTCTCAAGACACATTCATCATTGATCACTACCTTCTTGGCCTCTCCTCACAAGGCCTTATCACGAATCTTGCTCAGTTTGACATATTCGAATTTTCTGGCCTTAATCTGATCTAGAAACAAAGACCTTGCCTCTAAACTGGCCTACATGCCACCCAATTATGACACTGCAAGTATCATGAAACTTTTAGACAACACTTGAGATTCTCTTCCCAGCAGACACTTGGTTGCATCTAAACAAGCCAAGCTACCCATACTCACCGACTTTCTACTCAATGCATCCGCCACCACATTAGCTTTACTCGAATGATATAAGATTGTGGCGTCATAGTCCTTGAGCAACTCCATCCATATTCACCGCCTTAGGTTAAGATCCCTCTGGGTGAACACATGTTGCAAACAGTGGTGGTCAATGAATACATCACATTGGACACCATAAAAATAGTGTCTCCAAAATTTTAAAGTAAACACCACTGCTGTCAATTTCAAGTCATGCATAGGATAGTTCTTCTCATGCACGTTCAGCTTCTTGGAAGCATACACAATGACCTATTTATCTTGCATCAAAATAGCACCCAAAATAGATCATGAGGCATCATAATAAACTACAAAATTCTTACCCTCCGCTGGCAATGCTAGGATAGGGGCTATAGTCAACAAGGTCTTGAGCTTTTGAAAGCTATCGTCACATTCGTCAGACCATTAAAATGGTATATATTTATGAGTCAAATAGGTCAATCAAGATGCAATAGCAGCGAAACCCTTCTCAAGCTGACGGTAGTAGCTAGCCAACCCTACAAAATTATGAATTTCTATCACTGACGTAGCCTAGCCTAATTTTTAACTGCCTCCACCTTCTACGGATTAACCATAATCCTTTCCTTTGAGACACTATGTCCTAAAAAGGATATAGATGCCAAGCAAAACTCACACTTAGAAAATTTTGCATATAACTATTTTTCCTTCAACAACCCCAAGACAATTCTTAAATGATTCTCATGTTCCTCTTTACTCCTTGAATATACCATAGTGTCATCAATCAAGACAATTACAAATGAATTCAAGTACGACTTAAATATCCCATTCATCAGACTTATAAAAAGCACCTGAAACATTAGTAAGCCCAAACAACATGACTAAAAACTCATAATGCTCATATCTGGTTTGAAAGGCTATTTTCAGATGTCCTCAGCATGAATCTTTAGCTGGTGATAACCAGACCTCAACTCAATTTTTGAGAACATCGAAGCACCCTAAAGTTGATCAAAAAGGTCATTTATCCGGGAAAGGAGATATTTATTTTGGATGATGACCTTGTTCAACTGATAGTAGTCAATGTACATTCGCATACTCTCATCCTTCTTCTTAACAAATAACACAAGAGCACCCCATAGGGAGACACTCGAATTAATAAATCCTTTACTAAGTAACTTTTGTAGTAGTTATTTTAGCTCCCTCAACTCAGCCGGTGCCATCCAATATGATGGAATGAAAATAGGCTGAGTTCCTAACTCTAAGTCTATACAGAAGTCAATGTTGTGGTCTGGTGGTATACTAGGCAAATCCACAAGAAATACTTCTAGAAACTCATGTACAACTGGAACAGACTATATAGGTGGGTCCTCTACACTAACCTCTTAGATATGTGCTACATTCGTTGAACACCCACTCTCTACTAGCTTTCTAACATGAACAAATGAAAAATTTTCTTAGAAGTAGGGCTACAATCGTCCTTGTACTCAAGTCTAGACACTCCAGGCATTGTTATAGTGACTGTCTGGTATGACAGTCCAGAATCGCATGATAAGGAGACAACCAACTCATTCTTAAGATAATATCGAAATCCACCATGTCTAAGATCACCAAATCTATTCAAGTTTTATACCTTATGAATTCCACCAAACAAGCATGATAGGCTCTATCAACAATCACAAAATCACCAACGGGAGTAGAAACATGAATTGGAATATTAAGTACATTACATACAAGGCTCAAGCCCACAACAAAATAAATCGACATATACAAAAAACTAGAACCAAGATCAAACAAAGCAGTAGCCATGTAGTCGCAGACAAGGAAGGTACCCGTGATAACTGTGTCTGAAGCTTCCCAAAAAAGCATAGAAATGGGCTCAGTCGCTTGCTTGTGACCCGCCCTTACTGGGCTGCGCACCATCTCTAAAGGTCTAACCACCATCTATGCCAGGCTGGCTTTCACCTCTACCCGTTGAGTGGCCACCCCGCTCGAGCTGAATGCGATCCCTACTGCAAGCACTCCCTCCATTACCTGCTATAGCTGGGACCCAAGGAGTCTGCTAGGGAACAATTTGACCACTCTGCATCAATCTGGGACACCATCTCCAAATGTGACCAAGTCATTCTGTCGGTTCCCAAGTTTCCTCTGCCATATCTCTAAAGGTTGAAGTAGAAAGTGGATAAATAAAAATTTTGCAAGTTCATGTCCATGTTAAAGCAATTGCCGATGAATATTCCTTTTGTAGAACTCTTGATAAAATACCCGATTATGCAAAGTTCATGAAGGGAAAAAGAACTTGAGTTTTAGTAACATGGAGATTGCACACCATTATAGCGCTATTGTCACAAGCACATTGGTACAAAAGAAGGAAGATATGGGGACTTTCACTATATCATGCACCAGTGGGGTCTATCAATTTTCCAAGGCTTTTTGCGAACTTGGAGCTAGCATTAATCTTATGCATCTTCCTATATACAAGTAGTTGGACCTTGGTGTTGCGAGGCCTACCATTATGAGGTTGCTTATGGCCCATACAAAGCTTTAACTATCATACTAATGTCCTTTATACAAGATTTTAGTTCAATCAAAGAGAAATGATCCTATTCTATGTCAAATATAATTTTCTCCAATTTTGACACATAGCGACATTTAAGAAATCCACCCTTATAATGAAAAACCGCAATAACATGTTCACCCATGTGGCCAAAGTTGTGAGAAAGAACAAAATTCAATTAATATCCTCTTTCTTTTGACAAATAAAAAATTTCTAGCTTTTACTCAAAATTATTGAAAAATATCATTTCAAAAGGATAAAAGTAAACCTTACATAATTATATACATACCTTGACTGAATTGAGGGAAAAAATGACTGAAGTCAAACTTTAACAACAATCTTGAATATTTTTCCGCACTTTGAAGAGAAAAATAAGGCCATTGACTGAAGATTTGGGGCTTAGGGTTTCCAGTGAAAATGATTTTAGAAATGAGAAAGTGAAACTCAACGTTTGAGATTCTATATTTTATCTTAATTTTATTTTAATATCAATTATTACATTATTACACGTGTGAAATAGTTGACTTTCACTGATTGGTTCATTTATCCACGTAGGAGTGTATGTGACTCACGCAACACATATGTCAGTAATGTATGTATACGGAATCAACTTTATAAAAATTAAGCTGTCATATATGAATACTCAATATTTAGGTGTCTACTTGTCAATTGGTATCAAGTTTGAAACTTTTAAGTTTTGTAAAATGCCATTATTCATACAAAAATGATTTAAAAATTATTTTCTCTTAGCAACCATGGATCCTTACACACTCTCATTGACGTACCATTTGAGATGTTCCATCTGACATCTTTAACTAAAAGATCAGGTCCTCATTAAATTCTTACCACACCCATGAAGTATATCTACATGTATATCTTTTAACAAAGACTCATTAGAAAAATACTTACTTTTTAGCACTTGAGAAACTATCAAGTCAACTTCAGTCAAAACTTTCCAAGCTAGTTTGGCTAGGAGAGCCATATTAAAAGTTTTTAAATCCCGAAATTTCAAACCACCTCTAAATTTCAATTCATAATTTTTTTTTTCATATTTCAAAATGTCTTTTTCGCTTCTAATCATTTTGACCCCACCAAAAACATGAAATATACTCATTATTTTATTACATAATCTATTAAAAATTTAAAAATAAGATAAAACATAAGAAGGGATAGTTGCTAAAATAGATTTTAGTAAGACTTGCTTTCTAGCCTGACTCGAGTACTTTCCTTTTCAGCTCTTTATTTTAGATAAAATTCTCTCTTTTATAAAATACATGTTATGAAATAATAAAATAAAAAGAATATTATTGTAGAGAAAGAGAGAACACTTCTTATTTCTCTTTAGGAATGAATAATAATGAATGAAAATCCCTTTATTTAATAGAAAAAAACTAACCTGATACCAAAGTTACTAACCCTAATATTCTTTCAAAGATATAAACATTCACTATAACAAAAAAAATATATTTATAACACTTCCCCTTTGATGTTTATTTAATAAATAATGTGCCTTGTTAAAATCTTACTAAAATAACCTAGTGAAAAAAATACTAGTGAAGAAAAAAGAGTAAATGCATTTTGGATGCCTCATTTAAAACCTTACAAGAAAAACCTAGTGAGCCAAAACCTCGCAAGGAAAAAAGAGTGCAACGTACATTAACTCTCCTTGATGAGAACATCAATTCAAAAAATTTAAATATTCGCATCTCAATCTTGTGTATCATTTTCTCAAAAGCTATAGTTGGTAGAGATTTGGTGAATAAATCTTCCATAATATCACCGGAATGAATCTATTGTATTTTGATATCACCGTTCTTTTGGAGATAATATAAAAAAAAGATTTGGTGAAATATGTTTCATTCTAACCCCTTTTAGGAATTCTCCCTTTATTTATGCTATGTATTTTGCATTATCTTCATATAATATATCAGAATTAGGCCTAGTATAATTTTGGATGGCTTTGTAAACTTTTTTTGTCTTTTATATGGTTTTTTTGTCATGTGGAACATCAAAGTATGGTATTAATCCTTCACAAAAATAGTTAATGTATCTGGATCAAACTCTTATGTTGATCAGATGAATGTCCTGTATATTCAAGAAACTTAATAACAATTGTTATGATAAATAAATTTATATCATATAAGGATTATAATCAAAATTTTTAGGAACTTATATATGCTCAGACATATTGAATCCTTAAGAAGATTTTCGTAAAACTTATGTCAAATGACAACATCCATTAGTATTTAAAACATGACATCTTCTAGTGCGTGGATTGCAAGTCAAATAAGTTTTACACTTATCAAGATGCATCTTTAGTATCCACTTGATAATCATTTCTGCGTTAGCATACTTTAGCAGACATAGAATTCAGATTCTCATCATCTTTTACAATATTGCACACTATATTATATCAAAGATATCATTGATAGTATATCACTCATATTGGTTTGAAATTGGACACAACTCATTGAGATCTCATCACTTTCAATATTTTCTTAGGTACCTAAGCCTTTCATGAGGTTTTATGAAATGTTATGTCATAGGCTTTTCAAGAGCATATTGCCTCCTTATTATGATAATTTGCTCGATTCTTATTTTTAAAGATTATTGAATTTGAAACCGATTAATCTGCAATGCTTCATGCATTATGTAGACTCTGTCCTTTAGGGACATAAATTTAATAGGAGCTTTTGTAGCTGAAATATGAAATTAGATTTGGTCAGCAAATATTTTGAGGCATTTAACTTAAATTATTTTTTAATGAGGATCATACTAATGATAGTTCACAATATATTTCTTAGTTGTTTATCCTCTCCCCCTCATGTTAGAAAAACTAATATATATCACTAATTTTTTTTTGGAGAATTTATTTGTCACGATCCCAAAATGTCCATGAGTGGCACCTACATTAACCCCCCGGTGGGCGAACCAACGATCCCCAGACATTACCTAAAATCGATCATTCATAATGAAAACTTTTACTAAAATAAAATGAACTAAATTAATTAACAAGAGAAAAAAGACTTAAAACAGACTTCAATACAAAACCCAAGACCTAATTGTCATTGCACCCGATGTCTCCTTACAACTTTAAGAAATGCTAAGTCTAAAGCATTAAAAAAAGTCAAATGTCTGGAAAAGAAAGACATCCTCGACGGGAGAGTGTTATTTCCTCCTTGGTCAACTCACCTCTCAAACTCCGCTGCTGCTTTATAGGTGAGGACGTAAGGAATAGCTGGGTTTGAAATCTGCACTCAGAAAAGAAATGTAGGGGTAGGGTCAGTACATAACACAGTACTGGTAGGAATCATCGGCCGACCCTAAATAATAACAAGTATATACAGTAATAACAATACAAGACCGATCTTCAACATAAAAAGAACATCTAGAATGTTTTAGACACATTAACTCTACTCAGAGGACAACGGACCTGCTCACTGGATTGTGTCATTTGCTGCAACGGTCATTTGACTGCTGCAGCGGTACTTCCTTAGGCAGTAGCTCGACTATGCTACACTCTCTTAATTATTAAGTTCATCAGTTTCATTATTCACTTATTCTACCAAATCTCTCAAATAATGCACAATTAGGGACAACTATTAACACCACTAAGTATCACTTACAAGTTCAACAGGAATCACAACAAAATTCACTCACCGAATTCCAACATTGTGACAGGTCATACTTAGAACTAGAGACATGTTCTTCATTATCATATTCACATAAAATAATCGTAATTGACACAATCTCTTAGCACATTCATCATACAACTTCGTTTGCATATAATGACAACGCAACATAACGTAACATTCATATCATGAAAATAAAAGATGACATGAAGGGCACACACCTCCGCCATCTCACCATAAAAACTCAACCACACAATCAGTGTACACATATGCCAGAGGGTCTTATTTCTACCCTTTCAGTCATGACCTGTCGGGAACTCTATAAATCCGTGTATTATACCAGCGTGGTACCCAATCCTACTCATATGCTCATCTGGATGCTTCCCTCAGACACAAGCAACTCAATAATACTGTTTGCTCGACCGGATACTCTCCTCGGGCTCGAGCCTCTCATTTAAGAAAATAGTTACTATTTTAGCCATTTTTATTCATTAATAGAAACAAGGTGCATTACGTAAATGCAAACATATATACATATCAATTCATCGGAGTCTACTCTCCACTCCCTCACTTCCCCAAATACAGAACTCAATTCACATGATAGATTCATAAACGAAATTCACTACACACTTCCACATGATCTAATCAATAGATTATATTTATCTTATATCAACATGATATTTCTGTGGGAGCCTTGCCCTTTCTCAAAGCTTCAGATCATTCAAAATCTACACAACAAGAGTAATTCATTACTTACTCTTTGATCATGAGTCTAATTATATCAAACCTCCTCTTTGGGGTGTTTTTGAAAGCAAAACCCTAATTCTACTCGGCTCTAGTTTAATTTCCCGCGTAACCCTCTCACCCCACACGTAATCCTAGGGGAGTAATCAAACTCTCCATACATCAACCCAAATTACACCTTAATCATCCTACAACCCAACCCTAGTTCATCAACCTAGGGTTTTTCTCAATAAAACTTCCATCATTAAAGGACCCCAAGCAATCTAGAATCAACAGTACTCGTAGTTGAGATGAGAAAATCGAAATTCTTACCTTAGGATAGTAGCCCAATGCTCTGGAGAGATTTTCCATTCTTTAGCCCTTCTGATTGAGTTTTGAGAATAATGGGGTAAAACCCCATAATTCCCACTTAAACCCACTTTCTGACTCCCGTCGTCTGCTGCAACGGGCACATTTCTACTGAAGCGGACCGGCTACAGAGATCAAGTGTAACTGCGGCGGTCACCGTAGTTATTTCCCAAATTCATCTTAGTGGAACTCTAACCACTACCATGGTTTCACTGCATCAGAAATTCCACCGCTGCAGCAGTTTTCCAAACCAGTACCCACCCAAAATCCACCAGTTTCACACTTAGAATATTTTATAGCATATTCTATTCCTTTCTTAGCCCGTTTATGGTGTTTTAGGCCCCTAACCATCCCATAACGATATCCGGATCGTTACATCAAATACCAATTAAAACATCATTCATTCCCGAACAGTGTATACAAAGGAAGGGAAAAAGTACTTACCGGATTCCACAAACAACTGGGAATACTTGATCCGCTTATTAGTCTCGGTCTCCCAAGTGCTTCCTCAACCGGATGATTCTTCCACTGGACCTTTACAATTAGAATCTCTTTTGACCTTAGCTTTCGAATCTCTTTAGCCAATATTGCTATAGGCTCCTCCTAAAATGATAGATTCTCATCCAGCAGCATAGAATCCCATTAGATAATGTATGTTCCATCCCCATGATACTTTTTCAACATTGAGACATGGAACGTTTGATGCACCCCCAACAATCCCAGCAGCAAAGCTAGCTCATACGCTACTTCCCTCACACACCAGGGTATTTCAAATGGTCCAATGTACCTCGGGCTAAGCTTGCCCCGCTTTCCGAACCTCATCACCCCCTTCATAGGTGACACCTTTAGCATCACTTTCTCTCTCTCTATGAACTTCATATCTCTTACCTTCTTGTTTGCGTACTGACTTTTGTCTACTTTGAGCCACCACCAGACACTCTTGAATTATCCGCACCTTTTCTAAGGATTCCTTTAACAAATCAATCCCCCAAGGCCTCACCTCAAATGCATCAAATCACCCAATTGGAGACCTACACTTTCTCCCGTACAAAGCTTCAAATGGTGCTATGCTAATGCTCAATGATAGCTATTGTTATAGGTGAATTATGCCAAGGGAAAGAATTTATCCCGGACCTCCAAAGTCTATTTCACACGCTCGGAGCATGTCCTCCAATACCTGGATATTCTATTCCTACTGTCCGTCTGTCTGAGGATGAAAGGTTGTGCTCAAGTCTAATCTCGTACCCCTCAGCCTGCAAGGTCCTCTAGAAATGAGAAATGAACTGAGTGCCCTTGTCTGATACAATTGAAACAGGCACCCCATACAACTGAATCACTTCCATCACGCACAACTTAGCTAGTTTATTGGCGTTGTAAGTCACCTGGACCGGCAAGAAATGAGCCGATTTGGTCAATCTGTCCAGGAAGACTCAAATTGAGTCAAATTTTCCCAAAGTCTTGGGAAGACCCACCAAGAAGTCCATTGCTATTGTCTTCCATTTCCACTCAGGAATAGGCATTCTCTGAAGTACTCCACCAGGCTTTTGGTGTTCGTACTTCACCTATTGACAATTCAAACACTGAAAAACATAGTTCATAATATCCCTTTTCATCCTGCCCCACCAATAGTTTTGTTTCAGATCATGGTACATCTTGGTGACTTCGGGGTGAATGGAGTACCTTGAGTTGTGAGCTTCTGCCAAAAGAGTTTTTAATTAGCTCACCAACTCGGGGAATACACACCTGCCCCTTTATTCTCGAGACCCCTTCATCATCTAACCTTGCTTCTTTGGCATCTCTGCGCAAAACCTTATCTCGAATCTTAGGCAACTTTTCATCCTCGAACTGTCATTCTTTGATTTCCTCTAGTAATGAGGATTTGGCCTCCATGTTGGCTAGTATCCCACCAGTTTCTGTCAGTGACAACCTCACCAAACTGTTTGCCAAGTTCGAGCTTCTCTAACCATCGGTCGCTGAGTAGCTTCCAAGAAAGCTAAACTACCCATGCTCACCGTCTTCTGACTTAACGCATCTGCCACAACATTGACCTTTCTTGGATGGTATAGTATAGTAATATAATAATCCTTACGCAGCTCCATCCATCTCCTCTTCCTCAAATTGAGATCTTTCCGGGAGAATACGTACGGCAAGCTACAATGATCCATGAATACCTCACATCGAGCTCCATACAGATAGTGCCTCTAAATTTTCAGGGCAAACACCACTGCTGCTAACTCCAGGTCGTGTGCGGGGTAATTCTTTTCATGCACCTTCAACTGCCTCGAGGCATAAGCAATGACCTATCCTTCCTGCATTAACACAACACCCAACCCAGACCGTGAGGCATCACAATAAACAACAAAGTCTTTACCTTCTATGGGTAACACCAAGATAGGTGTTGTGGTCAGCAGAGTCTCGAGTTTCTGAAAACTTGCTTCAAATTCTCTGACCACTGGAAAAGTACATCCTTTTGCATCAACTTGGTCAATGCCGAAGTGATGGAGGCGAAACCCCTCACGAATCGACGGTAGTAAATGCCAGCCCTAAAAAACTCCGACTTTCCGTCACATTAGTTGGTCTCATCCAGTTTCTGACCGCCTCCACCTTTTGTAGATCAACTCAGATTCCCTCCTTGGAAACCACATTCCCCAGAAAGGACACTGATTCCAACCAAAACTCACATTTGGTGAACTTAGCATACAACTGCTTCTCCTTCAATAATCCCAACACAATTCTTAGATGATTTTCATTCTCTTGCTTGGTATTAGAATACAACAAGATATCTTCAATAAACACAATAATAAAGGAATCCAGGTAAGGTTTGAAAGTACCGTTCATCAGGCTCATAAATGCAGCTGGGGCATTAGTGAGCCTGAATGACATCACCAGAAACTCGTAGTGCCCGTGCATGGTCTAAAAGCTGTTTTGGGAATATCTTTGGCTCAGATTTTTAGCTGGTGATATCCGAACCTCAGATAAATCTTTGAAAACGCCGCCGCCCCTGTAACTGATCAAACAAATCATCTATTCGAGAAAGAGGGTACTTGTTCCGAATAGTTACCTTGTTCAACTGGCGGCAATTGATGCACATCCGCACACTAACATCCTTCTTCTTTACAAATAAAATTGAGGCACCCCATGATGACACACTTGGTCTGATAAATACTTTACTAAGCAACACCTGCAACTACTCCTTGACTCTCAACTCAGTAGGTGTCATTCGATATGGAGGAATCGAAATGGGTTGGGTACCTGGTTCCAGGTCTGTACAGAAATCTATGCCATGGTTTGGTGGCATGCTGGGCAAATCTTCAGGAAAATACCTCTAAGAACTCACAAACAATTGGGACCGACTCTATATAAGGACCCTCTGAACTAGTGTCCCGAATATGTGCTAGATACGCTGAACAACCCCGCTCTATCAACTTACGGGCACGAATATATGAAATAAGTTTCTGTAGGAGCAGGGCTACAATTCCCTTTAAACTCCAACTTAGATGAATCTAGAACCGATATAGTGATGGTATTAGCATGAAAATCTAGAATGGCATGGTCAGGGGACAACTAGCTCATTCCCAAAATTATATCAGAATTAGCCATGTCTAAGATCACTAAGTCTGCTAGAGTGTCAAACCCTATGAAATCGACAATGGAATCACGAACAACCTTATCCAGCAATAAAGAATACCCGACAGTAGTATACATATAGATAGGAGTATTAAGAATATCATAAACAAGATCCATACCCAAAGAAAAAAAATGCAGACGCATAAAAAAATGTAGAGCCCGAGTAAAACAATGTGATAGCCATTCTATTTGCAATGAAGATCGTACTTGTAATAACAACGTCTAAAGCCTCTGCCTCTGATCTACCAGGAAAATCATAGAAATGGGCCTGATTACCTACTTGAGAACCGCCCCCGTGGGGCTGTGCCACCCCTCTACCTATCTAGGTGCCACCCCTACCCACCTGAGCATATCCTCGACCCTACTAAGCACCACCACCTCTAACAGTTGGTTGAACACCTCGTCTCAGTAGTGGATGATCCTGACTAAATGTACTACCTTCTCTCCTGGTAGGGGCTGAAGCTCGAGGAGCTGGGTGAGGAATAATCTGCCCACCCTGTCTGAACCTAGGGCACCATCTGTAGATGTGGCCATACTCACCACACTCATGAGAGACCTTCCCAATAACTGGCCTCTAAGTGGGAACGAAAGAAATAGGGCGAGCCCCAAAATCAGAACGAACAATCTAAGTTCCCCCAACTGCACCTGATGGTCGCGGAGCCGTTCCTGGCGAACCTCCGACTGATTCCTACATAGCACACTGAATAGGGCGCCTAAAGGAACTCTGTGGTGCCGGAACCTAAGCATAAGAACCACTGAAAGAACCCTCTCTCCGAGCCTTCTTCTTGGCATTCCTTGCATAAACCTCTTTTCTCACTCCTTCAATTGACTTCACATACTCTACCACCTCCTGAAAGGTCTTACATGAGGAGACCATATGCAGAGATGATACCTGGAAACCCACATTCAGGCCCTTGACAAACCGCCTGATCCTCTCCTCCTCTGTGGGCAGTAAAGGTAGAGCATACATAGATAGTGAGTGAAATTGAGCCTCATATGCTGCAATTGATGAGCTCCCCTGCTGAATGGTGGTGAACTCATCCCATCTCCTGTACCTCAGATTGTGGGAAACATACTTCTCCAAAAATGTAGAGTAAAACTAGGTCCAAGTCAATGGAGGTGACCCCGCTGGTCTGCACTCCACAAACGCTCTCCACCAGAGCTTAGTATCCCCCATCAACTGGAAAGTGACGAACTCCATACCATATTTCTCCACCGCTCCATCTTGTGGAGCTACTCATGGCGGTCGATAATGAACTCATAGGCATCCTCTGCCTCTGTACTGTAGAACGTGGGAGACTTCATCTTGGTGAACCTTCAGAATAGCTCATGCTCCTCCCTGGTCATCACCGGTCCCACTACGGTCTCGGAAACATGACAGCTTTAGACATATCATCAATCCATGGAGCCACAACAGCTGCATGTTGTACCCCCAATTGCTGCCTTGCTGGGGTTGCTAGTGCTACCCCAGTGCCCACAAGGCCACTCAGAAGGTTGAGAACCTGAGCTAGAACCTCAAAGGATGCTGGTGCGGCAGGAGCTTCTCTCTGCGTCGGAACCTCAACCTCAATAGCCACACGCTCCTGTACTGCTGGTGGAACGGGAGATGCAGACCTCTCCCTAACTAGAGCAGGAGCATGAGACCCTCTTCTAGTAGCAGCAGGCCTTTGTCCACGACCTCTGGCTCTTCCTCTGTCACGAATTGTGGCCGCCACTGCTGGCTGGGGTGCTGCGTCTCTAATACCGTTGGCATGTGTTCTCACCATCTGAGAAAGAAAGAAGAGGAAGTTGTTAGATACCAATTTGGATCACCAAATACCAATTGGAATCAAGTAATCACACGAGAGGAAAGAAGAAAAAAGTTTTCCTAAAGTCCTGCAGCCTCTCGAAGATAAATTACGGACATCTCTACACCGATCGGCTAGACTCTACTAGACCCATCTTATGCAATGAGATCAAAGAAACTAAATCTCTGATACCAACTTTTTCACGACCCAAAATGACCATGATTGGCACCCACACTAACTTTCTGATGGGTGAACCGACGATCCCCAAACGTTACCCAAGATCGATAAGTCATAATGAAAACTTTTACTAGAGTAAAATGAACTAAATAAATTAACAAGAGAAAAAGGACTTAAAACTGACTTCAATACAAAATCCAAGACCTGATTGTCATTGCACCAGACGTCTCCTTACAACTTTAATAAATGCTAAGTCTAAAACATGAAAAAAATCAAATGTCTGGAAAAGAAAGACATCCACGAAGGGAGAGTGGTATCTCCTCCTTGGTCAGCTTACCTCTCAAACTCCGCTGCTACTTTATAGGTGAGGACATGAGGAACTACCGAGTCAAACTCTGCACTCAAAAAAAAGTGTAGGGGTAGGGTTAGTACATAAGACAATACTGGTAGGCATCATTGGTTGATCCTAAATAATAACAAGTATACAGTAATAACAATACAAGACTAGTCTTCAACATAAAAAGAACATACAGAATGTTTCAGACATACTAACTCTACTCAGAGGACAGCTGGCCTGATTATTAGACTGGGCCATTTGTTGCAGTGGTCATCTGACAACTACAGTAGTCTTACGGCAGCGGAGAGGGTTTCATTGCAGCGGTACTGCCTTAAGTAGTAGCTAGACTATGCTACACTCTTTCAGTTCTTCAGTTCATCAGTTTCATCATTCACATATTCCACCAAATCTCTCAGATAATGCACACTTAGGGAGAGAAATTAAACCACCAAGAATCACTTACGAGTTCAATAGGAAATCACAGCAAAATCCACTCACCAAATTATGACATTGTGACAGGTCACACTTAGAACATGTTCTTCATTATCAAATTCACATAACATAACCGTAATTGACACTACCTCTTAGCATATTTATCATACAACTTCGTTTGCATATAATGAAAACACAACATAACATAACATACACATCATGAAAACCAAAGATGATATGACGGGCACACACCTCCGCCATCTCACCATAAACACTCAACCATATAATCAGTATACACACATGCCAGATGGTCTTATTTCTGCACTTTTAGTCATGACCTGCAGGGGAATCTAGAAATTCATGTACTGTACTAGCGTGATACTTGCTTCCATTCATATGCTCGTCCGGATGCTCTCCTCGGACACGAGCCACTCAATAATACTATTCGCTTACCCGATACTCCCCTCGGGCTCGAACCTCTCATTTTAGGAAACAATTACTATTTTAGCCATTTTCATCCTTTAAAACTTCTGATCGAGTTTTAAGAATAATAGGGTAAAAATCCGTAATTCCTACTTAAATCCACTTTCTGACTCTCGCTGCAATGGTCACATTTCTGCTGCAACGATCAAAGTGTCGCTGCGGTGGTCACTGCAGTTATTTTCCAAATTTATCACGGTGGAACTCTGACTGCTACCATGATCTTGCTGTAGCAGTTCCCTAAACCAGTAGACACCCAAAATCCACCAGTTTCACACTTAAAAATTTCGCAGCACATTCTATACCTTCCTTAGCCCGTTTCCAGTATTTTAAGCCCCTAACCATTTCGTAACAACGTCCGGATCTTTACATTATTTGTACACATCATGATAGATTTGTTACTCATATATCGTACATAAAAAGTTATTATATCAAAAATATTTAGTTTCTGACCCTAAACTAATTAAGCGGAGGTGGGGAGGGGGGGGGATTAATCATCATTTATTGGTAAACATACAAGTGTTATTGTATTTAATATATTATATCATAGACCAACTCACTAAAGTTGGTTTTCATAAGCAATGATTTAATTATTTATTGGACACTCAACGCCAAACCAGCTTAGATATAAACCAGCATTATTAAGTTAAACTATCTTGATTATACAATTTGAAAATCATGATCATAACTCAATTTATATTGAGAAAACAACTTTGCAAATGTCAAACTACAAGTTGCTAATGAACTCACATGTGACCATCCTATAGATGCATTTATTTAAGACATTACATAGTAGGTGAATGGGCCGATACTCACCTCTTATACTTTTCAGAATTTTAAAAATTTAGTCTAAATATTAGCTGGTACGATCAACTTATCATGAGAACAAGCGACATAAAAATTTTCTTGAAGAATCTTCTAGTTCTTCAATATGTTTTTTGAATGCCCAATTAACACATTATATTAGGATGAACAATATGGTCATATCAACTAATAAAATTATTTGTATAGTAAACTTCAGGTTTACCATGATATATGTTATTTATTTTCGGATAATACATAAAAACCTCCCTGAACTAAGACCTTAATTTTAAGAAGACACTTAAACTTTGCGGGGGTCCTATTACGCCTAAATAATTTTGAACGGATATTAATACCCTTTTTTTTGGCCATCTGGCATAAAGAGTGCATATACTCTCTTAAAGAGCGTGAGAGATCCCAAAAGATGATTAAAATTTTTATTTGTATAAATTTTTCTTTATAAAATGTATTTTTCATTTTTTCTTGTTATTTTAATTCTTTTTTTCTTTTATTTCTTCCACCATTTTTGTCATAACTCTACCCACTTTCTTTTACTACTATCACTTCAATTTTTTTCTTCTAATCCAGAATTATATTCAAAATATTTTCTTACATTCGAATAGTTTTACAAATTTATTAAATTTTAAGATCACTAGAAGTAGATTTTACGATCAATGGAGGTAGATTTTAGTTTTTCTTTTTTTCTTTTGACCTTCAACCCAACACTTTATAGATCATGAAAAATTTATTGATTTTTTTAGAACTTTCATTTTTATTTGGATTGAAGTTATATAAAAAGAAGAAACTAATTAATAATATTTCCAAATTTTAAATTTGGTCAGAAAAAAATCGCTAATAAAGAAGAAGAAGAAAAAAAAATTTAAAATTCTGGAGGAGGAGTTATTTGGGGAAGAAGAAGTGCGGGGTGGAGGTGAGTTGATTGGGGAAGAAGAAGAAGTACAGGGGGAGAGGGAGGGGGTAGCTGGTGAAGAAGAAGAAGCACTGGAGTGGGGGGTGAGGGGGGAGTGGGGGTGAAAAAATTATTTATGGTAAGTAAAAAATAAGAAAGAGAAAAAAATATAATTTCTAATTAAATAACACGTGTCAAGCAAGCATTGGAGTGTGGTTTACACCTTTTTAAAATTGAGATTGGTCAAAAAAGGAGGTAATAATATTAGTTTAAAATTATTTATGGGGGTAATAGGACCCCCGCAAAATTTAAGCGTCTTCTTAAAATTAAGGTCTTAGTTCAGAGAGATTTTTATATATTCTCTCTATTTATTTTAGTAAACTTCACATTTACTATGTCATGAGTTTCACATCAATAAAATTTTGATTTACTGTAGCATGTAATTTCATCATGCTTATATTGTAACACAAATCTAGTAACATTTCATACATATATTTTTTACCCGTAGTAATTTAAAGATATTTGATCTTCCAATACTTTGTAGTCTTAACCACTTTTATTAGTAAACTTCAGAATTACTATAACCAATGTTCTGATCATGACAACTTTCTACATTACAATATAGGATGTATGATATAATAATAAATAGACTCTAGGGGAGTTTTCAACTTATTTTTCATATAAAATATTTTTTGGATACTACTGGTGTCATGATTCTTGTAGACAAATAATTAGGCTCTTTTGAAGACCTTGATCATTAATTTATATTATCAAGTATTATTTAGATACTTTCAATATCATGAAAGTAAATTTAGACACTGCTGTTGTCATGAAATAAATAGTAAATAAGAGAACATTTAAATAGAATTGTAAATTTATAAATAACAAAAAATAGACATTAAGTTCTAAACTTCAGTATTTTAAATATTTTATTTAGAAGACTAATTAATGTATGAATATTTTATATCAAAAGTGACAATCAACTAGTAATTACATCCTCAGGAAAAGATACAAGAATTATTATTTTCTTCGAGAAAATCTATAACATATAATAGAAAGTATTTAATAAGATCTATTATATTTGTCTCAAATGATACTTAATAAATTTATTTAAGATATTTTTATGTGGAACAGGTATGTAGCAAAAATAACTTATATATCCTTTGTAATTTTTATCTCTCTAGGAGGTAAGTAGTGGTATTTCTTTTATTCACTTCGGGGAATGAAACATGATTATTTGAATATGTTTGACATATAATATTTATCAATAGCTCATTATTTTGGTCAAGCACTAGAAGACATTGCTTCAGAATAATTTTTAAGTTATCTCTTCTTTAGGAGAAAAATTTAGAGTTTTACTACTTTAGGAGTAAAGTTTCGACGTTATACTACTTCTGGAGTAGATATCAGATTCTCACTATTTCAGGAGTAAATTTCAGAGTATTTACTATGTTAAAGTACATTTTAGAGTATTTACTAGTTCGGGAATAAATTTCGGATTTACTATTTATGGAGTAAATTTTAGAGTATTTACTATTTTAGGAGTAAACTTCAGATTTAGTATTTTGATAAGATTTACTACAAGGACTAAATTTGTATTAGATCTATATTTGTATTATCTATACAAAATTTTTATTCTTTGGGAATGGAAAATAATCATCTGAATGTGTCATCATATTAAATTATGATAGTTTGAACCTCTTTTAATATATTGCTACTTCGAGAGCAAATCGAGGTATGATATAACGTAGAGAATTCCTAACATATTTTCAACAGTATTATAACAAGCCTATGAAAATATTATTACTTCTAATGATCGTATATTGCTTGCAAATTCTCATTCTTACTCATTAATGGATATTGAATTAATAACATCATATATTTTCACAGTATTATTCTGCAAGAAAAAATATATTTTCACAATATTATTTTTCTTTTATTTCATGAAATTGTATTTATTTCATTTTTATTTGTGAATATTGAGAGAAACAACATCACCAAAGGAATACCATTCCTCTTTAGGAATGAATTGCAATGAACGAAAACCCCTTTATTTATAGGGAAAAACTAACTTGGTTCCAAAGTTACTGAACCCTAACTTTCCTTCAAAGAAGCGGACATTCACTATAATAAGTAAATATATTTATAACAAGACAACATTTATTTTTTAGATTTCCTATGATTGCAGACAACCCTAAATATGATTCCTTTGTACATAATTTGATATTATCAAGAGGAGCGAAATCTTGATTTTTCCTCCTCTATGGTATTCTCGCTAACAGAAAGTTGTAGATTTCTAATAATTAATCACTTGTCCCCAACAATTTGCACATGTATATGTTGACTTGGTAATTTACCAACTCATTAGGCTTTTAAGCATGAGCTTTTGATTTGTTTCCACATAAATTAGGAAGATTTTATGCCTTTTCTCTTAGATTTTGCAGGTATTGAACTTAGATAAGGAAAATAGAGGAATTGATAAAAAGAACTCTACTGGAGGTGAGGAACATGCGTTCTGCAGAAAGGCACCTGTGAAACTCAGGACACACTGAGGAAGATGGTGAAGTGAACCAGTGAAGCGCAGGTTGGCATCTATGAAACGCAAGTACAAACGCATGATACACTGGAATAGAGCTATCCAGACCTGTGAAGCAGTTTCAGCTCACAGATGGGCACCTACAAAACACAGGTGCCTTACAAGTGATCAAAACTGTAACACCCCGAAATTTTCTAAGACTAGACTGGAGACTTAAAATTTGATTCTTCAGAAATCTGAGAAAATGATCATATTATGAGTCACAGTATGACTCGTACATAGGAGGTACGGCCCGTACATAGACTCATAGTAGGAGATTAGAGAAGATCAGTTAAGGTGACTTGAGAAACCACGACTTCATGTTAAGGCTCGTACTCCTGGTACAGATCGTACTGACCAGTCATGGAATAGGTCTGAGGTATGGTTTGGAGCAGGGTCCCTAACAATGAGTGGTGGTACGGATCATTGTAGCGTGGTACGGGTACGACTCATGGGTTGAGTCGCACCACCTGACGGGTGGAATTTTTATTAAGTGTTTCAGGGGCAATTTTATAAAACCCTATCGACTTAATTCCTAAACTACGTCGCATTAGGATTATTCAGGAGAGAATTTAGAGGAATAGTCAACCCTCTCCCTCATTCTTTCCAAAAATAAAAACCAGATAACAGAAGTACGAAGAATTCAGACGGTTCTCTCAGAGCAAAGCTAGGGCTTACAAATTCCTTCTCAGATTCTCAAGATTTCTTCCAAGGAATTCTACTCCAGGTATGTGCTGTTTCAATGAGGGAATTTCTCTTCCCTTGTACCCTAAAACTCCTAAAGATATTCTATCAATTCTAGTCTCTTAAATATCAAAACTAGGGTTATGCTTTAGTTAGTTTATGACTTTCCTTCTTGTGATGATTCTTGCAAACTCTAGAAGGTTATTACTAGTTTTACTTATGTTGATATCTCTTTTCTTGAAATGTGTGTTTAACCCTAGTCTGTAAATGTGAATTGAAAAGTCTTGCATAATTGTCCAGATACAAACCTTGCTTGATTCTCATAGTTCTTGTAATCAACATATTAGTATAGTTAGATCATCCAAAAATTGTAGAATTGTTGATTATTTTTTCCCAGTTAGTACTTGCATTTTTAGTATCTTACAGAAATGTCAGCTGATCAGTTTGACTATACTCAGTCTCTTGAGGAGTTCAGTAAAACTCTGTAGTCTCTGTTATCAGTTGTCAGGGTGTTCTTTAGCAGTTACGATGCTTTCAGCTAAAGTAGCTCTGGCCAGTCTTAGAACCCTTCATTTCAGTTATCAGGTCCTTTAGATTCTCAGGTTACTTCCAGATAATTATTCTCGACTTAAGTCTCGGGACATTAGGTTCGAGCTATCAGCCTAGTAGTCACAATTATAATTTCCAGTTGGAGTAGGACTTAGCACTAAGAGGGCCTGGGTTCAGCATGTCAAGGTTCCCAGAACTATGTTTTCACCGTAGATTATTAGCTCGAACGGGCCTAAGATAGTGATGACACAAGCCATGCCTTTATACTCTAGCAAGGTATATTGGGTCCTATAGATGGAGCGTATACATCGAACTCCACGTTTAGCTCACATAGTTAAATATCGGTTATAAACTCTCCCACTTATCAGTTTTGGATAAGTTAAGTGTAGTCTCAGTTTCAGTTCATCTTGTTGCCGCCCAAATGCACGCAAGTGCACGTGTCGTACAAGTAACTTAGTGGCTCTTTCAAGCCGGATATCAAACCCATAGGGACTATGACTCAGTGATTTTTTTCTATTTTAGTATTCACAATTATCATATGCAAGTGTGTAACTAACACAATAAATTAAGAGTTTTATAAATAATAATAAAGAAAGTAATAATAAATGGAGCTAAGAACGTTGATTAAAACAATAGCAAGATTAGTCTAAGGTTAAGGCATGGTCCAATCATGTATAACTTATATTTTTCTTCAGCTGCTTTCTCTACCAGGTTGATGATTGGGAAAACTTAGTCTGACTATGGTCTTTCAAACCTCTAGCCAATTGCCTAATTATGAACCTTGCACCTACAAATATTAATGTGTGATGCAATAACTCATCTTAGGTCTAGTCAAATTTGTTCCCTTGGTTAACCGAATAAGGCGTTGCAGGTATATTTCTATCCTGCACGCGAATCTTACCTTTAATTTACAACAAAGATAAGAACGTATTCCCCTATTCCTCGTTCTACCCTAATAATTCTCCTTTCAGAGTCAAATTAAGTGTCACGCCCCACTATGGGAGGCATGACTAGCACCTTGTGCCACACTGGAATCTGACTGACCTGGCTAGGCCTATGCACATTTGGTGCAAGCCTGCAACTCAACTCAAGAAAACAATGGGCTATATCTCGGCTATAAACACAGCCTCCGACCGACAAGGCCTTATAGCCACCTATAAAAGAAGACAGTTAACCAGAAACAGAACATAACTGGAAATCCTATGCGGGCTGACAAGGTCTCCTTGATATCTAGTTATAACTAAAGTGAAAATCAGGTGCTATACTAGGCCCCACATGGCCAATACGTAAAAAAAGAAACATATATGAGCCCCACACGGCCAACGACACCCAACTAACGGATAACTGTAGTTTGTAAGCCTCTAAGAATACAAATAGTGGTCAGGACAGGGCTTTGGCCTACCCAAATGCTATACAAATGGAAGACTGCACTTTCTACAATCTGGCAACTCCGAATGAAAGGAGCTGGCCAAATTGCTGACTCTGAACAGCTGCTACTAAGGATCCTAAGTTCTGTCTATCTAAACTTGTAGGCAAGTAATGCAGCGCCCCATAATTGGGCGTCAGTACAATATGTACTAAATATGTAAGGCAGTAATAGACTAAATGAAGGCTGTGAAATATTGAAAGTAAGTAGAAAGGAGAGGCATAAAGATTAACCTGTAAGCTGGCTTGTTCGTAATCTATATCTAGAAAACACAACACATACATGAGCTATGACTGCACAATCATATATTCATAAGCAATAGATAGTAGAAAAGAATGCAAACAAGAACCTCGCCTGGCCCCCATAAGCCTGGAAGGTACAATCAATACAGAATAATTCGCTTGGGCCCCCATAAGCCCTGGCGAGCACATCTCAATCCATATACCCCTATCCAGGTTTCTATGACTCTACTGGTACTATAGCCAACCTAATGGTCCCTAGGGTCTACAACTGAGCCCGCTTGTCCCCTAAACTATAGCTGTGTTTGAGTCCGGTGGGCTCCTGCTGTCTGCACCCCGGGCACCAGGCTCGACAGGGGGTGTGGTGTAGTGTCGATTAGCATAAAAATAGTCCAGCCATGGAATGGACTGTATGAGGACCTGGGAACCCATCTTTGTCCATCACGGACGGTGTACCACTCCTTGGAGTGACGTCATCTCGCCCCTGGTGGGCATCGACACAGCTAATAACCCTGGGGTATTCATGGAAGGATCCTGAGTGAGGGCAACCCCAACCAAGGTGTTGTACTGAAATCTCAATCTAGCCATCCAAAGGGCGTAACTAGCCTTCTGGGCCTAACGCTACCACTGCTCGCCCCCTAGGATAGTCTGTAAGGCTGCTAGCAGGCACACTATGCACCTTCATCTGATCAGGGGATCCTGGTAGTGATCATGACCTCTAATGGTCTAGACTTGATAGGGTGAGATCTGGAGTGGCCTAACAATACTCTGAATGTCCTACTCGGACGACTATAACTCATAATTAACTGTGGGGTCGCAGATGACTAGTTACTTGGTCCCTCTACTTGGAACGACTGTAGGGTTTTTACTGACTGAACATGCTTGTAGGTAGTCGGCCCCTAATCCTCCACAGGCAGCTTACTGACATTCTTAGCCTGAGGGTAGTGCTGTACTAACACGGTGCTGGTCCTTTAGACCCTATCTTGGTCTAATCCAATCTTAAATGACTTTTCTGGGAGATTACTAACCTTAAAGACAAGTCTACATAGACTTATCCTCTCACAGCAATCTGTACCTGAGTATCTTCTAAGAAAAGGCTGGGGTGCTGGCCCTGCCTCTATCTGCTAATGAGGTCCCCTTCCTTAGGGTACCCACGGGTCTATTTGACCTGGACGAATGGATTGACTTCCTGGGTGATCTGTAGGATAAATGCCAAGTCAGCTGGGACTAACACTTACTGGTAGTAGCTAACTAGATGGAAGGCTGTCACTCATCAACTAGAAAACCTTAGGTTGCTGAATCTAAAGTATGACCTTTCTATCTAAATTTCTAGCCCTAGAGCGTAAAGGTACGCCAATGGCCTATGGCGTGCTTTTCTGGCTACACAGGCGCCAAACTGATAGTTATATCGCTTAGCTGCGCCTATACTGTTCACTTACTAGTTCAGGCCCGATAACTATTCACGAACTCCTAAGGTCCGAGCCTGGCAATTAAACATACAATTCTACTAATATAATGAACTGGAGAATAGAGGAATTTCTATGATGCTCCTGGCGCATATCGCACTTAACATACTCTTTCCTGATGAGGGATACTGCGGTATAATCTATGTACGTGTTCTAGCATCTATCCACAACATACATACATTCATAGTCTATAGAAACAGTTGACCACGACAATTTTATTCACAATCTACTAATAGCAGCTAGCTGTAACACGTATATGTATAGACTCGTTATATACTGCATCAGCTAATTACTTTATATGAAATCATGGTCTTGCTTCAGAGGCACACATCATATCTCTATATGACGAGAATAACTTGCCGAAGGGATAAGCCTTAGATACCTCAATTGTCGTTTCCTGAATAACCGATGAGTTTCAACTTGGATTCGTTTGCTATTTTCAGCTGTAACCGTTATACTGAGAGAAGGAGACAAATTTCAATACCAAATTTGGTGAAAAATGATAACTTTTGATATTAATAGAAACTATAGTTCAACTATGTAAAATATGACCGAAAACTTATAATTTCTCGAGGGTTCGTAAGGGAGAAACGCTTACTTGAAGCCTGCGGCCGTATAGGAATTAGTTTGGAGCAATTCTGACAACTTTCGCTCTGCGGGGCAGCAATTTGCCGGACAAATTTTGCGAAAATAACACCGTATTAATGTTCCCTGTAGGGTTAGAACTCCATACCTGAAGATAATTTGAATTTGTACGGCGTTTGGCAGCGTAATCGAACGAAAGTTTGATTAAATTTGCGTGTTCCTCGGTTCTCAGCCATGGGTGCTTGTTACAAATGATTTGAAATAAAGTGAGGGGAGTATATATATAACTTGATGCCGGTGGCAGGGGGCGCCCCACGCCTCTCAAAGAAGCAACTTTCCCCCCGCGTCGTGCCCCTCAGTGCGCCATGGGCCTGGTGCGCCGCGCTGACCAGTGCGCTGCTAGCTGGTGCATCGTGCTAGCCTTGTGCGCTTTTGTCCTATCCGACCCCACTTCTGAGGCTTCTCTCACACACAACAAGCTCTCTTTACTCATCATAACCCATGCGTACACCTGCTAATCGATAACATTCTACGGGGTGTAACATTAAGATTATAAATTTATCTTAATGTTGGCCACACACTAAAATACCAAAAGCAGGAATAGAAGAACAATCATTCATGATAGAAAAACATTCAGCTGAAAATAAAATAAAATTATACAATCATACAAATAGCCTTAACCTCAGAATGAGGTGATTTAGCCACTCATTCGTTGAATAAATATCTCCAAACAAGTTTCTAACATAGGAACAATTGAAATTTAGAAGAAAAGAGAAAAAAAATAACCCTAGAATTTTCTTCAGCTCAACTGCCATTTCCCACGTTCTTGCCAATATTTCAGATAATGAAAAATAAAAATCTAAGTGTTCTATTTATACAGGTGAAAAATTACACATTGACAAACTAGCTCTGTGGAACGAAGTTCATCGCGGAGAATCACTCTGTGACACGGAGCTGTCGCGGAGGTGCACTAGAAGTGCTGAAAAACCTGGAAGCCATTGCTCCGTGTCATGGAGCTGAACATGCTAGTTTTCCTCCATGACATGGACCCGTTATGGACCTTTACTAGAAGTTTGGAATTTCTGAAATATTAAGCTCCGTGTCACGGAGCTCAACGTGTCATATCTCCTCCGTGACATGGACCAAACGCGGACCCTCACTATTTCGTGCCATCAAAAGTTAATAAATTTCTTCTCCTACCCAGGCACTGTGGCACGTTGTTCAATGTGAACAATCCCTAACATGAAACGGAAGTGGATTCCCAAATCAGTTTTAAGCTCTCCAAAATTCCTATACTTCAACTCCGAGTATCATCCACCACATCATACTGAAATTACTGTCTTATCCACCTACAAATAGTCACATCGCATTTATTAGTCCAAAAACATAATTAACTCAAAACATGCATGAATACATCGGTATTATCCTTAACTAGGCTCCCGTATGGTTGAAAGTACGGCGTTTGGTCATGTAAATACGCCCAAGATCACCACCCCACACTTATAACCTTGTTCTTCCTCGGACAATTCTTTAATATCCTACACATGATTTCAACAACATTACCATCATCAGTGGACCCAGATAGCTCACACCTAGTTGTGCTAAATACTTTAATCATGGAATATAATTCATTCAATCAAGCATGGTCTTCACTCACCATATTCATAAGCATAAGCAAACAATCCCTAATGAATAACTTTTCAATCGAAAATTTGGCCAACATGTCTGAATCATACTAGCGAGGTCATTAGCTTCACCAAGGATTCACCATCATGTGCCCTCACTTATATGCAATGTCCCTACTTTCATGAGATCAATATGATCACAATTAATCACATTCTATAAATGATTCTCTCGCGCTCCAAAGATTATTTCAAGCAAATCTAATACACCATGAGTTTTCCTATAGGTACTACTCAACCGAGCATAACATCACTTGCAGGATCAAAAGGGCTTTTTTGGGTTGTAATGTCGGCTAAGGCACTGGTAGGATTATTTGGGTCATAGTAATTCTTATCCGTATGCACTTTAAGATAATTGCACATTTCTCTTTTCAGCGCCTTACTTTTTTCGCCCTTCACTCCACCTCTTTAAAGATTGTTTTTCCTTTCACCTACTTATTCTTATCCAAGATGTAAGGAGTGTGTACCCTTGGCTTAGACTCATCAATACACTATATATATACACATGTGTATAAGCATATACATCATTTTTTTCGTATATATATATATATATATATATATATATATATATATATATAGCTTATGACCAACCAATTGAGTACACACACCAATTCTTCCACCCTTTACTCTTCACTCGTTCCTTTGATCGTCTCCTTTGAAATAATGTCTCAATAAAGTGCAATAGGACCTATTTGGATCAAAGTAACATTGAGGCTATTTGAACAAATAGGGTAAGGCTACTTAGCGAGGCTATTCCAATAAAATTTGGCTTGAAGGCTCAAATGGGGCTCACTAGGGATGCATCAAGGTGAGGGACAATGAGTGAGACAGGTCAACTAGCTCAGTTCACAAAGAAGTGCCTTAATCATATCCGCTAAGTTTAATGCCACTTTTAGCTTTTCGTACGCATAAGAAAAATTCTAGATGTTAGTTAGCAAGAAATATAACTAGTTCTCACCGCACATGGCACAGAGATTCCAACTTGTTTAACTTATACCATTTTTATGATTTCATCCACATTGAGTGAAAAGCTAAGCAACAATTTACAGTTTAGAGTTGAACATCAAGGCTTTATGTGATCCTACCATTTTCTCCTCACTATTTTCTTGTTCAAATGTATATTTCATGAAGTCTAGCATCTGACCAAGTGAAGTACCTTATCCCATTAGTCATGGTTTTATTTCCTAAATGTGACTAATTTCCCTTAAGACGGTCATCATCTATCCATCATAGGGAAAAGTCTCTACCTATGACTTAAAAAAAAATATTACTCAGTTCAAAGGGACTATTCTCTGGAAAAGCACCAAAAACTAAAACTGAGAAACCCAAGAAAGAAAAAAATGCAAAATAATTTCAAGCAACAACATAGGAACAGAACAGATAAGCTTACTAGCTATTACAGACCAAGTACCAAATCTTGTTCCTAGCCACAAATTACATGCCACAACGTCTATTTGTTAATAGTTAATACATGCCACAGTCAGACAATCACATAAATAGCTAAACACAAAATGACCACCACCCCACACATATAATAAGCACTGTCTCTAGTGCTTGCAGCTTATCAAATGTAAAAATAGAGTTAGGGTATAAAGACTCCCTGATCAACCAACTATTTCAACCTCCTAATCTGGTGCAAAGGCCTCCTCGGTGAGGTTAGAGTCATCCACCTCATCATCATCTGACTCAATGTTTGAGTCTTCCCGGTGCCTCTCCTCATCAGTGGGTACATCATCGTCCACCGGCTCTACAAATGTTGGGCCAATCCTGCACATGGCTCTGGCATGCTTATTCATCGGGTAGTCCCTATCCACCTGCCAGAGCTCCTCAATACGCAGCTGTAACATTTGCAGTCCAAAAATCCTGGCTGCGTACCTGTCATCTCGAGCGTGTCGCTCAACTAATGTGAGAACTGGCCTGTATGTGGTGTCTGGCGCCTTAGTCTTTGTCACGCCCACAGCACGCCGTTCTACCCTTGGTCTATAGTCTATAGCCTTCTCTTAATGTCCTGTCTCCTGATATAGGTGGTGAGTAGACTGCCAAAACCATACCTGTACCCCTGGTGCAACCTCGCCTTTTTCATGGATGATTTGATCACAACCCTAACATTTATCTCCACATCCCGCATTAAGGCATATACCAGGAAGACCCTGTCCCTGGTGAAATTAGTTATATGTACCCCTGGAATGAGGCAGCTACAGACAATCTTCAATCAAACTCGTGCTTCTCTATTCATCTGTGAATAGGGAAATGTCTGGTGGTACCCTTTTTCTTTGTGGTGAATCCATCTGGCTGTTGATCGCTGCTCGCATAATGTGTGCTAAATTTCAACATATGGTGGGGTGATATTAAGCTAGAGGAGTGGATGTAGATCTGTGTCAGGTGTCCCCAGGATGGCATTTAAGTGATGTGCATCAAATGGAATGACCTGACCCCGAATCTTGATTGTGAGGCTGCGAAGAGTGGGGTCCTAATTCGCGTAGAATTCCTGAACCATGTGTAAATTAGACTCCCTGGGCTCATTGAAAATGAAGTCCATGCCTAAGGTGTGTATCCTTGCATTATACGGGGGAACTCCTGTGCTAAACTCTCCCGGTCAATTTGCTCCTCTAGGAAGTATTTAGACTTTTTATGCTTCGCGTACCCTTTTTTTCCTTCATCCACCACTTATCTGGTAGTGAATCGCCTTTTCTGGCCCCTACGAACTAGTGGGGCTGCTGGCACAGCTGCGCCTAGACGGAGCCTTGTTCGGCCTATTCTAGAGGACGATACACCTTTTCCTTTGTCTTGTCTAGCAGACATTGTTCCTATTCATCCCAAAACATAGTAACAAAATTATCCAGTATTTAACATGGCTAGCCAACACTAAGTCAGGGCTTTTGTTGATTACCCCACACTTAGTTGCTAGCGTGGGTTCACTAGTCATAGTTATTCGGGTACTCAGACTTCTCCTTCTATACACTACAGTGACTAGTTTCTCCCACATTGAAGAATAATCCAAACTTTGACAAGAATAAGCACACACAACATTATACAACATTATCACTTAAGGCACTTTGCACTAAGATATTAAACTTGGCAATTATCGTGTACTAATCAAACTTTGTACACTCAAATAACTCAGACCCATGACACTAGCATTTACAGGGAGTTAATGTTGCTTTACTCAGACTTCAAGCAATTAAGGACTTGTAATCAGGATCAGTTACAATCTATGAATGCCCATATTTACTAATAACAACATTTTTGCATAATGGGCTTAGACCTAGTGTAGTATGTCTATTCAGCATGTCCTAAACTACATGTAATGCACAATTTCCATGTCCCAGCCTCACAATGTTCCTGATTTAAAATGCACAACCAACCATTCATGCTTGCCTCATTACTACACCATGGTTCCCTCTTCACTCACCCCATTTCGAAGGTCCTCAGAGGAGACCAGTGCAATTTACAACCATCTTGCAAAACTAATTGTTGAACAAAGGCATGAATTTCCCTAATTTATCTTTTTCATTCCCCCTTTTCATCTTCTCTCAACCCTTCAAGCACCCCACACTTAATTTCTATGCCAAATTCAAGAATCCATGTTATTATCAAGAGCAAGAATCAAATATCATCAAGTAATAGCATGATTACCCAACACAAACTTGTTTCCACCAAGTTCACACGAGTTATGTTTTACCTCTACTTACCAACATGTTCATACTTGGAATTTACATGAGAGAAGATGAACAGAACCAAGAATGTACCTTTGAAGCATTTCTCTTAAGAAAATAGGTGAATAACTTGAAGATTTTGGTGTGGCACGCTTGAGAGGGGAGGGGAATCGGGGTTTTGTCACGGAGGAGATAAAAAATGGGGCTGAAATGCCAGCTTAGGGATTAAAAAGAAAGAATTTGGGTGGTCAACTCGGAACTTTAATGAAATCTGTCGCGTCATGGAGCTTATCACGGAGGAACAGCTCCCTGACGCAGAGTGAATGCGGACCCTCACTGTTTCAGGGGTTACCTATGCAACATGCCTCCATGACACAGAGCCTAACGCGGAGATCCTGCTCCGTGGCACGGAACTATCGCGTAGGCTTAGTGTTTGCCTAATTTCCCCTTTTTTACTTACCTTTGCAATTCCGGACTTAATGTTTACTCCTGCAATGTGTTTGTTCCTTAAACCAGTTTGTTAGCTCTTTAGCATCCTTCAAATCATCCAACGCATCAATAAGTTAGAAAATAGTGGGTTACCTCCCACCCGGCGCCGTAGTTTTAGTCGTGGCACGACCTTTTTTAAAAAAAATTAAATCCTAACTATTACATTACACTCACAGGTTGCCTCCCGTGCAGCGCCTGATTTACCGTCGCGTCATGACCCAGCTCACAATCACTCATCAGATAAGGTGATAGACGTCTTCTCTCGATTAACAGCCTCACCCCAGTAATGCTTACACCTTTGACCATTTACCAGAAAATGTGGCACTTTATCTTCTTTCCACAATTCAACCGCCCCATACAGGGTTATCCTAGCAACCTCAAATGGTCCAAACCACTTAGACCTCAACTTCCCTAGAAATAACTTCAACCGAGAGTTCAATAGTAACACCATCTGTCCAGGCTGGAAGATTCGAGGTAGTATGTGCTTGTCATGCCACCTCTTGGTCTTCTCTTTTTATACTTATCACTCTCATAGGCATTCCACCTGAACTCGCCCAGCTCATGCAATTGCAACAACTGCTTTTTTCCAGCTAACTCGGGATCCATGTTCAGCTTTCTCACAGCCCAATATGCCTGATGTTCAAGCTCCACAGGCAAGTGACAGGACTTCCCATAAACTAACTGATAAGATGAAGTCCCAATTGGCGTCTTATAGGTAGTCCTATACGCCCACAAAGCATCATCTAGTTTGCTTGCCCAATCCTTTCATTGAGCATTCACAGTTTTCTATAGAATCTTCTTTTCCTTATTCGATACTTCTACCTGCCCGCTAGTCTGAGGGTGGTGTGCTGTAGCCACTTTATGCCGAACTCCATATTTGGACAATAGGTTTCAGAACCAGTTGTTAACAAAGTGCGAACCTCCGTCGCTAATAATAGCTCGTGGGGTTCCAAACCTAGCAAAAATCTGCTTCTTCGCAAACTTGGCCATTACCTTGGCATCATTAGTGGGAAAAGCAGCGGCCTCAACCCATTTGGAAACATAATCCACCACTACAAAAATATATTGATTGCCGAGTAACGGTGGAAATGGACTCATGAAATCTATCCCCCACATGTCGAATACCTTAACTTCCAAGATGTTCTGCAATGGCATCTCATGTTTTTGCTGATTGTACCCATTCTGTGGCATTGATCACAAGCCTTGACATATGCTGCTGCATCCTTGAATAAAGTTGGCCAAAAGAAACCTAACTGGAGCACCTTATGAGCAGTGCCCTCTCCTCCATGATGATTGCCATACAACGAGGAATGACAACTTCTCAACACCTGTGTTACCTGACTCTCAGGAATTCACTTTCTCATCACTTGATCTGGAACTTGCTTGAATAGATATGGTTGATCCCACATATAGAACCCGGACTCATGCTTCAGTTTCTTTCTTTGTTGAGAGGTTGCCTTTGGTGGGTATACTCCACTTACTATCAAGTTCACTATGTCCGCATACCAAGAAAGTTCTGCCACTCTAAGTGCCAAAAGTTCCTCATAAGGGAACTCTTCTTGGATTCGCTCAACATCACTCACATGTGACCTGTCCTCTAGCCGCGACAAATGGTCTGCTACTTGATTTTCACTACCCTTCCTGTCTCGAGTTTCCAAATCAAACTCCTGCAGCAATAATATCCACCAAATCAACCTGGGTTTAGCATCCTTCTTGTTTAATAAGTATCGAATGGCCGCATGATCCGTGTGCACCACCACTTTTGTCCTAACCAGATAGGACCTGAATTTGTCGAATACATACACAAGTGCTGGCATCTCCTTCTCTGTGACAGTATAATTAGCTTGAGCAGCATCCAATGTTTTGCTTACATAGTATATGGAGTGAAAAATCTTTTCTCTCCTCTGCCCTAGTACTGCACCCACGGCCATATCATTGGCATCACACATCAGCTCAAATAGGCGTTCCCAATAAGGAGCAATCAAAATAGGAGCTTCTACCAGCTTCTTCCTTAGCTCCTCAAAAGCACTAAAACATTCTTCCCCAAACTCAAACTTTACATCTTTTTCCAGTAGTCTGCACATCGGTCTAGAGATTTTTGAAAAATCTCGGATAAACTGCCTATAGAACCCTACATGTCCCGAGAAACTGCGGACACCCTTGACAGACACTGGTGGTGGCAACTTCTCAATCAACTCTACCTTAGCACGGTCAACCTCCAGGCCGCTTTGTGACACTTTGTGGCCAAGGACAATGCCTTCCTTGACTAAAAAATGACACTTCTCCCAATTTACTACCAGGTTTGTATCTTCACAACTAGCCAAGACCCTATCTAGATTCTGCAAACATACAACAAACGAGTTACCAAAAACAGAGAAATCAGCCATAAATACCTCTACATAGTTTTCGACCATTTCATGAAATATAGCCATCATGCATCGTTGGAAGGTGGCCGGAGCATTGCATAGCCCAATTGGCATATGCTTGAAGGCGTATGTCCCATATTGACAGGTAAATGTGGTCTTCTCTATAGCTATTTGATTATAGCCAGAATAGCCATCCAAAAAGCAATAATACTCCTAGCCTACAAGTCTGTCCAACATCTGATCGATAAATGGAATAGGATAGTGATCTTCCTGGTGGCCTCATTTAATTTTCTATAATCAATGCAAATCCTCCAACCTGTGACCGTGCAAGTAGGAATCAACTCATTCTTCTCATTAGTGCTAACTGTCATGCCCCCTTTCTTTGGGACACACTGAACCGAGCTAACCCACTCACTATCAGAGATCGGATATACTACTCCTGCATCTAGCCACTTAATCACCTCCTTCCTCACTACATATTTCATCAATGGGTTCAACCTCCTTTGATGTTGTACAATCGACTTGGATCCTTCTTCCATTAATATCTTGTGCATGCAGAAGGCCGGACTGATTCCACAAATGTCTGACATTTGCCATCCTATGACTCTCTTTCTCCTTTGCAGGCTCACTAATGCTTCTTGAACCTGTGAATTTGTTAGTCCTGAAGCAATGTATCATATTCTCCCAAAAATGCATACTGAAGGTGTGGAGGCAATGCTTTCAGCTCCAGTTCGGGGGCCTCCTCGATTGATGGCTTGGGTGGAGGCTCTAAGGATCGCTGTAGGGATTCGAACTCCTGCTTTCGAAAGAACATTTTGACCTCATCCAAAGCTTGCAACATTTCATAAGTTGAAACATCCAAGAACTGATCATGTCCCACCAACACTCTTTACAAGTGATCATTTGGGCTAATAAGTTGAAGTGCGGACTCTTGGTCAGTAATAGTAATGGCTGAAAGCTCTTCATAAATAGTAGGTAGCTTCATGGCTTTATAGACATCAAATACTTCCACCTTGTCATGGTCTCTCATAGTTAGCTGCGCTGCAGCTACATCTATTAAAGCTCGTCCGATTGCGACAGAGGGACGTCCCAAAATAAATCAAAGTTCCGAGTCTGGCTCAAAGTCAAGGATTATAAAGTCCACTGAAAAAATAAAGGATCCCACTTACACTAGCACATCTTCGATAATTCCATCTGCCTTGCCAATAAGCGATTAACTAGCTGCAAAATCATAGTGGTGGGTCTTGGGCTACCCAGACCCAACTTCTTGAATACAGAGGTGGGCATCAAATTAATGCTCGCCCCAAAATCACATAAAACCACGGACCCTAATGGACTTCCCAATGGTGATCTGGATAGTAAAGCTTCCTAGATCTTTGAGCTTTGTAGGCAATCTATTCTGTATCCGAGAAGTACACTCCTCAATAAGTGCAATTGTGGCATACTTCGTCAGTATGCTCTTGTTTTCCACAATATCTTTTATGTACTTGGCATACTTAGGAATACCTTGCAAAATATCCACCAGTGGAAGATTAATGTGTACCTGCTTTAATACTTCCATAAATTTTTGGAAGCATGCTTCTTCCTTATGCTTCCTCAATCTCTGAGGGAATGGGGGTAGTGGTGGTGACTTCACAACCCCTGTTGAATTTCCACTCTCCACTTCTTTATCATTATCCCTGACCTCCTCTATTGTTTTAGCGTTTTGTGCTGTCTTTTCTAGCACTCCTTCAGTTGTTTTCCACTCCTGGTGGTGACAGCATTTACCTGCTTAGGGTTGGTGTTTGTATCACTGGGCAACCCACCCCCAGTTCGAGTATTTTGTGCTCCAGCTAGTTGTCCTAGCTGAATCTCCAAAGCCTTTGTAGCCAACTATTGATTTTTCATGTCAGTTGTTAATTTTACTTAGTCAGCTGCCATCTGAGCTTGGTTGGCTATAATGGTTTTCAACATATCCTCAATGTTGCAGGGCTGAGTAGGCGCATTATTCCCTCTGAATTGGGGCAGAAAATTCTGGTGTGCCACCTAATTTTTGTGCGAGCCCTGATTCAAACTTTGGCCTTGGTGACTGCTACCACCCCAAGAAAAAATTGGATGGTTCCTCCAGTTGGGGTTGTATTTTTTGCCATAATGCTGATTATTTCTCCTCTGCACATTCCCAACAAAATAAACTGAGTCTGAGTTAGCACCACATGTCTCAACTAAGTGCTCACTGCTACCACAAACTTCACACCACACTTGCTGGATTGCATTGACTGGAGCATGTGGCTACCCAAGCTCATGCTACTGAAATGAGTGTTTATCTGATTCTGTAATGCAGTTATCTGTGCAGTAATAGCCGTGAGTCCATCTACCTCTAAGACACCTACTACTTTCTTCACCACACCTCTAGGTGTGTCAGCATTCCATTATGGGTTGTCCTGCGAAATTCAATTCAGCAGTGCATACAGTTCCTCATAATTCTTTTCCAAGGCTTGCCCACCAGCTGCAGAGTCTAACAGAATTTTGGTGTGAGGCTCCAAGCCTTCTATGAAATTATGCACCAACACATCACTTGACTGGTGATGCTGAGGGAAATCTCTTAACATAGACTTGAACCTATCTCATGCTTGGTATATGTTCTCACCATCTCTCTGCTTGAAGCTTAGAATCTGACTTCTAAGTCTTGTTGTCTTCCCGGAAGGAAAGAACCTGATCAATAATTTCCTTTCCAAATCATCCCATGTGGTTATAGAGTTAGGTGGTTTGGCTTTCAGCCACCTCTTCGCTTCCCCCAACAAGGAAAATGGGAACAATGTAAGCCTCACATAATCTGATGATACGTCCGTGGGTATGTATGTATCAATGTTCTCCAGAAAATTTTGTAGGTGCTGCTGTGGGTCTTCATGGGCGAGACTGATGAATTTTCCATTGGTATGTAGGAGCCGCACCGTATTCTACAGCTCGAATCTACCTTCTGGCTCCGGCCTGCGGATGCTAGAGGTAACATTGTTTGCATGTGGGATTGCCACCTCGCGTACTAATCTTGCTACCATTACTTCAGCCAACAACTCTGCCTACCCATCTAGTGGATGTTGTTGTTATTCCAGAATTTCTCTCTCCAACAACTACAACTTTCTTTCAAAAGCTTCTCTCCTTTGCAAATGAAACTGTCTTTCAGGCTCTAAAAATGGGTCCACCAATTTTTTATTCCTTGCCAGCTTTCATAAATTTCCCTGTACCTGCAAGTGTAGCAGCTAAGATCAAGTTTTCAATACTTGCACAAAAACTTGCAAAACTAAAACTCAAAAATTTCACTAATTTCGTTAGTCCCCGACAATGACGCCAAAAACTTGTTGCAACCCAAACGCACGCAAGTGCACGTGGCTGTACAAGTAATATAGTGGCTCTTCAAAGCCGAATATTGAACCCACATGGACTATGACTCAGTGATTTTTTCCTATTTTAATATTCACAATTATCATACACAAGTGTGTAAGTAACACAATAAATTAAGAGTTTTATAAATAATAATATAGAAAGTAATAATAAATGGAGCTAAGAACGTTGATTAAAACAATAGCAAGAATAGTCTGAGGTTAAGGCATGGAATGCAATCAAGTTATACATTTCTTCAGCTGCTTTCTCTATCGGGTTGATGATTTGGAAAACTTAAAGTCTTGCTATGATCTTTCGAACCTCTAGCCAATTGCCTAATTATGAACCTTGCAACTACGCATATTAATGTGTGATGCAATAACTCATCTTAGGTCTAATCGAATTTTTTTCCTTGGTTAACTGAATATGGTGTTGCAGGTATGTTTATATCCTGCACGTGAATCTTACCTTCATTTACAACAAAGATAAGAACATATTCCCCTATTCCTCGTTCTACCCTAATAATTCTCCTTTCAGAGTTAAATTAAGATTATAAATTTATCTTAATGTTGGCTACACACTAAAATACCAAAAGCAGGAATAGAAGAACAATCATTCATGATAGAAAACATTCAGCTGGAAATAAAATAAAATTATACAATCATACAAATAGTCTTAACCTCATAATGAGGTGATTTAGCTACTCATTCATTGATTAAACATATCCAAACAAGTTTTTAACATAGGAACAATTGATATTTAGAAAAAAAGAGAAGAGAAATATCCCTATAATTTTCTTCAACTCAATTGTCGTTTCCCACGTTCTTGCTAATATTTCAGATAATGAAAAATAAAAATCTAAGTGTTTTATTTATACAGGTGAAAATTTACACATTGACAAACTAGCTCCGTGGCACAGAGTTCATCGAGGAGAAGTCACTCCATGACACAGAGCTATCGCGGAGGTGCACTGGAAGTGCTGAAAACTTAGAAGCCATTGCTCCGTGTCATGGAGCTTAACGCGCTAGTTTTCCTCCATGACACGGACCTGTCGCAGACCTTCACTGGAAGTTTGGAATTTCTAAAATATTAATCTCCGTGTCATGGAGCTCAATGTGTCATATCTCCTCCATGACACGGACCAAATGCGAACAATCACTGTTTCGTGCCTTCAAAAGTTAATAATTTCTTTTTCTATCAAAGCACTGTGGCACGTAGTTCAATGCGAACAATCCCTAACGTGACACGAAAGTGAATACCCAAATCAGTTTTTAAGCTCTCCAAAATTCCCATACTTCAACTCCGAGTATCATCCACCACATCACGCTGAAATTACTTTCTTATCCACCTGCAAATAGTCATATCGCATTTATTAGTCCAAAAACATAATTAACTCAAAACATGCATGAATACATTAGTATTATCCTCAACTAGGCTCCCGTATGATTGCAAATACGATGTTTGGTTGTATAAATATGCCCAAGATCACAGCTCAGTTATCCAGATGTCATGCCCCGCCTTGGGGGGTATGACGGGCACCTGGTAGGATCTAGACTGCTAACTGGTGAGCCTAAGCACAACTGGTGCCTGGCTAGCTCTAACTCAGATTTCTGGAAACAACAGGCTATATAACAGCTGTAAACACAGCCTCCGGCCAACTGGGCCTATAGCCACCTATATAAAACTTCAGGTAACCAGAAACATACTTACAAAAGGGGAAACCTATGCGGGCCGACAAGGCCACCATGCTGTCTAGTTATCTGTAACTTAACAATGGAAATACTGGACCGCTACGTGACCGACAAGGTCACCACTACTATCAAACTATGTCCCCACGTGGCCAACATAAAAAAAGGGTACTACACAGCCATACAACAGCACGGTCTCACACGACCGACTCAACTGACCATAGGGAGACAATATATACAATCTGCAAGCCTCTATGAGTGATAATAGAAATGATCGGGATAGGGCCCCGACCTACCCAAACTGTACATCAAAAGGAAAAGAGCTACACCTCTGGATATCAGACTTCGGATGACAGGAGCCGACGACTCAATAGCTGACTGGAATCATGAGGGATCGCCTCCTCGTCTATGAGTACATGCAAGCAAGTAATGCAGCGCCCCACTGGGCGTCAGTACCACTGGTACCGAGTATGCAAAGCAACTGAACATAACTGAATACAAATAACATAACTAGAAATTCTGAACAGCAGGAGATAACTGAATCTGAAGAGCTGATAGGAACTAGATCAAACCTTTCTGCACTGATAGGCAGGAGCGTGTCTGTAGTCACGGCGGCCTGCTGTCTATTAACTAGTATATATATAAAGCACATAAATACATATACATTTAGCAAGCAAGAGCCAATACCAACTCCCATAAGCCGGATGGCGCCAAGCAAGCAAACAATCTATATACCCCTACCCGGGTCAAAACCAGCCAAAAATAAGTCACTCCACTCATCTACTCACTCGGAGCTCCTCTACCGGCCCCCTGGGTCTCCGGCTCGGGCCATAGTCTCCGATACAAATAACCGTGTCTGAGTCCGGAGGACTCCTGTGCAGACAGTAACAGATAGGGTCTGGTTCCCTAGAACTTTCCTCAGGGCTATTTGAAACCGGAGCTGCACCTGTAATAAGATCTGTAACTGTAACTGTATCTGAATCTGATCCCTGGGCGCTTGCGCACAACAGGGCTATCTGTACTATAATGCTGATCAGCCTGATATGGGGAAAGCTTCATCCCATCTTCATCCAAACTGGGGACGGCATACCACTCCTTGGAGTGACGTAAATCCACCCGCTCAGTGGGCGACACGATTACCAACCCAGGGGCAGCGAGGACACTCAATAAGGTGCCCTCACGCCACATCAAGTCTCAACAAACAAATAGCACATATAAATAGCAAACATGTATAACTGAAAAGACTATCTGAAATCTAACTTCTTATTCTGATCTATTTCTATACTGAACTGATTCTTTACTGATTATACTGATTCTGAAATCTTTCTTTAACTGTTGGCTAATCTGTAGCCAATATTCCATCTGTCTGAATGGCCAGTCTATAGCCATAAAACTGTCTGTCTATCTGATTTTACTTTATTAGCTTTTATTCTGAAAATCAATATAGTTTTATTCTACAACATGCTTGTTAATCATACAATAAGCTATACTGAATCTGGAATGCTAACTCGCCCTCTGGCGCATGCTTTACTAACTTTCGGATTGAATACGATACGGCAACACAACTCAGAATCTATTAGACTTACTTAATTCTCAATATTCAACTCCGAGAGTTTCAAATACGGAGTTTACTATGATTTACCTATCTAAGACTTACTAACTTGCCAAAGAACAACTTCACATACCTTAACCTCAAGTTATCCGACTGTCGGACGAGGCTCGGTCAGTACTCCAGCTATTTCTCCCAACTGCATTCATATATACGTCAATTAGTACTAAATACAACATTATTTTGAAAGAAAACATCACTTTCGATATAATTATAGCCTAAACTTAGGCTTATCAAAAGACGGTCGAAAACTTGCTATTTTCCGGAGGTCCAGAAGGGAGAAGTATTCACTTTACAGCTAGGAGCACATAGACACTAGTTTGGAGCAATTCCACTTACCTTAGCCCAGTAGCACGATGATTCGTCGGCCGTATTTCGCAAAACAAAATCCGTAGGAATGCTCCCTGCTGCTAAATACCTCGGTATCTGGAGTTAATTTAGATTTGGACTATGTTTGGCAGCGTAATCGGGTGATAATATATTAACCCTCTTCGTCTCTCCCTGTTTGCTGCGTTTTCTCTGGAAATTATAAGGGATGAACTGATTTAAAACCGAAGTGGGGCTTTATATACTTGGGCCTGGACAGGCCCAACGTGTCACGGAGCCAACGCAGTGGCCCGCCTCGGTGACACGCTGCCATCGCGGAGGGGCTCTGCCCCGGCTCCTTCCGGGATGGTTCGACAGGCTACTCGTCCGATCCTTTCCCGGGCCTTTCCCTAGCACGTATGACTTTCAAATATGCTCAACCAATGTGCGAATAGGCCATCTAGGTGCCGGGAATCTTACGGGGTGTAACATTCTCCCCCTCTTAAGAACATTCGTCCTCAAATGTAACCTTCTATCTAGAGGACTTTTCAACTTACTCAACTTGTTTCTAGAAACATTTCGGCAGAGTTTTCCCTGTAATATGGACTATCCTGAAAACCTGAAACGCAGAAAAGTCCAATACAAGTACTGCACACAATACTTTAAGATTCACTTGATAGCTAAACATCAATCTTTCTCATTTATACATATATAACCATAAGGTACCGCATAAGTAATAATACGGACATACCTGTCGCCTGACTAGGCCTAGAATAAGTGAGGATATCTAGCCTTCATATCTTCCTCCGCCTCCCACGTCATCTCCTCTCGGTTCCTATTACGCCACAATACTTTAACAGACGCAATATCCTTAGTTCTCAATCTGCGAATCTGTCTATCTAGGATAGCTACTGGAACCTCTTCATAGGCCAGCTCTTCTGTAACCTAGATATCCTGGACTGGGACCGCTTTGGATGGGTCTCCTATGCATTTCCTCAGCATAGACACATGAAAGACCGGATGAACGGATTCTAATTCTGGAGGAAAGTTCAACTCATATGCTACTCGGCCTATCCTTCGATGAATCTGATAAGGCCCAACAAACCTCGGACTGAGCATACCTTTCTTGCCGAATCTCATCACTCCTTTCATCGGAGATACTTTTAGAAATACCCAGTCATTTACATCAAATTCCAAGTCTCTGCGCCGCACATCAGCATATGATTTCTGGCGGCTCTGTGCAGTCAGTAGGCGTTCTCTGATAAGCTTTACCTTTTCCTCCGACTGTTGAATGATGTCTGGCCCAATTAACGCTGATTCTCCCACTTCAAACCAGCCAACCGGCGATCTGCATTTTCGTCCATACAAGGCTTCAAAAGGCGCCATCTGGATGGCTGAGTGATAGCTATTATTATAAGCAAATTCAATTAACGACAAATGCTCATCCCAGCTACCTCCAAAATCTAGCACATACGCTCGTAGCATGTCCTCGAGCGTCTGAATAGTGCGCTCAGCCTGTCCATCTGTCTGAGGGTGGAATGCTGTGCTCAAATTAATCTGCGCCCCCAGACCTCTCTGAAATGACTGCCAAAATCTAGCCGTAAATTGTGCTCCTCTATCTGAAATAATGGATACTGGTACTCCATGCAACCTGACTATTTCTCGGATATACAACTCCGCATAATCTTCGGCCGAGAAGGTAGTTCTTACTGGTAGGAAATGAGCTGATTTTGTCAATCTGTCAACTATCACCCATATAGAGTCATGTCTGTGTCTGGTACAGGGTAATCCTACTACAAAATCCATATTCACGGCTTCCCATTTCCAGAGAGGCACAGCTATGTCCTGAGTTAACCCGCCTGGTTTCTAATGTTCTACTTTTACCTGTTGGCAGTTAGGACACTAGGCTACAAATTCAGCAATTTCTCTTTTCATACCTGGCCACCAGTAGTTTTCTTTGATATCATGGTACATTTTTGTTGCGCCAGGGTGGAGAGAATAGCGGGCGCAATGTACCTCGTTCATAATCTGCTGGCGGAGCCCTGAAACATCTGGAACACAAAGGCGACCTTTACATAATAGCACTTCTTCCTCAGTTATCTGAAAATCTGGCGCTTTACCCTGCTGGATTCTGTCTTTGAGCTAGATTGGGTCAGGATCCTCATACTGCCGCTCTTTTACTTCCACAACTAATGATGACATGGCGGTGTTCTGAATTACCGCTCTGTTGTCCTCTGTGTCTGCTATACGAACGGCTAGGCTGGCTAATTGATGTATTTCTCTGACCAACTCCCGCTTCTCGGGCTGCAAATGCGCCAAACTTCCCATTGATTTACAGTTGAGAGCATCTGCTACTATATTGGCTTTTCCCGGATGATACAGAATGTCCACGTCATAATCTTTCAATAACTCCAACCAGCGACGTTATCGCAGATTCAACTCCCTCTGAGTGAAGATATACTGTAGGATCTTGTGATCTGTGAAAATATCCACATGGACGCCATTCAAGTAATGTCTCCACATTTTCAAGGCGTGGATCACTGCTGCTAACTCCAGGTCGTGGGTAGGGTAATTTTTCTCGTGTTTCGTCAGCTGTCTGGAAGCATACGCAATCACCTTACCATGCTACATCAACACACAACCCAACCCAATGCCTGATGCGTCGCAATACACTGAATAACCTTCTATACCTTCCGGCAATGCTAACACTGGGGCGGAGGTTAATCTGTCTTTTAACTCCTAGAAGCTCTGCTCGCATGCCTCTGTCCACTGAAACTTCACTGCCTTCTGTGTCAGCTTGGTCAGAGGTGTCGCTATAGTAGAGAATCCTTCAACAAATCTCCTGTAATATCCTGCTAATCCCAGAAAGCTACGGACTTCAGTCGGAGTGGTAGGCCTAGGCCATGATTTGACTGCTTCTATCTTCTACGTGTCAACCTGTATACCAGCATCCGACACAATATGCCCTAGAAAGGCTACTGAATTAAGCCAGAATTCGCACTTGGAGAACTTAGCATATAACTGGCGGTCCCTGAGAATCTAGAGCACTGTCCGTAAATGAGTCCGGTGATCTGCTTCGGAGCGAGAATATACCAGAATATCATCAATAAACACGATCACGAACAGGTCCAGGTATGGTCTGAAAATGCTATTCATCAGGTCCATGAATACTTCTGGGGCATTCGTTAACCCAAAGGACATAACTAGAAATTCAAAGTGTCCATATCGGGTCCTGAACACCGTTTTGGGAATATCTCTTTCGCGAACTCGAACCTGGTGATATCTGGACCGCAAGTCAATCTTAGAAAAGTATCTGGCCCCTTGTAGCTGATCAAACAAATCATCTATTCTGGGAAGCGGATACTTATTCTTTACTGTAACTTTGTTCAACTGCCAATAATCTATGCACATACGGAGCGAGCCATCTTTCTTCCTCACAAATAGAATCGGCGCACCCCATGGTGAAGTACTCGGCCTGATGAAACCTTTATCTAGCAAATCTTTCAACTGCAACTTCAACTCTATGAGTTCTGCAGGAGCCATACGATAAGGAGGAATGGATATAGGCTGAGTTCCTGGTAATAAATCAATAGCGAAATCTATTTCCCTCTCTGGGGGAATACCAGGTAACTCATCTACGAACACATCAGGGAACTCGTTCACCACCGAAACAGACTGGAGTGTCGGAGATTCTGCCCGAACATCCTAAACTCTGACTAGGTGGTAAATACATCCCTTAGTTATCAATTTCCTCGCCTGAAGGTAGGAAATAAACCTATCTTTTGGCGTAGCTGTGCTGCCTTTCCACTCCCGCACTGCTTCTCCTGGAAAGTGGAATCGGACCGTCTTGGTCCAACATTCAACATTGGCGTAGCATGGCACTAGCCAATCCATACCCATTATGGCATCGAAGTCTATCATTTCTAGCTCTACTAGATCTACCGTAGTCTGGCGGTCAGCAACCTCTACTCTACACCCTCGGTAAATTCTGGTAGCTACAATAGAGTCACCAATCGGCGTGGATACTGAAAAGGGCTGCTGCAATAATTCTCGTGCAATATTGAACTTTCGTGCCACAAATGGGGTAATATATGACAGAGTGAATCCTGGATCAATCAATACGTAAGCAGGGCATGAATAGATAGTCATCGTACCTGTCACTACATCTGGCGACGCCTCTGAGTCGTGTCTCCCTTGTAGTGCATAAGTACGATTTGAGCCCGTACCTGAACTGGAAGCTCCTGATCTACCTCGGCCTCTGCCTACTGAACCTGAAAGCCCACGCCCCACTGAGGCTGCTGGGGCTCGTGGCCCTGCGAATCCCCCGTCCTGACTATCTCTACTCCCCTGACCTCTGGTCGGACAATCTCTCATCCGATACCCCTCCTGTCCGCAAATATAACACCCAGTGGAGCCACATTTACAAGCTCCAGAGTATGGTCGATTAAAATAGGGACAGGGTGAGGGTGCAAATCTGCTCTGCTCTCCCCTTCTCTGCTGTGGGGAATCTACTGTTCTGGATCTGCCACTGGGCTTTGACTGCCCTCGACAAGCAGATCTACCTCGCTGCTGCTGCTGTGGTGGAGGTGGGGGTCTAGGGGGCCTGTCTGATAGTCGTGGTCTGGGTCCTCACTGAACTTCCCTTTACATCTCGTCTGATCTGTCTCTGCGGCGCTGTTCCTAACTGGTCTGTCTACTATTCTGTTGCCGCTATCTAAGACCCTCAATGGTCTGAGCAAAGGCCTATACTCGGGCGATATCCATATCCTCTCGTAACGTAGCCGTCATACATGCCTCAGTATATTTCGAGTTCAGACCCATAATAAATCTGTGAACTCTAGCTGGCATAGTATCAACAAATGCTAGAGCATAACGGGCTAAGGAGTCAAACTGTAAAGCATACTCGCGTACGCTCCTCGCCCCCTACTCCAGATGCAAACACTGATCCATCCAGGCTTGCCGGATCTCTCGTGGCAAGTAACGGTCCAGGAAGGCCTCCGAGAAGCTGGTCCAGGTCGTAGGGGTAACATCTCTCCCTCGAGACCTTTCCCAACTCTCGTACCATAGTACTGCTATGTCCCGCAACCGAAACACTGCCAACTCAACAGACTCTGAAGGGGTCACATGCATAACCCGAAAAATTCTCTGCATCTGATCTAGAAAGTCCTGAGGGTCCTCTGCCTGATCTGACCCAGTGAACTGTGGAGGACCTAGTGCCAAAAATTCCCTGACCCTGGAACTACCTGGCCCACCTGAAGGCTCTGCTGCTACAGGTGGCACTGACTGGCGTTGTGTGGCCATCATTTGTGCCAACATAACTACAGCGCTACGAACCTCCTGATCTGATGGTGAAGGCACAGGAGCTATCGGGGGCGGTGTATTGCCCAACGGCTCCTGATGTGAGGGGGACTACTGAGAGGTCTATGATGAAGCCTCTATATCGTCTCAGATCGGGCTGACTCTGACTGAAGCTGAGGCATCCTGCTGGTGCCTTGTCCTGCTGCTGTGTCTAACCTCCTGCCTGTGGCAGGGTGTCGCTGATCTGCCATTCTGATCTGTAGACAAAGGATACAATAAGTTTTAGAAACCCAACCCTATAATTTACTGCTCTATAGCACGACTGAATGAGAAAAAAGAGCAACCATCCTATCATGCCTCGCATCCTCCTTCCTATAGTATGTGGTGCACAACACATCCATAGACAAGACTCTACTTAGCACGGCTTGCAGACTCCCTGGGACACGACCTGCTCTGATACCAAGTTTGTCACGCCCCGCCTTGGGGGGTATGACTGGCACCTGGTAGGATCTAGACTGCTAACTGGTGAGCCTAAGCATAACTGGTGCCTTGCTAGCGCTAACTTAGATTTCTGGAAACAACAGGCTATATAACGACTGTAAACACAGTCTCCGGCCAACTGGGCCTATAGCCACCTGTATAAAACTTCAGCTAACGAGAAACATACTTACAAAGGGGGAAACCTATGCGGGCCGACAAGGCCACCATGCCGTCTAGTTATCTGTAACTCAATAATGGAAATACTGGACAGCTACGTGACCGACAAGGTCACCACTACTATCAAACTATGTCCCCATGCGGCCAACATAAAAAAAAGGATACTACACAGCCATACAACAGCACGGCCTCACACGACCGGCTCAACTGACCACAAGGAGACAATATATACAATCTGCAAGCCTCTATGAGTGATAATAGAAATGATTGGGCCAGGGCCCCGACCTACCCAAACTGTACGTCAAAAGGAAAAGAGCTACACCTCTGGATATCAGACTCCGAATGACAGGAGCCGACGACTCAATAGTTGATCGGAATCATGAGGGATCGCCTCCTCGTCTATGAGTACCTGCAGGCAAGTAATGCAGCGCCCCACTGGGCATCAGTAGCACTAGTACCGAGTATGCAAAGCAACTGAACATAACTGAATAAAAATAACATAACTAGAAATTCTGAATAGCAGGAGATAACTGAATCTGAAGAGCTGATAGGAACTAGATCAAACCTTTCTGCACTGATAGGCAGGAGCGTGTCTGTAGTCACGGCGGCCTGCTGTCTATTAACTAGTATATATATAAAGCACATAAATACATATACATTTAGCAAGCAAGAGCCAATACGAACCCCCATAAGTCGGATGGCGCCAAGCAAGAAAACAATCTATATACCCCTACCCGGGTCAAAACCAGCCAAAAATAAGTCACTCCACTCATCTACTCACTCGGAGCTCCTCTACCGACCCCCTGGGTCTCCGGCTTGGGCCATAGTCTCCGATACAAATAACCGTGTCTGAGTCCGGAGGACTCCTGTGCAGACAGTAATAGATAGGGTCTGGTTCCCTAGAACTCTCCTCAGGGCTATTTGAAACCGAAGCTGCACCTGTAATAAGATCTGTAACTGTAACTGTATCTGAATCTATTCCCTGGGCGCTTGCGCACAGCAGGGCTATCTGTACTGTAATGCTGATCAGCCTGATATAGGGAAAGCTTCATCCCATCTTCGTCCAAACTGGGGACGGCATACCACTCCTTGGAGTGACGTAAACCCACCCGCTCAGTGGGCGACACGATTACCAACCTAGGGGCGGCGAGGACGCTCAATAAGGTGCCCTCACGCCACATCAAGTCTCAACAAACAAATAGCACATATAAATAGCAAACATGTATAACTGAAAAGACTATCTGAAATCTAACTTCTTATTCTGATCTATTTCTATACTGAACTGATTCTTTACTGATTATACTGATTCTGAAATCTTTCTTTAACTATTGGCTAATCTGTAGCCAATATTCCATCTGTCTGAATGGCCAGTCTATAGCCATAAAACTATCTGTCTATCTGATTTTACTTTATTAGCTTTTATTCCGAAAATCTGTATCTTTTTATTCTACAACATGCTTTCTAATAATACAATAAGCTATATTGAATCTGGAATGCTAACTCGCCCTCTGGCGCATGCTTTACTAACTTTTGGACTGAATACGATACGGTAACACAACTCAGAATCTATTAGACTTACTTAATTCTCAACATTCAACTCTGAGAGTTTCAAATACGGAGTTTACTATGATTTACCAAGCTAAGACTTACTAACTTGCCGAAGAACAACTTCACGTACCTTAACCTCAAGTTATCCGACTGTAGGATGAGGCTCGGTCAGTACTCCAGCTATTTCTCCTAACTGCATTCATATATACATCAATTAGTACTAAATACAACATTATTCTGAAAGAAAACATCACTTTCGATATAATTATAGCCTAAAATTAGGCTTATCGAAAGACGGTCGAAAACTTGCTATTTTCCGGAGATCCAGAAGGGAGAAGTATTCACTTTACGGCTAGGAGCACATAGACACTAGTTTGGAGAAATTCCACTGACCTTAGCCCGGTAGCATGACGATTCATCGGCCATATTTCGTGAAACAAAATCCGTAGGAATGCTCCCTGCTGCTAAATACCTCGGTATCTGGAGTTAATTTAGATTTGGACTACGTTTGGCAGCGTAATCGGGTGATAATATATTAACCCTCTTCGTCTCTCTCTGTTTGCTGCGTTTTCTCTGGAAATTATAAGGGATGAACTGATTTAAAACCAAAGTGGGGCTTTATATACTTGGGCCTAGATAGGCCCAACGTGTCATGAAGCCAACGCGGTGGCCCTGCCTCTGTGACACTCTGCCATCGCGGAGGGGCTCTGCCCCGTCTCCTTCCGTGATGGTTCGACAGGCTACTCGTCTGATCCTTTCCCAGGCCTTTTCCTAGAACGTATGGCTTTCAAATATGCTCAACCAACGTGTGAATAGGCTATCTAGGTGGCGGGAATCATACGGGGTGTAACACCAGATTTTAGTATACAGTTATGATCCTCAGTTAGTACCTACATTACATTGTTACAGTTATTATCAGTGTTTATCGGCTTAGTTGTGTATTCTACTATTTTTACCTACATCTTGCATACTTGGTTCATTCAAAGTGTTGATGCATATTTTCTATGTTGTATCGTATTATGATACAGGGGCAGGTTCTTAGCCACAACATCGTCAGTAGTTCCTTCAGATGATTTCAGCCGCTCTATCTTGGTGAATCCTCATCTTTCTAGGACAGGGGATTTAGTTTATTTCAATTTTCTTATTTTCAGACTTTAGAGTTAGCTGAGGGCTTGTCCCAATAACTTGCCAATTCTTAGGTGGCTTTTAGACACAGTTTTGTTTAGTATTTATTAGATATATTTTCTTTTCTTTGAAAAAGTGTTATTCAATTATGTTTATACAGCTTCTGCTTTTATTCAATTCAGTATACTAGTGTGATGTTAAGCCATGGGCTAGATTGGGGTCACTTGTGGCGCCAAGTATTGTGTTTCGTCCATGGGATAGACTCGGGTCATTACAAACTTGGTATCAAAATCCTAGGTTTAGAATATCGTAGGATGTCTGAAAGTCGCATCGAGTAGAGTCCTTTTCATGGGTGTGAAATGCGCCACACTTATGACTGGGAGGCTACAAGGCGTTATTAGGATATTTACCTTTTGTTCAAAATATTTATCATGCATAGAGCTGATGTCAAAAACATCCTCGTTATCTGTACTCTACTCTTTTCAGATAACGATGCCTCCAAATGAGGAAATGAAAAAAGGACCAGGAACACTAACCAGCTATCCCCACCAGCTCTAGTAGTCCCTCAGGATGATCAAGTGTCCTCCGCTGAATTTAGAGCGGCGGTTCAGATTCTGGATCAAGCTATGACTAATCAAGTGAACCAGCTAGTGGTGCCTGTCAATGCTAATGGGTCTACTGTTGAGCCCGCAAGTGTACGGGTCATACAAGTAATATAGTGGCTCTTTTTAAGAGCCGGATGTCGAACCCGCAGGGATTGGACCAATTCAGCTAACTATCAAGTTAAAGTGTGATATTAAATGCCGCAAGTGTTGATTATAGACTTTTTTGAGAAATTTAATTAATTCTAGATGTGGTCAACGAAATACTCTGAATTCATTCAAGGAGCAACTAGAGTTAAAGTCGGATAATCATGCGATACTACGATTTGCAATGGTTTAAGTATGAAACTATCAATTGTCATCTCACATAATTAAAATTGCATGTTCATGGTCTTTCGATCCTCTAAACACGACAAACTAGCGTCACAACTACATCGTTTAGTGGTGATGTGACATGTTAATTCGTGGGCAATTCAATTACGTGGATGTGGTTTACGTGGATGTGATTAGGGACTCTCGTACTTCTAATCATTTAACTCAACTTAGTTTCACAACTACTTCTTCGAGTGGTGGAGTGACTTTTCTAAGTTAATTCATGTTCTCATCCCGTTTTATCAACCAAGCAAGGCAAATTAGGTATAATTTCTTATCCTAACCGCGAAGTATATCGTGAGATACAAACTTGCTTCCTACATTCTTTTGTTCTTTCCTAGGTTTTCTTTCTCAAGCATTTCCCTAAGCTTAACATGTGTGTTTTCATGGTGATCAATCATAAAACAACCATAATTAAGAATGCAAGACAAAACAACAATCAATAACTTAATTCCAAAACAAATTCGTAAAAACACAATCATAACTTATGGCTTCAACCCTCGAAGAAGGGTTCTAGCCACTCAAGTTCATAAAATTACAAGAAAACATTGTTAAAGTAACATACTTACAAGAATTGGTAGAACAGAAGATGAAATTGACGAACCCTAGGTGAGTTCTCCCACTTCTCCCTTCACTCCTAGGTGGTTTTTCATAATAAAATCGTGACAAAATGTTTTTAGGAGCTAAGGGACCTATTTATAGTAAATGTGAGGTATATAAAATTATTCTCGGCGTGAAATAGCTCCGTGTCACGGAGGTTATCACGCCAATATGCCTCTGTGACACGGAGGCATCGCGTAGGCAATCTGGAAATCAAAACAGTCGCCAAGCAGCAGCTGTCCGCATTGGCAGCGTGTCACGCTGCTTGTGCAGCATGCTTGAGGGCATGTCACGGCCCTTGTCGCGCAGCCTGCCTATCGTGGCACGTTGCCAACGCGCAGTTGGGCTGTTTCGCGCATCCTCCTTGCCGACGTTCGCATTTTACTTCCGATTCCATGCCTCCACTTCACCAACTCATAGATTAGTTCCTAAAAATTATTTTAAACCTACAAAAACAAGAACTAATCATGTTGGTTAGTATATATATTCACATTTAGATAAAAATACATGAGAATCCATATAATTAAGTCGATAAACAAGACAAAACTAAGTTATAAAGAATCACTCGAGCATGCTATTTTGCCCGAGATCATCTACAGCTGCGGCCAGAGTATAGGATTTCACATGAATGAATCCCCCAGCTTATCACGAATCTAAGGTAGAGGAAGACCCAGAGTTCATAGATGAGATCCAGAAAATCGCGCAAATCATGGGTGTCACTACTAGAGAGAGTGCTGAATTGGCTGCCTACCAGCTGAAAGGGGTGGCTCAGATCTAGTACACGTAGTGGAAGGGGGGAAGGCCGAATGGAGTAGGCCCAATAGAATGAGATGAATTTGTGACGACATTTTTAGATAGGTTCCTTCCTCGAGAGCTGAGGGAAGCTACGACTGCCAAATTCATGAACCTGAGGCAGAACAACATGATGGTGGAGGAGTATGCACTGAATTCTATCGAGATATGCTCCTAAAATGGTCGCTGATCTGAGGGCTTGTATGCTCAAGTTCATTACAAGAGTTTCGTACTTGGTGCTTAAGGATCGCAGAACTACGATGTTGATCAAAGACATTGACCCTCCAGTCTCATTATTCATGCCCAGCAGATAGAGGCAGAAAAGTTGAAGGATATAGAGAGGGAAAAAAAGAGGGCGAGAAAAGAACAGTTTGAGTATGGCCAGCCGAGATCGGGTGGGGGTAGTCGGTCACAATAGCAATAGCAACAATAAGTACCTCCAGTACCCTCGTCAGCCAGTGCCTATTCTTTTCGATCCCGTAAAGACCGAAAGGGTGGGGCATCAGGCTCCTAGTCCTAGAGTCACGTCTCCAGTAGCCGCATGTCTCCAGCAGCTACACATTTTCAGCCTGCCGTAAATGTGGCAAGAATCACCCTAGAGAGTTTCGTTTGGGCATTGAGGACACAGATTGAGAGATTATCCATCAACAAGATGGGGTAAGACCAAATCCACTACCTCTGCAAATCTAGAAGGTCTTCCAGCTTAGTAGGTAACTACTTCTACTTCATGTACGGGTGGCGTCTAGCGCCAAAATCGCTTCTATGCTTTGTCTTCTCATCGGGATCAGGAGAACTCACCTGATGTGATTAAGGGTATGTTGTGCCTTTTCCATATTGATGTATATTCCTTGTTAGATCTAGGAGCCACATTTTCCTTCATGAATCCATACACTTTTGTTCAGTTTGATATTAGTCCAGAAGTCCTCTCAGAATCATTTTCAATTTCTACTCCGGTCGGTGAGTCAGTTAGAGCCAGCGGGGTATATAGATGTTGCCCAGTCTTAGTGTTGAGTAAAGTTATTCTAGCTGATCTCGTAGAGCTATACATGGTATACTTTGACCTCATTCTTGGAACGTATTGGTTACATTCCTTTTATACCTCAGTCGATAGCAGAACTAGAGTTGTCAGGTTTCAGTTTCCTAACGAGCCAATCTTAGAATGGAACGATAGTGTTTCAGTGCCTAAGGGTCGGTTTATTTCCTAACTTAAGGTCTAGAAAATGATTTCCAAGGGTTGAATTTATCACTTGGTTAGGGTCAGGGATTCCAGTTTTGAGACCCCGACTATTCAGTTAGTTCTAGTTGTTAGCGAATTTCCTAACTTCTTTCCCGAAGATCTTCCCGGAGTCCCTCCCAAGTGGGAGATAGACTTTGGCATAGACCTTCTTCCAGAAACCCAACCCATCTCTATTCCTCCTTACAGAATGGATCCAGCTGAGCTTAAGTAGTTGAAGGAAAAGCTGAGAGACCTTCTAGATAAGGGCTTTATAAGACCTAGTATCTCTCCATGGGGTGCTCTAGTGTTATTCGTGCGAAAAAAAGATGGTACGCTCAAAATGTGCATCGACTACCATCAATTGAACAAAGTTACAGTCAAGAATAGCTATACTCTTCTCAGTATTAACGACTTGTTCGATCAGCTTCACAGAACTAGTTTCTTCTCCAAGATAGACTTCAGATCGAGATACAACCAGCTCAGAGTCAAGGAATGTGACATTCTGAAAACAGTTTTAAAAAATTGGTATGGTTACTATGAATTCGTGATTATGTCTTTTGGACTAACCAATGCTCCTGTAGCCTTTATGGATCTGATGAACAGGGCATTCAAGCAGTACCTGGACACATTCGTCATTGTATTCATAGATGACATCTTGATATACTCCAGGGATGAGAAAGATCATTCTAACCACTTAAGAATAGTGTTGCAGACACTCAGAGATGTTGTTTGCTACATTTAATAAGTGTGAATTCTGGTTGAAGTCAGTGGCTTTCCTTATTCATGTGGTCTTAGGTGAGGGTATTTAGGTAGATTCTCAAAAGATAGCAGTGGTAAAAGATTGGCCAAGACTCACTTCCCATCAGATATCAGGAGTTTCTTGGGTTTATCCAGTTATTACTGGTAGTTTGTAGATGGTTTTTCTTCCATTGCATCCCTTTTGACCAAACTAACTCAGAAAAGGTAAAGTTTCTGTGGTTAGATGCTCGTGAGAAGAGTTTCCAAGAGTTGAAGACTTGACTCACTACTACTCTGGTTTTGACCTTGCCAGAAGGAACATATAGGTTCATAGTCTATTGTGATGCTTCCTGAGTTGGCCTCGGTTGCGTCCTGATGCAGCGGAGTAAGGTGGTAGATTATACCTCCAGACAGCTCAAGGTTCATAAGAATAACTATCCAACTCATGATCTTGAACTGGCGTCAATGGTATTTTCTTTGAAGATATGGAGGCATTACCTCTATGGAGTTCAAGTGGATATTTTCACTGACCACAAGAGCCTTATATATGTGTTCAGTCAAAAGGACTTAAACCTTTGTTAGAGGAGGTAGCTGGAATTATTGAAAGATTATGACATGAGTGTGCTATACCACCCAAGAAAGGCCAATATGGTGGTTGATTCCTTAAGCAAGAAGTCCATAGGAAGCGTTGCTCATGTTGGAGAGGGCATAAGAGAACTGACAAAAGATATCCACAAGTTAGCTCAGTTGGAGGTGCAGTTAGTTGATTTAGTTGAGAGAGGAGTTGTAATTCAAAGTGTGTCAGAATCCTCACTAGTGGTAGATGTAAATCCAAAGAAGTACGAAGACCCCATCTTACTCAAATTAAAGGAAACAGTTCTAAGGAGGTGGAGGCTTTCTCCAAAGGGGAAGTTGGTGTACTTTGATACCAGGGCAAATTGTGTGTTTCAGAGACAGATGACTTAAGATAGCGAATACTGGCAGAAGCACACAGCTCCAGCTATTTTATTCATCCAGGTGTCACTAAGAGATATCGTGACCTATGAGAAATCTATTGGTGGAACAACATGAAGAAGGACATTGCAGAGTTTGTATTTAAGTGTCCAAACTGCCAACAGGTTAAAGTTGAACATCAGAGGCCTGGGGGTATGACTTAGGATATCAGTATTCCTACTTGGAAGTGGGAGGAGGTGAATTTGGACTTCATCATAGGTTTACCTTGTACACACCGACAACATGATTCAATTTGGGTGATTGTGGACTGGATGACTAAGTCAGTATATTTTCTACCAGTTCAGGCTACAAACTTAGCTGAGGATTATGCTAGAATGTACATCTGGGAGTTAGTTAGACTACACGGAGTTCCCTTGTCCATCATTTCAGATAGAGGTACTCAGTTTACCTCTTCTAGAAATCATTTAAGAAGGGACTTAGCACCCAGGTCAAGCTCAGCACAACTTTCCACCCACAGATAGATGGACGAGCTGAGCATACTATTCAAACCTTGGAATACATATTGAAGGCGTGTGTAATTGATTTCAAGGGAAGTTGGGATAATCATCTACCTCTCATTGAATTTGCATACAACAACAGCTACCACTCCAGTATCCAAATGGCGCTGTTTGAGGCATTGTATGGTAGGAGGTATAGATCTCCTATAGGATGGTTCGACCATAATAGGACCATACTCAGTTCATGAGGCTATGCAAAAGGTTCATCTTATCAGGGAAAGCTAAAAAACAGCTTAGAGCCGACAGAAATCCTATGTAGATGTGAGGAGAAGAGAGCTAGAGGTCACTGTGGATGATTGGGTTAATCTGAAGATTTCACCTATGAAAAGGGTGGTGAGGTTTGGGAAGAAAGGAAAACTCAGTCCGAGATATATTGGACCTTACAGAATCCTGAGACGCATTGGCAAGGTGGCTTATGAGTTAGAATTACCTGCAGAGTTAGCATCAGTGCACCCAGTCTTCCATGTGTCAATTTCATAAGTTGAGGAACAAGGATGTCATGACCTGAACATAGCCCCAGATTGAGATACTAGACAAAGAACTCCGAGAGGCTCCAAGTCGACCCATGACATGAACGTGCTATATAAACTCAACATAATAATGTAGATGTCTAACATGTAAAATAGAGGAAGTCTGGAAATCTGATAACATCGAATATCTGAATACATAACGGCAATTTGAAAGTGAAAACACACTATGTCTGATAAGCCTCTACATACTGATGAGTTGATGGACAAGACCCCAACTAACTCACTAAAGATTGAAACTGAAAATACTGAATACAACTGATAAAAAAGGTCCTCGAAGGATGAGGACTCACCAACTCTGGCTGAGAGATGCTAACTCTGAGGATCTGGCTAACGGCGGGACTAAATCTGAATATCCGAGCTTGTATCATGAAACGATATAACATAGAGTATACGGTTAGTACATGGAATGTATCGAGTATGCAAGGTAAGTAAGACCGCTATGTAAGTAAAGATCAGGATTCATGCATATCATAAAATATTTCGTCATAAGATTCTGAGAGTAGGGTTGGCATGCTAGTATCTGAGAACATGATTTAAACATAACTGAATATCATAACTGAATTGAATGATCTAAAGCTGAAACTGATTATTCATAAGTAAAATTGAATATTTGGGTCGAACCTGCTGAAAACATAATAGCATGAATGATGAACATGGATAACTGAAATCATGAGGAACAATGGGAGACTTTTCATATAACCGACATTACCATGATAGAGCTTACGTGTGTTATACCCCGTAGAATTTCCGTCACCTAAATGACCTATTCGCACGTTGGTTAAGCATATTTGAAAGCCATACGTGCTAAGGAAAGGCCCGGGAAAAGATCGAACGAGAAACCTGTCGAACCATCGCGGAAGGAGCCGAGGCAGAGCCCCTCCGCGATGGCAGCGTGTCACGGAGGTGGAGCCTCCGCGTTGGCTCCGTGACACGTTGGCCTTGTCCAGGCCCAAGTATATAAAACCCCACTTCGGTTTTAAATCATTTATACACTTATATTTCCAGTAAAACAGAGAGTAATCAGCAGAGAGAAGATAAGAACGAAGAAAAGGTATTATAATTTATGTCCGATTACGCTGCTAAACGTTGTCCAAACTCAAATTAACTCCAGATACTGAGGTATTTAGCAACAGAGAGCATTCCTACGGATTTAGTTTCGTGAAATACGGCCGACGAATCGTCGAGCTACCGAGCTAAGGTAAGTGGAATTGCTCTAAATTAGTGTCTATGTGTTCCTAGCTGTGAAGTGAATATTTCTCCCTTCTGGACCGCTGGAAAATAGCGAGTTTTCGACCGTCTTTCGATAAGCCTAAGTTTAGGCTATAAACTATATCGAAAGTGATGTTGCTCTTTACAATAAAGCTGTATTTAGTATTGATTGACATATTTATGAATGCAGTTGGGAGAAATAGTTGAAGTACTGGCCGAGCCACGTCCGACAGCCGGAAAGTTCAAGGATAAGGTATGTAAAGTTAGTTTCCTCGGCAAGTTAGTAATCTTGGCACAGTACAGTAATTTAAAGACCAGTAGAATACTCAGAAGCCATGTTTGACGTTTACTATGAATGATGGTACGATACTAGAAACATTATGTTATGATCAGCGCGAGACTTGCTAGCACGATATAGATTCTAATATAAGTGTTAAGAACTGCACAACATGCTCAGTATGTGATGTGACACAGAATGTTAGGATATCATTGTATTCAGTTGAAATCCAGTAAACCAATGTAATATCTGTAAGACATCTCAGAAATAGAATGATAAGTTAAAATGAAGTCGAAAGCATGTTAGGACTAGTAGATCATGTTACTATAGAAACTCAGTACACAGTATAGTTTTCAGCAGAAATACTATATCATGTTCAGCATTAGACTCAGTACAGTATGGCGGAAGATTATATTTGTATATATATATACCATTATCAGTTTCAGCATGTATTGAATACGTACATATCACTATCACTAGTTCAGCATACAGTATGTACAAACACTTTATTATCATTAGCTTCAGTATGTGGTATATGCAGATAGTACTACTAGTTGAGACCGTTGTATTGTTTGGGGTTGGATTACCTAGCATCCATGACCGCCCAGGGTTAATAGCTGTATCGACTCGTCCGCCAGAGGATGAGGATACGTCACTCTATGGAGTGGCATGCCGTCCCGTAGGGGACGAAGATGGGATGCCAGTTTTCCCCATATTGTGCCTTGGTCGGCCCTTATACACCCTCGTCGAGCGGATACGCCCGGGGTGTTGATTCAGGAGTCCTCCTGACTCAGGTACAGTTATAGTCAGGGGCTCAGCAAGCCCAAGTGCATACCCAGGGGACCGGCGGGATGCTTATAGCTATTATTGGAGATGGGATGACCGGGGTAAGGGTATAGATTGCGTGTTGGTTGTACCTCCCGGCTTATGGGGGCCAGGTAAGGTTTGTATGTGCTATGTATGTTGTGATATGTTATGCTGTGTTATAATAGATACGAGTAGATCGACAGTAGAACGATAAATCCTCAGGTATGACTCCTACTCCTTCCAGTATAATCAAGAGAAGGTATGACTTGCATTATCATACAGTTAACCTATTCTCTCTACTTCAGTTTCATCAGTTATATTATTGTTTTTAGATATTTCTTTCAGTTATCGCTTTACATACTCAGTACCAGCGGTACTGATGCCCGGTGGGGCGCTGCATTACTTGCCTGCAGGTACTCATAGACGAGCAGGCGATACTACGTGATTCCTGTCAGCGATCGAGTGTTCAGCTCCTGTAATCCGGAGACTGAATTCCAGAGGTGTATTTCATTTTCTTTTGTTGTATAGTACGGGTAGGCCGGGGCCCTGTCCCGATCATTTCTATTGTTATTCCTAGAGGCTTGCAGTCTGTATATATTTCCCTGTGGTCAGATGAGCCGGTCGTGTGAGGCCGTGCAGTTGTATAGCTATTAGAACTTGTGTTTCCTTTATGTTGGTCGTGTGGGGCCATAGTTCGACAGTAGTGGTGACCTTGCCGGTCACGTAGCTATTCAGTACTTCATGGTTAAGTTATAGATAACTAGACAGCATAGTGGCCTTATCAGCCCGCATAGGTTTCCCTATATTGACATGTTTCTGGTCAGCTGTTAGTACAGGTACAGGAGGCTGTAGGCCAATGGGCCGGGGGCTGTGTTTACAGCCGTTATATAGCCCTTTGTTTCCAGAAATGTGATTTAGAGCCAGCCAGGCACCAGATGCGCCCAGGCTTAGCAGTCCAGCAGTTCAGGTCCTAGTAGGGCACCAGGTGCCAGTCATACCCCCCAAGGCGGGGTGTGACAAACTTGGTATCAGAGCAGGTCATATCCCAGGGAGTCTACAAGCCGTGCTATGTAGAGTCCCGTCCATGGATGTGTTGTGCACCACATACTATGGGTAGGAGGCTGCAAGGCATGATAGGATGGTTGTCTTTTATTCTTATTCAGTCGTGCTGTAGAGCGGTACAATATAGGGTTGAGTCCCTAAAAGCTTACTATATTCTTTGGTTACAGATAATGTCAGACCAGCGACATCCTATCACAGGTCGGAGCTTAGATATTGCAGCAGGGGAAGGCACCAGCAGGATGCCTCACCCTCATTTAGAAATAGCCCGATCAGAGGGTACTACAGAGGCATCGTCCCAGCCTTCTCAGCAGTCTCCATCACATCAGGAGCCGCTTGGGGCGACACTACCTTCAGCAGTCCCTATACCGACACCTTCCGACCAGGAGGTTAGGAGTGATGTAGTTATGTTAGCACAGATGATGGCTGCTCAGCGTCAGCCAATGCCGTATACAGTTGCGGAGTCATCAGGAGGGCCCGGTAGTTCGAGGGTCCGAGAGTTCTTAGCTCTGAATCCCCCACAGTTTACAGGTATGGACCGGACAGAGGACCCTCAGGATTTTCTGGATCAAATGCAGAGAATCTTCAGGGTTATTCATGACACGCCTATAGAATCAGTTGAGTTGGCAGCATTTCGATTACGGGACATCGTCGTGTTATGGTATGAAAGCTGGGAAAGGTCCCGAGGGAGAGATGTTTCCCCTCCCACCTGGTCCAGCTTTTCAGGAGCTTTTCTGGATCACTATTTGCCGCGGGAGATTCGACAGGCTTGGGTAGACCAGTTCCTGCATCTGGAGCACGGGGCCATGAGTGTTCGGGAATATTCCTTGCGGTTTGATTCTTTGGCTCAATATGCACCGGCCTTTGTTGATACCATGGCGTCCAGAGTACACTGCTTTATCATGGGGTTGAATCTAGAATATGTTGAGACTTGTATTACAGCCACACTGCGAGAGGACATGGACATTGCTCGAATTCAGGCATTTGCCCAGAATATTGAGGGCATCAGACAGCGACATCGGGAGATCAGAAGGGTCAATCAGGAACAGCGTCACCGGGACAGGCCAGTTGAGTTACAGAGGTAGGCCCGAGGAGGACCCAGTCCACGATTGTTAGACAGACCGCCCAGGTCCCCGCCTCCGCCACAGTCGCAGGGGGGTAGATTCAGTCGCAGGGGGCAGTCAGAGACTGGTAGAAGCTCGCAGATGGCAGATTCACTATTACAGAGGAGGGCGGAGCAGAGTAGGTATACCCTACCACTTTTCCCTATACGCAGTCGACGCCATCCTGGAGCATGCAGGTATGGTTCCACCGCATGTTATATTTGTGGCCAAGAAGGGTATTTGATGAGAGATTGCCCAGCCAGAGGCCGAGAGGACCGAGATAGACAGGATAGGGCATCTGCAGGGTCACGAGCCACAGCATCCTCGACTGGGCGCAGGCCCTCAGTTTCAGCAGGCAGGGGTCGGGGCAGATTCGGGGCCTCCAGTACAGGTGCGGGTCTAAGCCGCACATATGCTTTACCAGGGAGGCAAGATTCAGAAGCGTCTCCTGATGTTGTGACAGGTATGCTAACTATCTGCTCACACCCTGCTTATGTGTTGATTGATCCAGGGTCTACTTTGTCCTACATTACTCCATTTGTGGCACGAAAGTTTAGTATTGCACCAGAATTATTGCAACAGCCCTTTTTAGTATATACGCCCGTCGGTGACTCTATCACAGCTAATCGAATCTACTGCGGGTGTACAGTAGAGGTTGCTGACCATTAGACCACAGTAGATCTAGTCGAGTTAGAAATGATAGACTTCGATGCCATAATTGGTATGGGTTGGTTAGTACCATGTTTTGCCAACGTTGAATGTTGGACCAAGACGGTCCGATTCCACTTCCCGGGAGAAGTAGTGCGGGAGTGGAAGGGCAGCACTGCTACGCCAAAAGGTAGGTTTATTTCCTACCTTCAGGCGAGAAAGTTGATATCTAAGGGATGTATTTACCATCTGGTCAGAGTCCAGGATGTCCAAGCAGAATTTCCGACGCTCCAGTCTGTTCCAGTGGTAAATGAATTCCCTGATGTATTCCCAGATGAGTTACCTGGTATTCCCCCAGAAAGGGAAATAGACTTTGCTATTGACTTGTTACCAGGTACTCAGCCGATATCAATTCCTCCCTATCGTATGGCTCCGGCAAAACTCAGAGAATTAAAGGAGCAGTTGAAAGATTTATTGGATAAAGGTTTCATCAGACCGAGTACTTCACCGTGGGGTGCGCCAGTTTTATTTGTGAGAAAGAAAGATGGCTCGCTCCGAATGTGCATAGATTACCGACAATTAAACAAAGTTACAGTAAAGAACAAGTACCCGCTTCCCAGAATTGACGACTTATTTGATCAGTTGCAGGGAGCCAGATACTTTTCTAAGATTGACTTGCGGTCTGGATATCACCAGGTCCGAGTACGTGAGAGAGATATTCCTAAGACAGTGTTCAGGACCCGGTATGGACATTTTGAATTTCTAGTCATGTCCTTCGGGTTAACGAATGCCCCGACAGTCTTCATGGACCTGATGAACAGTATTTTCAAACCTTTCCTGGACTTGTTCGTGATAGTGTTCATTGATGACATTCTGGTGTATTCCCGTTCTGAAGCAGATCACCGGACTCATTTGCGGACAGTGCTCCAGATTCTCAGGGACCGTCAGTTGTATGCTAAATTTTCTAAGTGTGAATTCTGGCTTAACTCAGTGGCCTTTTTAGGGCATATCATGTCGGATACTGGTATACAGGCAGACAAGCAGAAAATAGCAGCAGTTAAGTCATGGCCTAGGCCTACCACTCCGACTGAAGTCCGTAGCTTTCTGGGGTTGGCAGGATATTACAGGAGGTTCGTTGAAGGGTTCTCGACTATTGCGGCACCTCTAACCAAATTGACATAGAAAGCAGCAAAGTATCAATGGACAGAGGCATGGGAGCAGAGCTTCCAGGAACTGAAAGACAGATTAACCTCCGCCCCAGTATTGGCATTGTCGGAAGGCACAGAAGGTTATTTAGTCTATTGCGACGCTTCATGTGTCGGGTTAGGTTGTGTGTTGATGCAGCATGGTAGAGTAATTGCATATGCTTCCAGACAGCTAAGGAAACATGAAAAGAATTACCCTACCCACGACCTGGAATTGGCCGCAGTAATCCACGCCTTAAAGATGTGGAGGCATTACCTGTACGGCGTCCATGTTGATATTTACACAGATCATAAAAGCCTACAGTACATCTTCACTCAGAGAGAGTTGAATCTGCGGCAACGCCGCTGGTTGGAGCTGTTAAAAGATTATGATGTAAATATTCTGTATCACCCGGGAAAAGCTAATGTTGTAGCAGATGCCCTGAGCCGTAAGTCAATGGGGAGTTTGACGTATTTGCGACCTGAGAAACGGAAGTTAGCCAAAGAAATTCATCAGTTAGCTGGTTTAGCCATTCGAGTAATGGAAACAGAAAATAATAGAGCAGTAATTCAGAATTCTGCTGTGTCATCATTAGTTACAGAGGTAAAAGAACGACAGTACGAGGACTCTGATTTAGTCCAGCTCAGAGATAGAATTCAGAAAGGTAAGGAGTCAGATTTCCAAATGACGGAGGATAATGTGCTACACTGCAAGGGTCGCCTCTGTGTCCCGAATGTTTCAGGGCTTCGTGGGCGGATCATGAATGAGGTACATTACGCTCGCTATTCCCTTCATCCAGGAGCAACGAAGATGTACCACGACATCAGAGACATCTACTGGTGGCCAGGTCTGAAAGCTAAGATCATTGAATTTATATCTAGATGTTCTAACTGTCAGCAGGTGAAAGCAGAGCACCAGAAGCCGGGCGGTTTGACACAAGATATAACGGTGCCTATGTGGAAATGGGAAATGATAAACATGGATTTTGTAATAGGGTTACCCCATACCAGACGCAGAAATGATTCCATTTGGGTAATAGTTGACAGGCTGACAAAATCAGCTCATTTCCTGCCAGTGGGGGCTACCTTCTCAGCTGAGGATTATGCCGAATTATATATCAGAGAAATAGTTAGATTGCATGGAGTGCCAGTATCCATTATTTCAGATAGGGGAGCACAGTTCACAGCTAGATTCTGGCAGTCGTTTCAGAAAGGTTTGGGAACGCAGATTAACTTGAGCACAGCATTCCATCCTCAGACAGATGGGCAGGCTGAACGTACAATTCAGACGCTCAAAGATATGCTACGAGCGTGTGTGCTAGATTTTGGGGGTAGCTGGGATGAGCATCTTTCGTTAATTGAATTTGCTTATAACAATAGCTATCATTCAGCCATCCAGATGGCGCCTTTCGAGGCATTATACGGGCGAAATGTAGATCGCCGATGGGTTGGTTTGAAATAGGAGAATCAGCATTGGTTGGCCCAGACATTGTTCGGCAGTCAGAGAAAAAGATAAAGCTTATCCGAGAACGTTTACTGACTGCTCAGAGCCGCCAGAAGTCTTATGCAGATATGCGGCGCAGAAATCTAGAATTTGCAGTAAATGACTGGGTATATCTGAAAGTGTCTCCGATGAAAGGGGTAATGAGATTTGGCAAGAAAGGCAAGCTTAGCCCGAGGTTTATTGGTCCATATCAGATTCGGCGAAGAATAGGCCAAGTTGCATACGAATTGAACTTGCCTCCAGAGTTAGCATCTGTTCACCCAGTATTCCATGTCTCTATGTTGAGAAAGTTTGTAGGGGACCCTTCTACAGTAGTTCCAGTTCAGGATGTCCAGGTCACAGAAGAGTTAGCATATGAAGAGGTTCCCGTAGCTATCTTAGATAGACAGATTCGCAGGTTGAGGACTAAAGATGTTACGTCTGTCAAAGTATTGTGGCGTAACAGGAACCGAGAGGAAATGGCGTGGGAAGCTGAAGAGGATATGAAGGCCAGATACCCTCACCTATTTCAGGCCTAGTCAGGCGACAGGTATGTCCGTATTATTACTTATGCAGTACCTTATAGTTGTATGTGTGTGAATGAGAAAGATTGATACTTAGTTATCCAATGGATCTTGAAATATTGCGTGCAGTACCTGTGTTGGACTTTTCTGCATTTCAGGTTTTTGCTATAGTCCCTATTACAGGGGAAACTCTGCCAAACTTTTTCTAGAAAGTAAGTTAAGTAGCCCTCTAGATAGCAGTATACATTCGAGGACGAATGTTCTTAAGGGGGGGAGAATGTTATACCCCGTAGAATTTCCGTCACCTAAATGACCTATTCGCACGTTGGTTAAGCATATTTGAAAGCCATACATGCTAAGGAAAGGCCCGGGAAAAGATCGGACGAGAAACCTGTCGAACCATCGCGGAAGGAGCCGAGGCAGAGCCCCTCCGCGATGGCAGCGTGTCACGGAGGTGGAGCCTCCGCGTTGGCTCCGTGACATGTTGGCCTTGTCCAGGCCCAAGTATATAAAGCCCCACTTCGGTTTTAAATCATTTATACACTTATATTTCCAGTAAAACAGAGAGTAATCAGCAGAGAGAAGATAAGAACAAAGGAGGTATTATAATTTTTTTCCGATTACGCTGCTAAACGTTGTCCAAACTCAAATTAACTCCAGATACTGAGGTATTTAGCAGCAGAGAGCATTCCTACGAATTTAGTTTCGTGAAATACGGCCGACGAATCGTCGAGCTACCGAGCTAAGGTAAGTGGAATTGCTCTAAATTAGTGTTTATGTGTTCCTAGCTGTGAAGTGAATATTTCTCCCTTCTGGACCGCTGGAAAATAGCGAGTTTTTGACCGTCTTTCGACAAGCCTAAGTTTAGGATATAAACTATATCGAAAGTGACATTGCTCTTTACAATAAAGTTGTATTTAGTATTGATTGATATATTTATGAATGCAGTTAGGAGAAAACAGTTGAAGTACTGGCCGAGCCTCGTCCAACAGCCGGATAGTTCGAGGATAAGGTATGTAAAGTTAGTTTCCTCGGCAAGTTAGTAATCTTGGTACAGTACAGTAATTTAAAGACCAGTAGAATACTCAGAAGCCATGTTTGACGTTTACTATGAATGATGGTACGATACTAGAAACATTATGTTATGATCAGCGCGAGACTTGCTAGCACGATATAGATTCTAATATAAGTGTTAAGAACTGCACAACATGCTGAGTATGTGATGTGACACAGAATGTTAGGATATCATTGTATTCAGTTGAAATCCAGTAAAGCAATGTAATATCTGTAAGACATCTCAGAAATAGAATGATAAGTTAAAATGAAGTTGGAAAGCATGTTAGGACTAGTAGATCATGTTACTATAGAAACTCAGTATACAGCATAGTTTTCAGCAGAAATACTATATCATGTTCAGCATTAGACTCAGTACAGTATGGCGGAAAATTATATTTGTATATATATATACCATTATCAGTTTCAGCATGTATTGAATACGTGCATATCACTATCACTAGTTCAGCATACAGTATGTACAAACACTTTATTATCATTAGCTTCAGTATGTGGTATATACAGATAGTACTACTAGTTGAGACAGTTGTATTGTTTGGGGTTGGATTACCTAGCATCCATGACCGCCCAGGGTTAATAGCTGTATCGACTCTTCCTCTAGAGGACGAGGATACGTCACTCTGCGGAGTGGCATGCCGTCCCACAGGGGACGAAGATGGGATGCCAGTTTTCCCCATATTGTGCCTTGGTCAGCCCTTATACACCCCCGTCGAGCGGATACGCCCGGGGTGTTGATTCAGGAGTCCTCCGGACTTAGGTACAGTTATAGTTAGGGGCTCAGCGAGCCCAAGTGCATACCCAGGGGACCGGCGGGATGCTTATAGCTATTATTGGAGATGGGATGACTGGGGTAGGGGTATAGATTGCGTGTTGGTTGTACCTCCCGGCTTATGAGGGCCGGGTAAGGTTTGTATGTGCTATGTATGTTGTGATATGTTGTGCTGTGTTATAATAGATACGAGTAGATCGACAGTAGAACGATAAATCCTCAGGTATGACTCCTACTCCTTCCAGTATAATCAAGAGAAGGTATGACTTGCATTATCAGACAGTTAACCTATTCTCTCTACTTCAGTTTCATCAGTTATATTATTGTTTTTAGATATTTCTTTCAGTTATCGCTTTACATACTCAGTACCAGCAGTACTGACGCCCGGTGGGGTGCTGCATTACTTGTCTGCAGGTACTCATAGACGAGCAGGCGATACTATGTGATTCCTGTCAGCGATCGAGTGTTCAGCTCTTGTATTCGGGAGACTGAATTCCAGAGGTGTATTTCATTTTCTTTTGTTGTATAGTACGGGTAGGCCGGGGCCCTGTCCCGATAATTTCTATTGTTATTCCTAGAGGCTTGCAGTCTATATATATTTCCCTGTGGTCAGATGAGCCGGTCGTGTGAGGCCGTGCAGTTGTATAGCTATTAGAACTTGTGTTTCCTTTGTGTTGGCCGTGTGGGGCCATAGTTCGACAGTAGTGGTGACCTTGCCGGTCACGTAACTATTCAGTACTTCATGGTTAAGCTATAGATAACTAGACAGCATGGTGGCCTTGTCGGCCCGCATAGGTTTCCCTATATTGACATGTTTCTGGTCAGCTGTTAGTACAGGTACAGGAGGCTGTAGGCCAATGGGCCGGGGGCTGTGTTTACAGCCGTTATATAGCCCTTTGTTTCTAGAAATGTGATTTAGAGCCAGCCAGGCACCAGATGCGCCCAGGCTTAGCAGTCCAGCAGTTCAGGTCCTAGTAAGGCACCAGGTGCCAGTCATACCCCCCAAGGCGGGGTGTGACAACGTGGTCCTGACTATCATACTTAAGTGAGCAGATGCTAGGGCTACAGACGCTACCATGATATCAATATCAAGTTGAAGGCCTATTCGGGGTAGGGGAAGGCTCACAAGGGAGTTCCTGAAGTATATATGTAAACCTACGTTAGCACGTAGTTCTGAGACCCAAGGTTTATATAAATCCCTAGTATACTCGGTGCTAGACACTACTCGCAAAAATATGTATATGCTCTCCATCGTTTTCCAACGAAGCTAAACCATCATCTTTTGACAAAGATGATCATGAAATTACATTTATAATTTGAAATCTGAGTATAAGGAGCATTAGCTCAAAATATACCACAGGCTGAAAGTAGGGGTATAGACTCCAAAATCATGTGGTAAGCTACTATCATAATATTGATCTAAAACATGAAAACGTACATAAATCCTGTGGGTTTGCCCCAAGCTTAGACATGCTTTAGATAGTCAAAATCATGGTTGTAAACATTGGTAATTCGAAATCATACCTTCATCATATGCATCTCATCATACTTGAAAACATATATCATAATCTCAACTTTTCATGAACTTTCATAATTGGGCATCATAATTTGTAAAACTTTGAAAACATGAATTGTAAGTGCAAACATTATAAACATGCCCATGAATCATAATTCAACATTTGAAACATGAGTTGAGTATACCCAGGATAAATACTTAGAGAATTCATAAGTTGGGTTAAAACCCCATAGATTCATCAACTAAGAATTCCCATGAATTTGAGAAGGAATTGAACATGGAAGTGGATGAATACACCCATTCATAACCCTATATACCTGGGTACTTATAATTTCACAACCCTCTTGATTCCCCAAATGAAATCGAAGGAGAATTAATGAATTTCTAGGTTTGATCATCCTTAGGAACTTCTAGGCTTGCATGCATGGAGAAGGATAGGTTTAGAATGAGTTAAACCCTCTTAAAATACACTTATCTGAGCTTAAAACGATGTAGTTTAGGTCTTAGGAACTTAGGAATTATGGAAAAGCCCTTAATAATTTCGCAGGAGAAGTCACATTGCTAGTCCCAACGAGGGACTGGATGGCTCGTTGCCTGAGGAACGACTCATGGTGATGAGTCATTAGATTTACTGCAAAAAATTTCCACCTTTATGCCGCCTCCTGACCACGTCTCACTCCACGACTCGTTGCCCTAACCATGAGCCGTGTCTTGTCTCGTGGTCAACCCCCAATTCAAAAAATCCAACCAACTCTCCTTTCACTCCACGAGTCACCTAATGACTGATGGTGCACTTCACGAGTCACTGGACGACTCGTCCTATGACTTGGTGCAGAAATTCCTATTTTCTCCGTTTCGATCCTCGAGTCTAATCATATGGCTTTCGGGGTATTACAATATCTCCCCCTTGAGAACATTCATCCTCAAATGTGGATGAAAATACTGAAAAGTTGGGAAAAGCAACTGTCGTACCAAATACTGAACATTTAGAGCTAAAAACTAACAAAGTGACTGACTCCGAACTAAATACATGACTGAATTGAATTCATGAATCACACATATATACATTGACATGAAAGAAATTGGGGCACATGATTTGAACATGAAATTGAATAGAGTACTAGGGAGGAAACTGATACCTCAAGATGAAACTGAGCCGGGAGGGAATAGATGCGGGTATCTAGCCATCATATCTGCTTCAACTTCCCACATAGCTCCCTTAACATGCTGATTCCTCAACAAAATCTTCACTGAAGTTACTTCCTTTTTTCTTAGCTTCCGAACCTGACGATCAAATATTTCCACTGGAATCTCCTCATAGCTAAGACTATCCTTCACAACTACGCTCTCCACCGGGACAACCAAAGTTGGATCACCCATGCACTTTTTTAAGAGTGATACATGGAAACTGGATGTACTGAAGTCAATTCTGAGGGCAACTCCAACTCATGCTCTACCTTGCCAACCCGTCTCACAATTCGATATAGGCCAATATAACGGGGACTGAGTTTTCCCTTCTTTCCAAACCTCATCACTCCCTTCATGGGAGACACCTTCAAAAACACCTAATCATCCACTTCGAACTCTAGCTTCTACCTTCTCACATCCGCATAAGACTTCTCTGAGTTGTTTTCAACCTTTCTCTTATAAGCTGAACCTTTTCCATGGCCTCATAGACTAAATATGGTCCTATCAATGCAGCTTCACCGACTTCGAACTAACCAATAGGCGATCTACATCTCCGCCCATAAAAAGCCTCAAACGGAGCCATCTGAATGTTGGAATGGTAATTGTTGTTATATGAAAACTCAATGAGAGGCAAATGATCATCCCAACTACCCTTGAAATCAATCGCGCACACTCTCAACATATCCTCAAGAGTCTGAATGGTCCGTTCAGCCTGACCATCTATTTGCGAGCGAAATGTTGTGTTAAGCTTGACTTGAGTACCAAGTCCTTTCTAAAACGATCTCCAAAACTGAGAGGTAAACTGAGTACCTCTATCTGATATGATGGAAAAGGGCACTCCATGCAACCAAACTATTCCCGAATATACAATTTAGCATAATCCTCTACTGAATCGGTAGTTTTGGCTGGTAGAAAATGAGCTGCTTTAGTCAACCTGTCTATGACAACCCAAATAAAATCATACTATCGACGAGTATAAGGCAACCCCGTAATGAAGTCCATATTGATTTCCTCCCATTTCCAAGTAGGAATACTAATGTCTTGAAGCACACTTTCAGGTCTTTGATGCTCAACCTTCACCTGTTGATAATTCAGACACTTAGCTACAAACTCTGCTATGTCCTTCTTCATACCATTCCACCAGTAAACGTCTCATAGGTCACAGTACATCTTGGTAGCACCTAGATGTTTAGAATATCTGGAACCATGAGCCTCATGCAATATCCGCTCCCTCAAGTTATCAACACCCAATACACACCAACGACCCCGATATCGCAATACACCATCTCCCCCTTGGGAGAAGACCTCCACTTTCTGATTCTAAATAGCTTTCTTCAACTTTACCAAAATAGGGTCATTGACTTTAGTCACCAAGGAAGATTTTAATCCATTTCGAACAATGACTCCACCATCTGTCGAGTCAACAAGACGAACTCCTGTCGTGCAAGCCGATGTACATCCTTTACTAACACTTTCCTCTCTTCATCTACATGGATCACACTCTCTATAGAGAGCCTTCTAAGAGCGTCTGCCACCATATTAGCCCTGCTTGGATGATAAAGGACACTCATATTATAATCCTTAAGAAGCTCCAACCACATTCTCTGATGTAGATTTAGATCCTTTTGGTAAGAACGTACTGTAGGCTTTTGTGGTCTGTAAACACATCCACATGGTCCCTATACAGATAGTGTCTCCAAATTTTCAGGGCAAACACTACCGCCACCAATTCGAGGTCGTGAGTCAGATAGTTCTTCTTATGGACCTTAAGCTTCCTAGAAGCATAGGCTATGACCTTACCCTATTGCATCCATACCCAATCGAGACCAACCCTTAAACTATCACCCTTCACAATAAGGTCATTCAAGCTCCCGTGCCTTCTAGAGTTATCTTGAACATACATATTAAAGCCATCATTCCCGTTATGGGGGAACATACAAAGAGCTTAATGTAGGAGAGTTGTAAGAAAAAATCATTCAAGAGATCTAAGCTGAGCATATACCTGGTATGGCATGATCTTATGAGCCGAGCATGTTGAGGGACATGAGTTAACATACATAGCAAGTTTATGACATGAAGTCAAGACTTATAGATTCACAGAGTAAGACTAGGATCACTATCCGAAGTGGTCAATTAGAATCCTGGGAGTCTATGCGTAAGAATGGATAAAGCGTAACTTCAACTGAGCATAAGAGAAATCATCTAAACTTGAAGAGATTGACATTCCTTAACTGTTAGTGCTGAGACTCCTCTATTAGGACACCTAAAGTCTGACTTGGCTCATTGACTCATCATCTCCCTCTTTAGCTTAAAGTCATCACTCTAAGGATCCTGGATGTTTCTTAAGGTCGGGCTAAACCACTAACTCTTGACTTTCTAATCGCCTCTAAGGCTATCACTGAAGGCTTCCTCCTTATAACCATTCCATACCCTCCATGGAATAAATCTCATACTAAATGGAAAAAGGGATCTTATACCTTATACTGTAGTTCCTAGGCCTAACAAGATGCGAGGTTTGACATGAAAAACTCACAACATACCTGCGACTACATCTGGAGTTGGCTGCCACCTGCACTAGTTAATTCACCCTGTTGAGATGGGCGAGTTGTCGGAGTCGCTATTCTAATGACTGGAGCAATGGATTTATCCTTGCCCTGTCTAACCGACGAGAAATCTCTAAGAACGTGTTAGGGCTTATCACACTTGAAAAAACCATCCCTACCAGCTAAACACTCTCCAAGGTGTCTCCTACCGCACTTTAGGCTCGTCGGCCACTTAGACGGGGCTACTAAAGGGGTGTCCAGGGCATAACTTCTCTGGCCCTCGTGCTTAGCTGATGGGCAATCCCTGTGTTTATGACTGGGCTGGCCATAATAGAAGCAAACGTATGAACCCACCAAGCACCTTCCTAGGTGACTCTGTCTGTAACACCTGCAAACTGGATAAGTAATCTCCCTCACCCTGGGCTTGTTTCCTCGAACTTGAGCCAAAGACCTCTGCTGGGGTTGAAAGTGACTCCCACTACTTGACCCTTGCTAGGAACTCTCAAAGTCTTTGGTCCTAGGCCTTTTGTTTCTCTTTTCTCCCCTTTTGAAATCTCCATCCATACTCGAACCACCAAACCTAGACAAACTCCTCCTCATGAAGTCTTGAACCCTAGTAGTTGTTGCCTCTCCTGTAGGGTGCTGATGCGATAGTCAACTGGTTAGGCTGAGTGGTCATAGCTCATATCAACACTCTAAAAGCGGCCCTAAGCTTTGCATCTGTAACTTTCCCGAACGTGGGATCCGTTGGAGTTGGTGGGGCTAGCTGACTCCCGATGGTTCTTTGATAAGACATGTTTGTGCACACGCGTATAGCATGAGTTAAAGGAATGGAGAGACATTTCATTGCATGACTTAAATCATGAAAGAAGGGACATTTCCTAAACATCTTGTAGCCTCTTCCCCATAAGTGTGGCGCGCTTCACACCCATGGAAAAGACTCTACTTAATGCGGCTTCCAGACACCCTAGGACACTTAAAAAATTAATGCTTTGATACTAAGTTTGTCACAACCCGAACATAGGCCCAGATTGAGACACGGGACAAAGAACCCCAAGAGGCTCCAAGTCGACTCACGGCATGAACGTGATATGTAAACTCAACATTATAATGCAGATGTCTAACATATAAAATAGTGGAAGTCTGGAAATCTGATAACATTGAATATCTAAATATATAACAGCGATTTGAAACTGAAAACATACTATCTCTGAAAAGTCTCTATATACTGATGAGTTGATGGGACAAGACCCCAACTAACTCACTAAAGTCTGAAACTGAAAATATTAAATACAGCTGATAAAAAGAGTCCTCAAAGGATGAGGACTCACAAACTCTAGATGAAAGATGCTAACTCTGAGGATCTGGCTAACAGCGGGACTAAACCTTAATATCCGAGCCTGTATCATAAAATGATACAACATAGAGTATGCGGTCAGTATATGGAATGTACCTACTATGCAAGGTAAGTAAAACCACTATGTAAGTAAAAATCAGGAATCAAGCATATCATAAAACATTTCATCATAAGATTTTGAGAATAGGGCTTGTATGTTAGTATCTGAGAACATGATTTAAACATAACTGAATATCATAACTAAATTGAATGACCTAAAACTAAAACTGATTATTCATAAGTAAAACTGAACATTTGGGTCAAACCTGTTGAAAACATGATGTCGCCAAAATTACACCTTGCAACTGAGATATAAGAGGTTGATTGTCAAATATAGAACCCAACAAAGCTTGAGGTCAATCCCACAGGGAATATGGTAAGAACTTAAGTTAATGCGAATAACTGTTACTATTAAGTTACTTATTTCCAAAGGGGAAAAATATAGAATAATAAACAAAAGTAAAATTACTAAATGCTGAAATCAAATTCGGTTTGTATTCAATTAACGACTTGACTAGGATTGTGTTCCATAAGATTTCATAACCACAAGGCTTATACACTAGTGATCTATTTCGGTGTTTAACATGCAATATTATTAAGTTAGGTTCACTTAAATGGTTGATACCCTATCTAGATGATTATCACCACGCAACTTGGTCCGTATACGAGTATACTTTAGTTGACCCTTACCCTTAATATCGGAGTAGCTATCCCAGGACAAGTTCAAGCTATTGGACGAGGGTTGATAGCCTCAAATCTCCGTTGTTAATCCCTTTTCCCATTCTTCACCTTCTTGGTCCGGTAAGTAAGAATAAGACAAGCCCTAACATTTGCAACCGTCAAGAATCAATCAAAACGAAGGGAAAAACAATGCATGCATAAAACTCCGTTCAAAAATCACTAAGTGTTTTAACTATGTGTGTTAATTCATCTTGGTTCCCACAAACCTAGTTATGGGTTTAGCTACTCATGCATGTATTATCACAATCACAAATTACTGAATAAATCATAATTGCAACTTATAAATTATCGTAGAAGAAAAACCACGTAGATTGAATAAAACTCCAAAATTGATGAATAAATTGCAATGTTGCTTTTGTTTCTTTACTCAAAAGCAATTGATCAATACCAAAATTCTAGTTTAAAACTAATAAAATCGACTCTCTTAATTACTCTCTAACTGTAACTAATCTTCCCTCAAAAATAAACCTAAACTGTGTATTTATAGTTCAAAGAAATCCTTTTCCTAATTAAAACTGGAAAGCAGGTCGGCAGTGGCAACGGGCTTGGTGACGATTCGTTTGGCCTTCTGATGAGTCGTGTCTAGCTTAAAGCAGTCTTCCTTAGCAACATACCCAGTCGTGGCAACGGGTCACCTAACGACTCGTCGTGCCTGAGCATGAGTTGTTAGGTCCCTCGTGGTCTCATTCCTCCAAAAGTCCAGTACACCTTACAGTTGATCCCAATGATCTGCCAATGAATCGTTCCTTCATGTGATGACTTGTAATTTTTGTCATCAACAACACTGGTCACTTTGTTAAGATTTTCTCTCTCAGCCTTCACGGTTGACCTCACGACTCGTTACCAGGTGTAACGAGTCGTTTCCTCAACTCGTCAAGTACACTATCTTGCATCTTGAAAATCCATCTTTTGCCCACGCCTTCAACAACTAGTCGTGCCTCCTGCCAACGACTCGTGAAGTGTCTGGCAGTCACCCTTTCAGTTATTTTCAGCATTAATTCACCCAATTCACTTCCGAACTTGTTTTCCTACAACATTAAGCACAAAACACATCATACCTATATAAACATACCTGAAATGTGTATAATTTCTTGATTTTAAGCGTCGAAAGTGTCGTAAAATCATGGCACATTAACACCTTCACGGGGGACATGATGATTCATTTCTTGAAGACACGAATCGTTAAGTCTCCCATTGCTCTCATGTTTTCTGCAGTTCTCTTCATGAGTTGATTGAACGAGTCGTCTGATTAGACGACGACTCATTCTGTGACTTTTTGCACCAAAACTGAAGTTCCAATTTATTGGTTCCAACTTCAAATTTTCCATCTTATTCACCTGCACCCATCAACAAACGTAAACACTATATTTTTCTTACATTTACAACTTGGATTTCCTCCCAAGAAGCGCTTGATTTAACATTGCAGCACGACGTGGGTGTTTTGGCTACTCAGACTTCACCAAAACACCTCCATTGGTTGCCTCCCATTCAATGCCTAATTTAACGTCGTGGCACGACTCAAGTCTCTTGACTACTCAGAATTCAACAAGTGACTCTTCTCCATCCTCCAATGCTGAAATTATGCTGAATTCCTTTGGCTGTTTCATGGTCCGGCTAATGTTGAAGGTGAAATCTTCTTTGTTCAACTTGAATTTCAACTGGCCTACCTCCACATCTACTAGGGCCCCACCTGTTGCAAGGAATGGTCACCCCAAAATGATGGGGACCTCAGAATCGACTTCGCAGTCCAGAATCACGAAGTCTGCTGGGAATATGAATTTGTCCACTTTAACTAGTACATCTTAAAAACCCCACCAGCTTTTTAACTATTCTATCAGCCATCAGTAGCCGCATAGTAGTCGGTGTGGGGGTTCCCAAGCCTAACTTTTTGAACATTGCTAGTGGCATCAAATTTATGCTAGCTCCCAAGTCACAAAGCGCCCTTGCAAACTCAACCTCCTCAATGGTGCAAGGAATAGTAAATGCACCTGGGTCTTCCTTCTTCTGAGATAGAACCCATGTAGTTATGGAACCACAGTGGTGCAAATTATCGGCAGGTTTCAAAATTACAGTCCTTTCTTTGGTGATGGGGTCCTTCATGAATTTGGCATAACCAAGCATTTTCTCAACTGCCTCAACCAATGGGATGTTCACCGACAGCTGCTTAAGCATAGAGATAAACTTTTGATATTTCCCATCTTCAACTTTCTTCTTCAAATGTTGTGGATAAGGAGGAGGAGGTCTAGGGATTGCTATCAGTTTTTGTTGTGCCTCCTTCTCCTTCCCATGGATAGCTCCTTGCTCCTTTGCACTACTTGGTTCCCTTGACCTTGACGCCAAGAGTCTTGGTTAGACCCCTGGGTGTTGGTCCGAAAACCTGCCATCTGATCATTCAAATAATTAATTTCTTCTTCAGACTCAGATTCACAACCATCATTTCTCGAGTCCTTGCCCTGAGAACCCATAATATTTACCTTTTCTGCTCTGACTCCCATCAAGTTCTTAGCAAGCAACCCCACGGTGGTCTTTATATCTGCCATATCTTGATCACGCTCCTCATATTTTCTCCTCTGTTCTACAGACATACCAACCGCATAAGAACCAGCCAGAACCTCCGACTCTCTAGTGTGCCAAGCTCGATTGGTTTTGGTGATCCTGCCTAGCAACTCCGCAGCCTCTGCATAAGTGTGACTCATAAAAGTTCCTCCAGAGATGGTATCAGCCACCTCCTTGGTGTTGGAATTTAGAGACCGATAAAAGATCTCCAATAATGTATCATCTGGAATTCTGTGATTTGGCACCCTTATGAGCTTTTTGTTGAAACGCAGTCAGGTCTCGTGGAGTACCTCAAAATTTAGCTGTCTGAAGTTATATATTTCATCCTTCAACTGCAATGCTTTAGATGGTGAGAAGAACCTTTCAAGAAAATCTCTCTTAAGCTCTCCCCAAGTAGTGATGGAATCATTCTGCAACTCAACCAACCACATTATTGCCTCACTCCCTAGAGAGAATGGAAATAACCTCAGTCTGATTGCGTCCTGGCTCACCCTCGGTTGCTTGTCTGCCTTACATATTCCCACAAAATTTGTCAGGTGAGCGTGGGCATCATCAGATGCATTACCCGCAAATACTTTCTTTATATTAAGCAGTTGGATCATCGCACCGGTAATGTCAAACTTTGCCCCAGCAGGCAAAAGAGGAGGGACTATAGCTCCAGTGGCATTGGCTTCATCTATATCCGCATCATCCTCTTCATTAAAATACCGATGTCTTTGGTGTTCTGGACCTCTATGTCGTCTAGCTCGCTCTACTTCTACAGCTAGACGTTGCTCTTCAGCAACTCTGGCTAACTCATGATCTCTAGCCCGAGCTTGCTCTTCAGCCAACATTCTTGTTGTGGCTTGGTCCACGATTTCCTGCTCTTGGATGTTGGCCATTCTTCTCAGGTTTCTTAATGTTAGCTCAAGTTGTGATCAATTGGAACCAGGGGGTTTCCTTGGCTTCTAGTATCGGGTATGCACAAACCTAAGACCTGTTAAGCAACCAACACAACAAAAGAAAAAAAATAAAAAGAAAATAAGAACCAATAGTAAAGCAAACACAATTAACAAAATCCTTAGCTGTATTCCCTGGCAACGGCGCCAAAATTTGATGTCGCCCAAATTACAACTCACAATTGAGATATAAGTCGTCGATTGTCAAATATAGAACCCAACAAAGCTTGAGGTCGATCCCATAGGGAATATGGTAAGAACTTAAGTTAATGCAAATAACTGTTACTATTGAGTTACTTATTTTCGAAGGGGGAAAATATAGAATAATAAACAAAAGTAAAATTACTGAATGCTAAAATCAAATTCGGTTTGTATTCAATTAACGACTTGACTAGGATTGTGTTCCCCAAGATTTCATAACCACAAGGATTATACACTAGTGATCTATTCCAGTGTTTAACATGCAATATTGGTAAGTTTGGTTCACCTAAATAGTTGGTCCCCTATCTAGATGATTATCACCACTCAACTTGGTTCGTATACGGGTGTACTTTAGTTGACCCTTACCCTTAATATTGGATTAGCTATCCCCGGACAAGTTCAAGCTATTGGATGAGGGTTGATAGCCTCAAATTTTGTTGTTAGTCCTTTTTCCCATTCTTTACCTCCTTGGTCCGGTAAGTAAGAATACGACAAGTCCTAACGTTTACAACTGTCAAGAATCAATCAAAACGAAGGGAAAAACAATACATGCATAAAACTCCGTTCAAGAATCACTAAGTGTTTTAACCATGTGTGTTAATTCATCTTGGTTCCCACAAACCTAGTTATGGGTTTAGCTACTCATGCTTGTATTATCACAATCATAAATTATTGAATAAATCATAATTGCAACTTACAAATTATCATAGAAGAAAAACCACGTAGATTGAATAAAACTCGAAAATTGATGAATAAATTCCAATGTTGCTTTTGTTTCTTGACTCAAGAACAATTGATCAATACCAAAATTCTAGTTTAAAACTAATAAAATCGGCTCTCTCAATTACTCTCTAACTGTAACTAATCATCCCTCAAAAATAAACCTAAACTGTGTATTTATAGTTCCAAGAAATCCTTTTCCTAATTAAAACTGGAAACCAGGTCGGCAGTGGCAACGGGCTTGGTGATGATTCGTTTGGCCTTCTGATGAGTCGTGCCTTGCAACGACAGTGGCAACGGGCCAGTCATCCTCAGCAACGTACCCGGTCGTGGCAACGGGTTACCTAACAACTCGTCGTGCCTGAGCACGAGTCGTTAGGTCCCTCGTGGTCTCATTCCTCCAAAAGTCTAGTGCACCTTACAATTGATCCCACTGATCTGCCAACGAATCATTCCTTCATGTGACGACTCGTTATTTATGTCGTCAACTACATTGGTCACTTTGTTATGATTTTCTCTCTCATCCTTCACGGTTGACCTCACGACTCATTACCAGGTGTAATGAGTCGTTTCCTCAACTCGTCAGGTACACTATATTGCATCTTCAAAATCCATCTTTTGCCCACGCCTTCAACAACGAGTCGTGCCTCCTGCCAATGACTCGTGAAGTGCCTGGCAGTCACCCTTTCAATTATTTTCAACATTAATTCTCCCAGTTCACTTCTGAACCTGTTTTCCTGCAACATTAAGTACAAAACACATCATACCTATATAAACATACCTAAAATGTGTATATTTTCTTGGTTTTAAGCGTCGAAAGTGCCGTATAATCACGGCACATCAATATTCAGCCCAAAACATACTTTGCAAAATAGATGGAATCTAATATGCAATAATCTTTACTTGCAAATTTAGGGTTGTAAATCATCTTGCCAAGAACAACAACAATTTACTTATGAATTGATGAAGATCATATGAGTAACAAACATGGATAATAACCCAATTGAAATTAATGAGAACCAACATGAAAATCTCTTCATATTCGAAAATCTCAGGGCTAAACTGATAGGGAAATTATGGGAGGATATTGGGGAGCACAAGGGAAGGACAATTCCCTTGTTGAATTCCCACATACCTGAAAAAAATCCTTCCAGAGAAGAAGCTTGAACTGCTGCAAGAGATGAGAAGCCCTAGTCTTTCTTGGAGGGTTCTTGAGAGGAGAACTTTTGATGTTTCTGAGAACTAAGAGTGGGGAATGAGGAATGAACTATTTTTCCCCACTAAAATGTCTAATATTATTACTAAAAAATGTACTTTTAAGCTTGGGAGAGTAGGAAATTACTAAATAGCCCTTAGAAATTTGTTGAAAAAAATTGTCAGGTGACCTCTAACGGGTGACCTAACTAGTCGTGGTGGCAGACCACGACTCGTGGTCACTCCCGTCAGGTATACTGTCTGGGCTCTTTAGTGGGTCACCACGAGGGATCTAATGGGTCGTGGTCAGTGACCATGACTCATGGTCATCAGTCGTGGACCACACTGCCTTGCATCTGAAGGTTTAATACTAGGCTGGGTAATGAGTCACCTAACGAGTCGTTGACACTGATGACGATTTGTTGTGACACTCGTCCGGTACACTGGCTAAAAAATTTAATAGGGCTAGTAACGAAGGAAATAATGAGTCATTGCTTCGGACCACGACTCGTTGCCCCCACCCGTCAAGTACACTGCTCCACCAAGTAAATACTCAACTCAGACCTGACCACGAGTGACCTAATGGGTCGTGGTTAGTGACCACTACTCGTGTAGTCCCTCATTGGGTACACTGTCTCACTTCTCCAAATCTCAAACCTCATTCTCAAGACTCATCTAACGAATAGTGGGGTCACTTAACGAGTCGTTAGGTGGGTCATCCTGTAGCTTTTCTGTAGCTTTTTCAGATCTTCAGATTTAAGTCCCGAAATTAGATTTAAAGTTTCCGGGGCATTACAATATCTCCCCCTTGTAAACATTCATCCTCGAATGTTAGAAAACACATAGGAAGCAGAAAAATAGCGATCAAAATTTCCAAATACTGCTCATTTAAATCCAAAGTTGCTGGAATGACTACCTCCGTTCAAAAATACATAACTGAACTGAATTTACTTTTGATACACACATCCAAAGTCATAAAAGAAACTTATACATATGTATTGACTTCAACAACTAGATCAGATCCTAAGGCAAAACTAGAATTTCAAACTACAACAGAGTTAGTAGAGAACAAGTGCGGGTATTTGGCCGTCATATCTGCTTCAGCCTTCCATGTAGCTCCTTCAACCTACTGATTTCTCCATAGGACCTTGACTAAAGCTATTTCTTTATTCCTCAGCTTACGAACCTGACGGTCAAGGATCTGGACTGGTACCTCCTCATATGAGAGACTATCTTTTGTTCCTACACTGTCCAATGGCACAACTGAGGTTGGATCTCCGATGCACTTCTTCAAAAGTGAGACATGGAAAACTGGGTGTACTGTTGCTAGTTCTAAAGATAATCTAGCTCATAGGCCACATTGCCGATACGCCTCAAAATTCTATAAGGTCCCACATACCTCAGATTGAGTTTCCCCTTCTTTCCAAACCTCATCACCCCTTTCATGGGCGAAATTTTTAGGTATACCCAGTCATCAACTGCAAACTCCAACTATCTTCTCCACGCATCGGCATAAGATTTTTGACGACTCTGAGCTGTTTTCAACCTTTCTCAGATGAGCTGAACTTTCTGCATTGCCTCGTGAACTGAGTCTGGCCCTATCAAGGTAGCTTCACCAACTTCTACCATACAATGCTTCAAATGGGGCCATCTGGATGCTAGAATGGTAGTTGTTATTGTACGCAAACTTGAAAAGAGGCAAGTGGTCATCCCAATTACCCTTAAAATCGATCGTGCACGCTCTTAGCATATCTTCTAGGGTCTGAATAGTCCACTCAACTTGCCCATCGATCTGCGGGTGAAAAGTTGTGCTGAGCTTGACCTGAGTGCCTAGTCCCTTCTGAAAGGACTTCCAAAAGTGTGAGGTGAACTGTGTTCCCCTATCTGAAATGATAGACAAGGGCAACCCATGGAGTCTAACTAACTCTCGGATGTAGAGTTTGGCATAGTCCTTAGCTGAGTATGTGGTTTTAACTGGGAGGAATTGTGCTGACTTAGTCATCCGATCTATCACCACCCGGATTGAGTCATGTGGTCGGCGAGTCTGAGGTAGACCCCTACTTAAGTCCATATTTACTTCTTCCCACTTCCATGTGGGTATATTGATTTTTTGAGTCATGCCTCCTGGTCTTTGATGTTCCACCTTGACTTGTTGGCAGTTCAGGCACTTGGCCACGAATTCAGCAATGTCTCTCTTCATACCATTCCACTAGTAAATATTTCGCAAGTCACGGTACATTTTTGTAGCATCGGGTTGAATGGAGTATCTCGAGCTATATGCCTCAACTAGTATCTATTGTCTCAACTCACCCATATCTGGTACACACAACCTTCCCTGGTAACGGAGCACACCATCTCCCCATTTGGAGAAAGCCTCAACCTCCTTTCTGAGAACTGCTTCTCTAAGTTTAAGTAGAACTAGATCTTCATCTTGTCTGGACTTAACTTTAATTACCAAGGATGAATTCGACCCACTATGTACTACCGCCCCACCTTCGGCTGAATCCACCAGTTGCACCCCTAGCCGGGCTAGTATGTGAACATCCCTTGCTAACTCCTTTTTGTCTTCCTCAATATGAGTCACACTCCCCATAGACCGTATGCTTATGACTTCAGCCACTACATCAGCTTTGCTTAGGTGATACAGTACACTCATGTCATAGTCTTTTAATAACTCTAACCACCGTCGCTGATGCAGGTTTAGGTCCTTCTGGTTGAACACATACTGAAGGCTCTTGTGATCTGTGAACACATCCACGTGAGCCCCGTAAAGGTAATGTATCCATATTTTTAGCACGAATACCACCACTGCCAACTCCATGTCATGAGTTGGATAATTCTTCTCGTGAACTTTGAGTTGTCTGGAGGCATAGGCTATAACTTTGCCTTGTTGCTTCAGAACACAATCGAGTCCAACTCTGGAAGCGTCACAATAAGCAACCAACCCATCTGATCCTTCCGGTAAGGTTAAAACTAGAGCGATAGTGAGTCGAGTCCTCAACTCCTGAAAACTCTTCTCACACTCATTCGACCACTGAAATTTTACCTTCTTTTGAGTTAACTTAGTCAGAGGAGATGCTATAGAGGAGAAACCTTCCAAAAACCATTGGTAATAACCCACCAAACCCAGGAAACTCCTGATTTCAGTAGGAGAGGTAGGTCTGGGCCAATCTTTCACGGCTGCTATCTTGTGAGAGTCTACTTGTATTCCTTCACCTGAGACCACATGACCTAAGAAGGTCACATACTTTAACCAAAATTCGCACTTGCTAAACTTGGCAAACAACTGGCATCTCTGAGTGTCTGTAATGCTAATCTTAGGTGATTGGCATGCTTTTCCTCATTTCTGGAGTATACTAGAATGTCGTCGATAAATACAATGACGAACATATCCAAATACTGCTTGAAGACTCTGTTCATTAAATCCATGAAAGCTGCTGGGGCGTTTGTTAACCCGAAGGACATCACCACAAACTCGTAGTGACCATACCGAGTTTTAAAAGCTATTTTCGGCATATCACTCTCTCTAACCCTTAACTGGTGGTACCCTGACCTGAGATCGATTTTGGAGAAACAATTGGCTCCCTGAAGTTGGTCAAACAGGTCGTCAATTCTTGGTAAGGGATACCTATTCTTGACTGTGGCCTTGTTCAGCTGAGGGTAATCTATGCACACTCTGAGGGTACCGTCCTTCTTACACACGAATAGCACTGGGGAACCCCAGGGAGAAATGCTGGGTCTGATAAAACCCTTGTCAAGAAGATCTTTTAGCTTCTCCTTCAACTCTTTAAACTCAGTTGGAGCCATTCTATAAGGAGGGATGGAGATGGTCTGAGTATCTTGGAGGAGATCTATTCCGAAGTCTATTTCCCATTCAGGGGGAACTCCAGGAAGATCCTCAGGAAACACATCTGGGAACTCACTGACTACTGGAACTAACTAGATGCTTGGGGTTTCAGAGTTGGAATCCTTGACCCGAACCAGATGATAAATACATCCCTTGGAAAAGAGTTTTTGGGCCTTAAGGTAGGAAATAAACCTACCCTTAGGCGCCAAACTACTGTCCATCCATTCTAACATTGGTTTATTCGAAAACTAAAACTTGACAACTTTAGTTCTGCAATCGACTGATACATAGCAAGAGCATAACCAATCCATGTCGAGAATGAGATCGAAATCGACCATGTCTAACTCTACAAGATCAGCTGGAATAAATTTACTCAGGACTGAGACTGGGCAGTTTCTATACACCCAGTTGGCTCTAACTGACTCGCCAATAGGGGTGAAGACTGAAAATGATTCTGAGAGGACCTCTGGACTGATATTGAACTGGACTGCTATGTAGGAAGTCACGAATGAAAGAGTGGCTCCTGGATCAAGGAGGGCATACACGTCTAGATGAAAGAGACGTAACACACCCGTGACTACGTCAGGTGATCTCTCCTAATCCTGACAGGAAGATAGAGCATAGAAGCAATTTTGGTGCTGACCTCCATCTGTACCTAATATGTTAGCTTGCTGAGCTGGTCGGCCTGCTGGTGCCGATGAGGTGGTAGATTTTGATCTCCCTCGCCTTATTGACGAGCAATCCCTAAGCCTGTGTCCAAGCTTTCCACACCCAAAATAGCCTTCTCGTCCCTAAAGGCATTCTCCTGGGTGATTATTACCACACTTGGGGAAAGCTGGATACATGTTCCCTGTGTTATGAGTCTGAGGCTGAGTGCTAGATAACCCACCCCTTTTATCTTGGCGGGACAGGAAGGTTGGGGCACTGGCTGAGCTGGGTGCTGGGGCTCTCTACTGCTGTTGCTATTGTTGCATTGTTGTGGATAGTTACCACTGCTAGACCTTTGATGGCCGAAATCTAAATATCCAGTCCTTTCTCTTTTGTTCTTACGCTCCATATCCTTCAGCTTTTCAGCCTCAATCTGCTGGGCATAGACAATCAAGCTAGAAAGTTCCATGTACTTAATTCGTATCGCGATCCTGCATTCCTTGAGGACCAGATTTGACACTCCATTTACAAACTTCAGCATGAGAGCCCTTGGATCGGCTACCATCTCTGGAGCATACTTTGACAGCCTAGTAAACTCCAGAGCATACTCCTCCACAGTTCTGTTGCCCTGTCTCAAATTCATAAACTCCGCCATCTTTGCCTCCCTCAGCTCCCGAGGGAAAAACCTGTCCAAGAAAGTTGTGTGGAATTCTTCCCACTCCACTGGCCTTGCTCCTGCTGGCCGCCTTTCTTTCCACTGGTCATGCCAGACCTGAGCTACCCCTTTTAACTGGAAGGTAGCCAGGTCAGCTCTTTTAGAGGAGCTAACACCCATAATGCAGGTAATCTTCCTGACCTCCTCCATGAACTCATGGGGATCCTCCCTACCTTGGATCCCTGAAACTATGGAGGATTCATATAGGTGAACCCGCACCCTCGTTGCTGCTGCAGACCCGTTGTTGTTCATCGGCACCACCTGCTGGTTCACCTGGTTGGTGACTGTTTGGGCCAATAGTTGAATGGCCACCCTGAATTTGGCGATAGACACCGAATCATCTTGAGGAGCTATCGGGGCTGGTGGGGCTGATCTATTGACATTACCGGCCCTTCTTCCATTACCGCATCTGGAGGCATGGTTCACTGAAATGAAACAGAGCATGAATTAGAAGGACATTTCTGGAATTGAACTTTAACGCACGATAAAGAGTATGAACAAAAAGGAGTTTTCCTAATAAAATGTTATAGCCTCCTCATCATAAATGTGGTGCACTTCACACTCATAAAAAGGACTCTACTCGATGCAGCTTTCAGACATTCCAAGGATACTCTAAACCTAGTGCTCTGTTACCAAGTTTGTCACACCCCAAGCCTACACCCTGGACGTAACATGATACTTGAAGTCACAAGTGACCCCAAGTCAACCCCTGGTCTATCATACACTAGTATTCTAAGTAATCATGCACAACGGAAATTTTGAAATAATACATAATAGCATTTATGAAAATTAAAAACTGAATATAGAGATTCAAAATATCTGAAAATCTGAAATCAAGTCTGATATGAAAGCCATCTAACTGAGGAGTTGCTGGGACAAGCCTCCAACTAACTCTAAGTCTAACTGAAAATAGTAAAGAAAACTTAAATGAAGGAAATAACTCCCTCGAAATATGAGGACTCACACTTCTGTGGCTGATAGAGAGATCCGGAGGAAATCAGCTAACGGTGCTGGGTCTGAGAACCTGTGGCTGTATCATGAAATGATACAGTATAAAAGTATGCGTCAGTATGTTGAATGTACTGAGTAAGTGAGAGGTATAAATAACTTAAAAGAAATGTAACTGAGCTGAAATGACATGAAATGACCAACTGAAAATACTGAAAACTGAAATAACTAGAATATAACTAAAATGGTCGATAATGACCCTGGCTGATGGTCATAAACATGCCTTAAGTCTGAAATACTGAGTCTGAGACACTGTACTGAACTGATCAGAACTGAACTGAACTGAGAAATCTGAGAGTGACTAAACTAACTAGTGGGAGAGTCTATAACCGAAATTTAACTACGTGAGCTAGACGTGGAGTCTGATGTATACACCCTACCGGTAGGATCCAATATACCTTTCCAGGGTATAAAGGCATGAACTGGGTAATCACAAAAGTCTAGGGCCAATCAAGCCAAGTAATATTGTAACCTACGCTGGTAACGTAGTTCTGGGAGCCTGGGTGCGCTGGAACCCCAGCCCGCTCGGTGCTAAGTCCTACTCCCACTGGAAACCTATACTGAACTACTAGGCTGATAGCTCAAAACTGGGGTCCAAGACTAGTCAGGGACATATAACTGAAAGTACCCTAAGAGTCTTATCGGACCAGATTCTGAAACTGAATTGTAGATTGGTCAGAGTTGCTTATCTAGAAGCGTTGTAATCGTCTAAGAATAAAATATAAACTGAACTGGGATCCTGGGGCTGGTCAGAGTTATATAACTAAAATTTCATGACTGCCTAATGGACCAAATAACTATAATATGAGTTTGAGTCTGATTCTGATAACTGAGAGGCACCACTGACACCTCGGCATAAGACTGAAGTCAAAATGATCAGTTGAAAATTTTCTGAATGATTCTGACGAGATTCTACATTCTAACTGGACTGAACTACTAAGCAGCTAATAGAGAACACAACTCATTCTAACAACATGGAAGTTTCATAATATAACGAAATTTCAAGATTCAACCAACAAGGATAAAATCATTCTCCTCAATGGAATAATTACTCACACATACACACACACACACACACACACACATATATATATATATATATATATATATATATATATATATATATATATATATATATATATATATATATATGTATATATAATAAGAATTTCTAGGATATTCATCTCAAAACATACTTTGCAAAATAGACGGAATTTAATACGCAATAATCTTTACTCGCAAATTTAGGGCTGTAAATCATCTTGGCAAGGATGACAACAATTTACTTATGAATTGATGAAGATCATATGATTAATAAACATGGATAATAATCCAATTGAAATTAACAAGAACCAACATGAAAATCTCTTCATATTCGAAAATCTCAGGGATAAACGGATAGGGAAATTATGGGAGGATATTGGGGAACACAAGGGAAGGACAATTCACTTGTTGAATTCTCACATACCTAAGAAAAATCCTTCTGAAGAAGAAGCTTGAACTGCTACAAGAGATGAGAAGCCCTCCCTAGTCTTGATTGGAGGGTTCTTGAGAGGAGAACTTTCGATGTTTCTAAGAACTGAGAGTGGCGAATGAGGAATGAACTATTTTTCCCCATTAAAACGTCTAATATTATCACTAAAATGACGTAGTTTTAAGCTTGGGAGAGTAGGAAATTACTAAATAGCCCTTAGAAATTCATTGGGAAAAATTGTCAAGTGACCCTAACGGGTCGTGGTGGCTGACCACGACTCGTGGTCGCTCCTGTCAGGTACACTGCCTGGGCTCCTTCGTGGGTCACCACGAGGGATCAAACGAGTCATGGTCACTGACCACAACTCATGATCATCAGTCGTGGACCACACTGCCTTGCATCTGAAGGTTTAATACTAGGCTGGGTAATGAGTCACCTAACAAGTCGTTGACACTGATGACAATTCATTGTGACACTTGTCAGGTACACTGGCTAAAAAATTCAATAGGGCTGGTAATGGAGGACATAACGAGTCGTAGCGGACCACGACTCGTTGCCCCCACCCGTCAAGTACACTGCTCCACCAAGTATATACTCAACTCAGAACTGACCACGGGTGACCTAACGGGTCGTGGTCAGTGACCACGACTCATAAAGTCCCTTGTTGGGTACACTGCCTCCTTTCTCCAAAATTTTAAACCTCTTTCTCATGGCTCATCTAACGAGTCGTGGGGTCACTTAATGAGTCGTCAGGTGGGTCATCCTGTAGATTTTCTACAGCTTTTCCAGATTTTCAAATTTAAGTCTCGAAATTAGATTTTGAGTTTTCGGGGCATTACATAAACAATCTGAACATACCTATGTTGGTGCGTAGTTTTGAGGCATAGATTTGTCTGTCTCTTAGACACTACTCTCAAAAACATGCATATGCTCTCCATCATTTTTCAATGAAGTTGAACTATCATCAAAGGACGAAGCTGACTTATAACATGCATCATAAATCTGAAATCATAGCATGAGGAGCCTTGGCTCAAACCATACCACAAGTTGAACATAATTGGGAGTCTAGACTCCAAAACCATGTGGTAAGCTAATTACATGAAACCGTAAAACATACTTGATCATATAGGCTTTCCCATTACTTAACATACTTGAAATCAACTTGATTCTCTTGAAAACATGAACATAGACATGGGTAATTTGAAATCATAATTTCTTCATAAACATCTCATCATGTTTGAACACATATCTCATACATTTCAACTTTCATGGATGGGATCATACTTTAGAAAACTTAAAAATATAATTTACAATTTTAAACATTTTAAAATCTGCCCATTTATCATAATTCAACATTCAAAACATGCTTAGATCATACCTATGATAGAAACTTAGAAAATTTACACATTGGTTAAAAACCCCATAGAATCATCAATTAGAACTTTCATGAATTGAGAGAAAATTGAGCATGGGTATGAACAATTGCACTCATTCATAGCCTTACATACCTTAAGGGATCTGATTTCACCACTTTCTTGATTGCCCAAAGAGAATTGAAGAAGAACTTTGAAGACACTAGCCTTGATCATCTCTCAAACCTCTAAGCTTGCATGCATGAATTAGGATAGGCTTAGGATGACTTAATCCTCCTTAAAATACTCTATTGTGAGCTTAAAATGATGTAGTTTAGGCCTTAGGAACTTAGAAATTATGGAAAAGCCCTTATTAAATTTACAGGAAAATATGCACTGTTAGTCTCCACAAGGGACTGGACAACTCGTGGTCTGGGGGACGACTCGTCGTCTGCCTGCCTGCCAGCACTGCCATTTTCATCTTAGGGTCACCACGAGGGACACCACGACTCGTGGTGTACCCTACGAATTATGGTGCCACACGTTAGGGACACTGCCAAAAAACATTCAACCTTTAACAACCTGCTGACCACGACCCACTCAAAGAATCGTGATGTTGACCTCGACTCGTAGTGACTAGTCGTTAGGTACACTGTCCAAATATTTTATCCTTCAGTCAACCCTTGACCACGGACCATACAACGACTCGTGGTGCTGACCACGACTCATGGTCACACCCGTGGTCACTCCAAACTTGAAATTTCAACCAAGTCCCAACCTTTCCCTACGAGTCACTTAACGACTCGTGGGTTTCCTGACTGATCACTGGACGACTCATCTTGTGACCTAGTGCAGAAAATTTTATTTTTTCTGTTTCAACTCCCGGGTCTGATCCTAAAATTTTTGGGGTATTACATAAAAAGATGGTTCTTGATAAAAAAATATGAATGGTGAATATGGAGAGATAAGGTGGAATAGACCACTGGTGTAGCAAGATGTTTGAATGCTTTTACAAAAGGAATTGGGGAGGTTCTAGTCACTAGAGCTAAAAGTTGTCCTACCTTTAACCCCTGCCTTCATTATGACCCACAAGTCCTTAGTGATTTCAAGTGTAGCAACTCTACATTAGTGGCAAGTTACATAAAGGGAAAGCCTATGGGTCGAATATGTATGCACTTGAATTTCCTTGAGAGGCTGAGTGTCTTTGCATCAATTCATAATTCCTATGTGTGAGTTGCATCTTGTGAATGGGATTCTCTCTTTTGGTGAATGGCGTCATTCCTCGGAACAAATGCTAAAACTTGTGTTTTTCATTTAGGTATGAATGTGGCAAGTTCTGCAGTGAACATTGAGGCAAATCTTGAATGTTAATCGTCAATGACTTTAAGATGCTTATTGATTTTGATTTATGGGAATATGCCCCTAATTTGAATTGAAAAGCATAAAAGTGAGATATGCCAAATGTTTGTGGTTACCAATTGAGTTTGTACAACATGTTTTGAGTCTCTTTATTTTTTTTGAGTCGGTGTGATTTTAGGGTTGTCTTAAGTTAGTAGTCCCTTATGAAACTCTTATGATGTGGGTGCTCAATTCAATTCTTAGTTGTGAAAGAATGTCTTGCTTTAGGACAAACAATGGTTCAAGTTTGGGGGTTTGATGATTTGGTAATTTACCAATCCATTAGGCTTTTAAACATGAGCTTTTTCTTTGTTTCCACATCAATTAGAAAGGTTTTATGTCTTTTCTCTTTGATTTTGAAGGTATTGAACTTAAACAATAAAAATAAAGAAATTAAAAAAAACACTCTATTGGAGGTAAGGAACATGCATTCTATAGAAGGGCACCTGCAAACGCAGGACACACTGGGAAGATAGTAAAATGAACCTACAAAGCGTACGTTGGCACTTGTGAAACACAGGTGCAAATGCAAGACCACTGGAACAAAGCTGCCTTGACTTGTAAAGCAGTTGTGGCTCATGGATCTGCACCTGCGAAAAGTGACCAAAATGCTGAAAAGGGTAAAATCGTCCAGCTGAGACACAAGTACATCAAAGAAGCTTCCAAGGAAAAATTTAAAAAGCTGAGTCCAAGGGAATGTGCATAATTTACCCCAATTATACATATCCATATCATATTACATCTTAGCATTGAATTGTAGAGAGAAGTAGTGAGAGAAAGAGTAGAGTACATTGTTCTTCTTGTTCTTCTTTACTATTTTGAGCTAAGTTTACCATAGTAGGAGATTGTTGAAATCTTGAATTTCTATTCAATATGATGAATGTTAATGAATTACCCATTGGGTATTTTATTTTTAACTCCGTCCATGAGTAGTTAATGTAGTTGCTAGGGGTATATGTATGATAGGGGTATAGCATGGATTGGGTGTTGTTGATTTTGTTTTAAATTCAATTATAGTGCATAAATCTAGTGTTTCCTCCAAGTTTGAATGATAAACTTAATGGTTGCAAACATTGATGTACTTTTCTTATGTTGCTTTTGCTTGTAAGAGAGAAGTAAGATCTGGGTAAGGAAGCATTAGTAAGGACTTAAATGGTGGATATGTGAGGTTGAGTTAGAGATAGTCAAAATCCATTTCTACAATCCATTAAAGGACTGAGGCTAGAGATAGCTCAGCTGTTCCTCAAGTTTTTAGTGGCTGATTGGTTGTTATGACCTTGGAGCTTGTGAAAACCCAAGGCAAATTCTCCCAAGTGGTTGAGAAACATCGGGTGTAGTCTTAGCCATTGTTGTTCTTACTGTAATTGATGTTTGAGATTAGTTAATAACCCCAATCCAATCGACGCTAGTCAAAAGCACATCCCTAGTTCATTCTCATTACTTGCAGCAATCAAACTTGCCTTGTTTTATTTTGATATTAGAATTTTATAATTCACTCCTTTTTCCCCAATTTTTCATTGTTACATTATAAATAATGATGCATGCTAAATTGATCTATTTTACAACTCTTGGTTGATCTATCTTAATTTCTTGTGGGATTCGATCCCGACACCCGTCGGGTATTTTATTTTTAACAACGATCATTGCCACCTCCCTTAACCAGGAGAGATGTATTGAGTGTTATCAGTTTTTAAGATATATATAATATGAGAAATATTACTCATACCAGCATTACAAAAATCCACGAAGAACAAATGTGAAATTGAAGGTCCATTTTTTTTTTGGAAAAATTACTTATTGCTCAGCTGAGAGCAATAATCTTAATAGCCTAACCGCAAAAATAAAAAATAAATAGGGTGATAAGGAATTATCTTTTCGTAACCCCGTAGATGGTTTAACAAACCCTTTAATATATCCATTCAAATTAAAGTCAAAAAATGCAATTGTTACCCAAGTCATGACACAATTAACAAACTTATTATGAAAATTCATTTTAAGCATAACTTGTTGAATATATGATCATTCAACAAGATCAAAAGTTTTACACATATACAACTTTATGTCATAATTTAATCTTTTTCTTTTCATTTATTTTTCAATACCCTCGTAAATTCATGAGCTAACATGACATTACCAATTATTTATCATTTTTTTCACAAAGACTACTTGATTAGACGAAACAATCAAAGATATCAATGGCTTCATCTTTTTTTAAGTAAATTTTACAAATAATCTTATACAAGGTAGAACATAAATTAGTTGGTCTAAAATGTTGGACTGTAGTAGGAGTCTTGATTTTCGGTATCAAAGTTACCAACATTTGGTTTCATACAGTCAATAGGCAACCTGTCTCAAAAATATATCTAATCTCTTGAAAAACATTATTAGAAATTAAAAACTACTATTGCTGAATTTTTTTTAAAAAAGAGGTCACTTTCATACACATTTTGGAGCTTAAAATGATTCATTGAAAACACAATATCTTTTATTTCTTCAATAAAAACTGCATCAATTAGGTCTTGGTTCATGTTATCCTTAATAGTAAAGGGTATAGGTTGTAACACTCTGTGTAAAGAAGACGGATTAATAGTAGAAAATAATACTCTGTAAAAATTCTCAATTTTCTTCACTATATCAGGTTTATCACATATCTGTTCTTGTCTTTCACTGTGTCTTCTTTGTACAATAGACACATGAAAAAAGGAGGTATTTTATCTCATTCATTTAACCATTGAATCCTAGTTTTTTGTTTTCTAGTAAGAGTCTTCATCCTTGTAAGCAACACTTAGTTCTTTTCTCAATTTCAAAATAAAAGAAGACTCGGGTCCTTTTGGGTCAGTTTTAGTCATATTTAGCTGATTTTTTAAAGTCCTAATTATTATTTTTGAGTTCGATTCATCCTTATTTCTCCCCTCAATTAAAATTCTTTTAAATTTTCTAATCTTAAAATTTATCTGAAATTGTCTATTTTCGATAAATTATATTTTTTTCAGAATTGCTTAATAAACTTATGAGCCTTAAATTTTTCAATTCATTTCTTATCAAAGTAAATATTTTTCTTCCATGTATCATGAAGACCATCTATGCAACAGAATATTGTCACATGATTTGAGGCATCACTTTGTATATGCATAATAACAGCTTGATTATAACACCACACTTTAATGTAGATATACTACTTTCATAGAAGAGTGTTTTGGAGAAATAACAATGTTATACATCATATGATTTTTAAAAATTAAATGTTAACAATATTATTATTAATATTGGTTGGAGCAGTAACATGAAATTATTTAGAATGAAGAAAATTAAGAATTAAGAAAAACAGTTATTGCTCAAGAGGGAGGAAAATTATTTTGAAAAATGGTCAAAATGTTCCTACGTATTGAAAATAGTTTTTATTTATCTGCCTTTCATTTATTGAATTTCAATTGCCATTAACGTTAATTTTCAAATTAAAAAGTCACTCCTTTCACCTATTGAACCCAAATTACCTTTAACATTAGTTTTCGGGTGAAACTATCCATTTTTTTTATGGAATTATTTGATGGAACATGTGTGACTTTATTAAATATATAGGTGATATCATAGGAGAAATTCAAGATTTGAAGATAGGGGGTGCATTATTATGTTTAACATAGTCATGTCAATTACTAGTACAAAGTTTGGAGTACAATTCTCTTAAAACTTAAAAATTGCTAAATTATGAGCAAAGTATAAACTTCAAAACGATCAAATATCATTCAGTTAGTACTAATATAACAAAAGTAGATCAACCATTCATACTAGACATCAACGCGCTTTCATATTCTGAAAACGGTCAATGATACTATCATTGCTTATATTTACAAATATATCCTTCTCGATGTAATAAACTAAACAATCATTAAAGAATTCATCACCAATACTACTACGCAGTTCATTCTTGATATGTTTCATGGACGAGAATGCTCTTTCTACCGTTGTAGTAGCGACAGGTAAAACTAACATCAACATCACAAGTACACAAGAGAATAAGTCTCGATAAGATTTGCATTAACCAACGCTTCTGCCAAAACACCAATTCCTTTCAAATCAGAAAATATAGGATCACCACGTCGCATGTGTATTATGAAAGTATCAAGTTGGTAATTGAGATCTCGAAGCTCTGAATCACCAAACTCATCTGGATAATGCTTGGCCAATGTCATTATTCTTTTCTTATCATAATTAGCAAAAGAATTAGTCGGATTCAAGCTTGCCATACCAAGAAGTAAGTTACCACTCACAACATCAAAATGATTGGTAAGCTCTTGAAGTTGCAAGTCAAGTATAACATAAAAAAGCTCAACTCATAAGTGAGGTGAATAAGTAACACCACAAGATTTACGCTTGGACTTTCTAGAAATATAAAACTCATCCATCTTAGGTACCGAAATATCATGTTTATCACAAAATGAAGAAACTTCATTCATCAAAGATTTCCATCCATCATCTCTCAATAATTGCAATCTTTCCTTAGTAATGTCAAGAAAAGTCATGGCATTGACAATATCTTAATTTTTCCTTTGTAACGATGCGCTCAACTCATTTGACATGATCAATACTTTCAACATCAAGTAAAGCAAGAACACAAACTCAAATTCAATGATCATATTAAAAAAAAGCTCTTGCTTGCAATCTATCATTGGGGTTAGAACCTCCACATTTAATAGCATCAAGCGCATGAGCTATAGATGAAAATAAAACAACAAAGTTATCCAATGTTCTAAAATGAGATCCCCAACGAGTGTCACCTGGACTTTAAAGCCCTCATTCTTGATTTAAACATTTTCCACTTTGAACTTCACCGCTCTCTAGTAGTTGCTCCAATATTTCTATTTGATGGTCTCGAAGTTGATCTTTACGCTTAAATGATGATCCTACCATATTCAACACATTAGAAATAATAGCAAAGAAATTTTCCACAAGCAAATGTTTTTTGGCAACAGCCACAAGAGTCAATTGTAATTGATGAGCAAAGCAGTGAATGCAATATGCCGATGGAGTTTCCTGCAAAATCAAAGCTTTAAGACCATTCATCTCTCCTTGCATATTACTAGCTCCATCATAGCCATGTCCACGTATTTTTGATGTACTTAAAGTCTCAAAATCAAAGAGCATATTATTTTTTTCAATGATTTTGCCGATGTATCACCAATACGAACAATAGCAATAACTCGCTCATTCACTTTTTGGTTAACATACTGCAAAGAAAGTTTCATTTGTTCATGGTATAATATGTCCTTGAATTAGTCAACTAATGTTCCAAAATAATCTCCATCCAAGTCATTAAGTATAGCTTTCACGATTTCTTGTGCACAAGCACTCACAATCTCTTTTTGAATTTTTGGAGAAGTCATCATAGCATTTTTTGGAGCATGCTTTAATATAACACTATCCACATCCGGAAGCATTTTTCCAAGCCATCTCAAAAGACCAAGAAAAAGGCCTTTATTTTTTGAAGATTCACTTTCATCATGACCTCGAAAAGACAATCTGAATTCCAAGAGGAACCTTGCCATATTAGTTGAAGCATCTAACTGAATATGGTTCTCGCTTCTTATTTTCTCATATTTCTTATCAAAAAAAACTTGAATTGATTGAGATTGATTTGTCAAATCTAGCATCTTGTTAAAACACCTATTGTGGACGCTATTTACTTCACCAACATGTAAAGTAAATCATTCCAAACTTCTGTTCCAACCCTTAAATCCGATTTTTGTGAAAAAATCACATGTGTGTCCCTTTACATTGTCATTTTTGAATAAATAGCAGCATAAGCAAAATATAGCATCTTTCTTCACACTGTACTCCATCCACCTAGAATATGAACTCTTAAGCCATGTTGAATTAAATCGCTGCATTTTATTCCCAAATTTAGTTTGAGGAAATTCAAGAACAACTAGTTGACAAAGCCCTTGTTGAATATAGTGTTCTCACTTCATCCTGTATTCTAGGGCTATATTTTATCAATAGGTATTCTTTCTCAGGGTCATATTTAAGTGAATCTAAATCAAGCTCATCTATAAGACAAAGAGAATTGTCTCTAAAACTAGAAATTGGTTGAGAAGAATTAGATTTCTTCAAAAATCTATTTATTTCAATTCACAAGAATCAACAACAAATTCCTACAAAACAAAGATTCTATCAAGAATATAAGTAAGTATAACATTTTTAATAGGGGACTCACACCCCTCCTTTCATAGCACAACAAAAATAATATGTAATGGAGGAATCACATCCCTCATAAAAAAAAAGGTAAGAAAACATGACTATTTCAATAGGGGAATCACACCCCTCCTTTCATATCACAATAAATATAATATATAATGAAGGAATTACACCCCTCATAAAAAAAATATAAGTAAACACGAAATTTTCATTAGGGAAATCACACCCCTTCTTTCATAGAACAAAAAAGAAGAAAATAACACGCAATATTTGAATCACATCCTAAAATAGAAGAAACACTTACCAATTTATGAGTGAAAAGATAACCTTGAAATAAAGAGTTTTTTAGCTCAACGGAATTGAAAATAGTATGATCTTGTCTTGTAATATGCGAATCCTGCAAATTCATTTAAAAAATGAAAGAAAAAATTTAAAACTATGGTCTTCATTCACAAACCACAATATATTGAGATCCTCAACTGAAATTATTAAAACTAATTTTTAAATGGACGTCAATACTCAATAGTACTACTTTATCAATCCCCACTAATTATTTAATGTGAAATTTTAATATTCATATTATAATAATGAATTATTTATTAAAACAAACTACTAAAATTATACTTTTTCAATTTTTATTTATTTAATATTAATAAAAATATATTGATGTTGACATATTGTGATTCGTGAAACACATTGTATATATGCATAAAATAAGTTAAAGTAAAGCAACAAATATAGATGGAATATAAATCATGAAATACAATAACAATAAAAAAAAGTAAAGTTTATTTTACTATCTTAGTTAATAAAAATAGAAAGAGGTGAGAATTGGACGTGAGATGCAGAGTAAAAACCTGTGATTGTTGGGTGGCTGGTGTCCGGTGACGGCGGGCGTGGGTCTCGCCGGAGGTAGGTCGCAAGAGGCCAACCATGGTCAGTGAAGGAAGCCTGCCGTCTGTTTGTAATTTGTTTGAATTCAATTTGGGAATTGTTTTCTTCTCTGTTAGGTACTGGTTAGTAAGGTTTTTAATTATTATTTTCTTTTTAAATTAAGTAAAAGAAAAAAGTGGGGCCGCATAAGGTGGATAAAATAAAAGCAAAAAGTAAAAAGTTATTTTTGTGAAAGAAAGGTGAGTTGACTTATGAGGTGGTAAAATTTTGGAAGTGAAAAAATTATTTCCATGTGGGTTCAAATCCACAGAGTCCCATACCCAAGTAAACCAAAGCTACTTGGCTGACCAATGCACCCCAACGAGTTTTGTGATTGAGAGTGCACAATTAAATATATAATCCTTTCTTAAGATATATATACAAAAAAATTAAAAATTATTGAGTGCACGTGCACCCCCCATGCTGCATGTGGGTCCGCCTTTGAATGATATTTGAATTATTAGTCCACGCGGCCTTAACTATAAATAATTCGACCCATCCGGGTTAATTAACCCAAACCAAGTAAAAACTATTTGTTCGTACTCAGTTTCTTCGATGATTCACATTTTTCTTCTAATAAATTTGAAAGACGAGAATGTTTTTTTTGTTAAAGCTGTGATTTTTGGTTTAAAACCGAGGAGAACAAATCCCATCTCATTCTAGATATAGGTTCAACCCAACTTCTTCATCCTTTAACAATGGTGAATTCCTTGCAATCTATCCATAACAATTTCGAACAAATAAATTCAAATGCGTAGAATTATTTATGAATTAAGTCTAATCTCCACATAAATTAATAAATCAACATCACCTATTTAATTAGAGACCAACATATATCATCTCATGATTTCATTTTTAATAAAAAGACATCTTTAACGTTGATGAGCAGTGAGGTAAAATTTTAACCCCCAAAACTATTAAAGGCAATAAATGGAAGGATGGACAAATCTAAATCACTAACCTTTTAGTGAAAAAAAAGTTTTGTTTTTGAAAGAAAAAGTTGTTAAATCAAATTAGTTTTGAAGGAAATATTTTATTCGTAAATTCATAAATTACTGAATATTTTTTATAATCTTCATCTTTTTTTTTTTCACAATATAAAAATTGCTTGAAGTATCTCTGTGTGTTACAGTAAAAATCTACTTTAACTCAAAATAAAAAAAAATTATTCCTATATTATATAAATTTAATAATAAATTTTAAATAGATATAAACTAAATAAAAACTAAATTCTAAATAAATTTAAATTATTCTTCCTTCCAACAAGTTTTTTTGTCAAAGAAAACATTGACAAAAACTCTTTCGATTGTGATTCCTATAATTGTAAAACTAGTTTTCTCACGTAAAATCCGTACTGGGAGCAGCTGTACTAACCTATCAGTCTAAACAGCCAGCCCGGACTTGGGTTCGTTAGTTGTGGGTCGTGACTCGTGACTTGTGATCTGTGACCGACCAGAGTAGTGCGAGCCGTCCATCCCAATTATTGGCTCGTGTCTGTCATTCCAATTAAGAGAATATGGTTTTTGTGCTTTTTCCAAACAAACAAAAAAAACAAACCAACAAAGACCAAACCATGAATTAAGAGTTACATGTAACCACCTACATGGACTTTTCTCAGGTACGATGAGTGATAACGTCCTCATAATCTTTGATACCACATCCTTTTTTTCCCCCTATTTATATGTGGTAGTAATTTAAAATAATCTATAATTTTTTTATATTTAAAAAATATTAATTTAAAATATTTTATTTTATCTTTAATCACAATTATTTTATATCTACATAATTATATACAAATTTTAGACCTTTCAAAAATTCTTATAGCTATATAAATATTACTTCTTCCTATCCTTTTTAGGTCAATTTTCTAGCCATTTAAAAATAATCCAAAATAAGCGTCAATCTCAAAATCAAGAACGTATTATTTCTTCTTTTGCCCAACTTACAATTTGCAGTATTGATCAAAACTATGCGAAAATGGGTTTTCTTTTTCTATTTTTGAAGAAGTTTAGGAAGAGTATATTAAATAGGGAGTGTTTTTTTTAAGACAAAGACAAAGGGTGATGTAGTCAAAAGGCCTCCTAAATTAATATTTCTATCGGTTTATTTTTACTTGTTCAATATATAAAAAAATATATTAATTTAAAAAATTAAGAAATAATTTATTACTTAATTTCTGATTTACCTTTATTATTAATTATAATTATTTTTTAAAATACTAAATTTATTATATTCGTATGATAATGTAGTAAAATCGTCATTCTATTTATTAATCCTTAAAGAAAGTGCTGAATTACTCTTTCAGGTCCATCTTTACTTGTCCTATCTTGACTTGACATGCCCCTTAGAAACAACAAATATAAGCAAAACTTTATCATACCAACCCTAATTATTCTAAGTCATCGATACTTGAAATCAATTAAAGCTTGCAAGAAAAATTATATAGTAAACAACTTTACAACCCAATTAAAAATTGAATTCACAAGACTTCACGTATTTCTTTTTTAGAAAAAAAGATTCTATTGCCCAAAAATTTTACTCAAAAACTTCACTAGAAGCTCATTTTTTTATTTGCTTTTTGTATTTCTTTCATTCTCAAATGATTCTTCGGAATTTTATTCAAATCAAACTTGCATTCCGCTATCATAACTTTGATCTTTGAATCTTCAACCTTCACTCTTGGATCTTTAATTTCTTTATCCATATTATATAATTTTCAGATATTTTCAACTCTAACAATTGAAGGGACGTTAGCTTTATTAAATAGGTATTGAAAAACTAATTATACAACTGTTGGAGTTGAAAATTAAATCAAAGAAAATGAAGTAACATTAGCTCTATTTACTATATCACCCTTTTAATATAATAAATTCAATGCTTAGAAAAATATATTGAAAAATAACTATAAAAGTAGATGAGGAACTAAATAATAAATTATGTCTAAACTGAGCAATTAAAAGATAATATTTATTTTTAATATAATGAACAAGTAAAATAAATCGAGAGAATAATAAATTGCAAACAATTTTCTAAAAGGTTTTTGGTTTATTTTATACTTCTTAACCAAGTTTAGGTAGACTATATTAAATATGGAGTATTTCTTTTTTTAAAGAAAAAGATAAAAGGGCGATGCAGTGAAAAGACCTCCTTAACTAATATTTCATCGGTTCATTTTTACTTGTCAGTTATATTTAAAAATAAAAATTTAATTTAAAAATTTTAAAAAATAATTTATTATATAATTTTTAATTTATATTTATTATTAATTATATTTTTTATAATATTAAATTTATTATATTTAAAAAGTAATACATTTTATATTATTATTTTATTTATTATTTCTTAAAAAATTATATCAAATTAATATTTTATGAATAAAACTACGCGAATAAAATATAATTAAGTAAATGTTTTAATAGGTGTATCCCACTAACACCCTAAAAAGACAAAAAGAATATGAGGGAGTGTATGAGATGAAACAAACCACAAATCTAGAAGGTATTTTATTCTTAGTTAAATTTAATGTTTGAAACAGACTAATAGTACGTTTTTAACGAGCTGACGTGTACAAGGTCCAAATTTGATCGTTCCTTTCGGTTGTGAGTAGAAGGTCAACAATTTTCTTTTCGGGCTACAACCGCACTGGCAGGCGCGGAAAGGAATTTTAATTAGTGGTCAATTCTCCAACAATATTTCAAATTCCCATTTGCCCCAATTATAATATGGGACATTCATGCACACGTTTACTTCTTGCTCTATGTTTCACTTTGGTCGGAATTCTTTAATCCATCGATCGCAGCTACTTTTACCTTAATTTCACATCCCCCCTCCCCATCCACATTTAATAGTACTATGTGTTCCACTCATTTTATATGCATGTTGACCACAATTAGTTCTCATTGACTCATTTTAAAGTGTGCGGTTTATCTTTTCTTTTTTTATAATAACAACAACAATAATAATGATAATAATTGTGGTGTTGTTCAGATTAATTTTTGTGCAAAACTCTGTCCATCAGAAATTAATTAATATTTTTTGCTACGGAAATATGAACTTAGATCTCATGGTTCTTAACCTATTTTATTAATAACTAAATCACACCCTTAAATGCAAGTGTGCGTTTTACTTTTAAAGAAAAATTTTAATTAGTTTGTGATATAAGAATTTAATTAATGACTTTTTGACTCAAAGATTGTACGTACTTCACTTTACTTTAAAACATCTTCTTTTCGAACCCCATGCTTTCATTAGTTGACTCAGAAGAAAGTGTTTTACTTTGTGTTGGAATCATATCCACATGTTTTTTTGCTTAATGTGAATTGAGGAAGTGGTTATTAGATATATTATATGTAGACAAATTTTGTATGATTGTTGTGAATCCAAAACTAAGGCTTGAATCTTGAAATGATTAATGAGTTGAATGTAAAATATACAAATAGAATATTAGAGATAGCCATTATGCATAATCTACTGGCATGATTTATTTTGGTTATTTTAAATATAGTTGAGTTTTCTTGAACCGAGGGTCAAAAATAATTTCTCTACTTTTAAGATAAGGTTGATTTAAGTATACTCTATCCCAAAATTCTATTTTGTAAGACTATATTAGGTATATTATTACTGACCTTTGAAATTAATGATCATAAATTAGAAATCATGTATATCAGTGACGTAATTATATATAACAAAGAGTAGTCAGCAGTGGCGAAACTAGAAATTCCATTAAAAGTGTACAAGATTTAATAAATATATATGAAAAAAATTGATCTATATATTTAGCATAATTTTTGATATACATAATATAATTTTTTCGACGAAGAGTATTCCGCTGGCCACGCTAGGTTATATGTGGCTACACCACTAGTAGTCAACTGAACAACCTTCGTCAAAAAATTATACTATATATATAAAAACTTATGCAGAGTATATAAATTAAAAATGATTTTTCATACATATATATTAAATCTTAAAAATTCTTGACAAAATTACTGAGTTCGCTACTGATATGTACAATATATCAAAATTAGTATTTCACTCTATTGAAATGAGATTGTGGTGAAGTAAAAACTACCAAATTGCCAAATTCCAAAGGAATAGTTAAGACTATCAATATTTTTTAAAAAATTTAAATAAAACACCCAAAATTTAGGACATCTTGAAATATTCCACCTTTTCAAAAATCTAGGTAGAGATAAAACCAAAATAAAAGAAGATTAAGGTGTTACTTAACAGCACGAGCATATATCATTGCCAATTATTTTTCGTTTTGCTGTGTAGTGATTTTAGATATTCCCGGGTAAAGGAAACACACACACTTATTATCTAGGATGAACTGTCAATTCATCTTAGGGCCAACGCCTCAATTTAACGCACACCACAAATAACTGATAATTGACAGTTGGTTATTATTTAGGTTAAATAGTACGTTCTCCGTCCGTCATTACTTATCAATTTGGTATGTTTTTTAAGAAACATTAAATAAAATAACAGTTTTACTATATGATTCTTTAAATATAATAAATTTAATAATTTAAAAAATGCATTGAGAGATGATTATAGTTAATAATAAGAGTAAATTAAAAACTAAGTATCAATTATTTTTTGATTTTCTAAACTGAACAAGTAAAATTGAACATCTATTTTTAATAATAATAGATAAGTAAAAATAAACGGAGAGAATAGTTGAAATTAAATTTGTAACTTCTTAAAAATATGGATAAATTAATGAAGAATTAATTTATCGCAGAAACTTTATATATTACGCTAGCTCCATGTAGCGAGCAATTTGACCTAGCCATCATAACTTATAAGTAGTTACCAACTTTGAAACATAGGTATGTTTTTTATATTTTTTAATTTTATTTTAAAATAAGTGATGTTTTATAAAATCAAGAATATATTAATGACGTTCTTTCAATTTTACCCTTATTTAGATTAATGAAATTTTATATAACCAAGAATTGTTAAAGAGCCTGTGCCTTTTTTAAATATTTATTAACAAATCAGTAAAAATATATTTTATTTTTTAAGAATAAATAATTTTTTTAAAGAATGTGGTCAAACTAAAAGCATTATTGAATAGAAGGACTAATTAACTTGTCTTTTCTTGAAGCACGATAAACCATTCAACAAGAATACGTCGTAGTTCCTGACTTCTCTCTCGACGTAAACAAGAACAAAGACATAGATTTTATGCTACGAGTAGTAACTTGCATGCATGTACAGGAGCAGCTTGATCGAGAAGCATCATACCATGCAACGACAAAGAGAAATAGTAATTAAATTACACTCCTTGTATATAGGAACACTGACATAAATACACCTGACATTGACAAACACACAAAATTATTCTCTAACCACCATGCATTCAGCATTTAGTTATGTTTTGGCCATCAATGAGTGTTGAAAACTGCATGCATAAGATCATAAGATGGCGATTAATAGAGAGTAATCCTAATGACAATTTCTTCCTCCAAGATTGCATAAACAACAACTTATTCATTATCTAAAACTAAGATAATACTGATGCTTGCCTGCCTGCTCATTGCTGGCAAAGGCAACATGCATCATCCCAGACCTCTAAAAACTCATTATCAGGCTAAGCTTATATATATATATATATCTTTTTTGCGGCAAAAAAATTACCATAAGAAAACCGGAAAGGATCATTATATATATAGCCCAGCCCATCACTTTAGCATTGTATTAAAAACAGCAAGCATATATAGCACTTACTAATATTTGCCATATATATAATATATATGCTGCTGGTTAATATTTTTAGTTAAAAGTTCCAGAGGAAGGATGGTTGAGAATAATGTTCATCTCCACCATTTCCAGTATCATCGTCATCATAATTAGGAGTTGTTCTTTGTGGGAAATGTGGTGGTGAGTAGAGGTTACTTGACAAACTATCCAGTACTCCAGGATAATATCCATAATCAAAACTAGTTCCAGCAGCAGCATGTGAATTATGTGGATCACAAAAAAGATCAGGTGGAGGTCCACTAGCATGATGTGGATCACAAAAAAGATCAGGTGAAGGCCCACTAGCATGATGTGGATAATGCTCCAACATATCCCAAAAAGCCCAGTCCATAGCAGCAGAATTATTATTATTATTAGTAGTAGTGTCCATTTGGGCAACCGCTACATCACAATTTGCCGGTGATAGCGAAGTCTCCTCTTTCTCCATATTTATCACGTGCGAATTCATATTTCCCATATTGCCCCCATGATCATGACCATGTGACGGTAGTGGTCGTATTTCCTGTACTACTGACGACTCCGACTGCGACGTGTAATCATTCGCAAATCTAGCTGCGACAGCCTGTATCTCCCCCGGCGAAAGCCTCTGTCCGCCGTATATATTCGGCGGACTGTCAGGGAAGTTAAACTTGGCGTTCGGGCCGCGGAGGCAGAACTGGGCCGCATCAAAAGCCCTTGCGGCTTTCTCAGCCGAATCGTATGAACCCAACCAAATCCTCTCCCGGCTATTGGGCAGCCTCACTTCAGAAACCCATTTCCCCCACTTCCTCAACCTAACTCCTTTGTACTTGGGCTGACTCGGGCCGCCTTCCATGGATGGTTACGAGGTATATATTTTATATAAATTACAGTGGACCCGGATTGAGAAAGAGATGATTTTAAAGAAGATACCATTAGAGGGAAAATGATTAAAAACACTTTATATATATATGTATGTGGACGGATGAAGGAAAGGAAGTAGGGGAATGACATTTGTCAAATTTCAAAATTGGTCCAAGGGGCTGGAAGCGTGTGGATGTTTAAAATTCAAGCTAGAAGTCCAAATGAGCGTAAAGAGAGTGTGCATATGTTCTAATATGGCTCGGTGGAGAAACTAAATTGGTGAGCTATTTAATGACGTCACTTCCTCAGCTTACGCGGGAGTTTTTTGTAGTCAACTAATTTTCACCATTAATTTAGCTTAATTCTAAACTTCTCGTGACGCTATTAACTACTTTGAATTATAATTACTCTTATAAACTAACCAGGCTATCACCAGTAGGGATGCTTAACGGGCGAAAATTACGTTTAACAAATTGATTTATAAATTAATAATTTTTAAATATTAATTCACTGGTCAATCAATAAAATATCGATTCATTTGATAACGAATTAGTAACTATCGGACTATGTATCAACACTAAAATTAATAGACAACAAAAATTCAAATCACAACATGTTATTCAGCTTCGGGTCTTTCACGATAAATTTTAGTTTTTCAAATTCCTTTATGAAACCACGCAATAGCAACAAAGAAAAAGAAAAAAGATAAAAGTAACTTCGAATAGATATAAGCTACAGATTCACTTTTGGGAATTCTAAGCAGACCTTTAAAATAGGAAATTAAATAACTTTGAAGGCATTATTGTGTTGTGGAAAGCAAGAGGAACTACAAATTATAAAGTCAAATTTTTGATAAGTTTAAACTACACAGACACACTAACATAACAAAATATTCCCAAATCTATTTCTTAGAGTGTACAAAACATCTTACAAAAAATAAACTCCATGCTTTATGCCCATTTCTTATTAACATATAACTCATTTTTATAATATATTTATCATTATTAGAAATAAAAAAAATTCACTGTGAATTAATAAAAAAATTGTGTTATAAAATATTTTTTCTCACTAATTTCTTATTGAACTAGAAATACATAATGAAAAACAGATTCTCTTTGATGCAAATCGAGTTGCCTCAAAGACTTTCACAAGGAGACAAACACGTGAGCTCCAAATACTACAAGGCTTATTCATGAAGAAAGATGCACTTGAGTGCATTATGGAGTCTTTCCGAGGATTTCATGTCTGGATGATACTTTGGGAACATGAAAGGAAGAAGGAGGCACAAGATGGTCATACTAGTAAAGAAAGGGGTTAAGCATGTAAATGGCTATTTCATGAATTCAATCAAAGAAAGACCACCAAACAAGGCCTTTACTTCATTAAGGGGATATTTGTCATGGCTAGTATCTTCTTTTTTTAATCCTAGTATACTTAGTAGATTTCTTATTCCACTAAGTAGATTTTATTGATATTATGAACTAAAATACTTTTTGAGAGTTGGAGAGTTTGTTGAAGCCTTTAATTGTCTTTGGATTGGAAATAAGGGTTTCTTGGGAATTAATTCGACTTGAAGTCTTTCTCATAGATTTGGTGCTAATTAAATATTCAATTGAGGTTTTTCTTATTAGTAAGGGTTACCTTTGATTCCAATTTTGTGTCTACCTTTCGATCTCTTTTTCTCTTAATTTTCACTTTTCTTTCTTGTTATTCCTAATTTAATTTCCTCTTTGGAATTGTATCAATTGGTATCAAGAGTTGGGATTAGGTTTGTCCTATAAATCTAGTCTTGAAATTTTGATATTTATAAAAAAAAAAATTGAAAATTTTCTTATTTAATTTATTGTTTTTGATACTAGATTCTTGTTTTCTAGTGTCTTTTGAGTAGAAATATGAAGTTTCAAGTGATTTTGAGTTATGGAAAAACTTCTATCATGAAAAACTTTGAGAGTTGATTTCAGCTTACAAAGTATTAGGGTTTGATCTCTAGGCCGAGGAGAAGCTACTCCTAAATTTTGAGAAGATTTGATGAAAATTTGAAGTGGGGTTTGTTCTTGATATTCTTGAAGTTCTTGAAGATCTTCAAGTGATCTTGTTGAAGAAGAAGACCAAAAGGTACATTTGATCCATGTCTACAAGTTAATTTTGGCCAAAGATTTTTGTTGGGTCCACAAGTGGAGATTTTTATTTTTTTATTTTTTAAAAATCAAAATTTAAAAAAAAGAGAAAAAAAAAAGTTGAATTTTAAAAATAATAATAACAATAATTTTTCTCCACTTGCACCAGCTGGCTCGTGAAGCCTAATTTCAGAGAGTTGGCACTTTTTTAACACCCCAAAATTTTCTAAGTATTGAAAATTTTTAGACCCCCAAATTTTTTTGCTAGTGTTGGAACTTTTTAGGCCCAATTTTTTTTTAAAGTGTCAAATTTTTCTAGTCCTCCTACACTCATTTTCTTCTGATTACAGCTAATTATCGATTTTAATTACTTGTTAACTAGTTCTTCATCTCATTTTTTTTAATTCTGCAAACTAATTAACAACAAGTAATTCCTTCTACTTCTTGTTATTTAGTTCTTGAGTCTGAATTTTTTCGTGTCAATTTTTCTTCAACTTTTCTTGGTTAATTCCATTGAATCTTCTTGAATCTCTTTCGTTAACTTTGAGCATTTATTTTAGAGTCAAATAAGAATTCATTCTTGATCCCAAATAGAGATTGGACCCTTACAACTCATCGGACTAAACAAGATACAATCATTGACCGATGCAATTTGTGAGGCATATAAAGGTGAGCATTTTTGAGTGACTGTGAGTTTTTTTAACTAACCTAACGTATCTGTCTGCTTTGATTGAGTGTCTTCAATAGGTACCAATGTGAATCATGATTAGGTGAATTAGATGCCCGCTGAGGAACCCACTCTACTAGAATCACTGCACATGTTCACCACCTTCTCTTCTCAAATAGAAGGGCGGATTGATAGATTGGATACTCAAATAAAGAGTATTGAGGCGAGAAGTAGAGACTCTTTTTCTACTTCTTTCTTTTATTAACATGGACAAGTAAGTGAAGCTTGATCTTGGGCAGAATTACATGCCCAAGTGATACTCAAATGCTTCATTTCGTCTTGTTTATCTATCGTTATGTGTGCATTCTCATGGGATTTGTAGTTAAAATGTGAATTTATACTAACCAACATGATTAGTGTTGTTTTGCAGGTAAAATAGAATTTTGGGAAGCTAAGATACATGTTGGTAAAAATAGGGAATCGACTTGAAAACAAAGAGTGGAAAAGGTCAAGGAAGAGCAACAAAATAAGGGCTCCGCGATGGAGCCATGTCACGCTGCCATCGCGGAGGCATTCTGCTTCGGGTGATTTAATTTTGGCCATTTCCAGTGAAGCCTCGCGTTACCTCCGTGACACGGAGGCAATGCCACGCGATGCAAGCCGTGGCACGTTGAGTACAATTACCTGGGACATCAATTTCCAATGTAGGTGTGCGATTGCACCGTGGCACGTTGGCCAGGCTCTGCGATGCCAGCCGTGGCACGCCGAGGTGAAATTGCTGAGGAGCCTAATTCCAGAGAGGGTCCGCGATACCCCCGTGGCACGGAGGGAGTGCTCCGCGATACACTTTGTGCCACGTTGCTTGTTATTCCGGGAAAAATTCTCAATAGTATAAATAGCACACTTAGATTTATTTTTAAACATTCTGACTCGGTTGAGCAAGAACGTGGGTTACAGACAGTTGAGGGGATGAAAATTCTAGGGTTCTTCTCTATCTCTTTCTCTTTTATCTCAATTGTTTGTATGATTTATACTCATTTGATGATGTTTAATCCACAAATGAGTGGCTAAATTCACTTCTTGCTGAGGTTAAGAACAATTGTGGTGGAATGTAATTGTTGATCATTTCAGTTTTCTTCTTTTCTTCAATGGTTGTTCTATCAATTCTTGTTCTTACTACATTAATGTTTGGCCAATGTTAATGTATATCTAAAAAATCCAATTTTGATTTTGAAAAGGAAAGAAATTGGAAAATTGTGAATTGGTAGGATATGATCTCTTCTTAGTTTGGAAAAATTGAGAATTGATTTACATTCAGAATAGAAATATATTTGAAGTCTTATTAGTCAATTAAGGAATCGGTAATGTATGGCTAGAACATGAAATTCTTTTATCACAGAAATGTAGATTGAAGGTTCATGATTCTTAAGTTGGATAGGAGACGAAAGTTCCAATCCATAGGCAATAATTCTTGACTAGCAACTGAGGGAAAGATTAACTGAATTGTATCGATAAATTAATTCCCTGCATGTTCGTTTTAACCTTAGCATGCTCATTACTATAGTTCAGACTCACTTTATAATTTTGTATTAGATTCGTATAAATTAGGAAACTCAAACTCTCAAAATAGTATTTATTTGGTTGTCTACATTCTTTAAGATATAGTTCATTAACACTTAAGTTAATTAGTACCTTAGTTCAGTCCATATGGATCGATACTTGGCTTTACTTAAGCCACTTTACTACTTGTTTGATCACGTGCACTTGCGTGTAGTTACTAAACACCCAAACAAGTTTTTGGCGTCGTTGCCGGGGACTGGCAATTGGTAAAATTATTTTCTTAGTGTTAGTTTACAAATTCTATATAAGTGCTGACAACTTGATCTTAGCCTTATTCTTGTAGATATTGAATTCTGTTGAACACTGGCAAGAGATAAGGAGCTGGTAGATTTATACTTAGAGTCGGAAAGATAATTCCATCATCAAAGAGGGGAAGCTCTAGAGAAGAAGTTGCAGTTGCTAAGACAGACAATCCCGGAGCAACAACATAATCCACCACTTGTGAGGGCAGTGTTAGTGCCCAAGGAAATGGCAGCTAGGCCGGTTTGCGAAGTGGAAATCCCACATGCTAACAATGTTACATCAAGTATTCACAGACCTGAGCCAGGAGGGAGGTTTGAGCTTAAACAGAACATGGTGCAATTGCTGCACACCAGCGAGAAATTCACAGGTCTCCCTCATGAAGATCCACAACAACATCTCCAAAACTTTTTGGAGATAAGTGATACTTACATCCCCGCTGGAGTATCATCCGATTATGTAAGGCTTACATTATTCCCATTTTCATTATTGGGAGAAGCAAAGAGGTGGTTGAAAGCTGAACCACCTAACTCCATCACCACTTGGGATGATCTTGCAAGAAAATTTTTGATACGGTTCTTTCCATCCGGGAAAACAGCAAGACTTAGAAGTCAGATTCTAAGTTTTAAACAAAGAGAGGGTGAGAATCTATATCAAGCTTGGGAAAGATTCAAATCTATGTTACGGGATTGTCCTCACCACCACCAGTCCAATGATGTGCTGCTGCATACTTTCATAGAGGGTTTGGAACCCCAGACAAAAATTTTGCTAGACTCAGCAGCTTGGGGACAAGCATTGGAAAAGACTTATAAGGAGCTGTATACTTTGTTAAATCGTATTTCGCAGGGAAATCCAGAGTGGAATGCCGAATCTTTTAGAGGAGGAACAAGGAAAACAGCAGGAGTCTTTGAATTGGATGGTTTTACAGCTATCGCTGCACAGATAGCTGCATTGCAAAATCAACTCAACACCCACTTCAGCAGTATGAGCTTGAATCAACCTCAAGCCCTAGTTAATGTAGTGCAGCAGGTTTGGTGTGAAGTATTCGGTAGTAATGAACACTCAGCTGAGTGTTGTGGTGCAAATCCAGATTCAGTAAACTTTGTTGGGAATGTACAGAGAAATAATCACCAACAGTATGGCAATAATTACAACTCGAATTGGAGGAATCATCCGAATTTCTCTTGGGGTAGTAACAGCCATCAAGGGCAGAGTTCGAATCAGGGTGCGCAGAGAAATCAAGGAGGGAAGCAGAATTATCAGTCTCAATACAGAGGAAACAATGCACCTCCTCCACCACCCACCAGCATCGAGGAAATGTTTAAAACAATGTTAGCTAACCAAGCTCAAATGTAGGCTGATTATGTGAAATTGGCAGCAGATATAAAAAACAACCAGTTAGCTACAAAGGCGTTAGAGTACCAGTTTGGACAACTAGCTGGAGCTCAAAACACCAGGCCAAGAGGAGGACTACCAAGTTACACTGACCTGAATCCCAAGCAGGTTAATGTAGTGACCACAAGGAGTGGTTTACAACTCAAGGAGGTGGAACCAGAAAGATCACCTCAGCAATTAGGAGCAGTGGAGAAAGATAGGGAACATGATGATGAGAGGGGGAAGGAGAAGGCAGCTGAAGCAGAAAGATCACCACCCCCGTTACCTCAAAGATTAAAGAAACACAAGGAGCAAGCTTGTTTCAAAAAGTTCATGGAGGTGCTTAAACAGGTACACATTAATTTACCTTTGGTTGATGTTTTGCAGGGAGTGCCGAAATATGCAAAGTATATCAAGGACATCGTAGCTAACAAAAGCAGATTGACAGAGTATACTACGGTGGCGCTTACTGAGGAGTGCACTTCCCGGATACAAAACAGGTTGCAAACAAAGGTCAAGGACCCTAGGAGCTTTACAATTCAAATCACAATTGGGCAAAGTATCCGAGCTCGCGGGTTATGCGATTTGGGAGCGAGCATTAACTTGATGCCAACATCGGTGTTCAAGAAGTTGGGGCTAGGCAGTCCTAGACCAACTACAGTGATCTTGCAGTTAGCGGACCATTCTCTGGCCAGACCAGATGGCATTGTGGAGGACGTGCTGGTGCAAGTGGGCTCCCTTATCTTCCCGGTAGATTTCATTATCCTAGATTTTGAGCCGGATGCGGAAGTCCCATTTATTTTGGGACGTCCTTTCTTGGCAACCGGGAGAGCTTTGATTGATGTAGCTGTAGGGCAGCTAACCATGTGAACGCATGACAAAGTGGAGGTATTTGATGTATATAAGGCCATGAAGCTTCCGTCCATCTATGAGGAGCTTTCAGTAATCAATGTGCTAAACCAAGCAGAAATTCTTCAGATTGTTGATTCTCGAGATCCATTGGAAAGAGCATTGATGAGCTCCGATCATTTCGGAGATAGAGATACTTATGAGATGGTGCAAATATTGAATGAACCAAAATGGTATCTCAGGAAGCATGACTTTCAGCCATTAATGAGGTCCATGGAACCATTGCCGAAACCATCTATTGAGGAAGCACCAAAACTGGAGTTGAAAACATTGCCTCCACATCTGAAATATGTCTTTTTGGGGGAAGATGACACATTGCCAGTCATCATCTCCACAGAATTGACAGAGGCAGAGGTAAAGGAAGCATTGGTGGTTCTCAAAAGAAGGAAGAAAGCGATGGGCTGGCAAATGTCAGATATTTGGGGTATCAATCCAGCTTTTTGCACACACAGAATTTTCATGGAGACAGGAGCAAAGCCTACTGTACAACATCAGCGGAGGTTGAATCCGATGATGAAGGATGTGGTTAGGAAAGAAGTAATTAAGTGGCTTGATGCAGGTGTGGTCTATCCTATTTCGGAAAGCGAATGGGTCAGCCCTGTTCAGTGTGTCCCAAAGAAGGGAGGAATGACCGTGGTCACCAATGAGAAAAATGAGTTGATCCCTACACGCATAGTCACAGGCTGGCGGATTTGCATGGATTACAGAAAGCTCAATGAGGCCACAAGGAAAGATCATTATCCTATCCCGTTCATTGATCAGATATTGGACAGATTGGCTGGACAAGAATATTATTGTTTCCTTGATGGTTACTCTGGCTATAACCAAACAGCCATAGCACCGGAGGACCAGGAGAAGACTACTTTCACATGTCCTTATGGGACATATGCTTTTAGGCGGATGCCATTTGGGTTATGCAATGCACCCGCCATATTCCAGAGATGCATGATAGCTATCTTTCACGACATGGTGGAAGATTTCATAGAGGTATTTATGGATGATTTTTCTGTTTTCGGTAATTCGTTTGCTACTTGTTTGCAGAATCTTGACAGGGTGCTAGCTCGCTGTGAAGAATCCAACCTTGTACTCAACTGGGAGAAATGTCACTTCTTAGTCAAGGAGGGTATCGTCCTTGGCCATAAAGTGTCTTGCAAGGGGTTGGAGGTCGATCGTGCTAAGATCGAAGTTATTGAAAAGCTACCACCACCGGTGTCAGTGAAGGGTGTTCGCAGTTTTCTCAGACATGCAAGGTTCTACAGACGGTTCATTAAGAACTTCTCTCAAATTTCTAGACCAATATGCAGGTTGCTAGAAAAAGAGGTGAAGTTCGAGTTTGATGAGGATTGTGTCAAAGCATTCAAGGAGTTGAAATAGAAATTGATAGAAGCACCTATCCTTGTTTCTCCGGATTGGGAACAACCGTTTGAACTGATGTGTGATGCAAGCGATGTGGCTGTGGGAGCTGTATTGGGGCAGCGGAGGAATAGAATTTTTCATTCCATTCATTATGCAAGCAAAACACTGGACGCTGCCCAAGTTAATTATACAGTCATAGAAAAGGAGATGCTAGCATTGGTGTTCGCGTTTGATAAATTCAAGTCCTATTTGGTGGGTTCTAGAGTAGTGGTGTATACCGATCATGTAGCGATTCGGTATCTGTTTAACAAGAAGGATGCAAAGCCCAGGCTGATCAGATGGATCTTGTTGTTGCAAGAGTTTGACCTAGAGATTAGGGACAGAAAATGGAGTGAGAATCAAGTGGCAGATCACCTATCGCGATTGGAAAGCCGATCGCATGTGAAGGAAGGTGACAACATCAAAGAGGAGTTCCCGGATGAGCAGCTCTTGGCAATAAGGGTAGCTGAGATCCCTTGGTATGCAGACATTGTGAATTTTCTAGTGAGTTGAGTCTATCCACCGGAGGCTATGGCTCAGCAGAGAAAAAAATTGAGGCATGATTGCAAGTATTTTATTTGGGATGAGCCGTACTTGTTTAAGAAGGGACCGGATCAGGTGATGAGAAGATGCATCCCGGAGAGCCAGATAGCAGAAGTTTTGAGAAGTTGTCACTCCTCATTGTATGGAGGGCACCACGGAGGCGAGCGGCCAGCGCACAAGGTGCTACAGTCAGGTTTTTTTTGTCCTACACTGTTTAGAGACTCTATGTCATACATCAAAATGTGTGATAGATGTCAAAGGACAGGCACAATTGGTAGAAGGCAAGAGATGCCGCTGTAGCATATATTAGAAGTAGAGATCTTTGATGTATGGGGTATAGATTTCATGGACCCGTTCCCACCGTCATTTGGCAATCGTTACATCTTGGTGACCATTGATTATGTATCAAAGTGGGTTAAAGCAACAGCTTGCCCCAGTAATGACAACAAGGTGGTAACAAAATTTGTGACAAAGCACATTTTCACCAGGTTCGGGACACCCCGAGCCATTATCAGTGATGGAAGGGCTCATTTTGTAAATACAAGTTTCAAGAACTTTCTAGCTAAGTATGGGGTGCGCCATAAGGTAGCAACAACATATCACCCCCAAACTAGTGGGCAAGTGGAGGTGTCGAACAGAGAAGTGAAGCAGATTCTCCAGAAAACAGTGAATGCACAATGTAGTGATTGGTCAAGCAAACTCAACGATGCGTTGTGGGCTTATAGAACTGCTTACAAGACACCAATTGGGACTTCTCCGTACAGATTGGTCTATGGAAAGGCGTGTCATCTACCTGTGGAACTAGAACACCGAGCTTTCTGGGCCGTGACGAAATTGAACATGGACCTAGAGCTAGTGAGTAAGAAGAGGTTGATGCAACTCAGCGAGCTTGATGAGTTTCGTTGGCATGCTTATGAAAGTGCCAAGTGCTACAAAGAGAAAACAAAGAGGTGGCACGATAAGCATATAGTGCATCGTATATTCAAGCCGGGGCAGAAAGTATTGTTTTTCAATTCAAGATTGAGGCTGTTTCCAGGAAAATTACGGTCCAAATGGTCAGGGCCATTTGAGGTAGTGAGAATGACCCCGCACGGGGCAGTGGAGTTGCGGCAAGAAGATCGAAGTGCCACGTTCTTGGTTAATGGGCAGCATTGTAAGCATTATTGGGGTGAGGACATTATTCGAGAGAAGACGTCCATCACTCTAGAGGATGATTGAGCGTGATTGACATCGAGCCGCGACGGTAAACCAGGCGCTGCGCGGGAGGCAACCTGTGAAATTATTGTAATAGATGAGTAGAAATATTTGAAAAAGAAAAAGATAAAAAAAATAATTAAAAAAAATATTGTTTGCATTGAAACCTATGAATTCTAACCAAATTATTGTTGTGAAATGATTTTTAGGTGGAACGGAGGACAAAAATGCAATGAAGTACAAAGGAAAAAAAATCGAGGTGAGAAAAATAAAAAGTGGCATGACAATGAGCCTACGCGATGGCTCCGTGTCACGGAGGAGGTGCTCTGCATTACTCTCTGTAACACGGTGCAGCCTATTCCGAAATTTTTAAAACTTTCAGAACTGTCACACCCCGCCTTGGGGGGTGTGACTGGCACCTAGTGCCCTACTAGGACCTGAACTGCTAAACTACTGAGCCTAAGCACATCTGGTGCCTGGCTGGCTCTAACTCAGATTCAGGGAAACAACGGGCTATATAACGGCTGTAAATACAGCCTCTGGCCGACTAGGCCTATAGCCACCTGTACCTGTAATAGCAGCTAACCAGAAACACACTCGTAACAAGGAACCTATGTGGGCCAACAAGGCCACCATGCTGTCTAGTTATCTGTAACTCAACAATGGAATACTAAATAACTACGTGACCGGCAAGGTCACCACTACTAACTAGATAAGGCCTCACACGGTCAATATAAACTGAAATGCTAAACAGCTATAACATACTACACGGCCTCACACGACCGGCTCAACTGACCACAGGGACATATATACAGTCTGCAAGCCTCTAGGAATACTGACAAGATGGTCCTACCCGTACTGTACAACAATAGGAAATGATGTAAACCTTTGAAATATCAAGCTCCGGATGACAGGAGCTGATGACTCTGCGCTGGCTAGGATCACGAGGGATTGCCTCCTCGTCTATGAGTACCTGCATGCAAGTAATGTAGCGCCCCACTGGGCGTCAGTACCACTGGTACTGAGTATGTAAAACAACAACTGAAGAATATCTGAAAGTAACAATACAACTGATGGAATTAAAATAGAAAGGAATAGACTAAACTGATTGAAAATGTAAAGCTAAGCCTACTCTTAACCATGCTGGAAGGAGTAGGAGTCATACCTGGAGATGTATCACTTTACTGTCGATCTACTCGTATCTAGTGTAACATGGCATAACACAACATAACATAGCATAGCACACACAAACCTTACCCAGCCCCCATAAGCCGGGAGGTATAATCAACACGCAATCTATACCCCTACCCCGGTCGTCCCATCTCCTATAATAACTATAAGCATCCTGCCGATCCCCTGGGTATGCACTTGGGCTCGTTGAGCCCCTGACTATAACTGTACCTGAGTCCGGAGGACTCCTGAATCAACACCCCGGGCGTACCCGCTCGACGGGGGTGTATATAGGCCGACCAAGGCACTATATGGGAAAACCGGCATCCCATCTTCGTCCCCCATGGGACGGCATGCCACTCCGTAAAGCGATGTATCCTCGCCCTCTGGCGGATGAGTCGATACAGCTATTAACCCTGGGGCGGTCATGAATGCTAGGTAATCCAACCCCAAGACAATACAGTGGTCTCAACTAGTAATACTATCAGCATATACCACATGCTGAAGCTAGTGATGATAATGTATCTGTACATGCTATATGCTAAACTAGCGATAGTGGTATGTATGTATTTAATATATGTTGAGACTGAAAATGGTATATACATATATAATCTTTTGTCATACTGTGCTGAGTCTAATGTTGAACAAGATATAGTTTTTCTGCTGGAATTCATGCTGTATAACTGAGTTTCTATAGTAACATGATTTACTATTTCTAACATGCTTTCTAAACTTTATTTTAATTTACCATTCTACTTCTGAGATATCCTTCAGATACTTATATTGCTTTACTAAGTTTCAACTGAATACAATAATATCCTAACATACTTTACTAAATCACATACTGGGCATGCTGTACAATTCCTAACACTTTATATTAGAATTTATAAGTGCTAGAAAGTTTCACGCTATACATACGTGATGCATCCAATATCGTACCAATATTCATAATAAACATAACACACGACTTCTGAACATTCTACTGGCCTTTAAACTATTTTACTATACCGAGACTACTAACTTGCCGAGGAAACTAGCTTTACATACCTTCGCTACTGATTTTCCGACTAACTGGCGTAGCTTGGTCAGTATTCCAGCTATTTCTCCCAACTGCATTCATATATGTGTCAATCAATACTAAATACAACTTTATTCTGAAGAACGACATCACTTTCGATATAATTATAGCCTAAACTTAGGCTTATCGAAAGACGGTCGAAAACTCGCTATTTTCCAGAAGTCCAGAAGGGAGAAGTATTCACTTCATAGCTAGGAACACATAGACACTAGTTTGGAGAAATTCCACTTACCTTAGCCCGGTAGCACGACGATTCGTCGGCCGTATCTCGCGAAACTAAACCCGTAGGAATGCTCCCTACTTCTAAGTACTTCGGTATCTGGAGTTAATTTAGATTTGGACTACGTTTGGCAGTGTAATCAAACGATAATATATTACCTCTCTTCGCCTCACTCTGTTTCTCTGCGTTTTCTAGAAATTAAATAAGAGATATGACCTCACAAACCGAAGTGGGGGCTTTATATACTTGGGCCTGGACAGGCCCAATGTGTCACGGAGCCAACGCGGAGGCTCCACCTCTGTGACATGTTGCCATCGCGGAGGGGCTCTGCCTCGGCTCCTTCCGCGATGGTTCGACAGGTTATCCGTCTGATCCTTTCCCTGGCCTTTCTCTAGCACGTATGGCTTTCAAATATGCCTAACCACCGTGCGAATAGTCCATCTAGGTGTCGGAAATCTTACGGGGTATAACAAGAACGCTGGCGTGATGGCTCCGTGTCATGGAGGGGGTGCTCCGCGTTACCCTCCGTGACACGTTGAGTGTTATTCGCGTTGGGTCACACCGGGTCGCCGGGTAACCCGCGCGAAAAACACTTTTAAAACCCCAAATCCCCTCAATTTTTTCCTTATTTTCCATACCCTCCGCGACCAACACCCCAAATTCCCTCCTTCCCCAATATGACACGGACCTAGGAACAAGTTTTCTTCAAGTTTTCTTCAATTTCATCGGATAAAAGGTATGTTCTTGAACTTTACCTCATTTTTGCTTGAATTTTTGATTCTTGAACATGTGAGGTGAGTAAACCTTGCCCTAAGTGAAAATTGAGCTTGAATTCTTTTAAGTCATGATTGATTGATGTTCGTAGTACCGTTGTGAGTATATGAACTCGATGAATGCATGTTTTATTGAATTTTTGTGAAATTGGTAGCTAGGGTTGAAATTTGAACAGGAAGAAGACTAAATTTATTTGAAATGTGAAAATATTGGGTTGTGCATATTGGGTGATGTGAATTATGTTGTGATTAATGTTGAATATGCTGAGTAGACAAGGGATTTTCGGGAAAATGAAATTGGTGAAATGCATAGGTTGTTGAGAACAAAAATTTGGCTAAGTGCTATGATGATATAATGAAATCGATGGCGATATTTTTATTCATTGTACGAAGTCTGAGTAGTACATAGTAATTATTCCATCGAATTATATGAAGGCACTAAGCATGTTGAATGTAAAGATTCTGAAATCATGAATGTCTTGCCGAATTGTTTTAACTGCGGCTAAAGACTAAGTGTGGGGTGATCCAATTAAACCCAACCTTAGTTGTAGCTAGTTATGATTTAAATAACATTGGGATTGTATGGTTAAATGTGCTGGAACAATGTCGGGCAGACAAGATAAAGGAAAGGGCGCGTCCACATCGGGCACCAGCAGGAAAAGAGTTAGATTGGGAACAGCAGTTCCAGCAGCACCAGCGGTTCCGCGAGGCCAACGCCGACAATACGGAACCTGATGGGTGACTGATAAAGGGAAGAAATGGTATGCAAAACACAAAGAAACCAAATACTTCCCGGAGGGGCAAATAGCGAGGGAGCCGCTGACACAGGAATTCCCACGAATCGTACATCGGATTGACGCCGCTGGGCTGAACTTCATCTTCGAAGAGCCCGGGGAGTGCAATCTCCATTTGATTCGGGAGTTCTATGCCAACTGGAACCCGGCCCTCCGTAGTCACACCGTCAAAATCAGGGGGCAGGTTGTCACCTTTGAGCCCCATCACCTGAATGCTATATTGGGGGCGCGGGACACAGACGCCCATGTACTCCGACAGTTGAACATAACTCCACCTTATGCGGATATCAGACGCACTCTATGTGGAGCCCGTTCGACAGCACGGTGGAGCAGGCACAAGGAGAGGGGCTAACATCAGACACTACCCTACTCTCAGATGAACAGGGAAGCCAGGATTTGGCTGAAAATTGTGTGTTCCTGCCTGATCCCGGGAGTGCACATGACAGATGTCACCCGGGATCGAGTGTGCTTGGTGTATGCCCTGATGAAGGGGCTGGAGATAAATGTTGGGGCGGTGATCATCTCCACCATGAAGAGAGCCCGATTGCATCAAGGGCACAGGTATGGGTTCGATGGTTTGCTTACCACATTCTTAAAGGGTCACGATATCGAGGAAGAGGCCTTGGATTACATCCCGCAAATTGATAGGAGTGCCTTGGATGTCACCATAACCAAGACACCTGACACTACTCATGGGCCAGTTCTCACACTAGCCGAGCGACATGCTCGGGATGATCAGTATATGGACCGCATGTATAGGATGCAGATGCTGCAGTTGCGCATAGGCGGGAGGCCAACAACAGAGGATGAGCTTTGGCAGCTTGACTTGGATTACTCCTTCAGCAAAAATGCCCGGGCTCTATGCATTGTGGGGCCAGCTGTTGTGGAGCCGGTAGATGATGATGTCCCCACCGATGAGGAGACACGCCGTGAGGACTCAGATGTTGAGTCAGATGAAGACAGCGGGGGCGATTCGAATTTGGGAGACGAGGCAACGACACCTGATGAAGAAGTTGAATACTTCGATTGATCAGGGAGTTTCACCACCTACCTTTGTGATATGTTGAATTATGTGAACACTGGGGACAGTGTTCAGTTTAAGTGTGGGGTGGGAGTAGTTAGGTGCCAGTTTCTTTGTTGTTGTTTATGTTTATGTTTTGTGTTGTTGTGCCTGTGCAAAAATGTGACCTTGTGACTTTGTGTGGTATGTTCTGTAATGTAAATTGGTGTTGTAATGAATGTTAAGCTGTTGTGTGCTTTGGTGAGCTGTTGTTGGTTATTGTGTAAATATTTTTGTTTTCTATCGAAATTATCGATATTTCTAAAAAAATTTTGTTGATTTTTTTTTAATTTGGGTTTCTCGGCCTTTGTTTTCGGTGCTTTTACCGAGAATAGTCTCATTGAATCGAAGTCGTAAATAGTAACCGTTCCCTATGATGGATGGATGACGACCGTCTTATGGGAAGTGTAGCCGATAGGAGTAGTTTTTTTCTTTCTTTTCTTTCTTTTGTTTGGTTTCCAAACGTGTCACTACTTCATGGTTCAGAATTCTTGTTACGTGTTGTACATGATATTAAAGTGCAAAGGTGATTCGTATGAAAGCATGCAATTGTGTAAACATGTTAAGATACCTAGGCCATAAAGTTCAATTCGGTGTGATTGAGGCTTAATATTGAATTCTTGTAATTGGCTGATTGAAGAGTCTGTGAATATGTCTTGAGTTGAGCATGTGCAATGAGTGTGAGATGAGGTTTCGATTATTCCATGCTATTGTGAAGTGTCTAGAACTTGCCTGGTGTGTGTACAAAACGAAATGAAGGATGTGTATTGTAGAAAAGGATGTAGGCATTTCTTTAATTAAACCGAAAGTTTTTCCATTATCATACCTACCTTGTATGTACATCCTAGTTAGCCCCATTGAGCCTTTAGCCTATTTTTTTCTTCTTTCTTTGAAGAGGTACAAACCGAGATTAATCCTTCTTTTCATTAGCCATGAATTTGATCCAAAACTCTTAAGCGCTCAAGAAAAACAATTTTCCCACAGTGTAAAGGAGTGAGAATTGTGAAAAGGAAGGAAAAACGGAAGTGGTGAAAGTGAAAGAAAAGGTCAAAGGTGCACTTGCTGTAATTAAATAAAATGAATATGTATAACTAATCTTTGTTAGTAAGTCGAGTGTGCTTAAAGAAATGGGAACAAAAACAAATAAAAATTTCAAGAATGAGAGGATGAAGGAAGAAACAATGCCATAATGGTGGTGGGATGTATTGAAAAGCGCTTAAGGAAGCTAGTTGCTATTATTGGTTAGCCCAGTATTTACTAGTTCCTTAGCTTACATTACAACCCGTTAAGTCCTACGTGATCTTACATCACGCGTCCTTATATTAGTGGAGTAATACACTAGAGGCAAGCCTATGGTTCATGACATGATGCATGTTAATTCTTTGGGAGAGAAAGCGAAATCGTGTCATATACCCCTACATGTAATGCTTTGGAAATCGTATGATTGCAAATGGGGAGATTCTCATTGTATGGAGGGCACATGCTTGACGAGAGATTAAATTTCATGTCGGATGTCTTGATCAGTTGATTTGCATGAGTTTGCCGAGATCGAGAGTCGATTCTTGACTTTAGGAGGGCTTAATGTGGTGTATGTCATTGTATTGATGACACTATGCATGTTTCTTGATGATTTGCTATATTAAATAATCGGTATAGCCGTAGCTTGAATTGTTGAGCCAAAGTAGCTATGCGTGGGTGTCAATTGCATGAGATGTGAGAGTATTGTTTGAGGATGAACAAGGTTTTAAGTGTGGGGTAAGTGATCTTGGGCAGAATTGCATGCCCAAGTGATACTCAAATGCTTCATTTCGTCTTGTTTATCTATCGTTATGTGTGCATTCTCATGGGATTTATAGTTAAAACGTGAATTTATACTAACCAACATGATTAGTGTTGTTTTGCAGGTAAAATAGAATTTTGGGAAGCTAAGATACATGTTGGTAAAAATCGAGAATGGACTTGGAAACAAAGAGTGGAAAAGGTCAAGGACGAGCAACAAAAATAAGGGCTCCGCGATGGAGCCGTGTCACGCTGCCATCACGGAGGCATTCTGCCTCGGTTAATTTAATTTTGGCCATTTCCAGTGAAGCCTCGCGTTACCTCCATGACACGGAGGCAGTGCCACGCGATGCAAGCCGTGGCACGTTGAGTACAATTACCTGGGACATCAATTTCCAGTGTAGGTGCGCGATTGCATCGTGGCACGTTGGCCAGGCTCCGCGATGCCAGCCGTGGTACGCTGAGATGAAATTGCTGAGGATCCCAATTCCAGAGAGGGTCTGCGATACCCCTGTGGCGTGGAGGGAGTGCTCCGTGCCACGTTTCTTATTATTTTGGGAAAAATTCTCAATAGTATAAATAGCACACTTAGGTTTATTTTTAAACATTCTGACTTGGTTGAGCAAGAACGTGGGTTACAGGCAGTTAAAGGGACGAAAATTCTACGGTTCTTCTCTATCTCTTTCTCTTTGATCTCAATTGTTTGTATGATTTATACTCATTTGATGATGTTTAATCCACAAATGAATGGCTAAATTCACTTCTTGCTGAGGTCAAGAACAATTGTGGTGGAATGTAATTATTGATCATTTCAGTTTTCTTCTTTTCTTCAATGGTTGTTCTATCAATTCTTGTTCTTACTGCATTAATGTTTGACCAATGTAAATGTATATCTAAAAAATCCAATTTTGATTTTGAAAAGGAAAGAAATTGGAAAGTTGTGAATTGGTAGGATATGATCTCTTCTTAGTTTGGAAAAATTGAGAATTGATTTACATTCAGAATAAAAATATATTTGAAAGTCTTATTAGTCAATTAAGGAATCGGTAATGTATGGCTAGAACATGATATTCTTTTATCACAGAAATGTAGATTGAAGGTTCATGATTCTTAAGTTGGATAAGAGACGAGAGTTCTAATCCATAGGCAATAATTCTTGACTAGCAACCGAGGGAAAGATTAACTGAATTGTATCGATAAATTAATTCCCTGCATGTTCGTTTTAACCTCAGCATGCTCATTTACTATAGTTCAGACTCACTTTATAATTTTGTCTTAGATTCGTATAAATTAGGAAACTCAAACACTCAAAATAGTATTTATTTGGTTGTCTGCATTCTTTAAGATATAGTTCATTAACACTTAAGTTAATTAGTACCTTAGTTCAGTCCCTGTGGGATCAATACTTGGCTTTACTTAAGCCACTTTACTACTTGTTCGATCACATGCACTTGCCTGTAGTTACGAAACACCTGAACAAAGCTCGCTAAGACTCTTTATCCCCGATATCACCCCGAACTCTTCAATGCATGTTTTATCCCATTTATATCACCCCACTTCCATATAATATCACCCCACTATCACATACTACCCACCCACACTTGTCTACACCACAACCACGTGTGCCTCCACCACCACACCAGGTACCTCATCCTCCAACCCATATACCATACCTACAATAAAATACTCGTTAATCAACTCGAAACGTCCAACCAATCGATGATGAATTGGAAGGGGAGTTAGAAGAGGTAGCCTATGAATATCACAATTGAATGAGGGAAATGAGTGCAATTCCAAGGCCTTTATCATGGGAGAACGGGTAGGCATGGCCATATTCCTCAAATGAGTAGGCATGGAGGAAACCAAGGGTCATATGACCACTAAGGCCGACGGTATCATGATGACTACTGTGGCGATTATCGATATTTGAAGAAAATGGTAACCATATCAATATTCGAGGTTAAGATATGAGTCTTAACTCCATGAAAGTTACTCTTCCCTCTATCAAAGGTAAAAGCAATCTCGATGTGTTCCTTGATTGGGTGATGCATTGTGATAGAATCTTCTTGACTAATAAAATATCCAGAATCTGAAAGCGGTCTTATGCCATTACTCAATTTGAAAGTTTTGTCTCTACATGGTGGAAAACTCAAGTGAAGGCCATAAGAATGCACGGTTTGCCTCTCACTCCAACTTGGGAAAAGCTAAATGCTATCTTAAGGCGCAAATATGTCATCGATCGATATTTCCAAAAGCAACTCAAAAAGGTCTGCACTTAACAATAACACCAAAAGTGTAGAACAATATTACGATGAGTTTCAACTTATGAAGATGAGGATCAATTTTGAAGAGGATCCTTTGAATGCTATGACTCAATTTTAAGCCAGATTGAGTAAGAAGATTGCTTTCTGGATGAGACTCCACTACTATCGTGATATTGATGAAACTCTTAAAGCAGCTATTGAGATAAAGGTGGGTCTCAAAGAAGAGAAACTCTACAAGTTGATGTAATCCAATGTGCCTATATATAGATAATAGCTTGGGAGGATAAAGGATGGACGGGAGCACAAGGTGACCATATTGATAAGGAAGATGGGCTAATGTTGCAAATGGCCATTCTTTGATTTCAAGAAAAGGGAAGAGAACCAAACAAGACCCTTACTCATTAAGGGAATATTTGTAATAGTATCTACTTTTTCTTACTTAGTATAAATAGGTGTTCTTGTAATTTTCATAGAGAATTTTGATGACTTTGAACAAATCATATTTTGAGTGTAGTAAATTGCTAAACTTTTGCCTAGCATTAGATTGTTAATTGTGTAGAGAAGAGGATTGCAAGGGTAATTAATCTCCCTTGAGGTCTTTCTAAGAACTTGGTGCTTGTTGGATTGCGGATTTGAGGTCCCTGTTTCTTAATAAGGGTTGTTTTTTCTTCCAATTTTGTGTCAAGTTAGTTATCCTTTATCTATCATTTACTTTTTTTTTGTATCATTTGGTATCTAGAGCTAGAATTAGTATTGTTCTTACAATACTAATCTTGGGATTTAGGTATTAAATCAAAAAAAATTCAAAATTCCTTCAAAATTCAAAAGAAAAAATCCAATTTTTTTCTTGTATTTTTGACACTAGATTCTTATTCCCTACTGTTTTTTGAGTCTAGATCTCAGGATTTCTCTTGAAATTTGAGTTGAAAATTGATTCTACCATTGGAGACCTTGGAGCTTGAAGACTTGAAGAAATTGGCAATTGGGTTTCATTGGTGGAGCTTGATTTGCGGCTTAATTTTTATTGAATTTTGTTCTCTACATCAAGGGAAACATAACCCTAAAGTTTAAAGTGATTTGGAGTTATAGAGAAGCTTCCACCATTAAAGACTTTGAAGGTTTGAAGACTTTATGAAAATTACAATTGAGTCTTATTGATTGGGATTAAATTTAAGCTTAATTTTAATTGGAGTTTGTTCTCTATATCAAGGGAAACATAATCCTAAATTTTGAGCTCATTTGGAGAAGTTTTGATCAAGGGTTTTGTTCTTCATATCTTCAAGATGAAGAAGAAGATCCAAAGGTACTTTTGATCCATTTCTTTCCTTTAATTTTGTGAAAAATGTGTTAATGGGTCAACTTGTGGAAATTATTAGTTGAAAAAAAAATTCAAAATTAAAAAACAAAAAAACTAGATTTGTAAAAAAAAATTCACGTGGACGCCACGTCAATGCCCAGTTAGCAGATATCTACCACTGGACTGCCAGCAAAGTAGTCAACTCAGTAGCCCAGTCAACAGCCATGTCAGCGCCACATTAATGCTAGTCAGTAGCCACATCAGCTGAAGCAGCTCCAACCTTCCCCACTCTCATTTCTGTCATGTGAGTCTCACTTTCAGAGAGCAAGTGTGCCGATTTTTGATTTTTTAGCTAAAATTTTTCTAAGTGTTGTGACTTTTTGGACCCCAAAATTTTTTCAAGTGTCCAAACTTCACGATTCTTCTTCCAAACTCATTTTTCTTTTAATTTCTATACTAATTAACATCTAATTAACACTTTTAAGTATTTTTAATTAGTTCTCCATTTTTTTCATCTCTTTAATTCCTAAAAACTACTAACATCAAGTACTTCACCTACTTTTTGTTACTTAATTTTTTTTTTAGTCCAAATTTTTTTGTGCTCCTTCTTCTACCTTTTTTTTTATTTATTCTTATTGAACTTTCTTGATTCCATTATATTATCTTGAGTATTTATTCATTGAGTCAACAAGAATCCATTCTAGACATTTAGTTGAGCTTGACCACTTAAAACTCAACGACTTACACAAGATACAATTTTTGGTCATAACAATTGTGCGACATCTAAGGTGAGCATTCCTTGAGAAAGTGTGAATTATTTTAACTAACTTCATGAGTTTGTTTGATTTGTTTTTTATAGTGTCTTCTATAGGTACGACGGCCAATCAAGAAGAGGTGAATAGAGTGCCCACCGGGGAACCCACTTTACATGATGTAGTGAACATGATAACTGTTTTATCTTCCCGTATAGAAGGGAGGATGGATAACTTGGAAAATCTTTTTTTGGACCTTGAATCAAGGAAGAGACTCTACTTCTTTCTATCACCATGGACAAACAAGTGTAGTTTGTCATGACTCCTCTTCCCTAATTTTACCACAGACTTTTCATAGAATATTCTACCCCACCTCCACCGTTCCCCTACCATCTTCTACCATCCAATTACCTACTACTACCCTACCATATGTTCCTACACCACAACCATATGTTCCTCCACCACTACCACATGCTCCTCCACCACACCCACATATGCCTTTTCCTCCACCAAATACCCGTCTTCCAATTCGAAATGTTCGTTTAAACCGCAATGCCTAACCTTTAGATGGTGAATTCCATGAGGGGTTCCAAGTAGGAGTTTGATAATGCTACAAATGATTATTACAACCATTTGAGAGGGCTACACATGAACTTTCAAGGTCCTCACCGTGGAAAAGGAGATCGATATGGTCCTATCCATCATATGGGTAGAAATGGAGGTGATTATCAAAGAGATGGTCAACGTGGTAGGCGCTACCATGATGAGTTCTATGTTGAGGATTCTTATAAGGTTCATGAGTTCAATGGCAACAATGGAGGTTGGGACATGCGTCTCAACTCCATCAAAGTGACTCTTTCTTCCTTCAAAGGTGGAAGCAACCTAGATGTCTTTCTTGATTAGGTGATGCAATGTGATAGGATCTTTTTGACAAATGAGATGTCTGATGTCCGAAAGTCATCTTATGCCATTTCTCTATTTGAGGGCTTTGCTTCCACATGGTGGGAAACTCAATTTAAGGCACGAAGGGTGCATGGTTTGTCTCCCACCCCACCTTGGGAAGAGTTGAAAGCAATTTTGAGGCGGAAGTATGTTTTCGAGAGGTACTTCCAAGAGCAACTAAAGAAGATCTACACTTTACAAAAAGGCACCAAAAGTGAAGAGCAATACTATGATGAGTTCCAACTCTTAAAGATGTGGATTGATTTTGCTGAAGATCCTTTGAATGCTATGACTCGATTTAGAGTCGGGTTGAGTAAGGATATTGCTTTCTACACGAGATTCCACCACTATCATGATATCGATGAAACTCTTGAGGCAGCTATTGAGATAGAGGTGGAGCTCCAAGAGGAGAAGCTTGACAAATCAAGGGGTTTCAAAGGTACTTGGCACTACAACAAAGTTGGAGGAACTTCTTCTTCCAATTGGCAAAAGGACAATGGTACCATGCAAGATGTCAAGAGACCCATCACTGAAAGCAATCAAGTGGAGCGGCCCACTCCCATTCTTCCTCCAAAGGAAGGAGGTAACACTTCTCACCCTCTTAAATGTCACAAATGTCACAAATGTCAAGGCTTTGGTCATAAGATGAGTGAGTGCCCCAATCAGAGGGCATTCATTGTATTGGTCTTTATTGTTATGATGATGTTGATGTTGTTGAAGGGGTTGATATTGATGACCCCCAAGTGGAGGGTGATGTTGTAGTTGATGAGGAGTGTGGGGATGGTGATGATGTTCGTGTTCCTTGTGGACTAGCCAAGTAGACTTTGATAATCAAGAATATGCCTCAAAAAGGGGACCTCACCTTTCCATTATATCTAATGAGGCAACCCATGATAAGTGAAGCTATGAATGATCATTCTTGTGAATATCAAGGTATAATCGCTAAACTTAACACTTCAAATATTTTTAATGAACAAAGTGTTAGTGATAGCTTATATTCTTGTGTGCTTAATGATTCTCTTCCATGTCTTGATAATGTTGATGTTGAAAGAGCCCAAACACTACTTGATCCTTTTGATGACCGAACCGATTCTTCTTGCAAGATCGATTTGTGTCCACCTAGTGTTAACACTTGCGATGTGAATGATAGTACATTGTCATTTGAAGCTTTTAATGATCAACTTATTTTTGATACTTGTCCACTAATTGAGAAATTTTGTGATGTGGTTAATGAGTCTCAATTTAGTGATGATGTGGATGAAGTTGGTCATTTGAAAAAGCGTGACTCTTTGAGCATCTTCCCTTTGGATCCTATTACTTGTTTTGCTCATAGAAGTTACGTCAATGAAAATGCTTTGAATAATGACATTGATATTTTTGAGAATGATATTGCATGTTTTGACTCTTCATTTTTATTTTGTTGTTTTCTCTTAAAGTACAATGTCTTATTTGATGATGATGAGATCTCTTCTAATGTCCAGCATAGTATTGTTCAACATGATAGTGGTGTAGCTATTATCCATGGATATACCTTGTATGATAACCCACTATGGAATGTTGAAAAAGAAAGCGATGTTTATGATCAAATATGTACTTGGTCTTTGAGTCTCCCAATTCTTAATAATGTGCTTGATGATGTTTTTATATCTATCAGTGATCTTACCTCTGGGGACTCTATGAATAAAGTTGCTTTGTCGGACACCTTCCTTTATTATCTATTTGCTTATGATGATATTCATGGTTGCTTTGAGGGTTTGCCTTGTGAGAAAAGGGGTTTTGTTGAGACAATTGGTTGTGGGTTCGACCAAAATGGATGGATATCGTTTCCTTTTGACCCAAGTGGCCCTTTGATTGTATGTGTGTTGGTTTTGGCCTAATTATATTTGTACTAGCCCTCATGCTATGAGGTCCTTGTTGTTGTTGTTTGTCTTCTCTATGCTCGTACAAGATCTAGATTCGAGGACGAATCCTTTTCAAGAAGGGGAGAATGATGCAATCCAAGGTGCCTATATATGGATGATAGTTTGGGAGCATAAAGGATAGACGGGAGCGCAAGGTGTCCATGTTGATAAGGAAGATAGGCTAATATTGCAAATGACCATTCTTTAATTTCAAGAAAAGGGAAGAGAACCAAACAAGACCCTTACTCATTAAGGGCATATTTGTAATAGTCTCTATTTTCCTTAATTAGTATAAACAGGAGTTCTTATAATTTTCATAGAGAATTTTGATGACTTTGAACAAACTATATTTTTAGTGTAGTAAATTACTAAGCTTTTTCCTAGCATTAGATTGTTAATTGTGTAGAGAAAACGATTGCAAGGGTAATTAATCTCCCTTGAGGTCTTTCAAAGAACTTGGTGCTTGTTGAATTGCGGATTTGAGGTCCTTGTTTCTTAATAAGTATTGCTTTTTCTTCTAATTTTGTGTCAAGTTAGTTATCCTTTGTCTATCATTTACTTTTTCTTGTATCACAAGGTGAGAGGGTATAAGAGTTTTTGAAACTACAATAAATAAGGGGGATCTTCCTCTTCCGATTGGCAAAGGAACAAGAACACCATGCAAGATACTGAGAAACCTTTTATTCAAGACAATCAAGTTAAGAAGACCACTCCCAAAATTACTCCAAATGAAGGAGGTAACTCTTCTCGACCTCTTAAATACTATAAATATCAAAGATTTGGTCACAAAATGAATGAGTGCCCCAACTAGGGCATTCGTTGTAATGGTTAATGATACTTATAGTAATGAAAATGTGAATTTACTTAAGGTGGTTGCCAATGAGGATCCTTAAGTAGAGGATGATGTCATTGAAGATGGGAAGAGTAAGGAATATGGAGATGTTGTCATCCCTTGTGGTTTATCAAAGAAGGCCTTCATAGTCAAGGATATTCCTCAAGAAGGGGAGCTTATCGTTTCAATTTATATTGTGAGGAGAACTATGATAAATAACCTAAGTGTGAGTGATAGCTTGTCTTTATATGAGATTAATTATTTCTTGCCATGCATTGATAGTGTCAATATTAGGAGTGTTTAAATACTAATTGATTCTTTTGATGATTGAATTGATTCTCTTGCAAGATCGATTTGTATCCACCTAGTGTTGACACTTGTGTTTTGAAAGATATATATTGTCATGTGAAAATTGTGTTGATCAACTTGCTTATGATGCTAGTCCACTAATTGAAAATTTTTGTGATGTGGTAAATGAGTCTCAATTTAGTGATGATATATTGATATTTATGAAGTTGGTCATTAAAAAAGGTGTTACTCTTTGAGCATATCTCTTACGGGTCGTATTTTACTTATTTTGCTCATAGAGGTCACGTGATTAAAAATACCTTGAATGACGACATTTGTCTTTTTTAGAATGATACTACATACTTTACTTCTTCAACTTTGACTGACTGTTCTCTCTTTAAGTACAATATCTTATTTGATGATGATGAGACCATTCCTAGTGTAGTGCCTAGTGGTGTTCAACATGATGTGGTGTAGCTATTCTTGTAGGATATAACTTGTATAATAACCCACTATGGGATGTTGAGAAAGAAGGTGATGCTTGTATTCAAATAGTTACTTCTTCTTTGAGTATTCCAATTCTTGATAATGTGCTTGATGATATTTTTGAATTTAATAGTGATCTAATATATGAGGACACTTTGAATGAAGTTGTTTTGTTCAAAACCTTTATTTACTATCTATTCACTTACAATGATGCTTATGCTTGTGTTAAAAGTACATTTTATGTTAATAGTAATACTAATGAGGCAAATGATTGTTTTCTTAATCAAACTTTATGGATACTCTTCCCTTTTGACCCTGGTGACTCTTTGAATATGTGTGATTTGGTCAGCATACTGTCTTGGAAGTGATTTTTGTCTTGATATAGAGGATTAATTGAATTTTATGTTCCATAAAACCAATGTGATATTGCATGTTGGTATTTTTAAGTCATTGATTTCATTTTGATATCTTTAGTTTATATTCATTAGAGTAAACCAAGTTCATCATGATTCTTGCGGGAAATTGTTCTTCACGAGGATAGTTGGTGCTTGGTTATATCACAAGTTTGTACATTCTTGGCATGTTGATAAATTTATTAACTATTATGCTAACCCTCATACTATGTTGTATTTGTTGTTATTTGTCTTTCTTATTGTCTTGCAACATATAGATTCGAGGATAAATCCTTCTCAAGAAGGGGAGAATTATGCAAGTCGAGTTGCCTCAAAGTCTTTCACGAGGAGCCAAGTACGTGAACTTCAGGCGCTACAAGGCTTATTCATGAAGAGAGATGCACTTGAGTGCTTGATATTTCATATGTGGATGATAGCTTGGGAACATGAAAGGAAGAATGATGCACAAGATGACCATACTAGTGAAGAAGGGGCTAAACATGCAAATGGATATTTCATAGATTCTCATGAATCAACAAAGGAGGACCACCAAACAAGGTCCTTACTTCATTAAGGGTATATTTGTAATACCTAATATCTTCTTTTTCTATCCTAATATAAATAGTAGATTTTTTTTTTAGACTTTATTGATATTAAAAACTAAAATACTCTTTGAGAGTTGGAGAGCTTTTTGAAACCTTTAATTGTCTTTGGTTTGGAAAGAAGGGTTGCTAAAACTAATTCCTTGAGTTCTTTCCCATAGGTTTGGTGCTAATTGGATATTCAATTAAGGTATTTGATTGTTAGTAAGAGTTTCCTTTGATTCCAATTATGTTCTACCTTTATATCTCTTTTTCTCTTATTTTTCGCTTTTCTTTCTTATTATTCTCAATTTTCTCTTTGGAATTCTATCACACTGAAATAGCGGGAAGATTGTTGATTTTTCCATGTGAAAACACTATTAATTTTTTTTTATCTTTGATTCAATCAAAATATATGTGAGAATAGTCACTTAACATTTTTCAATGAAAAATTTAAATTAAAAATAGTATTTTTTTAGTAGTAATAATGTCATTTGCCATGAAATGATTCAAGAAAGGATGAAACCCATGAAAAAAAATTAAATATTAAGATCAATTTTCTTTAACTAAATAACATCTTTTCTAAATACAGTTGCTTCTAATTAAACCAAACTCATTCGATGAAATTTACATAATTCATAAGCTGGTTCGCTTGCCGATGTTATTTGACATGCAATAAGTCTATATGCCTATTATGAATCTTCATTCTTTTGGTTGAGCTTAAATCAAATCATATTCAACTAGACAATTAACATATTTATTCATACAAAGAATTGCACAAGTAATTCTTAACGGATTAACGGTTTATCCGATAAAGAAATTGATTAATTCATCATAAAAAAATTGTTAACTATAAATTTTTAATTCATTATTCGATACCCAATATCAATAAATCAATAAGTCAATTTTACTATTAAAATATTAATTATAATTCAATTTTAAGATAGCCCTAAATAGTACCGAATATTATATCTCTCATCTGCCCCTTACATAAAAGTGAATAAATCAAGAATTATGTTAATCCTATCCTATGCATACATAATAAATTTAGGAGGCAATTTTTTTTCAAAAACATATGAGAGAATATTTTACTAGAATATTTGCATGATTATTTTATCAAATTAGAAGAAAAAGATTATTCATCCCTTATAATGGATAGTTAGTAAGATAATTGAAGATAAAATATATTTTTTTAGTTATAACGGGAAAAGGAATGTCATGCTATTAATCGAATCTGAACCTCCATCTCATCATTGAAGGCAAATAACTATATATTTACCAAATGGAGCGTATACATTAAACTAAATTTACCAAATGGAGCGTATACATTAAACTAAATGACTTAACCTCAACAATTGACAATTAAAGTAAGATAACATATTACTTAATTATGTCTAAGTAACAAACATGTATAAGAAAGATACATGTTGTCACGCTCCAATTTTAAGTCTAGGAGAAATTGGCACTTGATATATTAACTTGTGTAAGCGAACTAGCTAAATGACAACTCATAACATATCCGAAAGTAAATGAGATATATTTTTATCATTAGTAAAGTTTTGTAAGCAAAAATAATTTTCATTCATAAGTTTTCATTAAACCAAAAAATGGTATATCCAATAGATAGAAAAATTTATCAAGTTTACATCATGAATAAACTTTTTAACATATCTTGAATAATGATTTTTCCGGGACAAAGTAACCGACATACCTCTAAACAACACTAACAAAGCTAAAATAAAAGATAAGCTCCAAGAACAAATGGGGCTCACCAGTAGTTGAATATATAGGACCTAACGTGTTACTCAATTGTCTATCTAAGTACCTAAGCTTGCATTATAAAAAAATATGGCCCTCTTGGCAAAAGGGACATGAGTACATATACAAGTGTACTGTGTATGAAATAGTTGAATGAAAAATAACTGAAGAAGAAGGACAACCGAGAAAATCATCTCATATCAGGAAGAGTACAAAAAATTCAAATCAGTAGGTTGACCTTATAATTTTTATTATTTCACAATTATTAAGTTCATTGTGGGAGTCTTCCTTGAATTAATCGATATTAACCACCATGAAAATATATGGAGTCTAATCTATACACGATAAGCTAAGTCATACCATACCGTGTTAGGCTATGAGACATTCATACCACATTTCTAGTATTATTTCATAATAAGCTCTTACCAAGAGTACATGGAGAATTAGCCCGTGCCAATGAAAAGATTTTAATCTTATGCTGACATACATAGTTTCGGGCAATATCGTCTAGACTTATACTTTCTCGCTTAATATCTTTACCCTCAAATCATCACATGATAACATATTACCTTGGGCTCATAATTCATATTTTATGGAAAGACATAAATATTCTCACCGGTGGAGGAAAGTATAAGTCATATTTTCATGTTTTAATCATATCTTATTTGTCATAAAAATCCTTTCATTTTTTATTTGAAGAAAAATTGCACTTTTCATGCTTTCTTGCTTTTCATGTAGGTACCACTCCGTAAATTCAGGTTATATTGAATTATGTAAATGTGAGTGATTTGATAGAGACTATGAATAATTCAGTGCAAGAGATTTGATACTTATCGTAATTAGGAGAAACCGAGCTTGGGATTTCAATACCTCAAACCATTTGCAATTTCAAACTCCATACAATGAGTTATGAGCATTTTACCAATTTGAGAATTCTGAAATTTCGTGTAAGTGCTTAAGGAAGGGGCATCGCAGCGCTAGGTCCTCAAATAGGATGAACTCGCAATGGCCTTCGCGGCACAAGGACTATCGCAAACCATGCCCTCGTGATGCCCTTTGCAGCATGAGGCCCATCATATGGAGGCCCTCACTATAACCTTCACGGAACGAGGTCCTGCTCTCTCAATCTACTTTAGATCGTGCTCTATAAATATGATCTTAGCTCAATATTTTTGTTCCATTATAGTTTGAATGCCTTTTTTAATAGAGAAACCACCCTAATACTTCTCTAAAATACCTAAAGTTAGTTTCTACTAAATTTTCTTGATTATAACATTTGATTTTATCGCAAATTATGTGAAAATCCTCATCTAGTTCAAAGATTTTAGGAGTTTGATTCGAAATCATTGATGAAGGATTTCTTAGATATTTTTCATGAGAGTTATAGTTGAACATTGTGAAGCCTGTGTAGGGCATTCAGTGAAGTTTCAGATATGTCCTTTATGAAAATTTTCTTCTAAGGTATGTCATTTTTGAAAACCTTCTTTTGAAGTGTGCCTTCTTTCTACGTAAGTCTACTATTGAAATTTCTATTGGACTATAAAGAAGTTTTGAATAGGACTTTGTGTGCATGCGGAATAAGCTTTCGTTGAGTCTTTATATTTTAATTTATAATAAGGAATTGCATTGAGTCTTTATACATGTTTTTACTCCATGAATGAGCTATCAATTTGAAACATGATGTAATAGCTTTAACAGGGTTTCCAAACTTGAGTAGTGATTGATATAACTCAACGATTCTGAAAGATTTTCAGTTAATATGCCATGATTATTATTTCTTGTGTTTGGGCCTTGTCACACCCTATTTTTCTCGCAAAAAATGAAATTCAATATGTGACAACTCTTGTAGGACTAAATAAATAAAGAGTCGCCATGAAACGAATTTTCATGACCTGAGTTCACATTCTGGACGCGACACGGTACTTAAGACCACAAGTAACCCCAAGCAAACCCTAGTAAAGCATATTATACTAAAACTGATCTGTTGAGAACAAAGGTAAGAGAAAATCTTTGTTGAAGTCCCACATACCTGACATAGAAATTCCTTAAGAAGAAGCTTGGAAAGTCTGAGGAAATTGAAAGCCCTAGCTTAGCTTGAGAGAGAGTTTCCTTGAAGCTTTATGGTTGTTCTTGAAGTTTAGGAGAGAATGAGATGGAATGATCGACTCCCCCTCTAAATCCTCTTCCATATTACACCAAAACTATGTAGTTTAGGACTTAGAAGAGTGCTAATGTACAAAACTACCCCAGGGGAAAGTTCTGAAATCTGAAATTTCTAGGTTGTGACGCATCTGATGGGACAAGTGACGGACCGTCGCAAGCCTGATGGTGCGTTGTCTCCACCATTGGGCTTAAATAGAATTGCCCTAAAATTTGCCCCATGTGACGGTCCAAGTGAGAGTCCATCACTTGACTGATGGACTGTCGCCCCTACCATCACCCTGAAATAGTCGTCCTGGAAATATTGGTCCAAGTGACGGTTTCCATGACAGGTCATCACTCGTTTGATGGTCTGTCACCAACTCTATCTCCATCAATCTTATGATACCAGACCTCTATGGAACCAATAATGGTCTATCGTCTGACTGACGGCAATCAGTTCCACCATCAGAGGTGTGACAAGCCTTCGTTTCCCCCATCACTCTGGCACTAGGTTTGCAACTGTCATTCTTTTACTGCAATATTTCACTCCAAGGTCCGAGGTATTACATGTCTCCCCCTTGAGAACATTCGTCCTTGAATGAAGGCTAACCAGGCTGAAAAAGGTAGGGAAAAGAGCTGTAATACCAAAACTGAGAACTATAGACTGAAACTAATGGAGTGACTGGCTCCAGACTGAAATACATGACTGAGTTGAATTCATAAACTGTAACCACATGTTATGACATGAAAGGAACTGATAGGCATGATCTTAATAAAAAAATTGGATAGAGTACTAATGAGGAAACTTGTACCTGAGGCTGAAATTGAGCTGGAAGGGAATAAGAGAGGGTATTTAGCCATCATGTCCACTTCTGCTTCCCATGTAGTTCCCTCAATTAGCTGGTTCCTCCATAAGACTTTTACTAAAGTGATTCCATTGTTTCCCAGCTTACAAATCTGACGATCTAGAATCTGAACTTGAACTTCTTCATAAGAGAGACTATCCTTTACACACACATACTCTCTAACGGTACAATTGAAGCTGGATCACCAATGCATTTCATAAATAGAGACACATGGAAGATTGGGTGCACAGATGCTAACTTAACAGTCAACTCTAGCTTATAAGCCACATTGCCAATGCGTCTCAGGATTTTGTAGGGACCAATATATCTGGGATTGAGCTTTCCTTTCTTTTTGAATCTCATTACCCCTTTCACAAGGTGAAATTTTCAAGTATACCCAATCATCCACGACAAACTCCAACTTCCTTTTTCTCACATCTGCATATGATTTTTGTCGGCTTTGAGCTATTTTCAGTCGTTTCTTGATAAGCTGAACCTTCTGCATAGCCTTATGTACTGAATGAGGTCCTATCAAGGTAGCTTCACCAACCTCAAATCACCCTAAAGGGAATCTACACCTCCTGCCATATAATGCCTCAAATAGGGCCATCTGAATACTGGAGTGGTAACTATTGTTGTATGCAAATTCAATGAGAGGTATGTGATCATCCCAACTTCCCTTGAAGTAGATCAAAAAAGCCCTCAACATATCTTCCAATGTCTAAATTATCCACTTAGCTTGTCCATCAGTCTGTGGGTGGAAAACTGTGTTAAGCTTGACTTGAGTACCAAGTCCTTTCTGGAAAGACTTTCAAAAGTGTAAGCTGAACTAAGTACCCCTATATGAGATGATGGACAAGGGAACACCGTGTTGTCTGACTAACTCCCGGATGTACAATTTAGCATAATCTTCTGCTGAGTTTATGGTCTTAATTGGTAGAAAATGTGTTGACTTAGTCATCCCATCTATAACCACCCAAACGGAGTCCTGCTGTCGGCTAGTATGAGATAGGCCTGTGATAAAATTCATATTCACTTCTTCCCACTTTCAAGTAGGAATACTAATATCCTAAGTCATACCCCCAGGTCTCTGATGTTCAACCTTGACTTGTTGGTAATTTGGACACTTAGCCACAAATTCTGCAATATCCTTTTTCATGCCATTCTACGAGTAAATTTTCCCTAGATTACAGTACATTTTGGTGGCACCTGGGTGGATAGAGTACCTAGTGCTGTGAGCTTCCATTAGTATCCTCTACCTCAAATCATCTACATCTGGAACATACAACCAGCCTCGGTAATGAAGCACACCATCTCTCCCTTTGGAGAAAGCTTCCACCTCTTTCCTTAGGACTGCTTCCTTCAGCTTAAGCAAAATTGGGTCTTCATCCTACTTTGACTTAACCTCCATCACCAGGAAGGATTCTGACCCATAATGGACTATATATCCAGTATCTGCTAAGTCAACCAACTGGACCCCTAAGTGAGCCAGTCTGTGAACATCTCTAACCAGCTCTTTCTTACCATCCTCAACATGAGAAACATTCCCCATATACAATCTGCTTAGGGCATCAACCACTACATTGTCCTTACCTGGGAGATACAAAACATTCAAGTCGTAGTATTTCAATAACTCTAACCACCTTCGCTGATGCAAATTTAGGTCTTTTTGGCTGAATACATACTGCAAACTCTTGTAATCAGTAAAAACATCCACGTGAATCCCATAAAAATATTGTGTACGAATTTTAAATGCAAACAGTGATCTTGGGCAGATTTATATGCCCAAGTGATACTCAAATGTATCATTTTTACCTTGTTTGTTGTGCAATATGTATATAATATCATGTATTTGGTAATAAAATGCGAATTTATACTAACCAACATGATTAGCATTTGTTTTGCAGGATAATGTGATTTTTAGGAGCTAAAATGCGTGTTGGAACTATGTCGGAGTTGGACTTGGATGCGAGCGTGGAGAAGACCTTGGATGGCACATTTTACACTGGCTCCGCGATGGAGCCGTACCACGCTGCCATCGCGGTAGCACACTGCCTGGGCAGGAATTAATTAGGCAATTTCTAGTGTGCCTGCGCGTCAGTTTCGTGGCACGGAGATAGGCCTCCGCGATGGCCTCCGTGCCACGTTGAGGCCAATTATCCGGGCCCTGCAATTTCCAGAGAGGGTCCGCGTCCACGCCGTGTAACAGAGGCAGTGCTCCACGTTGGCCTCCGTGACACGTTGCTTGTTATTCCGGGAAAAATTTCCCACTAGTATAAATAGCAGACTTAGGTTTATTTTTTATCAGTTTTTAGTTTTTAGACTGAGTTCAGAAGTGGAGAGCAGGAACGTGGGTTTGTGGCAGTTGAAGAATAGAAAAGCTAAGAGTTTTCTTCTCTTCCTTTCTTCTTTCCTTCAATTGTATGCATGATTTACACTCATTTTAGGATGATTAATCCAAGAATGAGTGGCTAATTCCCTTCTTTGCTGAGGTTTTGAACTTGTGTAATGAATTTTGGTGATAATTGATATGGTTTCTTCTTCTTCTTGCCTGTTGTTCTATTAATTCTTGTGCTTACTACATTATTGATTGGCCATCATTAATGTATATCTAAAAAGTCCAATTTCACTCGAGAGAGCACGAAATTGGAAAGTTGTGAATTAATAGGGTATTGTTCTTAACTTGATTTGGGAAAATTGGGTTTTGATGTGCTTTATTGATAGAAATATACTTGAAAGCCGTATTAGTCAATTTAGGAACCAGAATTGTAGTGCTAGGTCATAAATTGCATTTGATCATAGAAATGTAGACGGATGGTTTATGATTCTAAAGTGAAATCAAATACGAAAGTTTTAATTTCTAGGCAAACGTTCTTGGCTAGCAACATGAAGAAGAGGATGACCAAATTATCATGATTATCAAGTTCATTACTCGTTCTTAACCTTGGCATGTGCATATCCATTGTCTAAATTCAAAAGTAAATAGTTGTTATTAATTGTAGTATATAAATAGTTTAGAAACAAAAACTCACTCAACTCTTGGTTGGATTGTTGTTAACATAGTTAGGAATAGAATAGAGATATAGTAAACTAGGCAGTTTTACATATCTAGAGCAGTCTCCTTGGATCGATACTTGGCTACTTAGCCACTTTATTACTTGTTTGACCACGTGCACTTGCGTGTCGGTTGATAATATTTAATACTAACCGAATCAGCACCGAACAAGTTTTTGGCGCCGTTGCCGGGGAGGCTAGGCGATTTGTAAAATTTTGTTTAGTGTAAATTTACAGTATTTGTATTTTTATTTTCTTAAGTGTTAACAACTTGGTCTTAGCCTGTATTTTGCAGATTTTTATTTCTGTGAACACTGGCAAGGGACAAGGAGCTGGTGGAATCTTACTTAGAGCCAGAACGTGAATTGCACAGTCAACATAGAGAAGCTCTTCGGAAGAAGCTGCAGTTGCTTAAACAGTCTATGATGGAGCAACCAAATCCACCAGTTGTGCGGGCAGTGTTAGTGCCCGAGGAAGTAGCAGCCAGGCCGGTTCGCGAGGTGGCAATCCCACACGCTAATAATGTACATTCCAGCATCCGCAAACCAGAGCCTGGAGGGAGATTTGAGTTAAAGCAAAATATGGTGCAACTTTTGCACACTAGCTGGCAGTTTACCGGTCTCCCTCACGAAGATCCGCAACAACATCTCCAGAACTTTTTGGAGATATGTGACACTTATATACCCGCTGGAGTGTCACCTGATTATGTTCGGCTCACCTTATTTCCATTTTCCTTACTTGGTGAAGCCAAGAGGTGGTTAAAAGCTGAACCACCCAACTCTATATCAACGTAGGATGATCTTGCAAGGAAGTTTTTGATCAGATTTTTCCCTTCAGGTAAAACAGCTAAACTTAGAAGTCAGATTCTAAGTTTTAAACAGAGGGAAGGAGAAAATCTTTATCAAGCCTGGGAAAGATTAAAGTCCATGTTGCGGGACTGTCGTCATCATCATCAGTCAAATGAGGTGTTGGTACACACTTTTATTGAGGGTTTGGAACCCCACACTAAAATTTTGTTAGACTCAGCAGCAGGAGGGCAAGCGCTGGAGAAGACTTATGAGGAGCTGTACACTTTGCTCAACCGAATTTCACAAGGCAATCCGGAATGGAATGCAGATTCTTTAAGAGGTGGAGCAAGGAAAGCAGCGGGAGTGCTTGAAGTGGATGGATTCACAGCTATCGCTACACAGATAGCTGCTTTGCAAAATCAGTTAAACACTCACTTCAGCAATATGAATTTGAACCAGCCTTCAGCCTCCATCAATGCAGTCCAACAGATGTGGTGTGAAGTGTGTGGTAGTAGTGAGCATTCAGCTGAATGCTGTGGTGCAAATCCTGATTCTGTCAACTTTGTGGGCAATGCACAGAGGAATCAACAGCAGTTTGGTGGTGGCTACAACTCGAATTGGAGGAATCATCCGAATTTTTCGTGGGGTAGCAACAATCAACAAGGCCAAGGTTCAGGGCAGGGTATGCACAGAAACCAAGGAGGGCAACAAGGCTATCAGAATCAGTTCAGAAATCACAATGCCCCTCCTCCACCACCATCACCGACTATTGAGGAAATGTTCAAGACCATGATTGCCAACCAGGCACAATTGCAGGCTGACTATGTCAAATTGGCAGCCGAAGTAAAGAACAATCAATTGGCAACCAAGGCTCTTGAATATCAGTTTGGGCAATTTGCTAGTGCCCAAAATACTAGACCAAGGGGAGGACTACCAAGCGACACGGATCCCAATCCTAAGCAGGTGAATGCAGTGACCACGAGGAGTGGTTTACAATTAAAGGAGGTGGAACCGGAAAGACCGCCTCAGAAGTCAGGAGCAGCAGATGTTGAGGGAGAACAAACCTCAGATACGGGGAAGACCAAAGAAGCTGAACCAGCAAGGCCTCCACCCCCGTTCCCTCAACGACTTTAGAAACACAAGGAGGAGGCGTGTTTCCAGAAATTCATGGAGGTACTTAAACAGGTACATGTTAACTTACCTCTTGTTGATGTCTTGCAGGGTGTGCCAAAATATGCGAAGTATATCAAAGACATCGTGGCCAACAAAAGTCGCTTGACTGAGTATGCCCCGGTGGCTTTAACGGAGGAATGCACATCCCGTATTCAGAACAGGTTGTCCACTAAACTGAAGGATCCTGGAAGTTTTACTATCCAGCTGACGATTGGGCAAAGTATCCGAGCTCGTGGGTTATGCAACTTGGGGGCAAGTATAAATCTGATGCCATCTTCGGTATTCAGAAAGTTAGGACTAGGGAGTCCTAGACCTACAACAGTGATCTTGCAGCTAGCAGACAGGTCTTTAGCTAAGCCGGATGGCATTGTTGAGGATGTGCTAGTGCAGGTAGGCTCCCTCATTTTTCCGGTAGATTTCATTGTTCTGGATTTTGAACCAGATGCGGAAGTCCCATTTATTTTGGGACGACCCTTTTTGGCAACCGGAAAGGCATTGATCGATGTAGCTGCGGGGCAACTCACAATGCGAGCACACGACAAGGTTGAGGTGTTCGACGTGTACAAGGCACCTAAGATCCCGACTGTCTATAAGGAACTCTCGGTGATCAACGTGATTGATCATGGGAATGCGAATGGATTGAGTGATTCCCGAGAGTTACTAGGTAGGCCACCAGACAAGGTTGAGAACTACTGGGGAGATGACCAGGATCGGGACAAATCGTCCATCTCCCTAGTAGACACGTGAGCATAAAGGCTGTCGAGCCGCGACGTTAAACCAGGCGCTGCACGGGAGGCAACCCGTGAAAAATATTTTTTTTCTTTCTTTAGTGTAAAGTTTTTCTTTTATTTTCTTTTCTTTTCTTTTTCGTGACTAGGCTTAGATTTGCATTTTATTTAGTAATTTTTTATTTAGTAATTTAGTAATTTTTTTTATTATTTTTAGTAGGGAATTTATTAATTTAACCAATTTTTGTTTAGTGAGGTGATTTTCAGGTATACTGGAGGAAAAATACTTGGAATCGAGGAAACGAGGCGAGGTATGAAAAATAAAATTTGATGGTGAAACAGAGCACTGGCGCGTTGGCGCCGTGTCACGGAGGCAATGCTCCGCGTTGGCCTCCGTGACACGTTGAAGGCAAATCTAGATTTTTCAAAATTCCAGTAAGCCAACGCGTTGGCTCCGTGTCACGGAGGAGGGGCTCCGCGTTACCCTCCGTGACACGTTGCCTTTATCCAGTGCCGGGTCACACCGGGTTTTCGGGTGACCCGCATGTTTTCTTAATAAAACCCCCCAATTTCGCCCCTATTTTCCCCATTCCCTCTTCCCTCCGCGACCAAACACCCATTCCCCTACCCCCAAGCTCCGTGCCACGTTAATAGGCAAGGAAAACGTCAAGTTTTCATCAATTCTTCAAATCCAAGGTATATTTTCAACGTCTATCTCAAAATTTTGGCGATTTTTGTCAATTTTGAGCATGTGAGGTGAGATATATCACCCTAGGTAGAAATTAAACATGATGTGAATTATTTTGTGATTGATTATGTTCGGATTGTTGTAGTTGACGTTTGTACTTATCGATTGATTGAATAATTCGATTTTGATTGTCGAATTGTATTCTAGGGCTTGGGGTTGTTGAATTTTAACTTGGGTAACTTGATAGTTTGACGAAATTGATGCCGGTGTGTGTTTATTATTTGAGATAAGTCGTGGTAAATATTGTATAATTGTTGAAAGACTACTAATTCTCGAATTTTTGTGGGAAATTACGTAATATGTGAATTGGTTGAATTGCTTAGATTAGTTGTATATAAAATGTTTGTATTGTTGTTTCTATTTTGTTGTTGTTATTGTTGCTAAGTGCTATGGGTGAATAGCTGTCGATAGTAGGATTGGGTTAGCTGTATGAAGTCTGAGTAGTTCGCTAGCCGTTATGCTGTCGAATTTCTGTGAACGCACTAAGCAATATGTTTATAGTTGATTGTGTTTGGGGTGTAAATAGAGCTATCCTTGCTAAAATGTTGTAAATATTGTTAAAGACTAAGGGTGGGGTAAATTTTGTTTAACCCGACCTTAGCCGAAGCTAACAAGTTTTTAGCTTAACGTTGTGCTTGTTTGTGTAAATTAACAGGTACAATGGCCAGCCGACAAGATAAAGGCAAGGGTGCTTCAACCTCAGGCATCGGCAGAAAGAGAATGAGATTGGGCACGGCTGTCCCAGATGCACCTGCTGTTCCACGCGGTCAACACCGCCGATACGGAACACGATGGGTTACCGAGGAAGGGAAGAAGTGGTACGCAAAGCATAAGGAGAACAAATACTTCCCGGAGGAACATATTGCAAGGGAACCACTTGCACAGGAGTTCCCTCGCATCGTACAGAGGATTGAGGCAGCTGGGCTCAGCTTTATCTTTCAGGAGCCCAAGGAGTGCAACCTTCACTTGGTCCGAGAATTCTACGCCAACTGGAACCCGGCCATCAGGAGCCGTACTATTAAAATCAGAGGGTAGATTGTCACTCTGGAACCCCAGCAGTTTAATGCCATCGTGAGAGCGCGGGACACAGACGCCCACGTCCTCCGCCAGCTAAACATCACCCCACCGTACGCCGACATCAGACGTACGTTGTGTGAGGCTCGATCCACAGCCCGATGGAGTAGACACAAAGAGAGGGGTTACCAGCAGACTCTGCCTTATTCGCAGATGAACAGGGAGGCCAGAATCTGGCTAAAAATTGTATGTTCGTGTTTGATCCCGGGAGTTCATATGACAGACGTGACCCGGGACCGTGTCTGCTTGGTGTATGCCCTTATGAAAGGGCTTGAGATTAATGTGGGGGCGGTCATAATATCCGCCATGAAGAGAGCCAGACTACACCAGGGCCACAGATACGGGTTTGGCGGACTCATCACCACCTTCCTCCGAGGCCTCGACGTTGAGGAAGAAGCCTTGGATTACATTCCGCAATTGGAGCGGAGGGCCCTCGATGTGACAAAGACCAAGGCCCCCGACACTACACACGGACCTGTGCTGACTCTGGGCGAGCGACATGCTCGTGACAACCAGTATATGGCCCGTATGTTCGGCATGCAGATGCTGCAGCTACGGATAGGTGGGAGACCAGCCACCGAGGATGAATTATGGCAGCTGGAGCTGGACTACCCCTTTGGCGAGAACGCCAGAGCCTTATGCAAGGTGGGTCCAGCCTTCGTGGAGCCGACTGATGACGATGTCCCTACTGATGAGGAGACACGTCGTGAGGACTCCGATGTGGAGTCCGATGACGACGATGGAGCTGATTCAGATATGGGCGACGAGGCCGCATCACCGAATGAGGAAGTCAAATATTTCGACTGAGCAGGGAGTTCCACCACCCATATGTTGTGCTTTGTATTGTTGTGAACACTGGGGACAGTGTTCGATTTAAGTGTGGGGTGGGGAGTAGTTAGGTGCTGGGTCATAGGCTCTAAATTTGCTGTATAATTTTTCCTTGACGTTTATGTATGTCTGTGCTTTCCCTGTTGTTGTGAACTGATTTGTGATTTATGTGTATATATTTGTTTGTGGCTAATGATGTGTGTTTTTGAAAGTTATGGTTGCCTTTGTAAATATTTTGTAAATTTTGTAAATATTTTTTTTCTTTATCGATATGATCGATATTTTTCAAATTTTTTGCGAAAAGATTTTGCACTTATCAAAATATTTTGTAAAAATTTTCTATCGAAATGATCGATGTGTTGCAAAAATTTTTGAAGTTTTATTTTTGGGTTTCTCGGAGTTTGTTTTCGGTTCTTTTACCGAGAATAGTCCCATTGAACCGATGTCATAGTTAGTGACCGTTCCCTATGATGGATGGATGACGACCGTCTTAAGGGAAATGTAGTCGATAGGAGTAGATGTTTTGTTTTTAGTTTCTTTGGTGGATTGCATCAATAAACTGTAGTTGCTTATGGTTGCTAAAATTTCATTGCGTGTTGTAATTGATGTTCAAAATGTGAAAATGATTCGTTTGAAAGCATGCAATTTTGTAAATATGTTGAGTTACCTAGGCTATAGAATTTGGTTCATTATGATTGAGGCTTAATCTTGAATTCATGTAATTGACTAATTAAAGAGTCTGTGAATGCATCTTGATTCGAGCATGTGCATGAAGTGTGAGTGAGGTTTTGCTATTCCATGTCATTGTGAATTGTCTAGAACTTGCCTGGCGTGTATACAAAACTAAATGAAGGAGGTGTAGTGTCGGAAAGGATGTAGGCATTTCTTTGTTTTAACCGTTAGTTTCCATTTTTTTTGGTCAAATGCTACCTTTTTATATGTTGTATACCCTAGTCAGCCCGTTGAGCCTTTAGCCGATTTCTTTCTTTTGTCCAGAATTGTATGAACTAAGCTTTATTCCTTCTTTTCATTAGCCTTAAAGTCTATAAGAAGCTCTTAAGCGCTTACAAAGAACAGAAAATGTTTCCCAAAGTGTTAAAGAGTGAAAAGAGTGAAAAGAAAAGAAAAGCAAAGTGAGGAAAGAAAAGATTATGTTGAAGAGGCACTAGTTGTAATTAAATGATAGTGAGGGTACATGAAAACCCTCTGTTTTGTGTCAAGTGTGCCTGATGAAATGGGCTGTATGAAAGTAAACAAGCATGAATGGGAGAAAAAGAGAAAAGAGAGGAACAATGTCCATGAGTCGATGGGAATGAGTTGAAAAGGCGCTTAAGGATGCTAGCGACTATTATTGGCTAATCCAATATATATATACTAGATCCATAGCCCAGTTACAACCCATTAAAAGTCCTATTTGATCCTACATTGCATTTCTTTATATTAGTGGAGTAATACACTAAGGGCAAGCCTATGGGTCATGACATGATGCATGTGAATTCTTTTGGGAGAGAGAGTGAAATTAATTTTTATATGCCCCTACTTGCATGTTTGTGTGCTGCACGAACAAAAAAGGGGAAGTTTCTCTGGAGTTGTGAGGGTACATGCTTGATGAAAGATTGATTTTCGTGTCGGATTTCTTGATTAGTTGATTTGCATGAGTTTGCCGATATCAAGAATCAATTCTTAAAAGTTTAGGAAGCCTCGATGTATTAAGGTCATTGTCTTGTACGACCAAGCATGTTTTCTTGATGATTTGCAAGAATTGAATAATCGGTATGACCGTAGCGTACAATGTTGCACCATAGGGACGAAGGTTGGGATGTAATTTGCATGAGTTGTGTATGTGTTGTTCGAGGACGAACAAGGATTTAAGTGTGGGGTAAGTGATCTTGGGCAGATTTATATGCCCAAGTGATACTCAAACGTATCATTTTTACCTTATTTGTTGTGCAATGTGTATATAATATCATGTATTTGGTAATAAAATGCGAATTTATACTAACCAACATGATTAGCATTTGTTTTGCAGGATAATGTGATTTTTAGGAGCTAAAATGCGTGTTGGAACTATGTCGGAGTTGGACTTGGATGCGAGCGTGGAGAAGACCTTGGATGGCACATTTTACACTGGCTCCGCGATGGAGCCGTGCCACGCTGCCATCGCGGTAGCACACTGCCTGGGCAGGAATTAATTAGGCAATTTCCAGTGTGCCTGCGCGTCAGTTCCGTGGCATGGAGATAGGCCTCCGCGATGGCCTCCGTGCCACGTTGAGGCCAATTATCCGGACCCTGCAATTTCCAGAGAGGGTCCGCGTCCACGCCGTGTCATGGAGGCAGTGCTCCACGTTGGCCTCCGTGACACGTTGCTTGTTATTCCGGGAAAAATTTCCCACTAGTATAAATAGCACACTTAGGTTTATTTTTAATCAGTTTTTAGTTTTTAGACTGAGTTCAGAAGTGGAGAGCAGGAACGTGGGTTTGTGGCAGTTGAAGAATAGAAAAGCTAAGAGTTTTCTTCTCTTCCTTTCTTCTTTCCTTCAATTGTATGCATGATTTACACTCATTTTAGGATGATTAATCCAAGAATGAGTGGCTAATTCCCTTCTTTGCTGAGGTTTTGAACTTGTGTAATGAATTTTGGTGATAATTGATATGGTTTCTTCTTCTTCTTGCCTGTTGTTCTATTAATTCTTGTGCTTACTACATTATTGATTGGCCACCATTAATGTATATCTAAAAAGTCCAATTTCACTCGAGAGAGCACGAAATTGGAAAGTTGTGAATTAATAGGGTATTGTTCTTAACTTGATTTGGGAAAATTGGGTTTTGATGTGCTTTCTTGATAGAAATATACTTGAAAGCCGTATTAGTCAATTTAGGAACCGGAATTGTAGTGCTAGGTCATAAATTGCATTTGATCACAGAAATGTAGACGGATGGTTTATGATTCTAAAGTGAAATCAAATATGAAAGTTTTAATTTCTAGGCAAACATTCTTGGCTAGCAACATGAAGAAGAGGATGACCAAATTATCATGATTATCAAGTTCATTACTCGTTCTTAACCTTGACATGTGCATATCCATTGTCTAAATTCAAAAGTAAATAGTTGTTATTAATTGTAGTATATAAATAGTTTAGAAACAAAAACTCACTCAACTCTTGGTTGGATTGTTGTTAACATAGTTAGGAATAGAATAGAGATATAGTAAACTAGGCAGTTTTACATATCTAGAGCAGTCTCCTTGGATCGATACTTGGCTACTTAGCCACTTTATTACTTGTTTGACCACGTGCACTTGCGTGTCGGTTGATAATATTTAATACTAACCGAATCAGCACCGAACAAACACCACCACTGCAAATTCAAGATCATGAGTAAAATAGTTTTTCTCATGAATTTTGAGCTGTTTGGAAGCGTACAATATGACTTTGCCATGCTGCATTAGAACACAACCGAGGCCAACTCTGGAGGCATCATAATAGATTACAAACTTGTCTAAAACTTTTGGCAGAGTCAGGACTGCGGCTGTAGTGAGGCGAGTCTCAAGCTCCTAAAAGCTCTTCTCACATACATCCGACCACTGAAATTTCACCTTCTTCTGGGTTAGTTTGGTTAAAGGGGAGGCAATGAAGGAGAAACCTTAAATGAAACATCTGTAATAGCTGGCTAAGCCCAATAAACTCCTAATATCTGATGGAGAAGTGGGTCTTGGCCAGTCCTTGACTTTCGCTATCTTTTGAGGATCCACTTGAATACCCTCTTTGGAGACCATATGGTCAAGGAAGGCAACTGATTTCAGCCAGAATTCACACTTATTGAATTTGACGAACAACTGGCGGTCCCTGAGAGTCTGCAACACTATGCTCAGGTGGTCTGCATGCTCCTCTTCTTTCCTGGAGTAACCAAAATATCGTCTATAAAGACAATAATGAACATATCTAGGTACACTTGAATACCCTATTCATCAGATCCATAAAATTTGTAGGAGAATTGGTTAGTCCAAACGATATAACTATGAATTTGTAGCGACCATACCAAGTTCTGAAGGCTACTTTTAGAATGTCACATTCTCTGACCCCGAGTTGGTGGTATCCTGATTTGAGATCTATCTTAGAAAAACAACTAGCTCCCTTATTTGGTCAAACAAGTCATCAATCCTTGGTATAGCATACATGTTCTTGACTGTGACTTTGTTCAGCTGATGTAGTCGATGCATATTCTGAGTGTACCATCTTTCTTTCATACGAATAGGATTAGGGTACCCCGTGGAGAGATACTAGGTCTAACGAAACCCTTATCTAAAAGGTCTTTTAGCTATTCCTTTAACTCCTTGAGATTAGCTGGAGCTATTCTGTGAGGAATAGAGATGGAATGAGTATCTAGAAGAAGATCTATACCGAAGTCCATTTTTTGCTCGGGAGGGACTCCGGAAAGATATTCGAGAAACACCTCAGGAAACTCACTTACAATTGGAACTGACTAAAGTGTCGGGGCCTCGGAACTAGAATCTATGACTCTAACCAGGTGGTAGATATATCCCTTAGCAATCATCTTCCTAGCCTTAAGGTATGAAATGAATCGACCCTTAGGCGCTGAAGTACTACCCTTCCACTTTAGGACTGACTCATTAGAAAACTTAAACCTAACGACCCTGGTTCTACAATCAACTGAAGCATAACAAGAATGCAACCAGTCCATGCCAAGGATGAGGTCGAAGTCAACCATATCTTACTCTACTAGATCAACTGAGGTGACTTTATTCAGCACTATGACCGGAAAATTTCTATACACTCGGCTAGCTCTAACTGACTCATCAACCAGAGTAGAAACTAAAAATGGACTTAAGAGGATTTTTGGACTTATATAAAACTAAATAGCAATGTAAGGAGTCACGAAGGAAAGTGTGGCTCCTGGATCTAATAAAGCATACACATTTATCTAAAAGAGAAATAACATACTAGTCACTACGTCAGGTGAGTTCTCCTGGTCTTGTTAGGAGGATAAAGCACATAAGAGGTTTTGGCACTGAGTGCCACTTGTACTAGAGGTGGTACCCTACTGAGCTAGACAACTTAGCGGAGCTATTAATATGGTGGACTGGGCCTTCCCCCATCCTGTTGACGGGCAATCCCTCAATTTGTGACCTAGCTTGCCATACCCAAAACAACCTACCCGGCCCAAACAACACATCCCTGGATGATTCTTTCCATATTTAGGATATTCTAGAAAAGTATGACTACTAGAGACATGGCTCTGATTTTTGGGAGCTTGATGTTCACCCCTCTTATCTTTACGGGGCCTGGAAGATGGAGCATTGGCTGAGGTAGGTTATGAAGGCCTTTGCTACTGCTGGGGGCGATTACCATCAGCTGGCCTCTGCTGGGAGTACTCAGACTAACCAGTTCTGCCCCGCTCACTCTTTCTCTATCTCCTTTAACTTTTCTGCCTCTGTTTGCTATGCATAAATGATGAGACTGGAGAGGTCTATGTTCTTAATAAGCATGGCGATCCTGCACTCCTTGACCACCAATTCTGAGACTCCAATGATAAATTTGAGCATGCGAGCCCTCAACTCAGCAACCATTTCTGGAGCATATCTTGATAGCTGAGTGAACTTCAATGCATATTCCAGTACAGTTATGTTGTTCTACCTCAAGTTCATAAATTCGACATCCTTAACTTCCCTCAACTCCCTGGGAAAGAACATTTCGAGGAATGCTGTAACGAACTCATCACATTCCACTGTACCTGCACCATTTTTCCTTTCTTCCGTTTCTTGTACCAAATATGAGCCACCCCTTTTAGCTGGTACATCAGCACTTTCTACAGGGGTAACACCCATGATTTGGGTGATCTTTTACACCTCATCAATGAATTCCTCTAGGCCTTCATCAATCTTAGACCCCTAAAATGTTGGGGGATTCATCCACCTGAAATCTCAGACTTTGACAGTAGCTGTAGACCCATTTGTGTTGACTAGTACAATGACCTGCTGATTGACCTGACTAGTAATTGCCTGGGCCAGCATCTGAATAGTGGCCCAGAATTCAGTGTGGGACACCTAGCAATTTTGGGGTGCTTCTGGAGCTGGTGGGGTAGGCCGATTAACATTTTCGGTTCTCGATCTTTTTCCCCTTCTTCAAGGCATTTTTAATTGAAAAGGGTAAAGCACGAGTTAGGAGGATAACTTTTTTTAGAGGTTAATCTTCCAAAAGATCTTAATCATGTCTCTAGGGGATGTATATTTTCTACCATACTATTTAATCAGCTCATGAGCCAGGAAGATATTATTAACAATCTGTCTTCTTGGGATAAATCCTACTTATGAATTTTCTATCGCAGACGCGCAAAGCTGAAAAGTTGAGAGAGACAAAATTCAAGTTGAGCTTGAAAATAATATTTGTACAAATCCGGAGATTTTTTGGCCATGGGTTTTACACATATTGTAGTTTTCTGAATTATCTTTCCAACGGAATAAGAATTACATGATTTCAGCAATCCTACCCTGAGTTATGAATTTTCTATTGCGGATGCTCAAAACTAAAAAAATTGAGGGTTAAGGAACTAAAAGGGGATGTATCTAACCTTGCCCAAACAGTGAGTTCACACTCAGCTTCAATCAAGCATTTGGAAGCCCAAATAAACTACTTATCCTCTTATGCATAATAAGAATCATGAAGAAAAGGGAAGTTTTCTAAAAATGCCTCCTAATCTCCTCCTCATAAGTGTGGCGCACTTTACACCCATGAAAAGGACTCTACTTGATGTGGCTTTCAGATATCCAAGGATACTCTAAATCTGATACTCTGATACCAAGTTTTTCATAATTCAATTTCACACTCTAGATGCGACATGGTACTTAAGGCCACATGTAATCCCAAGAAAATCCTGATAGAGCATATTATACTAAAATTGATTTGCTGAGAATAATCATAAAAGAAAAGAGATGAAGATGATAAATGAAATAACAACTACTAAATAAATGGCAAAATCTGATCATACACTAAAACTTGAACTAACTCTATAGCACTATCTGAAAGCCTTCTAAATAAACTGATGAGTTGCTAGGACAAGCCCCCAGCTAACTCCAATGTCTGAAAATAGATAAGGAAAAAAATAACTGAAATGAAACTATGACCCTCGGTAAATAAAGGCTCACCAATGAAGCTGCTGGAAGTCGCCGAGTGTCTAGATGTGGTGCTGAGGCTGGGTACCTAAGCCTATATCATAAACAATATAACACAAAAGTATGCATCAGTACTTTGAAGGTACTGAGTATATGAGAAGGAAATAAAACATACGTATATCAAGTAATAATAACTGTACTGAAATACTACAAAAATAGACTAAAACAGAAAGAAACTGAACTGAACTGTATTGTATTGTATTATGGGAGAGATTATAACTGACATGTAACCACGTGAGTTAAATGTAGAGTCCGATGTATACCCCTATGAGAAGGCCCACTATACCTTGCCAGGGTATAGTAGCTGAACTGAGCGATCACTTTTTGGGGCCTATTCGGGCTAATAACCTATGGTGGCAATGTAGCTCTAGAAACCTGGGTGCGCTAAACCCCGGCCCACTCGGTGCTAAGTTCTACTCCCACTGAAAATTCTAATTGTGTTTAACTATATTAATAACTCGAAACTGTTTTCCTAAGACTTAAGTCAGAACTACTTATGTGAAAGTGTTCTGAGAGTCTAAGGACCTTAAATAAATTATTTTCTAAGACTTGTAAGAGCTGATTTATCTAAAAGCATCATAACAGTCTAAAGAATGACTAATAAGTTGATATTACTGAGTTTGCTGAGTTTCTCAAGAGACTGATAAAAGTCAAATTGATCAGCTGATATCCAGGGAAATACTAAGTGCATTCAACCATCTGGAAATTCTAACTTTAAATTGAAACATTCATGCTGATGAATTTCGCTTAAATAGTATTCCATTAAATGTATAGTATTTCAGACCGATTGTATCATGCTAAAATCTATAAGTTAGGAGGCATTTACAAATCCAAAATAACGTCTCAGTCATACATGATACTAAACATGGACACTTAAAACATTGGGGAGATAAAGAAATTCAACAACTAAATAGAAACCCTAGGTCATGATTTCTAGAATTTAATGCTAGGGTTACTGATGAGCTTGGGACACAAAGGTGAGAGGAAATCTTTTTTAAAGTCTTACATACCTGACATAGTGTAATGCCTCGGAAACTCAAAGACTAGATCCGGGACTTAAATTGGAAAATCTTGAAATCTGCATAAAATTATCACAGAATGACTCACCTAATGGGTCGTTGAGAGACCTAACGACTAGTTAGTTCAGTCATGGGAAGAAGGATTAAGATATGACAGGGGAAAGGCAGTGTACCCAAAGAAAGACCTCACAAGTTGTGGTTAGGCACCACGACCCGTTAGGTCACTCGTGAGCAGGTGGGGGTCCGAAATTTAAAGAATTGGGTAGTGTACTTGACGACTTACCTAACGACTCATTTATGGTAGTAACGAGTCATCAGGTCCCTCGTGGTTGCCTTTCGGGTTTTTACAAGGAGTGTACCTAACAGGTGTGACCACGAGTCGTGATCAGTGACCACGACCCATTGGGTCACTCGTTAGGATCACCTACCAGTTTTTCCCTGCGACTTTCTAAGGGCTATTTAGTAACTTCCTACTCTCTTAAACATGAAACTACGTCGTTTTGGACGTAAATTCAGACCTATTAGTGGGAATGGTTGGCCTCTCCCCTTATTCCCACGTTCATTCTCAAAAAAATATCAACAAGTCTTTTAAGAACTCTCAGAGCAAGGTCCAGGGTTTCTCATTCATCTAAGAAATTCAAGCTTACTCCTTAGGGGAATTTCTTAGCCAGGTATGTGGGAATTCAGCAAGGGAATTGTTCGTCCCTTGCGTCCCCCAAAACCCTCTCATCGTTTCTCTATTAGTTTTAGCCCTGAGTTTCCGAATACAAAGAAATTACATATTGATTTTTGTTAATTTCAATAGAATGATATCCATGATTATTATTGATATGATCTCCATTAGTTCTTACCTAAATTTTGATGCTCTTACATAAGTGGATTTAAGCCCTAGATTTTCTAGTGAAGATTTATTGCATATTAAATTCAGTCTAGTTGTGAAGTGTGATTTGGGCTGATTTTCTAGTATTTCTTATTGTATAGATGTTGAGTAAATACTCCATTGAAAAGAATGACTTTAGCCCCGGCAGGAATAAGAAAGTTATAGCATTGCTTGTCGGATGTGACTTCTTTAATTCTCCAAATGTTAGGCTCCAAATGTTCTAATCTTTATGTTCCAGTTTTGTTTTTCATAAATGTTTTATATTATTATTTCAAAGCTTTCTCTAGGAATGTTTTACTCAGGATACCAGTGTATGATAGACTAAGGGTTGACTTGGGCTTACTTGCGACTTCAAGTACCATGTTCCATCCAGGTATAGACTCGGGGCGTGACAAACTTGGTATCAGAGCCCTTGGGTTAGAGTATCCTCAGAATTTCTATAAGCCATATCGAGTAGAGTCCTTTTCATGGGTGTGAAGTGCACCACACTTATGAAGAGGAGGCTATGAGATGTTATCAGGAAAACTCTCTTTTGTTCATACTCATTATCGTGCGTTAAAGTTCAATTCCAGAAACATCCTTCTAACTCGTGCTCTAATTTATTTTAGTGAATCATGCCTCCTAGATGCGATAACGGAAGAAGGGTCGATAACGCCAATAGACCTACCCCACCAGCCCCGGTAGCCCCTCAAGATGATTCAGCATCTACCTCCGAATTCAGGGAGGCCATTCAACTACTAGCCCAAAAAGTCACCAACCAGGTGAACTAATAGGTGGTTTTGGTAGCCATGAATGGGTCTGCAGCAGCTGAGAGTGTGCGAGACTTCACCCGTATGAACCCTCCATCTTTTCAGGGATCTAAAGTAGGGAAGGATCGCTAAGAGTTCATGGATGAGATCAGGAAGATTACTCGCATTATGGGTGTTAGCTCCTCTGAGAGTGCTTACCTGGATGCCTACCAACTAAAAGGGGTAGCTCAGATCTGGTATGACCAATGGAAAAAGGGGCAGCCAACAGGAGTAGGACAAGTATAGTGGGGGGGAGTTCCACCCAGCTTTCTTGGGAAGATTTTTCCCTCGGGAGCTGAGGGAGGCAAAGATGGCAGAGTTTATGAATTTGAGATAGGGAAACAGAACAGTGGAGGAGTATGCTCTGGAGTTTACCAGGCTATCTAAGTACTCTCCATAGATGATAGTCGAGCCAAGGGCTTGCATGTTGAAATTTGTGAACGGGTTGTCGAATCTGCTCCTTAAGGAGTGCAGGACAACGATGTTGATTAAAGATATGGACCTCTCTTGCTTGATTGTCTATGCCCAACATATTGAAGCCGAAAAGCTGAAGGATATGGAGAGAAAGAACAAATGGGCAAGGACTGGCCAGTCAGATTATGGCCATCAGAGGTCTAGTAGTAGTAGTCGCCCACAACAGCAACAACATTAGTAGAGAGCCCCAACACCCACTTCAGCCAGTGCCCTAATCTTTTGGTCCCACCAGGATTGGAGGGGTGGGTTATCTGGCACTCAATCTCAGACCTACAACACTAGAAACAGGTATCCATCCTGCCCCAAGTATGGAAAGAACCACCTGAGAGAGTGCCTTCAGAGTCAAGAGGGTTGTTTCGATTGTGGACAACTCGGACATCGGCTTAGGGAGTGCCTATCAGCCGGGCGAGGGAGATCACAATCCACCACCTCATCAGCTCCAGAAGGTCGACTAGCCTAGCATACCAACACATCAGTTACGGATGGCGGTCAACGCCAAAACAGTTTCTATGCTCTGTCTTCCCGTCAGGATCAGGAGAGCTCACCTGACGTAGTCGTGGGTATGTTACGTCTCTTTCCTCTCGATGTGTATGTCCTCCTAGATCCAGGATCCACTTTTTCATTCATGACTCCCTGCATAATAGTCCAGTTCTATATCAGTCTAGAGGTCCTCTCAGAACCATTCTCAGTCTCCACCCAATTGGCGAGTCTGTTAGAGCCAGCCGGGTGTATAGAAAGTGCCTAGTCTCAGTCCTGAATAAAGTCATCCCAACTGACCTCGTAGAGTTAGATATGGTTGATTTTTATCTTATCCTTGGAATGGATTGGTTACACTCCTTCTATGCCTCAATTGATTGTAGAACTAGAGTTGTTAAGTTCCAGTTTCCAAATAAACCAGTGTTAGAATGGACAGGCAGCAGTTCAGCACCCAAGGGTAGGTTTATTTCCTACCTGAAGGCCCAGAAACTCATCTCCAAGGAATGTATATATCACCTAGTTCGGGTCAAGGATTCCAACTCTGACACCCCAACTATCCAATCAGTCCCTGTGGTTAGCGAGTTCCCAAATGTATTTCCTGAGGATCTTTCCGGAGTTCCCCCTGAACGGGAAATAGACTTCGGGATAGACCTTCTTCTAGACACTCAACCCATCTCCATCCCTTCTTACAGAATGGCTCCAGGTGAGTTTAAGGAGTTGAAGGAGCAGTTAAAATATCTTCTTGACGAGGTTTTTATCAGACCCAATATCTCTCTCTGGGGTGCTCCAGTGCTATTCGTGCGTAAGAAAGACGGCACCCTCAGAATATGCATAGATTACCATCATCTGAATAAGGTCACAGTCAAGAACAGGTATCCCCTACCAAGAATTGACGAACTTATTAACCAACTTCAAGGAGTCAGTTGTTTTTCAAAAGTCGACCTCAGGTCAGGTTACCATTAGCTAAGGGTCAGAGAGTGTGAAATATCGAAAAAAAGCATTCAGGACTTGGTCTGGTCACTATGAGTTTGTGGTGATGTCCTTCGGACTAACAATTCCCCAACAGCCTTCATGGACTTGATGAATAGAGTTTTAAAGAAGTATTTGTATATGTTCGTCATTGTATTTATCAACGACATTCTGGTATACTCCAAAAATGAGGAAGAGCATGCCAATCACATAAGAATAACATTGCGGACACTCAGAGACCGCCAGTTGTTCGCCAAGTTTAGCAAGTGTGAATTTTGGTTAAAGTCTGTGACCTTCTTAGGTTATGTGGTCTAGGGTGAAGGAATATAGGTTGATTCTCACAAGATAGCAGCAGTGAAAGATTGGCCCAGACCCACCTCTCCTATAAAAATCAGGAGTTTCCTGGGCTTGGCGGGTTATTACCGACGATTTGTCGAAGGTTTCTCCTCTGTAGAATCTCCTCTTACTAAGTTAACTCAGAAGAAAGTGAAATTTCAGTGGTCGGACGAGTGTGAGAAAAGTTTCTAGGAGTTGAAGACTTGACTCACTACCACTCTAGTTTTGACCCTACCAGAAGGAACAGATGGGTTGGTTGTTTATTGTGATGCTTCCAGAGTTGGACTCGGATGCGTTCTGATGCAACGGGGTAAAGTGATAGCCTATGCCTCTAGACAACTCAAAGTTCATAAGAAGAACTATCCAACTCATGACTTGGAGTTGGCAGCGGTGGTGTTTCCACTAAAAATATGGAGACATTACTTATTGGGGATCACATGGATATAGTTACGGATCACAAGAGCCTTCAGTGTGTGTTGAGTCAAAAGGACCTAAATCTTCGACAGAGAAGCTGGTTAGAGCTATTAAAGGACTATGATATGAGCGTGCTATATCATCCGTGAAAAGTAAATGTAGTGGTTGACACCCTAAGCAGACGGTCTATGGGGAGTGTGGCTCACATTGAGGAAAACAAAAAGGAGTTAGTGAAGGATGTTCACAGACTAGCCCGGTTAGGGGTGCAGTTGGTGGATTCAGCAGAAGGTGGTGTGGTAATGAAAAGTGGGTCCGATTCATCCTTGGTAGTCGAAGTTAAGTCTAGACAGGATGAAGATCCCATTCTTCTTAAACTTAAAGAAGTGGTCCTCAGGAAGGAGGTGCAAGCTTTCTCCAAAGGGGGAGATGGCGTGCTCCGTTACTAGGGTAGGTTGTGTGTACCAGATGTTGGTGAGTTAAGACAGCAAATATTGGTTAAAGCACATAGCTCGAGATACTTCATTCACCCTGGTGCTACAAAAATGTATCGCGATCTGCGGGATATTTACTTGTGGAACGGCATGAAGAGAGATATTGCCGAATTTGTAGGCAGTGCCCGAACTTCCAGCAAGTTAAAGTGGAACACCAGAGACCAGGAGGTATGACTCAGTACATCAGAATATCCACATGGAAGTGGGAAGAAGTAAATATGGATTTCATTACGGGTCTACCTCAGTCTCCTTGGCAGCATGACTCAATCTGGGTAGTAGTAGATCGAATGACTAAGTCAACACACTTCCTCCCAGTTAAAACCACAGACTCAGCTGAGGACTATGCCAGACTTTACATCCGAGAGTTAGTCAGATACCATGGGGTGCCTTTGGCTATTATTTCAGACAGAGGAGCTCAATTCATCTCACACTCCTGTAAGTCCTTTAATAAGGGCCTAGGCACTTAGGTCAAGCTTAGCAAAGCTTTTCACCCGCAGACCGATGGGCAAGCTGAGCGGACTATTCATACCCTAGAAGATAAGCTAAGAGCATGCACGATCGATTTTAAAGGTAATTGGGATGACCATTTGCCTCTTATTGAGTTTGCGTACAACAACAGCTACCACTCTAGCATTCAGATGGCCCCATTTGAAGCATTATAAGGTAGGTGGTGTAGATCCCTTATAAGGTAGTTCGAGGTTGGTAAAGATACCGTGATAGGGCCAAAATTAGTTCAGAGGCAGTGCAGAAAGTTCAGTTCATCTGAGAAAAATTGAAAAGAATCTTAGAGCCATCAGAAATCTTATGCCGATGTATGAAGAATAGAGTTGGAGTTTGCAATTGACGACTGGGTTTACCTAAAAATTTCGCCCATGAAAGGGGTGATGAGATTTGTAAAGAAGGGGAAGCTCAGCCCGAGATATGTGGGACATTATAGAATTTTGAGGCGTATTGATAATGTAGCATATGAGCTAGAATTACCTTTAGAATTGTCACGCCCCACCTTGGGGGGTATGACTGGCACCTGGTGCCCTACTAAGACCTGACCTGCTGAACTGTTAAGCCTGGGCGCATCTGGCGCCTGGCTGGATCTAACTCAAATTTCTGGAAGCAAAGGGCTATATAACGGCTGTAAATACAGCCCCGGCCCATTGGCCTATAGCCTTTTGTACCTGTATTACAGCTGACCAGAAACAAGGTAATTCAGGGGAACCTATGCGGGCCGACAAGGCCATGATGCTATCTAGCTATCTGTAACTCAAGCATACAATACTGAAAAGGCTACGTGACCGGCAAGGTCACCACTACCGGCAAACTATGGCCCCACACGGCCATTACAAAAGAAAGAAGGAGTAAAGGCAACTATACAACTGCACGGCCTCACACGACCGGTTCATCTGACCACAGGGAATATATACAGACTGCAAGCCTCTAGGAAGAATAATAGAAATGATCGGGACAGGGCCCCGACCTACCCGTACTGTACAACAAAAAGAACTGGGCTACACATCTAGAAATTCAGCCTCCGGATGACAGGAGCTGAATACTCAACCGCTGATGGGGATCACGAGGTATCGCCTGCTCGTCTATGGGTACCTGCAGGCAAGTAATGCAGCGCCCCACTGGGCGTCAGTACCACTGGTACTGAGTATGTAAAGCAAAATGAAAACAGCCGAATATAATTAATATGACTAGCAATTCTGAATAGCAGGAGATAACTGAATCTGTAAGAACTGAAGGGATATCTGAAATCAATAACACAACTGATGAAACTGGAATAGAAGAACTAAATTAACTATCTGATAGTGTAGATCGTACCTGTTCTTAATCATACTGAAGGGAGTAGGAATCATACCTGGAGGCGTATCATTTCACTAATAATCTGCTCGTATCTACTGTAATCATAGCATAACATACATAACATAACATGGCATACATAACCTTACCCGGCCTCCATAAGCCGGGAGGTACAATCAATACAGAATCTATACCCCTACCCCGGTCATCCCATCTCCTACAGTGGCTATAAGCACCCTGCCGGTCCCAGGGTATGCACTTGGGCTCGCTGAGCCCCTGACTATAACTGTATCTGAGTCCGGAGGACTCCTGAATCTGCACCCGGGCGAATCTGCTCGACTGGGGTGTGTAAGGGCCGATCAAGGCACAAGTATGGGGAAAAACTGGCATCCCATCTTCGTCCCCTGGCGGAACAGCATGCCACTCCGTAGAATGACGAATCCTCATCCTCTGGCGGAAGAGTCGATACAGCTATTATCCCTGGGCGGTCATGGATGCTAGGTAATCCAACCCCAAACAATACAACGGTCTCAACTGGTAATACTATCTGTGTATCTCAAATACTGAGGCTACTAGGGGTAAAGTATCATATAAATTGCATGCTGGCTAATGATAGTAATCTGTACGTATTTAATACGTGCTGAGGCAGGTAAAGATATATAAATATGACTATAGTCTCCTGCCGGCTGTACTGGGCAAATGCTATATAAGATAATGTTTCTACTGAAAACTCTGCTGTTTACCAAGTTTCTGTATACACTATATACTGGACTAGTGATAGAAATAAGTACATACTTAATACATGCTGAGGCTGGGAGTACTATATATGTATGTACGAATATAATCTTTCTACTGAACTATGTTGTATACTGACTTTCTATAGTAACATGATTTACTAATCCTGACATGCTTTCGGAACTTCATTTTAGCCTGCTATTCTATTTCTGAAGTGCTTTACGGGTATTGCATTACTATACGGGGTTTCAACTGAATACAACCATATCCTGACATGGCATATCACATTTCATACTGAGTATACTGGGCAATCTCTAATACTTGCGTTAGAATCTGTATCGTACTGATAGGTTTCATATACATTACAACCCAATATTTCTCACATCGCACCGACATTCATAATAACGCAATATTCGACTCCTGAACATTCTACTGGTCCATAATTTATTACACTACACTGATAATACTTAACTTGCCAAAGGAAACTAACTTTACATACCTTCTCTTTGAATTATTCATCCGTCGGACGAAGCTCGGCCGGTACTTCAACTATTTTCTCCCAACTGCATTCATAAATACACCAATTAATACTAAATACAGCTGTATTGCAAAGAGCAACGTTACTTTCGATATAGTTTATAGCCTAAACTTAGGCTTATCGAAAGACGGTCAAAAACTCGCTATTTTCCAGCGGCCCAGAAGGGAGAAGTATTCACTTCTCAGCTAGGAACACATAAACATTAATTTAGAGCAATTCTACTTACTTTAGTTCGGTGGCTCGCTAATTCGTCGGCCGTATTTTGCGAAACTAACTCCGTAGAAATGCTCTCTGCTGCTAAATACCTTGGTATCTAGGATTAATTTGAGTTTGGGCAGCGTTTGGCAGCATAATCGGACGAAAATATTTAATTTTTCTTCGTTTTTCCTCTTTCTCTGATTTCTCTCTCTGTTTTCCTGGAAATTTCTAAGTATATACTGATTTAAAATCGAAGTGGGCTTTATATACTTGGGCCTGGACAAGGGCAACGTGTCACGGAGCCATCGCGGAGGCCTCACCTCCGTGACACGCTGCCATCGCGGAGGGGCTCTGCCTCGGCTCCTCCCGCGATGGTTCGACGGGTTTCTCGTCCGATCTTTTCCCGGGCCTTTCCCTAGCACGTATGGTTTCCAAATATGCTTAACCAATGTGCGAATAGGTCATCTAAGTGCCGGGAATTCTACGGGGTATAACATTCTCCCCCCCTTAGGAACATTCGTCCTCGAATGTATAATGCTATCTAGAGGGCGGTTTACTCTAGTTTCTGGAAAAATTTTGGCAGAGTTTCCCCTGTAATATGGACTATCGCAAAAACCTGAAATGCAGAAAAGTCCAACACAGGCACTGCACACAATATTCCAAGATTCGCTAAACAATTAAATATCACTTCTTTCTTTATCATTTACAAACATACAATCATAAGGTACTGTATAAGTAATGATACGGACATACCTGTCGTCTGATTAGGCCTGGAATATGTGAGGGTATCTGATTTTCATATCTTCTTCAGCCTCCCATGTGATTTCCTCCCGATTTCTGTTACGCCATAACACTTTGATAGACGCAATATCTTTAGTTCTCAGCCTGCGAATCTGTCTGTCTAAGATGGCTACGGGAACCTCTTCATAGGCTAACTCCTCTGTGACCTGAACATCCTGGACTGGAATTACTGTAGAAGGGTCCCCTACGAACTTTCTTAACATAGAAACATGGAATACTAGGTGAACCGACGCTAACTCTGGAGGCAAGTTTAACTTGTATGCTACGCGGCCTATTCTTCGCCGAATCTGATACGGCCCAATGAATCTTGGGCTAAGCTTGCCTTTCTTGCCAAACCTCATTACCCCTTTCATCGGGGACACTTTCAGATATACCCAGTCGTTTACTGAAAATTTTAAATTTCTGCGCCGCCTATTTGCGTATGACTTCTGGCGGCTCTGAGCGGTCAGTAAACGTTCTCGGACAAGCTTTATCTTTTCCTCGGACTGCCGAACGATGTCTGGGCCAACTAATGCTGATTCTCCTGTTTCAAACCAGCCCACCGGCGATCTACATTTTCGCCCGTACAATACCTCGAAAGGCGCCATCTGAATAGCTGAATGGTAGCTGTTATTATAAGCAAATTCGATTAACGAAAGATGTTCATCCCAGCTACCCCCAAAATCTAACACACACGCTCGTAGCACATCTTCGAGCATCTGAATCGTACGTTCAGCCTGCCCGTCTGTCTGAGGGTGGAATGTTGTGCTCAAATTAATCTGCGTCCCCAAACCTTTCTGAAATGACTGCCAGAACCTAGCTGTAAACTGCGCTCCCCTATCTGAAATAATAGAGACCGGCACTCCATGCAATCTAACTATTTCTCTGATATACAATTCGGCATAATCCTCAGCTGAGAAAGTAGCCCTTACTGGCAGGAAATGAGCTGATTTTGTCAGCCTATCAACTATTACCCAAATGGAATCATTTCTGCGTCTAGTACGGGGTAACCCTGTTACAAAATCCATGTTTATTGCTTCCCATTTCCACGTGGGTACCGTTATCTCTTGCGTCAAACCACCCGGTTTCTGGTGCTCTGCTTTCACCTGCTGACAATTAGCACATCTAGATACAAATTCGGCTACCTCAGTTTTCATACCTGGCCACCAGTAGATGTCTCTGATGTCGTGGTACATTTTCATCGCCTCTGGATGAAGGGAATAGCGAGCGTAATGTACCTCGTGCATAATCTGCCCACGAAGGCCTGAGACGTTCGGGACACAAAGGCGGCCCTTACAACATAGCACACCATCCTCGGTTATCTGAAAATCGGGCTCCTTACCCTTCTGAACTCTATCTCTGAGCTGGACTAAATCGGGATCCTCGTACTGTCGTTCTTTTACCTCTGTAGCCAACGATGACACTGCAGAATTCTAAATTACGGCCCCATTATTTTCTGTTTCCATTACTCGAACGGCTAGCCCAGCTAACTGATGAATTTCTTTAGCTAATTTCTGTTTCTCGGGTCGCAAGTACGCCAAACTCCCCATTGACTTACGGCTCAGGGCGTCTGCCACAACATTGGCTTTTCCCGGATGGTACAGGATGTTCACATCATACTCCTTCAACAATTCTAACCGGCGACATTGCCGTAGATTTAACTCCCTCTGAGTAAAAATGTACTGCAAGCTCTTATGATTTGTATATATATCAACATGGACACCGTACAGGTAATGCCTCCACATCTTCAAGGCATGAATTACTGCGGCCAATTCTAGATCATGGGTGGGGTAATTCTTTTCGTGCTTCTTCAACTGTCTGGAAGCATATGCAATTACTCTACCATGCTGCATCAACACACAACCCAACCCGATACCTGATGCGTCACAATAAACTGAATACCCTTCTGCGCCTTCCGGCAGTGCTAATACTGGGGCGAAGGTTAATCTGTCTTTCAGTTCCTGGAAACTCTGCTTGCATGCCTCCGTCCACTAGAACTTTGCTGCCTTCTGTGTCAATTTGGTTAAAGGTGCTGCAATGGTTGAGAATCCCTCAACGAACCTCCGATAGTATCCTGCCAACCCCAGAAAGCTACGAACTTCAGTCGGGGTGGTAGGCCTAGGCCATGACTTAACTGCTTCTATCTTCTGCTTGTCTACCTGTATACCAGTGTCTGAGACCATATGCCCTAAAAAGGCTACTGAGTTAAGCCAGAATTCACATTTCGAAAACTTAGCATACAACTGGCGGTCCCTGAGAATCTGGAGCACTGTCCGCAAATGAGTCCGGTGATCTGCTTCAGAGCGAGAATACACCAGAATGTCATCAATAAATACTATCACGAACAAGTCCAGGAAAGGTCTGAAAATACTGTTTATCAGGTCCATAAAGACTGCTGGGGCATTCGTTAGTCCGAAGGACATAACCAGAAATTCGAAATGCCCATATCGGGTCCTGAATGTTGTCTTAGGAATATCCCTTTCACGTACTCGGACCTGGTGATATCCGGACCGCAAATCAATCTTAGAAAAGTATCTGGCTCCCTGTAGCTGATCAAATAAGTCATCGATCCTGGGGAGCGGATACTTGTTTTTTACTGTAACTTTGTTTAGCTGCCGATAATCTATGAACATTCGGAGCGAGCCATCTTTCTTTCTCACAAACAAGACGGGCGCACCCCACGGGGAAGTACTCGGCCTGATAAAACTTTATCTAACAAGTCTTTCAACTGCTCCTTTAATTCTCTGAGTTCTGCAGGAGCCATACGATAAGGAGGTATTGATATTGGCTGAGTGCCTGGTAGCAAGTCAATAACGAAGTCTATTTCCCTTTCTGGGGGAATACCAGGTAACTCATCAGGAAATACATCTGGGAATTCATTTACCACTGGAACAGATTGGAGTGTCGAGGATTCTAGTTGGACATCCTGAACTCTGACAAGATGGTAAATGCACCCCTTAGATATCAACTTTCTCGCCCGAAGGTAGGAAATAAACCTACCTTTTGGCATCGCGGTGCTGCCCTTCCACTCCCGTACTGCCTCCCCTGGGAAGTGGAATCGGACCGTTTTGGTCCAACATTCAACATTAGCAAAACATGGTACCAACCAATCCATACCCATTATGGCATCGAAGTCTATCATCTCTAACTCGACCAGATCTACTGTGGTCTGACGATCAGCAACCTCTACTGTACACCCGCGGTAAATTTGGCTAGCTGTGATAGAGTCACCAACGGGTGTAGATACTAGGAAGGGCTGCTGTAATGATTCTGGTACAATACTAAACTTCCGTGCCACAAAAGGAGTAATATAGGACAAAGTAGACCCTGGATAAATTAGCACATAAGCAGGGTGTGAGCAGATAGTTAGCATACCTATCACCACATCAGGCGATGCCTCTGAATCTTGCCTCCCTGGTAAGGCATACGTGCGGCTTAGACCCGCACCTGTACTGGAGGCCCCCGATCTGCCTCGACCCCTGCCTGCTGAAACTGAGGGCCTACGCCTAGTCGAGGATGTTGTAGCTCGTGATCCTGTTGATGCCCTATCCTGTCTGTCCCGGTCCTCACGACCTCTGGCTGGGCAATCTTTCATCAAATGGCCTTCTTGGCCACAATTATAACATGCGGTGGAGCCATATCTGCATGCTCCAGGATGGCATCGACTGCATATAGGGCAAAGTGGTAGGGTATACCTGCTCTGCTCTCCCCTCCTCTGTGATGGTGAATCTGCCATCTGCGAGCCTCTACCAGTCCCTGACTGCCCCCTGCGGCTGGATCCGGATCTACCCCCCTGTGACTGTGGCGGAGGCGGGGGCCTGGGCGGCCTTTCTGACATTCGGGGCTTGGGTCCTCCCCGGGCTTCTCCCTGTGATTCAACTGGCCGGTCCCGGCGACGCTGTTCCTGATTAACCCTTCTGACCTCTCGTTGCCGCTGTCTGATGCCCTCAATATTCTGAGCAAATGCCTGAATGCGAGCAATATCCATGTCCTCTCGCAGTGTGGCTGTAGTGCAAATCTCAACATATTCTGGATTCAAGCCCGTAATGAATCGATGCACTCTGGATGCCATGGTATCAACGAAGGCCGGTGCATATCGGGCTAGGGAATCAAACTGCAAGGAATATTCCCGAACACTCATGGCCCCCTGTTCTAGATGTAGGAACTGGTCTACCCGGGCTTGTCGAATCTCCCGCGGTAAATAATGATCCAGAAAGGCTCCTGAAAAGCTGGACCAGGTGGGAGGGGAAACATTTCTCCCTCGGGACCTCTCCCAGCTTTCGTACCATAACACCGCAATATCCCGTAACCGGAATGCGGCCAACTCAACTGACTCGATAGACGTGGCATGCATAACCCTGAAGATTCTCTGCATCTGATCCAGAAAATCTTGGGGGTCCTCTGTTCGGTCCGTGCTTGTGAACTGTGGGGGATTCAGGGCTAAAAACTCTCGGACCCTCGAACTACCGGGCCCTCCTGATGATTCTGCAGCTGTAGATAGCATTGGTTGACGCTGAGCAGCCATCATCTGTGCTAACAGAGCTACAACACTCCTAACCTCCTGATCAGAAGGAGTCAATATAGGGGCTGCTGAAGGTAATGTCGCCCCGAGTGGCTCCGGACGTGGTGGAGACTGCTGAGGAGGCTGGGATGATGCCTCTGTAGTGCCCTCTGATCGGGCTATCTCCAAGTGAGGGGGAGGCATCCTGCTAGTGCCTTCTCCTGCTGCAATGTCTAAGTTTCGACCTGTAATAGGATGGCGCTGGTCTGACATTATCTGTAACCAAAGAATATGGTAAGATTTTAGGAAATCAACCCTATACTGTACTGCTCTACAGCACGACTAAATCAGAATAAAAGACAACCATCCTATCATGCCTTGCAGCCTCCTACCCATAGTATGTGGTGCACAACACATCCATGCACAGGACTCTACTTAGCACGGCTTGCAGACTCCCTGGAATACGACCTGCTCTGATACCAAGTTTGTCACGCCCCACCTTGGGGGGTATGACTGGCACCTGGTGCCCTACTAAGACCTGACCTGCTGAACTGTTAAGCTTGGGCGCATCTGGCGCCTGGCTGGCTCTAACTCAAATTTCTGGAAGCAAAGGGCTATATAACGGCTGTAAATACAGCCCCCGGCCCATTGGCCTATAGCCTTCTGTACCTGTATTACAGCTGACCAGAAACAAGGTAATTCAGGGGAACCTATGCGGGCCGACAAGGCCATGATGCTGTCTAGCTATCTGTAACTCAAGCATACAATACTGAAAAGGCTACGTGACCGGCAAGGTCACCACTACCGGCAAACTATGGCCCCACACGGCCATTACAAAAGAAAGAAGGAGTAAACGCAACTATACAACTGCACGGCCTCACACGACCGGCTCATCTGACCACAGGGAATATATACAGACTACAAGCCTCTAGGAAGGATAATAGAAATTATTGGGACAGGGCCCCGACCTACCCGTACTGTACAACAAAAAGAACTGGGCTACACCTCTAGAAATTCAGCCTCCAGATGACAGGAGCTGAATACTCAACCGCTGATGGGGATCACGAGGTATCGCCTGCTCGTCTATGGGTACCTGCAGGCAAGTAATGCAGCGCCCCACTGGGCGTCAGTACCACTGGTACTGAGTATGTAAAGCAAACTGAAAACAGCCGAAGACAGCATGCCACTCCGTAGAATGACGAATCCTCATCCTCTGGCGGACGAGTCGATACAGCTATTAACCCTGGGCGGTCATGGATGCTAGGTAATCCAACCCCAAACAATACAACGGTCTCAACTGGTAATACTATCCGTGTATCTCACATACTGAGGCTACTAGGGGTAAAGTATCATATAAATTGCATGCTGGCTAATGATAGTAATCTGTACGTATTTAATACGTGCTGAGGCAGGTAAAGATATATAAATATGACTATAGTCTCCTGCCGGCTGTACTGGGCAAATGCTATATAAGATAATGTTTCTACTGAAAAGTCTGCTGTTTACCAAGTTTCTGTATACACTATATACTGGACTAGTGATAGAAATAAGTACATACTTAATACATGCTGAGGCTGGAAGTACTATATATGTATGTACGAATATAATCTTTCTACTGAACTACGCTGTATACTGACTTTCTATAGTAACCTGATTTACTAATCCTGACATGCTTTCGGAACTTCATTTTAGCCTGCTATTCTATTTCTGAAGTGCTTTACGGGTATTGCATTACTATACGGGGTTTCAACTGAATACAACCATATCCTGACATGGCATATCACATTTCATACTGAGTATACTGGGCAATCTCTAATACTTGCGTTAGAATCTGTATCGTACTGATAGGTTTCATATACATTACAACCCAATATTTCTCACATCGCACCGACATTCATAATAACGCAATATTCGACTCCTGAACATTCTACTGGTCCGTAATTTATTACACTACACTGATAATACTTAACTTGCCGAAGGAAACTAACTTTACATACCTTCTCTTTGAATTATTCGTCCGTCGGACGAAGCTCGGCCGGTACTTCAACTATTTTCTCCCAACTGCATTCATAAATACGCCAATTAATACTAAATACAGCTGTATTGTAAAGAGCAACGTTACTTTCGATATAGTTTATAGCCTAAACTTAGGCTTATCGAAAGACGGTCAAAAACTCGCTATTTTCCAGCGGCCCAGAAGGGAGAAGTATTCACTTCTCAGCTAGGAACACATAAACATTAATTTAAAGCAATTCTACTTACTTTAGTTCAGTGGCTCACCGATTCGTCGGCCGTATTTTGTGAAACTAACTCCGTAGAAATGCTCTTTGCTGCTAAATACCTTGGTATCTAGGATTTATTTGAGTTTGGGCAGCGTTTGGCAGCGTAATCGGACGAAAATATTTAATTTTTCTTCGTTTTTCCTCTTTCTTTGATTTCTCTCTCTGTTTTCCTGGAAATTTCTAAGTATATACTGATTTAAAATCGAAGTGGGCTTTATATACTTGGGCCTGGACAAGGGCAACGTGTCACGGAGCCATCGCGGAGGCCTCACCTCCGTGACACGCTGCCATCGCGGAGGGGCTCTGCCTCGGCTCCTCCCGTGATGGTTCGACGGGTTTCTCGTCCGATCTTTTCCCGGGCCTTTCCCTAGCACGTATGGCTTCCAAATATGCTTAACCAACGTCCGAATAGGTCATCTAAGTGTCGGGAATTCTACGGGGTATAACAAGAATTTGTAGATGTGCACCCAGTATTCCATGTGTCACTTTTGAAGAAGTGCATCAGGGATCCAACCTCAGTTGTGCCATTGGATAGTGTAGGAATAAAAGATAGCCTCTCATTTGAGGAGGTACCAGTCCAGATCCTTGACCATCAGGTTCGTAAGTTAAGGAACAAGGAAATAGCTTCAGTTAAGGTTTTATGGAGAAATCAGCAGGTGGAGGGAGCTACGTGGGAGGCCGAAGCAGATATGATGGCCAAATACCCGCACTTTTTCTCTACCGACTCTGTTACAACTTAAAATGTTAGTTTGCCTTAGAGATCGATTTATTTGTTGGATTCAATTCATGTGTATAAGTTTCTTTTGTGACTTTGGATGCATGTATGAAAGTGAATTCGGTTTAGTTATGTATTTTAAAGCGGAGGTAGTCATTCTGACAGTTTTGGAGTTAAATGAACAGTATTAGAAAATTTTGATTATTATTCTCTTCTTTCCTATGTGTTTTACAATATTCGAGGATGAATGTTCCCAAGGGGGAGATATTGTAATGCCCCGGAAACTCAAAGACTAGATCCGGGACTTAAATCAGAAAATCTGGAAATCTAATGAAAATTGTCATAAAACAACTTGTTAAGCCAGTTGTGGAAAGGAGGATTGAGATATGATAGGGGAAAGGCAGTGTACCCAATGGAAGACCTCACGAGTTGTGGTCAGGCACCACGACCCATTAGGTCACTCGTCAGCAGGCCGGGGTCCGAAATTTAAAGAATTGGGAAATGTACTTGACGACTTACCTAACAACTCATTTGTGGTAGTAATGTGTCGTCAGGTCCCTCGTGAGGGCGTTCTGGGTTTTTCCAGGAAGTGTACCTAACGGGTGTGACCACGAGTCATGATCAGTGACCATGACCCTTTAGGATCACCTGATAATTTTTCCCTGCGACTTTCTAAGTGCTATTTAGTAACTTCCTGCTCTCCTAAACTTTAAACTATGATGTTTTGGACGTAAATTCAGACCTATTAGTGGGAATGATTGGCCTTTCCCCTTATTCCCACGTTCATTCTCAAAACAATATCAACAAGTCTTCCAAGAACTCTCAAAGCAAGGTCCAGGGTTTCTCATTCATCTCAGAAATTCAAGCTTACTCTTCAGGGGAATTTCTTATCCAGGTATGTGGGAATTCATCAAGGGAATTGTTCGTCCCTTACATCCCCCAAAATCCTCTCTCCATTTCTCTATCAGTTTTAGCCCTGAGTTTCCGAATACAAAGAAATTACATGTTGATTTTCATTAATTTCATGATCCTTAGTATGACTCGTAGCATCATCTTACGGCTCGTACTGAGACTGTGACTTTAGCCCGTTTCTTGCACTTTTGGGCTATCATTTGCACATTCTTGCTCCAACATCTATTTATCCTATAACCAAAAAAGTGCCTTATATCCATATAAATACACCTAAGTCCATGCTATTTTCTTAGTTTTGAGCATCGAAAGTGCTGTAAACTCACAGCACATCAACACCCTCAACTTTTAGACTTCTGCATGTCCTTAGGTAAAGAAAAGAAAAACTAAACACGACTCTCAACTAGAAAATAAACCTAGGATACTACAGCCAACACCAAACAAAATTTTCACTATACATTCAACAACTTTTGACCATTCTTCTATGAACCATGATTAGCTAATGTACCACAAGCAACCGCAAAATATACTAAGCAGGGATTAAGACATGTCATCTAGCTATCAACAGGCAATCAAGTTATCGCGATGCTTTTCACACAGATCAATGATAAAAGTAAATATAATTCATGTACCCTCACAACAAATGAAGTCCCACTCACAGATATAGTTTCAGATATTACATGGGACTAAACAAGCAAGACTCTCACTCGCACAAAGAAGTTTCAAGTACTGTGTATCAGATACCATAGGGTTGCCCTTATGTTCTGTGCTTCGGTCTGTCAGATGGTTAAATTAGAATAATTAAGACTTGCTATGGCTTTTAATGTAGGCTTTAGGGATGGACATGATAAGTATGAGATATTTTTGATTGAGTATCCCTTCCTTGACACTACATACATTGGCTTCACCGCTTACTTATTTCACCTTCTTTTCTTTGCATTGCTTTTCCTCTCTTTTCATCTCTTTTGTGTGCATTTATATGGATGTGGTGTATTTTCAAACTTTTCAAGCATTTATTTATTTTTCTTTTGAATTTTCTTTTTTAAGATTTTCAACTTTTTCATCTCATTTTTTTCTATCACACCACACCTCATTTTTAACCTTTCCTCTTTTCTTTCTTTTTTCCTCGTTCCCACCATTTATGCACCCCTACTCTAGTCACCCTCAACTTAGGCATTTTTCCTATGTTGAGGTTCAAAATATCCAAGGAAGGACAAGTGCCAAAACAGGTTCGTTATAAAAAAAATGGATACGGTTCATCGGTTAGTCAAAGAAAAATAATCTATTAAAGACTCAAAATTGGGATCAAGGGAATCATATGATTTTGATAGGGTCATTTAGGCTAAAAGTGAGCTCTAAAGATGTTACACCCTGTAAGTTTCTAACATTTAGTCGGCCTATTTGTATGTTTATTGAGAGTTTTAGAGTGTCATACGTACAAGGAAAGGGCCCGGGGAAAGGCCGAATGGGTGTCAAGTCGGGATTTCGCGGGAGGAGGCCGAACCAAGCTACCCAAAGGGGCAAAGTGGCACGGAGCAGCTCCTCTGCATTAGACAACGTGGAACAGAGAAGAATCAATGCGATGGGCAGAGTGCCACGTTGCCTTGTCTGCTGCCTAAAGTATATAAAGGCCTCACACTTAGAAATTAGATTATTTTTCATATAACTTCGCCTAGAACAGAGGGAAACCGAGGAAAACATTTAATAATCGACCGTTACGCCGCTAAACGCCGTCTAGATCCAAATTAACTCCGGGTATTGAAGTATAAAGCTACAAGGAGCATTGTCACAGAGTTATTTTTGTAAAATACACCCGACAAATCATCGTCCCGCCGAGCCTAAGTTGATGGAATTGTTTCAAACTATTGTCAATATGATTAGGTGCCTAAAGTAAGTATTTCTCCCTTATACATTCCCGAGAAATTACGAGTTTTCAATCATTTTTCGATAGGTTGAAATATAGTTACTATATATATATAAAGTTATTGTTTTCTTCGAATTCGGTAACAAAATTGGCCCTATTCTTCCATTAATATGATTACAGTTGAGAAGGGCAGTTGAATACGAGCTGATACTCATCAGTTAGTCAAAAAATAGTGAACGAGGTATTTAAGGCTTAACTCTCGGCAATTATCCTTGTCGTACAGTGTTATGACTTATGTTCTCAAATAGAAACAACGATCTCAGATGATGCAGACGGTTGCTACCATTAGATTGTAATTCGATATGTTGTAATTAGCTGTTATTGATATACATAGATAAATATCAGATACGTTGTGATTACCTGCTAATAGGGATTACAGTTACATAAATTCTGGTTAGCTACTAGAAAACGTATACAAATCATACTGTAGGACTCCTCTGAAAGGGAGCAGGTTAAATGGGATTCGCGTTATGGACGCTATAGAAACTCTTTTAGTTCTCAGTTTATTGTGATGGTAGACTTTTATGTTTGTTTCCAGGCCTAGACTTCAGAAGCTCACAAGAGTTATTGGCCTGAATCAGTTGGTTAAATAGTATGGGCTTAGTTAGGCGGTCTAACGACCAGTTTGCGCCTATATTGGTAGGAAAGCATCCCTAGAGGTCATTGACATTATCGCACGTTCCAGAACCAGAAATAGAGACAAAATAGGTATATTCTAGAGTTAGCGACACTAGGGTTGTCCAGTATATTGAGTGATCGCCCGCCATCCCTTTAGCCTTATCAGTGATTGTCAGTCTTAGTCGACTTAACAGTTATCACGTAGGATGCCCAACAAGCCAACCTAGTCGTCCGAATCAGATAAACCCGTGGGTACCCCAAGGACGGGTCCACATCATTAGTCAGTGACCGGGACAGCACCCTAGCTGGTTCTTGTAAGGTATTCAGGTACAGAGTGCCAGGAGAGGGCCCGTTTATATAGAATTGCCTATAAGATTGAAAATTGCCCAGAACAGTAATATAGATCCAAGTTGTTTCAGACAAGGCACAAGGAGTCAGTAGTACTCTGCTAGTACAGTGTTAACCACAAGTTAAGGAGATCGGTAAGCTTCCTATGAAGAACCAGGATGCCGATCGCGTAGAAGCAAGTTCGACCAAGCCCAGCCCGATAGTTGTTTAATTAGAAGAATAAAGTAGTTAGCTATCCGCAACCCTACAGTTATTCATGAGTTATAGATGTCCGAGTAGGACATTCAGAGTATTGTTAGGCCACTTCAGACCTCACTCTATTAATCCCAGACTATTAGAGATCATGATCACTATTAGGATCCTCTGATCAAATACGGGCACATGGAGTGCCTGCAGACGGCCATACAAATTATCCCAGAAGCGAGTAGCATTAGCATGAGGCCAGAAGGCCAGATACGCTCTTTTTATACAGATAGATTGATGTGTTAGTATAGCACCTGGGTTGGGTTTGCCCTCAGTTAGAAGCCTTCCACGACCGCCCCAGTGTTGATAATTGTGTCACTCGCCCGCCAGGGGTGAGGATACGTCGATCTACGGAGCGACATGCCGTCCGTAAGGGACCAAGATGGGGATCCAGATCCTCATATGCCGTGGTTGGCCTTATACACACCCCAACCGAGCGTTTACGCTCGGGGTGTAGATATCAGGAGTCCTCCGGACTCAGACATAGCTACAGTTCAGGGGCCAAGTGGGCCCAGTTGTAGACCCAGGGGACTGGTATTGTGGCTACCCTATCAGTAGAGTTGTAGACACCTGAGTACGGGTATATAGATTGATGTGCTCGCCAGGACTTATGGGGGCCTGAACGAGTTATTCTTTGCTGATTGTACCTCACGACTTATGGGAGCCAGGTGGGGTTCTTGTATGAATTCTTGTTTGCTAGCTATAGTGTATAAATGTGTAAGTATGTAGTCTTAGCTTATGTACATGTAGTGTCAGATAGATAAAGATTACAAATCAACAGGCGTACATGTTAATCTTTCAGTCCTTCTTTTTATTTACTTCCAGTCCTATTCAGCTTATCTACTGCCTTACATATTCAGTTCTAGGGCACTGCATTACTTGCCTGCAGGTACAGATAGACGAGTAGCAGGTCCCTCGTAGTTCTAGTCAGCCGTAGAGAACCGTCAGCTCCCTTCTTTCAGAGCTTGTGTGATAGAGGTTTACTTCTTTTGTTTGTACAGTATGGGTAGGTCGGGGCCCTGTCCTAATCTTCTTATTACTCCTAGAGGCTTGCAGATTGTGTTACTTCCCTGTGGTTAGATGATATCGATCGTGTGGGGCTCATATGTGTTTTAGATTATGTATGTTGGTCATGTGGGACCTTGTTTAGCTGTTGATTGGTGGCCTTGTCTGTCATAGTTTAGTTTAGCATCTGATTTTACTTTCTAGTTATAACTAGATATCATGGTGGCCTTGTCGGCCCGCATAGAACTCCCTATGATTGTTTGTCTCTGGTTAGCTGTTTATTTTTCAAAGGTGGCTATAGGCCTTGTCGTCCTGGTTGTACCTAAAGCCGCTATATAGCCCGTTGTTTTCTCGATTCTAGAGTTAGAGTCAGCCCTGCACCAGAGGTGCTCAAGCTCAGTCAGCTCAGCAGTTCAGGTCCTAGTATGGCACCAGGTTCCAATTATGCCTCCCAAAGCGGGGTGTGACAAACTTGGTATTAGAGCAGGTCGTATCCCAGGGAGTCTGCAAGTTGTTCTAAGTAGAGTCTTGTCTATGGATGTGTTGTGCACCACATACTATAGGCAAGAGGCTGCAAGGCATGATAGGATGGTTACTCTTTCTTCTTATTCAGTCGTGCTATAGAGCAAAGTTGTATAGGGTTAAGTCCCTAAGTTTTCCTTGTTATGTCTGTCTAGGATAATATTTAATATAAGACAGACACCATCCAGTTTCAAGATAACTACATAGACAGGAGGAGGTATCATTAAGACGGCATAGTTAGGAGATAGTCAGCCTAAGGACGGGAGCGGACGCCTTTGATCTCCCCAATAATCTTCTGAGGTACCAGGAACCTCACAATGTGATACATCTACCAGCACCGTCCCCAGTTCCTTTTTATAACCTCAGAGTAGAAAGTTAGGAGTATAGCGTATGTACGAGTTGACTTATCTATTAGATATACAAGATATGGTCAAGACGGCAGTTAATATTAGATTACCTGATGGATGTGAGAAAGAGAGGGAAATGCAGATTCCCACCTCCATCCTTTTGAATGTTGTACAGTTCCATATTCCCGTTTCATTGCGGTAATAAAAGGCTATTCCTACCTCATAATTTTGTTTCTAGTATAGCAAAGGGCGTAAGAATTGAGGAGATGTTGCCAGGAGTAAATAGTAAGCAAAAGTTGGATTTTTTGACTCTAGAAAGTGTTCGGAAAGAGTAGGGAGCCCCAACATTTATGTAAATTGTCCTGACCTTCACAATAATAAGTCAGAAGAGTGGGTAAGACTACCAGCTTACTCGAAGTGTGGGTAAGAAATCCATCAATGATAAACTCCTAGTAATAGTCAAGTTCAAGTCAGAAAAAGGCTCAATCCGTCGTAGCATGCTAATGACGATAGGATATGCCTGCAAGATAATGGTTATGATCTTAGTTTGTGATTTTGAAAGACAGGAAGGTCATATGAGTAAAATAGGTCCGATTGCAAGCCAGAAGAAGTATAGGCCGAAACCTGGCTGATAACCTTATTGACAATGTAAGGTAGGTACCATGAACCGCAGATCTCAGTCTAAGGAAGGTAAGGCGAAAAGCACGAATACCAGACTTTGGGGAAATTAGAATCACCTCCAGGTTGATAGAACATCGTATATTTAGGACTAAACCTCGGGCTAACAGTTAAGAGACAGTGAGATTGTAGCCTAAAATGTAGCGGTACGTCCGCCTAAGGGGAAGGTAAGAGAGTGCCGACACAGAGACTCTAATCTAGTGCAGCTTGGGAACAAGGCCCAGCGGACAGTTACGGGCCTTCAATATAACAACAAGTAAGGTGACAAGGTCCGGATGTTGACCTCACGTTCCAAGGGTGGCGGAACTTCAAATAGCAGACCATAGCTAAGGTGTATGTGTTCGTTTCCCCCAGAATTTAACGAAAATGCAATGAGATGGTACGAAAGGATAGGAGATATCATTAAATCATAGAAGTAGAGCCCTAGTGATAAGCCAGAAAAGGTGAAATAGCAGGAATTGAGCTGTCCAATATAAGAGATGGTCGTGTATGCAAAGGAGTGGAGAGTATTTAATATGAATACAGTAACAGGATTATCTCACACCAGGTGTAGCATGACCTTATTTGAGTCAGTATAATAAGACCGAGGTCAATTTTTGCCTCGCCAGATGAAATTATGTCAGGTTAAATACCCCAGAAGTAGATGGAGTGTGTGGGCCCCAGTGTTTGATAAACTCCGACAGAGGGGCGCAATCTACGAATAAATTTTAGGAAGGGATGTTGGAACAGACGGTGACACATGTTAACTTAAGCACAGTTCCTCGTACCCTAATTGGTGGCTAAGTAGAATATAGAACTCAGACTCTTGAGGCCTACTATAAATGGAAGTGGAAGCCTTCTAGAGGATAACTTCAGGCAGATAGAGCAAACCTGGGCATGTTAAAATGGGCAGAAGGAAAAAGTAAAGCTTATCAGGGAACGGCCGCTGACTGCTCAGAGACGCCAGAAACCTTATGCTGATGTGCGATGGAGAACCTAGAATTTAATGTAGGTGACTGGGTATTCCTGAATATTTCACTGGTGAAGGGCGTGGCGAGATTTGGTAGGAAAGGCAAGATCAATCCGAGGTTTATTGGGCCTTATCAAATTCGCCGAGGGATAGGCCAGGTGTCTTATGACTTGGATTTACCTCCAGAATTAGAATTTGCTCATCCAGTTTTTCATGTATCAATGCTGAGGAAGTGCATAGGAGATCCCTCCCGAATTGTCCCAGTCGAAGACGTCCAAATCACTGAGGAGTTAGCTTATGACGAAGCTCCAGTAGCCATACTAGATCGACATATCCACAGACTAAGAACAAAAGATGTTTCTTCTATTAAAATTATTATGGAAAAATAAGAACCGATAGGAGATGACTTGGGAGGCAGAAGACAATATGAAAGCCAGATATCCTCAGTTATTTCAGACTTATTCAGATTGTGCAGCCAGAGGTATGTTGTTGTTGCTGTTTCATAAGTGGCATTACGTACATGTATATGTGTGATAATTGACTTCAGTCTATTGTGAAATGAACGATATAGTATTATGTGGAGTACCTGTATTGGACATTTTTGCATTTCAAGATTTTTGGATAGTCCATATTACAGGGGAGACTCTGCCGAAATTTTTCCAGAATAAGTAATTGCAAGGTTAAGTTTCTGGCAAGCAAAAGTTAACATTTGAGGACGAATGTTCTTAAGGGGGGAGGATGTTACACCCCGTAAGTTTTTTACCTTTATTCGGACTATTTGTATGTTGATTGAGAGTTTTAGAGTGCCATACGTACGAGGAAAGGCCCCGGGGAAAGGTCGAATAGGTGCCAAGTCGGGATTTCACGAGAGGAGGCCGAACCAAGCTGCCTAGAGGGGTAAAGTGCAATGGCACAACTCCTCCACATAAGCCAACGTGGCACGGAGCCGAATCAGCGCGATGGGTAGAGTGCCACGTTGCCTTGTATGCTTCCTCAAGTATATAAAGGCCTCACACTTAGAAATTAGATTATTTTTCATATAACTTCGTCCAGAATAGAGGGAGACCAAGGAAAACATTTAATAATAATCTGATTACGCCGCTAAATACAGTCCAAATCCAAATTAACTCCGGGTATTGAAGTATAAAGCTGCAGGGAGCATCGCTGCGGAGTTATTTTCGTAAAATACGCATGGCAAATCGTCGTCCTGCCGAGCCTAAGTTGATGGAATTGTTTCAAACTAGTGTCAATACGATCACGTACCTAAAGTAAGTATTTCTCCCTTCTAGATTCTCGAGAAATTACGAGTTTTAAATCATCTTTCAATAGGTTGAAATATAGTTACTATATATATATATATAAAGTTATTATTTTCTTCGAATTCAGTAACGAAGTTGGCCCTATTCTTCCATTAATATGATTACAGTTGAGAAGGGCAGTTGAATACGAGCTGATACTCATCAGTTAGTCAAAAACTGGTGAACGAGGTATGTAAGACTTAACTCTCGACAAGTATCCTTGTCGTATAGTGTTACGACTTATGTTTTCAAATAGAATAACGATCTCAGATGCTGCAGACGGTTGCTAGCATTAGATTCTAATTCAATATGTTGTAATTAGCTATTATTGATATACATAGATAAATATCAGATATGTTGTGATTAGATGCTAATAGGGATTATAGTTACATAAATTCTGGTTAGCTTCTAGAAAACATATACATATCGTACTGTAGGACTCCTCGCTGAAAGGGAGCAGGTTAAATGGGATTTACGTTATAAATGCTAATAGAAATTCTTTTAGTTCTCAGTTTATTATGATGGTAGACTTATATGTTTATTGCCAGGCCTAGACTTCAGAAGCTCGTAAGAGTTATTGGCCTTTTGGTTAAACAGTATGGGAACAGTTAGGCGGTCTAATGACCAGTTAGTGCCTGTATTGGCAGGAAAGCATCCCTAGAGGTCATTGATGTGATCACGCGTTCCAGAACAAGAAATAGAGAAAGAATAGGTATATTCTAGAGTTAGCAACACCAGGGTTTTCCAGTGTATTGTGTGATCGCCCGCCATCCCTTTAGCCTTATCGGTGATTGTCAGTCTTAGTCGACTTAACAGAAACCACGTAGGATTCCAGGCAAGCCAGCCCAGTCGTCCGAGTCTGATAAACCCGTGGGTACCCCAAGGAGGGGTCCATATCAGTATTTAGTGACCGGGCCAGCACCATAGTCGGTTCTTGTAAGGTATTCAGGTACAGAGTGCCAGGAGAGGGCCAGTTTATATAGAATTGCCTATAAGATTGAGAATTGCCCAGAACAGTAATATAGATCCGAGTGGATTCAAACAAGGCTTAAAGAGTCAGTAGTACTCTGCTAGTATAGTGTTAACCACAAGTTAAGGAGATCGGTAAGCTTCCTATGAAGGACCAGGGTGCCGATCGCGTAGAAGCAAGTTCGACCAAGCCCAGCCCCATAGTTGCTTAATTAGAAGAATAAAGTAGTTAGCTATCCGCAACCCCACAATTATTCATGAGTTAATGATGTCCAAGTAGGACATTAAGAGTATTGTTAGGCCACTATAGACCTTGCTCTATTCATCCTAGACTATTAGAGATCATGATCACTATCAGGATCCTATGATCAAATACGGGCACATGGAGTGCCTGCAGACAACCTTACAGATTATCCCAGAAGCGAGTAGCATTAGCATGAGGCCAGAAGGCCAGATACGCTCTCTTTATACAGATAGATTGATATGTCAGTATAGCACCTGGGTTGGGGTTGCCTTCAGTTAGAAGCCTTCCACAACCACCCCAGGGTTAATAACTGTGTCGCTCACCCGCCAGGGGCGAGGGTACATCGCTCTACAGATCGGCATGCCGTCCGAAAAGGACAAAGATGGGGATCCAGATCCTCATATGTTGTGGTTGGCTTTATACACTACCGCTCTAGTGTTGACCTTGCCAGAAGGATCAGATGGATTTGTAGTGTATTGCGACGCTTCCAGAGTTGGATTCAGTTGCTTTCTGATGCAGCGGGGCAAAGTGATAGCCTACACCTCCAGACAGCTCAAGGTTCATGAAAAGAATTATTTGACCCATGACCAGGAGTTGGAAGTGGTGGTGTTTGTGTTGAAAATATTGATACATTACTTGTATGGGGATCACATGGATGTTTTCACCGATCACAAGAGATTTCAGTATGTGTTCAGTCAAAAAGACCTAAATCTTCATCGGAGAAGGTGGTTAGAGCTACTGAAGGACTATGACATGAGTGTGCTTTATCAACAGGGAAAAACCAATGTAGTGATTGATGCCCCAAGAAGAGTGTCTATGGGGAGCGTGGCATATGTTGAGGAAGGCAAAAAGGAGCTGGCAAAGGATATCCACAGATTATCTTGGTTAGGAGTACAATTGGTTGATATGGCTGAGGGTGGAGTAGTTGTGCAGAGTGGATCAGATTCCTTGTTAGTAGTAGGTTAAGTCAAGGCAGGATGAAGATCCCGCTGCTGAAATTGAAGGAGGCGGTTCACAGAAAAGAAGTGGAAGCTTTCTCTCAAGGGGGAGATGGTGTACTCCATTACCAGGGTAGATTGGGCGTACCAGATTTGGGTGATTTGAGACAGTAGATACTGGCTGAAGCACATAGTTCAAGATATTCCATCACCCTGGTGCTAATAAGATGTACCGTGATTTATGGGATATTTACTGGTGGAACAGCATGAAGAGAGACGAGAGACATCGCTAAATTTATAGCTAAGTGCCCGAACTGCCAACAAATCAAAGTAGAACACTAGAGATCGGGAGGTATGACTCAAGATATCAACATACCATATGGAAGTGGGAAGAAGGAAATATGGACTTTATTGCAGGTCTACCTCGGACTCGTCGGCAACATGATTCACTATGTGTGATAGTAGACCAGATGACTAAGTCAACACACTTCCTCCCAGTTAAACTATAGATTCAGCTGAGGACTATGCTAGGATTTATATCCGGGAGTTAGTCGGACTTCATGGGGTTCCCTTATACATTATCTTAGACAGAGGTACCCAGTTCACCTCTCACTTCTAAAGTCCTTTTAGAAGGGACTTGGTACCCAAGTCAAGCTCAGCTTAAATTTTCACCCGCAGATAGATGGACAAGATGAGCGAACTATTCAAACCCTAGAAGATATGTTGAGGGCGTGCGTGATCAATTTCAAGGGCAGTTAGGGTGATCACTTGCCTCTCATCGAGTTTGCTCACAACAACAACTACTATTCCAGTATCCAGATGGCCCCATTTAAGGCATTGTATGGTAGGAGGTGCAGATCTCCTAACGGGTGGTTTGAGGTTGGTGAAGCTACTTTAATTGGGCCAGATTCAATACATGAAGCTATGTAGAGAGTACAGCTCATCCAAGCAAGATTGAAAACAACTCAGAGCCGTCATAAATCTTATGCTGATGTGAGAAGAAGAGAATTGAGTTTGCTGTAGATGACTGGGTTTATCTGAAAGTTTCACCCATGAAAGGGGTAATGAGATTTGGGAAGAAAGAAAAACACAGTCCGAGATATGTGGGAACCTACATAATTCTTAAGCAAATTGGCAAGGTAGCCTATGAGCTGGAATTACCTTCAGAATTGGCATATGTGCACCCCGTATTCCATATGTCACTATTGAAGAAGTACATCAGTGATCCAATTTCAGTGGTGCCATTGGACAGTGTGGGAATGAAAGATAGTCTCTCTTACGAAGAGGTCCAGTTCAAATCCTTGACCATCAGGTTTGTAATCTAAGGAAAAAAGAAGTAGCTTCAGTCAAAGTCTTGTGGAGAAATCAACATGTAGAAGGAGCTACGTGGGAAGCCGAAGCAGATATGATGTCTAGATACCCACACTTATTCCCTTCCAATTCAGTTCCGGCATCAAGTACTAAATTCCTTCTCAGTACTCTATTTAGTTCTGTACTCATCAGCTCTATTTAGATTTTCTATATGCATTCTAGTTGCATCAGCTCTATTAGTACGGTTAAGTTAGTTCAGAGTTAGTTACTCCTTCAGAAACCAGCTCGTAGTCTCAGTCCAGAAATCTCAGCTCTTTTCCTAGTTTTCTTGCAGTTTTAGTCTTCATTCGAGGAAGAATGATCTCAAGGGGGAGATATTGTAACACTCCAGAATTTTTCTAGACAAGACTTAGACATTTCAAAAAAATTCAGAAGAAAAAAACCAGAAATTTTTTTTCTTAGAACGACTGAGGCAACGAGTCGTGGTCAGCTCCAATGACTCGTTGTGTCAATCATGGTCAGCAGGTCTTGGCCTCTTGGGAACCCACGAGACAAGGAACGACCCGTTGTGAGAAACAATGAGTCATCCTGTCAGTCGTGGTTTCCCCATCTTAGAAACCCTTACCAAGACCCCACGACTCAACCAACAAGTCGTTGTCAGAAACAACGACCTATTGTGAGAGTCGTCGGGTGAGATCCCTGAAATTTCCTTCCAACGAATACTCGTCATTTCCCACAATGATTCATTGTTAGCACCTATTGTGTCAACTTATACTTTTTTAGAAAATATCTCCATTAAACCTAATGACTGGACACGATGACCCGTTGGTTTAATCAATGAGTCGTTGTGTCACTCGTTGCTTAGCCTACCAGTTTTCCTTGTCCAATGGCCATGGGAGGAACCAATGACTCATTGGTTCATCTGATGAATGTGGTGACCCGCGTTGCCAGATCCAGTGCCTTCTCATCCCAGGAAGTAGAACCAAGAGAGGTCCCAACGAGTCATTTTCTCAACCAATGACTCGTTGAGTGACCCGTTGGGACCCTGTCGGCCAGTTTTCAGATTTAATTTTTAGGGTTGCTTTTGTAATTTTCCACCTACTTAGTCCCTAAACTATGTTGTTTTTGGTTTAATAAGGGTTTTACAGGGGGAAACAAATGGTTTCTCTCATGTTTTTTCTCATCTCTATAATAGTTCAACGTAAAGTTTCTCTTAAAAAGGTTCAGAGCAGAGGTTAGGAAGATCAATCCTTCTTAGAATTTTCAAGGAATTCTCTCAGGGATTTTCATCACCAGTTATGTGGAATTCAACAAGGGAATAGTTCTTCCCTTGTGTTCCCAAATATCCTCCATGTCTTTCCTATTAGTTCTAGCCCTGAAACTTTCGAATGTGAAGAAATTACATGTCAAATTTCATTTAATTCATGTGGAATATTGTTTACATTAATTGTGGATATTTTTCACCAGTTTGTGACTATGTTATTGCTTGTTCTTGTAAAGTAAAATCTAGCCCTAGCTCTTAAATGCAGAAAAACTAAAGTCTTGCATAATTGTTCAATTATTTAAATTGCTTGATTCTATTAGCGTTGGGGTTCCCATATTGTTAGTTTGTATTGAAAACTCAGTCAGATTTATGTCAGTTCTGTTTCAGTTAAAATGTTAGAATACTTAGTGTTAGTCAAAAATGTCAGCTGATCAGCTTGACTACAGAAATTCTCGAGGTGTCGTAGTGCCTCCCAGTTATCAGTATTAGACTTAGTATCATATTTTAGTGGTTGTTTAGGCGGTCATGACACTTTTAGATAAGCAGCTCTGGCAAGCTTTAGGAATTCAGCTTTAGATTATAGTTTGTTCTTTAGACGGTTACGACGTTTCCAGATAAGCAACTCTGACTAGTCTTAGAACCCAGTTACAGAATCCGGTACGATAAGACTCTTAGGGTGCTTTCAGATAGGTATTCTTGACTAGTCTTGGGCCCCAGTTTGAGCTATCAGCTTAGTAGTCAGTCTAGGACTATCCAGTGGGAGTAGGACTTAGCACCGAGCAGACCGGGGTTTCAATGCACCCAGGTTCACAGAACTACGTTTCCACCAGAGGATATATTTTTATTGGCCTTATGGCCTCAGACCTGTGATTACCCAATTCATTCCTTTATGCCCTGACATGGTATATTGGGTCCTACCGATGGGGTATATACATCGGACTCCACGTCTAGCTCATGTGGTTATATGTCGGTTATAGAGTTTCCCACTAGTCAGCTCAGTTTAGTCTCAGATTAGTCAGTTCATATCAGTTCAGTACAGTATTTAAAATTAGTATCTCAGATTTGGGGCATGTCCTTGACTGTCAGACAGGGTCTTTTAGACCCTCTCAGTTTATTACAGTTATTCAGTTTCACTAGTTCAGTTGGTCATTGCATGTCTTATCAGTTCATCAGTTTTATTCCTTGTGTATGGTTTCTCTCACTTACTTAGTACATTCAAAGTAGTGACACATACCTTTTATGTTGTATCATTTTATCATACAGTTGCTGGATCTCAGTCACAACCTCAGTGGCAGATCACTCTCAGAAGATTCCAGCTACACCATTGGTGAGTCCTCATCCTTCGAGGACGAAGATTATTTCATTTAGTTTTATTTTTCTTTTATCTAGACTTAGGGTTAGCTGGGGGCTTGTCCCACCAACTCATAAGTTGTAGTGGCTTTCAGACATAGACGTGGCTTCAGACTTTCAGTATTGTTCAGATGTTTTTGAGCTTTATGATTTAGCTTTATTCTCATAAATGTTTTATATTCTACTTTAAAGCTTCCTCGATATATGTTTACTCAAAATGCCAGTGTTATAATAGAACACTGGTTGACTTAGGGTTACTTGTGACTCCATGTATAGTGTTCCGTCTAGGTATAGACTAGGGGTGTGACATAAATCACTTCTTAGTACTCTATTCAGTTCCTTACTCATCAGCTTTATACAGATTTGCAATGTGCATTCTAGTTGCATCTTCTCTTTTAGCATGGTTAATTCAATTCAGAGTCAGTTACTTCATCAGAAACCAGCTCATAGTCTCAATCTAGGAATTACAATTCTTTTACAAGTTTTCCAGCAGTTTTGTCTTCATTCGAGGATGAATGATGCCAAGGGGGAGATATTGTAACACCCTAAAACTTTCCTAGACCCAAACTCAGACCTTGCAAGAAAAATCCAAAAGAAAATCAAAAAATTGCCTTAAAACGACTGAGACAACTAGTCGTGGTAAGCTCTAATGACTCGTTGTGTCAGTCGTGGTCAGCCCGGTGTGGTCCTTTGGGAACCAATGGGATAAGAAACGACCCCTTGTGAGAAATAACGAGTCGTCTTATCACTTGTTGGTCCCCAGCTCAGAAGTCCCTCTTTCAGGACCCTACGACTCGACCAACGAGTCATCGTTTGGTACAACGACTCGTTGTGTGAGTTGTTGGGTGAGAACCCCTAAAAACCCCTTTTAGTGATGATGATGAGTGGAAACAATGACCCGTTGTATCTCACAAAGAGTCATTGTGACCAACCGTGGGGTCAAGTTCAGTAATCCTAAGAAATTTTCCAATGAAGGTAACGGTTGGACACAACGGCCCATTGGGTTCACCAACGAGTCGTTGTGTTGCCCATCGTCAAGCCTTCCAAGTTTTCTTGTCCAGTGACCACGAGAGGAGCCAATGACCTATTGGTTGATCCAAGAAGTCATGGTATCCCCTATTGCCAAATCCAGTGAACCCAGGACCCGAATAGTAGGACCAACGACTGGTCCCAATGAGTCATGGTCTTAACCAATGACTCGTTGAGTGACCCGTTGGTTTCATATCGGTCAGTTTTCCATATTTTATTCCAGGGATATTTTTATAATTTTCCACCTATTTAGTCCCTAAACTACATCATTTTAAGTATAATTTCAGAGAATTTAGAGGGATTAAACGGTTTTTCTCCTTATTCCCCACTTAGACTCTTAGAATATCGATCGTAGAATCCAGACCTTTCCTCTCAAGCAAGAATTAGGGATATTTGTTAGTTTCAAAAGTTATAGCTTTATTCTCCAAGGATTTCTTATCTAGGTATGTGGAAATTCAATAAGAGAATAGTTCTTCCCTTGTATCCCCAAGATCTTCTCTATTTTCTCTATTAGTTACAGCCCTGTGGATTCGAAATGTAGAAAATTTTCAGGCCAATTTCTTTAAGATTTCAAGAGGAATATTTCTCATGATTTTAACTACTTTATTATTCCCTATTTATAGAAGTTTGTGAAAATTGTATCTAGTGGAATGATTTAGCCCTAGTTCTCAGTTCAGTAAAATTTAGAATCTTGCGTGTTGGACTAATTTCCCTGTAGCTTGATTCTATCAGTTTTGAGATCCCCATATTGTTAGTGTATGTGGAAATTTCATTCAGATACATATTAGTCCAGACTTAGTCAGATTATTAGCATACTTAGTACAGTCTAGAAATGTCAGCTGATCAATTTGACTACAATCATTTCTTGAGGTGTCAGTGGTGCCTCCCAGTTATCAATATTAGAATCAGATACCAGATTTTTGTGGTTCTTTAGATAGTTATGAAACTTCTAGATAAGCAGCTCTGACTAGTCTTAGAACCCCCAGCTTCATATTTCAGTTTGTTCTTTAGACGGTTACGACGCTTCCAAATAAGCAGCTCTGGCAAGTCTTAGAACACCAATTGCAGAATCCAGTCTAAAAAGACTCTTAGGGTACTTCTAGATAGGTATTTATAAATTAGTCGGGCCTAAGTTTTGAGCTATCAGCTTAGTATTTAGTCTAGGACAATCTAGTGGGAATAGGACTTAGCACCGAGCGGACCAGGGTTCCAGCGCACCCAGGTTCCCAGAACTAAGTTGCCATCTAAGGTTATTTTTATTGGTCTCATGGCCCCAGATATGTGATCACCCAGTTCATGTCTTTATACCCTGGCAAGGTATATTGGGTCCTACCGATGGAGTGTATACATCAGACTCCATGTGTAGCTCACGTGGTTATATGTCGGTTATAGACTCTCCCACTAATCAGTTCAGTCTTAGTTATCTCAGCTCAGAAAAGTTTCAAATTACTCAATTCAGATCAGTTTATTACAATAGTTCAAATCAGTATCTCAGATTTAGGGCATGCCTTTGACAATCAGACGGGGTCATTTTGACCATCTCAGTATATTTCAGTTTATTCAATTTTAGCATTTCAGTTGGTCATGGCATGTCATTACAATTTAGTTATTTTATTCTCCGTGTTATGTTTTCTCCTACTTACTTAGTACATTCAAAGTACTAACGCATACCTTCTGTGTTGTATCATTTTATGATACATCTGCAGGTTCTCAGTCTCAGCCAGTTAGCAGGTCTCATCCAGGAGTTTTCAGCTGCACCAATGGTTAGTCCTCATATTTTGAGGATGATGTTATTTTTCTTTAGTTATATTTCATTCAGTAGATTTTAGAGTTAGTTGGGGACTTATCCCAGCAATTCATCAGATAGATGGCTTTTAGACACAGACACAGATTCAGATTTTTAGTTTTGTTTTCAGTGGTATAAAGCTTTATGATTTAGTTCTTCTTTTTAAATGATTTTTATTATTTTTAAAGCTTTCACTATAATATTACTCGGATTACCAGTGTTATGATAGACCATGGGTTGACTTGGGGTTACTTGTGACTTCAAGTACCGTGTCTCGTCCAGGGTATAGACTTGGATCGTGACAATTTGTAAATTAGAACGTGTATTTTTACCATTCTTCTTTGATGTTATGATTCATTTAGCAATTCATTTGGCAAAAGAGGAAAAGGTGGCTGGTCCTGTTCAATTTCGATGGATGTATTACATCGAAAGGTTAGATTTTTACTATTCTAAAATTTTCTTTTAGTTGAGAATTTTATTACTAAATTGATATGTTCACTTAATAGATATTTGCGCATATTAAAAGGTTATGTGTGCAATAATGATCGCCGAGAAGGATCAATTGCTGAGGGCTATCTTACAGAGGAGTGCATGACAATATATTCTATATATTTGACTGATATGGAGACAAAACAAAATCGGCCAGATAGAAATTATGATTCTTGCAACATAGATCCTAAGGGTTTATCTATATTTAACTGTCATGGTAGACTGTTACCTGGAGGTTCTTGGAAAAGCTTGAGTAATGTTGAAATTAACCAAGTTCATTTTTACATCCTCCAAAAGTGTGAGGAAGTTCTCCCTTGGATTGAGTAAGAACCTTTCACCTAGTTTATATCATTTTATTCTTATAAATACTCTCACCAACTATATGTTAATAAATTTTGTCTTATTTCTATAAATGTTTTACAACCTATAGGGAACATATATAAATCTTATTAAAGGTGAATAGTAGAAATATTGCCAAGAGGCATAAGGAGGAATTTCCTTTGTGGTTTGAAAAAAAAGGTAAATTATATCATTTGATGTTAATTTATTTGTTTTAGGAAAATATGAAAATTTTATTTTTCAAGTAGTATTAATGTGTGTGATTTTATATTTGAAACATTATAGGTACTACAGTTGAAACAAAATGGTGATGGTCGAATTACCGATCAATTGCTAATTTTTTCAAAATATCCAGATGCTTGTGTTTATAACCAAAATGGATATATCTTCAATGATTTTAGATTTCAAACAATGAAATCTGAGATATATTTGAAAACTCAAAATAGTGGTGTGGGTTTAAAGAATGACAAGCATACCACAAATATTGATTATTATGGAAAGATTAAAAAGATTTTAGAAATTCAATATATGGGCAATAATTTAGTCATACTATTTCAATGTGAGTAGTTTAAAGTTCCATCTGAAGGTCGAACTCAAAGTAGAGGTTACAAAAGGGATAAATATGGGCTCATATGTGTAGATGTGACACGACTCTGTTACACAAATGTTTCATTCATTTTAGGCTCACAAGCTCAATATGTGTATTATGTTAAACTTGGTGAAGATGAAAAATGGCATGCGGTAATAAGGATAAGACCGAGAAATTTATATGATATACATGAACAAAAAGATGAAAAAGACCCGTTTCAACTGATTGACTTGGTTGAAAGGGGAGAAGCAAATCTACAAGTAGAGTCAGACAATGATTCAATTAGAATACAAAAAAAAAGATATTGATGGTATGAGTGTTGAAGCACCTTTTATCAACAATGAGAAAGAGGAATTAGAAGTTGTATATGAATTTGATCATGAAAATGAAGAGGACTTCAATAGTTCTACAATAGAGGAAGAATATATTTCTAAGGATAAATCTAATAAAATTGGGGATTTTGATTGACTATGACATAAACTAGTCTGCATATCAACTTTGCTTATTTCAGTCACTTTCTTTATTGGACTTTTGTTTTTTCCTTAACTTGCCAAAATGGTTAATCTCTACTTTCTATTTCTCTTTTGTTTCCTATCATTTTTAGTTTATAACTTTATTTGTTTCTCGCAATTTCTAGTCATATTTTTTTTTTTCGTAGCATCTTGCTGTCTTCTTTTTATTTTTGAACTAGTCTTCAATAATATAATTATTTTTAATATGAGTTGCAATCTATAATGATAACAGATATCTCCAGTAATGCTGGACTTGCTGGTGTAATTTCATATCCATAGCAAGGTAATTTAATTCATTCATTAAAAAGTAGCCCTTTAAAATATGTAGTTACACATTTTATTTGCAATGCACCAAAATATTTTCATATATTATTGAAGGACAAAAGAGAAAGGGTAGGGGAATGACAAAATGATTTTCAATCCAAAAGAAACACAAAGAAAATGGTAATCGAAAGTTGAAAGTTATTATTCCATCAGATCGAATAGTAGCAGTAGGTCCTAGAGAAAATTATTTTGTTAGCGAAATTTTCGTCAAAGTTTTCCAGCATACTAGGCATGATGTCAAGAAATGGAAAGAAGATCCTGATCTAGCAAAATATAGAAATGTCGCTCGTATTATGGTAATTTAATATTGTTTCTCTTAAATTAATAGTTTTAGATCCTTGAATGAATAAAATTGAATCAAAACACTTGGTAATCAAAATAGAAAGCCTTAGATTTGTCACGACCCGAATGACTGTGATTGGCATCCACACCAATCCCCTCGTGGGTGAACCAATGATTCTCAACAACTACCCCGTCATCAACCATTCAAGAGGAAATAACACTTGCAATAAAATGAAATGAAATATAATATTCAAAAGTTGTAATAACCATCTACACCAAAACAACCAATTCTTCTCAAGATCCGAAAGTCATTGTACTTCAACGTCTAACTACAATCTAGGAATATCTAAACTAAACAAAAAGAAATACCGAAATGTCTGAAGGAGAGACATCTTTATTGAAGTAGTGGGACTGCCCTCCGTCAAGCTTGCTCACCTTTCAAGAACCTGCTACTGTTTAAAGGTGGGACGAGAGGAGCTTCCTGGATCGTATTCCGCACTCAGAAAAGAAGTGCAAGAGTAGGGTCAGTACAAAATGCGGTATTGGTAGGCATCATCAGACGAACTTAAATAATAATATGTAATAGTGGCATCAATAATATAAAACTAGTCCCGAACATCATACATAAGTATAGTAACATTTCAAGTATAATAGTTCTGCACAAGTGACAACCGCCCTTCTCACTGGATTGGACCTCTCGCTACAGCCGTCACTTGACCGCTACAGCGTTCTCGCCATAGCGGAATAAGTTCCTCTACAATGATACTGCTTGAGGCAGTAGCTCGACTTAGTTGCACCTTCATTAGTTTACAATCTTCATCATTTTACACACTCTATATTCCTTCAGGTATAGCATAAGTTTTGACATTATTTAATAACAACTCGTCATAACATGCAGTTTAAAGTATTTCATCACAAAAAGGATCAACTCAACATCCATAATCATTAATTCGTATCACACTTAGGATCTTTTCCACTTTCCTTATTTAAGTTACAATTACAGTATCACCTATTCCACTTAACCACTTAACATATACTCATTCCAAGACTTTAGCAAGTTACACACACATCAAAAAATAGAACAAATTTTGACATGTTGGGAACATACCTTCACTATCTCACTATAAATACTCCGTCACTAATATCAATGTACACACATGCTAGAGGATCTTATTTTTGTCATTCCAGTCATGACCTGCAGGGACTTTAAAAATTCATATATTATACCAGCGCGGTATTTTCTCCCACTTATATGCTCGTTTGGATGCTTCCCTTGGACACGAGCCACTCAACTAATTGTGCTCGCTCGGATGCTCCCCTCAGGTGCGAGGCTCTCATCTTATGATATTTTTACTATCCTTAACGATTCTCATTCAACTGAATATACAGGGTGAATTCTTTAAACACTCAGGAGTTTATATTCTAATCCCTCGCTTGCATAAATACAAACCATCAAACATGCATAAATACAAACCATCAAACATCTCAATAGCAATGCAAAGAAACTTTACTTAACCATTCAACACAATTTCATAACAGTTCATAGACCACATCATAAACACATTACTTCTACAGTTCATTCAATAGTAAAGCTTCATAACAAGTAATGTCCGCAGACCAATCACATATCATTATTGCACAAAGCATAGATGTCATTAAATAGGGTCTATTTCCCTTAAACCATAACCTACCTCAATTTTTGGGTACGAAAGTCAGCTACTTCGTAGGAGCCTTGCCCTTTCTCAACACCTCAAAAACTTCAAAATCTACAACAACAATTTAGAGTAATTTCATTATTTATTTTTTGAATAAGGGTCTTAGTACTTTTAAAAGTAAAACCCCAATTCCACCTTATTCTAAGTCCCAATTCCCGTGTACCCCACGTTCTCAAACAAGTAAACCTCGAAAAATGATCAATACTCCTCAAAATTCTAATCAAAACACCCCATTAACTCCCCATGATCCATCTCTAATCTATCAACCTAGGGTTTCTCAGCATTAATAAAAACCATTAAAGCCACCCTATGATCCTAGGGTGTTGAAAAATCGAATGGGGGAAAAAGTTTAACTACTCTAGGGGGAGAAATTGCGTACATACCTTCAACCTTCGTATTTTGGAAATAATGGGGTATAACCCCAAAAATCTCACTTGAACCCACTTTCTAACTCTCATCTTTCAATGCAGCGGTCACATTTTCGCAGTGATCAGGGAACCACTACAGCGGATCCAACAGTTAATTCCCTGATCCGCTATGACGGAACTCCGACCGTCACCATGATCTCGCTGCAGCTAGAAATCTACTGCTGCAGTAGTCCCCAGATTTATTGTTTTCATACTCCCGGCTTCCTAAAGATACTTAGAACAGGCCAAATGCAGCAAAAGGATGAAATCTTCTTTCTTGATTATCATTTTTATCGATTGAACCCTTAGTTCAAGAGTCTATCAAACATATGATATCAAAGTATAAATATAGACATATGAAATGACAAATGAATTAGTATTTTATTTTTTACAATAGGGCTTTTCCTCACTTTGAACTATAGTGTATTAAATTTCAAGATTCTTTACTTTGCTAGAGGAGCATGCACTAAGTCAACTTTTTATATTTTACTTTAATTAAATATAATATTTTCATTTTTTTACAAGCTAACAGCAGACATCCTTTTAGATTGCGGATAAATTTTTTAAACTTTATGAGAGTCATATAGTCAATGATTTCAATCAAAAATTAGCTCTGTTATGATAATTCTTATTTTATCTGATAGTGAAAAGAATCAAAAAGAAACAGTAGGTTGAAGTTGAATATTGATATCGCTCTTAGGTAACATAGATAATAGAAACAATACATAGTTAAGTGTAGATCTTTCTAATATCTGATAGACTGGATTATCTTTCAATGAAAGCCTTAAGCATATTGTCTTTACTAGATTCATTTTGAGCTTGTGGTTCTGTTACAAGTGTTTATGTATTAGCATGCCATTGTGCTTAAATATGTTTGTGATGTAGAAACAAACATCTTATTAAAGTGAGGTGTTTTCTAAACTAGTTTCTTGTTTCTATGTCTAAAAGTTGTTGTTGGCTACTTTTAAAATGCTTCTAGTCATTATAATTAATTAGTATCTATATTCAAATTCTATGATTTCAAAAGAAAATTAGTTTAGATCAGTTAGGTTGAGAATATTGAGTAAAAAGATATAGAATTTTATCTTTTCGAGTATTCGTAACTTTAATTAGAAAATCAAAGTCTTATTTAATATATCTTAAATTTGTTTTGAGTGAAGGATACATTTCAACTTCCAGACACACAACACAATCGGAATACTATCCTTCAAATAGCTAAAAATTTATACTAATATTATTGTAGCAGATTTCATAAATATTTCAAAAAGTTTTCTACAAAAGAGGAGAGTTTACAAAACATGCCAATAGAGATTGATGAAGACAAATGGAAATTCTTGGTGAAATATTTCAGCTTTGACTATTTAAAGGTATTTAGTTATACATAAAATTTAATGGAGTTAAATTTATAATATTATTAGTTTCCTCTTCTAGCTCTTATACTTAAATTCAAATATATTGATGGATTCAAATTTATGCGGAAAATGAGTGAAAGAAACAAAATTAATAAGGAAAAGCAAGAAACAAATCATATTTGTGGCCTAAAATTATTTCAAGCAGTATTATTTGTAGCGGTGAGATATCTTTATTTTGACAAATTTTAATTATTCTTTCTTGAATAACACAAATTTTATTTGTTTTGACAGAAAGATACAAACAATGAGAAAGAGCCAAACTTTCAAAAATTGTGAAAATTGGCTCATATAAAGGACGGACATTAGGTTAATGATGCCTCTGCTAAATTAAATGTATATGAGAATCTCTTATCTTGATTTCGTAGAATTTGAGTTTTTTTTTTAAACAAATGTAGAAAGTTAAAGCTTGTGTAACTTATTTATAGGATAAGGTGAAAGAGTTTATTGATGAACAAGTTGAAGAATTGAAAAAGGTACTGAAGTGGACCTTATTGTGAATGCTGCATTTGTGAAAATATTGGGAGAAAAGTCAGGATATTGTCGTGGCAAAAGTTTGGGTGCTAAGCGTTCAAGTAGAAAATTTACGAACGGAATTCAAGAACACCTGCAAGCACAACAAAAGGAGGTAGAAGATGAACTCCATAAACGAGAGGATGTGGAATGCAAGCTAAAGGAAGTACAAAATCAGCTTGAGAAAGAGCGAAAAAATTGAGAAGTCATAGAAGCTTGTCTAGTGCGTGAGTAAAAAATGTTAAAGGAAGAAATGGTGGCCCTTGTATCTCATATGCAAAGTATCCAGGTATTTACTTAGTTTAAGGCACTAAATTTTTAATTAATTGCTTTCTTCTTTGAAGCCATCTGAAACTACTTCCTATTTTCTTGTTGAAAAAACTTGTCATTCTCTCTTGATGTAATATATATATATATATATATATATTTAGTTTCATCATATTCAAATTCTTTAGTTATTTATGTTTAATAGACTAGACTTCTTGCTGCAATTTCCAACCTTATTACTGCTTTGAGTAGTTCAGATGATGCAAGTCCTACAAGTGTTATGGATAACACCATGGTAAGTATACTTTATCTAATTCATGTAACAGTAAAATTTTGGTTGCTGCATATATGCACAAATGCGTCTATATTTTGGAATCAATCTTTATTTATACAGAAAATTTTATTATTTGATTGCGGTTTTCTACTTATAGTTCTGTGATCCTCCAAACTAGATAGTAGATTTAAATTTAGCGTTTGAATTTGCTAAAATCTTGCTGAATTAACCTATTCCATTGAGAATTCTAAGAATATATCCACTTTTTAGAGCATGTTATCTTTGCTTCACCAAATTATAGAACTCATGAAATGAACTCCTCATTTACTAGATAAACACTATTTTTTATTACAGCTGATTATAATAATTACATGAAAGGTAATATTTAAAGGAGGTAACAGTAGGTGGAATAAACTGATTGATCTCTTCAAGTGTTATTGGACACTCGATGGAAACTTAGAGGCATTAACTTGTTCTAGTAGGTATTTTTTGCATATTGTGGTTATCCCCCTTCTGTGGTATATAGGGATAACCCCCCTGTTTTTTCTCCTTTTTGTTTGCTTCATTAATATATTCACTAGAGCAGGTTGTATTTTGTTCTGGACAATATATCTATATGAATGTTACTCACTTTACTCTTTTTTTCTTTCCATTTCGAGCTTCAACAATTGTGATTGTTTCTGTCGTTTCCTGCTTGACCATCTAAGCATATTGCACTGAGGCATTGATATATTTATGATTGGTCATATGAATATTTCACATATATTTAAAAATAATTTTCAATATTGTCTATATACTCTATTTTACTTGAAGTGAGGGTCTATTAGAAACAACCTCTCTATCTTCACAAGGTAGGGGTAAGGTTGCATACACACTATTCTTCCTAAACTCCATTTATAATATTACACATAATATGTTTTTTTGTATTTATCTCAAAAAAGAAAAAATGTAGTTACACAATTTGAAAGTCAGGTGTTTAATCAAAGTAGTACATCTTGCACATGTGAATGTAAACTTGTGTCGGAGTCTAGCTTTTACGAAGCTACTACCACGCACTTACTCATCTTTTTCTATAGGCTTGACTTTAAATATTGTGGCTGCATAAAAAAGTTAATTTTTTATGTACTTGTATACTTTTTAGATTTTTTTATCAAAATATAATTGTATTTTTTCGTAGGATGAAAATGCATAAACAACCGCTACTAGTGGCAATATGGTTCATGTAATGCACAAGATATTGGGAGAAGATTTATGTCAAATTACTATTAGTATTAGATTAAAATTTAGTGATTCTGGATATATGATATCTTAATTTTTTCTGTAAGTTAATATATACTTTTAGGAGTATTTAATTTTACAGACAAAATATTTAGTGCATCTGATTTATGTATTGACCTTGATACAATATATATATATATAATTCTAAAAAAATGTAAATTTTGTATATAGAAACTACTCTTAAGTTGTTCCTAAAGTTGTACAGCGTAGTGTATTTGTTGTCAAAGAGTAATTAATGGCCATAATAACAGTTATTGCAAAAAGTTTTCATAACAAATTATTAACTAATTTTTTTGCTAGCGTTTTTGCAACAATTAAAATCATTGGAAAAAAATCTAACTTATCGCAACAATAATTTAGTATTGTTAAATTTTTTTATTGGCCACACTGTATGATACTTCACCAACAAAATATAAATTATTGCAACGATATTTTTTGTAGCGTTAAGTTGACTTTTAGCAATAACTTCTTTTTGTTGTTGCGAAAACTTTTCACAATGGTTGTTATTATCACAACATGCAACAACTTTTTCGTTGTGCCAAAAGTATTTTTTGTAACAACATCCGATATATAGAAACAAAAAATATTATTAAAAATTACTATCTTTCTTGTAGTGACGTACTGGTAGGCATCATCAATTAACTAGGATTAGTTCATGCAACAATATAATTAGCATGGAATCGATTAACCTCTGCAAAATTTTTAATAACATAAACAAGACTAATGTCAAATCCCCACTTAGTTCCTCATCTGGGCATATTACTAAACCTCCATACACATACACAACTATTTCCCTAATATATTCATCACTTTCCCAATCGCTACACTGGTACTGCTGTCCCACTGTAGTGACCTCTAGCCCGCTGCCTCGATCCAGTGACTACGGAAACATGTCCGCTGCAGCAGTAACACGCTTAAATAGTGGCTCAATATTCCTGGCACCTCTCTTCTTTCAACTCTCCTTTTTAAGTTATAATTTCATTACATCTTACCAAATTTAATCACTATTAACTAAACCCCTTTCTGTTCACTCCCTAATAGTTTAACCATTCACCAATGTTATATCTATATCGGTTAGCTTGCAATTAATCTTTACTAACGTTCAATAATCCATATAACCTTTTACAACCCCCAACTCTACACTCCTTCGTGGGACAAACTTGTATCCTCATTACTAACTCAGATACAACTCAACTAATCTATTTTAAACTTTAGCCAATCAGGCACTCCCTCCCCACTCACGGTAACCACATCAATCAAATATTTAATCACAATCATCAAGTAATATACTAAAGTACTCAACAAGGAAAACATCAAATCATACAACTAGAGTTACGTTCTCTTGGAATATTGATACAAGCATATATCTGCACCTCCTTAATCCCACACATATAATTCAATACCAAAACTGCCTCGTACAGTACTATACCTGTATCATATCATCATTTATCATATCCCCTCTACATCTCTCATATCATGTCCGAATCATTTCAGTATAGCACATATCACATCTGTATATTTGTAGTCTGTCACTCAAATGCATACCTGTACACATATGCCATAGGGTCTTATTTCTATCCTTCCAGTCATGACCTACAGGTAGAAATTCATGTACTGTAGACCCAGTCGTATGAACATCATATCATACATGTTTGTGTACTCATTCCATATTGCTCGCCCAGATGCTCACCTCGGGCATGAGCCACTCATATTCAAGTACTCATGCATATGCTTGATCATACTAATACGCTCGTCCGGATGCTCAGCTCAGAGACGAGCCTCTCATTTTAGGCTAAGGATATCTTGCTCCTCTATCTTAATACGTTTCCTCATGCTCTCAATCAGCTACCACAGACTCCACTCCAAGTTCTAGTATAATTTATCACAGCTCAAACAACTTAACAAATATATTCAATAACAGGAAATAAGTCGTGTGCAATGAAAAGTGCAAGCACGACTTGGGGAGGGATCTTTACTATAATTTCTAACACAATCATTGTTGGAAGATCAATTCACGAAAGTAATTATTCATTGTGTTACCTTATTTCTAGAATTATTCAGCGTGCAATATAGCCTGGCTTGCTAGTTGGATTAGGCCTCACCGCGATAGGGTTACTACCGCGGTGATGGTCTCACTACGACAGTTATGGTACCGCTGCAGTATGAAGCACCTCGGCAAAGCTTTTCCCCTTAGATTTCCCTTCTAACAGTTTTTGCGATCAACTTATCAACCCAACAAATACATATTTAACCAAGCCCTATATCAATTTACCCTTCTTTAACATGGAGAAATAATCAAATCAGCATATAACATAAGAATTACAAACATATAGCCTATCACAATTGAACCATTAACTCATGGACCTACATGAATGCATGAACCTTCCGAATGCATATACCTATGACTATACCGTAGTCACCTTATTCAGGAGCAGACCTTAAAAATAGCCCTTAGGGTCTTCTACCTAAAGCAGAAAATATAATAGTCTAGGTTCAAGCCTATTCGTATCCACGTGATCGCATAAATCAATAACTCTATCTCTTCCTTCCTACCTTTCCCATAATATTTCCCTCTCTTACTAATTACTAACCAAAATCTGAAATAGTTGCCATTAGCATGATGGTTCCCATTTTACCTACCGACAGCACACCAATCATTCACATATATAAGAATCGCAAATCAAAGTCTAACATAAGGATAAGCCACAGCCTACCTGAGTGCCAAGTTTCCATCAAGAAAAGCCATGGGCTGCATGCTTGCCTCGAGTTTGGGGTTCTTGTTGAAAATTGTCAAGGAGGATGGGGAAATCCTTGCCCCCTCTAGTTACTATACCCTTTTTCCTTGTTAGAAATTTCAAGTTTTGTTTTGGGGTGTCTTTATTCCCCAACCTTTATGAAATATGATTTAAATCCAAACCTGGACCAAATTGTGGAGTTCTGATCCGCATCGCTTGCAGCAGTGAGGGGTCTTCTGCTGCAACGGTCCTATTACAGCGGAGATCCATTCATTACAGTTGTCCTCCACCTAGGGCCACCTAATTTTAACCTAGCCATTTTAAAATTTACCAATCAAATAATCCCTTAATTCGAAGACATAACCCAGACTCGCAAAATTTTTAAAATTCTCCCGTGTTTATATCGTCAAGGTGCTATAATGATCGAATGGGTCGTTACATCAAATGACCTCAAAAGAAAGGTGTTAGGCACCATTCGAGGTTTACAAATGTGGTTCTCGGTCGGATTCATTAATTATGTGGGAAATTTAGCAAGAGAAAAGGGTTGATTATTATTAAACCTAAAGAATAGCTAAGTGATTCAAAATAAAAATAAACCAAACAATTTTAGTATTAAAGGCTACAACACAACATAAAATGAATAAATAAATAATAAATCAGATAAGCAAGAATAAAAAACGTTGAACCATATATATAAAAAGAATATATTATTATTGTTATAGAAATTCATTACAAATAAAGTAAATTCTAACTACCCAATGAATCAAAGAAAAAAAATAAATGACAAATAAACCTTACCAAATATGACAAAATCCTTAAGATTTAGACTGAGTCTCACATAGACACCTATATATCCATTTTAAAGGGAATCATGTCTATCTTAGTTCCATAACAAAATGAGAGGAGGGTTATTTTAACCTAATGGGATCACCCCATGCCACTAAAATAATAGTTTGCAACCCGTTTTAGGTTGCTCGTATTATTCAGCGAGCACAAACTATCATATCCCTCTACCTATCTAATTAGACCTAAATTAGTTCTAAAAGAGAAAAAGACTAATTGCCCTAACATGTGCCTACCCGTCCCCATCTTAATGTCCTAGAGACATTGTACTACTATTTTGGATTAGGGATTAAAGTAATCTCAAGGCTATTAAAGGTGATTAACGCTAAAAAAACAAACCTAGGATATTTATCAGAACATGATGTAACATTATTAGATAGAATATATGATTTTGGTGAAATCCATCGACGTCCCTCTGAAGTTGGCACCCGTTAACTTAGACACCTTAACTAAGTCTTATTCCTTTTAAACACCTCAAGTAAGGATCTGCTGTGTCATTTTGACTCTTTTAGCTGACTTGGTGTCACGACTTGAGTCCACACCCTGGATGCGATATGGTACTTTGGGCCACAAGCGACCCCAAGCTAACCCATGGCATAACATACTACTAAAATTCTGAATACCGAATGAACTCTACAAGCGGAAGCTTTGAAAACATAACTGATTAAAATACTTTAAGTAACAAAATATTTGATAAGATACTAAATTACTAAATCAGTCTGAAAGTCATCTAAGAACTGATAAGTTGCTGGAACAAGCCCTCAGCTAACTCTAAAGTTTGAACTGAAATATCAAACTACAATAGTCTGGAAAGGAAATTCTGGCCTTCAATAAATAAGGACTCACCACTGAACTTTGTTGATTCCCACCGGAGAAGGACTACTGAAGATACTAAGACTGAGAACCTACATCTGTATCAAAAGAAGATACAACATAGAGAGTACGCATTAGTACTTTGAATGTATTGAGTAAGTGATATTTGAAGTAAATGTAAAGATACTGAGATTCTATAAGCTGAACTGACAAAACATGCAATGACTATAACTGAAATCGTACATATTGAATTATATGAAAGTTTGATAATACTGTGAGTACTAGTAACTGTCTAAAGGTCATACACATATCCTGAATTCTAGAGGACTGAACTGAACTGGAGACTATGACTATACTGTGGGAGAAACTATAACCGACATGTAACACGTGAGCTAGACGTGGAGTTCTATGTATACTCCCCATCAGAGAAGGCCCACTATATCTTGCCAGGGTATAGTAGTTGTGCTAGGTAATTACTGTCTGATGCCATTTATGCTAATAACCTATGGTGGCAACGTAGTTCTAGGAACCTGGCTGGACTGAACCCCGATTCTGCTCGGTGCTAAGTTCTACTCCCACTGAAAATTCTAATTATGTCTAACTAGGTTGATAGCTCAAAATAGGTGTCGTAAGACTTAAGTCAGGACTACATGGCTAGAAGTTTCTTGAGAGTCTAAGGGCCTGAAAGTAATTACGTTCCAAGACACATCAGAGCTACATTATCTAAAAGTGTCGTAACGGTCTAAGGAATAACTGACTAACTAATAACTGGTACTACTAAGGTTACTGAATTCCTCAAGACTAAAAAATTGTCAAACTGACCAACTAACATTTCTGTAGAACTCTCAGTGTTGGTGAGGGTCTAAGACTGAGTAAATCAAAGACTAACTTCTAATCATGAATTTATACTAATACTGGTATATTAAAAGGAATTATGCTGACAAACAATATTCATGTCTGAATTCTCAAATATGCAAGTCCCATTCAAATCCCATTTGAAGATTAGGGCTAAAATACATACTGTATGAAATAAAATACCAAGCATGAATTACAACTGATAATAATCTAGGAAAAACTCAAGAATTATTAGAATAAAGGAATTCACAAACTATCTGAAGGAAAACCCTAGTTTTGATATTCTACAGGGATGGAACTAAGGAGATTACTGTAAAGAATTTGGGACACAAGGTTGAGACAAATTCCCTTGCTCGTATCCCACATACCTATAGTAGATATTTCCTTGAGAAACACCTGGAAATGTGAGAAGGATAGTAGCCCTAATGCTTGCCTTGAGAAAGTTGTATGGAACTTCTTTGTACTGAGTATGAGGATTGAGAAAAAATGAGAGAGATAATCGATTAAACCCTTTAATTACCCTATAAATGTACTCAAAATGATGTAGTTAGGCATTGAAATAATAGAATTTTATAAAATTACCCCTGGAAACTATTATAAAAATTTTGCTGGATAGATGGTACAACTCAACCTATGAGTCGTAATAGGATCCTACAACCCGTACCTTCACTCGTGGCTTGGGACCCTGCTCCGTACCATTTCTCTAAAGCTCTCCATGGAAGCCTTCTACGACCCGTACAAGCATCCTGTTACATCCCGTTTTTAAACTTACGTTCAAAACATTCCATAACTTGGAAATTTTATTTAAAAATAGAGTCACCACATAATTATTATGAAAATTAAAAAAATATTTTAAAGGTACTTTAAGAAAACCTTTACTTGAAAATTAGAGTCTGGGTAAGAGTTTCGGTGATTTCCCGAATAAGGTGTTAGGCATATCGGGAGATCCGCAAAAGTGGTTAACCGGTGAATTTAAAATAATTTATAGCTAAAAGATATACTTGTTTTTGTAAAAGAAGATTTTTAGATATATTAGCTTTCCAATTATTTGTTAATTCAATTTTCAAATTAACCCATAATTTAGCTAATTGAAAAGGGATTATCTCCCTAAGTATATACGATTTATCAAGATTTTGAATTATATGTATAGTCCAACTTCTTAATCCGTTAGTGAAACTAGGGCTGGCCGGCGGGACGGGACGTCCCGACCCATCCCGATTCTGGCTCAATTTTGGGTCCCGGTAGTCCCGGCCCGGCCAGTTACGTGGGATAGGAGGATCGAGATTATGGGACGGGAATTTTTACCAGTAGTCCCGGCTCAGTTCGTCCCGATTTCGGACCGTTTTTAAGCAAATTTTTTTAATACTATTAGTCATTTCCAGTTGTTGGGGTGGGGCCCCCAAACAACTATATTCCTTAATTCAGGCCCCCTGCCCCCCCCCAACCCCCTTTATTTTTTTAAAAATTCTTTTACACCCCTTAGTTTTAAAAATTACACTTTGGTCCTTTCTAAAAAAACTATAAATACCCCCATATTTTCACAATTTATCTCTTCTCTTCTCTAATCCCTACTACACACTCATTCTCTCAGATATTATCAATTATCAATTTCTCTCAAATCTCCCTACAATCTACATTCTCTAATTCTCCAAATTTCAAAATTTATAATTTTTAAATTCAAATAGTGTTAGTTATTTTAGTTTCAAGCTTCAAGTTTCAAGTCTCAACTCTCAAGTTGCTAATTGCTAGTTGCTAGTTTTGCTACATCAATTTTTGAATTTCGAGTTTTCGACAATTGGTTATAATCGTCTATTTTTTATACAGACGTTTGGTACATTCGTTCCATAATCCATACTTCTATTATTTATTTATTTTACGATTTTATGCATTTAATTTTTCTATTTTATTTATTTAAATATACTTGTGTTATATTTGTTTAGTTATAATTTTAGTTGTGTTTTATTTATTTATTCATAAATTATAATATGGATTCTGAAAAAAATGGTGGAAAAGGAAAGGGTGTTATGGCCAAGGTTGCAGGTGCGTTGGGTATTAGTACGGTAGAAAAAGTACAGGTTCTAGTTCTACTGCTAAAAAATTGGTGGTTCTTCTTTAGTCCCTAGAGTTAGAATTAATAATGAAGATTTTACGTGTAATGCACCGAGAACTCAAAGACTAGATTCGGGACTTAATTCTGAAAATATGAAAATCTGCAGAAATTATCACAGAACGACTCACCTAACGGGTCGTTGAGATACCTAACGACTCGTTAGGTTAGTCATGGGAAAGACTATTAAGATATGATAAGGGAGAGGTAGTGTACCCAATGGAAGACCTCACAAGTCGTGGTGAAGCACCATGACCCGTTAGGTCACTCGTGAGCAGGCGTGGGTCAGGAATTTAAAAAATTGGGCAGTGTACTTGAAAATTTACCTAACGACTCATTTGTGGTAGTAACGAGTCGTCAGGTCCCTCGTGGTGGCCTTCCGGGTTTCCCAGGTAGTATACCTAATGAGTGTGATCACGAATCGTGATCAGTGACCACGAGCCATTGGGTCACCCGTTAGAATCACCTATCAGTTCTTCCTTGCAGCTTTCTAAAGGCTATTTAGTAACTTCCTACTCTCGTAAGCTTTAAACTACATTGCTTTGGATGTAAATTCAGACCTATTAGTTGGAATGATTGGCCTCTCCCCTTATTCCCATGCTCATTCTCAGAAAAATATCAACAAGTCTTTCAAGAACTCTCAGAGAAAGGTCCAGGATTTCTCATTCATCTCAAAAAATCAAGCTTACTCCTAAGGGGAAATTCTTAGCCAGGTATGTGGGAATTCAACAAGGAAATTATCCTTCCCTTGTGTCCTCCAAAACCCTCTCATCGTTTCTCTAGCAGTTTTAGCCCTGAGTTTCTGAATACGAAGAAATTACATGTTGCTTTTCGTTAATTTCACATAGAATGATATCCATGCTTATTATTGATATGATCTCCATCAGTTCTTACCTAAATTGTTGATGTTCTTGCAAAAGTGGATTTAAGCCCTAGACTTTCGAGTGGAGATTATTTGCGTATCAAATCCATTCTAGTTTGTGAAGTGTGATTTGGGCCGATTTCCTAGTATTTCTTATTGTTTAGATGTTGAGTAAAATACTCCATTGAGAAGAATGACTTTAGCCTTGGCACGAATGAGAAAGTTATAGCATTGTTTTTCGGATGTGATTTCTTTAATTCTTGAAATATTTGCCATATTATGGAATTCCCGTGTTGCTAGAATGAGTTGAGTTCTCTGTTAGCTGCTTAGTAATTCAGCTTAGTTAGAATGTAGAAGCTCTTCAGAACTATACAGATTTTGTCAATTGATCAGTTTGACTTCAGTCTTTTCCTATTGTGTCAGTGGTGCCTCCCAGTTATCAGAATCAGATTCAGAATCTAGTTTATTGGTCCATTAGGTGGTCATGACATTTTAGATTTATAACTCAGACTAGCCTCAGGACCTCAGTTCAGACTATATTTGTTCTTAGACGTTTATGAAGCTTCTAGATAAGCATCTTTGACCAGTCTAGAATCCAGTTTCAGAATCTGGTCCATTAAGACTCTCAAGGTACTTTTAATTATACATCCCTGACTAGTCTTGGACCCCAATTTCGAGCTATCAGCTTAATAATTCAGTCTAGGTTTTCCACTGGGAGTAGGACTTAGCACCGAGCAGGACGGGGTTCTAGCGCACCAAAGTTTCCAGAACTACGTCGCCAGCGTAGATTACAATATTATTTGGCCTGATTGGCCCCAGATTCTTGTGATCACCCAGTTCATGCCTTTATGCCCTGGCAAGATATATTGGATCCTACCGATGGGGTGTATACATCGGACTCCACATCTAGATCACGTGGTTATATGTCAGTTATAGACTCCCCACCAGTCATTCCAGTCTAGTTTCGGAATAAGTAGCTCAATTCAGTTCTAGCTCTATTAGTTTAGTACTGTAACTCAGACTCAGAACTTTTAGACTTAGGGCATGTCTTTGGCCATCAAACAGGGTCATTTTGACCATCTCAGCTTATTCAGTTGTTCATTTCAGTATACTTATCGGTCATTGCATGTCATATCAATTCAGGCATTACATTCAGTTATGTTTTGTCCCACTTACTCAGTACATTCAAAGAACTGACGCATACTTTTATGCTATATCGTTTCATAATACAACTGCTAGTTCTCAGACTCAACACTGTTAGTCACCGTGGTTCAGATCCTCCTCCTCAACAGTTGAAGTGTGAGTCCTCATTATTCGAGGGAATTATTTCATTTTCTCTCAGTCAGTTTATTATGTTTAGTTAGACTTAGAGTTAGCTGGGGACTTGTCCCAGCAACTCATCAGCTAGATGGCTTTCAGACATAGAATTAATTTCAGACTCCAGATGTTCTAAACTTTATGTTCTAGTTTTATTTTTCAAAAATATTTTTATATTATTGTTTCAAAGCTTCTGCTATGAATGTTTTACTCAGAATACAAGTGTATGATAGACCAGGACTTGACTTGGGTTCACTTGTGAGTTCAAGTATCGTGTCCCGTCCAGGGTGTAGACTCGGGGCGTGACAAACTTTGTATTAGAGCACTAGGTTTAAGTATCCTCGGAATGTCTGAAAGCCCCATTGAGTAGAGTCCTTTTCATGGGTGTGAAGCGTACCACACTTATGACGAGGAGGCTACGAGATGTTATTAGAAAAACTCTCTTTCGTTCATATTCTTTATCGCGCGTTAAAATTTGAAGCCCAAAATGTCCTTCTAACTCGTGCTCTGTTTCATTTCAGTGAACCATGCCTCCTAGGTGCGGTAATGGAAGAAGGGTCAGTAATTCTAATAGACCTGCCCCACTAGCCCCGACAATCCCTCAAGATGATTCAGTATCTACCGCCGAGTTCTGGGCGGTCTTTCAACTGCTGGCTCGAACAGTCACTAACCAGGTGATCCAGCAGGTGGTGCCAATGAACACCAATAGGTCTACAACAGCTGCTAGGGTGCGGGACTTTGCCCATATGAACCCTCCATCTTTTTAGGGATCCAAAGTAGGGGAGGATCCCCAAGAGTTCATGGATGAGATCAAGAATATTACTCGTATTATGGGTGTCACCTCCTCTGATAGTGCTGATCTGGCTACCTACCAACTAAAAGGGGTAGCTCAGGTATGATATGAACAGTGGAAAGAGGGGCGCCCAGCGAGAGAAGGACCGGTAGAGTGGGAGGAGTTCCACACAACTTTCGTGGACAGATTTTTCACTGGGAGCTAAGGGAAGCAAAAATGGTGGAGTTTATGAACATGAGACAGGGAAAAAAATAGTGGAGGAGTATGCTCTAGAGTTTACCAGGCTGTCTAAGTACGCTCCAGAGATGGTAGCCGAGCCAAGGGCTCACATGTTGAAATTTGTGAATGGGGTGTCGAATCTGGTCCTCAAGGAGTGCAGGACAATGATGTTAATCAAAAGATATGGACCTCTTCAGCTTGATTGTCTATGCCCAGCAGATTGAGGCCGAAAAGCTGAAGGATATAGAGCGAAAGAACAAACGGGCAAGGACTAGCCAGTCAAATTATGGCCATCAGAGTTCTAGGGGTAGTAGCCGCCCACAGCAGCAGCAACAACAACAATAGAGAACCCCAGCACCCAGCTCAGCCAGCGCCCCAACCTTTCGCTCCCATCAGGATCGAAGGGGTGGAGCATCTGAAACTCAGTCTCAGAGCCACAGTGCCGAAACAGATACCTAGCTTGCACCAAGTGTGGCAAGAATCATCCTGGAGAGTGTCTTCAGGGTTGAGAGGGCTATTTTGGTTGTAGTCAGCTCGGACATCGGCTTTGGGAGTGCCCATCAGCCGGGCAAGGGAGATCACAATCCACCAGATCATCAGCTCAAGTAGGTCGTCCATCCCAACAAGCTAACACATTAGGTACAGATGACGGTCAGCGTCAAAATAGTTTCTATGCTCTGTCTTCCCGTCAGGATTAGGAGAGCTCACCTGATGTAGTCACGGGTTTGTTACATCTCTTTCATCTAGACGTGTATGCCCTCCTAGATCCAGGAGCCACTCTTCCATTCGTGACTCCCTACATAGTAGTTCAGTTCAATATCAGTCTAGAGGTCCTCTCAGAACCATTCTCAGTCTCCACCACAGTTGGTGAGTCAGCTAGAGCCATCCAGATGTATAGAAACTGCCTAGTTTCAATCCTAAATAAAGTCATTCCAACTAACCTCATAGAGTTAGACATGGTCGATTTCGACCTTATCCTAGACATGGATTGGTTACACTCTGGTTATGCCTCAGTTTACTATGGAACTAGAGTTGTTAAGTTCCAGTTTCCAAATGAGCCAGTGTTAGAATGGTTGGCCATTAGTTCAACGCCTAAGGGTAGGTTTATTCCTACCTTGAGGCCAGAAACTCATCTCTAAAGGATATATTTATCATCTAGTTCAGGTCAGGGATTCCAACTCTGAGACCCCACCTATCCAGTCGGTTCCAGTGGTCAGCGAATTCCCAGATGTATTTCTTTAGGATCTTCCCGGAGTTCCATCTGAGCGAGAAATAGACTTCGGAAAAGACCTCCTCCCAGATACTCAGCCCATCTCCATCCCTCCTTACAGAATTGCTCTAGCTGAGCTTAAGGAGTTGAAGGAATAACTAAAATATCTTCTTGAACAAGGGTTTTATTAGACCCAAGATCACTCCCTGGGGTGCCCCAGTGCTATTCGTGTGTAAGAAGGATGGTACCCTTAGAATGTGCATAGATTACCGTCAGCTGAACAAAGTCTCAGTCAAGAACAAGTATTCCTTGCCTAGAATTTACGACCTATTTGACCAACTTCAGGGAGCCAGTTTTTTCTCAAAAATCAATCTCAGGTCAAGGTACCATCAGCTAAGGGTCATAGAATGTGACATACCAAAAACAACATTCAAGACTTGGTATGATCACTATGAGTTTGTGGTGATGTCCTTCGGGCTAATAAATGCCCGAGAAGCCTTCATGGACTTGATGAATAAAGTTTTCAAAAAGTATCTATATATGTTTGTCATTGTATTTATCGACGAAATTCTAGTATACTCCAGAAATAAGGAAGAGCATGCTAATCACCTGAGGTTAGCATTACAGAAACTCAGAGATTGCCAGTTGTTTGCCAAGTTCATCAACTATGAATTCTAGTTAAAGTCCGTGACTTTCTTAGGTCATGTGGTTTCAGGTGAAGGAATACAAGTAGATACTCACAATATAGCAACAGTGAATGACTGGCCCAGACCTACCTCTCCGATGGAAATCAAGTGTTTCTTAGGCCTGGCTAGTTATTACTGACGGTTTGTGGAAGGTTTCTCCTCTATAGCATCCCCTCTAACTAAGTTAACTCAGAATAAAGTGAAATTTCAGTGGCCGGACGAGTGTGAGAAGAGTTTCCAGGAGTTGAAGGCTCGACTCACTACCACTCCAATTTTGACCCTGCCAGAAGGAACGAATGGGTTGGTTGTTTATTGTGATGCTTCCAGAGTTGGACTCGGATGCGTTCTGATGCAATGGGGCAAAGTGATAGCCTACGCCTCCAGACAGCTGAAAGTTCATGAGAAGAACTATCCAACTCATGACTTGGAGTTAGAACTATCCAACTCATGACTTGGAGTTGGCAGCGATGGTGTTTGCGCTGAAAATATGGAGACATTACTGATATGGGGCTCACGTGGATGTATTTACGGATCATAAGAGCCTTCAGCATGTGTTGAGTCAGAAGGACCTAAATCTTCGACAGAAAAGATGGTTAGAGCTATTAACGGACTATGAAATGAGCGTGCTGTATCATTCGGGCAAAGCTAATGTAGTGGATGATGCCCTAAGCAGATGGTCTATGGGGAGTGTGGCTCATATTTAGGAAGGAAAAAGGATTTAGTGAAGGATGTCCACAGACTAGCCCGATTAGGGGTGCATTTGGTGGATTCAGCTGAAGGTGGTGTGGTAATGCAAAGTGGGTTTGATTCATCCTTGATAGTCGAAGTTAAGTCCAGACAGGATGAAGATCACATTCTGCTTAAACTTAAAGAAGCAGTCCTCAGGAAGGAGGTGAAAGCTTTCCCTAAAGGGGGAGATGGCATGCTACATTACCAGGGCAGATTTTGTGTACCGGATGTCGGTGAGTTAAGACAGTAGATACTGTCTGAAGTGACTTATTCTAGATATTCCATACACCCTGGTTCTACTAAAATGTACCATGATTTATGGGATATCTACTGGTGGAACAGCATGAAAAGAGATATTGCTGAATTTGTAACCAAGTGCCCGTACTGCCAGCAGGTTAAAGTGGAATACTAGAGACCAGGAGGTATAACTCAGGATATTGGAATACCCACATGGAAGTGGGAAGAAGTAAACATGGACTTCATTACGGGTCTACCCTGGACTCGTCGACAGCATGACTCAATCTGGGTAGTAGTAGATCGGATGACTCAGTCAACACACTTTCTTCTAGAAAAACTGAAGGATTCAGCTGAGGACTATGCCAGACTTTACATACGAGACATAGTCAAACTTCATCGGGTGTCTTTGGCTATCATTTCAGACATAGGAACTTAATTCACCTCACACTTCTGGAAGTCCTTTCAGAAGGGACTAGGCACTCGGGTCAAGCTCAGCACAACTTTTCACCCGCAGATACATGGGAAAGCTGAGCAGACTATTCAGACCTTAGAAGACATGTTGAGAGCATGAGTGATCAATTTTAAAGGTTATTTGGATGACCATTTGCCTCTCATCTAGTCTGCATACAACAACAGCTACCACTCCAGTATTCAGATAGCCCCGTTCGAGGCATTGTATGGTAGGAGGTGCAGATCTCCTATAGGGTGGTTCGAGGTTGGTGAAGCTACCTTGATTGGGCCAGGCTCAGTTCACGAGGCAGTGCAGAAAGTTTAGCACATCCAAGAAAGATTGAAAACACTTTAGAGCCGTCAGAAATCTTATGCCGATGTACGAAGAAGAGAGTTAGAGTTTGCAGTTGACTACTGGGTTTACCTAAAAATTTCTCCCATGAAAGGGGTGATGAGGTTTGGAAAGAAGGAAAAGCTCAGTCCGAGATATGTGGGACCTCATAGAATTTTGAGGCGTATCGATAATTTAGCCTATGATCTAGAATTACCTTCAGAATTAGCAGTTGTGCACCCAGTATTCCATGTGTCACTTTTGAAGAAGTGCATCGGGGATCCAACCTCAGTTGTGCCATTAGACAGTGTAGGAATAAAAGATAGTCTCTCATATGAGGAGGTACCATTCCAGATCCTTGATTGTTAGGTTCGAAAGTTATTAAACAAGTAAATAGCTTCAGTCAAGGTTATATAGAGAAATCAACAGGTGGAGGGAGCTACGTGGGAGGCCGAAGCAGATATGATTGCCAGATACCCGCACTTGTTCTCTACCGACTCTGTTACAACTTAAAATGTTAGTTTGCCTTAGAGACAAATTTAGTTGTTGGATTCAATTCATTTGTATAAGTTTCTTTTATGACTTTGGATGTATGTATGAAAAGTGAATTTGGTTCAGTTATGTATTTGAAGCGGAGGTAGTCATTCTGACAGTTTTGGAGTTAAATGAACAGTATTAGAAAATTTTGATTGTTAATCTATGCTTTCCTGTGTGTCTTCCAACATTTGAGGATGAATGTTCCCAAGGGGGAGATATTGTAATACCTCGAAAACTTAAAGACTAGATTGGGGACTTAAATCAAAATATCTGAAAATCTGTAGAAATTATCATAGAACAACTCACCTAATGAGTTGCTGAGAGACCTAACGACTCGTTAGGTCAGTCGTGGGAAGGAGGATTGAGATATGACAAGGGAGAGGTAGTGTACCCAGCGGACGACCTCACCAGTCGTGGTCAGGCACCATGACCCGTTGGTCACTCGTGAGTAGGCGGGGGTCAGGTATTTAAAGAATTGGGCAGTGTACTTGACGACTTGCCTAACGACTCGTTTGTGGAAGTAACGAGTCGTCAGGTCCCTCGTGTTGTCCTTCCGGGTTTCCCAGGCAGTGTACCTAACGAGTGTGACCACGACCCATTGGGTCACCCGTTAGGATCACCTGACAAATTTTCCCTGCGACTTTCTAACGGTTATTTAGTAACTTCCTACTCTCCTCAGCTTTAAACTACATCATTTTGGATGTAAATTCAGACCTATTAGTGGGAATAATTGGCCTCTCCCCTTAATCCCACGTTCATTCTCAGAAAAATATTGACAAGTCTTTGAAGAACTCTCAGAGAAAGATCAAAGGTTTCCCATTCATCTCAGAAATTCAAGCTTACTCCTCAGGGGAATTTCTTAGCCAGGTATGTGGGAATTCAACAAGGGAATTTTCCTTTCCTTATGTCCCCCAAAACCCTCTCATAATTTCTCTAGCAGTTTTAGCCCTGAGTTTCCGAATACGAAGAAATTACATGTTGTTTTTCGTTAATTTTACATAGAATGATATCCATTCTTATTATTGATATGATCTCCATCAATTCTTACCTAAATTTTTGATGTTCTTGCAAAAGTGGATTTAAGCCCTAGATTTTTGAGTGGAGATTATTTGCGTATCAAATTCAGTCTAGTTTGTGAAGCGTGATTTAGGCTGATTTCCTAGTATTTCTTATTGTCTAGATGTTGAGTAAATACTCTATTGAGAAGAATGTCTTTAGCCCTGGCACGAGTAAGAAAGTTATATTACTGTTTGTCGAATGTGATTTCTTTAATACTTGAAATATTTGCCATATTATGGTTCCCGTGTTGCAGGAATGAGTTGAGTTCTCTGTTAGCTGCTTAGTAGTTCAGCTCAGTTAGAACGTAGAACCTCTTCAGAACTATACAGATTTTGTCAACTGATCAGTTTGACTTCAGTCTTTTCCTGAGGTGTAAGTGGTTCCCCATAGTGATCAGATTCAGAATCCAATTTATTGGTCCATTCGGCAGTCATGAAATTTTAGATTTATAACTCTGACTAGCCTTAGGATCCTAGTTCAGACTACAGTTTGTTCTTAGATAGTTATGACGCTTCCAGATAAGCAGCTCTGACCAATCTAGAATCCAGTTTCAGAATCTAGTCCATTAAGACTCTCAGGGTACTTTTAGTTATATATCCCTAACTAGTCTTGGCCCCCAATTTCGAACTATCAACTTAGTGATTCAGTCTAGGTTTTCCAGTGAGAGTACAACTTAACACCAAGAAGGCCAGGGTTCCAGCACACGCAAGTTCCCAGAACTACGTTGCTAGCATAGGTTACAGTATTATTTGGCCTAATTGGCCCCAGACTCTTGTGATCACCCAGTTCATGTCTTTATGCCCTGGTAAGGTATATTGTGTCCTAGCGATGGGGTGTATACATCAGACTCCACGTCTACCTCTCATAGTTATATGTCGGTTATAAACTCTCTCACTAGTCAGTACAGTCCAGTTTTAGAATAAGCAGCTCAGTTCAGTTCCTGCTCTATCAGTTTAGTTCAATTCAGTACAGTATCTCTTACTCAGAACTTTCATACTTAGGGCATGTCTTTGACCATCAGACAGACTCATTTTGACCATCTCAGCTTATTTCAGTAGTTCAGTTTAGTATACTTATCAGTCAGATCAGGAATTACATTCAGTTATGTTTTCTCCCACTTACTCAGTACATTCAAAGTACTAACACATACTTTTATACTGTATCATTTCATGATACAACTACAGATTCTCAGACTCAGCACAGTTAGTCGCCGTGGTTAGATCCTCCTCCTCAGTAGTTGAAGTGTGAGTCCTCATTATTCGAGGGCATTATTTCATTTTTTGTCAGTCAGTTTATTATGTTTAGTTAGACTTAGAGTTAGCTGGGGGATTCTCCCAGCAACTCATCAGCTAGATGGCTTTCAGACACATAATTAATTTCAGACTCTAGATGTTCTAAACTTTATGTTCCAGTTTTATTTTTCATAAATGTTCTTATATTATTATTTCAAAGCTTTTTCTATTCATATTTTATCAGAATACCAGTATATGATAGACCAGGGGTTGACTTGGGGTCATTTGTGACTTCAAGTGTCGTGTCCCGTCCAGGGTGTAGACTCGGGGCGTGACATTTCGCAATTTGGTAGTACTCCTATTAATATTAATTTGGATATTCCATTAGATAATGAAGTTCTAGAAAGGGTTTATGGTAATTTATTAAAGGAAGAATTAGATGAATAAGTAGAAGTATAAGAAGAAGAAGAAGAAGAAGAATTAGATGATACACCTACCAGTTCTATTACCGAAGCTCCAACTCAGGATACTCCTCAGTGTGAAGCTCAACTTCCCTCTTTGCATCCTAATAGGGGTAAGACTAGGGTTCAACCGGCTAAAACTTCAGTTGTTTGGAAATTTATGCATCAAAATGAGGAGCGAACAAAAGCTATTTGTAATAAGTATAAAAGGTATTTATGCATGAATGCGAGGAAGCAAAGGTGGAACTGGGGGGTTATATAGACATTTATTACAATGTTCTAAAATTGAATATTTGGCAGCTAAAGAAGCATCTAAAGCCATCGATTGTTATGTCCCCATTGGATCAGAAGGGGTTCCAATATGGTTCAGGGCCAGTTAAACCCTTCAAACCCAAGTGGCCCTGTTACACAACGAAAATATGATAGAGATAGAGACCATGAAAACATCGCAAAAATGGTTGTGGTCTATGGTTTGCCTTTTAATTTTCCCTCCCATCTCAGATTTATTATGTATATTCAACAAACATATAATCCTTCTTTTGAAGGTTTTTCTCGAAGCATGGTTAAACGTGACATTTTTGAATTTCATGCAAAACATGCTCATCATCTTTGTTGTTTATTTAATTATTTTGATGCTAGATTTTCTATTACTTCTGATATGGGTCGTAGTTTCAATTCCGTTGATTATTTAACTGTTACTGCACATTGGATTGATCATAATTGGAATTTACAAAAAAGATTAATAGGTTATAAAATTTGTGAGCTGAGAAACACTGGTACATATATAGCTGCTACTATACTTGAAGTCTTACAATCTTTTGGCATTTGTGATAAAATATTGAGTGTTACACTAGATAATGCTTCTTCTAATACTAGTGTTGTTAGTATGTTAAGAACTCGATTATGTCCAATTAATAATGTTGCTTTTCATGTTAGATGTACTGCTCATATATTTAATTTGACTGAACAGGATGACATTAAATTATTTGATACTGGGTGTTCTAAAGTTGAATTCGCATGTTTTTCGATTTTTCAAATGAATAAAAGTTCTAGAATTCGTGAACTTAAAGAACTTTGTAGAATATGTGAATTTCCATATAGAAAAGTTTCAAAACATGTAAAAACTAGGTGGAATTCACTATACAAAATGCTAGAAGTTGCATATATTTATGCAAGACCTATCACTATGTTGTATAATGCTCATAATTTCGAACCTGATTTGAAACTTGATGATAATGAATGGGAGGAAATAAATGAACTTAATCAATTTTTAAAATTATTTAATCAAACAACAAAAACTTTTTCTGGCATGCATTTTCAACTATTTGTGAAGTTTTCATAAATGTATGCGTTGTTACTACTAAATTTGCTGAATATAAAAATAATAAAAAATTTGCACAAACTCTTGAGGTCATGATTCAAAAGTTTAAAAAATATTTTTTTCTATCCCTCAAATTTATTTAACTGTTATGCTTTTGAACCCAGAATATAAAGAACGAGGTGCAAGAGGAGTCGTTCAAAAAATTTATAAAAATTTATGAAAATTTAGAAATAGAAGATAATGAAACTCCACTTTAAAAAGTTGTAAAAATAGTATTAGAGTGCAGGCTAAAATGATGTATGAGACTTACTGCCAGTTGCATAGTGGTAATTCCGTTAATGCTTCTAGAACTTCTAGGGTCCGAGTAGATAGTACCCATTGATATGTGAAAAGTACTATTGGTCTTGATTTTTCTGATAGTTGTGATTTTGATGACTATCCTTCTTCAGCTAGGGAAAATGTTACAGTTTCCGCTGACAGTACGCCGGATATTCTGAGTTAGTGGAGGGCTTGTGGAAGAGTATTTCCAATGCTTAGCAAGATCGTTTGGGACGTGCTAGCTATTCAAGCATCATCTGTTGCTTCGGAGGCCGCTTTCAGTGCAGCAAGATTTCAACTTCGAGATCATCGATATTCACTAGCAGAAGACAGCTTGGAGGTATCTATAACTTTAGAGATCGGATCAATGCAGAGTGGAGAAATCACGGGCTACCGAAGTTAACTTCCCAACAAGAAGATTTTTTGGATTCAACAATTAATAATGATAATGACATGGAAGTGCAAGACCGACAACAATCTATACCAGTGCCGAAAAATATTTTAGCTCAACAAATAGAAGAATTAGAAAGAGATTTCATAAAGATGTACATATATTAGTATTGTATTCAACGCTTAATCCAAACAGAACCCTTCCTAGAAGGTGGCTACGTAGATTAGGCACTCTACTAATATTTGTAAATTGTAATACAAATTTTATGATATTATTTAAATTTTTAAATGAATAAATTTAAAGGTTTTTTGCCTTAATTTTCAATTTCATTAGCTGTTGTATTATATCTTAATTATTTAGAAACATATCTATAAGTCATAGATACAAATAAATATTCAATAATTACTTCATATTGCAAAAATCAAAATTCAAATTTTAAATTTCAAAAATTAAAATTTCAAACTTTAAATCTTTAAGTCTTTAAAAGTTAAGACTTAAGACTTTAAGTCTTTAACAACCTTTATAAATTATTTTAGCCTTAAAATATTAAATTCTTATTTTCAATTTTTAAATTAATAACTAAATGTTTACTTCATATTTCAAATTTTAAACATTAAGTTTTTAGACTTTAAGTTTAAAACTTTAAGTCTTTAATAAACTTTAGAGTTTAGAGTTTAGACTTTAATTAAATTCTTAGCCTTAAATTTCTATTTTAGGTTTAAAATTTTAAATTTCAAGTTCAACTTTGAACTTTGAAGTTCTTTCTTATTTATAAATTTTAACTTCTAAGTTTCTAAGTTCTAACTTCTAACTATTAGCCTTAAAATTGAAATTCTTATTTCTAAATATAAGACTTTAAGACTATAAAATTTTTAAAAACATTTAAATTTTAATATTAAAAAAAAATTTAAAAATTATTTTTGTCTCGTTTGTCCCATTTATCCCGTCTCGTCGCGACGCGTTAATATAGTGGGACGAGACGGGACTATCGGTCTGTCTCGGCCCAGCTTCCGATCCCGCTTCCCTTTTTCTCGTCCAGGTCCATCCCATCCCGTTCGTCCCGTCCCGACCAAATGCACAGCTCTAAGTGAAACTACTCATTTATAATTCAAAAAATATGAAGGATCTTTGGGTTAATTAACAATGAACGTTTAAATTTTTATAAAATACCTCTTTGCGTTCTAAAATCTCTATTATGATATAATAACCTTTACGCATAAGTTGTTTAAATATGAGAAGCTCCGTATTTTTTTTAATTATTATTTTAAAGGACTAAGGACCAATTTTGGCTAATCAAAATTTATTCAAATATATATAGATATATAAAGAAACTCCATGATTCAAAATTTTAAACAAACATTTATATAGCTGAATTCTGAAGCGTTAATTGTATAAAACTATTTATGGCTGAAACTTGTTCTTGATTGATCGAAAGGATTTTTAGAAAGATATATGAATGTGTAAAAAATATGTTTTAACGACTCATAATTTTCTCTGCTTGGCACACATCTAGATCAAATAAAATAAACTATTAGTGTCATATATCATAAAATAATAAGTGCAAGATCGTAGAATAATAGTAAATGATGTAGAAACGATTTGGGGCTTCCTCAGCCCAAATCTGATATGTATAATTTGGTCTATTCCTTGTCTATTTTCCTCTTGGATAGCAGGGCGACTTCGAAGAAAAGTATATTGGGCTCAGAGACCCAACCCGAAAATGCGAGATGAGGATGGAGTTCGAGTGGACTCAACAAATGATTTCATACATAAAGAAGAAGATAAAAGATTAATATTGTCATAAACAATTGCATAAATGAACTATAAAATTTATTCTATAGGTTAAAATTTAAAAGACCCCTGTTTTTAGAGGAAACTACTTTGGTCACAAGCCACTCTTGGGACAAATTGTCACGCCCCGAGCCTACACCCTGGACGTAACATGGTATTTGAAGCCACAAGTGACCCCAAGTCAACCCCTGGTATGTCAGTTACTAGCATTCTGAGTAAACATACACAGCAGAACTTTAAAATAATAACATAAAGAATTTATAAAAGACAAGTCCGAAAATATAAAGTTCAAAACATTGGAATAATACAGATAAGTTTGAAAATCATGTTTGTCTAAAAGCCATCTAACTGAGGAGTTGCTGGGACAAGCTCCAGCTAACTGTAAGTCTAAATGAAATAATAAATCAACTAAAAGAAAGTAAATCAAGGCCCTCGAATGATGATGACTCACATTTCGGCTGCCGTAGAGGAGTATCTGGATCGCAGCGGCTAACGATGCTGAGTCTGGGGACCTACAGCTGTATCATGAAATGATACAACATAAAAGTATGCGTCAGTACTTTGAATGTACTGAGTATGCGAGAGAAATATGAATGACATGAAAGAACTATTAACTGAACTGGTATGACATAAAATGACCAACTGCACTGCTGAAAATTGAATCAACTGATATAAAACTAACGTGGTCAAAAATGACCCTGGCTGATGGCATGCCCTATGTCTGAAATACTAAGTTTGAGATGCTGCATTGAACTAATCTGGACTGAAGAATCTTAGAGTAGACAGTAGTGACTAGTGGGAGAGTCTCTAACGATATATATCCACGTGAGTTGGACGTGGAGTCCGATGTATACACCCCATCGATAGGACCCAATATACCTTGCCAGGGTATAAAGGCATGAACTTGGTGATCAAAAAAGTACGAGGCCAATCAGGCCAAGTAATATTGTAACCTATGCTGGCAACGTAGTTTTGGGAACTTGGGTGCGCTGGAACCCCGGTCCACTCGGTGCTAAGTCCTACTCCCACTGGAAATCCTATTTTGAACTACTGAGCTGATAGCTCGAAACTAGGGTTCAAGACTAGTCAGAGCGCATAACTGAATGTACCCTGAGAGTCTTATTGGTCCAGATACTGAAACTGGATTCCAAGACTGGTCAGAGCTGCTTATCTGGAAGCGTCGTAACCGTCTAAAAAACAACTGAGGCTGAACTGGGGTCCTGGGGCTGGTCAGAGCTATAACTGGAACATGATGACTGCCTAATAGACTAATTAAAATAAATCCAGAGTCTGATTCTGATAACTGGGAAGCACCACTGACACCTCGGGAAAAGACTGGAGTCATACTGATCAGTTGACATTTCTGGCTAACACTGGATGTTCTAGTGCTTTAAGTGAAACTGAACTGACAATTCTGAATAATATAGAGTATATAGACTTTTTGATGAATCTGAATAACATACATGTTGAGTTTTTAGCACATACAATCATTATAGCTGCCCCTAATTATGAAGGATGCAAACAATTCTAAAGAATTCAAAGCTTAAACCGGATTCTAATTTCTGACTTTTCAAAAACTAGGGCTGAATTTCTAAATTTATGGAACAAGCATCATTTTAGTTATAAACTGGTGGAAAATAGTTACAATTATCATAGGATAGGATTCCACATGAAATAATCAAAGAACAATAGCAATATTCTCAAATTTGTAAACTCAGGGCTAGGGATGAAAGTGAATAGAAGGAGAGTTTTGGGGGACGCAAGGGGAGAACAATCTCCTTGCTGAATTCCCACATACCTGACGAAAAACTCAAAGAATTTCCTTGAGGAACTGAGAAGAAAAGGTTGCCCTAGCTGTTGCACTAAAATGCTCTGAGAGGAACTCTGCGTACTTTTTCTTGGAAGTCTGAATGGGGAATGAGGGAAAGAACCTATTACCCCCACTAAAACATCTAAAACTGAAGCTAAAACAACGTGGTTTAGGGTCTGAAAGCGTAGAAAAGTCAAATTTTCCCTTAATGAAATTTTCCTGAAAAATAGTTCTAGCACCGATCACGACTCGTGCCACGAGTCGTATGACAAAGTCACGACTCATGGTCACCTCACCATTTTTTTAATCTTCTGAATCTGGCCACTACTCGCATACCACGACTCGTAGTACCATCCTATGGGTCATACTGTCAGTCGTGGTATCATCCACCCATACCAACTTCGACTTACCCATGACTCCTCATTACGACTCGTTACTATATCTTATGAGTTGTACCATGACGCGTGACGACTCACTCTTGCACCACTGAGAACTTCACAATGACTCTTAACCACGAGTTGTAACTACACGCCACAGTTCATAGGACCACCGATGATATGACCTCAGGCTCCCAAATTCATCACGACTCAAGTCACGAGTTGTAGGTCCTCACCACGATTCGTACCTTGAGTCGTCCTGGTGCAAAATTTCAGGTTTTTCTGCAGTTTCCAACTTCAACTCCCGGGTCTATTCTTAGGCCCTTCTGGGGTATTACAAAAACTAATTTAATCTTCCTTTAAATTAGATATAGCATGAGCATCCATACTTTATGCTAAGCTCAACAACCACAAAACATAACCAACATGATCCTTATTATTTATTATTTATTAATCTCTAAATGATTCGAAAAAGCAGAGGGTAGGCATGCGAGAAAGATGGCAAATACTTTAGAAAGGGATCTAATATTATGAGTATTTTGAGATGGAATCGAACATAATCCGTCTTTCTTCAAGCCGAGGCAGAACCACCCCAATCCTTTGCACCAATACACCTTATATTCTCGGGAATGAGTAGCAGCAATAGTAGATAAAAAGTAAAAGGATTTTAAAGAATTGTGAGTTTGGTAGCACTTTAATATGAGAGTGAATCGACATTCATTTTTACTTAAAAATCAAATTTATATTTAACATGAACCAAATGGTAGATAAGCGTGTTACTGCTGCATGTAAATAGATTTATCATAGGAAAGCCAACATTTGTTTAAACAACAACATTACCATAGGATCTGAAATGCAATAATCTTGGCCAGTTAATTTTGAGGCTATTGTAAAGTCCCATGATTTGGGAGCAACCAAGAGAGTCGAGTAAATACTCAAAGCTCAACCTCGAGCTTGGCAAATTTTAGGTCAACTTACCATATCCTCAAGGTACACACAACTTATGAAAAAGCAAAGAGGCCAAGACTAAATAAAACCAAAGGAAACAAACAACACCTTTTGTTTTAAGAGGCGAAGATAGATTCAACTCACGAGAATTCAAACCAAAGAATGTCATTATAAAACCAACTTCACAATAAGAGATACATGAGGGCAGGAAATTTTGTTCAGTATTTAAAAGGAGGAAAATATATGAACATAAACACCATTAGGTATTTATCCTCTAAACTAGGTGCTCATATTCTCTTATCTTATACTCATCTTAAACAAATCAAACAAAACCAAATAATAAATGAAGAAGGCAAGAGAATAAGGCGATGAGTAGATCAACTGGATAATTTCAAATTAACAAGCATTTTATTTTAGATTCTAATAGGTACAGATGGGCGTTAAGTAATGATTAGAAACATCAACATTCAAATCCTCTCAAAGGAGAGAACAAGCTGAAAGTTTAAAACAGAGACAAAAGTGTATGTGAGTATTGAATGGCGAAAGGAAGATGTGAAAGGGGACCACCATAAGGTGTTCACCTTTACCATTAATTCCTATCAAGCATGCCCTCAGTCTATACTTTCATTAAGGTACTCAACTACACTGAATAATATTTCAACAAATATTCAATAACCAAAACAACTGAAAAGTAAGTTAAAACATGACGTGTCACACATGAAAGCTAGAATGTTTATTTAGAGATTTTTAACAAAACAAATGGCCAATAATCAAAACTAAAACTAAAACTAAATGATAAGAGGGACGAAGATGTTATCTTACTAAGTGCAGTGAACAAGGGCCAAAGTTTGAGAATCGATTTTCACTAACTTTGTTTTTAGTCTTTGGCTAGTAAGACTCAATTTTTATCAGAACCATAATACAAATTCTCTTTCCCTTTAGTTTCTATCTTGGGAGAAAACTTCAGCCTCTAAATTGTATTTCTTTTTTTTTTTTCTCTCATCTCTGAGATTCTTACTATCCAAAGACTAAAAACAAAGTTACATATAATCGATTTTCGAAAATGCAGACCAAAAGACTCAATTTTTATCAGAAAAATGTTAGTCTTTTCTCAGGAAGAAACTTTTTTTAAGACTAAGATTTAGAAACTTTGTGCTTCTTAAACTTGTCTGTCCTCCCCCCTTAACTACAAGGAATGAGTTCTATATATAGAACCCCTAATACCATTAGGGTTCAAGATTTTCCAATGGGAGTCAAATCCAAATTTGTCAAGAGTTTCAAATCCGAATTCAAATAATATAGATAAGGATGAAGGCCATTAATGGTCTAAGTCTGGACTTGTACAATTGCAGTAGAAAAAGGGGAAAGAAACGAGGGAGTAAGATGTTACCTTTGACAAACTCAGTTGGAGGAGATGAAAAACGGAAAAACTCCATTAATGCGTTGCTTTAAAATGGCACCTATTCTCTGAGAAAAGCGAAACTAGGAGATGACTTTGCTATGGAACTAGTCTCAGTCGTAGAAAAGGCATAGCCTCCATTAATGCTCTTCCAGAGAATGGAAATGAGGGGACTGGGGAGCGAAAGTCGATGAACCTTTAGCCAAAAATGGAGACAAATGAGCAGGAAAAGATGAAAGGGATGAGCGCCGCTTAATGCAAAGCGATTAGGATTTGTTCCCATAGAGGTTTGTTAGGGTTCTGTTCAGTTGGTTGTTAGTTGAGCAAGAGAGGGATGAGAGGTTTAATGAGGAATTGGGCCAAGTTGCGAGGGTGTTTAGGCTGCAATTTCAGTTAAAATTAGGTTTGAAAATTATAGTATATAGGAAGTTGATTTGGGCTGCATTCTGGCTGAAGCTTTTGGTCAGTAAATGACCCATTTTAGGCATAAGACATGGGTCCAAAATAAGAATAAAGGAGACAATATATGAGTTAGAAAATGTAGCTAACGTAAGTTCAAAATATAGCTTAAATATTTCTATTGTAGACAAATTAAAATATAAATGTATTTGTTTTGACCTAAAATTGAGACGAATTAATTATCGATAATTATTTAAGCTTCTTGACTCAATAAAATAAATATTTATTCACAAATGTAGACTAATTAAAAATTTTAAAGAGTAAATGAACTCGTATTAATAAAATTAGATATGTACTTATTTAAAACACATTTTTTAGTATGAATTAATTTTAGACTTAAAAGGTGCGCTAAAAATAATATATGATTAATATTTATAAATATATATAATATATATACATAATATATTTTAGACCATTTTACGAAAGAAAATGGTAAAGTAACTTTGAGATAATTTAGCAAATCTTTAAAACTTTTCAAAAAAATAAATATTTTCTCTTTGTTTGAGAATTGAGAAGCTTGAGTAATTAATCGACAGGTGGAAGACCAAAATTGGGTGTCATCAACTTTTCCTTCTTTGGCCAGGAAGGATGAAAGATGGTCTGGGCAAAGAAAATTGACGAATTTAATTTTGTCCGATCACCGATTCATCTTTTGAAAAGGGGATTCACGAATTACGAGGAATTTTCGCCGCACTTTAGTAGCGAGTTCCTACTTATCTCAGGTTTCATGAGAATTCAGGCCATATGTAGTTCAAAATACGCTTGATTCACGCACGATTTTTGAATTTTAAAAATTGCCCCAACGTCGAATTATCGATAGACTAGGGGAGCTTGGGGAGAGGAGTAGAAAATTATTGGAATACAGCTGAGTCTTTATCATCAAATTCACCTACATGTCCCTAAGATTGGGAATCAGGCTGCTTGTAGTTCGACTCGATCAGTTGAAAATATATCTCTTATTGTCGAGGTAGCCTTTGTAGCATACGAAGAATAACGAAATGAATCGAGCATGGAGAAGAGGCTTGCAACCTCTCGATTATAAATATGGCGCGCTTCACACCTATAATTAAGAACTCACATGGACATAATTTCCAATGCTCCAGGTGTATCGTCACCCAGATATGAAGAAAAAAAGATGTTGCTCTGGTATTGATTTAGAGGTTACACCAGATGCGAAACTTGAAAATCATTAAATGAAAGGAATATCCCGCATGCCTTTTTACAGGGGTGTGGTTTGATTGTGGTAAAAATTGATCCTCAACTCTTAGCCGATGAGTTTGACATTCCTCTTTGACGACATGCCCCAATTCACTACTAACAAAGAGTTCCACGTTACTCCGCATGTACATAGATACTCCTGTAAAATAATATTTAACAATTTGCTAATTGGCATCATCCGATGCTCTTTTCAGTTGTTGATGTCATTTCCAACTAAATAAATAATAATAAACATCGGCCTCCACCGGTATTCGACATGGTAAATAAATGTGTCGAATGTCGATCTCCACCGATATTTGATGTTGTAAATAAATAATGATGAACTTCGGCCTCCACTGGTATTCGGCATTGTAGATGAATGCGATGAACGTTGGCTTCCACCTGTATTCAATGTTTAAAATAAAAAATAATGTTGTACATCGGCCTCCACCGGTATTCGACAGTGTAGATGAATGTGATGAACATCGGCCTCCACCAGTATTCAATGTTAAAAATGAATGCAATGAATATCGGCCTCCACTGGTATTCAGTATTATAGATGAATGCGATGAACGTTGGCTTCCACCAGTATTCGACATTGTAGATGAATGTGATGAACGTCAACCTTCACCGGTATTTGACATTGCAAGTGAATGATGCTAAACATCAGCCTCCACTGGTATTCAACATTGTAAATGAATAATGATGATGTTGAACGTCAGCCTGCTCTGGTATGTGACATTATAAATAAATATTATAATTAAGCGTCGGCCTCCACTGGTATTCGACGCTATTGATGAATCATGCTGAATGTCGGCCTCTACTAGTATTCGACATTGTAAGTGAATAATGATGAATGTTAGCCTCCAACGATATTTGACATTTAAAATAAAAAATAATGTTAAACGTTGGCCTCCACCGGTATTCGACGTTGTAGATAAATAATGAAGTTGAACATCTCAGTGTTGGGGGAAGTAAATATGACAGCCCTCTAGGCAATTGTAAAACGTAATAGGTTTTGACTGTGAGTGTCATTCTCTTTTGGTCTTTAAGGTGGAACAAATATCCTTGGTTTAGGTGTCATCCTCAACTTTTAGTCTTCTTTGTATGATAAGTACCCTCCTTTGCTCGGGGGGAGCAATAGTGTTGCTTGATACATTTTGGTTTAAGTGGAATCTTTGTATTCATATGTCCGATGTTAGCTCGCCATATTTTCTTTTGGAAAGATTGAGCTAGCTGATAAATAAGGCTCTTTTTGGAACCTTGTTATAACCTGCATCCACAGAAAAACCATTAGTTATGTGAAACTGATCTGTTTGATTTCTTCTGGTCACTTTGCTCCTTATCTTGACAGCTTCAAATATTTGCTCAGTACTCTGAGTCATGGTAGAGAGAAGACAAAATTAAAATAATTTTAGAAAAATAGTAAATATTTTGGAAGGTAAAACTGATAAAACAATTTTTAAGAAAAATCTCTACCAAGATTTTCATGACATGACAAAACGAATGTCCTCTACTTCTTAATTTTATATGACAATCGATCTTTTGGAAACTAGAGATTCTATGGAGTTCTATTGTAGTTAGAGAATGAGGTTTTACTGAATTTATTGATGGTATTTTATGAAGTTTTGAGGCTTTCCTCAAAATTTCTACCCTAGTTACGACTTTCAAATAAGTTAATATTGTCGATAGGCGAAATTGTGTCTTCGTAGAATTTTTGAGTTCCTTCTCAAAAGTTCTGCCCCAGTCATGTATCCTATGTAACTTCAAATTTGTCTTCACGAGGATATTCATTTTTTGTGACTTTTGGGGATCCTCCCAAAAATTCTTCCCCAGTTACCATCATAAAGGGAAATGGAAGACTCTCGGGGAATTTGACTGAGGCAGTATGGCACCTACGTATCCCGTTGAGGTATGAATTTGGATTAAACGTAGTTCAAGTTACAAATAAAAGAAATTGGAAACTTTTAAAATATATGATTGAGGATGATATTGGACGCCTATGTATCCCATCCTGGGAATTCAGGTCATAATGTAGTTCATAATACAATGAAGAAAAATTGAATTTTCCAATAATGTGACCGAAGCCGATATTGGCCGCCTACATATCCCACCATCGGAATTCAGTCATTACTTAGTTCACCGTACATGGAAATATTTTCTAAACTAGCACAATCTTATGGTTGAATTTACAAGAAAAGTATGCGATTACAAGTAAAAAATGAAAAGAAACATTGATTCTTCAAGCGTAATATCTCTTGACAGCATCCGAGTTGATAGCTTTCGCCCACTCTTGGCCGTCCATTTCTGCTAGAATTAAAGAGCCTCCTGACAGGACTTTGTGAACAACACATGGACCTTGCAAATTTGGTGCAAGCTTCCCTTTGTATTCATCTTGATGGGGAAAATGCGCTTTAATACCAATTGGCCTACTTCAAAGATTTGAGCTCTTACATTTTTATTGAAAGCACGAGCCATTCTCTTCTAGTATAACTGGACATGACATGCAGCATTCAACCTCTTCTCATCGATCATCGCCAATTGTTCTAGCTGGTTGCGAACCCATTCTACATTACTCAATTTTGCTTCTTGGATGATCCTCAACGAAGGTATTTCAACGTCAGCTGGTTTAACTGCTTCTGTACCATATACCAACAAGTAAGGAGTTGCCTCAGTTGAAGTTTGAATTGTTGTGTGGTAACCCAAAAGAGCATAAGACAACTTCTCGTGCCAGGATCTATCTGTGCCAATCATCTTCCTCAATATTCTCTTGATATTTTTGTTGGCAGCTTCTACTACTCCATTAATTTGAGGGCAATATGCAATTGAATTACGGTGAGAGATCTTGAATTTCTCTCATATTTTCAGATGGCTATTCAAATTTGCCCCGTTATCCGTGATGATGGACTTTGGTACTCCAAATCGACATATCAAGTTGTAGCGAATATGTATGAACTTGATCTTTCTGAATTTCTTAGCAAAATCTTCTCTGGGTGCTGTATCATTGATTCTATGGTAGCAAGTGCATCAACAAACTCATTATGTACTCTAGGAATATGTATGAACTTGATCTTTCTGAATTTCTTATCCAACCTTTGTACTAGTTGCACGTAAGGTAGGATCTTAGAATTCTTCATGGCCCACTCTTCTTGAACCTTATGAATCAATAAGTCTAAATTGAAGATTACTAGTAACTCATGAATATCCACATCGAGAGCCATTTTGAGACCAAAAATGCATGCTTCATATTCTGCCATGTTACTGGTGCATGGGAATCGAAGTTTGGCAGTTATCGGATATTGTTGTCTAGAATCCGACACTAGCACCGATTCTATGCCAAAACCTTTGAAATTCACCACTCCATCGAAGAATATTCTCTAGCTAGGATACGACTCTACAATGTCTTCTCCTACAAGTAATATTTATTCATTAGGGAAATACATCTTCAACGGTTCATACTACTTATCAACAAGGTTCTATGCTATATGGTCAGCCAAAGCTTGCCCCTTGACTTCTTTCTATGTCATATACACTATGTTAAACTCACTTAAAATCATTTTCCACTTCGCTAGCTTGCCCGTCGACATTGGCTTCTGGAAGATATACTTTAAAGGGTCCATTCTTAAGATGAGTTGCATGGTGTAAGCTGAAAGATAATGTCTCAACTTCTGGCAAACCCATGTCAAAGTACAACATGTTCTTTCCAAAAGAGTGTAACGGGCCTCATAGGATGTGAACTTTTAGCTCAAATAGTATATCACTCACTCTTTCTTTCCGGCGTCATCATGTTGCCCTAGTACACATCCAAAAGCATTATCTGACACAGACAAATACAACAATAGGGGGCTTCCTTCTCTTCTCGGTACCAATATTGACAGATTAATAGATAATTCTTGATGGTATCAAATGCTTTCTAACACTCTTCAGTCCATTTAGTCGAGACATCTTTTCTTAACAATTTGAAAATGGGTTCGCAGATGACTGTCAATTAGGCTATGAATCGACTGATGTAGTTTAGCCTTCCCAGAAAACTCATCACATCTTTCGTAATCTTCAATGGAGGTAGCTCTTGAATAGCCTTAATTTTAGAAGGATCCAATTCAATACCCCATCTACTAACTATGAAACCCAAAAGCTTTCTGGCTGGGACCCCAAATGCACACTTGGCAGGATTCAACTTCAAACTATAGTTGCACATCAAGTTAAAAAACTTCTTCAGGTGGGTCAGAGGATCCAAACTCTCGCGAGACTTGATGATGACATCATCTATATACACCTCAATCTCCTTGTGGATCATATCATGGAATATGGTTGTCACGACTCTCATATAAGTGGCGCCAACATTTTTGAGGCCAAATGACATCACCCGATAGTGGTATACCCCCAGGGTGTAATAGAGGATTTTTTTTCGCATCTTTCTCATCCATCAAGATCTGATGATATCTAGTAAAATAATCCATGAATGACTATATCTCATACTTGGCACAGTTATCAATGAGGATATGGATGTTGGGCAACGGAAAATTATCTTTGGGACTATCTTTGTTAAGATCCCTGTAATCGACGCATATCCTGATCTTTCCATCCTTCTTCCGAACTGGGACAATATTGTCAAACCATGTAGGATATTTGTTCACCTCTATGACCTTAGCCTGAATCTGCTGATCTTGGCAAATTTATATGCCCAAGTGATACTCAAATGTGTCATTTTGCCTTGTTTATCTATCGATGTTTGTACATTCTCATGTGAATTGTAATAAAATGTGAATTTATACTAACCAACATGATTAGCGTTGTTTTGCAGGAAAAATATAAAGTTATGAAGCTAAGATGCATGTTGGGAGAGATCGGGATTGGACTCGGAAGCTAGCAAGGGAAAAAGCACAAGGAAAGCACGAATTAAAGGGGCTCCGCGATGGAGCCGTGTCACGCTGCCATCGCGGATGCATTCTGCCTAGATGCTAAAATTATTCCCAATTCTAGTGAAGGTGCGCGTTGGGGCCGTGGCACGTTGGCCTAGCCCCACGTTTCACACCATGCCACATTGGGCCTTAATACCTGGACGACCGGATTCCAGTGAGGGTCCGCGTTGGTGGCGTGTCACGGAGGCAGTGCTCCGCGATGCACTCCGTGACACGTTGCTTGTTATTCCGGGAAAAATTCCCACTAGTATAAATAGAACACTTAGGTTCATTTTTAATTATTCTGACTTGGTGGAGCAAGAACGTGGGTTACAGGCAGTTGAGGGGACGAAAATCTCAGGGTTTTTCTCTATCTCCTTCTTCTTTATTTCAATTGCTTGTATGATTAACACTCATTTAACGATGTTTAATCCACAAATGAGTGGCTAAATTCCCTTCTTGCTGAGGTTAAGAACATTGTATTGAAATGTGATTATTGATAAATTGGTTTTCATCTTTTATTCCATGGTTGTTCTATTGATTCTTGTTCTTACTGCGTTAATGTGTGGCCAACGTTAATGTATATCTAAAAAGTCCGATTTCACTCGAGAGAGCAAGAAATTGGAAAGTCGTGAATTGATAGGATATAATCTTTTCTTAGTTTGGGAAAATTGAGAATTGATTTACCTTCAGGATAGAGATATACCTGAAAGTCGTATTAGTCAATTAAGGAATCGGTTTTGTATGGCTAGAACATGAATTTCGTTTTATTATAGAAATGTAGGTGGAAGGTTCATGATTCTTAAGTTGGGTTAAATACGAGAGTTTTAATCCATAGGTAATAATTCTTGACTAGCAACCGGAGGAAAGATTAACCAAATTGTATCGATAGTTTATTTCTCTACATATTCATTTTAGCCTCAGCATGCTCATACTTATAGTTCAGACTCAAATTGTATATTCGTTTTAGACTTAGTATAAAATTAGGAAACAAAATATCAAAATATTCTTCGCACTGTTGTCTGCAGTTTAGAGTTAAAGTTTATTGACACTTGATTAGATTGATACCTTAGTCCAGTCCCTGTGGGATCGATACTTGGCTTACTTGAGTCACTTTACTACTTGTTCGACCACGTGCACTTGCGTGTAGTTATACCAAACAATCCGAACAAGTTTTTGGCGCCGTTGCCAGGGATTGGCAATTGGTAAATTTTTCTTAAGTGTTAGTTTACTATTTCTTCTTAGTGTTGACAACTTGGTCTTAGCCTGTATTTTGCAGATACTAATTTCTGTTGAACACTGGCAAGAGACAAGGAGCTGGTGGACTCATATATAGAGCCAGAAAGACAATTTCCTCGTCAAAGGAGAGAAGCTCTAGAGAAAAATCTGCAGTTACTCAGACAAACAATCTTGGAGAAACAACAGAATCCACCAGTTGTAAGGGCAATGTTAGTGCCCGAGGAAATGGCAGCTAGACCGGTTCGCGAGGTGGCAATCCCACATGCTAACAATGTCACATCTAGCATCCGCAAACCTGAGCCAGGAGGGAGGTTCGAGCTTAAACAAAACATGGTGCAATTGCTGCACACCAGCGGGCAATTCACAGGTCTCCCTTATGAGGATCCACAGCAACATATTCAAAATTTTTTGGAGATAAGTGACACTTACATCCCCGCTGGAGTGTCATCAGATTATGTCAGGCTTACATTGTTCCCATTTTCACTTTTGGGAGAAGGTAAGAGGTGGTTGAAAGCTGAGCCACCTAATTCCATCACCACGTGGGATGATCTTGCAAAGAAATTCTTGATACGGTTCTTTCCATCCGCTAAAACAGCAAGACTTAGAAGTCAAATTCTAAGTTTTAAATAGAGAGAGGGAGAGAATATGTATCAGGCTTGGGAGAGATTCAAATCTATGTTGCGGGATTGTCCTCATCATCACCAATCCAATGATGTGCTGGTGCATACTTTCATAGAGGGTTTGGAACCCCACACAAAAATCTTGCTAGACTCAGCAGCTGGGGGACAAGCATTGGAGAAAACTTATGAGGAGCTGTATACCTTGTTAAATTGTATGTCGCAGGGAAATCCGGAGTGGAATGCGTATTCGTCAAGAGGAGGAACAAGGAAAGAAGCAGGAGTCCTAGAAGTGGATGGTTTTACAGCTATTGCTGCACAGATAGCTGTGTTACAAAATCAACTCAACACCCACTTCAGTAACATGAGCATGAACCAGACTCAAGCCCCAATGAATGTAGTGCAGCAGATTTGGTGTGAAGTGTGCGGGAGTAGTGAACACTCAACTGAGTGTTGTGGAGCAAATCCTGATTCGGTAAACTTTGTTGGAAATGTACAGAGAAAGAACCACCTACAGTATGGCAACAACTACAATTCCAACTGGAGGAATCACCCGAATTTCTCTTGGGGTAGCAATAACCATCAAGGGCAAAGTTCGAGTCAAGGGGCGCAGATAAATCAAGGAGGACAGCAGAACTATCAGTCACAATACAGAAGTAATAATGCACCTCCTCCGCCACCATCACCCAGCATTGAGGAGATGTTCAAGACAATGATAGCTAACTAAGCTCAATTGCAGGCTGATTATGTGAAATTGGCAGCCGAGGTAAAAAACAATCAGTTAGCTACCAAGGCGCTGGAGTATCAGTTTGGGCAATTTGCTGGAGCCCAAAACACTAGGCCTAGAGGAGGACTTCCGAGTGACACTGATCTCAACCCCAAGAAAGTGAATCCAGTGACCACAAGGAGTGGGTTACAACTTAAAGATGTGGAACCAGAAAGACCGCCTCAACAGTCGGGAGCAGTAGAAACTGAGAGGGAGCAAAGTGATGAGAGGGGGAAGAAAAAGAAAGCTGAACCAGAAAGACCACCACCCCCGTTCCCTCAGAGATTAAAGAAACACAAGGAGGAGGCGTGTTTCAAAAAGTTCATGGAGGTGCCTAAATAGGTACACATTAACTTACCTCTTGTTGATGTTTTGCAGGAAGTGCCGAAGTACGCAAGTATATTAAGGACATCGTGGTGAACAAAAGCAGGTTAACTGAGTACGCTACTGTGGCTCTTACGGAGGAGTGCACTTCACGGATACAAAACAGGTTGCCTACAAAGCTCAAGGACCCTGGGAGCTTTACAATACAAATTACAATTGGGTAGAGTATCCGAGCTCGTGGATTATGTGATTTGGGAGCGAGCATTAACTTGATGCCGACATCGGTATTCAAGAAGTTGGGGCTAGGGAGTCCTAGACCATCAACAGTGATCTTGCAACTAGCAGATCATTCCTTGGCAAGACCTGATGGCATTGTGGAGGATGTGCTGGTGCAAGTGGGCTCCCTCATCTTCCCGATAGACTTCGTTGTGCTGGACTTCGAGCCAGATACGGAAGTCCTATTTATTTTGGGAAGTCCTTTCTTGGCTACCGGGAAAGCACTTATTGATGTAGCTGCAGGGCAGCTAACTATGCGGGCACATAACAAGATGGAGGTGTTTGATGCATACAGGGCCACCAAGCTCCCGGCTTTGTATGAGGAACTCTTGGTGATCAACATGATTAATCGAGCTGATGTTGTCTAGAGCGTTGAGTCACGGGAGTTATTGGGGAAACCACCGGAGCAATGCAAGCATTATTGGGGTGAGGACGGTGGTCGAGAGAAAACATCTGTCACCCTAGAGGATGACTGAGCTTAATGACGTCGAGCCACGACGGTAAACTAGGCGCTGCACGGGAGGCAACCCGTGAAATTTTTGTAAAATGTGTATAGGTTTCGTAGAAAAGAAAGAAAAAAAAATGAGAAAAATAAAAAAAATAATAAAAACAAAAAAATTGTATTTTATGTGAAACCTATAAATTCTAACCAATTTCTTGTTGTGAGATGAATTTTAGGTTGAACGGAGGGTAAAAATGCAAAGGATCGCAATGGAAAAATCGAGGTAAGAAAAATAATAAAAAGTGGCAAAACAGTGAGCCTAAGCGATGGCTCCGTGTCACGGAGGGAGTGCTCCGCGTTACCCTCCGTGACACGTTGAAGTGTAATCTGGAATTTTTGAAAAATTCCAGAGTACTGGCGCGATGGCTCCATTTCACGGAGGGCATGCTCCGCGTTACCCTCCGTGACACGTTGAAGGCAATTTCGCCACGGGTCACACCGGGTCGCCGGGTGACCCGCGTGAAAAACCTCCTTTCAAACCACGAAAACACTCATTTTTCCCATTTTTTCACTCCCCTCCGTGACAAACAACCCAAAACCCCCCTTCCCCAATGTGACACGTACTAGGAGCTAAAATTTGTCAACTTTTCTTTGATATCATCGAATTGAAGGTATGTTTGTTAACTTCATCTCATTTCTTGTCTTATTTTTCCGATTTTGAGCATAGAAAGTGAGGAAAACTTGCCCTAAGTGTAAATTGAGCATGAATTCACATAAATTATTGTTGATTGATGTTCATAGTATTGTTGTGATGGTATGAATTCGATAAATACATGTTTGATTGAAATTCTTGCGAAATTGTGGCTAGGGTTAGAATTCAAATATGAAGAAGTTAAAATTGAGTTGAAATGTGATATTATTCTTGGTTTGTGCATGTTGGGTGAGGAACATTATGTTGTGCTTAACGTAAGGCGATTAAGGCGCGACGGATTGTCGGGTTAATGAAATTGTTGAAATTGCATAGAAATTGAGGGAATTGTATCGGTTTTGTCGATAGAAATGTTTGCTAAGTGCTATGTGATGAAATGTGAGCGATGGTAATGTTGTGGTTAGCTGTACGAAGTCTGAGTAGTACAAAAGAATTTATACCGTCGAATTCTCTGAATGCACGAGGCATATTTGTTATGTTTTGTTTTTTTGCAAATTGGAAATAAGTATGATCTTGCCATAATGTTGTGATTGTGGCTAAAGACTAAGTGTGGGGTGGCCTAGCTTGACCCAACCTTAGTCGAAGCTAATTTTAATTGAATTACATTGGACCTGTCTGTTTGGTTTGACAGAAACAATGGCAAGCAGGCAAGATAAAGGGAAGGGCGCATCAACATCAGGCGCCGGAAAGAAAAGAATTAGACTGGGAACAGCAGTCCCAGCAGCACCAGCGGTTCCGCGTGGCCAACGCCGTCAATACAGAACCCGATGGGTGACAGAGGAGGGGAAGAAATGGTACGCAAAGCATAAGGAAAGCAAATACTTTCCCGAGGAACACATTGCTAGGGAACCATTGGCACAGGAATTCCCTAGGATTGTCCACAAGATTGAGGCAGCCGGGCTGAATTTTATCTTTGACGAGGCCAAGGAGTGCAATCTACACCTAATTCGGGAATTCTACACCAACTGGAACCCGACACTCAGAAGTCACACCATAAAGATAAGGGGGCAGATAGTCACTTTTGAGCCCCATCACCTTAATGCCATCTTGGGGGTGCGGGACACAGACGCCCATGTGCTTCGGCAGCTGAATATCACTCCACCATATGCGGACATCAGCCGCACTTTGTGTGGAGCCCGGTCTACAGCGCGGTGGAGCAGGCATAAGGAGAGGGGCTACCATCAGACATTGCCCTACTCACAGATGAACAGGGAAGCCAGGATATGGCTTAAAATTGTTTGTTCCTGCCTGATCCCGGGGGTGCATATGAAAGATGTCACCCAGGATCGTGTGTGCTTGGTATACGCTCTGATGAAAGGACTGGAGATCAACGTTGGGGTGGTGATCATCTCCGCCATGAAGAGAGCCCGTTTGCATCAAGGGCACATGTACGGGTTTGGTGGCTTACTGACCACGTTCCTGAGGGGCCTATATGTTGAGGAGGAGGCCCTTGACTACATCCCGTAGATGGAGAGGCGGGCCTTAGATGTCACTAAAACTAAGGCACCCGACACCACTCACGAGCCAGTTCTCACATTAGCCGAACGACATGCTCGAGATGATCAGTACATGGCTCGCATGTTCGGGATGTAGATACTCCAGCTGCGCATAGGCGGGAGGCCGGCAACAGAAGATGAGCTGTGGCAGCTCGAGCTAGACTACCCTTTTGGCGAAAATGCCAGGGCTCTATGCCGAGTGGGGCCAGCTTTTATGGAGTCCACTGATGATGATGTCCCCATAGATGAGGAGACACATCGTGATGACTCCGATGTGGAGTCAGATGATGACGACGGGGGCGATTCAGACATCGATGATGAGGCAGCAACACCTGACAAAGAAGTGGAATACTTTGATTGATCAGGGAGTTTCACCACCTACTTTCGTACTATGCTGAATTTTGTGAACACTGGGGATAGTGTTCGATTTAAGTGTGGGGTGGGAGTAGTTAGGTGTTGGTTGCTGTTGTCATTAATGTCTCTGTTCTGTTGTTGTGCTTGGAAAAACTTGTGACCCTGTGATTTTTTTGTGTGTATGTCTGTATTGTAATTAATGTGAAGCTGTTGTGTGTTGTTGAATGTTGTTAGCTGGTTGTGTAAATATGTTTTATCGAAATTATCGATATTTTTAAAATTTTCATGAATTTTTTAATTTTTGGGTTTCTCGGCGTTTGTTTTTGATTCTTTTATCGAGAATAGTCCCATTGAACCGAAGTCGTAATTAGTGACCGTTCCCTATGATGGATGGATGACGACAGTCTTAAGGGAAATGTAGTCGTTAGGAGTAGATTTCTTTTGTTCTTTTTTTGTTTTTTTCTTTTGTTTGTTTGTATCCCAAAACCTGTCGTTACTTTATGCTGGCGAAATTTTGGTTGCGTGTTGTACATGATATTTGAAATGCAAAGGTGATTCGGAGGAAATCATGCAACTTTGTAAATATATTGCGATGCCTAGGCCATAGAGTTTGACTCGGGCTGATTGAGGCTTAATGTTTGAATTCTTGTAATTAGCTGATTGAAGAGTCGGTGAATATGTCTTGAGTTGAGCATGTGAAATGAGTGTATGGTGAGGTTTCGTTTCTTCCATGCTATTGTGAAGTGTCTAGAACTTACCTGGTGTGTGTACAAAATGAAATGAAGGATGTGTAGTGTAGGAAAGGATGTAGGCATTTCTTTGCTTTAACCGAAAGTTTTTTTTTTCATTATCGTACCTACCTTGAATGCACACCCTAGTTAGCCCATTGAGCCTTTCGCCTATATTTTTTCTTTTGTCAAAAAGGTGTAAACCGAGCTTAACCCCTTCTTTTCATTATCCGCGAATTTGATCCAAAACTCTTAAGCGCTCAAGAAAAAAATAATTTTTCCCACAGCGCCAGGGAGTGAGAATTTTGAAAAGAAAAGAAAAAGCAGAGTGATGGAAGGAAAGAAAAGGTCGAAGGTGCACTGGTATAAATTAAATATAAGGAAGACGTATAACTACTCTTTGTTATTAAGTCAAGTGTGCTTAAAGATATGGGGTCAAAAATAAAGACAGACTTCAAGAATGGGAGGATGAAGGAAGAAAAAAAAAATGCCCATAAGGTTGATGGGACGTATTGAAAAAGCGCTTAAGGAGGCTAGTTTATATTATTGGTTAGCCCAGTATTTGCTAGTTCCGTAGCCTACACTACAACCCATTAAGTCCTACGTGATCTTACATCACGCGTCCTTATATTAGTGGAGTAATACACTAAAGGCAAGCTTATGATTCATGACATGATGCATATGAATTCTTTTGGGAGAGAGAGCGAAATCTTGTTTATTTGCCCCTGCATGTAGTGTCTTTGAGTTCATGTGATTAAAAAGGGGAACATTCTCTTGCGTTGTGAGGGCACATGCTCGACGAGAGATTGAATTCATGTCGGATATCTTTATCAGCTGATTTGCATGAGTTTGCTGATATCGAAAGTCGATTCTTGAGTCTAGGAGGTCTTAATGTGTTGGAGGTCATTGTATTGATAAGACTATGCATGTTTTCATGATGATTTGCTATATTAAATAATCGGTATGACCGTAGCTTGAATTGTCGAGCCAAAGTAATCAGGATGGGGTGTCAATTGCATGAGGTGTAAGATTATTGTTCGGGGACGAACAAGGATTTAAGTGTGGGGTAAGTGATTTTGGGCAAATTTATATGCCCAAGTGATACTCAAATGTGTCATTTTGCCTTGTTTATCTATCGATGTTTGTACATTCTCATGTGAATTGTAATAAAATGTGAATTTATACTAACCAACATGATTAGTGTTGTTTTGCAGGAAAAATATAAAGTTATGGAGCTAAGATGCATGTTGGGAGAGATCGGGATTGGACTCGGAAGCTAGCAAGGGAAAAAGCACAAGGAAAGCACGAATTAAAAGGGCTCCGCGATGGAGTCGTGTCACGCTGCCATCGCGGATGCATTTTGCCTGGATGCTGAAATTTTGCCCAATTCCAGTGAAGGTGCGCGTTGGGGCCGTGGCACGTTGGCCTAGCCCTGCATTGCACGTCGTGCCACGTTGGGCCTTAATACCTGGACGACCGGATTCCAGTGAGGGTCCGTGTTGGTGGCGTGTCATGGAGGCAGTGCTCCGCGATGCACTCCGTGACACGTTGCTTGCTATTCCGGGAAAAATTCCCACTAGTATAAATAGAACACTTAGGTTCATTTTTAATTATTTTGACTTGGTGGAGCAAGAACGTGGGTGACGGGCAGTTGGGGGGACGAAAATCTTAGGGTTTTTCTCTATCTCCTTCTTCTTTATTTCAATTGCTTGTATGATTAACACTCATTTAACGATGTTTAATCCACAAATGAGTGGCTAAATTCCCTTCTTGCTGAGGTTAAGAACATTGTATTGAAATGTGATTATTGATAAATTGGTTTTCATCTTTTCTTCCATGGTTGTTCTATTGATTCTTGTTCTTACTGCGTTAATGTATATCTAAAAAGTCCGGTTTCACTCGAGGGAGCAAGAAATTGGAAAGTCATGAATTGATAGGATATGATCTTTTCTTAGTTTGGGAAAATTGAGAATTGATTTACCTTCAGGATAGAGATATACCTGAAAGTCGTATTAGTCAATTAAGGAATCAGTTTTGTATGGCTAGAACATGAATTTCGTTTTATCACAGAAATGTAGGTGGAAGGTTCATGATTCTTAAGTTGGGTTAAATACGAGAGTTTTAATCCATAGGCAATAATTCTTGACTAGCAACCGGAGGAAAGATTAACCAAATTGTATCGATAGTTTATTTCTCTACATGTTCATTTTAGCCTCAGCATGCTCATACTTATAGTTCAGACTCAAATTGTATATTTGTTTTAGACTTAGTATAAAATTAGGAAACAAAATATCAAAATCTTCTTCGCACTATTGTTTGCAGTTTAGAGTTAAAGTTTATTGACACTTGATTAGATTGATACCTTAGTCCAGTCCCTGTGGGATCGATACTTGGCTTACTTGAGTCACTTTACTACTTGTTCGACCACGTGCACTTGCGTGTAGTTATACCAAACAGTCCGAACATCTGCTTCGTTACTTCTTCTTTGATTCCCAAGCTCAAATCTAGCTTGAAGAGTCTTCTACTTCACCGGACTAAATTCTGGGTTGATTGGCAATTTATGAGCAATAATATCTATGCTCAACCCCGACATGTCATCATAAGACCAAGCAAATATGTTGATGTTCTCTTTGAGAAAGTTAATCAACTCTTTTTTTTGCGACGTCATTAGGTGAATACTGATTCTAGTCTGTTGGACTTGGTCCTCCTCTACCAAATTCATAGTCTCGGTTTCATCAAGGTTGGGATTTTCCTTATCATCAAACTATTTTAAATCCTCTGTAATGTGTTCTGGTGCCTTGGATTCCTCATCATATTCCTTGATCTCATCATTATCAGATTCATCTTGTTCGATGGGATCATGACATGTCACGACGTTGGTAGGTTTAAAATTGTTTTTACTGTGTACAAAATACACCATATTGTTAGATAACAAAGAATTTAAAATATAAGAAGTTGAGTAAATAACAAAATTTAAGATGATATAAGGCTTTTCATTAAATATTAAGCATTACAAATCTGGCATAAGCCTTTTCCTTTGAAAAACATCATAGTAAAACAAAACATTGAGAAAAAAAAGCATAAAAGGTGGGTTTGGGCCTCATTCGAACCACACTAATTTTGACAGCATTAAGATTTTTCTTCTCTACCTAGATAAAAGAGGAGTCGATGTCCAATTCTTTAGAGATTCTATGGGTCCTGCATCCTGTATAGTTGATGTAGATGCGCCTTCCTCCAGGATTGCTGCACAATCTTCCTCAACAAGCAATCTTCCTATCCCTTTACCCATATCTTCTTCCTTATATTTTTAGGCAGTGGTAAGAAATGATTAGTACAAAGCTGGGATTGGTTAAGGGAGAATCCTGATTGGCCTCCACTTCTCGACAACATCCTCCAACTCTATCTCGATCGGGACATAACCCAGACCAAAACGGAACATTTTTTGGGGAATCGGGACAGGCTCAACAATGCCATCCAAATTTTTCCTAACCTATACTCGGGTTCAAACACATTTCTCAACATAGTGGTGGCGAGCATCTTGTATATCATTGGCATTGGAGTTTGTGTTGTGGTATCTTCATATGTAATATTGACTCTCTCTACTACGTGAAAGTCCATGCCTTTGGGCATTTCCTTAATGAAAGGAATAGAAAAATCTGGGTAGCTAGAACTACTACCCTCTCTGTGAATGAGAACCTCGTGATACTCCCAGATAAACTTCAATTTCTGATGCAAAGTGGATTGTACGGCTCCAGTTATGTGAATCCAAGGCCTTCCCGGTAGAAAATCATAGCTTGTCTCTATATTCATCACTTGGAACTCGGTAACAAACTCTGCCCGATCCTATCTAGATGTTTAAGTCTACCTCACTAAAAGTTCCGCTTTGGGTGCCATTGAACGCTCTCACATTTGTTCTACTTTGATGAATCTTCCTGATGTCATAGTTTAATTACATGATAGTTTCCAATGTACAAATATTGAGTCCTAAATTGTCATCAATCAGTACTCGAGCCATAAATTTATCTTTACGTTTGATGGTAACGTGTAGAGCTCAATTATTCATCACCCTATCAAAAGGAAATTCTTCTTTGTGAAAGGAGATCTGATGATCCCCAACGACACGACCTACCATTACAACAAAATTCTCGTTTCTTGTCCCTTTTGGTACATAAGCTTCATCAAGAACCTTTAGTAGTGCCTAGCGATGGTGTTGTGAACTCATCAGCACTGCCCACACAAATACCTGAGTTGGCGTCGTTTTCAAATGTTCAACAATGGAGTTCTCCTTCAATTGTATTCGACGCCAAAATTCCTCAGCCTCACCTTTTATGATCAGCCTCTTCTGGGTTTCTTTGCATCGCCCTCCTTGGGATAATTCTTCTGGGATATAGCACCTCTTATAGTGTGTCATTCCCTACGCTGCAGTAGCTTGTACGACAAATTTCAACTTTACAATATTAGGGCTTCTTTTATTCACTGGGGCAAAGACTTGGTGAGGTACGGTCATCACCACAAATTCTGGCTTCTTACTGATACTGGGGGCAGCCATTGCCTGCTCTAAAGTGCTGAGATTGGTCTAGACCAAAGCCTTAATTATCTTCCAATCCTCATATTTCTCTAACATATGCACATTAGCTCCTCCCTAGTTAGGCGAAGGATTGTTCTTGACATTTGGAGCTGCTGTTTGAACGGTGATGACCTTCTGGTCGATCAAATCTTGAATTTTATGCTTTATATTGATACATTCCTCCGTACTATGTCCTCGCACCTCCAGAATGATAGGAGTAGTGCTGGTTGGCTCTGTAGAACCTAGAGGTCGTGTTCATAAACTTGGGATTAATACGCTGTATCAGGCCTGCTGCCTTTATTCAAATAGATGTGTTCGACTCTCTACTAGAGGATTAAAGGTTCGAAGAGGTCTTTTTTTTTGGGGTTTGAGAGGAATGGGTTACAGGTGTTTGGACAATTCTGGGGGGTATTATGGTGTGATGAGGTAGTGGCTCGATTATAATTTTAAGGGTTTTGGTGAATGGGCGTTGGTGCTTGGTAGTTGGGTGGGAAAGTAAAGTATGTTTGAGGAGGTGGTTGAGAATTTGGATGAGCATAAAAGATGGGGTAGGGACTATATGGAGCTAGGGGATGGTTATTTAGTGCGGAGAATCGATTGGCGTATCTGATAGTAGAGATGGATCCAAAGCTTCCCCTAGATCGTGATGCAGGACTGTAGGAGATTGAAGACATGTCCTCTTTCTTCTATCGAGCAAAACCTGTTCCATTCGCCTGTGTTGCTTTGTTGGAAATCTTCCTGGTCTTGAGACCATCCTAGATCTCTTCCCCTATTTTGACCAATTCAGAAAATTTATGACCAATCATAGTCAACATTATTTCATAATACTCAGGCTCTTGCATCCAAATGAAGACGTCAACAATCTCTTTCCATTGACTTCTGCTTAAGCTTCTTAAGAGAGTACCGAACAAGCATGACTTCTATATTAAACTAAAACCTTTCTACGAAATCCTTAGCCAAAGCTCTCCAACTCGGCCACTGCTTTAGTTCTTGCATGGTAAACTATTCCAAGGAATCCCCACTCAAGTTACGACTGAAGAGTCTCATTATCAATGCCTCATTCCTTCCAACCCTAATGAGCTTGTCATAGTAAGATTGTAAGTGAGCCAAGGGATTTCCTACTCCATTGAAAGTGTTAAACTTTGGCACTTTATACCCTCTCTGGCAGAGTCCAGATCGGGGTGCATGCAGAGATCATCATAGTCTAGGACAACTGGGTCATGGGAGACATGAAAATCTTTCATGGCCTTCGAGAGCATCTCCTTCAGAACCCTTAGCTCTTGCTCTCTCTTTTCCTTCTTTTCTCTCCACTCCCATTCCTTCTCTATGTAATTATCCAACTATGGTTGTGCGATGGGGGTTGGGTATGGTTCAGTAGTTGTATGGACTTGGAAAGTGGTTGCTAGTGGAACATAAGAACTGGTGATAGCGGGATGATTTTGGATGGCAGGATTTGGAGGATTTGGCTGATTGTGGGTAGTAGGTGGGTTTTGGGAAAAAGTTAATGGCGTATGGTGGATAGGAGGAAAAGTTTGAGAATGGATGGTATGCGGTATATTAATTTGGTTGGTTGGGGGTGGAGTCTGGTAAGAGGTGTTGGGATCGGTTGTAGTTAGATTAATGGTAGTGGTTTTGGGAGTGGAAGTAGTGGAACAGTGGGGAATGATAGGAAATGCTCAAGTACGAGTGAGCTTAGAGACAGGAAGTGGGGTGGCGGCCCCCTTGTGTTGAGGGGAGGTACATTTGTAGCAATGGCCAGATTAGTCAAATCCGAGTTTTGTTGCATTTCGACTCTCATGTCTACTATCTATTGCATCAGTTGTGCGATCATCTCACTCTGATCATTGGGATCCCTAACAGCTACATCTGTCAAACCGGTTTCTTCGATATCATTGTGACCATCAATTTCACTCTTTCCTTTTTTTGAGGCGGAGACGGGAAGGGATAATATGACTGCTTTCAATCGAGTGAAATAAGGATGTTCTGCCAGCTTTGTCAACATAGATCAGTTTCTGTACCTATTTACAAGAATAACTCAAAGGTATACATTTTAGTCTTACATTCATAGTAAGTGATGCAAATAAATGACACATAATAAACAAGCAATTCTTATTTATAAAAGATGAATTAATCCACTAGAGGAATTATTTTAGATAGTGAAGGGGGGACTCAAACAGACAGGATTTTACCTATTGATTTTTCTTTGAGTGATTTCAGGAAGGTTGACTTGCGTTGAGTTTTCCTTGTGCAAACATGTCATCTCTTTAGCTGCTTCTCTTGACAGGCTCTAGCATAGCTGAATCTGTTGAAGTCCTTTTCGGAGAGGGGAAATAAAAGATTTAAAGATAGGGACCGAGTGTTAAGTAGACTGCCTACGTATCCCACCCTTGGGAATTCAATCCCAATGTAGTTCGATTATAGGAAAATCTTAAAATACCCTTCCCAAAAGCTAACAAAAAGACCAGGCTCAATATGAGCTTCCTACGTACCCTCCATGGGCTTCGGTTCTGGCGTAATTCTAAATTACAAGGAAATAAGATAATATAAAACAAGATTGTTGGAGCAATGCAAAATGTAAGATTAACTTCTACCCAAAAAGATGATCTTCTCAGATCATGATCTTCTAACTGATGTGTTCGGCTCCTTCTGTCCTTATTTCAGTAGCAGTTTGGAGGGAGTATGATCGAAGTGTCTCCTACATGAATCAGATGCTCCAAATCAAATTTGAACATGCAACACTCATTTATGTCATGACGTAACATCCCTGAATGGTAATGGCATTCCTTGACAGTTTCCCGTATTCTCAAAAGTCTTTTCCTTCTTCGCCCAATGGGATGAATTAGCTGAGCATCTATCAACTTTTGAAAGATAATGTAGTAGGGTTCTTCAAAAGCTGTAAAAATATAACATCTGATTTTGACGTTCTCAGGGGCAGACACTCCTGTCTCGATCTGGTCATACGTTATCGCAGTGTGAGATCCACCCCATTGGGTTATTTTTCCATCATCTATCATCATGCACAATATAGCTTTTAAATCTAAGCATTCATCTGTGGTATGACTAGATTGGCCCACATGATAGGCACATATCTTTTGGGCATTTGCAGGAATACATTCAGGGGTTCTCTCATCCATAAGATGTAGGACTCCCCTAGCACGCAAATCCTCGTGAAGGAAGGAGCAAGAAACCACTTCAGAGCGGCATGATGGTAGAAAACTCTAAGGAAATAGTACGTTTATCAGTTCTTCGTAAGTTTCCTTCTCTAGTTTGAGCTTGGAGTCCCGTTCGTGCCACAGTTTCTATTAAAATATCCTTCTTCATCGAACTACCATGATTGACAATCGACATATTCGGTGATGATCCTATACTTTCACCACTTAAACTTATTCCCATTTTGTCTTTCCCTTTTTGAGTTGGTTGCCTGGTGCTGTTGGCAGGTCTTCTCATGTGATGCTCAAACCCTGAGATCCTATAAGATGGTTTGAGGATGTTGGTCATCCTTCGCTCAACATCCGCATTTCTTTTTCCTATCAAAACTGTTCTTTTGTCAATCTTGGCAACTTCTTCCTATAGCTCTTCTCCAGTTCTCCATCGTTAACCAGATCGTTTATTGGAAAGGCAGGTTCACACTTTCTTTAGACATTGGCAAGTCAACCTTCGTGAGAGGGAGTAGCCAAGGTAATTGAGAAACTTGGACTTGACTTAAAGAATGATTTGGACGGACTTTTTTTGTATACATGTTTTAAAGGTTCTAAAGTATTTGAAAGGAGTGGATTAATTCTTTTTAGACAAAACAACATATGTTCACACAGAGGCAATTCTGTCAAATAGCACATAAATAGTTTAAACGCATCCTATAATGGTTACCTTTTATGTCAAAGGTAGGCCTACACGAATTGAAGGATATTTGTATTTTAAGACGTTCTATTTGCTATTTTATTTCTAATAATCCCTTACAAATGAAAATTATTACATGAAATTCAAAGGATACAAAATAGGGGAGGGGGAGTTCCCTAACAAATCCTATATCATCTTCATGATCAAGTCGAGGGTTCCTTGCGCAGTCTTCTGATATTCAATTAGGCAAGTAACGGCGAATTCCCCATATTTGTTTGAACGCATTTCATAGAACTTTTCTATTTTACCCATCATCTGCACCTCTAAGTTGGTGAGTCCTTCTTCCAAGTCGTGGACTTATTGTTCCACTCGATTTCGTACTTCCTCCATATTTTCATCAGCTTCCATGTTTCTCTCTATTGTCTGCATTGCTCTTTCAGGCATATCATCGGCTCAGTACCGAACCACCACATCCTCAACATGTGGATGATCTCTCTTAGACATGGCATCCTCATATATGTAAAGGAAAATATTAGTCCTACCCGATCCTCCTAAGAGCAAATAGTTTGTATCACTTGCACATACATCCTTCAATTTTAAACACATAGTTGGATGATTGTCTTTTTGGTCATGGGCTTTTTAGACACATGGTGGTCTACTAATGGACCCAACATGCCTTGAGTATTGGGTCAACTTAGATAAATGTGCTAAATACAGGGTTTTGGTTTCTTCTCTACTCTAGTTGACAAGATTTTGCTTGTGAAAACAGACTGGGTACCCGAGCGGACAACTCGGGGTAGGACAATGAAGACTATTGGCCGACCCGCGAATAAAATACCCATCAGAGTTCCCTAAAGATTTGGTGTTATATAAGAAACGACTGCGACCCGCATGACCGCTTCTGTGAGATATTTATGCCAATTGGCGAAAATATTTCATAAATGCAATGACAGTTCATAATATAATTTTAAAAAATAAGAAGATAATAGATATTACAAATAAAATTTAGCTACAAAATGTTAGTACGTTCTTTTGGTTAGAGCCTAGATGAATCCCCAACAGAGTCGTCATCTGTTACGATCCATTTTTAAACTTACGTTCAAAACGTTCCATAACTTGGCAATTTTATTTAAAAATAGAGTCACCACCTAATTATTATGGAAATTAGGAAACCATTTTAAATGTACTTTAAGAAAAATCTTTATTTTAAAACCAGAGTATTGGTAAGGGTTTCGATGATTTTTTAAAGAAGATATTAAGCATTTCGGGAGATCCACAAAAGCGATTAACCGGTGAATTTAAAATAATTTGTGGCTAAAAGGTATTACTTGTTTCTTTAAAAGAATAGTTTTAGATATATTAGCATTCCAATTATTGTTAATTCAATTTACGAATTAACCCATAATTTAGCTAATTGAAAAGGGATTATCTCCCTAAGTGTATACGGTTTATCAAGATTTTGAATTATAAGTATAATCCAACTTCTTAATCCGTTAGTAAAACTACTCGTTTATAACCCACAAATATGAAGGATCTTTGATTTAATTAACAACGAGTGTTTAAATTTTTATAAAATACCTCTTCGCTTTCTAAAATCTCTGTTAAGATAAAATAACCTTTTCGCATAAGTTGTTTACATATGAGAACCTCCGTATTTTGTTTTTATTATTTGAAAGGACTAAGGACCAATTTAGGCTAATAAAAATTTATTCTAATATATCTAAATATATAAAGAAACTCCATGATTCGAGCATTTCAAACAAAAACTTATATAGCTGAATTCTTAAGCATTAATTGTATAGAACTATTTATGGATGAAACTTGTTCTTGATTGATCGAAAGAATTTTTAGAAAGATATATGAATGTGTGAAAAATATATTTTAGCGACTCATAATTTTTTCTTCTTGGAACACATCTAGATCAAATAAAACAAACTGTTAGTGTCATATATCATAAAATAATAAGTGCAAGATCGTAGTATAATTGTAAATGATGTAGAAATGATTTGGGGTTTCATCAGCCCGAATCTGATATGTATAATTTGGCCTATGCCTTGTCTTTTTGCCAATTGGATAGCAGGGAGACTCTGAAGAAAAGTATATTGGGCTCAGAGACCCAACCCGGAAATGCGAGATGAGGATAGAGTCCAAGTGGACTCAACAAATGATTTCATGCATAAAAAAAAGATAAAGGATTAGTATCGTCACAAACAATTGCATAAATGCACTAAGAAAATTTATTCTATAGGTTAAAATTTAAAACACTGCTATATAGGGAGGTTTAGAGCACTATTAAAATTTAAAGACTGACTCAAATAAAGAAACATGAAGCACTTATGTGAAGCTATCATTGAATAAATATTTTAAACTCAAACTAAGAAGAATAATCCAAAAGGTTAGATATGCCTGTACCATGAAAAAAAGCTAAATTAATCAATGTTGAGCAAAAGAAGAAAAAAAGAATGACATATTTTATTTTTAGAGGAAACTACTCTGGTCACAAGCCACTCTTGGGACAAACTAATTTAATCTTCCTTTAAATTATATATAGCATGAGCATCCATACTTTTTGCTAATCTCAACGACCATGAAACATAACCAACGTGATCCTTATAATTTATTTTATTATTTATTAATCACTAAATGATTCGAAGAGGCGGAGGGTAGGCATGCGAGAAGGATGGCAAAGACTTTAGAAAGGGATCTAATATTATAAGTATTTTGAGATGGAATAGAACATAATCCTTCTTTCTCTTAGCCGAGGCAGAACCACCCTGATCCTTTGCACCAATAAACCTTATATTCTCAGGAATGAGCAGTAGCAATAGTAGATAAAAGTAAAACAATTATAAAGAATTCTGAGTTTGGTAGAACTTTAAGATGAGGGTGAATCGACATTCATTTTTACTTAAAAATTAAGTTTATATTTAACATGAACCAAACAGAAAATAAGCGTGTTACTGCTGCATATAAACATATTTATTATAGGAAATCCAATAATTGTTTAAACAACAAAACTACAACAGGATCTGAAATGCAATAATCTTGGCCAGTTAATTTTGAGGCTATTGTAAAGTCCCAAGATTTGGGAGCAACCAAGAGATTCAAGTAAATACTCAAAGCTCGACCTCGAGGTCGATCAATTTTAGGTCGACTTACCATATCCTCAAGATACACACAACTTGTGAAAAAGCAAAGAGACAAAGACTAAATAAAACCAAAGGAAAAAAAATAACACCTTTTGTTTTAAGAGGCAAAGATAGATCAACTCACAAGAATTCAAACCAAAAAATGTCATTCTAAAACCAACTTCACAATAAGAGATACATAAGGGTAGGAAATTGTGTTGAGTATTTAAAAGGAGGAAAATATAAGACCATAATCACCATGAGGTATTTATCCTCTAAACTCAGTGCTCATATAAGTGTTCACTTATCTGATACTCATCTTAAACAAATCAAACTATCACGATCTGAGTCTATACCCTGGACGAGACACGGTACTTGGAGTCACAAGTAACCCCAAGTCAACCCATGGCCTATCATAACACTGGTAATCTGAGTAATCATAGAGGAAGCTTAAATAATAAAACATTTAAGAGAGCTAAATGATTAAAAAAATTGATACATCTGAAGGAAAAATTGAAAGTCTGAATCTATTCCTGAAAGACATCTACATATGATGAGTTCCTGGGACAATCCCCCAGCTAACTCTAAAGTCTAATTGAATGAAAATATCTTGAAAAAAATATTATCCTCGGAATATGAGGACTCACCACTGGTACTGCTGATATTATCTAAAGAATATCTACTGACGGTGCTGAGACTGAGAACTTGCGCCAATATCATGATACGATACAACATCGAAGGTATGCATTAGTACTTTGAATGTTCTAGTAAATGGGAGAAAATATAACATAAAAAATAAATAACTAAACTGTAATGGAATGTAATGACCAACTAAAATATTGAAACTGAACAAACTAAAATATAACTAAAATAATCAAAATGACCTGTCTAATGGTCATAGACATTCCTTGGATCTGAGATACTGATCTGAGCTAACTGAACAGAACAGAGTAAATTGGAACCATTCTAAGCTGAGCTAAACTGAAATTGTACTGACAAGTGGGAGAGACTATAACCGATATATAACCACATGAGTTAGATGTGGAGTCTGATGCATACACCTCATCGGTAGGACCAAATATACCTTGCCAGGGTATAAAGACATGAACTGGGTGATCACAAGTCTGGGGCCATAGAGAAAATAAAATAATCTATGGTGGCAACATAGTTCTGGGAACCTGGGTGCGCTGGAACCCCGGTCCGCTTAGTGCTAAGTCCTACTCCCACTGGATAGTCCTAGACTGACTACTAAGCTAATAGCTCAAAACTGGGGCCCAAGACTAAGTCAGGTATACCTATCTGGAAGTACTCTGAGAGTCTTATCTGACTGAATTCTAAAACTGGTGTTCTAAGATTGGCCAGAGCTGCTTATCTAGAAGCGTCATAGCCATATAAAGAACATACTAAAACTAAATTTGGGGATCTAAGACTGGTCAGAGATGCTTATCTAGAAGTGTCATAACCGTCTAAAGAACCACTAAAATTTGATATCTGATATTTGAGTCTAATAATTGATAACTGGGATGCACCACTAACACCTCAAGAATAGACTTTAGTCAAACTGATCAGTTGACATTTTTGAATAATACTGAGAACACTTATATTTTGACTGAAACTGGACTAGCATGAAATTGACTAAGATTTCAACTAATTTTAACAATATGGGAATCCCAACACTGGTAGACTCTAGCAACATGATTAACGACTCAATTATGCTAGACACTAATATATTGCATTCAAAAGCTAGGGCTAAATCATTTCACAAGAAGCTAGTTTCCACATGATCTCTAAGAATTTAGAAAAACATGGCAACTAATAACATGGATAATGTTCCACATTGAAGTTTATAGAATTTTTTCTGAAAACTTTCTATATTTCGAAACCTTGGAGCTATAACTGATAGAAGAATTAAGAAAGGGTTTTGGGGACACAAGGAAGGAAAAATTCCCTTGTTGAATTCCCACATACCTGGTGAAGCAATTCAGAGAAAATCCCTTGAGAATCTGAGAAGAAACTTACTGTCCTAGCTCCTACTCTAAGTGTTTCTAAGAGAAATTTTATGAACTAATTTTTCTAAGGGGATGAAAGGGGTGAATTAATCATCGATTACCCATATATATATCCTGAAAATAACCCAAAATGACATAGTTCAGGAATTAAAAAGGTGAGAAGTTACAAAAAATATCCCTGGGGTAAAATCTGGAAAAACTGCCGACAGGGACCAACTAGTCATTGGTTGAGACCACGACTCATTGGGACCAGTCGTTGGTCCTGAAGCCTGGGTTCTGGGCTTACTAAAACTGGCAACAAGAGGGACCACGACCCGTTGGATGAACCAATGGATCGTTGCTTCCTCCGGTGATCACTGGATGAGAATTCTGGGAGGCTTGACAATGAGCAACACAATGACTCGTTGGTAAACCCAACAGGTCGTTCTGTCGAGTCGTTACCTCCACTGGAAAAGTCATTAAAATCCCTGAACTTGTCACCACAGGTGGCACAATGACTCTTTGTGTCATACAACAGGTCGTTGCCACTTGTTGTTACTAAAGGAGGTTTTGAGGAATCCCAATTAACGACTCACACCATGAGTTGTTGTATCACACGACAACTCATTGGTTGAGTCGTGGGGTACTGGAAAAGAAGTTCTGAGCTGGGGGACCAATGGGTGATAGGACGACTCGTTGTTTCTTACAATGGGTTATTCGATGACCCGTTGGTCCTCAAAGGACCAAGGCAGGGCTGACCATGACAGAGACAACATATCGTTAGAGCTGACCACGACTCGTTGTCTCGGTCGTTCTGAGACATTTTTTGATTTCTTCTAGATCTTTCTTGCAAGATATGAGCTTGATCTAGGAAAGTTTTGGGGCGTTACACAAACAAAACCAAATAATAAATGAAGAAGGCAAGAGAATAAGGCAATGACTAGATCAACTGGATAATTTCAAATTAGCAAGCATTTTATTTTAGATTCTAATAGGTACAGATGGGTGTTAAATAAAGATTAAAAACATCAACATACAAATCCTCCTAAATGAGAGAACAAGCTGGAAGTTCAAAACAGAGACAGAAGTGGATGTGAGTATTGAATGGTGAAAGGAAGATGTGAAAGGGTACCACCATAAGGTGTTCACCTTCGCCCTTAATTCCTATCAAGCATGCCCTCAAACTATTATTTCATTAAGGTACTCCACTACACTAAACAATATTTAAGAAAATATTCAATAACCAAAACAATTGAAAAGTAAGTTAAACACGACATGTCACACATGAAAGCTAGAATGTTTATTTAGAGAGTTTTAACAAAACAAATGGCCAATAATCAAAACTAAAACTAAAACTAAATGATAAGAGGGAAGAATATATTACCTTATTGAGCGCATTGAACGAGGGCCGAAGTTCCTGAATCGATTTTTGCTAACTTTGTTTTTAGTATCTGGCCAATAAGAATCTTCAAGAGGAGAGAAAAAAAAATACAATTTAGAGGCTAAAGTTTTCTCCTAAGCCAGAAACTAAAGGGAAAGAGAATTTGTATTATGGTTCTTTGCTCAAAAGTACTCTTTTCTTCCGAAAATGTAGACCAAAAGACTCAATTTTTATCAGAAGAATGTTAGTCTTTTCTCAGGAAGAAGCTCTGTTTGAAGACAAAGATTTAGAAACTTTGTGCTTCTTAAACTTGTCTGTCCTCCCCCTGTAACGACAAGGAATGACTTCTATATATAGAACCCCTAAGACCATTAGGGTTCAAGATTTTCCAACGGGACTCAAACCGAATTTGTCAAGACTTTCAAATCCGAATTCAAATAATCTAGACAAAGACGAAGACCATTAATGCTCTGAGTCTGGCCTTGCACGATTGCGACAGAAAAAGGGGAAAGAACCGAGAGAGTGACATGTTACCTTTGACGAACTCAGTTAGCGGAGATGAATGATGTCGCTCAAATTACACCTCATAATGAGATATAACGCGGTTGATGTCAAATATAGAACCCAACAAAGGTTGGGGTCGATCCCACAGGAAATATGAAAGGATATAGAAGAACACTATTATTCAAGCTTTTAAGTCGATTATCTCCTAAGAGGGGAAAAGTTTATATAAGTAACAAACAATGTCATTGAGATAAAGTGAAGGTTGATTCCAAATTAATGCAACTAACTAGGGTAAGTGCTCCCCATAACTTCATAACCACAAGATGTTTTATACTAGTGATCTATTCCAGTGCTTAGCATGCAATATCGGTAAGTTAACTTCACCTAAATGGTTGGTCCCCTATTTAGATGATTATCACCATGCAACTTGGTCCATCTACAGGTGTATACTTGACTAACCCTTACCCTTGATATCGGATTAGCTATTCCTGGACAAGTTCAAGCTGTTACATGAGGGTTGATAACCTCAAATCTTTGTTAATCCCTTTTCCCATTCACTACCCCCTTGATCTGGTAAGTAAGAATAAGGCAAGTTCCAACTTTTGCAACCGTTAAGAAATAATTAAGTGAAGGGAAAACCATTACATGCATAAATTCCGTTCAAGAATCACTAAGTATTTTACCTATGTTCACGGTTCCCACAACCCTAGTTGTGGAAGTTTGAGCCTCTCATAATTATATGTAACTTCAAAACATTCATATACAAAAGCTCAAAATAATACTTACAATGATGTTAGGAAGAAACTTTACTTGAACAATGCAAAAATAAGAAAGAATAATTCAACAATTGTCTCGAAATATGAAATAAAGCCTTACAATTGTATCTCTCAACTTATGTCTTTAAAACGTGTTAATACTTAAGACTCAAGACCTCTTCCAACTTCCCTAAAACTTAAAAATAAAAGGGTATTTATAGTAGCAAATTAATGCTTTTCTTTTTCCTTTGCGAGTTTGATTTGGGAATGGAAGCTCCTTTTCATACTTGAAGTTGGATTTGCTTGTTGTTGGCCGTTTGATCTCCTTGCCGCGTCGCGGGCTACATCGCGCAGGTGGAAGGGCGCCTCACACCTACTGTAGAGCTGGAAAGGCTACGCCTCGTGCATGTCATCGCACAGCTTCTGTGCATTGTCGCATAGGGACACCAGTGCCTCATGTAGCACAAGGGCTGCATCACACATATGGTAGCGTAGAAAGGCCAGTACCTCGCGTATCTGGTCGCGTCATAGTGCTGTGTAGTGCGATATGCCTTGCTCTTTGCATTACTCATTCCAACTCATCTTCATTCTATAAGCCTCAAATACATGAAAATCCATCATTTTTAGCCCTGGAAGCATCTAATCACGTACGTTAGCTCTTTTTACCAATATATAACATAAATACATACAAACGCACATGAATTTGTTCTCAAAAACATAGTAAAGTACAGGAAAAATATGTCTATGAAGTGCGTAAGTACTCCCTTCATCAACACCCCACACTTAAATTATTGTTGATCCTTGAACAATCTAGTACTTCCCTTCCCACATTTAAGCACAACATTCATCCTACGAATAGGTCTACTTACACTTAGGATCATGAGACAAATCAATGAAGCTCAAACAATTCACTCGCATGCATATATAATCAACATTAAAATGTCAAAATTTGAAATTACTTACCTTTTGAAAACTAACTCATTAAGTTATATTTTGGGCCAACATGAATCATGTAATTTAGCAATCAAGATAAACCAAAGTCTTACCATTGTGCCCCTCAAAATTTGGAGAGATGCCCTTTCACACATAAGATATAAGTCAATATAAACTTAGGCATAAATAAAACAATTTCCACTCGTTCTCCCAAAAGAACTCAACAAACATGCAAAAGACGACCCATAGGCTTAATGTAATACTCCACTAATATAGAATTATGAATTAAGGATCAATTATGACTTAAATATGGTTGTAATGTAAGCTAAGGGATGGGTAGGAACTATTTGGCCAAGATAGTGACTAATCTCCCAAAGCACTTTAATATTTCACAACACTTTAATTTTTTTAGCACTTTCTTCAATTTCATAATTTTTCTCCTTATACCTCCTTATTTTTCAATTTTTAAACTTAGGTGACTAGTGGAAAATTTTCTTTTAACATTTATCTCATTCGCACATGTTTTTTTTCATCTTCAATTTTTAAAAGCTCTTTCTTCTTTTTGTTTTTCCACTAACAATCACCCTCCTTGTTTAGCAAAATTTCACCTTTTTCTTTTCTTTCAATTCACCACACTTTTTAGCTTTTCCCTTCACTTTTTCAATTATGCTCATTTCCTAAAAAAAAATTCATTAAAGTTCTTTAGGAGTCATTTGGATTAAATACAAGTCAATAGAACAAAAGGGATTTAAGCTTGTAATATGGCTATCAAACAAACAGGTTAACGCTCAACATGGATAACTAGGATAATTACAATCAAGGTAGGTAAAATATGACAAAAATACGGCTATAAAAGAAATGCCTATATCACTTTCTAAATCCATCATTCATATTTCGCTTTGCACACACGCTGGGCAAATTCTAGACATCAAATTACAAGCATGGAGTATATAAAAATTTCCTCACTCACAAAATGGCACAAAATGGTTTAACAATGGAAATCAAGATCACATAAACGTATATATTCATATTACATGAATAACATAATTAAGCCCATCTTTTCAAGTACAAGAGTCAAGTTCCAAAAGACTAAGTGTTTCTACCTTGTTCATGCATTTTTGAGTGAATTTTTATAAAGTCTCAATGATATTTAAAGTGAAACACCTAGCATTCGTAAGGTCCAAGTTCTTTTTCTTCCTAATGACTAATTTTCCCTTAAGATGGTCGCCATTCATCCATCATCGGGCACAGTCATGACTCAATGACTAAAAATAAAAATTAAAAAAATCTAGACTCTCTAATCAGTTCTAAGGGACTATCCACCGAAAAAGTACCGAAAACAAAAACCAGAGAAATCCAAAATAAAATAAAACTAAAAAATACTACAATCCCACAGCATGCATGATAAGTCATAAATCTCAAAAAAAAAAAAAATAGGCCTACCATGTACAAATTTAGCAATTAAGGAATGCATGGTAATATGAAGTTCACTTCTCCCACCCCATACTTAATTATTTGCACTATCCCCAGTGCAAAAAAAATATAATAATAAAGTAATAGAGTGAAAGAAGAACTCCCTAGGCCTCTACTCCTCATCGTCTATGGGGGCAAGTGTAGCTTCCCCCATTTCAGAATCTTCCTCATCATCATCACTAGACTCTATGTCCGAGTCTACTCTTGTCATCTCGTCCTCCATGGCAACATCATCATTGAGAGGCTCCTTGTATCCAGGCCCAACTCTGCAAAGGGATTGCGAGTGCTCGCTCATAGGGTATTCTATGTTAAGTTGTTGTAGCTGCTTCTCAATCACACCATTCATCCTCAGCTGGAGCGTTTGCATATCATATAAGTGGCTCAACATGTTGTCAATTCGCGCATTGTGCTCATTGACAATAAGGACTGGACCGTTCATACCCTTGGGTTCCTTTGTTTTTGTCACATCAACCCCCCTAGGATCATAAGTAGGTCTATAGTCGCTTCCTCCTCCTCAATGTCATGCCCCCGCAAAATTCTGGTCAAGAGACCCCCAAATCCGAAGTTTTGCCCTTTTTAACCCTTGCTCTTTTCAACACATTTTTAATGAGCACCATCGCATTAATTGGCATTCCAGTCATAAGAGCATATACAAGAAACAGACTCTCTCTAGTAACATGGGTTACATGTTTTCCGAGCACCAAACAAGCACATATTATTTTTAACCAAACTCATGCCTCTCTATTTAAGTGAGCATATGGAAGCGAAACATGATACCCAAGTTGTTGGTGGCGAGTCCACCGTGCAACAGAGTTAGGGCCACACAGGGTATGTCTAATATTCCTACAAGGAGGTTTCCTCACAAAGTCAACAAAGGGTTGTGGATCAACATTAGGTGTCCCAAGTAAACTATTCAAAGCTTTAGGTGCAAACTCAATAATTTGACCCCTTATTTTTACTTGGTTCGACCTTTCCTTTGGCATCCAATTTGCAAGGAATTCTCTCACCATATTCAAGTTACAATCACCCGGTGTATTAAACATAAAACCAAGACCAAGGGTTAGTATTCTATCAACCATGTGAGGGAAAACTAGTGACAAGAAATTTCTATCAATAAACATATCATGTGAATATTTAGATTCCTTATGTTCCTTAAACCATTTTTTACCTTCTTTCTCTATGACCCAATGGAGACCGCATTGCCTCAATGGTGGTGGTTCCATACTCACATCTTCATGATCCTCTTCACTAGTTGCTCTTGCCCTTTTAGACCCATGACTTGAAGACGGCAATCCTTTCCCTCTGCTTACTTTTGCAGCTATTGATAGAAGTTTCTCAAGAAAAATGTTAAACGTTGTGTTTTGTGTAAAAATATTTAGAGGATTTTGATGAAAAAATGAAGATTTGAGAGAGTTTTCTTGAGGAATTTTAATAGTGCGATGCGGTTCTCACAAGAATAAACTGAAATTTTTAAGTTTAGGCCATTTAAAGTACTCCTTTTGACTAAAAATTCCATTTTTTTCCCTTAAATGTTTCTCCTGGAGAACCTGCCTCATATCGCGACACTGAGCGCGCCAAAACTGCAGTGCGAGGCACCCTTGGATGCACCAGCATGTGCGCGCATCGCGCGCCTGGATGTGCCAACTTTCTAGCGTGTTGCGCCTGCTGCTGTTGCCTTGCTACCTGCGCGTCGTGCCATGTTATGTGACACTTGTGCCTGCGCCTCATTCCAGGCCTTGTGCTACTTGGCTTAAGCGATGTCCAGTGCGCACATTCGAGTGTTTTTCTCTCTTTTTTCACTATTTAAGCTCAATTTTTGTTGAAAATCATCAGCTATCACCTACACACTTGAACAAACACATCAAAACGAAAAATTTATCTTGGGTTTGCTCCCAAGTAGAGCCTGATTTAACGTCGCGACACGACATAGGTATCTTGATTACTCATACTTCATCAAGATACCTGCAGAGACTGTGGTCACATATTGGCCACTTGTTTCACCACGCCGCCTTGTGACACGTAACAAAGAAAAATGAAAAATAGGAAATAAAGACTAAAAATTAAATACAAGAAATTAATTTAATCCTTAACCGTATTCCAGGCAACGGCGCCAAAATTTGACGTCGCTCAAATTACACCTCATAATGAGATATAACACGGTCGATGTCAAATATAGAACCCAACAAAGGTTGGGGTCCATACCACAGGGAATATGAAAGGAAATAGAAGAACGCTAGTATTTAAGCTTTTAAGTCGATTATCTCCTAAGAGGGGGAAACTCTATAAAAGTAACAAACAATGTCGTTGAGAGAAAGTAAAGGTTGATTCCAAATTAATGCAACTAACTAGGGTAAGTGTTCCCCATAACTTCATAACCACAAGGCATTATACTAGGGATCTATTCTGGTGCTTAGCATGCAATATCGGTAAGTTAACTTCACCTAAATGGTTGGTCCCCTATTTAGATGATTATCACCACGCAACTTTGTCCATCTACGGGTGTATACTTGACTAACCCTTACCCTTGATATCAGATTAGCTATTCCGGACAAGTTCAAGCTATTAGATGAGGGTTGATAGCCTTAAATCTCCGTTGTTAATCCCCTTTCCCATTCACTACCCCTTTGATCCGGTAAGTAAGAATAAGGCAAGTTCCAACGTTTGCAATTGTTAAGGAATAATTAAAACGAAGGGAAAAACAATACATGCATAAGCTCCATTCAAGAATCACAAAGTATTTTACCTATGTGTATTAATTTGTCATATTTCCCACAATCCTAGTTGTGGAAGTTTTAGTGTCTCATAATTATAAGTAACTTCATAGTATTCATAGACAAAAGCTCAAAATAATACTTACAAAGATGTTAGGAAGAAACTTCACTTGAACAATGCAAAAATAAGGAAGAATAATTCAACAATTGTCTAGAAAATATGAAATAAAGCCTTACAATCGTATCTCTAACCTTATGTCTTCAAAACATGTTAAGACTTAAGACTCAAGACCTCTTCCAACTTCCCTAAAATATAAAAATAAAAAGGTACTTATAGTAGTAGATTTATGTTTTCCTATTCCTTTACGAGTTTGATTTGTGATTGTAAGCTCCTTTTCATAGTTGAAGTGGAATTTGCTTGTTGTTGGCCGTTTGAACCCCTTGCCGCTTCGCGGGCTGGATCACGCAGGTGGAAGGGCGCCTCGCGCCTGCTGTAGTGTATGTCATTGTGCAGCTTCTGCGCTGCGTCGCTCGCACTATCACGTAGGGACACCGGTGCCTTGCGCATGGAATCACGTAGCATAAGGGCCGCGTAGTGCATTTGGTAGCGCAGCAAGGCTAGTGCCTTGTGCATCTAGTCACGCAACAGTGCTGTGTAGTGCGATATGCCTTGATCTTTGCATTATTCATTCCAACTTCCTCATCTTCATTCCATAAGCCTCAAATACATTCAAATCCATCATTTTTAGCCCTAAAAGCATCTAATCATATACATTAGCTCTTTTCACCAATATATAACATAAATATATACAAACTCACATAAATTTATTCTCAAAACATAGTAAAGTACGAAAAAAATATGTCTATGAAGTGCGTAAGTACGCCCTTCATTAATGAAAAACGGACAAACTCAATTAATGATTTGCTTTAAAATGGCACCTATTTTCTGAGAAGAGCAAAACTAGAAGATGACTTTACTACGAAACTAGTCTGGGTTATAGAAAAGGCAGAGCCTCCATTAATGCTCTTCCCAAAAATGGGACTGAGGGGACTGGGGAGGGCGAAGGTTAATGAACCTTTAGCCGAAAATGGAGACAAACGAGTGGAAAAGGAGGGAAGGGATGAGCGGCACTTAATGCAAAGAGATTAGGGTTTGTTCGGTTGGCTATTAGCTGAGAAAGAGAGGGATGAGAGGTTTAATGAGGAATTGGGATGGGTCGCGAGGGTGTTTGGGCTGCAATTTCAATCAAAAACTGGGTCTAAAAGTTATAGTATATAGGGAGTTGATTTGGGTTATGTTCTGGCTGAAGCTTTTGGTCTATAAATGGCCCATTTTTGGTGTAACACATGGGTCCAAGATAAGAATAAAGGAGCCAATATATGAGTTGGAAAATGTAGATAACTTAAATTCAGAATATAGCCAAAATATTTCTACTGTAGACAAATTAAAATATAAATGTATTTGTTTTGAACTAAAATTGAGATAAATTAATTATTGATAAATTATTTAAGCTTCTCGACTCAACAATATAAATATTTATTCACATATGTAGACTAATTAAAAAGTTTAAAGAGTTATAAACTTGTATTAATAAAATTAAATATGTACTTATTTAAAACACATTTTTAGCATGAATTAATTTTAGACTTAAAAGGTGCGCTAAAAATAATATATGATTAATATATATACACACACACACACACACACACACACAAACACACACATTATATATTTTAGAGTGCTTTACCAAAGAAAATGGTAAAATAACTTTGAAATTATTTAGCAAATCTTTAAAACTTTTCAAAAAATAAATATTTTCTCTTTGTTTGAAAATTGAGAAGTTTGTGTAATTAATTGACAGGTGGAAGGACGAAATTAGGTGTCAACACATCATATGAGTCATACCTCGGTCTGTGATTTCCTCCTGAACACTCCTCTAATTCAACTCACGGCTCAATGTGCAGTTCATATCAACATACCATGAGTCGTACCATGACTCGTGGTTACCCATGATTTCTCTTATCATTTCTCTAAAATTATCCATGATTGGTTAGTACAACCCATACTATCTTGGCACAAGTCATAACATGCAATCATGATTCCTCCAATCACACCTGCTATTTTCCTCCAACCCTCTTGTTACCAGTCCAGCTACGGCTCGTACCATGATTGTGCGAGTCATACTTTAACTCATACTGAGGTCTTTTTCTCAGTTTTTTTCATGATTAAATTTTAAATCTCGAGGCTAGTCTTAGAAAATTCTAGGGTGTTACATTATCTCCCCCTTAGGAATATTCATCCTGAATGAAGACTAAATAAACTGAAAGACTAGGGAAAAGAGCTGAAATCTCGCACTGATAACTATAATCTGATTACTGAAGGAGTGACTGACTCCCACCTGAGATGAAACATACTAACCAGACTTATGAAACTAGGGTGCACATTTCAAACATGAATAGGGCTGATAAATATGGAACTGGATAAAGTACTGGGAAGTGACTTAATACTTGATGCTGAAGCTGAATTGGAAAGGAATATATGATGGTATTTAGCCATCATGTTTGCTTCTACTTCCCATGTAGCTCCCTCAACTGGCTGGTTCCTCCATAAGACTTTTACTAAAGCGACCTCCTTGTTTCTCAGCTTATGAACCTAACGTTCTAGGATTTGATTTGAAACTTCTTCATAAGAGAGGCTATCCTTTATACCAACACTTTCTAGAGGCACTATTGAGGTTAGGGCATCAATGCTAACTCTGTAGGAAACTCCAACTCATAAGACATATTTCCAATACGTCTCAGGCCTGTAAGGGTCGATATATCTGGGACTAACCTTTCCTTTCTTCCCAAATCTCACCCACCCCTTTATAGGTCATATTTTCAAGTATACCCAATCATCCACAACAAACTCTCCCTTCTCCTTACATCTGCATATGATTTCTGTCGGCTTTGAGTTGTTCTTAGTCATTCTCTAATAATTTGGACCTTCTGCATGGTCTCATATACTGAATCTGGACCTATCAAGGTAGCTTCACCAACCTCAAACCACCCTATAGGGGATTTGCACCTCCTACTATATAATGCCTCAAACCGGACCATCTGAATACTGGAATGGTAGCTATTGTTGTATAGAAACTCGATGAGAGGTACGTAATTATCCCAACTGTCCTTAAAGTTGATCACAGTAGCCCTCAACATATCCTTTATTGTATGAATAGTCTACTCAGGCTAGCCATCTATATGCGGGTGGAAAGCAGTACTGAGTTTAACTTGAGTACCAAGTCCTTTCTGAAATGACTTTCAGAAGTGCGAGGTGAATTGAGTGCGCCTATCTAAGATGATAGAAAAGGGAACTCCATACAGCCTGACAACTCTCAGATGTATAGCCTAGCATAATCCTCTGCTGAATCTATAGTCTTAATTGGTAGAAAATGTGCTGACTTAGTCATCCAGTCCACGACCACCCAAATAGAGTTGTGCTATCAGCAAGTGCAAGGTAAACCTATGATGAAATCCATATTAGGTTCTTCCTATTTCCAAGTAGGAATACTTATATCCTGGGTCACACCCCAAAGTATCTAATGTTCAACTTTGACCTGTTGGAGGTTTGGACACTTCGCCATAAATCTGCAATGTCCTTCTTTATGCCATTCCACCAATAGATTTTCCATAGATCATGGTACATTGTGGTAGCACCTGGGTGGATAGAATACCTGGAGCTGTGAGCTTCCATTAGTATTTGCTGCCTCAAATCTTCCACATCTGGAAGACAAAACCTACTCTGGTTACAGAGCACATCATCTCCCCCTTTGGAGAATGTCTCCACCTCTTTTCTTAGAACTGCCTCCTTCAACTTCAATAGAATAGGGTCTTCATCCTATTTTGAGTTGACCTCTACCACCAAGAAAGATTCCGACCCACTATGGATTACCACTCCACCATCAGCTAAATCAACTAACTGTACTCCTAACCGAGCAACCTGTGGATGTGTTTTGCCAGTTCCTTTTTACCTTATTTGACATATGAAACATTTTCTATAAACATTCTGCTGAGGGCATCGGCCACTACATTAGCCTTGCCTAGATGATACAGCACACGCATGTTATAATCTTTCAATAACTCTAGCCATCTTCTCTGATAAAGATTCAAATCCTTCTTACTAAACACATACTGAAGACTCTTATGATCAATGAAAATGTCCACATGAACCCCATAGAGATAATGCCTCCAAATCTTCAAGGCGAACACTACCGCTGCTAATTCAAGATCATGAGTCAGATAGTTCTTCTCATGAACCTTGAGCTGCCGGGAGGTGTAAGCTATGACTTTTCCATGCTGCATCAGAGCACAACTGAGGTCCACTCTGGAGGCATCACAATAGACCACAAACCCATCTGTACCTTCTAGTAAGGTTAATACTGGAGCAATAGTGAGTCAAGTCTCCAACTCCTGAAAACTCTTCTCACATTCATTGGACCAATTAAACCTCACCTTATTTTGAGTCAATTTGGTCAAAGGGGAGGCAATGGAGAAGAACCACTCAATAAATTATCTGTAGTAGCCGGCTAGACCCAAGAAACTCTTGATATCTTTCGGAGAGGTGGATCTTAGCCAGTCCTTAACTGCTGATATCTTCTGAGGATCCACCTAAATACCCTTTTTGGAGACCACGTGATATAGAAAGTCAACTAATTTTAAATAGAATTCACACTTCCTGAATTTGGAGAACAACTAGCGGTCCGTGAGAGTCTGTAAAACTATTTTCAGATAGTCTGTATGTTTCTCCTTTATTCTGAAATAAACCAAGATGTCATCTATAAAAACAATGGAGAACATGTACAAATACGGATTGTTCATCAGGTCCATAAAAACTACAGGAGTATTGATTAGTCCAAAAGATATAACTACAAATTCATAGTGACCATACCGAGTTCTGAAGGCTGTTTTCGGAATGTCACATTCTCTAACCTTGAGTTAGTGGAATCTTGACTTGAGATCTATCTTGGAGAAATGACTAGATCACTGAAGTTGATCGAATAAGTCATTAATCCTGGGTAGAGGATATCTGTTCTTGACTGTAACTTTGTTTCGCTAACGATAGTGATACACATTTTGATGTACCGTCTTTCATTCGCATGAATAGGACTAGGGCACCCCATAGAGAGATATTGGGTCTAATGAAGCCCTTATCTATGAGGTCTTTCAATTGTTCCTTCAATTCTTTAACCTTAGCTGGAGCCATTATGTAGGGAGGAATAGAGATGGGATGGGTATCGGGAAGAAGATCTATGCCAAAAGTCTATTTCCCGCTTGTGAGGAACTCCAGGGAGGTCTTCGGGAAACACATCAAGAAACTCATTCACCACTGGAACTAACTAGAATGTCAGAGTCTCGAAACTAGAATATTTGACCCTAAATAAGTGATAAATGTACGTTTTGGCAATCATTTTCTTGGACTTCAAGAACAAAATGAAATGACCCCTAGGCACTGAAGTACTACCCTTCCACTCTAAGACTGGTTCATTTGGAAATTGAAACTTGACAATCCTAATTCTACAGCCGACTGAAGCATATCAAGAATGCAACTAGTCTATGGCAAGGATAAGGTCGAAGTCGACCATTTCTAGCTCTATTAGATCGACTGAAGTGACTTTACTCAACACTGAGACTGGACAATTTTTATATACCCGATTGTCTTTAACTGACTCATCAACTAGGGTATAGACTTAAAATGATTCAGAGAGAGTTTTTGGACTAATATCAAGTTGGACTACAATATAAGGAGTCACAAAGGAAAGTGTGTCTCCTGGATCTAGTAAAGCATATACATCAATGTGGAATAGGCGCAACATACCTATAATGATGTCAGGTGAGTTCTCTTGATCTTGCTGGGAAGATAGAGTATAGAACTGATTTTGGCGCTGACCACCACCTGTACCTGAAATAGTGCTCTATTGAGCTAAGCGACCTACCGGGGCTGCTGATGTAGAAGACTAGGCCTTTCCTTATCCTGTTGATGAGCACTCTCTCAACCTGTGACCCAGCTGGCTATAACCAAAACAACCCTCTTTTCCCAGACGGCACTCCTCAAGGTGATTCTTACCACACTTAGGACATGCTAAAAAAGTGCGTTTGTGGAGACATGGCTCAGGGATTGAGAGCCTGATGTCCCACCCTCTATCTTTGCGGGGCCTGGAGAATGGAGTGCTGGCTGAGGAAGATGCTAGAGGCCTCTGCTGCTACTAGGGGCGATTACTACCACCTGAGCTCTGCTGGGAGTACTCGAACTGACCGATTCTTGCCCGTTTACTCTCCCTCTTTGTGTCTGTCAACTTTTCTTCCTCTATTTACCAGGCATGAATGATGAGACTAGAGAGGTCTATATCCTTGATGAGCATAGCAATCCTACATTTCTTGAATACCAAAGTTGTTACTCTGTTAACAAACTTGAGCATGCGAGCCCTCGGCTCAGCAACTATTTATTGAGCATATCTTGACAGTTGAGTGAACTTCAGTGCCTACTCCTCCACTATCATGTTGTTCTGTCTCAAGCTTATAAACTCAGAAACTTTGGCTTTACTCAATTCCTGGGGAAAGAACCTGTCCAAAAATGCTGTAATAAATTCATCCCATTCTACTGGATCTGCTCCATTCTATCTTTCCTCCTTCCATTGCTTGTACCAAATCTGAGCCACCCCTTTCAGCTGGTAGGCAGCCAGATCAGCACTCTCTATAGTGTGACACTCATGATTTGGGTATTTTCTATATCTCATCCACGAACTCCTGGTCCTCCTCTACCTTAAACCCATGAAAAGTTGAGGGATTCATCCACGTGAAATCCCTGACCCTAGTTGCAGCTGTAGACCCATTTTTGTTCACTGGAACCACGACCTGATGGTTGATCTGATTGGTCATCGCCTAGGCTAGCATCTGAATGGAGGCTCGAAATTCCACATGGAACACCTGATCATCCTGAGGAGATGCGGAGCTAGTAGGGCTTTCCGATTAGCAGTTCTGGTCCTTATTCTATTTCTTCTTTTGAGAGGAATCGTTATCAAAAAAAGGTAGAGCACAAGTTAGGAGGATGTATTAGAGTCAAAAACTCTACGCACGATAAGATTTATGAACAAAGGAAATTTTCCTAAAAAGGCCTCGTAGCCTCCTCCTCATAAGTGCGACGCGCTTCAAACTTATGAAAAGAACTCTACTTGCTGTGGCTTTTAGACATCCTAGGACACTCTAAACCTAATGCTCTGACACCAAGTTTATTACAACTCGAGTCTACATCCTGTACGCGAGACGGTACTTAGGGATACAAGTGACCCCAAGCTAACTCATGACATAACATACTATTGATATTTTGAATATCGAATAAAATCTATAAGTGGAACCTTTGGAAACATCACTAATTAAAATACTTTATGTAACAAAATATCTAATAAGATACTGAACTACTAACTCTATCTGAAAGCCATCTAAGAACTGATGAGTTGTTGGGACAAGCCCCCAGCTAACTCTAAAGTCTGAATTGAAATATCAAAATACAATAGTCTAGAAAGGAAACTCTGACCCTCGATAAATAAGGACTCACCATTGAACTCTGTTGATTTTTGTTGGAGAAGGACTACTAACGATACCGAGACTGAGGACTTGTGCCTATATAATAAGACGATACAACATAGAAAGTATGCATCAGTACTTTAAATGTATTGAGTGAGTGAGATATGAAGTAAATATAAAGATATTGAGATTCTATAAGCTAACTAAAAAAACATGCAATGACCATAACTGGAATCATAAATACTAAAGTATTTGAAAGTCTGATAATATTGTAAGTACTCGTAACTGTCTGAAGGTCATAAACATATCCTGAATTCTGGAAGACTGAATTGAACTAGAGACTGGGACTGTACTAGACTGAACTATACTATACTATACTGTGGGAGAAACTATAACCGACATGTAACCACGTGAGTTAGACATGGAGTCTGATGTATACCCCCCCATCGGAGAAGGCCCATTATACCTTACCTGGGTATAGTAGATGAGCTAGATGATCACTATCTGATGCCCATTTGGGGTGATAACCAATGGTGGCAATATAGTTCTAGGAACCTGGGTGCACTGAACCCCGGATCCACTCAGTGCTAAGTTCTACTCCCACTAAAAACTCTAATTATGTCTAACTAGGCCGATAGCTTGAAGTTGATGTCCTAAGACTTAAGCCAGGACTACTTTTCTGGAAGTGTCTTGAGAGTCTAAGGACTTGAATGTAACTATGTTCTAAGACACGTCAGAGCTTCTTTATCTGAAAGTGTTGTAACGGTCTAAGAAATAACTGACAAACTGATAGCTGGTACTACTGAGGTTACTAAATTCCTCAAGACTAAAAAGTAATCAAAATGATCAGCTGACATTTCTATAGATCACTGAGTTTTGATTGAGGCTCTGAGACTAAATAAATCAAAGACTAACTTCTAATCATGAATTTGTACTAATATTGGTAAATTAAAAGGAATTAAGTTAACAAATAATATTCATGTCTGAATTCTCAAATATGCAAGTTCCATTCAAATCACATATGAAGATTAGGGCTAAAATACATAATATATGAAATGAAATACCAAGCATGAATTACAACTGATAATAATCTAGGAAAAACTCAAGAATTATCACAATAAAGGAATTCACAAACTATCTGAAGGAAAAACATAGTTTCAATATTCTACAAGGCTGGAACTAAAGAGATTGCTATAAAGAATGTGGGACACAAGGGTGAGAGAAATTCCCTTGCTAGAATATCACATACCTATAGTAGAAATTTCCCTGAGAAACACATGAAAATCTGATAAAGATAGCAGCCATAGCTTTTGCCCTGAGAAAGCTATCTTGAATTTCTACGTATTGAGTCTAAGGATTGAGAGAAAAATGAAAGTGATAGTCGATCAACACCTTTATTTCCCCTATAAGCATACTCAAAACGACTTAATGAGGCATTAAAATAATAGGGTTTTACAAAAGTGCCCCTGGAAACTATTTTAAAAATTCTACCCGACAGGTGGCATGACTCAACCTATGAGTCGTACCAGGATCCTACAGCCCATACCTTAACTCATGGCTTGGGACCCTGCTCTGTACCATTTCTCTGAAGTTCTCCACAAAATCCTTTTATGACCCGTACAAGCATCCTACGTGTAGTGCCTCGGTCCATGATTTCATCCTGAACACTCCTCTTATTCATCTCAAGACATAGTGTACAGTCTGTAACAACATACCATGAGTCCACCATGACTCGTGGTTACCCATGATTTCTCTAATTATTTCTCTAAACTTATCCATGACTGGTCAGTACGATTCGTACCATCTTGGTACGAGTCATAACATGCACTCGTGATTCTTCCAATAACACCTATTGTTTTCCTCCAACCCTCCTATTATGGGTCCAGGTATGACTCGTGCCATGATTGTACGAGTTGTACTATGACTCGTACTGAGATCTTTTTTTCAGTTTTCTGCATGATCAAGTTTTAAATCTCGAGGCTAGTCTCAGGAATTTCTGGGGTGTTATACTTGGCAACTTATGTGATTTACGCACCAAATAGGCAGATGAAAAAGATACTTTTTGTCTTGAAATACCTAAAGTTGAGTCTAATTAAATATGTAAAAAAGGAAAAAAAAAATGGATGACCTGCAGCATTCCTCGTCTCCACTCTAACTTCTCTTCATCTTTTGTTCTTTTTTTTTTCTTGTATTTTTGTTTTTCTTTTAATCTTTTACATAACATAAATTGTAAATTAAATGACAAACATTTAATCAGATCTGTTTGGATTTTCATATGCCAGTCATATGATTTTCCAGCAAGATTTCATATTTTCGGGAAATATTAGATCTATTTATTTTGAAGCTTAAACGTTTTTCTCTTTGGATTATTTGAAACTAATGGAGAAGGGTTGTCACATTCACTTCTATCTCTATCATTCTGATGAAACTCCACTATTTCTGGTGAAGCTCCATTGTTATTTGAGCTTAAGTAGAAAATCTAGGAGCAAATGACTAAATAATATTTTTCCAATTGATATAGAGAAAATGAGGCTCAGATCTAAATTAACCTCAAGCAAAGGAGACTCCAACAATGTCATGGCGACAAAAACCACCAAAAATCACCATGAAACTTACTTGGATAAGGCTGATGCATGGTAAGAAGCTTTAAAATTACAAGAAATAGGTTTTTCTTCTTTTTATATTTAAAATGTCACGTGTAATTATTTAATTGATCGTTTTTCCATATCATCGCGAGTGTATTAGACTATCATTATTGATTTTGCTGATTGTAAAAAAGTGTCAAAGTGACATTATGGAAGCCTACATAAGGTGTTTAAAATGAACAAGGCCCAGTTGAGATGTCTAAATTAAAGTTGGTGTCAATTTTATGGGTCCACTAATGGGGTTCTTCCTATGATTTTAAACATATCAATACATTATCCAATAGACATGACATCAACAAACAAAACTGAAATTCCTATAGGAATGATATCTAGTTAATTACTCCTATATTCATGATTTGTTTTTAATGAACATTATTGTGAAATAATCCTATAGGAAGATTCTCTATTGATAAATAAATAATCATATTAAAACAGGTAACTTGTAAGCATGGTTTCTTGTCAATGGGTTATTTCTAGTTACTTGGTTATCAAAATACCCCATGCTCTTATACGCAGGATATCTAAAGAAAAGTAAACATGCTAAAACAAATAACATATAGGCGTGACTTATTGCTTAATCCTAGAGCCATGATTCTAAGCACTATCAAGTTAAATCGATCAATATTAGTTATGCAATTAAATCCTATAGGCAGGATACCGAATTATACAAACTCTAAGCATGTTTCACATAACTTAGTTCCTAGCACATAATTCCTAAAGATTGTGTCACGCCCCGAGTCTACACCCTGGATGGAACACGATACTTGGAGTCACAAGTAACCCCAAGTCAACCCTTAGTCTATCATACATTGGTATTCTGAGTAAACATGCATAATGGAACTTTGAAACAATATCATAAAGCATTTATGAAGAACAAGTCTGAGAACATGAAGTTCAAAACATTTGAATAATACTGATAAATCTGAAAATCATGTCTGTCTGAGAGCCATCTAACTGAGGATTTGCTGGGACAAGCCCCCAGCTAACTCTAAGTCTAATTGAAAATAGTAAATGACTGAAAAAAAGAAATAATTCCCTCGAATGATGAGGACTCACACTCTAATTGCTGAGGTGGAGAATTTGAACTACGGCGGCTAGCGGTGCTGAGTTTGAAAACCTGCAGCTGTATCATGAAATGATATAACATAAAAGTACGTGTTAGTACTTTGAATGTACTGAATATGTGAGAGGAACATACTGATAGATGTAAGTGACTGAACAGGAAATACATGCAATGACCAACTAATTATCTGAACTAAAATAATCTGAAGTAACTAAGATGGTCAAAATGACCCTGTCTGGTGGTCAAAGACATGCCCTAAATCTAAAAGTTCTGAGTCTGAGATACTGTGCTGAACTGGGTTAAACTGATAGATATGAAACTGAATTGAGATTCTTATTCTGAAACTAGACTAGACTGACTAGTGGGAGAGTCTGTAACCGACATATAACCACGTGAGCTAGACATGGATTCCGATGTATACACCCCACTGATAGGACCCAATATACCTTGCTAGGGTATAAAGGCATGAACTGGGTGATCACAAAAGTCTGGGGCCATTCAAGCAAAAATCTGTAACTGTAACCTACGCTGGCAACATAGTTTTGGGAACATGGGTGCGCTAGAACCCCGGTTCGCTCGGTGCTAAGTCCTACTCCCACTAGAAAACCTATACTGAACTATTACGCTGATAGCTCAAAACTGGGTTTCAAGACTAGTCAGGGACATATAACTGCAAGTACCCTGAGAGTCTTATCGGACAAGGTTCTGAAATTGGGTTCTAGACTAGTTGGAGCTGCTTATCTAGAAGCGCCGTAATCGTCTAAGAATAACTAAAATCTGAACTGGGGTCCTGGGAAAGTCAGAGATATATATCTGAAATGTCATGACTGCCTAGTGGACCAATTACTGAATTCTGATTCTGATATCTAGGAGATACTACTGGCAGCTTGAGAAATTATATAGTCAAACTGATCAGCTGGCATTTCTGACTAACACTGAATGTTCTAGTACGTTGATTGAAACTGAACTGATAATTTTGAGAAAATACAAAGTATATAGACTTTCTGACTGAATCTGAATAACATACATGTAATTGAGTTTTTCACACATTCAATCATTATAAAAGCCCCTAACTCTGAGAGATGCAAACAATTCTGAAGAATTCAATGCTTAAATAAGATTCAAATTTCTGACTTTTCAAAAGCTAGGGCTAGATTTTTTAAATTTATGGGACAAGCATCATTTTAGTTACAAACTGGTGGAAAATAACTACAATTAACATAGGATAGGATTCCACATGCATTAATCAAAGAATCATGACAATATCTTAAAATTTCGTAAACTCAAGGCTAGAACTAATAATGAGCGAAGAGATTTTAGGAGACGCAAGGGGAGAGCAATATCCTTTCTAAATTCCCATATACCTATAGAAGAAACCCTAATGAAAATGCCTGAGAAGAACTGAGAATAGAATCAAACCCTTGCTCCTGCTCTATGCTTTCTGTCAGAGTTTCTACGCACCGTCCTTTAGGGAAATTGAGAGGAATGAATAAAAAGGTCGTTCTAAACCTTTAACTTCCCCATATATGAACCCAAAAAGACATATTTTATGAATTAAAAAGGTGGTAAATTACAAAAGTAACCCTGGGCACTAAAACTAAAATCTTGCCGACAGGAGCCAACGGGCCTCAGTATGGGTTGTTGGTAAAAACGACGGCCCGCTGAATCTGGCCGTGGTTTCTGGGTTCAGAAGCTAGGTTCACTGGAATTTTTCCACGGTAGGGTACAACGATCCATTGGAAGGAACAACGGGTGGTTGATACCTTCCGTTGGTACTGGTGGGAAAATAGGGCCTTGAAACAATGGTCAATACACCAACTCGTTGGTAGGACTAACGAGTCATTGTGTAGACTCGTCATCTAGACTGTTGGGGCCTGCAAGAGGTTGAAGGGTGGTAACATTGTCTCATTGGAGTCTACCACGGGCCGTTGTTCCCTCTGGTTGTCTCAGGGAAAAATCCGTTAGACCTCTAAACTTGGAATTCAATGGACGATAGGATGGCCCGTTGTTAGGATAAACGGGTCATCCTATGACTCGTTCCCCTTGGAAGAATCCTGCTGCAACCCATGACCCATTACAACGGTCTGTTGGTTTTATCAACGGTCCATTGTGGGGGTCTTCTTTGACAGAAAAATTAATTGTTTTCCTATGGTTTTTCATAAAACGTCTGAATTTGGTCTAGAAACGTATCAGGGTGTTACAATATCTCCCCCTTGGGATCATTCGTCCTCGAATGAAGATCAAAACTAGGGAAAGAGCTGAGATTTCTAAAATTGAGGCTATGACTAATTTCTGAAGGTGTAACTGACTCCAAACTGATCTAACCATACTAACAGAGCTGATGCAACTAGAATACACGTAGAAAATCTAAATAAGGCTGAGGAGTATGAAACTGAGTAGAGCACCGAGAAGGGATTTAGTACCTGATACTGGAACTGAGTTGGAAGCGAAAAAGTGTGGGTATTTGGCCATCATATCTGCTTCGGCCTCCCACGTAGCTCCTTCAACCTGCTGATTTCTCTATAGGACCTTGACAGAAACTATTTTCATATTCCTCAACTTACGAACCTGACGGTCAAGGATCTGGACTAGTACCTCCTCATATGTGAGACTATCCTTTATTCACACGCTATTTAATGGAACAACTAAGGTTTGATCCCCAATGCACTTCTTTAGAAGTGACACATGGAAAACTGGGGGTACAACTGCTAGTTCTGAAGGTAAATCTAGCTCATGGGCCACATTACCGATACGCCTCAAAATTCTACAAGGTCCCACATACCTCGGACTGAGTTTTCCCTTCTTTCCAAACCTCATCACCCCTTTCATGGGTGAAATTTTCAAGTAAACCCAATCATCCACAGCAAACTCCAATTCTCTTCTTCTCACATCGCCATAAGATTTCTGATGGCTCTAAGCTGTCTTCAACCTCTCTCTGATGACCTTTACCTTCTACATAGCTTCATGAACTGAGTCTGGCCCTATCAAGGTTGCTTCACCAACCTCAAACCACCCTATAGGGGATCTACACCTCCTACAATATAATGCTTCAAATGGGGCCATCTGAATACTAGAGTGATAGCTATTATTGTACGTAAACTAGATAAGCGGCAAATGGTCATCCCAATTTCCCTTAAAATCAATTGCACACGCTCTTAGCATATCTTCTAAGGTCTGAATAGTCTGCTCAACTTGTCCATCTATCTGCGGGTGGAAAGATGTACTGAGCTTGACCTGGGTACCAAGTCCTTTCCGAAAAGACTTCCAGAAGTGAGAGGTGAATTAGGCACCTCTGTCTGAAATAATGGACAAGGGCACCCCATGAAGTCTGACTAGCTCCCGAATATAAAGTCTAGCATAGTCCTCAGCTGAATCTGTGGTTTTAACTAGGAGGAAATGTGCTAACTTAGTCATCTGATCCACTACTACCCAGATTGAGTCATGTTGTCGATGAGTCCGAGGTAGACCCGTAATGAAGTCCATGTTTATTTCTTCCCACTTCTATGTGGGTATACTGATATCCTGTGTCATACCTCCCAGTCTCTGGTGTTCCACCTTTACTTGCTGGTAGTTCGGACACTTAGCTACAAATTCAGCAATATCTCTTTTCATGCCATTCCACTAGTAAATATCCCGTAAATCGCGGTACATCTTAGTAGCACCAAGGTGAATGGAATATCTCGAACTGTGCGCTTCAGCCAATATATGTTGTCTTAACTCACCGACATCTGGTACACATAATCTACCCTGGTAACGGAGCACACCATCTCCCCCTTTGGAGAAAGCTTCTATTTCTTTTCTGAGAATTGTTTCCTTCATCTTAAGTAAGATAGGATCTTCATCCTATCTTGACATAACCTCCACAACTAAAGAGGAATCTGACCCGCTCTGCAGTACTACACCATGCACTTAACCTTCACAACTAAAGAGGAATCTAACCCGCTCTGCATTACTATACCACCCTCAGTCGAATCCACCAACTGTACTCCCAACCGAGCTAGCCTGTGAATATCTTTAGCCAGCTCTTTTTTTCCTTCTTCTACATGAGCCACGCTGCCCATAGACACTCTGCTTAGGGCATCAGCCACCACATTGGCCTTGCTCGGGTGATATAGCATGCTCATGTCATAGTCTTTCAATAGTTCTAACCACCTTCTATGACGAAGATTTAGGTCCTTCTGACTGAGCACATACTGCAGACTCTTATGATCTGTAAATACATCTACGTGAGCTCTGTATAAGTAATACCTCCATATTTTTAGCGCAAACACCACTGAAAGTCATGAGTTGGATAATTCCTCTCATGAACTTTGAGATGCCTGGAGGCGTAGGCTATCACATTGCCTCGCTGCATTAGAACGCAACTGAGTCCAACTATGGAAGCATCACAATAAACAACTAACCCATTTGTTCCCTCTGGAAGGTCAAAACTGGAGCTGTAGTGAGTCGAGTCTTCAACTCCTAGAAACTCTTCTCACACTCATTTGACCACTGAAATTTCACCTTCTTCTGAGTTAACTTAGTCAGATGAGATAATATAGAAGAGAAACCTTCCATAAACCGTCGATAATAACCAGCTAAGCCCAGGAAATTCCTGATTTCAGTAGGAGAGGTAGGTTTGGTCCAATCCTTCACTGCTGCTATTATATGAGGATTTACCTATATTCTTTAACCTGAGACCACGTGATCCAAGAAAGTCATGGACTTCAACCAAAATTTGCACTTACTAAATTTGGCAAACAGCTGGCGGTCTTTGAGTGTTTGAAGAACTATCCTTAGGTGATTTGCATGCTCTTCCTCATTTTTGGAGTATAACAGAATGTCATCTATAAATGTAATGACGAACATATCCACATACTGCTTGAACACTCTGTTCATTAGGTCCATAAAGGCTGTAGGGGAATTTGTGAGTCCAAAGGACATCACCACAAACTCATAGTGACCATACCGAGTTCTGAATGTTGTTTTTCGTATGTCACACTCTCTGACCCTTAATTGATGGTACCCTAACTTAAGATTGATCGTGGTGAAACAACTGGCTCCCTGAAGTTGGTCAAAAAAGTCATCAATTCTATGTAGGGGATATCTGTTCTTGACTGTGACTTTGTTCAGCTGAAGGTAATCTATGCACATTTTGAGGGTACCATGTTTCCTTTGCACGAATAGCACTAGAGCACCCCAGGGAGAGATGCTGGGTATGATAAAATCCTTATCTAAAAGATCCTTTAACTGCTCCTTAAGCTCATTTGGAACCATTCTCTAAGGAGGGATGGAAATGGGCTGAGTTTCTGGGAGGAGGTCTATTCTAAAGTCTATTTCTCGTTCAGGGGGAACTCCGGGAAGATCCTCAGGAAATACATCTGGGAATTCATTGACCACTGGAACTGACTGAATTGTTGGGGTCTCAGAGTTGGAGTCCTTGACCCAAACCAAATGATAAATACATCCCTTGGAAATGAGTTTCTAGGCCTTAAGGTAGGAAATAAACCTACCCTTAGGCGCTGAACTGCTGCCCGTCCATTCTAACATTGGTTCATTTGGAAAATGAAACTTGACAACTCTAGTTCTGCAAGGCATAGCAGGAGCGTAACCAATCCATGCCGAGAATAAGGTCAAAGTCAATCATATCCAGCTTTATGAGATCAGCTGGAATGACTTTATTTAGGACTGAGACTGGGCAGTTTCTTTACACCCCGCGTCTGGGAGGCATGATTCACTGAAATGAAACAGAGCACAAGTTAGAAGAACATTTCTGCAATTGAATTTTTAACACACGATAAAGAGTATGAATAAAAGAGAGGTTTCCCAATAACATCTCATAGCCTCCTCGTCATAAGTGTGGCGCGTTTCACACCCATGAAAAGGACTCTACTCGATGCAACTTTCAGACATTTCGAGGATACTCTAAACGTAGTGCTCTGATATCAAGTTGGTCATACCCCGAGTCTACACCTTAAACAAAACACAGTGCTTGGAGTCACAAGAAACCCCAAGTCAACCCTTAGTCTATCATACACTGGTATTGTGAGTAAACATGCATAGCGAAACTTTGAAACAATATCATAAAGCATTTTTGAAAAACAAGTTTGTGAACATAAAGTTCAAAACATTTGAATAATACTGATAAATCTGAAAATCATGTCTGTCTGAAAGACATCTAACTGAGGAGTTGCTGGGACAAGCCCCCAACTAACTCTAAGTCTAACTGAAACTAATAAATGACTGAAAGAAAGAAATAATGCCCTCATATGATGAGGACTCACACTCCAACTGCTGAGGTGGAGAATCTGAACAACGGCAGCTAGCGATGCTGAGTCTGAGAGCCTGTAGCTGTATCATGAAATAATACAACATAAAAGTATGCGTCAGTACTTTGAATGTATTGAATATGTGAGAGGAATATACTGATAGATGTAAGTGACTAAACTAGAAAGACATGCAATGACCAACTAATTATCTGAACTAAAATAATCTGAAGTAACTGAGATGGTCAAAATGACCCTGTCCGGTGGTCAAAGACATGCCCTAAATCTGAAAGTTCTGAGTCTGAGATACTATGCTGAACTGGGTTAAACTGATATATATATGAAACTGAATTGAGATTCTTATTCTGAAACTGGACTGGACTGACTAGTGGGAGAGTTTGTAACCGACATATAACCACGTGAGCTAGACGTGGAGTCCGGTGTATACACCCCACCGGTAGGACCCAATATACCATGCCAGGATATAAAGGCATGAATTGAGTGATCACAAAAGTGTGGGGCCATTCAGGCCAAAAATCTGTAACTGTAACCTACGCTGACAACGTAGTTCTGGAAACCTGGGTGCGCTGGAACCTCGGTCCCCTCGATGCTAAGTCCTACTCCCACTAGAAAAAATATACTAAACTATTAGGCTGATAGCTTGAAACTGGGGCCCAAGACTAGTTAGGGACATATAACTGCAAGTCTTGAGAGTCTTATCGGACCGGGTTCTGAAACTGAGTTCTAGACTGGTCAGAGCTGCTTATTTGGAAGATCGTAACCATCTAAGAACAACCGAAATATGAACAGGGGTCCTAGGGCAAGAGCTATATATCTGAAATGTCATGACTACTTCATGGACGAATTAGTGAATTTTGATTCTGATATCTAGGAGGTACTACTGGCACCTCGAGAAATTATATAGTCAAACTGATCAGCTGATATTTCTAACTAACACTAAATGTTCTAGTACGTTGACTGAAATTGAACTAACAATTCTGAGAAAATACAAAGTATATAGACATTCCTACTGAATCTGAATAACATACATAACTGAGTTTTTCACACATGCAGTCATTATAGAAGCCCCTAACTATGAGAGATGCAAACAATTCTCAAGAATTCAAAGCTTAAATAGGATTCAAATTTCTGACTTTTCAAAAGCTAGGGCTAAATTTTTTAAATTTATGGTTCAAGCATCATTTTAGTTACAAACTAGTGGAAAATAACTACAATTAACATAGGATAGGATTCCACATGCATTAATCAAAGAACCATGACAATATCTTCAAATTTTGTAAACTCATGGCTATAACTAATAGTGAGCAGAGAGAGTTTTAGGAGACGTAAGAGGATAACAATCTCCTTGCTAAATTCCCACATACCTATAGAAGAAACCCTGGTGAAAATCCCTGTGACGAATTGAGAATAGAATCAAACCCTTGCTCCTGCTCTATGCTTTCTGTCAGAGTTTCTATGCACTGTCCTTGAGGGAAATTGAGAGGAATGAATAAAAAGGTCGTTCTAACCCTTTAACTTCCCCCTATACGAACCCAATACGACTTGGTTTAGGGATTAAAATGGTGGAAAATCACAAAAGTAATCCTGGGAACTAAAACTGAGTCTGGATGACAGGAGCCAACGGGCCTCAATACGGGTCGTTGGTAGAAACGACGGCCCGTTGAATTTTGCCGTGGTTTCTGGGTTCAGAAACTAGGTTCACTGGAATTGTTCCACGGTAGGGTACAATGATCTGCTGGAAGGAACAACGGGTGGTTGATACCTTCCGTTGGTACTGGTGGGAAGACAGGGCCTTGAAACAACAGTCAACACCACAGCACGTTGGTAGGACCAACAGGTCATTGTATAGACTCGAGGTCTACACTATTGGGGCCTGGAAGCAGACAAAGGGTGGTAACAACGGCTCATTTGAGTCTATCACGGGCCGTTGTTCCCTCTCGTTGTCTAAGGTAAGGATCCGGTAGACCGCTGAATTCGGGATTCAACGGACGACAAGACAGCCCGTTGTTAGGATCAACGGGTCGTCCTATGACTTGTTTTTCCCCCTGGAAGAATCCTGCTGCAACCCACGACCCGTTACAACGGTCCGTTGGTTCTACCAATGGTCCGTTGTGGGGGTCGTCTGTGATAGAAAATTTTTTGGTTTTCCTATGCCTTTTCATACAATGGCTGAATTTGATCTAGGAAAGTTTCAGGGTGTTATAGAGTGCGGTGATATTAAAATAAAAAACTTACAGGCAACATGTCTATCGTGATATGTCGTAATTATGTGTTATGATTATAAATTCTATGGCAAATTTTCAGTCAAATGTTATTAAACATGTTTAAACAAATAATCCGTAGGCATAGTTTCTAAGGATAGATGATAAAATATACTTGCAAATATTCATCAATCAAATTTCTATAAGCGTAATTTCTATTCAAAACATATCTAGTCAGCATACTTACAAGCAGTCCTCCTAGATGGTATACCATATTTCAGAAGTTTAGATCACGACCAAATTATTATTACGAGCAAGATATCTGTTATAATTAACCCTAAGGAATATTTTCTAAGTCACATTATTGATATAAAAATGGATTTTTTTGATATGTTTTATATATACCAGAGAGGACATGATGCAAGAATTATTAAAAATTTCCTACAGGTATGATATCTAGGTTACAACAAAAAGTATGCTTCACAAACAAAAGATTAGTCTAATTTCTATATACAAGATCTCTATTAACATGCACATAAAGAACGTACTAGCGAATGGGAATGTAAGAAGGGTGTCGAAGCGAACATAAACATATATGTCCCGCCCCTGTCAAAATAATAACCCCTATTTCACTATGTACATCAACATTTATACCATTATTACAGTGCTCAATGAAATGATAAAATGGAAACCTATACTAAATGGCTTTCCACCCTCCTATTTCGAACCTGAACAAACTCCTCAATACATCTCAAGAATAACCTGCTAAATAAAATAAAATACCACAATAAAGGATGTAAACATAAATATATATTCAAGTCTTATTAAGTCTTAATTTATTTAAAGCTAGAAGATCGTCCATTCAGGCATATGGGCGCATCACATCAGTTAACAATTTTAAATCCATACTGCTGTGCAGGAAATCACATAAAAGAATATATCAAAATACGAGAAAGAATCACAATTATCATGGCATAATCCAGGTAGCAAACTTGTGAATATAATATGAGGAAGTAAGCTAAAGTTAAGAGGGAGCTAGGAATAGTAAAGCAATGAAGAGTAGATAGACTAGAGGAAAGTCTTGAATATTAAACTGTACTTTTGAGTGCTAAGAGAGAAAATTGTATTACTAGAGGGAAGGAATGTTCAAATGACTTAAAAGAGAATAGAAGAGAAAGTATGCTTATATAGTTAAACTATAAATGATTGTATGAAAAAGAGTTAATTAATTCACATAATAAACTAGAGACATAAAAAAAAGATAAAATCAGCTAAAAGGAAGTCCTTTCCTCAAACAAAGGTAATTGAATCAAATTAGTGTAAATTTTATTACACTTTCATTAAATACCATATGTCGGATCAAGGAAGGAAACAAATCATTCATTCCCATTCATGAGAAATTTTGAAAATATTTAAATCATCTAAATAAGTACTATAAATAATCATAATTAATTAAGAAAAATTAATAAAAAAGTTTGAAATCAAGAAATACAATTAGTAGTACTAAGAGGGTATAATTCAATTTTAAGAGAGAATGAAAAATAAATCAGGCCTCCCAATAATAGTACACTACTGAACTTGTACCTATCTCAAATCAAGACACGCAATCATGTATTCTAGTTACCACAATTTCCTTTAAAGCAAGCAATCAAATCCATTAGATATAAATAAATAAAACTTACCATCACTAGTGAATGCTAAACTATTATGTGTACAACAAATAAATTTTCAAACTATCATATTTAACATATTGATTAAATTTCAATTAATCAAAATCTGTTAAAGCAATCAAATAGCAAGATTGTGAACTAATTTATGAGATTTCACCAAACATAGTCTTAAATAGTTATATAAATACGAATTACACATTAGTTATGAATTAATCTCCATTATAATAGTTTGTAGAAACATTTTTAGTTCTTCCCACTTTTGACAAAAGAAATCAAGTAAGTAAGTGATAAGCAAGCAGATATATGTTTATAAAAATGTCAACATGTCATGAATTCACTATGAGAAAGAGGGTTCGCGGAAAAATGTGTGTATCAACTGGTAACAGGGGACAATATAAAATAGCAGAACAGTAATATATTAGAGTTATAAACAAAAGGAAAAAGAGAAAAACCAAATAATGATATACCTATAAATGTGTGTGTGCATACGTGCACTGTCACGATCCTAAATTAGTGGATCATGCGGGCACCTACATCGACTCTAACTCGATAGGATCCTTCTTGGAATATTACATAAAATACCCAAAATTCTCATTAATTTATATAAATCTACAATATTTTTCCAAACCTTGACTCTCCCAAGATCTAATCTAAACAGGTACAAGAGTTGTAAACAAAACACCAACAAATAAAAAAGATACAGCTTTGCCAGCGGAGAAAATTCAGAAGCTGATGCTGAGTACATCACGCCAATCATGAAACTTCAATCTATCACAACCTACACCTATAAAAGGTGTAGCAAGAGTAGTATCAGTATACCACACGAACTAGTTGGCATCATCGTCCGACTATAATTAGTTTACGCAATAGCGTAAAATTAATATGCAATCAATAATTCAGTTTAAACAACCACTCAATAATTTATCAAAATAGTTTCTTTACTCTTCATTTACGACAGTTATTTAATCATGCATCCATATTAATCTATACAGCTTAGCCACAAAGACTGGCCTGCACACTGTTTAGGCCTCGCTATAGCGGTAACTTGACCGCTGCAACGGTACTATTCGAGGCAGTAACTCGACTTCGCTGGAAACCTTACTTCCTTCAAACCTCATCAATTACACAAAGCCTAACATTACACAAAACTTACAACAATCTATGTTCAATTAATTATACCCTTCACCCCTTTTTATCTTATCATAATCATTCAATTTATTCTCCTTTTTTGACGAAACATTCTCTCAGTCAGGAGTAACCCAACAACAATACGTAATTCACATTTACCCAATAATTATGCACACAAATATTAACTCTTGCACAATCAATATCATCAAACACCAAGACATATGATACAAGTAATACACAATTATGCGGTAGATCACATGCACACTGAACACACTGTAAATAGACCTGTCATCATTAATTTCATCTTATTAAATATCTTTACCTATATCGATGTCATACATGTCACTGAACTCTGTCACATAACCGTATGTATATCAAACATACCTGTATTGATCTCTGTCTCACAACCATATGTATATCAAATATACCTATACTAATCTCTGTCTGATAGTCGTATATATATATATATATATATCATAACTTACCTGTACTGATCTCAGTCACCATCATACCACCAATAATGCATCGAGCAGACACCTCCATCATATCACTATACACACATGCTAGAGGGTCTTATTTGTGTCCTTCCAGTCATAACCTGCAGGAGACTATAGAAATCCATGTATTGTACACTCAGCCGTATGTATCATATCTGTCTATGTACTCATATCCGTACACCCAGCCATATGAACATTTAGTCATACCTATCTGTGTACCTATTCATAATGCTCGCCCAGATGCTCACCTTGGACACGAGCCTCTCATCTCCGGGTAAGGTATACCAGCAATTTCATTCATGTTCACCAAAGGATAAGAATCTATTATCCCTCACTCATCAACATATGCAACATGATATCAACCAGTCAACTCATATAACAACTCAGATAAACCCATTTATCAACCATGGTCCTCAACATAGCGTTCATACATTATACTTCGTCAGTTCATGTGACCATTTAGAAAGAAGTAATGAATTAACAATAAGCAACATACTTATCATGCAATTTTACTCAACCAACTCAGATGACCACTCAACAAGATATATAAATCAACAATCATCAGCACAGTTCATCAAGTATTTCATAAGGTCAACACATATGACACCACAGAAGCACACATTGTGTAACACCCCAAAACTTTCCTAGACTAGACTCAAGAATTTCAAGAAAATTCAGAAGAAAAATCAGAAATCATACTGTAGAACCCATACAACGGGTCGTGGTAAGCTCCAACGGACCATTGTCTAGGTCGTTGTCACTATAGCAGTTTTCCTTTGAGGGAAACAATGAGGCACAGGACAATCCGTTGGTTGAAATAGTTTGCTGTCCCATCGTCTATTGAATCCCAAGTTTAGAACCCTATTGGACTCTTCCCTGAGGCAAAGAGATGAACCAATGGCTCATGGTTCCTACCAATGAGCCGTTGCTACCACCTGTCACCCAGTCCCAGGCCCTGACAGTGTAGACCACGAGTTGATGCAACGCCTCATTGGTTCTACCAACGACCCGTCTGCTATTCCAAAGAGTCGTGGTATCCTCCCGTGGACCTTTCCAGTTGGCATGGTTTCTGGACCCAGAAGCAATCATGGGTTCCAACGGGTCGTAGTTTCAACCAACGACCCATTTTGAGGCCCGCTGGTCCATGTCAGCCAATTTTCAGTTCCTTCTTCCAGGTGTATGTTGCTAATTTCCCACCTTTTTAATGATTAAACCCCGTCATTTTAGGCTCATTTAGGAGGGAGTAAAAGGGGTAGAATGACCTTTTCCCCTTCATTTCACCCTTTCTCTCAAAGTTTAAGCGTAGAATAGTCAGGAAGTTCAGAGCAGAAGCTAGGGAAGACGATTGTCTCCTCAGAATTTTCTCAAGGATCTTCTCCAAAAATTCTTACCCATGTATGTGAGAATTCAACAAGGGAATAGTTCTTCCTTTGTGTCCCCAAAATCCCTCCTAGTTTCTCTATGAATTCTAGTCCTAAGCTTTCGAAAGTGAAGAGAATATATTTTAGATTTCCTTGAATTCATGTAGAATGTTATCCATGTTTATTTTAGATATGATTCCATCAGTTTATGTCTATAGTGATGTTGTTCCCATAAAGTGAATTCTATTCATGGGGTTTCGTATGTGGATGAATTATATGCCAGATTCTGTTATATCTTGTGGAGTATGATTTAAGTTGATAGTTGGATATTCTCCATTATCTAGATATTTTATAAATGCCCTTTCTTTTAAGGATGATTTTATCCCTAATGTTGAATGCGATCACCTAGAATTTTTTCGGTTGGGTTAGTCTTCCTTGTTGCTTGATTCTATCAAAGTTGTGGATTCCCATATTGTTAGTATGAATTGAAATCTCAGTTAGCTACATGATTGTTCAGTTTCAGTTAGAATGCTAGAATATTCAGTGTCAATCCGAAATGTTAGCTGATCATTTTGACTACAGAAATTCTCGAGGTGTCAGTGGTGTCTCCTAGTTATCAAAATTAGACTCAGTATCAAATTTTAGTGGTTCTATAGGCAGTCATGACATTTTCATATAAGAATCTCTGACCAGCCTTAGGACCCCAGCTTCAGATTACAGTTTGTACTTCAGATGGTTATGACGCTTCCAGATAAGCAACTCTGACCAGTCTTGGAACCCAGTTATAGAATCTGATCCAATAAGACTCTCAGGGTGCTTTTAGATAGGTATTCCTGACTTATTCTTGGGCCCCAATTTTAAGCTATCAGCTTAGTAGTCAGTCTCAAAATATCCAGTGGGAAAGGACTTAGCATTCAGCGGGCTGGGGTTCAAGCGCGAAGTTCCCAGAACTACGTTGCCACCATAGCTTATAGTTTTATTTTCCCCATGGCCCCAGATTTGTGATTACCCAGTTCATGCCTTTATTCCCTGGCAAGGTATATTGGGTCCTACCGATGGGGTGTATACATCAAACTCCACGTCTAGCTCACATGGTTAAATATCAGTTATAGACTCTCCCACTAGTTAGCTCAGTTAAATCTTAGATTAGTCAGTTCAGTACAATATATCAGACTCAGTATTTTAGACTTAGAGCATGTCTTTGACCATCAGACAGGATCATCTTGACCATCTCAATATATTTCAGGTGTTTCAGTTTAGTATTTCAGTTGGTCATTGCATGTCATTTCAGTTCAGTTATTTATATCTAGTATTATGTTTTCTCCTAATTACTCAGTACATTCAAGGTACTGACGCATACCTTTTATGTTGTATCATGTCATGATACAACCGTAGGTTCTTGGTCTCAGCGCCGTTAGCAGACGTATCCAGGAGTTTTCAGCTGTATTCATTAGTTAGTCCTCATCTTTTGAGGACAAAGATCATTTTATTCAGTTTTACTTTCTTTTATTTAGACTTTGAGTTAGATGGGGGCTTGTCCCAGTAACTCATCAATTGTAGTGGCTTTCAAATACAAACTTAGTTTTCAGACTTGTTATTTTATTCAGATGTTTTAAACTTCATGATTCAACTCCATTTTTCATGCATGTCTTCCATTTTTACTTTAAAGATTCTTCTATATTCATATGTACTCAGAATATTAGTGTATGACAGGCCAGGGGTTGGCTTGGGTTTTTGTGACTCCAAGTACCATGTCCCGTCCAAGGTGTAGACTCAGGGCGTGACAAATTTGGCATTAGAGCACTAGGTTTAGAGTATCCTCGGATATCTGAAAGCCTCATCTAGTAGAGTCCTTTTCATGGGTGTGTGACGCGCCACACTTATGATGGGGAGGCTACGAGATGTTTTTAGGAAAACTCCCTTTTGTTCATACTCTTTATCGTGCGTTAAAATTCAATTCCAGAATTGTTCTCCTAACTCGTGCTCTGTTTCATTTTAGTGAATTATTCCTACGTGACTTGGTAATGGAAGAAGGGCTGGTAAAGTTCACCGACCTACCCCACCAGCTCTAGCAGTCCCTCAGGATGACTCAATGTCCACCGCAGAGTTCAGGGCAGCTATCCAGCTGCTCGCTCAGATAGTTACCAACCAGGTGAACCAATAGGTGGTTCTGATCAACAAAAATGGATCTGCAGCCGCTGCCTTAGTGCGGGATTTCACTCAGATGAACCCTCTAGATTTTCATGGATCTAGTGTAGGAGAGGACCCACAGGAGTTTGTGGATGAGATTCAAAAGATCACCCGGATTATGGGTGTCAGTTCCTTGGAGAGTACCGACTAGGCTGCCTACCAGCTAAAAGGGGTAGCCTAGGTTTGGTACGAGCAATGGATGGAGGAGAGCCCAGGGGGAGCAGGACTGGTGGAATGGGAAGAGCTCAATACAGCCTTCTTGGACATATGCTTCCCTCGGGAGCTCAGGGAGGTAAAAATGATGGAGTTTATGAATCTGGGTTAGGGAAATCCGACAGTGGAGGAGTATGCATTGGATTTCACCAGTCTGTCTAAATATGCTCCAAAGATGGTAGCCCAGCCAAGGGCTCATATGCTAAAGTTTGTGAATGGAGTATCTGTCACGACCCAAACAGAGGCCCAGATTGCAACACGGGACAAGGAGCACCGAGAGACTCCAAGTCAACCCATGGCATGAACATATATCTAGCTCAATCAATAAAATAGAAGAATCAACAAGATTATCATAGCGGAAGTCTAGATTAAACATAACATCAAAATACACAATCTGAAGCTGAATACAACCATATATCTGAGAATCCTCTAAACATGACGAGTTGATGGGAGAGGACCCCAACTAACTCAACAAGCTGAAACTAAAAATACATGAAGAAAATCTAAATAGACTACTCCTCAGGAGATGAGGACTCACCCACAATGTACGATGTGATCTCAGAAGACTAACTAAGAGCGGGGCTGACTTTGAGAATGACTATCTCCGATTCAAACTACATAGCTGAACTGAATTCATGAATCATACATAAATCCATATACATAAAAGAAACTTGGGTACATGAACTAAACATGAAAACTAAATAGAGTTTTAGGTCAAAACTGATACCTCAAGCTGGAATTGAGCCAGTAGATAATAAATGTGGGTATCTAGCCACCATATCCTCTTCGGCTTTCCACGTAGATCATTCAACATGTTGATTCCTCCATAACACATTAACTGAAGCTAATTCCTTGTTCCTCAGCCTTCGAACCTGGCGATCCATTATTTCTACCGGAACCTCCTCATAACTGAGGCTGTCTTTTACACCAACACTATCCACCTGGACAACTAGAGCTGGATCACCTAAACACTTCTTCAAGAGCGACACATGGAATACAGGATGCACAAAAGCTAATTCTGAGGACAACTCCAACTCATAGGCCACATTGCCAACTCGTTTCACAATCTGATAGCGGCCAATATAACGAGGGCTGAGTTTTCCTTTTGTTTCCAAACCGCATCACCCCCTTTATAGGAGATACCTTCAAAAACACCTAATCATCGACTTCAAATTCTAATTCTCTCCTTCTTATGTCGATGTAGGACTTTTGGTGACTTTGGACGGTTTTCAGCCTGTCCTATATCAATTGCCACCTCACTAACCTCAAACCACCTGATGAGCGATCTACATCTCTGCCCATTAGAGAGCCTTGAACGACACCATCTGAATATTGGAGCGATAGCTGTTATTATAGCCAAACTAGATAAGGGGCAAGTGATCATCCCAACTACCTTTGAAGTTGATTATGCATGCTCTCAACATGTCTTCGAGATTCAGAATTGTCCTCTACGCTTGGACATCCATTTGGGGGTGAAATGCTATGCTGAGCTTAACCTAAGTACCTAGTCCTTTTTGAAACGACTTTCAAAACTGAGAGGTAAATTGAGTACCCCATCTAAAATGATTGATAAGGGCACTCCATGCAATCGAACTAGCTCCCAAATATATAGTTTGACATAATCCCCCACCGAATTTGTGGTCTTAACTAGTAGAAAATGTGCAGCCTTGTTCAACCTGTCTACCACAACCCAAATGAAGTCATATTTTCGACGAGTATGAGGTAAACTTGTGATGAAATCCATATTAATTTCTTCCCACTTCCAAGTAGGAATGTTGATATCCTAAAGCACACCTCCCGATCTTTAGTGCTCAACCTGTACTTTCTGACAGTTTGGGCACTTAGCTACGAATTCTACTATGTCCTTCTTCATGTCATTCCACCAATAGACTTCTCGTAAATCATGGTACATCTTGATGGTACATGGATGGATAGAATACTTGGATCCATGATCCTCGTGCAACATTCGGCTCCTCAAATAAGCAACATCCAAAACACATAGGCAACCCTGGTACCGAAGCACACCATCTCCCCCTTTGGATTAGACCTCTACCTTTTGATTCTGAATGACTTCCTTTAACTTTACCAAAATCAGGTCCTCATCTTTTCTAGATTTCACATCAGTCACCAAGGATGATTCTGATCCATTTTGAACAACAACATTGCCATCAATTGAGTCAACCAACCTAACTCCCAACCTTGCAAGTCGAAGTACATCTTTCACCAACTCCTTTTTCCCCTCATCTACATGTGACACACTCTCCATAGAGAGTTTACTAAGTGCGTCCGCTACTACATTAGCCTTACTCGAATATGAGATTTATCTTCGAGAAATAGTTGGCACCCTGAAGCTGGTCAAGTAAATCACCAATCTAGGTAGAGGATACATGTTCTTGACGGTGACTTTGTTTAATTGTCAATAATCAATACACACGCGAAGAGAATCATTTTTCTTTCGGACAAAGAGAATTGGTGCACCCCATGGGGACATGCTCGGTCTAATGAAACCCTTGTCTAACAAGTCCTGTAACTGCTTTTTCAACTCTTTTAGCTCAATTGGAGCCATTAGTTAGAGAGGAATAGATATAGGTTGTGCGTCGGGAAGAAGTTCAATACCAAAATCAATTTTCCTCTTGGGAGGAACACCCGATAAATCATTAGGAATATTTATGGGTACTCACGCACAATCGGAACTGACTGGATGGTTGGGTTCTTAGACTCAACATCCTTAACTCTAACTAGATGATACATACAACCCTTGGAAATTATCTTCCTGGACTTAAGGTAGGAAATGAAATGACATACAAGTACGAACGAGCTACCCTTCCACTCTAAAACTGACTCACACGGAAAGCGGAACTTCACCGCATAGGTTCTATAATTAAAAGAAGCAGAACACGCATACAACCAATCCATGCCATGAATAATATTAAAGTTAGTAATGGCTAGCTCTACGAGGTCTGTAGAGGTGAATTTATGCAATATAGTGATCGGGCAACTTCTATACACCCGTCTAGCTACAATCGAATCACCAACGGGAGTAGAAACTGAAAATGGTTCTGACAGAGCTTCGGGACTGACTCGAAAACTACTAGCAATATAAGGTTTCACAATAGACAAGGTAGCCCCTGGATCTAACAAAGCATAAGCATCAAGGTGAAAAACTCATAACATACCAGTAACCACATCCGGGTTGCGAGGGCATAGAACCTGTTCTGGCATTAACCGTCGGCTGAACTAGTTGAGGTGCCCTGGTGGGAAGGACGTGCTGCTAAAGAGTCTGAACTAGCAGTTGGTATACGGGCTACGCCGCCTCCTGATCTAGCCGAAGGATAATCCTTGAGTTTGTGTTCGGGTTTGCCACACCCGGAACAAGCATCTGAGCCTACTAGGAACCTCCCAGGGTGATTCTTGCCACACCTTGCATAAGCTAGAAAAGTGCACTCTCTCTGCATGCTACCCTGGCCCCTCGAATTTGAGGCCCTGCTCCTTCGATCCCCCTCATGATGTAGATGGTGTACTAGTTGATCATGGTGCTAGAGTAAAAGACTGTTGATGAGTCTGTTGGTGCTATCCACCCCTATATCTAGGCTGAGAAATCCCATAATTATCTATCCTGGCCCTCTTGGCCTCTCTCTTCCCCCAATACACTTACTCCATCTGTTGGGCATGCAACACTATGGGGGCAAAATCTCTATCTCGATGCAGCATGGCAATCCTAAAGTCCATATCCAGGTAGTCTGCCACTCCATGCACAAATTGTCTCACCCGAGCCCTCTAGTCTGTCACTAACTCTGGTGTATACTTGGATAAGCGGGTGACTCCAGAGCGTACTCCTAAACCAACATATGACCCTGCTTCAAATTTACAAATTCAGATGCCTTTGGTTCCCTAGTCTCTCGAGGGAAGAACCAATCCAAAAAGGTTGCATGGAACTCTTCCAAACCCATGTAGAAGAAGCTAGAGGAAGCCTAAGCAGATATGATGGCTAGATACCCACACTTGTTCCCTTCTAGTTCAGTTTCGACATCAGTTACTAAAATCCTCCTCAATACTCTATTCAGTTCCGTACTCATCATCTCTATTTAGATTTTCTATGTACATTTCAGCTGCATCAACTCTGTTAGTACGGTTAAGTCAGTTCGGAGTCAGTTACTCCTTCAGAAACCTTCTCATAGTCTCAGTCTAGAAATCTCAGCTCTTTTCCTAGTTTTCTAGCAGTTTTATTCTCCATTCGAGGATGAATTCTCCCTAGGGGGAGATATTGTAACACCCCAAAACTTTCCTAGACTAGACTCGGACATTTCAAGAAAATTCCAAAAAAAAAATCAGAAATCTTATTGCAGAACGACCCAGAGAATAGGTCGTGGTAAGCTCCAATGAACCATTGTCTGAGTCGTTGTCAGCATAGTAGTTTTCCTTTGGGGGAAACAATGTGGCACAGGATGACCCATTGGTTGAAACAATGAGTCATGTTGTCTTCCTTTGGATCCCAAGTTCAGAACCCTATCGGACTCTTCCTTGAGGCAACAAGATGAACCAACGGCTCGTGATTCCTACCAACAAGCCATTGCTACCACCTGTCACCCAGTCTCAGGCCTTGGCAGTGTAGACCATGAGTTGATGCGATGAGCCGTTGGTTTTACTAATGAGTCGTGGTGTTGGCCATGGTATTAAGGCCCAGTTTCCCTACTTGTAATAACGAGAGGTACCAATGACCCATTTGTTGTTCCAATGAGTTATGGTATCTTCCCGTGGCCCCTTTCTAGTGAGTATGGTTTTTGGATCCGAAACCAATGGTGGTTTCAAACGGGTCGTGGTTTTAACCAATAACCTGTTCTGAGGCCCGTTGGTCCATGTCGACCAATTTTTAGTTCCTTCTTCTAGGGGTATGTTGGTAATTTTCCACCTTTTTAATGCTTAAACCCCACATTTTAGGCTTGTTTAGGAGGGAGTTAAAGGGGTAGAACGACCTTTCCCCATTCATTTCACCCTTTCTCTCAAAGTTTAAGCGTAGAATAGTCAGGAAGTTCAAAGAAGAAGATAGGGCAGACGATTGTCTCCTCAGAATTTTCTCAGGGATCTTCTCCAAAAATTCTTAGCCAGGTATGTGGGAATTCAACAAGGGAATAGTTCTTCCCTTGTGTCCCCAAAATCCCTCCTAGTTTCTCTATGAATTCTAGTCCTAAGCTTTCGAATGTGAAGAGAATATATGTTAGATTTCTTTGAATTCATGTAGAATGTTACTATGCTTATTTTAGATAGGATTCCATCAGTTTATGAATATATGGATGTTGTTTCCGTAAAGTGAATTCTAGCCTTGAGCTTTCGAATGTGGATGAATTATATGCCAGATTCTGTTATAGCTTGTGGAGTATTCTCCATTATCTAGATATCGTATAAATGCCCTTTCTTGTAAGGATGATTTTAACCCTAATGTTGAATGAGATCACCTAGAATTTTGCCGGTTGGGTTAGTCTTCCTTATTACTTTATTCTGTCAATGTTGTGGATTCCTATATTGTTAGTATGAATTGAAATCTCATTTAGCTGCATGATAGTTAAGTTTCAGTCAGAATGCTAGAATATTCAGTGTCGGTCAGAAATGTCACCTGATCAGTTTGACTACATAAATTCTTGAGGTGTCCGTAGCGCCTCCCAGTTATCAGAATTAGACTCAGTATCAGTTTTTAGTGGTTCTATAGGCAGTCATAAAACTTTCAGATAAAAAGCTCTACCAGCCTTAGGACCCCAACTTCAGATTATTGTTTGTTCTTTAGATGGTTACGACTCTTTCAGATAAGCAGCTCTAACCAATCTTAGAATCCAGTTACTGAATCCAGTCCGATAAGACTCTCAGGGTGCTTTCAAATAGGTATTTCTAACTTAGTCTTGGGCCCCAGTTTTGAGTTGTCAGCTTAGTAGTCAGTCTAGAAATATCCAGTAGGAGCAGGACATAGCACCGAGCAGGCCGGGGTTCCAGCGCACCCAGGATCCCAAAACTACATTGCCACCGTAGGTTACATTTTTATTTGCCTCATGGCCCTAGATTTGTGATCACCCAGTTCATTCCTTTATATCCTGGCAAGGTATATTAGGTCCTACCGATGGGGTGTATACATCTAACTCCACGTCTAGCTCATGTGGTTACATGTCGGTTATAGACTCTCCCACTAGTTAGATCAGTTCAGTCTCAGAGTAGTTAGTTTAGTTCAGTTTAGTACAGTATATTAGACATAGTATTTCAGACTTAGGGCATGTCTGACCATCAAATAGGGTCATCTTAACCATCTCAATATATTTCAGGTGTTTCAATTCAATATCTTAGTTGGTCATTGCATGTCATTTTAGTTTAGTTATTTATATCCATTATTATGTTTTCTCCTGCTTACTCAGTACATTCAAAGTACTGATGCATACATTTTATGTTTTATCGTGTCAAGATACAGCTGCAAGTTCTCAGTCTTAGCGCCGTTAGCAGATGTATCCAGGAGTTTTCAGTTGTATCCATTAGTAAGTCCTCGTCCTTAAAGGATGAAGATCATTTTATTAAGTTCTATTTTCTTTTATTTATACTTGGAGTTAGCTTAGGGCTTGTCCCAGCAACTCATTAGTTGTAGTGACTTTCAAACACAGAGTTGGTTTTCAGACTTGTAGTTTTATTTAGATGTTTTAAACTTCATGATTCATCTCCATATATCATGAATGCCTTGTATTTTTACTTTAAATCTTTTGCTATATTCATATATACTCAGAATACTAGTGTATGATAGACCAGAGGTTGACTTGGGGTTATTTAAGACTCCAAGTACCATGTCCCGTCTAGGGTGTAGACTTGGGGCGTGACACATTGTTTATCTCAATAATCCTTAACTCTCACCATTATAAATATTTCATTGAGCTTGTCAAATTTCATCTACAATCATATAAGATATCAACATTATTCTACACGATTAAGGCACGAAGACTCATTAGCTATACACCAACATATCATCACATTTACCATTTATCTAGTTTAAGAAGTGATATTTCCTATACCTTTACTCATTAATTTGTTAGTTATTAATTATTAAATATGTAGTCCCGTTTCAATCAAAATTCACAATCAAGCCATTGTAAAGATATTATTCACAATTTCTTAGGCTAAATTTACCATCCCTCTTATTACCTAGGGACCATCATTCATTCAGTTTCTTTCAACCTTATTGTATCACCTTAGTTCTGTGATTTTCAATTTTAAGGATGTCTATTCGGGTCAAATTTTTCCTTACTAGTATTTCTAATTTTTTAAAGTCAATTCATCAACACATAAGATTAACTAGATAAAACCGATTCTAAATCACTCAACCTGGTTAACTACAAATTCTTGTAATTACTAGTTCTTTCCTTCCCTCAGATTCATTTTAAGAGAGTTAATTTACATCACCAATTCACCTTCTTATTCATGGCATATAAAAGGCACCAACAAGTTCACATAACCCCATTAGGTTTGTTCACCTCACTTCTTTCTTGTTCCTCTCCTTTTATGCAACACATGCACAAAGATATATTCATAACATAATACAATAAAAAACAACCACGATCATACGTTATCAAAACCTGCAATCAAGAATATCACTTCAAAACTCCACTACCAAGATCATAACATTAAAGAAACATTATCATAAATATCCAATCAAGAGTACTTGTCAAGAACATCACATAAAGAGTGCAACCCCATTATTAATCATCAATTAGGTTTTACTTTACTACCTGTTCCCATACCTAAGATTAATTCTCCAATTCATAGTTATGTCACTATAAGTATTTCATCAAGTCATAATTTTTATGATCTCTTTACCCTCACCGATTGTACATCAATAGTACACATGAATACGATTCACTAATTATAGTTTAACACAAAGGTAAGTCATAACCTACCGGATCACAGAACTGGAGCATGTAGCTACTCCAAGGGAGCTTTTCCTTTTCTAATAGCTTTGAACGTTCAAAGTCTAGAAATAAGATATTAAGGACTCAATCAATAGACTACTTCATCGATTGAAGGGTTTGAAAACTCAATCCACTCCATTCTACCTGTTGCTTAGGTTCTAATTCAAAATCACAAGTCAAATTATCATAACCCAAATCTATAATGATCATTCCAACCTACTTCATGGAGGTTTTACTTCTCTAACCCTCTCTACTTTTAAGGTTAAGAGTTTCAAATTCAAAGAATTCTAGGTCTCAAACTATCACCAAAATAATGTTCTATAATTACATTCACCCTAGAAATTGTTAATTTACCACTTTTATGACTAGGAATCAACACCCAATCATTTTCATAACACTAGCCCTAGTTTTCACAAACCTAGGATTCTTAGCTAGGAACTCGCCATTAGAGACTATCTTTGATTCTGGGTGTTAGGTAATTGAATAAGGAAAAGAAAGAGCTATAACTCATATCTTAGGAAGGAGAAACTGCTTAGCCCTTAGAAAATCACCCTTCTACTCTCAAAGTTGTGCCTCAGAATAATGGGGTAAAAAATCCCAAAATTCTGACTTAAATTGACTTTATGCCTTACGTCATCTATTGCAGCGGTATTCTTCCTTTAAAATGGTCCCACTACAGTGAAGGATCCTTTGCCATGGTGGTCCTGCTGCCTGGGATTTTGAATCAGTTCATCAAGTCAATTAATAAAGCAATCTCTTATTTCGAAACAAATAAGCTAGACCTACAAAATTTTGAATCCTTACACCAATGCCATCAAGGCTCTATAATGATTGGACGGGTGTTTACATCAGATACCTATTAAACAACCGTTTATCCCCAAATAGCCTCACACGATATGTATGGTTTTCTATTGTCACGCCCCACCTTGGGAGGCATGACTAGCACCTGGTGCCCTACTAGGACCCGAACTGCTAAGCTGACTGAGCCTAAGCACCTCTGGTGCAGGGCTGACTCTAACTGTAGAATCGAGAAAATAATGGGCTATATAGCGGCTGTAAATACAATCCCCTTCCGACAAGGCCTATAGCCACTTGTGAAAATAAACATCTAACCAGAGACAAACAATCATAGGGAGTCCTATATGGGCCGACAAGGCTACCATGATATCTAATTATAACCAAAAAGTACAATTAGATGCTAAACTAAACTATGATCGACAAGGTCACCAATCAACAGCTAAATAGGGCCCCATACGGCCAACACACATAATCTAAAACACATATGGGCCCCACACGGCTGATAAAATCTAACCACAGGGAAGTAACACAATCTTCAAGCCTCTAGGAGTAATAAGATGGTCGGGACAGGGCCCCAACCTACCCATACTATACAAACAAAAGGACTATACCTCTATCACACAAGCTCCGGAAGAAGGGAGCTGAGGGTTCTGTACCGCTGATTGGAACTTTCGAGGGACCTGCTCCTTGTCTATCTGTACCTGCAGGCAAGTAATGCAGCACCCTAGAAGAGGGTGTCAGTACCACAGGTATTGAATATGTAAGGCAATAACTTTAAATAACTAAAAGTAAGGAAATAGAACTGACAATGACTGAAGTAAAGGAACCAGACTGAAGATGACTGACGTAGTGAAATCAGGGCTAAACATAACTCTAATAAGGAGGGTAGGGGTCATACTTGATAAACGAGTTGTCTTACTAACTATTAGTAACTAAAGCAAACATAACCCTTACCTAGCCCCTATAGGCCGGAAGGTACAATCAGCACAGAGTTACCCACCTGGGCCCCCATTGTTCTAGTGAGTACACCTCAATCTATATACCCCTATCCAGGTCATACTGAGTCAACTACCAGCTATAAGCATCCTGTTGATCCCCTGGGTCTAAAATTGGGCCCGTTCGGCCCCTAACTGTAGCCGTGTCTGAGTCCGGAGGACTCCTGATATCTACACCCCGGGCGTAAACGCTCGACGTGGATGTGTATAAGGCCAACCACGACATATGAGGATCTGTATCCCCATCTTCGTCCCTTGCGAATGGCATGCCGCTCTGTAGAGCGACGTAAATTCGCCCCTTGTGGGCAACGACACAACTATTAACCCTGGGGTGGTAACGAAAGCTATATAGGTATAATCCATCCCAAAATAATACAATTTACGAGTCTCAACTGACAACAACAACTAGACATGATAACATACTCCCGACATGCTTTACTAGGATTCATAATGGACTACTATGCTGAAGAAACTAACTTTCCGAAAGAAAGTTCCTTAACATACCTCGTTCGCTATTTTTTGATTAACTGGCGAGTTTCGGCTCGTGTTCAACTTCCCTTCTCAACTATAATCATATTTAATGAAAGAATTGGGCTTCTTTATTACTATATTCGAAGAAAACAATAACTTATATATATACTGACTATACTTCAACTTAACAAAAGACGATCAAGAACTCGTAATTTCTCGGGAATCTTGAAGGGAGAAATACTTACTTTAGGCATGTGATCGCATTGACACTATTTTGGAACAATTCCATCAACTTAAGCTCGGTGGGACAATGATTTGTCGGGCATATTTTACGAAAATAACTCCATAGCAATGCTCCCTGCAGTTTTATACTTCCATACCCGGAGTTAATTCGGATTTGGACGGCGTTTAGCGGCGTAATCGGATGATTTCCAAATGTTTTCCTTGGTTTCCTTATGTTCTGTCCGTGAATATGTGAATAATGATCTAACTTTTAAGTGTGAGGCCTTTATATACTTGAGGCGGCAGACAAGACAACGTGGCACTCTGCCGGTCACGCTAATTCTGCTCCGTGCCACTTTGGGTAATATGGAGGGGGCTGCTCCGTGCCACTTTGCCCCTCTAGGATACTTGGTTCGGTCTCCTCCCGTGAAATCCCGACTTTGCACTAGTTCGGCCTTTCCCCGGGCCCTTTCCTCATATGTATGGCACTCTAAAACTGTGAACCAACATACGAATAGGCCGACTAAACATTAGAAACTTACATGGTGTAACATCCTCCCCCCCTTAAGAACATTCGTCCTCAAATGTTAATTTCTACTTGCAAGAACCTTTACCTTGCAATTACTTATTCTGGAAAAATTTCGGCAGAGTCTCCCCTGTAATATGGACTATCCAAAAACCTTGAAATGCAGAAAATACCAATACAGGTACTTTACACAATACTATAATGTTCACTTCACAATAGACTGAAGTCAATTATTTCACATACACATGTATATAATGCAACTTATGAAACAACAACAACAATATACCTCTAGCTGCACAATCTGACTAAGTCTGAAATAACTGAGGATATCTAGTTTTCATATCGTCTTCTGCCTCCCAGGTCATCTCCTCTCGATTCTTACTCCGCCATAATACTTTAACGGAAGCAACATCTTTAGTTGTTAGTCTGCAGATCTACCGATCTAGTATGGCTACTAGAGCCTCTTCATAAGCTAATCCCTCAGTGATATGGACGTCTTTGACTGGCACAATCTGGGAGGGATCTCCTATGCACTTCCTCAGCATTGATACATGAAAAACTGGGTGAATAGATTATAATTCTGGAGGTAAATCCAATTGATAAGCCACCTGGCCTATCCTTTGGCAAATCTGATAAGGCCCAATAAACCTCGGGCTGAGCTTGCCTTTCTTACCAAATCTCGTCATACCCTTCATTAGTGAAACCTTCAGGAGTACACAGTCACCCACATTAAACTCTAGGTTTCTTCACCGCACATCAGCATAAGATTTCTGGCGGCTTTAAGAAGTTAACAAACATCCCCTGATGAGCTTTACTTTCTCTTCTGACTGATGAATCTTATCTGGCCCAATCAATGTTGATTCTCCTACCTCAAACCAACCAGTTGGATACCTGCACTTCTGCCCATATAACGCTTCATAAGGCGCCATCTAAATTGCTGAATGATAACTGTTATTATAGGAAAATTCAATAAGCGATAGATGTTCATCCCAGCTGCGTCCAAAATCTAGCACACACGTCCGTAACGTATCCTCGAGCGTCTGGATTGTACGTTCTTCCTACCCGTTTATCTGAGGATGGAAGGTTGTGCTCAGGTTAACCTGCGTCCCCAGGCCCCTCTAAAAAGACTGCCAAAATTCAGCTGTAAACTGCGCCCCTTGGTCAGAGATAATTGACAATGGAACACCATGCAATTGAACTATTTCTCTAATATACAACTCAACATAATCTTCGTTTGAAAAGATAGACCTTACTGGCAGAAAGTGAGATGATTTTGTCAACCTGTCAATAATTACCCAGATAGAGTCATATTTACGCCTGGGACGAGGTAACCCTACTACAAGATCCATATTAACCGCCTCTCATTTCCATTAAGGCACAACCATATCCTTTGTCAGTCCGCCTGGTTTCTGACGTTCAACTTTCATCTGTTGGCAATTGGGACATTGAGCTACGAATTCTGCTATCCCATTTTTCATTCCCGGTCACCGGTAAATCTCTTGTCATGGTACATTTTTGTCGAACCTGGATGGAGATAGTAACGGGCGTAGTGTACCTCACCCATAATTTGCTGGCGAAGCCCTGCCACGTCTGGAACGTAGAGGTGATCCCTATATCTCAAAACTCCGTCCTCAGTTACCTAGAAATTTATCACTTCCCCTAGCTGGACACTATTTCTGAGCTAAACCAAGCTAGGATCTTCATACTGTCGTTCTTTCACTTCCACGACCAATGATGACACTATGGTATTCTGGATTACCGCTCCATTGTCTCCTGATTCTACTATACGAACGGCTAAACTGGCTAGCTGATGCAATTCTTGGGCCAATTCCTGCCACTCGGGCTGTAAATATGCCAGGCTTCCCATGGATTTGCGACTAAGGGCATCTGCTACAACATTGGCCCTTCCTGGGTGATATAAAATATACATATCATATTTCTTTAACAGCTCTAACCAGTGACGCTACCGCAGATTCAACTCTTTATGGGTGAAAATATACTGCAGGCTTTTGTGATCTGTGAAAATATCTACGTGGACGCCATACAGGTCTCCATATTTTCAAGGCATGAATCACTGCGGCTAACTCCAAGTCTTGGGTAGGCTAGTTCTTCTCATGCTTCCTCAGCTGCCTGGAAGCATAGGCAATCACCTTACCATGATGCATCAAAAGACATCCTAACCCACCACCCGAAGTGTCACAATAGACTGCATAACCATCTGTTCCTTCTGACAATGCTAGCACCGGTGCCGATGTCAATCTGTCTTTCAGTTCCTGAAAGCTCTGCTCACATGCCTCAGTCCAATGGAATTTTGCTGCCTTCTGCGTCAATTTGGTTAAAGGTGCTGCTAAAGTGGAAAATCCTTCCACAAACCTTTTATAATACCCGGCTAACCCCAGGAAACAATGTACCTCAGTCAGAGTGGTAGGTCTAGGCCATGTTTTCACTGCCTCTATCTTCTGTGTATCTACCTGTATACCAGCATCTGACACAAAATGGCCTGAGAAGGCTACTGAATTCAGCCAAAATTCACATTTAGAAAATTTTTCATATAGCTGGCGATCTCTGAGAATCTGGAGCACTGTCCATAGATGATCCTGGTGATCTGCCTCTGAGCGGGAATACACAAGAATATCATCGATAAATACTATCATGAACAAGTCCAGGTATGGTTTGAAAACATTGTTCATCAGCTCTATGAACACTGCTACGACATCTGTCAATCCAAAGGACATGACTAGAAATTCAAAGTGGGCGTATCTAGTCCTGAAGGAAGCCTTTGGAATATCTCTTTCATGAACCCGGACCTGATGATATCCTAACCTTAAGTCAATATTCAAAAAATACCTTGCTCCCTATAGTTGATCAAATAAATCATCTATTCTTCGAAGCGGGTACTTATTCTTGATAGTGACTTTATTCAGTTGCCGATAATCTATTCACATACGGAGGGAGCCGTCTTCTTCCTCACGAACAGAACTGGTGTACCCCATGGTGAGGTACTCTGCTTGATAAAGCCCTTGTCTAGAAAATCCTTCAATTGTTCCTTTAGTTCTCTGAGTTTAGCAAGAGCCATCCGATATGGAGGAATAGATATAGGTTGAGTGCCTGGTAATAGATTGATTGCAAAATCAATTTCCCTTTATGGGGGAATATCAGGAAGCTCATCTGGAAATACGTGGGGAAATTCATTAACCACTGGAATAGACTGAAGGGTCGGAGGCTTTGCATGAACATCCTGAACTCTGACAATATGATAAATGCACCCTTTTTCTATCAATTTTCTCACCCGAAGATATGAAATAAACCTACCTTTTGGTGTGGCTATACTACCTTTCCACTCCCGTACTTCCTCCCCTGGAAAGTGGAATCAGACAATCTTGGTGCAACATTCGACATTGGCGTAGCATGGAGCTAGCCAATCCATACTCATAATGGCATCAAAATCAACCATTTCTAGTTCTATCAAGTTTGTCGTAGTCTGACGACTGGCAACCTCTAGTGTACACCCCCGATAGACCCTTCTGGCTATAATGAAGTCACAAATGGGTGTAGAAACTGAGAAAGGTCGCCGAAGCAATTTCGGCATAATACTAAACTTCCGAGCCACTAACGGTGTAACATAGGACAAGGTGGATCCTGAATCTATCAACACATAAGCAGGATGAGAGAAAATGTTCAGCATACCTGTCACAACATCTGGTGACGACTATGACTCCTGTCACCCCAGTACTACATAAGTATGGTCTGGGTCGGCACCTGAACTGGAAGCCCATGATCTGCCTTGGCCTCTGCCGGCTGAAACTGAGGGCCTACGCCCTACCGAGGATGCTGGAGCTTGTGATCCTGCCGAGGACCTATCCTGTCAATCCCGGTCACCCTGACCCTAAGCTGGACAACTCCTCATCTGGTGACCCTCCTGTCCACAAATGTAGCATGCTGTGGAATCATACCTGTACACGCCATAGTGGTGTCGACTGCAAATATGGCAAAGTGGTATTGTAAACCCACTCTGCTCCACTCCCCTCTACTGTTGTGAACCTACTGCTCGCGAACCTTCATCGAGCTCTAGCTGCCCTTGGCGACTAGACCTGCTTCTCTGCCTCTGCAGTGGAGGCGGGGGTCTAGGCCTAGGTCCTCCTTGAGACTCCTCCTGTAATTCACCCGGTCTATCCCTGCGGCTCTGCTCCTGATTTGTCCTCCTAATCTCTCGTTGCCGCTATCTGATACCCCCAATATTCTGAGCAAAAGCCTACACATGGGCGATATCCATATCCTCTCGCAGTATGGCTGTGAAGCAGGTCTCAACATATTTTGGGTTCAGCCCTATAATAAAGCGGTGTACCCTGGCTGGCATGGTGTTCACAAAAGCTGGCGCACATCGAGCCAAGGAATCAAACCGCATGGCATATTCCTGGACACTCATCGACCCCTGCTCCAAGTGTAGGAACTGATCAACCCGGGCCTGTCGAATCTCCCACGGTAGGTAATGATCCAAGAAAGCCTCTGAGAAGATGGGCCAGGTCGGAGGGGAAACAACTCTCCCTCGAGACCTTTCCCAACTCTCATACCACAGCATGGCAATGTCCCGTAGCTTAAATACCGCCAACTCAACTAACTCTATGGGTGTAACATGCATCACACTGAAAATCCTCTGCATCTGGTCTAAGAAGTCCTGAGGGTCCTCAGTCTGATCTGTCCCTGTGAATCGCAGGGGACTTAGTGCTAGGAACTTTCGGACCCTCAAGCTACCAGGCCCTCCTAATTATTCTGCAACTGTAGGTGCCACTGGCTGGTGCTGAGCAGCCATCATCTGGGCTAGCATAACCACCGCGCTTCTGACCTCCTAGTCAGATGGTACGGGTATAGTAACTGACGGAGGCAGTGCCGTCACACCGGCCGTCCCAAGCGGCTCCTAACATGGTGGAGACTACTGGGGAGGTCGAGATGATACCTCCGTATCGTCCTCAGATCAGGCCGATTCTGACCGAGGCTGAGGCACCCTGCTGGTGCCCTCTCCCGCTGCTACATCTTGCCTCCTGCCTGTTGTAGGGTGTCACTGGTCTGACATTTCTCTGTAAGCAAAAGAGTATAATAAGCTTAGGGACTCAATCCTATACTGTACCGCTCTATAACACGACTGAATAAGAAGAAAGAGTAACCATCCTATCATGCCTTGCAACCTCCTACCTATAGTATGTCGTGCACAACACATTCATAGACAAGACTCTACTTAGCACGGCTTGTAGACTCCCTGGGACATGACCTGCTTTGATACCAAGTTTGTCATGCCCCACCTTGGGAGGCATGACTGGCACCTAGTGCCATACTAGGACCCGAACTACTGAGCTGACTGAGCCTAAGCACCTCTTGTGTAGGGCTGACTCTAACTCTAGAATCGAGAAAATAACAGGATATATAGCGACTATAAATATAACCCCCGGCCGACAAGGTCTATAGCAACCTGTGAAAATAAACAACTAACCAGAGACAAACAATCATAGGGAGTCCTATCCAGGCCTACAAGGCCACCATGATATCTAGTTATAACCGAAAAGTAAAATCAAATGCTAAATTGAACTATGACCGACAAGGCCACCAATCAACAGCTAAACAGGGCCCCACACGGCCAACACACATAATATAAAACGCATATGGGCCCCACACGGTCGATATAATCTAACCACAGGGAAGTAACAAAATCTGCAAGCCTCTAGGAGTAATAAGATGGTCGGGAAAGGGCCCCGACCTACCCATACTATACAAACAAAAGGAATATACCTTTATCACACAAGCTCCGGAAGAAGGGAGATAACAGTTTTGTACGGCTGACTGGAACTACGAGGAACCTGCTCCTTGTCTATCTGTACCTGCAGGAAAGTAATGCAGTACCCTAGAAGAGGGTGTCACTAACACAGGTACTGAATATGTAAGGCAGTAACTTTAAATAACTAAAAGTAAGGAAATAGAACTGACAATGACTGAAGTAAAGGAACCGAACTGAAGATGACTGAGGTAGTGAAATCAGGGCTAAACATAACTGTAATAAGGAGGGTAGGGGTCGTACCTAACAAATGAGGCATCTTACTATCTAACTATCAGTAACTAAAGCAAACATAAACCTTACCTGGCCCCCATAGGCCGGAAGGTACAATCAGCACATAGTAACCCACCTGGGCCCCCATAGTCCTAGTGAGTACACCTAAATCTATATACCTCTATCCAGTTCATACTGAGTCAACTACCAGCTATAAGCATCCTGCCAATCCCCTGGGTCTACAACTGGGCCCACTAGGCCCCTGACTATAGTTGTGTCTGAATCCAGAGGACTTCTGATATCTACACCCCGGGCGTAAACGCTCGGTGATGGTGCGTATAAGGCCAACCACGACATATAAGGATTTGGATCCCCATCTTCGTCCCTTGCAGATGGCATGCCGCTCCGTAGAGCAACGTAATCTCGCCCCTTGCGGGCGGTGACACAACTATTAACCCTAGGGTGGTCACGGAAGCTATACAGCTATAATCCAGCCCAAAACAATACAATTTATGAGTCTCAACTGACAACAACAACTAGACATGATAACATACTCCTGACATGCTTTACTAGGATTCATACTGGACTACTATGCTGAAGAAACTAACTTGCCGAAAGAAAGTGCCTTAACATACCTCGTTCACTGTTTACCGATTAACTGGCGAGTTTCGGCTCGTGTTCAACTGCCCTTCTTAACTATAATCATATTTAACGGAAGAATAGGGCTGATTTATTACTATATTCGAAGAAAACAATAACTTATATATATATATATATATATATATATATATATATATATATATAAGTCAGTCTTATCGAAAGACGATCAAGAACTCATAATTTCTCGGGAATCTAGAAGGGAGAAATACTTACTTTAGGCACGTAATCATATTGACACTATTTTGGAATAATTCCATCAACTTAAGCTCGGTGGGACGATGATTTGCCAGACGTATTTTACAAAAATAACTTCGTAGCGATGCTCCCTGCATCTTTATACTTCCATACCCAGAGTTAATTCGGATTTGGACGGCGTTTAGCAGCGTAATCGGATTATTTCCAAATGTTCTCCTCGGTTTACCTCTGATCTGGCCGTGAATATGTGAATAATGATCTAACTTCTAAGTATGCGGCCTTTATATACTTGAGGCGGCAGACAAGGCAACGTGGCACTCTGTCGGTCGCGCTAATTTTGCTCCGTGCCACTTTGGGTAATGCGGAGGGGGCTTCTCCATGCCACTTTGCCCCTCTGGGCAACTTGGTTCGGCCTCCTCCCGTGAAATCCCGACTTTGCACTCATGCAGTCTTTCCCTGGGCCCTTTCCTCGTACGTTTGGCACTCTAAAACTCTTAACCAACATACGAATAGGCCGACTAAACATTAGAAACTTACGAGGTGTAACATCTATGGCATCACAGTCCCAAATTAGTGCGGGGTCATAATTATGGTTATACCCTTTCTACCATGGTCTTACCGTTATCACTGTAGGACTTAACCAAAACTTTACCAAAGACTATTTTTGAGGTCCTACAATGCTAATAGGCGTAATGCATAGATATGACACACGAATTTAATTCTCTCATTCTCGCATCCCTAACTGGGAAAGAGTCCCAGGTATGCCAGTTTTACTAGTTATTTTCACACTTTAATCGACCCATTACATCCTGGATCTCCCCCATTCCTCAACTGTAACCTACATCACATATTACTCATGCAACCCCCATGTTATCACCTTCCTCTTTAAGTCTCTCTTTATCAGGTACTCAGGATATTTCTGACCCTCATAGGAATTAAAATGTCGGACATATCACTGGAACGGACATGGCTGCTCCAGTGGTGCTTTTCCACGACAACGGAAAGGAGAAAAAGGCAAAATGATTCTGGAACTAGCTTTTCGTTAGTATGTAGAAGGGGGTGAAGAATATCTATCACACGCTCCTTCTGGGACTTAGGGTACCCCAATTTTTCCCGAGAGATATCCTAGAGTACTCCTTCCTCAGTGGTGGCGAAGACGAGGAGGCCAGTGACCCTGGTGACGACAATGATGAGGCGTTCAGCTAGTCGGAGTCAAAATGTATTTCCCTCCCGATGTCCCCCTTTAGCTCAGATATTTCTTTACTCTTAAAAGGCCAAATGCCAAACAATTTCTCTTTTTGGTAGTTGTTGGATGATTTTCCATTTTTCTCTACAGGTGCCCATTGGGATATTCGAATGACAATGGCCGTGTTTTGGTCCCATGTTTATATAAATCATAGTTCTCATATACACATATTCTTGATTCACCATATTTAAAATAATTGAAAAATCTTCCAAAATAAGGGGAATTGGATTCTATCTAGCAATCTTCCGCTGCAGCGATCGCCTTTCCAATTCTCACTGCTGCAAATCCACTGCGGCGAGACACACCTTGCTACAACAAAACTCTCTAAGCAGAACATAAATAGGGATATTTGTACCTTCGGTCAATATTGATCTCCCTTTTCCACCATTATTATACTTCGTTATCACTAACATTTCGCACTTCATCATAAATTCACATGTCAACATGGCACATCGCCAGATATCAATTGAAATCTTATAGATACCAATTAAGCCCGTTAAAATACCAAATGGAATCTTACAAATACCAATTGAGCCAATTGAGATACCAATTGAAATCCTCTAGATACCAATTGGACTCAACCTAGGTAATCGACACTCTCGGATGGCACGATAGGAAGGAAATAAGTGAGAACTTCCTAGATGCCTTATAACTTCCCAAGGATTAGACATGGACGTCTACACACCAATCCATAGAAGTATACTTGGTATTGCTCTTGTACTTGTGAATCAGTAACCTAGACACTCTGATATGAACTTATTACGACCCCAAATTGGCGAATCACGCGGGAACCTACATTGACTCAAGCTTGGTAGGAGAACCCTTTTTGAAACATTACATAAAATACCCAAAATTCTTATCAATTTATACAAAGCAAAATATTTCCCCAAACCTTGAATCTCCCAAGATCTGGTCTAGTTAGATACAAGAGATCTAAACGGAATACCAACAAATAAAAAAAGACGCAGCTTCACCAGCGGAGAAAATGCGGAAGCTAATGCTGAGTACGCCACATCAATCATGAAACTTCAACATGACACAACCTACACCCAGAAAAGGTGTAGCAAGAGTAGTATCAGTACACCACATGTACTGGTATGCATCATGGGCCGACTATAATTAGTTTATGCAACAACATAAAATTAATATGCAATCAATAATTCAGTTTAAACAACTACTCAACAATTTATCAAGACAATTTCTTTACTATTTATTTACGACAGTTATTTACTCCTGCATCTGTATTTCTTTATCCATCTTAGCTATGAAGGCTAGCCTACACACTATTTAGGCCTCATTGCAACAGTAACTTGACCGTTGTCACGGTCTTGCCATAGCGGAAACTCTATAGTTACAGTGGTACTATTCTAGGAAGTAACTCAATTTCGCTGGAAACCTTACTTCTTTCAACACCTCATCAATTACACAAGGCCTAACATCACTCAAAACTTATAGCAATTTATGCTCAATTAATTATACCCTTCACCACTTTTTATCTTATCACAATCATTCAATTTATTCTCCCTTTTGACGAAACATTCTCATAGTCAAGAGTAACCCAACAACAATATGTAAATCACATTTACCCAATGATTGTGCACACAAATATTAACTAATACACAATCAATTTCATCAAACACCAAGACTTACAATACAAGTAAGACACAATTATGCGACAGATCACATGCACAAAGAACACATGGTAAATAGACCTATCATCATTAATTTCATCTTATCAAATATTTGTATCCATATCGATGTCATACCTGTCTGGAAAAAGCTGAAAGAAAGGTTGCCTACTACTAATAAGGGCAGGTAAGAAACAGAAAACTCTGTCACACAACTATATGTATATCAAACATACCTATACTAATCTTTGTCTCACAGTCATATGTATATCAAACATATGTGTACTTATCTTATCATGAGATACCTGTACTGATCACTGTTACCATCATACCACCATTAATGTGCTAGGAACACGCCTTCATCACATCACTGTACACACATTCCAAAGAGTCTTATTTCTGTTCTTCCAATCATGACCTGCAGGGGACTCTAGAAATTCATGTATTGTACACACAACTATATAATCCTCTCATAATACCTGTCTATGTACTCATATTCGTATACCCAGTCGTATGAATATTTAGTCATACCTGTTGTTATATCCATTCATACTGCTCGCGCAGATGCTCACCTCAGGCACGAGCCACTCATATCCAAGTACTCATACACATATAATTTTGCTCATCCGAATGCTCACCTCGGACATGAGCCTCTCATCTAAGGGTAAGATATAGCAGCAATCTCATTCGCATTCACCATAGGATAAAAATCTATTATGCCTCACTCATCAATATATGCAACATGATATCAACTAGTTAACTCATATTACAACTCGGGCAAACCTATTTATTAACCACAGATCCTCATCATAGCATTCATACATTACACTTAATCAACTCATGTGACCATTTAGATAGAAGTAATGAATCAACAATAGGGAGCTTGTTTATCATGAAATTTCACTCAGTCAACTCAGGTGTTCAGTCGACAAGGTATATAAATCAACATTCATCAGCACAATTCATCAAGTATTTTATTAGGTCAATACATATGACACCACATAAGCACACATTGTTTATCTTAATTACCCTTAACTCTCACCATGACAATTACTGCAGAGCTTCTCAAACCTCATCTACAATCATACAAGATATCAATATTATTTTACACAATCATGGCACGAAGAGCCATTAGCTATACCACGACCCACCACATTTAACAGTTATCTACTTTACAAAGTGATTCTTCCTATATCGTTACTCATTGATTTATTAGTTATCAATAATTAAATATGTAGTCCCGCTTCAATCAAAATTCACAACCAAGCCATCTTAAAGATATTATTCAAAATTCCTCATGCTAAATTAACCATCCCTCTTATTACCTTGGGACCCATCATTCATTCAGGTTCTTTCAACCTTATTGTATCGCCTTAGTTCTGTGATTTTCATTTAAGACTGTCTATTCGCGTCAAATTTTTCCCCATTAGTATTTCTAATTTTTTAATTCAGTTCATCAATATATAAAATTAATTAGATAAAACTAAGTCTAAATCACTCAACTTGGTTAACTACGAATTCTTACAATTACTTGTTCTTTTCTTACCTCAGATTCGTTCTAAGCTAGTAAATTTACATCACCGATTCACCTTCTCATTCATGACATATAAAAGTGCACCAACAAGTTCACATAACCCAACACATGCACAAAGATGTATTCATAATATAATACAATCAAGAACAATCATAATTATATGTCATCAAAACCTTCAATTAAGAATATTACCTTCAAAACTCAACTACCAAGATCATAAAATTAGGGACACATTGTTTAGAATATCCAATATAGAGTACTTGTGCAGAACATCACATTAACAGTGCACCTCCCATTATTAATGATCAATTAGGTTTTATTTTCCCACATGTTCTCATACATTGGATTAATCCTTTAATTCATAGTTACATCATTGCAAATATCTCATCAAGCCATTATATTTTATGATCCCTCTACCCTCATTGATCGTACATCAATAGTACATACGTATATGATTCACTAATTATAGTCTAACATAAAGGTAAGTCATAACCTACCTAGATCACAAAACTGGAACATGCAGCTACTCCGTGGGAGTTTTGCCTTTTCTTATGCCTTCGAATGTTCAAAGTCTAGAAATACGACATTAAGGAATCAATCAATTGGCTATTTCTTCAATTTTAAGTGTTTGGGAACCCAACCCACTCCATTCTGCCCGTTGCTTACGGTCGGATTTGATAATCACAAACCAAATTATTATAACCCAAATCTATAATGATCATTCCAACCTACTTCATGGCATTTTTACACCTCTAACCCTCTTAAATTAGCTTTTAAGGTTAAGGGTTTCAAATTCACCATATTTTTGGTCTCAAACTATCACCAAAATAATATTTTATAATTACATTCACCCTAGAAAGTATTAATTTACCACTTTTATGACTAGAAATAACACCCAATCATTCTCATAACCCTAGCCCTAGTTTTCACAAACCTAGAGTTCTTAGCTAGGAACTCACCATTAGAGACTATCTTTGATTCTAGGTGTCAGGGAATGGAATGAGGAAAAGAAAGAGCTAGAAATCATACCTAGGGAAGGAGAAACTGCTTAGCCCTTAGAAAATCACTCTTCTGCTTTCAAAGTTCGTGCCTTAGAATAATGGGGTGAAAAATCTCAAAATTCTGACTTAAACTATTGTTTGCCCCGCGTCAACCCCTGCAGCGGTCCCGCTATGGTGAAGGATCCTTAGCCACGACGGTCCTACTGCTTAGGCTTTTAAATTAGCTCATCAAGTCAATTAATAAAGCAATCTCTTATTCAGAAAAAAATAAGCTAGTCCTGCAAAATTTTGAATCCTTAGGCCAATGTCATCGAGGCTCTATAATGATTGGATGGGTTGTTACATGCACACACACATACATACCAAATAATACAAGACCAAATAACAAATTATTTTCACAAAAATATTTAACAAGATTAGGCATTACAGAATTAGATTTTCATAACATCTAGGGAGCCTTCATGTATGATAATTTAAAGGTAAGCACAAATAATAGCCGAAACAATTTAGATAAACATATTACCAGCAAACATTATTACTTTTAGATCTAGTTTAATGCTAGTGAGAAACTAAAAAAAAGAGAGAGGAATAAGACTTTAAATAACAAAAGAACATACCACGGACAGGTCTGTGAGGATCAATCTTGAAATCAAATATCAGGTTTGAACAACATAGTCGGGCCTGCTCCTTTTCATGAAACCTCAAACATGCGAGTTAGTGAAGCATCATTGTCCTCTTTTTTGGGCTATCTTTGTCGGAGAAGCAGGAGGTAGTAGAGGTGCAGATGGTATGGACACGTTGACATTGGTCTGCTGCTTTGTGGCGGCCAAAGAACTTGTCGGAGTTTGCTGACTGGAGCAACAACGCGTCTGTTCTAGTCATTCTGGTCAGAGCAACAGTGTGGCTATTGGTTTGTCTAGTGGATGAGAAGAGGTCTATTCTTTAGAGAATGAAATAGAGAAGAGGAAGGGGAAGAAAATGGATGCAAGAAAGAGGAGAAGTCTATCGAGCACGCTGACGAGATTTTTTCAGAACAGTGGCGGTGGTAAGGAGGGAGACAAAAATGGTTGAAGGGAAGGTAAGGAGAGGTCTACGATGGTCCATCGGGGTTGGTGGTGCGGCGGAGGTGACTGGAGAGGTCCTTCATTGTTAAGAGGAAGAGGAAGATGGATGAGAGAGTTTCGAGGGTGGTGTGTGGTGTCTGAGTTTGTGAAGTGAGGACTTTAGGTTAGATTTTGGGGGGGGGGGTTTAAATGTAAATAACAAAAGTGGGTAGGGTTTAATACGGATTATTGATTATATGTTATTGGACGACGGAGATTAAAAATTAGGTTGATGGGGTTGGATTTGGGGTCATCTGGCGGGTCGCGGATAATTAAATTGGTAGAAATTAATTATGGTTGAATGGGGTTTAAATGATAGCCAAAATTAACTTAAAATGGGTTAAATTGGTATAAATAGGGTACAAAATGGCTAGATTTTGAATAAATTGAAGAGAAATTGAATTAGCCATATAAAGTTAATAAAAGATTACACTTGAATAAGATTGAAATAAATCGTATAATAGCGTAATTCCCGATGAAAATATATGAATACTATTAATTATAGGTAATTTATAAAACTAAGTAATATTATATTTTGGAACAAAAGATAATTTAATTAAAGATATTTATGTATACATATATATATACACACACATTATTATACATATACATGACATGATAGATGTAAAATAATAATATGTGATTATTTAGTAAAATACGTAATTACATATAATATTAGAGAAATTAATAACTTAAAATCATTGAAATAAAATATTTTTAAAATATAAATATAATTTAAAAAGAGTATAAATAGTGAATAATTGTGTAAAAAGCTAGTTATCTACAATAATTAATATCAACAACTAATGAAATAGTACACTAAAATTAAGAACGCGAATTTAAGAAATATTAAATAATTACAAAAAAGAATAATAAAAATATAAATATATTTCTTAATATGAAACTTAGATGGGACAAGAAGATCAAAATTAGGTGTCAACAGGTCTATATGGGTCTCCCTTCTATTCAGGAGGAAGAATAGCCTTCGAGGTTGCATTGATAACTGCAATGAAGTATTCTTGGAACAACTTTGCTATTGAGGAGAAAGAATAGTCTTCGAGGGTGGAATTCCCCTATGAAGTACTCTAGGAATAGCCTTGCTATCTTGGAAGAAGAATAGTTTTGAGGATTAATAGCCCGATGAAGTACTCTTGGAAGTATTGTCTGCTCTAATAGTTTGCATGACAGATCTTGATTTATCCTAAAGTATGGCACTGATTGATTTGATTTTCCCTTGATTTAGTTGGATTAATTTGATTGTTCTATGAGTTGAACACGAATTTCATTGTGTTTGATTTCTTGCTTTGAGATTAAGCTTGAGAATAACATAATTGATTTGATTGGTGACTATCAATTATCATACTTGAGTTTTGAGTATAATGAATAGAAATTCATTATCTCACTATGGATGTTCTCTCTAAGTGAGTTTACATTGTTTCATTATAACTATTTATATTCATTTATTATTATTATCATGACTATTTGCTTATATGAACTTTTTGTCCCAAGACATACATTGAGTATCCAGTACTCAGACATATCATTGTTGTTGTTAGTGGTGTATTAGGTATAAAAGAGAAGCAGGTTCTAGAGGATCGTACTGCTTAGTAAGGACTTGTTATTCACACAGACTTTTGGTGAGCCCATATTCTTACTTGTAGGTGCCACTGACTATTTTACTTACTTTATTAGATTTTCGAGTTGTGTCTCAAGTTAGTTATTCTTTTCATAGAGGCTCCATACATAGATGTTGTGTCATGGATACTACTTGAGTCATTGTTTAGATTATTAGGGACACACTTTTATGTTTAACTGCCAGACAAATATGCATATCATTTACATCATTCTTTATTTCAGATTATTAATTGTCTTGATTTACATATGAATAATTGGATTAAATGAAAATTATGGGACAACTGTGTGATCGATCATAACCATAAGGTGCTTCTAATATGGTTCCATAGCATCAAATTCCTGTTGCGTCAGGATCGGGTCTGGAGCGTGATAATCTTGGTATCAAAGTTGTAAGTTTAGGAGTGTCCTAGGATTTGTCTGTGGAGTTGTGTCTAGTGAAGCCTTCCTCCTGTAGTCTGATCACCTACATAACTAAAGGACTCCTAGGATATTTATAGGTGCTTATCATTCTTCTTGATTCTAGATTGTGTTGTAGAGCTTGAAATCCTCTTTATAATCATTCTAATATGTTTGTTACTAGTGGCTCATAGAAAATGGTGTTAACACGTACTAGAGCTTCTAACAAGTCTAACATAGGTGCTTCTAACATAGCATCGTGTGGGAATCCAATCATGGACCCTGTTCCTTTGGCTGCGAATATTAAAGTGGAGGTTGGTACTAAAAATCAAGTGCCTCCACTAGCTCTGCCTGTTCCAGCTGGAGTTACTAGTGATATTAGGTCTATGCAAAATGTCACTCATGTGCTTGCTACTCTGGTAACATCCCAACATCAATGTGTAGTTCTTAGGGCAACGTCTAATGTTGCTAGAGGAAAGCTTAAGCATTTTCTGCTCTAGAGACACCAAAGTTCTATGATTCACATACTGAAGATGATCCACAATATTTCATGGATGAGACCTTTAAGGCTCTCAGAGCTATGGGTGCTTAGGGTTCAAAATCTATAGATTTTACTTCTGATCATTTGAAGGATGCAGGTCATGTTTGATTCGATGTGTGCGAGATGAACGCCCTACTACTTCTCCCATTCCCACTTGTGATAAGTTTGAAAGAGTGTTCATGGAAAAGTTTATTTTCGAGGAAGCACGGTTTGCACATAAAAAGTTTGAACAATTAGAGCAAGACATGATGATTATTCATGTGCATAGCCTATAGTTCATCTGCTTAGCTTCGTATGCTATGTATATGATCCCTACAGAGAGGTGGAAGTTGAGGAAGTCTGTTCATGGTCTAAAACCACATATTAAGTTCGTGTGTGTTGTTGATACTATGTCTTCCACCTGCACATTTGGTATTTAGTAGGTTTTGCTGAGGAGCAAGAAGATTAAAACAATCAAGGCAGATTAGCAAGGGAGTAGAGTAAGAAGGACTGGTCTATAGGAGATAACAATGGTACTTATAATGGAGGATGATAACAATGATATTCTACACCTACATAGACTAATATAAAAGGTCATAATTGTGCCAACCAGGGTAGGCCTTATCAAAATGCTAATAAGAGGCCTTATTAACCCATTAACCCTAAGACTCTCATTTGTCATCACTATGGATAAATGAACATATCAAAAGAGAATGCAGAAAGTGGAAGATTGGCTAACTCTCATGGTCAAAGGAATAATGCTCATGTTGCTGTCAATGACGTTCCTTCTTGGAATAAAAATACTATCCCAATTTTTTGTGGTAATATCGTTGTTGTTGCTGAAAATAGGGTTCAAGCTTAACTCTATGGTTGGCTCATTGGGAGATCAATGAAACTTCTAATGTTGTAGTTACAGGTATCCTTAATCTCTACACTTATAAGGGGTATTCATTAATTGATCCTATATCAAATTTATCATATGTGAAATCGTACTTTTCTCTTGATTTTGGAATGAAGCTTGAATGTTTGATAAAAAGTTTTTTGTTAATATACATGTTGGTGTTTCTATTATTACTTCTAGAATTTAAAAATCTTGTGTAGTTATGGTCAAAGGGTGGGAGATAACCACAAATTTATTTGAATTGAAAATGGTGGACTTTGATATAATCATAGGGATTGACTAGCTTTCGGCTTGTTATGCAATGGTGGATTTCCAATCCAAGTTGGTCCGACTCTAATTTTCTAGTGTACCCATGATAGAATGGAAGGTGATATCACTAAGCCTCAAGGTAGATATCTTACATTATGTCTAGCAAGATGTTTTTAAAAGGATGTATATACCATTTAGTTATTGTAGATGATACTCGGGATCTGATAACCAAATTTAATTTAGTGCACATAGTTAATAAATTTCATAAAGTGTTTCCTAAAGGACTCCCTTGTGTTCTACCAGAAAAAGTTATTGAATTTGGATTCATTGTTATTCCCGATACACGGTAAATCTCTATACTACATTATCGTATGGATGTAGATTATCATGAAATGAAGGAGCAACTGAAGGATTTTCTAGATAAAGGGTTTATTCGATCGAGTACTTCACCTTGGGGTGCTCCGGTCTTATTTGTGCGAAAGAAGGATGGGTCACTCAAAATGTGTATCAACTATCACCAACTTAATAACGTGATCATCAAGAATAAATATACTTTATCAAATATTGATAATTTATTTGTTTAACTTAGAAAAGCTAGTTTCTTTTCTAAGATTGATCTACACTCAGAGTACCATAACCTGAAGATTAAGGAGCATGATATTTTGAAAATCATTTTCTCGTACCCACTATGGTTATTTTAAATTTTTGGTGATGTCTTTTGTTTTTACTAATGCACTAGTTGTGTTCATGGACTTGATGAATCTTGTTTCAAGTCTTTTCTTGATCGGTTCATTAGTGTGTTCATTAATAATATTTTGATTTACTCAAAGGGTCACGAAGAGCATGCGAATCACTTGAGGACAATTTTGCAAACACTTAAGGAGAAAGATTTTTATGAGAAATTCTCTAACTGTAAATTCTGGCTCAAATTTGTGGTTATTTTTGATAACATGGTGTCCAATGATGATGTCAAGATTGAAGTAGTTAAGGACTGCCTGAGGCTTACAAGTGCGACAAACATTCATGCTTCTTGGGTTTGGCAGGTTACTCCCAGAATTTTGTAGAAGGATTTCATACATAGCTGCACCACTCACTAAATAGAACAAAGATTATTAAATTATAATGGCCTGAGGTATGTGAAGAGATTTTTCAAGAGCTAAAGTTAAGATTGACATCAACTCCTATTTTGATTCTACCTTCTGGATCCAGCAATTATGTGATGTTTTGTGATGCTTCTAGAGTTGAATTGGGATGTGTACTGATGTAAGAGGGTAAGGTAATCGCCTACGCTTCATGAAAGTTGAAGAAGCATGAGAAAAATTATTCGACTCATAATTTGGAGTTAGCCGTTGTAGTATTTGGGATAAAGATTTGGCGACACTATTTGTATGTTGAGCATTGTAATGTCTTCACTTACCATAAGAACTTGCAATATATTTTTAAGGAGTGAGAGTTGGATCTCAAACAGAGAAGATGGTCAAAATTGTTGAACAATTATGACTTATATATTTTGTATCATCCAATAAGGCTAATGTTGTTACTAATACCTGGAGTCTTAATTCTATAGGTACCTTAGCTTATCTCCAACCCCATGAACTGTTGATTGATAGAGACATTCGAAGACTTACTTGTCTTAGATTTTGGTTGGATGGGACCAATTATAGTGAGTTCATTGGGATCACTTAATTTTAATCCAATATCATAGAGAGAATTAAATCCAAGCAATATGAAGATGAACTCTTATTAAAGTTGAGATATGAAGTGAATAATAGTGAATACACTTCACTCACAATTGATAAGTCAATAATGTATTGAGATATCAAGGTCGCTCATGTATTCCAAATATTGATGTTCTTCGACAAGGATTAATGTTGGAAGTTCATAGTTTTAAATATTTCCTACATCAATGATCCATCAAGATGTATAAAGATATGCAATAACACTATTGATTGAAGAGAATGAAAGTTAACATATCTAATTTTGTGGCCAAGTATTTGAACTGTCAGCAAGTGAAGGTTGAGCATCAATGACCTAGTGGTCTGACTCAGATATTAAAATTCTACAATAAAAATGGGAGATTATTAACATGGACTTTTTCATGGATTTACCTCGCACGAAGAGTAAGTATGATTCTATCTGAGTAATTGTGCATATACTGACAAAATTCGCACACTTTTTTCCGGTGAAGACAACGGATGTTGCTATTGATTATGCTAAGTTGTACATGAAAGAAATATTGAGGTTGCATGGTATTCCTACATCCATTATATCGAATAGAGGTACACAATTCACTACTCACTTTTGATAGCCATTCCAAGAAGGTCTAGAAACTCATGTCAATTTAAGCACTATCTTTCATTCCTATAAAGATGGAAGGAAGAACAAACAATTCAAACTCTCAAGGACATGTTGAGAGCGTGTGTGATCGATTTTGGAGGTAATTGGGATGAACATCTTCCTCTTGTTGAATTCACATACAATAATAATTATCAGACGAGCACCAGATGACTCTTTATGAAGCACTTTATGAGCAGTATGTAGATCTCCAATTGGTTGAAAACTGATAGAGATATAATTATTGGGTACTGACTCAGTTCATGAAACTATTGAAAAAGTAAATCTTATTGTGTGTCAACTCAAAATAGCTCAAAGTCGACAGAAGTCTTATCTTGACATGAGGCGTCGCAAACTGAAGTTTGTTGTGGGTGACCGAATGTTTTTGAAGGTTTCACTTATGAAGGGTGTTATGTGTTTTGGTAAAAAGAAAAAGCTCAGTCCTCGATTTATTAGTCCTTGTGAAATTGCGAAGAGAGTTGGGAAGGTGACCTATGAATTGAAATTACCATGAGAGATGTCTATGGTGCATTTTGGATTTCATATGTCTATGTTGAGGTTGTATAGACCTGACCCATCTCATATCTTTTCTCATGAATAAGTTGAATAAATGAGGGTTGTCTTATAAAGAAGAACTTATGCAGATCCTAAATCGTCAAGTTAGAAAGTTTAGAACCAAAGACGTAGCTTTGATTAAAGTATTTAAAAAAATTATGACACCGAAGAACAAACTTGAAAAGCAGAGGATGACGTGAAAATGAGATATCCTCACTTGTTCTCCATTTTATGTATGTGCTAACATCCTTATAGCATTTTTGCAAATGTTGGTCAGAGTTATGAAATTCCTTATCTTGTGTTAGGAGTTGGTGATTTTGATTATGGGAGTCCATGTGAGGACTATGTTATGGATTGTTATGTTGTTAGTTGAGTTTTAAATGTTGAAATTTTCTCTATTTGTAAAAAAAACTTTGGCAAACGTTTTGCAAATTTGTGATTTTGTCAAACCTTAAGCTATGATCCACATTTGAGGATGAATATCCTTAAGGGGGAGAAAATGTAACGCTACATAAATTCGTATATGTTGAATAGCTAAATGTATGTGATTGAACTCATACTATGAATAATTCCATACGAGAGGTTTTATACCTATCCTAATTAGGGGAAAACAAACTTGGGGTTCCGATACTTCGAACCTTTCAATAATCCGAACTCTGTATAGAAAGTTATGAGTATTTATCCATTCGAGAGTTCTAAATAGAAATTGGTTATCTCTATACGGATATTCTCTCTGAGATATGTGACTTTAATATGTTAATGAGTTTGCGTTGTTTCATTATAACTTTACATATCAATTATTATTTTTGTCACTATTATTATTATTATCATGACTATTTTGCTTATATAAACTCTTGTCCCAAGACTTTCACTAAGTACCCAATATTTATGCATACCATCATTATTTTTAGTAGTGTGTAAGGTATAGAAGAGGAGCAGGTTACAGAGGATCGTACCTCTTAGAAGGAACTTGCTATTCACACAGACTTTTTGTAAGCCCACATTTTTGCTCGTGGCTGCCAATGGATATTTTACTTGTTTCATTAGAATTTTTAGTGGCATCTCGAGTTAGTTGTTTTTTCGTAGAGACTCCATAGATACATGTTGTGTCATGAGTACTCCTTGAGTTATATTTTGTCTTATCGAAGGAATGCTTCTGTGTTTTACTACTAGACAAATATCTTTATCATTTATATTATTCTTTATTTCAAATAATTAATTATCTTAATTTGCATATTCATAATTGGATTAAATGAAAATGATGGGGCAACTGTGTGAACTATCACAACCATAAGGTGCTTCCAATGTGATTATATAGCAACAAATGCTTGTTGTGTCAGCATCGAGTTTGGGACTTGACAATATAAGAACCGTAAAATTCATAAAATATGATCATATCTAAGCACATAAGAGATTTCTTAAGAATTCATGACATTTGTAGTGAATTAACATAATCAAAAGGATCTCAAAATTATCCTTAATTAGCTCACAGAGGGGAATTTATGATATTTCAAAGAAACATAGTGTGGGGAAGCACAACAACATTCTCACACGTGAGATAGCCTTACATATCTTAATTGCTTCAAAAATTGAAGGAAGACTTAAACTTTGGAGAAGAAAACTAAAAGTCATTCTTGATTTTTGTATTACACTTTCTTGAAAACCCTAGAATTTTAATGATGAATTTTACTTAGAATTAATAAATACTCATAAAATCACTTAGGAATTCATGAAATAGGTGACCTTGATGAGGAGTTGGAAAAGAGAGAATTCCCGAACTAGGGTTTGAATACATGAAAAGATGAAGGAAAAATTGTGAGAGTTGGATCTATAATTGTCGATATCAGACCATTTATGGTGACCTGAGCTTCACTTATGGTTCGTAGGATAGATAGAAATCTATAAGTCGGATCATAAATCACATTAGTCCCTGAAAGAGAATTTTTGAAATCTTAAGTTCAACTTACGGAGCTAGATATGATTGTAAAGTTCATTTATGGTTCGTAGACTTAGCCATATTTCTGTAACACTCTAAAAATTTCTAAGATCAGACCCGAGGGTTGAAGTGGAGAAAATAGAAAAATATCTTCACAAGTCCCAAAACGACCCATCAAAGTGAACCATGAATTCACCCAACAAGTCGTGAAGTGGCTCGTGAGGTGGGTGGTAGGCCAAGGAGGAGTTGTGGCCAGGGGGTGACCACAGATGGATCCACGAGTCGTGGTGTTACCTCACGACTCGTAAAGTGAGTTGTGGTCAGAGTGTAGAGTTGAATGTGGGAATTTCCAATGGTGACAATGAGTGAGGACCATGAGTCGTCCAGTGACCTAACAACTCATTCAATCATTCGTGGTCACTGGCATTGAGGTTTTAATAGTCCGAATTCCAAGGGCATTTTTGTAACTTCTTGTTATTTTAATGACTACACCACATCATTTGAGGGTTATAACCAGGGAATTTTTGTCACGCCCTGCCTTGGGGGGTATGACTGGCACCTGGTGCCCTAGTAGGACCTAGACTACTAACTGGTGAGCCTAAGCACATCTGATGCCTGGCTAGCTCTAACTCAGATTTCTGGAAACAACGGGCTATATAACAGCTGTAAACACAGCCTCCGGCCGACTGGGCCTATAGCCACCTGTATAAAACTTCAGCTAACCAGAAACATACTTACAAAGGGGGAAACCTATGCGGGCCGACAAGGCCACCATGCTATCTAGTTATCTGTAACTCAACAATAGAATACTGAATAACTACGTGACCGACAAGGTCACCACTACTATCAAACTATGGCCCCACACGGCCAACATAATCAACAATGCTAAACAGCTAAACAAAACGCACGGCCTCACACAATCGGCACAACTAACCACAGGGAGATAAATATATACAATCTGCAAGCCTCTATGAGTACTGATGAAATGGTCGGGACAGGGCCCCGGCCTACCCATGCTGTAAAATAAAAGAAAATGAACTACACCTCTGAATATCAAGCTCTGGATGACAGGAGCTGATGACTCTATAAGCTGACTGGAATCACGAGGGATCGCCTCCTCGTCTATGAGTACCTGCAGGCAAGTAATGCAGCGCCCCAAACGGGCGTCAATACCACTGGTACTGAGTATGCAAAGCAACTGGATACAACTGAATACAAATAACATAACTAGCAATTCTTAATAGCAGGAGATAACTGAATCTGTAAGAACTGATATGAACTGAATCAGACTTTCTGTGCTGTGATAGGGCAGGAGCGTACCTGTAGACGCGGTGGCCTGCTGTCTATTAACTAATATATAGCACATAAATACATATATATATAGCAAACAATAGCCAATACCAACCCCATAAGCCGGATGGCGCCAAGCAAGCAAACAATCTATATACCCCTACCCGGGTCAAAACCAGCAAAAAATAAGTCACTCCACTCATCTGCTAACTACGAGCACCTCTACCTGCCCCTGGGTCTCCGGCTCGGGTCATAGCCTCCAATATAAATAACCATGTCTAAGTCCGGAGGACTCCTATACTGTATCTGTAACTGTAACTGTATCTGAATCTGTTCCCTGGGTGCTTGCGCACAACAGGGCTATCTGTACTGTAATGCTGATCAGCCTGATATGGGGAAAGCTTCATCCCATCTTCTTCCAAACTGGGGACGGCATGCCACTCCTTGGAATGACGTAAACCCACCCACTCAGTGGGAGACACAGTTACCAACCTAGGGGCGACGAGGACGCTCAAAAGGGTGCCCTCACGACACAACTAAGTCTCAACAAACAATAAGCACATATATAGCAAGCATGTTTAAATTGAAAAATACTATCTGAATTCTGATTTCTTATTCTGATCTCTTTCTATATTATACTGATTCTCATACTGCATTATACTGAATTTGTGATCTTTATCTAACTGCATGGCTAATCTGTAGCCAAGATACTATCTGACTGTATGGCTATACTATAGCCAAGATATCGTCTGTCTATATGGCTAATCTGTTGCCAAGGTACTATCTGACTGTCTGATTTTACTTTACTAACTCTTATTCTAAATATCTATCATATTATGCTAGAAACATGCTTGCTAATCACATACAGGGCTATACTGAGTTTGGAAATGCTAACTTGCTATTTTGGCACATGCTTTACTAACTTTCGGACTGAGTACGATATAACAACGCAAACCAGATTTACTGAACTTGCACAATACTTAGTATTCAACTCCGGGAATTCTACTACGGAGTTTACTGTGCTATATAGGGCTAAAACTACTAACTTGCCGAAGAAACTGGCTTTACATACCTTAACCTCGGTTTATCCAACTAATGGATGAAGCTCGATCAGTACTCCAGCTATTTCTCCCAACTGCATTTACATATATGTCAATTAGAACTATATACACCAATATTCTTAAAGAAAACGTCACTTTCGATATATTTATAGCCTAAACTTTGGCTTATCGAAAGACGGTCAAAAACTCGCTATTTCTCAAAATTCTAGAAGGGAGAAATACTCACTTTAGGGATAGGAGTATATTGACACTAGTTTGGAGCAATTCCACTTACCTTAGTTCGGTAGCACGACGATTCGCCGGCCAAATTTCACGAAACTAAATCCGTAGGAATGCTCCTTACTGCTTAATACCTCGATATCTGGAGTTAATTTGAGTTTGGACCGCATTTGGCAGCGTAATCAGACGAATATTATAAGAGATTCTCGATCCTCCCTGTTTTCCCTCGGTTTCTCTGGAAATTATAAGAGTTATATCATTAAAAACCGAAGTGAGGGGTTTATATACTTGGGCTTGGACAGGGCCAACGTGTCACGGAGCCAACGCGGAGGCTCCACCTCCGTGACACATTGCCATCGCGGAGGGGCTCTGCCCCGGCTCCTTCCGCGATGGTTCGACAGGTTTCTCGTTCGGTCTTTTCCCGGGCCTTTTTCTAGCATGTATGGCTTTCAAATACTCTTAACCAACACGCGAATAGGCCATCTATGTATTGGGAATTTTACGGGGTGTAACAATTTTAGGGAGTTAGTCGATGTTCTTTCCCCATTCCTCTCACTCTCTCAAGTTCAATGCATAGCAAAACTCAGTCTTGAAGTACAGAAAAAGATCAAGGTTTTTAGTTTTCTTCTCAGATTTCTCCAGAATTTTCTCAAGGATTTCTACTCTAGGTATGTGGAATTTCAAAAAAGGAATTGCTCTTTCCTTGTGCCCCAAAACCTTCCAAAAATCTTTATCAGTTCTATCCCTTTTTGTATCAATGTTAGGATTGTCTTTCAGTTAGAATACAAATTTTCTTATTGTTATAATTTCCATGAATTTGAAGGTTGTAGTTAGTATACTTTATGTTGATATCTCTTTTCATGAAATATGTGTTTAGACCTAGTTTATAAATGTAAATAAAGAGTCTTGCATAATTGTCCAGATACAAACCTTGCTTGTTTCTGATAGTTCTTGCAATCAATAGAATAGTACAATTAGATTATCCAAAAAGTTGAATTATTGATTATTCAGTCCCAGTTAGTACTTAGCCTTTTCAGTATCTCACAGAAAATTCATCTGATCAGTTTAACTATACTCAATCTCTTGAGGAGTTCAGTAAAACTCCATAGTCTCAGTTATCAGTTGTCAGAGTGTTCTTTAGACGGTTACAATGCTTTCAGCTAAAGCAGCTTTGGTCAGTCTTAGAATCGTTAGTTTCAGTTATCAGGTCCTTTAGACTCTCAAGTTACTTCCAAATAAGTATTCCTGACTTAAGTCTTGGGACATCAGGCCCGAGCTATCAGCCTAGTAGTCACAGTTAGAATTTCCAATGGGAGTAGAACTTAGCACCGAGAAGGCTAGGGTTCAGCACACCCAGGTGCCTAGAACTACATTGCCACCGTAGGTTATTAGCCTGAGCGAGTCTCAAACAGTGATGACACTAGCCATGCCTTTATACCCTGGCAAGTTATATTGGGTCCTATCGAAGGGAAGTATACATCGAAATTCATGTTTAGATCACGTGATTAAATATCGGTTATAGACTCTCCCACTTATCAGTTCGGATCAGTTTAGTATAGTCTCAATTTCAGTTCAACTCAGTTATTCAGATTGCAGTATATAGTTGTGATCCCCAATTAGTACTTATGTTATGTTGTTATAGTTATATTCAGTGTTTATCAGTTAAAAATTGTGTATTTCTACTACTCTTACTTATATCTTGCATACTCAGTACATTCAAAGTACTGATGCATGTTTTTAATGATGTATCGTATTATGATACAGGTGCAGGTTCTCAGTCACAGCATCGTCAGTAGTTCCATTTAGACGATTTCAGCAACATTATATTTGGTGAGTCCTCATCTTTCGAGGATGGAGATTTAGTTCTATCTTAGTTTCTTGCTTTCAGATTTTAAAGTTAGTTGGGGGCTTGTCCCAGTAACTCGTCAATAGATGGCTTTTAGACAAAGTCTTGTTTCAGTATGCTTTGTAATTGTTGCATAGATTTCCAGTACCTTATTAGATATTTCTTATTTTGAGAAAGTTATTTAGTTATGTTTTTCTCAGCTTCCGCTTTTATTTAATTCGGTATAGTAGTGTGATGTTAAGCCATAGGTTAGCTTGGTGTCACTTATGGAACCAAGTACCGTGTTGCGTAGGTGTAGACTCAGGTCATGACAAACTTTGTATTAGAGCACTAGGTTTCAAGTATCCTAGGATGTCTGGAAGCTGCATCGAGTAGAGTCCTTTTTATGGGTCTGAGTGCGCCACACTTATGACCGGGAGGCTACCAGATGTTATTATAAAAATTTTCTTTTGTTCATGATCTTTATCGTGCATTGAGCTAATCGCATAAACGTCCTCCTAATATGTACTTTACTCTTTTCGAATAACGATTCCTCCAAAATGAGGGAATAAAAGAAGGACTGGGAATGCTAATTGGCCTGCCCCACCAGCTCTAGCAACCTCTCAGGATGATCAGGTGTCCTCCGTTGAATTTAGGGCTGTGATTTAGGTGCTGGCTCAGGTCGTGACCAACCAAATAAACTAGTAAGTGGCCCGTTAATACCAATGGATCTGCAACTACTGTTAGAGTCTGGAATTTCACACGAATGAATCCCCTAGCTTTTCACGGATCTAAGGTAGAGGAAGGCCCGCAAGAGTTCGTGGGTGAGATCCAAAAAATCACCCAAATCATGGGTGTCACTGCTATGGAGAGTGGTGAATTGGCTGCCTACCAATTGAAAGGGATGGCTTAGATTTGGTACAAGCAGTGGAAAGAAGAGAGGCCGAATGGAGCAAGTCCGATAGAATGGGATGAGTTTGTTACGACATTCCTTGATAGATTCTTTCCTCGGGAGTTGAGGGAAGCTAAGGCTGCCGAATTCATGAACTTGAGGTAGAAGAGCATGACAATAGAGGAGTATGCATTGGAGTTCAATTGGTTGTCGATGTACGCTCCGGAAATGGTCATTGATTCGAGGGCTCGTATGCTCAAAATTTGATAATGGAGTTTCTAATTTGGTGCTTAAGGAATGCAGAACTACGATGCTTATCAAGGACATCAATCTCTTTAGCCTCATCATCAATCCACAACAGATGGAGGTGGAAAAGCTGAAGGAAATTGAGAGGGAGAACAAACGGGCGAGAATAGGCCGGTTTGAGTATGGCTGGTAGAGATTAGGTGGGTGTAGTCAACCACAGTAGCAACAGAAACCTCCAGTACCCTCATCAGCTAGTACCCCTTCTTTCTGATCCCGCAAGGACCGAAAGGGGGGAGCATCAGGCTCCCAGTCCCAGAGTCGTGTCTCCAGCAGTCGTACATTTCCAACCTTCCCTAAGTATGGAAAGAATTACCTTGTGTCGTTTAGGCAAGGAGGATTGTTTCAACTGTGGCCAGTTGGGTCATAGATTGAGGGATTGTCTATCAGCTGGATAGGGAAAGACCCAGTCTACTACCTCAGTAGCCCCAGCAAGTCGTCCAGCTCAGCAGGGCATTATTTCAGGTACGGGTGGTGGGCAGCGCCAAAATCATTTTTACGCTTTGTCTTCTCGTCAGGATCAGGAGAACTAACCTGATGTGGTTACAGATCTGTTGTGCCTTTTCCACATTGATGTATATGCCTTGTTAGATCCAGCAGCCACACTTTCCTTCGTGACTCCATATATTGCTGTTCAGTTTGATATTAGTCCCAAAGTCCTCTCAGAACCATTTTCAGTTTCTACTCCGGTTGGTGAGTCAGTTAGAGTTAGTCGGGTCTATAGAAGTTGCCTAGTCTCAGCGTTGAGTAAAGTTATCCTAGTTGATCTAGTAGAGCTAGACATGGTCGACTTCCACCTCATTCTTGGCATGGATTGGTTACATTCCTTTATGCCTCAATTGACTGCAGAACTAGAGTCATCAGGTTTCAATTTCCTAATGAGCCAGTCTTAGAATGGAAGGATAGTGTTTTAGCACCTAAGGGGTCGATTTATTTCCTATCTTAAAGACAAGAAAATAATTTCAAAGGGTTGCATCTATCACTTGGTTAGGGTCAAGGATTCTAATTCCGAGACCTTGATTATTCAGGCAATTCCAGTTCTTTGCGAAATTCCTAACGTCTTTTTCGAAGATCTTCTCGGACTCCCTGCCTAGCAGGAAATAGACTTCGGCATAAACCTTATTCCAAACACCCAGCCCATCTATATTCCTCTTTACAGATTGGATCCAGTTGAGCTTAAGGAGTTGAAGGAATAGTTGAAAGACCTTCTAGATAAGGACTTCATCAAACCCAATATCTCTTTATGGGATGCTCTAGTCCTATTCATGTGAAAGAAAGATGGTACGCTCAGAACATGCATCGATAACCATCAACTGAACAAAGTTATAGTCAAGAACTAGTATCCTCTGCCCAAGATTGACGACTTGTTTGATCAGCTTCAGGGAGCTAGTTGTTTCTCCAAGATAGACCTCAAATCGGGATACCACCAACTCAGGTTCAAAGAATGTGACATTCTGAAAACATCCTCCAGAACTCGATATGGTCACTACCAATTCATGGTTATGTCTTTTGGACTAACCAAAACTCCTATAGAATTTATGGATATGATGAACAGGTTATTCAAGAGGTACCTGGACATGTTCGTCATTATATTCATAAATGACATCTTGGTATACTCCAAGGATTAGGAGACTTGAGAATAGCGTTGCAGACTCTCAAAGATCATTAGTTGTTCACTAAATTTAATAAGTGTGAATTTTGGTTGAAGTCAGTGGCGTTCCTCGGTCATGTGGTCTCAAGTGAGGGTATTCAAATGGATCCTCAAAAGATAGCAGCAGTAAAAGATTGGCTAAGACCCACTTCCCCATTAGATATTAGGAGTTTCTTAGGTTCAGCCAGTTATTACCGATGGTCTATAGACGGGTTTCTTCCATTGCATCCCTTTTAACCAAACTAACTCAGAAAAAGGTGAAGTTTCAGCTGTTTCTTGTGAGAAGAGTTTCCAGGAGTTGAAGAATCGACTCACTACAGCTCCAGTTTTGACCTTTACAGAAGGAATAGATGGGCTCGTAGTTTATTGTGATGCTTCCCGAGTAGGCCTCGATTGCGTCCTAATGTAGTGGGGTAAGGTGATAGCTTATGCCTCCAGATAGCTCAACATCTATAAGCAGAACTACCCGGCTCATGATCTTGAATTGGTGGCAGTGGTGTTTGCTTTGAATATATGGAGACATTACCTCTATGGAGTTCATGTGGATGTTTTCACTGACCACAAGAGCCTTCAATATATGTTCATCAGAAGAACTTGAACCTTCATCATAGAAGGTGGTTGGAATTATTGAAAGATTATGACACGATTGTGCTATACCACTCGGGCAAGGCCAATGTTGTGGATGATACCTTAAGTAGGAAGTATATGGGAAACATTGCTCATGTCAAAGACGGAAGAAAGGAACTGGCAAAAGATATCCACAAGCTAGCTCAATTGGGAGTTCTGTTAGTTGATTCAACTGAGGGTGGAGTTGTAATCTAGAGTGAGTCAGAATCCTCACTAGTGGTAGAGGTTAAGTCAAAGCAGGATGAAAATATCATACTACTCAAACTGAAAGAAGTAATTCTGAGAAAAGAGGGGGAGGTTTTCTCTAAAGGGGGAGATGGTGTACTTTGTTACTAGGGAAGATTGTGTATTCCAAATGTAAGTGATTGGAAACAGTGAATACTGGTAGAAGCACACAGCTCCATGTATTCTATTCATATAGGTGCCACTATGATATGCTGTGATCTATAGGAAATCTATTGGTGAAACGGCATGAAGAAGGATATTGCAGAATATGTAGCTAAGTGTCTGAACTGTCAACAGGTTAAGGTTGAACATCAGAGACCTGGGAGTATGACTCAGGATATCAGTATTTCTACTTGGAAGTAGGAGGAAGTGAATATGGACTTTATCACAAGTTTACCTTGTACTCATCGATAGCATGATTCAATATGAGTGGTTGTAGACTAGATGTCTAAGTCAGCATATTTCCTATCGGTTAGGACTACCGACTTAGTTGAGGATTATGCCAGACTGTACATCTGGGAGTTAGTTAGACTACACGGAATTCCCTTGTCCATCATTTCAAATAGAGGTACTCAGTTTACCTCGCATTTTTAGAAATCATTTTAGAAGGTATATGGCACCCAGCTCAAGATCAGCTCAGCTTTTCACACAGAGACAAATGGATAAGCTGAGCAGACTATTCAGACCTTGGAAGACATGTTGAGGGCATGTGTGATTGATTTCAAAAGTAGTTGGGATGATGATCTACCTTTCATTGAGTTTGCATATAACAACAACTACCACTCCAGCATCTAGATGGCCCCGTTTGAGGCACTATATGGTAGAAGGTGTAGATCTCCTATAGGATGTTTCGAAGTTGGTGAAGCTACCATGATAGGACTAGACTTAGTTCGTGAGGCTATGGAAAAGGTTTAACTTATTAGAGAAGGGTTGAAAACATCTCAGAGATGACAGAAATCATATGCAGATGTGAGGAGAAGAGAGCTAGAGTTCGTTGTAGATGATTGGATTTATCTAAAAATTTCACCTATGAAAGGGGTGATGAGGTTTGAAAAGAAAGGAAAACTCAGTCTAAGATATGTGGGATCTTACAAAATCCTAAGACATATTGGTAATATGGCCTATGAGTTAGAATTACCTGCAGAGTTAGCATCGGTGCACCTAGTCTTCTATCTAACCTTATTGAAGAAATGCACCGGTGACCCGACCTCAATAGTTCCTCTAGAGAGTGTTGGTGTAAAGGAAAGCCTCTCTTACAAAGAAGTTCTAATTTAAATCCTAGACCGTTAATTTCATAAGCTGAGAAACAAGGAGGTCTCTTCAGTAAAGGTTTTATGGAGGAGCCAACTAGTTGAGGGAGCTATGTAGGAAGCAAAAGCAGACATGATGGCTAAATACCCTCACTTGTTCCCCTCTAGTTTAGCTTTAGCATTAGGTGATAAATCCCTCCCCAGTACTCTATTCAATTTCGTACTCATCAACACTATTCATGTTTTTTAATGCACCCTATTTGCATCAACTCAGTTAGTTTGCCCAACTCAATTCGGAGTCAGTCACTCCTTTAGAAATCAACTAATAGTTTTCAGTTTGGGATTTCAGCTTGTTTCCCAGCTTTTCAATTTATCTAGCCTACACACGAGAATGAATGTTCCCAAGAGGGAGATATTGTAACACCCTAAAAGTTTCTAAGATCAGACCCGAGGGTTGAAGTGGAGAAAATAGGAAAAAATCTACGCTAGTCACAAAATGACTTGTCAAGTGACCTGTGAAGTCAGCCAACGAGTCGTGAAGTTGCTCATGAGGTGGGTGGTAGGCTGGGGAGGAGTCGTGGCCAAGGGGTGACCACAGATGGAGCCACAAGTCATTTTGTTACCTCACGACTCGTGAAGTGAGTCGTGATCAGAGTGTTGAGTTGAAAAAAGGAAATTCCAGTGGCAACAATGAGTGAGGACCATGAGTCATCCAGTGACCTAACGACTCATTAGGTCACTCGTGGTCACTGGCAGTGAGGTTTTAACAGTCCAAATTCTAGGGGCACTTTTGTAATTTCACATTATTTTAATGCCTACACCACATCGTTTGGGGTTTATAACCAAAAGATTTTAGGGAGTTAGTCGACATTCTTTCACGCCCCGAGTCTATACCCTGGATGAGACACGGTACTTAGAGTCACAAGTAACCCCAAGTCAACCCATGGTCTATCATAACACTGCATTTTGAGTAAATACATAGGTGAAAGCTTTGAAATAATAAAATAAAACATTTTATGAAAAAGAACTAAATCATAAGTTTAATACAACTGGAAGCAAAACTGAAAATCTGAAAACTCTATCTGTATCTGAAAGCCATCTATCTGATGAGTTGCTGGGACACGCCCCCAGCTATCTCCAGATCTAACTGAAAGGAAATAATCCTCATCTGCGAAAAATGAGGACTCACCAACGATGAAAAAGAGAACTCCTAAAGGCAATATGCTAACAGGGCTGAGACTGAGATCCTGCAGCTGTATAATAAAATGATACAACATAAAAGGTATGTGTTAGTACTTTGAATGTACTGAGTAAGTGAGAGAAACCAAAACATAGAGAATAAAACAATTGAACTGTAAAGACATACAATGACCAACTGAAATACTATAACTAGATAAACTGAGATATACTGAAATGGTCAAAATGACCCTGTCTGGAGGTCAAAGAAATTCCCTAAATCTGAGATACTAATCTGAAATACTGTACAGAACTGATCTGCACTGACTAATCTGAGACTGAACTGAGATGACTAGTGGGAGAGTCTATAACCAACAAATACGTGAGCTAGACGTGGAGTCCGATGTATACACCCTATCGGTAGGACCTATTATACCTTTCCAGGGTATAAATAAATGAATTGAGTGATCACAGGTCTGGGGCCATGAGGCCGACAGAATATATCCTATGGTGGAAATGTAGTTCTGGGAACCTGAGTGCGCTGGAACCCCAGTCCACTCAGTGCTAAGTCATACTCCAACTAGATAGTCCTAGATTGACTACTAAAATGATAGCTCGAAACTGGGGCCCAAGACTAAGTCATAAATACCTATTTGTAAGCACCTTGAGAGTCTTATCGGATCAGATTCTTTAACTGGGTTCTAAGACTGGTAAGAGTTGCTTATCTAGAAGCGTCGTAACCGTCTAAAGAACAAACTATAATATGAAGTTGGGGTCCAAGGGCTGGTCAGAACTGCTTATCTAAAAGTGTCATGACCGCCCAAAGAACCACTAAAATTTGATATTGAGTCTAATGGGAGGTATCACGGACACCTCAAGGATTAACTCTAGTCAAATTGATCAGCTGACATTTTTATAAAAAACACTGAGGTTGCTAAAAATCTGACTGAGACTAGACTGACATGATTCTGACTCATATTTTAACATAAATTAAATATATGTGCTTCCCAAAATTGATAGAACCACGCTACAGGGAAAACTAGTTCAACCCACAAGTTTCTAATTTCTACTGAGCTGTGATTAGGGCTGGATTATGCTACTAGTTGCAATCTTTTCACAATTTCTAGAAATAGAGAATAAATAAGAAATCTAAAATCATGAGAAATATTCCCTTTGAATCCACAAAGAAATCTCTCTGAAAACTTTCACATTTCGAACTACAGGGATATAACAGATAGAGAAGATAGAGGAGATTTTTTGGGACACAAGGGAAGAACTATTCCCTTGTTGAATTCCCACATACCTGATAAAGAAATTCAAAGAAATCCCTTGAGAATCCGAGGAGAAGTGGACTTCCCTAATTCTTGCTCTGAGAGCTGCTGAGAGAATTTTATGATTGCTTTCTGAAGGTCTGAGTGGGGAATGAGGGAGAAGAACCATTTGATCCCTCTAAATCCTCTTAATCTACACTTAAAAGACGTAGTTGAGGGACTAAATAGGTAGAAAATTACAAAAATAACCCTAGAAATTAAATCTGAAATTTGTCGACAGGGTCCTAACGGGTCACTCAAAGAGTTATGGGTTGTGACCACGACTCATTGGGACCTCTTGTTGGTCCTACTGCCTGGGACTATAAAACACTGAATCTAGCAACGGGGGTCACCACGACTCGTTGAATGAACCAACGGGTCATTGGTTCCTCCCATGGCCACTGTACGAGGAAACCTGGAGGGTCTGACTACGGGTGACACAACAACTCATTGATTGGGACCACGAGTCGTTGTCACCTCCCATCTTGTCTACTGGAAACACTGAAGGAAATCTCGGGACTTGACACCACGGTGGACACAATGACTCATTGTGCGATACAACGAGTCGTTGTTACCACCTGTTGTTACTAAAAAAGATGTTTCAGAGAACCCCAACTGACGATTTACACCACGAGTCGTTGTTTCTAATGACGACTCATAGGTTGAGTCATGGTGTCTTTGAAAGGGAATTTTGATTTGGGGAACCAATAAGTGACAGGACGACTCATTGTTTCTCACAGCGGGTCGTTCCTTGTTTTGTGGGTTCTCGACTTACTAGGAAGGGCTGACCACGACTGATACAACGAGTCATTAGAGCTGACCACGGCTCATTGTCATAGTCGTTCTGAGACAAATTTTTTGGTTTCCTTTTGGATTTTTCTTGCAAGGTCTGAGTCTGGTCTAGAAATGTTTCGGGGTGTTACAATATCTCCTCTTTGGAATAATTCATCCTCGAATGAAGACTAAAGCTGTTGGAAAACTAGGAAAAGAGCTGAAATTCCTAGACTGAGACTATGAGCTGGTTTCTGAAGGAGTAACTGAATCTGAGCTGACTTAACCGTACTAACAGAGCTGATGCAACTAGAATGCACATAGAAAATCTAAATAGAGCTGATGAGTACGGAACTGAACAGAGTAATAAAGAGGAATTTAGTACCTGATCCTGAAACTAAACTGGAGGGGAATAAGTGAGCGTATCTGGCCATCATATATGCTTCTGCTTCCCATATGGCTCCCTCAACTAGCTGGTTCCTCCATAAAACTTTCACCGAAGCGACTTCCTTGTTTCTCAACTTACGAACCTGACGGTCAAGGATTTGAACTGGGACCTCTTCGTAAGAGAGACTATCTTTTATTCCCATGCTATCTAGTGGCACAACCGAGGCTGGATCACTGATGCACTTCTTCAATAGTGACACATGGAAGACTGGGTGCATCAATGCTAACTCTAGAAGTAGTTCTAACTCATATGCCACACTGCCAATTCACTTCAAAATTCTGTAGGGTTCCACATATCTTGGAATGAGTTTTCCTTTCTACCCAAATTTCATCACCCCTTTCATGGGCGAAATTTTTAGATAAACCCAGTCATCCACTGCAAATTCTAATTCTCTTCTCCTCACATCAGCATAAGATTTTCGACGGCTCTGAGTTGTTTTCAACCTTTTACAGATGAGCTGTACTTTCTACATAGCTTCGTGAACTGATTCTGGCCCAATTAGAGTAGCTTTACCAACCTCAAACCACCCGATAGGAGATCTATACCTCCCACTATACAATGCCTTAAACGAGGCCATCTAGATACTGAAGTGGTAGTTGTTGTTGTATGCAAACTCGATGAGAGACAAGTGGTCATCCCAATTGCCCTTGAAATCGATCACGCATGATCTCAGCATATCTTCCAAGGTCTTTATAGTCTGCTCAGCTTGTCCATCTGTCTGCGGGTGAAAAGCTATGCTAAGGTTGACTTGGGTACCGAGTCCCTTCTGAAATGACTTCCAGAAATGAGAGGTGAACTGAGTACCTCTATCTGAAATAATGGACAATGACACCCCATGAATTCGGACCAACTCCCTAATATAAAGCCTGGGATAATCCTCAGTTGAGTCTGTAGTTTTAACTGGGAGAAAGTGTGCTAACTTAGTCATCCGGTCTACTATCACCCAGATGGAATCATGCTGCCTACGAGTTCAGAGTAGTCCTATAATAAAATCCATATTTACTTATTCACACTTCTATATGGGTATGCTGATATTCTGAGTCATACCTTTCGGCCTCTGGTGTTCTACTTTGACCTGCTGGCAGTTCGGGCACTTAGCTACAAATTCTTCAATGTCTCTCTTCATGTCGTTCCACCACTAAATATCCCGTAAATCACGATACATCTTAGTAGCACCTGGGTGGATGGAATATCTCAAACTGTGTGCTTCATCCAGTATCTTCTGTCTCAACTCACCCACATCCGGTACACACAATCTACCCTGGTAATGGAGTACACCATCTCCCTCTTGGGAGAAAGCCTCCACTTCTTTTCTGAGAACCGCCTCCTTCAGTTTAAGCAGTATGGGATCTTTATCTTGCCTTGACTTAACTTCAACTACCAATGAGGAATCCGATCCACTCTGCAACACTACTCTGTCCTCAGCGGTATCAACCAACTATACTCCCAATCGAGCTAACCTATGGATATCCTTAGCCAGTTCCTTTTATCCCTCTCCAACATGAGCTAAGCTCTCCACAGACACTCTTCTTAGGGCACCAGCCACTATATTGGCTTTGCTCGGGTGATACAACACGCTCATGTCATAGTCCTTCTGTAGCTCCAACCATCTTCACTAACGAAGATTAAGGTCTTTCTAACTGAACACATACTGAAGGCTCTTGTGATTAGTGAAAACATCCACATGAGCCCCGTACAGGTAGTGCCTCCATATTTTTAATGCAAACACCACCGCTTCCAACTCAAAGTCATGAGTCAGATAGTTTTTCTCATGAACCTTGAGTTGTCTGGAGGCGTAGGCTATCACCTTACCTCGCTGCATCAGAACGCAATCAAGTCAACTCTGGAAGCATCACAATATACCACGAACCTATCTGTTCCTTCCAGCAAGGTCAACACTAGAGCGGTAGTGAGTCGAGTTTTTAACTCCTGGAAACTCTTCTCACATGTATCTGACCACTAAAATTTCACCTTCTTCTAAGTCAGTCTAGTCAGAGGGGATGTTATAAAGGAAAAGCCTTCCACAAAACGTCAGTAATAATCGGCTAGACCTAAGAAAATTTTGATTTCGATTGGGGAGGTAGGTCTGGGCCAATCTTTCACTGCTGCTATCTATTGAGGATGCACTGGAATACCCTCGCCTGAGACCACGTGACTAAGGAAAGTCATAGACTTCAACCAGAATTTGCATTTGCTGAACTTGGCGAACAACTGGCGGTCTCTGAGTGTCTAAAGCACTATCCTCAGGTGATTATCATGTTCTTCCTTATTTGTAGAATATACCAGATTGTCATCGATAAATACAATGGCGAACATATTTAGATACTGCTTGAAAACTCTGTTCATCAGGTCCATGAAAGTTGTGGGGGCATTAGTTAGTCCAAAGGACATAACCACAAATTCGTAGTGACCATACCGAGTTCTAAAAGTTGTTTTCGGTATTTCACATTCTCTAACTCTTAGTTGATGATACCCCGAACTGAGATCTATTTTGGAGAAACAACTGGCTCCCTGAAGCTGATCGAAAAAGCCATCAATCTTGGGTAGGGGATACATGTTCTTGACTATGACCTTGTTCAACTGACGGTAATCGATGCACATTCTGAGGGTACCATCTTTCTTTCGCACGAATAGTACTGGAGTACCCCAGGGAGAGCTGTTGGCTCTGATAAAACCTTTATCAAGAAGGTCTTTTAGCTGCTGATTCAACTCCTTAAGCTCAACTAGAGCATTATATAAGGAGGAAAGGAGATAGGCTGAGTTTTTGGGAGAAGGTCTATACTGAAGTCTATTTCCCACTTAGGAGGGACTTCAGGAAGATCTTCGAGAAAGACATCAGGGAACTCACTGACAACAAGGACTGACTGGATAGTTGGGGTCTCAGAGCTAGAATCTTTGACCCAAAATAGATGATAAATACACCCTTTGAAGCTTTCTGGCCTTAAGGTAGAAAATAAATCGACCCTTAGGCACTGAACTACTGCCCGTCTACTCTAAAGTTGGCTCATAGGAGATACCTTTAGAAATACCCAGTTGTCCACATCAAACTCCAAATCTCTTCTCCTCACATCAACATACGATTTTCTAACGACTCTGAGCAATTTTCAACTGCTCCCTTATCAACTAAACCTTCACCATCTCCTCATGAACTGAATCTGGTCCTATCCTAGCTGCCTCCCTAACCTCAAACCATCCAATGGGAGATCTACACCTCCACCCATAAAGAGCCTCGAACGGTGCCATCTGGATACTGGATTGGTAACTGTTATTATAAGAAAACTCGATCAAGGGAAAATGATCATCCCAGCTACCTTTAAAATCCATAACAAATGCCCTCAACATATCCTCAAGGGTCTGAATGGTTCGTTCTGCCCGACCGTCTATTTGCGGATGGAAGGCTGTACTAAGCTTAACCTGTGTCCCAAGCCCTTTTTGAAAAGAACACCAGAATTGAGAGGTAAACTGAGTACCTCGGTTTGAGATAATAGACAAGGGCACTCCATCAAGTCGAACCAACTCCTGAATATACAACTTAGGATAATCATCCGTTGAATCCGTGGTCTTGACCTGTAGGAAGTGTGCCGCCTTAGTTAGCCTGTCCACCACCACCCAAACGGAGTCATAGTGTCAGCGAGTACGAGGTAGGCCTGTAACAAAATCCATATTAATCTTTTTCCACTTCCAATTAGGGATGATGATATCCTGAAGTACGCCTCCCGGCCTTAGATGTTCGACTTTCACTTGCTGGCAGTTTGGACATTTTGCTATGAACTCCGCAATATCTTTCGTTATACCATCCTACCAATAGATTTCTTGCAAATTCCGATACATTTTCATGGATCCTAGATGAATAGAATATCTAGTACTATGTGCCTCATGTAATATCCGAGCTCTGAAATTCTCGAAGTTTGGAACACATAGTCGACCTTGGTATAGCAACACACCATCTCCTCCTTGGGAGAAAATCTCCACCTTCTGACTCCGCAACGCCTCCTTCAGCTTCCTCAATATTGGATCCTCATCTTGCCTGGATTTAACATCAACTACCAAAGACGATTCTGACCCATTATGCACAATAATACCGCCATCGGCCGAGTCGATCAATCTAACTCCCAGCCTTTGTAGTCGGTGGACATCCCTCACCAACTCCTTCTTTTCTTCACCTACGTGGGACACACTTTCCATGGAGAGTCTACTAAGCACATTCGCAACCACATTAGCGTTGCCCGGGTGGTAAAGGACACCATGTCATAGTCCTTAAGTAATTCCAACCACCTCCTTTGCCGAAGATTTAGATTTTTCTGTGTGAAAACATATCGCAAACTATTTTGATCCGTAAATACATCCACGTGGACCTCATACATGTAATGTAGCCATATCTTCAATGCAAACTCTACCGCAGCCAACTCAAGATCATGGGTCGGGTAATTCTTTTCATGAACTTTCAGTTGTCTCTAGGCATATGCTATTACCTTCGCACGCTGCATCAACACATGTCCCAGTCCGACTCTCGAAGCATCATAATAGACAACGAAGCCATTGGTACCCTCGAGTAAGGTCAACACTGGTGCTGAAGTGAGTCGGGTCTTAAACCCTTGGAAGCTTTTCTCACAATCATCCGACCATTGGAATTTTACCTTTTTCTGAGTCAACTTGGTCAATGGGGCCGCAATTGAGTAAAATCCCTCAACAAATTTTCGGTAGTATCCTGCTAAGCCCAAGAAACTCCAAATTTCTAAAGGATTCACCAGTCTAGGCCAATTCTTCACCGCTTCGATCTTCTAGGAATCTACCCTTATGCCTTCACTCTGTACTACATGTCCCAGAAATGCTACCGAGTTTATCCAAAATTCACACTTACTAAACTTTGCATACAACTGACGATCCTTGAGGGTTTGCAGTACTATTCTCAAATGAGTGGCATGCTCCTCTTCGCTCCGAGAGTATATCAAGATGTCGTCAATGAACACAATCACGAACATGTCTAAATATTCCCTGAACACCCTGTTCATTAGATCCATAAAAGCTGCAGGAGCATTGGTTAGCCCAAAAGACATAACAACAAATTCATAGTGACCATTTCGAGTCTTGAAAGTGGACGTCGGGATGTCACTCTCCCCAACTCTAAGCTGGTGATACCCGGACCTGAGATCGATCTTGGAGAAGAACTTGGCACCCTAAAGCTGGTCAAACAAATCATCGATCCTGGGTAAGGGGTACCTGTTCTTAATGGTAACCTTGTTCAACTGTCGATAGTCAATACACATGCGAAGGGAACCGTCTTTCTTTCGAACAAATAGAATTGGTGCACCCCATGGAGACTGGCTCGGTCTATTGAAGCCCTTATCCAACAAATTCTTTACTGATCCTTCAATTCCTTTAGCTCGGCTAGAGCCATCTTGTAAGGAGGGATAGAAATAGGCTGCTTATCTGGCAATAGATCAATACTAAAATCAATTTCCCTTTCCGGAGGAACACCTGGAAAATCCTAGGAAAATACCTTCGGATATTCGCACACCACTGGAACTGAATGAATAGTCGAGGTCTCAGACTCCACATCCTTAACCCTAACTAGGTGGTACAAACACCCCTTAGAGATCATCTTCCTAGCCTTAAGATAGAAATAAATCGACCTGCTGGCACCGTTGAACTACCCTTCCATTCCAAAACTGACTCACCAAAAAATGAAACTCCATGGTACGAGTCCTACAATTAATCAAAGCATAACATGCAAATAACCAATCCATATCAAGAATAACGTCAAAGTCAGTCATGGCTAACTCTACCAAATCTGCGGAGGTAACCTTATGCAACAAAGTGACCGACCACCGTCTATATACTCGTCTAGATATGACCGAATCACCAACTGGGGTAGAAACTAAAAATGGTTCTGACAAGGTTTCGGGACTAACTCAAAGGCTACTAGCAATGTAAGCTGTCATGAAGGATAATGTGTCTCCCGGGTCTAACAAGGCATAAACATCAATATAAAAGACACGCAACATTCTAGTGACCACGTTCGGCGATGTTTCCTACTCTAGGTGCCAGGCAAGGGCATAGAATTGGTTTTGGCGCCGACTGCCGCCCCCACTAGAAGATGCTCCCTGTGAGTTGAACGGGCTTGAGCTGCTGTTGTCCTGGTGGTTTGTGCTCGACCCTTATCATCACCCTGTCTGGCATATAGACATGCTCAGCGCATGTGCCCAGATCTACCATACCCAAAGCAAACATCCAAAACGAGCAGGCACTCCCCGGTGTGACTCTTGCCACACTTCCCGTAGGCTGGAGAGGTATACTCTAACTGGGTGCCCCTCTGATCCTTCGACCCTGAAGCCCTGCTCCTCTGATCATCCCTAGGCTTGTATGGGACACTAGCCGATGATGGGGCTGGGGCTAGTGGCCTCTACTGAAACTATGGATGGTAGCCACCGCCGAACCTCTGATGTGAAAACCCACGACTAAATGTCCGAGCACTCTTTGCCTCCCTCTCCCTTTCATAAGCTGCCTCCATCTGCTGGGCATACAACACTATGAGAGGAAAGTCCATATCCAGGTGAAGCATGGCAGTTCTGCAATCCTTGTCAAAATAACCGACCACGCCATGAACAAATCGGCTCACCCGCGCCCTCTGATCCATCACCAACTCTGGGGAGTATTTTGACAACCGGGTGAACTTAAGCGAATACTCCAGCACTGTCATCTTTCCTTGCTTGAGGTTAACAAACTCAGCTGCTTTCAATTCCCTCATCTCCTGAGGTAAGAACCTATCAAGAAAGGCTATGTTGAACTCATCCCAGCTGATAGGGCCCGCACCCGCTGCCCTACTGTCTTTCCATTGCTTGTACCAAATATGAGAGACCTCTTTTAGCTAACATCACAAGTGTTCTTGAAGGCTTACCCAAATCATTATAACTCTGTCCATGGGCCAGCTATTCCTAATATTTGAATATGTTCATGGGACCAGCTTGACGGATCTCTTACAACACTGCCCTGGTGACAAAAGCAGGGTTCATAGTTTTCCCCCTTGGGATCGAGCACACCATCTCCCCCTTGGGAGAAAACCTCCACCTTTTGACTCTGCACCACTTCCTTCAGCTTCCACAAAATGGGATCCTAATCTTTCCTGGATTTAACATCAACCACCAAGGATGATTCTGATCCGTTACGCACGACAATGCTCCATCTATCGAGTCGAGCCATCTAACTCCTAACCTTGCAGGCCGGTGGACATCTTTCACCAAATCCTTCTTCCCCTCATACATGTGAGACACGCTCTCCATTGAGAGCCTACTAAGCGCATCCGCAACCACATTAGCCTAGCCCGGGTGGTAGAGGACACTCATGTCGTAGTTCTTTAGCAATTCCAACCACCTCCTTTGTCGAAGGAGGATGGGATATTATTATCTGTATAAAACAATGATAGCCTATGGGTAATCCATTTTCACTAATCCAATATCAAAAGAAGTAAACCTTCTATCTACAAGCTCTAGAGGAAAGGAGCCGACCTTTCTAACAATCCTGGATGAAGGCTAAGAGGGACCAGCTCCTCGTTTATCTGTACCTGTAGGCAAGTAATGCAGTGCCCCAGGAAGTGTGTTAGTGCAATATGTACTGAATATGTAAGGCAATAACTGTAAATAACTGAAATACAGAGATAGAACTTAGAATACTGAAATGGAGGAATAGAGACCATACCTGAGTAATTAAACTCTCTATTATCTAATTTATAAATAACTAAAGCAAACAAGAACCTTACCTGGCCCCCATAGGCCGGAAGGTACAACCAGCACGGAATAACCCACCTGGGGCCCTCATAAGCCCTACTGAGTATACTGCAATCTACATACCCCTACCAAGGTCATAATGGGTCAACTGGTAGCTATAGCCATCCTCCCAAGTCCCCTGGGTCTGCAACTGAGCCTGTTTGGTCCCTGACTATAGTTGTGTCTGAGTCTAGTGGACTCCTGATATCTACACCCCGGGCACCAGGCTCGATGGGGGTGTGGTGCTGATACGAAATGTAATAGTCTAGCCATGGAATGGACTATATGAGGACCTGGGACCCCATCTTCATCCCTCACGGACAGCATACCGCTCCATGGAGCGATGTCATCTCGCCCCTGATGAGAGTCAACATAGCTAGTAATCCTGGGGTTGGTCACAGAGGGCTATATAGGCAAGTCAAATCCCCAGGCTAAATGTAGAATACTGGTCTCAGCTAACAACAATAACTAATAATGAATAACATACTTCTGATTCTCTTACTGGGATTTAAACTGAGTTATAATGCTAAGGAAACTAACTTGTTCATGGAGCTAAGGTTTTGAAAATAAACTTTGTTTTACTCAAAATCCCGTACAGGTAGTGCCCCCATATTTTTAATTCAAGCACCACCGCTTCCAACTTAAAGTCATGAGTCAGATAGTTCTTCTCATGAACCTTGAGTTGTCTGGAGGCGTAGGCCATCACCTTACCTCGCTGCATCAGAACGCAACCAAGTCCAACTCTGGAAGCATCAAAATATACCACGAACCCATCTGTTCCTTCCGGCAAGGTCAACACTAGAGCGGTAGTGAGTCGAGTTTTTAACTCCTGGAGACTCTTCTCACATGTATCTAACCACTAAAATTTCACCTTCTTCTAAGTCAGTCTAGTCAGAGGGGATGTTATAAAGGAAAAGCCTTCCACAAAACGTCAGTAATAATCAGCTAGACATAAGAAAATTTTGATTTCAATTGGGGAGGTAGGTCTGGGCCAGTCTTTCACCGTTTCTATCTATTGAGGATCCACTGGAATACCCTCGCCTGAGACCACGTGACTAAGGAAAGTCGCGGACTTCAACTAGAATTAGCATTTGCTGAACTTGGGGAACAACTGGCGGTCTCTGAGTGTCTAAAGTACTATCCTCAGGTGATTATCATGTTCTTCCTTATTTCTAGAATATACCAGATTGTCATCGATAGATACAATGGCGAACATATCTAGATACTGCTTGAATACTCTGTTCATCAAGTCCATGAAAGTTATGGGGGCATTAGTTAGTCCAAAGGACATAACCACAAATTCGTAGTGATCATACTGAGTTCTGAAAGTTGTTTTCGGTATTTCACATTCTCTAGCTCTTAGCTGATGATACCCCGAACTAAGATCTATTTTGGAGAAACAACTGGCTCCCTGAAGCTGATCGAAAAAGCCATCAATCTTGGGTAGAGGATACATGTTCTTGACTATGACCTTGTTCAACTGACGGTAATCGATGCACATTCTGAGGGTACCATCTTTCTTTCGTACTAATAGTACTGGAGTACCCCAGGGAGAGATGTTGGGTCTGATAAAACCTTTATCAAGAAGGTCTTTTAGCTGCTCATTCAACTCCTTAAGCTCAGCTGGAGCATTATATAAGGAGGAATGGAGATGGGCTGAGTTTTTGGGAGAAGGTCTATGTTCGGTGGTTTGGAATGCCTACACGCAAGTGCACGTGGTCGAACAAGTAGTAAAATGGCTAGAGTAGCCAAGTATCGATCCCACGGGGACTGGACCAAGGTAATAATCGAATCAAGTGTTAATAAACTCTAACTCTAATAATGTAGACAACAGTTTCAAGAAGATTTTGGGAGTTTGTTTCCTAATTTATACTAATCTAAAAAAAATGTACAAATTGAGTCTGAACTATAGTACTGAGCATGCTGAGGCTAAAACGAACATGCAGGGAAGCAATTTATTGACACAAATTGGTTAATCTTTCCTTCGGTTGCTAGTCAAGAATTATTGCCTATGGATTAAAACTCTCGTATTTAACCCAACTTAAGAATCATGAACCTTCCACCTACATTTCTGTGATAAAAAGAAATTCATGTTCTAGCCATACAAAACCGATTCCTTAATTTACTAATACGACTTTAAGATATATTTCTATTCTGAAGGTAAATCAATTCTCAATTTTTCCAAACCAAGAAGAGATCATATCCTACCAATTCACAACTTTCCAATTTCTTTCTCTTTCAAGCGCAAACCGGATTTTTTAGATATACATTAATATTGGTCAAACATCAATGCAGTAAGAACAAGAATTAATAGAACAATCATGGAAGAAAAGATGAAAAACCATGATTATCAATAATTACATTCCACTACAAATGTTCTTAACCTCAGCAAGAAGTGAATTTAGCCACTCATTTGTGGATTAAAAATTATTAAATGAGTGTAAATCATAAAAACAATTGAAATAAAGGAGGAAGAGATAGAGAAGAACCCTAAGATATTCGTCCCCTCAACTGCCTGTAACCCACGTTCTTGCTCAACCAAGTTAGAATAATTACAAATAAACCTAAGTGTGCTATTTATACTAGTGGAAATTTTTCCCGGAATAACAAGCAACCTGTCACAGAGTGCATCGCGGAGCACTGCCTTCGTGACACGCCACAAACGCGAACCCTCACTGGAATCTGGTCCTCCAGTTAATTACGCCCAACGTGCCACGGCGTGCAACGCGTGGCTTGGCCAACATGCCACGGCACCAACGTGAACCTTCAGTGGAACTTGGCCTATTTTAACCATCCGGGGCAGAATGCCTCCGCGATGGAAGCGTGACACGGCTCCATCGCGGAGCCCCTTAATTTGCTGCATTTCCTGGGCCTTTTCCACGGCTCGCTTCCGAGTCCATTCCCGATTTCTCCCAACAAGCATCTTAGCTTCCTAAAATTACATTTTTCCTGTAAAACAACACTAATCATGTTGGTTAGTATAAATTTACATTTTAACTACAAATCACATGAGAATGTACAAATATAGATGGATAAACAAGACGAAATGAAGCATTTGAGTATCACTCGGGCATATAATTCTGTCCAAGATCACTTACCCCACACTTAAAACCTTGTTCGTCCTCGAACAAAAATCTCACATCTTATGCAATTGACACCCAATCATAGCTACTTTGGCTCGACAATTCAAGCTACGGTTATACCGATTATTTACATAGAAAATCATCAAGAAAACATGCATAGTCTCATCAATACAACGCCATTCAACACATTAAGACCTCCTAGACTCAAGAGTCGACTCTCGATCTCGACAAACTCATGCAAATCAGCTGATCAAGACATCCGACACGAAATTCAGTCTCTCGTCAAGCATGTGCCCTCACAACACAAAAGAATTTCCCCATTTTCAATCATATGATCTCAAAAACATTATATGCAGGGGCATATGAACACAATTTCTCTCTCTCTCCCAAAGAATTCACATGCATCATGTCATGACCCATAAGCTTGTCTCTAGTGTATTACTCCACTAATATAAGGACGAGTGATGTAAGATCACGTAAGACTTAACGGGTTGTAATGTAAGCTAAGGAACTAGTAAATACTGGGCTAACCAATAATAGCAACTAGCATCCTTAAGTGCTTTTCAATACATCCCACCACATTATGGGCATTGTTTTTTTTCTTCATCCTCCCCTTCTTGAAGTCTTTCTTTATTTTTATTCCCATATCTTTAAGCACACTTGACTTAATAACAAAGATTAGTTATACATCTTCATTTTTTATTAAATTCGTCAAGTGCACCCTTGAAATTTTCTTTACTTTCACCACTTCCGCTTTTCCTTTCTTTTCACGATTACCACTCCTTGACACTGTGGGAAACTTAATTTCTTGAGCGCTTAAGAGTTTTGGATCAACTTCACGGATAATGAAAAGAAGGGGTTAAGCTCGGTTTGTACCTTTTCGGAAAAAGAAAGAAAAAAAATAGGCTAAAGGCTCAATGGGGCTAACTAGGATGTACATTCAAGGTAGGTACGATAATGAAAAAAAACTTTCGGTTAAATCAAAGAAATGCCTACATCCTTTCCTACAATACACATCCTTCATTTCATTTCGTACACACACCAGGCAAGTTCTAAACACTTCACAATAGCATGGAAGAATCGAAACCTCACCACACACTCATTGCATATGCTCAACTCAAGACATATTCACAGACTCTTCAATCAGCTAATTACAAGAATTCAGACATTAAACCTCAATCACACCGAATCGAACTCTATGGTCTACGTATCTTAACATGTTTACAAATTTGCATGCTTTCGTACAAATCACCTTTGCATTCTAAATATCATGTATAACACGCAACAAGAATTCTGAACCATAAAGTAACGACACGTTTGGGATACAAACAAATAAAAGAAAAAATTAAAATAAGGAAAAAACTACTCCTATCGACTACATTTCCCTTAAGACGGTCGTCATCCATCAATCATAGGGAACGGTCACTATTTACGACTTCGGTTCAATGGGACTATTCTCGGTAAAAGCACTGAAAATAAACGCCGAGAAGAAAATTTTTAAAAATATCGATAATTTCAATAAAACAAATACATTTACACACCCAGCTAACAACAACTCCATACAGCACACAACAGATTCACATTAATTACAACACCGAATTATAATATAAAACATAAATAGGGTCACAATTTTTCACAGGCATAACAATAAAACATAAACATAAACAACAACAAAACAACCAGCACCTAACTACTCCCACCCCACACTTAAATTGAACATTGTCCCCAGTGTTTACAAAATTCAGCATAGCACAAGAGTAGGTGGTGAAACTCCCTGATCAGTCGAAGTATTCAACTTCTTCGTCAGGTGCGGTTGCCTCGTCCCCCATATCTGAATCGCCCCCGCTATCCTCATCTGACTCAACATCTGAGTCATCGCGGCGTGTCTCCTCATCTGTGGGGACATCATCATCAATGGGCTCCACGAAAGATGGCCCCGCTCGGCATAGAGCCCTGGCATTTTCACCAAAGAGGTAATCTAGCTCGAGCTGCCACAGCTCATCTTCTTTTGCTGGCCTCCCGCCTATGCGCAACTGCAGCATCTGCATCCCGAACATGCGGGCCATATATTGATCATCCCGAGCATGTTGCTCGGCTAATGAGAGAACTGGCCTGTGAGTGGTGTCGGGTGCCTTAGTTTTGGTGACGTCCAAGGCACGTCTATCCATCTGCGGAGTGTAGTCTAGGGCCTCTTCCTCAATATCCAGGCCCCTCAGGAACGTGGTCAGCAAGCCACCAAACCAGTACCTATGCCCTTGATGCAAACGGGCTCTCTTCATGGCAGAGATAATCACCGCCCCAACATTAATCTCCAGCCTTTTCATCAGGGCGTAGACTAAGCACACACGATACCGGGTAAAATCTGTCATGTGCACCCCCGGGATCAGGTAGGAAAACACGATCTTAAGCCAAATTCTGGCTTCCCTATTCATTTGAGAGTAGGGCAGCGTCTGATAGTAGCCCCTCTCCTTATGCCTGCTCCACCGTGCTGTAGAACGAGCTCCACACAGAGAGCGTCTGATATCCGCATATGGTAGAGTGATGTTCAGCTACCAGAGTACATGGGCGTCTGTGTCCCGCGCCCTCAAAATGGCATTAAAGTGATGGGGCTCAAAGGTGACTACCTGGCCCCTTATCTTGACGGTGTGACTGTGGAGTGTCGGGTTCCAGTTGGCGTAGAACTCCTGAATCAGGTGGATATTACACTCCTTGGGCTCTACAAAGATGAAGTTCAGCCCGACAGCGTCAATCTGGTGTACAATTCTGGAGAATTCCTGTGCCAACGGCTCCCTTGCAATGTGCTCCTCGGGGAAGTATTTGTTCTTCTTGTGCTTTGTGTACCATTTCTTCCCTTCGTCAGTCACCCATCGGGTTCCGTATTGACGGTGTTGGCCGCGCGGAACTGTTGGTGCTGCTGGGACTGCTGTTCCCAGTCTAATTCTTTTCCTTTCGGCGCCCGATGTAGATGCGCCCTTCCCTTTGTCTTGCCTGCTTACCATTGTTCTTGTCAAATCAAACAGACAGTCCCAATGTTATTCAAATCAAAATTAGCTTCGACTAAGGTTGGGTTAAGCTAGGCCACCCCACACTTAGTCCTTAGCCACAATTACGACATTACGGCAAGACAATTCTCACTTTCCAATTTACAAAAAATAACAACATGCCTCGTGCATTTAGAGAATTCGATGGAATAAATTGTACATACTACTCAGACTTCGTACAACTAATCAAAATATCACCATCGATACCATTTCATCACATAGCACTTAGCAAAAACTTCTCTCAACACAATCTATGCAATTCACCAATTTCTATGCAATTCAACAATTTCATTCTCCCGAAAATTCATCGTTTCTTTAGCATATTCACATCAAGAACAACACAATTCACCTTACCCAACATTCCCAACCCATAGTTTTCACATTTTCAATCACATTTAGTTTCTTCGCAGTCAAATTCTAACCCTAGCTACATATTTCACCAAAATTCGATCAAGCATGTATTTATCGAGTTCATACAATCAAAAAGATACTACGAACATCAATCAACAATAACTTAAATGAATTCAAGCTCAATTTACAATTAGGGCAAGGTTTACGCACTTCACATGCTCAAAATCAAAAAATTTGTCAAGAATTGAGATGAAGTTAAAGAACATACCTTTAATTCGATGAAATCGAAGAAAAGTTGAAGAAAACTTGTGCCTAGGTCCGTGCCACGTTGGGGAAGGAGGGATTTTTGGGTGTTTGTCGCGGAGGGGATGAGAAATGAGGGAAATTATGGTTAAAAAGGGGAGATTTTCGCGCGGGTCACCCGGCGACCCTGTGTGACCCGTCGCGATTAACACCTCAACATGTCATGGAGGGTAACGCAGAGCACCCCCTCCGTGACACGGAGCCAACGCAGAGGTGTTCTGGAATTTTAAAAATTCCAAAATTACACCTCAACGTGTCACGGAGGTCAACGCGGAGGCCCTCCTCCATGACACGGAGCCATCGCGCAGGCTCACTTTTTTGCCACTTTTTATTATTTTTCTCACCTCGATTTTTTCTTTACGATCCTTTGAATTTTTGCCCTCTGTTCAACCTGAAATTTATCTCACAACAAGAAATTGGCTAGAATTCATAGGTTTCAACATAAAACACAATTTTTGTTTTTATTTTTATTTTTATATTTTTTTCTCTTTTTCCTTTTTTTTTTCCTTTTTTTCTTTCTTCTCTACTAATTCTACTCAATTATTACAACAATTTAACTGGTTGCCTCCCGTGCAGCGCCTGGTTTACCTTCGAGGCTCGATGTCATTGAAGCTTATTCATCCTCTAGGGTGACGGACGTCTTCTCTCGACTACCGTCCTCACCCCAGCAATGCTTACGTCGCTGCCCATTGACTAAGAACGTGGCACTTTGATCTTCTTTCCACAACTCTACTACACCGTGCGGGGTCATTCTCACTACCTCAAACGGCCTTGACCATTTGGACCATAGCTTTCCTGGAAACAGCTTCAATCTTTAATTGAAGAGCAACACTTTCTGCCCTGGCTCAAAAGTGCGATGCACTACATGCTTGTCGTGCCACCTGCTTTGTTTTTTCTTTGTAGTACTTGGCACTCTCATAAGCATGCCAACAAAACTCCTCAAGTTCGCTAAGTTGCATCAGCCTCTTCTTGCCCGCTAGCTCTTAGTCCATATTCAATTTCCTCACGGACCAGAAAGCTCGATGCTCTAGCTCCACTGGCAGATGACACGCTTTACCATAGACCATTCGGTATGGAGAAGTTCCAATCGGTGTCTTGTAAGCAGTTCTGTAAGCCCACAACGCATCATCGAGTTTGCTTGACCAATCACTACGTTGTGCATTCACTGTTCTCTGGAGAATCTTCTTCACCTCTCTATTCGACACCTCCACTTGCCCACTAGTTTGGGGATGATAAGTTGTTGCCACCTTGTGGCGCACCCCATACTTAGCTAGTAGCTTCTTGAAACTTGAATTGACAAAATGAGCCCCTCCATCACTGATAATGGCTCAGGGTGTCCCAAACCTGGTGAGAATGTGTTTTTTCACAAATTTTGTTACCACCTTGTTGTCATTCTTGGGGCAAGCTATTGCTTCAACCCACTTTGATACATAATCAACGGCCACCAAGATGTAATGATTACCATATTACGGTGGGAACGGGCCCATGAAATCTATGCCCCATACATCAAAGGTCTCCACTTCCAATACATTCTGCAGCGGCATCTCTTGCCTCCTACCAATTGTGCCTGTCCGCTGACATCTATCGCACATTTTGATGTATGCCATAGAGTCTCTGAACAGTGTAGGCCAAAAGAAACCTGACTGTAGAACCTTCTGTGTTGTCCGCTCGCCTCCGTGGTGCCCTCCATACAATGAAGAGTGACAACTCCTCAAAACCTCTGCAATATGGTTATCTGGGATGCATCTTCTCATAACCTGATCTGGTCCCTATTTAAACAAGTATGGCTCATCCCAAATAAAATACCGACAATCACGCCTCAATTTTTTTCTCTGCTGAGTCGTAGCCTCCGGTGGATAGACTCCACTCACTAGAAAGTTCATTATGTCTACATACTAGGGAACCTCAGTTTCCCCTATTTCCAAGAGCTTCTCATCCGGGAACTCCTCTTTGATGTTATCACCTTCCTTCACATGCGACCGGCTTTTCAATCGCGATAGGTGATCTGCTACCTGATTCTCGCTCCCCTTTCTGTCCTTAATTTCTAGGTCAAACTCTTGCAAAAATAGGATCCATCTAATCAGCCTGGGCTTTGCATCCTTCTTGTTAAACAAATACCGAATCGCTGCATGATCGGTATACATCACTACTCTTGAACCCACCAAATAGGACCTGAATTTATCAAATGCAAACACCAATGCTAGCTTCTCCTTCTCTGTGACTGTATAATTACTTTGGGCAGTGTTCAGTGTTTTGCTTGCATAATGAATAGAATGAAAGATTCTATTTCTCCGCTGCCCCAATACAGCTCCCACAGCCACATCGCTTGCATCACACATCAGTTTAAATAGTTGTTCCCAATCCGAAGAAATAAGGATAGATGCTTCTATCAATTTCTGCTTCAACTCCTCGAATGCTTTGACACACTCATCATCCAACTTGAACTTCACCTCTTTTTCTAGCAATCTGCATAATGGTCTAGAAATTTTGGAGAAGTTCTTGATGAACCGTCTGTAGAACCCTGCATGCCTGAGAAAACTGCAAACACCCTTCACCAACACTGGTGGTGGTATCTTCTCAATAACTTTGATCTTAGCACGATCGACCTCGAACCCCTTGCAAGACACTTTATGGCCAAGGACAATACCCTCCTTGACTAAGAAATGGCATTTCTCCCAGTTGAGTACAAGGTTGGATTCTTCGCAGCGAGCTAGCACCCTATCAAGATTCTACAAACAACTAGCAAACGAATTACCAAAAATAGAAAAATCATCCATAAATACCTCAACGAAATCCTCCACCATGTCGTGGAAGATAGCTATCATGCATCTCTGGAATGTGGAGGGTGCATTGTATAACCCAAATGGCATCCGCCTAAAAGCATATGTCCCATAAGGACATGTGAAAGTAGTCTTCTCCTGATCCTCCGGTGCTATGGCTATTTGGTTATAGCTAGAGTACCCAACAAGGAAACAATAATATTCTTGTCCAGCCAACCTATCCAATATCTGATCAATGAACGGGATAGGATAGTGATCTTTCCTTGTGGCTTCATCAAGCTTTCTGTAGTCCATGCAAATCCGCCAGCCTGTGACGGTTCGTGTAGGGATCAGCTCATTTTTTTCATTGCTGACCACGGTCATCCCTCCTTTCTTTGGAATGCATTGAACGGGGTTGACCTATTCACTGTCCGAGATAGGATAGACTACACCTGCATCAAGCCACTTAATTATTTCTTTCCTAACCACATCCTTCATTGCCGGATTTAACCTTCGCTGAGGCTGAACAGTTGGCTTTGCTCCTGTCTCCTTGAAAATTCTATGTGTGCAAAAAGCTGGATTGATACCCTGAATATCTGACATTTGCCAGCCTATTGCTTTCTTCCTTCTTCTGAGGACACCCAATGCTTCCTTTTCCTGTGCCTCCGTCAATTCTGTGGAGATAATGACTGGCAAAGTATCATCTTCCCCCAAAAGACATATTTTAAATAGGGAGGAAAATCTTTCAATTCCATCTTTGGTGCTTCCTCAATAAATGGTTTTGGCAATGGTTCCAGAGACCTCATTAGAGACTGAAATTCCTGCTTCCTGGGATGCCTTTGTGGCTCATTCAGCATTGCACCACCTCATAAGCATCTCTATCTCCGAAATGATCGGAGTTCATCAACACTCTTTCCAATGGGTCTTGAGATTCAACAATCTGACGAATTTCTGCTTGATCAACCACACTGATTGCTGAAAGCTCCTCATGTATGGCCGGAAGCTTCATGGCCTTAAATACATCAAATACCTCCACCTTGTCGTGTGCCCGCATGGTTAGCTGCCCTGCAGCTACATCCATCAGTGCTTTCCCAGTCGCCAAGAAAAGACGTCCCAAAATAAATGGGACTTCCGCATCCGGCTCAAAATCCAGCACAATGAAGTCCACCGGGAAGATAAGGGAGCCCACTTGCACCAGCACATCCTCCACAATGCCATCTGGTCTGGCCAAAGAACGATCCGCTAGTTGCAAGATCACTGTCGTTGGTCTAGGACTGCCTAGCCCCAATTTCTTGAATACCGATGTCGGCATCAAGTTAATGCTCACTTCCAAATCACATAATCCATGAGCTCGGATACTCTGCCTGATTGTAAGTTGAATTGTAAAGCTCCCAGGGTCTTTGAGCTTTGTGGGCAACCTATTTTATATCCGGGAAGTGCACTCCTCCGTAAGCGCCACCGTAGCGTACTCCGTCAACCTGCTTTTGTTCGTCACGATGTCCTTGATATATTATGCGTACTTCGGCACTCCCTGCAAAACATCAACAAGTGGTAAATTAATGTGTACCTGTTTAAGCACCTCCATGAACTTTTTGAAAAGGGTTCCAAACCTATCTGACTAATAAGATAGAAAGGGGCGTTCAGCCACTTGACTCTAAGGAGAGGGGCAAGCCAAAACCCACTCTGCTGAGTTCGGCTTTCGGGGCTACCTACTTTAGGGCTTATGTAATATATAAAGAAGAACCCTTTTAGGGCCTTTTTGTTTAAGGGCTGCTCGCCTTTTGAATAGAAGGAAGTGGGAGAGCAGAGGTTATTTCGGTAAACCGATGCATGAGCTGAGGCTCCCATGTCCCGCCGACCCTCCGAAAAAGTAAGGGCTCATAGGGAGTCAGAAGCAAGCAGAGTAAAAGGCGGGTAAAACTCACATAAGCAGAGGGGGAGACACATTCATGAAAAGCGAGAAGCCCTGCCGTGGGGGACTGACCAACTATGAATAGATCTTACTTATGCTTACGGGTAAGAACATATATTAGTCCGTATCGTGGGTCTATTTGTTACAAAAGGCGAACATCCCCTTTCCAAAACATTAACATAGGTCCTCAGGCAGACATCGAAAAGGGGGCGAAAAGAGTCTATTTACCTTTATAATATTTCGGAATGTATCATGGCTCTATCTATTCATTAAAAAAAGAAAAAAGAGTTCTGCATCTCGGGTGAACAAATAGGCGTGGGGAAGAGTGAGAGGGGGGGCTACGAGCCCTCTCTCGTTGTTGTTCCCGGACCACCCATCTCTTCCTTCCCCTTCGCCCGGCCCGGTGAGATCAGATTTCTAGAACAAAGTGAAGTGATAGGAAGAGAAGACTGCTGGCGGGAAATCCCTATTCATGAAAGCCCCTTAAAAGCTTCCTCCTTGTGTTTCTTTAATCTTTGAGGGAACGGGGGTGGTGGTCTTTCTGGTTCAGCTTCCTTCTCCTTCCCCCTATCATCATTGTGTTCCCTCTCATTCTCCACTACTCCCGACTGCTGCGGTGGTCTTTCTGGTTCCACCTCCTTGAGTTGTAAACCACTCCTTGTGGTTACTGCATTCACTTGCTTGGGGTTGGGGTCAATGTCACTCGGAAGTCCTCTTCTCGGCCTGGTGTTCTAAGCTCCATCTAGTTGCCCAAATTGGTACTCCAATGCCTTTGTAGCTAACTGATAGTTCTTTACATCGGCTGCCAATTTCACATAGTCAGCCTGCAACTGAGCTTGGTTAGCTATCATCGTTTTGAACATTTCCTCGATGCTGGGTGATGGTGGTGGAGGAGGTGCATTGTTGCTTCTATTGCGACTGATAGTTCTGCTGCCCTCCTTGATTTCTCTACGCCCCCTGACTCGAACTCTGCCCTTGATGGCTGTTACTACCCCAAGAGAAATTTGGGTGACTCCTCCAATTAGAGTTGTAGTTGTTGCCATACTGTTGGTGATTATTTCTCTGTACATTACCAACAAAGTTCACTGAATCAGGATTCGCACCACAACACTCAATTGAGTGTTCATTACTGCTGCACACTTCACACCAAATCTACTACACTACATTCACTGGGGCTTGAGACTGATTCATGCTCATATTGCTGAAGTGGGTATTGAGTTGATTCTGTAATGCAGCTATCTGTGCAGCGATAGCTGTAAAACCATCCACTTCAAAGACTCCTGTTGTTTTCCTTGTTCCTCTAGAAGAGTCCGCATTCCACTCTGGATTTCCCTGCGAAATATGGTTCAACAAAGTATACAGCTCTTCATAAGTTTTTTCTAATGCTTGTCCCCCAGCTGCTGTGTCTAGCAAGATTTTTGTGTGGGTTTCCAAACCCTCTATGAAAGTATGCACCAGCACATCATTGGATTGGTGATGATGAGGATAATCCCACAACATAGATTTGAATCATTCACAAGCTTGATACAGATTCTCCCCCTCTCTTTGTTTAAAACTTAGAATTTGACTTCTAAGTCTTGCTGTTTTACCAGATGGAAAGAACCGTATCAAGAATTTCTTTGCAAGATCATCCCAAGTGGTGATGGAATTAGGTGGCTCAGCTTTCAGCCATCTCTTTGCTTCTCACAAAAGTGAAAATGGGAAAAATGTAAGCCTGACGTAATCGGATGACACTCCAGCGGGGATGTAAGTGTCACTTATCTCCAAAAAGTTTTGGAGATGTTGTTGTGGATCCTCGTGAAGGAGACCTGTGAATTTTCCGCTGGTGTGTAGCAATTGCACCATATTCTGTTTAAGCTCGAACCTCCCTCCTGACTCAGGTTTGCGAATGCTAGATGTAACGTTGTTAGCATGTGGGATTTCCACTTCGTGAACCGGCGTAGCTGCCATTTCTTCGGGCACTAACACTGCCCTTACAAGTGGTGGATTCTGTTGTTGCTCCAGGATTGTTTGTCTGAGCAACTGCAGCTTTTTCTCTAGAGCTTCTCTCCTTTGACGATGGAATTAACTTTCTAGCTCTAAGTGTGAATCCACCAGCTCCTTGTCTCTTGCCAGTGTTCAACAGAATTCAATATCTGCAAAAGACAGGCTAAGACCAAGTTGTCAGCACTAATAAGAAATCGTAAACAAACACTTAAGAAAACAATTTTACCAATTGCCAATCCCCGACAACGGCGCAAAAACTTGTTCGGTGGTTTGGAATGCCTACACGCAAGTGCACGTGGTCGAACAAGTAATAAAATGGCTAGAGTAGCCAAGTATCGATCCCACAGGGACTGGACCAAGGTAATAATCGAATCAAGTGTTAATAAACTCTAACTCTAATAATGCAGACAACAGTTTCAAGAAGATTTTGGGAGTTTGTTTCCTAATTTATACTAATATAAAACAAATGTACAAATTGAGTCTGAACTATAGTAATGAGCATGTTGAGGCTAAAACGAACATGCAGGGAAGCAATTTATTGACACAAATTGGTTAATCTTTCCTTCGGTGGTTAGTCAAGAATTATTGCCTATGGATTAAAACTCTCGTATTTAACCCAACTTAAGAATCATGAACCTTCCACCTACATTTCTGTGATAAAAAGAAATTCATGTTCTAGCCATACAAAACCGATTCCTTAATTGACTAATATGACTTTCAAATATATTTCTATTCTGAAGGTAAATCAATTCTCAATTTTCCCAAGCCAAGAAGAGATCATATTCTACCAATTCACAACTTTCCAATTTCTTTCTCTTTCAAGCGCAAACCAGATTTTTTAGATATACATTAATATTGGCCAAACATCAATGCAGTAAGAACAAGAATTAATAGAACAACCATGGAAGAAAAGATGAAAAACCAAGATGATCAATAATTACATTCCACTACAAATGTTCTTAACCTCAGCAAGAAGTGAATTTAGCCACTCATTTATGGATTAAACATCATTAAATGAGTGTAAATCATACAAACAATTGAAATAAAGGAGGAAGAGATAGAGAACCCTAAGATTTTCGTCCCCTCAACTGCCTGTAACCCACGTTCTTGCTCAACCAAGTCAGAATAATTAAAAATAAACCTAAGTGTGCTATTTATACTAGTGGAAATATTTCCCGGAATAACAAGCAACGTATCACGGAGTGCATCGCAGAGCACTGCCTCCGTGACATGCCACAAACGCAGACCCTCACTGGAATCCGGTCCTCCAGTTAATTACGCCCAACGTGCCACGGTGTGCAACGTGTGGCTTGGCCAACGTGCCATGGCACTAACGCGAACCTTCACTGGAACTTGGCCTATTTTAATCATCCGGGGAAGAATGCCTCCGCGATGGCAGTGTGACACGGCTCCATCGCGGAGCCCCTTAATTTGTTGTATTTCCTGGGCCTTTTCCACTGCTTGCTTCCGAGTCCATTCCCGATTTCTCCCAACATGCATTTTAGCTCCCTAAAATTACATTTTTCCTGCAAACAACACTAATCATGTTGGTTAGTATAAATTCACATTTTAACTACAAATCACATGAGAATGTACAAATATAGATGGATAAACAAGACGAAATGAAGCATTTCAGTATCACTTGGGCATATAATTCTACCCAAGATTAGTCTATACCGAAGTCTATTTCCCACTTAGGAGGGACTTCAGGATGATCTTCGAGAAATACATCAGGGAACTCACTGACAACTAGGACTGACTGGATAGTTGGGGTCTCAGAGCTGAAATCTTTGACCCGAACTAGATGATAAATACACCCTTTGAAAATAAGCTTTCTAGCCTTAAGGTAGAAAATAAATCGACCCTTAAGCACTGAACTACTGCCCGTCTACTCTAAAGTTGGCTCATTAGGGAACTAAAACCTGACGAACCTAGTTCTGCAATCGACTGAGCCATAACTAGAGTGTAACCAATCCATGCCAAGAATGAGATCAAAGTCAACCATGTCTAACTCTACTAGATCAGCTGGAATGACCTTATTCAAGATTAAGACTGGGCGTTTCTATACACCCGGCTGGCTCTAACTGACTCGCCAACTGGGGTGAAGACTTAGAATGGTTCTGAGAGGACCTCTAGATTGATATTGAACTAGACTGCTACATAGGGAGTCATGAACAAAAGGGTGGCTCCTGGATCTAATAGGGCATACACGTCTAGATGAATAAAGCGTAACATACTCGTGACCACATCAGATGAGGTCTCCTGATCCTGACGATAGGACAAAGCGTAAACACGATTTTTGGCGGTGGCCGTCATCTATACCTGAAGTGTTGGCCTACTGAGCTGGTCGGCTTACTAGAGCTACTGAAGCGGTAGATGGTGATCTCCCCCGTCCTGCTGACGGGCATTCTTTGAGCCGATGACCAAATTGTCCACAACCAAAACAATCTTCTCAACCCTGAAGGCATTCTCCTAGATGGTTCTTGCCACACTTAGGGCAAGCTGGGTAGTTGTAGCGGTTGTTGGCGCTATGACTCTGGGATTGTGAGCCAGATGCTCCACCCCTCCGATCCTTGCGAGATCGGAAAGCAGGGGCACTGGCAGAAGTGGGTGATGGAGCCCTCTGTAGCTGCTGTTGTGGGAAGCTAGTACCACCAGGTCTCTGGTGGCTATAGTCTGACTGGACAGTTCTTAACCGTTTATTATCTCGCTCTAAGTCTTTTAATTTTTATGCCTCAATTTGCTGAGCATGAACTATGAGGCTGGAGAGGTTGATGTCCTTAATAAGCATTATAGTCCTACACTCCTTGAGGACCAAGTTCGACACCCCATTAACAAATTTCAGCATACGAGCCCTTGGCTTGGCTACCATCTCTGGAGCATATTTAGACAACCTAGTGAACTCCAGTGCTTACTCTTCCACCGTCTGATTTCCTTGTTTCAAATTCATGAATTCAGCCAATTTAGCCTCCCTGAGCTCCCGAGGAAAGAATCTGTCTACGAAGGATGTAGTGAACTCCTACCATTCCATCGGTCCTACTCCTATTGGTCTCCCCTCCTTCTACTTCTTATACCAGATCTGGGCTACCCCTTCCAGCTGGTAGGCAGCCAAGTCGGCACTCTATAAGGAACTGACACCCATAATTCGGGTGATCTTTCTAATCTCATCCACGAAGTCCTGTGGGTCCTCTCCCACCTTAGATACATTGAAAACTAGATGGTTCATCCGGGTGAAGTCCCGAATTTGGGCAGCTGCTGCGAACCCATTGTTGTTGACCGGAACCACCTACTGGTTCACCTGATCAATAACTATCTGTGCGAGCAGCTGGATAGCCACCCTGAACTCTGCGGTGGACACTGAGTCATCCTGAAGGGTTGCTGGAGCTGGTGGGGCAGGTCGGTGAGCATTACCATCCCTTCTTCCATTGCCATGTTGTGGAGGCATGATTTCACTGAAACGAAATAGAGCACAAGTTAGGAGAATGTTTCTGGAATTGAATTTCAACACACGATAAAGAGTATGAACAAAAGAGAGTTTTCCTAATAACATCTCATAGACTCCCCATCATAAGTGTGGCGCACTTCATACCCATGAAGAGGACTCTACTCGACGCGGCTTTCAGACATCCTAAGATACTCTAAACCTAGTTTTCTGATACCAATTTTGTCACGCCCCGAGTGTATACCCTGGACGTGACACGATACTTGGAGCCACAAGTAACCCCAAGTCAACCCATGGTCTATCATAACACTTGCATTCTGAGTAACTACATAGAAGAATCTTTGAAATAATAAAATAAATATTTTATGAAGAAGAACTAAATCATAAGTTTGATAAAACTAGAAGCAAAACTGAAAATCCAAAAACTTTTTCTGTCTCTGAAAGCCATCTATCTGATGAGTTGCTGGGACAAGCCCCCAACTAACTTCATGTTATACCCCGTAGAATTAACGGCACCTAGACGACCTATTCGTACGTTGGTCAAGCATATTTGAAGGCCATACGTGCTGGAGAAAGGCCCGGGAAAAGATCGGATGAGAAACCTGTCGAACCATCGCGGAAGGAGCCGAGGTAGAGCCCCTCCGCGATGGCAGCATGTCATGGAGGAGTGGCCTCCGCGTTGGCTCCGAGACACGTTGGCCTTGTCCAGGCCCAAGTATATAAAGGCCACTTCGGTTTTAAATCATTTAAACACATATTTATTTCCAGAAAACAGAGGGTGAGCGACAGAGAGAAGGTAAGAACGAAGGAAATATTACAATTTTCGTCCGATTACACTGCTAAACGTTGCCCAAATTCAAATTAACTCTAGATACTGAGGTATTTAGCAGCAGAGAGCATTCCTACGGATTCAGTTTCGTAAAATACGACCGACGAATCGTCGAGCCACCGAGCTAAGGTAAGTGGAATTGCTCTAAATTAGTGTCTATGTGTTCCTAGCTATGAAGTGAATATTTCTCCCTTCTGGACCGCTGAAAAATAGCGAGTTTTCGACCGTCTTTCGATAAGCCTAAGTTTAGGCTATAAACTATATCGAAAGTGACGTTGCTCTTTACAATGAAGCTGTATTTAGTATTAATTGACATATTTATGAATGCAGTTGGGAGAAAATAGTTGAAGTACCGGCCGAGTCTCGTCCGACGGACGAATAGTTCAAGGATAAGGTATGTAAAGCTAGTTCCCTCCGCAAGTTAAGTAATATCGGTACAGTATAGTAATTTACAGACCAGTAGAATGTTCAGAAGTCAAGTGTTACGTTTATTATGAATGTTGATACGATATTAGAAGCATCAAGTTGTAACTTGCGTGAAACTTACTAGCACGACATAGATTCTAACACAAGTGTTAGAAACTGCTCAGCATGCTCAGTACGTGATGTAATACAAAATGTTAAGATATTATTGTATTCAGTTGAAACCCCGTAAAGCGATGCAATATCTGTAAAGCACCTTAGAAATAGAATGGCAGGCTAAAATAAAGTTTAGAACGCATGTTAGGAATAGTAAATCACGTTAATACAGAAGCTCAGTATACAACATAGGTTGCAGCAGAAATACTATATTTCGTATAGCATTTGCCCCAGTACAGACTGGCCGGAGATTATATTCATGTATACATATTTACCAGCCTCAGCACGTATTAAATACGTACAGATTGCTATCACTAGTTTAGCATGTAGTATATACGATACTTTACCCCTATTAGCCTCAGCATGTGGGATATGCAGATAGTATTACTAGTTGAGACCGTTGTATTGTTTGGGGTTGGATTACCTAGCATCCATTACCGCCCAGGGTTAATAGCTGTATCGACTCGTCCGCCAGAGGACGAGGATACGTTGCTCTGCAGAGTGGCATGCCGTCCCACAGGGGACGAAGATGGGATGCCAGTTTTCCCCATATTGTGCCTTGGTCGGCCCTTATACACCCCTGTCGAGCGGATACGCCCGGGGTGTTGACTCAGGAGTCCTCCGGACTCAGGTACAGTTTTAGTCAGGGGCTCAGCAAGCCCAAGTGCATACCCAGGGGACCGGCAGGATTCTTATAGCTATTATAGGAGATGGGATGACCGGGGTAGGGGTGTAGATTCTGTGCTGGTTGTACCTCCCGGCTTATGGGGGCCGGGTAAGGTTTGCGTGTGCCATGTTATGTTATTTCATGTTATGCATGCTACGATAGATACGAGTAGAACAGCAGTAGAGAGATATGTCTCCAGGTATGACTCCTATCCCAGCCAGTATAATTGAGAAAAGGTATGACGTACATTATCAGACAAGTTAATCTGTTTCTTCCTACTTCAGTTTTATCAGTTACATTATTGTCATCAGATTTTGCTTTCAGTTATTGCTTTACATACTCAGTACCAGCGGTACTGACGCTCGGTGGGGCGCTGCATTACCTGCCTGCAGGTACTCATAGACGAGCAGGCGATACTACGTGATTCCTGTCAGCGATCGAGTATTCAACTCCTGTCATTCGGAGACTGAATTTCAAAGGTGTATTTCAGATCCTTTTGTTGTATAGTACGGGTAGGTCGGGGCCCTGTCCTGATCATTTCTATTGCTATTTATAGAGGCTTGCAGTCTGTATATATCTCCCTGTGGTCAGATGAGCCGGTCGTGTGAGGCTGTGCAGTTGTATAGCTGTTAGTACTCTTTCTTTCTTTTATGATGGCCGTGTGGGCCATAGTTTGCCAGTAGTGGTGACCTTGCCGGTCACGTAGCTTTTTAGTACTTCATGATTGAGTTGCTAATAACTAGACAGCATGGTGACCTTGTCGGCCCGCACAGGTTTCCCTGAATTGATATGTTTCTGGTCAGCTGTTAGTACAGGTACAGGAGGCTATAGGCCAATGGGCCGGGAGCTGTGTTTACAGCCGTTATATAGCCCTTTGTTCCCAGAAATGTGAGTAGAGCCAGCCAGGCACCAGATGTGCCCAGGTTTAGCAGTCCAGCAGTTCAGGTCCCGGTAGGGCACCAGGTGCCAGTCATACCCCCCAAGGCGGGGTGTGACACTTCAAATCTAACTAAAAGAAAACAAAATTGAAAGGAAATAATCTTCTTCTCCTAAAAATGAGTACTCACTAATGATTCAGCTGAAAACTCTTGAAGGCGATCTGTTAATGGGGCTGAGACTGAGATCCTGCAGCTGTATCATAAAATGATACAGCATAAAAGGTATACTCAGTAATTTGAATGTACTGGGTAAGTGATAGAAACCAAAATGTACTGAGTAAGTGAGAGAAACCAAAACACGCAGAATAAAACAACTGAATTGTAAACACATGCAATGACCAACTGAAATACTATAACTAGATAAACTGAGATATACTGAAATGGTCAAAATGACCTTTTCTGGAGGTCAAAGACATGCCCTAAATCTAAGATACTAATCTGAAATACTGTACTGAACTGATTTGCACTGAATAATCTAAGACTGAACTGAGCTAACTAGTGGGAGAGTCTATAACCGACATATAACCACGTGAGCTAGATGTGGAATCCGATGTATATACCCCGTTGGTAGGACCCAATATACCTTGCCAGGGTATAAAGGCATGACCTGAGTGATCATTGGTATAGGTCCATGAGGCTAATAAAATATATCCTATGGTGGTAACGTAGTTCTGGGAACCTGGTGCGTTGGATCCCTGGTCTGCTCGGTGCTAAGTCCTACTCCCACTGGATAGTCCTAAACTAACTACTAAGATGATAGCTCAAAACTGGGGCCCAAGACTAAGTCTGGAATATTATCTAGAAGCACCATGAGTGTCTTATCAGATCGAATTCTGTAACTGGGTTCTAAGACTGGTCCGAGCTGCTTATCTGGAAGCGTCGTAACCGTCTAAAGAATAAAATGAACTCTGAAGCTGGGGTCCTATGGCTGGTTAGCGCTGCTTATCTAAAAGTGTCATGACCGTCTAAAGAACCACTAAAATCTGATACTGAGTCTAATACTGATAACCGGGAGGTACCACGGACACCTAAAGAATTAACTTTAGTCAGACTGATCAGCTAACATTTTCTAAATAACACTGAGGTTGCTTAAAATCTGACTAAGACTATACTGACATGATTTTGACTGAGATTTTAATATAAATTAAATACATGTGCTTCCCAAAACTGATAGAGCCACACTACAGGGAAAACTAGTTCAACCCACAAGTTTCTAATTTCTACTGAGCTAAGACTAGGGATAAATTATTCTACTAGTTGCAATCTTTTCAAAATTTCAAGGAATATGAAATAAATAAGAAATCTAAAATCATGAGAAATATTCCCTTTGAATCCACAAAGAAATTTGTTTGAAAACTTTTCACATTTCAAATTATAGGGCTATAACTAATAGAGGAGATTTTTGAGGACACAAGGGAAGAACTATTCCCTTGTTGATTTCCCACATACTTGATAAAGAAATCTGAAGAAATCCCTTGAGAATCCAAAGAGAAGTGGACTTCCCTAGTTCTTGCTCTGAGAGCTCCTGAGAGAATTTTACGACTTCTTTCTGAAGGTCTGAATGGGGAATGAGGGAGGATAACCATGTGATCCCTCTAAATCCTCTTAATTTACACTTAAACGGTGTAGTTTAGGGACTAAATAGGTGGAGAATTAAACTAAATCTAAAAATTGGCCGACAGGGTCCCAACGAGTCACTCAATGAGTCGTTGGTTGTGACCATGACTTGTTGGGACCTCTCGTTGGCCCCACTGCTTGGGACTAGAAAACACAGAATCTGGAAATGGGGGTCACCATGACTCTTTGGATGAACCAACGGGTCATTGGTTCCTCCTGTGGCCACTGTACAAGGAAACCTAGAGGGTTTGACAAAGGGTGACAGAATGACTCGTATTGGTTGGGACCACGAGTCGTTGTCACCTCCCGTCCTATCTACTAGAAACACTGAAGGAAATCTTAGGACTTGACACCATGATGGACACAATGACTCTTTATGAGATACAACGGGTCGTTGTTACCACCCTTTGTTACTAAAAGAGGTTTCTGGGAACCCCAACTGATGACTCACACCACGAGTCGTTATCTCTGACGACAACTCGTAGGTTGAGTCATGGGGTCCTGGAAAGGGGATTTTGACCTGGGGAATTGATGAGTAACAGAAAGACTCGTTGTTTCTCACAATGGGTCATTCCTTGTCCCGTGGGTTCTCGACTGACAACGCAGGGCTGACCACAACTGATACAACGAGTTGTTGGAGCTGACCACGACTCATTGTCTCAGTCGTTCTGAGACAAATTTTCTGGTTTCCTTCTGGATTTTTCGTACAAGGTATGAGTCTGATCTAGGAAAGTTTTGAGGTGTTACATATTCTCTCCCCATTCCTCTCATTCTCTCAAGTTCAATACATAGAAATACTCAGTCTAGAAATGTAGAGCAAGATCAAGGGTTTCAGTTTTATTCTCATATTTTTCCAGGATTTTCACAAGGATTTATACTTCAGCTATGTGGGATTTCAAAAAGAGAATTTCTCTTCCCTTGTGCCCCAAAAAACCTTCCAAAAATCTTTATCAGTTCTATCCCTTTTTGTATCAATGTTAGGGTTGTCTTTCAGTTAGAATACGAATTTTCTTCTTGTTATAATTTCCATGATTTTGATTGTTGTAGTTAGTTATACTTTATATTGATATCTTTTTCCGTGAAATATGTGTTTATCCCTAGTCTATAAATGTAATATAAAGAGTCTTGCATAATTGTCCAGATACAAACCTTGCTTGATTCTGATAGTTCTTGCATTCAACAGAATAGTACAGTTAGATTATTCAAAAAGTTGAATTATTGATTGTTCAGTCCCAATTAGTACTTAGCCTTTTCAGTATCTCACAAAAATTTTAGCTAATCAGTTTGACTATACTCAGTGTCTTGAGGAGTTCAGTAAAACTCCATAGTCTTAGTTATCAATTGTCAGAATGTTCTTTAGAAGGTTACGACACTTTCAACTAAAGAAGATCTAGCCAGTCTTAGAACCCTTGGTTTCAGTTATCAGGTTCTTTAGACTCTCAGGTTACTTCCAAATAAGTATTCCTGACTTAAGTCTTGGGACATCAGGTCCGAGCTATCAGCCTAGTAGTCACAGTTAGAATTTTCAGTGGGAGTAGCACTTAACATCGAGCAGGCCGGGATTCAGCGTACCCAGGTGCCCAGAGCTATATTGCCATCATAGGTTATTAGCTCGAGTGGGCCTCAGACAGTGGTGACACTAGACATGCCTTTATACCCTGGAAAGGTATATTGGGTCCTATCGATGGGGCGTATACATCGAACTTCATGTTTAGCTCACGTGATTAAATGTTGGTTATAGACTCTCTCACTTATTTTTTCGGATCAGTTCAGTATAGTCTCAATTTCAGTTCAGCTCAGTTATTTAGATTGCAGTATATAGTTGTGATCCCTAATCAGTACCTATGTTACGTTGTTATAGTTATATTCAACGTTTATCAGTTCAATTGTGTATTTCTACTACTCTTACTTATATCTTGCATACTCAGTACATTCAAAGTACCGATGCATATTTTTAATGATGTATCGTATTATGATACAGGTGCAGGTTCTCAGTCGAAGCATCGTCAGTAGTTCCATTTAGATGATTTCAGCAGCATTACCTTTGGTGATCCTCATCTTTCGAGGATGGGGATTTAGTTCTATTTTAGCTTCTTGCTTTCAGATTTTAGATTTAGTTGGGGGCTTGTCCCAGTAACTCATCAGTAGATGGCTTTCAAACAAAGTCTTGTTTCAGTATATTTTGAAGTTGTTGCATAGATTTCTAGTACCTTATTAGACATTTCTTATTTTGAGAAAGTTATTTAGTTATGTTTTTCTCAGGTTCAGCTTCTATTTAATTCATTATACCAGTGTGATGTTAAGTCATAGGATAGCTTGGGGTCACTTATGGCACCAAGTACCGTGTCTTGTCCAGGGTGTAGATTTGGATCGTGACAATTTCAAACCCTTCCAATTTACTGGTTTCCATTTTCGGTGATTGGTATGGTCGTAAATCTCACTCACGGTCCGTAAAATTTCACTATACCTAGACACCACACTTAAACTGTAGCTCACTTTTGAAACCTTCAACTTACGGTCACTATTCATGATCCGCATATCTTTTACGATTGGAGGTGAATCCTACACTTAGAATTATTTGAATTCACTCTCATATCCCTACTGTAAAACAAAATATGAACCGTAGGTCCATTATACATTCTGTAAGTTGTTTGGTCTTGGCCGTAACTATGAGGGTCAACCGTAAGTTTCATGCATGAACCGTATGTTTCACTTACATACCATAAGTGGCTTTTACGACACCCGATCAGAATTTTGTCTAAGATTTTCAATTTCGTTCCTTTCAATTCCTTTATACTCCAACACTTGTGTAATGACTTAATACATCATAAATAAATTCTTATTTCACATGAATGATCATGTTCTCATTTTTTTATTAGGTTATTCATACTTCATGAGTCGAATCTTAGTCTAAAAGTATGGGGTACAGTTAAACCTCGTTATAATAATATTTCGCTACAACGGCCTGATTTTCTTCAGGATTGATTTTTTCATGTTATATTTTACTTTTTTTATAACAGTATTATACCTATAATGGCAATAACATTTAGTATAGCAAAACACTCTCTATGAAATTACCACTCTATAACAATTATACTCAAATATTATGCAAGATATTTTGTAACAAATATATTATATATAAAAATAAATACTAAAATATTTATTATAATCATCATTAATGTCATGCACATAGTATAGTTCAAGGATGAATATCTAAAAAAAATTATATTAAAATAGTGCTCATCAGTTATGATCGTAATTTCACAAAAAAATATCACTGATGTTTGCCTTATTTATATTCATACTCTTTCAATTTTTGGGTTAAATTGGTCAACAGATACATTCCTTCTCTTGATACACAATATGATTAAACCATATCTTGTGCACTTTTATTTATAACAAAATGAGATCTAAATATCAAATGACAATATACATATATAACAGAACCTCAATATAGCAGCCAAAAAATTTTAGACAAACATTACCACTATAACAAAATTTGACTATATTACATATATCTCAAAGTAAATTAACAAAAATATCTGATGCGGGTAAAGTTTTACTGAGCTAACCCTCAAACCGAAGAATAAGTTGTTTAATTTGGTAAGAATTACTCAAGCATGACATAGATTTTATTACAGTTATAAATTATATATGTTAAATAATTTCAATATTATTTAATCTCCTAAGAATAAGTTTGGATATAACTTGCTCATGAATCAAGCGGCTGGAATAAGGAAAAATAATTTTGGCATAGAATTAGAATGTGTGGAATTTCTTAATCTCCTGTTTCGTTGGATTTTTGCTTCCGATACAAAAAAAAAAAATCTCAAGATTAGTTATACTATCATTTTGACGTTATTCTTTTGCCACATTTAAAGTGGAATAACAATTCAAGAGTTGTCTATCACTAAATAATCCCATTATAATTTCCTCCCCATATTATATTTTTCACATTAAAATTTCAGTATAATTTCCGTACTAATATTGTGATAAAAAGAAAATACAAATCATTGTCTAAAGAGTATAAAAGCACCTATAACTGGTGCTCAAACTTTTTTTAAAATTATCCATCGAAAACGTATTTGCACATATATTTTATGTTAATTACTATTACGAAAATTTATATTCAAAAGTAGTAAAATTCTAATTGGAAACATATTCTAAAAACTTTCAAGCGACCACTATTTTGAATGGGGTGGCTTTTTCTTTTTACCTTTTCTTGTCATTTATACATTTTCTAAATCCAAATATTTATATTCACATATTGGGGTGGTAAAATGGATAAAACTTGTGGTTATTCATTCGATTCAATTCATTTTTTGAGTTGGGTATTCAATCATTTAAAAATGAATATCCATCATAAAAATCATAAAATATGAATAACTCATGGGTATTTACCAATTGCACTCACCTTAAAAAATATGAGTAGGAGTCTATAAAATGTACACTTCTAAGGGTGTGTTTGGAAGAAAAGTATTTTTTTAATTTTCTCATATTTGGTTAACTTAAATGTTATGGCTTTTTTTTTTCTTTTTTTAGCAAATTGACTTATTTTTTTCTAATTTAAGGAAAATGACTTCCCCACATAAAGTTAGAAAAATATTTTTCAAAATTTTTCTTAAACCTCACCACCGCGAAATGGGTCCCACACGTCTCCCTCGACCCCGGCCCGACAATCGAATTCGACCCAACTTTTAACCCCCACCCCCGACCCTGACACCCAACCCAATATCCAATCCAACCCCGATCCCGACCTCAGCCTAACTTTCGACGTCGACCCTGACCAGACACCCGATCTGACCCGACCCTCGACCTCAAATCACACAGCCTATTTGCATAATTAGCACGCATTTTAGCCACATCGCATCAAGGTGTTCATTATATTAATATTCACTTTATCAAGGAGAGGTATTAAAATAAAAGAAGCACAACTTTAAAGTATAGTTTGATACACAAAATATTCAGTGTTAATAAGATTCGAAGAAAAGCCATTTAAAATTAAAATAACTATAGTTTTTGAAGGTGCATGAAATCCTTTAATTTTTCACAATCATGAGTGGGGACAGGGACTAAAGCTTTAAGTTTCTCTAGGTAAAATGGCTATAACTTTCTCATACGATCTTAGAATTCAACGACTCTTGTTGCTATGATTCTGAAATCACGATACAGATCGGATTGTTCAATCAAAACACAATTTAGACCTCATATTTCTTCACACGCACCCTATAGGTGTGATATAGATGGTCTACTTTAATGCAAGTATTAGTGTCTGCTTCCATGACTTCAACCACGTGATTTATAAATCACACAGAGACAACATTATCATTGCTCTAGAAGTTGCTCCCCTTCTGACAACTTTAAAAGGAGTCAACTTTAAGATCTGATAATACATGAGTCAAGTATTCTACCTTTTATGAATAAAAGTTCCACCAGCTTTACAATTGTTATGTCGGTGTACGCAAAGACCAAATTCATCCCGATTGTTTAGAAAAAGTGTTGTCTTTCTTGATGACTCATAGAGTAAATTCATTGGATATATATATATATATATATATATGTATATGTTTGGTGTTGTAACAACTCACATAGTCATAGCCAGTGTGAATCTTTTAGTTGCTTCATTATGTTGTTTATGACTTGCAGGGATGGGTGCCACCATTTTCGAGGTGATCGAATGAAGATTGCATGGAATATTCAGTTCTTAAGGTTTAAAGTTTGAGAGATTCAATCAAAGTCAACATTTCATGTTAATGATCTTGGATTCGAATTTTGATAGCTCTGTTAGTTCCAAATGGTGATTTATGACTTTGTTGGATGATTGTAATGCATCGAAAACTCCAAATCTAATTCCGGGACTTAAATCAGAAAATTTGAAAAAGTTATAGAAAAGCTACAAGAAGACTCACCTAAAGGGTTATTAAGTGACATAACGACTCGTTAGGTGAGCCATGAGAAGGAGGTTGAGTATTATAAGAAGAGAGACAGTGTACCCAACGAGGGACTTCACGAGTCGTGGTCACTGACCACGACCGTTGAGTCACTCGTGGTCAGACCTGGGTTGAGAATTTTATTAGTGGTTCAGTGTACTTGACAGATGGGGGAAACGAGTCATGGTCCCCAGTAATGACTCGTTATGTCCCCAATTACCAGCCCAAGTAAGTTTTTAGCCAGTGTACCTAACAAGTGTCACAACAAGTCGTCATTAGTGGCAATGACTCATTAGGTAACTCGTTACCAACTTAGCATTTAATCTTCAGCGGTGAGCCAATGTGGTCCATGACTGGTGACCACGATTTGTTAGGTACCTCGTGGTGACCTACTGAGGAGCCTAGGTAGTGTACCTGATGAGAGTGACCACAAGTCGTGGTTAGCCACCACAACCCGTTAGGTCACCCTTTAGGTAACCCGTTAGGGTCACCTGGCAGTTTTTTCCAACGAATTTCTAAGGGCTATTTAGTAATTTCTTACTCTCTCATGCTTTAAAATACGTCATTTCAGTAATAATTTTAGACCTTTTCGTGGGGAAAAATGGTTCATTCCTCATTCCCACTCTCAGTTTTCAGAAAATCACCGTAAGTTCTCCTCTCAAGAACCCTTTAATAAATCTTACGGTTGCTCATCATTGAAGCAGTTCAAGTCTTCTTCTCCGGGAGAATTTTATCCAGGTATATGGGAATTCAACAAGAGAAAATTTTCTTCCCTTGTATCCCCCAAAACCCTCCCATAGTTTCTCTATTAGTTTTAGCCCTGAGTTCGAATACGCAAAAATTATATGATATTATTCGTTAATTCCATATAGAATGATATCCTTGTTTATTATTTTTATGATCTCCATCAATTCTTACCTGAATTGTTGATGTCCTTGACAAGTGAATTCAAGCCCTCAATTTTTGAGTAAAGATTACTTGCGTAATAAATTCCATCTAGTGAATGAAGTATGTTTTGGGCTAAATTTCCTAGTAATTCTTATTATATATATATATATATATAGAAAATATTCCATCGATAAGAATGATTTTAGTCTTTTCGGATGAGATTTCTTTAATTCTTGAATTCTTGCCATACTACGGAATTCCCGTGTTGTTGGAATGAGTTGAATTCTCTATTAGATGCTTACTAGTTCAGTTCAGTTAGAACATATAACCTCTTTAAAACTATTCAGAACTTGTCAACTAATCAGTTTGACTTTAGTTTTTTACCAAGGTGTCAGTGGTGCCTCTGAGTTATCAAAATCGGACCCATAATCCAGTTTATTGGTCCATTAGGCGGTCATGAAATTTTAGATATATAGCTCTGACCAGCCCCAAGACCCCAATTCAGTTTACAAATTGTTCTTAGATGGTTAAAACGCTTTCAAATAAGCAGCTCTGACCAGTCTAGAACCCAGTTTCAGAATCTAATCCAATAAGACTCTCAGTGTACTTCCAATTATATGTCCCTAACTAATCTTGGACCCCAGTTTCGAGCTATCAGCCTAGTAGGTTAGTATAGATTTTCTAATGGGAGTAGAACAAGCATCGAGCGGGTCGGGGTTCCAGCGCACCCAGGTTCCCAAAACTACGTTGCCAGCGTAGGTTACAGTATTACTTGACCTAATTGTCCCCAGACTTTTGTGATCACCCAGTTCATGCCTTTATACCCTGGTAAGTGTTCGGCAGGTTTGGTATGGGTAAAACCGACACACAAGTGCACGTGGTCAAACAAGTAATAAAGTGGCTAAGTAAGCCAAGTATCGATCCAAGAAGACTCTGGATAAGTAAAATTGCTTAAGTATACTATATTCTATCTTATTTCTAATTATGCTGACAACAACGTAACCAACAATTAAATAAGTTTTTGTTTATAAATTATATATACTAAAACTATTAACAATTATTTACTGTGAATTGAAACTATGGATATGAGCATGCCAAGGTTAAGAACAAGTAATGAATTTGATGATAATCACAATTTAGTTAATCTTTTCTTCATGTTGCTAGCCAAGAACATTAGCCTAGAAATTAAAACTCTCGTATTTAATTTCACTTTAGAATCATAAACCATTCGTCTACATTTCTATGATCAAATGCAATTTATGACCTAGCACTACAATTCCGGTTCCTAAATTGACTAATACGACTTTCAAGTATATTTCTATCAGGAAAGCACATCAAAACCCAATTTTCCCAAATCAAGTTAAGAACAATACCCTATTAATTCACAACTTTCCAATTTCGTACTCTCTCGAGTGAAATTGGACTTTTTAGATGTACATTAGTGTCGGCCACACACTAATGCAGTAAGAACAAGAATTAATAGAACAACATGGAAGAAGAAGAAGAAGAAAACCATATAATTAACAATCAAAATTCATCACCATTATTCAAAACCTCAGCAAGGAAGAGAATTAACCACTCATTTGTGGATTAATCATCCTAAAACAAGTGTAAATCATACATACAATTGATTGAAAGAAGAAAGGAAAAGAAGAAATCCCTTAGCTTTTTCGTCCCTCAACTGCTTCTAACCCCACGTCCTTGCTCCACCAAGTATAAATTAATTAAAATAAACCTAAGTGTGCTATTTATACTAGTGGGAATTTTTTCCCGGAATAACAAGCAACGTGTCACGGAGGCCAACGCGGAGCACTGCCTCCGTGACACGGCGTGGACGCGGACCCTTACTGGAATTCCAGGGTCCGGAAATATAGCCTCAACGTGGCACGGAGGCCAACGCGGAGGCTTATCTCCGTGCCACGGAGCTGTCGCGAGGCCTTACTGGAAATTGCCATTTAAAGTACCCTCCAGGCAGTGTGCCTCCGCGATGGTAGCGTGGCACGGCTCCATCGCAGAGCCCCTTTACTTTGCGCATTCCAACGTCTTTTCCATGCTCGCATCCAAGTCCAACTCCGATATAATTCCGACATGCATTTTAGCTCCTAAAAATCATATTTTCCTGCAAAACAATGCTAATCATGTTGGTTAGTATAAATTCACATTTTATTACCAATTACATGAAAATGTATACACATTGCATAACAAACAAGGCAAAAATGATACGTTTGAGTATCACTTGGGCATATAAATCTGCCCAAGATCAGTTACCCCATACTTAAATCCTTGTTCGTCCTCGAACAACACATACACAACTCATGCAAATTACATCCCAACCCTTGCCACTATGGTGCGACAATTTATGCTACGGTCATCCCGATTATTCAATTTTTGCAAATCATCAAGAAAACATGCATGGTCTTAACAATGCAATGACCTTTATTACATCAAGACTTCCTAGACTTTAAGAATCGACTCTCGATATCGGCAAACTCATGCAAATCAGCTAATCAAGATATCCGACACGAAAATCAATCTTTCATCAAGCATGTGCCCTCACAACTCAAGAGAATCTTTCCCTTTATGTTCATGCAACACACAAACATTCAAGTAGGGGCATATAAAAATTAATTTCACTCTCTCTCCCAAAAGAATTCACATGCATCATGTCATGACCCATAGGCTTTCCCTTAGTGTATTACTCCACTAATATAAAGAAATGCAATGTAAGATCACGTAGGACTTTAATGGGTTGTAATGGAAGCTATGGAACTAGTATATATTGGATTAGCTAATAATAGTCACTAGCATCCTTAAGCGCCTTTTCAACACATTCCCATCGACTCATGGATATTGTTCTTCTTTTTTCTTTTTCATCATCCCATTCATGCTTGTTTACTTTCGTACTGCCCATTTCATCAAACACATTTGACACAACAACCAAGGGTTTTCATGTACCCTCAATATCATTTAATTATGATGAGTGCACCCTCCACCTTTTTCTTTTCTTTCCTCACTTTGCTTTTCTTTTTCTTTTCACCCTTCTCACTCTTTGACACTTTGGGAAAAATTTTTCTTTTCTTCTTAAGCGCTTAAGAGTTTTGTATAGACTTTACGGCTAATGAAAAGAAAGAATTAAGCTCAGTTTATACAATTTTGGACAAAAGAAAGAAATAATCGGCTAAAGGCTCAATGGGCTGACTAGGGTATACTGTCACATCAAAAGGTAGCGTATGACAAGAAAAAAATAGAAACTCTCGGTTAAAACAAAGAAATGCCTACATCCTTTCCAACACTACACTTCCTTCATTTCGTTTTGTGCACACACCAGGCAAGTTCTAGACATTTCACAATAGCATGGAATAACAATACCTCACTTCACACTTCATGCACATGCTCGATTCAAGATGCATTCACAGACTCTTTAATTAGCCAATTACATGAATTCAAAATTTAAGCCTCAATCACTCCGAATCGAATTCTACAGCCAAGGTAACTCAACATATTTACAAAATTGCATGCTTTCAAACGAATCACTTTTACATTTTGAATATCAGTTACAACACGCAACCAAAATTTCACAACCATTTAGTAACTACAGGTTCAGTGATGCAATCCACCAAAGAAAAACTTAAAATAAATTAAAAATCCTACTCCTATCAACTACATTTCCCTTAAGATGGTCGTCATCCATCCATCATAGGGAACGGTCACTAACTATGACATCGGTTCAATGGGACTATTCTCGGTAAAAGAACCGAAAACAAACTCCGAGAAACCCAAAATAAAAACCAAAAAATTTTTGCAAAACATCGATCATGTCGATGGAAAACTATTTACAAAATATTTTGAAAAGTGCAAAAAAATTTCGCAAAAAATTTGAAAAATATCGATCATTTCGATAAGAAAGAAATATTTACAAAATATTTACAGAATAACACTAGCAACCATAACCTTTCACAAAACACATCATTAACCACAAAAATATATACAGATACAACACAAATCAGTTCACAACCACAGGGAAACATAAAAACATACAAGCACAACAAAGGAAAGAACATACAGCAGATTAGCCCAAGTCCCAGCACCTAGCTACTCCCCACCCCACACTTAAATCGAACACTGTCCCCAGTGTTCACAAAAATTAAAAATCACAAAAATTTCGGGTGGTGGAACTCCCTGCTCAGTCAAAATATTTGACTTCTTCATCTGGTGCTGCTGCCTCGTCGCCCATGTACGAGTCACCGCCATCGTCGTCATCGGACTCCACATCGGAGTCCTCCCGACGTGTCTCCTCGTCCGTGGGGACATCATCGTCAGTGGGCTCAACGAAGGCTGGTCCCACTCCACACAAAGCTCTGGCGTTCTCGCCAAATGGGTAATCCAGCTCCAGCTGCCATAACTCATCCTCTATGGCTGGTCTCCCACCAATCCGGAGCTGAAGCATCTGCATACCAAACATCCGAGCCATGTACTGATCGTCACGAGCATGTCGCTCGCCCAAAGTCAGCACTGGCCCGTGTGTGGTGTCAGGGGCCTTAGTTTTTATCACATCAAGGGCCCTCCGCTCCAACTGCGGGATGTAGTCCAAAGCCTCTTCCTCAACATCGAGGCCCCGGAGAAAGGTGGTGATGAGTCCGCCAAACCCATATCTGTGGCCCTGGTGTAGTCGGGCTCTCTTCATGGCGGATATGATGACCGCCCCAATATTAATCTCTAGCCCTTTCATAAGGGCATACACCAAGCAGACACGGTCCCGGGTCACATCCGTCAAGTGAACTCCCGGGATCAAGCACGAACAAACTGTTTTCAGCCATATTCTGGCCTCCCTGTTCATCTGCGAATAAGGCAGAGTCTGGTGGTAACCCCTCTCCTTATGTCTGCTCCATCGGGCTGTGGATCGATCCCCACACAAGGTACGTCTGATGTCGGCGTATGGTGGGGTGATGTTCAGCTGGCGGAGAACGTGGGCGTCTGTGTCCCGCGCTCCAATGATGGCATTTAATTGCTGGGGTTCCAGAGTGACAATCTGCCCTCTGATTTTTATTGTGTGGCTTCTGATGGCTGGGTTCCAATTTGTGTAGAACTCCCAGACCAAATGTAGGTTGCACTCCTTGGGCTCCTGAAATATAAAGCTGAGCCCAGCTGCCTCGATACTTTGCATAATACGGGGGAACTCCTGTGCTAGTGGTTCCCGTGCAATATGCTCCTCCGGGAAGTACTTGCTTTCTTTATGTTTAGCGTACCACTTCTTTCCTTCCTCGGTTACCCACCTCGTTCCGTATTGGCGGCGCTGGCCGCGCGGAACAGCTGGTGCAGCTGGGACTGCAGTGCCCAATCTCATGCGTTTTCTCCCGGTGCCTGAAGTAGAAGCACCTTTGTCCTTATCCTGCCTACTCGCCATTGTACCTGTCAATATACATAAACAAGCACAATGTTAAGCTAAATACATGTTAACTTAGGCTAAGGTCGGGTTAAACTACGTTTACCCCACACTTAGGCCTTAGCTACTTTTACGAAACTACGGCCAGGATAACTTTATTTACACCAAAAACAACAACTATACAATTTATGCTTAGTGCGTTCACAAAAAAAAAATTCGACAGCATAACGCTTAGCGTACTACTCAGACTTCATACAGCTAATCCCAATCCTACTATCACTAGTAATTCAATCATCGCACTTAGCAACAAAAACAACAAATAAAAATAACGACAAAAATTCTATATACATACGAATCCAAATAATCAAACCAATTTGAACAATTTTCGCATTTTCCCCAAAAATTCGAGAATTCATCGTCTATTACACTCAAACGATATTTACAATGACTTATCTCAATTCGCAAACACACCGCGGCATATAATTTACCAATTTATCAAGTTACCCAATTTGATTTCAACAACCCAAGCCCTAGAATTCAATTTTACACTCAATTTCGAATAATTCATGTAATCGACAAGTTCAAACGCTAATTACAACATTTCGAACACTCATCAATCAACAAATAATTCAATTTCATGCTCAATCGCTACTTAGGAGGATATATCTCACCTCACATACTCAAATTCGAGTGGAATCGACAAAAATTTGAGAAAAACGAGGAAAACATACCTTTAAGTTGAATACCCGAAGAAACTTGACGATTTCTTTGCCTAGTACCGTGGCACGGTGGTTGGGAGAGGGGATTAGGATGTTTGGTCACGGAGAAGAGAAGAAATGGGGAAAGAAAGGGCAAAAATCGGGGTTAAAAAGAAGAAAAACACGCAGGTCACCCGGCAACCCGGTGTGACCCGGCACCAAATATAAGGCGACGTGTCACAGAGGGTAACGCGGAGCCCCTCCTCCGTGACACGGAGCTAACGCGATGGCTCACTGTTATTTTTTTTAAAATTCCAGATTAAACCGTCAACGTGTCACGGCGGGTAACGCGGAGCCCCTCCTCCGTGACACGGAGCTAACGCCCTAGTGCTCTGTCTCTTCATTTTATTCATTTTTTCATACCTTGCCTTTTCCTTCCCGACTCCATGCATATTTTTCTCCATTTGACCTGAAAATCACCTCACTAAACAAAATTGGTTAGATTAATAGATTTCCCTAACTAAAATGAAAAATATTAACTAAAAACGAAAAATTTATACCAAATCAAGAAAGGAAAAATAAAAATAAAAACTATTTACACTTTACAAAAAGAAGAAAACAAAATATTTTCCACGGGTTGCCTCCCGTGCAGCGCCTGGTTTACCGTTGCGGCACGACGTACCAAGTGTCACCACTTTTTCCTCCACCTTGAGGATATGAATCTCACCCCTAATTTCTTCTCTAATTTCCTCTTATGCTCCACGGGTGGTGGTGAAAAATTGTAAGGACCAAACAGTAGATGTTGCCTTTTTACTTTATTGGCCCTCAAGTAAGCGAAGTCATTTTGTCTCTCCGCGTTGGCAAATTTCAAAATATATGGTGCTTGGTCCTCCTCTAGACATTTCTCTATAAGATTGGAAGACTCTCTTTCTATGTTGTCAACCAAACTTAATGTTGAGAAATGCTTCGAGTGTGGTCCAATAAACCTCAACTCTGAAAATGCCTTTTACTTGACCTCCTTACTTGTATACACCTTCTCAGCATAGACATCTATCTCTCCATTAACGTCAAATGGGGGGTACTCTATCTCTTCTTTCAGGAATAGATTTTCCATAAGTTTGAGCCCATCACGGGGACACTCAATAGATTCTAATTGTTGGGCTTCATCCAAAACATCACCCATGTCTTCCTCTTGTAGTTCCTCTTGAATACCGGCTAAAACTGTTTCCTGCGATTTATCACACGCTTCAGCTTCAGCGATCATCTCCGTGAATTTGATGCTCATCCTTTCTAGAGCCTCTGCATTCTCTTCTTGTTGAATTCTCAATACTGCCATCGCCTCCTTCATTGCTTCTGATTGCTCTAAGAGTTGTTTCATCATGTCTTCTATTCGAGCTTGGCGTCCCAAGTCCTCATTTTCAGCATGCCTATATTCAGGAAAAACAACAGAAGAATCATAGTAGGGGCTTGGGGGAGGGGAATATGCATTCGGACAGCCATCCCAATGGCCATCTTGACCACCACATATATTACACGTGTTACATTGTTGCCACAAGTGGTGTCCTCCGCAATTCAGACAAGATTCACTAAAATATGAGTATCCACCATTGAAACCATTTATATTCCACGATGTCATGTCAATAAGGGTATTCGAAAAAGAAAAAGTAAAATGCAAAAGAATTAAAACAAACACTAAGACTAAGTTGTCAGCACTTGAGAAAAATAAAAATACAGTAAATTACACTTAAAACAAATTCACCTATTGCCAAGTCTCCCCGGCAACGGCGCCAAAACTTGTCCGGGTGTTTGGTATAGGTTAAAACCGACACGCAAGTGCACGTGGTCAAACAAGTAATAAAGTGGCTAAGTAAGCCAAGTTTCGATCCAAGGAGACTCTGGATAAGTAAAATTGCTCAAGTATACTATATTCTATCTTATTTCTAATTATGCTGACAACAACGTAACCAACAATTAAATAAGTTTTTGTTTATAAATTATATATACTAAAACTATTAACAATTATTTACTGTGAATTGAAACTATGGATATGAGCATGCCAAGGTTAAGAACAAGTAATGAATTTGATGATAATCACAATTTAGTTAATCTTTTCTTCATGTTGCTAGCCAAGAACATTAGCCTAGAAATTAAAACTCTCGTATTTAATTTCACTTTAGAATCATAAACCATTCATCTACATTTCTGTGATCAAATGCAATTTATGACCTAGCACTACAATTCCGGTTCCTAAATTGACTAATACGGCTTTCAAGTATATTTCTATCAGGAAAGCACATCAAAACCCAATTTTCCCAAATCAAGTTAAGAACAATACCCTATTAATTCACAACTTTCCAATTTCGTGCTCTCTCGAGTGAAATTGGACTTTTTAGATGTACATTAGTGTCGGCCACACACTAATGCAGTAAGAACAAGAATTAATAGAACAACATGGAAGAAGAAGAAGAAGAAAACCATATAATTAACAATCAAAATTCATCACCATTATTCAAAACCTCAGCAAGGAAGAGAATTAACCACTCATTTGTGGATTAATCATCCTAAAACAAGTGTAAATCATACATACAATTGATTGAAAGAAGAAAGGAAAAGAAGAAATCCCTTAGCTTTTTCGTCCCTCAACTGCTTCTAACCCCACGTCCTTGCTCCACCAAGTATGAATTAATTAAAATAAACCTAAGTGTGCTATTTATACTAGTGGGAATTTTTTCTCGGAATAACAAGCAACGTGTCACGGAGGCCAACGCGGAGCACTGCCTCCATGACACGGCGTGGACGCGGACCCTTACTGGAATTCCAGGGTCCGGGAATATAGCCTCAATGTGGCACGGAGGCCAACGCGGAGGCTTATCTCCGTACCACAGAGCTGTCGCGAGGCCTTACTGGAAATTGCCATTTAAAGTACCCTCCAGGCAGTGTGCCTCCGCGATGGTAGCGTGGCACGGCTCCATCGCGAAGCCCCTTTACTTTGCACACTCCAACGTCTTTTCCATGCTCGCATCCAAGTCCAACTCCGATATAATTCCGACATGCATTTTAGCTCCTAAAAATCATATTTTCCTGCAAAACAATGCTAATCATGTTGGTTAGTATAAATTCACATTTTATTACCAATTACATGAAAATGTATACACATTGCATAACAAACAAGGCGAAAATGATACGTTTGAGTATCACTTGGGCATATAAATCTGCCCAAGATCAGTAAGGTATATTGGGTCCTACCGGTGGGTGTATACATTGGACTCCACGTCTAGCTCACGTGGTTATATGTCGGTTAGAGACTCTCCCACTGGTCAATTCAGTCCAGTTTAAAGTAAGTAGTTCAGTTCAGTTCCAGCTCTATTAGTTTTCTCAGTTTAGTACAGTATCGCAGACTCAGAATTTTCAGACTTAGGGAATGTGTTTGACCACCAGACAGGGTCTTCTTAACCATTTCAGTAGAGATATTAGTAGCTCAGATCAGTTTTTGTGTTGGTCATTGCATGTCATTTTAGTTCAGAATTTGTACTTCAATTATGTTTTCTCCCAATTACCCAGTACATTCAAAGTACTGACGCATACTTTTATGTTGTATCATGTCATGATACAGCTGCAGGTTCCCAGATTTAGCAGCGTTAGCAGCCACGTCTCAGACCCTCATCAGTCACAGTTGAAGTGTGAGTCCTCATCATTCAAGGGCCTTATTTCATTATCTTACAATTTTATTTAGACTTAGAGTTAGCTGGGGGCTTGTCCCAGCAACTCATCAGTTAGAAAGCTTTAAGACATAGAGTACATTCAGATTTTATATTATGTGAATTTTATGTTTTCTTTTAGTTTCATTTTCCTAAATGTTTTTACGTTGTTAATTCAAAGCTTCTACTATGCATATTTTATTTAGGATACCAATGTATGATAGACCAGGGGTTTGCTTGAGGTCACTTGTGACTTAAAGTACCGTGTTACGTCCAGGGTGTAGGCTCGGAGTGTGACAAACTTGGTATCAGAGCCATAGGTTTAGAGTATCCTTGGAAATTCTGAAAGACGCATCAAGTAGAGTCCTTTTCATGAGTGTGGCGATGACGAGGAGGTTATCAGATGTTATTAGGAAAACTCCCTTTTGTTCATACTCTTTATCATGCGTTAAAGTTCAATTTCAGAAACGCCCTTCTAACTCATGCTCTATTTCATTTCAGTGAACCATGCCTCCCCGACATGGAAATGGAAGAAGGGTCGGTAACGCCAACAAGCCTGCTCCACCAGCCCCGGCAGCTCCCTGAGATGATTCAATATCTACCGCCGAGTTCCGGGCATCCATCCAATTACTGGCCCAAACAGTCACCAACCAAGTGAACTAGCAAGTGGTTGCAATAGCCACGAGGGGGACCGTAGTGGCTGCGAGGGTGCGAGACTTCACCCGTATGAACCCTCCTTCTTTTTAGGGATCCAAAGTATGGGAGGATCCCCAAGAGTTCGTGGATGAGGTCTGGAAGATCACCCGCATTATGGGTGTTAGCTCCTCTAAAAGTGCTGACCTGGCTACTTACCAGTTAAAAGGGGTAGCTCAGGTCTAGCATGACTAGTGGAAAGAGGGGCGGCCAGCAGGAGCAGGACCAATGGAGTGGGAAGAATTCCACACAGCTTTCTTAGATAGGTTTTTTCCTCGGGAGCTGAGGGAGGCAAAGATGGCAGAGTTTATGAATTTGAGACAGGGCAACAGAACTGTGGAGGAGTATGCTCTGGAGTTTACTAGGATGTCTAAGTATGCTCCAGAGATGGTAGCCGAGCCAAGGACTCGCATGCTGAAGTTTGTAAATGGAGTGTCAAATCTGGTCCTCAAGGAGTGTATGACCACGATGCTGATTAAGGACATGGACCTTTCTAGCTTGATTGTCTATGCCCAACAGATTGAGGCTGAAAAGCTGAAGGATATGGAGTGTAAGAAAAAATGGGCAAGGATTAGCCATTCAGATTTCATCCATCAAAGGTCTAATGGTGGTAACCGCCCACAACAACAACAACATTAGCAGAGAGCCCCAGCACCCAGCTCAGTTAGCGCCCCAACCTTCTAGTCCTGCCAGGAACTAAGGGGTGAGTCATCTGGCACTCAGCCTCAGACTCACAGTTTAGGGAACAGGTATCCATCTTGCCCCAAGTGTGGTAGGAATCATCCAGGAGAATGCCTTCAGGGACGAGAGGGCTATTTTGGGTGTGGACAGCTTGGACACAGGCTTAGTGAGTGCCTGTCAGCAGGGCGAGGGAGATCACAATCTACCACCTCATCAGCTCCAACAAGCCAACCAGCTCAGCAGGCCAACACATCTGGTACAGATGGCAGTCAGCGCCAAAATTGCTTCTATGCTCTATCTTCCCGTTAGGATCAGGAAAGCTCACCTATCGTAGTTACTGGTATGTTACATCTCTTTTATCTAGACGCGTATGCCCTCTTAGATCCAGGAGCCACTCTTTAGTTCATGAATCCCTATATAACAGTCAAGTTTAACATCAGTCCAGAGGTCCTCTCAGAAGCATTTTCAGTCTCCACCCCAGTTGGCAAGTCAGTTAGAGCCAGCTGGGTGTATAGAATCTGCCCAGTCTCAGTCCTGAATAAAGTTATTCCAGTTGATCTTGTAGAGTTAGACATGGTCGAATTTGACCTTATTCTCGGCATGGATTGGTTACACTCCTGCTATGCCTCAGTCGATTGCAGAACTAGAGTTGCCAAGTTTCAGTTCCCCAATGAGCCAGTGTTAGAATGGACGGGTAGAAGTTCAACGCCTAAGGGTAGGTTTACTTCCTACCTTAAAGCCCAGAAACTCATCTCCAAGGGGTATATATATCATCTAGTTCGGGTCAAGGATTCCAACTCTGAGACCCCGACTATCCAATCAGTCCCTGTGGTCAGCGAGTTCCACGACATTTTTCCTAAGGATCTTCCCGGGGTTCCCCCTGAACGGGAAATAGATTTCGGAATAGACCTCTTCCCAGATACTCAGCCCATCTCCATCCCTCCTTACAAAATGGCTCCAGCTGAGCTTAAGGAGTTGAAGGAGAAGCTAAAAGATCTTCTTGACAAGGGTTTTATCAAACCCAGCATCTCTCCCCGGGGTGCTCCAGTGCTTTTCATGCGTAAGAAAGACGGTACCCTCAAAATGTGCATAGATTACCGTCAGCTGAACAAGATCACGGTTAAGAACAAGTACCCTTTATTCAGAATTGACAATCTGTTCGGCCAACTTCAAGGAGCCAGTTGTTTCTCCAAGATCAATCTTAGGTTAGGGTACCATCAGCTAAGGTTCAGGGAGTGTGACATACCAAAAATCGGATTCAAAACTCGGTATGGTCACTACGAGTTTGTGGTGATGTCCTTCGGGTTAACAAACGCCCCAGCAGCCTTCATGGATTTAATGAACAGAATCTTCAAGCAGAATATGGATATGTTCGTCATTATATTTATCGACAATATTCTAGTATACTCTAGAAATGACGAAGAGCATGCCAAACACCTAAGATTAGCATTACAGACACTCAGGGACCGCCAATTATTTTCCAAGTTCAGCAAGTGTGAATTTTGGTTAAAGTTCGTGACTTTCTTAGGTCATGTGGTCTCGGGTGAAGGGATACAAGTAGACCCTTAGAAGATAGCAGCAGTGAAGGATTGACCCAGACCTACCTCTCCTACTGAAATCAGGAGTTTCCTAGGCTTAGCGGGTTATTACCGATGATTTTGTGGAAGACTTCTCCTCCATAGCATCTCGTATGACTAAGTTAACACAAAAGAAGGTGAAATTTCAGTGGTCAGACGAGTGTGAGAAGAGTTTCCAGGAGTTGAAGACTCGACTCATTACTACTCTAGTTCTAACCTTGCCAGAAGGAATAGATGGATTTGTTGTTTATTATGATGCTTCCAGGGTTGGGCTCGGTTTCATTCTAATGCACCGAGGCAAAGTGATAGCCTACGCCTCCAGACAGCTTAAAGTTCATGAGAAGAATTATCTAACTCATGACTTGGAGTTGGCAGCGTTGGTGTTTGCGCTAAATATATGGAGGCATTACTTATATGGAGCTCGCATAGATGTATTTACAAATCATAAGAGCCTTCAGTACGTGCTGAGTTAGAAGGATCTAAATCTGCGTCAGAGAAGGTGATTGGAGTTACTAAAAGACTGTGACATTAGTGTACTGTATCACCCGGGAAAGGCCAATGTGGTGGTTGTCGCCCTAAGCAGACAATCTATAGGGAGTGTGACTCATATTGAGGAAGATAAAAATGAGTTAGCAAGGGATGTTCACAAACTAGCCCGGTTAGGGGTGCAGTTGGTGGATTCAGCCGAAGGTGCGGTGGTAGTGCAAAGTGGGTCGGATTCATCCTTGGCAGTTGAAGTTAAGTCCAAACAAGATGAAGATCTAGTCCTACTTAAACTTAAAGAAGCAGTTCTCAAAAAGGAGGTTGAGGCTTTCTCCAAAGAGGGAGATGGTGTGCTCCGTTACCAAGGAAGGTTGTGTGTACCGGATATTGGTGAGTTGAGACAGCAGATACTGGCTGAGGCCCACAGCTCGAGATACTCCATTCACTCTGTTGCTACTAAAATGTACCGCGACTTGCGGGATATTTACTGCTGGAACGGTATGAAGAGGGACATTTCTAAATTCGTGGCCATGTGCCCGAACTTCAAGTTAAGGTAGAACATCAAAGACCAGGAGGCATGACTCAAGACATCAGTATATCCACATGAAAGTGGGAAGAAGTAAATATGGACTTCGTTACAGGTCTACCTCAGACTCGCCGATAGCATGACCCAATTTGGGTGGTAGTAGATCGGATGACTAAGTCAGCATACTTCCTCCCAGTTAAAACCATAGACTCAGCTGAGGACTATGCCAAACTTTACATTTGAGAGTTAGTTCGACTCTATGGGGTGCCCTTGGCTATCATTTCAGATAGGGGAACGCAGTTCACCTCACACGTCTGGAAATCCTTTCAGAAGGGACTAGGCACTCAGGTCAAACTTGCATTTCTTTTCACCCGTCGATTGATGGACAAGCTGAGCGGACCATTTAGACCCTAGAAAATTCTAACAGCGTGCGCAATTGATTTTAAGGGTAATTGGGATGACCATTTGCCTCATATCGAGTTTGCTTACAATAACAGTTATCATTCCAGCATCCAAATGGCCCCATTTGAAGCATTTTATGGTAGAAGGTGTAGATCTACTATAGGGTGGTTTGAGGTTGGTGAAGCTACCTTGATAGGGCCAGACTCAATTCACAAGGCAATGCGGAAAGTTCATCTAATCCGAGAAAGGTTGAAAACAGCTCAGAGCCGTTAGAAATCTTATGCCAATGTACGGAGAAGAGAGTTGGAGTTTGCAGTTGTTGACTGGGCATACCTGAAAATTTCGCCCATGAAAGGGGTTATGAGGTTTGGCAAGAAGGGAAAGCTTAGTCCGAGATATGTGGGACCTTATAGAATTTTTGAGGCATATCGGTAATGTAGCCTATGATCTAGAATTACCTTCAGAACTAGCAGTTGTACACCCAGTTTTCCATGTGTCACTTTTGAAGAAGTGCATCAGAGATCCAACCTCAGTTGTACCATTGGAGAGCGTGGGAATAAAGGATACTCTCTCATATGAGGAGGTACCAGTCTAGATCCTTGACTGTCAAATTCGTACATTGAGGAATAAGGAAAAAGCTTCAATCAAGGTCCTATGGAGAAATCAGCAGGTTGAGGGAGCTACCTGGGAGGTCGAAGCAGAAATGATATCCAAATACCCGCACTTGTTCTCTACCGACTCTGTTGTAGCTTGAAATGTTAATTTTTCCTTAGGACCCGATCTAGTTGTTGAATTCAATTCATGTGTATAAGTTTCCTTTGCGACTTTGGATGTGTGTATGAAAAGTAAATTCAATTCAGTTATGTATTTTGAAACGGAGGTAGTTATTCCAATAGTTTTGGAGTTAAATGAGAAGTATTGGGAGATTTTGATTGTTATTCTCTGCTTTCCTATGTGTTTTCTAACATTCGAGGATGAATGTTTACAAGGGGGAGACATTGTAAAGCCCCAAAAACTCAAAATCTAATTCCGGGACTTAAATAAGGAAATCTGAAAAAGCTGCAGAAAAGCTATAGGACGACTCACCTAACGCGTCATTAAGTGACCTAACGTCTCGTTAGGTCAGCCTTGAGAAGGAGGTTAAGAATTATAAGAAGGGATACAGTGTACCCAATGAGGGACTTCATAAGTCGTGGTTACAGACCACGACTCATTGAGTCACTCGTGGTCAGGTCTGGGTTGAGAATTTTATTAGTGGATCAATGTACTTGACAGGTGGGGGCAACGAGCTGTGGTCCCCAGTAACAACTCGTTATGTCCCCCGTTACCAGCCTGAGTAAGTTTTTAGCTAGTGTACCTAACGAGTGTCATAATGAGTCGTCGTCAGTGGCAACGACTCTTTAGGTGACTCATTACGAACTTAGCATTTAATCTTCAGCGGTGAGCCAGTGTTGTCCACGACTGGTGACCACAAGTCATGGTCATTGACCACGAATCGTTAGGTCCCTCGTGGTGACCTACTGAGGAGCCCAGGCAGTGTACCTGACGGGAGTGACCACGAGTCATAGTCATCCACCACAATCCATTAGGGTCACCTGGCAGTTTTTCCCACCAAATTTTTAAGGACTATTTAGTAATTTTCTACTCTCCCAAGCTTTAAACTACGTCATTTCAGTAATAATTTTAGAGCTTTTAGTAGGGAAAAACAGTTCATTCCTCATTCCCACTCTCAGTTTTTAGAAAATCACCGTAAGCTCTCCTCTCAAGAACCCTTCAAAAAATCTTAGGGTTGCTCATCATTGCAGCAATTCAAGTCTTCTTCTCCGAGAGAATTTTAGCCAGGTATGTGGGAATTCAACAAGGGAAATTGGTCTTCCCTTTTGTCCCCCAAAACCCTCCCATAGTTTCTCTATCAGTTTTAGCCTTGCGTTTTCAAATACGTATAAATTATATGATATTATTTGTTAATTCCATATAGAATGATATCCTTATTTATTATTGATATGATCTCCATCAATTCTTACCTAAATTGTTGATGTCCTTGCCAAGTGAATTCAAGCCCTAAACTTTCGAGTAAAGATTATTTGCATAATAAATTCCATCTAGTGAATGAAGTATGTTTTGGGTTAAATTTCCTAGTAATTATTATTTTATATATATATATATATATATGTTGAGCAAATATTCCATCGATAACAATGATTTTAGCCTTATCGGATGAGATTTCTTTAATTCTTAAATTCTTGCCATATTATGGAATTCCCATGTTGTTGTAATGAGTTAAGTTCTCTATTAGCTACGTAATAGTTCAGTTCAGTTATAACATAGAACCTCTTTAGAACTATTCTGAACTTCTCAACTGATCAGTTTGACTTCAGTATTTTCCAAAGGTGTTAGTGGTGCCTCTCAATTATCAGAATCAGACCCAGAATCTAGTTTATTGGTCCATTAGGCGGTCATGACATTTTAGATATATAGTTCTGACCAGCCTCAGGACCCTAGTTCAGTTTATAAATTGTTCTTATATGGTTACGATGCTTTCAGATAAGCAGCTCTAACCAGTCTAGAACCCAGTTTCCGAATCTGATCCGATAAGACTCTCAGGGTACTTTCAGTTATATGTACCTAACTAGTCTTGGACCCCAGTTTTGAGTTATCAGCCTAGTAGTTCAGTATAGATTTTCCAGTGGGAGTAGGACTTAGCACCGAGCAGGCCGGGGTTCCAGCGCACCCAGGTTCCCAGAACAACGTTGCCAGCGTAGGTTACAGTATTACTTGGTCTAATTGGCCCTAGACTTTTGTGATCACCCAGTTCATGCCTTTATACCCTAGCAAGGTATATTGGGTCGTATCGGTGGGGTGTATACATCAGACTCCACGTCTAGCTCATGTGGTTATATGTCGGTTAGAGATTTTTTCATTATTCAATTCAGTCTAGTTCAGAGTAAGCAGTTCAGTTCAGTTCCAGCTCTATTAGTTATCTTAGTTTAGTATAGTATCGCAGACTCAGAATTTTCAGACTTAGGGCATGTCTTTGACCACCAGATAGGGTCATCTTGACCATTTCAGTATAAATATCAGTAGCTCAGATCAGTTTACTTGTTGGTCATTACATGTCATTTCAGTTCAGACTTTTTATGTCAGTTATGTTTCCTCCCAATTACTTAGTACATTCAAATAACTAATGCATACTTTTATATTGTATCGTTTCATGATACAACTGGAGCTTTCCAGATTCAGCAGCGTTAGTAGCCACGTTTCAGACCCTCCTCAGTCGCAGTTGAAGTGTGAGTTCTCATCATTCGAGGGCCTTATTTCATTATCTTACAGTTTTATTTAGACATAGAGTTAGCTAGGGGCTTGTCCCAACAACTCATCAATTAGAAGGCTTTCAGACATAGAGTACATTCAAATTTCAGATTTTGTGAATTTTATGTTTCCTTTTAGTTTCATTTTCTGAAATACTTTTACGTTGTTAATTCAAAGCTTCCGCTATGCATGTTTTATTTAGGATACCTGTGTATGATAGACCAGGGGTTGACTTAAGGTCACTTGTGGCTTCAAGTACCGTGTTACGTCCAAGGTGTAGGCTCAGGGCATGAAAATAGTTTCATGAATTCCGAGGTGTTTGGGAGTGCTTTGAGCCTTTGGTTGAATTTTTGAGTTTTAAGAAAGCTAAGTTTGACCACAGTTAATTTTCGATTAAAATGACCTCATATCGTCAGTTTAATGATTCCAACAAATCATAAATGTATTTTATGATTTATTTACATATTTGATTTTTCTTCAATAGTTTCGGATGAGTTTCAAAAAGATCGAGTTACAATCCAGTACAATTTAAAGTTAAGAGTTGACCTCGGTCAAATAGTTGACTAAATAAGCTCGAATTAAGGATTCGAAAGTTCCAACATGTTTGTAAGATTACTTTGGACTTGTCCACAAATTTTAATTTAATTTCGATGAGTTTGGGGTGGATTTGAAAGTTCTATGTGTTTAAGCATGATTTAAGCATAAAATCGGATAATTTAGAGGTTCATTTTTAGTTCTAGAGATTGAAAAATTATTCTGAGATTTTCAAAATTCTTAGCATGAATTGTAGGAGTGATTTGAAAACTTTGGTGCAATTTTGATAAGTCAAGATTGGGTTTTTATCACAAAAGATGAAATAATTCTATAATGAGTAAAAATAATATCTGACTAAGAAAATGAGTACTAAATGGAGTTTTTATTAAACCTTGTAGGTCCTTATCACTACTTAGAAATTATAGAAAAAGGAATCTTCGCATTTCGAGTTCGTATGATGAAGTTATGACCATTTTAGTGAAAATAAATATTGCTACTACAAAGAGAAAAGTTCAAGTCTGGTGCAGACTTTTAGTGACGAAACATGGGCTTTTAGTGACAAAATTAGACATTTAGTAACAAAATTCGCACGCTTTATATAGCTAGACAAAATTAAAATTCCAAGTCCAAATTCATTATTCTTATTGTAATTTTGAGAGCTAGGAGACTCGATTTTGGGTAATTTTTGATGCGTTGGATTCATAATTTTTGTGGTTTAAGTTTCTAACTTTAAACCCATTATTTTTTTCTAAATTATTGATTATTTCACGCTTTAATTCATGAAATATATAGAAATTTGAAGTTTTAAGCCTATGGTTCTTAAAGTAAAAATTCTTGATTTGAGGATCGAAGATTGATCCGTTTTAACTTAAATTTGATGTGCCAGATTGTTTCATTATGAATTAACATAATATGAAAGAAAACTTCAGATTTAGCTCGAGAGCTCGGAGTAACTTTTTGACCCAATTTTTAAGCCAAAAATAAATATAACAATATGGGTGTCATTGAATTCGTATGCTTATGGAAATTGTGTATTTGAACAGATTTTGATCATTCGGAAGCATTACAGAAGGGCAAATGCATAATTTGATGTTTGGGCTTCACTTTGAGGCTAGTAGAAATTTCTTGATTCTTTGAGGTATTAGTTGTGTATATATTAAATCAATTTAAGGTAATGATAATAAGGGGTCTCGTATAAATGAGATGACAAGAATTTATATGTGTACTGATTTCATGATATGGGTAAATTTATATGAAATTTACATATGTATTGATGATGTTCCACAACTTGTGATGTGATTGATTTACTGAGACTTATGCCCTATGTGATATTTGATTGTGTTTTGATGATCCTTGATTGTGCAGTTGGTTGATGAACTTGTGTTATTCATTCAGCCTTATACCACTTTTATTGTTGCATGAAAGTTTTTGACTACTAGTGCTCATTGAGTTATTTTGTGAAAATTCATACTCTTGAGATGCCGATGGAAAATGGTTTCAACGTGTGTTATTATCGATGGGAAATGATTCTGACATGTATTATTACTGATGAAAAATAGTTCTGACGTGTGTTATTATCAATGAAAAATAGTTTCGATGTGTGTTATGCAAATGGAAAATAGTTCTGGCGAATGTAATTGCTAATTGGAAATGATTCTGGAAGGTATATGGATTTCACGAATCCCCAATAGGTCCCTACTATACAAAAAATGAAGCGGGTATATACAGGTTCTTCTCCAGTGCATGCATTGCATTACATTTCATCTTCATTGCATTTCATATTAAGTTGAGTGTTGAAGTATTGAGATGGTTGTGATATTGATTTGACTCATTATATTTGAGGCTGATTGTGATATAATCAGGGGTATAGTTGATGTGGTGACTATATTGAGGCATATTATAATATCATCATTGGTGTAACTAATTTCAAATAATATATATTTTATTTTCTTCATAGTTTGATATTAAATCTATAAACTCTTGTTTGGGTGAATTATTATGATTGTATATTTATAACTGTTGAAAAAGAATTTTTACGATTATATCTCGTCATCACTTCTAGAAAAGGTCAGCTATCAAAGCTTGTTGAGTACACGTGTTTTCCGTACTTACCTTATACTTACTGAACCATTTTGGGTGTAGGGACCAAATCAAGTACTAATGGTACTTGAGTTGCTACACAGTTCGAGATTTTTTGCGGTTAGAGTTCAAGGTGAGCGCTTTCTCTTCGGCAGTACTGAATTCTAGAGACTTCTTAGTTTATTTTCTATCTTATTTCTTTCTAGACAGTGACTTTAGTTTTTCAAACTTATTTAATACTCGTAGATGCTCTTGTACTAGTGTCGCCAAGTTTTGGGGTTGTAACGATTTTTGACTCATCTATTCCATACTTATCAAAGTTAGTTGCTTTTTCTTTTCATTGCTTCCATATCATTCATATTGTTAAATAATTTTATATAGGAATAGGGTTCACCTAGGGGGATGGTGGTGTGATCATGGCTCGATGAAGATTTTGGATCGTGAAGATGTATAGCAAAAATTCTAAATGAAGATAATTAAAATGAGATCACTAAACAGAGGGGGTAGTATATCCAACAACTACAACCAGAAACAATGAAGCCAAAGTTAAGGAAGGATTGAATCTTTCCCAAACCACTTGTCAAAAAAAAATTCAATTTAGCTAGTCATTGATATGAGCATCGCATTTGGAACCTTAAAACATCTAGTCAATATTTATAAAAGTAAACAACAAAAATAGTTATCGAACAATATTATAACACTATCAGCATCATTGTTATAAAAAACATAGCCTGTTTTAAATTTTCTCGACGAGAGTCCATTCTATGAAGCTGATTAACAATAGCAGTATCTGGTACACTTTCAAACACTTCATTTTCAATATAGAAAACTAAACAATACTTGAAAAACTCGTCGTCAACATTTTTGCATATTTCACGTTTGATCTTTTTCACCCATGGGAAGGATCTTTCTGCACTTGCATCGGTAACTGAAAGAATCAATCAAATTCAAAAGCAAATAAAGAAGTGACCATATTAAATTCAACTTTTTCTCAACCAACACCTTTAAAAAATCATCAAGTCCCTTCAAGTTTGAGAACTTTTTATCATACTATCGCATATAAACAATGTAATTATCAAGATGGCAACTGAGTTCTTCAAGCTTGTCATCACCAAATTTATTTGGATAATATTTAGTTAATCTCATTATCTTGTCCTTGTCATAATTAGCAATAGAATTTGCTAAGATCAAACTAGTCATGCCAAGAAATAAGTCATTATTCACTGTATTAAAACACCTGTCAAGTTCTTGCAATTGTGAATTAATAGTTGCATCAAAATCTTCCACACGGTAGTGATGAGAATATGTGACAATAGATATTTTACACTTCAACCCTCCATAAAAAACATAGAAGTCATCTATTTTAGGAATTAAAATATCATGCTTGATATAAAATAAAGGGACATCATCCATCAAATTTTCCCATTCACTGTCTCTCATCATTTCAAATTGTCTCTTTGCTACTACAATAAGTTTCAACCCATTTACAATATCTTGACCTTTTCTTTGTAAGACTATATCCAACTCCTTTGTGATCGACAATACTTTAGACATCACGTGTAGCATACATACAAACTCAAATAATTGTAGGTGATCATCCACAAGATCATTTGCCCATATTCTTTCAGAAAAGCACACATCATCACTCGCAATAACTTCTAATATATGAACAATTGATGGAAATATAGTAATAAATCTACATAATATTTTAAAATGAGATTTTAAAGGAGCATCATCTAATCTCTCAAGCACATACTTCTGATTAAAGTCTCACCCAATAAGAATTTTACCAAACATTAGTAGTTCTTCCAATTTTACAACATGATTTTCTTGGGAAAAATCTTGGCGCTAAAAAAGAACTCCTATCACATTCAATACAAAAATGAGTATACCAAAGAATTGATCAACATCACGTTATCTTCTAGCAACAGATACAAGTGTCAAATGTAGTGGTTGGACAAAACAATGAGTGCAATATACTGATAGGTTATCTTGTCAAATCAGAGTCTTAAGATCATTGATCTCTCTCTCTCTCCATGTTAGTGTCTCTTGTGCATATATCTTAGATCAGTGGACTCAATGAGTAACTCATAAGCAAAGAATCTATTGTTTCTTTTAATGATTGTGCAGATTTATCATTGACGTCGATAATACCAATGAAACATTCCATCGGAATACCCTTTTGGCAACATAGCGTAAAATAATTGTCACTTCTTCCTCATCACACTCACCCTCCGAACTTATTAACTAACATTCCAAAATAATCTTCATTTAAGTCTTCAACAATGATTTTAATTTTTTCCCTGGCACAAGCATTCATAATGTGTTTCTAGACACTTGGGGCAATCATGGTTTGATGCATTTGAGTATTTTCTGATACAACTTTCCCACATAATTCCCATACCATTGCATGAAACCTTTAAAATTACCTTGTATTCCCAAACATCATCTCTTCTCATTAGCAATAAATGGTAATTCTTGTTTCAAGATGAACCTTGCTACATCAATGAAGTATTTAAGAGAGTTAAATACTCACTTTTGGATTTCTCAGATTTTTCATTTGATAAGTTCAAAAGAGCATAATGATTGATTTTGGTGTCACTATGATCTTCTCCTGATCCAGAGTTAGAGATAGAACTAGATGAGGCTGCATCCATCTCGATAGTAACTTCCTAGAAAATGAAAATTCAATTAAGAGTTATTTCAAAAATCATTTAAATCTAATAGTAAAATCATTGAAACATGATATAATTGACAAAAAATGAACCAAGATCTTCTCTCTTTTTTGAGTGAGAGAGAGAAAGAAATGAGTGTGAATCTGTAAAAGTAAAAGGCAGAACAAATTTTTTGTGCTTCATTCATTTTTGACTTAAAAAATTATCCATCTATGTGTATAACTTTTTTATCGCCGTGTATTTGACATCACTTAAAATAATACTACAGTAATAAACATTTCAACTTATTTTCCCTAGTTTTCAATCCATTACTCCTCTACCAATCAAGTACTAACTGAAAATCCTAACTCTGATCGATTCAAAGCAACTGAAGCTAAAACATGAACCTAGTTGTCGCTGCCGGAATCCCTAATATAGACTAACAGGAGAACTCACTCGGTCTCTAACTATGGTGACCATAGCCACACTTTCAACAGGACAGCCTCCTCAGGCAGAGGAGATCAAGTCCCCATTGAATTTTGCAGCCACTTTGAGTTTGACACCAATCCAACCCAAGCCGATTCCCATGCAATCAGTTATGTATTTGCATGGAGAGCCAAAGATAGTATGGGAGGAAGAAGAAATTAATCATATGATCATCAAGTAGAACCTACAGTATGCGGTTGTAGGAAAGTTCTCATATGGATGGCCGGATATTCATGATCTGAGAACTTTGCTCCCAAAACAATGCAATTTAAAAGGGGAGTGTGGCATTGGAGTATTGAACAATAGGTACAGGCTGATTAGGGTGTCTAACATGGAGGACTATGTATGTTTTCTATCAAAACCAGTATGCTACTTAACCCACAGGCAGTGGACGTACACGATGAGAACTTTGAAGTGGGATTCGTTTTTTTTATCCGGAGGAAGAGACTACAACAACCATTGCATGGATCTCTTTTCCTTATCTTCCACCAAACTTTTTCATGAAAGAGGCCATCTTTTCATTGGCGGAAACAGTAGGGAAGCCACGATAAGTGGACATAGTGATCAAAAATCAAACTAGACCTAGTTGTGTCCATGTAAAAGTGGAGGTGGAATCTCTGAGGGGAGTTTCCTAAAAGGATCAATATAGGCATAAGAAAACAAAATGGAGAAGTAGTAGAGAAGTGGATCCAAATCAAGTATGACTATGTCCCAAAGTATTTAAGGCATGCAAAATACAGTGTCATATTGAACAAGAGTGCCATGTATTGCATCCAAAATTATTTCCTAAGGAGGAGGAGAATAGGAGGAAGAATAATGAAGGTTCCTCAGAACCTACGCAAATATTTAATCAGCAACCAGGGGGAGAAGATGAGAGGCAGAAAGAAGGGAAAATATATCAGTCACAGAGAAATAAAAAGAAGAGGGGAGCAGGAACAACTCAAGGAGGTGGGAAATATAATAAAGAAAAGAGATGGGAACAAAGAAATCAACAAACAGAGATAACAACGAATCAAGGCAATCATTTTGAGGCACTAAATGAAAAAGATCAGGAGGAAAAGAGCACAAATGTAGAATCTAGGAAGATTCAAGGGCATGCAGAATAAGACAAGCAGGGGGAGGATGAAGTAGTAGCAAGGGAAGAAATATCAAATAATGACAAGGAGAAGGGTGAGGAAAAAGGAAAGACAACAACATCCATGGTGATCTGAGAAGAGGATGATTGAGAGATAGAGAGTCAGGTAGGGAGGAACTCAGAGGACTGTCTGATTGAAGGCAAAGAACAAAAAGATAAGGTAATCACAAAAGCACAGAGAAATAGTGATCCACAAATTCAACAGGAACAAAGGGAGGAAGAGGAGGGTGATATAGATAAGAACATAAATAATATTGGAAGAACGGGGGGATCTATCTCCAAGATACATTGAGGAAATGAAAATAGGTTGAAAAAGAGGCAAAATTTATAAGGATATGCCTTTACAAGTTCAAACAAGGAGGAGCAAAGAGAGATCACAAAGTAGTGATTAATGATTGATAAATTAATGTTTTGGAACATAAGATCTGTTAATACTCAAAATTTCTCTGAAAGGTTAACAGAATTGAATAGAAGACATCATTATTCCTTCATAGCGCTTATGGAGCCTTTTCAAGATCCTGAAGGGTTAGAACAATTTAGAAGAAGATTGGGGTTAGAACATGGGGTGGCTAATAGTTCTTCAAAAATATGGCTATTTTTGAAAGAGGAGTGGGAGGGACAAGTGGATCTAGACACTTATCAGCAGTTAACACTAAATTTTAAAGCTTCTGGCAAAAGCTTTAGAATCACAACAGTGTATGCTAGATGTAGTACTCTAAAAAGGTTGGAATTATGGGATAATTTAGAGACTATGGCGCATCACAATTCTAATTTATGGGTAGTGGGAGGAGACTTCAATGTCATCTTAAATGAAGAGAAAAAAGAAGGGAGGCTTGGGTTTTGTGCAGAATGAAGCTATGAATTTTGCTCATTGTTTAAATAGTCGTGCACTGAAGGAACTTACTGCAAGTGGGAGAAAATTCACTTGGTGGAATGGAAAAATAGAGGAAGGATGTACCTTTAAAAGAATATATAGAGTTCTGGGGAACCAAGAATTTTTTGACATCTTACCATCAAGTGAAGTTCACCACTTGATCAGGCAAGGACCAGATCATGCCTCCCTCTATGTCATCTATAATTCAGAAGAGGAGATTATTGTCAAGCCTTTTATATTTCTTAATTTCTAGACTAAGCATAGTCAGTTTAAGAAATTAGTGGAGGAAAACTAGAAGGTGGACTTTGTGGGGAACCCTTTCTTGATTCAAAGCAAAGCTTTATAAGGTGAAAAGGACACTGGCAGGATGAAGTAAATAGGCCTATGGGAATATCTTTCAACAAATAGCTACCTTGTAAGATACGATTAGAGTGTCAGAAATGTAGTTGGAGATCATGCCCATGCAGACAAATAGGATGCTATTGATGAAGAATGAAGCAGATCTAAAAAGATATAGGTGTATAGAAGAAGAGTACTGAAAGCAAAAAGTAGGCATAAAGTGGTTTAAGAATGCGGATAATAACGCTAAATTCCTTCATTCTTATGTTAAAGGAAGGAGGAGAAAATTAAATACTAGGAAGATCAAGAACAGTCAAGGAGAGGTGGTAACATCTTATGAAGATATAGGAAGAGAAGCAATGTCTTTCTTTAAACATTAATTTAGAGAACAGGGAATTAGTAATGTAGGAGGTCTAATGGAAAATATTCCTAAGTTGATTAAGGAGCTGAATGAGAACATCACAAAGTTTCCTAATGAGGAGGAAGTCAAGAATGTGGTTTTTGAGCTAAATAGGGACAGCACCAGTGATCCAGATGGTTTCTCTGGATGTTTTTTCTAGACTTGCTAGGAAATAATTGGTGAAGATATTACAAACATGGTGAAAGCATTTTCTTGTGGGCAAGAGTTGCCTAGGTTCATCACTCATACCAATTTGATCCTAATTCCTAAAAAGGAGAAAATAGAAATAAGATCATATCCATAGTGTTACATGACAGACTTATGGAATACTTACCAATGATAATATCCACGAATCAATCCGGCTTTATCAAAGGAAGAAGTATAACAAAAAATGTGTTATTGGATCAGGAGATCATCAGGGATATGAACTTAAGGAAGAAGTGGCAGAATGTGGTGGTAAAGTTGGATATAAGGCTTATAATAGGGTATCTTGGGTCTTCCTAACCAAGGTGTTAAGTTAGTTTGAGTTTTCGGATATGAAAATTGATATGGTGTGGAGATTGATATCTGACAACTAGTATTCTGTGCTGATCAATGGTAAGACTACTGGTTTCTTCAGATCTACTAAGGGGGCTGAAATAGGGGATCCTATTCTCCAACTTTATTCATCATTGCAGCTGAAGTGTTATCCAGAGGGATAAATAAATTACATGAGGATGTTGAGTTCAAAGGTTATGGGTTACCTAAATGGAATCCAAAAATAAATCATCTATCATATGCAGATGATACAATTCTATTTTGTTCTGAAAAAAAAAGACAGTAAAGAAGATGGTGAAGGCACTGGCGAACTATGAGCAGGTTTCTGGACAAATTATTAATAGATCTAAAAGCTTCTTTTACTTGCATGAGAAGACTGCTACAGTTTTGGGAGCTAAGCTGAGAAGATGGACTGGCATTAATCAGAGATTTTTTTCTTATAACTTATCTAGGTTGTCCAGTTTTTTATGGGAGGAAGAGAAAGTCACATTTTGAAGATCTAATTAGGAAGATAGCAAGGTGAATAATGCTTTGGCAGAATAAATGGATTTCATATAGGTAGATCTACTCTAATCTCTCATGTTCTACAGTCCATGCCAATATTCTTATTAGCAGCTATGAATCCTCCAAAAGGTGTTGTTGGACAGATTCATAAGATGCTAGCAAAGTTTTCTAGAGTAATACTGGAGGACTAAAGGGAAATCATTGGGTATCCTGGGAGGAGATGAGTTATCCAAAGGAGGAGGGAGAAGTGGGTTTCAAATCCCTTCATGATGTATCAAAGGCATTAATGGCTAAGTTTTGGTGGAATTTCAGGACTTTCACTTCTTCTTTATGGAGATCCTTTATGCGGAACAAGTACTACAAGAATGTCCACTGATCACGGGCAAAAATAGCATGCCTGAGATACGCTTTATGACTTAAATTAGTCTTGTTTATCTAAGTTATCGTATACATTTTCGTGTAATTTTATATGAAGTGAAAATATGTGCTAACCAACATGATTAGCCTTTGTTTTGTAGGTTTTGATGACTTTTAAGTAACTAATCCATGAGTTGGTGAAGTAGATGCTTGGAAACGGAATTAACACGCGAACATCGGCAAAGAGTAGGCACAAAACAGCCCACCTGCGTGTTGGCAACATGCCACTGCAGGCAGGCCGATCACAATAGCCCACCTGCGCATTGGCAACGTGCCACGGCAGGTTGGCTGCGTGACCAAGAGATGCCAACGCGCTGCCCAGCAGCGTGACACGCTGTCAACGCGGCAGGGTGCTGCCGAGGCCAAGTTCGGGTGATTTCCAGAGAGCCTCCGCGTCCGTAGCGTGTCACGGAGGCAGGGCTCCGCGATGCACTCCGTGACACGTTGCTTGTTATTCCGGGAAAGAGTCCTACTACTATAAATAGCACACTTAGGTTTATTTTTCATAATTCTGACTTGGTGGAGCAAGGACGTGGGTTACAGGCAGTTGAGGGACGAAAAGTTCAGGGTTTTTTCTCTCTTTCTTTCTTCTTTAATTCAATTGCTTGTATGATTAACTTTTATGATGTTTAATCCACAAATGAGTGGCTAATTCCTCTCCTTGATGAGGTTATGAACAGTTGTGATGAAATTTGATCAGTAATTATTTGGTTTTTCATCTTTCCTTCCATGTTGTTCTATTAATTTTTGTTCTTACTGCATTAGTGTGTGGCCTACATTAATGTACATCTAAAAAGTCCGGTTTCACTCGAGAGAGCACGAATTTGGAATGTTGTGAATTAATAGGATATGTTCTTTACTTGATTTGGGAAAATTGAGTCTTGATTTGCTTTCAGGATAGAAATATACCTGAAAGTCGTATTAGTCAAATTAGGAACCGGAATTGTATAGCTAGGACATGAATTGCATTTGATCATAGAAATGTAGACGGATGGTTCATGATTCTTAAGTGAGGTTAAATACGAGAGTTTTAATCTCTTGGCAAATGTTCTTGGCTAGCAACTGGCGGAAAAGATTAATCAAATTATGATGATAATTAATTTCATTACATGTTCTTTTAACCTCAGCATGCTCTCATTCATAGTTCAGATTCAAAGTAGATAATTGTTCTTAGCTTTAGTATAAAAATTATAAAACAAAATATCAAACTTTTGGTTACACTGTTGTCTGCATTTTTAGAAGTAAAATATAGTACACTTGAGCAAATTGCACTTCATCCAAGTCTCTGTGGGATCGATACTTGACTTACTAAAGCCACTTACTACTTGTTCGACCACGTGCACTTGCGTGTCGTTTTTATATACCCACAATCAAGCGAACATCCACCCTTTTCTTTCCCATGGGAGAGGTGATTCTCATATTTGGAGAAGAATGGTACAAATTAGAGAAGAGGTGGAACATAATATATGGTGGCGGATTAAGGCTGGAAATGCTAGTTTCTTGTTTGACAATTGGACACAACAAGGGACACTCTATTATATAGAATACCATGAGGCCATGGAAGAGGAATTGGAGGTCAAGGAGTTTATTTCAAATGGATCACGGAGTATAGACAAGTTGAAGGAAAATTTTCTATGGAAATGGTTAGTCATATTGCAGAAACTATTAGGCCGAAGGATAAGCTAGAGAATGGCAGGGCATGGTGGATAGGCAACTCATCTGGAGATTTCATTGTCAAGTAAGCATATTAGATTATGAGGAAGAAGAGAGAGGAAAGGGGATGGGCTAGTAATATTTGGATAAAAGGCCTTCCATTTAAGATCTGCTTTTTCATGTGGAGGCTGTGAAAAAGAAGAATAGCAACTGATGATAATTTGAGGAAGAAGTTCCAGATTACATCTAGATGCTATTATTGTGAAGTACTTGAACAGGAGACTGTGAATCATCTTTTTCTAATAGCTCACATAGCTCAAAAGCTATGGAAGAAGTTTGTTTATTGTGCAGGGGTGAATATAGTAAGAAGGCATCTTCAACTGCTCATATAAGAGTGGTGGAACATACAAGGAAATAGTAACATGACGAAGGTGCTCAAAAAAGGCCCACAGGTACTGGCATGACAACTATGGAAAAGAAGAAATGCAATAAGGCATGGGAAGAAGGTGGGCTTTCAAAGGATATTAATGTTGTGTCTTCAGACTATTAATCAGTTTGTAAAGCTCACATTCCCTGGGAGAACATTTCCTTATCTATGGGAGGAGATGAGTACTTATTTATAGGAATTTAAGCCTAGACTCTACTACAAAATTCTGAAATGAGAAATAAGTAGTAAAGGATGGCCGAAATGCAATACGGATGGGGCTAGCAAAGGGAATCCAGGATTGAGTGCTTTTACATACTTTTTGAGGGACCAAAAAGGGGATTTGGTTTTTTCAAAGCCATATGTGATTGGATTAGCCTCTAACCAGATGGCAGAAGATCAAGCAATCAGGCATGATTTTCTTCATTGCCGAAATTTTCAGAGTAACATAATTCTAGAGATAAACTCTCTTAGTCTCCTGAAAGAGTGAAAAAATCCATGAGAGTTAGCAGGAAATATGGATGAGATTTTCACTATTTTGCCACTACTCACCATAGAAATTTGTCACATTTTTAGATAATATAATCAGCTAGCAGATAGCCTAGCTAATCATGCAGTCAAATAGAGTAGCAGTATAACTTGTGAGAGTTTTCATCAGCTACTAACAGCAAGCAGAAGGATACTAAATCTAGATAAAGCACAAGTACGACAGTTGAGGATTAAAGCTAAGGAGATCAACATAAATAGAAATAAAAAATGAGCACAGATCTGAAACATACAGCCCACAATGTATATACAAAGAGTCCTTCAAGAAGGGGGGGGGGGCAGCTACCTAATCTACCTAGGGTAGACAAAAAGGGGATACCAACAAAAACAGAGCTAAGAAACTAAGGTGCACAAGCAATGTTATATAAATGGAGAGTTGGAGAAACACTTTTTCTCCTCCTCTGCATTTATGGACTTCACCTAGATCGTGACAGAGCTCTCAAAAGGAGGAAACCACCGGACTTACCTATCAATAGGCAAGGAATCAGAAAGAAGAACAATGATGAGTAGCTTCGATTGGGTAGCATATGGACCTATTTTAGCTACAACAACTACAGGCGAGACACAATGGCAGTAGATTTATCACCCACAAGAGAAGGAATTGAAATTGCATGTCAGATGAGGAACCATAGATAAGAAAGAATTAAGAAATGCTAGTGTTTAGATGAGGAAGTTCAGGGGTTTTGTGTAACAACCTGCCCGGCCGTTATAGCATTCCAACCCCCCTAAAAGTGGACAAAGTTAAATTGTGGAAAATTGAAACAAAATCCCTAAGAGACCAAGGGCGCATGATGAGTAAATTCAAATGGGCTTAGTCATAATTAGGTGGACCCAGGTGGGTATCCACCACGGCAGGACATTTTCTGCCATAGAGACACCGCTGCAGCGAGAAGGGTGCTTGCTACAATGGATGGCGTGGACCAGAAATTCGCAATCCTGTTCCGATTAGGATTTTGAAACCTAGTCTCTAAGTAGGATTTAGTAAGAATGCCAAAGAACAGAAAATAGTTTTTTGGGGAAAAATAAGAAGGACCAAGAGGTGAAAATAGCTAGAAACTCTCACAAGAAACCAAGAGAACAATGCAACCCGTAGTTAGGAATGTCTGAATGATAGCTTGGCACCCAAGTAGGCTACAATTTATTCGCTATTGTTTATACTTTGATTAGATAAACATATACATGTGTATTATTGATATTCTTTCGATAGGTAGGATAGTAACTTAATACTTTATTATCTGTTAATCGGAATCAGTGAGATCCTAAGGATGAACGGATTGGAAAAGGGGTAGCGATATCCTATAAAGAGAAAATCCTTAGGGGAGAGATTGTAAAATAATAATTGGTCCATTTTTAAGGGTGTATGTTGAACCAAACCAACAATGAGTAGATTAACTTTCGGGTGTCGTAGTTAGAAGTACTTCCGGTGTATAAATTATGGAATCATCCTTTCTAAATCGAAATCTCATATGATTACTCATGTAGATCATGTTTAGGAGATACAAGTAACTGAATGATTGATAAATTATAAATATGATAGAGTGTGATTTGAAGCAGTAAATTAGGATAATTATACTTTGAATAATGACTTGAATGTGCTATGGTTGGTATTGAATTGGCTGGATTAATGATTGTTTTTCATATTAATAGTGGCATTATGGCAAGTTAATTATTGAAATAATCTTGATATGATGTTTCTTTCATTATGGTGGGTATGATAGAGAAAAAGACCCTGCACAGGGAAGAAATTGAAATAAAGATTGGTCGCAATACTGTCAGCATTACCGTTGCAGCGGGTATTATACCACTGCAGTGTGACCGCTGCAATATCGGTAATGCCGCTACAGTGGAGCCAAAACTAGTGAGCGGGCCAAGTCATAAGTCTTATAATATACTAAAGTAACTATTATTATTACTATTTGGATTCAATTTTTGATTCAGAATCATGCATGTGATCATACTTGTTGATGTAAATATATAACTCTTACTGTGTGTGTTTTATTATTGGTTGTGCTCTGACAAGCGTCTCGAGATTTAGAGGTGAGTTGGTATTGAATGATTATGTCACTGAGAACATGGATAATACGAAAAGAAATTCATTGATATGATGGTAAATGAGATACCTAGGGCCAAAGGTAAGGAACTCAGCTGAACAGGTTAGCATGATCAGACTCTGACTAAGGACTGGATACACGAGCGGCTCATGCCCAAGGTAAGTATCTGGGCGAGCGGTATGGGAGAGTACATAGACAGGTATGGCTAAAAGGCCATGCAGCTGGGTATACAAATATGGGTACACAGATAGGTATGATGAAGGTTTCACATGGCTGGGTGTACAATACATGTCTAGAGTCCCCTGTAGGTCATGACTAGAAAGGCGAGCATAAGACCCTCTGGCATATGTGTACAGTGATTTAACGGAGGTGTGTTCCCAGCATATCATCAATGGTATGATTGTGAGACAGAGATTTTTCGGGTATGGATTGATATATATACGGTTGTAGATACAGAAAGGTACAGGTATACAAGTGTGATATAGAATATACAGATATGATTTGCGTTGAGGTAGGGGACATGTTGGATACCATAAATGGCTATACGGTTCAGGTATGATATCTTGTGATATTTTCATAATAATGAGACAGGTATCTGTATGTACTTTAATATTTGGAAAACTGACTTCCTTGGCAGGTGTTGATGACTTTTGTCTGTACTTGAATTAGTTAACCGCATTTTGCGAATTGAATGTGGCTTTAAATAGTTGGTGGGTTAAGGAAGATGGTATAACAGGTTTAAACGAAGATAATGAGTTGTCAGGGATATAAGTAGATTTATTTATCGTATGTACCTCATTAGGAAAATTGGAAATTCATATGCATAATTAAGTAGGTAATAAATAATAATGGACTAACTTAGTCGACCATAGGGAGGTGGTAAAAGATGTAGATGTGTTATAAAATTATATGGTGGGATAGAATAGAATTGAACTAGGAAAAATTGACTACTGACTGATCAGAATAGCGCTACAGCGGGTATGTAACCGCGATAGCGGAACCACTATGGCGGTCTAAGTAAGCGTTGCAGCGGAATAACAAGGAGGCTGATTAGTGAGACGATGGTGGCTAGAAATTGTAGGGAAATTTTACGAATCTTAATGAAACTTAAGAAAAGAGAGTGTAGTTATTGAATGTTGAGTAGTGATAGTAGTGGAATATTTATTGAATTTAATGACGTTGAATGTATGTTGATTATTATAATGTTGTGTTAACTAACCTTAGTCAATCGATGATGCCTACTGGTAGGTGTGGTGTACTGATACTATCTTGCTACACCTTTCTGGTGTAGGTTGCAGCAGGTTTGAAGTTCCTTGATTGGCGTGGAGTACTCAGCACCAGCTTTTATGTTATTTTTCTCAGATGAAGCTAGGTCTTTTTGTTTGTCAAGTATTCAACTAAAACTCTTATACCTATCTAGATTAGATCTTGGGAGAGTCATGTTTGGGGAAATTTTGTATTTGTTTTGAGATTATCATTGATTGGTGAGAACTAAAGGAAATTTTTGTATATTAATTATAATGTTTTGTAAGGGTTCTCTTATTGAATAGAGTCGATGTAGGTGCCCGCACAGCCTATTCATTTGGATCATGATAAGTTGGTATCAGTGCTTCTAGGTTACCAGTCTACAAGTACAAGAGAAATATCTAGTAGACTCCTACGGATTGTGTGTAGACATCCACATCTAATCTTCCAGAATCTATAAGGCATTTAGGAAGTTACACTTATTTCTTTTCCATCGTGTTGTCCTATTATGTCGATCAAGCGAGTTGAGTCCAAATGGTATTTGGAAGATTTCAATTGATATCTTGACAGGTCTAATTGGTATCTGCCTAAGTTTGATTAGTAAAATCCCGCACTAATACTGGTGGGTGGGACTAACTTGAGTTTACCAGAGAGATGAAAGAATCCTTAAAATACATTTGTTTTTCTTAGCGAGTTTCGCTGCAGCGAAGGTTGTCTCGCTGCAACGGACTCGCTATAGCAAAAGAGGTACCGCTGTCACGGATCTGTTGTTGAGGTAGGACCATTGCTGTAGCGGACGTGGACAGGCAGAATGCTGGATTCCAGAATTTTAATATTCCCTGCTACGAACATCAGACAACAAATAGAACCTAGTGAAACCGGGCAAGAAATACGAATATAGGTAAACCACTATGATATTATAAGGGCGCCAAAACAAGGCCAATGTCCAGGATGCCATACAAGCAACCGTATACCAAGATAGAACCAGTATTATCATTCAACAAAAACTAGAAAAGGTAGAAAAATAAGATTGTCTTAGAAGCCCCCAAACGGGGGCTACAGGTCGCCTGGGTGGCCTTTCCTTGGGAGCTAGGATCTTCAGGATCTTCTTGATCTCTTTCCACATACGGACAAACAGCTTATCCCGATAGCACAGTCTCCTCCTCTCCTGCTCCAAGTCCTTTCAAAGCTCAACATGGGTCTAGGCTAGAGAAGCAATCCCCCCTGCATCTCTTCTGGATTGGCAGCTGCTGCATCGGAGGGTCGGCTAGTAGAAGGCCTACTGGGGGAAGGAGATCAGGGCAACCCTCCAAGGAGTTCTCGCATAGATGCCATCTTGACCTCTATCCTATCGAATGGCCCCATGGGCCTAGAAGTGTTGTTCCCATCGTCACCTTCAGCTAAGGCAGACTTCCTCTTCTTCCTTCCCCTTCAGCCATAGAGGGTCAAAAAGCCTCTCACAGCCCGTGATGAAGTCCCTAGACTCTTGATGCACCCTAGCTCGTTTGCAGAGCCTAGTAATAAGAGAAGGGAAAGGAACGCGATACTATGTCACACTAGAGGACGGGCAGATCCTCCGAGACACTAGATTGGGCCACCTCCTAGCCTCCACAGTAAAATGGAAACTCTAGATAGTCATCCTGGTAATGCCCCAATTGGTTGCAGCCCTCCGTTCCTCCACTACCAAGGTATTCACCAACCACTGCCCATTTTCGTCCACATCTCAAGCTTTCAGCTCCTCCTCTGGGGGGTTGGGAAGAACCAATGCCTCTTTAATAGCAGTCGGGGTGAGAAGAATTTGCCTACCCCTAACATAGGCCATCGGATCCCTGTGGTTCCATACCACGGTTGAAAGGTTGGCATAGAACTCCTAAACCCAAGACTAAGAGACTCGACCCGAGTCCTCCACTAACAAGCCCTAGCCTATCTCCTGTAGGAGGACATAAAACTCGGGAGACTTCTCCTCTACATCCTGCATGAAGAACCCCCTCTAATGTAACAAATCCTTAGCATCCTGCTCATTGTGTCGGAATTGATACAGATCATACACAAAACAAATATAGTCTTCAATATGGATGTTGCTGCTAGAGGAAGTCATAGTAACAAACCTGCACTAATAATGAGCATTAGAAAAGAAAAGGAAGGACTAAGAAAAAAGAGAGATAGAGGAAATAGGATTTAAAATGTAGTCACTACCTAGGTGAACTGCTGCAGCGATCACTAGTCCGCCATAGCGAGTTCGGCATAGCGGTAGAAGGACCGTTGTAATAGTACTGCTATAGTGGACATCATCTTCCCCAGAACTTCATACTCCATCAATGGAGGTTGAAATTTCAAACTCTGTATCTCTTCAAATTAATTATAGATCGAGAAAGGGGAAAACTTGCCCAAGCCCTAATAACCAATTTCCACCCTGATAAGGCACGGATTCAATCCCAAAAACTTCAAGGAAGTCCAACTATAGACCTACCCCAAACCCCCTCATTTTTGACCCACAACCCCACAAAATTGATTATAAACACGTGAAACATAGTACAGAGTAATTGAAAACGTAAATACAAGCAGCATGCTACGACAATCTAGTCATGAATCAAAAAGAAGAAAACCTACCTATCACCCTATAATTACCCGTAAACAAGAGCAATAGGAAATATACATCTACCATTCACTAACAAATGAAGTAAAAAAGCCATGACGATGAGGATTACCTGATAAATCGGGAAAAATCGCCGAGAGAGTTGAGAGGATTTGCACAAAATAGAAGTGAAAAAGTTGAAGAATGAAATTTCAACTTTCTAATTTGCCTTTAACTGAATCCTTAGTCCACTTCAAAAGGTTATTTTTCCACTGCGGTGGAACCGCTTTAGCCTGAAACCCACTCGCTACAGCGGATGGTTAAAAATAGTGACGGTTGGGATTCCACAGCAAGATCCTGCCATTTCAAAATGACATGTCATAACCCGAATATAGGCAATGGGACAAGGAGACCCGAGAGACTCCAAGTCGACCCATGGAATGAACATACATCTAACTCAATCAATAAAAGCGGAAAATTTATCATAATAAATATAGTGGAAGTCTAAACAAAACATAACATCAGAACTGGAATTTACATCATACATGACAAGTTGGTTACTACACAAAGTCTGAAAGCCTCTAACATATCTGATGGGTTGATGGGACAACACCCCCAACTAACCCAACAAGTCTGAAAATGAAGAGAAACATAACAACCACGGATACTGAATGTCCTCGCAGGATGAAGACTCACCGATGAAAGCTGAAAGCAGGGGCTAAGGATGTTGCTGAGAAAGATCCTTTGGACCTGTATCATGATACGATACAGCATAGAGTATACGGTTAGTACGTGGAATGTACCAAGTATGCATGGTAAGTAAAACGGAAAATACATAAAAGTTCATAAGAGTAGGACAACATGATTGTAACATAAATATCATAAGGCTCGAGGTTTTCAAAACATTCGTAAATCATTCATAATCATAATCATAAGAGAAAATTTTATTAAAAATGACTTGAGCCAAAGTATATAATCATAACCATACATAAATCATGAGAAACAGTGGGAGATTCTTATAACCGACATACCCCATATGAGCACACATGGAGCCTAACCAGTAAACCCCTAGTCGGGAGGGTGTTCGTACCTTGCCAAGGGTAGAACCATGAAAATAGGCGTGATATCACTCATGAAAGTCCCATTTGGGCAAAAAGGACAGTCACAAAGGAGGTCCCATCATGGCTACGTTGGTGCGTAGTTCGGAGATTCGGGGTATGCTTGGACTCCGGGTCTACTCGGTGTTAAATACTACTCCAAAACATACATAGTGCTCATAGGATAATATACATGAGATTCATAGGCTAGTTTAAAATCATGATAACCATAAGCATGCTTGACATGTGATCTTGGGCAAATTTATGCCCAAGTGATACTCAAAGGTGTCATTTTAGCCTTGTTTAGCTACCAATGTTTATACATTCTCATGTAATTGGTAATAAAATGTGTATTTATACTAACCAACATGATTAGCATTGTTTTGCAGGTAAAATGTAATTTCGGGAAGCTAAAATGCATGTTGGAAGAGATCGGGGTTGGACTCAGATGTGAGCAAGGGACAAGGCATTGTAAAGCACAAAATAAAGGGGCTCCGCGATGGAGCCGTGTCACGATGCCATCGCGGAGGCCTTTTGCCTGGAGAGGGAATTTTTAGCCTATTTCTAGTGAGGGTTCGCGATGGGTCTGTGGCACAGTGGCCTGGCTCCGCGTTGCACGCCGTGCCACGTTGGGCCTTATTCCCTGGACCCCCAGTTTCCAGTGAGGGTCCGTGTTGGTGGCGTGTCACGGAGGCAGTGCTCCGCGATGCACTCCGTGACACGTTGCTTGTTATTCCGGGAAAAATTTCCACTAGTGTAAATAGAACACTTAGGTTCATTTTTCAATATTCTGACTTGGTGGAGCAAGAACGTGGGTTACAGGCAGTTGAGGGGACGAAATTATTAGGGTTTTTCTCTCTTTCCTTCTCCTTGAATTCAATTGCTTGTATGTTTAACACTCATTTAACGATGTTTAATCCACAAATGAGTGGATAATTCCTCTTCTTGCTGAGGTTAAGAACACTTGTAATGAAATGTGATTATTGATTCTTTGGTTTTTCATCTTTTCTTCCATGGTTGTTCTATTGATTCTTGTTCTTACTGCATTAATATGTGGCCTACGTTAATGTATATCTAAAAAGTCCGGTTTCACTCGAGAGAGCAAGAAATTGGAAAGTTGTGAATTAATAGGATATGATCCTTTCTTAGTTTGGGAAAATTGAGAATTGATTTACCTTCAGGATAGAAATATACCTGAAAGTCGTATTAGTCAATTCAGGAACCGGGTTTGTATGGCTAGAACATGAATTTTTGTTTAATCACAGAAATGTAGGTGGACGGTTCATGATTCTTAAGTTTGGTTAAATACGAGAGTTTTAATCCATTGGCATTAGTTCTTGACTAGCAGCCGGAGGAAAGGTTAACCAAATTATATCGATAATTAATTTCTTTACATGTTCGTTTAACCTCAGCATGCTCACATTCATAGTTCAGACTCACATTAGATAATTGTTTTAGACTTAGCATAATTATTCGAAATCAAAATATCAAACTCTTGGTTACACTGTTGTCTGCATTTTTAGAATTGAAATATAGTACACTTGAGCAGATTGCACTTCATCCCAATCCCTGTGGGATCGATACTTGGCTTACTTAAGCCACTTTACTACTTGTTCGACCTCACGTGCACTTGCGTGTAGTTTTGTACCCAACCAAGACAAACCGAACAAGTTTTTGGCACCATTGCCGGGGACTGGCAATTGGTGAATTTGTCTTAAGTGTTAATTTACTATATTTTTATTTTATTAGTGTTGAAAACTTGGTCTTAGCCTGTATTTTGCAGATTTAATCTCTGTTGAACATGGAAAGAGACAAGGAGCTGGTGGACTCGTATTTGGAGCCAGAAAGATTATTTCATCGTCAGCGGAGAGAATCTCTAGAAAGAAAGTTGCAGTTGCTCAGACAGACAATCATGGAGCAACAACAGAATCCACCGGTAGTACGGGCAATGTTAGTGCCCGAAGAAGTAGCAGCTCGGCCGGTTCGTGAGGTGGCAATCCCACATGCTAATAATGTCACATCTAGCAATCGCAAACCTGAGCCAGGAGGGAGGTTCGAACTTAAGCAGAACATGGTGCAATTGCTGCACACTAGCGGGCAGTTTACAGGTCTCCCTCATGATGATCCACAGCAGCATCTCCAAAATATTTTGGAGATAAGTGACACTTATATCCCCGCTGGAGTGTCATCAGATTACATCCGGCTTACATTGTTCCCATTTTCACTATTGGGAGAAGCCAAGAGGTGGTTGAAAGCTGAGCCACCTAATTCTATTTCTGCGTGGGATGATCTTGCAAGGAAGTTCTTGATACGATTTTTTCCCTCTGGTAAAACAGCAAGACTTAGAAGTCAAATTCTAAGTTTCAAACAGAGAGAGGGAGAGAATCTATATCAGGCTTGGGAGAGATTCAAGTCCATGTTGCGGGATTGTCCTCATCATCATCAATCCAACGATGTGTTGGTGCATACTTTTATAAAGGGTTTGGAACCCCATACAAAAATATTGCTAGACTCAGCAGCTGGGGGACAAGCGCTGGAGAAAACTTATGAGGAGTTGTATACCTTGTTGAACCGTATTTCGCAGGGCAATCCGGAATGGAATGCTGATTCGTCAAGAGGAGGGACAAGGAAAGTAGCAAGAGTTCTAGAAGTGGATGGGTTTACAGCTATTGCTGCACAGATATCTGCTTCACAGAATCAACTCAACACCCACTTCAGTAACATGACAATGAACCAGCCTCAAGCCCCAGTTAATTCAGTGCAGCAGATTTGGTGTGAAGTGTGTGGGAGCAGTGAGCACTCAGCTGAGTGTTGTGGAGCAAATCCTGACTCGGTGAACTTTGTGGGAAATATACAAAGGAACAACCACCAATAGTATGGCAACAACTACAATTCCAATTGGAGGAATCACCCGAATTTCTCCTGGGGTAGCAACAACCATCAGGGGAAGAGTTCGAGTCAGGGTGTGCAAAGGAACCAAGGAGGGCAGCAGAATTATCAAGCACAATTCAGAAACAACAATGCACCTCCTCCACCACCATCACCCTGCATTGAGGAGATGTTCAAGACTATGATACCTAATCAAGCTCAATTGCAAGCTGACTATGTGAAATTGGCAGCCGAGGTGAAAAACAACCAGTAAGCTACCAAGGCACTTGAATATCAATTTGGGCAATTTGTTGGAGCCCAAAACACCAGACCTAGAGGAGGACTTCCGAGCGACACAGATCCCAACCCCAAGCAGGTGAATGCGGTGACCACAAGGAGTGGTTTGCAGCTGAAAGAGGTGGAACCAGAAATACCACCTCAACAATCGGGAGCAGCAGAAGTTGAGAGGGAGCAAAGTGATGAGAGGGGGAAGACTAAGGAAGCGGAATCAGAAAGACCACCACCCCCGTTCCCTCAACGATTAAAGAAACACAAGGAGGAGGCGTGTTTCAAGAAATTCATGGAGGTGCTGAAACAGGTACATATTAACTTACCTCTTGTTGATGTTTTGCAGGGAGTGCCGAAATATGCCAAGTATATAAAGGACATCGTGGCAAACAAAAGTCGGTTGACTGAGTATGCTACGGTGGCTCTCACGGAGGAGTGCACTTCCCGGATACAAAACCGACTGCCCACAAAGCTCAAAGACCCTGGGAGCTTTACTATACAGATTACTATTAGGCAGAGTATCCGAGCTCGTGGATTGTGTGATTTGGGAGCAAGCATTAATTTGATGCCGTCATCGGTATTCAGAAAGTTGGGTCTAGGGAGTCCTAGACCCACAACAGTGATCTTGCAATTGGCAGATCGGTCCTTAGCCAGACCTGATGGCATTGTGGAGGATGTTCTGGTGCAAGTGGGCTCCCTGATCTTCCCGGTAGATTTCATCGTGCTGGATTTTGAACCAGACGCGGAAGTCCCATTTATTTTGGGACGTCCTTTCTTGGCGACCGGGAAAGCGCTGATTAATGTAGTTGTGGGGCAGCTAACAATGCGAGCACATGACAAGGTGGAAGTGTTCGATGTGTACAAGGCACCCAAGCTCCCGACTGTGTACGAAGAACTCTCGTTGATCAATGTGATTGATCAAGTCGATGATGAGTAGAGTAAGGATTCACGAGAGTTATTGGGAAAACCACCGGAACGGTGTAAGCACTACTGGGGGGAGGACAGTGGTCGAGAGAAATTATCCATCACCCTAGAGGACAACTGAGCTGAATGACGTCGAGCTGCGACGGTAAACCAGGCGCTGCACGGGAGGCAACCCGTGAAAATTTTTCTTTGTAAATTGTGAATAGATTTTTCTTTTTCTTTTTCTTGATTAACAACAAAATTTTTAGTTTTTATTTTTGTTTTTATTTTTATTTAGAGTGAAACCTATAATTCTAACCAATTTCTTGTAGTAGAATGAATTTCAGGTCGAACGGAGGGAAATTATGCAAGGAATCGCAAAGGAAAATTCGAGGTATGAAAATCAATAAAAAGTGGCAAAACAGTGAGCTAGGGCGATAGCTCCATGTCACGGAGGAGGGCCTCCGCGTTACCCTCCGTGACACGTTGAGGTATAAATCCAGAATTTAAAAAAATTCCAGAACACCCTCGCGACAGCTCCGTGTCACGGAGGCAGTGCTCCGCGATGCACTCCGTGACACGTTGTTGTGTATATCGTGACGGGTCACACCGGGTCGCCAGGTGACCCGCGTGATTTTTCCACTTTTAAACCCCAAATCCCCCTCAATTTTCATTATTTCTCACACACTCCGCGACCAAACTCCCTAAAACCCCTCCCCCTTCAACGTGACACGGAATAGGCCAAGAAATTCATTGAGTTTTCTTCAATTCTTCAATGTCAAGGTATGTTCTTCGATTCCATCTCATTTCTTATCGATTTTCTTCGATATTGAGCATGTGATGTGAGCTAAGTTTGCCCTAAGTAGAAATTAAGCGTGAATTCAATTTGAATTAGTGTTGATGGATGTTCGAAGTATCATTGTGATTGCTTGAACTCGTTAATTGCATAATTTAATCGAATTTTGTTGATACAATCATATCTAGGGCTTGTTTTTGAATTTAAAGTGGAAAAATGTAGTGAACTTGTGAAATTCATGCCGGGTTGTAAATGTTGAGTGAGATGAGTCGATGTGCTAATTGTTATGATGTTAAAAGACCAACGAATTCTCGGGTTAGGGGAATAGTGAAATTTGCAAGAATTGGGTGAGTTGTATAGGTTCGTGTAGATAAATTCTTGTTGTTTTCGTTTCTTTGTTTTTCCTTGCTAAGTGCGATGGAATAAAATGTTATCGAGGGTAATGATTGTGGTTAGCTGTACGAAGTCTGAGTAGTACATAGAATATATACCATCGAATTCTTCATATGCACGAAGCATGTTTGTATAGTTGGTTGTTTATTTGTGTAAATAAGCATGATCTTGCCGGAATGTTGTAATTTTGGCTAAGGACTAAGTGTGGGGTAGCTTAGCTTAACCCGACATTAGTCGAAATTAATATTCATTGGCTTAACATTAATCTTGGGTACTTTGGTTGATAGGTAAAATGGCAAGCAGGCAAGAAAAAGGGAAAGGCGCATCAACATCTGGCGCCGGAAGAAAGCGAATCAGACTGGGCACATCAGTCCCAGCATCACCAGCGGTTCCACGTGGCCAACGCCGCCAATACGGAACCAGGTGGGTGACAGAAGAGGGGAAGAAGTGGTATGCCAAGCACAAGGAGAGGGGCTACCATCAGACTTTGCCCTATTCACAGATGAACAGGGAAGCCAGGATATGGCTAAAGATCGTCTGTTCCTGCCTAATCCCGGGGGTACATATGACGGATGTAACCCGGGATCGTGTATGCCTGGTGTACGCCCTGATGAAAGGGCTGGAGATCAACGTGGGGGCGGTGATTATCTCCGCCATGAAGAGAGCCCGGTTGCATCAGGGGAACAGATACGGATTTGGTGGGCTACTCACCACCTTCCTGAGGGGCCTAGATGTTGAGGAAGAGGCCCTTGACTACATCCCGCAGATGGAGCGGCGGGCCTTAGATGTCACTAAAACTAAGGCTCCTAACACCACCCGCGGGCCAGTGCTTACACTAGGCGAGCGACATGCTCGTGATGATCAGTACATGGCTCGCATGTACGGGATGCAGATGCTCCAGCTGAGGATAGGCGGGAGGCCGGCAACGAAGGAGGAGCTATGGCAGCTCGAGCTAGACTACCCTTTCGGCGAAAATGCCAGGGCTCTATGCCGAGTGGGGCCAGCATTTGTAGAGCCCATGGATGATGATGTCCCCACAGATGAGGAGACACGTCGTGAGGACTCCGATGTGGAGTCCGATGATGACGACGGGGGTGATTCAGACATGGGAGATGAAGCAGCAGCACCTGATGAAGAAGTGGAGTACTTTGATTGATCAGGGAGTTCCACCACCCAATTTTTGTGCTATTTTAATTTTTTGTGAACACTGGGGACAGTGTTCGAGTTAAGTGTGGGGTGGGAGTAGTTAGGTGCTGGTTGTGTTGTTATGTATGTCCTAATCTGTTGTTGTGCCTGTGAACAAAATTTTCTAACCCTGTGATTTGTGATTGTAAGTTGCTGTTCTGTATTGTAAATATATGTGAAACTGTTGTGTGTTGCTGAATGTTGCTAGCTGAGTTTGTACATATATTTGTTTATCGAATTGATCGATATTTTTAAAATCGAAATAATCGATATTTTTAAAAAAAAATTCAATTCTTGGGTTTCTCGGTGTTTGTTTTCGGTTCTTTTACCGAGAATGGTCCTATTGAACCAAAGTCCTAGTTAATAACCGTTCCCTATGATGGATGGATGACGACCGTCTTAAGGGAAATGTAGTCATTAGGAGTAGATTTTTTTATTTATTTTCCAATTGTTTTTCTTTTGTGGGTTGCATCCCAAAACTTGTAGTTACTCTCTGGTTTCGAAATTCTAGTTGCGTGTTGTACGTGATATTTGAAATGCAAAGATGATTCATATGAAAGCATGCAACTTTGTAAATATGTTGAGATACCTAGGTCATAGAGTTCGATTCAGTGTGATTGAGGCTTAATGTTTGAATTCCTGTAATTAGCTGATTGAAGAGTCTGTGAATACATCTTGAATTGAGCATGTGCAATAAGTGTGAAGTGAGGTTTTGTTATTCCATGCTATTGTGAAGTGTCTAGAACTTGCCTGGTGTGTGTACAAAACGAAATGAAGGAGGTGTATTGTAGGAAAGGATGTAGGAATTTCTTTTTTTTTAACCAAAAGTTTCTATTTTTCATTATCGTACCCACCTTGATCGTATACCCTAGTCAGCCCGTTGAGCCTTTAGCCTATTATTTTTTTTCTTTTGTCAAAAAGTGTAAACTGAGCTTAATCCCTTCTTTTCATTAGCCGTAAAGTCGATCCAAAACTCTTAAGCGCTTAAGAAGAGAAAATAATTTTCCCAAAGTGTCAAAAGAGTGAGAATGGTGAAAAGAAAAGAAAAGCAGAGAGATGGACGGAAAGAAAAGGTTGAAGGTGCACTTGTTATAAATAAACTATAATGAAGGTGTATGAATAATCTTTGTTGTGGTGTCTAGTGTGCTTAATAAGATGGGTCAAACTAAAGAAAAAAAAACTTCAAGAATGGGAGGATGAAGAAAGAAACAATGTCCATGAGTTTGATGGGATGTGTTGAAAAGGCGCTTAAGAATGCTAGTAGCTATTATGGGCTAGCCCAATATTTACTAGTTTTGTAGCTTCCATTACAACCCGTTAAAGTCCTACGTGATCTTACATCACACTTCTTTATATTAGTGGAGTAGTTCACTAAAGGCAAGCTTATGGGTCATGACATGATGCATGTGAATTCTTTTGGGAGAGAGAGCGAAATTGTGTTTTTATGCCCCTGCTCGAAATTTTGTGAGTTCATATGATCAAAAAGGGGAAACTTCTCTTGTGTCGTGAGGGCACATGCTTGATGAAAGGTTAATTTTCGTGTCGTATGTCTTGATCAGCTAATTTGCATGAGTTTGCCAATATCGAGAGTCGATTCTTAAGTCTAGGAGGTCTTGATGTATTGAAGGTCATTGCATTGATAGGACTATGCATGTCTTCTTGATGATTTGTTGTATTGAATAATCGGTATGACCGTAACCTAAATTGTCGAACCAAAGTAGCGAGGGTGGGATGTAAATTTCATGAGGTGTAAGATTGTTGTTCGAGGACGAACAAGGATTTAAGTGTGGGGTAAGTGATCTTGGGCAAATTTATATGCCCAAGTGATACTCAAAGGTGTCATTTTAGCCTTGTTTAGCTATCAATGTTTATACATTCTCATGTAATTGGTAATAAAATGTGAATTTATACTAACCAACATGATTAGCATTATTTTGCAGGTAAAATGTAATTTCGGGAAGCTAAAATGCATGTTAGAAGAGATCAGGGTTGGACTCGAATGTGAGCAAGGGACAAGGCATTAGAAAGCACAAAATAAAGGGGCTCCGCGATGGAGCCGTGTCACGCTGCCATCGCGGAGGCCTTCTGCCTGGAGAGGAAATTTTCAGCCTATTTCCAGTGAGGATTCGCGATGGGTCCGTGGCACAGTGGCCTGGCTCCACGTTGCACGCCGTGCCACGTTGGGCCTTATTCCCTGGACCCCCAGTTTCCAGTGAGGGTCCGCGTCGGTGGCGTGTCACGGAGGCAGTGCTCCGCGATGCACTCCGTGACACGTTGCTTGTTATTCCGAGAAAAATTCCCACTAGTATAAATAGAACACTTAGGTTCATTTTTCAATATTCTGACTTGGTGGAGCAAGAACGTGGGTTACAGGCAGTTGAGGGGACGAAATTATCAGGGTTTTTCTCTCTTTCCTTCTCCTTAAATTCAATTGCTTGTATGTTTAACACTCATTTAACGATGTTTAATCCACAAATGAGTGGCTAATTCCTCTTCTTGCTGAGGTTAAGAACACTTGTAATGAAATGTGATTATTGATTCTTTGGTTTTTCATCTTTTCTTCCATGGTTGTTCTATTGATTCTTGTTCTTACTGCATTAATATGTGGCCTACGTTAATGTATATCTAAAAAGTCTGGTTTCACTCGAGAGAGCAAGAAATTGGAAAGTTGTGAATTAATAGGATATGATCCTTTCTTAGTTTGGGAAAATTGAGAATTGATTTACCTTCAGGATAGAAATATACCTGAAAGTCATATTAGTCAATTTAGGAACCGGGTTTGTATGGCTAGAACATGAATTTTCGTTTAATCACAGAAATGTAGGTGGACGGTTCATGATTCTTAAGTTGGGTTAAATATGAGAGTTTTAATCCATTGGCATTAGTTCTTGACTAGCAGCCGGAGGAAAGGTTAACCAAATTATATCGATAATTAATTTATTTACATGTTCGTTTAACCTCAGCATGCTCACATTCATAGTTCAGACTCACATTAGATTATTGTTTTAGACTTAGCATAATTATTAGAAATCAAAATATCAAACTCTTGGTTACACTGTTGTCTGCATTTTTAGAATTGAAATATAGTACACTTGAGTAGATTGCACTTCATCCCAGTCCCTGTGGGATCGATACTTGGCTTACTTAAGCCACTTTACTACTTGTTCGACCACGTGCACTTGCGTGTAGTTTTGTACCCAACCAAAACAAACCGAACAACATGCGTGAACTAGCCATGAAATAAGGCCCGTGAGTCAACTAAAATCATAAATCCATAAATCACGAAGTTCATGCATACCTGTAAAACATATATATACTTGATATCTCATAAATTCATGGTAAGTACTTGAGAGAAATCATATCATAAGTCATAAATCATAATGGGTTAATGAACATCAAAATCAAAATAGAATCATAACTTGAACATTCACAAAACATGCATAATTGGGCATAGTTTATAGGAATTTAAATCTAAGTAGCTATTAAATCTGCCCATGATTCATAAAACATGAATTTATATTTGGGAATGATTAGCCCATAGATATATCATAAGAATTTCATAAAAATTGGGATAAAACCCCATAGAATTTCATGGATTAGAGAGGACTTGGGCATGGGTGTGAAAAATTTCACCTATTCATAACCCCACATACTTGAGAGAATCTGATTCTACAACTTCTCTGATTGCCCAAGGAAGAATTGAGAAGAACTTGAAAGAAATTAAGCTTGATCACCTCTCTTGACTTCTAAACTTGAATGCATGAATAGGAATAGCTGAGGATTAACTTACCCCTCTTAAAACTCACTATTTATAGCTTAAAACGAAGTAGTTTAGGCCTTAGGATCATAGAAATTATGAAAAAGTCCTTAATAAACTCGTAGAGAAAAATAAACTATCAGTCCTAACGAGGGACTGGATGAGTCATCGTCCAAGGCCATGACTCATGGCCACCAACTATCATGTACATTGCCACAAACTCAACACTAGTCACCACGAGTCATACTGACCCATCCGTTGGGTACACTGCCCATTTTCCCTTTACTTCACCTCATCCTTGACCGCGACTAACCTAACGAGTCATGGTGTTGACCATGACTTGTAGTCCTGTACATGGTTACCCAAAAGCCAATGTCCCTTAACCACCAACCTTCACCCCACGAGTCATCCCACAACTCGTGGCCTACCCCACGGGTCACAGGACAACTCGTCTTGTGACTTGGTGCAAGAATTCTAAGTTTCTCCATTTCCACTCCCAGGTCTGATTTTAGGGCTTCTATGGTATTATAATATCTCCCCCTTGGGAACATTTATCCTAAAATATTGGAAAACATACAGAAAAGCAGAGAAATGTGATAATCATATTCAAATACTGATCATACATGTTGAAAACTGATGGAATGACTATCTTCGAACTTAACTACATGGCTGAACTGAATTGCCAAACTACATATACATCTATTTACATGAAAGAAACTGAGGTACATGAGTTGAACAAGAAAATGAATAGATTATTAAGGCAAAAATTGATACCGCAAGCTGAAACTGAGCCGGAAGGGAATAGATGTGAGTATCTAGCCATCATATCTGCTTCAGCTTCCCACGTAGCTCCCTCAACATGCTAATTCCTCCATAAAACTTTAATTGAAGCTACTTCTTTGTTCCTTAGCCTTCAAACCTGACAATCCAATATTTCTACCAGAACCTCTTCATAACTGAGGTTGTCCTTCACAACCACATTCTCCACCAGAATAACTAGAGTTGGATCACCCAAACACTTCTTTAGGAGCAATATATGGAAAACTGGATGGACTGAAGCTAATTCTGAGAGTAACTCCAACTCATAGGCCACCTTGCCAACACGTCTCACAATCCAGTAGGGGCCAACATAACGGGGACTGAGTTTCCCTTTCTTTTCGAATCTAATCACTCCCTACATAGGAGATACTTTTAGAAACACCCAATCATCAACTTCAAACTCGAGCTCTCTCCTCCTCACATCCGCATAGGACTTTTGGAGAATTTGAGCTATTTTCAACCTGTCCCCGTATGAGCTGAACTTTCTCCATGGCCTTATGGACTAAATCTGGTTGGATCATCAAAGCTTCACCAACTTCAAACCAACCAATAGGCGATCTACATTTTCGCCCATAGAAAGCCTCAAATGGAGCTATTTGGATACTGGAACCGTAGTTGCTGTTATACGCAAACTCAATGAGAGAAAAATGATCATCCCAACCACTCTTGAAGTCAATTACACACTCTCTCAACATGTCCTTGAGAGTCTGAATAGTCCGCTCCATCTGACCATCCATTTGCGGGTGAAATGTTGTGCTAAGTTTAACCTGAATACCAAGTCCCTTTTGAGACGATCTCTAAAACTAAGAGTTAAACTGAGTACCTCTATCTGATATGACGGACAATGGCACTCCATGAAATCGAACTAACTCCTGGATGTACAACTTAGCATAATCCTCCACTAAATTGGTAGGAAATGAGCTACTTTATTCAACCTATCCACCACCACCCAAATGGAATCGTACTGCCGACGATTGTGAGGCAACCCTGTGATGAAGTCCATATTGATCTCCTCCCACTTCCAAGTAGGAATACTGATATCATGAAGCACACCTCCCAATCTTTGATGCTCAACCTTCACCTGTTGACAATTGGGACACTTAGCCACCAACTCTGCTATGTCCTTCTTTATGTCATTCCACCAATACACTTCTCTTAGGTCACGGTACATCTTGGTGGCACCTGGATGTGTTGAATACCTGGAACCGTGAACCTCATGCAACATCTGATCTCTCAAACCACTAACATCTTAAACACACAAACGACCTTGATATTAAAGCACACCATTTTCCCCTTTGGAGAAAACCTCTACCTTCTGATTCTGGACGGTTTCCTTCAATTTTACCAAAATAGGGTCCTCTTTCTGTCTAGCTTTTACATCAATCACCAAGGATGATTCTGATCCATTCTGAATAATAACACTGCCATTGGTCGAGTCAACCAAATGAACTCCCAACCGTGCAAGTCGATGCACATCCTTCATCAGCTCTTTCCTCCCCTCATGTACCTAGGGCACACTCTCCATAGAGATCCTATTAAGTGCGTCTTCTACTACATTAGCCTTACTCGGATGGTAAAGGACACTCATATCATAATTCTTGAGTAGCTCCAACCACCTCATTTGGCGAAGATTTAGATCCTTTTGGGTAAACACATATTGTAGGCTTTTGTGGCCCATAAACACATCCATATGGACTCCATACAAGTAGTGTCTCCAAATTTTCAAGGAAAATACTATCGCCGCCAATTTGAGATCATGAATCGGGTAATTCCTTTCATGAACCTTCAGCTGCCTAGAAGCATATGCTATAACTTTACCATGATGCATCAATACACAACCAAGTCTAATCCTAGAAGCATCAAAATACACCACAAACCCATTGGTACCCTCAGGCAGGGTTAACACCGGTGCTGAGGTGAGTCGAGTCTTCAACTCCTGAAAACTCCTGTCACAAGCATCCGACCATTGGAACTTCACTTTCTTTTGGGTCAGTTTGGTCAACGACATTGCAATAGATGAAAACCCCTCAATAAATCTCCGATAATAACCAGCTAAGACCAAGAATCTCCTGATATCCGAAGGATTCACCAGTCTAGGCCAATTCTTCACCGCTTCTATCTTTTGAGATTCCACCTTTATACCCTCACTTGACACCACATGGCCCAAAAATGCCACTGAGTTTAATCAAAACTTGCACTTGCTGAATATAGCATATAATTGACTATCTGCACCACCCTCAAATGAGCAGCATACTCCTCCTCACTCCGAGAGTATATTAGGATGTCATCGATAAATGCGATCCTGAACATATCCAAATATAGCTTGAACACCCTGTTCATCAAATCCATAAAAGCTGCAAGAGCATTCGTTAGTCCAAAAGACGTAACTAAAAACTTGTAATGACCATATCGAGCCCTGAAGGCTATCTTCAGGATGCCACTCTCCCGAACCCTGAGCTGATGGTATCAAGATCTGAGATCTATCTTCGAAAAAGTACTTAGCACCCTGAAGTTGGTCAAACAAATCATGAATTTTGGGGAGTGGATACCTATTCTTGATGGTGACCTTGTTCAATTGACGATAATCGATACACATACAAAGAGAACCATCTATCTTTCAGACAAAGAGAACTGGTGCATCCCATGGGGATTTGCTTGGTCTAATGAACCCTTTGTATAAAAGGTATTTCAAGTGCTCCTTCAACTCCTTTAACTCGGCTAGGGCTATCTTGTAAGGAGGAATAGATATAGGTTGCGTATCGGGAAGGAGGTCAATACTAAAATCAATCTCCCGCTTGCGAGAAATTGCCGATAGGTCATTTAGGAAGACTTCTGGATACTCACATACTACTGGAACGGACTGGATAGTCGAGGTCTCAGATGTATCGTCCTTAACCTAACTAGATGGTACACGCAACCCTTGGAGATCATCTTTCTGGCCTTAAGGTAGGAAATGCAATGACAGCTGAACTACCTTTCCACTCTAGAACTAGCTCACCTAAAAATCTAAACTCTACTGCCCGGGTTCTACAATTAACTGAGGCATAGCATGAAAACAACCAATCCATGTCGAGAATAACATCAAAATCGGTCATGGATGACTCTATTAAATCTGCTAAGGTGACTTTTGTCACACCCCGCCTTGGGGGGTATGACTGGCACCTGGTGCCCTACTAGGACCTGACCTGCTGGACTGTAAGCCTGGGCACATTTGGTGCCTGGCTGGCTCTAACTCATATTTCTGGAAACAAAGGGCTATATAACGGCTGTAAATACAGCCCCCGACCCATTGGCCTATAGCCTTCTGTACCTGTACTAGCAGCTGACCAGAAACATACTAATTGAGAGGAACCTATGCGGGCCGACAAGGCCACCATGCTGTCTAGTTATCTGCAACTCAATCATAACGCATGAAAAGAACTACGTGACCGGCAAGGTCACCACTACTGGCAAACTATGGCCCCACATGGCCATCATAAAAGGAAGAAAGACCAAAGGCAACTATACAACTGCACGGCCCCACACGACCGGCTCATCTGACCACAGGGAATATATACAGACTGCAAGCCTCTAGGAATGGTAATAGAACTGATCAGGACAGGGCCCCGACCTACCCGTACTATATAACAAAAGAACTGAAATACACCTCTGGAATACAATCTCCGGATGACAGGAGCTGAATACTCGTTCGCTGACAGGAATCACGTAGTGTCACCTGCTCGTCTATAAGTACCTGCAGGCAAGTAATGCAGCGCCCCACTGGGCGTCAGTACCACTGGTACTGAGTATGTAAAGCAATAACTGAAGCAAAATCTGAATACAATAATATAACTGAAGGAACTGAAGTAGAGAGAATAGACTAACTGTCTGATAATGTAAATCATACCTTCTCTCAATCTTTACTGGGAAGGATAAGAGTCATACCTGGAAACGTATCGTGCTACTGCTGATCTACTTGTATCTAACATAACATGGCATAACATGAAATAACATAACATAGCACACACAAACCTTACCCGTCCCCCATAAGCCGGGGGGTACAATCAACACAGAATCTATGCCCCTACCCCGGTCATCCCATCTCCTATAGTGGCTGTAAGCATCCTGCCGGTCCCTGAGTATGCACTTGGGCTCGCTGAGCCCCTGACTATAACTGTATCTGAGTCCGAAGGACTCTAAATCAACACCCCGGGCGTACCCGCTCGACGGGGGTGTATAAGGGCCGACCAAGGCACAATATGGGGAAACTGGCATCCCATCTTCGTCCCCTTGTGGGACGGCATATCACTCCGTAGAGCGACGTATCCTCGTCCTCTGGCGGACGAGTCGATACAGCTATTAACCCTGGGCGGTCAGGGATGCTAGGTAATCCAACCCCAATCAATACAATGGTCTCAACTAATCATGCTGTCTGTGTATCTCATAAGCTAAGACTATCAGGTGTAGGGTATCGTATAAATCACATACTGAGCCAATAATAGCAATCTGTACGTATCTGATACATGCTGAGACAGGTAAGTATAAATATGAATATAGTTCCCTGTGAAACTGTACTGGAGCAAACGCTGTACAAGCGGGTGTTTCTGCTGAAAGCTATGCTATTTACTGAGTTTCTGTATTAACATGGTTTCCTACTTCTAACATGCTTTCCAAACCTTATTTAGTTGCTATGCTATGTCTGAAATGCTTTACGGATACTATACTACTTCGCGAGACTTCAGCTAAACACAACCATATCTTAACAGGGCATATTCCATCACATACTGAATATACTAGCAATCTTAATCACTTACATTCGAATCTATATCATACGGATAGGTATCGTACACGTTACAGCCCAAAACTGCTCATATAGCACCAATATTCATAATAACACAATAATCAGCTTCTGAACATTCTACTGGTGTGTAAATTACCATACTGTCTCAATATTTCTTATCTTGCCGAAGAAACTAACTTTACATACCTTATCTCTGAGCTATTTGTCTGTCGGGCGGAACTCGGCCGGTACTTCAACTGTTTTCTCCCAACTGCATTCATAAACATATCAATTAACACAAAATACAACTTTATTTCAAAAGGCAACGTCACTTTCGATATAGTTTATAGCCTAAACTTAGGCTTATCGAAAGACGGCCAGAAACTCGCTATTTTTCAGCGGCTCAGAAGGGAGAAATATTCACTTCTGAGCTAGGAACACATAGACATTAATTTAGAGCAATTCCACTTACCTTAGCTCGGTGGCTCGACGATTCGTCGGCCGTATTTTACGAAACTGAATCCGTAGGAATGCCCTCTGCTGCTAAATACTTCGGTATCTGGGATTAATTTGAGTTTGGGCAGCGTTTGGCAGCGTAATCGGACGAAAATATATAATTTCCTTCGTTCCTTTCCTTTCCTCTACGTTGCCCTCTGTTTCTCTGGAAATTTTTTAAGGATATAATCATTTAAAACCGAAGTGGGGCTTTATATACTTGGGCCTGGACAAGGCCAACGTGTCACGGAGCCAATGCGGAGGCTCCTCCTCCGTGACACGCTGCCATCGCGGAGGGGCTCTGCCTCGGCTCCTTCCGCGATGGTTCGACAGGCTTCTCGTCCGATCTTTTCCCGGGCCTTTCTCGAACACGTATGGCCTTCAAATATGCTTAACCAACGTGGGAATAGGTCATCTAATTGCCGGGAATTCTACGGGGTGTAACATTCTCCCCCCCTTAAGAACATTCGTCCTCGAATGTATACTGCCATCTAGACGACTACTTAACTTACTTGTTTAGAAAAATTTTGGCAGAGTTTCCCCTGTAATATGGACTATACCAAGAACCTGAAATGCAGAAAAGTCCAATACAGGCACTGGGCGATCCACTGGATAATTAAATATCAATCTGTCTCACTTATACATACAGGACCATAAGATACTATATAGCAATAATACAGATATATCTGTCGCCTAAATGGGTGAGGATATTTGGTCCTCTTATATGCGAATCTGTTTGTCTAGGCTAGCTACTGGAACCTTTTTGTAGGCCAGCTTTTTCGTAACCTGGATATTCTGGACTGGGACTATTCTGGACGGGTCTCCTATGCATTCCCTCAGCATAGTTAGATAACAGACCGGATAAATGGGTTCTAATTCTAGAGGCAAATTCAATTAATGGTAACTGCTCATTTTGACTATTACTAAAATCTAGCACACACGCTCGCAACATGTCTTCGAGTGTCTGAATTGTGCGCTCAGCCTACTCATTTGTCTGAGGGTAGAACGCTGTGCTTAAATTAATCTACGTGCCCAAACCTTTCTGAAATGATTGCCAGAATCTAACTGTAAATTGTGCTCCTCTGTCTGAAATAACGGATACTGGTATTCCATATAATCTGACTATCTTTCTGATATACAACTCAGCATAATCTTCGGCCGAGAAAGTAGTTCTTACTGGCAAGAAATGAGTTGATTTTGTCAATCTGTCACTTATTACTCAAATAGAATCATTTTCGTGTCTGGTATGGGGTAATCCTGCCACAAAATCCATATTCACTGCTTCTCATTTCCAAAGAGGCAAAGCTATGTTCTAAATTAACCTGCCTGGTTTCTGATATTCTGCCTTCAACTGTTGGCAGTTAGGACACTGGGCTACCAGTAGTTCTCTTTAATGTCATGGTACCTCTTTGTCGTATCGGGATGAAGAGAATAGCGGGCGTAATGCGCCTCGCTCATAAACTGCTGACGATGCCCCAAAATATCTAGAGTGCAATGCGGCCTTTATATCGCCACACTTCATCCCCGGTTATCTGAAAATATGTCATCTCTCCTTACTGATTCTTATGTTTAAAATGAACCTGGCTAGAGTTCCTATACTGCCGTTCCTTTACTTCCACCACTAACGACAATGCTGCGACATTCTGTATTATCGTTCTGTTATCCGTTATTTCTGCTATGTGAACGGCTAGACCGGCTAACTAGTAAAATTCTCGGGTCTATTCCCGCTGTTCAAATGGCAAGTATGCCAACTCCTCATAGATCTACGGCTAAGGGCATCTACTACCGTATCAGCCCTTCCCGGGTGATACCAAATTCTCGCTTTTTAAGGCATAAACTACTGCAACTACCTCCAGGTCATGGGTAAGATAATTCTTTTCACGTCCCTTCAATTGCCTGAAAGCATAAACTGTTACTTTACCATGCTGCACCAACCCTCTGTAACACTGGAGTTGATGTTAACCTGGCTTTTAACTCTTGGAGGTTCTGCTCACACACCTCAGTCTACTGAAACTTTGCTGCCTTCTGTGTCAATTTAGTCAAAGGTGTTGCTAAGGTGGAAAAATCCTTCCACAGACCCTCTGCAGTGCCCGGCTAACCGCAGGGACTGCGTACTTTGATCAGGGTGGTAGGTTTAGACTATGTCTTCACTGTTTCGATTTTTCTGGGTATCTATCTGTACACCAGCCTCCGACATAATGTGACCAAAAAGGCTACTAAACTCAACTAAGATTCATATTTTCAAAAGTTAACATATAACTGACAATCATACTGGTTTATTATACTGGAGAATCTGACAAGTAATCTACCGGTATAACTAAAGCTTTATCTGGCCTTCTGACCGCATGCTAAGGCTACTGGTTGCTAAGGTAATCTTGAACAACTATTTGCACACCATGTGCCCGCATCTGATCAGGGGGGTCCTGATATTGATCATGACCTCTAACGATCTGGCTGCATAACCTTAAGTAACTGAATAGTCGAATGACCCGAATGTGGCAGTAGTCTAGCAATGCTCTAACTGTCCTACTTGAGTACTTATAGTTCGTGCATAACCGCAAACTCGTGGGCATCTAACTGCTCTGTTATTTTGCTAAAACCACTGTAAGGCTGGACTTATTCAACTTACTCCCAGGCGATCAATCTCTGGACCTTCACGGGGAGTCTACTGATCCCCTGATCTTAATAAACACTGTGCTAGCAGGGTACTATCAATTTCTTATGCCTTGTGTGTATCCACTTGGATTTATACTGCTATCCTGGGGAATTCTCAGTCTTATGAGTTATTCTGTAAATACTGGCCTTCTGCTAGGGCTCTGTATCTAAATATCTTACAAAAACCAGCTGAAATACTAGTCTGTCACTGACTACTGATGTGGACCCTTCCCTGGGGTACCCACGGGTATTCTGACTGGGGCGGATGGCTGACTTATGGGGTGTTTCGCATAATAACTGCTAGGTTGGCTACGGCCGACTGTTGCCTATAAGGCTGGGAAAACGACGTATGACCACTTAACATGCTAGAACAATTCTGATATTGCTAACCTCTAAAATTTGCCTATTCGATCTCTAATCCTAGTTCCGGCACACGCACTACTGTTACCGATCTTCAGGGATGCCTCCCTGCTAATACAGGCGCCAGCTGGTCGATAGACCGTCTAACTGCGCCCTTATCATCTAGCCATCTGTCTTAGGTCAATAATTCTGGTAAGCTCCTAGAGCCTAGATCCGACAACAACACATGAATCTATCAACTTAATAACTGAGAACTGAGATAGTTTTTATGACTTCATACGTAACTCATACTTAATCCGCCCTCTCTCTTCTTCTTTTCTTTTTTTTTTAGTCCCCCAATGCAATTTGTATAGGCTTTCTATTACTAATCAGCATCTGTGATTGTAGCCCTTATAGGCAGCCACTCACAACCTATCTATTATCTGTATATCTATATATCGCTAGCTACGTACAATATGTACTGATTTCTGCGGTAGTTCATGATCTCTGACAGGTTCTGCTGAGTCTCACATCGTACATGATACATTGCTTCTACGGCCTAATACCATCTCTTGCCCTGACTTATCATTTCATTGCATTGTCACCCCATTCTGAAAGTAACAAACATAAACATTTTAGTTATCGTTTGCTGTTTGAAATTTGCCACTCTTGCGATGTGGGGTCGACGTTCGAATCCTGTAGCCTTACTAGGCATATACTGAGAGCCCATGACTATCTGCTGGGCCTTATCTCTAGGCAACACTAGATTAGAATTGTTGTATCGGTAACTTCTTAGCTTTTCCATAGCGGACATACTGCGGTATTCTGAACCGCAATCCTACTGTCAGCGCGAAGCTTAATCTTTAATACGATACTTTATCAATCCGGGGTAGTTCTAATTTCCCCACAAGATCTGACATTCCTGCTTCTCCCTCTCATCTTGCTTAAACTGAACTCTGGGGTTCAAGGTACCTGCCTTTCATTGCTAATGCGATTACTGATCAAGCCTCGGCCTATACTTCTTTGGGCGTATACTCAAGCCCATCTGATTCACATAACCTCTATATCTCTCGATGTCACAACTAAATCATAACTATAATCTTACAGGTATGTCTTGCTATCTATTAGAATATATGGCGGGCTTGGCCTTTTTCTGGCTCAAACTTGATTATTACTAAGCATTTTATTACTAATAGATCTTTCACCCCTGCTTCGAGCAAACTAAATAATCTTACTTTTTCTACTGGCTTACTGTCATAAGGGTCTGCCCAACTTACATAATCATAGGAGCTCTCTATATTTTCGAATACTTACCTGGTGGTCTGACCTTATCTGTAATCATAATCAGATCTTATATAACTAATAAGTAAATCAACTCATATGTACATTATACTTCTGACTCCCTATTCTGACGTTATCAACGTATACTAGGAATAATGCTAATAAAGGTATCACGCAGGGAGGTCTCTGATACCTCCTCCTTACTGCTGTAGTTATCATGTAACTGACTGATGCTCTCTTCCGTTGCTATTTCTGATCATCTTTCTGTGATAGGGTAATGCTGATCTGTCTTTGTATCTGTAACCAAAGAATACGGTGAGTTCTCTGGGACTCAACCCTATACTGTACCGCTCTAAAGCACGACTGACTGAGAAAGAAGGGTAACTATCATATCATGCCTCGCAGCCTCTTGCCTATAGTATGTGGTGCACAACACATCCATAGACAAGACTCTACTTAGCACGGCTTGCAGACTCCCTGAGATACGACCTGCTCTGATACCAAGTTTGTCACACCCCGCCTTGGGGGGTATGACTGGCACCTGGTGCCCTACTAGGACCTGACCTGCTGGACTGTAAGCCTGGGCACATCTGGTGCCTGGCTGGCTCTAACTCATATTTCTGGAAACAAAGGGCTATATAACAGCTGTAAATACATCCCCCGGCCCGTTGGCCTATAGCCTTCTGTACCTGTACTAGTAGCTGACCAGAAACATACTAATTCAGAGGAACCTATGCGGGCCGACAAGGCCACCATGCTGTCTAGTTATCTGCAACTCAATCATAACGCATGAAAAGAACTACGTGACCGGCAAGGTCACCACTACTGGCAAACTATGGCCCCACACGGCCATCATAAAAGGAAGAAAGACTAAAGGCAACTATACAACTGCACGGCCCCACACGACCCGTTCATCTGACCATAGGGAATATATACAGACTGCAAGCCTCTAGGAATGGTAATAGAACTGATCGGGACAGGGCCCTGACCTACCCGTACTATATAACAAAAGAACTGAAATACACCTCTGGAATTCAGTCTCCGGATGACAGGAGCTGAATACTCGATCGCTGACAGGAATCACGTAGTGTCACCTGCTCGTCTATAAGTACCTGCAGGCAAGTAATGCAGCGCCCCACCGGGCGTCAGTACCGCTGGTACTGAGTATGTAAAGCAATAACTGAAGCAAAATCTGAATACAATAATATAACTGAAGGAACTGAAGTAGAGAGAATAGACTAACTGTCTGATAATGTAAATCATACCTTCTCTCAATCTTTACTGGGAAGGATAAGAGTCATACCTGGAAACGTATCGTGCTACTGCTGATCTACTTGTATCTAACATAACATGGCATAACATGAAATAACATAACATAGCACACACAAACCTTACCCGGCCCCCATAAGCCGGGAGGTACAATCAACACAGAATCTATGCCCCTACCCCGGTCATCCCATCTCCTATAGTGGCTGTAAGCATCCTGCCGGTCCCTGAGTATGCACTTGGGCTCGCTGATCCCCTGACTATAACTGTATCTGAGTCCGAAGGACTCTAAATCAACACCCCGGGCGTACCCGCTCGACGGGGGTGTATAAGGGCCGACCAAGGCACAATATGGGGAAACTGGCATCCCATCTTCGTCCCCTTGCGGGATGGCATATCACTCCGTAGAGCGACGTATCCTCGTCCTCTGGCAGACGAGTCGATACAGCTATTAACCCTGGGCGGTCAGGGATGCTAGGTAATCCAACCCCAATCAATACAATGGTCTCAACTAATCATGCTGTCTGTGTATCTCATAATCTAAGACTATCAGGTGTAGGGTATCGTATAAATCACATACTGAGCCAATAATAGCAATCTGTACGTATCTGATACATGCTGAGACAGGTAAGTATAAATATGAATATAGTTCCCTGTCAAACTGTACTGGAGCAAAGGCTGTACAAGCGGGTGTTTCTGCTGAAAGCTATGCTATTTACTGAGTTTCTGTATTAACATGGTTTCCTACTTCTAACATGCTTTCCAAACCTTATTTAGTTGCTATGCTATGTCTGAAATGCTTTTACGGATACTATACTACTTCGCGAGACTTCAGCTAAACACAACCATATCTTAACAGGGCATATTCCATCACATACTGAATATACTAGCAATCTTAATCACTTACATTCGAATCTATATCATACGGATAGGTATCGTACACGTTACAGCCCAAAACTGCTCATATAGCACCAATATTCATAATAACACAATAATCAGCTTCTGAACATTCTACTGGTGTGTAAATTACCATACTGTCTCAATATTTCTTATCTTGCCGAAGAAACTAACTTTACATACCTTATCTCTGAGCTATTTGTCTGTCGGGCGGAACTCGGCCGGTACTTCAACTGTTTTCTCCCAACTGCATTCATAAACATATCAATTAACACAAAATACAACTTTATTTCAAAAGGCAACGTCACTTTCGATATAGTTTATAGCCTAAACTTAGGCTTATCGAAAGACGGCCAGAAACTCGCTATTTTTCAGCGGCTCAGAAGGGAGAAATATTCACTTCTGAGCTAGGAACACATAGACATTAATTTAGAGAAATTCCACTTACCTTAGCTCGGTGGCTCGACGATTCGTCGGCCGTATTTTACGAAACTGAATCCGTAGGAATGCCCTCTGCTGCTAAATACTTCGGTATCTGGGATTAATTTGAGTTTGGGCAGCGTTTGGCAGCGTAATCGGATGAAAATATATAATTTCCTTCGTTCCTTTCCTTTCCTCTACGTTGCCCTCTGTTTCTCTGGAAATTTTTTAAGGATATAATCATTTAAAACCGAAGTGGGGCTTTATATACTTGGGCCTGGACAAGGCCAACGTGTCACAGAGCCAATGCGGAGGCTCCTCCTCCGTGACACGCTGCCATCGCGGAGGGGCTCTGCCTCGGCTCCTTCCGCGATGGTTCGACAGGCTTCTCGTCCGATCTTTTCCCGGGCCTTTCTCCAACACGTATGGCCTTCAAATATGCTTAACCAACGTGGGAATAGGTCATCTAAGTGCCGGGAATTCTACGGGGTGTAACAACTTTCTAAAGGACTGTGACCGGACAATTTTTATACACCTGTCTCACTACAACTGAATCACCCGTTGGAGTAGAGACTAAGAAGGGTTCTGACAAGATTTCAGGACTGACTCTAAAACTGCCAACCACATAGAGCGTCACAAAAGACAAGGTAGTCCCTGAATCTAACAATGTATATACATCAACATGGAATACTCATAACATACCAGTGACTACATCCGAGGAAACCTCCTACTCCTGGAGGGATGCTAAGGCATAGAATCTATTTTGGTGTTATCTGACACCTGTACTAGTCGAAGCACCTTGCTGGAAGGGGTGTGCCACCGGAGATGCTGAACTAGTGGCTAGAGTACGGGCTCCACCATTTCCTGATCTGGCTAAAGGGAAATCTGAGCCTATGTATAGGTTTTCCACACTCAAAACAAGCGTCTGAACCAACTAGACACCTCCTTGGGTGGTTCTTGCCACACTTCGCACAGGCTGGAAAAGTGCGATCTTCTGATATGCTCCCCTGGCCCCTGGAGTTTGATGCTCTACCCCTCTAATCATGCTTGGGTCAGGACGGTACACTAGCTGATATGGTGCTGGGGCTAAAGATCTCTGGTGGTACTGCTGACAGTGCCCACTAGGCCTCAACTGGGAGAATGCGATGTTATCAGTCCTAGCCCTCTTGACCTTGCTCTTCCGCACACTCAGTTATACCGCCTCCATCTGCTGGGCATACAAGACTATATGAGAAAAGTCAATATCCTGGAGAAGCATCATGGTCGGTCATGTATTACTTCAAATGCCCAAAGATCAGAACTGGGAGTTGAAATAAAGAAAAATTGGAAATCTGGCATCAGGTCACAGAACGAGTCATTGTGTAACTCATGGTGAGGTTCAGGGTGTGATTTAAAATTTTGGATTTTGGAAGTCCCCACGGACCTGACCACGATTCATGGTCAGTCACCATGATTTATGGGATGAGTCGTGGTCAGTATATTGGAAATGGTTTGAAAAAGTGGCAGTGAAGGTGATGAGTGGTGACCACGAGTCGTGGTCACCAGTAACGACTTTTTGGGTTACCCGTGGCAAGCCCCATTTTAATTTTGGACAGTACACTCGATGACTTAAACCACGAGTCGTGGCCCTTGGTAACTAGTCATCCAGTCCCTCATGGGGACTGGCAGTCAGTTATTTTTTGCGAATTTAGTAATGGCTTTTCCATAATTCCTATAATCCTAAGGCCTAAAATATGTAATTTTAAGCTATGAATGATGAATTTTAAGAGGAGTAAGTTCATTTTAGGTCATTCTTACTCACGCATGCAAAGTTAGAGAGCTAGAGAGATGATCAAGTTCCTTTTCCTTCAAGTTTTCCTTCAATCTTTCTTTGGAAAATCAAGGAGTTGTAAAATCAGATATTCCCCAGGTATGTAGGGCAATTAATGGGTGATTTTGTTCACACCCATGCCCAATACCTCTCTAATTCATGAAAATCTATGAGTTGATTCTATGGGGTTTTAACCCAATGCCATGGGTATGATCTAAGTATATTTTAATTGATGAACTATGATTCATGAGAAAGTTTTATTATGTTTTCAATTACTAATCATGTTTACTATTTTTCCAAATTATGATGTCCATTCATGAAGGATTTATGAGAAGTTGAGATTTAGGATGTATGTTCAATTATAGTGAATTATTGATGAGAAAAGTATGTTTTCAAGCTACCCATATTTATGATCATGTTTCAAGTAAATCAAGTTATTTTCAAGCATGTTAAGTATTGGGAAAGCCCATATGTTCAAGTATGAATTATGATTCATGTTGATTAGCTTACCACATGGTTTTAGAGTCTAGACCCACTTATGTTCAGCTGTGGTATGGTTTGAGCCAAGGCTCCTCATGTATGATTTCAGATTTATTATGTATATGATTATTCATCTTCATCTCTAGATGATGGTCATCTTCATTGAAAAATGATGGAGAGCCTATACATGTTTTTTTGGGAGTAGTTTCTAGCACCGAGTAGGCTATGGGTCAGTCAACCCTAAGCCTCAAAACTATGAGCCAATGTAGGTATGTTCAGATTATTTGAGACCTCCTTTGCGAGCTCTCCCCTGCTCCAAGGGGCCTTCAGCTTAATATCGATATCATGGTAGCGTTTTTAGCCCTTATAAGGCTTTAGACGACTCTGCCCACTTGAGTGTAATAGTCAGGACCACGTAAGCTCTATCGTGGTAATGTCAGTTATATGACAAGTCTCCTATTGTTCCTCGTATTTTCAGTTATGCATGTTTATCATTCATGATATATGTTTGAAGCAGGTTTGACCCAATGTTCAGTCTTTACTTATGATATTTAGTTTTCAGCTTTGAATCATTCGACTCAGTTATGATATTCATTTATGATCAGATTATGATTTTCATCTATTGCGAAATCGTTGACTAAACTGATCCAGAAAAAGGTAAAGTTCCAATGGTCGGAGGCTTGTGAGAAAAGCTTCCAAGAATTGAAGACTCGACTCACCTCGGCACGGGTGTTTACCTTACCCGAGGGCATCGATAAGTTCATGGTGTATTGTGATGCTTCAAGGATTGGAATTGGATGTGTATTGATGCAGCATGGAAAATTTATAGCTTATACTTCTAGACAGCTGAAAGTTCATGAGAAGAACACCCGACTCATGATCTTGAATTGGCGATCGTAGTATTCGCCTTGAAGATATGGAGACACTATTTATACGGGGTCCACATAGATGTGTTCATGGATCATAAGAGTCTGCAATATGTGTTTACCCAGAAGGATCTAAATCTACGGCAAAGGAGGTGGTTGGAGCTACTTAAGGATTATGACATGAGCGTCCTTTACCATCGACACAAGGCTAATGTGGCAGCAGAAGCACTTAGTAGACTCTCTATGGGGAGTGTGTCCCATGTGGATGAGGGGAGAAAGGAGCTGGTGAAGGAGGTGCATCGACTTGCAAGGTTAGGAGTTCGGTTGGTTGACTCAACTGATGGTGGGGTAGTTATTCAAAATTGGTCAGAATCATCCTTGGTGACTGATGTAAAAGCTCGACAAGATGAGGACCCTATTTTAGCAAAGTTAAAGGAGGTCGTTCAGAATTAGAAGGTAGAGGTATTCTCCAAAGGGGGAGATGGTGTGCTTCAATACCAAGGTAGATTGTGCATTCTAGACGTTGATGATTTGAGAAATCGGATGTTGCATGAGGCTCACAGTTCCAGATATTCAATCCATCCAGGTGCCACCAAGATGTACCATGACTTAGGGAAGTCTATTGGTGGAACGACATGAAAAAGACATCACAAAATTTGTAGCTAAGTGCCCAAACTGTCAGCAAGTGAAGGTCGAGCATCAGAGACTCGGAGGTGTGCTTCAATATATTAGTATCCCTACTTGAAAGTGGGAAGAGATCAATATGGACTTCATTACAAGTTTGCCTCACACTCGTCGGTACTATGATTCCATTTGGGTTGTTGTAGACAAGTTAACTAAAGTCACCCATTTTCTACCGGTCAAAACCACAGATTCAACAGAGGATTATGCCAAACTATACATTTTGGAGTTAGTTAAATTGCATGGGGTGCCCTTGTCCATCATATCAGACAGAGGTACCCAATTTACCTCTCAGTTTTGGAGGTCGTTTCAAGAAGGACTTAGTACGTAGGTTAAGCTCAGTACAGCATTTCACCCACAAACGGATGGTCAAGCGGAATGGATAATTCAGACTCTCAAGGACATATTGAGGGAATGTGTGAATACTTCAAGGGTAGTTGGAATGACCATTTGCCTCTTATTGAGTTTGCGTACAATAACAACTACCATTCTAGTATTCAAATGGCTCCATTTGAGGCTCTCTATGGGCGGAGATGTAGATCACCTATTGGTTGGTTCGAAGTTGGTGAAGCTCTGATGTAGGACCAGATTCAGTCCATGAGGATATGGAGAAGGTTCAGCTCATACGGGACAGGTTGAAAATAGCTCAAAATTGGCAAAAATCCGATGCCGATTTGAGAAGAAGAGAACTTTAGTTCAAAGTGGACAATTGGGTGTTTCTGAAGGTGTCCCCCATGAAGGGAGTAATGAGGTTTGGAAAGAAAGGGAAACTCAGCCTCGTTATGTTGGTCCCTACTGGATTGTGAAACGGGTTGGTCGGGTGGTATATGAATTGGAGTTGCCCGTGCATCCTGTTTTCCATGTATCACTCTTAAAGAAGTGTTTAGGTGATCCAGCTCCAATTGTCGCAGTGGACAGTGTTGGGGTGAAAGACAGCCTTAGTTATAAAGAGGTTTTGGTAGAAATACTGTATCGTTAGGTTCGAAGGCTAAGAAATAAGGAAGTTGCTTCAATTAAAGTTTTATGGAGGAATCATCTTGTTGAGGAAGCTACATGCAAAGACGAAGTGAACGTGATGGCTAGATACCCACATTTATTCTCTACCAGCTCAATTCCAGCTTGACGTATCAATTTTTTGCCCTACTACTCTATTCAGTTTTCATGTTAAGTTCATGTGCACAAGTTTATTTTATGTTAAAGTAAATGTGTATGGTTTGTGAATTCAGTTCAGCCATGTAGTTCAGTTTGGAGGTAGTCATTTGTTGGTATTCAACTTAAATGATCAGTATTTGAATATGAGGATTGCTTAAATGATCAGTATTTGAATCGTTATGTGACCTGTAGGGTATACCATGATTCGTGACGAGACTCATGGTGAGGTTCAGGGTGTGAGTTGAAATTTTGGGTTTTGGAAGTGCCCACGGACCTGACCACGAGTTGTGTTCAGTCACCATGATTCGTGGGATCAGTCATGGTCAGTATATTATAAATGGTTTGGAAAAGTGGCAGTGAAGGTAACGAGTGGTGACCACGAGTCGTGGTCACCAGAAACAACTCGTTGGATTCCCCGTGGCAAGCCCCAGATGAATTTTGGACAGTGCACTCGACGACTTAAACCATGAGTCGTGGCCCTTGGTAATGAGTTGTCCAATCCCTCGTGGAGACTGGCAGTCAGTTATTTTATGTGAATTTAGTAAGGCTTTTATGTAATTTCTATGATCCTAAGGCCAAAACGATGTCGTTTTAAGCTATGATTGATGTGTTTTAAGTGGGGTAAGTTCATTTTAGGTCATTCTTACTCATGCATGCAAAGTTAGAGAGCTAGAGAGGTGATCAAGTTCCTTTTCCTTCAAGTTTTCCTTCAATTTTTCTTTAGGCAATCAAGGAGTTGTAAAATTAGATCTTCCCCAGGTATGTAGGGTTATGAATGGGTGATTTTATTCACACCCATGCCCAATCCCTCCCTAATTCATGAAAATTAGTGAGTTGTGTCACACCCCGCCTTAGGGGGTATGACTGGCACCTGGTGCCCTATTAGGACCTGAACTGCTAGACTGCTAAGCCTGGGCACATCTGGTGCTTGGCTGGCTCTAACTCACATTTCTGGAAACAAAGGGCTATATAACGGCTGTAAACACAGCCCCCAGCCCATTGGCCTATAGCCTCCTGTACCTGTACTAACAGCTGACCAGAAACATATCAATATAGGAAAACCTATGCGGGCCGATAAGGCCACCATTCTGTCTAGTTATCTATAACTTAACCATGAAGTACTGGATAGCTACGTGACCGGCAAGGTCACCACTACTGTCGAACTATGGCCCCACACGGCCAACATAAAGGAAATAAAAGTACTAACAGCTATACAACTGCACGGCCTCACACGACCGGCTCATCTGACCACAGGGTAATATATATACAGACTGCAAGCCTCTAGGAATAACCATAAAAATGATCGGGACAGGGCCTCGACCTACCCGTACTATACAACAAAAGAAAAAGAAATACACCTCTGGGATTCAGTCTCCGGATGACAGGAGCTGAATACTCGATCGCTGACAGGAATCACGTGGTATTGCCTGATCGTCTATGAGTACCTACAGGAAAGTAATGCAGCGCCCCACCGGGCGTCAGTACCGCTGGTACTGAGTATGTAAAACAATAACTGAAAGAAATATCTGAAAACAACAATATAACTGATGAGACTGAAGTAGGAAGGAATAAAATAACTGTCTGATAATGTAAGTCATACCTTCTCTTAATTATACTGGAAGGAGTAGGATTCATACCTGAGGATTCATCGTCCTACTGTCGATCTATTCGTATCTACTGTAACACGGCATAACATATCATAACATAACATAGCTCACACAAACCTTACCCGGCCCCCATAAGCCGGGGGGTACAACCAGCACAGAATCTATACCCCTACCCCGGTCATCCCATCTCCTATAATAGCTATAAGCATCCCGCCGGTCCCCTGGGTATGAACTTGGGCTCGCTGAGCCCCTGACTATAACTGCATCTGAGTCCGAAGGACTCCTGAATCAACACCCGGGCGTATCCGCTCGACAGGGGTGTGTAAGGGCCGACCAAGGCACAATATGGGGAAAACTGGCATCCCATCTTCGTCCCCTGTGGGACGGCATGCCACTCCATAGAGCGACATATCCTCGTCCTCTGGTGGACGAGTCGATACAGCTATTAACCCTGGGGCGGTCATGGATGCTAGGTAATCCAACCCCAAAACAATACAACGGTCTCAACTAGTAACACTATCTACACATCTCATATACCGAAGCTAATAGTGGTGAAGTATTTATACATACCATATACTAAACTAATAATAATAATATGTACATACTTAATACATGCTGAGACTGACAATAGTATACGTGTATAATATATAGTCTTTCTGCTGAAAGCCATGCTGTATGTTGAGTTTCTATAGTAACATGATTTAATATTCCTAACATGCTTTCTAAATTCATTTTAACTTATCATTCTACTTCTGAGATGTCTTACAGATATTACATTGCTTTACTAGGTTTCAACTGAATACAATGATATCCTAACATTCTGTGTCACATCACGTACTGAGCATGTTGTGCAGTTTCTAACACTTGTACTAGAATCTATATCGTGCTAGCAAGTTTCACGCAAGTTATAACTCGATGCTTCTAGTATCGTACCAACATTCGTAATAAACATAACACATGACTTCTGAACATTCTATTGGCCTTTAAATTATTGTACTGTACCGAGATTACTTAACTTGCCGAGGAAACTAACTTTACATACCTTATCCTCGAACTATCCGTCTGTCGGACGAGGCTCGGCCGGTACTTCAACTATTTTCTCCCAACTGCATTCATAAATATGTCAATTAATACTAAATACAACTTTATTTTAAAGAGCAACGTCACTTTCAATATAGTTTATAGCCTAAACTTAGGCTTATCGAAAGACGGTCAAAAACTCGCTATTTTTCAGAGGTCCAGAAGGGAGAAATATTCACTTCACAGCTAGGAACACATAGACACTAGTTTAGAGCAATTCCACTTACCTTAGCTCGGTAGCTCGACGATTCATCGGCCGTATTTCACGAAACTAAATCCGTAGGAATGCTCTCTGCTGCTAAATACCTCGGTATCTGAGGTTAATTTGAGTTTGGACAACGTTTAGCAGCGTAATCGGATGAAAATTATATTACCTCTTCGTTCCTATCCCTTCTCCTGCGTTTTCCTCTCTGTTTCTGGAATTTTTATAATTTAATTCCAAAATAAATCAAAGTGGGGCTTTATATACTTGGGCCTGGACAAGGCCAACGTGTCACGGAGCCAACGCGGAGGCCTCACCTCCGTGACACGCTGCCATCGCGGAGGGGCTCTGCCTCGGCTCCTTCCGCGATGGTTCGACAGGTTTCTCGTCAGATCTTTTCCCGGGCCTTTCTCTAGCACGTATGGCCTTCAAATATGCTTAACCAACGTGCGAATAGGTCATCTAGGTGCCGGGAATCCTACGGGGTATAACATTCTCCCCCCCTTAAGAACATTCGTCCTCGAATGTATACTGCTATCTAGAGGACTACTTAACTTACTTGTTTAGAAAAATTTCGGCAGAGTTGCCCCTGTAATATGGACTATAGCAAAAACCTGAAATGCAGAAGAGTCCAACATAGGTACTTCACGCAATATTTTATGATCCACTGGATAACTAAGTATTAATCTTTCTCATTCACACACATACAACTATAAGGTACTGCATAAGTAATAATACGGACATACCTGTCGCCTGACTAGGCCTGAAATAGGTAAGGGTATCTGGCTTTCATATCTTCTTCAGCTTCCCACGTCATTTCCTCTCGGTTCCTATTATGCCACAATACTTTGACAGACGCAACATCTTTAGTCCTCAACCTGCGAATCTGTCTGTCTATGAGAGCTATGGGAACCTCTTCATATGCTAACTCTTCTGTGACCTGGACATCCTGAACCGGAACTACTGTAGAAGGGTCCCCTACGAACTTCCTCAACATAGAGACATGGAATACTGGGTGAACAGATGCTAACTCCGGAGGCAAGTTCAATTCGTATGCAACTTGGCCTATTCTTCGCCGAATCTGATATGGCCCAATGAATCTCGGGCTAAGCTTGCCTTTCTTGCCAAATCTCATCACCCCTTTCATCGGAGACACTTTCAGATATACCCAGTCATTTACCGCAAATTCTAGATTTCTGCGCCGCATATCTGCATAGGACTTCTGGCGGCTTTGAGCAGTCAGTAAACGTTCTCGGATAAGCTTTATCTTTTCCTCTGACTGCCGAACAATGTCTGGGGCAACCAACGCTGATTCTCCCACTTCAAACCAGCCCACCGGCGATCTACATTTCTGCCCATATAATGCTTCAAAGGGCGCCATCTGGATAGCTGAATGATAACTGTTATTATAAGCAAATTCAATCAACGAAAGATGCTCATCCCAGCTACCCCCAAAATCTAGCAAACACGCTCGTGGTATATCTTCGAGCGTTTGGATAGTCCGCTCAGCTTGCCCGTCTGTCTGAGGGTGGAATGCTGTGCTCAAATTGATCTGCGTTCCCAAACCCCTCTGGAACGACTGCGAGAATCTAGCTGTAAATTGTGCTCCCCTATCTGAAATAATGGATACCGGCACTCCATCTAACTATTTCTCTGATATATAATTCGGCATAATCCTCAGCCGAGAAGGTAGCCCTCACTGGCAGGAAATGAGCTGATTTTGTCAGCCTGTCAACTATTACCCAAATGGAATCATTTCTACGTCTGGTACAGGGTAACCCTGTTACAAAGTCCATGTTTATCGTTTCCCATTTCCACGTAGGCACTGTCATATCTTGCGTCAAACCGCCCGGCTTCTGGTGCTCCGCTTTCACCTGCTGACAGTTAGAACATCTAGATACAAATTCAGCTATCTCAGCTTTCATACCTGGCCACCAGTAGATGTCTCTGATGTCATGGTACATTTTCGTCGCCCCTGGATGGAGGGAATAGCGAGCGTAATGTACCTCATGCATGATCCGCCCACAAAGCCCTGAAACATTCGGGACACAGAGGCGGCCCTTATAGCGCAACACATCACCCTCCGTCATTTGGAAATCTGACTCCTTACCTTTCTGAATTCTATCTCTGAGCTGGACTAAATCAGGGTCCTCATACTGTCGTTCTTTTACTTCTGTAACCAGTGATGACATAGCAGAATTCTGAATTACTGCTCTATTATTTTATGTTTCCATTACTCGAACGGCTAAACCAGCTAACTGATGAATTTCTTTGGCTAACTCCCGCTTCTCAAGTCGCAAATACGCCAAACTCCCCATTGATTACGGCTCAGGGCATCTACTACAACATTAGCTTTTCCCAGGTGATACAGAATGTTCACATCATAATCTTTTAACAGCTCCAACCAGCGGCACTGCCGTAGATTCAACTCTCTCTGAGTGAAGATGTACTGTAGGCTTTTATGATCTGTGTAAATATCAACATGGACGCCGTACAGGTAATGCCTCCACATCTTTAGGGCGTGGATTACTGCGGCCAATTCCAGGTCGTGGGTAGGGTAATTCTTTTCGTGTTTCCTCAGCTGTCTGGAAGCATATGCAATTACTCTACCATGCTGCATCAACACACAACCTAACCCGACACCTGACGCATCGCAATAGACTGAATAACCTTCTGTGCCTTCCGGCAATGCTAACACTGGGGTGGAGGTTAATCTGTCTTTCAGTTCCTGAAAGCTCAGCTCGCATGCCTCTGTCCATTGAAACTTTGCTGCTTTCTGTGTCAATTTGGTTAGAGGTGCCGCAATGGTCGAGAACCCTTCAACGAACCTCCTGTAATATCCTGCCAACCCCAGAAAGCTACGAACTTCAGTCGGAGTGGTAGGCCTAGGCCATGACTTAACTGCTTCTATTTTCTGCTTGTCGACTTGTATACCAGCGTCCGACACGATATGTCCTAAAAAGGCCACTGAGTTAAGCCAGAATTCACACTTAGAAAATTTAGCATATAATTGGCGGTCCCTTAGGATCTGGAGCACTGTCCGCAAATGAGTCCGGTGATCTGCTTCAGAGCGAGAATACACCAGAATGTCATCAATGAATACTATCACGAACAAGTCCAGGAAAGGTCTGAAAATACTGTTCATCAGGTCCATGAAGACTGCCGGGGCATTCGTTAACCCGAAGGACATAACTAGAAATTTAAAATGTCCATATCGGGTCCTGAACGCTGTCTTAGGAATATCTCTCTCACGTACTCAGACCTGGTGATATTCGGACCGCAAGTCAATCTTAGAAAACTATCTGGCTCCCTGCAACTGATCAAATAAGTCATCAATTTTGGGGAGCGGGTACTTGTTCTTTACTGTAACTTTGTTTAATTGCCGATAATCTATGCACATTGGGAGCAAGCCATCTTTCTTTCTCACAAATAAAACTGGCGCACCCCACGGTGAAGTACTCAGCCTGATGAAACCTTTATCCAATAAATCTTTCAACTGCTCTTTTAATTCTCTGAGTTCCGCAGGATCCATACGATAGGGAGGAATTCATATCGGCTGAGTGCCTGGTAACAGGTCAATTGCAAAATCTATCTCCCTTTTTGGGGGAATACCAGGTAACTCATCAGGAAACACATCAGGGAATTCATTCACTACCGGAACAGACGGGAGTGTCGGAGATCCTGCTTGGATATCCTGGACTCTGACCAGATGGTAAATACATCCCTTAGATATCAACTTTCTCGCCTGAAGGTAGGAAATAAACCTACCTTTTGGCGTAGCGGTGCTGCCCTTCCACTCCCGCACTGCTTCTCCTGGGAAGTGGAATCGGACCATCTTGGTCCAACATTCAACGTTAGCAAAACACGGTACTAACCAATCCATACCCATTATGGCATCGAAGTCAATCATTTCTAACTCGACCAGATCTACTGTAGTCTGACGGTCAGCAACCTCTACTGTACACCCGCGGTAGATTTGGCTAACTATGATAGAGTCACCGACGGGCGTGGATACTAAAAAGGGTTGCTGCAATAATTCTGGTGTAATGCTAAACTTTCGTGCCACAAATGGAGTAATGTAGGACAAAGTAGACCCTGGATCAATCAACACATAAGCAGAGTGTGAGCAGATAGTTAGCATACCTGTCACAACATCAGGCGACGCTTCTGAATCTTGCCTCCCTGGTAAGGCATATGTGCGGCTTGGACCCGCACCTGTACTGGAGGCCTCTGATCTGCCCCGACCCCTGCCTGCTGAAACTAAGGGCCTGTGCACAGTCGAGGATGCTATGGCTCGTGACCCTGCAGATTCCCTATCCTGTCTATCTCGGTCCTCTCGGCCTCTGGATGGGCAATCTTTCATCAAATGACCTTCTTGGCCACAATTATAACATGCAGTGGAGCCATATCTGCACGCTCCAGGATGGCGTCGACTGCATATAGGGAAAAGTGGTAGGGTATACCTACTCTGCTCCACCCTCCTCTGTAATGGTGAATCTATCATCTGCGAGCCTCTACCAGTCTCTGACTGCCCCCTGCGGCTGAATCTACCCCCCTGCGACTGTGGCAGAGGCGGGGGCCTGGGCGGCTTGTCTAATAATCGTGGCCTGGGTCCTCCCCGGGCCTCCCTTTGTAACTCAACTGGCCTGTCCCGGCGACGCTGCTCCTGATTGACCCTTCTGATCTCCCGATGTCGCTGTCTGATGCCCTCAATATTCTAGGCAAATGCCTGAACTCGAGCAATGTCCATGTCCTCTCGCAGTGTGGTCGTAATGCAAGTCTCAACATATTCTGGATTCAACCCCATAATAAAGCGGTGTACTCTGGATGCCATGGTATCAACAAAGGCTGGTGCATATCGAGCCAAAGAATCAAACCACAAGGAGTATTCCCGAACACTCATGGCCCCCTGCTCCAGATGCAGGAACTGGTCTACCCGAGCCTGTCGAATCTCCCGCGGCAAATAGTGATCCAGAAAAGCTCCTGAAAAGTTGAACCAGGTGGGAGGGGAAACATCTCTCCCTCGGGAGCTTTCCCAGCTTTCATACCATAACACGGCGATGTCCCGTAATCTAAATGCTGCCAACTCAACTGATTCTGTAGGCGTGGCATGCATAACCCTGAAGATTCTCTGCATTTGATCCAGAAAATCATGAGGGTCCTCTGTCCGGTCCATACCTGTAAACTGTGGGGGATTCAGAGCTAAGAACTCTCGGACCCTCGAACTATCGGGCCCTCCTGATGACTCCGCAACTATAGACGGCATTGGCTGACGCTGAGCAGCCATCATCTGTGCTAACATAACTACAGCACTCCTAACCTCCTGGTCGGAAGGTGTCGGTATAGGGACTGCTGAAGGTAGTGTTGCCCCAAGCAGCTCCTAATGTGGTGGAGACTGCTGAGAAGGCTGGGACGATGCCTCTGTAGTGCCCTCTGATCGGGCTATTTCTAAACGAGGGTGAGGCACCCTGCTGGTGCCTTCCCCTGCTGCAATATCTAAGCTCCGGCCTGTGATAGGATGTCACTGGTCTGACATTATCTGTAATCAAAGAATATAGTAAGCTTTTAGGGACTCAACCCTATATTGTACCGCTCTACAGCACGACTGAATAAGAATAAAAGACAACCATCCTATCATGCCTCGCAGCCTCCTACCCATAGTATGTGGTGCACAACACATCCATGGACAGGACTCTACCTAGCACGGCTTGCAGACTCCCTGGGATACGACCTGCTCTGATACCAAGTTTGTCATACCCCGCCTTGGGGGGTATGACTGGCACCTAGTGCCCTACTAGGACCTGAACTGCTAGACTGCTAAGCCTGGGCACATCTGGTGCCTGGCTGGCTCTAACTCACATTTCTGGAAACAAAGGGGTATATAACGGCTGTAAACACAGCCCCCGGCCCATTGGCCTATAGCCTCCTGTACCTGTACTAACAGCTGACCAGAAACATATCAATATAGGGAAACCTATGCAGGCCGACAAGGCCACCATGCTGTCTAGTTATCTTTAACTTAACCATGAAGTACTGGATAGCTACGTGACCGGCAAGGTCACCACTACTGTCGAACTATGGCCCCACACGGCCAACATAAAGGAAATAAAAGTACTAACAGCTATACAACTGCACGGCCTCACACGACCGGCTTATCTGACCACAGGGTAATATATATACAGACTGCAAGCCTCTAGGAATAACCATAAAAATGATCGGGACAGGGCCCCGACCTACCCGTACTATACAACAAAAGAAAAAGAAATACACCTCTGGGATTCAGTCTCCGGATGACAGGAGCTGAATACTCGATCGCTGACAGGAATCACGTGGTATCGCCTGCTCGTCTATGAGTACCTACAGGCAAGTAATGTAGCGCCCCACCGGGCGTCAGTACCACTGGTACTGAGTATCTAAAACAATAACTGAAAGAAATATCTGAAAACAATAATATAACTGATGAGACTGAAGTAAGAAGGAATAGATTAATTGTCTGATAATGTAAGCCATACCTTCTCTTAATTATACTGGAAGGAGTAGGAGTCATACCTGAGGATTCATCGTCCTACTGTCGATCTATTCGTATCTACTGTAACACGGCATAACATATCATAACATAACATAGCTCACACAAACCTTACCCGGCCCCCATAAGCCGGGGGGTACAACCAGCACAGAATCTATACCCCTACCCCCGTCATCCCATCTCCTATAATAGCTATAAGCATCCCGCCGGTCCCCTGGGTATGCACTTGGGCTCGCTGAGCCCCTGACTATAACTGCATCTGAGTCCGAAGGACTCCTGAATCAACACCCGGGCGTATCCGCTCGACAGGAGTGTGTAAGGGCCGACCAAGGCACAATATGGGGAAAATGGCATCCCATCTTCGTCCCCTGTGGGACGGCATGCCACTCCATAGAGCGACGTATCCTCGTCTTCTGGTGGACTAGTCGATACAGCTATTAACCCTGGGGCGGTCATGGATGCTAGGTAATCCAACCCCAAAACAATACAACGGTCTCAACTAGTAACACTATCTACACATCTCATATACCGAAGCTAATAGTGGTGAAGTATTTATACATACCATATACTGAACTAATAATAATAATATGTACATACTTAATACATGCTGAGACTGACAATAGTATACGTGTATAATATATAGTCTTTCTGCTGAAAGCCATGCTGTATGCTGAGTTTCTATAGTACCATGATTTAATATTCCTAACATGCTTTCTAAATTCATTTTAACTTATCATTCTACTTCTGAGATGTCTTACAGATATTACATTGCTTTACTAGGTTTCAACTGAATACAATGATATCCTAACATTCTGTGTCACATCACGTACTGAGCATGTTGTGCAGTTTCTAACACTTGTACTAGAATCTATATCGTGCTAGCAAGTTTCACGCAAGTTATAACTCGATGCTTCTAGTATCGTACCAACATTTGTAATAAACATAACACATGACTTCTGAACATTCTACTGGCCTTTAAATTATTGTATTGTACCGAGATTACTTAACTAGCCGAGGAAACTAACTTTACATACCTTATCCTCGAACTATCCGTCTGTCGGACGAGGCTCGGCCGGTACTTCAACTATTTTCTCCAACTGCATTCATAAATATGTCAATTAATACTAAATACAGCTTTATTTTAAAGAGCAACGTCACTTTCGATATAGTTTATAGCCTAAACTTAGGCTTATCGAAATACGGTCGAAAACTTGCTATTTTTTAGAGGTCCAGAAGGGAGAAATATTCACTTCACAGCTAGGAACACATAGACACTAGTTTAGAGCAATTCCACTTACCTTAGCTCGGTAGCTCGACGATTCATCGGCCGTATTTCACGAAACTAAATCCGTAGGAATGCTCTCTGCTGCTAAATACCTCAGTATCTGAGGTTAATTTGAGTTTGGACAATGTTTAGCAGCGTAATCGGACGAAAATTATATTACCTCTTCGTTCCTATCCCTTCTCCTGCGTTTTCCTCTCTGTTTCTGGAATTTTTATAATTTAATTCCAAAATAAACCGAAGTGGGGCTTTATATACTTGGGCCTGGACAAGGCCAACGTGTCACAGAGCCAACGCGGAGGCTTCACCTCCGTGACACGCTGCCATCGCGGAGGGGCTCTGCCTCAGCTCCTTCCGCGATGGTTCGACAGGTTTCTCGTCCGATCTTTTCCCGGGCCTTTCTCTAGCACGTATGGCCTTCAAATATGCTTAACCAACGTGCGAATAGGTCATCTAGGTGCCGGGAATCCTACGGGGTATAACAAGTTGTTTCTATGGGGTTTTAACCCAATGCATGAATTCTCTAAGTCAATGTCATGGGTATGATCTAAGTATGTTTTAATTGATGAATTATGATTCATGAGCAAATTTTATTATGTTTTCAACTACTAATCATGTTTACTAGTTTTCCAAATTATGATGCCCATTCATGAAGGATTTATGAGAAGTTGAGATTTAGGATGTATGTCCAATTATGGAGAATTATTGATGAGAAAAGCATGTTTTCAAGCTACCCATGTTTATGATCATGTTTTTAAATAAATCAAGTTATTTTCAAGCATGTTAAGTATTGGGCAAGCCCATATGTTCAAGTATGAATTATGATTCATGTTGATTAGCTTACCACATGATTTTGGAGTCTAGACTCCCAATTATGTTTAGTTGTGGTATGGTTTGAGCCAAGGCTCCTCATGCATGATTCAGATTTATTATGTTTATGATTATTCGGCTTCGTCTCTAGACGATGGTCAGCTTCATTGAAAAATGATGGAGAGCATATGCATGTTTTTTTGGGAGTAGTGTCTAGCACCGAGTAGGCTATGGGTCAGTCAACCCTAAGCCTCAGAACTACGAGCCAGCTTAGGTATGTTCAGATTACTTGGGACCTCCTTTGTGAGCTCTACCCTTGCCCCAAGGGGCCTTCAATTTGATATCGATATCATGGTAGCGTCTTTAGCCCTGACAAGGCTTTAGACAGTTCTGTCCATTTGAATGTAATAGTCTGGACCACGTAAGCTCTATAGTGGTAATGTTAGTTATATGACGAGTCTCCCATTGTTCCTCATGTTTTCAGTTATGCATGTTTATCATTCATGATATATGTTTGAAGCAGGTTTGACCCAATGTTCAGTCTTTACTTATGATATTTAGTTTTCATATTTGGGTGATTTGATTCAGTTATGATATTCATTTGTGATCAGATTATGAATTCAGAAATTAGCATGCAAGCCTTAGTCTCAGAATCTTATGTTGATTGCGATTTACATTATGCTCATTTAATAATTATATTTACTTAAGCAGTTGTACTTACCTTGCATACTCGATATATTCCACGTACTGACCGCATACTTTATGTTGTATCGTTTCATGATACAGGCTCTGATCTTCAGACCCAGCACAGTCATTAACCCGTTCCCGGAGTTAGCATCAGTCCCTATTGTTGAGTCATCATCTATAGAGGGCCCCTCTTCGTTTCAGTTATGATTGAGTATTTTTGCTTTTTAGCTTGAGCGAGTTAGTTGGGGTCCTGTCCCATCAACTCATCATGCTAAAAGGCTTTTCAAACCAAAAGAATGTAATTAGCTTCAGATTTGTGTGTATTTCTGATGTTATGCTTATTTCAGGCTTCTGATAAGTTTTTCATGTTGATCTATCGTTTTCATGATTGAGTTAGATGTATGTTTATTCCATGGATCGACATGGAGTCCCTCGAGGTTTCTTGTCCCGTGTCTTGAACATGTTTCGTGACAGGCAATCCCTGACCAAGGAGTCTGCTATCCCGTGTACGAACCTGCTCACATGGGCCCTCTGATCCGCCACCAACTCAGGTGCATACCTGGACAGACGTGTGAACTCCAATGCATACTCCTGAACCGTCATCTTTCCCTTCTTAAGATTCACAAACTCGTCCGCTTTCAGCTCCCTCATCTTCCGAGGGAAAAATCGATCAAGAAATGCGGCATGAAACTCATCCTAACTAACAAGGCCTGCTCCAACCGCCCTACTATCCTTCCACTGTTTGAACCAAATGTGCGCGATCCCTTTTAACTAATATGATGCCAAATCAGCACACTCCTCCCCAGTCAACCCCATAATCTGGGTGATCTTCAAAATTTCCTCAATGAACTTATGTGGATCCGTGTCCACCTTTGATCCAAGGAACTCTGGAGGGTTCATATTCATAAAGTCTTTAACTCTTGCCGCTGCCGCATTCCCGTTCTGAGGGACATGCGCCACCGCCTGCTGATTGACCTAGGCGGTCAGGCCTGGGCTAACATCTGGATGGCTGCCCTGTACTCTGCGTGGGCAACCGGATAGGGTATGTTCTCCACATGGACTGGTAGGGCCTATTGGTGCTCATCCCCATTGCCACCCTCGTGGCCATTTCCGTTTCCATTTCTGCTGCCGTTTACTCTGCGGGGAGGCATGATTCTACAAACGCGTATAGCACGACTTAGAAGAATAGAGAGACATTTTACCTCACGACATAGATCATGAAAGAAGGGAACGTTTCCTAAATGTCTCATAGCCTCTTCATCATAAGTGTGGCGCGCTTCGCACCCATGAAAAAGACTCTACTTAACGTGGCTTTCAGACACCCTAGGACACTTCAAAACCTATTGCTCTGATACCAAGTTTATCAAGACCCGAATATAGGCTCGGATCGAGAGACAGCACAAGGAGCCCCGAGAGACACCAAGTCGACCCATGGTATGAACATACATCTAACTCAATCAATAAAAGAGGAAGATTTATCATAATAAATATAGCGAAAGTCTAAACATAACATAACATCAGAAATGGAATTTACATCATACATGACAAGCTGGTTACTACTCAAAGTTTGAAAGCCTCTAACATATCTGATGGGTTGACGAGATAACACCCCCAACTAACCCGACAAGTTTGAAGCTGAAGAGACACATAATAACCACAGATACTAAATTTCCTCGGAGGATGAGGACTCACTGATGCTAGCTGGACAGGTCTGAGTGGGAAAGCAGAGGCTAAGGATGCTACTGAGAAAGATCCCTCAGACCTGTATCATGAGACAATAAAGCAGAGAATGTGGTCAGTACGTGGAATATACTGGTATGCAACATAAGTAAAATGGATAGTTAAAATACATAAAAGTTCATAAGAGTAGGACAACATAATCGTAACATAAATATAATAATTCAAGCATAAGGCTCAAGGTTTTCAAAATATTCGTAAATCATTCATAATCATAATTATAAGAGAAAAAGCTTTATTAAATATGACTTGAGTCAAATTATATAATCATAATCATTCATAAATCATGAGGAACAGTGGGAGATTTTTATAACCAACATACCCCATATGAGCACACATGGAGCCCGACCTATAAACCCTTAGTTAGGAGGGTGTTCGTACCTTTCCAAGGGTAGAACAATGAAAATAGGCATGATATCACTCATGAAAGGCCCATTTGCCCAAAAAGGACTATCACAAAGGAGATCCCATCATAGCTACATTGGCGCGTAATTTTGAGACTCGGAGTATGCGTGGATCCCGAGTCTTCTCGGTGTTAAATACTACTCCCAAAACATATATAGTTCTCATAGAATAATATACATGAGATTCATAGGCTAGTTTAAAATCATGATAATCATAAGCATGCTTGAAATATGTGAAATAGCCATAAAATAAGGCCCGTGAGTTGGCCAAAATCATAAATCCATAAATCATGAAGTTCATGCATACTTGTAAAACATGTATATACTTGATACCTCATATATCCATGGTAAGTCTTGAGAGAAATCATATCATAAGTCATCAATCATATTGGGTTAATAAACATCAAAATCAAAATAGAATCATAACTTGAACTTTCATAAAACATGTATAATTTGACATAGTTTGTAGAATTCAAATCTAAGTTTCTATAAAATATGCACATGATTCATAAAACATGAATTTATATATGAGAGGGATTAACCCATAGATAGATCATAAGGATTTCATAATAATTGAGAAGCACAGGGGAGACTCCCTAGTAACACAGGCACCTCCAGAGCCCACATTCAATCAAAGTCTCCTTTAAAAAATTGATAAAACCCCATAGAATTATCAATAGAACTTCATGGATTAGAGAGGAGTTGGGCATGAGTGTGAACAATTTCACCCATTCATAACCCTACATACCTGAGAGAATCTAATTCCACAACTTCTCTGATTGCTCAAGGAAGAATTGAAAAGAACTTGGAAGAAATTAAGCTTGATCACCTCTCTTGACTTCTAAACTTGCATGCATAAATATGAATAGCTTAGAATGAAGTTACCCCTATTAAAACTCACTATTCATAGTTTAAAACGACATAGTTTAGGCCTTAAGATCATAGAAACTACGGAAAATCGCTTAATAAACTCGCAGAGAAAACCAGACTGCTAGTCCCAACGAGGGACTGGACAAGTTGTCGTCCAAGGCCAAGACTCTGTTATACCCCGTAAGATTTCCGACACCTAGATGGCCTATTCGCATGTTGGTTAAGCATATTTGAAAGCCATACGTGCTAGAGAAAGGCCCGGGAAAGGATCGGACGGGTAGCCTGTCGAACCATCGCGGAAGGAGCCGAGGCAGAGCGCCTCCGCGATGGCAACGTGTCACGGAAGTGGAGCCTCCGCGTTGGCTCCCTGACACGTTGGGCCTATCCAGGACCAAGTATATAAAGCCCCACTTTGGTTTTAAATGAAATAATTCTTATATTTTCCAGTGAAAACAGAGAGAAAAACTAGAGAGGAGAAAGGGACGAAGGTTCCTTGATAATTTCCTTCTGATTACGCTGCCAAACGTTGTCTAAACTCACATTAACCTCAGGTACCTAGGTATTTAGCAGCAGGGAGCATTCCTACGGATTTAGTTTCGCGAAATACGACTGACGAATCGTCGTGCTACCGGGCTAAGGTAAGTGGAATTGCTCCAAACTAGTGTCTATGTGCTCCTAGCTGTGAAGTGAATACTTCTCCATTATGGACTTCTAAAAAATAGCAAGTTTTTGACCGTCTTTCGATAAGCCCAAGTTTAGGCTATATTACATCGAAAGTGACGCCGTCCTTCAGAATAGTGTTGTATTTAGTACTAATTGACGTGTTTATGAATGCAGTTGGGGAGATTTAGCTGGAATACTGACCAAGCCTGGACCGAGCCTCGTCCGACATTCGGATAACTCGAGGTTAAGGTATGTGAAGCTGTCCTTCGGCAAGTTAGTAAGCCTTAGCTTGGTAAATCACAGTAAACTCCGTACTTGTAACTCTCGGAGTTGAACGTTGAGAATTAAGTCAGTCTAATAGATTCTGAGTTGTGTTGTCATATCGAATTCAGTCCGAAAGTTAGTAAAGCATGCGCCAGAGGGCGAGTTAGCATTCCAGATTCAGTATAGCTTATTGTATGATTAGCAAGCATGTTGTAGAGTAAAAAGATGCAGATTTTCAGAATAAGGGCTAATAAAGTAAAATCAGATAGACAGATAGTTTTATGGCTACAGATTAGCCATTCAGACAGATAGTATCCCGGCTACAGATTAGCCAAGCAGCTAAATAAAGATTTCAGAATTAGTATAATCAGTAAAGAATCAGTTCAGTATAGAAACAGATCAGAATATGAAATCAGATTTCAGATAGTCTTTTTCAGTTATACATGCTTGCTATTTTATATGTGCTATTTGTTTGTTGAGACTTGATGTGGCCTGAGGGCACCTTATTGAGCATCCTCGCTGCCCCTGGGTTGGTAATCGTGTCGCCCACTGAGCGGGTGGGTTTTACGTCACTCTGAGAAGTGGCATGTCGTCCCCAGCTTGGACGAAGATGGGATGAAGCTTTCCCCATAGCAGTATGATCAGCATTACAGGTGCAGCTCCGGTTTCAGATAGCCCCGTTAAGTTTGTGTCCGGGGATCTAGACCCTATCTGTTACTATCTACACAGGAGTCCTCCGGACCCAGACACGGTTGCTTATATCGGAGGCTATGGACCGAGCCCGAGACCCAGGGGGCTGGTAGAGGAGCTCCGAAGTGAGCAGATGAGTGGAGAGACTTATCTTTGGCTAGTTTTGACCCAGGTAGGGGTATCTAGATTATTTGCTTGCTTGGCGCCATCCGGCTTATGGGGGTTGGTATTGGCTATTGCTTGCTAAATGTATATGTATTTATATGTTTTATATATATATATATATACTAGATTATAGACAGCAGGCCGTCGTGACTACAGACAAACTCCTGCCTATCAGTGCAGAAAGGTTTGATCTAGTTCCTATCAGCACTTCATATTGAGTTGTCTCCTGCTATTCAGAACTGCTAATTATGTATTTGTATTCAGTTGTATTATTTCAGTTGCTTTGCATACTCGGTACCAGTGGTACTGACGTCCGGTGGGGTGCTGCATTACTTGCCTGCAGGTACTCATAGACGAGGAGGCGATCCCTCGTAATCCTAGCCAGCGCAGAGTCATCAGCTCCTGTCATCCGAAGCTTGATATTTCAGAGGTTTATATCATTTCCTTTTGTTGTGCAGTATGGGTAGGACGGGGCCCTGTCCCGACCATCTTATCAGTATTCTTAGAGGCTTGCAGTCTGTATATATTTCCCTGTGGTAAGTTGAGCCGGTCATGTGAGGCCGTGCAGTTTGTTATAGCTGTTTAGCATTTCAGTTTATGTTGGCCGTGTGAGGCCTCTATTGACAGTAGTGGTGACCTTTCCGGTCACGTAGCTTTCCAATATTTCATTGTTGAGTTACAGATAACTAGACAGCATGGTGGCCTTGTCGGCCCGCATAGGCTTCCTTATATTGATATGTTTCTGGTTAGCTGTTAGTACAGGTACAGGTGGCTATAGGCCCAGTTGGCCGGAGGCTGTGTTTACAGTCGTTATATAGCCCTTTGTTTCCAGAAATCTGAGTTAGAGCCAGCCAGGCACCATATGTGCTCAGGCTCAGTAGTCTAGCAGTCCAGGTCCTAGTAGGGCACCAGGTGCCAGTTATACCCCCTAAGGCGGGGCGTGACAAACTTGGTATCAGCGCAGGTCGTGTCCCAGGGAGTCTGCAAGCCGTGCTAAGTAGAGTCTTGTCTATGGATGTGTTGTGCACCACATACTATAGGCAGGAGGCTGCGTGGCATGATAGGATGGTTACTCTTCTTTCATACTCAGTCGTGCCATAGCACAGTACAGTATAGGGTCGAGTTCCTAAAACTTATCATATTCTTTGTCTACAGATAAGAATGGCAGATCAGCGACACCCTACCACAGGAAGAAGACTAGACACAGCAGCAGGAGAAGGCACCAGCAGGATCCCTCAGCTTCAGTTAGAGTCATCCCGATTTGAGGGCGATATAGAGGCTTCATCACAGCCCTCTCAGCAGCCCCCCTCACATCAAGAGCCGTTGGGCACTACACTGCCCCCGATAGCTCCTGTGCCCTCGCCATCAGATCAGGAGGTTCGTAGCGCTGTAGTTATGTTGGCACAGATGATGGCCACACAGCGCCAGCCAGTGCCACCTGTAGCAGCAGAGTCTTCAAGTGGGTCAGGTAGTTCCAGGGTCAGGGAATATTTGGCACTAGGTCCTCCAAAATTCACTGGGTCAGATCAGGCAGAGGACCCTCAGGACTTTCTAGATCAGATGTAGAGAATTTTCCGAGTTATGCATGTGACCCCTTTAGAGTCTGTTGAGCTGGCGGTGTTCCGGTTACGGGATATAGCTATATTGTGGTACGAGAGTTGGGAAAGGTCCCGAGGGAGAGATGTTACCCCTCCGACCTGGACCAGCTTCTCAAAGGCCTTTCTAGATCATTATTTTCCACGAGAGATCCGCCAGGCCTGGATGGACCAGTTTCTGCATCTAGAGCAGGGGGCGAGGAGTGTACGTGAGTATGCTTTACAGTTTGACTCCTTAGCCTGCTATGCTCCAGCATTTGTTGATACCATGCCAGCGAGTCACATATTTATTATGGGTCTGAACTCGGAATATACTGAGGCATGTATGACGGCGACATTGTGAGAGGATATGGACATTACCTGAGTACAGGCTTTTGCTCAAACCATAGAGGGTCTTAGACAGCGGCAACAGAGTAGTAGACAGACCAGTCAGGAACAGCGCCGCAGAGACAGACCAGATGACATACAAAGGGAAGTTCAGAGACTACCCAGGCCTCGACTATCAGATAGACGCCCTAGACCCCCACCTCCACCACAGCAGCAGCCGCGAGGTAGATATGTTCGTAGAGGGCAGTCAGAGCCCAGTGGCAGTTCCAGAACAGTAGATTCCCCGCAGCAGAGAAGAGTTGCACCCTCACCCTGTCCCTATTGTAATCGACTACACTCCGGAGTTTGTAGAACAAGTACCCGCTCCCCAAAATAGATGATTTATTTGATCAGTTACAGGGAGCCAGATACTTTTCCAAAATTGACTTGCGGTCCGGATATCACCAGGTTCGAGTACGTGAAAGAGATATTCCCAAAACGGCGTTCAGGACCCGATATGGACACTTTGAATTTCTAGTTATGTCCTTCAGGTTGACGAATGCCCCAGCAATATTCATGGACCTGATGAATAGTATTTTCAGACCATACCTGGACCTGTTCATGATCGTGTTTATTGATGATATTCTGGTGTATTCTCGCTCTGAAGCAGATCACCGGGCTCATTTACGGACAGTGCTCCAGATTCTCAGGGACCGCCAGCTATATGCTAAGTTTTCCAAGTGTGAATTCTGGCTTAACTTAGTAGCCTTCCTAGGGAACATTGTGTCGGATGCTGGTATACAGGTTGACAAGCAGAAAATAGAAGCGGTCAAATCATGGCCTATGCCTACCACTCCGATGGAGGTCCGTAGCTTTCTGGGATTAGCGGGATATTACAGGAGGTTTGTTGAAGGATTCTCCACTATAGCGGCACCTCTGACTAAACTGACGCAGAAAGCAGTAAAGTTTCAGTGGATAGAGGCATGCGAGCAGAGCTTCTAGGAGTTGAAAGATAGATTAACCTCCGCCCCAGTGTTAGCATTGCCGGAAGGCACAGAAGGTTATTCGGTATATTGCGACGCATCAGGCGTCGGGTTAGGTTGTGTGTTGATGCAGCATGGTAAAGTGATTGTATATGCTTCCAGATAGCTGAGGAAACACGAAAGGAATTACCCTACCCACGACCTGGAGTTATCCGCAGTGATCCACGCCTTGAAAATGTGGAGACATTACCTATATGACGTCCATATTGATATTTTTACGGATCACAAGAGCCTACAGTATATCTTCACTCGGAGGGAGTTGAATCTGCGGCAACGTCGGTGGTTGGAGCTGTTAAAGGATTATGACGTGAATATTCTGTACCACTCAGGAAAAGCCAATGTTGTAGCAGATGCTCTCAGTCGTAAGTCCATGGGGAGTTTGGCGTATTTGCAGCCCGAGCAGCGGGAATTGGTCAGGGAGATACATCGGTTAGCTAGCCTAGCCGTTCGTGTAGCAGAAACAGAGGACGGTAGAGCGGTAATTCAGAACACCGCCGTGTCATCACTAGTTGTGGAAGTAAAAGGACGGCAATATGAAGATCCTGACCTGGTCCAGCTTAAGGGCAGAATCCAGCAGGGTAAAGCGCTAGATTTTTAGATAACTGAGGAAGGAGTGCTGTTATACAGAGGCCGCCTCGGTGTTCCAGATGTTTCAGGACTCTGCCAGCAGATTATGAATGAGGTACATTACGCCCGTTATTCCCTTCACCGCGGTGCGAAGAAAATGTACCACGATATCAAGGAAAACTATTGGTGACCAGGTATGAAAAGAGAAATTTCTGAATTTGTAGCCCAGTGTCCTAACTGCCAACAGGTAAAAGCAGAACATCAGAAGCCAGGAGGGCTAACTCAGGACATAGTTGTGCTTCTCTGGAAATGGGAAGCCATGAATATGGATTTTGTAGAAGGATTACCCCGTACCAGACACCGATATGACTCTATATGGGTGATAGTTGGCAGATTGACAAAATCAGCTCATTTCCTGCCAGTAAGAACTACCTTCTCAGCCGAAGATTATGCGGAGTTGTATATCCGAGAAATAGTCAGGTTGCACGGAGTACCAGTATCCATTATTTCAGACAGAGAAGCACAGTTTACGGCTAGATTTTGGCAGTCATTTCAGAGAGGTCTGGGAACGCAGATTAATTTGAGCACAGCATTCCACCCTCAGACAGATGGACAGGCTGAGCGCACTATTTAGATGCTCGAGGACATGCTACGAGCGTGTGTGCTAGATTTTGGAGGTAGCTGGGACGAGCATTTGCCGTTGATTAAATTTGCTTATAATAACAGCTATCACTCAGCCATCTAGATGGCGCCTTTCGAGGCATTATACGGGCGAAAATGTAGATCGCTGATTGGTTGGTTTGAAATAGGAGAATCAGCATTGGTTGGGCCATACATTGTTCAGCTGTCAGAGGAAAAGGTAAAGCTTATCCGAGAACGCTTACTGACTGCACAGAGCCGCCAGAAATCATATGCAGACGTGCGGCGCAGAGATCTGGAGTTTGATGTGAATGACTGGGTATTTTTGAAAGTATCCCCAATAAAAGGGGTGATGAGATTCGGCAAGAAGGGTAAGCTCAGTCCGAGATTTGTTGGGCCTTATCAAATTCGTCGAAGGATAGGCTGAGTAGCATATGAGTTGAACTTGCCCCCAGAATTGGAATCCGTTCATCTGGTCTTTCATGTGTCTATGCTGAGGAAATGCACAGGAGACCCGTCCATAGCAGTCCCAGTCCAGGATATTCAGGTTACGGAAGAGATGGCCTATGAAGAGGTTCCAGTAGCCATCTTAGACAGACAGATTCGTAGATTGAGAACTAAAGATATTGCGTCTGTCAAGGTATTATGGCGTAACAGGAACCGAGAGGAGATGACGTGGGAGGCTGAGGAAGATATGAAAGCTAGATATCCTCACTTATTCCAGGCTCAGTCAGGGGACAGGTATGTCCGTATTATTACTTATGCAGTACCTTGTAGTTGTGTATGTATAAAGGAGAAAGATTGATACTTAGCTATCCAGTGAATCTTAAAGTATTGTGTATAGTACCTGTATTGGACTTTTCTGCGTTTCAGGTTTTCAGAATAGTCCATATTACAGGGGAAACTCTATCGAAATTTCCTTAGGAGCAAGTTGAGTTAATTGAATAGTCCTCTAATAGCACTTTCATTCGAGGACGAATGTTCCTAAGGGGGGGAGAATGTTATACCCCGTAAGATTTTCGACACCTAGATGGCCTATTCGCACGTTAGTTAAGCATGTTTGAAAGTCATACGTGCTAGAGAAAGGCCCGGGAAAGGATCGGACGGATAGCCTGTCGAACTATCGTGGAAGGAGCCGAGGCAGAGCCACTCCGCGATGGCAACGTGTCACGGAGGTGGAGCCTCCGCGTTAGCTCCGTGACACGTTGGGCCTATCTAGGCCCAAGTATATAAAGCCCCACTTTGGTTTTAAATGAAATAATTCTTATTTTTTCCAGTGAAAACAGAGAGAAAAACCAGAGTGTAGAAAGGGACGAAGGTTCCTTGATAATTTCCTTCTGATTACGCTGCCAAACGTTGTCTAAACTCAAATTAACCTCAAGTACCGAGGTATTTAGCAGCAGGGAGCATTCCTACGGATTTAGTTTCGCGAAATACGGTGTTATATCCCGTAGAATTTGCGGCACCTAAATGACCTATTCGCACGTTGGTTAAGCATATTTGAAAGCCATACGTGCTAAAGAAAGGCCCGGGAAAAGATCGGACGAGAAACCTGTCGAACCATCGCGGAAGGAGCCGAGGCAGAGCCCCTCCGCGATGGCAGCGTGTCATGGAGGTGGGGCCTCCGCGTTGGCTCTGTGACACGTTGGCCTTGTCCAGGCCCAAGTATATAAAGCCCCACTTCGGTTTTTAAATCATTAATCACCCATGTAATTTCCAGAAAACAGAGCAAACCAGCAGAAAAGGAAAAAGGAACGAAGAGATAATATAATTTTCGTCTGATTACGCTGCTAAACGTTGTCCAAACTCAAATAAACCTAAGATACCGAGGTATTTAGCAGCAGAGAGCATTCCGACGGATTTAGTTTCGTGAAATACGGCTGACGAATCGTCGAGATTCTGAGCTAAGGTAAGTGGAATTGCTCTAAATTAGTGTCTATGTGTTCCTAGCTGTGAAGTGAATATTTCTCCCTTCTGGACCGCTGAAAAATAGCGAGTTTTCGACTGTCTTTCGATAAGCCTAAGTTTAGGCTATAAACTATATCGAAAGTGACGTTGCTCTTTACAATAAAGCTGTATTTAGTATTGATTGACATATTTATGAATGCTGTTGGGAGAAAATAGTTGAAGTACTGGCCGAGCCTCGTCCGACAGCCGGATAGTTCGAGGATAAGGTATGTAAAGTTAGTCTCCTCGGCAAGTTAGTAATCTTGGTACAGTACAGTAATTTGAAGGCCAGTAGAATATTCAGAAGCCATGTTTGACGTTTATTATGAATGATGGTACAATACTAGAAACGTTATGTCATGATCAGCGCGAGACTTGCTAGCACGATATAGATTCTAATATAAGTGTTAAGAACTGCACAGCATGCTCAGTATGTGATGTGACACAGAATGTTAGGATATCATTGTATTTAGTTGAAACCCAGTAAAGCGATGTAATACCTGTAAGACATCTCAGAAATAGAATGATAAGTTAAAGTGAAGTTGGAAAGCATGTTAGGAATAGTAAATCATGTTACTATAGACACTCAGTATACAGCATAGTTTCAGCAGAAAGACTATATCTTGTTCAGCGTTAGCCCAGTACAGTCTGGCAGAAGACTATATTTATACATATATACTATTACCAGCTTCAGCATGTATCAAGTACGTACATATTACTATCACTAGTTCAGCATATAGTATATATACATACTTTACCACTATTAGCCTCAGTATGTGAGACACGCAGATAGTATTTCTAGTTGAGACCGTTGTATTGTATGGGGTTAGACTACCTAGCATCCATGACCACCCCAGGGTTGATAGTTGTATCGACTCGTCCGCCAGAGGAAGAGGATACGTCGCTCTACGGAGTGGCATGCCGTCCCACAGGGGACGAAGATGGGATGCCAATTTTCCCCATATTGTGCCTTGGTCGGCCCTTATACACCCCCATCGAGCGGATACGCCCGGGGTGTTGATTCAGGTGTCCTCCAGACTCAGGTACAGTTATAGTCAGGGGTTCAGCGAGCCCAAGTGTATACCCAGGGGACCGGCAGGATGCTTATAGTTCTTATAGTAGATGGGACGACCGGGGTAGGGGTATAGATTCTGTGCTGGCTGTACCTCCCGGCTTATGGGGGCCGGGTAAGGTTTGTGTGTGCTATGTTATGTTATGCCATGTTATGATAGATACGAGTAGATCAGTATTAGAACGATACATCTCCAGGTATGACTCCTACTCCTTCCAGTATAATTGAGAGAAGGTATGACTTACATTATCAGACAGTTAATCTATTTCTCTCTACTTCAGTTTCATCAGTTATATTATTGTTTTCAGATATTTCTTTCAGTTATTGCTTTACATACTCAGTACCAGCGGTACTGACGCCCGGTGGGGCGCTGCATTACTTGCCTGCAGGTACTCATAGACGAGCAGGCGATACCACGTGATTCCTATCAGCGACCGAGTGTTCAGCTCCTGTAATCCGGAGACTGAATTCCAGAGGTGTATTTCATTTTCTTTTGTTGTATAGTACGGGTAGGTCGAGGCCCTGTCCCGATCATTTCTATTGTTATTCCTAGAGGCTTGCAGTCTGTATATATTTCCTTGTGGTCAGATGAGCCAGTCGTGTAAGGCCGTGCAGTTGTATAGTTGTTAGTACTTTTGTTTCCTTTATGTTGGCCGTGTGGGGCCATAGTTCGACAGTAGTGGTGACCTTGCCGGTCACGTAGCTATCCAGTACTTCAGGGTTGAGTTATAGATAACTAGACAGCATGGTGGCCTTGTCGGCCCGCATAGGTTTCCTTATAGTTGCTTGTTTCTGGTTAGCTGTTATTACAGGTACAAGAGGCTATAGGCCAATGGGCCGGGGGCTGTGTTTACGGCCGTTATATAGCCCTTTGTTTCCAAAAATGTGAGTTAGAGCCAACCAGGCACCAGATGTGCCCAGGCTTAGCAGTCTAGCAGTTCAGGTCCTAGTAGGGCACCAGGTGCCAGTCATACCCCCCAAGGCGGGGTGTGACAAACTTGGTATCAGAGCAGGTCGTGTCCCAGGGAGTCTGCAAGCCGTGCTAAGTAGAGTCTTGCCTATGGATGTGTTGTGCACCACATACTATAGGCAGGAGGCTGCGAGGCATGATAGGATGGTTACCCTTCCTTCCCAGTCAGTCGTGCTTTAGAGCGGTATAGTATAGGGTGGAGTCTCTAAAAACTTACCGTATTCCTTGATTACAAATACAAAGGCAGATCAGCATTACCCTATTACAGGAAGAAGATCAGATATAGCAACAGAAGAAGGCATTAGCAAGTTACATGATAGCTACAGCAGCAGGAGGAGGTACCCGAGACCTCCCAGCATGATACCTTTATTAGCACTATTCCCAGTATACGTTGATAACGTCAGAATAGGAAGTCAGAAGTATAATGTGCATACGAGTTGATTTATTTATTAGTTGTATAAGATCTAATTAAGATTATAGACAAGGTTAGACTACCAGGTAAGTATAAGAAAGAGAGGGAAATGCAGGAATCCCAAATACATCTTTTTGGGTATGGTACAGTTAAATGCTTTTACTTGTTGCAATAGGAAAAGGGCTATTTCCACCTCTTGATTTTGATGCCAGTATAGTAAAAGGGCATAAGACTTGAGATGGGGTTGCCAAATCAAGCGGTAAGTAAAGATGGGCTGATTGATCCTAGTAAGTATTAGAAAGTATAAAGAGCCCCTATGATTTCGTAAGTTGTGCAGACCCTTATAATAATAAGTCAGTAGAGAAAGTAAGACCGTTAGCTTACCTGAAGCAGGGGTAAAAGACCCGTTAGTGATGAATGTCGGGTAATAGTCAAGTTTGAGTCAGAAAAAAGGGCCAAGTCCGCCACATATGCTAACAGATAGCAAGACATACCTGTAAGATTGTAGTTATGATCCAGTTGTGATATCGAAAGGGTGAGGGGTCATGTGAATCAGATAGGTCTGACTGCAAGTCAGGGGAAGTATAAACTAATACTGGACCAGCAATCTTGTTAACAATGAAGAGCAGGTACCTTGAACCCTAGAGTTTAGCTTAAGTAAGATGAGGGAAAGAAGCAGGAATGTCAAATCTTGTGGGGAAATTAGAATTACCCCCGGATTAATAAAATATCGTATTAAGGATTAAGCCTCGGGCTGACAGTAAGATTGCAGTTCAGAATACCGCAGTATGTCCGCTATGGAGAAGTTAAGAAGTTACCGATACAGCAATTCTAATCTAGTGTAGCCTAGAGATAAGGCCCAACAAACAGTCATGGGCTCTCAATATATGCCTAGTAAGGCCACAAGATTCGAACATTGACCCCACATCGCAAGAGTGGCGGAATTTCAAACAGCAGACAATAACTAAAGTGATTGTGTTTGTTACTTTCAGAATGGGGTGACAATATAATGAAATGATAAGTCAGGGCAGGAGATATTATTAGGCCATAAAAGCAGTGTATCATGTACGGTATGAGACTCAGCAGAGCACGTCAGAGATTATGTATTACCGCAGAATTCAGTACATATTGTACGTAGCTATTGATATATATATATATATATATATATATACAGATAATAGATATGCTGTGAGTAGCTGCCTATAAGGGGTACAATCACAGATGTTGATTAGTAATAGAAAGCATGTACAAATTGCATTGCAGGACCCCCCCCCCCCTTGCCAAAAAAAAAGGAGAAGAGAGAAAGAAAAGGAGAGAAGAAAGGAGAAAGGGAAAGGAGAAGAGAAAGGGCAGATTAAGTGTGAATTACGTATGAAGTCATAGAAACTATCTCAATTCTTAGTTATTAAGTTAATAGACTTATGTGTTGTTGCCAGATCTAGGCTCTAGGAGCTTACCAGAGTTAATGGCCTAAACCAGATGGCTAGATGATAAGGGCACAGTTAGACGGTCTACCGACCAGTTGGCGCCTGCATTAGCAGGGAAGCATCCCTGAAGATCGGTAACATTAGTGCATGTGTTAGAACCAGGATTAGAGGCCGAATAGGCAAATTTCAGAGATTAGCAATACCAGAATTGTTCTAGTATGTTAAGTGGTCGTACGTCATTTTCCCAGCCTTGTAGGTGAGAGTCGGCCTTAGTCAACCTAGCAGTTATTATGTGGAACACCCTATAAGTCAGTCGGCCGTCCCAGTCAGAATACCCGTGGGTACCCCGAGGAAGGGTCCACATCAGTAGTGAGCAACAGACTAGTACTTCAGCTGGTTCTCGTAAGATATTCAGATACAGAGCCCTAGCAGAAGGCCAGTATTTATAAAATAGCTCATAAGATCGAGAATTCCCCAGAATGGCAGTATAAATCCAAGTGGATACACACAAGGCGTAAGAAATTGATAGTACCCTGCTAGCAAAGTGTTTATTAATACCAGGGGATCAGTAGACTCCCGGTGAAGATTCAGAGATTAATCGCCTAGGAGTAAGTTTGATTAAGCCCAGCCTTACAGTGGTTCAAGGAAATAACAAAGCAATTAGATGCCCACAAGTCTGCGGTTATGCATGAACTATAAGTACTCAAGTAGAACAGTTAGAGCATTGTTAGACTACTGCCACATTCGGGTCATTCAACCCGACTATTCAGTTATTTAAGGTTATGCAGTCAGATCATTAGAGGTCATGGTCAATATCAGGATACTCTGATCAGATAAAGGCACAAGGTGCGCAGACGGTCGTTCAGGTTATCCCAGCAACAAGTAGCCTTAGCATGTGGCCGGAGGGCCAGATAAGCTCTAGTTACGCCTGTAAACTACCTGTCGATCTCTTCGGCAAGACAAGTCAGTATAACCATCAATTATATGCCGAGCTCTCTAAGTATGAAAATGTTATATTAGCCAAGAAGAGGTAATGGAGCAACAACCGCTCTTAGCTATGGATCTATTAGAAGTATGGTGTATGAGCAGCCCGAGTAACTGGAGTTGGTCAGAAAGATACATCAATTGGTCAATTTATCCGTTCGTGTAATATAAATGAAGGACAACAGAGCGGTAATCGAGAACATCGCCATGTCGTCATCAGTTGTGAAAATAAAAAGAACGGTAGTATAAGAATCCTGACCTGGTTAGCAGGGAAAAACGCCAGGTTTTCAGGGAACAGAGGGTGGAGTGCTGCATTGTAAAGGCCGTCTATATGTTCCAGATGTTTCAGGGCTCCACCAGCAGATTCTGAACGAGGTACATTACGCCCGTTATTCTCTTCACCCCGGTACGACAAAAATGTACCATGACATCAAAGAGAACTACTGGTGGCCAGGTATGAAAAGAGAAATTACTGAATTTGTAGCCCAGTGTCCAAACTGCCAACAGGTGAAAGCAGAACATCAGAAACCAGGTGGGTTAACTCAGGACATAGTTGTGCCTCTCTGGAAATGGGAAGCAGTGAATATGGATTTTGTGGCAGGATTACCCCGTACCGGACACAGACATGACTCTATATGGGTAATAGTTGACATATTGACTAAATCAGCTCATTTCCTGCCAGTTAGAACTACTTTCTCGGCTGAATATTATGCGAGTTGTATATCTGAGAGATAGTTAGATTGCATGGAGTGCCAGTATCCGTTATTTTAGATAGAGGAGCGCAGTTCATGGCTAGGTTTTGGAAATTGTTCCAGAAGGGGCTGGGGACGTAGATTAATCTAAGAACAGCTTCCCACCCTCAGACAGACGGACAGGCTGAGCGCACTATCCAGACGCTCGAGGACATGCTGCGAGCGTGCGTGCTAGACTATGGTGGTAGCTGAGATGAGTATTTGCCGCTGATAGAATTTTCTTATAATAATAGCTATCATTCAGCCATCCAGATTGCGCCTTTCAAGGCATTATATGGGTGAAAGTGTAGATCGCCGGTGGGCTAGTTTGAAGTGGGGGAATCAGCATTGGTGGGCCCAGACATTGTTCGGCAGTCAGAGGAAAAGATAAAGCTTATCCGAGAACGTTTACTGACTGCTCAGAGCCGCCAGAAGTCTTATTCAGATGTGCGGCGCAGAAAATTGGAGTTTGATGTGTATGACTGGGTATTTCTGAAGTATCCCCAACGAAAGAGGTAATAAGGTCCGGCAAGAAAGATAAGCTCAGCCCGAGGTTTGTTGGGCCTTATCGGATTTGTCGAAGGACAGGCCGAGTAGCATATGAGTTGAATTTGCCTCCGGAATTAGAATCCGTTCATCCGGTCTTTCATGTATCTATGTTGAGGAAATGCATAGGAGACCCGTCCAGAGCAGTCCCAGTCCAGAATATCCAGGTTACGAAAAAGCTGGCCTATGAAGAGGTTCCAATAACTATCTTAAACAGACAGATTCGCAGATTGAGGACTAAAGATATTACGTCTATCAAGGTATTGAGGCGTAACAGGAACCGAGAGGAGATGACTTGGGAAGCGGAGGAAGATATGAGGATCAGATATCCTCACCTATTCCAGGCCTAGTCAGGCGACAGGTATGTCCGTATTATTGCTTATGTAGTATATTATGGTTGTATATGTATAAGTGAGGAAAATTGATACGTAGCCATCCAGTGAATCCTACAGTATTGTGTACAGTACCTGTATTGGACTTTTCTGCATTTCAGGTTTTTTCTATAGTCCATATTACAGGGGAAACTCTGCCGAAATTTTTCTAGAAAGTAAGTTAAGTAGTCCTCCAGATAGCAGTGTACATTCGAGGACGAATGTTCTTAAGGGGGGGATAATGTTATATCCCGTAGAACTTCCGGAACCTAAATGACCTATTCGCACGTTGGTTAAGCATATTTGAAAGCCATACGTGCTAAAGAAAGGCCCGGGAAAGATCGGACGAGAAACCTGTCGAACCATTGCGGAAGGAGCCGAGGCAGAGCCCCTCCGCGATGGCAGCGTGTCAGGGAGGTGGGGCCTCCGCGTTGGCTCCGTGACACGTTGTCCTTGTCCAGGCCCAAGTATATAAAGCCCCACTTTGGTTTTAAATCATTAATCACCCATGTAATTTCCAGAAAATAGAGCAAACCAGCAGAAAAGGAAAAAGGAACGAAGAGATAATATAATTTTCGTCCGATTACGCTGCTAAATGTTGTCCAAACTCAAATTAACCTCAGATACCGAGGTATTTAGAAGCATAGAGCATTCCTACGGATTTAGTTTCATGAAATACGGCCGACGAATCGTCGAGCTACCGAGCTAAGGTAAGTGGAATTGCTCTAAATTAGTGTCTATGTGTTCCTAGCTGTGCAGTGAATATTTCTCCCTTTTGGACCAATGAAAAATAGTGAGTTTTCGACCGTCTTTCGATAAGCCTAAGTTTAGGCTATAAACTATATCGAAAGTGACGTTGCTCTTTACAATAAAGCTGTATTTAGTATTGATTGACATATTTATGAATGCAGTTGGGAGAAAATAGTTGAAGTACTGGCCGAGCCTCGTCCGACAGCCGGATAGTTCGAGGATAAGGTATGTAAAGTTAGTTTCCTCGGCAAGTTAGTAATCTTGGTACAGTACAGTAATTTGAAGGCCAGTAGAATATTCAGAAGCCATGTTTGACGTTTATTATGAATGATGGTACGATACTAGAAACGTTATGTCATGATCAGTGTGAGACTTGCTAGCACGATATAGATTCTAATATAAGTGTTAAGAACTGCACAGCATGCTCAGTATGTGATGTGACACAGAATGTTAGGATATCATTGTATTTAGTTGAAACCCAGTAAAGCAATGTAATACCTGTAAGACATCTCAGAAATAGAATGATAAGTTAAAGTGAAGTTGGAAAGCATGTTAGGAATAGTAAATCATGTTACTATACACACTCAGTATACAGCATAGTTTCAGCAGAAAGACTATATCTTGTTCAGCGTTAGCCCCAGTACAGTCTGGCAGAAGACTATATTTATACATATATACTATTACCAGCTTCAGCATGTATCAAGTACGTACATATTACTATCACTAGTTCAGCATATAGTATATATACATACTTTACCACTATTAGCCTCAGTATGTAGGACACGCAGATAGTATTTCTAGTTGAGACCGTTGTATTGTATGGGGTTGGACTACCTAGAATCCATGACCGCCCCAGGGTTGATAGCTGTATCGACTCGTCCGCCAGAGGACGAGGATACGTCGCTCTACGGAGTGGCATGCCATCCCACAGGGGACGAAGATGGGATGCCAGTTTTCCCCATATTGTGCCTTGGTCGGCCCTTATACACCCCCATCGAGCGGATACGCCCGGGGTGTTGATTCAGGAGTCCTCCGAACTCAGGTACAATTATAGTCAGGGGCTCAGCGAGCCCAAGTGCATACCCAGGGGATCGGCAGGATGCTTATAGTTATTATAGTAGATGGGAAGACCGGGGTAGGGGTATAGATTATGTGCTGGCTGTACCTCCTGGCTTATGGGGGCCGGGTAAGGTTTGTGTGTGCTATGTTATGTTATGCCATGTTATGATAGATACGAGTAGATCAGTAGTAGAACAATACGTCTCCAGGTATGACTCCTACTCCTTCCAGTATAATTGAGAGAAGGTATGACTTACATTATCAGACAGTTAATCTATTTCTCTCTACTTCAGTTTCATCAGTTATATTATTGTTTTCAGATATTTCTTTCAGTTGTTGCTTTACATACTCAGTACCAGCGGTACTGAAGCCCGGTGGGGCGCTGCATTACTTGCCTGCGGGTACTCATAGATGAGCAGGCGATACCACGTGATTCCTGTCAGCGACCGAGTGTTCAGCTCCTGTAATCCGGAGATTGAATTCCAGAGGTGTATTTCTTTTTCTTTTGTTGTATAGTACGGGTAGGTCGGCGCCCTGTCCCGATCATTTCTATTGTTATTCCTAGAGGCTTGCAGTCTGTATATATTTCCCTATGGTCAGATGAGCCGGTCGTGTGAGGCCGTGCAGTTGTATAGCTGTTAGTACTTTTGTTTCCTTTATGTTGGTCATGTGGGGCCATAGTTCGACAGTAGTGGTGACCTTGCCGATCATGTAGCTATCCAGTACTTCAGGGTTGAGTTATAGATAACTAGACAGCATGGTGGCCTTGTCGACCCGCATAGGTTTCCTTATAGTTGCTTGTTTCTGGTTAGTTGTTATTACAGGTACAGGAGGTTATAGGCCAATGGGCCGGGGGCTGTGTTTACAGCTGTTATATAGCCCTTTGTTTCCAGAAATGTGAGTTAGAGTCAGCCAGGCACCAGATGTGCCCAGGCTTAGCAGTTTAGCAGTTCAGGTCCTAGTAGGGCACCAGGTGCCAGTCATACCCCCCAAGGCGGGGTGTGACATACGGCCGACGAATCGTCGTGCTACCTGGCTAAGGTAAGTGGAATTGCTCCAAACTAGTGTCTATGTGCTCCTAGCTGTGAAGTGAATACTTCTCCCTTATGGACTTCTGAAAAATAGCAAGTTTTCGACCGTCTTTCGATAAGCCCAAGTTTAGGCTATATTATATCGAAAGTGACGCCGTCCTTCAGAATAGTGTTGTATTTAGTACTAATTGACGTGTTTATGAATGCAGTTGGGGAGATTTAGCTGGAATACTGACCGAGCCTGGACCGAGCCTCGTCCGACAGTCAGATAACTTGAGGTTAAGGTATGTGAAGCTGTCCTTCGGCAAGTTAGTAAGCCTTAGCTTGGTAAATCACAGTAAACTCCGTACTTGTAACTCTCGGAGTTGAACGTTGAGAATTAAGTCAGTCTAATAGATTCTGAGTTGTGTTATCATATCGTATTCAGTCCGAAAGTTATTAAAGCATGCGCCAGAGGGCGAGTTAGCATTCCAGATTTAGTATAGCTTATTGTATGATTAGCAAGCATATTGTAGAATAAAAATATACAGATTTTCAGAATAAAGGCTAATAAAGTAAAATCAGATAGACAGATAGTTTTATGGCTACAGATTAGCCATTCAGAGAGATAGTATCCCGGCTACAGATTAGCCAAGCAGCTAAATAAAGATTTCAGAATTAGTATAATCAGTAAAGAATTAGTTCAGTATAGAAACATATCAGAATAAGAAATCAGATTTCAGATAGTCTTTTTCAGTTATACATGCTTGCTATTTATATGTGCTATTTGTTTGTTGAGACTTGATGTGGCCTGAGGGCACCTTATTGAGCGTCCTCGCCGCCCCTGGGTTGGTAATCGTGTCGCCCACTGAGCGGGTGGGTTTTACGTCACTCCGAGGAGTGGCATGCCGTCCCCAGCTTGGACGAAGATGGGATGAAGCTTTCCCCATAGCAGTATGATCAGCATTACAGGTGCAGCTCCGGTTTCAGATAGCCTCATTGAGTTTGTATCCGGGGATCCAGACCCTATCTGTTACTGTCTACACAGGAGTCCTCCGGACCCAGACACAGTTGCTTATATCGGAGGCTATGGACCGAGCCGGAGACCCAGGGGGCCAGTAGAGGAGCTCCGAAGTGAGCAGATGAGTGGAGAGACTTATCTTTGGCTGGTTTTGACCCATGTAGGGGTATCTAGATTGTTTGCTTGCTTGGCGCCATCCGGCTTATGGGGGTTGGTATTGGCTATTGCTTGCTAAATGTATATGTATTTATGTGTTTTATATATATATATATATATAGTAGATTATAGACAGCAAGCCGCCGTGACTACAGACAAACTCCTGCCTATCAGTGTAGAAAGGTTTGATCTAGTTCCTATCAGCACTTCATATTCAGTTGTCTCCTGCTCTTCAGAACTGCTAATTATGTATTTGTATTCAATTGTATTATTTCAGTTGCTTTGCATACTCGGTACCAGTGGTACTAACGCCCGGTGGGGCGCTGCATTACTTGCCTGCAGGTACTCATAGACGAGGAGGCGATCCCTCGTGATCCTAGCCAGCGCAGAGTCATCAGCTCCTGTCATCCGGAGCTTGATATTTCAGAGGTTTATATCATTTCCTTTTGTTGTGCAGTATGGGTAGGCCGGGGCCCTGTCCCGACCATCTTATCAGTATTCTTAGAGGCTTGCAGTCTATATATATTTCCCTGTGGTCAGCTGAGCCGGTCGTGTGAGGCCGTGCAGTTTGTTATAGCTGTTTAGCATTTCAGTTTATGTTGGTTGTGTGAGGCCTTTGTTGACAGTAGTGGTGACCTTGCCGGTCACGTAGCTTTCCAGTATTTCATTGTTGAGTTACAGATAACTAGACAGCATGGTGGCCTTGTCAGCCCGCATAGGCTTCCTTATATTGATATGTTTCTGGTTAGCTATTAGTACAGGTACAGATGGCTATAGGCCCAGTTGGCCGGAGGCTGTGTTTACAGTCGTTATATAGCCCTTTGTTTCCAGAAATCTGAGTTAGAGCCAGCCAGGCACCAGATGTGCTCAGGCTCAGTAGTCTAGCAGTCCAGGTCCTAGTAGGGCACCAGGTGCCAGTCATACCCCCTAAGGCAGGGCGTGACAGACTCGTGGCCACCAACCGTCATGTACACATCCAAAAACTCAACACTAGTCACCACGGGAGACACCACGAGTCGTGGTGTACCCGATGACTCATGGTGACCCATTCATTGGGTTCACTGCCTATTTTCTCTTTCCTTCACCTCATCCTTGACCATGACTGACCTAATAAGTCGTGGTGCTAACCACGACTCGTGGTCCTGTCCGTGGTCACCCTAAAGCCAAAGTCCCCTAACCACGGCCAACCTTCACCCAACGAGTCACCCTACGACTCGTGGCCTACCCCAGGGATCACAGGACGAGTCGTCCTGTGACCTGGTGCAAAAATTCCAGTTTTCTCTATTTCCACTCTCAGGTCTGATCTTAAGGTTTCCGGGGCATTACCTGACCATTCGAGTCATCCGACAAAATTGGTAATACCTAGGACAGTGATTAGAGATGCAATCTGTAACATCGTAGAAAGGGTAATAAAGTAATTTGATGCTTGGGTCTTGGTTAAGCCCCAGATGAATAATTACAACTCTGCTAGAATTATCAGATATACATGGGAAAATTAAGAGCAGGGAAACTAAAAAGGTTACGAGAATAATTGGTCTGGAGTTTGGGACACAGGAATCAACATGTCCTGATGTTGGCCAAAAGTGAGAGGAAATTATGACTGTTGTTAAATACCAACCTAGGGTGAATAAAAACCCTTGCCTTGATATCCTAGTGTCATTTGGATACGAACAAATTTTTAATTGGTATCTATTGTAACGACCCACCCAGCTGTTATAGCATTTCGACCCCCCTAATATAGGATGAACTTAAATTGTGGAAAATTAAAATAAAATTACCAAGAGACCAAGGGTGCACAACAAGTAAACTTGAATGGTCTTAATCATAATCGGGTGGATCCAGGCGGGTGTCTTCCGTGGTGGGACATTTTTCGTCATAGCAGAACCGCTGCAGCGGGAAGAGTGCTCGCTGCAGCAGATGACACGGACCAAAAATCTGCAATCCTATTCCAATTAGAATTGTGAAACCTAATCTCTAAGGAGGGTTTAATAAGTACGAACAGGAACAGAAAATAGTCTTTTGGAAAAAAATAAGGACCAAGAGATGAAGATACCACCTCCATAGCTAGGAACTCTCGCAAGAAACCAAGAGAACAATGCAACCCTAGAGTTGGGAATGTCTGGAGGATAGCTTGGCGTCCAGGTAGGCTATGGTTTATTTGCTATTGTGTTAGACTTTGATTAGCTAAATATATATGTGTGTATGGGTGATATACTTTCGATAGGTAGGACCATAATATAATACTTTATTATCTGTTAATCAGAATCTGTGAGATCCTAAGGATGAACAGATTGGAAAAGGGGTAGTGATATCCCATAATGAGAAAATCCATAGGAGAGAGATAGCAAAATAATAATCAGCCCATATTTAAGGGTGTATGATGAACCAAATCAACGATGAGTAGATTAATTTTCGGGTGTTGTAGTTAGAAGTACTTTCGGTGTATAAATTATGGAATTATCCTTTCTGAATTGAAATATCAAACAATTAATCATGTAGATCGTGTTTAGGAGATGCAACTAACTGAATGATTGATAAATTATAACTATGAAAGAGCGTGAGTTGAAGTAGTGAATTAGGATAGTTATACTCTGTGTAATGACTTGAATGTGTTGTAGTCGGTATCGAATTGGCTGGATTGATGATTGTTGTTTGTATTAATGGTGGCATTGTGGCAAGTTAATTATTGAAATAATCTTGATATGATGTTGCTTTCATTATGATGGGTATGATAGAAAATGATACCCTATATGGGGAAGAAACTTGAATAAAGACTGGTCGCAGTACTGTCAGCAGTACTGCTGCAGCAAGACCACTATAACGGCAGTAATGTTGTTGCAGCGAGACCACTATAACGGCAGTAATGCCGCTGCAGCGGAGCCCAAATCAGTGAGAGGGTTACGTTGTAAGTCTTATAATATGCTAAAGTAACTGTTACTATTACTATTTGGTTACGAGATTTGATTCGGAATCATGCATGTGATCGTACTTATTGATGTGAATATGTAACTCTTGTTGTGTGTGTTTTATTATTGGTTGTGCTATGATGTGCGTCTCGAGATTTAGGGGCAAGTTGGTACCGAATGAATATGTGACTGAGATGACAGATAATATGAAAGAAAAGTCATTGATATGATGGTAATTGAGAAGCCTAGGGCCAAAGTTAAGGAACTCAGATGAACAGGTTAGCATGATTAGACTCTGACTAAGGACTGGATACACGAGCGGCTCATGCCTGAGGTGAGCATCCGGGAAAGCGGTATGAGAGAGTACACAGATAGGCATGGGTAAAAGACCATATGGATGGGTGTACAAATATGGGTACACAGATAGGTATGATGAAGGTTTCATACGGCTGGGAGTACAGTACATGAATTTCTAAAGTCCCCTATGTCATGACTAGAAGGGAGAGCATAATACTCTCTAGCATGTGTGTATAGTGATGTGACGGAGGCGTGTGCTCGGCATATCACCAATGGTATGATTGTGAGATAGAGATTGTGAGGTTATGGTTTGATATACATACGACTATAGATACAGAAAGGCACAGGTATACAAGTGTGATACAGAATATACTGACATGATTCGCGTTGAGGTAGGGGACATGTTGGATACTATATATGGCTATACGGTACAGGTATGATATCTTGTAGTATTTTCATAGTAATAAGACAGGTATGTGCATGTACTTTAGTATTTGGAAAAACTGAATTCCTTGGCAGGTGTTAATGACTTTTGTGTGTACTTGAATTAGTTAACATACATTTCATGAATTGAATGCTGCTTTAAATAGTTGGTGGGTTACGGAAGATAGTATAACGGGTTTAAACAAAGATAGTGATTTATCGGGGATAGTGAGTAGATTTATTTATCATATGTAATTCACTAGGAAGAGTCGGAAATCCTGTGCATAATTAAGTAGATAATAAATGATAATGGACGAACTTAGTCGATCACAGGGAGATGGTAAAAGAGGTAGATGTGTTATAAAGTTATATAGCAGAATAGAACAGAACTGGGCTAGGAAAATTGGCTACTGACTAATCGGAATAGTGCTGCAATGGGTATGTAACTGCGATAGCGAAATCACTGTGGCGGTCTAAGTAAGCGCTGCAGCGGAATAGCAAGGAGGTAGATTAGTGAGAAAATGGTGGCGAGAAATTGTAGAGAAATTTTACGAACCTTGATGAGACTTAAGAAAAGAGAGTGTAGTTATTGAACATAACAAGTAGTGGTCATAGTGGAATATTTGTTGAATTTAATGACGCTGAATGTATGTTGATTATTATATTAATGTGTTAACTAACCTTAGTCGGCCGATGATGCCTACCGGTACGTGTGGTGTACTGATACTACCTTGCTATACTTTTTTGATGTAGGTTGTGGCAGGTTTGAAGTTCCTTGATTGGCATGGAGTATTCAGCACCATCTTTCGTGTTCTTCTTCTCAAACAAAGATGGGTCTTTTGTTTTGTCAAGTATTCAATTAGAGCTCTTATACCTGTCTAGACTAGATCTTGGGAGAGTCATGTTTGGGGAAATTTTATATTTGTTTTGAGATTATCATTGATTAGTGAGAATTAAAGGAAATTTTTGTATATTAATTGTAATATTTCATAAGGGTTCTTCTATTAAGTAAAGTCGATGTAAATGCTCGCACGACACGTCCATTTGGGTCGTGAAATTTTGTTCTGTAAAGAAGACTTGGAACTTGTCTTGTCCGATTTTATTAATAAAGGAGAATGACTCATATTTTAATTAAAAATAATAATTGGGAAAGATACTCCTCTACCAAGAAATAAGACAGTTTCCAACACTTCATGCATTTAGAGATAAAAAATAATAAACTCTTGGAGATATTATTTAAAATTTGAAGTGGGTACTGCAGCTGAATAACCAGTTTCCCAATTCTCAACTAACCAAAGAAAAGTTTGAGAAAACATAAAAATAACCTTCAAAAATATAAATTTTTTACCAAAAATTGTAGTGTCAAATCAAGCTCGATGGCTGAAGGAGAATTTCTTTTGACTAGTTTTGTCACGACCCAACTAGACAGGTCGTGCGGGCACCTACATCGACTTTGTTCGATAGGAGAACCCTTACAATATTTCTGTCAATTAGGCCATAAAATAACTTCAAGCATTCACATTTACTTCTCATTATCTGCTAAAAATCCTCAACAATATAACATTACAAAATCCCTCTAACACGACTCTCTCAAGATCTAGTCTAGAAAGGTACAAGAGCTCTATTTGAATACTTGACAAAAAAATGACCCAGCTTTGTTCGGAAGAGGAACACTGAAGCTGCAGCGAAGGCTCAGGCCGCTACAGCGGTTCTGCTGCCATGGCGATGTGTCCACTATAGCGCTACATATCCAGCAAGTAATCACTTTTTTTACCTAAACTAGCTCTATTTTATGCCTTCATATAATATTACAACACTACTACCTTTCTTATCATATCACTTTGAATGACCAAGTCCATTTCTACCCTTTATTAACCTCTTTAGTTATCTATAGGATTTCTCATTCTTTTTAGAAGTGCGTAATAAATGCGTCAACTTGCAATCTCACGACACTGCGCTATCTTTCATTGAAACCTATCATATTATCATCCCTAATCCACCAAATCAAATTAAAAAAAAACAATCTAATGCATTTACAGATGTACTATCCCATGTTCACACAAAAATCGTCAAAACAACATAAGGGAGTCAATTTCCCTAACAATATAGTACAAGCACATACCTGATCTCATACCACGAAATGTCATAAGATGTCATACCTAGACTGGGTCACCCTATATAGTAATCCATACATGTTCCTCACCTCAAAACCCGAATTCATATCAGTGTATCTTGCATCATACTGGTATATCAATTGTCTTTCCACCTCGCAGTCGTATGTATATCAATCACACACGCAGAATCTCTGTCTCTCAATCATGCCATCAGTGATATGCGGGGCACACGCCTCCGTCATATCATTTTACACACATGCCAGAGGGTCTTATGCTTGCCCTTCCAGTCATGGCCTACAGGGGACTCTACACATCCATGTACTATACACCCAGCCATATCAACATTCATCATACATGTCTATATACTCACTCGTACACCCAGTCGCATGGTCCTTTAGCCATACTTGTCTGTGCACTCTCTCATACTGCTCGCCTGGATGCTTACCTCGGACACAAGCCACTCGTGTATCTAATCCCTAATCAAAAATCTGACTGTAATAACCTATTCATCGGAGTTCCTTAACTTCAGCCATAGGCCCTTTATTTATCATAGTATCGATAACCTTCCTTTCATATTATATGTTATCTCCATCACAGATTCCTTTAATGCCAATTCGTCCCTCAGGCGCGGGACGCATAATGCAACACATCACATAATAGATCAGCACGCGACAAGAATTACTTAGTCATACAGCAAGTACAATAACATGAGATTCAATCAACCTCGTGACCGAACAAAAATAATAACATTTAATCCAATCAAGTTATAAGATTTCCAACTTTGCTCGCTGTTATACCCCAAGAACCCAAGGATCAGATCCGAGAGCCAAAATAGAGAAAAACTAGAACTTCGCACCAGGTCACAGAATAACCCATGAGGTGGATCGTGAGGAGTGACCATGAGTCGTGAAGTGACTCGTGGTCAAGCAGGGAACAACAAAGTTTTGGGGTAAGACCACGGGCATGACCACGAGTCGTGGTCGGGCCACATGATTCGTTAGGTCATCTGTAGCCTAGGTGGACCAGTTGGCAAAGTGGGAAATAGCAGTGTAGACCATGAATGGTGACCATGACTTGTGAGGTCACCCGTGGCTTGGATTGCATGGTTGATCAAGGTTTTAGGCAGTGGGGATCACGGGTGGTGACCACGAGTCATGGTTAGCCACCACGATTTGTGTGATCCCTCGTGGGGACCCCTGAGGAGTTTGGGCGGTGAGCATGACTGATTCAGGCCACGAGTCATGCCCTTTGGCAACGACTTGTGAGGTCCCTCATGGGGATTCGCAACCAGAAAATTTCTGCATTTTTAGTAAGGGTGTTTTCATAATTTCTAAACTTCTAAGGCCTAAACTATATCGTGTTAAGGTCTTAATAGGGTCTTTTAAGGGGTATTAGTCCATGTTAAGACCCATTCATGCATGCAAGAGTATAGAGAGGAGTCTAGAAGGTGATTCAAGGTGTTCTTCCCCAATTTCTCTAAATTCCATCTTGGGCTTTCAAGGGAGATTAAGAATCAGAGTTTCCAAGTATGTAAGGTCATCAATGGGTGGTTCCTTCTACACCCATGCTCCTACTCTATTATTTTACTTATATATTATCAAAAAAACTCATGGGATTTTGTAATTAATTTGTATAAAATTAAATGATTTAATTATGGGTCTTGTGATTTTGAAATCTTATCATAATCTACTGGTTTTGATCATCTTTTGGGATTTAAATGGATTATAATATTGTTGACTTTGAATTTCTAAACAATTAAGCTTGATTATGCATGCCCCATGATGAATTAATTTATGATCCATTGATCCATTGGTGTTTTGATAAGCCCAACATGAATTATGAATTTATTTATGAATTTATTATGTTATTTACTATGAACTTATGAATTTCAAGCTACATGCATGATCTACAAGTGTATATGAATTTTATCAATCATGAATTATGTTTTTGGTCAAACCACGGGCCTCAGGTCATGGCTAGTTCACGTATGTTCAAGCATGTTTATGATTATCATGATTTAACTAGCCCATGAAATCATGTATGTATTATTATGAGCAGTATATATATTTTGGAAGTAGTATCGAACACCGAGTAGGTTTGGGGCTCAAGTTAAGCCCCAAATCTCATGAACTACGTGCCACCGTAGGTATGTTGGGACCCTTTCATATTTGTCCCTGGCCCAAATGGCCCTTTTCATTTCTGATCACGCCCTTCATGGTTCCTACCCTTGGCAAGGTACGAACACCTTCCCGACTAGGGTTACAAGTCGGGCTTGATGTGTTCTCATATGGGGTATGTCGATTAAGAGAATCTCCTACTGTTCCTCATAATTTATGCATGTTATGATTGTGTATGTTGGCTCAAGTCATGTTAAGTAATTCGCTTCTATTATGATTATGATTATGTTATGTTATGAAAGTTTTGAAAACCTTGAGTCATATGATATGTTATTATGATTTACGATACGAGCTTGACGTCCTACTCTTATAATCATTTATAAATTTCATATAAGTTTTAAATGTCCTTTTTTACTTACCTTGCATACTCAGTACATTCCACGTATTGACCACATACTTTCTATGTTGTATCGTTTCATGATACAAGTCCCAATTCTCTGGCTCATCCTCACCCTTAACTAGATTCAGACTTTCTCTCCACGCATTTGGTGAGTCCTCATGTTCCAAGGGATACATTTTCACACTCTATTTTATTTCTTCAGTTTTGGGATGTTGGATTAGTTGGGGAGTTGTCCCATCAATCCGCTTTTCATATTTAGAGGCTTATCAGACTACAAGATGTATTCCGCCGTATTGTATAAGTCTAGTACTATTTTCCTTTATGTTATGTTATGATTATGTTGTTTATGTTAAGTCTTTCGCTCATGTGATTGAATTAGATGTATTCTCATGCCATGGGTCGACTTGGGGTCTCTCGGGGCTCCTTGTCCAATGTCTATGATCCAGGTGTACGTTTGAGTCGTGACAAACTTGGTATCAGAGCCATAGCTTTGAAGTGTCCTAGGGAGTCTGAGAGTCGCGTTAAGTAGATTCTTTTTCATGGGTGTGAAGCGCACCACACTTATGATGAAGATGCTACTAGACGTTTAGTAAATGTTCCCTTCTTCAACATCTATGTCATGCGATGAACATCCTTTACTCCTCTAATTCATGTTATTCGCGTTTGCAGAATCATGCCTCCACGTCGAGTAAACGCCAGGAGCAATGGAAATGGTAATGATCATGAGGGTGCCCATGATGGTAAGCATCAGCTAGCTCCACCCGTTCATGAGTAGCACGTACCAGAGCCAGCTGCCCATGCCGAGATTAGGCCAGTGATTCAAATGTTGGCATAGGTCATGACTGCCCAAGTACAGAATTAGACGGCGGCGCATTTCCCTCAAAATGGGAATGCAGCGGCAGCTAGGGTGAGGGATTTCTTGAGAATGAGCCCTCCGGAGTTCACGGGGTCAAAAGTGGACGAGGATCCATATGTTTTCATTGAGGAGATTCTGAAGATCACCCAGGTTATGGGGGTGAATAATGGGGAATGTGTTGACTCGACCTCCTCCCAGCTAAAGGGGGTAGCATATATATGGTTTAAGCAATAGAGGGATGACAGGGCGGCGGGTGTAGGCTCGATAGGTTGGGAGGAGTTTCACACCGTATTCATGGATCGATTCTTCCCTCAGGAGATGAGGGAGCTCAAGGTGGCCAAGTTTGTGAATCTGAAGAAGGGTAACATGTCTATCCAGGAGTATGCATTGGAATTCACCCGGTTATCGAAATATTCTTCAGAGTTGGTGGTGGATCAGCGGGCTCAGGTGAGCCATTTTGTGCATAGAGTAGCAGATTACTTGGACAAAGATTGTCAGATCATGCTTCACCGGGACATTGACTTTCTCGGTATTATATTGGATGCGCAGCAGATGGAGTCGGTCTATAGGAGGCAAAGAGAGACCAAGAGGGCTAGAACCGACATCTACGGGGTTTCTCAGGCCAGGTCAGGGGGTGGACCATGTCAGCAGTCCCAGCACAGGTCCATTGCTCCATCTCCATCATCATCCAGCACGGCATCCTGGTTCAGGGGAGACCATAGGAGCAGGGCTACAGGCTTGAGGGATCATGTTAGCATACATGTGGAGTGCACTTTCCCAACTTGTACAAGATGTGGTAAAAATCATCCAAGGAGGTTCCTGGTCTGTGTAGATACTTGTTTCGGGTATGGCAGAACCAGAAACAGGATCAGAGATTGCCTTATAGCCAGTTCTACCACTCCAGCGGCACGACCCCCACATTAGGGTGCTTCCACTAGTTCAGCAGGCGGTCAGCGCCAAAATAGGTTGTATGCCCTAGTTAGTCTCCAGGAGAAGGAGGCTTCGCCAGATGTAGTCACGGGTATGTTGCAAGTCTTCCATATTGATGCTTATGCTTTGTTAGATACAGGAGCTACTTTGTCTTTTGTGACCCCTTACATTGCTAGTAGTTTTGGAGTTAGTCCCGAAGTTCTATCAGAATCGTTCTCTGTATCTATTCCAGTCGGTGAATCAGTCGTAGCTAGGCGGGTATATAGAGGTTGCCCCATTGCGATGTTGCATAAGGTTCTCCGCAGACTTAGTAGAATTGGTCATGATTGATTTTGATATTATTCTGGGCATGGATTGGTTGTTTGCATATTATGCTTCGATTAACTGTAGACCCGAGTAGTGGAGTTCTATTTTCTGGGTGAACCAACTTTAGAATGGAGGGGTAGTTCAGCGGTACATGTAGGTCGCTTCATCTCTTACCTTAAGGCCTAGAAAATGATCTCTAAGGGTTGCATATACCACCTAGTTAGGGTTAATGATGTAGAGTCCGAGACCCCAACTATACAGTCAGTTCCAGTGGTGTGTGAGTATCCGGAGGTATTCCCCGATGATTTTCCAGGTGTCCCTCCTTAGTGGGAGATTGATTTCGGTATAGACCTTCTTCACGATAGGCAACCTATCTCTATTCCTTCCTACAGGATGGCTCCAGCCGAACTAAAGGAATTGAAGGATTAGTTAAAGGATATGATGGATAAGGGCTTCACTAGACCAAGCCAGTCTCCATAGAATGCACCAGTCTATTTGTTTGGAAGAAGGATGGTTCCCTTCGTATGTGCATTGACTATCGGCAATTGAACAAGGTCACCGTCAAGAATAGGTACCCCTTACCCAGAATTGTTGATTTGTTTGACCAGCTTCAGGGTGCGAAAAGTTTCTTGAAGATAGACCTCGGGTTCGGGTACCATCAGCTTTGAGTTCGGGAGAGTGATATCCTGAAGACAGCCTTCAGGATATGGTATGGCCATTATGAGTTTGTGGTTATGTCTTTTGGACTAAAAAATGCTCCTACAGCTTTTATGGATTTGATTAACAGGGTATTCGAGCCATATTTGGATATGTTCGTGATCATGTTCATTGATGACATCTTGATATACTCACGGAGCGAGGAGGAGCATGCCGCTCACCTGAGAGTAGTACTTCAGACCTCAAGTATCGTCAGCTATTTGCAAAGTTCAGTAAGTGTGAATTTTGGTTGGACTCGGTGGCATTTTTGGGTCATGTAGTGTCAAGCGAAGGCATAAAGGTGGATCCGCAGAAAATTAAAGCGGTGAAGAATTGGCCCAAGCCGGTGAACCCTTCAGAAATTCGAAGTTTCTTGGGTTTAGCTGGCTACTACCAGAGGTTTGTTGAGGGTTTCTCATCTATTGCGGTACCTTTGACTAAGTTGACTCAGAAAAAGGTGAAGTTCCAATGGCCAGATGCTTGTGAGAAAAGCTTCCAAGAGTTGAAGACCCAACTCACTTCAGTACCAGTGTTGACTTTACACGAGGGTACATATGCCTTTGTTGTATATTGTGATGCTTCTAGAGTCGGACTGGGATGTGTTTTGATGCAGCATGGGAAAGTAATAGCATATGCCTCTAGGCATCTGAAAGTTCATGAAAAGAATTACCCGACCCATGATCTCGAGTTGGCCGCAGTGGTGTTTGCATTGAAGATATGGCAGCATTACTTGTATGGAGTCCACATGGATGTATTCACGGATCACAGGAGCTTGCAATATGTGTTCACGTAGAAGGATCTCAATCTTCGGCAAAGGAGGTGGTTGGAGTTATTAAAGAACTACGATATGAGTGTTTTTTACCACCGGGGCAAGGCTAATGTGGTGGCGAATGCACTTAGTAGGCTCTCTATGGGTAGTGTGTACCACATGGAGGAGGAAAAGAAGGAGTTGGTGAAGGATGTCCACCGGCTCGCAAGATTGGGAGTTAGATTGGTCGACTCGACCGATGGCGGTGTCGTTGTGCAGGATGGGTCAGAATCGTCCTTGGTGGTTGTAAAATCGAAGCAAGATGAAGACCCGATTTTAAGGAAGCTGAAGGAAGCAGTGCGGAGTCAAAAGGTGGAGGTTTTCTCCCAAGGGGGAGATGGTGTGCTACGATACCAGGGTCAACTATGTATTCCAGACATCGATAATTTGAGGGTTCAGATATTGCATAAAGCACATGGTACTAGATATTCTATCCACTCGAGATCCAAGAAGATGTACCGGGACTTGCCGGTAATCTATTGGTGGGATGGTATGAAGAAGGATATCGCAGAGTCCATAGCCAAATGTCCTAACTGTCAGCAAGTGAAGGTTGAGCATCAAAGACCAGGAGGCATACTTTAGGATATTAGCATCCTCACTTGGAAGTGGGAAGAGATTAATATGGATTTGCCTACCTCGTACTCGACGGCACTATGATTCCATTTGGGTGGTGGTAGACAGGTTAACTAAGGCAGCCCATTTTCTACTGGTCAAGACCATGGATTCAGTAGATGACTATGCCAAACTGTATATTTGGGAGTTGGTTCGACTTCAAGGAGTGCCCTTGTCTATTATATCAGACCGAGTTACTCAGTTTACCTCTTAGTTATGGCGGTCTTTTCAAAAGGGACTTGGGACTCAAGTTAAGCTCAGTACATCCTTCCATCCACAAACAGACGGCCAGGCATAACGAACAATCCAGACTCTTGAGGACATGTTGAGGGCATGTGTTATGTATTTTAAAGGTAGTTGGGATGATCATTTGCCCTTAGCCGAGTTTGTTTATAATAACAGTTATCACTCTAGTATCATAATGGCACCGTTTAAGGCCCTCTATGGGCGGAGGTGTAGATCTCCCATCGGATGGTTTGAGGTTGGTGAGGCAGCTATGAGGGCCAGATTCGATTCACGAGGCAATGGTGAAGGTACAGTTGATAAGGAACCGCTCAAAGTCGTCATAAATCATATGCCGATATGAGGAGAAGAGACTTGGAGTTTGATGTGGACGACTGGGTATTTTTAAAGTTATCTCCCATGAAGGGAGTCATGCGGTTTGGGAAGAAAAGGAAACTTAGTCCCCGCTATGTTGGCCCCTACTGGGTTGTGAGGAGAGTTGTTAAGCTGGCGTATGAGTTGGACTTGCCCTCAGGGTTATCTTCAGTTCATCCTGTGTTCCATGTGTCACTTTTGAAAAAGTGCTTGGGTGATCCAGCTTTAGTAGTCCCAGTGGACAACTTTGGTGTAAAGGATAGCCTGAGCTATGAAGAAACTCTGATGGAAATCTTGGATCGTCAGGTTCGGAGGCTGAGGAACAAAGAAGTAGCTTCAGTTAAAGTATTATGGAGAAATCAGTATGTTGAAGGAGCTACGTGGGAAGCCGAAGCGGATATGATGGCTAGATGCCCACACCTGTTCTCTACCGGCTCAGTTTCTGCTTAAGGTATCGGTTTTGCCCTAAATCTCTAATTAGTTTTCATGTTCCGTACAAGTTTGTTTTATGATGTGGTAAATGTATGTGACGTCTGAATACAGTTCAGTTATGTAGTTCTTTTCGGAGGTAGTCAATTCGTCAGTTTTCAGCTTAAATGATCAGTAATTGCATATGATGATTGCTTGTTTCTGAGTTTTCTACATGTTTCTAACATTCGAGGATGAATGTTCCCAAGGGGGAGATATTGTTATACCTTAGAAATCCAAGGATCAGATCCGGGAGTCAAAATGGAGAAAAACTGAAACTTCACACCAGGTCACAGAATGACCCATGAGGTGGGTCGTGAGGAGTGACCACGAGTCGTGAAGTGACTCGTGGTCAAGCAGCGCACGGCTAAGTTTTGGGGTAAGACCACGGGCATGACCATGAATCGTGGTCAAGCCACACGACTCATTAGGTCTCTCGTGGCCTAGGTGGACCAGTTGGCAAAGTGGGAAAGTGAAGTGAAGACCACGGATGGTGACCACGAGTCGTGGTCAGAACTCACGACTCGTGAGGTCACCCGTGGCTTGGATTGCATGGTTGATTAAGGTTTTGGGCAGTAGGGATCACAAGTGGTGACCATGAGTCGTGGTTAGCCACCACGATTCGTGGGGTTCCCTGAGGAGTTTGGGCAGTGAGCATGACAGATTCAGGCCGCGAGTCGTGCCCCCTGGTAACGACTCCTGAGGTCCCTCGTGGGGACTGGCAATCAAAAAATTCCTGCATTTTTAGTAAGGGTGTTCTCATAATTCCTAAACTCCTAAGGCCTAAACTATATCGTTTTAAGGTCTGAATAGGGTCTTTTAAGGGTAATTAATCCATGTTAAGCCTCATTCATGAAAGCAAGAGTATAGAGAGGAATCTAGAAGGTGATTCAAGGTGTTCTTCCCCAATTTCTCTAAATTCTATCTTGGGCTTTCAAGGGAGATTAAGAATCAAAGTTTCCAGGTATGTAAGGTCATCAATGGGTGGTTCCTTCCACACCCATGCTCCTACTCTATGATTTTACTTATAAATTATCAAAAAAAACTCATGAAATTTTGTAATTAATTTGTATAAAATTAAATGATTTAATTATGGGTCTTATGATTTTGAAATCTTATCATAATCTATTGGTTTTGATCATCTTTTGGGATTTAAATGGATTAAAATATTGTTGATTTTGAATTTTTAAACAATTAAGTGTGATCATGCATGCTCCATGATGAATCGATTTATGATCCATTGATTCATTGGTGTTTAGATAAGCCCATCATGAATTATGAATTTATTATATTATTTACTACTAACTTATGAATTTCAAAATACATGCATGATTTACAAGTATGTATGAATTTTATCAATCATGAATTATGTTTTTGGCTGACCCACGGGCCTCAGGTCATGGCTAGTTCACGTATGTTCAAGCATGTTTATGATTATCATGATTTAACTAGCCCATGAACTCATGTATGTATTATTATGAGCACTATATATGTTTTGGGAGAGTATCGAACACCCAGTAGGTTCGGAGCTCAGGTTATGCCCCGGATCTCATGAACTACGTGCCACCATAGGTATGTTGGGACCCTTTCATGTTTGTCCCTATCCCAAATTGCCCTTTTCATGTCTGATCACACCCTTCATGGTACCTACCCTTGTTAAGGTACGAACACCCTCGGCAAGGTACGAACACCTTCTCGACTAGGGTTACAAGTCAGGCTTCATGTGTGCTCACATGGGGTATGTCGGTTAAGAGAATCTTCCACTGTTCCTCATGATTTATGTATGTTATGATTATATATGTTGTCTCAAGTCATGTTAAGTAATTCGCTTCTATTATGATTATGATTATGTTATGTTACGAAAGTTTTGAAAACCTTGAGCCATATGATGTGTTATTATGATTTACGATACGAGCATGACGTCCTGCTCTTATGATCATTTATAAATTTCATATAAGTTTTAAACGTCCGTTTTTACTTACCTTGCATACTCAGTACATTCCACATACTGACCGCATACTTTCTATGTTGTATCATTTCATGATACAGGTCCCAGTTCTCAAGCTCATCCTCACCCGTAGCTAGATTCGGACTTGCTCTCCGCGCATTTGGTGAGTCCTCATGTTCTGAGGGCTACATGTTCACGCTCTATGTTATTTCTTCAGTTTCTGGACGTTGGATTAGTTGGGGAGTTATCTCATCAATCCGCCTTTCATGTTTAGAGGCTTATCAGACTACAAGATGTATTCCACCGTATTGTACAAGTCTAGTACTATTTTTCCTTTATGCTATGTTATAATTACGTTCTTTATGTTAAGTCTTCCGCTCATGTAATTGAATTAGATGTATGCTCGTGTTTGGGTGGACTTGGGGTCTCTCGGGGCTCCTTGTGCCGTGTCTACGATCCGGGTGTACGTTTGGGTTGTGACACCCGCTCACTATTTTGGGCTCCGCTGCAGCGGCATTACTACCGCTACAACAGTCACGCTGCAGTGGTATACCACCCGCTACAGGTGTACTGCTGGCAGTACTGTGACCAGTCTTCATTCCTGGTTCTCCTATGTTTTAGTTTCTTTGTACCCACCATAATGAAACATTATCATAACAAACTTACACCAACAATTATTTTACCACAGTGCCATCATTAATACGCACAACAATCATCAATTTAAAAAGTACAACACCGACCACAGCACATTCAAGTCATTGTGTAAAGGATTACTATCCTGCGCCACTCGCTTCATCTCATGTTGAAACATAGGTATAGCTTATTAATCAGTCTTTTAATCACCTCCCCTATACAGAGTCTCTGTGATTTTACACTTCTAAGGTTTCGATTCCAAGAAGGAAGAAGTCTATACTTATACCCGAAAATATTCTGTCGACTACACTCGGAAGTTAATCTCCTCAACAACATTGAGTCAAAGCACATCCTAGAACAAGTATCCATTTATCAGTTGAAGTATCTCCACTAGGGTTTTACCTCATTACAAGTTTTCATCACCCCTCTTCTAATATAATCATTCTTAGATTTTCAGGGATTCCAATTAATAGACCATAACATAGTTAAAAGAACAACCCTGTTCATCAAAAGTATATAAATCATACATATATGTTTAGCTAACCAAAGTCTAACGCAAAAGAGAGTAAACCATAGCCTACCTAGGCGCCAAGCTATCGTTCCGATCGCCTTTGTCTTAGGCTATCCCATTCTTGATTCCCTCGCGAAAGTTCCTAGCCATGGATGCCAAATTCCCCCCTTGGATCCTCTTGTTTTCCTCCAAAAAGTCTATTTTCTGTTTTTAGACGTTTTTAATAAGTCCTCCTCAAGGACTAGGTTTTTAATATCCAAATTAGAACGGGATTGCGGATTTTTAGTCCGCGTCATCTGCTGCAGTGATCATATCTTACGCTGTGGCGGAAAATGTTCCGCCGCGGCGGACACCCGCTTGGGTCCACTTGATCTCGACTATGCCCGTTTGAATTTATTCTCCGTGTGCCCTTCATTTCTCAAGGTTTGTCGCGAATTTCTAAAAATTTAAGTTTGCCCAATTTTTTAATGGGGTCGGAATGTTATAACGGTCGGGTGGGTCGTTACAGCTTTATATACACACACACATTTATTTATTTATTTATTTATTATATAGAAATATCATAAATGAACGTTCAAGGATATTTTTGTCATTTCAAAAATTAGCTTAGATCATTTTCAGTAAAAGTAAAAAAAAAAAAGATTCTATTTTATATAAATATGTCTTAAATGGATGACCAAGTGTACTTTTGTCATTTCAAAAATTAGCTTAGATCATTTTTAGTAAATTTTTAAAAAAAAAATGTTATATACTGAATATCTAGGAAAACTCTCTTTTTGGTGTATATCTTTTTAAGTCTTGTCAATCCTCTTAATCTGACACGTTTCAATTAAAATTTTCTTTTTCAGCATCTGAAATTAAATTAGGCCTCAATAATTAAATAAATACAGAAATAAATCACTTTTTAAATTTGAAACAGAAGTAGGTTTAACGGACTAAAAAAAGTCTGTTGTACCCAATTTAGCTGTTAGAAAAAATGAGTATAGCAGATTTTTTTAATTCGTTAAGCCTACTTCTATTTTAAATTTTAAAAATAACTTATTTTTATATTTATTTAATTTTTAAGATCTATTTTGATTCTAGATTCTCATTTTCATATCTGCTGTATCATTAATTTTGAGTTTGAAATCCCAAATAATAACTTATATGTAGTATAGTGTAATTCATAATTCAAACTCACCTCAAAACTTTTAAAAATTTGTAGCAATTTCTTTATTTGCTCGAATTATATGTATAAATATATGACATGCAAATAATATAAATTTGATAAGAGAGCTATATTCAACATATATATTGATTAATTTGTAAAACCTTGTTATTTCTATTTCCATCTATTATATAGAAGATCGAAGAGTTAAAACGATCAAGAGTAATTTTATCAATTAATAAAATATTTAATTTAAAATAATTGTACAAGAGAGCGTTGAATTTTTTTTAAAAAAAAATCAATCAAATTCTAAAAAATTTAATGGCTTCCATCATCCGTGTGTTGAAATTGAAAGAAAAAAAAAATCACGTGTACATCTAAAAATGTGGGCCTCATTTCTTGTCTCAAAAAGGTCATTAGATAAGTTTTTTTCATATACACGTTCTTTTCATTCTTAAGTTAGCATAATATCTGATCTATTTGCTCTATTTTATTATTTCTTCACTTTAATAACGTACTTTTTATTCATAATATTTATTAAAATAACTAATTTAATATTAAAAATTTATTATTTCAAATTTGAAAATATAATTTATTATTGTTTAATCTTTATTTTTATTCTAATAAATAGAAAAACAATTAGTGTAGTAAATGAATAGTATATTAAATTGAGATTTAAAAAATAGATAAGGGTAATTTCATTAAATTATTATTTTAAATATTTTTTAAAAAATATAAAAATAACATGATAAATAGAATGAATAAGATGGAGTACATAAAATTAAAGTAAACTAGAAGTGTTCATTAAATTTTAAAATAATAAATTTCATTTAAAAAGAGGATAAAATTTATATCTTTTTTCATTTTAAACATCTGAAATTGATTTAAATATTTAAATATTTAAAATAATATAATTTTGATCGAATTTTAAAGTTACCAAATTAAATTTTGGTAAAAAGAATAAGTATGTCTTGAGCTTAAATTAAGACAATAGAATATATTTATAATTTTAGATTAATCAAATCAAATTTAATTAACTATAATAGATTATATACTTCAATTTTCAAGTTATTAATTAATGTTTAATATTGCTATTCTTTTTTACTAAACAAGAATAGGAAAAGAATTTCGCTGAAGCAAGTTATCTCTTTTTAAAAATATTAATAAATTTAACAAAAATATTATATTTGAGGAATTTGAATTTTCACAAACTTTATATTCATAGCAAAAATTTAATAAAATAAAAGCTTGAATACAAAATTGAATTATTACATTGATCATATTTTGAACATATAACCTATTAGTAATTTAGAGAAGTAAATAAATTTTGATTAGCTTGTAAATATTTATTTTCTTGTTAAATAAAATTACTTAATTACAAAAAAAATAGTAAATGAATTTAAGTGGATTACTATATAGAAAAATATGACAAAATAATAAATGGATAATTATAATATGAAAAATTACATAACCGATTAATATTGATAAGAACAAATTTTACTATTACAGCTCATGATTATTATATAATTCTATTAAATCTAAAAAATAAATTATCTTTGAATCTCAATAAACTTATTCTATTATGGGATGGTGAAATACAAGTTAAATATTAGATTTTAAGTGTTTTACAACTTAAAAAATAAATATTTTCATAATTGGTACCAACAATTCTTTAAAATATTTTTAGATTAAATTACTTTATTATAGTATTTTATTCATGCTAAAGTTCTGGTTGGACAAATAAATTATCTGTCAAAATACTATATAATATTTTTGTGAAAATTTTTTTTAAAATAGACAAAATAATAGCAAAAACATAAGTTTTCTCTATAAAATTAATCTAAAATTTATAATCAATTATATTGGATCCATGCATGAACTTTAAATTATGAAATCTATATCTATATTATATTAAATGTGTGAAGGTCTTTAGAAATATTGATTGAACTTTTTGTCATTTACTATTTTTATATAATTATTATTTAAATTTATTTTCATCACCTTATTTTGTCATATTAGGTTTTCTATTTGTGGCATAACTCTATTTTGGTGTAAACTTAAAAAATAAATAAAAATTTATACCTAGCTTTTTTTTCCTTTTTGATAGTCACGAATTTTTTCTATCTTATTTTATTATATTAAATTTTTTATTTGTGACATAACTATTTATAATGTAAACTTTAAAAAAATTAAAAATTAAAAAATAAAAAAGATCCACGAATTCTTTTTCCTTTTGATTTGGAATATTTTCTTTTTCCTTTTTGATGGTACAAGCGCTTTTGCTTTTCTTTTTTTCTTTTTTTGGCTTTTTGATATTTTTGTTTCTTTTGCATACACATTTTTTTCTTTTTTGACAATATTTTTTCCTTTTTTTAATCTTAACATCCTAATATTTTTATATTTTCAAATTCTTTTTGATTTATAAATTCTTCCACTTCTATAAAAAAAAAATTATAATTGCATAATTTAATTTATCAACTCTTTTATATCAGTATCTTTTATTCAATCTCCAACCTAATATGTTTTCATGTTAATCTATCTTCTTCTTATTTTTTTTCATGTAATAAATTTTTTCTAATATTGTGGATACTATGTCAGCTCAAGTTGCTTATATTCAAAATAATTTAATCTAGATTGTCTCCTTTAGTTGAGTCTAATATTAATATTATATTATCTCCTTTAATTGAGTATTATATTGATATTATGTGACTTGAATTTTGTGTTATTTGTAACTGACATTTTTCATCCACTCATACATTCACAAATTTTATCTATTCAGATAAAGTAATTTCTTCATCTAATAAAATAATTATTTTTATAAAATTATAAATAATTAAATTATAACTCTTGCACACAATTTATTTTAGATAATCTTGCAATGAAATCTGAAAAAGATTTCATGAATGAAATTGTGTCAATTAACAATTTAAGGTGATATAATTCTCATTGGATAATAAAAGTTTTAGTAATTAGAGGTGGATTAGTAAAAGAGTGTAAAAAGGAAATAAAAGAAGGCACACGAATTACTATAACATTAGTTGACAAAGAGGTAATAATTTTTTTTCGTGTTATATGTCACGGCCCAAATGGACAGACCGTGCAGGCACTTACATCGTCTTTACTCGATAGAAGCACCCTTACAAACGTTACTATTAATATACAAGAATTAGTTTCAAATATTTATATTACTTCTCATTAATTAATAAAAATCTCACCAAAATAAAATTCCCCAATCATAACTCTCCCAAAATCTAGTCTAGAAAGGTACAAGAGCTCTATTTAAATACTTTGACAAACAAAATGACCCAGCTTCGTCCGGAAAGAAGAACACCGAAGCTAGCGTTGAGTACTCCATGCAAATCAAGTAACTTCAACCTTCCACAACCTACATCTAAAAGAAAAAGGTATAACAAGGTAGTATCAGTACACCACACGTACTGGTAGGCATCATCGGCTGACTAGGGTTAGTTAACACAACAGCATACAATCAATAATACTAAATTCAACAATTATTTCACTTATGCAACATCCCACTAAGTTTAATCACTACAGTATTGTTCTTATAACTCATCAAGGTTCACGCATTTATCCTACGCTTTTGGTTGTTAATTAGCCTATCAGTCTGCCTTTCTTTATTTCCATTGCAGCGAAGGCTTAAGCCATATAGCGACCCGCTGTTGCAGCGATGTGTCCGCTACAGTGTTAACCCATCTAGCCAGTAATCAATTTCACTTAGTTAAGTTCTCTTTTATTCCGCCATATAAACTTATAGCTCAACTACCCCTCTCACCATTTCACTATGAATGACCAAGTTTGTTCTACCCCTTTTTTAACCTATTTAGTTATCCATAGGATTTTTCTACTCCCTTTAGTGTAGTACATCAAATAATAACATCTACTTGCTATCTCACTTTTCTACACTATCTTCCGTTCAAACCGCCAGACTATCATCCATAGCCCACAAAATTATTTTAAAACAAGACAATTGAACGCAGTTATGGATTACTATCCCAAGTACACACAAAGATCATCAAAATAACATGATGGAGTCAATTTCCCCAACAGTAAAGTGCATGCACATACCTGACCTCATACCAAAAAATGTCATAAGATACCATACCTGAATTGAATAGCCATAACGGTATTCCACACCTGTTCCTTGCCTCAAACTCGATTCATGTTGGTATATCTGTTATCACACTGGTATATCAATTACCTTTCTGTATCTGCAGTCGTATGCATATCAACCATACCCGTATAATTTCTATCTCATAATCATACCATCGGTGATATTTCGGGCACACACCTCCATCATATCACTATACAGACATGTCAGAGGGTCTTATGTTTGCCCTTCCAGTCATGACCTGTAGGGTATTCTAGAAATTCATGTATTGTACACCCAGTTGTATGAACTTCATCATACCTATCTGTGTACTCACTCATACATCCAGCCGCATGGTCCTTTAGCCACACTAGTCTGTGTACTCGCTCATACCGCTCGCCCGGATACTTACCTCGGGCACAAGCCACTCGTATATCCAATCCTTATTCGAAATCTGATTGTAGTAACCTGTTCATCTGAGTTCCTTAACTTCGTTCATGGGCCTCTGATTTACCATCATATTGATAACTTTCCTTTCGTATTATCCGTCATCTCAATCACCCATTGATTCAATGTCAATTCTCCCCTCAATCTCGGGACACATAATACAACACAACATGTAACAAATCACCATACCACAAGAATTACACATTCACACCACAAGTATCAAAATATGAAATTAAATCAACCTCGTGTTCTAACAATAGTAATAGCATTCAATTCAGCATGTTATAAGATTTTTGATTTGGCCCGCTCACTAGTTTGGGATCCGCTGCAGCGGTATCACTACCATTACAACAGTATACTACTCACTGCAGAGGTACTGCAGGCAATACTGTGACCAGTTTTTATTTCAGTTTCTCCCACATTTTGATTTCTTTATACCGACCATAATGAGACAACATCATAACAAGCTTACATCAATAATTAACTTACCACAGTGTCACCATTAATGCGGACAATAATCATCAATTCAGAAAATATAATACCGACCACAACACATTCAAGTCATTATGTAAAGGATTACTATCTTACGACACTCGCTTCATCTCACTCTCAAACATGGTTATAATTTATTAATCAGTCCGTTAATCGCATCTCCTACACAGAGTCTACATGATTTATCCGTCCAAGGTTTCAATTCAAAGAAGGAAGAAGTCCATCTTTATATCCAGGAATATTCTATCAACGACACTCGAAAGTTAATCTCCTCAACAATGTTTGACTCAACGCATATCCTAGAACATGTACCCATTTATCGGTTGAAATATCTCCCCTAAGCTTTTACCTCATTATGAGTTTTCGTCACCCCTCTTCAAATACGTTTGTTCTTAGATTTTCACTGATTTCGATTAATAGACCATAATGTAGTTAAAAGTACAATCCTACTAATCGAAAGCATATAAATCATACCATGTATATGTTTAGCTAACCGAAGTCTAACGCAAAAGCGAGTAAACCATAGCCTACCTGGGCCCCAAGCTATTGTTCCGATTGTTCTCGGCTGCAGCAATACCATTCTTTTGATTTTCTTGCCAGAGCTCCTAGCTATGGAGGTCAGATCTCCACCTCTTGGATCCTCTTGTTTTCCCCAAAAATCCTATTTCTGTTTTTAGACGTTTTTAATAAGTCCTTCTCAAGGACTAGGTTTTTAAAATCCTAATCAGAACCGGATTGCGCATTTCTTGTCTGCATCATCCGCTGCAGCGGACACCCTTCCCGCTGCAGCGGTTTATTGTAGCAAAAATCATCCCGTCGTGGCGGACCCCCACTTGGCTCCACCCAATTGCGGCTAAGTCGACTTGAATTGTTCTCCATACACCCTTCGTCTCTCAGAAATTTATCACGAATTTCAAAAAATTTAAATTTGCCCATTTTTATGTGGTCGGAATGCTATAACGGCCAGGCAGGTCGTTACATTATATTTTATATTTCCATATATATGTTTGAGTACTTATATATTTTTATTATATTTTACATTTATATGTGTGTGTGTGTTTTCACCATTAAATTTTAATTTTTGCCATGCACAAAAATTTATGCTATATTTTTTAATTATTATATTTTAAAAATAAAAAAGATATCTACAAAAAGACAAAATTTTGTTATATCCCAAATAGACGCATTAATAGTGTTAATTCTAATTTTGAATCAGTAATAAAAAAGATTGAGGTTGACGCATTAATAGCGTTAATCCTAATTTTGAATTAGTAAACAACAAGATTGAGGTTGGATTCAATGACAACACTATAGTTCAGGAATGCAACAACTACTTTTCTGTTATTAGTTTTTCAAATAACTTTATTTCATTTTGAAGATGCAATACAATCTTTTAATGGAATAATCTTCAGTAATTTCTTAAAAGTTCATCAACTAATATAATATTCAATATATGCATAATATTTTACTCCTATTTACTTAATGAAATATTCTTTGTAGATATAAACATGAAGATCCTTAAAAATGTTAATTGAACTTCTTGCCTTTAATTAAAAGATTATACAATGGATAAAATTGTCATCTACTATTTTTTTCTCAATTAGTTGTTATTTAATTATGAAAAAGGGGTCAAAATACCTCTAACCTATGAGAAATAGCTCATAAATACCCTCCTTCCACCTTTTAATCTAAAAATATCCTCAACCTCTAGTTTTGGCTCAAGAATATCCCTCCCCTTCTTTACTTTTTATTTAGGAATTAATAAAATTGATATAATTTACACATACAATAAAAAAAATTAAAATATTAAAAATATTATTTTTAATATATATTTTCATCATTAAGAATATTATTCTTTTGATAATCTTGTATAAAACGGAGAAGAAGTGCTAACATTTAGGATAATGCATCAAGTTTATTTTATTTTTATTAGTGAAAATGCATATATTTTAGGCTTTAAATTTAAATAATTTTAAAATCTTTTTATGAGATTAAGAAATGAGTGCAACAATTAAATATTATCTAAAAATAAATATTATTATAACTATATAACCGTTATTCACTATAAAAATAAAAAAAAATTAAAATATTATTATTATTATTGAGAAATTTAATCATACATACACTACTAAAGAGGAAAATGGAAGAAGTTAGTAAATAATTAAAAATAAGTACTATGTTAGTATGTGTACTAGCAAGCAGTTTTAGTAATAAATAAATTAGAAAAGGGCCAAAAATACCTTTAACCTGTTTATAGCTAAGTATTTAATATTAAAACAGAGAAAGTGTCAAATATTTAAATAGAAAATTCTCATTTTTACATATAAGAGATCATCATTTTTACATATAAGGTGTCTATAAATATTGATAAGTTGGCATCTTAACCAACTTAACGGGGCTATAAACTTACATTTTTGTGATAAACTGACACAAATTGAAGTACTTATCATGATTTCTCTTCATATGTACAGGAAATTACCATTCAGAAGAGGATGGAAAGGAATCAAGTGAAAATATGTTTCAAAGATCAAGCTTAAGCCTTGTGAAGATAACCAACCACGGACCATGGAAGACCACCCCGAGGCACGGATCCATCGCGTTCAGGACCAAAAGAGCACCTCTCAGTGCTAAGATCCGCAGTTGAAGTGCGGACCGTGAATCAACCGCGTTCCAGGCCAGAACTTCACACCAAATTGACAATGTAAACACTATGCAAGCACGTACCGCTGATCACAATACATGGGACGCGAATGGGACACGGATCAAAGGCAAAAAGCCAGCCATTTTGTGTCACCCAAAATGCAATCGAAGTGCGGACTACGGATGCCAATCACAGCCGTGAATCCACAGTAAATATTGTGGCAGTGGAATTTTTATAATTATTAGTACGTTACTTATTTCCTTTTTTAGAATTTTTAGAAGGTTTTAAAAGGAAAAATCTGGGGAGAAAAAGGGGATCAACGATTGCTGCGTTTGAAACCACTAGAGAGGGAAAAGAAAGTAAGGTATTTTGTAAGTTTTGTTGGAGAATTTCGACAATCATTAGTGAATCAAACATCTTTGTGTTATCATTGTGAATATATTTTCCTCGTCTTTTATCTTTTCAAGATGTATGTTATCATTGTAATGAATAGCTAATCTTAACACCTAAGATTGTATGAACCTTGATCTATTAATATCGATATGAGTGTATAAATGTAAATATTTAGGTTAGAAATCCGCATGTTTTGTCAATTCTCTGTTTTGATTGTTGTTTAAGGGTTGCAAACGTTAAATTTTTCCTAAATCAGAATTGTTTGATCAAAGATTTCATGTTAGGAATAAGAATTGACAATGGGTATCTGAGATTTTCAACCCTCATCTAATGACTTGAGCTGTAATAAGAATAGTCAACCCTAAAATTTGGACAAGTTTTGAATTAAAAATCACTCAAAGACCAAAAGGATTGAGGGTGATAATTCTCTAATTGGGTCGAAAGACTTCAGAGAAATTTATAAAATTGTTTGTTCTGCATATGTAACACTAACCTATATTTGAGTACAATAGAAATTATCGTAGTTAAGAGATCTTGGGAATCACAGCCCTAGTTTAGTCAACTTATTGAATAAGTCAAATATTTTCTTTAGTTATTACTACAAAATCTTTAACTATCAGTGTGATTTTATTTCCCCCCCTTGATTGACTAAATAACTTTGAATATTCGCTTTTAATAAAGTTTGCACCTTATTCCCTGTGGGATTCGACCCCAACCTCTTTGGGTTCTATGTTTGATACAACGACCACTTTATACCTATTTAACAAGTGTAATTTGGGCGTATAAAGTGGTCGTTGTATCAAATATAGAACCTAATGAGGTTGGGATCGAATCCCACAAGGAATAAGGTGCAAACTTTATCAAAGGCGAATATTTAAAGTTATTTAGTCAATATTTCAAGAGGGGGGGGGGGAATAAAATCACACTGATAATTAAAGATTTTGTAGTGACAATTAAAGAGAATATTTGACTTGATTCAATAAGTTAACTAAACTAGGGTTGTGATGCCCAAGACCTCTTAACTACAACAATTTATGTTGTACTCAAATATAGGTCAGCGTTACACTGCAGAAACAGACAATTCTATAAATTTCTCTAAAGTCTTTCGACCCAATTAGAGAATTATCACTACCAATCCATTTATTTTTTGAGTGATTTTTAATTCAAAACTTGTCCAAAGTTCCGAGTTGACTATTCTTATTACAGCTCAAGTCATTAGATGAGGGCTGAAAACCTCAAATACTTGTTGTCAATTCTCATTCCTAATCATGAAATATTTGATCAAACAATTCTAATTTAGGCAAGATTGAACATTTGCAACCATTAAACAACAATCAAAACAGGAGAATTAACAGCACATGCGGATTGCTAACCTAAATATTTACATTTATAAATCTATATCTATGTTAATAGATCAAAATTCACACAACCCTAGGGGTTAAGATTATCTATTCATTACAATGATAACACACATCTTGAAAAGAGAAAAGATGAAGAAAATATACTCACAATAATAACACAAAGATGTTTGATTCACTAATGATTGTCGAAATTCGTCAACAAAACTCACAGAAAACCTTACTTTCTTTTTCCTCTCTAGAGTTTTTAAACATAGCAATCGTTGATCCCCTTTTTCTCCCCAGATTTTTCTTTTTAAAACCTTCTAAAAATTTCAAAAAAGGAAATAAGTAACATACTAATAATTACAAAAATGTCACCACCACAGCATTCGCCGTGGATTTGCAGCCACGGTTTGGCATCCGCGGTCTGCGCTTCGATCGCGTTTTGGGTGACGCAAAATGACTGACTTTCGCCTTTGATCTGTGTCCCATTTACATCCCGCATATTGTGATCAGCGGTACGCGCTTGCATATTTTTTATATTGTCAATTTAACGTGAAGTTCTGGCCTGGAACGCGGCTGATTCGCGGTCTGCACTTCAACTGTGGATCTTAGCATTGAGAGGTGCTCTTCTAGTCCTAAACGCGATGGATTCGGGCCTCACGGTTGTTCTTCCATGGTTCGTGATTGGTTATCTTCACAGGGTTTAAGCTATTTGGCTTGATCTTTGAAGCATTTTCACTTGATTCCTTTCCACCCTCTTCCGAATGGTAATTTCCTGTACATATGAAGAGAAATCATGATAAGTACTTCAATTTGTATCAGTTTATCACAATAATCTAAGTTTATAGCCCCGATAAGTTGGTTAAGATGCCAACTTACCAAATATCCTTAAACTTGAAAATTTTAATATTTAGAGATTTCAAATTTTATTTTTTTTATTTTTTATTTTAGAAATTCATAAAACCGTTATAGTTTATACATACTGTCACACCCCGCTTTGGGGGGGGGGGGTATGACTGGCACCTGGTGCCCTACTAGGACCTGAACTGCTAGACTACTGAGCCTAAGCACATCTGGTGCCTGGCTGGCTCTAACTCAGATTCAGAGAAACAACGGGCTATATAACGACTGTAAATACAGCCTCCGGCCGACTAGGCCCATGGCCACCTGCACCTGTACTAACAGCTAACCAGAAACATATCAATCTAGGGGAGCCTAGGCGGGCCGACAAGGCCACCATGCTGTCTAGTTATCTGTAACTCAACAATGAAATATTGAAAAGCTACGTGACCGGCAAGGTCACCACTACTGTCAAGCTATGGCCCCACACGACCAACATAAAGGAAACAGAAATACTAACAGCTATACAACTGCACGGCCTCACGCGACCGGCTCATCTGACCACAGGAAAATATATACAGACTGCAAGCCTCTAAGAATGCTGATAAGATGGTCGGGACAGGGCCCCGGCCTACCCATACTGTACAACAAAAGAAAAGGGATAAACCTCTAGCTATCTAGCTCCGGATGACTGGAGCTGATGACCTTGTGAGCTGGCTGGAATCACGAGGTATCGGCCCCTCGTCTATGAGTACCTGCAGGCAAGTAATGCAGCGCCCCCGAGGGGCGTCAGTACCACTGGTACTGAGTATGTAAAATAATAACTGAGAGAAATATCTGAAATCAACAACACAACTGATGGAACTGAAATAGGAAGGAGTAGACTAACTGGCTGAAAATGTAAAGCTATGCCTACTCTTAACTATACTGGAAGGAGTAGGAGTCATACCTGGAGATGTATCGTTCTACTGTCGATCTACTCGTAGCTCGTTTAACATGGCATAACATAACATAACATAACATAACATAGCACACACAAACCTTACCCGGCCCCCATAAGCCGGGAGGTACAAACAACACGCAATCTATTCCCCTACCCCGATCGTCCCATCTCCTATGATAACTATAAGCATCCTGCCGGTCCCCTGAGTATGCTTGGGCTCGCTGAGCCCCTGACTATAACTGTACCTGAGTCCGGAGGACTCCTGAATCAACACCCAGGCGTATCCGCTCGACGGGGGTGTATAAGGGCCGACCAAGACACAATATGGGGAAAACTGGCATCCCATCTTCGTCCCCTGTGGGACGGCATGCCACTCCGTAGAGCAACGTATCCTCGTCCTCTGGTGGACGAGTCGGTACAGCTATTAACCCTGGGGCGGTCATGGATGCTAGGTAATCCAACCCCAAGACAATACAATGGTCTCAACTAGTAATACTATCTGCATATCCCACATACTGAAGCTAATGATAATAAAGTATTTGTACATACTGTATGCTGAACTAGTGATAGTGATATGTACATATTTAATACGTGCTGGGACTGATAATAGTATATATATGTATAAATATAATCTACTGCCATACTGTACTGAGTCTAGTGTGGAACAAGATATAGTTTTTATGCTGGAAATCATGTTGTATAACTGAGTTTCTATAGTAACATGATTTACTATTTCTAACATGCTTCCTAAACTTCATTTTAACCTATCATTCTACTTCTGAGATACCTTACAGGTGTTTATATTGCTTTACTGGGTTTCAACTGAATACGATAATATCCTAACATTCTTTGCTAAATCACATACTGGACATGTTGTACCGTTTCTAACACTTGTATCAGAATTTATATCGTGCTAGCAAGTTTCACGCTATACATAACATGATGCTTCTAATATCATACCAACATTCGTAATAAACATAACACACGACTTCTGAACATTCTACTAGCCTTTAAACTACTCTACTATACCAAGATTACTAACTTGCCGAGGAAACTAGCTTTACATACCTTCACTTCTAATTTCCCGACTAACCGGCGTAGCTTGGTCAGTATTTGAGCTATTCCTCCCAACTGCATTCATATATATGTCAATCAGTACTAAATGCAACTTTATTCTGAAGGACGACATTACTTTCGATATAATTATAGCCTAAACTTAGGCCTATCGAAAGACGGTCGAAAACTTGCTATTTTTCAGAAGTCCAGAAGAGAGAAGTACTCACTTTACAGCTAGGAACACATAGACACTAGTTTGGAGCAATTCCACTTACCTTATTCCGGTAGCTCGACGATTCGTCGGCCGTATTTCACGAAACTAAATCCGTAGGAATGCTCTCTGCTGCTAAATACCTCGGTATCTGAGGTTAATTTGAGTTTGGACAACGTTTGGCAGTGTAATCGAATGATTATATGTTTACCCTCTTCGTTCTCCTCTGTTCCTCTGCGTTTTCTGGAAATTTTATAAGTTTTAAATGAATTAAAACTGAAGTGGGGCTTTATATACTTGAGCCTGGACAGGGCCAACGTGTCACGGAGCCAACGCGGAGGCTCCACCTCCGTGACACATTGCCATCGCGGAGGGGCTCTGCCTCGGCTCCTTCCGCGATGGTTCAACAGGCTATCCGTCCGATCCTTTCCCGGGCCTTTCTCTAGCACGTATGGCTTTCAAATATGCCTAACCACCGTGCGAATAAGCCATCTAGATGTCGAAAATCTTACGGGGTATAACACATACAATAAAAAATTTAAAATATAAAAAAAATAATTTAAAAAAACACATATTATAATGAGTACCTTTCTAGATCACCTTGATTAGAAATAGATTTTATTAATTCTTAAAATAAAAAGTAAGGAAAATAAAATTTCAAATCTTTAAATATTACATTTTCAAGATTGAGGGTATTTTTAGATCAAAAGGTGGAAGGGCAGGGGTATTCTTGAGCCAAAACTAGAGGTTGAGAGTATTTTTAGATCAAAAGGTAGAAGGAGAGTATTTATGAGCCGTTTTTCATAGGTTAGGGGTATTTTTAGTGATTTTCCCTTTAACTATTATAGATCTTTATTAATTTTCAAAAGGTAAAACTCCTAATATTTAGTATTTTAAAATTGATTAAAATTTTACTTATTTAATATTTCCTTATTTGAACAATATTAAAAATTCTAACATTTAAAATTTTAAAATCTATTACAATTCTGTTGACTTATTTATCAATCCATTATTGATTAAACTAACTAATTAATCATTATGACATTTTAACATGGAAAAAGTAAATTAAAGACTGTAATTTTATTATGTATTAACATGTGAATTCCTCAATCTTCTTCTTTTTCTTTAAAAAAATTATATAATCGAAAAAAATTTAGAAACACAACATACTTTAAGTTGTTTCAATTAATTCAGTACTCTTGTTATTCATTTTATTTAGTTAAATCTACACTATTTTTTCATTTGAATTTATGTGAAGTGTTTGATTAAACACATAAATTAAGAGAAAGAGAAAAAAAATTGAGTTGAAATCATCTTATAAAAAAATAAAAATTTTAAAATTAGTTATTATTAAATATTTAAAGTACGAAGTCTCGTAGCAAAATATCATTCAACATTTTACCCTTTTAAAAATAGCATTCCCACTTGATAAAATAGTTATTTAATTATTTTTCTAATATTTAAGATTGTAAAATTAACTATATTTTATGTATTAAATTCTTCCTTATTCGAAATAAATAAAAGAATATTAATATTTATATATACATATAATTCATGCATGTAAGTGATCATGTAAAAGCGAACTATTTTTTCACCTTTCAATCAAACATTATTTTTATGATATTTTTGTTCATTGAAATAAATATTAGAACAAACCGAAGAAAAGATTGGGTTAAACTCTTAAACATAATTATTTATAAATTTGAAATTCATAATTTTCTTTCTAAATTCTTATATTATTATTATTTTATATATATATATATATTCCATTTTATAAATTTGTTCTTATTAATATGAGGGACACGCACTAGGCGCGTATATTTAAACTAGTTATATTAAAAGTATGAAGGCCCTTAAAAATGTTGATTGAACTTTTTACGCTTTACTAAAAGATATCGCAATAGATAAAATAGTCATTTACTATTTTTACACAATTATTATTTAAAATTATTTTCATCACCTTAATTTATAATATAGATTTTCTATTTATGGCATAAACTCTATTTGTGATATAAATTCAAATAAAAAAAATTACGCCGAGTTATTTTTCCTTTATGATAGTCATGGATTTTTTTATCCTATTTTATTATATTTAATTTTCTACTCATGACATAACTCTATTTTTAATATAAACCTTATTAAAAATTAAAAAAATGAAAGAAAAAAGAAGAAAGACATCCGCCCCAAATAAACTACCCACCTCACAGTGTCTCGCCTCCCCACGAGCCCTTCCACGAAAGCTTTTTCTCAATTCGGAAAAGTTCTTTTTTTTAAATCCCTTTTTTATGGTAAGAAATGTTACAAAAGTTCTTTTCTTTTCTTTTTTTCTTTTGCATACTTATGATTTTTTTTTTCTTTTTTAATAGTATTGTCCTAATATTTTTATATTTTTAATTTTTTTTTAATTTATAACTCCTTTTGGTTCTATAAAAAAATATAATTGCATGAGTTAATTCATCAACTCTTTTACATCAATACCTTTGATTCAATCTCCGATCTTATATATTTTCGTGTTAATCTATCTTTTTTTTTTCATGTTATGATTTTTTTTATATTGTGGATTTGAAAAAAAATAATAGTAATTGCTATGCCAGCTCAAGTTGTTCATATTCAAAATAATTTAACTTAGATTGTTTCCTTTAGTTGAGTCTTATATTAATACTATGTTATCTCCTTTAATTGAGTATTATATTGATATTATGTAATTTAAATTTTGTGTAATTTGTAACTAATATTCTTCATCTACTTATACATTCACAAGTTTCATCTATTTAGGTAAAGTACTCTCTTCATCTCATAAAATAATTTTTTAGTAAAATTATAAATTATTATAAATTATAACTCTTGTGAACAATTTATTTAAGATAATCTTGCAATAAAATCTAAAAAGAATTTCATGAATGAAATTGTGTCAATTAACAACTTAAAAGACGATGTGATTCTCATTGGATAATAAAAAGTCTTAATAATTCGAGCCGGATTAGTAAAAGAGTATAGTAAGGAAATAAAGGGAGGCACACGAATGATTAAACATTGGTTGACAAAGAGGTAATAATTCTTTTTCGTATTATATTCTATATCTATATTTTATATTTTTACGTATAGGTTTTAATTCTTATCTATTTTTATTATATTATATATATATATATATATATATATATATATATGTTTTTCAACCATTAAAATTTAACTTTTTGCAGGACACAAAAATTCATACTATACTTTTCAATATTTATATTGAAAAGTGAAAAAACTATTTATAACAAGACAAGATGTGTTACATCATAAACAGACACATTAATAGTATTAATACTAATTTAGTGTCAGTAAACGAGGAGATTGAAGTTGGCTTCAATGACAACACTATATATTAGGAATGCAACTGTCACTTTTTCAAATAATTTTTATTTCGTTTGAAGATGCAATATAATCTTCTAATGGAACAATCTTTGGTAATTTCTTTAGATTTCATCAACTAGTCTAACATTCAATATATGCATAATATTTTACTCATATTTACTTAACAATATATTCTTTGTAGATCTAAGCAAGAAGGTCCTTAGAAATGTTAATTGAACTTCTTGCCCTTCATTAAAACATTCTACAGTAGACAAAATTGTCATTTACTATTTTTCTCAATTAGCAGTTATTTAATTTTTATAAATCTTTACTAATTTATAAAAGGTAAAACTCCTAATATTTAGTATTTAAAATTGACTAAAATTTTGGTTCTTAAATCTTTTCTTATTTGAATTATATTAAAAGTCCTAACATTTAAGACTTCAAAAATCAATTATAATCATGTTAACTTATATATCAATCCAACTAATTAATTATCCATCACAATATTTCAATACGAAAAAGCTAAATTAAAGAGTGTAATCTTATTATGTATTAACACATGAATTCCTCATTCTTCTTTAAAAAAAATTGTATAATCAATTTTTTTTATAGAAACATATCATACTTTAAGTTGTGTTACTTAATTGAGTATTCTTGTTATTCACTCTCTTTAGTTAAATCTACACTATTTTTTTCATTTAAATTTAGGTGAATTGTTTGACTAAACACATAGATTAAGAGAAAAAAAAAATTTGAGTTGAAATCATCTCATAAAGGGTAAAATGAAAAGTTTAGAATTAAGTTATTATTAAATATTTAAAGTACGCAGCATTGTAGCAAAATATTATTCACATTTTTATCCTTTTAAAAATAGCATTCACACTTAACAAAATAGTTGTTTAATTATTTTTCTATAGATTTTAAAATTAACTAAATTTTATGTATTAAATTCTTCCTTATTTGAATATATAGAAAATATTAATATTTATATATACATATAATCCATGCAGTTAAGTGCTCATGTAAAAGTGAATAATTTTTTTTGCCATCAAACTCTTAAACATAATCATTTATTAATTTGAAATTTATAATTTTCTTTCTAAATTCTTATATTGTTACATAAACACATTTTTTAAAGGGAAAAGGGCCAAAAATACCCCTAACCTATGAGAAATGACTCATAAATATCCTCATCCCATCTTTTGGTCTAAAAATACTCTCAACCTTTATTTTTGGCTCAAGAATACCCCTCTCCTTCTACCTTTTGATCTAAAACTACACTTAACCTTGAAAATTTAATATTCAAAGGTTTGCAATTTTATTTTCTTTATTTTTTTATTTTAGGAATTAATAAAATTGATATAATTTACACATACACTTAAAAAATTTAAAATATTACAAATATTATTTTTAATATATATTTTCATCACTAAAAATATTTTTCTCTTGATAATTTTGCTCAAAATGGAGAAAAGTGCTAATATTTAGGATATGTATCAACTTTGTTTTATTTTTAATTAGTGAAAATACATATATTTTGAAATTTTAAATTTAAATAATTTTTAAAATCTTCTTTATGAGATTAAAAAATGAGTGCAATAATTAAATATTATTTAAATAAATACTATTACCAGTATATAATTGTTTTTTGCTATAAAAACCAAAAAAATATTGAAATATTACTATTATTATTGTTATTATTATTGAGAAATTTGATCATACATACACTATTAAAGACGAAAATGAAAGAAGTTAGTAAATAATTAAAAATAAGCGCTATGTTAGTCTGTGTACAAATAATAACAAGCAGTTTTAGTAATAAATTGTTACACCCTGTAAGTTCCTATCAGTTAATCGATGTGTTCGTATGTATGTCGATAATTTTGGAATACGACGCATGTGGAAAAAGGCCCGGGGATTGAGTATACGAGCACGACATCGAGCGAGCAGGAGACCGGAGCCGGAGGCCAGGCGTCCTGGGCGCCGCGCCGTGCTGCCAGGCTGGCGCGTCGCGCTAGTGGCCTGGTGCTGTGGCCAGCGTGTCGTGCCAGTGGCCGGCACGCTGCGCCACCCCCTGCCACTTCCCAACTATATATAAACCCTTCATGATTTAATTGAATCATTCCAAACATTTCCCTTTCGGCAGAGAAATAGAACGAGCGACAACTTCATCTGATTTTCATCAAAATACGCTGTCAAACTCCGTCCAAACGCAAATTCATCTTGGATGTCGAATTCTAGGCCTACAAGAAGCATCTCTGGGGAGTTATTTCTTTAAAATTCGCTCAGTATACAGGAACTTCACTGAGTAAAGATTGTCGGAATTACTCCAAATTGAGTCCTAAATGGCCACAAGCAATAGGTAAGCATTTCTCCCTTTTAAGCTCTCGAGAAATAGTGAGTTTTCGGCCAAGTTAAATAGAGTTGAATTATAGTTAATATTATTTATCAAAAGATATCGTTGTTTGCCGAGTTTTAGTATTGAAAATAGCCCTATTCTCCCAGTATAAGGGTTGCAGTTGAGTGGAACCACCAGCTACAGGTTGGAACTAATCGGTTAAACGAGAATCGGCATTCGAGGTATGTTAAGACTTATCCCTTCGGTAAGTTATACTCATTGTATAATGATACGACCTATGTTCTTGAACGGAGATAACGATCCTATATATTGTAATTAACTGCCGCTAGTAGATAAGAATTATGTGTGTTGTGATTAGCTCCTGTCAGTAGATTATGACTATATATGTAGCGGTTAGCTGCTAGAAAATGTATTGAGAGTATATTGCAGTATCACTCATCGGGAAAGAGTATGTTAGGTGTGACTCACGCTAGAAGCGTCATAGAAACTCCTTTGTTCTTCTCTTCGCAGTATTAGTAGAATTCTGATGTTTTGCTGTCATGCCATGGCCTTAGAAGTTTATGGTTAGCTTTTGGGCCTGATGTGGTAAGTTGGATAGCGTAGGTTGCAGCTGGGCGATTCAACTTTCAGTTTGACGCCTGTATTGTCAGTGAAGCTCGCCCAAAGGTCATTGGCATACCATGACGCCTCCACGACTAGAATTTGGATAGGATGGTTTTACCCTAGAGTCAGCGGCACCAGAGTTGCCTAGTGAATTGAGTGAAAACCTGCCATATAGTTAGATACTATCAGTGACTGTTAGTTCTAATCGACTTAGTACTTGACGTACGGGTCTCCAATGAAGTCATCCCAATTGTTCAAGTCAGACATACCCGTGGATACCCTAAGGGGGGAACCTTATTAGTAGTTGGATTTGGGGCCAACACCCCAACCGGCTCTTATAGATATCCATGTACAGGTTACCGCGGGTGGTTAGGTCCAGATATACTTGCCTACGAGGGCTATTGATCGCCCAGAGAAGTCATATGAAATCTGAACGGCCAAGTTAATGTCTAAGGGACTAGAACCGTAGCAGTACAGTATTACCTTCAAGCCAATAGTTATATTAAGCTGACTATGAAGGGTTAGGGCTGACTACCCAGGAGCATGTCCAATTAGTAGCAGCCTTACAGTCGTTCTAAGTGAGAAACTAAACAGTTGGTCGCCTGTGACCTTACTGTTCGCTTATGAGCTACCATTGTCCTAGCATGGCATTCAGAGTATCGTATAAACCACATCGTACCTCACCCTAGTCTGTTTAGGCCGTAGAGATCATATTCAGCTATAGGAGCCCAGACGGCTCATATTCAGCTACAGGAGCCTAGACGACTCATATTTAGCTACAGGAGACCAGACGACTTATGTTCAGCTATAGGAGCCCAAGAGGCGCATATTCAGCTACAGGAGCCAAGACGACTCATATTCAGCTACAAGAGCCCAGACAACTCATATTCAACTATAGGAATCCAGACGGCTCATATTCAGCTACAGGAGCCCAGACGGCTCAGATACAGTTACAGGAGTCCAGACGGCTCAGACACCGTTACAGGACCCAGGTGGCTCAGACACAGCTACAGGAGCCCAGACGACTTAGACATAACTACCGGATCCCAAATGGCTTAGACCTAGTTGTAGGAGCCTACCAGGCTCGGATACAGCTTCAGAGATCGAGTATACCTTAGTACAGCATGCCTATGGGCCTATAATAATTTTGATAAGGAGAGGGTGTATTGTTTGTACTTGCTGGGGCTTATGGGGGCCTAGGTAGGTTATTGTTGTGGTGCTTGTACCTTCTCGGCTTATGGGGGTCAGGTTAGGTTCTTGTTTGTATATTTGCCTGCTAGCTATATTTTATGAATGAATAGTCATACAGCTTCAGCTCATATACGTGTAGTGGTTTACTAGATGCAGGTTATGGATAAAAGAGCCTACAAGTTAACGTCTGCTCCTTCTTGCTATTCACTTTAAGTTCTTTATCCACTTATATTCAACTTTATTTACTACCTTACATATTCGGTATATATTATACTGACGCCCAACTATGGAGCGTTGCATACTTGCCTAGGGCTAGTCATTTTGTCGGGAGGGACGAACGGGATGGGACGTACCGGGACGGGATGGGACTGGACGAGACGAGGGGAAGCGGGATGGGAAGCCGGGCCGGGATGGACCTATAGTCTCGTCCCATCCCACTATATTAACGGGTCGGGACGGGACAGGATAAATGGGACAAACGGGACAAAAATAATTTTTTAAATTTTTTTTAAATATTAAAATATAAATGTTTTTAAAAATTTATAGTCTTAAAGTCTTATATTTAGAAATAAGAATTTCAATTTTAAGGCTAATGCCAAATAGTTAGAAGTTAGAACTTAGAACTTAGAAACTTAGAACCTAGAAGTTAAAATTTATAAATAAGAAAGAACTTCAAAGTTCAAAGTTGAACATGAAATTTAAAATTTTAAATTTAAAAATTGAAATATAAATTTAAGGCTAAAAATTCAATTAAATTCTAAACTCCAAACTCTAAAGTCTAAAGTTTATTAAAGACTTAAAGTTTTAAACTTAAAGTCAAAAAACTTAAAGTTTGAAATTTGAAATATGAAGTAAACATTTAGTTATTAATTTAAAAATTGAAAATTGCAAATTAAAATTAAAAATTTAATATTTTAAGGCTAAAATAATTTATAAATTTTATTAAAGACTTTAAGTCTTAACTCTTAAAGACTTAAAGACTTAAAGTTTGAAATTTTAATTTTTGAAATTTGAAATTTGAATTTTGATTTTTGAAATATGAAGTAATTATTGAATATTTATTTTATCTATAACTTATAGATATGTTTGTAAATAATTAAGATATAATACAATAGATAATGAAATTAAAAATTAAGGCTAAAAGCCTCTAAATTTATTCATATAAAAATTTAAATAATATCATAAAAATTTGTATTACAATTTACAAATATTAGTAGAGCACCTAATCTACGCAGCCACCTTCTAGGAAGGGTTCTGTTTGGATTAAGCGAATATAATACTAATATATGTACATCTTTATGAAATCTCTTTCTAATTCTTCTATTTGTTGAGCCGAAATATTTTCCGGCACCGACATAGATTGTTGTCGGTCTTGCGCTTCCATGTCATCATCACTATTAATTGTTGAATCCAAAAAAGCTTCTAGTTGGGAAGTTAACTTCTGTAGCCCGTGATTTCTCCGCTCTGCATTGATCCAATCTCTGAAAGTTATAGATACCTCCAAGCTGTCTTCTGCTAGTGAATATCGATGATCTCCAAGTTAAAATATTGCCGCACTGAAATCAGCCTCCAAAGCAACAGATGATGCTTGAATAGCTAGCACGTCCTTAACCATCTTGCTAAGCCTTGGAAATATGTTGCCACGAGCTCTCCACCAACTCAGAATTTCCGGCGTCCCATCAGCGGAAATTGTAACATTTTCCCTAGCTGAAGAAAGATAGTCATCAAAATCACAACTATTAGAAAAATCAAGACTAATAGTACTTTGCACATATCCATGGGTACTATCTACTCGGACTCTAGAAGTTTCAGGAGCATTAACGGAATTACCACTATGTAACTGGCAATAAGTCTCATACATCATTTTAGCCTGCACTCTAATACTACTTTTACAACTTTCTAAAGTTGGAGTTTCATTATCTTCTATTTTCAAATTTTCATAAATTTTTTGAACGACTCCTCTTGTACCTCGTTCTTTATATTCCGGGTTAAAAAGCATAGCAGTTAAATAAATTTGAGCGATAGGAAAAAAATATTTTTTAAACTTCTAAATCATGACCTCAATAGCTGGTGCAAACTTTTCATTATTTTTATATTCAGCAAATTTAGTAGTAACAACACATACATTTATTAAAACTTCACAAATAGTTGAAAAATACACGCCAGAAAAAGTTTTTGTTACTTCATAAAATAATTTTAAAAATTGATTAAGCTCATTTATTTCCTCCCAGTAATTATCATCAAGTTTCAAATCAGGTTCGGAATTATGAGCATTATACAACATAGTGATAGGCCTTCTATAAATATATGCAACTTCTAGCATTTCGTATAATGAATTCCGTCTAGTTTTTACATGTTTTGGAACTTTTCTATATGGAAGTTCACATATTCTACAAAGTTCTTTAAATTCACAAATTCTATAACTTTTATTCATTCAAAAAATCCAAAAAGATGTTAATTCAACTTTAGAGCACCTAGTATCAAATAATTCAATGTCATCGTGTACAGCCAAATTAAATATATGAGAAGCACATCTAACATGAAAAGCAACATTATTAATTGGACATAATCAAGTTCTTAACATACTAATAGCACTAGTATTAGAAGAAGCATTATCTAGTGTAACATTCAATATTTTATCACAAATGTCAAAAGATTGTAAAACTTCAAGTATAGTAGCAGCTATATATGTAGCAATTTTTATCTGCTCACAAAATTTTATAACCTAATATTCTTTTTTGTAAATTTCAATTATGATCAATTCAATGTGCAGTAACAGTTAAATAATCAACGGAATTGACACTACGACCCATATCAGAGGTAATAGAAAATCTACCATCAAAATAACTAAATAAACAACGAAGATAATGAGCATGCTTTGCTTGAAATTCAAAAATGTCACGTTTAACCACGTTTCGTGAAAAATCTTCAAAAGAAGGATTATATGTTTATTGAATATACATAATAAATACGGGATGGGAGGGAAAACTAGAAGGAAAACCATAGACCGCAACCATTTTTGCGATGTTTTCACAGTCTCTATCCCTATCATATTTTCATTGTGTAACAGGGCAACTTGGGTTTGAAGGATTTAACTGGCCCTAAACCATACTGGAACCCCCTTCCGATCCAATAGGGACATCACAACCGACGGCTTTAGAGGTTTCTTTAGCTGCCAAATATTCAAGTTTAGAATATTGTAATAAATGTCTATGTAACCCCCCAGTTCCACCTTTGCTTCCACCGCATTCATGCTTAAATACCTTTTTACACTTATTACAAATAGCTTGAGTTCGCTCCTCATTTTGATACACAAATTACCAAACAGCTGAAGTTTTAGCCCGTTGAACCCTAGTATTACTCCTAGTAGGATGCAAAGGGGGAAGTTGAGCTTCACACTGAGGAGTATCCTGAGTTGGAGCTTCTGTAACGGGACTAGTAGGTGTATCATCTAATTCTTCTTCTACTACTTCTACTTCTACTTCTTCATTTAATTCTTCCTCTAATAAATTACCATAAACCCTTTCCAGCACTTCATTATCTAATGGAGTATCCGAATTAATATTAATAGGAGTACTATCAAATTGTGTAAAATCTTCGTTATTAATTCTAACTCTAGGGACTGAAGAAGAACCACCTATTTTTTTAGCAGTTGAACTAGAACCTGTACTTTTTTTACCAGTACTAATACCAAATACACCTGCAATCTTGGCCATAACACCCTTTCCTTTTCTAGATTTTTTTTTCAGAATCCATATTATAATTTATGAATAAATAAATAAAACGCAACTAAAATTATGACTAAATAAATATAATACAAGTATATTTAAATAAATAAGATAGAAAAATTAAATGCGTAAAGCCGTAAATAAATAATAACAGAAATAAGTATGAATTATGGAACGAATGTACCAAATGTCTATGTAAAAAACAGACGATTATAACCAATTGTCGGAAACTCGGAATTCAAAAATCGATGTAGCAAAACTAGCGAGTAGCAATTAGCAACTTGAGAGTTGAGAGTTGAGAGTTGAGACTTGAAACTTGAAATTAAAATAATTAACACAATTTCAACTAGATTAGAGAATGTAGGAAAATTTAAGAGAAATGGATAATTGATAATATTTGAGACTTGAGAGAATGAGTGTTTAGTAGAGATTAGAGAAGAGAAGAGTTGAATTGTTAGATCTGAATAAATTATGAAAATGTGGGGATATTTATAGTTTTTAAGAAAAGGACCAAAGTGTAATTTTTAAAACTAAGGGGTGTAAATTTTTTTAAAAAAAATATAGGGGGTTGGGGAAGGGGGGGGGGACTGAAAATAGAATATAGTTGTTGGGGCCCCCCATCCCAATGGCTATAATTATAAGAAAAAATTTAAAATTTTTCGGCCGAAACCGATCCGATACCGGGATGAACCGGGCCGGAATGACCAGTAATTAAACCCATCCCATCCCGTCCCACTCCCGTATCCACCCATCCCGTGACACGAGTCGGGCCAGCTAGATCGGGACCCAGAATCGGGCCGGTACCGGGACGGACCTGGACGTCCTGTCCCGCCGGTCAGCTCTATACTTGCGTGCAGGTTTAGATAGACAGGTTTTGGGACCTCCTAACAGCTATTCAGAGTCAGTAGGTTGGCTAGCTCCTTTCATTCGGAGTTGCCAGGTTGTAGAGGTTTACTTGTCTTTTATTCATATAGTATTTGGATAGGCCGGGACCCTGTCCTGACCAATATTCTCATTCCTAGAGGCTTGCAGACTATAGTCTTCAGTTAGTTGTTTGTGTTGGCCGTGTGGGGCCTATATATGTTCAGTTCTGTATGTTGGTCGTATGGGGCCTAGTATAGCTTTCAGTTAGCGGCCTTGTTGGCTATAGTATTAGTCTCCTGATTTTTCTTATATTATAACTAGACAACATAGTGGTCTTGTCGGCCCGCATAGGATCCCTTTTATTATTATGTTGGTTGGGTTAGCTGTTTTCTTTTACAGGTGTTGCGTGGCCTTGTCGGCCCAAGGCGGTGTTTACACCCGAGATATAACAGTTTGTAATGTTGATTCTGAGTCGCTGGTAGGCACCAGAGGTGCATATGCCCAGCCAGGTCAGTCCAAATCCTAGTATGAAATTAGGCCAATCATGCCTCCTAAGATGGGGCATGACAAACTTGGTATCAGAACAACATCGTACCCTAGGAAGTTTACAAGTTGTGTATAGCAGAGTCCTATTTATAAATGTGTTGTGCACCACATTCTATAAGTAGGAGGTTGTGAGACATGATAATATAGTTACCCCTCCTTCTCAGATCGTGCTATAGAGCCGAGTTGTATAGGGTTGAGTCCCTAAGCTTTGATTGTTATGTCTGTCTAGAGTAATGTTTGATATAAAACAGACTCTAACCAGTCACAAGTTAATTACAGCAGTAGGAGAGGGTACCAGTAAGGTGCCACCTTTGGGGGACAATCAGCCTGAGGGCGAAAGCAGATATCCTTTTAATCTCCCCAGCATCCTCCCAGGACACCAGAAACCTCATAAGGTAATAGATATGCCAGCACTGTCCCCAGTTCTTTCTTTAGCCTCGGGATAAGAGGTCAGGAGTACAGTATACATATGAGTTGGCTTACTTAGTAGATATTTGGAATTAGATAGGGGCGATAATTAATGTTGGGTTACCGGAAATAAGCGAAGGATTGTGTAATTGCGAGGTTTGTACCTCCAGCTTTTAGAATTTGTTGAGTTTCACACCCTAGCCCCGTTATAGAACGATAAGGTTATCTCCCGCCTCCCAACCTCTTCTCAGTATAACAGGGAGCGTAAGTATCGACGCCATGTTACCCTGAGTAAATAGTAAAGAAGGGCTAGATCCAATGACTCCTAAAAAGTGTTAGAAAGTGATTAAGAGGTGCTTGAATAAGTCACCTAGGCCCTCACGACAGTAAATCGGGAGGGTAGGTAATATTTCTAGCAGCACCCAAGTGCGGGTGAAAGTCCACAAGTAGTAGATTCCCAGCAACAACAAAGTTTAAATCAGAAATAGGCTAACCCTATCGGCAGTATCCTCTCTCCACTATCATAATTCGATTGCCTGTTGAGTTGCCCTGAATTACAGCTCTGTTGATTATCCTCTATTTTATTCTCTTTTCCATGAAATTTTTTATTTTGAATCTGGTTGTCTCATATGTATCTTCCTGCATTTGTCCTTTCATTATTCTCAGCAACCATGCTTTCTGTTTCTATCCTTTCCCCACTGATATGTCCTACATCACCTTCTCTTTCCTCACATTGTTCCTTGCTCATGGTTTGGTCTTCCACGGTGATCAAGTTCTTCTGTATGTTGTGTTTGCTCCCTTTTAGTGATCCATGTTTAGTATCATTAATCTCCTCTCCTTTGTTTAAACTATGCCTGCCTCCATATTTGGATACCCTTCAGTCTGTGTTGCATCCTCTGATTCACCTGCTGGCTCCCCATTTTTATGAAATTTTGAAAATTTATTATTTACTGCCACTATTTCCCCTTCAGGTCCCTTCTTCTCATTGGATAATAAAAGTAACTGAAACTGGATTAGTAAAAGGGTATAAAAAGGGTATAAAGGAAGGTATACAAATGACTATCGCATTAGTTGACTGAGAGGTTATATTTCTTTTTCTTATTATATTCTATATTTATATTTTATATTTTACATATATGTTTGAATTCTTATTGACCATTAAAGTTTAATTTTTTGTAGGGCACAAGAGTTCATGCCATACTTTTCAATAATTATATTGAAAAGTGGGGAAAATATTTATAACAAGACAAAAAAATCATAAAGGAACATATTAATAATATTAATCCTATTTTTGTATCGGTAAAAAAGGAGATTGAGGTTGGATTTAATGACAACATTATAGTTCAGGAATGCAACAGTCACTTTTTCAATGTTACTTTTTCAAATAATTTTGTCTCGTTTGAAGATGCAATACAATCTTCCAATGTAACAATCTTTAATAATTTTTTTAGAACTCATCAACTAATCTAACATTCAATATATGCGTAATATTTTACTCGTATTTACTTAACAAAATATTCATTTTAGATATAAGCACGAAGGTCCTTAGGAATGTTGATTGAACTTCTTGGTCATCATTAAAAGATTCTATAATAGACGAAATTGTCATTTACTATTTTCCTCAGTTAGTTGTTATTTAATTATTAAAGATGTTTACTAATTTGTAAAAATAAAACTACTAATATTTAGTATTTTAAAATTGAATAAAATTTTGCTTCTTAAATCTTTCCTTATTTGAACTATATTAAAAATCCTACCATTTAAGACTTTAAAATCAATTATAATTCTATTAATTTATATGTCAATTCATTAGTTATTAAACTAATTAATTATCCATCACAATATTTCAATATAAAAAAAGTTAAAGAGTGTAATTATGTTATATATTAATATGTGAATTCCTTCTTCTTTAAAAAAAAAAGTATAATCTGAAAAAAAATATAGAAACATAATATATTATAAGTTGTTTCAATTAATCTTGTACTTTCTTTAGTTAAATCTACACTATTTTTTGTTTCAATTTATGTGAAGTGTTTGACTAAACACATAGATTAAGAGAAAGAGAAGCAAAATTAAGCTGAAATAATCTCTTAAAGGGTAAAACGAAAAGTTTAAAATTAAGTTATTTACTAAATATTTAAAGTATGAAGCCTCATAGAAAAGTATTTTTTACCTTTTTACTCTTTTAAAAATAGAGTTCACACTTGACAAAAAAGTTATTTAGTTATTTTTCTAATATGTAAGATTTCAAAATTAACTGAATTTTATGTATATCATTCTTCTTTATTTGAAAAATATGAAAAATATTAATATTTATATATTCTTATAATGCATACATTTAAGTGCTCATATAAAAATGAATAATTTTTTTTACCTTTCAATCAAATGCAATTTCTATGGCGTGTTTGTTCATTGAAACAACTATTAGAACAAACTGAAGAAAGAACTACTAAATTGGATCAAACTCTTAAATATAATCATTTATCAATTTTTGAAATTAATAATTTTCTTTCTAATTTATTATATTGTTAGACGTGTCTTTTAAATATTATTTATGCTATTTTTATAAATTTAGTTTTATTAATATGAAGAACACAGGCGAGACACGTATTCATATATATATATATATATATATATATATATACACATACATACATACACACACACAAAAAAACCCTATTTAATGGGAGAAATATAGGAAATATATAGTAAATTAAAGGCTTTATGACAAGACATAAATGAGAGAGGGAGTACTGAGTAGGACTTTATCATAATTATATTTAAAACTTGTAATTTTGCATTGGAACGTACATATATATTTCAATTACTAATTAGTTTATATTTCCATTATTAAATATTTATTTTATTTTGGTATCAGAGCCCTGAAGATTTTGGTACCTAGATATTTAATTTACATGCGAAGACCGTTAAAAAATACACAAGTCGATTTAAGAATTAAACAAGAATTAAATAGTTTATACCTAGAATATATTAGACTAAATAAATCTAAAGAAAATAACCAAAAAATTGGAAGAGTTAATAGATATAATATCTAGATTAGAATATAAACTAGTAATACATATTAAGTCTACAAGAAATTTATAAAGAAATATATGAAACAGAATCTATTTATTAGAACAGTAGCTTTTGAATATTGGTTACTAAATAGGAAAAAACAACGATTAAGAGAGCTTAATCAAGTACGAAAAGTTTGTCAATACTTTCTAGAAGTAATAACGAACAAAAATTTAGAATCACAAATAGTAAATAATATTTTTCATAACTTACTTATTACCGAAGAGGTTATATCAACACTTATCTGGGAGATAAAAGAAAAAGAGTTAGATATAGAAAAACAACTAGAGAGGGTAAAATCTATAGAAGACCGTGTACTAAGATACCTTTTTAGGATAGTAAATAAAAGAGTAACAAAATTGATAAATTAAAGAATTTAGAATATTTAGACCTAAGAATACACCCAGAAAAGAAGTTCAGGATATTAAAAGATAATACAGTCATAAGGTGCAACTTTAGTGGAGGTGAACATATACTACATTTTGAAGACAGGCAATACAATACATTAATAGACTTGATAATAAATTTTAGCGAAAAAATTCAAGAAAGCAATAAAAATATATTAAGAATTGAAGATTTAATAGAAACTACTCAAAATAAACAGAAAAAGGTATTAGAAAGACTAAAAAAAAACTTTGACTTTTTAAAATCACAAGAATTTGAAATAGATAGAAAGATACAATATTTAAATAATAAATTAAATTTACAACAAATACCTACAAAGGTTGAAATAGAAAAACTAATTAGCACAATTACAGACAAACCTAAAGAATTAGAAATTAAAACAACTCAACTAGTAACAAAAATAACAGGACAAGTGGAAGCAGTAACTACTGAGATTAACGAACTAAAAAGGATAATAGAGAAACTTGAAGAAATCTCTCTTTCATGAACGGTTTAGACCCAATCTATGCTAAAGCTTTAAACTTTACATCAAAACTTCAGGCTGATCCACGAGGATTTTCAGATTATCTGCCCCAAAGTAAGTCAGATCAAGTCATTATCAAAAAAAATAATACCATAATAGCATTATTGCTAGAATTAAATATAAAAATAGATAAAATTATTAAAGGTAGGGAAAATATAGTAGAACAACAAAAGAACACTGAAGTAGACGAATTAATTGAATAGCTAAAAAGATAGAAATAACCCCACATAAAAAAAAATCGAAGATAGTTAGAAAGTCGCAACAATGGACCTTTTTTCAGGTAGGACAAGAACGCCTGAAGACAGACCACGAGTAAGTTTTTCAGATAATAGAGTAGGAAATAATCTTATAACAAGAATACTATTACTAAATAAACAAGAAGAGAATCAGGAACTAAATCAGATAATAGATGTAGATAGAGATCTAAGAATTTTTCAGCAAAATCAGTTAAAATTACTCAACCCAAGGACCTTGTATGACATAAGATATTTTTCTAGAGGTACACAACTATATAGACACTATAGGGAAGAACAAATATCCGCTATAAAAAAATGAGGTAGCAACTATGAACTTAATTAATCCTGAATCATTAAGAGGAATAATGAATACAAGAATGACTTTAATGCATATGAGATTAATTGTAATAGGATTAAAATGGCTAACTAGAAAATATTTAGGAACTAAAGTATTAATTGTAATATATGATGATAGATATTTAAAGAAACCTATTATAGAGTTAACAGAGGTAGACATGACTAATAACGGAGGAATATTTTATATTAGCCCTGACTTCATGATAAATTTAAAAGAATTTGGAAAAAATATTAAGATAGGGATACAAACTAAGGGCTATGAAGAAATGAATAATGAAAATAATTTATTAATGTGCGTAGGATTTATAGGAAAAATGGCTGTAAGTAGTAATACAAAATTTAAAATTAAAGTAGATGACGTAGTTGAAGTAATGAGAGATAAGGGAATAAAATTAATAAAATCAATAAAAATAAATCCAGAAGAATATACAGGGCTAGAATGGAATTTAGAAAGATTTAACAAGAAAAAAGTACTAGCACCAGAATCTCATTTAATGTATAGTAATACTAGGGAAGAAACATCTATAAGATTTACAGATTATAGTTATACTGTGCAAAAGGAATTAGATGATGAGACAGAGACAGTTATGGAAACAGAAGATAATCTCATGAATATAGAAATAATCCAAGAAGGATATGAGGTAGATGAGGTTTTAGAAAAAGCAAAAAGAACATAAATAAGATACAAATATAACGTTCAGATGTAAAGGATGTAAGATAGGAGGAATGAACTTGACGGAAACAGAGGTGCATTTCAAAAAATGTGAATCTAGAACAGACAACTTTGGATATAGAGAACAAAATTACTTACAAGTAAAGATAGATAACCTCGATAAAATTATAGAGAGAAGATTCAAATAGTGGATTAATAATTTTACAAATAAAAACATAGTCTAATCACGGGAGAAGATTCAAATAGTGGATTAATAATACTGCAAAGAAACGCTCTAATAAAATTAGAACATCTAAGTATTACGAGTTGGTTTCACATAAAGAATTTCTTACAAGATTACTATTACTATTGTACAACTAGTGGTAATTCTTTTGATGAAGAATTAGGAAAGAAACTATTCCATAAATTACCAGGAGCCTTAGGAAGAGAGATAGAAGAACAGTGGTATAAAAGGGAAGGAGTAATACAAAATCCGAATGCAAAATGGTTAATAGGACATAAGGTACAACATGTAATGGAAGTATTAACAGAGAAGTGTACAAATATACAGATTTAGAAATAATTAAAACAAAATGAGATGAATTTTTGTAAAAATATAATATATACCACACAAAGTTATGATAGAGATAATAATAGAAAGAAGCGTTATAGAAGAAATAAATCACAATATAATACATATAATAGAAGGAAATATTACTTGAGAAAATCATCAGCTAGAAAATCATATTTAGACAAAAATAAACATGTTAGAAAATACAGAACCAATAGAAATTACAAGAATAAATTAGAATGTTTAACTTGTGGAAGTATAGAACACTTAGCAAATGTATGTCCTAAAAGGAATAATAGCAGAACAAGAACTTCGCAATTAATAGAAGATTTTCAAGAAACACTAATTAGTGTGGATAAATACATATCGGATAATGAAAGTATATACTCAGTAGTAAGTATAGAAGCAGTAGAAAAATCACAACTGGATTCATCAGATTCAGAAAAAGAAGAATTAATAAATGAAATAGGATTAGAAATGAAGAGTTTAAATTTAGAAGAAATAGAGGTGAGTGCAATGATGAATATTTCCCAAGAATGTAGTCATGAATTTGAAAGGAATAAGGGAATAGACAGCAATCAATGTGTTATATGTAAATGGTATCCTAGTAAAGAGAAAAGAGTAAAATGTAAGGTATGCTTTGTGGAAGGATGCATATCATGTGTAGAAAAAGTGTTTAAGGTAAAGGTAATAAAGAAAGACGAGTATAAAGAAGAAACAAATAAAAATACTACTTTAAGAATAATGGCACTAGAAACCAGGATGAATGAATTAGAACAATGAATACAACCACTAAAAAAAGAGAAAAAGAAATTAGAAGAAGATGAAATAACAGAAACAATATGAGAAGAAGAACTAATGAACATAGAAAATTATGAAACTCTAGTATGTAATGAAGACAAAAAATTTACTACAATAAAAATACTTGCGAGAATCAAGATAGAAGATACAGAGATAGAGACACTAGCATTAGTAGATACGGGATGTACAAGGTGTATAATAAATAAGAAAATAATACCGCCAAATCGAATAAAAATGTTAGAAAAATCAATTGCAGCAATGCAAATGGAGGGGACCCATAATATATACCAATATTATATAGATAAAACTCATATTAGTTTTATAAACACATGCAACGAATTTTACAAGTCAACTTATAAGGTAGATAGAATATGGGTAAGAGACTTAAATATAAATGTAGATTTTATTCTAGAATTGCAATTTATATTACATAATAATGAGAGTTGTCTGATTACAAGAGATGGGGTAGTATTCTTTAAAAATATTACATATACACCAGTACAAACAATAAAAATAGAAACAAGAGGAAAATACATTAATAATAGCAAAAAGGAAATTGTGGTCCCCTTTGTATCATCCTATAAAGACCAGCAGAAGACATGCCGTAAAAATTGTAAAAATAATAATATATGTTATGAGAAACAACAAGACATGTATGAAGAGGAAGACTGCGATGAAGATATACTTGCTAAAGATTATACTTTAATAGAAATAGAGACAGAATATTATAACTTTAAGACAGAAATAGAAAAGATACGGATGATAAAAAACCAAAAAGACTTAGAAAATATAGTAAAGATACTAGATGAAATGAAAATAATAGGAGAACAACCATTAAAACACTAGGAAACAAATAAGGTAGTATGTAAGTTAGACATAATAAATCCAGAGTATATAATAAAAACAGCTTCAATAGAAGCCACCAATCAAGATATAGAAGATTTTACTATACAAATCAAAGAACTATTAAACTTAGGAGTAATAAGATCTACTTCAAAACCTAGATCGACAGTCTTTATGGTAAGAAATCATAATGAAATGATAAGAGGAAAAGCGAGAATGGTAATAAATTACAAAAGACTTAATGATAATACTAGAACAGATGCATATAAATTATCAGATAAAAATGAGTTAATAAATAGAATACAAGGAAAAAAGATATTCAGTAAATTCGATTGTAAATCAGGATATTGGCAGGTAAAAATGCATGATGAAAGTATAGAATGGACGACATTTACTTGCCCCGAAGGGCATTTTGAATGGTTAGCAATGCCGTTTGGATTAAAAACTGCACCACCGATTTTTCAAAGAAAAATGGATACTATATTCGGAGATTACAAAAAATTTATTTTAGTATACGTGGATGACATTCTAGTATTCAACAAGGATATGAGGGAATATTTAGGACATCTGCAAATAGTATTCAGTCTGCTTGTAAAAAAATGGTATAATAATTAGTAAAAAGAAGATGGAGTTATGTAAAACCCATATACATTTTTTAGGAGTAATTTTAGGGGATGAAAAAATAAAATTACAACCCCATATAGCAAAATTTTTTTTAGAAATGCCAAACAAATTAGAAAATACCAAGGAATTACAACGATTTTTAGGATTAATAAATTATGCTAGAAAATTTATTAAGGATCTAGGAAAAATAGCAGGACTATTATACTCCAAGACAGACAATAAGGGACAAAAACACTTTAATATAAAAGATATTAGATTAGTACAAAAAATTAAAGAAAAAATTAAAAATATTCCTGATTTGAACATGCCTCTAGAAACAGATTACTTAGTTATAGAAATAGATGGAAGCTGTGAAGGACGGGGAACGGTATTAAAAGCTAGACCAAATAAATATAGTAGGAAAAGTGAAGAAAAATTATGCGCCTATCAAAGTGAAAAATATAAAAAAAAGAAAATATGAGCAACATAGATGCAGAAATATTAGCAGTAGTATATGGATTAAATAGTTTTAGACTATGCATTTAAAAAAAAAATACTAGTAAGGACAGATTGTGAAGCAATTGTCAAATTCCATCAAAAGATAAATGAGAAAACTAGCAGTATAAGAAGATGGTTAAATTTTGTGGATACAATAACAACTTATGAAGATATTGTCTTTGAATACATTAGAGGAAAAGACAATAATCTAGCAGACCAATTAAGTAGACTAAATATAAAAGTTAACTAATAAGACATATTTGTTTTTCAGCATGAGACCAACAGTTCCAAATCCTATAGACAAGGCCAAAGGTGTAGCTTCAACTTCAGACTCATATGCACAGACAATATTAGGTAATATTCGTTTCAGACCTCAGACATTAACAGCGGACACAATGGAAAGAATTTGTTTTGAAAAACATAATTTGATATTTTATCCGCCTTCAAATTTATCATTTAGAGTCTTACCAAAATGTGTGATAGATAGACAACAAAGGTGTCTAATAGACAATTTATGGATAGCATATAACAAAAGGGATAATAAATATTTTATAGCAGCCGTAAATGCGTTGTGTCAATTTTTTACAGATAAAAGTAAAGAAAATAAATTTAAATTCTATGTGATTGTGCACGGAAAGACAAATGGTATTTTTCATACATGGATAGAGGTTTTAGATTCAATAAAAGGTATGGAGAAACCATTCTTTAAATGATTTAATGATTTTACTGAAGCATTAGATTATGCCAGAGGGATATTAGGACCAAATTACTATATTTCTCCATCCCTCAGACAAACCCCAGAAAAGACTATCCAGCATAATGTTAAAAAAGACACAGACAAAATCATCTTTTATGACCATTGTTCGTCTATGACCGAAACATTCAAAAGATTGAACCATAAGAATGAAGCCCTGATACAAGAAAATGCCAGACTTGTGAAAAAAATGAAACTGCTGGAACAAAGACTGCAAGCGGTAAAGTTTGAATTATATCAGACACAGACAAGTTTTGAAGACTATAAAATTGAGCAAGAACAGCGGAGTTCTCAATCTCCAAAGAAAATGGATGAGAAGCGTGTGCATTCCCCAACGAATGTAGCAAGATCCACTGTTTCGGATAGAGGCACAGCTAGTCCGGTTCAAACGGTAGCCGGTAAAGACTCATCAAAATCGTTGGTGGTTGACACTTTGCCAAAAAGTGTAAATATTGACAAAAAATTAAGGATACTCCCCGAAACAATAAAGGGCGAGTCATCTAAGAAAAAAATAATGAAATTAAAAAAGAAAAAGAAAGACCAAATGGAACAATTAATAGAACAGACACTGAAAAAATTTCTATAAGACAGACAGACCACCTCTACAGAACAAGAACTCCATGACAAATACGAGGACACAAAAAAGGAAGAAGAAACCCAGAATGAATCAGACGAAGAAATTCACGGCGAAGAAAATTATGATTCAGGAATGAGCTTCGATTCAATTGCATTACACAATCTAGACACATGAATAGTTCCTGAAGATACAAACGGACAAAGGATTGTACAAAGAAGATACGTGAACGGTCAGAAAAATAATGGCAGACAGAGGACACTATGCAAAATAAAGTAGTACCAAAAAAGTACAAACGTGGATGGACAGAAATTAAAGGAGAAAGAAAAAATACAAACATGGATGGACAGGAGTTAAAGAAGAATAAAGTAAAAAAAAAAAGGCAGATGCCAGAAAGATTCCCTATAAACAGTTCAAGAAGAAAATTATTTAGAAATCCGAAATTCAAGTTCGGACTTACCTATAAATAGACATCTTTAGACACTCGAAAGGCAGAGCGCAGAAAAGAAAAGAAGAAAAAGTACTACAAGCAGCAGCATCCATCTTCTCCTTCATTTTCCATATTTCCCTTCCTTTTCATCTACCTATTTCCATGTTTCTAACATATACCAAAATAAACCCAAACCTTGTATAATAAACCAACCTTTGTAAAATACAAGTCTGTGTAATAATCTTGTAAGTGGGTAAGAGTTTTTCGGGTTTCCCGAAAGAGAAACCTCTCTCCGTCTAAGTCATGTAAGTCTTTATATTTTTCTATTATTTTCCTGTATTATTCTCCCAGACTATATTATGTACATGTTAATATGAATATTGTGTGTAATAAAATATGTTATTATGTAAAATTTGTAAAGTTTTTGTGAAATATAACTATCCTTAATATATGGTTAATCTCTTAATAATAATGATGGATTAACCCGTAAATTTCTAGAATAATAAGGCATTAAAGTCCAAAATGAAAGGACACTTTGTTAGCCATATCCGGAGTAGGGTTAAAGAAAAAGTTATTAAGAACATAGATTAAGAGAAAGAAATGAACATGGTTAAAAAAAAACTATTTAATGAGAAAAAATATAAAAAATATATAATAAATTAAAGACTTTATGACAAGACATAAATAAGAGAGGGAGTACTGAGTAGGACTTTATCATAATTATATTTAAAACTTATAATTTTGCATTCAAACCTACATATATATTTCAATTACTAATTAATTTATATTTCAATTATTAAATATTTATTTTATTATATATATATATATATATATATATATATATATATACATATATATATTATATACACACAACACACATACATACATATATACAGACACTAACACCTCTTTGCCGCCATTGTGTGCTACTTTTGCCTGCTTCTTGGTTTCTTTTCAATTGACCAGTGTTTTGTTCCAGTTTTTCTTTTTCGAATTCGATCCTTTGTCTGCCCACCCTCTTTTTATTTTATTTTTTTAGAATTTTTAATACAAAGTAGTTTAAACATTAAAATTTTATCAAATTTAAAGTAGAATTCTTTCAAACAAGTTTTATAGAATTTAAATTTTACTCTAAAAAAATAAATTTTACCATATTTAAAATAGGACTCTATCAGACCATTCTAATACATCTTCATAATCCATATTCAAACTCTAAGAATCTTGGAGATTATTTTACTATAAACTCTAAACTCACCCTAACTCACTTCTATAAACAGGAACACATTTTCCCTTGAAGGAGTATCTTGAAATTTCATAAATTTTTAAAATTTCATAAAGAGATCATGACATCAAATATTATCTTTCTCAAAGCAAAATTCTGACCGACATTCTTGATGATCAAATATATCACAAGGAGGCCTATCATCCTACGTTATCAAATATATCACAAGAAGGTCTATATCCTACTACGTTTGAAAAATACGCTATTAACAACTCTCGAATCACGGAGAACATTCAGAGAGAAGAATCAAGGGAGGAACATAACTGTACTCGACAAGATTCATCAATAAAATATTTATTTTATCTTATTTTATTTGTGATTACAATTTATTTTTTCACTTTATCGTTTATTGTAAACAAATTGACACACCCAAATGGACTAAATTTGTCCTTAATCTCTTCTCTCACAAATCAAAACTGTAAAATCTGGAGCCACAAAACCACAAAGATGGAAGCTCCATTTATTGTTACTTCAAGTCTCATCATTAAGTTTTCGGCAAGTATAAATACCGATAATCCTTAAAGTGGGGCATTTGTAGGATTTTACAAGATGAGTTTTATCGGATTAATATTTTACTCTAACAGAGAGTTTTACTGGATTTAAAACATAACTCTGTAAGATGAATCCAATTCATCTTCAAACTCTTAGGTTAAGACTCTACAAGACGAGTTCAATCTATCTTCAAACTTTAAGGTATAGATTTTCTTGAAGGAGCATCTCGAAATCCGATAAACTCTTGGGATTTTATAAAAAGGTTGAGACATCAAATATTATCTTTCTCAAAGCAAAAGTCTGCACGACATTCTTAGAGATCAAATATATCATAAGGAAGTTCATATCATCCTTTTTTGGCGTAAAATTTATTACAAGGCGGTCTATATCATCCTACGTTCGAGAAATATCACTAACAATCCCTGAATCATGAAAAACATTCTGATAGAAGAGTAAATTATACTTAACAAGATTTATCGATAAAATTATTATCTTTTACTTATTTTTTATTGCAATTATTATTTTAGTATTTTCAAAAATTCCAATCCATCTTCAAACTTCAAGGTATAGATTTTCTTGAAGGAGCATCTCGAAATCCGATAAACTCTTGGGATTTTATAAAAAGGTTGAGACATCAAATATTATCTTTCTCAAAGCAAAAGTCTGCACGACATTCTTAGAGATCAAATATATCATAAGGAAGTTCATATCATCCTTTTTTGGCGTAAAATTTATTATAAGGAGGTCTATATCATCCTACGTTCGAGAAATATCACTAACAATCCCTGAATCATGAAAAACATTCTGATAGAAGAGTAAATTATACTTAACAAGATTTATCGATAACATTATTATCTTTTACTTATTTTTTATTGCAATTATTATTTTAGTATTTTCAAAAATTTATTGCGAACAATGTAGAAGATGTGACAGACAGTAGAGCTAGAAAACAAAAAAAGTAATAAACTTGGATATTAATTAAGTGAGAACAAATTAGCTCTCTTCTTAAATAACTAGTTTAGCGTAGTACGTGACAAGTGTATCTTCTTCCATTAATATATTAAATTTAATATGTATAAGAAAAGTAAAAAAATATTTAAAAATAATTAACATAAAAAATAAATATACTATTTTATAATTTTTTTTACACTTTTTAAGAAAATTAATAATTCTTATATTTCTTTATACTTTATTTTAAAAATGATTTTTTTAATAATTTGCTAAAAGAATCAATAAATTTCTATATTTTTTAATTTGTTTACACTTTGCTAGACAATCAACAATTACATTTTAACTTTTTTTTATGTTTCGCTAAAAAAATCAACAAACTCTTATATATATTTTTTAATTTTTACATCGTGCTAGAAAAATTAATAATCTTACATATTTTTAATTGTTCATATTTTGATAGAAAAATCAACAAATTCCTATTTAGTTATTTTTTTACACTGTGCTAGAAAAATCAACAAACTCTACATTTTTTTGACACTTTGCTAGAAAAATTAACAAACTCTTAGAAATTTCTATTTTTTACACTTTGCTAAAAAAATCAACAAACTCCTATTTTTTTTACAATTTGCTAAAAAAAATCAACAACCTACAATTTATTTATTTTTAACATTTTGCTAGAAAAATCAACAAACTCCTGCATTTTTTATTTTTTTACACTTTGCTAGAAAAATTAATAAATTCCTATATATATATATTTTTTTATTTTTTTATACTTTACTTAAAAAATCAACAAACTCCTATATTTTTTTTAAATATTTTTTTAACTACTTTGCTAGAAATATAAACAAACTCCTATGATTTATTTACACTTTGCTAAAAAAATCAACTCTTATATTTTTTTTAAACTTTACTAAAAAAATTACTAAACTAATAATTTTTTTTTTACATTTTGCTAGAAAAACCAACTAACTCATATATATATATATATACACAATTCATTTTCTTACATTTTGCTAGAAAAATTACCTATAATTTTTTTTCATTAATACATTTGATATTACATAATTTAAGTTTGGAATGTCCAAAAGAGAATTTAGACTTTCTTGTCTATTCTGTTGCAATTCCCTCCGCTCTGTTTGAGAAAAAGTTTAATCAACATTTCTTTTTGTGGATGGAAGATATTTTATATTATTAAGAAGATATTAATAATATTATTTTAATTTTTTTAAATAAAAGGAGATTAGAAATTAAAAAATAATTATAGAGTTATATTCTCTCCAAAATATTTATTAAGGATTAATTAATAAGATTACATCTTACTTTTTAAAAATAAATAATTTTTTTAATAAATATATTTAAATTAAAAATATTATTTATTTTAAAATTGAGGAAAAAAAAAAACCATTTTATGGCCATCATTCCCCATGCATTTTTTAACCCGCCAAAGACTACTTTTACTCCTACAATATTTCTCTTTCTTTCATTGCGTTGGTGCAATGCAATTATGCACAAATTTGTCTTTCCCATGGCATTTTAATTCTCTCTCTCTTTCTTTTTTCTTACACTTTTATCAAATCAATCATAGGTATTTTTTCGATTTTATATTTTATTTTGTTTAATCTTCTTCGTTAAGTAACTCTTCATATCCTTCATTCGGGGCGAATTTATGTGATATTGACGAGGCACATTAATCTTTAATTTTAAAAAAAGATAAAATTAAGAAACTATAAATTTTCTTCGATCCTTTCACCGCTTTGCCAACCTATATCTTCCGATCTAAAATTATTCTCCATCGTAAAAGTCAAAGTCAAATTTCATTGGCACAAAATTCAGACAAAGAATTTCTTTTTAGATTTTTATTTTTTATGTATAAAGATTTTCTTTTTCTTTTTATTTTTGTTCATTTGTCTGCTTCTTCTTTTTCTTCTCTTTTCTTCTTTTATTTTGGGTGTAAGATATTTTGTGAGTAAAAGTCTTTTGAAGTGAATATATGTGGTGAGTTGAGATTTAATGATATTTGAACGGCGTTGGTGTAATTTAATATAAAAGCCGTATACACATTGTAAAAGAAATTATATTACAATGTATAAAATTTATTTATACAGTATATCAGCATTATAATGAAAATATGATGGCAATTTTGTAAATTTTATACTCTAATTTTTAGCATTTAAAAGGTAATTTTATCTTTTTTGTGGATATTAACTTTACAGTTGAAAATTTTATATGGAAAAAGTAGTTAGAGAGACTTGTTCACTCTTGCACAGACAAATATGCATTTATTGCAAAGAGAATAAAGAAAAACTTTCAACTACTTCTTGAGTGAATTTTGCTTCTCTGTTATTAATTGTAAGCATTAAAGTTTTTGTTTATCTATCTCTTTTTCTAAAGTTAATTATTGGGAGAACGAGCGGCTAAATCACACATTTAAGGTTGTGGTTCTTAATGTGGAGATTATGTTATTGGATTTTCTAGATGTAGTATTTTGCAAGAAGAATATTGCATGGTTACTCTTTATCTTTTCACTCTTAAATGATTTTGGTGGTTGCAAACATCAAAGTATGCCTTTAGTCTTAGCTTGCTTGATCAAAGAAGCTTAGATTAGGGAAAATGATGAATAGGGGGGATTTGAGGCTTTTCTCCCCTATCTTACGATTTGGACTGTTACAAGTATAGTCAACTCATTATACTCAATGAGGATTTATTAGTAAATACTCAAATGAGGGTTTATTAGTAAATACTTAAGTGCCGGAAGGAATTGAAGTGATAATTCTCTAATTAGATCGAACAAGTTTAGAGGAATGTAAGACTCATTGCTTATGACCACGCATGTTTACGAGCGAAATTTATAAGTTAGACCCAATGGCATTACTCCTCATTTGGAAGCACAACCTTAGCTAGTCTCTTACATAGTAACAATTTGATAAAAATTTATAAAAATCATTAGTTCAAACATTATCCCCTTTTCTCCTAGAAAGTTAGACTATACGTCGGGCTTTACACTATAGTGGTTGATTTTTCTCTTGTATTCTCTGTGCGATTCGACCCAATCTTTTTGGATTTTACATTTTATTCAATGAACGCTTTAGACTTTTTGTGGTGTAATTTGGGTGACATCAAATTTTGGCGCTGTTGCTATGACCGCAGAGTGGGTCTCCAATTTGTGAGGTTTTTTTCCATATCATGCGACATCAGCACAGGACCGCATTCTTGGAATGTAGTCCGCAGATTGCTCCAGGAGACCGCAGAATAGACCTTTGACATTTCTTCCCACTTTTGATCACAAACTGATTTGTGACAACATAATTGGAATGTGTTAGCCCATTATGCGGTACTACAGAATGCAACCTTTTTATTCTTTGACTCTCTGTCACTTTCTGCGGTGGAAATGGCCATTCTGCAAACCGTAGAGTGAGCTAACTGCCTTTAGCTGCACATTTTGCTCTTTTTCACTGTCTTTCATCATTTTTTCTCCATTTTGGCATCTGAGTTCGTACACCTGAAAAACCATCAAGATATCATCAGAACTCAATCTGGAAAGTGCATTTGAGGATTTAATAATTCTATGTTTTTGGTGCAAATTAGGCCATAATTCACGGCTTATCATATAGGATATGTACTATGTGGGTATCATAGTATATTGTAACACTATACTTCAACTGCTTTTGATTTAATATACTATATACTAGAATAAGTTTTTTTGTGATATAAAAACCAAAATAAAGAAACAAATATATGTGTATGAAAAAATAGAAAAAAAACAATTTAAAAAATAGAAAGGGGGAAAAATAGTGAATGAAAATTATCATTAAAAAGAAAAATAAAGAAAAAAGAGCAAAAAAAAAAAAGCAAATGAAATTAGATTATAGAGAAATAAGAAAAGGAGCAAAACAATTGAATGAAATTAGACTACGGAGAAAATAATTTAAAAAAATTAATTCACTACTAGAAAGATAGACCTTTTCCATCATGAATCAATGAAAAATTTGTGTTATAATACATGATTTTTTCACTCATTTTTCAGCGATCCAATTCACTGAAAAAACACATGATGGAAAACAGATTCTCTCTAAAATAGTAGGAAGTTTTTCAATTTTTTCATGTAAAAATACTATTTTTTTCACCGATTCAATTAAAATATCAATGCGAATAATCACTTAATATTTCAATGAAAATTTTTAAAAAGAGTAATTTTTAATAGTGAAATAAAATTTTAAAAAGTAAGAAATAAATAAAATAAAATAATGAAATGACAAAAGCCAATATGAATATGAAATTAGAATAAATAAACAAAAAAGAATAAAAAGACAAAAAGAATAACAAAATAAAGAAAATAAGTTACAATGCACTAAAATTACTATTGACATTTTATGTAATGACCTGTCCGTCATTATAAGTGAATTAATGGCCATACCACCCTGTAGAACTCCTATGACAAGTTGAGCTAATAAAAGCTCAAAAAGGGAGCGTCGTAAGAACAAATTTAAGTATGGGTTGGGAAAACTGTGTAGAATGCCGAGTACTGGTTAGCGAGGGATCGCTGCAGCAATGAAATTTTCACTATAGTGATACCGCTATAGCGGTCAGAGGTTGGCGGCAATAGACAGGGAGGAAAGTTGTTGGAACCTCCATGGCGAGACTTTGGTCGCCATACCAGGTCCACTACAACGATAAAATGGACTGCTGCAGCAGATGACGTGAGGCAAAATGTCTGTTTAATTCAAAATTTTGGAATTTTAACCCCATTATTCTAAGGCATGAGAACTGAAGTGCTTAGGGCGATATTCCAAAGGCAGAAGCGGTTGTTCTTCTCAAAGTAAGATTTCTAGCTATTTCCTTTCCACATTCGATTCCCCAACACCTAGAATCAATAGGTGGTCCTAAATGATGAATTTCTAGTTAAGAACCCTAAGTTATTAAAAGTTAGGAACAGTGATATGGTAATGATTAAGTGTTGATCCCCTAGGCCTAAAAGTGGGTAATGAACACTTCCTGCGGTGGAATTGATGGTTAAAGTTCATAATGATGGTAAGTTGAGATCTAAAATATTATAAAGTTTGAACCTTTAGTATTAAAAACCGCTTGAAGGGGATTTTAAGGAGTAGAAACTCCATGAAATAGGTGGGAATGATTAATGTGGGAATAAAGGGTGAAGAATTAACATGTGCGTAACAATTTGGGCTGTTATGATAGGTAAAGTCGGGTGGGTTTAAGTTCCTGAGATCTTTATTTGAAGAGCTGATAATGAAGTACTCTTGTAATTATTTGTTCTTAGATTTTGAATATTTGGAGGCGTTGAGGAAAGGCAAGACTCCAACAGTGTATCTTGATATTCGAGTTATCTAGTCGAGGTAGGTTATAGTTTATGAGGAGTTAGACTTGATTTAATGATTTCAAATTTGTTGTGATTTGATGTACATGGTGTCTTGATCTTTGGACACTATTTGTGTGAGGATTAAGATGGTTTAGCCATGCTTGTGAATGAACCTTGAGATTCATACTTTGTGATTGTTGTTGTCATGAATTCGATGTGCAAGGTGATGATCAATGTGTGTCTTTTAATTGTCATATGTGTTGTTTAAATTGATAGTATGTGAAATTGTGTTAATGAATGTGGGTGGATATCCCTAAATTGTCGTATGAGCTGACTGGTTGATAGCATATTGAATATGAAGATGAAATTAGGATAACATGTCCTTATCCTCAGATAAGTGGCTCGTGGCCGAGGTGAGTATCTGGGCGAGCGGTAATGACATGAGTGACTCGTATCAGAGATGAGCATTCAAATGAGAGGGGATACTACGCAACTACAGTACATGAATTTCTAGAGTCCCCCTACAGATCATGACTGGAAGGGTAGAAATAAGACCCTCTAGTATGAGTATACAGATATACAGTTATGTGACAGAGAAGTGTGACAGACACGCTCCAGACGGTATGACACTGATGAGAGGTCTGTGTGAGACCATATTGGTACAAAGATGAAAAGTCGATGGAACATGACTATTTACCTGTGTGTTTCAATGTGTGCATGATTTATTGCATTAGTTGTGCTTTACTTATGATGTAAGCCCATGTAGATATGATTTGATTGTTTGAAATTATTTATTTGTTCGATTGATTGATAAGGTTAGACATTGTATGGTGAAATGATTGTTAGTTGTGAATAGTTGTTGAAAACTATGCGAATTGAAGATTGTCATCGAAGCCGAGCTACTGTCTAACGCAGTACCGCTGCAGCGGTGGAAATCTCATTGCAGCGAGACTATTGTAGTGGTCAAGTTATCGTTGTAATGAGGCCTAAACCAGTGTGCAAGCCAGCTTATAATCACGAATTGATTTACCTTAAACTGTGTTTTGAATGATTGTTGTCTATTTCAGTGGTTGTTGTTTATATAACTATGATATATGCTAGTTATTAATTAAGTTCGGTCAATAATACCTACCAGTAGTAGGGGTGGGTGTTCGGGTCATCAGATTGGATATGAGAATTTCAGTTTGGATATTCAGTTTTCATATTAAAAAAAGTACAATCCAAATCCAATCCAAATAAATTCGAATTGGATTGAATTTTTTAAGTTTGATTTCAGATTAATCAGTGTGAATTTTTTAAATTTTTGATTTTGACTTTTGAGCTTTTTAGGTAGATCACAACAATTAACAACCTCAATCTACCAAATAGTTTGCTCCTTGAAATTTATAAGTCTCTACAATTAACAAGAAGAGAGGTGACTCTATCGCCCATTCCATGTACTAAACTTTACTTGCTCATGAAATATTTTATATTTTTATATTTGATTAATAGAAAATTTCATATTGATTTAATATTGTGATGGGCCATAGGTATTAATCTATTGGATCTTGAAAATTAGAGTTATTAATATTGGACATATATGATATGAGTAATTGAAAGGGTTAAATATAAGGTATAAATTTTTAGATTTTTTGGATATCCAAAAATTCATAATGCTAAATCCGATATCCAAGTCAAAATCCATAATCCAAGAATCCAAAAAATTTGGGTTCGATTTAAATTTTGGATTGGCCCAAACTATGTCCACACATAACTAGTACATAGTGTTTGTACTGATGCTACTTCTGCACTTTTTTTATTGAGCACAAACTGTGCTTAGGAACTTCATCCCCACCTCATCTCTAACGTGAGTGTTAACATTCGATCCAAGGGTGAGATGATTTCTACCTAAGCTAGTGAGGATCTTCCTTAATTGATGTCTCTTGATTTCAGACATTATTCTATTGTTTTATTTTGATTTCATTACTCTTAGACAATGTTTAAGTTAGAGTCGTTTGTATAGTAACCTTTAGTTCTTAGGGATTTAACTGTTAATCTTTTATGAGTTTGGATTTATAATTATGAATTAAGACTTCCCCTATTTGGTTCAATATGTTGTTGATTTTGATTAAAATGACTGAGTAAATGGTTGAGTTAGTTGGGAACAATGGTTCGCCTATGGGAGAGTCAGTGTGGGTGCCTAGGGTTGTGAAAAAGATGGTATCAGAGCCCCAATTTTGTGGATCTCATTATACAAGGACGAGTGGGATTGGGTTACATCTTTGCCGAGCCAGAGGAGTGCAACCTCACTTTGGTGAGGGAATTTTATGCAAATTGGGACACTTCATTTTGAGAGAGCACCATCGTCAAAATATTCGGTCAGGTGATTCGTTTCACTTTTAAGAAATTCAATGCCTTCCTCAGAACACCTGTGATAGACCTGTCCAAGTACTTCATTCTACTAGAGAAGCCCCCATACCGCAAAATTCATCATACTCTTTGTGGTAAGCATTTATCTGCCCATTGGGCAAGGGACTACAAGGACACTCACTCCACACTTGTGTTCTCCTACTTGAATAAAGAGGTGAAGGTTTAGGTGAAGTTGGTTTGTGTCATGCTTTTCCTTGGGACACACATATTAGAGATCTCTAGAGAGTGAGTCGTGTTGGTATACATGCTGATGAAAGGGCTTCCAATCAACTTTGGTACAATGCTCCGGGAAAACATGAGGAGATGAGAGACAATTACAAGTGAAAGTACTGTTATGACAGTCTCTTGACCTAGTTTTGAGAGAGGCAGGCATTAAGGAGGAAGATACAGACTTTCACTTACCTTTAGCAGGGCACTACCAGGAAAGATGATGGATGCCATGAAGGTAAAGAAGCCCATCACTTCCATAGCTCCACCTCTCACTATAGCTGATCACCAGGCCCAAGATAATAGCTGGAGAGACTGTATATTCAGCATGTTAGATTTGCAACTAAGGTTTGGAGGCCGACCTTCCATGGAGGATGAGATGGCGGTCCTGGAGGAGAGATACCCACTCAAGGAGATTGCTATGCTAATTTGTAGAGTAGGAACAACTTTTGAGGAGCCACTGGACGATGATGAGGCCACAATGCTTACTGATGGGATTGATGACCTGGACAATGATGATGATGAGGAGGATGCTGCCACAGGAGCCATGCAGATTGATGGAGAGGATGATGATGATCAGGAGTACAATCCGGATGATGATGATTGTGCATAGTGGCCCAGGAAGTTCCTTTTTTTTCTACCTAATTGATATATTTGTGTGTGCACTAAGGATAGTGCACCATTTAAGTGTAGGTTGAGCAAAGATTTCCTGTTTGCTCTTTCTTTGCTATATTCATAGTAGGCCATAGCATAGTTGTCATTCCTCGTGGTAGTAGTTGATTAGGTCATGTTTTGTAATAGATAGTAATGCTGATGAGTGATAACCTGGATGATGCGATGTGATGTTTGGATGATTTGTTTATCTCTGGTAGTTGAGTTTGTTTATTTTTAGAGTCAAAATTTTCAAAATTTTTTAATTTTTTTGTGTCGTTATAGAGTAATGACCCTTCCATATGATAGATGGATGAAGACCGTCTTAAGGAAAATTAGTCACGTTTTTTTATTTTCTAGGATTGAGTTAGACATTAATCACTTGTGTGCTCTTTGAACATTTCACTTAGACGCCAAGATAGAGGTAATTAAGTGGTCCTCTTAAGTGAGAATTCCATGAGAGACACACAAAGTTCTTTAACTCGACTCAATACATTTGTAGGGCTTAATAATGAACAAAATTTGTCACTTAATATGTTTGTATGAATATGTAGCTATAGGAAACTGACTAGATTCTTGATGCCATGTGAGGTGAGCTTAATTATTTTGTTTATACATACTGTAGCATCTAGAACTTGCCTTAGTGTATGTTGGATGGCTAGTTGTTAAAGAGTTGGCTTTTATTTGAAAAAACCATGTTTCTAATGTTGTTTTACGTTCCTGAACATCTTCCCTAGTTAACCCTATTGAGCCATAAGCCTTATTATTTTCTTAGCCACAAAAGTAGCTTATTCCTTTTTATTGTGTGACCTATAGAATTATTAATCCAAAGTAGTCTTAAGCACTTTGAGGCTTGAAAGTGAAGGTCCACCAATGCATGAATGATAAGGAAAGGAAAGAAAGAAAATTGTATGGACAATAAGAAGAGAAAGTAGGAAGAAGGGGTGCCCAAATGTGTTGTTTACTTACTTCTAGGACAATGAAAGAAAGAGTTTTAAGAGTAAATATTCTTATTGATTATATAAGTAAAGACTAGCAGTCAAGTACTGAATAAAGGGGCATGAAAAAAAAAAAGAAAAAGGGTGAGTAGAGTGAAGGGTGAACAATAAGAATAAAATGGTGGACTTGAAAGATGAAAAATGTCTTAAAAGTGCTTAGGATTGGTAGTCAATATCAATGAAAAATAATTCCTACTCGTCCCTCAGTCGACATTATAACGAATAAAAGTACTTATGATCTTAATCTCTTGTAATGACTAAGTAGTCTGAGTGTACATAAAGGGCAAGCTTATGATATGTTGCATATGTATGATACATATTTTATAAGTATGAGTGTGCCTTACTCATTATGTTCCATGCTTTGCATTGATAATTTGAGGGAGGAACATCACTGAAAGTGAGGGGCATAAGATGTCTAAGTCGGTGTATTATGTGTTGCATGTTTCATATTTAATCTTGTTGGCCCTATTTTGAAAGAATGAGTCAGTTATAGAAGTGTAGTTTTAAATGTGAAAACTCTACATGTGTTTGATGTGAATTGCTATAAGTTGATAAACCACTTAATCATATACTCTATGCTAGTTGTTTGAGTGTGAATTAATAGAGGTGAAAAATGGTGAGAAAATATGAGTTTGTGCATGGAGTTGAGGATTGTTCGAGGATGAACAATAGTTTAAGTGTGGGATGGTGATGTTGGCCATATCCTTATGTCCATTTGCCATGTTTTTACCCATATTTTGTCTTGTTTTGAGTTCATAATCTTTATGAAATGCAAGAATTCATGTTTTTGTATGTCTTGTAAGCTAAAAAATATTTTTAGATGTTTTGAGAAGGAAGCCGAGGAAAAAGGATCCAAAAATGACCCAAGGTGTGAAGAAAAAGAGTTCGCAAAAGTTGGCATGGGGCTACAGCTAGCGTGGCGCACCAACCCTTGAACTTTAGAGAACTCTACACCAAATTTGGTGCTATGAATGGCATGGGGTGCCAGGAATCGAGCTTCGGAGATGAAAATTCGACTAACACCTTGGTGAGATGAGAGGCATGGAGCCCCAGAAGCATCCCGGACTTAGAAAATTTTTTCAACACTCTGGTGCTATGGATGGAGTGGGGCGCCAGAAGGATTATAAAGCTCAGAAATTTGACTAATACTCTAGTGTTGTGGATAGAGTGGGGCCCCAGAGGGGTTTAGAAGTTTAGAAATTTGGATAAAAGCTTGGTTCTATGGCTGGAGTGGGGCACCTAGAGCTAAACTACAAAGGTTAATTGGGACAAACTTAGGTCTACAGAGGGCGCGATGCACTAGACCTATTTTTGAATGGATTTTACTGATTTTAAAGCTAAATACTTGAGAACATGATCTTGGGCGTATTTATATGACCCAACGCCGTGTTTTGAATCATACTAGAGCCTAGTTGAGGATAATACTGATGTATTCATGTATGTTTTGAATTAATTATGCTTATGGACTAATAAATGTGATTCGACTATTTGTAGGTGGAAAAAACAATAATTTCAGCTTGGTTTTGCGGATGACACTTGGAGTTGAAGTACGAAAGTTTAGAGAACATAAAAATTGATGTTGGAATTCACTCCCGTGTCACGTTGGAGATTGTTCGTGTTTAAAAATGTGCCACGACATTTTGGTAGAAAGAAATTAATTTTTAAAGACACGCAACAGTGAAGGACTACGATGGGTCCGTGTCACAGAGCACAAATAGCGTGATGGCCTCTGTGACACGACTCTCATTTATTTTAGCGAGCATCAAAATTTCTAGTGAGGGCCTGCGTTTAGTCCGTGTCACGGAGCACATTTGGCGCGTTAAGCTCCATGACACGGAGCTTGGCTTCCCAGAACTCACTTAATTCCAATGCACCTCTGCGATAGCTCCGTGTCACGGAGCAGTTCCTCCGCTATGAGCTCCATATCACGGAGAAAGTTATTCACTGAATAATTTTTTACTTGTATAAATAGAACACTTAGATTTTAATTTTTCATTATCTGAAATATTAGCAAGAACGAAAATGGCAGTTGAGCTGAAAAAAACTCTAGGTTCTTTCTCTTCTTGTTTCTTCAAAATCTCAATTGTTCTTATGCTAAAAACTTGTTTGGAGATGTTTAATCAAAGAATGAGTGGCTAATTCACCTCATTCGGAGGTTGAGGCTATTTGCATAATTGTATGATTTTGTTTTATTTTCAGCTTGATGTTCTTCTATCATGAATGGTTGTTCTTCTATACCTTCTTTTTGTATTCTAGTGTTTGGCCAACATTAAGATAAATTCATAACCTTAATTTGACTCTAAAAGGAAAATTATTAGGGTAGAACGAGGAATAGGGGAATGTGTTCTTATCTTTGCTGTAAATTAAAGATAAGATTAGCGTGCGGAATAGAAATATACCCGCAACGCCACATTCAGTTAAAAAAGGGAACAAATACTTCTAGACCTAAGATGAGTTATTGCATCACAATTTCATATGTGTAGTTGAGAAGTTCTAAATTAGGCAATTGGCTAGAGGTTCAAAAGACCATAGTCAGACATTAGTTTCCCTTAACCATCAACCCGATAGAGAATGTAACTAAAGAAAAATATAAGTTGTACATGATTGCGTCCCATGTTTTAACCTTAGAATATTCTTGCTTATTGATTTAATCAACATTCTTAGCTTCATTGATTGCTACTTTCTATATTTATATTTATAAAACTCTTAATTCATTAGGTTACTTATACGCTTGTGTAGAATAATTATAAATACTAAAATAGAAAAATCACTAAGTCATAGTCCCTGTGGGTTTGATATCCGGCTTAAAAGAGCCACTATATTACTTGTACGGCCACGTGCACTTGCATGCATTTGGGCGACAACAAGTTTTTGACGCAGTTAACGGGGACTGGCGAAATTAGTGAAATTTTTGAGTTTTAGTTTTGCAAGTTTTTGTACAAGTGTTGACAACTTGATTTTAGCTTCTACAACTTGCAGGTACAGGGCAATTTCTGAAAGCTAGAAAGGAATAAAGAATTGGTGGACCCATTTTTGGAGCCTAAACAACAGTTTCATTTGCTAAGGAGAGAAGCTCTCAAAAGAAAGTTGCAGTTGTTACAGAGAGAGATTTTGGAACAACAACACCATCCACCAGTTGGGCAGGAAGAGTTGTTTCCCGAAATAATAGCAGCAAGAATAGTACGCGAGGTGGCAATCCCACACGCGAACAATGTTACCTCTAGCATCCGTAGGCCAGAGCCCGGAGGTAGATTTAAGCTGGAATAGAATATGGTGCAGCTCTTGCATACCAGCAGACAATTCACAAGTCTCCCCCATGAAGACCCGCAACAACACCGATAAAATTTTCTAGAGATAAGTGATACATACATACCCACAGGGGTATCATCAGATTATGTGAGGCTGATATTGTTCCCGTTTTCCTTGCTGGGGGAATTGAAGAGGTGGATGAAAGCTGAACCACCTAACTCTATAACCACATGGGATGATCTGGCAAGCAAATTTTTGATCAGGTTCTTTCCTTCCGGGAAGACAACAAGGCTTAGAAGTTAGATTCTGAGTTTCAAACAGAGAGATGGTGAGAACCTGTACCAAGCTTGGGAGTGGTTCAAGTCTATGTTGAGAGATTGTCCTCACCATCACCAATCAAATAATGTGTTGGTGAACACTTTCATAGAAGGCTTGGAGCCTCACACAAAAATCCTTTTAGACTCTACAGCTGGTGGGAAGCCTTGGAGAAGACTAATGAGGAATTGTATACATTGCTGAACTGAATTTCGCAAGGCAACCTAGAATGAAATAATGACACACCTAGAGGTGTGGTGAAAAAAGCAGCAGGTGTCTTAGAGGTGGATGGGCTAATAGCTATTGCTGCACACATAGCTGCATTATAGAATCAGATGAACACTCACTTCAGTAACATGAACTTGGGGCAGCCGCAAGCTCTAGTCAATGCAGTCCAGCAAGTGTGGTGTGAAGTTTGTGGTAGCAGTGAGCACTCAGCCGAGACATGTGGTGTTAACCCATACTCAGTTTATTTTGTAAGGAATGCACAAAGGATAAATAATCAGTATTATGACAACAATTACAACCCCAATTGGAGGAATCATCCAAATTTTTCATGGGGTGGTAATAGTCACCAAAGCCAAAGTTCAAATCAGGGTTTGCACAGAAATCAGGGGGCACATAAGAATTTCCAGCCTCAATTCAGAGGGAATAATGCTCCTACTCAGTCCAACAACATTGAAGACATGCTGAATACAGTTATAGCCAGCCAAGCTCAGATGGCGGCTGACCAAGTAAAATTGACAGCCGACATGAAAAATCAACAGTTGGCTATAAAGGCTTTGGAGATTCAGCTTGGACAACTAACTGGAGCATAGAATACTCGACCCTCGGGTGGGTTGCTGAGTGATATAAACACTAACCCTAAGCAGTAAATGTTGTCACCACCAGGAGTGGTAAACAACTGAAGGAGTTGGTGCTAGAAAAGCTAGCACAAAAAGCTTTAATTATAGAGGAGGCTGAGGATAATGATAGAGAAGTGGGGAGCGAAAATTCAATAGTAGTTGTGAAGTCACCACCACCACCCCCTTTCTCGCAGAAACTGAGGAAGAATAAGGAAGAAGCATGCTTCCAAAAATTTATGGAAGTATTAAAGCAGGTACACATTAATCTTCCACTGGTGGATGTTTTGCATGGTATTCCTAAGTATGCAAAACACAAAAAAAATATTGTGGTGAACCAGAGCAGACTGACGGAGTATGCCACAGTTGCACTTACTGAGGAGTGTACATCACGGATACAGAACAGACTTCCTACAAAGCTTAAAGATCCAGAAAGTTTTACTATCTAGATCACCATTGGGCAGTCCATTAGAGCCCATGGTTTATGTGATCTTAGGGAAAGCATTAATTTGATGCCAATCTCATTGTTCAAGAAATTGAGTTTGGGTAGTCCAATACCCACCACTGTGATTTTGCAGCTCGCAGACCACTCGTTGGTCAGACCAGATGGAATTGTGGAAGATGTGCTAGTGCAAGTGGGCTCCCTTATTTTTTCGGTGGATTTCATAATTCTTGATTTTGACCCAAATTTGGAAGTCCCATTTATTTTGTTATGCACCTTTTTGGCAACTAGACAAGCTTTGATAGATGTAGCTATAGGAAAACTAACCATGGGAGCCCATGAAAAGGTGGAGGTGTTTAATTTCTATAAAGCCATGAAGCTACCTGCTATTTATGAGGAGCTGTCAGCAATTGTTGTTATTGACGAAGAGTCAACACTTCAGCTTATTAGCCCAAAGGATCACTTGGAAAGAGCAATGGTGGGAAATGATTAATTCAGGGATGTTGCAACTTATGAAATGGTGCAATCTTTGAATGTAGCCAACATGTTCTTTTGGAAGCAGGAGTTTGAATCCCTACAGAGATCTTTGGAGCCTCCACCAAAGCCATCTGTTGAGGAGGCCCCCAAACTGGAGCTGAAGGTGTTGCCTCCACACCTCAAGTATGCATTTTTGGGTGAAGCTGATACATTTCCTGTTGTTATTTCTTTAGAACTAACAGGCACAGGTTCAAGAAGAATTGGTGGTCCTAAAAAAAGAGAAGGGAGCCATAGGATGGCAAATACCAGACATCCGCAGAATCAGTCCGGCCTTCTGCATGCACAAGATATTAATGGAGGAAGGATCAAAATTGACTGTGCAACATCAAAAGAGGTTGAACCCAGTGATGAAAGATGTGGTGCGGAAGGAGGTAATTAAGTGGTTAGATGCAGGAGTGGTCTATTCGATCTCTGATAGTGAGTGGGTCAGCCCAGTTCAGTGTGTCCCAAAGCAAGGGGGCATGACAGTTATCACTAATGAGAAGTATGAGTTGATTCCTACTCGCACGGTCACAGGCTGGAGGATTTGCATGGACTATAGAAAATTAAATGAGGCCACCAGGAAAGACCATTATCCCATTCCATTTATTGACCAGATGTTGTACAGACTTGAAGGTCAAGAGTATTATTGCTTTTTGGATGGTTATTCTGGCTATAATCAAATATCCATAGCCCTAGAGGATCAAGAGAAAACCATATTTACCTATCCATATGGGACGTATGCCTTCAAGCGTATGCTATTTAGGCTATGCAATGCACTAGCCACCTTCCAGCGACGCATGATGGCTATATTTCATGACATGGTGGAAGACTACGTAGAGGTATTTATGGATGATTTCTCTATTTTTGGTAACTTGTCTGTTGTATGTTTGCAGAATCTGGACAGGGTCTTAGCTAGGTGTGTGAAGATACAAACCTGGTACTGAGTTGGGAAAAGTGCCACTTTTTAGTCAAGAAGGCATTGTCCTTGGCCACAAAGTGTCACAAAGAGGCTTGCAGGCTGACCTTGCCAAGGTAAAGGTTATTGAGAAGTTGCCACCACTAGTGTCTATCAAGGACATCCGCAGTTTCTTGGGACATACTGGGTTTTATAGACGGTTCATTCGGGTTTTATCAAAAAGATGTAAAATTTGAGTTCGGGGTAGAATGTGTCAGTGCTTTTGAGAAGCTGAAGAAGAAGCTGGTGGAAGCTCCCGTTCTGATTGCTCCTGACTGGGAATGGGCCGTAGGTGCATTATTGGGGCAGAGGAGAGATTTTTTTTTCACTCCATATACTATGCAAGCAAAACGTTGGTGCTTCTCTTGCTAATTATATTGTCACAGAGAAGGAGATACTAGCCTAGTGTATGCATTTAATAAATTTAGGTCCTATCTAGTTGGAACAAAAATGGTGGTGCAGACAGATCATGCGGCGATCTGATACTTATTCAACAAGAAGGATGCTAAGCCCAGGTTGATTCGGCAAATATTATTGCTACTGGAGTTCGACTTGGAAATTTGTGACAGGAAGGGTAGCGAAAATTAGGTAGCAGACCATTTGTCGCAGCTAGAGGAGAGGTCAAATGTGAGTGATGTTGGGCACGTCCGAGAAGAGTTTCCTGATGAGCAACTCTTGGCACTAAGAGTGGCGAAACTCCCTTGGTACGTGGACATAGTGAACCTGATAGTAAGTGAAGTGTGCCCACCAGAGGCAACCACTCAACAACGAAAAAGGCCTAAGTATGAGTCCCAGATCTACATATGGGATGAACCATATCTATTCAAGCAGGGTACAGATCAAGTGATAAGATGATGCATTCCTGAGAGCCAAGTGACACAGGTATTGAGAAGCTGTCATTCCTTGCCATATGGCAGTCATCATGGAGGAGAGCGCACTGCTCATAAGGAGATCCAGTTAGGTTTCTTTTGGAAAACTTTATTCAAGGATGGAGCAGCATATGTCAAGGCATGTGATCAATGCCAGAGGATGGGCACAATCAACAGAAAACATAAGATGCCTTTGCACAACATCTTGGAAGTCGAGCTATTCGACATGGGGATAAATTTTATGGGGCCATTTCCACCGTCATTCCCAATCAATACATCTTGGTAGCAGTGGATTATGTCTCCAAATAGGTTGAGGCTGCAGCCTTCCCCACTAATGATGCCAAGGCAGTGGCCAAATTTGTGAAGAAGAAGATCTTTTCTAGGTTTGGAACCCCACGAGCTATTACTAGCGATGGAGGTTTACACTTTGTTAACAACTGGTTCCGAAACCTATTGGCCAAATATGGAGTTCGGCATAAGGTTGCTACAGCATACCACCCTTAAATTAGAGGATAGGTTGAAATATCAAATAGGGAAGTCAAGCAGATTCTACAGAAAACTGTGAATGCTCAACAAGAGGATTGGGCAAGAAAACTAGATGATTCTTTGTGGGCGTATAGGACTTCCTATAAGACGCCAATTGGGACATCACCGTATCGGTTGGTTTATGGGAAGGCCTGTCACTTGCCTGTAGAGCTTGAACATCAGGCCTATTGGGCTTTGAGGAAGTTGAACATGGATCCTGAGTTAGGGGGGAAAAAGCGGTTGCTGCAATAGCATAAACTGGAAGAGTTTCGGTGGCACGCTTATTAGAGTGCGAAGCTGTATAAAGAGAAGACCAAGAGATGGCATGACAAGCACATAGTCCCTAAAATCTTTGAGCCTGGGCAGATGGTGTTACTATTCAACTCCCGGCTGAAGTTATTTCTAGGGAAGTTGAGGTACAAGTGATCTGGACCATTTGAGGTTGCTAGGATGACCCCGTATGAGGTAGTTGAATTGTGGCAAGAAGATAAAAGTGCCACATTTTTGGTGAATGGTCAAAGGTGGTAGCATTACTGGGTGAGGGTGTTATCGAGTGAAGACATCTATCACCTTATTTGATGAGTGAGTGCGAGCAGGGTCGTGCTGCGACGGTAAATCAGGCACTACATGGGAGGCAACCCATAATTGTAATGTAATAGTTAGGCAAAAAACAATCGTGCCATGGTTAAAACTACAACACTGAGTGGGAGGCAAACCACTATTTTCTAACTTAGTGATGACTTTTGATGCAGTACAGGATGAGAGAAGGCTAAAGGAAATGGAATCAGGGATAAAAATATTGCGAAGGTGCAAGGTAAGTGCATGCCCAAAAGGGTATCATCCAGTGAGCCTGCGGAATAGCTCCATGTCGTGGAGCTGCTCCTGCGTGTTAGGCTCCATGTCATGGAGGTGTATTAAACAGGAAACCCTGGAAATAGTGAGGTGAGCGATAACGCCGTGTCATGGAGTTTGTTCTCCGCGATAGACTTCGTGACATGATCAGGCATATTTGTCGTCGGGTCTCATTAAAATATTGGTTAGACCCACCCCAAATCCCCTCATTTAATTTTTTTATTCTGTATTTTCATCCTTAATCCCCCATTCTAATGTGACAAGACCCTGAAAATCCCTCCCCCTCTCCACACTTCACTCCATCTTGAACATGACATGGCCCTAGGTCGCCAACTTCATCTCCTCTCTTCTTAAGATCAAGATTAACAAGTATGTTTTGGCTTTCTCTCTCTTCTGTCACGTAAAGTTTGGGCAAGAACATGTGGGTTTGATTGCAATTTGTGTGACAAAATGTACATCGTGAAAGTGTAGGTGTTCTAATTTGTAGCTTGGCTAGAAATTATGGGGACATAATTGCAAGGGCTAAAATCATGTTGTGTTGAATATATGTTCTTTGTGTTTTTATCCACATTTCTATACGTGGTGAACCACATGTTGAAGTGAGTAAATGGTGTTGCCGAATTTCTCAACATACACTATTTTAGTATGTGCATACTTGAAATATGGATTTTGAATGAATAGTGAAACATGTTGAAAGTAGGGAGTAAGCATGAAGGGTTGGGGGAATCTTCCTCTTTGCTTAGTTGTGCATCTTGAATTAGGATAGCGTTGTTAGGCTTTGACATGTGAATTGTGCAGTGTAAGTTACATGTAGTAAGGACATGCTAGATTACACTACATACTACACTATGCCTATGCCCCATTGTGGCAAAATGTTGTTCTTTGTGAATGTGGGCATTCATAGGTTGTAACTGCTCTTGATTACAAGTCCTCAATTGCTTGAAATCTGAGTAAAACAATATGAACTGCATGTAAATGCTAGTGTCATGGGTCTGAGTTATTTGAGTGTACAAATTCTGAGTAGTATAAGATAATTGCCAAGTTCAATCTTTCAGTGCAAAGTAAGTGACAATGTTGTATATTGTTGTGTTTGCTTAATCTTGTCAAATTGATGATTATGCTTCAATGTAGGAAAAACTAGTCACTGTATTGTGGAGAGGGGGAAGTCTGAGTACCTAAATAATTATGACTAGTGAACCCATGTTAGAAACTAAGTATGGGGTGACCACCAAAGCCATGACTTAGTGTTAGCTAGTCATGTTAATTGCCGACTAATTAGGTCTCTTTGGTTTTGCTAAACAAGTACAATGTCGGCTAGGAAAAATAAAGGAAAAGGTGTTTCGACCTCTGGGGAGAGGGCCGAAAGAGAATCAGATCAGGCGCAACTGTGCCAGCAGCCCCACCAGTTCCTAGGGGCCAAAAAAGGAGATTTGGTACCAAGTGGGTGGTTGAAAAAGGAAAGAAGTGGTATGGCAAGCATAAGGAGTCCAAATACTTCCTGGAGGAGAGAATTGACCGGGAGAGTTTGCTGCAAGAATTTCCCCATATAGTGCAGAGATTGCATACCTTGTGTTTGGAATTCATCTTTAATGAGCCCAGTGAATGTAATTTGCACATGGTGGGGGAGTTTTATGCAAATTAGTATCCCACTTTTCGCAGCCACGCTGTGAAGATCCAAGGTCAAGTGGTTCAATTTTAGGCGCATCACCTAAATGCAATCTTAGGCACCCTAGATACCGACCCACATCCACTCCGGCAGCTCAACATCACTCCTCCTTATCCTGAGATTCATCACGTACTTTGTGGGAAGCACTCTACTGCTAGATGGATCGTCCACAAGAACAGAGGGTACCACCATACCTTGCCCTACTCCCAGATGAACAGAGAGGTACGGGTCTGGCTCAAGATTGTTTGCATGCCTCATCCCAGAGGTACATATGATAGATGTCACCAAGGACAAAGTTTGTTTGGTCTACACATTGATGACTAACATAGAGATCAATGTTGGTATTGTGATCAAGTCGTCCATGAAGAAGGTGAGATTACATATGGGACACATGTATGTCTTCGGGGGGGGGGGGGGGAGGGGGCTAATTACCACATTCCTGAGGGGCCATGAAATTAAGGAAGAAGCATTGGACTATAGGTCACGAGTTGATCAAGGCTCAATATATGTGACCAAAACAAAGGCGTCGGATACTACATATGGGCCTATACTCACATTAGCCGAGCGACATGCTCGTGATGACTCTTATGTTGCTAGGATGTTTGGGTTGCAGATGTTGTAGTTGCCCCAGGGAAGGCCAGCGATTGAAGAAGAATTGCGTCAGGTTGACATTGAGTATCCCCTCAATGCCCATGCCATGACTGTGTACTGGATAGGGAAAGCCTTTGTAGAGCCATTGGATGATGATGTGTTACACTCTGAAATTTTTTTGATGATTATTTGATGGTTATATGTCATATTAAAAGAATTATGGATTGTATGTTGTTTGTAGGTGAGGAGGGAGACATGTGCAAAGGGAAAAGAGAAGAGTATGTGAAGTTTGTAAATAAGGGTCAATTTTAAATGGTCATATATCCAAACATATAATGATTCAGAAGTCTCATAACCTATCAAATAAAAGTTATTTGAGTCTAGTTTACATTGAAAAAAACCGCTCGTCAATCAGAGTTTGGAGTAAGAAGTTATGCTCATTTGAAGACAGCATTGTCGGCTGGGAAAGTGCCCAGGCGCGCGGGCGCTGAGACAGGCAGGCAGCAGGCGCGCACGCGAGAGGGCATGTCGCACGGGCGCCGCCCAGACCTTGGCCATCCCACCTATATGAAGTAAAATTGAGCTAGAAAGCTCAATTCTACTCTGTTTTAGTTGATTTTTTTACAGAATTCAGAGAATTCAAAGCCCTATCACATGGTGAAAAGATATCCCAGGTAAGAAACTTCAATCTTGTCTCTTTTGGGATTTGAAAAGAGAACCTTGGAAGAAATTATGGCTTGTTGTTGTCTTGTGGTTGATTGTGGTATTGTTGCGTTTTTAGATGATTCTAGGCAGAGAAAAGAGTAGGAATTTACTCCTACTTTAGTTAATAACATCTCCAAGAAAGGGTAAGTAATTCTCTTTTTGATTTCTTTAAGTTATGAGGTTATAACTTGGAGAATATTGTAGTATTGTGTTGTTGTTTCTTTGTGTGTTCTTGTGGCATGTTGCTGCCCAATTTTTTCAGAACTTTGGTGAAGTGAAGTTGCTGCTTGTAATGTTTGTAAATTGGACTTGGAAGGAGCCTTAAGGAGTAAGCTTGAAAGGAAGATTTTCGGCAAAATTAGAGTCGACGTGCCAAGGTATGTAACATCGTCTCTTTCTTTGTTTTTAAGGCACGAAATTAAGTTATTGAAAGAATCAATATTCCTATATTTTTAAAATCATATTGAGGCATGTATGATCCTGTCCAAAGGATTGGGAATACTTGGCATAAATTAAACCGTTAAGAATGGTTGAAGTGAACAAATATGAAGCGAAAGGCGTAATTTTTATATGACTGTTGTCGTAGTTCTAAATCAAGTCTGAAGTCCCCTTAATGTGGGCACCGTGAGCTGGTCCTTTGCAGTATACTACTATATATGTGATGTTGAATATATGTAAAGATCTGGTCACTTAGTAAAATTGGTAGGAAATGGTAAGACCACGACATGTAATTGAACTTAAACTAAGAAGATGACGCTAAGACGATTGAGGGTAAAAAGCTTATTGAAATAACATTTTAATAATGTTGTTAATCCCTCGTATACGTTTATGTAATGGAGCAGTTCATCTGCTATGAGTTTCGTGTCACGAAGCTAGTTATTCACTATGTAATTTTTTACTTGTATAAATAGAACACTTAGATTTTTATTTTTCATTATCTGAAATATTAGCAAGAACGTGGAAAACGGCAGTTGAGCTGAAGAAAACTCTAGGGTTCTTTCTCTTCTCTTTTCTTCAAAATTTCAATTGTTCGTATGCTAAAAACTTATTTGGAGATGTTTCATCAAAGAATGAGTGGTTAATTCACCTCATTCTGAGGTTGATGCTATTTGCATGATTGTATAATTTTATTTTATTTTTAGCTTGATGTTCTTTTATCATGAATAGTAGTTCTTCTATTCTTGTTTTTGTATTTTAGTATTTGGACAACATTAAGATAAATTCATAACCTTAATTTTACTCTGAAAGGAAAATTATTAGGGTAGAACAAGGAATAGGAGAATATGTTCTTATCTTTGCTGTAAATTAAAGATAAGATTAGCGTGCGTGAAAGAAATATACCTGCAACGCCACATTCAGTTAAAAAATGGAACAAATGCTTCTAGACCTAAGATGAGTTATTGCATCACAATTTCATATGTGTAGTTGCGAAGTTCATAATTAGGCAATTGGATAGAGGTTCAAAAGACCATAGTCAGACTTTAATTTTCCCTAACCATCAACCCGATAGAGAATGTAGCTGAAGAAAAATATAAGTTGTACATGATGGCTTCCAATGTATTAACCTTAGAATATTCTTGCTTATTGATTTAATCAACATTCTTAGCTTCATTGATTGCTACTTTCTATATTTATATTTATAAAACTCTTAATTCATTGGGTTACTTACACACTTGTGTAGAATAATTATAAATATTAAGATAGAAAAATCACTAAGTCATAGTCCCTGTGGGTTCGATATCCGGCTTGAAATAGCCAATATATTACTTGTATGGCCACATGTACTTGTGTGTGTTTGGGAGACAACAGGACAAAAGTGTCATTTTAATGCTCGCCTATAAATATAACATCTACGTCATTTGTTAGCTATCAGACTTCATTTTGTTTGATCGTAGTAAGAATTGTAATACAGCTTTGGGAGATAGACATGTTCCTACTTAGGTTTATTCTTTTCTTTATTGTTTTACTTTGAATGATGATGATATCTTTATCTTTTTGCTTGTCTACGAGTGGCTAAATTCCCATTCTATGATTTTAGCCATAGTTGATGGTTGAAGTTTGATAGACTGATTATTGCTAGTTTGATTCTTCGTTAAAGGTTATTTATATTTACTTATTTTAATTGCTTATTTGCTAGACTGATCACCTTGTGAATAAATCTATTGGCTTTTGGTTGAACTAGGGAAAGAAACCGAAAGGGTTAAAAGTAAATATAAAATAGAAATTCGAAGAACCTTTGGACCATTGGTTGAAGGTTAGAAGTTGTTGATGAGCATAGGAATATACCCTTTAACCTTATTTAATTGATATACAAGTAGGCATAACTGTTATTTCATGTTTCTCCTGCGGCCATAGGGATATAAGTGTTAGAGTTTATGTGATAGTTATTGTATGCTCCAAACAATGGCAAGAAATAGGATAGTAACTTGCAACTAGCAACCTTAGAAAGAATTAATTTAGCACAATAAAGTCTTGAAAACTCAACCTGAAGCAAAAGTGTCATTTTCCTAGATTTTCATTATCATTTGAAGTACTAACAAATTTGCAACAATCTTATATCTTTAGATAGTTTTACATTTCAAGTTTAGTATTTTAAAATCTGTGTTTTTTAGAATAGAAAAATAAAGAAGTAACCTTAAATGATTGATCTGACAAGTCTCCGAGGGATTAATAATCAGAACTTCACCATCCTATATTATTTGACGACCACATGCACTTGCATGCGCTTGGGCGATATCAAATAGCGATGGACTTTGTGGTTGGTCTTCCTAAAACCTTGGGGAAGTTTGACTCAATTTGGTCATTGTTGACAGACTAAGTCTGCCCACTTTGTGGCAGTCCAGGTGACTTACAGCACAGAGAAGTTGGCCAAGTTGTATGTCATGAAAGGGTTAGATTGCATGGGGTGACGGTCTCGATCATCTCAAACAGAGGTATGCAGTTTATTTTTAACTTTTGGAGAATATTGCAAGCTGAACTGGGTACTATACTGGACTTGAGAACAACGCTTCACCCTCAGACCGATAGGCAGTCTGAGAGGACGATCCAGGTGTTAGAGGATATGTTTTGGGCTTGCGCGATAGACTTTGGGGGTCACTGGGACAAGTTCCTACCCTTTGGCGTAGTTTGCATAAAATGATAATTACCACTCAAGCAACGAGATGGTGCCATTTGAGATTTTCTATAGGAGGAGATGTAGGTCTCCAATCGACTGGTTTGATGCATTTGAGATAAGGCCTTGTGGTACAAACTTATTAAAGGAATCCTTAGAGAATGTTAAGGTGATTCAAGAGAAGCTCTTGGCAACTCAAAGCAGACAAAAGTAATATGCCAATAGAAAAGTTAGAGATTGGAGTTTATGGAGGGAGAGCAAGTATTGCTCAAAGTTTCACTCGTGAAGAGTGTAATGCAACCTGGGAAGCGGAGAAACCTCAACCCGAGATACATTAGCCTATTTAAGGGTCTTCGACATATGGGGGAGGTGGCTTATGAATTGGCCTTACCTCCAGGCTTGTATGGAGTTCATCTTGTATTCTATGTCTCTGTGCTGAAGAAGTATCATAAAGATGGCACCTATATAATCCGTTCAGATTTTATGTTACTTGATGAGAACCTGTCTTATGAAGAGGAACCGATAGCTATATTTACAAGTTGAGATCAAAGGAGATCGTATTGGTGAAAATACAATAAAACAACCATCTTGTTGAGGAGGTCACGTGGGAGACTGAATCATACTTACATAGAAAATAGTCTCAGCTCTTCGTGGAATCAGGTACTTCCTTTCTTTTGTTTCCTTTTGATCGTTCAGGGACGAATGGCGATTTAATTGATATCTGATATAATGAATCGTCCGTCGTTATAGATGAATTAATGACCTTAGCACTGGCATTCCATGACAAGTTGAGCGAATAAAATCTCAAAAGGGGAGAGTAGTAAGAAAAAATTTAAGTATGAGTTGGAAAAACTATGCAAAATACCGAGTTACTGGTTAGTGGGGGATTGCTGTAGTGGTGGTATTTTCACTGCAGAGAGACCGCCATAGCGGTTGGAGGTTTGCTGCAGCAGACAACGAGGAAAGCCGCCAAAACCGGCATGGTGAGACTCTGGTCACTATAGCAGGTCCACTGCAATGGACGACGCGAGGCAGAATGCCTGTTTAAGTTAGAGTTTCCAGAATTTTCACCCCACTATTCTAAGGCACAAAAATTGAAGGGCTTAGGGCAATATTCTAGAGGCAGAAGCGGTTGTTCTTCCCAAGTAAGGTTTCTAGCTATTTCCTCTCCATTTTTGATTTCCTAACGCCTAGAATTAATGGATGGTCCTAAATGGTGAATTTCTAATTAAGTACCCCTAGATTTGTGAAAACTAGGGCTAGTAATATGAAAATGATTGGATGTTGATCCCTAGGCCTAAAAGTAGTTAATGAACACTTCCTAAGGTTGAATTGATGGTTAAAGTTCGTAATGATGGTAAGTTGAAATCTAAAATGTCATAAAGTTTGAACCATTAGTATTAAAAACTGCTTGAAGCGGATTTTAAGGAGTAGAAACTCCATGAAATAGGTGGGAATGATCAATGTGGGAATAAAGGGTGAAGAATTAATATGTGGGTAAAAATTTGGATTGTTATGATAGGTACAGTCGGGTAGGTTTAAATTTCCGAGACCCTTATTTGAAGAGTTGATAATAAAGTATTCTTGTGATTGTTTGTTCTTAGATTTCAAACATCCAGAGGTGCTGAGGAAAGGCAAGGCTCCAACATAGTAGCTTGATATTCGAGTCATCCAGTCGAAGTAGGTTATGGTTTATGAGGATTTAGACTTAATTTAATGACTTGTATGTGTTGTGATTTGATGAACATGGTGTCTTGGTCTTCAGACACTATTTGTTCTAGGATTAAGATGGCTTAAATAAACCCTGAGATTCTTACTTTGTGATTGTTGTTGTCGTGAATTCGATGTGCAAGGTGATGATCAATGTGTATTTCTTAATTATCATATGTGTTGATTAAATCGATAGCATATGGAATTATGCTAGTGAATATGGTTGATATCCCTGAATTGTCATATGAGCTAACTGGTTGATAGCATATTAAATATGAAGATGAAATTGTAATAACATTGTCCTTATATGAGATGAGTGGCTCGTTTCCAAGATGAGTATCCAGACGAGCAGACGAGTAGGAGCAGGTACCACACCTGTACAGTATATGAATTTCTAAAGTCTCCTGCAGATCATGAATGGAAGGCAGTAATTAGATCTCTTGACATATGTACACAGATATACAGTTATGTGACAAAGAAGTGTGATAGAAATGCTCCAGACGATATGATACCAATAAGAGGTCTGTATAAGACCAGGTTGGTACAGAGATGACAAGTCGATGGAACAGAACTATTTACTTGTGTGTTTTAATGTGTGCATGATTCATTGCATTAATTGTGCTTTACTTATGATGTTAGCCTGTGTAGATGTATTTGATTGTTTGAAATTATTTATTTTTTAAATTGATTGATGACATTAGACTTTGTGTGGTGAAACGATTGCTGGTTGTGAATAGTTGTTGAAAACTGCGCGAACTGAATGTTGTCAGCAAAGTCGAGCTACTGTCTAACGCAGTACCACTGCAGTGGTAGATATTTCTTTTCGGCGAGACCGTTGCAGCGAGGCCTAAACCAATAAGCAGGTCAGTTTATAACTACGAATTGATTTACCTTAAATTGTGTTTTTCATGGTTGTTGTCTATTTCGGTGGTTATTGTTTATTTAATTATGATATATGCTTGTTATTAATTAAGTTTAGCCTACAATGCCTACCAGTACATTGTATTTGTATTGATGTTATTCCTGCACTTTTTTTATTAAGTGCAGACTATGATCCAGGAAGTTTATCCTGACCTCATCTATAACGACCCATCCAGTCGTTATAGCACTCCGACCCCATAAAAACTAGGCGAGTTAACTTTTCTAAAAATTCGTGATAAATCCCCGACAAACAAAAGGCATACGGAGAATAAAATCGAATGTGCATAGTCGAGATCAAGTAGACCCAAGCGGGTGTCTGCCGCGGCGAGACGTTTTCCTCCACAACGAAGTCGCTGCGGCGCAATGTATGACCGCTGCAGCGATGATGTAGACTAGAAATCCGCAATCCCATTTTGATTTGGATATTAAAAACCTAGTCCTTCAGGAGGACTTATTAAAAATGTCTAAAAATAGAAAATAGATTTTTTGGAGGAAAATAGGAGGATCCAGCGAGGAGGGGAAATTTGACATCCATGGCTAGGAACTTTCACGAGGGAATCAAGAATGGAATAGCCGCAAATGACGACGATCGGGATGATAGCTTGGTGCCCAAGTACGCTATAGTTTACTCACTTTGGTGTTAGACTTTGGTTAGCTAAACATATACGTGTGTATGGTTTATATGCTTTCGATGAGTAGGATTGTACTTTTAACTATGTTATGATCTATTAATCATAATCCGTGAAAATCTAATAATGAGTGTATTAGAAGAGGGGTGACGAAAACTCGTAATGAGGTAAAACCCTAGGAGAGATACTTAGACCGATAAATGCATACTTGTTCTAGATTGTGTTTTGAGTCAAACGTTGTTGAGGAAATTAACTTTTGGGTATAATCGACAGAATATTTCTGAGTATAAGTATGGACTTCTTTTTTCTTGGAATCGAAACCTTAAACGTGTAAATCACATAGAATCTGTGTAGGGAATGCGATTAAAGGACTGATTAATAAGTTATAACTATGTTTGAGCGTGAGATGAAGCGAGTGACATAGGATAGTAATCCCTTACATGATGACTTGAATGTGTTGTGGTCAGTGTTGTATTTTTTAAATTGATGATGGTTGTCTGTATTAATAATGACACTGAGGTAAGATAATTGTTGATGTAAGCTTGTTATGACAATGTTTCATTTTGGTGGGTAGATAAAAACCAAAACGTGGGAGAATCGGGAATAAAGACTGGTCACAGTACTGTCAGCAGTACCACTACAACGGGTGGTATATTGCTGCAGCGCTACCGTTCTAAAGGTAGTGATGCCGCTGTAGTGGAGCCCAAACCAATGAGCAGGCCGAGTCAGAAATCGTATGACTTGATTGGAGTAAATGTTACTAATTTTGTTCGGACACGAGGTTGATTTAATTTCATGTTATTGTACTAGTTGTGTGATTGAGTAATTCTTGACGTGTGATGATCTATTATGTGATGTATTGCATTATGCGTCCCGCGACTGTGGAATGAATTGGCATTAAATGAATGTGTGAGGGAAATGAGGGATAATATAAAATGAAGGTTATCGATACTATGGTAAATGAGGGGCCTATGGCTAAAGTTAAGGAACTCCAATGAACAGGTTATTACAGTTAGATTTTTAATAAGGATTGGATACACGAGTGGCTCATGCCAGAGGCGAGCATCTGGGCGAGCGGTATAAGAGAGTACACAGGCAGGTATGGATAAAGGACCATACGACTGGGTGTATGAGTGAATACACATACAGGTATGATGAATGTTCATACGGTTGGGTGTACAGTACATGGATTTCTAGAGTCCCCTGCAGGTCCTGACTGGAAAGACCCTCTAGCATGTGTGTGCAGTGATATGACGGAGGCGTGTTCCCGGCATATCACCGATGGTATAATTGAGAGATAGAGATTTTGCGGGTATGCTTGATATACATACGGCTATAGAGGTGGAAAGGTAATAGATATACCAGTGTGATACAGGATATACTGACATGAATTCGGGTTTTGAGGTGAGGAACAGGTATGGAACAACATATAGGGAGACTCAGTCCAGGTATTGCATCTTATGACATTTCATAGTATGAGGTCAGGTATGTGCATGTACTGTACTGTTGAGGGAATTGACTCCCTTATGCCATTTTAATGATTTTTGTATGAACATGGGATAGTACCTTTTTAATTGCATTTGATTTGGTGGATTAGGGATGATAGTATGACGGGTTTGAACGAAAGATAGCGCAGTGTCGTGAGATAGCAAATTGACACATTTATTTGATGCACTTCTAAGAAGAATGTGAAATCCTATAAATAACTAAAGAGGTTAATAAAGGGTATAAACAGACTTGGCCATTCATAGTGATATGGTAAGAAGGGTAGCAGTGTTGTAAGGTTATATGACGAAATAAAATAGATTTGGTTTAGGTAAAAATTGATTGCTGGCTGGATAGGTAGCACTACAGCGGACACATCATCGCGGCAGCAGAATCGCTATAGCGGTCTGAGCCTTCGCTGCAGCAAAAATAGAGAAGGGCAGACTGATAGGCTAATTAATGGCAGAAGCATAGGATAATTGCGTGAACCTGAATGAGTCATAAAAAACAATATTGTAGTGAATAAATCTAGTGGGATGTTGCCTAAGTGAATTAATTGCTGAATTTAGTAATGTTGATTGTATATGGATTTTTATGCTGTTGTGTTAACTAACCCTAGTTGGCTGATGATGCCTATCAGTATGTGTGGTGTGCTGATACCACCTTGCTACATCTTTTCTTTTGGGTGTAGGATGTTGCAGGTTGAAGTTTCCTTGATTGGTGTGGAGTACTCAACACTAGCTTTAGTGTTCCTCTTTCGAACGAAGCTGGGTCATTTTGTTTATCAAATACTCAAATAGAGCTCTTGTACCTGTCTAGACTAGATCTTGAGAGAGTCATGTTAGAGGGATTTTGTAATGTTATACTATTGAGAATTTTTAGTAGATATTGGAAAGTAAATGTGAATGCTTGAAGTTATTTTCTTACCTAATTGATAGAAATGTTGTAAGAGTTCTCCTATCGAGCAGAGACGATGTAGGTGCCCGCACGGCCTGTCTAGTTGGGTCATGACAAGTTGGTATCGGAGCGTCTAGGTTACTGGTCTACAAAGTACAAAAGCAATATTGAGTAGACTCTTGCGGATTGGTGTGTATACGTGCACACCTAATCTTCGGGAACCTATAAGGCATTTAGGATGTCACACTTATTTCTTTCCCATCATGCTATCTGGTTGTGTTGATCACCCGAGTTGAGCCCAATTGGTATCTAGAAGAATTCAATTGGTATCTCGACAGACCGAATAAGTATTTATCTAGGTGTTAATTAGTGAAAATCTGTGATAAGACTGGTGGGTTAGGGTTAATTTGAGTTAACCGGAGAGGAAAACTTGTTATAATTACTCTGCTTAGCAAGTCTCATTGCAGCAGACTCGCTACAGCAGAAGGAGTACCGTTGCAATGGATCCTCTAAAAACACCACTGCAGCGGACGTAGCCAGACAGAATGCTAGTTTCCAGGAAGTCCAAGCCTCTCTATTCTGAACAAAAACCACAAGCCTCAAGTAACCAAAACAATTCAAGCAATGCAAGTATAAGGAAAACCACGGTGATAGGATATAAAGGGGCCAACACGGCTAAAGTATTAAGATGCCAAATGGCATCCATAAACCATAGGGGAAAACAAGTGTCAACAGTTCCAAAGTAAGAAAGAAATTAAAATTATCTTACAAGCCTCAAATGAGGGCTACCCAACAGACTGAATAAAAGCTAAAAATAGGGGGTGGGGGGAAACACTACGACCCATCTAGCTGGAGGCCTCGTTGCTATCACTGTCTGCGTCCTTATCCGCTTCCTTCTCAAACCAACTAAGGAAGGAGAACTCGGGAACATTGTCACCTGCAGAGACCTTTCCCTAGGAGCTAGGGTCTTTAGGATCTTCTTGATCCCTTTCCACATTCTGACAATCAGCTTGTCCCGAGAATGTTGTTTCCTCCTCTCCCACTCCAAGTCCTCCCGAAGCTCAACATGGGTCTGGGTTAGGTCAGCAATCACCCCATACATCTCTCCCGAATCGGTGGCAGCTGCACCGAAAGGTTGACTGGTGGAGGGTCGGTTGGTAGAAGGTCGATTGGAAGAAGGCATGTTGGGGGAAGGAGGTCTGGACAACCCTTCGAGGAGCTCACCATGGCCGCCACCTCGTCCTCTATCCTCTCGAACGGCCCCGAGGGTCTAGAAGTGTCATCCCCACCATCACCCTCAGTCGAGGCAGACTTCCTCTTCTTCCTATCCTTCCCTGGAGCCCCCTTCACCCTCAAGGGATCGAAGGTCCTGTAGCAGTCCACAATGATATCTCGGGACTCCAAATAGACGTCGGCCCGCTTACAGAGTCTGGTAATAAGAGAAGGAAATGGAAAGCCAGTGATAGTATTCATGTGGAAATACCTCCACTCCTCAATAATCTGGACCCCTACATTGACCGTTACCCCACTCAGAATAGCAGCCACCACCAAAGCCCAATGGTAAGTCACGTCCGTGATATTAGAGGATGGGAGGATCCTTGGGGACACTAGATTGAGCCACCTTCTGGCCTCCATTGTAAAGTGGGTACTCTGAATGCCCGTCCTGGTAATGCCTTAGTTGGTAGTATCCCTCAGCTGTTCCACCACTAAAGTGTTCACTAGCCATTGCCCATTCCTGGGTACGTCACGACTCTTCAGCTCAGACTTGGGAGCATTAGGCAGACCTAGAGCGTCATTTATAGCATCAAGGGTTAAGATAATCTTCATGCCTCTGACATAGGCCACTGGATCATCTCGGCTCCAAGAGATGGTGGGGAGGTTAGCATAAAACTCCCGAACCCAGGCCTCATTGCCTTACCCTGGTCCTTTACCAAGGGAACCCACCCGATCGCATGAAGGAGAGTATAGAACTCTGGGGCTTTCTCCTCCACGTCCTGCATAACGAAACCCCTCTCGTGCAGCAGATCCTTTGTGGCCTATTCGCTATACCAAAATTGACATTGGTCGTTGACAAAACGGATGTAGTCTTCAGTGTGAATACTGCTACTGGAAGTGGCCATGATAATTAAGCTGAATTAATAGGAAGTATTATAAAAGTAATCAAACAACTAGGAGAACTGATACGAGAAAAAGATCAAATTAGAATTTGAGAAGGGACTACTGACAAGGCAAACCACTACAGTGGATGTAAGTTCGCGGCAACGACTTTGCCACAGCGAAGGTGGGCTCACTGTCGCAGTACTGCTACATCGAACATCATCTTCTCTGGACCTTCAGACCTCATCAATGGAGGTTGAAATCTCAACCTCCGTATTTCTCCAAATTAGCAATAGTTTGGGAAAGGAGAAGACTTGCCCAAGCTCTAACAACTATTACTTGCCTCAATAGGGCTCGAAAAAGTCGAAATGTTACACCCCGTAAATTTTAAATGAATAGATAGCCTAATGGCGTGTTGGTTAAGAGTATTTGAAAGCCATACATGCTAGAAAAAGGCCTAGGACAAGAGCGAATGAGAAACCTGTCAAACCATCACGAAAGGAGCCAGGGCAGAGCCCCTCCGCGATGGCAACGTGTCACGGAGGTGGAGCCTCCGCGATGGCTCCGTGACACGTTGGCCCTGTCCAGGCGCAAGTATATAAAGCCCTCCACTTCGGTTTAAATGTTAAAATTCTTATAATTTCTAGTGAAAACAGAGAGAAAATTAGAGAGGAAGAGGAACGAAGGGTTCTTGATAATTTCCTTCCGATTACGCCGTCAAACGCGATCCAAACTCAAATTAACTCCAGATACCGAGGTATTTAGCAGCAAGGAGCATTCCTACGGATTTAGTTGCACGAAATTCAGCCGGCGAATCGTCGTGCTACCGAACTAAGGTAAGTGGAATTGCTCCAAATTAGTGTCAATATACTCCTAGCCTTAAAGTGAATATTTCTCCCTTCTGGACTTTCGAGAAATAGCGAGTTTTCGACCGTCTTTCGATAAGCTAAAGTTTGGGCTATAAATATATCGAAAGTGACGTTTTCTTTCAGATTATTGGTGTATTTAGTTCTAATTGACATGTATGTGAATGTAGTTGGGAGAAACAGTAGAAGTACCGACGGAAATCACATCGGTCAGTCGGGTACTCAGAAACCAGGTATGTAAAGCTATTCTTTCGGCAAGCCAGGAAGTACAGTCTAGAAACTAAATAGAACAAAGGCTATTAATAGATATCCAACGTACAGGAACGATTTTAGTATAATTTCCAGCAAGCATGCTAGCATATCATTACGTATCATGCGATAATCAGAATAACGGATAGTCAAATGATTTTAGATAGTGAGGTGGTATCAACTAGTAGCTCAGTATGTGCTTACGTAATATCTAGAATGGAAGTGGTAAAAGTAGTATAATGAATTAGCAAGATTATAGATAGTATGTATTACTTTTGTTGAGACTGTATCCGGTAACAGATGGCACATCTTATGTTATTGAGTTATATCCAGTTACAGATGGCACGTTCTATGATATTGAGTTATATCCAGATGTAATCAAATCAGTAATCAGATATAGAAATAGCTCTAGATATAGATATAGCTCTAGAAACAGATATAGCTCCAGAAACTGATATAACTTCAGATCACGGATAACAATAATCAGATAAACAGGTAAAGGCTAGGTAGTAGTTAGCCCAGAAATCAGAAACAGTGTAAAATAGAGTATAGCATCAGTTGTTTAGTACGGAATGGCCTTGAAATAAAAGAAAAGAATATGATTAGTATTTTTCATTTGAGCATGCTTGTTGCGTGTGTGTTTTGCATGTTGAGACTTGTTGTGGCATGTGGGCACCCTTTAGCATCCCCGCCGCCCCTGGGTTATAGCTGTGTCGATACCAGATTCAGATACCGCCACCAGCTGGGCGATGCCATCCGCCTAGAGGACGATGATGGCTGACCACCATGATAATACGGTCCAGATTACCCTGCTTGCAGGGGCAGTTCAGTTCGCTCTGCACAGAGCCAGATTACCCTGTTTACAGGGGCAGATTACTCTGTGTGCGCTTGTGGCCGGGGGCAGTTTCAGATACAGATTTTTATAAAATTACCCTATTGCGTGCTTGCACCCAGGGGCAGTTTCAGTTACAGATACAGCAGCAGATTACCCCGTGCGCACTTGCGCCCAGAGGCAGGAGTCTTCGGACTCAGACACAATTTATTGTCAGAGTCCAAGGCCTAAGCTACGTACCCAAGGGGGCCGGTAGGAGGAGCGCACAGTTATCAGATGAGTGGAGTGACTTATTTTTGGTTGGTTTAGACCCGGGTAGGGGTAAATAGATTGTGTGTTGATTGGCACCTTCCGGCTTATGGGGTTCGGTCAGGTATTGTGTGTATTTATATGTATATCTATATGTGCTACTAGATACTGATAGACAGTAGGACGACACGTCGCCAGGTACGCTCAGTTTAGTTACAGAATAAATAAACTCTCCCCAGTTATCCTCGGCCAGATAGATTCAGCTACCTCCTGCTTATATGTCATGTTATTGTTGTTACCCATTTCAGTTGTATATTTCAGTTTGCTTTACATGCTCAGTACCTGTGGTACTGACGCTCGTAGGGGCACTGCATTGCTTGCCTGCAGGTACTCACCAACGAGGAGCTGATCCCTTGTGACCCTAGCCAGCGCAGATTTATCAGCTCCTATCATCCGGAGCTTGATATTCAGAGGTGTATTTCATTTTCTTTGTTGTATAGTTTGGGGTAGATCGGGGCCCTGTCCCGATCATTCTATTATTACTTCCTAGAGGCTTGCAGTCTGATGTTTCCCTGTGGTTAGTTGTGCCGGTCGTGTGAGGTCGTGCATTTTGTTTAGTGGCTTAGCTTTGTTGGTTATATTGGCCTTGTAGGGCCATAGTCTGATGGTAGTGGTGACTTTGCCAGTCACGTAGACATTCAGTATTCTATTATATTGTGTTAAAGATAACTAGACAGCATGGTGGCCTTGTCAGCCCACATAGGTTCCCCTATACAAGTACGAATCTGGTTAGCTGATATTACAGTACAGGTGGCTATAGACCCAGTAGGCCGGAGGCTGTATTTACAGTCGTTATATAGCCGGTACGTTTCTTGAAATAGAGCCAGAGACAGCCAGAGCACCAGATGTGCTCAGGCTAGACCTTTTAGCAGCCCAGAGTCTAGCAGGCACTAGGTGCCCGTCATGCCCCCAAGGTGGGGTATGACACGAAACCACCACCCCATCTAAACCACCTCATTTTTGGCCTTACAACCCCATGAAACCATCCAAAAACACACAGAGAATGAAAGAAAATATTTGACAATGTAAAACTTATGAGTATGCTTAGGGATTATAGCCCAGCAAGAAAAAAGGAAAACCCACCCTCCCCACTTCAAAAACTACTCAAACACTATGGTAATAGGCATAATATTGTGATAAAAGAAAGCAACGAATCACGAGAGTAGAGCATTACCTGAGAAAATATTGATTCTTGATGGATAAAGTTGAGAGGATTTATGCAAAACGAATTGGAGAAGTTGAATGAACTTGAAAACCCTCTTTGCTTCCTTTAACTGACCCCATCGTCTGCTGCAGCGGACCATATTTCTACTATGGCAAGATCGTTGTACCGAAAAACTACTCGTTGCTGCGGACAGTCAAAAAATAATGACTATTGAAATTTTGTAGCCAAACCTCTCTTTTTAGGAAAACAAATGGTCCAAGTCGCCTGACGGATCCGTAATACCTAGGACGTTCAGGTAGAGAGGGAAATATTAGTAACATCGAAGGAAGGGTAATGACAGAAAATTAACGTTCGGGTCTAGGTTAAAACCCAAGCGAGTAATTATGACCCCGATGGAATTATTGGTCACCTGTGAAAATAATAAAAGGGTTTCGAAAACAATCGATCCGATGTCCAGAACACAGGAATTAATTGAGTCCTGACACTGACTAGGAGTAAGAGAAAAATTTGTGGTAGTTATTAAACCATGCCTCAAAATCGTAGCACCGTTCCGGGAGAACAGATTTTTAATTAGTATCTGATGTAATGACCCACCCGACCATTATAGCATTCCGACCCTATAAAAATTCAATGAATTAAAATTTTTAAAAATTTGTGATAAATCCCTGACAAACGAAGGACACACAGAGAATAAAATCAAATCGGTGTAGTAGAGATCGGATAGAACAAACGGGTGTCCGACGCTGCGGGGCATTTTCCACCACAGTGGAGCTGCTGTAGCGGATGAGGCAGACCAGAAATCCGCAATCCTATTCTGATTTGGATATTAAAAACCTAGTTCTTGAGGAGAACTTATTAAAACGTCTAAAAATAAAAAATAGACTTTTTGAAAAAAAGCAAGAGGATCCGGGGGGGGGGGGGGGGGATTTGATATCCATGTCTAGGAACTTTCGCAAGGGAACAAGAATGAGATAGAAGCAGACGAAGACGATCGGTACGATAGCTTGGCGCCAAGGTAGGCTATGATTTACTCGCTTTTGCGTTAGACTTTAGTTAGCTAAACATATACGTGCGTATAATTTATATGCTTTTGATGAGTAGGATTGTACTTTTAACTATGTTATGGTCTATTAATCGAAATCCGTGTATATTTAATAACGAGTGTATTAGAAGAGAGGTGACGAAAACTCATAATGAGGTAAAACCCTTGGGGAGATACTTAGACCGATAAATGGATACTTGTTCTATGTTATTCTTTGAGTCAAACATTGTTGAGGAGATTAACTTTCGGGTGTAGTCGACAGAATGTTCCCGGGTATAAGTATGGACATCTTCCTTCTTGGAATCGAAACCTTAGACGTGTAAAATCACATAGACTCTGTGTAGAGGATGCGATTAAAGGACTGATTAATTAGTTATAACTATGTTTGAGTGTGAGATGAAGCGAGCGGCGTAGGATAGTAATTCCTAACACGATAACTTGAAGTTGTGGTCAATGTTGTATTTTTCAATTTAATGGTGGTTGTCTGTATTAATGATGACACTGTGGTAAGATAATTATTGATGTAAACTTGTTATGACAATGTTTCATTTTGTTGGGTACAAACAAACCAAAACATGGGAAAATCGGGAATGAAGACTAGTTGCAGTACTGCCAGCAGTACCACTGCAGCGGAGCCCAAACCAGTGAGCAGGCCGAGTCGGAAACCTTATGACTTGACTGGATTAAATGTTATTAATTTTATTCGGGTATGAGGTTGATTTAATTTCATGTTATTGTACTGGTTGTGTGACTGAGTAATTCTTGTCGTGTGATGATCTGTTATGTGATGTGTTGCATTATGCGTCCCCCGACTGAGGGACAAATTGGCATTAAATGAATGCGTGACAGAGATGACGGATAATATGGAAGGAAGGTTATTGATACTATGGCAAATAAAGGGATTATGGCTGAAGTTAAGTAACTCCGATGAATAGGTTATGAAAGTTAGATTTTTTAATGAGAATTGGATAGATGAGTAGCTCGTATTCGAGGTTAGCATTCGGGTGAGCTGTATGAGAGATTACACACATAGGTATAGCTAAAGGACTATGTAGCTGGATGTACGAGTGAGTACACAGACAGGTATGATGAATGTTCATACGGTTGGGTGTATAGTACATGAATTTCTAGAATCCCCTGCAGGTCATGACTGGAAGGGTAAGCATAAGACCCTCTGGCATGTGTGTACAATGATATGACAGAGGCGAGTGTCCGACATATCAACGATGGTCTGATTAAGACACAGAGATTTGCGGGTGTGGTTGATATATATATATGGCTGTAAAGGTGGAAAAATAATTGATATACTAGTGTGATACAGGATATACCGACATGAATTTAGGTTTTGAGGTGAGGAACGGGTATGGAAGACCTTATAGGGAGACTCAGTCATAGTATGGCATCTTATGACATTTCGTGGTATAAGGTCAGGTATGTGCATGTACTGTATTGTTGGGGGAGTTGATTCCCTTATGTTGTTTTGATGATTTTTGTGTGAATATGGGATAGTAGCTTTATAATTGTATTTGATTGTTTGCTTTAATTTGATTTGGTGGGTTAGGGATGATAATATGACGGGTTTGAACGAAAGATAGCACCGTGCCGTGACATAACATAACAAGTTGATGCATTTATTTGATGTACTTCTAAAAAGAACGAGAAATCCTATAGATAACTAAAGAAGTTAATAAAGGGATAAACGGACTTGGTCATTCATAGTGATATGGTAAGAAGGGTAGCAGTTTGTAAGGTTATATGATAGAATAAAATAGAGCTGGTTTAGGTAAAAATTGATTACTGGATGGATAGGTAGCGATGCAGCGGACACATCTCCGCGGCAGCGAAACCGCTGTAGCGACCTGAGTCTTCGTTGCAGTGAAAATAGAGAAGGGCAGACTGATAGACTAATTAATGATTAGAAGCATAGAATAATTGTGTGAACCTGAAAGATTCATAAAAAAACTATATTGTAGTGAATAAATCTGGTGGGATCTTGCTTAAGTGAATTAATTGCTGAATTTAGTAATGTTGATTGTATATGAATTTTTATGATGTTATGTTAACTAACCCTAGTTGGCCGATGATACCTATCAGTACGTGTGGTGTATTGATACTATCTTGCTACACCTTTTCCTTTGGGTGTAGTATGTGGCAGGTTGAAGTTTTCTTGATTGGCGTGGAGTACTCAGCACCAACTTCAGTGTTCCTCTTCCGAACGAAGCTGGGTCATTTTATTTATTAAGTACTTAAATAGAGCTCGTACCTGTCTAGACTAGATCTTGGGAGAGTCAAGTTAGAGGAATTTTGTAATGTTATATTGTTGAGAATTTTTAGCAGATAATAAAAAATAAATGTGAATGCTTTAAGTTATTTTCTTGCCTAATTAATAGAAATGTTGTAAGGGTTCTCCTATCGAGCAGAGTCGATGTAGGTGCCCTCATGGCCTATCTAGTTGGGTCGTGACACCATCTCTAGTGTGGCTGTTGACATTCAATTTGAGGGTGAGCTGATTTCTACCCAGGTTGCCGCGAATCTTCCTTAGCTGATGTCTATTGATTTCAGGCATCATTCCATTATTTTATTTTGATTCCACTACTCCTAGACAGTATTTAAGTTAGATTCCTTTATATGATGACTTTTAGTTCTTGGGAATTTAACTGTTAGTTCTTTATGAGTTTGGATTTACAGTTAATGAATTAAGTCTTCCGCTATTTGGTTCAATATGTTGTTGATTTTGATTAAAATGGGTGATTAAATGATTAAGTTAGTTGGGAACAATGGTTTATCCACCGAGGGATCAGTGTGGATTTCAATCACGACCACTTGAGTCATGACATTTTAAACGCATTTAAAAATGACCCGTAATGTACTACACTATTATTGACATTTTAAATATTTTAACAGTTGATCAATGAATTATGGGCATCTAAATAAATAGTTAAAATGGACATGAAAATAGTGATAATTTGAATTTGGTGGACATCCATATATTTACCGCAACTAGTTTTAATGTTGTTTTACGTGTGTCATTTATATTAATAGGAATGAATTTTTAAAAATAACATAAACAATATTTAAAAGATATGTATGAATTTTTAAAAATAGCATAAATAATATTTAAAAGATGTGTTTGTGTAACAATATAAGAATTTAAAAAGAAAATTTTAAATTTTAAATTGATAAATAATCATATTTAAGAGTTTAATTCAATTCAATTATTCTTCTTTCAGTTTATTCTAATATTTGCTTCATTGAACAAAAATGTTGTAGAATCAACGTTTGACTGAAAAATAAAAAAGTCATTCATTCTTACATGAGCACTTAAATGCATGCATTATTTGTATATTTCACGTTATATTATTTCAGAATTTGTATTACTATACACTATTAACGGATTAACATTCTATATAAAATATTATCATTATGAAGATGCATAGAAACAAAGTTGTATAATATATTAGAATATATATATAATATAAGTGATTTGTTTAAACAATTAGTATTTACGAAATCGTTCTAATTTATTACTGGTTTGCTTTGACAATAATAAATTGATATCATATTACAAACGTACTATTTATTTATAATTGATTGTTAAGTAATTATTATGCCACCAAACTAAGAAAAACTTATCAAAATTAGTGAAAGCAATTACTAATGTTTGCAATTACGGTAGGTTGTCTATATCACATTATTTAGGGTGCAACTCTTTTCCAGACGTTGTAAACATAGAATGTTTTGTACACCTGGTTGTCCTTTTTCTTTTAATTGTAAATATCCTAAACATAAGATTATTTTTCATTAAAAGTATAATTTTATTCAACATGTAATTACTTATCAAAGGGTAAAATCTTAATCGCTTTTAAATTTCTAAATATTTAAAAAAAATTATATTTTTCAAAAAAGAATGATTTAATATATAAGGTTTAATTAATTTTAAAGTTCTAAATATTAAAAAAATAATTACATGATTATTTTGTCAATTGCGAACTCTTTTTTTATAAAGGTAAAAAAGTGAACAATATTTTGATATAGGGCTTCGTACTTATATTTAGTAATAATTAATTTTAAACTTTTCATTTTACCATTTATGAGATGATTTCAACTCAAAAAATATTCTCTTAAAATATATGTCTAATAAAACATCTTCACATAAATTGAAACGGAAGAATAATATAGATTTACTAAAGAGAGAAAAATACACGAACACTCAATTAATTGAAATAACTTAAAGTATGTTGTGCTTCTATAATTTCTTTCTTTCTTCAATTATACAACCTTAGAAAAGAAGAAGAAGAATGAATGAATGAATTTAGCGTATTAATACAAAATGAACTTACACTTTTTAATATATTTTCTCATACCATGAGTTAATAAATTATGAAAATGATTAGTTAGTTTAATGAAGAAAAGATTGCTATAAATGATAGGACTTTTAATTTCACAAATACGTTTTATAAATCGCATTTGACAAACACGATTAATAAATTTTTTTGACCAACACGATTTCTAGATCGTATTCGACTTCCACGACTTGTAAATCGCATTCAATAAACATGATTTATAAATCACATTCGATGAACACAATTTATAAATCACATTTATCAAATACGACTAATAAATCCATTCGACAAACATGATTTCTAAATTTTTTTGACCAACACCATTTTTAATCGCATTTGACCACCACAGTTTGTAATCGCATTTGATTAACACGATTTATAAATCACATTTTACAAATATGATTTATAAATCGTATAGGACAAACACGATTTAGAAACACGAAATTATAAATCGCATTCAACCAGCACAATTTTTTTAAAGAAGGAAAGATTTAAGAAGCAAAATTTTAGTTAATTTTAAAGTACTAAATATTAGGAGTTCTTATTTTTTACAAATAAGTAAACATTTAATAGTTACAACTGTAATTAATTTTAAAGTCTTAAATATTAGGATAATAATTAAATAATAATTAATACAAATAATAAATGATAGTTTTTATCTATTATTAAATCTTTTAATGAATGGCAAAAATTCAATCAACATTTCTAAAAGTCTTTATCCTTTTAATATAATTAGTCTATGTGTATGTGCTTCCCGCATGTCCTTCATATCAATACGAACAAATTTATAAAAATAGCATAAATAGTATATGAAAATTTTGTTTGTGTAAAAACATAAGAATTTAGAAAGAAAAGTATGAATTTCAAATTGATAAATGATTATGTAGTTTGATCCAGTCTAGTAGTTCTTTCTTCAGTTTGTACTAATACTTGTTTCAGTGAATAAAAACGTCATAGAAATAGTGTTTGATTGAAAGGTAAAAAATTATTCATTTTTAGTTAATTTGAAAATTCTAAATATTAGAAAAATAATTATATCACTATTTTGTCAAGTGTGAACTCTATTTTTAAAAGGGTAAAAAGATAATTACATTTTACTACGAGGATTCATACTTTAAATATTTAATAATGACTTAATTTTAAAATTTTAATTTATCCAATAATGACTTAATTTTAAAATTTTAATTTTATCCTTCATGAGGTGATTACAACTCAATTTTTTTCTCTTTCTCTTAATCTATGTATTTAGTCAAACATTTCAGATAAAATGTACTTCACATAAATTGAAACAAAAAAATAGTGTAGATTTAACTAAAGAGAGTGAATAACAAGAGTACTCGATTAATTAAAACAACTTAAGTATGTTACGTTTCTATAAAATACAAAATTGATTATATAATTTTTTCAAAAGAAGAAGAAAGAAGAAGAAGGAATTCACATATTAATATATAATAAAATTACACTCTTTTAATTTATATTTTTGGTATTGAAATATTGTGATGGATAATTAGTTCGTTTAATAATTAATGGGTTGATATATAAGTTAACAGAATTGTAATTGAAAATCTTAAATGTTATGACTTTTAATATAATTCAAATAAGGAAATATTTAAGAAGCAAAATTTTAGTTAATTTTAAAATACTAAATATTAAGAGTTTTACCTTTTATAAATTAGCAAAGATCTATAATGATTAAATAACAATTAGGTGAGGAAATTAATAATTGACAATTTTATCTATTGTAAAATCTTTTAATGAAAGCAAAAAGTTCAATCAAGATTTATAAGGACCTTCGTGCTTATATCTACAAGAAATATTTTATTAAGTCAATTGAAGTAAAATATTATGCATATATTGAATTTTAGATTGGTTGATGAAATTCATCAGAAGATTGTATTGCATCTTCAAACGAAACTAAATTGTTTGAAAAAGTAACAATAGAAAAGTGAATGTTGCATTTCTGAACTATATTGTTGTCATTGAACCCAATATCAATCTCCTTGTTTACTGATGCAGAATTAGGATTAACAGTATTAATGTGTTCATTTATGATGTAACGGATCTTGTCTTGTTGTAAATATTTTTTCACTTTTCAATATATAATTATTGAAAAGTATAGTATAAATTTTTTTGGATTGTGAAAAATTAAATTTTAATGGTCAAAAACATATATATAAAAATATAGAATATAATAAAAATAGATAAGAACTCAAACACATACGTAAAAATATATAATATAAATATAGAATACAATACAAGAAAGAATTATTACCTCTATCATCAACTAATTTTATAGTCATTCGTGTGCTTTCCTTTGTTCTCGTTTTATACTCTTTTACTAATCCAACACCAATTAGTAAGACTTTTATTATCCAATGAGAATCATATCGCCTTGCATTATTAATAGGCACAATTTTATTTACAAAATCTTTTTCAAATTCCATTGCAATATTATCTAAAATAAATTATGCACAAGAATTATAATATAATAATTAATAATTTTATTTAAAAAATTATTTTATGAGATGAAGAAATTACTTTACCTGAATAGATGAAACTTGTGAATGTATGAGTAGATGAAGGATGCCAGTTATAAATAATATAAACTTTAATCACATAATATCAATATAAGACTCAATTAAAGAAGATGACATAGTATCAATATTAGACTCAACTAAAGAAAATAATCTAAGTTAAATTATTTTGAATACAAACAATTTGAGCTGGCATAACAATTACTATTGTGTTTTTTAAATACACAACATAAAAAAAAATTCATAACATGAAAAAAAAAAAGAAGATAGATTAACACAAAAACATATAAGGTTGGAGATCGAATCAAAAGTGTTGATATAATAGAGTTGATGAATTAAATTATGTAATTATAAATCTGTGTATAGAGGTGAAAATATTTATAAATAATTTTTTTAAAGTATAAGAATATTAGAAAATTACTATTAAAAAAATTATCAAAAAATAAAATAAAAATTTTCGTGACTATGAAAAAAGAAAAAAAAAAGAACTTTTATAAGATTCCCTACCATTAAAAAGGAAAAAAAATGTAAAAACTTTCAAATTAAAAAGGGAAAAAATTTGAGTCCAAATAAAAAAAAATCGTGGATCTTTTTTAATTTAATTTAACTTTTTATTTATTTACACTATAAATAGAGTATAACCACAAGTAAAAAATTTAATATAATAAAATAAAGTAAAAAAATTCGTGACTATCATAAAGAAAAAAAAAGGCTGTAAAGCATGACCGACAAGGCCGGTAACTAACAGCTAAACAAGGCTCCACACGGCCAACACATAAGATAAAGCATACACGGGCCCCACATGACCAACAACCACTAACCACAGGAAATCTGAAACAATATGCAAGTCTTTAGGAGTGATATAATGATCGAGACAGGGACCCGACCTACCCAAAAATTGTACAATAAAAAGAGTAGACCTTCTAACTGTTAGCTCAGGAGAAAAGGAGCTGACTGCACTGCTAATCCTGGCTGGCTACTAGGCAGGTCTTGAACCGCGTCTATCCATACCTGCAGGCAAGTAATGCAGCGGCCCAAGAAGGGTGTTAGTACAATATATACCGAATATGTAAGGAAGCAACTGTAAATAACTGAATGAACTAAAAGGAAACTGAAAGTAACTGAATAAAAGGAATAGCGATACTACCTGGATAGCTGAACTTCCTGTTGTCTAATCTATCAGTAATTAATGCAAACACACTTGGCCCCCATAAGCCGGAAGGTACAACCAGCACAGAATAACCCACCTGGAGCCCCCATAAGCCCTAGCGAGTACACTTCAATCTATATACCCCTAACAAGGTCACATTGAGTCATCTAATAACGATAGTTGTCCTACCAGTCCCCTGGGTCTGCAACTGAGCCTGCTCCGCCCTGAACTGTAGCTGTGTTTGAGTCCAGTGGACTCCTGATATCTGCATTCCGGACACCAGGCTCGACGGGGGTGTGGTGCCAATACAACATATAATAGTCCAGCCATGGAATGGACTGTGTGAGGCCCTCAGATCCCATCTTCGTCCCTCGTGGATGGCATTCCGCTCCTTGGAGCGGCGTCATCTAGCCCCTAGCGGGCGTCGACACAGCTAGTAACCCTGGAGTTGGTTATGGAAGGCTATACAACGCGAAGTCAATCCCAACTAAACATAAGTACTGGTTTCAACTAACAGCAATAACTAATCACAATAGATATACTTCTAGCTCTCTTACTGGGATTCAAACTGTATTACAATACTATAGAAACTTACTTGCCGAAGGAATTGGCCTTAATATACCTCAATCGCCGATTTCTGATTAACTGGCGAGTTTCAATTCATATTTAATAGCCCTTTCTAACTATAATTGTATTACTGGAAGAATGAGACTAGTTTCAGTACCAAATTCAACAGAAATGATAACTTATAATACTAATATTAACTATACGTCAACTTAATGAAATACGACTGAAAACGAATAATTTTTTGAGAGTTTAGAAGGGAGAAATTCTTACTTGAAGCCTGTGACTGTATAGGAATCAATTTGGAGCAATTCTGACAACTTCTACTGGGCGGGGTTACGCTTTGCCAGGTGAATTTCAAGAGAATAACTTCGTAGCACTGCTCCCTGCAAGCTTAGAAATCAATACCTGAAGTTAATTTGAATTTGGACAGCGTGGGGCAGCGTAATCGGAAGAAAATTACCTTAAAGTTGCGTCCTTCCCTCCCTCTGGACGAAGATGTTATATATGAAATGATTCAACAAATAAAGGGAATTTATATATATATATATACTTGGGCAGTGGAAAGGGGGTCCATGACACGGACCCCGTCGCGCTGTATTACGGGCGTGTAACAGATCCCAACGCGCAGGGGAGGGTCTGTGACACGTTGCCCCTTTTGGAAACTTGTCCGGCCTTCTTCCTTACAACCTCGATTCCGCGCTCGTTCGACCTTTTTCCGGGCCCTTTCTCGTACCCGTCGTACTCTAAAACTCTTGACTAACGTACGAATACGCCAACTTAAATAGTAAAAACTTACGAGGTGTAACATCCTCCCCCCTTAGGAACATTCGTCCTCGAATATCAACTTCAACTTACAAGAGTTTAACTCTTTTAACTATTATTCGGGAAAAATTTCGGCAGAGTCTCTCCTGTAATATGGACTATCTGAAAAATCTAAAACACAGAAAAGTCCAGTACAGGCATTTTACATAACACTATAATAACTATTTCACAATAGAATTGTAGTCAACTGAACAATATATGTAACATAAATTATAAAACAACAACTAAATCACAACTTTACCTTCACTACATAGTCTGGACTAAGTTTGGAACCAATGAGGATATCTGGATCTCATGTCGTCCTCGGCTTCCCAAGTCATTTCTTCTCTATTCTTGTTTATCCACAGTACCTTAACAGAGGCGACATCTTTAGTCCTCAACCTACGAACCTGCTAGTCTAATATGGCCACTGGAACTTCTTCATAGGCTATCCTCCGTAACCTGGATGGCCACAACTCAGGACAAATCCTCTATGACTTTCATAACATCGACACGTGAAAGACTGGGTGAACGAATTCTAATTCTGAAGGAAAATCTAGCTCGTATGCCACCTGGCCTATTCTCTGGAGGATTCGATATGGTCCAATAAACCTTGGGTGAAGCTTGCCTTTTTTATCAAACCTCATCACGCCCTTCATTGGAGAAACTTTCAGAAATACCCAGTCGTCTATATTGAATTTCAGGTTTCTACGTCGTACATCAGCGTAAGATTTTCTGATGGCTTTGAGCTATCAGCATGATGAAGGACGTACTTACGCACATCATAGACATATTTTGCCCGTACTTTACTGTGTTTTGAGAATAAATTTATGTGCGTTTTCATGTATTTATGTTATATATTTGTGAAAAGAGCTAACGTATGTGATTAGATGCTTTTAGGGCTAAAAATGACGAATTTGAATATATTTGATGCTTATGGAATGAAGATGAGGAAATTGGAATGAATAATGCAAAGAGCAAGGCATATCGCACTACACAACATTATTGCGCGACTAGGCGCGCGAGGCACTAGCCTTACTGCGCGGCCAGATGCGCAACGTGGCCCTTGTGCTGCGCGATTCCATGCGCAAGGCGTCGGTATCCCTGGGCGACTGTGTGCACGACACGGTGTAGAAGCTGCACGATGACATGTGCAAGGCGCAACCTTTACAGCGCTAAAGCAGGTGCGAGGCGCCCATCCACTTGCGCGATGAGGCAAGAGGTTCAAACGGCCAACAACAAGCAAATCCCACTTCAACTATGAAAAGGAGCTTCCAATCCCAAATCAAACCCGCAAAGGAACAAGAAAAGCATAAATCTATTACTATAAATACCCTTTTATTTTTATGTAATAGCCAAGTTGGAAGAGGTATTGAGTCATAAGTCTTAACATGTTTTGAATAAATAAGTTTAGAGATATGATTGTAAGGCTTTATTTCATATTTCGAGATAATTGTTGAATTGTTCTTCCTTATTTTTGCATTATTCAAGTGAAGTTTCTTCCTAACATCATTGTAAGTATTATTTTGAGCTTTTGTCTATGAATGCTATGAAGTTACTTATAATTATGAGAGACTAAAACTTCCACAACTAGGGGTTGTGGGAACCATGACAAATTAACACACATAGGTAAAATACTTAGTGATTCTTGAACGGAGTTTATGCATGTATTATTTTTTCTTACTTAACGGTTGCAAACGTTGGAATTTGCCTTATTCTTACTCACCGGATTAAAGGGGGTGATGAATGGGAAAAAGAATTAACAACGGAGATTTGAGGCTATCGACCCTCATTTAATAGATTGACTTTGTCCGGGAATAGCTAGTCCGATATGAAGGGGAAGGATTAGTCAAGCATACACTCGTAGATGGACCAAGTTGCGTGGTGATAATCATCTAATTAGGGGACCAGCCATTTAGGTGAAGTTAACTTACCGATATTGCATGGTAAGCACCAGAATAGATCACTAGTATAAAACGCCTTGTGGTTATGAAGTCATAGGGAACACTTACCCTAGTTAGTTGCATTAATTTGGAATCAACCTTCACTTTCTCAATGACCCCCTCCCCGCCCCCAGGAGATAATCGACTAAAAAGCTTAAGCACTAGCGTTTTTCTATATCCTTTCATATTTTCTGTGGGATCGATTCCAACCTTTGTTGGGTTCTATATTTGACATCGACAGCATTATATCTCATTACGAGGTGTAATTCGAGCGACATCAAATTTTGGTGCCATTGCCAGAGAATACGGTTTAGGATTAGATTAATTACTTGATTTAACTTTTAGTCTTTATTTCCTATTTTTTGTTTTTCTTTTATTTTCTGACATGTCACAGGGCAACATGGTGAAACAAGCGGCCAAGATGTGACCACGGTCTCAACAGGTATCTTGATGAAGTATGAGTAATCAAGATACCTGTGTCATGCTGCGACGTTAAATCAGGCGCTACTTGGGAGGAAACCCAAGATAATTTTTGTTTTATTTTTATGTGTTTGTTCAAGTGTGCAGGTGATAGGTCATGATTTTCAACAAAATAATTTGAGCATGAAATACATAGATGGGAGAAGCTGCTCTTGTCTCCACAGACGACGAGGAGTAGAGGCCCAGGGAGTTCTTCTTGCACTTAATTACTTTATGCTTATTTGTTTTAGTACTGGGGATAGTGTAACTAATTAAGTGTGGGGTGGGAGAAGTGGACTTTATATTATCATGCATTCCTTAATTGCTAAATTTGTACATGGTAGGCCTAATTTATTTTTTGGGATTTATGACTTATCATGCATGCTTGTGGGGTTGTAGTATTTTTTTTAGTTTTATTTTATTTTGGATTCCTCTGATTTTTGTTTTCGGTACTTTTCCGGTAGATAGTCCCTTAGAACCGATTAGAGAATCTAGATTTATTTTGAGTCATGACTTCACCCGATGATAGATGGATGACGACCGTCTTAAGGGTAAATTAGTCATTAGGAAGAACAAGAACTTGGACCTTATAAATTCTAGATGCTTCACTTTAGATATCATTGAGATTTTATAAAAATTCACTCAAAAATGCATGAAAAGGGTCGAAACACTTAGTCTTTTGAAACTTGACTCTTGTACTTGAAAAAATGGGCTTAATTATGTTAATGCATGCAATATGAATATATGTGTTTATGTGATCTTGATTTTCATTGTTAAACTATTTTGTGTCATTGTGTGAGTGAGGAATTTTTGACATACTCCATGCTTGTAATTTGATGTCTAGAACTTGCCCGATGTGTGTGCAAAGCGAAATATGAATGATGGATCTAGGAAGTGATATAGGCGTTTCTTTAGTAGCCATATTTTTATCCTATTTTACCTACCTTAATTGTTATTATCCTAGTTATCCATGTTGAGTCTCAGCCTATTTTTTGGATAGTCATATTACAAGCTTAAATCCCGTGTTGTTCTATTGACTTGTATTTAATCCAAATGACTCCTACAACAGTTTAATGAAAATTTTTTGTAGGAAAGGAGAATAATTGAAAATGTGAAGGAAAAAGCTAAAAAGTGTGGTGAATTGGAAGAAAAGAAAAAAGTGAAATTTTTCTAAAGAAGAAGGGTGATTGTTAGTGGAAAAACAAAAAGAAGAAAGAGCTTTGAAAAATTGAAGATGAAAGAAAAATGTGTGAATGAGCTCAATGTTAAAAGAAAATTTTTGACTAGTCACCTAAGTTTAAAAATTGAAAAATAAGGAGGTATAAGGAGAAAAATTTAAAAATTGAAGAAAGTGCTAAAAAAGTTAAAGTGTTGTGAAGTATTAAAGTGCTTAGGGAGATTAGTCACTGTCTTGGCCAAATAGTTCCTACCCATCCCTTAGCTTACATTACAATCAAATTTATGTCCTAATTAATCCTTGATTCATAATTCTATATTAGCGGAGCATTACACTAAGGGCAAGCCTATGGGTCGTCTTTTGCATGTATGTTGAGTTCTTTTGGGAGAGTGAGCGAAAATTATTTTATTTATGCCTAAGTTTATATTGAGTTATATCTTGTGTGTGAAAGGGCATCTCTCCGAATTGTGAGGGGCACAATGATAAGACTTTGATTTATCTTGATTGCTAAATTACATGTGATTCATGTTGGCCCAAAATATGACTTGATGAGTTAGTTTTCAAAAGCTAAGTGATTTCGAACTTTGACATTTTAATGTGGATCTTATATGCATGCGAGTGAATTGTTTGAGCTTCATTGATTTGTCTCATGATCCTAAGTGTAAGTAGACCTATTCGTAGGATGAATGTTGTGCTTAAATGTGAGAAGGGAAGTAGTAGATTGTTCGAGGATGAACAATAGTTTAAGTGTGGGGTGTTGATGAAAGGAATACTTGCGCACTTCATAGACATATTTTGTCAGTACTTTACTATGTTTTGAGAATAAATTTATGTGTGTTTGCATGTATTTATCTTATATATTGGTGAAAAGAGCTAAAGTATGTGATTAGATGCTTTCAGTACTAAAAATGATGGATTTGAATGTATTTGAGGCTTATGGAATGAAGATGAGGAAGTTGGAATGAATAATGCAAAGAGAAAGGCTTATTGCACTACACAGCACTGCTGCGCGAGGCACTAGCCATACTGCCCGACCAGATGCGCAATGCGGCCCTTGTGCTGCGCGAGGCACCGGTATCCCTACGTGACTGTGTGTGCAATGCGGTGCAGAAGCTACGCGATGACATGCGCAAGGCGCAACCTTTACAGCGCTACAACAGGCGCGAGGCGCCCATCCACCTGCGCAATGAGGCAAGAGGTTCAAACGGCCAACAACAAGCATATCCCACTTCAACTATGAAAAGGAGCTTCCAATCCCAAATCAAACCCGCAAAGGACCAAGAAAAGCATAAATCTACTATTATAAATACCCTTTTATGTAATAGCCAAGTTGGAAGAGGTCTTGAGTCTTAAGTCTTAACATGTTTTGAAGACATAAGTTTAGAGATACGATTATAAGGCTTTATTTCATATTTCGAGATAATTGTTGAATTGCTCTTTCTTATTTTTGCATTATTCAAGTGAAGTTTCTTCCTAGCATCATTTTAAGTATTATTTTGAGCTTTTGTCTATGAATGCTATGAAGTTACTTATAATTATGAGAGGCTAAAACTTTCACAACTAGGGTTGTAGGAACCATGACAAACTAACACACATAGGTAAAATACTTAGTGATTCTTGAACGGAGTTTATGCATGTATCATTTTTTTCTTCATTTTAATTATTTCTTAACGACAACAAACATTGGAATTTGGCTTATTCTTACTCACCGGATCAAGGGGGTGATGAATGGGAAAAAGAATTAACAACGGAGATTTGAGGCTATCAACCCTTATCTAATAGCTTGACCTTGTTCGGGAATAGCTAATCCGATATCAAGGGGAAGGGTTAGTCAAGCATACACCCGTAGAAGGACCAAGTTGCATGGTGATAATCATCTAATTAGGGTACCAACCATTTAGGTGAAGTTAACTTACCGATATTGCATGCTAAGCACAGGAATAGATCACTAGTATAAAACACCTTGTGGTTATGAAGTCATGGGGAATACTTACCCTAGTTAGTTGCATTAATTTGGAATCAACCTTCACTTTATCAACGACATTGTTTGTTACTTTTATAATCCCCCCCCTCTTAGGAGATAATCGACTAAAAAGTTTAAGCACTACCGTTCTTCTATATCCTTCCATATTCCCTGTGGGATTGAACCCAACCTTTGTGGGTTTCTATATTTGACATCGACCACGTTATATCTCATTACGAGGTGTAATTTGAGCGATATCACAACAAGCACTCTTTGATAAGCTTCACTTTCTCCTCTGACTGGTGGATTATGTCTGGTCCAATTAACCCTGATTCTCCAACCTCGAACCAACCAACTGGCAACCTGTATTTTCGCCCATATAATGCCTCGTACGACACCATTTGAATTGCCGAATGGTAACTGTTATTATAAGCAAATTCAATAAGGGGTAAATGTTCATCCCAACTGCCCCAAATTCTAACACACACGCTTGAAACATGTCCTCAGGTGTTTGAATTGTACGTTCTGCCTGCCGGTCTGTGTTATACCCCGTAGAATTCCCGACACCTAAACGACCTATTCGCATGTTGGTTAAGTATTTTTGAAGGCCATACGTGCTGGAGAAAGGCCCGGGAAAAGATCGGACGAGAATCCTGTCGAACCATCGCGGAAGGAGCCGAGGCAGAGCCCCTCCGCGATGGCAGCGTGTCATGGAGGAGAGGCCTCCGCGTTGGCTCCGTGACACATTGGCCCTGTCTAAGTCCAAGTATATAAAGCCCACTTCGGGTTTAAATGATTTAAACACTAAGAAATTTCCAGGAAACAGAGAGAAAAATCAGAGAAAGAGGAAGGACGAAGAAATTATATAATTTTCGTCCGATTACGCTACTAAACGTTGTCCAAACTCAAATTAACTCCAGATACAGAGGTATTTAGCAGCAGAGAGCATTCCTACGGATTCAGTTTCGTAAAATACGGCCGACGAATCGTCGAGCCACCGAGCTAAGGTAAGTGGAATTGCTCTAAATTAGTGTCTATGTGTTCCTAGCTGTGAAGTGAATATTTCTCCCTTCTGGACCGCTGAAAAATAGCGAGTTTTCGACCGTCTTTCGATAAGCCTAAGTTTAGGCTATAAACTATATCGAAAGTGACACTGCTCTTTACAATAAAGCTGTATTTAGTGACATATTTATGAATGCAGTTGGGAGAAAATAGTTGAAGAGTCTCGTCCGACGGACGAATAGTTCAAGGATAAGGTATGTAAAGTCAGTTTCCTCGGCAAGTTAGTAATCTTGGTACAGTACAGTAATTTAAAGGCCAGTAGAATATTCAGAAGCCATGTTTGACGTTTACCATGAGTGATGGTACGATACTAGAAACATTATGTTATGATCAGCGCGAGACTTGCTAGCACGATATAGATTCTAATATAAGTGTTAAGAGCTGCACAGCATGCTCAGTATGTGATGTGACATAGAATGTTAGGATATCATTGTATTTGGTTGAAATCCAGTAAAGCAATGTAATACTTGTAAGACATCTCAGAAATAGAACGACAAGTTGAAGTGAAGCTAGAAAGCACATTAGAACTAGTAAATCATGTTACTATAGAAACTCAGTATACAACATGGTTTTCAGCAGAAATACTATATCCTGTTCGGTATTAGCCCCAGAACAGTCTGGCAGGAGACTATATTCATATATGTATATTTACCAGCCTCAGCACGTATTAAATACGTACAGTTTACTATCACTAGTTCAGCATGTAATATATACGATACTTTACCCCCATTAGCCTCAGCATATGAGATATGCAGACAGTATTACTAGTTGAGACCGTTGTATTGTTTGGGGCTGGACTACCTAGCATCCATGACCGCCCCAGGGTTAATAGCTGTATCGACTCGTCCGCCAGAGGACGAGGATACGTCGCTCTACGGAGTGGCATGCCGTCCCCCAGGGGACGAAGATGGGATGCCAGTTTCCCCATATTTTGCCTTGGTCAGCTTTTATACACCCCCATCGAGCGGATACGCTCGGGTGTTGATTCAGGAGTCCTTCGAACTCAGGTACAGTTATAGTCAGGGGCTCAGCGAGCCCAAGTGCATACCCAGGGGACCAGCGGGGTGCTTATAGCTATTATAGGAGATGGGACGACCGGGGTAGGGGTGTAGATTATGTGCTAGTTGTACCCCCCGGCTTATGGGGGCCAGGTAAGGTTTGTGTGTGCCATGTTATGTTATTTCATGTTATGCCATGTTACATTAGAAATGAGTAAATCAGCAGTAGAGGGATATGTCTCCAGGTATGACTCCCATCCCTTCCAGTATAAGTGAGAAAAGGTATGGCCTATACTATCAGACAAGTTAATCCGTTTCTCTCTACTTCAGTTTTATCAGTTACATTGTTGTTTTCAGATTTTGCTTTCAGTTATTGCTTTACATACTCAGTACCAGCGGTACTGACGCCCGGTGGGGCGCTGCATTACTTGCCTGCAGGTACTCATAGACGAGCAGGCTCAGCGGTCGAGTATTCAGCTCCTGTCATCCGGAGACTGAATTCCAGAGGTGTAGTTCAGTTCCTTTTGTTGTATAGTACGGGTAGGTCGGGGCCCTGTCCCGATCATTTCTGTTGCTATTCCTAGAGGCTTGCAGTTTGTATATATTTCCCTGTGGTCAGATGAGCCGGTCGTGTGAGGCCGTGCAGTTGTATAGCTGTTAGTACTTTTCCTTTCTTTTATGATGGCTGTGTGGGGCCATAGTTTGTCAGTAGTGGTGACCTTGCCGGTCACGTAGCTTTTTAGTACTTCATGATTGAGTTGCAGATAACTAGACAGCATGGTGGCCTTGTCGGCCAGCATAGGTTCCCCTGAATTGACATGTTTCTGGTCAGCTGTTAGTACAGGTACAGGAGGCTATAGGCCAATGGGCCGGGGGGCTGTGTTTACAGCCGTTATATAGCCCTTTGTTTCCAGAAATATGAGTTAGAGTCAGCGAGGCACCAGATGTGCCCAGGCTTAGCAGTTCAGCAGTTCAGGTCCCAGTAGGGCACCAGGTGCCAGTCATGCCCCCAAGGCGGGGTGTGACAGTCTGTCTGAGGATGGAATGTTGTACTCAGGTTAACCTACATTCCCAAGCCTTTCTAGAAGGACTGACAGAATCTAGCTATGAATTGTGCTCCTCTGTCAGAAATGATAGATACTGGAACACCATGTAATCGAACTATTTCCCTAATGTATAACTCGACATAGTTATCGGCTGAGAAAGTGGTCCTGACAGGAAGAAAATGAGCTGACTTCGTCAATCTGTCAACAATCACCCAAATGGAATCAAATCTGCGCCTGGTGAGGGTAATCCTGTCACAAAATCCATATTGATTGCCTCCCATTTCGATATAGGCACTGCTATTTTCTGTGTCAATCCGTCGGGTTTTTGGTGTTCATCCTTTACCTTCTGGAAGTTAGGGCATTGTGCTACAAATTCTGCTACACCCTTTTTCATTTCCGACCACTAGTAAATCTCTTTTATGTCATGATACATCTTTATTGAACCAGGGTGAAGAGAATAATGGGAATAATGTACCTCTGCCATAATCTTCTGGCGAAGTCCTGCCACATCTGGAACACAGAGGCGACCCTTACATCTCAGGACCCCATCTTCGGGTACCTCAAAAGCTAATACTTCACCTCGCTGAACTTTATCTCTGAGCTGTACCAGGTTAGGGTCTTCATACTACTGCTCTTTTACTTCTACAACCATGGATGATACTACAGTATTCTGAATCACTGCCCCACTGTCTGCCGAGTCTATTATTCGAACAGCCAAACTGGCTAACTGGTGCAATTCTCGGACCATCTCCCGCTGTTCAGGCCTCAAGTGCGCTAACTCCCCATTGATTTACGACTAAGGGCATATGCTATGTCATTAGCCTTCCCTGGATGATATAAAATATTCAAGTCGTAGTCCTTCAGCAATTCTAACCAGCGACACTGCCGCAAATTCAACTCTTTTTGTGTAAAGATGTACTGGAGGATCTTATGATTGGTAAAAATGTCCACGTGCACCCCATATAGGTAATGTCTCCAGATTTTTAAGGCGTGAACTATTGCCGCTAACTCCAGTTCGTGAGTGAGATAGTTCTTTTCATGTTTCCTCAACTGTCTTGAAGCATAAGTAATAACCTTACCATGTTGCATTAGAACACATCCTAACCCAATGTCCGAAGCATCACAGTACACTACATAACCTTCTGATCCTTCTGGCAATGCTAATACTGGTGTTGATGTCAATCTGTTCTTCAATTCTTGGAAACTCTATTCACATGCTTCAGTCCAGTGAAATTTAGCTGCTTTTTGAGTTAACTTGGTTAAAGGTGCTGATATGGTCGAAAACCCTTCTATAAATCTTCTACAATATCTAGCTAACCCTAGGAAACTGCTTACCTCAATGGGAGTTGTGGGTCTAGGCCATGTCTTTACTGCCTCGATCTTTTGTGAATCTACCTGAATACCAGCCTCTGACACAATATGGCCCAAAAAGGCCACAAAATTCAGCTAGAACTCATATTTAGAAAATTTTTCATACAACTAGCGATCCCTGAGAATATGGAGCACTGTTCACAAATGATCTCGATGTTCTTCTTCTGAATGAATACACCAGAATATCACCAATAAACACAATCACAAACAAGTCCAAATACGACTTGAAGATGTTGTTCATCAGATCCATGAACATTGCAGGAGCATTCATCAATCCAAAGGACATAACTAAGAATTCAAAATGGTCATACCTGGTCCTAAAGGCCGTCTTTGGGATATCTCTTTTCCGAACCTACACCTGGTGATACCCAGACCTTAAGTCGATCTTAGAAAAATACTTTTCCCCTTGTAACTGATCAAACTAGTCGCCTATCCTGGGAAGTGGGTATTTATTCTTGATGGTAACTTTATTTAGTTGCCGGTAATCTATACACATGCGGAGGGAGCCATCCTTCTTTCTTACAAACAGAACTGTTGCACCTCACGGTGAAGTACTCGGTTTGATGAAGCCCTTATCTAATAAATCTTTCAGTTGTTCCTTCAATTCCCTGAGCTCAGCATGAGCCATTCGGTACAGAGGGATGGATATAGGCTGGGTACCTGGTAATAGGTCGATAGCAAAATCGATTTCCCATTCAGGGGGAATACACGGAAGTTCATCTGGGAATACATCTAGAAATTCATTGACTACTAGAATGAACTGAAGAGTCGGAGATTCTGCTTGGACATCCTGAACCCTGACAATATGATAGATGCAACCCTTTGCTATTAACTGTCTCGCCCGAAGATAGGATATAAACCTACCTTTTTGCGTGGCTGCATTGCCTTTCCACTCCCATACTACCTCCCCTGGAAAGTGAAATCGGACAGTCTTGGTCCAACATTCTACATTGGCATAATATGATGCTAGCTAGTCCATACCCATAATTGCATCAAATTCAATCATTTCTAATTCCACTAAATCTGCTAAAGTCTGGCGACCAACAACCTCTACTATGCAACCCAGGTAGATCCTTTTTGCTATAATAGAATCACCGACGGGCGTGGATACTAAAAAAGGTCGCTGAATCTATTCTGACATGATACCAAATTTTCGGGCCACTAATGGCGTAACATAAGACAAAGTGGAACCTGGGTCTATCAAAACATAAATAGAATGAGAGAAATGTCCAGTATACCTGTCACCACATCCGGCGACGACTCTGACTCCTGTCGCCCCGGTAAAGCATAAGTGCGATCTGGACCGGTGTTTGAGCTAGATGCCCCTGACCTGCCTCGGCCTCTGCCGGCTGGAGCTGAGGACCTACGCCCTGTTGGAGATGCTGGGGCACGTGACCCTACTGAAGATCTGTCTTGTTGGTCCCGATCACTCTGACCCCTGGCTGGACAGTCCTTCATCAGGTGAACCTCTTGTCCACAGGTGTAACACGTAGTAGAACTATACCTGCATGCCCCAGGATAACATCGACTACAGATAGGGAAAAATGGCACGGTGAATCTACTTTGCTCTGACCCTCTCTGCTGCTGCGAACCCAATGGCTGTAAGCTCTTGTCGGGTCCTGACTGCCCCCGACGGCCTGGTCTACCACCCTGTTGCTGTTGTGGAGGTGGGGGTCTAGGTGGTCTACCTAATAGTCGCGGCCTAGGTCCGCCTTGGAACTCCACCTGAATGTCACTAGGTCTAGCCCTGCGGCGTTTCTCTTGATTTGCCCTTTCTATCTCCTGTTGCCGCTGCCTGATTCCCTCAATATTCTGAGAAAATGCCTGAACACGGGCAATATCCATGTCCTCTCGTAGAGTAGTCGTAATACAAGTCTCTACATAATCTGGAAGTAGCCCCATAATGAACCAGTGCACCCTAACTGGCATAATATCTACAAAATCTGGTGCGTGTCGAGCCAAGGAGTCAAATCTCATAGCATACTCCCGAACACTCATCGAACCTTGCTCCAGATGCAGAAACTGATCTACCTGGGCCTGTCGGATTTCTCGCGGCAAATAGTGGTCCAAGAAGGCCTCTGAAAAACTGGACTAAGTCAGAGGGGGAACATCTCCACCTCAGGACCTCTCCCAACTCTCGTACCATAATACTGCTGTGTCTAGCAACCGGAATATCACTAACTCAACCAACTACGCAGGTGTGGCATGCATCACCCTGAAGATCTGTTGCAGGTGGTCTAAAAAGTCCTGAAAGTCCTCATCTCGGTCTGTCCCTGTGAACTGCGGAGGGGCTCAGTGCGAGAAACTCTCGGACCCTCGAACTACTAGTCCTCCTGAAGACTCTACAACTACGGGTGCCACTGGTTGACGTTGTGTAGTCATCATCCGAGCTATCATAAAAACAAAACTCCTAACCTCCTGATCTGATGGCATTGGTATAGAGACTGCTGGAGGTGGTGCCGACGCATCTGTCGCTCTAGACGGCTCCTGACGGGGTAAAGACTGTTGGGGAAACCGAAATGGAGTCTCCCTGTCGCCCTCAAATCGGGCTGACTCTTACTGGGGCACCCATCTAGTGTCCTCTCCTACTGCAATGTCCAACTTTCTGCCAGTCATGGTCTGTCGCATGTCCGACATTTCTCTGTAGACAAGCAAAATATGGTAAGCTTAGGGAATCAATCCTATACAGTACAACTCTATAACACGATTGGAAGAGAAAGAAGAGTAACCATCCTATCATGCCTCGCAGCCTCCTGTCTATAAAATGTGGTTCACAACAAATCCATAGACAAGACTCTACTTAGCACGACTTTCAGACTCCCTGGGATACAACCTGCTCCGATACCAAGTTTGTTACGCCCCAACTTGGGACGCATGACTGGCACCTGATTCCCTACTAGGATCTGAACTGATCCGACTAAGCTTATGCACTTTTGGTGCATGCCTAATCTTTAAATCAAGAAAACAACGGGCTATATATCGGCTGTAAATACAGCCCCCAGTCAACAAGGCCTCATAGACCTTCTAACTGTTAGCTCCGGAGGAAAGGAGTCGGCTGCACTACTAATCCTGGCTGGCTACTAGGAAGGTCCTGAACCGCATCTATCCATACCTGCAGGCAAGTAATGCAGCACCCTAAGAAGGGCGTCAGTACAATATGTACCGAATATGTAAGGCAGCAACTGTAAATAACTGAATAAACTAAAAGGAAACTGAAAGTAACTGAATGAAAGGAATAGAGATACTACCTGGATAGCTGAACTTCATACTGTCTAATCTATCAGTAACTAATGCAAACAAGAACCTTACCTGGCCCCCATAAGCCGGAAGGTACAACCAGCACAGAATAACCCACCCAAGACCCCCATAAGCCCTGACGAGTACACTTCAATCTATATACCCCTAACAAGGTTATACCGAGTCATATAATAACTATAGCTGTCCTACTAGTCCCCTGGGTCTTCAACTGAGCCCGCTCGACCCCTGAACTGTAGTTGTGTCTGAGTTCAGTGGACTCCTGATATTTGCACCCCGAGCACCAGGCTCGACGAGGGTGTGGTGTCAATATGACATATAATAGTTCAGCCATGGAATGGACTGTATGAGGCCCTCGGATCCCATCTTCGTCCCTCGCAGATGGCATATCGCTCCTTGGAGCGGTGTCATCTATACCCTGGCGGGCGTCGACACAGCTAGTAACCCTAGGGTTGGTTATGGAAGGTTATACAGGGTGAAGTCAATCCCAACTAAACATAAGTACTGGTTTCAACTAGCAGCAATAGCTAATCACAATAGATATACTTCTGACTCTCTAACTGGGATTCAAAATGTATTACAATGCTATAGAAACTAACTTTCCAAAGGAATTGGTCTTAACATACCTCGATCACCGATTTCTGATTAACTGGCGAGTTTCAATTTGTATTCAATAGACCTTTCCAACTGTAATCGTATTACTAGGAGAATGAGACTAGTTTCGGTACTAAATTTGGCAGAAACAATAACTTATAGTACTAATATTAACTATACTTCAACTTAACAAAATACGGCCGCAAACGTATAATTTTCCGAGAGTTCAGAAGGGAGAAATGCTTACTTGAAGCCTGTGACTGTATAGGAATCAATTTGGAGCAATTATGACAACTTCTACTCGGGGGGATTACAATTTTCCGGGTAAATTTCAAGAGAATAAATCCGTAGTAATGCTTCCTGCAAGCTTAGAACTCAATACCTGAAGTTAATTTGAATTTAGACAGCATTTGGCAGCATAATCGGAAGAAAATTACCTTAAAGTTGCGTCCTTCCCTCCCTCTAGACGAAGATGTTATATATGAAATGATTCAACAAATAAAGGGACTTTATATATATATATATATATATATATATATATATATATATATACTTGGACGGTGGACAGGAGGTCCGTGACACGGACCCCATCTCGCTGTTTTACGGGCGTGTCACGGAGCCCAACGCGCAGGGGGAGGGTCGGTGCTTCCCTCATTCCTTTTATTGAGCATAATGATGTGAATCGGGCTTGTTGTATTTAGTATACAGCGTCAAGAAGTTCTGCTTTCCCCTACCAATGATGTGCCGAGAAGTGCATTGTTGGAACCTAAGACACATTGCCCCATTTGGCATCTTGTCCGGCCTTCTTCCTTGCAACTTCGATTCCGCACTCGTTCAACCTTTCCTCGGGCTCTTTCTCGTATGCGTCGTACTCTAAAACTCTTGACTAACGTACGAATACGCCGACATAAATGATTGAAACTTACGAGGTATAACAATTAATAACTTAAGGCGTTACGAGTCTCATTGGATAATAAAAATCTTAGTAGGCACTCGAGACATTAATTGACGAAGAGGTAATAATTTTTTTTATTCGTATTATATTTTATATTTTTACATATATATTTGAGTTCTTATCTATGTGTATGTGTGTGTGTATGTATCATTAATTCTATTTCCTTGCTAAAAAAATTATTTGAACTCTATATCATAATTATAATATCTTTCTCCTAGCTCTCTCTAGAAAAATTTAGGGTTTTGACTCTTCACTATGGCTGCGACCATTGGTGATCCACCACCATTACAGGAGGAACCACTTAAGATTTGTTATTCCGAGACTCTTAATCCCAGATACGGTGACCTTAATGCTAGTGCACACAATACATTGAAAAATAGCAAATCATTGAAATCAATATGATACGTCCATGGGGAACCATGTTTACTTTGGGAAGAGAAAGAAGTCAATGACATGATAATTGAATAACAACTTCAATATGCAATTGTAGGAAAATTTTCCTATAGTTGGTTTGAGATGGATGATTAAGGAAAATCGTTCCATTTCAATGTGAAACTAAGGGAGAGTGCAAGATAGGCTTTTTGATTTATAAATTCCTCATGGTTCAGTAACCCTAATGGAGGACTACATACACCTATTATCAAAATCAAGTTTTATCTAAGGGTAAAGGATGGATACCGTCAAATAAGAGGATTGAAGTGGGAACCATGATTCAACCCTGCAATATAGAAACCTCAATGGTTATAGCATGATTTTTTTTAATTTTCATTATCACCACCAATATTTTTGAAAAAATTGCACTATTTTTAATTACAGTTGTTGTTGATAAACTGCTATAGATAGATATGACAACAAAAAATCAGACACAATTTAATATATTTAATGATATGTGGTCTTATTTAGATTGATTATGTGATTTTGCCACTTTTAATTTATAAGGATTCCAATGGTACAATTTTTAAAGCACAAGAGGAAACTTTATTCGATATTACATGGAGATGTAGACCTAATTAACTTTTAAATTTGGAGATCATTAATTACAATACTATAAGATAAGACATTCCCATGCACCCTCCTCTCCTCTTATAGAAAAGGTACGTAGGACATCATACATAAAAATATTCTTCCTCAAACCAAACCAATACTTTCATGTCACACTTCAATTAACACTGCTTCACAAGAATAAAATCAATTTATGTGAAATATTATTTCGATTAAATTTAAAAATTATTTATTTTCCATTAACCATTAATTATTTGACTCTTTATGATCATTTTTAACTTGTTATTTAGAGTTTTTAATATGCTCACACCTTCCGCTATAAGATAAATTTCTTCTACTTATTTATAGATAAGTTCTTTCAATCGATGGAGAAGATATATTAAGAGAATTTTCTCTCTCTTTTCAATATTATTTTGTGCTGAGCTTTGTTCTCTATTTAATTTTTTAAAATTTTTACACTTCTAGTTTTATACTAGAAAAGCTTGTCGAATTTTGGGAGATACAACTATACAGGGTGAAATATCTTTAAGGACAGTGTCATTGACACGCCTCAAGTTATAAAGAATTCTCTACAATGGTTGTTCTTGTATTCTTGTTTTTTGTATTTTAATGTTTGGCCAAAATTAAGATAAATTTATAATTTTAATATAAATCCGAAAGGAGAATTGCTAGGGTAGGACGAAGAATAGAGGAATGAGTTCTTGTCTTTGATATCAATTAAAGATATGATGTGCGTTTGAGATAGAAATATCCCTACTATGCCTTATCCAGTTGAAAAAGGGCATAAATGTTTCAATACCTAGGATGAATTATTGCATCACCACTCAAAGATTGTAGTTGCAAAACTGATCATTTTAGGAAAACGACTAGAGGTTCGAAAAACCATAGTCAGGCCTAAATCCTGTAAACCATCAACTAGATAGAGAACTTAAGTGAAGAAAATACAAGTAGTAGATGATTGCATTCCATGTCTTAACCTTAGAATATCCTTAAATATTGATAAAATCTATGTCCTTTAATTCATTGTCTTTTACTTTAATTACTTTACATTTACAAAATTCTTAAACTCTTGGTGGGTTACTTGCGTACTTGTGTGAAACAATCGTAAATACTAAAATAGAAAAAATCACTAGGTCTTTAGTCCTTGTGGGTTCGATATCTGACTTGAAAAAGCCACTATATTACTTGTACGATCACGTACACTTGCGTGTGCGGTTCGGGGCAACATGTATAGTGAATTTTTTCACTATATTAGAGGAGTACAATGATGTTAAATGGATCTCAGTTTTAGTTGAGATAAAACTTACTACTATGAAATATGAATTTATTATTTTGGAGTTAGTTGGTGATGAGGCTAAGTAGTTAAGAGACCTCTTAGTGAGTATTCCAATTAGAATAAAACCAACATATTTTGTGTCTATACATTGTGGTTGCCATGACTATACCAAAAAATAAATTTTCAATGGCAAAAATAGACACATTTATTCGAGATATAATGTGATAAGTAGCTGCTATGAGATCAAATTATTTACGTAAATTATATGTAGTTAGAAGTGAATCTAATCAATTCAATGACTAAAAGAAATATCGAGGGGAGTGAGACTTTTTAGTCAATTTGAGAAGATGAAGAATGATGGTAACCCAACCTATGTGATTGGAGATTCCATGAAATAGGTTCATATGGATAATAACAAGTCATTATTTGATTAGGTATGCACTATTAAATTATATCCCTCCTATAATATGCAAATATAGTGCAAAACTACAAGGGAAAGTGAGACTTAGTTAAGCTCTTAATCCAATTCATATCATTTTCTATAGGTGGTGTATTCGCTACAAAATACACATGATGATGGACTTATATGAATATGTATTGTCGCTTCTTTGAAATTGTGATAAATTTATAGAGCACTCATGAATATCAGGACACACGCATGACCTCTTAGCACAAAATCACGTTAATGAAAAAGATTATGCGAATAAAATGTGATAGAACAAGACCATGAGCTTACAAAAGAATTCTTGATTCATAGAAGTTCTAAACTTCACCAATTATTCCGTAAGTTTAAACTTGTTTTATCTAGGTTTGTTCATAGTGTGCACGAAATAAGATTCAACGCATTGTACTCATATATGAAAACCTAACAAAACTTCTTCTTTCATTCTATTCCTTAATATTATTTTAGAGAATGTAGGGGATAGTTAGAAAAATATTTTATCATCTTAAAAAGAAAATCTTATCTAATCATTACTCCCTTCGTTTCAAAATAAGTGGTGTTTTGACTTTTTGATTTTGTTTCAAAATAAGTGGTGTTTTACATAATCAAGAAGACATTAATGATGTTCTTCCAATTTTGCCCTTATTTAAGTAGAGAGAGTTTTACATAATTAAGAAAATATTAAAGAGTTACATCTTTTCAAGATATTTATTAGGGGTAAGTGGATAAAATTATATTTTTCTGTCTAGAAATAAGGAGTTTTCTTAAGGGGTGTGCTCAAGCTGAAAGCACCACTTATTTTAAACGGAGGGAGTATTTTAATGTCATTAATTAGCCTTGAGATGGTTAATGAGAGGATATTAAAGCTCCTCTAATGTTATTTTGACTAAATTAAAGACCATTTATTATTCATTAACAATCAATCATTTGACTCTTTATGACCATTATTCTCTTTTATTGTCATTTAATTGGAGCCTTTAATTTACTTACACTCATTCCAGATGATTTTTTTGGTACTTATTTATAGGTAATTTCTTTCATTTGGTGGAGAAGAGATATTAAGAGAATTCCTTCTCTCTCTTTTCAATATTTTTTTGTACTAGTTTTTTATTATTTAATACTTTCTATGTTTCATTTTAATTGTTAGATATACTAAGAATAACTGTTTCAAAATACTTGATATCTTCAAAGTTTAAGAGATAATTGATCATGTTGTTTCAATTCTATCCTTAATACTTAAAGTCATTCTAAAATGCAAAAAGAATTATTATGGTATGTTTTCAAAAAATTAATAGGGTTATACCAGTCAAATTACCATCCCTATTAATTTTTTCTTAATGGATGTGCAAATCTTATCCTAACCATTAAAATGGAATAGAAGGAGTTTGTTAGTTTTGCTTTTAATTTATACGAAAAGAGCTTGTTGAATCATGAAGGATACACCTGTATTCGGCGGGAGAGGCTCAATGAATTTGATGGCCTGAAGCCAAACTTTAATACTAGGCCTTATTATTATGTAAACCCCCCCCCCCCCCCCCCCCCGCTTCCTCCATTTATATATTGATCGTTAATTATATATTAACGTTCTTCCTTTGCAATTGATAATATATAGTCAATCCTTTTAATTTTCTTTCAGATATCAGTAATAAGAAATGTATATATAAAAAGGAAAATGTATACTTATAAAGTATAAATATAAAAATATCATATCTTAAATTGAAAAATATAAATAGAAAGTCAGAATAATAAAATTTAATTGTAGAATTTAATGACTTTATACCAAAATAAAATCTCACTTCTTCAATTAACTTGCAAGTTGCAATATTATTTGAAATAATAAAAGAATATGTGATTTACAATTTTCGATACGTTACAGGTTTGTATTTGATAGAATAATTTCTTACTTAGATAAAGAAAAAATCGTAAAAGTAAAATTTTGTTACAAGAAGAAAAAAAACGAGAAGGCATAATTCCCAAAAGATTTAAATTTAAAGGTAATGTGATAATCTAAATTAGTTATTTTTATTACCTAATTTTTTTTTAATGTAATACCATTCATAATTTCAAACGTTTTTTTTTCTTATTATACTTGCTTCATCCCAAATACTTATCATATTTCATTTTTAGAGAGTCAAATTATATACACTTCATATAATTTATGAATATCTAACTTTTAATTTTAATATTTTAATTTAATTTAGCTCTAAAAGTTAATCAAATTGAGTCTTGAAAAATAAAATGTAATAAATTATTTTTGAGTGGAGGGAGCAAATATTTTTTTAGTTTCTACACTTTATTTTCATTTTTTTTATATATAAAAAAAGCATATACACATGTTACTATTATTCGAAAATGGGGTCTCCAAAACTTGGAGCTAGCTTAAAACAAGGGTGTTAGAGGATTTATCTTTCGGCTGTCCCTGATACCGAATGAAATATTTGTAAGTACAATTTTATTGATATATCTCAAATTATAAAGAATTTTTAATAAATTTTGTGATTAAATATTTTTCATAAGATTTTCAATATAATATACATATGTGTATTGTATATATATTAATATATAATTTATATATTTTATATATATTTTGTAAACTAATTAATTGAAATGTTTATGAACGTAAAGTTTTCCTATTTTCTTGATTGCAAAGCTGGAATATCCGCTTTGAAAGACTTTGTTGTCTATAAGCTATCACTTTTTTCTTAATTGGCGTGTTAAATTTCTAGTATATCCTTTCTCTTTTTGTTCACACTTCTCAGCATACGTGGTGGAATATTAAAATTAACTTTCTATAAAAAGGGAGATAATGTGGGTTGGAACACCACTTTTGTAGTACTAGGTCGTTTTAAGGAGAAAAGATTATTGGAGGATAATAATTGGATGTATAGAAATTACATAGGCTTGAAGTTATTTGTTTTGTAACTGGTATTTATAATGATAAAAATGATAATGAATAGAATATGGGAGTAGATTTAAGGAAAACTTTATATTTAAAAGAATGTAACTTTTTTTTTAAGAATTCACATTTTGAATGTGATCACGGGATGTAATAACTAGAAATTGCAGAGTAAAGTTACACATGTTCAATTACAATCAATTCAATATTTGACCAAATATGACTTTTCAAACATCTTCAAAGTTGTCTTTAGGAAATTGGAGGGCAAAAGACAAAAATAGGAACAAAGAAGAGAAAAAAGAGAGCATCTCATTTATGTGTCATGTCGTATGTGGACAGGCTTAGCACGTTTTGTCGATGAAAAAACTGAAGGGCGATCATGTCCTTTCCATGCCCAAAAAATATTCATAAACTGTGAAGTAATCACAATAACTAATTCAACCGTGTGGACGGCTTTTTTCCAGAATCACGCGAGAGATAACACATTGGGTGGTTGGATATGCAGGAAAATATTTTTTTTTATTTTTTTATAATTGATTGGTTAAAAATTTTAAAAAGTATTTTTTAAAAAATAATTTTTTTTAAAATAAGGAAAATGTTCTAATAAAAGTAAAAAAAATAAGTCACATTAACTATACAAGGCTATGTTCACTAGGGGCGTTAAAATAAGTTTAGAAAAAGGACAAATTTATCTCCTACATCTATTTAACACTTTAAATTGCTTAATATAATAATATTTTCTTTAGAATGAACTATTTCCCTTCTCCTTCTCTTTCTCTCCCTCCTCCTCCTTCTTTTTACTTCCTTCTTCTTTATTTTTTTTCTTTTTTATTTTTTCAATTTACAAAATTTTTCTTTGTAAATTAAAATTTTGAATTCTACCATGAACTTTTAAATTAAAAAAAAAACTATTTCCCTTCTCCTTCTCCTCCTCCTCCTCCTTTATTTCTATCTTCTTCTTTATTTCTTCCTTCTTCTTTATTTCTCCAATTTATCAAGTTTTTCTTCGTAAATTAAAATCTTGAATTCCACAATTGATGAATTTGTGAAGCTTCAAAGTTGAAATTTAATTTTAAAAAATTAAAATAATTTCGGATTGCGTGTGATTTCAAAAATTTGAGACCATCTTAGGGAGTTTATATCTCAAATTTAGGATGATTTGGTGTAGATTTGATGTGGTTTTAAATAAAATTTCAGATTCAGTCTTAAATTCCACTATGGATGATGCTTGAAGCTTCAAAGTTGAAACTTGGGTTTGACAAATTGAAATAATTTTGAAATGGGTGTGGTTTAAAAAATTAGCGAACATCTTGGGAGCTTCTATCTTAATTTTAAGATGATTTAATGTAGCTTTGAAGTGGTCTTGAATAAAATTGTATGGATTCAAGTTTATATTGTTGTGGTAATATTAAATTTGTATGAAAGTTGTATATAATATTTGTTGTAGACGTATTAGATTTTCAAAAATGTAATATGAATTTTTGTATAACCTTTATATTATTAGATACAAATTTCATACCGAATTTGAGTGAATTTTTTAAGCCTTGAGCAAGATATACACATTTTATACTGATTTTATACAATTTTCATATACAAAATTTTGAGCAAGATATACATATTTTATACCGTTTTCATAGGTGAAATTTTGAGCGAATTTTTTCTAAAAAAAAATTTGATATTCGAAAAATATATCATTTTCATACATGAAATTTTGAGCGATTTTTTTTTTAAAATTGATATTCGAAAAATTTTGGTATATTTTATAATATTGAGTACTATATATATATATATATATATATATATATATATATATATATATATATATATATATATATATGAAATTTGCCTTTTAAAACTCGATCGAACCGATTGAATTGAACCTATCGAAAGTAATTATTAAGTTTTTAAAATAAATTTTATGTTTTAATATATATTTATAATGGAAAAAAAATTAGTGTAATTTCTTTTTCATTTTATAAAAAATATTGGATCGAATCGATAAATTTCTATGTATAAAATATTTTTATCTTAAGTTCAAAAATTAAAAGAGCTATTATCTCACAAGGTCACTCAACTATAAAAATTTATGTAATAAAGTCATTGAACTTTCCTTTGTGTCAATAAAATCACTTAACCTAGGGTATTTCTCTTACAAATCACTCAACTGAATTTGTCATTAAAATTGACATGAAAAAATAAGTTATTATTTTATGCCACATAAACATGACTCCCACAAATAAGTAATATTAAAGAAAACTCATTTCTTATACCTGACCTACCCATCGCCAAATCAAACTAAATTTCATTTTTTTTTTCTATTTTCAAGAGTTTTTTAATTCGATTTCTAAATATAAATTTTTATTTATTTTTAATATAAAATCGACCAAAATTATTGGTTTATCAAACAATAAATTTTGCATTTCAATTTAGCAATATACTCAATTAAAAAAAATAAACTTTCGAATCTGAAACTAAAGAAAGCTGACGAATCTATCGGTTCCGGTCCTCAAAAATATATTTCTTTTCGATAAAAGAAAATCGTTCAACATTGTTGTTAAAATGTAAGTAATTCTTTTTCAGTCTTTCTAAACTTATCATGAAATTCTATAGAGGGAGAAGTTCTATTCGATATTGGAGAACTGAGAGTCACTGTAGATCTAAATCTTTCTGGTAACCATCTTTCAGGCATGATACCAAATGTTTGCCAAAATAAAGTTAATCGTTGTGAGTCTTATGAAGAATTTGATTGGCAGGTTCAATGGCAACGAGAAGGGGATTCACTAGCTCATTATTTAGTACGAATCGATGAAATGACAAAATCCATAACGATTATTCAATAGGCTCTGGAAGGAATTCTAGAAGGGCCTTACGAAAATTTAGAAATCCGACATTTTGATAGATTAATAGATCCTGAATGAAATGATATAATTGAATTTATTGTAAAATTAAAGACACACGATATAGATTAAATCACAAAATTGATGTTTAGAAATTAGGCCTGAAACTGAGTTATTTGATAGGTAAATATACTGCACATTTTCGAGGTCTCTTATTTTGCTTAGTATATGACATAAAATTATATCAAACACGTAGTCAAAATAAGACAATGCATGTTGAATCAAAGCACCATTGATTAGGAGAGGCCAAGTTGACCAACGAACAAAGAGTAGTGAAGTCTGGTAAAATTATATCAGGGATCAAAATATCCCTCAACTATGTTTAATTTTATATTAAAAATAAATGAAAATTAATATTCAGAAATTAAATTAGAAAAATTCTCGGAATAAACAAAAATGAAACTCATTTTGATTTGGAAATGGGCATGTTGGGTATAACTTATAAGAAATGAGTTTTCTTTAAATCATTTTAGGTATAACAACCCATATGTCATTACGAGGGAAATAAGTTCAGAACACCATAACGAGCCTAAGTTGTGGGCAGGAAGGTGTTGGTTGAGTGTTAGTGAAAATTCTGAGTTAGGGAGTGGTTTGAGTATAGAGATGGGAGATACTAGTTATGGGGGACCACCGCATCGCAGGGATTTTCACTGCAGCAAGATCATTACCACGGTCACAGGTCCGCCATAACGGATCAGTAGAATGATCGTGGTACCATGGCGGTGACCTGACCGCCATAGCGGGTCCGCTACAGTAGAAAAGTGACCGCTGTAGCAGACAACAGAAATCAGCAACTACGTTTTAAATGGAATTTCATGGGTTTTACCCCATTATTATAAGGCATGAAGTTCTAAGAACTAAATGCGATTTTCCCAAGAGCAGAGAAATTTCCCTTCCTAAGGTAAGAAACTTGACTTATTTCTTCTACTTTCGATTCCTTAACACCACTGAATCAATGGGGGATCCCTAATGGTGAAATTGCTAGCAAAGAAATCATAGGTTGGTAAAACTAGGACTGATTTGGAGAGAAGGGCTGGGGTTTGATAATTCTATCCTTGAAGGATGAAGTTAGACTGTAATTACTAGGTAGAATAGGGAGGGTTTGAATTTCCAAAACCCTTGTTCTCAAAGGTAGACTATTGAAATACTTCTTAATATTTTGTTGCTAGATTTCGAACATTTCGAAGCATTGAGGAAAGACAAAGCTCCAGCGAAGTGATTGCTATTCAAACCTTTCAATCGAGGTAGGTTATGATTTAAGAGGAGTTAGACTTTACATAATGACATATACAGATGTGGAATAATAATGTGTATATTGGTCTCTGACCTTAAGTGTTGTAAAATCCTCCTTCTTGAATTCCCTGATTGAATGATCCTAATTCGATGTTGTTACTTGTGTAATGTGTAAGTGAATATGGATAGTTTGTTTATGTCCTTTTGTATTGTTGAAAATGATCTCAAATTTTTTGAATGTTTAAGTTAATGGAGGTAAGATTATGCCTCCTAAAAGTCATGTCAATGGATTTAATGATAATATACCAGTTATGAGAATGAAAGTGGATAAGTTCTTGTCCTAAGATGAGTGGCTCGTGCCCAAGGGGAATATCGGAGTGAGCGATTATAGATGAGTGGCTTATATCCGAAGGGAGTATCCAGAAGAGCAGATGAGTGGAAGCGGGTACCACTTTGGTACAGTACATAAATTTCTAGAGTCCCCTGTAGGTCATGACTGGAAGGGCAGAAATAAAATCCTCTAGCATGTGCATATAATGACGATCAGTTTTGGAGAGTTAGGGTGATGTGACAGAGGTGTGTGCCTGACATATCACCTTGTAGAACATTAAATGATTGTGTGTGTAAAGAAATAGGCTTGGCTTGGAAGTGTGAGAACTTGAATGAATTGAATGTCCTTCTTATGTATCGCATGTGTTAGCAATGTTCATGTGTTTATGATGATTTGACATGGGTTGTAAAGTGAGTACAAAATCATGATGAGTCGTAAAATCTGTAGTGAATAGTTTATTGCATATTCCATGTTGTCATGATATATTGAGCAAGTAGTTGAGGTGCTTGTGATGAGTAGAATGTGGAAAAAGAGTTTAAGGGAAACTGCAGGGGTACAATTAACTCGAGCTACTGCCAAGGCAGTACTACTGCAGGTGGTACCTATGCCGCCATAGAGAGACTATGGCACCGGTCAAGTGACCACCGCAGCGAGGTCCAATTCAGTGAGCAAGTCGGCCACACCTCTCTCATAGATTGATTTTGAATGAGCGTTAATCGTCGGATTTCATGTATGGGGATAATTGCATGTCATTGTTTTGTTATTATTTAAGAGCATCCCATGATGCTACCAGTATTCTGTTTGTACTAACGCTACTCCTTCACTTCTTTTCTAAGTACAAATAGTGATCCCGTAAGCTCATCTCGACCTCACCTCTAGAGCAACAACAGATTAATCAAAAACTGAGCGATGTAAGATGTGTTATTCTACTCCTCCACAGAAGATGTCTCTTGTCCAGACACTAATTATTTTCTTGTACTTTTCTTTTTTGAATTATTATTAGACAATATTAGATAAATGTCCTCGTATATAATGACAATCAGGTTCTGAGAGTGTTTTTATAGTGTATTATTTTTGGTTTCTTTATTTATTATGATGTTCCATAAATTAATTTCATAACGTGTTTTATTTCTTTTGAATGTCGATGGTTTTGTGGTACATAATTGGAAAATGTTGATTCGCCCAAGGGAGATTAGTGCGGGTTCCAATCACGGCCAGTGGGGTCGTGACATTAGGATAAGTTCCAATCAACTGTGAGTAAATATGTTTGATCTTACTTTTTTTGTTGTAAAACCTCTACTAAAAAAGATATAGTTGATCTATAAACCCTATGATCTTTCTGACCATCCAATTGACCTATTATGGTATGCTTGTGTCATCTAAAGCTTTCCTTTAATATGGTAACTGTGAATCCACTTAATCTAGAATTTATCTTGTTTGCTAGACAAGTTTCATAAAGTATTGTTTGTTGCTGCCTTATTTCAAACTATAAGACTTGTAAGGTTTAAGCCTCCAATTGCCTTAGGTGTGCACATCTTATCTCAAGAAATTAGTATCTTCGTGGTGATTATATTAGTCTAAGGTCAAATATAACTTTTACAATGAGCCTCAATTGTCTTCATAACATTTTGGGGATAATGAAGAGTTGAGACCTATATGTTTGGACATCAAATAACATTGTTTAGATAAGCTGAATCCTACCTACGTAGACAAACTTTTTAGTTGTAGATGAAGATATCTTTAGTAATATCTTATCAATAAAGGGTTTTCATTGCAAAAGGTTCGGCCTCTTTATTGTCAAACAAATACCAAGATATCTAAATGGTAGCTCCCCAAGACTATCTAAAAGCTTGTTGGATAAGATCTCTTACGATACTAGTAACCACTCCATAATATATTGATCTTTTAGATAGATTAGCTTGGAGGCCAGAAGCTACAATAAAGGTGATAAATTTCTCATGCGGTAACTTAACAAAAGTAACATCACCTCTTACAAACAGAAGTAAGTCATCTGCAAAGCTCAAGCATATAATGTCCAACTTGGAGCACTTAGGATGGTATTTGAATTTCTTGTTCGACTTTAGTGCTTTCAAATTTCTATCCAAGTATTCCATAGAGATGGAATACAAAAAAAAAAGATATTTGATCCCCTTGTCTGATCCCTTTTGCTGCATCAATGGCTAGGTGAATTCTCCATTTAAAAAGATAGAATAATTAACTCTTATAACATATTTAAGCACCCATCTGTTGAATTTGGTAGGAAAGCCCAGTACCTCAAGGATCCATTCTCAATATTTTCAATCAACAATGTGATAAGCTTTTGAATATCCACCTTGATCATATATCTTGGTGAGATATGTTTTCTATCGTAGGCTTTAACTAGCTCATGAGCTAATATCACTCTATAAACCACTTTTCTTCTTGGTGTAAAACCAATCTGAGTATCCGATACAATAGTGGAAATTACATTTTGAGTTATATATACTAATAGTTTTGCAATGAGTTTATATAGGAATGTACAACATGGTATGAAATTGTAGTCTTTAATATAGAGGGATTAGGAACTTTAGGTTGAAATTAACTACTCTATTCAACTTGTGGAAGATAAAGAATTCCCAATACTTCACATATATCATGTTTGACTATTGGCCAGGTCTTTATGAAAAATACTGCATTAAAATCATCTGCACATGGTGCCTTATCATTTCTAATAGAGCATAGACCATTATATCTCATAATCAATGACATTTGCACATAGGTCTATTTGTTGTGTATGATTAAGAATAGGGCCTATTCTTACCACCACTCTATTGACTACTGAAGTATTGTGCATGGTTCTCCTTGTTAAGAATTGGTAGAAGTTGAGGATCTCACTTTTAATTGTTTTAGGGTCCATTAGTATCTCGCCTATTAAGGTAGTGAGTTCTACTATTTATTTTCTCTCTTGTCTATCATTCATCACACTGTAAAATACTTTGTATTTGAATCACCTAGTTTGATCCACATAACCTTTGCCTTTTGTTGATATATACACTCCCTAATAAGAGTCCATTTTTCTAGTTGCTGAAGCATATCTTTTTCTAAACTAGCTCGGCCATTGAACATTGACCTACTAATTTCATTTGGATTCCTGCAATTTATTTCTAATGCGAGTAATCTTCTCATAAACCCTCTTGAATGAATAGTATTCAGTAGCCTCAGAGCTGGACTAGATGCTTTGAGGTTTAACCAAATGTTTTTTTAATTTATTGGTGCTTCTTCTACTTATCCAATTATCCTTGCAAGGGAAATGAAACATTTATGTTTAACACATACATTAAAGAACATAAATAGGATTTAACTCTCTGATCAGATACTCTTAAATTTGGAACCATTGGGGAATGATATGAGCTAAAAGGTAATCTGAACTCCATTACTATTTGGCTGAATTTCATCATCCACTCATTATTACCGGTGCTCAATCCAGCATATAGTACACCATTTCAGATCCCTATTGTTTGTTAGACCAAGTGGTAAAAGTCATCCTTATATGCTACTTCATTTAATATCATGCTTTGGACATATTAAAATAAGTCTTGAACCTTCATTTAAGTCACAAGGGCTCCATTCATTTTATCTTGAGCACATAATATAGCATTGAAGTACCCTCTAAGTTATCCTAGGATTAATACACTGCTGAGCGAAAACCTTTAGATTATTCCATAGAGACCTCCTTTTTTTCATTATATTGTACCCATAGATCACAAAGATGCAACAATCTATCTTCAAGGATCTATTGAGGATATGACAGTGAATGTATTGTGCATCTTGTGTGCAACGATCCACATGGTCATTTTGAGATCTTAGTCTCTTTTTCTATGTTTCACTCTCCCTATATCTTCTAGGTTCTATTTATAATTTGCGGGGATGGATGATATGATTATCAAGATGATCAATCACTAAATGTGTTTCAGTGAAATTCTTTTACTTTGGAGGTTTAGAGTTTGAAAAGTTTGACTAAAGTAAATATTTAATATTAATGAGGTCATATTTGAGTTTAGATGATCTTATTATATTTGAAGGTTGATTTATGACATAGTTAGATATTTTGCACGAATCTCAAGGCACCCTGGAGTGACTTGGGTCTTTGATTGCATTTTAGTTACTTTAGACATTTTGAGTTGATCATAGTTAAATTTGGTCATGACAACCTCAGATTGGTGATTAAATAATTTCAATAGGTATGAAATATATTTTATGATTGATTTATATATTTGGTTTGTGTCCATTGGGTTTCAAATGAGTTCTAAGAGTAAATTCCAAGTTTGATCGAATTTTAGGCATTGTTAATATCTTGTGTCAAGGATCCTTCTTCGTGTTTACGAAGAAGGAGAGAGGTTGGTTTCATGTTCGTGAATAAGGGAGTTAAGTCGGTCGGATTGTGTGTCGAGCTGTGCTTCACATTTGCAAGACGACCTTCGCGTTTGCAAAGAGATGGGCGGGGAGGATGGCCGCATTCGTGGGTTTAGGATGGCTTCTCAAAGAGCATTTAGACCTAGACAAAATAAAAGTCCCATTTTGATCTTAGACATCATATTTCAAATTTTGAAGTTTGGGAGCTCGGATTTTGGCGATTTCACGGGAGATTTGCTTGTTATAGCTCAAGGGTAAGAATTTAATCTTGTATTTCATATTTTCCTTCTATTTTATTATTTATTTTGTAATTTGATCTTTGTTTCTTTTAATTCATGATTTAATCCATGTTTGGGAGTTACATATTGGGATTTTATACCTAAAGTTAAAAAGTCGTATTTTGATGATTCAGAGTCCGATTCAGACTCGATTTTTTATGAAATTTCAAATTTGATACCCTTATATTATGCGTAAACTAACTTTGAAATAAAATCTGCTCATTTTATTCTGGTCTAGACTACTTATACATCAGCGAAATTAGTTATAATCTACATTTAGGAGATAATCTTTTTGCATGAGGTGCCTATTTTTATTATTTAAAATTGAGTACTTAGTTCACACCTCATTCTGGAAGTCTATGCCGAAGGAGTTGGGTACTCGAGTTAAGCTTAATATAATATTTCACCCACAAAAAAATGGTCAATCTGAGTGGACCATTCAGGTTCTTGAGGATATGCTACATATATGTGTGATTGACTTCGAAGGTCATTGACACTAGTTCCTACCATTGGTAGAGTTTTCATATAATAATAGTTACCATTCTAGCATTAAGAAGGCTCAATTCGAGGCTTTATATGGTAGGAGATTATAGATCTCTTGTAGATTGATTTGATGATTTTTAGGTCGGGCCATGGGGTACATACTTCTTAAGAGATTCCTTAGATAAAGTGAAGTTGATTTAGGAGCAACTTCTCATGGCTTAGAGTAGACAACAGAGTTACGCAGACTAGAAGGTTTGAGATTTAGAGTTCATGGTTGGAGAGAGATATTGCTGAAGGTATCACCCACCATTGGTGTTATGAGATTCGGGAAGAAGGGCAAGCTCAGTCCTAGGTTCATTGGCCCATTTAAGGTGCTTCAACGTATTGGAAAGGTGGACGATGAGTTGGCTTTACCTCCAAACTTATCAAGTGTTTATTTGGTATTCCATGTGTTGATGCTGAAGAATACTATTTAGATAGTTCTCATATGATTCAAGGATCGATATATTTAGATAAGAATCTGACCTTTGAGGAGGATCCTATAACATTTTGGGTAAACGGATTTGAAAGTTGAGATCTAAGGAGATAGCATTTATGAATGTGCAATAGAGACATCGTCTGATGGAAGAAGCCACCTTGGAGATAGAGTTAGCTATGTGAAGCAGATATTCCCAGCTTTTTTATCGTTCAGGTATTCTCTTTCTCTTTATGTTCGAGGATGAACATGTGTTTTAGTGGAGATAATGTAACGACCCTCATATCATTTTGGATTTCAACTTTTTCCCTTTTTTTGACCTTTCCCGTAGATTTATTTAGCTATTTAAGACTTGCTGGAATAGGTGGCATAATTTTTGAGACAATCAGATGAGTTTCAAGAAAGAATTTTTAATTTTGAAAAGTTAGACCACAGTAAAGATTTTGAGATAACGAGGTCAGATTTGAATATTGACAGCTCCATTAGATCCAGGGGTGAATTATGACTTCGTTTGGTGGTTTGCACGGATCTCAAGGCACTCGAGAATAATATGGACCATTGAGTTAATTTTGTAGTTTTTTTAAAATTTAACATTGACCACGATCAACATATGGTTAAGATGACCTCACAGTGATTTGATGATTTCAATAGATCTGGAATATGTTTTATGATTGATTTGAGTTATTGGTTTGTGTTTGGAAGGTTCTAAATGATTTCGAGTGTCTTCTATGAGGTTTTTTGGTTTTGTGTCACAACCCCAAATGGGCGAGCCGTGCGGGCACCTACATCGATTCTACTCGATAGGAGAGCCCCTATTAGAACACCACATAAAATAAAAATTTCTCATTAATTTGCACAAATCAAAAATATTTTAAAATATCCACTAAACATTTTTCAACAACCTTGACTCTTCGAAGATCTAGTCTAGATAGGTACAAGAGCTCTAACAGAATACTTGACAAGATAAATGACACAGCTTCGCCGGAGGAGAAGAACACAAAAGTTGATGCTGAGTACGCCACGTCATCCGAAAAACTTCAAACCTGCCACAACCTACACCAAAAAAGTGTAGCAAGGTAGTATCAGTATACCACATGTACTGGTAAGCACTATTGGCTAACTGAGATTAATTCACATAACAACATATAGAATATCATACAATTGACTTTAATAAATTATACAAATACTCCATTTATGTAATTATTCATTAAGTTTATTAACTACATTATCGTCTCTTATGATTCGGCAAGGTTCATGCAAACACCCTACAACTCTAGCTATCAATTAGTCTTTAATCTGTCTCTCTGAAATCCCGCTATAGTGGTGGCTTAGCGCGCCATAGTGGTTCCACAACTGTGGTGATTTACTCGCTGCAGCGGTACCCAAGCAGTCAGTAACCCGGTTTAGCTGATTCAGTTCTTTTTATTCCTCTATATAACCTTATAGCACTTCTACCTCATTTACCCTTTCACTATCATTAACCAAGTTTATTTCTATCATTTATTGATCTATTAATTACTTACAGGATTTCCTGAATCTCCTAATTTAGTGCATGATTATTAAAATTAAACTCGCGATCTCCCGTTAAATCACTACCCCTTTATAAAGCCCATCATGCTGCCTTCGATGACCCTCATAAACCACTTAAATAAGAAATTCAATCACAATTACAAATTAATAACTCAATAAAACACAAGGAAGCATCAAAACATACCGATGGAGTCAAATCCTCCATGATCAAATACCTAAATACATGTTTGTTTGCATCGTAGTTATGTCATATGGCACCATACCTATATCGTATCATCATGTATTACATTCCAACCGTGTCTCTCACATCATACCCGAATTATTTTGGTATAACTTGTATCATACCTATATACTTGTATCTCTTTATCATTGCATTCGTATGTATATCATGCCATACTCGCACAATCTCTGTCTCACAAATCATACCATTGATGATATGCCGGGTACACGCCTCCATCACATCACTGCCCACACATGCCATAGGATCTTATGCTTGCACTTCCAGTCATGAACTGCAGGAGACTCTTGAAATCTATATACTGTACATCCAGCTGTATGAGTCCTTTATAATACCTGTATCTGTACTTGTGTCTGTACACCCGGCTGTATGATCATTTACTCATACCTGTCTGTGTACCCACTTATACCGCTCACCCGGGGAGCCACTCTTATCCAAGCCCTCACTCATGTATTGATCGTACAATTTGCTCATCCAAGTTTTCATCTCATCCCTAGGCCTCTGATTCTCAACATGTCAATGATTTAACTTCTCATATTGCATGGCGCTTCAATTACTCATTTACGTATCACTGAATTCACTTATCAATTAAAGAGCCACATATCATAGTTCATTTAAAAATAAATCACTCACAACAAGAGTTACACAACGCCAATGTTATACCCCGTAAACCCAAAGATCAGACTCGGGAGTTAAAACGGATAAAAAACTAAAATTCAGCACCAAATCACAGGACGGGTCATTAGGTGACCCGTGAGGAGGGACCATGAGTCGTGGGGTGACTCATGGTCAAGGAAAGAAGAGTGTGGTCTGGAGAGATTGATCTTGGGCAAATTTATATGCTCAAGTGATACTCAAATGTGTCGTTTTAGCCTTGTTTATCTATTGATGTTTATACATTCTCATGTGACTGATAATAAAATGTGAATTTATACTAACCAACATGATTAGCATTGTTTTGCAGGTGAAATACAATTTTGGAAAGCTAAAATGTGTGTTGGGAGAGATTGGGGTTGGACTTGGATGCGAGCAAGGGAAAAAGCACTTGAAGGCACAAATTAAAGAGGCTCCGCGATGGAGCCGTGTCACACTACCATCGCAGGTGCCTTCTGCCTGGATATGGAATTTTTGCCTAATTCCAGTGAAGGTGCGCATTGGGGCCTTGGCACGTTGGCCTAGCCTCGCGTTGTACGCCGTGCCACGTTGGGACTTAATACCTGGACAACCAAATTCCAGTAAGGGTCCACGTCAGTGGCGTGTCACGGAGGCAGTGCTCCGCGATGCACTCTGTGACACGTTTCTTGTTATTCCGGGAAACATTCCCACTAGTATAAATAGAACACTTAGGTTCATTTTTAATTATTCTGACTTGGTGGAGCAAGAACGTGGGTTACAGGCAGTTGAGGGGATGAAAATCTCAGGGTTTTTCTCTATTTCCTTCTTCTTTATTTCAATTGCTTGTATGCTTAACACTCATTTAACGATGTTTAATCCACAAATGAGTGGCTAAATCCTCTTCTTGTTGAGGTTAAGAACAATTGTATTGAAATGTGATTATTGATCAATTTGGGTTTTCATCTTTTCTTCCATGGTTGTTCTATTGATTCTTGTTCTTACTGCATTAATGTGTGGCCAACGTTAATGTACATCTAAAAAGTCCGGTTTCACTCGAGAGAGCAAGAAATTGGAAAGTTGTGAATTAATAGGATATGATCTTTTCTTGGTTTGGGAAAATTGAGAATTGATTTACCTTCAGGATAGAAATATACCTGAAAGTCGTATTAGTCAATTAAGGAATCGATTTTGTATGGCTAGAACATGAATTTCGTTTTATCACAGAAATGTAGGTGGACGGTTCATGATTCTTAAGTTGGGTTAAATACGAGAGTTTTAATCCATTGGCAATAATTCTTGACTAGTAACCGGAGGAAATATTAACCAAAGTGTATTGTTAATTTGTTTCTATACATGTTCGTGTAACCTCAGCATGCTCAAATTCATAGTTCAGACTCAAATTATATAATTGTTTTAGACTTAGTATAAAATTATAAACCAAAATATTAAACTTTTCTTTACACTGTTGTCTGCATTTTTTAGAGCAAAGTATAGTGACACTTGAGTAGATTGTTACCCTCGCCCAGTCCCTGTGGGATCGATACTTGGCTTACTTAAGCCACTTTACTACTTGTTCGACCACGTGCACTTGCGTGTAGCTATACCCAAAAGCAAACCGAACAAGTTTTTGGCGCCATTGCCGGGGATTGGCAATTGGTGAATTTCTCTTAAGTGTTAATTTACTATATTTTTTTTCTCTTAGTGTTGACAACTTGGTCTTAGCCTGTAGTTTGCAGATACTAATTTTTGTTGAACACTGGCAAGAAACAAGGAGCTGAAGGACTCATATTTAGACCCTGAAAGACAATTTCATCGTCAAAGGAGAGAAGCTCTAGAGAAAAAGCTGCAGTTGCTCAGACGAACAATCATGGAGCAACAACAGAATCCACCAGTTGTAAGGGCAATGTTAGTGCCCGAGGAAATGGCAGCTAGGCCGGTTCGCGAGGTGGCAATCCCACATGCTAACAATGTCACATCTAGCATCCGCAAACCTGAGCCAGGAGGGAGGTTCGAGCTCAAACAAAACATGGTGCAATTGCTGCACACCAGCGGGCAGTTCACAGGTCTCCCTCATGAGGATCCACAACAGCATCTCCAAAATTTTTTGGAGATAAGTGACACTTACATCCCCGCTGGAGTGTCATCAGATTATGTCAGGTTTACATTGTTCCCATTTTCACTATTGGGAGAAGCCAAGAGGTGGTTGAAAGCTGAGCCACCCAATTCTATTACTACGTGGGATGATCTTGTAAGGAAATTCTTGATACGATTTTTTCCATCCGGTAAAACAGCAAGACATAGAAGTCAAATTCTAAGTTTTAAACAGAGAGAGGGAGAGAATCTGTATCAGGCTTGGGAGATATTCAAGTCTATGTTGCGGGATTGTCCTCATCATCATCAATCCAATGATGTGCTGATGCACACTTTTATAGAGGGTTTGGAACCCCATACAAAGATCTTGCTAGACTCAGCAGCTAGGGGACAAGCATTGGAGAAAACTTATGAGGAGTTGTACACCTTGTTAAATCGTATTTCGCAGGGAAATCCAGAGTGGAATGCTGATTCGTCAAGAGGAGGAACAAGGAAAGCAGCAGGAGTCCTAGAAGTGGATGGGTTTACAGCTATTGCTACACAGATAGCTGCTTTACAGAATCAACTCAACACCCACTTCAGTAACATGACAATGAACCAGACTCAAGCCCCAGTGAATGTAGTGCAGCAGATTTGGTGTGAAGTGTGCGGGAGTAGTGAGCACTCAGCTGAGTGTTGTGGAGAAAATCCTAATTCGGTGAACTTTGTGGGAAATGTAAAGAGGAACAACCACCAACAGTATGGCAACAACTACAATTCCAACTGGAGGAATCACCCGAATTTCTCTTGGGGGAGCAACAACCATCAAGGGGAAAGTTCGAGTCAGGGGGCACAGAGGTATCAAGGAGGGCAGTAGAACTATCAAGCACAATATAGAAACAACAATGCACCTCCTCTGCCACCATCACCCAGCATTGAGGAGATGTTCAAGACAATGATAGTTAACCAAGCTTAGTTGCAGGCTGACTATGTGAAATTGGCAGCCAAGGTGAAGAACAACCATTTAGCTACTAAGGCACTTGAATATCAATTTGGGCAATTTGCTGGAGCCTAAAACGCCAGGCCTAAAGGAGGACTCCCGAGCGAAACAGATCCCAACCCCAAACAAGTGAATGCAGTGACCACAAGGAGTAGTTTGCAACTTAAAGAGGTGGAACCAGAAAGACCACCTCAACAATCGGGAGCAGCAGAAGTTGAGAGGGAGCAATTTGATGAGGGTGGGAAGAAAAAGGAGGCTGAATCAGAAAGACCACCACCCCCGTTCCCTCAAAGATTAAAGAAACACAAGGAGGAGGCGTGTTTCAAGAAATTCATGGAGGTGCTGAAACAGGTACATATTAACTTACCTCTTGTTGATGTTTTGTAGGGAGTGCCGAAGTACGCAAAGTACATTAAGGACATCGTGGCGAATAAAAGTCGGTTGACTGAGTATGCTACGGTGGCTCTCACGCAGGAGTGCACTTCCCGGATACAAAATCGGTTGCCCACAAAGCTCAAGGATCCTGGGAGCTTTACTATACAAATTACCATTGGGCAGAGTATCCGAGCTTGCGGATTATGTGATTTGGGAGCGAGCATTAATTTGATGCCATCATCGGTATTCAAGAAGTTGGGTCTAGGGAGTCCTAGACCAACAATAGTGATCTTGCAACTAGCGGATCGGTCCTTAGCCAGACCTGATGGCATTGTGGAGGATGTGCTGGTGCAAGTGGGCTCCCTTATCTTCTCGGTAGATTTCATCGTGCTGGATTTTGAGCCAGACGCAGAAGTCCCATTTATTTTGGGACGTCCTTTCTTGGCGATCGGGAAAGCGCTGATTGATGTAGTTGTAGGGTAGCTAACTATGCGAGCACATGACAAAGTTGAGGTATTTGATATGTTTAAGGCCATGAAGCTGCCGGCTATACTTGAGGAGCCTTCAGCAATCAATGTGGTTGAACAAGAAGAAATTCGCCAGATTGTTGAATCTCAAGACCCACTGGAAAGAGTGTTGATGAACTCTGATCAGTTTGGAGATAGAGACGCTTATGAGGTGGTACAAATGCTGAGTGAGGCACAAAGGCATCCGAGGAAACAGGAATTTCAGTCTTTAATGAGATCTATGGAACCATTGCCGAAACCATCCATTGAGGAAGCACCAAAGTTGGAATTGAAAGAATTACCTCCCCATTTAAAATATGTTTTTCTGGGGGAAGATGAGACGTTGCCGGTTATCATCTCCGCAGACAGGAGAAAGAAGCATTGGGTGTCCTCAGAAAAAGGAAGAAAGCAATAGGTTGGCAAATGTCAGATATTCAGGGTATCAATCCAGCTTTTTGCACACACAGGATTTTCATGGAGAAAGGAGAAAAACCAACCGTTCAGCCGCAACGAAGGCTAAATCCAGCAATGAAGGATGTGGTTAGGAAAGAAATAATTAAGTGGCTTGATGCAGGTGTGGTCTACCCGATTTCAAACAGTGAATGGGTCAGCCCTGTTCAGTGCAATCCAAAGAAAGGAGGGATGACCTTGGTCACCAATGAGAAAAATGAGCTAATTCCTACACGAACCGTCACAGGCTGGCGGATTTGCATGGACTATAGAAAGCTTAATGAAGCTACAAGGAAAGATCATTATCCTATCCTATTCATTGATCAGATATTAGATAGGTTGGCTGGACAGGAATATTATTATTTCCTTGATGGGTACCCTGGTTATAACCAAATAGCCATAGCTCCGGAGGACCAAGAGAAGACTACTTTTACCTGTCCTTATGGGACATATGCTTTTAGATGGATTCCATTTGGGTTATGCAATGCACCTGCCACATTCCAGAGATGCATGATGGCTATTTTCCATGACATGGTGGAGGATTTTGTTGAGGTATTCATGGATGATTTTTCTGTTTTCGGTAATTCGTTCGCTACTTGTTTGCAGAATCTTGACAGGGTGCTGGCTCGCTGCGAGGAATCCAACCTTGTACTAAACTGGGAGAAATGCCATTTCTTAGTTAAGGAGGGTATTGTCCTTGGCCACAAAGTGTCTCGCAAGGGGTTGGAATTCGATCGTGCTAAGATCGAGGTTATTGAGAAGTTACCACCACCTGTGTCGGTGAAAGGTGTGCGCAGTTTTCTTGGGTATGCAGGGTTCTACAGACGGTTCATCAGAAACTTTTCCAAAATTTCTAGACCTTTATGCAGATTGTTAGAAAAAGAGGTGAAGTTTGAGTTGGATGATGAGTGTGTTAAAGCATTCGAGGAGTTGAAGCAAAAATTGATAGAAGCACCTATCCTTACTTCTCCGGATTGGGGACAACCATTTGAGTTGATGTGTGATGCAAGTGATGTGGCTGTGGGAGCTGTATTAGGACAGAGAAAAAATAGAAAGGCTGATCAAATGGATCCTGTTGTTGCAAGAGTTCTACCTCGAAATTAAGGACAGAAAGGGGAGTGAAAATCAGGTGGCAGATCACTTATCGCGACTGGAGAGCCGGTCGCATGTGAAGGAAGGTGATAACATCAATGAGGAGTTCCGGGATGAGCAGCTCTTGGCAGTAGGGGAAGCTGAAGTTCCCTGGTATGCAGACATAGTCAACTTGTTGGTGAGTGGAGTCTACCCACCTGAGGCGACAGTCCAGCAGAGAAGAAAGTTGAGGCATGATTGTCGATACTTTATTTGGGATGAGCCATACTTATTTAAGCAGGGACCGGATCAGGTGATGAGAAGATGCATCCCGGAGAGTCAGATTGTAGAGGTGTTGAGGAGTTGTCACTCTTCATTGTATAGGGGGCACCATGGAGGCGAGCGGACAACGCACAAGGTTCTACAGTCCGGGTTCTTTTGGCCTACATTGTTCAGAGACTCTATGGCATACGTCAAAATGTGTGATAGATGTCAGCGTACAGGAACGATTGGTAGAAGACAGGAGATGCCGCTGCAGAATATACTGGAAGTAGAGACCTTTGATGTATGGGGCATAGATTTCATGGGCCCGTTCCCACCGTCATTTGGTAATCGTTACATCTTGGTGGGCGTAGACTATGTATCAAAGTGGGTGGAAGCAATAGCTTGCCCCAGGAATGACAACAAGGTGGTAACAAAATTTGTGAAAAAACACATTCTCACCAGGTTCGGGACACCCCGAGCCATTATCAGTGATGGAGGGGCTCATTTTGTCAATGCAAGTTTCAAGAAGTTACTAGCTATGGGGTGCGCCACAAGGTGGCAACAGCATACCACCCCCAAACGAGTGGGCAAGTAGAGGTGTCGAATAGAGAAGTGAAGTAGATTCTTCAGAAAACAGTAAATACACAACGGAATGATTGGTCAAGCAAACTTGATGATGCGTTGTGGGCATACAGAACTGCTTACAAGACACCGATTGGAACTTCACCATACCGATTGGTCTATGGTAAAGCGTGTCATCTGCTAGTGGAGCTAGAGCACCGAGCCTTATGGGCCATGAGGAAATTGAATATGGACTTAGAGCTAGCAGGCAAGAAGAGACTAATGCAACTCAGTGAACTCGAAGAGTTCCACTGGCATGCTTATGAGAGTGCTAAGTACTACAAGGAAAAAACGAAAAGGTGGCATGACAAGCATGTGGTGCATCGTATTTTTGAGCCGGGGCAGAAAGTATTGCTCTTCAATTCAAGATTGAAGCTGTTTCCAGGAAAGCTGAGGTCCAAATGGTCAGGGCCATTTGAGGTGGTCAGAATGAATCCGCACGGGGCAGTAGAATTGTGGCAAGAAGATCGGAGTGCCACGTTCTTGGTCAATGGGCAAAGATGTAAGCACTACTGGGGTTAGGACAGCGGTCGAGAGAAAACGTTACCCTAGAAGATGACTGAGCAGAATGACGTCGAGCCGCGACGGTAAACGAGGCGCTGCACGGGAGGCAACCCGTGAAATTTTTCTTTGTTAAATGTGAATAGATTTCATAGAAAAAAAAAGAGAATTTTTTTTTATTAACAACAAAATTTTTAATTTTATTTTTATTTTTATTTTGAGTGAAACCTATAATTCTAACCAATTTCTTGTCGTAAGATGAATTGCAGGTTAAACAGAGGATAAATATGTAAAGGATCGTAAAGGAAAATCTGAGGTATGAAAAATAATAAAAAGTGGCAAAAAATAGTGAGCCAGGGCGATGGTTCCGTGTCACGGAGGAGGGCCTCTGCGTTACCCTCCGTGACACGTTGAAGGTAATTCTGAAATTTTTACAAATTTCAGAATACCTGCGCGATGGCTCCGTGTCACGGAGGGCATGCTTCGTTGTTATACCCCATAGAATTTCCGGCACCTAAATGACCTATTCGCACGTTGGTTAAGCATATTTGAAAGCCATATGTGCTAAGGAAAGGCCCGGGAAAAGATCGGACGAGAAACCTGTTGAACCATCGCGGAAGGAGCCGAAGAAGAGCCCCTCCGCGATGGCAGCGTGTCACGGAGGTGGAGCCTCCGCGTTGGCTCCGTGACACGTTGTCCTTGTCCAAGCCTATGTATATAAAGCCCCACTTCGGTTTTTAAATGATTAATCCCTTATAAAATTCCAGAAACAGAGAGGAAAACGCAGGAGAAGGGAAAGGAACGAAGAAGTAATATAATTTTCGTCTGATTACGCTGCTAAACGTTGTCCAAATTCAAATTAACCTCAGATACAGAGGTATTTAGCAGCAGAGAGCATTCCTACGGATTTAGTTTCGTGAAATACGGCCGACGAATCGTCGAGCTACCGAGCTAAGGTAAGTGGAATTGCTCTAAATTAGTGTCTATGTGTTCCTAGCTAAGTGAATATTTCTCCCTTCTGGACCGCTGAAAAATAGCGAGTTTTCGACCGTCTTTCGATAAGCCTAAGTTTAGGCTATAAACTATATCGAAAGTGACGTTGCTCTTTACAATAAAGCTGTATTTATTATTAATTGACATATTTATGAATGCAGTTGAGAGGAAATAGTTGAAGTACCGGCAGAGCCTCGTCCGACAGACGGATAGTTCGAGGATAAGGCATGTAAAGTTAGTTTCCTCGGCAAGTTAAGTAATCTCGGTACAGTACAGTAATTTAAAGGCTAATAGAATGTTCAAAAGTCATGTGTTATGTTTATTACGAATGTTGGTACGATATTAGAAGCATCGAGTTATAACTTGTGTGAAACTTGCTAGCACGACATAGATTCTAATACAAAGTGTTAGGAACTGCACAGCGTACTCAGTATGTGATCTGACACAGAATGTTAGGATATCATTGTATTCAGTTAAAACCCAGTAGAGTAATGTAGTATCTGTAAGGCATCTCAGAAATAGAATGATAAGTTAAAATGGAGTTGGAAAGCATGTTAGGAATAGTAAATCATGTTACTATAGAAACTCAGTATACAGTATAGTTTTCAGCAGAAATACTATATCATGTTCAGCATTAGACTCAGTACAGTATGGCAGAAGATTATATTTATATATATATACTATTATTAGTCTCAGCATGTATTAAATACGTACATATCACTATCACTAGTTCAGTATGCAGTATGTACAAACACTTTATTATCATTAGCTTCAGTATGTGGTATATGCAGATAGTATTACTAGTCGAGACTGTTGTATTGTTTGGGGTTGGATTACCTTGCATCCATGACTGCCCCAGGGTTAATAGCTGTATCGACTCGTCCGCCAGAGGATGAGGATACGTCGCTCTACGGAGTGGCATGCCGTCCCACAGGGGACGAAGATGGGATGCCAGTTTTCCCCATATTGTGCCTTGGTCGGCCCTTATACACCCCCGTCGAGCGGATACGCCCGGGGTGTTGATTCAGGAGTCCTACGGACTCAGGTACAGTTATAGTCAGGCGCTCAGCGAGCCCAAGTGCATACCCAGGGGACCGGCAGGATGCTTATAGTTATTATAGGAGACGGGACGACCGGGGTAGGGGTATAGATTGCGTGTTGGTTGTACCTCCCAGCTTATGGGGGACGGGTAAGATTTGTGTGTGCTATGTATGTTATGATATGTTGTGCCGTGTTATAATAGATACGAGTAGATCGACAGTAGAACGATAAATCCTCAGGTATGACTCCTGCTCCTTCCAGTATAATTAAGAGAAGGTATGACTTACATTATCAGACAGTTAATCTATTCCTTCCTACTTCAGTTTCATCAGTTATATTGTTGTTTTCAGACATTTCTTTTAGTTATTGCTTTACATACTCAATACCAGCGGTACTGACGCCCGGTGGGGCGCTGCATTACTTGCCTGCAGGTACTCATAGACGAGCAGGAGATACCACGTGATTTCTGTCAGCGATCGAGTATTCAGCTCCTGTCATCCGGAGACTGAATTCCAGAGGTGTATTTCATTTTCTTTTGTTGTATAGTACGGGTAGGTCGGGGCCCTGTCCCGATCATTTCTATTGTTATTCCTAGAGGCTTGCAGTCTGTATATATTTTCCTGTGGTCAGATGAGCCGGTCGTGTGAGGTCGTGCAGTTGTATAGCTGTTAGTACTTGTGTTTCCTTTATGTTGGCCGTGTGGGGCCATAGTTCGACAGTAATGGTGACCTTGCCAGTCACGTAGCTATCCAGTACTTCATGGTTAAGTTATAGATAACTAGACAGCATGGTGGCCTTGTCAGCTCGCATAGGTTTCCCTATATTGACATGTTTCTGGTCAGCTGTTAGTACAGGTACAGGAGGCTATAGGCCAATGGGCCAGTGGCTGTGTTTACAGCCGTTATATAGCCCTTTGTTTCCAGAAATGTGAGTTAGAGCCAGCCAGGCACCAAATGTGCCCAGGCTTAGCAGTTCAGCAGTTCAGGTCCTAGTAGGGCACCAGGTGCCAGTCATACCCCCCAAGGCGGGGTGTGACATTCGCGTTACCCTCCGTGACACGTTGAGGTGTATATCGCGACGGGTCACACCGGGTCGCCGGGTGACCCGCGCAAAATTTCCACTTTTTAACCTCGATTTCCCCTCATTTTTCCTCATTTTTCATATCCCCCGCGACCAACATCCCAAAAACCCCTTCCCCCCCAATGTGACACGGACCTAGGCACATAAATTCATCAAGTTTCCATCATTTCATCGAACTCAAGGTATGTTCTTCAACTCTATCTTAATTCTTGTCGAATTTTTGCGATGTTGAACATGTGATATGAGCAAAACTTGCCCTAAGTAGAAATTAAGCTTAAATTCAATTGAATTATTGTTGATTGACGTTTGGAGTATCATTGTGATTGCTTGAATTCGATAATTACATAGCTTAATCAAATTTTTGATAAAATCATAGCTAGGGCTTGACTTTGAGCTTGAAATGGAAAAATTGAGTTGAACTATTGAAATTCTTGTTGGGTTGTGCATGTTGGGTGAGGTGAGTTGGTTGTGCTAACTATTAATATGCTTAAAGACCGACGGATTTTCGGGATAAGGAAATTGTGGAAATTGCAAGAAATGGGTGAATTGTACGAGATCATGTAGTTAAATTTTTCTTTTGTTTCTCCTTGTTAAGTGAGATGGGATAAAATGTTATCGATGGTAATGATTGTGGTTAGCTGTACGAAGTCTGAATAGTACATAGAATATATACCGTCGAATTCTCTGAATGCACTAACCATATTTGTTATGTTTTGTTGTTTGTTTGTGGAAATAAGTACGATCTTGCTGTAATGTTGTGATTTTGGCTAAAGACTAAGTGTGGGGTAGTCTAGCTTAACCCAACCTTAGTCAAAGCTAATTTTAATTGGAATGACATTGGGACTGTCTGTTTGGTTTGGCAGGAACAATGGCAAGCCGGCAAGACAAGGGAAAAGGCGCATCAATATCCGGCGTCGGAAGAAAAAGAATCAGGCTGGGCACAACAGTCCCAGCAGCACCAGCGGTTCCACGCGGCCAACGCCGTCAATACGGAACCAGATGGGTGACAGAGGAGGGGAAGAAATGGTACGCGAAGCACAAGGAAAGCAAATACTTCCCCAAGGAACACATAGCAAGGGAACCGTTGGCACAGGAGTTCCCTAGGATTGTCCAAAGGATCGAGGCAGCCGGGCTGAATTTCATCTTTGAAGAGCCCAAGGAATGCAACTTGCACTTGATTCGGGAATTCTACGCCAACTGGAACCCGACTCTCAGAAGTCACACCATCAAAATAAGGGGGCAAATAGTCACTTTTGAGCCCCACCACCTTAATGCTATCCTAGGGGTGTGGGACACAGACGCCCATGTGCTTCGACAGCTGAATATCACTCCACCATATGCAGACATCAGACGCACTTTGTGTGGAACCCGATCGACAGCTCGGTGGAGCAGGCATAAGGAGAGGGGCTACCATCAAACCTTGCCCTACTCACAGATGAACAGGGAAGCCAGGATATGGCTTAAGATCGTGTGTTCCTGCCTAATCCCGGGGGTGCATATGATGGATGTAACCCGAGATCGTGTATGCTTGGTATACGCCCTGATGAAAGGGCTGGAGATCAATGTGGGGGCGGTGATTATCTCCGCCATGAAGAGAGCCCGGTTGCATCAAGGGCACAGGTACGGGTTTGGGGGATTAATCACCACATTCCTGAGGGGCCTGGATATTGAGGAAGAGGCCCTTGACTACATCCCGCAGATGGAGCGGCGGGCCTTAGATGTCACCAAAACTAAGGCACCCGACACCACCCACGGGCCAGTTCTTACACTAGCCGAGCGACATGCTTGGGATGATCAATACATGGCTCGCATGTACGGGATGCAGATGCTCCAGCTGCGAATAGGCGGGAGGCCAGCAACAGAAGATGAGTTGTGGCAGCTCGAGCTAGATTACCCTTTTGGCGAAAATGCCAGGGCTTTATGCCGAGTGGGGCCAGCTTTTATGGAGCCCACGGATGATGATGTCCCCACAGATGAGGAGACATGTCGTGAGGACTCCGATGTGGAGTCTGATGATGACGATGGGGGCGATTCAGACATGGGAGATGAGGCAGCAGCACCTGATGAAGAAGTGGAGTATTTTGATTGATTAGGGAGTTTCACCACCTACTCTTGTGCTATGCTAATTTTTGTGAACACTGGGGATAGTGTTCGATTTAAGTGTGGGGTGGGAGTAGTTAGGTGTTGGTTGCTGTTGTTTTTGATGTATGTTTCTGTTCTGTTGTTGTGCCTGTGGAAAAATTGTGACCCTGTGATTGTGATGTTTATGTTGTGTATTGTAATTAATGTGAAGCTGTTGTGTGCTGCTGAATGTGCTAGCTAGTTTTGTACATATTTTTGTTTTATCGAAATGATCGATATTTTTTCTAAACTATTTTTTTCAATTTTTGGGTTTTCTCGGCGTTTGTTTTTGGTTCTTTTACCGAGAATGATCCCATTGAACCGAAGTCTTAGTTAGTGACCGTTCCCTATGATGGATGGATGACGACCGTCTTAAGAGAAATGTAGTCGTTAGGAGTAGAATTTTTTCATTTATTTTGCAGTTTTTTCTTTTTTGTGGGTTGCATCCCAAAACCTGTAGTTACTTTATGGATGCGGAATTCTGGTTACGTGTTGTACATGAGATGTGAAATGCAAAGGTGATTCGTATGAAAGCATGCAGCTTTGTAAATATGTTGAGATACCTAGGCCATAGAGTCGATTCAGTGTGATTGAGGCTTAATGTTTGAATTCTTGTAATTAGCTGATTGAAGAGTCTGTGAATACGTCTTGAATTGAGCATGTGCTATGAGTGTATGGTGAGGTTTTGTTTATTCCATGCTATTGTGAAATGTCTAGAACTTGCCTGGTGTGTGTACGAAACAAAATGAAGGACGTGTATTGTAGGAAAGGATGTACGCATTTCTTTGTTTTAATCGAAAGTTTCTCTTTTTCATTATCGTACCCCCCTTGAATGTACACCCTAGTTAGCCCGTTGAGCCTTTAGCCTATTATTTTTCTTTTGTCAAAAATGTGTAAACCGAGCTTAACCCTTTCTTTTCATTATCTGTGAATTTGATCCAAAACTCTTAAGCGCTTAAGAAGAGAAAATAATTTTTTCAAAGTGTCAAAGAGTGAGAATGGTGAAAAGAAAAGAAAAGCAGAGTGATGAAAGGAAAGAAAAGGTTGAAGGTGCACTCGTTATAAATTAAATATAATGAAGATGTACACATAATCTTTGTTATTGAGTCAAGTGTGCTCAAAGATATGGGTCAAAATAAAGACAGACTTCAAGAATGGGAGGATGAAGGAAGAAACAATGCCCATGAGTTTGATGGGATGTATTGAAAAAGCGCTTAAGGATGCTAGTGGCTATTATTGGCTAGACCAATATTTACTAGTTCCGTAGCTTACATTACAACCCGTTAAGTCCTACGTGATCTTACATTACGCTTCCTTATATTAGTGGAGTAATACACTAAGGGCAAGCCTATGGTTTATGACATGATGCATGTGAATTCTTTTGGGAGAGAGAGTGAAATTGTGTTTATATGCCCCTGCATGTAATCTTTTGAGTTCATGTGATTACAAAAAGGGAAAAATTCTCTTGTGTTGTGAGGGCACATGCTTGATGAGAGATTAAATTTCGTGTTGGATATCTTGATCAGCTGATTTTCATGAGTTTGCCAATATCAAGAGTCGATTCTTGAGTCTAGGAGGTCTTAATGTGTTGAAGGTCATTGTATTGATAGGCCAATGCATGTTTTCTTGATGATTTGCTGTATTAAATAATCGGTATGACCGTAGCCTGAATTGTCGAACCAAAGTAGCCAGGATGGGGTGTAAAAAACATGAGGTGTAAGATTGTTGTTCGGGGATGAACAAGGATTTAAGTGTGGGGTAAGTGATCTTGGGCAAATTCATATGCCCAAGTGATACTCAAACGTGTCATTTTAGCCTTGTTTATCTATTGATGTTTATACATTCTCATGTGATTGATAATAAAATGTGAATTTATACTAACCAACATGATTAGCGTTGTTTTGCAGGTGAAATACAATTTTGGGAAGCTAAAATGTGTGTTGGGAGAGATCGAGGTTAGACTTGGATGCGAGCAAGGGAAAAAGCACTTGAAGGCACAAATTAAAGAGGCTCCGCGATGGAGCCGTGTCACGCTACCATCGCGGATGCCTTCTGCCTGGATATGGAATTTTTGCCTAATTCCAGTGAAGGTGCGCGTTGGGGCCGTGGCACATTGGCTAGCCCCGCGTTGCACGCCGTGCCACGTTGGGACTTAATACCTGGACAACCAAATTCCAGTAAGGGTCCGCGTCAGTGGCGTGTCACGGAGGTAGTGCTCCGCGATGCACTCTGTGACACGTTGCTTGTTATTCCGGGAAAAATTCCCACTAGTATAAATAGAACACTTAGGTTCATTTTTAATTATTCTGACTTGGTGGAGAAAGAACGTGGGTTACAGGCAATTGAGGGGACGAAAATCTCAGGGTTTTTCTCTATCTCCTTCTTCTTTATTTCAATTGCTTGTATGTTTAACACTCATTTAACGATGTTTAATCCACAAATGAGTGGCTAAATCCTCTTCTTGCTGAGGTTAAGAACAATTGTATTGAAAAGTGATTATTGATCAATTTGGGTTTTCATCTTTTCTTCTATGGTTGTTCTATTGATTCTTGTTCTTACTGCATTAATGTGTGGCCAACGTTAATGTACATCTAAAAAGTCCGGTTTCACTCGAGAGAGCAAGAAATTGGAAAGTTGTGAATTAATAGGATATGATCTTTTCTTGGTTTGGAAAAATTAAGAATTGATTTACTTCAGGATAGAAATATACCTGAAAGTCATATTAGTTAATTAAGGTATCGGTTTTGTATGGCTAGAACATGAATTTCGTTTTATCACAGAAATGTAGGTGGACGGTTCATGATTCTTAAGTTGGGTTAAATACGAGAGTTTTAATCCATCGGCAATAATTCTTGACTAGCAACCGGAGGAAAGATTAACCAAAGTGTATCGTTAATTTGTTTCTATACATGTTCGTTTAACCTCAGCATGCTCAAATTCATAGTTCAGACTCAAATTATATAATTGTTTTAAACTTAGTATAAAATTATAAACCAAAATATTAAACTTTTCTTTACACTATTATCTGCATTTTTTAGAGCAAAGTATGGTGACACTTGAGTAGATTGTTACCCTCGCCCAGTCCCTGTGGGATCGATACTTGGCTTACTTAAGCCACTTTACTACTTGTTCGACCACGTGCACTTGCGTGTAGCTATACCCAAAAGCAAACTGAACAGACATCACCACGGGCATGACCTGAGTTGTGGTCAGGCCACACGACTCGTGGGATCACCTGTGGCCTGGACTGGAGAGTTGGCAAGGAAGTGTTGAGCAGTGAGGATCACAGGTGGAGACCACGAGTCGTGGTTAGCAACCACAATTCATGGGGTCCCTCGTGGGGTTCCCTGATGGATTTTGGCAGTGTACTTGACGGTTTGAGGCCACGAGTCATGGCATCTACGGACGAGTTGTCTAGTTCCTTGTGGGGATTGGCAGTCATCAAAACCCTGCGATTTAAGTAAGGGCCTTTTCGTAATTCCTATGCTCTAGGGGTCCTAAACTACGTCATTTTAGGCTATGAAAGGTGGGTTTAAGAGGGTAAACTATCTTAAAGTCTTCATTCATGCATGCAAAGGAAAAGAAGAGTGATAGAGAGGTGATCAAAGGGTGATTCAAGGTTTTCTCCTTCAATTTTCTTTTGGGCATTCAAGGGAGAGTAAGATTCAGCCTCCAGCAGATATGTAGGGTCATGAATGGGTGGTTTCTTCCACACCCATGCCTAATACTTCACTTCAATGTATGAAACTCAATAATGTATCTACGAGGTTTTCACTCAAATGCATGAATTATCTATTTCTACACATGGGTATGAATTGATTATAATTCCATTATCGAATTACGAAGCATGGGCAATTTAATGTTTTCAATGCAAATTCATGATTCTAGTTTTGTAATTCAAAAGCCCATTGATGAGATGTTCATGAAAAGTGAGATTTGTAATGAATAAGTGATGATGATGAGATATTATGAGGAAAAACATGTTTTAAAGCTACCCATGTTATGATTGATTATTTTGATAAGAATTTAGCATTTGTCTAGTATGATAAAGCTTTGAGCAAGACCCACATGTTGAGTATAAATGATGATTTTTTCGGAATTGAGCTTGCCACATTGTTTTGGAGCGAAGACTTCCAATTCTATATTCTTAGCTTGTGGTATGTTTTGAGTTAAGTCTTCCTATGCATAGCTTACCATATGGTTTTGGAGCAAAGGCTCCCAATATTTTTTCAGCTTGTGGTATGTTATAAACTAAAAGCTTCTCATATGCATGAATTCATACTTGAGATGTATTTGATCATTGATGTTACACCCCGTAAAATTTCCAAAACATAGATGGCCTATTCGCGTGTTGGTTAAGAGTATTTGAGAGCCATACATGCTAGAAAAAGGCCTGGGAAAAGACCAGACGAGAAACCTGTCGAACCATCGCAGAAGGAGCCGGGGCAGAGCCCCTCCGCGATGGCAACGTGTCACGGAGGTGGAGCCTCCGCGTTGGCTCCGTGACACATTGGCCCCGTCTAGGCCCAACTATATAAGCCCTCCACTTCGGTTTTAAAAGTTATTTTTCATATAATTTCCAGTAAGGTCGAGGGAAAATAGAGGGAGACGAGGTTTCTTGATAATTTTCTTTCGATTACGCCATCAAACGCGGTCCAAACTCAAATTAACTCCAGATACCGAGGTATTAAGCAGTGAGGAGCATTTCTACGGATTTAGTTTCGCGAAATTCGGCCAGCGAATTGTCGTGCTACCGAACTAAGGTAAGTGGAATTGCTCCAAATTAGTGTCAATATACTCCTAGCCTTAAAGTGAATATTTCTCTCTTCTGGACTTTCGAGAAATAGCGAGTTTTTGACCGTTTTCTGATAAGCCAAAGTTTGGGCTATATATATATCGAAAGTGACATTTTCTTTAAGAATATTGGTGTATTTAGTTCCAATTGACATATATGTAAATGCAATTAGGAGAAATAGCTGGAGTACTGATCGAGCTTCGTCCGTTAGCCGAATAAATCGAGGTTAAGGTATGTAAAGCTATTCTTTCGGCCAGCCAGGAAGTACAGTCTAGAAAATAAATAGAATAAAGGCTATTAACACATACCCAGCGTACAGGAACGATTTTAGTACAATTTCCAGCAAGCATGCTAGTATATCACTACATATCATGCGATAATCAGAATAATGGATAGTCAGATGATTTTAGATAGTAATGTGGTATCACCTAATAGCTCAGCATGTTCTTACGTAATACCCAGAATGGTAGTTGTAAAAGCAGTATAATGAATTAGCAAGATTACAGATAGTATGTATTACATTTGTTGAGACTGTATCCGGTAATAGATGGCATATCTTATGTTATTGAGCTATATCCAGTTATAGATGGCATGTTCTATGTTATCGAGTTATATCCAGATATAATCAGATCAGTAATCAGATATAGAAATAGTTCCAGATACAGATGTAGCTCCAGATACATATGTAGCTCTAGAAACTGATATAGCTTCAGATCGCGGATAACAATAATCAGATAAACAGATAAAGGCCAGGTAGCAGTTAGCCCAGCAATCAGAAATAATGTAAAACAGAATATAGCATCAGTTGTTTAATACAGACTGGCCTTGAAATAAAAGAAGAGAATATGATTAGTATTTTTCATTTGAGCATGCTTGCTGTGTATGTGTTTTGCATGTTGAGACTTGTTATGGCATGTAGGCACCCTTTAGCATCCCCGCCGCCCCTGGGTTATAGATGTGTCGATACCAGATTCAGATACTGCCCCCAGCTGGGTGATGTCGTCCGCCTAGAGGACGATGATGGCTGACCACCATAATAATATGGTCCAGATTACCTTGCTTGCAGGGAAAGTTCAGTTTACTCTGCGCAGAGCCAGATTACCCTGTATACAGGGGAAGACTACTCTGTGTGCGCTTGTGGCCGGGGGCAGTTTCAGATACAGATTTTTATAAAATTACCCTGTTGCGTGTTTACACCCAGGGGTAGTTTCAGTCACAGATACAGCAACAGATTACCCCGTTGAGCGCTTGCGCCCAGAGGCAAGAGTCTTCGGACTCAGACAAAGTTCATTGTCAGAGGCCAAGGCCTGAGCTACGTACCCAAGGGGGCCGGTAGGAGGAGCTCACAGTTATCAGATAAGTGGAGTGACTTATTTTTGGTTGGTTTAGACCCGGGTAGGGGTAAATAAATTGTTCTGTTGGTTGGCACCTTCCGGCTTATGGGGGTCGGTCAAGTATTGTGTGTATTTATATGTATATCTATATGTGTTATTAGATACTGATAGACAGTAGGACGACACGTCGTTAGGCACGCCCAGTTTGGTTACAGAATAAGTAAACTCTCCCAAGTTATCCTCAGCCAGATAGACTCAGCTACTTCCTTCTTATATGTCATGTTATTGTTGTTACCCATTTCAGTTGTATATTTCAGTTTGCTTTACATGCTCAGTACCTGTGGTACTGACGCCTGTGGGGGCGCTGCATTGCTTGGCTGCAGGTACACATAGACGAGGAGTCGATCCCTCGTGATCCAGTCAGCAGAGTTGTCAGCTCCTATCCTCCAGAGCTAGACAGTCGGAGGTTGCTCCTATTTCCTTTTTGATTACAGTTTGGGTAGGTCGGGGCCCTGTCCCGACCATTCTATTATTACTTTCTAGAGGCTTGCAGTCTGATGTTTCCTTATGGTGGTGGAGCCGGTCGTGTGGGGTCGTGCATGTATATATGTGTTTAGTGTTGATGTTGGCCGCGTGGGGCCTTCTTCTGGTTATAGTTAGTGACCTTGTCGGTCACAAATGTGAATAGCAGTTGCTTCGAATTATAGTGTCATTGTTCTGGTTAGCTGTTGTGCATTGCAGGTGTCTATAGGCCTAATCGGCCGAGGGTAGTGTTTACAGCCGCTATATAGCCGGTTCATTTCTTGAAATAGAGCCAGAGTCAGCCAAAGCACCAGATGTGCTCAGGATGGACCGTTTAGCAGCCCAGAGTCTAGCAGGCACCAGGTGCCCGTCATACCCCCCAAGGTGGGGTGTGACAAACTTGGTATCAGAGCAGTTCATGTCCTGGGGAGTCTACAAGCCGTGCTAAGTAGAGTCTTGTCTATGGATGTGTTGTGCACCACATACTATAGGCAGGAGGCTGCGAGGCATAATAGGATGGTTACCCTTCTTTCATACTCAGTCGTGCCATAGCACAGTACAGTATAGGGTTGGTTCTTCTGAAACGTACAACCCTATTTGTCTACAGATACTATGGCAGATCAGTGGCACCCTGCTACAGGGAGGAGATTAGATACAGCGGCAGGCGAAGGCACCAACAGGATGCCTCACTTACAGCCAGATTCAGCCCGGTCTGAGGGCGATGCGGAGGTGTCATCTCGACCCTCCCAGCAATCTCCACCTCGCCAGACACCATTTGAGGTAGCACCGCCTCCCACAGCTCCTGCACCCACTTCATCTGATCAGGAGCTACGTAGTGCGGTGGTTATGTTAACCCAGATGCTAGCTACTCAGCGTCAGCCAGTACCACCTACAGCAGCAGAATCCCTAGGTGGGCCAGGTAGTTCCAGGGTTAGAGAATTCTTGGCATTGGGACCCCCCTCAGTTTACAGGGTCAGATTCAGCGGAGGACCCTCAGGACTTTCTGGACCAGATACAGAGAATCTTTAGAGTCATGCACGTAACCCCAGCAGAATTAGTGGAATTAGCAGTGTTTTTGTTGAGGGATATTGCTGTTTTGTGGTACGAAAGTTGGGAGAGATCTCGGGGAAGGGATGCAGCCCCTCCTACTTGGTCCATCTTCTCAGAGGCCTTCCTGGACCACTATTTACCCCGGGAGGTCAGACAGGCCCGGATGGACCATTTCTTACACTTAGAGCAGGTGGCCAGGAGCGTCTGTGAGTATTCTTTACAGTTCGACTCCTTAGCCCGCTATGCTCCAGCATTTGTGGACACCATGTCGTCCAGAGTCCATCGCTTTATTATGGGACTGAATTCAGATTACATAGATATGTGCATGACGGCTACTTTGAGAGAGGACATGGAAATAGCCAGGGTACAGGCCTTCACACAGACAATCGAGGGCCTGAGACAGCGGCAGCAGGGCGACAGGCAGGCGACTTCAGAGCAGCACCGTAGAAACAGACTTGCTGAGATTCAGGGGGAAATCCCTAGGGGGACGAGACCACGTTTTTCAGATAGGCCGCCCAGATCTTTACCTCCGGTATAGCAGTTTACGGACAATAGCATCACCTTAGCAACGGAGGGCAGAACAGAGTAGGTTTGCATCTACCCCTTTTCCTATATGCCACCGACCCCATTCTGGAGCCTGCAGGCAAGGCTTCTCAGGGTGCTATTACTGCGGACAGGAAGGGCATTTAATGAGAGATTGTCCTGCCAGAGGATAGGGTAGCCGAGATAGTCTGGATAGAGCATCAGCAGGACCATGAGCCCCAGCAGCCTCAGCAGGGCGTAGACCCTCAGGTTCAGCAAATAGGGGCCAAGGTAGATTAGGAGCCTCTAGCTCAGGTGCAGGCCCCAGTCGTACCTATGCATTACCAGGGAGGCAGGATTCAGAGGCATCTCCCAACGTGGTCACAGGTATATTGATTATCTGCTCATACCCTATTTATGTATTGATTGATCCAGGGTCTACCTTGTCATATATTACACCATTTGTGGCCCGGAAGTTGGGTATCGAACTAGAATTGCTTCAGCAGCCCTTTTCAGTGCTTACACTGGTTGGTGACTCGATTACAGCTAAAAGAGTTTAACGAGGGTGTACGGTAGAGGTTGCTGATCGCCAAACCACAGTAGACTAAATAGAACTTGAGATGGTCGACTTCGATGCCATTATGCGTATGGACTGGTTAGTGCCATGCTATGCCAACTTAGAATGCTGGACCAAGACGGTCCAATTTCACTTTCCAGGGGAAGCAGTGCGAGAGTGGAAAGGGAGCACAGCTACGCCAAAAGGTAGGTTTATTTTCTACCTTCAGGCGAGAAAATTAATAGCAAAGGGATGTATTTACCACCTAGTTAGAGTTCAGGACGTTCGGGTGGAACCTCCGACTCTTCAGTCTGTTCTAGTGGTCAATGAATTCCCTGACGTATTTCCAGATGAGTTGCCTGGTATCCCTCCCGGAAGGGAGATAGATTTTGATATTGACTTGTTGCCAGGGACTCAACCTATATCCATTCCCCCGTATCACATGGCACCAGCTGAGCTTAGAGAGTTGAAATAACAGTTAAAAGATTTGCTCGACAAAGGCTTTATCAGGCCTAGTACTTCCCAGTGGGGTGCGCCAGTTCTGTTTGTAAGAAAGAAAGATGGCTCACTCGATATGTGTATAGACTACCGGCAGCTGAATAAGGTAACGGTTAAAAATAAATACCCACTCCCTAGAATAGATGATTTGTTTGAACAGTTGCAGGGGGGCAGATGTTTCTCTAAGATAGATCTGAGGTCCGGATACCACCAAGTCCGAGTTCGTGAGAGGGACATTCCAAAGACTACTTTCAGGACCAGATATGGTCACTTTGAATTTCTAGTCATGTCTTTTGGGCTAACGAATGCTCCCATAGTGTTTATGGACCTTATGAACAGCATATTCAGACCGTATTTGGATCTGTTCGTGATAGTATTTATCGATGATATTCTGGTATATTCTCGTTCAGAGACAGATCACCAGAACCATTTACGAACAGTACTCCAGATCCTTAGGGACCGTCAACTGTACGCCAAATTTTCTAAGTGTGAGTTCTGGCTGAACTCAGTTGCCTTTTTGGGGCATATCATGTCGGATGCTGGTATACAGGTGGACACACAGAAAATAGAGGCGGTCAAGACATGGCCCAAACCTACCACTCCGACCGAGGTCCGCAGTTTCCTGGGTTTAGCAGGGTCTTACCGGAGATTTGTTGAAGGATTCTCCACTATAGCAGCACCTCTGACAAAGCTGACACAGAAAGCAGCAAAATTTCAGTGGACGGAGGCATGTGAGCAGAGTTTTCAAGAATTGAAAGATAGATTGACCTCTGCCCCAGTACTAGCATTGCCAGAGGGAACAGATGGGTATGCGGTGTATTGCGACGCTTCAGGCATTGGACTGGGTTGTGTGCTGATGCAGCATGGAAAGGTAATTTCTTATGCTTCCAAACAGCTGAGGAAGCATGAAAAGAACTATCCGACCCATGACCTGGAACTGGCCGCAGTGATCCACGCTCTGAAAATCTGGAGACACTATCTGTATGGCGTTCATGTAGGCATTTTTACAGATCATAAAAGCCTGCAGTACATTTTCACACAGAGGGAGTTAAATCTGCGGCAGTGTCGTTGGTTAGAATTGCTGAAAGATTATGACGTAAATATTCTCTACCACCCAGGGAGAGCTAATGTAGTAGCTAATGCCCTCAGCCGTAAGTCAATGGGGAGTTTAGCGTATTTGCGAACCGAGAAGCGGGAGTTAGCTAAGGAAATTCACTAGCTAGCTGGTTTAGCCGTTCGAGTAGTAGAAACAGAAAATAACAGAGCAGCAATTCAGAACTCTGTTGTGTCATCGTTAGTTACAGAGGTAAAAGAACGACAGTACGAGGACCCTGACTTAGTCTAGCTCAGAGATAGAGTTCAAAAAGGTAAGGAGCCAAATTTCCAAGTGACTGAGGATGAAGTGATGCGTTGTAAAGGCCGTTTATGTGTCCTGAATGTTTCAAGGCTTCGCCAGCAGATCATACATGAGGTACATTACGCTCACTATTCCCTCCATCTAGGAGCAACGAAAATGTACCACGACATCAGAGACATCTACTGGTGGCCAGGTATGAAAGCTGAAATAGCTGAATTTGTATCTAGATGTCCTAACTGCCAGCAGGTGAAAGCAGAACACCAGAAACCGGGCGGTCTGACTGTGACACCTCGCCTTGGGGGGTACGACGGGCACCTGGTGCCTGCTAGACTCTGGGCTGCTAAACGGTCCAGCCTGAGCACATCTGGTGCTTTGGCTGACTCCGGCTCTATTTCAAGAAATGAATCGGCTATATAACGGCTGTAAATACAGCCTCCGGCCGACTGGGCTATAGCCACCTGTACTGTATCATCAGCTAACCAGAATCATCTCATATAGGGAAACCTATGCGGGCCGACAAGGCCACCATGCTGTCTAGTTATCTGCACTTAACAATAGTATACTGAATAACTACGTGACCGGCAAGGTCACCACTACTATCAAACTATTGCCCCACACGGTCAACATAATTAACCAAACACATATATACATGCACGGCCCCACACGACCGACTCCACTACCACAGGGAAACATCAGACTGCAAGCCTCTAGGAAGTGATAATAGAATGATCGGGACAGGGCCCCGACCTACCCGTACTATACAACAAAAGAAAAATGAAAAACACCTCTGAATATCAAGCTCCGGATGACAGGAGCTGATGACTCTGCGATGGCTAGGATCACGAGGGATCGCCTCCTCGTCTATGAGTACCTGCAGGCAAGCAATGCAGTGCCCCCACGGGCGTCAGTACCAAAGGTACCGAGCATGTAAAGCAAACTGAGATATACAACTGAAATGGATAACAACAATAACATGACATATAAGCAGGAAGTAGCTGAATCTATCTGGCTGAGGATAACTGGGGAGAATTTACCTATTCTGTAACCAAACTGGGTGTACCTGACGACGTGTCGTCCTATTATCTATCAGTATCTAGTAGCACATATAGATATACATATAAATACACACAATACCTGACCGACCCCCATAAGTCGGAAGGTGCCAACCAACAGAACAATCTATTTACCTCTACTCGGGTCTAAACCAACCAAAAATAAGTCACTCCACTCATCTAATAACTGTGAGCTCCTCCTACCGGCCCCCTTGGGTATGTAGCTCAGGCCTTGGCCTCTGACAATAAACTGTGTCTGAGTCCTAAGACTCCTGCCTCTAGGCACAAGTGCTCACGGGGTAATCTGCTGCTGAATCTATGACTGAAACTACCCCTGGGTGCAAGAATGCAACAGGGTAATTTTATAAAAATCTGTATCTGTAACTGCCCCCGGCCACAAGCGCACACAGAGTAATCTGCCCCTGTAAATAGGGTAATCTGGCTCTGCTTAGAGCAAACTGAACTGCCCCTGCAAGCAGGGTAATCTGGACCGTATTATCATGGTGGTCGTCCATCATCGTCCTCTAAGCGGACGGCATCGCCCAGCTGGTGGTGGTATCTGAATCTGGTATCGACACAGCTATAACCCAGGGGCGGTGGCGATACTAAAGGGTGCCCACATGCCATAACAAGTCTCAACATGCAAAACACATACACAGCAAGCATGCTCAAATGAAAAATACTAATCATATTCTCTTCTTTTATTTCAAGGTCAGTCCGTATTAAACAACTGATGTTATATTCTATTTTGCACTGTTTCTGATTGTTGGGTTAACTGCTACCTGGCCTTTATCTGCTTTTGGAGCTATATCGGTGTCTGGAGCTATTTCTATATCTGATTACTGATCTGATTATATCTGGATATAACTTAATAACATAGAACATGTCATCTATAACTAGATATAGCTCAATAATATAAAATGTGTCATCTATTACCGGATACAGTCTCAACAAATGTAATACATACTATTTGTAATCTTGCTAATTCATTATACTGCTTTTACAACTTCCATTCTGGGTATTACGTAAGAACATGCTGAGCTATTAGCTGATACCACATTACTATCTAAAATCATCTGACTATCCGTTATTCTGATTATCACATGATATGTAGTGATATACTAGAATACTGGCTGGAAATTATACTAAAATCGTTCCTGTACGCTGGGTATCTATGAATAGCCTTTATTCTATCTATTTTCTAGACTGTACTTCCTGGCTTGCCGAAAGAATAGCTTTGTATACCTGGTTTCTGAGTACCTGACTAATCGATGTGATTTCCGTTAGTACTTCGGTTGTTTCTCCCAACTACATCCATATACATGTCAATTAGAACTAAATACACCAATATTCTGGAAAAAAAAACGTTACTTTCGATATATTTATAGCTTAAACTTTGGCTTATCGAAATACGGTCAAAAACTCGCTATTTCTCGAAAGTCCATAAGGGAGAAATATTCACTTTAAGGCTAGGAGTATATTGACACTAATTTGGAGCAATTCCACTTAACTTAGTTCGGTAGCACGATGATTCGCCGGCCGAATTCGTTCCTCTTCCTCTCTGATTTTCCCTCTGTTTTCGCTTGAAATTATAAGAGTTATATCATTTAAAATCGAAGTGGAGGGCTTATATAGTTGGGCCTGGACAGGGCCAATGTGTCACGGAGCCAACGGGGAGGCTCCACCTCCGTGACACGTTGCCATCGCAGAGGGGCTCTGCCCCGGCTCCTTTCGCGATGGTTCGACAGATTTCTTGTTTGGTCTTTTCCCGGGCCTTTTTCTAGCATGTATGGCCTTCAAATACTCTTAACCAACACGCGAATAGGCCATCCATGTGTTTAAATTTTACGGGGTATAACACTGATGCAGAATATAGCCGTGCCTTTGTGGAAATGGGAAGCGATAAATCTGGATTTTGTAACAGGGTTACCCCGTACCAGACATAGACACGATTCTATTTGGGTAATAGTGGACAGGCTGAAAAAATCAGCTCATTTCTTGCCAGTGAAAGCTACCTTCTTGGACGAGGATTATGCCGAATTATATATCAGAGAAATAGTTACATTACATGGAGTGTCGGTATCTATTATTTCAGACAGAGGAGCACAGTTTACAGCTAGATTTTGGCAGTCGTTCCAGAGAGGCCTGTGGACGCGGATTAACTTAAGTACAGCCTTTCATCCTCAGACAGACGGGCAAGCAGAACGAACTATCCAGACGCTCGAAGATATGCTACGAGCGTGTGTACTAGATTTTAGGGGTAGCTGGGATGAGCATCTGTCGTTGGTTGAATTTATTTATAATAATAGTTATCATTCAGCTATCCAGATGGCGCCCTTTGAAGCATTATACGGGCGGAAATGTAGATCACCCGTCGGCTGGTTTGAAGTGGGGGAGACAGCGCTGATTGGGCCGGATATTATTCGTCGGTCAGAAAAGGTGGTGAAGCTTATCAGGGAACGCTTACTGACAGCTCAGAGCCGCCAGAAGTCTTATGCGGATATACGGCGCAGAAATCTAGAATTTGTAGTGGATGACTGGGTATATTTTAAAGTGTCTCCGATGAAAGGGGTGATGAGATTTGGAAAGAAAGGCAAGCTTAGCCCGAGGTTCATTGGGCCATATCAAATTCGGTGAAGAATAGGCCGAGTTGCATACGAATTGAACTTGCCTCCAGAATTAGCGTCTGTTCACCCAGTATTCCATGTATCTATGTTGAGGAAGTTCGTAGGAGACCCTTCCACAGTTGTTCCAATTCAGGATGTCCAGGTCACAGAAGAGTTAGCATATGAAGAGGTTCCATTAGCCATCTTAGACAGACAGATTCGTAGATTGAGAACTAAAGATATTGCGTCTGTCAAGGTATTGTGGCGTAACAGGAACCGAGAGGAGATGACTTGGGAGGCGGAGGAAGATATGAAGACCAGATACCCTCATTTATTTCAAGCCTAGTCAGGCGACAAGTATATTAGTATTATTATCTTATGCAGTGCCTTATAGTATACATATAGATGAGAAGGTCTATTTTAATCTGTCATTTAAATACTATAGTATTGTGTGGAGTACCTGTATGGGACTTTTCTGTATTTTAGGTTTTTGGGATAGTCCATATTAAAAGAGAAACTCTGCCAAAATTTTTCTAGAAACAAGTTGAGTAAGTTGAGAAGTCCTCTAGATAGAAATTTACATTCGAGGATGAATGTTCTTAAAGGGGGGAGAATGTTACACCCCGTAAAATTCCCAACACATAGATGGCCTATTCGCGTGTTGGTTAAGAGTAATTGAGAGTCATACATGCTAGAAAAAGGCCCGGAAAAATACCGGACGAGAAACTTATTGAACCATCGCAGATGGAGCCGGGCAAGAGCCCCTCCGCGATGGCAACATGTCACGGAGGTGGAGCCTCCGCGTTGGCTCCGTGACACGTTGGCCGTGTCCAGGCCCAACTATATAAGCCCTCCACTTTGGTTTTAAAAGTTATTTTTCATATAATTTCCAGTAAGGTCGAGGGAAAACAGAGGGAGACGAGGTTTCTTGATAATTTCCTTCCGATTACACCGTCAAACGCAGTCCAAACTCAAATTAACTCCAGATACCGAGGTATTAAGCAGTGAGGAGCATTCCTACGGATTTAGTTTCGCGAAATTCGGTCGGCGAATCATTGTGCTACCGAACTAAAGTAAGTGGAATTGCTCCAAATTAGTGTCAATATACTCCTAGCCTTAAAGTGAATATTTCTCTCTTCTGGACTTTCGAGAAATAGCGAGTTTTTGACCGTTTTCCGATAAGACAAAGTTTGGGCTATATATATATCGAAAGTGACGTTTTCTTTTAGAATATTGGTGTATTTAGTTCCAATTGACATATATGTAAATGCAGTTGGGAGAAACAGCTGGAGTACTAATCGAGCTTCGTCCGTTAGCTGAATAAACCGAGGTTAAGGTATGTAAAGCTATTCTTTCGGCAAGCCAGGAAGTACAATCTAGAAAATAATTAGAATAAAGGCTATTAACAGATACCCAGCGTACAGGAACAATTTCAGTACAATTTTCAGCAAGCATGCTAGTATATCATTACGTATCATGTGATAATCAGAATAACGGATAGTCAGATGATTTTAGATAGTAATGTGGTATCAGCTAGTAGCTCAGCATGTTCTTACGTAATATCCAGAATGGAAGTTGTAAAAGCAGTATAATGAATTAGCAAGATTACAGATAGTATGTATTACATTTGTTGAGACTGTATCCGGTAATTGATGGCACATCTTATGTTATTGAGCTATATCCAATTATAGATGGCATGTTCTATGTTATCGCGTTATATCCAGATATAATCAGATCAGTAATCAGATATAGAAATAGCTCCAGATACAGATGTAGCTTCAGATCGCGGATAACAATAATCAGATAAACAGATAAAGGCCAGGTAGCAGTTAGCCCAGCAATCAAAAATAGTGTAAAACAGAATATAGCATCAGTTGTTTAATACGGACTGGCCTTGAAATAAAAGAAGAGAATATGATTAGTATTTTTCATTTGAGCATGCTTGTTGTGTATGTGTTTTGTTTGTTGAGACTTGTTATGGCATGTAGGCACCCTTTAGCATCCCCGCCGCCCCTGGGTTATAGTTGTGTCGATACCAGATTCAGATACCGCCCCCAGCTGGGCGATGCCATCCGCCTAGAGGATGATGATGGCTGACCACCATAATAATACGGTCCAGATTACCCTGTTGCAGGGGCAGTTCAGTTTACTCTGCGCAGAGCCAGATTACCCTGTATATAGGGGAAGACTACTCTGTGTGCGCTTGTGGCCGGGGGCAGTTTCAGATACAGATTTTTATAAAATTACCTTGTTGCGTGTTTACACCCAAGGGCAATTTCAGTCACAGATACAGCAACAGATTACCCCGTTGAGCGCTTGCGCCTGGAGGCAGGAGTTTTCGGACTCAGACACAGTTCATTGTCAGAGACCAAGGCCTGAGCTACGTACCAAAGGGGGCCGGTAGGAGGAGCTCACAGTTATCAGATGAGTGGAGTGACTTATTTTTGATTGGTTTAGACCCGGGTAGGGGGTAAATAGATTGTTCTGTTGGTTGGCACCTTCCGTCTTATGGGGGTCGGTCAGGTATTGTGTGTATTTATATATATATCTATATGTGCTATTAGATACTGATAGACAGTAGGACAACACGTCGTCAGGCACACCCAGTTTAGTTACAGAATAAGTAAACTCTCCCAAGTTATCCTCAGCCAGATAGACTCATCTACTTCCTGCTTATATGTCATGTTATTGTTGTTACCCATTTCAGTTGTATATTTCAGTTTGCTTTACATGCTCAGTACCTGTGGTACTGACGCCCATGGGGGCGCTGCATTGCTTGCCTGCAGGTACACATAGACGAGGAGTCGATCCCTCGTGATCCAGTCAGCAGAGTTGTCAGCTCCTATCCTCCAGAGCTAGACAATCGGAGGTTGCTCCTATTTCCTTTTTGATTACAGTTTGGGTAGGTCGGGGCCCTATCCCGACCATTCTATTATTACTTCCTAGAGGCTTGCAGTCTGATGTTTCCCTGTGGTGGTGGAGCCGGCCGTGTGGGGCCTTGCATGTATATATGTGTTTAGTGTTGATGTTGGCCGCGTGGGGCCTTCTTCTTGTTATAGTTAGTGACCTTGTCGGTCAAAAATGTGAATAGCAGTTGCTTCGGATTATAGTGTCATTGTTCTGGTTAGCTGTTGTGCATTGCAGGTGGCTATAGGCCTAATCGGCCGGGGCAGTGTTTACAGCCGCTATATAGCCGGTTCGTTTCTTGAAATAGAGCCAGAGTCAGCCAAAGCACCAGATGTGCTCAGGCTGGACCGTTTAGCAGCCCAGAGTCTAGCAGGCACCAGGTGCCCGTCATACCCCCCAAGGTGGGGTGTGACAATTGAGCTTCGTCAATAGACGATGTTGAGCTTCATTATAAATGATGTAGAGTATATGCATGTTTTTGGTAGTATGGTCTAGCACCGAGTAGGCTATGGGTCAATCACCCTGTGCCTCAGAACTACGCGTCAACGTAGGTTTATACTATAATATATGATTTGGGACCTCCCTTGTGAGCTTCATTTGCCTGAATGGGTCTTCAGCTTGATATCGACATCATGGTAGTGTCCTTAGCCATGACAAGGTTTTGGATGGCTTTGCCCACTTGAGTGTAATAGTCGGGACCAGGTAAGCTCTATCGTGGTATGTTGGTTAAAAGATGAGTCTCCCATTGTTCCTCATGATTTCAGATATGCATGTTCATTACTTGTGAGAATTATTTAAATGCATGTTCTAAAGTAGGTTTGACTCAATATTCAACTTTTACTTATAAATGTCAGAATTCAACTTTGAGTCAATCGATTCAGTTATGATGTTATGAAGTTATGTTATGTTATGTTATGAAGAGATCATGATTTCATATAGAATGCATGGAAGCCCTACTCTCAGATTCTTATGTTTACAGTTACATTATGCATTGTCTTTAAATGATTTTATTCACTTTAGCGGTTTTACTTATCTTGCATACTCGGTACATTCCACGTACTGACCGAATACTTTCTATGTTGTATCGTTTCATGATACAGGACCCGACTCTTAGCTTCAGCTTCGCTCTTAATCAGATTATCGGAGTATTGCCTTATTGTTGAGTCCTCATCTTCCAAGGACTAGACTATTCATCTTTTCTTTATGTATTTTAGTTTCAGCTTGTTGAGTTAGTTGGGGTCTTATCCCATCAACTCATCATGTTTAGAGGCTATTCAGACATATGTATGTATTCAACTTCGAATTTCATATTCTGATGTTACATTCAAGTTAGACTTCCGCTATGATTGTATTGTTGATTATTCAGTTTCTTGATTAAGTTAGACGTATGCTTATGCCATGAGTCGACTTGGGTCTCTCGGGGCTCCTTGTACCGTGTTATGATCCGAGCCTCCGTTTGGTTGTGACAACCAAGCATAGCACAACCCTAGTTCAAGGCTATTTCATAACCAGCTAATTATTACATTATTTATATCATAATTTCCATGATGAGGTACTAAACTGGCCTGCTCACGAGATTGGGCTCCACTGAAGTGGCATCCCTGTTGACACTGTGGTCTCGATGCAACGATTCTTGGACTGCTGCAGCGATACCACTCGGCAGTACTCCGACCAGTTTTCCTCCAAGAATTCTCACAGATTGTTTCTTTGCAACCTGTCACCCATTATACATAAATTAAATTGATTCACCGCTATAATTACCCTACTTTTTTCATCAATCAATTACAGTTGATTTGATATAGACCCACAACCATAGACACAATGTACATCAAAAATCTTACTAGCCCCGTAGCTTTCTTTCTCCCATCATTTAAGGTCACAAATCAATCCATACAACCATTATATCCCACCCCTCAATGTTTTATTCCCACATTTATAAGCAAGGGTTTATAATTGACCGTTCAAAATTACAATTCGAAAAAGAATGACTATATTTATATACATACATATATCAACAACAATGCCCGAAGATATTTATGCATAAAATCAATTCACTCTTACACACCCCATTATTCATAGACTATTCTTATTGAATCCATAACCTACGGGTTTTCACGTTATGGGAATATCACCATCCCTTCCCTATTTCATTCGTTCCTAAACACTTACCGGTTATACTCATTCAATGCAATTACTCAAATTTCATTTCTACCCATCAAAAGCACATCAATTATACGCACGTATATATTTTGCTAATCAAAGTCTAGCACAGAGGTGAATAAGCCATAGCCTACCTCGGCACCAAACTATCATTGAGACGTTCCCTGTTGCATGCATGCATTGAGTCTTGAGTTCTTGTGAAAAATCATAGCTACGGAGGATGAGTCCCTGCCTCCTAGCTCCTCTTCTTGTTCTAAAAGTCAACTTTCTGTTTTTGGGTGTTTTTATTAAGCCAATTTTGAGAGAATAGGTTTTTAAAAAAATTCTAACTGGGATAGGATTGCAAAATTTTGGTCCGCGTCACCTGTTACAGTGGTTCCGCTTTGGCGAAGAGCAGCCCACCGCGATGGATGTATGCCTGGGCCAACTCAATTGTAACTTAGTCCATTCGAGATCGTACAAAGCTTGATCTTTTAAATCAAGGAACTCCCCTCCCTGGACAGCAAAATTTTGAACTTCCCTTAGCTTAAGTTGTCCGGGTGGTATAACAAGCGTACGAATCATTACATCAAATACCAATTAAAAATTCATTCGTCCCCGAATGGCCCGACTATGCAAGTGAGGTTTTTTAGTTACCCCAAGTTGACCTCGGCACCGATAACGGTTTCATTTTCTTCTTTCTGGCATAGGGGTCTTACAACCTTTGTTTCCCAGTTCTCAGACTGACCCTCAGAAGACCTCTTTATCACCCATTACCCTTAACTTTATTTAGCATACACTAACTAACACTTCAATGAATTAAAGGGTCCTTACTTTCTCCGACTAAAAACCTACATAAAATTACCAACTCATCCTTTTGAACACTTTCAAACAATACACATCTGTACAGTAGGTGATCTTCATGAAATTGCTAATCCAATGACACCCATATTGTTATATCCATTTTCGGCTCGAAACATTGGGTTGGGATAATTTTCCTCATGCTTACGGCCAAATTTGACGATCCTTCTGAATTATGTCTGCCCTATTAAGACAACCCAACCGCATGTCACACTTCTCTAGATCTCACTTCTTTAATGTTACTGCCGAGAAAACATCCTATTTGCTTAATCTCCCTTATTTGCTAGCTTGTGGGGTCTTGACTAGACTGACCATGAGTCTTGAGAGCTTCTCTCTTAGGTCTACAAGGGCTAAAAATGTGGGGAACCCACGACAAGAATTTGAATCATCACTGGTTTTAATCGTCCGCTGCAATGAGTTCCTTTCCCACTATAAAGGTTCCGCCACAGCGAAGAATAGAATCAGTTAAAGGGAAGAAGGAATGGTTTTGAGTTCATTCTCAAAACTTTTTCTTCCTTTTCTAAGCAAATCCTCTCAACTTTTCTGGTGATTCTCTCAATCTAGCAATCCTTAGCCCCATGACTTCCTTACTTCTTTTTATTTAACTTATTCATGTTATCATGCCTTCATGCACTATTTTCGGATGATTATTGAAGTAAAGAGGGTAGATCTCTTTCTTGCATTTTTAGACTATATTTTGAAGTATGCTCTTAGTCCTTACGTGGTTAGGTGTTTCCTATCATTCTCTACGTGTTTATGGTTGATTTCATGTAATTGTTGGTTAAAAATTAGGGGAAGGAGGGGGGGGGTTGGGTGAAGTGGTGGTTCAATTTCCTCAAGCCTTTCAGACTTGAATCCCAGTATTATTAGGGTGAAAAATAGTTGGTAGGGTACGGTTCAGTTTGCTCCTTGCCTGATCTGTAGTTTGTTTAGGGAGAAACAAAGGTTGAATTTTCAACCTCCATCGTTAGGGGTCGAGGTCTATTGGGGACGGTGACATCCGCTGCAATGGAACAATGATCGTTGTAGCGATATCACCACAGCAGTCCACTCCCGCTATTGCGGACTCGCTACAACGGGAATGTGGCGGCTGTAGTGGTTCGCCTGGGCAATGACCACTTTTCAATTCTGTTTTTCTTTTCCTCAACTTATTCTCTCTCCTAGTCATTCTATTCATTCTCTGATGCTTCTTATTATTGCAGGCTCAACAATATGTCTTCCTCCAGTAGCAGCATTCACACCGGTAACTACATTCACTTTGTGAATGATCAATGCAAATTTCGGCATAGTGAGCAGGCGGTGAAGAAGCTACTTCACGAGAGGGGGTTCATTATGCAAGATGTAGAGGAGAAGGAACCATTGTTTTATGCCCTTCTCCAGGATATCGGGTGAGGTCCATTGGTGAAGGAGCCATGTAAGGTCAACGAGGCTTGGGTGAGGGAGTTCAATGCCAACCTCCCCACTATGGCTTGAAGTTGTGATGAATCAGTGGCCAATTTTAGGGGGATACACTTCATCCTAACCCCTGCTGCTATTAATGAGGCCTTGGGTCTACCAGACCCTCTAGAGGGTGAGCTGAAGGCCCGCGATGTGGAAGGGAAAGGGCAGTGGTTGGTGGACACCTTAATGGTGGAGGAGCAGTGGGCCTCGACTAACTGAGAAATTATTAGGACAGGCATCCAGAACACTCATTTTTTTTATGGAGTCCAGCAGGTGGCTTAATCTAATATCTTGAAGGATTCATCTGTCCTCCAACATAACTGAGGTGACCTATCCGCGTGCTTTGGTAGTGGCCTGTGTTTCCCTCTCTCATCACTCTACCCTACACGTGGGTTGGGGTGTATAAGGAGTCCGGGGACCTCATCGTGGGTTGTGACAGGCCCTTTGATCCCTTGAGGGTGAAGGGGGCTCTGGGGAGAGGCCAGAAGAAGAGAAAGACTGCCTCTACTGAGGATGATGGTGGGGCCAGCACTTCTAGATCCATCTGGCCTTTTAAGTGCCTAGAGTCTTCGATGGCTTCCATGAGGGAGTTATTAGGAGGGCTGCCTAGACCTCTTTCCAGCAGTCGACCCTCTAGTACAACATCTTTTGACTAAAGAGAAATACAGGGGGCAATTGCCACCCTAGCTCAGGCCCATGTGGAGCTCCGTGAGGATTTGGTGCGAGAGAGGAAGAGGCGGCATTCTCAGGATAAGATAATCTTTCGGATGTGGAAGGGGATCAAGAAGATCCTGAAGACCTTCTCTCTCAGTTCTAGGACACCCCAGGTGACCATGCGGGACCTTTTCGAGTTCTCTTTCCTCAACAGATTCGAGGAGGGAGCAGATGATGAGGCTGGCAGTGGTAGTGACGCGGCCTCCAGTTAGTTAGGTAGCAGTATCCCCCCTCTCTCTTTTATGATCATGATTTAGGTAGCCCCTGTTTGGGGCTTGTAAGACAATACTATTTCTCTTTTCTTGTTAATGAATATTGGTACTTGTATTACCTATTTTTCTGGTATGAGTGCCCGTTTGGCATCCGAATGACAATGCCCCTTCTTAACCCTTTCATTGTATACTATTGTTGCTTTCTCATATTCGCATTGTTCGACTGATGTTAAACCACATATATGTAATTTGTCACACCCCACCTTGGGGGGTATGAAGGGCACCTGGTGCCTGCTAGACTCTAGACTGCTAAATGGTCCAGCCTGAGCATATATGGTGCTTTGGCTGACTTTGGATCTATTTCAAGAAACAAACCGGCTATATAACGGCTGTAAACACAGCCTCCGGCCCACTGGCCTATAGCCATCTGTACCTGTAATAACAGCTAACCAGAAACATGTCAATATAAGGGAGCCTATGCGGGCCGACAAGGCCACCATGCTGTCTAGTTATCTGCAACTCAATCATGAAGCACTAAAAAGCTACGTGACTGGCAAGGTCACCACTACTGGTAAACTATGGCCCCACACGGCCATCATAAAAGAAAGAAAGAGTACTAACAGCTATACAACTGTACGGCCTCACCCGACCGGCTCATCTGACCACAGGGAGATATATACAGACTGCAAGCCTCTACAAATACTGTAAGAAATTAATAGAAATGATCGGGGCAGGGCCTCGACCTACCCATACTGCACAACAAAAGAAAAGGAGCTACACCTCTGGGGATCAGACTCCGGATGACAGGAGCTGATGAATCACTGGCTGGCTGGAATCACGAGGGATCGGCTCCTCGTCCGTGAGTACCTGTAGGCAAGCAATACAGCGCCCCGCTGGGCATCAGTACCACAGGTACTGAGCATGTAAAGCAAACTGAAGTATGCAACTGAAACGAATAGCAACAATAACATGACATTTAAGCAAGAAGTAGCTGAGTCTATCTAGCTGAGGATAACTGGGGAGAGTTTGTACATTCTGTAACTAATTGAGCGTACCTGAAGACGTGTCGTCCTTCTTTCTATCAGTATCTAATAGCACAGATCAATATACATAATAATACACACAATACCTGACCGACCCCCATAAGCCGGAAGGTGCCAACCAAGCAAGCAATCTATTTACCCCTACCCGGGTCTAAACCAACCAAAAACAAGTCACTCCACTCATCTGATAACTGTGAGCTCCTCCTACCGGCCCGCTTGGGTACGTAGCTCAGGCCTTGGCCTCTGACAATAAACTGTGTCTCAGTCCGAAGACTTCCGCCTCTGGGCGCAGGTGCGCACACAGAGTGGTCTGCCCCTGTAAACAGGGTGTGCTAGTTCTGCGCAGAGTAAACTAAACTACCCCTGCAAGCAGGGTGGTCTGGACCGTATTATCATGGTGGTCGGCCATCATCGTCCTTTAGTCGGACGGCATCACCCAGCTGGTGGTGGCATCTGAATCTGGTATCGACACAGCTATAACCCGGGGGCGGTGGGGATGCTAAAGGGTGCCCACATGCCACAACAAGTCTCAACATACAAGCACATACACAGCAAGCATGCTCAATGAAAGAAATACTAATCATATTCTCTTCTTTTGTTTCGAGGCTAATTTGTATTAAATAACTGATGCTATATGCTGTCTTACACTTTTTCTGGCTGCTGGACTTACTGCTACCTGGCCTTTATCCGTCTATCTAATTATATCTGAATATAACTCAATAACATAGTACATGCCATCTATAACTGAATATAGCTCAATGATATAAAATGTACCATCTACTACTAGATACAATCTCAACAGATGAAATACGTATTGCCTAAATATCTATTATTCTGATTATCGCATGATACGTAATAATATACTAGCATGCTTGCTGGAATTTGTACTAAAATCGTTCCTGTACGCTGGGTATCTGCTAATAGCGTTTATTCTATTTATTTTCTACCCTGTACTTCCTGGCTTGCCGAAAGAATAACTTTACATACCTGGTTTCTGAGTACCCGACTGACCGATGTGATTTCCGTCGGTACTTCTTCTGTTTCTCCCAACTACATTCATATGCACATCAATTAGAACTAAATACATTAATATTCGGGAGAAATTGTCACTTTTGATATATATATTTATCCCAACTTTAACCTTTCAGAAAACTGTCGAAAACTCGTTATTTTTCAGCGGTCCAAAAGGGAGAAATATTCACTTCTCAGTTAGGAACACATAGACATTAATTTAGAGCAATTCTACTTACCTTAGTTCGGTGGCTCGCCGATTCGTCGGCCGTATTTCACGAAACTAAATCCGTAGGAATGCTCTCTGCTGCTAAATACCTCAGTTTCTAGGGTTAATTTGAATTTGGGCAGCGTTTAGCAGCATAATCGGACGAAAATTATTTAATTTCCTTCGTTCTTACTCCTCTCTGCCGTTCACCCTCTGTTTTCTGGAAATTTCTAAAGGTTTAAATGAAATTAAACTGAAGTGGGGCTTATATACTTGAGCCTGAACCTGGGCAACGTGTCACAGAGCCATCGCGGAGGCCTCACCTCCGTGACACGCTGCCATCGCGGAGGGGCTCTGCCTCGGCTCCTCCCGCGATGGTTCAACGGGTTTCTCGTCCGATCTTTTTCCCGGCCTTTCTCTAGCATGTATGGCCTTCTAATATGCTTAACCAACGTGCGAATAAGTCGTCTAGGTGCCGGGAATTCTACGGGGTATAACATTCTCCCCCCCCCCTTAAGAACATTCATCCTCGAATGTACACTGTTATCTAGAGGACTACTTACTTTATTTTCTAGAAAAAGTTCGGCAGAGTTTCCCCTGTAATATGGACTATAACAAAAACCTGAAATGCAAAAAAGTCCAACCCAGGCATTGCACATAATATTCTAGGATCCACTGGATAACTAAATATCACTCTTTATCATTCACAGACATACAACCATAAGGTACTGCATAAATAATAATACGGACATACCTGTCGCCTGACTAGGCCTGAAATAGGTGAGGGTATCTGACTTTCATATCTTCTTCTGCTTCCCACGTCATTTCCTCACGATTCCTGTTACGCCACAATACTTTGTCAAATGCAACATCTTTAGTTCTTAACCTGCGAATCTGTCTGTCTAAGATAGCTACGGGAACCTCTTCATATGCTAACTCTTCTGTGACCTGGACATCTTGAACCGAAACTACTGTAGAAGGGTCCCCTACGAACCTCCTTAACATAGAAACATGGAATACAGGGTGAACAGATGCTAACTCTGGAGGCAAGTTCAACTCGTATGCAACTCAACCTATTCTTCGCCGAATCTGATATGGCCCAATGAATCTTGGGCTAAGCTTGCCTTTCTTTCCAAACCTCATTATCCCTTTCATCGGGGACACTTTCAGATATACCCAGTCATTTACCGAAAATTCTAGATTTCTACGCCGCATATCTGCATAAGACTTCTGGCGGCTCTGAGCAGTCAGTAAACGTTCTCGGATAAGCTTTATCTTTTCCTCGGACTGCCGAACAATGTCTGGGCCAACTAATGCTGATTCTCCTATTTCAAACCAGCCCACCGGCGATCTACATTTTCGCCCGTATAATGCCTCGAAAGGCGCCATCTGAATAGCTGAATGGTAGCTGTTATTATAAGCAAATTCAATCAGCGACAGATGTTCATCCTAGCTACCCCCAAAATCTAGTACGCACACTCGTAGCATATCTTCGAGCGTTTGGATAGTTCGCTCAGCCTGTCCATTTGTCTGAGGGTGGAATGTTGTGCTCAAATTAATCTGCATTCACAGACCCCTCTGGAACGACTGCCAAAATCTAGCTGTGAATTGTGCTTCCCTGTCTGAAATAATAGATACCGGCACTCCATGTAGTCTAACTATTTCTCTGATATATAATTCGGCATAATACTCAGCTGAGAAGGTAGCCTTCACTGGTAGGAAATGAGCTGATTTTGTTAGCCTGTCAACTATTACCCAAATGGAATCATTTCTGCGTCTGGTACGGGGTAACCCTGTTACAAAGTCCATGTTTATCTCTTCCCATTTCCACATAGGCACCGTTATGTCCTGCACCAAACCACCCAGTTTCTGGTGCTCGGCTTTCACCTGCTGACAATTAGAACATCTAGATACAAATTCAGCTATCTCAGCTTTCATACCTGGCCACCAGTAGATGTCTCTGATGTCGTGGTACATTTCCGTTGCCCCTGGATGAAGGGAATAGCGAGCGTAGTGTACCTCGTGCATGATCTGCCCATGAAATCCTGGTACGTTCGGGACACATAGGCGGCCCTTACAACGTAGCACTTCATTTTCAGTCACTTGGAAATCTGACTCCTTACCTTTCTGAACTCTATCTCTGAGCTGGATTATGTCAGGGTCCTCGTACTGTCGTTCCTTTACCTCTATAACTAGTGATGACTTGGCAGAATTCTGAATTACCGCTCCATTATTTTCTGTTTCCATTACTCGAACGGCTAAACCAGCTAACTGATAAATTTCTTTAGCTAGCTCCCACTTCTCAGGTCGCAAATACGCCCAACTTCCCATTGACTTACGGCTCAGGGCATCTGCTACGACATTAGCTTTTCCGGGGTGGTATAGAATATTTACATCATAATCTTTCAACAATTCTAACCAGCGACGCTGCCGTAGATTTAAATCCCTCTGTGTGAAAATGTATTGCAGACTTTTATGATTTGTAAAAATGTCTACATGGACGCCATACAGATAATGCCTCCAAATCTTCAGAGCGTGGATCACTGCGGCCAGTTCCAGGTCATGGGTCGGATAGTTCTTTTCGTGTTTCCTCAGTTGTCTAGAAGCATAGGCAATCACCTTACCATGCTGCATCAACACACAACCCAGTCCCAAACCTGAAGCGTCGCAATACACCGCATACCCATATGTTCCCTCTGGCAATGCTAGTACTGGGGCGGAGGTCAATCTGTCTTTCAACTCTTGAAAACTCTGCTCACATGCCTCCGTCCACTGAAATTTTGCTGCTTTCTGTGTCAGCTTTGTCAGAGGTGCTGCTATAGTGGAGAATCCTTCAACAAATCTCCGGTAATACCCTGCTAAACCCAGGAAACTGCGAACCTCGGTCAGAGTGGTAGGTCTGGGCCATGTCTTGACCGACTCTATTTTCTATGTGTCTACCTATGTACCAGCATCCGACACGATGTGCCCCAAAAAGGCAACTGAGTTCAGCCAGAACTCGCACTTAGAAAACTTGGCGTACAGCTGACGTTCTCTAAGGATCTGGAGTACTGTTCGTAAATGGTTCTGGTGATCTGTCTCTGAATGAGAATATACCAGAATATCATCGATAAATACTATCACGAACAGATCCAAATACAGTCTGAATATGCTGTTCATCAAGTCCATAAACACTGCGGGAGCATTCGTCAGCCCGAAAGACATAACTAGAAATTCAAAGTGACCATACCTGGTCCTGAAAGTAGTCTTTGGAATGTCCCTCTCACGAACCCAGACCTGGTGGTATCCGGACCTCAGATCTATCTTAGAGAAACATTTGGCCCCCTGCAACTGGTCAAACAAATCATCTATTCTCGGGAGCGGGTATTTGTTTTTAACCATTACCTTATTCAGCTGCCGGTAGTCCACACACATACGAAGTGAGCCAACTTTCTTTCTTACAAACAGAACTAGCGCACCCCACGGGGAAGTACTAGGCCTGATAAATCCTTTGTTGAGCAAATCTTTTAACTGCTCTTTCAACTCTCTAAGCTCAGCTGGTGCCATGCGATACGGGGGAATGGATATAGGTTGAGTCCCTGGCAACAAATCAATCGCAAAATCTATCTCTCTTTTGGGAGGGATACCAGGCAACTCATCTGGAAATACGTCAGGGAATTCATTGACTACTGGAACAGACTGAAGAGTCGGAGGTTCCACCCGAATGTCCTGGACTCTAACCAGGTGGTAAATACATCCTTTTGCTATTAATTTTCTTGCCTAAAGGTAGGAAATAAACCTACCTTTCGGCGTAGGTGTACTCCCTTTCCACTCTCGCACTACTTCCCCCGGAAAGTGAAATCGGACCGTCTTGGTCCAGCATTCTAAGTTGGCATAGCATGGCACTAACTAGTCCATACCCATAATGGCATCGAAGTCGACCATCTCAAGTTCTATTAAGTCTACTCTGGTCTGGCGATCAGCAACCTCTACTATACACCCTTGGTAAACTCTTTTGGCTGTAATCGAGTCGCCGACCGGTGTAAGCATTGAAAAGGGCTGCTGAAGCAATTCTGGTTCGATGCCCAACTTTCGGGCCACAAATGGTGTAATATATGACAAGGTAGACCCTGGATCAATCAATACATAAACAGGGTATGAGCAGATAATCAATATACCTGTGACCACGTCGGGAGATGCCTCTGAATCCTGCCTCCCTGGTAATGCATAGGTACGACTGGGGCCTGCACCTGAGCCAGAGGCTCCTGATCTACCTCGGCCCCTATTTGCTGAACCTGAGGGTCTGCGCCCTGTTGAGGCTGCTGGAACTCGTGGCCCTGCTGACGCTCTATCCAGATCATCCTGACTACCCTGTCCCCTGGATGGACAATCTCTCATTAAATGACCTTCCTGTCCGCAGTAATAACACCCTGGGAAGCCTTGCCTGCAGGCTCCAGAATGTAGTCGGTGGCATATAGGACAAGGGGTAGATGCAAATCTACTCTGTTCTACCCTCCGCTGCTGAGGAGAGGCTACTGTCCGTGAACTACTACCAGACTCTGACTGACTCCGGCGAATAAAGCTGCCCCTCTGCTGCTGTACCGGCGGTAAATATCTGGGTGGCCTATCTGAAAACCGTGGTCTCGGCCCCCTAGGAATTTCCCTCTGAATCTCGGTGGGTCTTCTTCTATGGCGCTGCTCTGAAGTCGCCTGTCTGTCACCCCGCTGCCGCTACCTCAGGCCGTCAATTGTCTATGCGAAGGCCTGTACCCTGGCTATGTCCATGTCCTCTCTCAAAGTAGCCGTCATGCACGTCTCTATGTACTCTGGATTCAGGCCCATAATAAAGCGGTGGACTCTGGATGACATGGTGTCCACAAATGCTGGAGCATAGCGGGCTAAGGAGTCGAATTGTAAGGAATATTCACGGACGCTCCTAGCCCCCTTCTCTAAATGTAACAACTGCTCCATCTGGGCCTGTCTGACCTCCCGGGGTAAGTAGTGGTCCAGGAAGGCCTCTGAAAAGCTGGACCAAGTAGGAGGGGCTGCATCTCTTCCCCGAGACCTCTCCCAACTTTCGTACCACAAAACAGCAATATCCCTTAACCGGAACACTGCTAACTCAACTGATTCTGCTGGAGTTATGTGCATGACTCTAAAGATCCTCTGCATCTGGTCCAAAACGTCCTGAGGGTCCTCCGCTGAATCCGATCCAGTAAACTGAGGGGGTCCCAATGCCAAGAATTCTCTAACCCTGGAACTACTTGGCCCACCTAGGGATTCTGCTGCTGTAGGTGGTGCTGGCTGACGCTGAGCAGCTAGCATCTGAGTCAACATAACCACCGCACTACGTAGCTCCTGATCAGATGAAGTGGGTGCAGGAATTGTGGGAGGCGGTGCTGCCTCAAATGGTGTCTGGCGAGGCGGAGACTGCTGGGAGGGCCGAGATGACGCCTCCGTATTGCTCTCAGACCAGGCGGAATCTGGCTGTAACTGAGGCATCCTACTGGTGCCTTCGCCCACTGCTGTATCCAATCTCCTACCTATAGCTGGGTGCCACTGGTCTGCCATAATATCCGTAAGCAAAGAGGGTGGTGAGTTTCAAAAGTCAACTCTATATTGTACCGCTCTATAGCACGATTGAATAAGAAAGAAGAGTGACAATCCTAACATGCCTCGCAGCCTCCTGCCTATAGTATGTGGTGCACAACACATCCATAGACAAGACTCTACTTAGCACAGCTTGCAGACTCCCTGGGATACGACCGGCTCTAATACCAAGTTTGTCACACCCCACCTTGGGGGGTATGACGGGCACCTGGTGCCTGCTAGACTCTAGACTGCTAAATGGTCCAGCCTGAGCACATATGGTGCTTTGGATGGCTTTGGCTCTATTTCAAGAAACAAACCGGCTATATAACGGCTGTAAACACAGCCTCCGGCCCACTGGCCTATAGCCATCTGTACCTGTAATAACAGCTAACCAGAAACATGTCGATATAAGGGAGCCTATGCGGGCCGACAAGGCCACCATGCTGTCTAGTTATCTGCAACTCAATCATGAAGCACTAAAAAGCTACGTGACCGGCAAGGTCACCACTACTGGTAAACTATGGCCCCACACGGCCATCATAAAAGAAAGAAAGAGTACTAACAACTATAAAACTGCACGGCCTCACCCGACCGGCTCATCTGACCACAGGGAGATATATACAGACTGCAAGCCTCTACAAATACTGTAAGAAATTAATAGAAATGATCGGGATAGGGCCCCGACCTACCCATACTGCACAACAAAAGAAAAGGAGCTACACCTCCAGGGATCAGACTCCGGATGACATGAGCTGATGACTCACTGGCTGGCTGAAATCACGAGGGATCGGCTCCTCGTCCGTGAGTACCTGTAGGCAAGCAATACAGCACCCCGCTGGGCGTCAGTACCACAGGTACTGAGCATGTAAAGCAAATTGAAGTATGCAACTGAAACGAATAGCAACAATAACATGACATTTAAGCAAGAAGTAGCTGAGTCTATCTAGCTGAGGATAACTGGGGAGAGTTTGTACATTCTGTAACTAACTGAGCGTACCTGAAGACGTGTCGTCCTTCTGTCTATCAGTATCTAATAGCATAGATCAATATACATAATAATACACACAATACCTGACCGACCCCCATAAGCCAGAAGGTGCCAACCAAGCAAGCAATCTATTTACCCCTACCCGGGTCTAAACCAACCAAAAACAAGTCACTCCACTCATCTGATAACTGTGAGCTCCTCCTACCGGCCCCCTTGGGTACGTAGCTCAGGCCTTGGCCTCTGACAATAAACTGTGTCTGAGTCCGAAGACTTCCGCCTCTGGGCGCAGGTGCGCACACAGAGTGGTCTGCCCCTGTAAACAGGGTGTGCTAGTTCTGCGCAGAGTAAACTGAACTACCCCTGCAAGCAGGGTGGTCTGGACCGTATTATCATGGTGGTCAGCCATCATCGTCCTTTAGTCGGACGGCATCGCCCAGCTGGTGGCGGCATCTGAATCTGGTATCGACACAACTATAACCCGGGGGCGGTGGGGATGCTAAAGGGTTCCCACATGCCACAACAAGTCTCAACATACAAGCGCATACACAGCAAGCATGCTCAAATGAAAAAAATACTAATCATATTCTCTTCTTTTGTTTCGAGGCTAATCTGTATTAAATAACTGATGCTATATGCTGTCTTACACTGTTTCTGGCTGCTGGACTTACTGCTACCTGGCCTTTATCAGTCTATCTAATTATATCTGAATATAATTCAATAACATAGTACATGCCATCTATAACTGAATATAGCTCAATGATATAAAATGTACCATCTACTACTGGATACAATCTCAACAGATGAAATACGTATTGCCTAAATATCTATTATTCTGATTATCGCATGATACGTAATAATATACTAGCATGCTTGCTGGAATTTGTACTAAAATTGTTCCTGTACGCTGGGTATCTGCTAATAGCGTTTATTCTATTTATTTTCTACCCTGTACTTCCTGGCTTGCCGAAAGAATAACTTTACATACCTGGTTTCTAAGTACCCGACTGACCGATGTGATTTCCGTCGGTACTTCTGCTGTTTCTCCCAACTACATTCATATACACATCAATTAGAACTAAATACATTAATATTCGAGAGAAATTGTCACTTTTGATATATATATATTTATCCCAACTTTAACCTTTCGAAAAACGGTCGAAAACTCGTTATTTTTCAGCGGTCCAAAAGGGAGAAATATTCACTTCTCAGCTAAGAACACATAGATATTAATTTAGAGCAATTCTACTTACCTTAGTTCGGTGGCTCGCCGATTCGTCGGCCGTATTTCACGAAACTAAATCCGTAGGAATGCTCTCTACTGCTAAATACCTCAGTATCTGGGGTTAATTTGAATTTGGGCAACATTTAGCAGCGTAATCGGACGAAAATTATTTAATTTCCTTCGTTCTTACTCCTCTCTGCCGTTCACCCTCTGTTTTCTGGAAATTTCTAAAGGTTTAAATGAAATTAAACCGAAGTGGGGCTTATATACTTGAGCCTGAACCTGGGCAACGTGTCACGGAGCCATCGCGGAGGCCTCACCTCCGTGACACGCTGCCATCGCGGAGGGGCTCTGCCTCGGCTCCTCCCGCGATGGTTCGACGGGTTTCTCGTCCGATCTTTTTCCCGGCCTTTCTCTAGCACGTATGGCCTTCTATTATGCTTAACCAACGTGCGAATAAGTCATCTAGGTGCCGGGAATTCTACGGGGTATAACATTATTACTCCCCAAAATAGGGGATTCTTGGATTCTGCCCGGCAGGCGTCTGTAGTAGCAATCTCTATTTCGCTGTAGTGGACCCGCCACAACTGTCCCTCACTTGTGATAGAGCATCCGCTGCAGTGAGTCACCCCTCCCCGCTGTGGAACTTGCTAAGAAGAATACCCCAGTCAATCCAACCCACTAGTTCATCTCATATTATCTATTATTTACGTCGTCAAATACCAGTTAGGCTTACTGAGATACTAATTGAAATCCTCCAAATACCAATCAGACTGAATCCAGGTGATCAACATATTCGGACAGCACGATGGAAAATAAACAAGTGAAACTTCTTAAATGCCTTATAGCTTTCCAAGGATTAGATGTAGACGTCTACACACCAATCTGTAGGAGTCTACTCAACAGTGCTCTTGTACTTTTAAGACCGGTAACCTAGACGTTCTGATACCAACTTGTCACAACCCTGAATGGGTGGGTCAAGTGGGCACCTACATCGACTCTACTCGATAGGAGAACCCCTCTTAGAACACCACATAAAATACCAAAATTTCTCATAAATTTTCACAACTCAATAATATTTTGAAATATCCACTAAATGTTTCCCAACAATCTTGCCCCTCCCAAGATCTAGTCTAGATATGTACAAGAGCTCTAACAGAATACTTGAAAAGGTAAATGACATAGCTTTGTCGGAGGAGAAGAACACGGAAGCTGATGCTTAATACGCCACGTCATTTAAGAAACTTCAAACCTGCCACAACCTACACCAAAAAGGTATAGCAAAGTAGTATCAGTATACCACACGTACCAATAGGCACCATCGGCCAACTGAGATTAGTTCACATAATAGTATATAGAATAACATAAAATTGACTTTAATAAATTAAACCACTACTCCACTTACACAATAATTCATTAAGTTTATTAATTACATTATCATCTCTTATGATTTTTCAAGGTTCATACATTCACCTTACAACTCTAGTCATCAATTAGTCTTTCAATCTGTCTCTTTCTTATCCCACTACAGCGGTGGCTTAGCACGCCATAGCTGTCCACAGTCGTTGTGATTACTCGATGTAGCGTTATCCAGGAAGTCAATAGCTTGGTTTAGCTGATTCAATTCTCTTTATTCTGCTATATAACTTTATAGTACGTCTACCTCATTTACCCTTTTAATATCATTAACCAAGTCCATTTCTATCATTTATTGATCTATTAATTACCTACAAGATTTTCTGACTCTCCTAAGTTAGTACATGATTATCAAAGTTAAACTTGTGGTCTCCCAATAAATCACTACTTTTTTATTAAAACCGTCATGCTACCTTCTTGACCCTCAAAAACCACTTAAATCAGATATGCAATCACAACTACAGATTTAATAACTCAAAATACACAAGGAAACATCAAATAATACCAATGGAGTCAAATCCTCCATGATCAAATACCTATATATACCTATTTCTTTGCATCATAATTATGTCATATTGCATCATACCTATACTGTATCACCATGTATTACATCCCAATTGTGTCTCCCACATCATATCCGAATTATTTTGGAATTTCTTTTATCACACATGTATACCTGTATCTCTTTGTCATTGCAGTCGTATGTATATCAAGTCATACCCACACAATATTTATCTCGCAAATCATACCATCGGTGATATGCCGAGCACATGCCTTCACATCACTGTATCACATGCCAGAGGGTCTTATGCTTGCCTTTTCAATTATGACCTGCAGGATACTCTAGAAATTCATGTACTGTACACCCAACCGTATGAGTCCATTATCATACCTATATGTGTATTCATGTACACCCAGTCGTATGATCATTTAGTCATACATGTCTGTGTACCCACTCATACTGCTTCCTGGATGCTCACCTCGAGCATGAGCCACTCATATCCAAGCTCTCACTCACGGCTTGATCGTACAATTTGTCATCCAAGTTCTCATCTCGACTCCAGGCCTCTTATTCTCAACATGTGATGATTTAACTTCCAATATTGCATGCCACTTCAGTTACTCACTCACGTGTCACAGACTTCACTTATCAATTCAAGAGCCACATATCACAGTTCAATTAACAATAAATCACACACAACAAGAGTTACACAATGCCAAACATAGCACAACCCTAGCTAGAGACTATTTCATAACCAGCTAATTATTACATCATTTATATCAGAATTTACATGATGAGGTACCAAACTGTCCCGCTCGCGAGATTGGGCTCTGTTGTAGTGGTATCACTGCCGCAACTTTGATCTCGCTGCAACGGTTCTTGGACTACTGCAGCGATATTGCTCAGTAGTACTCTGACCAGTTTTCCTCCAAGAATTTTCACGGATTGTTTCTTCGCAATCTCTCACCCATTATACATAAATCACATTGATTCATCGCTATAATTACCCTACGTTTTTCATCAATCAATCACAGTTGATTTGATATAGACCCACAAGCATAGTCACAATGTACAAGGAAAATCTTACTAGCCTCATAGCTCGCTTTCTCCCACTATTCAAGGATTACAAATCAAGCCATACAACCATTTTATCCCACTCCTCAGTATTCAATTTCTGCATTTTATATGCAAGGGTTTATGACTGACCATTCAAAATTATGATTCAGAAAAGAAGGACTACATATATATACACACACACACACATACATACATACATCAACAATAATGCCCAAAGATCTTTACGCATAAAATCAATTCACTCTCACACACCCCATGATTCATAGACTATTCTTATTGAATCCATAACCGACAGATTTTCACACTATGGGAATATCACCACCCCTTTCCCTATTTTTTTCGTCCCTAGACACCGGTTATACATATTCAATGATAATTACTCAAATTTCATCTCTACCCATCAAAAGTACATCAATTATACACACGTATATATTTTACTAATCAAAGTCTAATACGGAGGTAAGTAAGACATAGTCTACCTGGGACCAAGCTAATACCGAGACGTTCCTAGTTACATGCTTGCACCAAGTCCTAAGTTATTGTGGTAAATCATAGCTATGGAGGATGAGTCCTTACCTCCTCTAGCCTCCTATCTCCTCCTCTTCTTGTTCCAAAAAGTCTACTTTTTGGTTGTGGGCATTTTTATTAAGCCCCTTTGAGAGAATAGTTTTTTTTTAAATTCTAACTGAGATAGGATTGCGAAATTCTGGTCCACGTCACCCGCTGTAGCGAGTCCAAGTACCGCTGCAGCGGTTCTACTATGGTGAAGAGCAGTCCACCACGGTGGACGTACGCCTGGGCTCACCCGATTGTAACTTAGTCCATTTGAGACCATACGTCGCTTGATCTTATAATTCAGGGAACTCCCCTCCCTGGATGGTAAAATTTTAAACTTCTCTTAGCTTAAGTTGTCCAGATGCTATAACGATTGGATGGATCGTTACATTTTGTACATTTCATTTTTTGTTGTTTTCTAGTGCAAGTTGATTTCTTTATGCTTTCACGAGACCTTCGTTGCGTTTTCAAAGAGCAATGACCTTAGCCATCGCAATCGCGATCACATAGAAGGAAATCGATTGGGTTCAGTGCTAGGTCGACTTTATGCTTCACGTTCGCGATATGGGTGTCACGAAGAGTCAGGTTTGGTTTAGATGATCGTGTTTGCGGTAGAGCTCCATATTCGCGAAGATCACCTGGTACCTGGACAGATTTAATTCCTAATTCGAACTTAGACTTCTTATTTCCATTTTAGGAGCTAGAAAGCTTGATTTTGGGAGATTTTTGAAGTAATTTCATGGTTTCACCGCAGAGGTAAAAATCTAACTCCATATTAGATATTTTATTTATCGCTTATTTTATGATTTAATCTGCATTTGGATAATGAAAATATGGGAATTCTGCCCTAAACTTTAAAATAGGTACTTCTTTTATTTGAGGTTCGATCGTGCTAGATTTAGCTATTTTTTAGTGCATAATCTTTTTACTAATGGGTAAATCAATTTTTAAGTCAATTTTCATATTTGACCTCGGAGGCTCGGGAATGACTTTTTTGGCTTAATTTTTCAATTAAAATTTTATATAGCAATATGCGTGTCGATAGACTCGTGTACGCATGTTGAGTATGATTTTGATATTGAGAGCATTCTGAGGCCATTCATAAGAGGAAGATAATTTTATAAGAGCTTATGACTCGTTTGTTCGGCTTTCAAGGTAGATTATGACTTACTCTCTTAGATCTTGTTTGAGTGATGATTTATTATATCAAAGAATGACTTGGTTTTTGAAATCTAGGTTGGAATTTGGATGATAGACATTATATGACTTGAATTGCTTGTTAATTGTGGCATCACTCGAATTTTCGTATACACTATATGTTGATGATTTATCCATCTAAAGGAATCGTGTTGAAAGCAATCTGTATAATTTAGAAAGATATTGGCCTAAGTACACTATGTTGAAAGCAATTTACTTATTTGAGAAAGATACTACTCTAAGATCGTGTTGAAAACAATTGCTTAATTAAGAAAAATATTGGTCTAAGGACACTAGTGATAGAGATATACATATTATTATTGCATTTGAGTATCCTTTATTACATGCATACATATTTATTTTTCATAAATTATGGATATGGTACTTGATTTTGATTGAAAACCCTAAGGAGAATAGTTCCAGTTACTTGTTTTCATACTTGAATTGCGAAAGAAAAATAGTTCCGGTGAGTCTTAAATCATATTGTGTACAGAGAGAAATGGTTCAGGTGATGCCCGAGGAGAAATAGTTTTGAGCAGATATGGACCTCGTGAGTCTCTTATGAATTCCAAGTCATAATATGCCATTATGGAATAGGTGTATACCGGTAGGATCATTGGCCATACTATATTTCATACTTGTCATGGTATAGTTATCTAACTCTTGCTCGATCAACCTATGATGCCTACAGAGTACACGTATTATCGTACTCACACTACACTTAATGCGATCCTAGCAGTAGCAGGCCTTCTTATTCAGTTTGTTCAAGGAAGTGTCCTTACATGAGCTTTGATGAACTACCTGACGTCCGGAGCAAATCCTAGATTCTTCTATTTTATTTATCTGTATTTGCTATTTCAGACAATCTTGTAAATTTTGAAATGAATGTATTCAATTTCAAATATTTTTGTACAAATGCACTAGATTTTGGGTGCATTTGTTATTTTCACATTTCTGTTCTATCTATGAAATTTTTGAATTTTGAGACTGACATCGTTATAATTGTTTACTTTCTCATATTATTAGATTCTTATTTGGGTGGATGGTCGGATTGCCTACTGATGGTCTAGGTAGGTGTCATCATGACCTTTAAATTTTGGATCGTAACATCATTCTATTCTTCAACCAACCACCTCATAAAATCCAATACTAATACTATTGACAAGTCCTTAGCATCCCTATTAGAGTTTTTTATAGATTCAATAATATTCAAAGTTAATGTGCACTACCTTTTCACTATTTCACGTATCTGATACCATTTATGATACCTAATATTGAACAAGTATCCCCTTAACTTCTTATCTATTTAGTCCGCCGTTCCTATGAGTTCGTTAAAATCTTGAAGGATGTTGCCTTAGACATTCTAAAGAATAATTTCCTTAGTTGCTCTTGATTTCTGCAGAATAACCACTGCAGTACCATTTTATTTACTATCATGTTTATCGATGCAAAGCACATCTTCTATTTCATTAAAAACATCCTTGAACCGCTCAAAGAACCATGTCCAAGATGCATCATTTTCAGAATCAATTATAATGTGTAGGTGGTAGTATACTACCTACTTACATACATATATTATATAGTTAGATTTAATTATTATTTTTTTAAAAAATACTAACCTCCTGCATCGAGTGTACTGGCTATCAGCATAGTCCCTCTATAAGTTGATTTAAGAAAGGTATCATCAACGACCATTATAGACCTGCAATATTCTCGTTCTCTAATACAAGCATCAAATTCTACAAAGGCATACAAGATATGTTCTAACTTACAACTGATCGTGAAAACGTCTTCTCCAAAATGTATAAGTAGCTTAAGATCTTATTGTATAAATCAATAGGTCTCCCTGCAATATGTTGAGTGCCTTTTTCTTTGCTCTTCAACCTTGCATGTAGGTCAAGGTTACACCATGTTGTTTTTTGATGTCCTTAAATATATCTTTTAGGGCGTATACTATTTTTGGATTTACATACTTATCCATTATAATAAGGCCAACGACCTTAGAAGTTGCTTGATATCGTGAATAAACCCTATCCTTCAACGAGCATGTATACTCATCATAAAAAAATTTAATCTTGAAAAGTTCCGACTTAATAGACTTGACAACTTCAAATACCATAAACAATTGTCCCTGAGGCGTACAAGATAATAGCTATTGTTGAGCAAGAAGATAATATCGGAACCACAATATATATATATGTGTGTGTGTGTGTGTGTGTGTGTGTGTGTAGTTTATATATATTATACAGTGTTCAAACACTTAATTAAATAAAAATTGATAACATTTTATATAGTTAAATACATGTCTCACACATACTTTATTCAATATTTATATAATAAAAAGTAATCTTTTTTCGTACCTAGTTGCACTAGACGTATTCACCAGAAATTGAAATTGCTTTACAAATGCATAGTTTTTTTATAACTTGGAAAAGTGTTTTCTCATTCTTATAAAATTATTTTTCTGCAAATAATAAATACTGAGGGTCGCTTATTATTTTACTTCTTTCACATTTCAAGACCTCAACATTTTTACTTGGAGCTATGTTAATCAGTTAACTCGTATTTTCTGTGAATGAAGATTGAATGTCTCAATCCTTCTATATTGAATGCGAACTGCTTTCGCCAGTGTGATGGAATTTGATTGCCTTCGTAATTCTATCCTTTAGTGTGATACATAAAAGATACTTACTGAAGAAATCTTATTTTTCCATTTTTATTTCAAATAGACCTGGACATTATATTGTTGTATATGATCATTGGTGCGTAACTATCACTAACAATGTATTTAATTTTCAAACTTGTAATGTGATATCTATTTTAAAATTGCACAATAATTAAGAAATCAAACCACTATAATTTGAGAATGAATCGTAGAGGATTCCTACAATATCAAATCTACATATTTATATGTTATACCTATTTATCAATACATATATTATAAAACTTTCATACATGTTTCCTTTTTTCCAGCATTCTATCATAAACATATATACTATACATACAATTTTTATATAATATACATATCACTTTTATACATAACTCTTTTTTGAATCAAATCATATTTTTTTATATCAAATTGTGTGCATAATGTAACTAAAATTTACTTAGATTTATTAAATCCATAATGGATTCAATCAAGTCAAGTGAGATAAGCAAACTTGACACAATTCACATATTTCTATTTCTATTATATAGAAGAGTGAAGTCAAGGACAAATAAGGGAAAAAAAAGTAATTTCATCCAATAATATCCTTTAATAAAAAATTAAATCTAGAAGTATTTATTTTCTCTCTCTCTTACTTGAACTAGACTCCTTCAACTACTAGACCATTCGACCAATGACATTTTCCAATTCTTACTCTATTTTAGGATAAAATTATAATTCTATGATCATGGATTAAAATTCAATTCTAAAAAAAATAATTTCTTTCTCGAGAGCCACAAAATATTTGTTCCATGTGTCGATGAGCACTGCATTCCATACAAACCATTTCTTTTTTTTAATGAATCAATTTTTTTTTCATTTGTTTAAGGATAATAATAGGATAAAAATCTTTTATACTTCTTAATTTTATTTTTAAAATTAAATATTTTTCTCAAATTTTAATAATAGATATTTTTTCTTTTATCCTATATATGTAGCGTTTATTTTATTCTTGATAATTTAAATCTTTTATTTATATAATACAACAACAATATACCAAGTTTAATACCATAAATGTCCATCTATGAAGATATATTAATTAAATATTAAAATTTAACTTTCTCTTATATTCTCTATATATTTTATATTGATAAACGAGTTTTGGTGATCATTAATGAAATATTTTTTAAATTATAATTTTAAAATTTATTTATATATAAATAGATAATTCTTTAGGAATTTGTTGAAGATATATCTCTACTTTTAATAATTATTTTTATTAACTGTATTCAAATATATTTATAAAGATATCACTCTTAGTTAATTTTACATATATAAATAGATATTAGAATTTTAATTATTATTATTATTATTAATAAAACTAATTATTCTTCTCATGTATTTTATTATAAAATGTCATTAATTTATATACTATATTAAATATTTTTAGTTTATTTTTTATTTTCAAAAATAATATTTATTTTATCTAAAAGTTTGTTACTTAGATTAAAAAGAATTTAAAATATCACGATTCTAAGGAGATTAAAAAAATGAGATAAGTTTATAATGTAAGAATAAAATAGACATTTAAAGATCAATTTGAATAAAAGAGGAGTATATCTATTGCTTAAAATTGAAGAGAAGTTGATTTTTAAAATAAAGTTGGAATATAATTAACTTTCACCCTATAATAATATTATATACATTAAGGTAAGCATTTTAATATTCTAAACTAAAACTTCAGTATTTTAAAAGGTAATTTAAGAAGTAAAATTTGCTAAACCTCAGTATATCTGATTCTTTTTTGATATAATTAGTTGATATTCGATATACAAAATTTAATTCAAGTGATGAAATTTGTTCCTATTATACTAGGAGGACATAACTTATAAGTTTAATTGATATGTGTCACGACCCGAATATAGGCCCGGCCGAGACATGGAACCAGAACCACGAATAGCTCCAAGTTGACCCATAGCATGAACATGATAGCTAAAGCACATACTTTAAGCGAAAGCTGATAGATGATAACAGAAAACATGGATAAGCAAAAGTCTGAATACATATCAACCATATAGAATCAACACTAACAAAGCTGAAATTCTACATATTGTCTGATAAGCCTATAACATTTCTGATGAGCTGATGGGACAACATCTCCAACTAGTTCGCTAAAACCTGAAACTGAAAATAACATAACATCAACACTAAACTGAAGATCCTTGAAAGATGAGGATCACCAAAGATGGGAAATTGGGCTAAACTGCAGGAGAACTGACTAGTGATGGAGCTAAGTCTGATCGTCTAATATTGTATCATGAAATGATATAACATAGAGTATGCGGTCAGTAATTGAAATGTATTGAGCATGCAAGGTAAATAAAACATGCTGAGTAAGTATAAATTGAAATTTTGCATATAAACATAAATCATAAGAGTAAAGTTGCATGCTGAAATCTCAATCTGAAACATGTTTAATAACAAGATAAATATCATATCTGAATAGAATGACCCAAAGCTAAAGATAGAAATCATATGACTTGTCATATCTAAATTGTAAATACAAACTTACAAACTGAGTATTGCGTCAAACCTGTTGTAAAATATAATATCATAAATCATGAACATGAATAACTAAAATCATGAGGAACAACGGAAGATTCATCACAACCGACACCATCACGATAGAGCTTACATGATGCCTCAACTATTACACTCAAATGGGCAGAGTCGTGCAAGCCTTGTCAGGTCTAAGGCCCCTACCATGATATCGATATCAAGTTGAAGGCCTCTATGGGGCAGGGGAAGCTCACAAGGGAGGTCCCAATGTATATATATAAACTTATGTTGGAGCGTAGTTCTGAGACCCGGGGTTTACCTGAACCCCTGCCCTACTTGGTACTAGACACTACTCCCAAAAATATGTAAGGTGCTCACCATTATTTTTCAACGAAGCTGAAAACATACCATAAGCTGAAAGTAGGAGTATAGACTTCAAAACCATATGGCAAGCTGATTTTTATAGAATTGAGCTGAATCGTGAAAGCATGATTAACCTGTGTGGGTGTGCCTAAATTCTTAAAAAATCATGCATACTTGAAATAGACTTCATAAGTCAAAATCATGGATCACACATAGGTAATTTATAAACATTGATTCATGCTAGATATCTCATCATGCTTGAAAACATAAATCATAAACTTGACTTTTAATAAAACTTGCATAATAGGGCATAATTTCTAATAACTTGAAATCAGAAATTTATAATCAAAATAGGTATAAAATCTGCCCACAAATCTTAAAACATACTTTAAAACATAAATAGAATTAACCCATAAATAAATCATAGAAAATTTCATTAAATTGGGTTAAAACCCCCCTAAGATCATGAACTTGATTTAGAACTTGAATTCATGAAATTGAGAAGAACTTTGAGCATGAGAGTGAAAAAAACTCTCATTCATAGCCCTACATACCTATGTAAACTGAATCTACACTTGTTTTTGGAAGCCCAAAGAGGTTTGGAGAAGAAATTGGAGGATTTAAGCTTGATTTTCCATAGAAAACCTCTAAACTTGCATGCATGGGGGTTGAATAAATTAGAATAGGTTAAACTCCAATAATACATTTCTTTCAGGGCTTAAAACGATGTAGTTTAGGGCTTAGAAGTTTAGAAATTACGAAAATACCTTTACTAATTTCACAGAAATTTAAACACTACCAGGAGTAACGACTTACACCACGAGTCATACCTCAATACCACGACTCGTGGTTACCATCCATTGTCACCACTATTTTTCCCAAATTTCTGAAGTTTTCCACGGATCATACCATGACTCATACCTCAAAGGAAGAGTCATTGGATCCACCCGTAGTCATTGCTTTCAAAATCCTCAGTCCCTTCCCATAAGTGCAGGCCACGACTCATTGTTCCCTATAACGAGTCATACCATGACTTGTTACTTTCAAACCTGATACACAGAAACCTGCAACGACCACTGACCATGAGTCATACCACCAACCTATGACTCGTGGTTTGCTCTTGTGGCTTACTAATCCATCTCCTCCATCCCTTTAATGAGTCATACAATGACCCATGTTTTCGCACAACGGGTCGTACAATGACTCATACCATATAACCACGGCAACTCAGTCCTCAAACAATGGTTCATCCTACGACTTGCTAGTCCTTTCCATGAGTCATCCTGAGGCCTTTTTTTCAACCTTTTCTGCTGATCACGTTTTAAATCTCGAGTCTAATCCTAGAAACTTTTGGGGTATTATAATATCTCACCCTTGGGAACATTCATCCTCGAATGTGGGGTAAACATACTGAAAGACTGGGGAAAGGAACGGCAATCCCAAATATTGAACATCTGAAGCTGAAACGGATGGAGTGATTGAATCCGGACTGATACACCTAACTGAACTGAATTCATGAATCATACATGCACGCTAAAACATAAAAGCAACTGAGAGACATGAAATTGACATGAAACTAAATAGAGTATTAAATAAGAAACTAAGACCTCATGCTGGAATGAAGTTGGAAGGAAATAATTGCGGGTATTAGCCATCATATCTCCTTCGGCTTCCCATATAGCTCCCTCAACGAGCTAATTCCTCCACAAGACTTTTACTGCGGCTACTTTCTTGTTCCTCAATTTTCAAACATGATGATGAAGGATCTCAATGGGTACCTCCACATAGGTAAGGGTATCCATCACACTTGTGTTCCCCACCGGAACAACTAAAGTTGGGTCACCAATGCACTTCTTCAACAATGATACATGGAAAACTGGATGCACTGACGCTAACTCCGCTGGTAGTTCCAACTCATAGGCCACCTCGCCAACATATCTCACAATCCTGTATGGGTCAACATATTAGGGACTAAGCTTCCTTTTTTTTCCGAACCTCATCACTCCTTTCATGGGAGACACCTTTAAGAACACCCAATCATCAACTTTAAACTCAAGTTCTCTCTGCCTAACATCCGCATACGACTTCTAGCGACTATGAGTTATTTTCGGCCTTTCCCTAATAAGATGAACTTTCTTCATAGCCTCATGAACTAAATCTGACCCTATCAATGTAGCTTCACTTTCTTTGAACCAACCAATAGGCCTCCGCCCATAGAGAGCCTTAAATGGAGCCTTCTGAATGCTAAAGCGGTATCTGTTATTATAAGCGAACTCAATAAGGGGTAAATAATCATCCCAACTACCATTGAAGTCAATCACACAAGCTCTCAACATATTCTATAGAGTCTAAATGGTCCACTCAACCTGACCATCTATCTGCAGGTGAAAAGTTGTTCTAAGTTTGACCTTAGTTCCAAGTCCCTTCTGGAACGATCTCCAAAACTGCAAGGTAAACTGAGTACCTCTATCCGAAATGATGGAAAAAGGAATCCTATGCAAATCTGAAGGTATAATCTAGCATAGTCCTCAGCTGAATCGGTAGTTTTGACTGATAAGAAATGAGTTGCTTTGGTCAACCTGTCTACCACTACCCATATAGAGTCATACTATCGGCGAGTGTGAGGTAATCCTACGATAAACTCCACATCGATTTCTCCCACTTTTAAGTGGGGATATTGATGTCTTGTAGCACACCTCCAGGTCTTTGATGCTCAACTTTCACCTATTAACAATTCGGACACTTAGCCACAAACTCTGTTATGTACCTCTTTATACCATTCCCCTAATAGACTTCCTATAGGTCACAGTACATCCTGGTGGCACCTGAATGGATTAAATACCGAGAGTCATTAGCCTCGCCCAACACTCTCTCTCTCAAGTCATCAATACCCAAAACACATAAACGACCTTGATATCGAAGTACACCATCTCTCCCTTAGGAGGAAACCTCCACCTTCTAATTTTGAAATGCTTCCTTCAATTTCCTTAAGATAGGATCCTCATCTTGTCTAGCCTTGACTTCAGTCACCAAAGAAGATTCGGACCCATTCTGAATATTGACACCACCATTTTTCAAGTCCACGAGGTGAACCCCTAACCGTGCAAGCCAACACATATCCTTTACCAACTCCTTCCTCCCATCCTCAACGTGGGACTCACTATCCATAATCAATCTAATAAGGGCATCGACCACTATATTGTCCTTGCCCGGATGATAGACGATGCTTATGTCATAGTCCTTGAAAAGCTCTAGCCATCTCCTTTGTCATAAATTCAGGTCTATTCTACGTGAACACATATTGAAGGCCCTTGTGATCCATGAACATATTCACCTATACCCCATACAAGTAGTGCCTCCCGATCTTTGAGAGGACACCACAGCTGCCATCTCTAGATCATGCGTCGGGTAATTTCTTCTCATGAGTCTTAAGTTGTTTAGAGGCTTACGCAATGACCCTACGATGTCGCACCAATACGCAATTGAGACCAACCCTAGAGACATCACCGTATACAATAAAACCATTCGGGCTCCTCGGCAACCCATAATTACCCACTAAGAATCTTAGTTCCTCTTAAACAAGAAGATCGTATAAGTTCGAGCTCTAATCAAGAGTCACCACTCACACCATGCTCGGTCTGCTTGTACATTACCACCTCATTTGAGTCTATCACTTATGGTCATCCCATGTCTCCTTGTAGTTAAAGTTTTTCAAGAGTTCCTCTATCTTTCTGGCTTGGCTACTAATTGCGCTTCGCGAACCTCTACATACCTGGCACCTCTAATCGAAATAGAGAGTTATCCTAAATGTACATGTTGTATCCATCATTTCCATCATGGAGAGATGTACATGGGGCTTAGAGTAAGTAAATCGTAAGCATGACTCATTCAAGAAATCTATTGAGCACATGTCTAATATAAACGATCTTATGAGCCGCTAAGGCAAATCTTAAGGACTGAGTTCATAGAGGTGAGCATGCTGAGAGACATAGGTTTATATACAGAATGAGGGTCATGAAATGAAGCTGATTTTATTGAGTCATGGAGTAAGATCAGGATCGCTGTCTGAAGTGGTTACCTATCATTCCGGGCACCTAAATATAAGCATGAGTAAAGCGTAACATCGACTGATATATAAGGGAGAACATTTGAACATGAACGAATTGACACACCATAGATACTATTTTTGGAACTTCCTTACTAGAATTAACTCAAGATTTGACTCGGCCTCTCGACTTAGCATCTCCCCGTTAGCTTAAAGTCGTCATTTTATGGCCTTTGGATATTTTCTTAAGTCTAGGTTGATATCACTAGCTCTTGACTTTTCCATTCACCCCTAAAGTTACCACCAAAGGCTTTATACTCATAACCATTTCCTAACCTCTGCGGGATGAATCTCATATTAAAATGCAAAAAGGGGCCTTACAGCTTATACTGGGACTCCTGGGCCTAGCAACATGCAAGGGTCAATATGAAAAGATCATAACATACTTGAAAATATATCTGGAGCTGGCCTCCACCTGCACTAGATAACCCGCCCTGTTGAGATGGACAAGCTGCCGGAGTCGCTGATCCGATGGCTAGAGCACTGGCTCTATCCTTGCCCTGACTAGCCGATGGGAAATCCCTTCACATGTGTCCAGGCTTACCACACCCGAAACAACCATCTCTGCCAACAAAACACTCTCCCGGGTGTTTTTTACTGCATTTCAAGCATGCTGGCTGACTAGACAGGGCTGCTAGAGGGGTGGCTGCGACATATCTTTTTTAGCCACTCTGCTTGGCCGACGGGCAGTCTCTGAGTTTATGATCGGGCTGGCCACACCAAAAGCAATCATCTGAAACTATCAAGTACTTCCCTAGGTGGTTCATCCCAACTCTTCTGCACGCTGGATATGTAATCTCCCTTACCCTAGATTTGTTCCCCCAAGTCGAAGCCAAAGATCTCTACTGAAGTTGAGGGTGATTTCTACCACCTGACCCTTGCTGGGAAAACTCAAAGTTCTCCATCCTGGCCCTTTTGTTTCCATTTCCTCTCCCTTTGAACTCCCTATTCTCTTTCAAACCAAGAAACTTAGGCGGGCTCTTTCCCCTGAAGTCTGGAACCTTAGTAGCTGTCGTCTCTCTGTTGGAGTCCGCAGATGTGATGGCCTGCTGATTAAGTTGAGTGTTTATGGATCGTACCAACACTTTAAAGGCAGTTCCAAGCTCCGCATCCGTAACCTATCTGAATAGGGAGCCCATTGGAGTTGGTGGGACTAGCTGACCTCTATTGGTTCTTCGGAGAGACATGCTTATGCAAATGCTTATAGCATGAATTAGGAGAGTAGAAGAGTTGAGCTTCAAAGCACGAGGTAGAATCATGAAAGAAAGGAACTTTCCTAAAATCTTTTGTAGTCTCTTAGTTATAAGTGTGGCGCGCTTCACATCCATGAAAAAGACTCTACTTAACGCGGCTTTCAAACACCCTAGGACACTTCAAAACCTAATGCTCTGATACCAAGTTTGTCACGATCCGAACATAGGTCCGAACTGAGACACGAAACCTAGAACCACGAATAAATCCAAGTCAATCCATGGCATGAACATGATAGCTAAAGCAAATACTTCAAGCGAAAGCTGATAATTGAAACCATAGATAAGCGGAAGTTTGAATACATATCAACCATACAAAATCAACACTGACAAAGCTGAAATTCTACATATTATCTGATAAGGCTCTAATATCTCTGATGAGCTGATGGGACAACATCCCCAACTAGATCGGTAAAACCTGAAACTAAGAATAACATAACATCAACTCTAAACTAAAGGTCCTCGAAAGATGAGGACTCACCAACGATGGGAAACTGCGCTAAACTGCAGGAGAACTGGCTAGCGACAAAACTGAGTCTGATTGTCTAATCCTGTATCATGAACGATACAACATAGAGTATGCGGTCAGTACTTGTAACATATTGAGTATGTAAGGTAAATAAAACATGTTGATTAAGTATAAACTGAAGTCATGCATATAAACATAAATCATAAGATCATGAGAGTAAAGTTGTATGCTGAAATCTGAATTTGAAACATGTTTAATAATAATCTAAATATCAATATGAATAGAATGGCTCAAAGCTGAAGATAGAAATCATATGACTTGTTATAACTGAATTGTAAGAACCAACTTATAAACTGAAAATTGGGTCAAACCTTCTGTAAAACATAATATAATAAATCATGAACATGAATAACTAAAATCATGAGGAACAATGGGAGACTCGTCACAACCGACACCATTACGATAGAGCTTATGTGATGCCCCAACTATTACACTCAAATGGGCAGAGCCGTCCAAAGCCTTGTCAGGGCTAAGAGCGTACCATGATATCGATATCAAGTTGAAGGCCCTATGGGGCAGGGGAAGCTCACAAGTGAGGTACCAATGTATATATATAAACTCACGTTGGAGCATAGTTCTGAGACCCGGGGTTTACTTGAACCTTTGGCCTACTCGGTACTAGATACTACTCCCAAAAACATGCAAGGTGCTCACCATTATTTTTCAGCAAAGCTGAAAATATACTATAAGCTGAAAGTAGGTGTATAGACTCTAAAACGATATGGTAAGCTGATTTTTATAGAACTAGGCTGAATCATAAAAACATGTTTAACCTGTGTGGGCGTACACAAAATCTTAAAAGCATGCATACTTGAAATAGACTTCATAAGTCAAAATCATGGATTCACACATGGATAATTTATAAATATTGATTCATACTAGATATCTCATCATGCTTGAAAACATAAATCATAAACTTAACTTTATAAAATTTGCATAATAGTGAATAATTTCTAATAACTTGAAATCAGGAATATAAAATCAAACTAGGTATAAATTCTTCCCATAATCTAAAAATATACTTTGAAACATAAAGGGAATTGACCCATAAATAAATTATAGAGAATTTTATAAAACTGGGTTAAAACCCCATAAGATTATCAACTTGATTTAGAACTTGAGTTCATGGAATTGAGAGGAATTTTGAGTATGAGAGTGAAAAGAACTCTCATTCATAGCCCTACATGCCTAGATAAATGAATCTGCACTTGTCTTTAGAAGCCCAAGAGGTTTGGAGAAGAAATTGGAGGATTTAAGCTTGGTCTTCCATAGAAAACCTCTAAACTAGCATGCATGGGGGTTGAATGAATTAGCATAAGTTAAACTCCCTTAATACACTTCTTTCAGGTCTTAAAATGATATAGTTTAGGGTTTAGGAGCTTAGCAATTACGAACACCATCACTAATTTCACAAAAATTTAAACACTGCTGGGAGTAATGACTCACACCATGAGTTGTACCTCAATACCACGACTCGAGGTTACAGATGAGTTGGAAATTTACCAACTCATTAGGATCCTAACCATGAGTTATTTCTTAGTTTTCGAGTCATGTATGTGGATTCTATTCCATTTCTCTTGAACTTTTTGTAGGTACCGAATGTGAGCAAAGAAAGCATGAAATCGAGCAAAACACATGAAATTTGAGAAGAAATTTGATGAGTTAGCATATGAAGGAGAGGAATCAAAGATAAGGGAAGATTTGAACTCAAAAAGAGGTGCAAGGACGTGCTTTGAATCGGCTAAACGTGGATCTAGAAGGGCGAAACGCTGAAGCTACAGCCCAGACCGGCTAAAAAACTGCCCTTCATGGAATGGCACCGGCTAAACGCCCCTGAACTGCCATTTCACCCCTGCCAAGTCACTGTTTTCAACCGGCCGCAGTTTGGCTCTCCATGAATTGCCACCGGCGAAACACCGGTTCCTCACCGGAGAGGCCGTCTAATGAAGGGTAAAAGGGTCCAAAAAGGAATCCAAAACATCTAGAATCTTCAAGGCCAATTGGAAAAAGTGGTACACAAGAAAGTACAAATATATAATCTCCATTGTACACCAAACATATGGGAATTCCATTCATTCATCAATTTTATCAATTAGATTTCATCTTCTTCATAGCATTTTGAGTAGAATCTTTTCTCCATAGCTTGTAGAGTTAGGTAGTACTTTTCTTCTTGTTTTTATTTAACCCATTTTGGGGGAATTCCACTATTGTTATTGTGAAGCAAATTTGTGAAGCTAATGCAATGAATGTGGGGGAATCCTCTTGGTATCTTCTCTCTATCTTTAAATATGTTTTACTAATTTGCTAGTTAGAAGTATATTCATGGTAGGTTTGTTAATTTAATTGGGATTTTATAAATTGCTCTTGGATTCTTATTGAATTATAGATGGGTATTGCTAGATTCATCTTCATATTGTTCAATTAAGTGTAAATCTATTAGATTCTCTTCAATCTATTAATGAAGATCCATTGATTATAATATGAGTCTATTTATTCTTGCTTGATTATTGCTTGAGATAGAATAATTAAGTATTGGAAGAGAATATAGTAGTGGGCATGGATAAGAGATTGTGAAATTAGGCTAGAAATAACTGAAATTGCTTTCTCATTCCTTATTGGCAAATAATAGCTAGGAATAGTGCAGTTGCTAATCCAAATCAAATCAGGTTGAGCTAAGTTGTGGCTAGAGTTTTGATAAAACTCTAGCAAGAGGTAGTCAATAGGCTGAGAAGTTGAGATTACCCACTTCCCGAGATTATTTACACTTGTTGAACTTGTGAGAGAATCTAAGGCTAGTCAATTCCCGATTTAATTGTGATCCCATCTATGGAATACCCCTAGCCTCTCACTTGTGATTGCTTCAATTAAAATTTCCCCTATTATTCTTAGTTTAGAATTATATAGTTATTTTCTCTTTTAATCTCTCCCCAATTTTACTCTTCAAATGTTGAAACAATTATGCTCTCTAATTTGAATTAGTTCATAACTCTTGAATTATCGACTCAATTCTCTGTGGGATTCGACCCCGAAATCCGTTGGGAATATTTATTTTGATACAACGACGGTTTAATCTCGTTCGTAAAAGAGGAGTGTAGTTTGGACGTTATCAAAAATGACGTCGTTGTCGGAGAATTGAGTTGTGATAAGGCATTAGTTATTTATTGATTTTGAACTAGTTTTGCATTTTTGTTTTACGTCTTGTTATGCTTTTATTTTTGATTTTGTTTTTGTTGTTTGTAGTTGAATGATAGCATCATGGAATGAAAGGAGATTTGTTGGTGGCAACTCTTATTATGATGACCCATGTCCTTATTGTGGAGGACCGCACTATTGGCAAGATTGCAAATATGCCCCTAGAAGGGAGATGAGTGCACCTTCTCCTTCCTATGTTGGATATAGATTCACATTATGTGGTAGTCATGGGAGACATTGGGGTGGATTCCCAAATAGGGTCACTTCTCGTTATTGTGACTATGAAAGAAGTTGTGCTCCTAAGTTTGAAGGGAATGAAACCATGGCAAGAGAGGGTAACAGAAATACATGTGGGCACATAGAAGCCATGCTCCAAGCCTTTTTGGAGAGGGGGTATAATGCGGAAAAGAACTTCAACCCATCCATGCCCATGGAATCATCCACTCCTCAAGAAGAGAGCGGTAAATCTCTAAAAGAAAAAGAGAAGGAGACATTGAGGAGAATAACAAGAAGAAGTGAATATTGTGGCATAGTTCAACTTGACTCATGGGAGAAAGCTCAAAATAATGATGAAGAAGGAGTCAAGGTAAGTGTTGAAGAAGTTATAGAGGTGTGCCACTCAACCAACATTGTAAAAATGCAAGATGCTGAGGTTGAAGAAGTGACACTAGTCTCCAATAGACATCCAACAAATCACGCTCAAGGACTCTAGTGCACTTGAAGAGGAGGATGTCAAGCAAGAAACATGCTTGAAAGGGGAGCAACTTAGACCGCCCTCTTATAATTTTTCAAAATTGAACTTTGTTGACAAAATGGAGACTGAGGAGACCAAGTTAATGGAGGAAGTTGAGGAGGAAGATCAAGGTGGTTTCATCTTAGAGTATGTCATGCCAACAAGGCCAAAGCACCTCCTGCTTTTAAGGAACAAGAAACACAAGATGAAATATCCATTACTTGGTCCTTTGATGCTTACACCACCACCCTTCAAGCGGAGTAGAAGAATGGACAAGAAACTAAGAGTGTGATTCAAATGCTCAAAGTGGAGAGAAAAGTGGTGAAATTTGAAGTTGTCTAGCCACGATGTTAACTAAGTCGCTTCTTGGGAGGCAACTCAAGTACTTTTAGATTTTGTTTTTCTTTTTCTTTTTTTATTTTATTTTACTTTATGTTTGTGTTGTCTTTGATTTTATAGGGTTGGAACAGATGTGGACATGGAAAATAGTGAGAGAAGAAAGAGAAAAAGGATAAGCATAGAAAATGCATATAAAATGGATGCCTCCACCGTATTAGGGAGTTCTGTCACCCATTCATTCTTCATTTTGTTCTAACTTAGGCATCGAGGACAATGCATTGTTTTTGTTAGGGGTGAAGTCTGAGTAGTCCACTTGTTAAGTAATGTACGATATGTCCCTATGATTGATTGGATGACGTCATTCTTAAGGGAAAATCTTCATTACTTGTTAGTAGCATCGCTTTTTAGATAGTAATATTTGAATAAACTCCAAGAGTTTTCTTTATACTACGGTTCTTTCTGAAGGAGCGATTTCTTTGTCTTTTCTTTTTATTGTCAAACCGGGTTGGCATTTTGCGATGATAGATTGAGAAGCGACTTTCTTAAGGAAAAATGTCAAGTTTAGAGTCTTTTGTGCACGTGTTTGATGAGGTACCACCAACAATTCTTGTTTGGCATTATGCATGAATTTTGAAAAGAAAAGAGGGGTATCTAAATGTGAAAATGAGCACACTCTTATCTTGAATTATATATTCTTTGTTTGGCTTATTGATTCATAACTAGCTCGTTAAAAGTCATCCTCTTAATGTGACAAAGGAAGTGTGTGAACTCCTTGGATTGTGATGCCTTGTGTGGTGAGGTTTTAGCTTAATTCTTGTGTATGCAAGATTGTCTAGAACTTTCTCTAAGTGTGATTCAAGGCAAAATGATAGATGTGGCTGCACATAGAACATGATCTTAGGCCCTCTTTTGTTAGTCACTTCACCCAAATGACCTCCTTGAACATTAATCTTTGATAGCAAACGTTTGAGCCATGGAACCGTTCTTTGAAAATCACATTACAAGCCTAATAACCACTCTTAATCCTTCTCTTTGGCAACCATCCTCCCTAATTACTAGTGATAAAATAACAAAAAGATGGGGCTTGAAGCCCATGAAATGGGAGCGATAAGGAAATGAATGTGAGATAAGGCAAAAGCCTAAATTTGGGGGTTTGCAAGAGAAGGCGGAAAATGAGAGCTTCAAGGTGAGGTAGCACCAAAATCATGATGAAATGTATGAATCGATGGGTTGAAAGAGCTCGAATCATCAAAAGAGGAAGAATAGTAAAAGGTGTTATCTCTTGTATATATAAGGCTAAATGTGAAATTCACTGGAGTTATAAGGGTGGCTTGTGATACACAAATGATGAAGATTATGAATAAGGAGAAATAAGGTGGAGTGATCTCAATAGGATGATGGGTGTTACTAGTGTTTGTAAAGGCATTAGAGAGGCTTTAGTCACCAAAATCTAAACAATTAACCTACCCTCACCCCTATCCTTCGTTATGACCCACAAGTCCTAATTGATTTTGAGTATAGCAACGCTACATTAGTGGTGATATACATGACGGGAAGCCTATGGGTCAATTTGTATGCACTTGAATTTCTTTGTGAGAGTGAGTGTGTTTGTCTTATCTTATAATCCCATTATGTGAAATGCTAAAAAAATGTGAATGTGGGATTCTCTCTTCTTGTGAGGGGCATCACTTCCTTGGAGTATATGTTTAAAATTGTTTTCAAAGAGAGGTATGATTAAGGAAAGAGGATAGCGAACTTTAAGGCAAGCTTTGAATGTGAAATGTCAATGACTTGAGATGCTCTTTGAACTTGTTTTGAGGAACTATGCCCTTTGTTTGAATGAAATGAATGCATGCAAGATAAGTTTAATGATTGTGGTTACCTATTGAAGCCTGTGCAACATGGTTTGAGTCTTTTGTTGGTGTATAATGTTTGAGGTGGTCTTGCGGATTGATGATTTTGTGTACAATTACCATAGTGACCTAAGCTTTAGCAATGTCCTCTTATGCAAGAATATATTGATTGGCCCTTGGTGCAAAAACTCATGTATAGCATGTTGTTCATTTGCTAAACTCTAAGGAATTGCTTTACTTGAGGACAAACAATGGTTCAAGTTTGGGGGTTTGATGAGTTGAAAATTTACCAACTCATTAGGCTCCTAACCATGAGTTTTTGCTTAGCTTTCGAGTCATTTATGTGGACATTATTCCATTTCTATTGAATTCTTTATAGGTACCACACGTGAGTAAAGAAAGCATGAAATTGAGAAAAACACATGAAATTTGAGAAGAAATTTGATGAGTTAGCATATGAGGGAGAGGAACCAAAGATAAGGGAAGATTTGAGCTCAAAAAGAGGTGCACGGGCGTATTTTGAATCGGCTAAATGCGGATCTAAAAGAGCAAAACGCGGGCGAAATACCAAAGCTACTGCCTAGACCCGCTAAACGACCGGCCCTTCGCGGAATGGCACCGGCTAAACACTCCTGAACTACCGTTTCACCCCTGCCAAGCCACTGTTTTCAACCGGCCATAGTTTGGCTCTCCACGAATTGCCACCGGCGAAACGTCGATTACTCGCCGGAGAGGCCGTCTAATGAAGGATAAAGGGTACAAAAAGGTCTCCAATGCATCTAGAATCTTCAAGGGCATTTGGGAAAAGTTGTACACAAGAAAGTACAGATATATAACCTCCATTGTACACCAACTAAAGGGGAATTTCATTCATTCATCAATTTTATCAATTAGATTTCATCTTCTTCATAGAATTTTGAGTAGAATCTTTTCTCCATAGATTTGTAGAGTTAGTTAATACTTTTCTTCTTCTTTTTTCTTTAACCCATTTTGGGGGAATACCACTACTTTTTTAAGAGCTTGTGAAGCAAATTTATGAAGCTAATGTAATGAATGTGAGGGGAATCCTCTTAGTATCTTTTCTCTATCTTTAAATATGTTTTACTAATTTGCTAGTTAGAAGTATATTCATGGTGGGTTTGTAATTTGAATGGGGTTTTTATAAATTGCTCTTAGATTCTTATAGAATTATAGATGGGTATTGCTAGATTCATCTTCATATTGTTCAATTAAATGTAAATCTATTAGATTCTCTTCAATCTATTAATGAAGATCTGTTGATTATGATATAGGTCTAACTATTCTTGCTTGATTATTGCTTGAGAGAGAATAATTAAGTATTGAAAGAGAATATAGTAGTGGGCATGGATAAGATATTGTGAAATTAGACTAGAAATAGTTGAAATTGTTTTCTCATTCCTTATTGGAAACTAATAGCTAGGAATAGTGCAGTTGTTAATCCACATCAAATCGAGTTGAGCTAAGTTGTGGCTAGAGTTTTGATAAAACTCTAGCAAGAGGTAGTCAATAGGCTGAGAAGCTGAGATTACCCACTTTCCAAAATTATTTACACTTGAGGAACTTGTGAGAGAATCTAAGGCTAGTCAATTTCCGATTTAATTGTGATCCCATCTATAGAATGCCCCTAGCCACTCACTTGTGATTGCTTCAATTGGAATTTCCCCCAATTAGTCTTAATTTAGAATTAGATATTTATTTTCTCTTTTAATTTCCCCCTAATTTTACTCTTCAAATATTGACAAATTATGCGCTCTAATTTGAATTAGTTCATAACTCTTGAATTATCGACTCAATTCTCTATGGGATTCGACCCCGACATCCGTCGAAAATATTTGTTTTGATACAACGATCGTTTACGCTCTTTCATAAAAGAGGAGTGTAGTTTAGACGTTATCAAAAATGGCGTCGTTGCCGGGGAATTGAGTTGTGATAAGCCATTAGTTATTCATTGATTCGAACTAGTTTTGCATCTTTGTTTTACATCTTGTTTTGCTTTTATTTTTATTTTTGTTTTTATTATTTGTAGTTGAATGATGGCATCATGGAATGAAATGAGGTTTGTTGGTGGTAACCCTTATTATGATGACTCATGTCCTTGTTGTGGAGGACCACACTATTGGCAAGACTGCAAATATGCCCCTAGAAGGGAGATGAGTGCACCTTCTCCTTTCTATGTTGGGTATAGATGCACATTATGTGGTAGTCATGGAAGACATTGGGATGGATGCCCAAATGGGGTCACTTCTCGTTATAGCGGGCTATGAAAGAAGTTGTGCTCCTAAGTTTGAAGGGAATGAAACCATGGCAAGAGAGGGCAGGAGAAATACATGTAGGCAAATAAAAGCCATGCTCCAAACTTTTTTGGAGCGGGAGTTTAATGTGAAAAAGAGCGTCAACCCCTGCATGCTCATGGAATCATCCACTCCTCAAGAAGAGAGCGAGAAATCTCTAAAAAAAGAAAGTGGAGGAGACATTGAGGATAATAACAAGAAGAAGTGAATAATGGGACATAGTTCAACTTGATTCATGGGAGGAAGCTCAAAATGATGATGAAGAAGGAGTCAAGGTAAGTGTTGAAGAAGTTATAGAGGTGTGTCACCCAACCAACATTGTAAAAATCCAAGATGCCGAGGTTGAAGAAGTGACACTAGAGTCTCCAAATGACATCCAACAAATCACACTCAAGAACTCTAGTGCACTTGGAGAGGAGGATGTCAAGCAAGAAGTATGCTTGAAAGGGGAGCGACTTAGACCGACCTCTTATCATTTTTTAACATTGAACTTGGTTGAAAAAATGGAGACTAAGGAGACCAAGTAAATGGAGGAAGTTGAGGAGGAATATCAAGGTGGCTCCATCTTAGAGTATGTCATGCCAACAAGGCCAAAGCACCTCTCGCCTTTAAGGGCCAAGAAACACAAGACGTAATATCCATTACTTGGCCCCTTGATGCATACACCACCACCCCTCAAGCGGAGTAGAAGAATGGACAAGAAACTAGGAGTGCGATTCAAATGCTCAAAATGGAGAGAAAAGTGGTGAAAGTTGAAGTCGTCGAGCCACGACGTTAACTAAGCCGCTTCTTGGGAGAAAACCCAAGTGCTTTTATATTTTGTTTTTATTTTTATTTTTTATTTTGTTTTACTTTACTTTTGCGTTGTATTTCATTTTATAGGGTTGGAACATATGTGGAATATGGAAAACAGTGAGAGAAGAAAGAGGAAAAGGAGAAGCATGGAAAATGCAAATAAAAAGGATGCCTCCACCATATCAGGGAGTTCTCTCACTCATTCATTCCTCATTTTGTTATACCTTAGGCATCGAGGACAATGCATTGTTTTTGTTAGGGGTGAAGTCTGAGTAGCCCACTTGTTAAGTAATGTGCGATATGGCCCTATGATAGATTGGGTGACGACATTCTTAAGGGAAAATTGTCATTACTTGTTAGTAGCATCGCCTTTTTAGATAGTAATATTTGAATAAACTCCAAGGGTTTTCTTTATACTATGGTTCTTTCCCAAGGAGCGATTTCTTTGTCTTTTCTTTTTATTGTCGAACCGGATTGGCATTTTTCGATGATAGATTGAGAAGCGAAATTCTTAAGGGAAAATGTCAAGTCTAGAGTCTTGTAGAGTCTTTTGTGCATGGTTTGATGAGGTACCACAAATAATTCTTATTTGGCATTGTGCATGAATTTTGAAAAGAAAAGAGGGGTATCTAAATGTGAAAATGAGCACATTCTTATCATGAATTATATATTCTTTGCTTGGCTTATTAATTCATAAATAGCTCGTTAAAAGTCATCCTCTTAATGTGACAAAGGAAGTGTGTGAACTCCTTGGATTGTGATGCTTTGTGTGGTGAAGTTTTTAGCTTTATTCTTGGGTATGCATGATTGTCTAGAACTTGCCCTAAGTGTGATTGTGTCTGCACTAGAACATGATCATAGGCTCTCTTTTGTTAGTCACTCACCCAAAATGACCTCCTTGAACATTAATCTTTGATAGCCAACATTTGAGCCTTCGTCCCGTTCTTTGAAAACCACATTACAAACCTAATAACCATTTTTAATCCTTCTCTTTGGTACCCATCCTCCCTAATTGCTACTGATAAAATAACGAAAAGATGGGGCTTGAAGCCCATGAAATGGGAGCGATAAGGAAATGAATGTGAGATGGGGCAAAAGCCTAAGTTTGGAGATTTGCAAGAGAAGGATAAAAACGAGAGCTTCAAGATAAGGTAGCATCAAAATCGTGATAAAATGAATAAATCGATGGGTTGAAAGACCTCGAATCGTCAAAAGAGGAAGAATAGTAAAAGGTGTTATCTCTTGTATATATAAGGCTAAATGTGAAATTCACCAGCGTTATAAGGGTGGCTTGTGATACACAAATGATGAAGATTATGAATAAGGAGAAATGAGATGGAGTAATCTCAATAAGATGATGGGTGTTACCAGTGTTTATAAAGGCATTAAGGAGGCTTTAGTCACCAAAAGCTAAACAATTATCCTACCCTCACCCCTAGCCTTCATTATGACCCACAAGTCCTAATTGATTTTGAGTGTAGCAACACTACATTAGTGGCGATATACATGAAGAGCAAGCCTATGGGTCAATTTGTATGCACTTGAATTTCTTTGTGAGAGTAAACGTATTTATCTTATCTTATAATCCCATTGTGTGAAATGCTAAAAAAATTGTGTATGTGGGATTTTCTCTTCTTGTGAGGGGCATCACTTCCTTGGATTACATGCTTAAAATTATTTTCAAAGAGAGGTATGATTAAGGCAAGAGGGTAGTGAACTTTAAGGCAAGCTTTGAATGTGAAATGTCAATGACTTGAGATGCTCTTTGAACTTGTTTTGAGGAACTATGCCCCTTGTTTGAATGAAATGAATGCATGCAAGATATGTTTAATGATTGTGGTTACCTATTGAAGCTTGTGCAACATGGTTTGAGTCTTTTATTGGTGTATAATGTTTGAGGTGGTCTTGCGGATTGATGATTTTGTGTACAACTACCATAGTGACCTAAGTTTTAGCAATTTCCTCTTGTGCAAGAACATCTTGATTGGCCCTTGATGCAAAAACTCATGTATAGCTATTGTTCATTTGCTCAACTGTAAGGAATTGCATTACTTGAGGACAAGCAATGGTTCAAGTTTGGGGGTTTGATGAGTTGGAAATTTACCAACTCATTAGGCTCCCATGAGTTTTTGCTTAGTTTTCGAGTCATTTATGTGGATTTTATGCCCTTTGTCTTGAATTCTTTGTAGGTACCGCACGTGAGTAAAGAAAGCATGAAATCGAGCAAAACATATGAAATTTGAGAAAAAAATTAATGATTTAGCATATGAGGGAGAGGAACCAAAGATAAGGGACGATTTGAGCTCAAAAAGAGGTGCAAGCATGTGCTTTGAATAGGCTAAATGCGGATCTAGAAGGACGAAGCGCAGGCAAAACGCCGAAGCAACTGCCCAGACCGACTAAACAACCGGCCCTTCGTGGAATGACACCTTCTAAATGCCCCTAAACCGTCGGTTCTCCCCTGCCAGGCCACTGTTTTCAACCGGACATAGTTTGGCTCTCCATGAATTGCCACCGGCGAAACGTTGGTTCCTCGCCGGAGAGGCCATCTGATGATGGGTAAAAGGGTCCAAAATGGTCTCCAAATCATTTAGAATCTTCAAGGGCATTTGGGAAAAGTTGTACACAAGAAAGTACAGATATATAACCTCCATTGTACACCAACCAAAGGGGAATTCCATTCATTCATTAATTTTATCAATTAGATTTCATCTTCTTCATAGAATTTTGAATAGAATCTTTTCTCCATAGATTTGTAGAGTCGGGTATTACTTTTCTTATTCTTTTTCTTTAACCCATTTTGAGGGAATTCCACCATTGTTGTAAGAGCTTGCGAAGCAAACTTGTGAAGCTAATGCAATGAATGTGAGGGGAATCCTCTTGGTATCTTCTCTCTATCTTTAAATATGCTTTACTAATTTGCTAGTTAGAAGTATATTCATGGTAGGTTTGTTAATTTGATTGGGGTTTTATAAATTGCTCTTGGATTCTTATTGAATTATAGATGGGTATTGCTAGATTCATCTTCATATTGTTCAATTAAGTGTAAATCTATTAGATTCTCTTCAATCTATTAATGAAGATCCATTGATTATAATATGAGTCTATTTATTCTTGCTTGATTATTGCTTGAGATAGAATAATTAAGTATTGGAAGAGAATATAGTAGTGGGCATGGATAAGAGATTGTGAAATTAGGCTAGAAATAACTGAAATTGCTTTCTCATTCCTTATTGGCAATTAATAGTTAGGAATAGTGTAGTTGCTAATCCAAATCAAATCAGGTTGAGCTAAGTTGTGGCTAGAGTTTTGATAAAACTCTAGCAAGAGGTAGTCAATAGGCTGAGAAGTTGAGATTACCCACTTCCCGAGATTATTTACACTTGTTGAACTTGTGAGAGAATCTAAGGCTAGTCAATTCCCGATTTAATTGTGATCCCATCTATGGAATACCCCTAGCCTCTCACTTGTGATTGCTTCAATTAAAATTTCCCCTATTATTCTTAGTTTAGAATTATATAGTTATTTTCTCTTTTAATCTCTCCCCAATTTTACTCTTCAAATGTTGAACAATTATGCGCTCTAGTTTGAATTAGTTCATAATTCTTGAATTATCGATTCAATTCTTTGTGGAATTCGACCCCGACATCCGTCGGGAATATTTTTTTTGATACAACGACCGTTTACGCTCTTTCATAAAAGAAGAGTGTAATTTGGACGTTATCAGTTACCATCAGTTGTCACCACTATCTCGCCTTGACTTCTAAAGTTTTCCACGGATCAGACCACGACTCATACCATCAAACGATGAATCGTTGGATCCACCCATGGTCATCGCTTCCAAAATCCTCAATCCCTTCCCACGAGTGCAGGCCACGACTCGTAGTTCCCCACAACGAGCCATACCATGACTCATTCCTTCCAAACCTAATACACTAGAGACCTGCTACGACAACTGACCACGAGTCGTACCACCAACCTATGACTCATGGTTTTCTCTCATGGCTCACCAATCCAACTCCTCCATCCTTCTAATGAGTCGTACAACGACCCGTGGTTTCCCACAACAGGTCATGCAACGACTCATACCATCTAACCAGGACAGCTTAGTGATTTTTTTTTAATTAAATTTTTCTTGATTTATTTCATTATTGTAAATGTATTTATCAATCAATTTGTTTGTTGATTCAAGAAAGAGGTGTGTATTAATTCTGGGAATATCCTCAAACAACGGTTCATCCTACGACTCGTTAGTCCCTCCCACGACTCGTACCACGAGTCGTCTTGAGGCATTTTTTTTAACTCTTTTTGCTGATCACATTTTTAATCTCGAGTATATCTTAGAAACTTTCGGAGTATTACAATATGTGAATCTGATTAATATAATATATACTTTTTCTTCTATAAAAATGTCCATCAATCAGTAAATTCTCTTAAACATTATAGTGAAGAGAAAACATATAGTATATATCTCTTGTCTCTTTAAAATATTTAAATTTATTTACGTGTACTTATAAACTAGAGAAGACTGTATATATTTTGACTCAACAAAATATAAGAGGTATATGTGTAAATGATCATATTAAGTTATAATTTATATCATGCTAATATTTTTTTTTTGTTTCTTTATTAAGGGTACCATATTGTCTTATTAGCTAAGTAAACCTCTTTTAAAACTATTATTTTTACTGTATTAAAATATTGTCGTGATTTTATTATACCCAATACATGAACTAAAGCAGTCATAATATTTTCTTTTTCCAATTTCTATCATGTTGTAAAGAATTAAAAAAAAATCACTTATAATTTCGTCTCAGAATTTATTTAATGCATGCGACATTTACAGTTTTAATCTATTCTCTAAAATATTAAAATACAAAATGCGAATAACATATTATTTAGATTAATTATTCAATTCAATATTTTGAATTTGACTCTAATTAGTTGAAATAAGCATTCAAATATTTTTTTCAACTTCTATTATGTTGTAAAGAATTATATGATTCACTTATTAGTTTCATCTTAAAATTTATTTAATGCATATGACACTTGTAATTTTAATCTATTCTCTAAAATATTCAAATACAAATGTGGATAGCATATTATTTAAATTAATTGTTCAATTCAATATTTGAATATGGTGCTAATTAGATTTGGAATAAGCATTAAAATATGTAAATCTTTTAATGTTAATTGAGCAATTTAAATAAATTATAAGTTATTTTTTAGTTTGATAAATTAAAAAATAATTTATTATGAAGTATAAATAAAAAAAATCTTACTTTTGCTATTTGCGTGTTTAGATAAAAAGAATAAAAATTAATTAACTTTTTAAGAAAAATAATAATACTATATTAAACTTGTAATGTTGGATCCATAAAATTGCCTTTTTCTCATCTAGTGTGTGTGTGTATATATATATATTGTATATATAAAATATGTATATAATTTTTTGGGTCGTTCGCACGAATGCCCTTATTTTAAATCGGTATTTAATTTTTACCCCTTAAATTTTTAGTCTTTAATCTGTGCCTTTTGGTACTTTAGGTGATAAAAAAATGGTCAAAACTGCCCTTTACATTAAAAAAAATCGCAAGGCATAAATAAAATTTGCAAGACATAAGTTTTTGCTTAAAGTTATGCCTTAAAGGCACAAATTATGCCTTATGCCTGTAGGCATAATTTAAGTAACATGACTTATGTCTGATAGGCATAAATTTATATTATTGAACGTGTGCTTACTTCTACTCATAAACACAAGTTCAATAACATGGAATTAAGTCTACCAGGCATAAATTCATTACGGAACTTGTGTCTATAGGTAAAAGTTCATGGAATTAAACTTCTGCCTGCTAAACTTATGCCTTGAGCAGAAGTTCAATAGCATGAAGTTATGTCTTCTAGAGCTAACTTATGTCTTGCGAAACTTTTTTTTTTTTGACTTGTGATTTTTTTTTTCTTTGAAATTCTTTTAAAAAATATTAGAGGTGTTTTTGTCCCTTTTTATCACTTAAAACATTAAAATGATAAAAATTAAAGACCATCAATTTGAGAGACAAAAACTAAAGATCACCCCAAAATAGGGGCAATTGGCGCAAAAACTTATGATGTTTTTGTACAACTTTTCCTTGAACTAAATCATATGCTTTATACAATTGTATACATAATATACCTAGAATTTATAAATATTTACCAGTTAAGTCCTATTTTTACATTATATCAAAATTGAATGAAAGAAATTATTCACTGCATTTATATACGTTTGACAATTTTAGCGTGAATTTGCGTGTGTAGTAAATCAATGTGTAATTACATTTCACTGCATTTATATACGTTTGGCAATTTTTTTTATTATGTTTTGAAAACTAAAAACTCCTATTATATTTTATAAATATGGTACATATTAATCGTATATATACGTTTTCCCTCCATATTTATATGGACGACGAAAATAAAACAAATAAACAGTTTACTGATGTTGTAACCAAATACTGCATCGCTTATGTTTAATATAATTTTATATAAGTATTATACGTGAAACAAACAAGCCATTAAGGTTGTCTGTTGTCACCGGTTTTTTTTATTTGACGGGATAAGATTTACATAATTTTTTAAAAATAATTAATAAAAATTATAATTTAACTAATAAAATCTTATTAATTGATAGATACTTTTTAAAAATATAAAATAATTTTATATATATATATATTCTAAAATAATTTAAGTACTAAAAGTAGAGTTAAAAAATATAATTATTTTTAAAATTTTAAAATATAATAACTATTTTAAAATAATTATGTTTATTTTATTTAACAAATAAAAAGAAACGAAGGAAGTATAAAAAGTTAAAAAGAAAAATAAGGGCATTGTTCAAAGTTCAACCCCCTACCCCCAACCGAACGCCTTGTTGGCCATCAAAGAGAGGAGCTTACAACGACTTTGAGACAAAACCCATTAAAACACACGAGAAAAAGACTATTTGGTGAGAGAAGGCAAACCCATTAACCTGACTAAATGCGCACACAGTATTGACTGACTACTTTAGAGAGAGAGAGAGAAGAAAAAGCCACTAAAAAAAAAAACCCTTTTCTCTTTTCTCTCTCTAAAACCCCCCCTCTCAAACTCCTTTGATCAAAACCATTCCATACTGCTCTAGTTCTCTCTCTCTCTCTCTCTCTCTGTTTGTAGATTACATATGCGTATAGCCGTACGTACATATATTGTATAGGTGTTTATAGTTAATTTAGAGGACAAATGGAGATGTATAGTGAGACCCAGGCAATGGACGCTGCTCCGGTGGCGGAATGGACTTCTTCCGGCGCCGAAACTGGGCTCGAAGGCGAGTACTCTCTTACCTGCATTTGAATTTCATGTGAATTTCACCCGAATTTCGGACCACTTCGTCTAATGTGGACTGTATCTGACTCATATATATTTATTTATTTATTCTTATATTGGGGTAATGCAGAGCCTATGTGGCAGTTGTCGGTCGGCACTGGCCCAGAATCCTATCCTGAACGGCCCAACGAGGCCGATTGTATTTATTACTTGAGGACCGGCGTCTGTGGCTATGGCGCTCGTTGTCGGTTCAATCATCCTCGCAACCGGAGTTTGGTAATTTCTCTTATAATTCTAGGGTTCATTTATGTTTATTATGCTGATCACTTGATTTACTTTGTTACTGTCCAATTTAGGTTGATCTTCTAAATTATCATTTTTCTTATATCTTCATTTCTGATTTTGACATTAGTGATGTCTATTGTTAATCCTTGAAAATTGTAGTCTGAAAGAAGACAGATCTTTGGTTTTTTGTACATTTTGCACTTCTAATCTTTAAAGAAGTCAGCACGAAAGATTTGAAATTTCATGAATGTAAATTAATGACAGGTTATGGGAGCAGCAACAAGAGTTACTGGAGGAGAATACCCTGAGAGAGCTGGTCAATCTGTTTGCCAGGTAGTTCCATTAAATGTGGTAGCAATCAGTTTGGGATTCGGTGTTCATTTAATAATCAAGGTCAAGAGAAAAAATGTGTTTTCTGGATTTGACTCTCTTTGGTACAATAACTTTGTTTACTTTTTTTGCTGATCCTGTACTAATTTAGCTTCCATTTTTGTTAACCAAGATTTGTCCTTTTCCATCTTATCAGATTTCTAATATGCTGAATGACAGCTTATGTTGTCCTAGCATCTAAGTAGCTTATCAAAAAAAGATATGCTAAAAGCATCTAGTATGCTACTTATGATGTTGATCGTGCTGAGATTTCCCATCTTATCTTTCAAATGCTCTATGGAAGAATCTAATTTGCTAGATATGTTCTGTCAGAATATTCATCATTTTGCTGTATCTAGTAAATGTTTTACCTTAGAAGTATTTACTAGTGAATTATCTTTCAATTGTCCATCTTCCAATCTATTGGCTTATATTTATATCATTTTCTTCCAATTATGATTGATCATTGTTGTATAATGTTGGTGCATGAGATGCATTTAATAGAGAAACATGGTCAGTGTGGATTCATAGCTGGCCCCACCTTGTATGGGATTGAGGCATGGTAGTTATTGTTGTATGATTGATCTTCTTTTTTTTTTTTTTTTTTTTTTTGTATAAGCTACAATTGATCATTGTACAACATTTCTCTCTTCTATTAGCTCCCCCATTTCATGGCATATGAAAGCTTGCAGTTAGTTTTCTTATATGTCCAAGCATTTTCTTGGTACTCAAAATGCACACTTGATCGACTAAGCTCTCTCACGAGTCGTCTGTTTTCTGTCTGCTCAAATGAACTCTTTCTCTGTTTTAATTTTTGTGTCTCTTTTTAAAAGCCACTGCTAGAATGTTATAAGTTAATTTTTGGCATTCTGTTCTGCGTTCAATATATGTGCTACTAAGTTCATTCTTCTGTTTTTTGTTCCTTTTGGTCTTTTGGATATACTGCTGAATTGGGCTACAGGTAAGTGCTTTAGTTAAATAATCGCATTTAGTTTCTACTTTCTACCATTGAGGTGCTAGTTTCGAGCTTCTGTTGGAGGAAATGCTTCTGAGACTTTCTACCTTGCCTTGATTCATCTGTTCACTTGGCTGTCTAGAGTGAGTCACTTCTGTAATTCTATGTATTCAATTCTTTCTGGAAGTTTACAGTGTCTTTGTCTCTCTATTATGTATAATGCTCCTACACGTATCAAATGTTTGGTTTTACAGAGTTCATTTGTGTGCAGTCCATTTTGGAAGGCGTAAAGTCTTCTGTTGCGTCTTCTAGTGTTTAACTATTATACTTACCATCTTTTCATGTTTCAGGCTGATGATGTTATTCTTTAGAAAATTTGCCTTCTACGTTGTGATTTAATTTAGAATGTCTACAGTATTTTTTCTGATCTGTTGGTTGTGATGATTTTGATAGATTTAGCTATTTTTGGATTTGTCTTTTATGTTATCTGTTGAAGATTCTTTTTTCTTTTGTAATTTAGGATTACTAATCAAAGGAAAAAATGAAAATGGTTGTCTGCTATAATATTCGGTCGCTTACCTTGTAGTATGTGATCTATCAACTGTACTTATTCTATTCCAAACTATGATTCACATTAAGAGGTTGTTTAAAAATATGATCTGCCGCTAATTAACCTAAGAGATTGTTGAATATGAAAACTATCAGATTAGATGACTATTTGTCATGCTTTTGATATTTTTGCAAAACTTTCGTGTATAAGACTCTAGTTTTCACTGTTATAATGCTAGTTGTTCCTGGTTATGATTTACAGTACTATATGAGGACGGGGATGTGTAAATTTGGTGCTTCCTGCAAATATCACCATCCGAGACAGGGAGGGGGATCTCCATCCCTGGTGACACATAACATTCATGGTTACCCGTTGCGACCGGTCTGCCTTCTTTTCATGTTCATTATGTTCCTTCTGTCTCCTTTTGTTACTATCTCATTCATTTGTGTTTTCATTCCTTTTCTTTGTCTCTTTGAAAAGTTTTACCATTAAATTATCTTTCTGATTTGGTTCATTGAGTTCCTTTCACAGGGTGAAAAGGAGTGTTCGCACTACATGAAAACGGGGCAGTGTAAATTTGGGATCACCTGTAAATTTCACCATCCACAGCCAGCTGGTGCGCAAGTGCCAGCACCAGCAGCTGGACCTTTTCCTTTGTCAGCAGCTGTTCCCCCACCAGGCACTTATCCAGCACTGCAATCTCCTTCTGTTCATTCAGCTCAACAATATGGAATGGTTGCTGGCAACTGGCCAGTTGTAAGGCCTACTCTGCTTCCAGGTTCCTATCTTCCTGGCACATATGGTCCCATGCTTTTTCCCCCTGGAATGGTTCCCATGCCGGGTTGGACTCCTTATCCGGTATGTATATTATAAGTGTTTCTTGCAGCTGGTAGATCTTTCCTGAATTGCACTGTTTATCTGCTAAGTATTAAATTATGTGGTGCAGGCTTCTGCTACTCCAGTGCCCTCCCAAACTACTCAGCCTGCTGCTGGAGCAGGTCCAGAATATGGGCTTACACAACTATCTGCTTCAGCACCTGCCTACACGGGAGCTTATACGTCTCTTACTGCTTCTCTTGGTGCTTCAAGTAGCACCCAGAAGGAATCTGCATTCCCAGAAAGACCTGGGCAGCCTGAATGTCAGTATTACATGAAGTATGGGGATTGCAAGTTTGGATCTTCATGTAAATACCATCATCCACCTGAGTGGAGTGGACCAAAAGCAGCTTTTATCCTCAGTGCTATGGGTCTTCCTCTTCGCCCTGTAAGCAACTTGCCATTCAATCTTTAGATTGAGATTCTTCATTGCAAGTTAATGTTTCAGTCTTTTGGTCTTGTTTGTAAGTTGATTAGGTTATAACAGGTCATCTACCAACATTCCCTCAGTGTTTCTAAGTGCAAATTTGCAATTTCCTGTTCTATTGGAAAAATGTTGACAATGAAATGATAGCTAAATTGTGCTCCTCCTTTCTAATCTCATGTAGGCAGTTGAGGATTCATTTTCTTCCTTTCTTTCCTTCTTGTTATTGAAATCTTTATAGCGTGCAAGTTCTGGCGACAGTTGATGCAGGAGTTCTCTTTGTGATCTATCAGGGCACTTTTATTGTGTTATATATAACACCTTTCTTGGTTCATGTTTCCAGTGTAATGCTGATTTGTTTCATTGGAATTTTTTAAATAATGTTGTGGTCTCCCCACCCAAAGTAAGGGTGTCAAACGGGCCAGGCCAGCCTGTTAACGGACCGGAGTGAACCAGTTTCCGCCCGGTCTGGTAGAAGGGGCGGATCAGGGCTGGGCTAGGTAGCTAGGTCGGACCGTTTTGTTCTGGTTCAAAATCCCGACCAGTGGCCCGAGACCAGTAATGTCACATCAACCTAAACCGGGTAGCCCTATCAGCCCGTACAGATATAATGGTTACGATTATATTTTACACTTTTATTTTCACTTAATATAAACTAAAATTTTCGCTTAAGACTTTAAGTTTTTAACTAGTTACTCTTTAAAGCATGGTCTTTAATTTGAACAATTTATAAGTTACAAATTTCACAAACTATGCTCTTTTTTTTTTTGATAACCGTGGTGTCCGGGCCAACTTGCGTGCACCTCGATTAATTCTACGGAATACCTACCATCTCCCACCAGCATCCCACCAGCAACAAGTACCAGGTAACTTGTCCACCAAGGCCGTGGTGTCCGGGCCAGCTTGCGCGCACCTTGACTAATTCCACGGTATACCTGCCACCCTCCCACCAGGCAACAAGTACCAGGTAATTCTGTCCACCAAGGCTAAGACAGATGGAAAGAAATCACCTAGTGTTTTTATCTCTGTTTGGATTTGAACCTGAGACCTCATGGTACTCAACCATTTCATTGGCCACTAGGCTACGTCCGAGTTTTTTTCTATAAATAGAATCAAGAGGTCTTTATTTTCATTTATTTTCTTTTTCCTTAGTGAATCGAACAAGCAATCAAATAGAAGAGAATGTATAGGAATTTCCATCTCAAGATTTAGAAGATCCACTAGGCCATACCCTTGGATGCTTCACAAACTATGCTCTCACTTCCAGACCAAAGCCCTCGGGCTTCATTATATAGTTGGTATTTAAGATATTGTGTTGCGAAGCTCTCAAGCTCCTGAAAAGACACATCTATTCTAAAAACTGCGATACCCAAATACCAAAATGCTGACCTCATAATATATTACCTGTTAAGGGTGGCAAATAGGCGGTTTAGGATGAATTTGGTGAACATTCAAATAAAAATACATTGTATTATTTTAGTTAATTTTTCAAAAAAAAAAAATTATACGTAGCCCTAAAAATACCGGACCGGTTGAGACTGGTTGTCCAAGTCCGTTACCCCACATGGGACCGAGACCGGCCAGGTTGTTTTTTTGTCGGACCGGCCCGGTCCACCCCGCCCCCTTGACACCCTTAACCCAAACTAAGGGCAATACTAAATTTTCTTTCAAGACTTTACTTATGAGGAATTGTATCTTTAAAACGTCAAAAAAAAGGCCACGTGTTAATCACAAGCTAGTTAAATTCAGCTAAAGTGAATCCTTACCGTCCATTTCACTTCACTTGGACCTATTTCAATCCAATATTCAATAATTTAGGTTCTTTATACTAGAGTACATTTCCCATTCATACACATCATTAACTAAGCTAAAAAAGACTTCTACTTATCGCTGGACCTAATGTAAGCATGGTATGCATTCACTCCAACCGATCGCTATTGTATGTATAAATGTTTTTCTTTCCATTGCGTTCTACTTTTTTCCGAAGTGTATGGATTCGAAAGATTGTAGGGTACTTTTGAGACAAACTTCCCTCCTTGAGATTCTAGGTCTAGCTCGTCCTCTTTATTTACATTACCTTAATAAAAGAGGTCTAGCTCGTCTACTTTTAACACTTCCAATCATCATGATTTCACACTATAGACGGGTGCATTTTATAGGTATACATAGGATGTATCCAATCATATGGAGTGACATTTCATTTTATACTCTACGTGTGTTGCCTAGCACCTTCTGTGGGAGATGATCTTTCTATACCTACATCCATTTGTAGGTCTGCGTAGGATCTAACCAAATTATCTCAAGTGACCTCTCATCTTATTCTCTATGTGTAATATTGTTTGCACCTTTTATAGGAGGTGATCATTCTGATATTATCTAATCTTATATGAGTGCACACCCATGTTAACATTCATATTTTAACATCTATGTTCCTATAACAATCACCTTGTGGAACTATAGCTATTTGTTTAGGAAATCCAAATGAACTTGGGTGTTGAATAATCCTTGATTCTTTTAGGGCTTTTCCGTCAATTTTTTGTGCTAAAGCGTTCTCTGTGATGGAAAGTCCATACCACCCTTTTCTCCTTAGCTGTGGAATATGGAAATATGTTACAATTTTGACAGAACTCCTTTAATTAATGAAGAAAATTAAAAACGTTTTAATACGTTGTCAATGTTATTTACTTTAAAGCAGTGTCTCAACTGTTATGATAGTAAATACAAGTAAAAGATTGAAACAGTATCAAAAGATCCAAGATGTGTAAAATGTTGTGTCATTGCATTAAGGCTGAGTGCCTGATGTGCTGCTATTTGGTGGGTCAATCATGGAATTTTTGCAATAGTTGTGTCATGTAGATTCTTTCAGCTGATGCAATTCAGGTGTTATTCCTAGTTTTGCAAGTTCAATACCTTCCTTATCTTTCAGGTCCGTTTCATAATAAATGTGTCAATATAAATAATCTTTATTGTCTATATATATTTCACGAGATTTAAGAAACCTTTGCTATTAGGAATGCTATCTTGCTGTTGTCTGTTTTGTACGGAGCTGCATATTTTCACCAATTATGGCCTCTAAGTGCGTCTCCAACATTGCATGGAACTTCACATATATTCTTTGATAATTTTTCTTAAGATTCTGAAGTTGAATTTGAGTATTTGAAATGTCCGTACAAGTCAAATCATCCATTTCCCAGTTAGTGATGCAATTGTCCAATAACTTATACTCTATCCCGTTTTATGTGACACAACTTCCTCTTTAGTTCATCCAAAAAAGAATGATATCTTTCTAAATTTAGAAATAGTTCGACTTTAAGCTTCATAATTTGACTTTAAGCTTCGCATTTTACCCTTAGTGACATGATTTTATAGCTAAATGTCTATGGCATTTGTTAGAGAACAAGTTTCAAAAGTCAGTTTTTCTTTCTTAAATTCCGTTTTCAACCAAACTCCTTCACATAAATGGGACAAAGGGAGCACTAATTTCAGTGAGAATTTGTGCATCTCCGCATTCATTTCCCCGAACAGCCTCTTGATTAGCTCACACATTTCGCTCATCTTCGTGGCTATTCCTTCAGTTGGAAGGTCAACAACTTTCTCCACCTTAGGGAAATCATCAATGGTAAGACATCAATATCAATATCAATATCAATAGAGCCAAGAAATTTTTGGAAAATAAAAATTCTAGAGTGGCGAGTCAAGAAATAAGGAATTTTACCCCCACAGAGTACTTGTAATGTACCTGAAGCGTAGATGAGCTGGCAGATTTGACCTCTTTACCTATAATTTGAGCCTTCAAGGACTCCATGGTTTCCTTCAGCTCTAGGATTGTCTCATCAATCTTGTCCAGTTTAGCATTCATATCCCCGAACAGCCTCTCCATTAGATCATGCATTTCGCTCATCTCCATGGCAGCACCTGTGGTTTGCTTGTTTCCATCAGCCATCTCGATGAAGAGGAATAGAGTGAATACAGAGTAGAGCGTGTCTATTTGTAGTACTGGCTCACACACATTATGAGTCGGTGACTGTAATTAATTATGACCATTAATGCTAAACTCCAACTAATTACTAAACTAATTCTTTTAGTAACTAATTATAATCTCCATGTCCACAGCCTTCCTAAGTGTCCTTTTTCCTTCGGCTGTTATGACGTAAAGAGGTACCGTATTAGTTTAATTAAATCCTCTAATATGCTTCTTGAGTCTAAAAAATCTAATCAATACAATCAGAATGTGTAATTTTTCCCGTACTTGACTGCCTAAAAATACTAGAAAACCTAGGAAGAGCTTTAAATGGTCTCTGCATCATGGTGGTCTGGGGATGCTTCTTTCCAATTACTTGTTCAAGTGCAAAAAAAGTTTGTTGAAACTTCACATTTCTCATAAAGCTAGAATACATGCAAGATGATCTGCTAGATTTGGTCCCTACTCCCAGGCATTGTTCTGATATCAGAGACTCGTTTTTCATGTAAATGTGTGATATTAGCTGAAGTTCCAGTTGTTGAGTTGCTTCTTTTTTGTTCATTGTGTTAGAGATTCAAAATTTGTCTAGTTTCGTCCACATGTCAACTTGGATTATGGACTATATTGGAACTTGTTGCTTTTCAATGATTAAACAACATATTTCCTGACTTTATGATGTCATACTATCATCCTTATTATGTTATGTATACATTCGTTGGTATATGCATTGCCATGTTGATGTGCGGCGTTCTAATTGTGAGAAGAGATTCCTAGTTGTCCATTGATCTTTTGGCAAGATGCATCTTGTATCCAATCATAAGCTATCTGGTGGTCAGTTCCATGAATGACTTTGTACTAATATAGTTGTTTGACTAGTTTCTACATTAACTGCATGGCCCAGGAATTGATTTGTCTTTTGATTTCCGTCTCTATCCTAAACATTTGTTTCTTACTGAGGTATATTAATTTCTTAACTGAGTGAATTTTGTGCTTTAATAATATATGTGCTCAGACTGGAAGATCATTTTTTTTTGGGTTCTCTCACTTGTTCTTAGGGTGCACCAATTTGCTCTCACTACTCACAAAATGGAGTGTGCAAATTTGGACCTTCTTGCAAGTTTGACCATCCAATGGGAATAAGCTATAGTCCCTCGGCATCTTCTCTTGCTGATATGCCAGTTGCGCCTTACCCTGTTGGATCTTCTGTTGGTACTTTGGCTCCATCCTCCTCATCCTCAGACTTGAGGCCTGAACTTGTTTCTGGATCCAGCAAGGAAGCCTTATCTACCCAAACATCTTCTATGAGTGCTGCAAGCGGTACAGTTGGTTCAATGTTCTCAAAAGGTGGCCCTGTTTCTCATTCTGGTGTTCAACAGAGTTATACCTCGTCTAGTGGTAGCAGGAGTACAGGCCATGAAGGTGAGGCCCACACATCAAGTTGAGGGAAAAGATTGAGTGATCACATTTTTCTATTGCTCAATGATCATAAATGAAGATTCTATTTTTTGGTGCTAGTCCTTCTTAGGATGCTTATGTCTTAGTCATCTCGGTCCTTCCATTGACATCTACCACACACTCTAGTTATGTCTTTCTCTGTTCATAAAATCACCATATGGGTCACTGGTTGCATTTTTGCCACTTTGAATAAGTGTACTCCATCTGTGCAAGGTCCAACAACCCTCACTTCGAGGCTTGTGCTAGGTTTCTAAATAGCACGTAACAAAAACCACCTTCCACTTTAGATGTCATTTGGAATTATGCCAACATCTTGGACCTTGTTGTCCTTATTTATGTTGTAGTCCTTTAGGTTGCTCCCATGTCATTCTCCTTCCAACTGGACTATCTTTTCGCCGATCCTGTTTGTTCCCTTTTAAAACCTGGGACAGTCTCCAACTTTTGACTTTAGGAATGAATACCTTGGTCTTGTTGTTTTGATCTGGGAGTTTCTTGTAAAGAAAACAGTTCATTGACAGATTCCGAGCAAGGCAATGTATTGCTGCCTTTATGGAATCTGGTTGATACTTATGTTGTGATATGGGAAATTGCCCAACTTTTTTCTACTAAGACACTTTCCTATTTATCACCAAATACAGCAAAATTTCCACGTGGAAAACATTTTAACTTTGTAAGGATTCGTTTTCTGTTTATATGGAATTCAGTCTCTTCACTGACATTTTGATGCTCTTAGTTATGACTTTTCCTGTGTATCTGCTGTCAATGATTACTGTTTAGATTGGGCGAAAGAATATGAGGTTACATGGATTAGGTAAGTTACAAAAGTTATATGGTTCCACAATGCTTTAAATAAACTTAGGAGTAAGACGAGTCATCAGCTTCATTTTTATTTGTTCAGATTTCAATTTAGAAAGTCAACAGGTAATTTATTATCTTATTTTTAATATTAACTATAATTATTTGATTTTATATAATTTTTTAAATAATATAATAAAATTATTATTTTATTTACTATTTTATAAAGTGTGCCAAATCAATATTAAATGAGAAGTAGTTTGAGAAATTTGACACCTTTTACTGTATATTCACTGAAACTAATTCCAAGGAGGCGTGTTACACTTGCTCCAATGTGGATTATTTTTCATCCACGTGGCATTTTTTATATTAAAATAGATTCTAGTCTTTTAAGATCATTTTTTGTGAGACAAATTTGTAAAAAAGTTATAGCATATAATTAACAGTTGGAAAATACACAATTTAACAGCTATTTTTCTCGACTCTGACACGTATTTTTAACTCTTTGTCATGTCAGAGGGTGAAAGCTATTAAATTGTCAAGTTCAAAGGAAAATTAGAAGAAACAACTAATTAAGGTATAAATGGAAGGAGATACTAAATGACTGCAGTTGGGTGGTGAGGGGTGTCTACGCTACAAATTTTAAGCATGTTTATTTGGACGATAGAACCCAATTTCTATTTTTTGTCAACAAGCGTCCCTATTTTAGAGAAACACCAGGGAATATCAATATTCGTTGGCAGTACGAGGTTCATTTTCAGTCTAAATAACAAACTCATATTTCTCTGTTTTTGCTTCAATTAAAACCAATCTAATATAACATGATTTTCATACATGGAATTTAGGCTATATAATCCCTAAAAAAATAAACGTTCAAAACTGATACTATTTGATGTAATGAATCACACGCATTGAGATATAGTATAATATCAATTCAACAACAATAATATTATACTCAGTATAATCCCATAATTGAGGTGTAGAGAAGTAATTTCAGAAAAACCCTCAATTCAAGTGCAACATATCAAAATAGTTATGAAAAAGAAAATACACATGTCAATTAGTAAAAGGAACAGTACAGAGCATTCCGAAAGATAACTAAAAAAGAACAGATGGTTAGTATTATTTCCATTCAAGAAAAAAATAATATTAAAAAAAAAAAGGTCTTTTATGTGTTTCAAGAATATGATAAAAGTTGTTTTACCCAAAAGGTATGCTCTATGAAGTTGTACATAAAGGGATTTTCACAAATGAATGTGTCAGATAAATGCAAACTGCAGTATATTATTTTATTCTATTGATTGTGCAAACTGCAGTATATTAATATGTTGTTAATCAAGGGTCTTTTTCTCCACGTATTCCATTAAGTCTGAATAATTTTGTAACCAAGTACAGTCACTGGTAACTCAATTTTTCAACACAATGCATAAAAACTCAATTTCAATGAACAGAGAAACACAATTATCTTGTTGATTTTGAGGGTGCTTTGGTTATAGATGAACTTGTCGACTCTTCAGCTTGCACAGGTTTGCGAAGTCTGTCGTGAAGGACTCGGACACGGTCCTCAGTCTTACGGAGCCTTCGCCATCTATAGGCAAACCAGAGCCCAAATCCCCCGTATACAACAATATAGGAACCCCAAACATAGGGGTAAGTTTCTGCATTCTCTTTGATTTTCTGGTACTGTTCTTGTATCTTACCTGCCCAATTAGTATATGAGTAACTTTCTAATTGCTTGTCTACTGCAGTTGGTGGTTGAATCACTTCAATCTTCTCCTGTGTCGCCATCGTTGGTCCTGTAATTCAAAACTTGAAAAATAGTCTCGGCGGAGAACCAACCCCTGTGGCTTGTGTTACTTGGCTGCAGCAAACACAAACAGTCCGCAGTTACTCAGAGCAATGAGATTATTAAATACAACAAACATCAAAGAAAATTTGATGTTACCCTTAGCTAGGAGGCACATAATGCTCTCTAACACATCATAGAGAAAAACTTAAAACACATTCGATGCCCTTTTTTCCCCGAGTAGAAAAATAGAAAACATGATTTATACTGTTGATATGTAGAAGCAAATAAGATAACCATCTATCTGGAGCACAAGCAAGAGCGACCTTTTGTAACAATGTTTCAGCATATGCTTTATTGATATCAAAAGACTTCACCAGCTAAGACAAATGTAATCTTCTCGTTTCTCTTCCTCACATTATTTGGGAACCAAAAAGAAGGGAAAAAGGAAAGCCACTTGACTCTAAGGAAAGAAAACATCGTTTTTCAATTATTACAAATAAAGAGCTAAACCGAATGAAAAATTTTAAGATCTTTCCCTGGAAGGGGAAGCCGTGAAAGAATTGCATCATCACAAAAGTGGTGTCAAAAGCTGAGTAGAGGACTCAAATCCATGGATATTGTCTGATAACAGATGAAGCCTAGACGTATCAGAGAGAAAATAAAATGAAAAGTAATCTGGAAAACAAATCCTAGACTAATTCGCGACAACAATCTGAAAATTGAAAAATGATTATATGAGGCCTACTAACTGAAAGGGTTCACTTTAAGCTTTTCACATGCAATGCCCCTTTGAAACACATTAACTACAAGAGCTTGCTCAATAAAATTATAAGCTTTAGAATTTCTCTCTAACTCACAATCCTTAGTCTTATCTGTAGTTTTGTGTTGCTATTATGTTGTTAGGTCTGTCTTTCTTAACACCGAGGGTCTACCGAAAACAGCCTCTCTACTTTTACCCTTTCCAGACTCCACTTGGTGGGATTGCACTGGGCTGTTGCTGTTGTTGTTGTCACAATCCTTAGTCATCCTCTCTAACTTTAATTTCTAAAAAATCAGTCAACCAAATTAACCTAACCTGACAAACTTTAAGAGCAAATAAAAGAGAGAAAATGTTGTAGATTAAAATTTATTTAGCATTCAGAAATCAGAATGCAATTGCTTTATAAACAAGTTAAGTTACATTTAGTAAAAAAAATCCAAAAGAAATCGTTCCAACCTTAACAAGATAAAAGATAATATGATAGAAAGCTGATAACTAAATCGTCCTGGAGAATTAGCAAGTCCCTAATCAGAACAGAAGTGCAATAAAGGATCATTCTCCAATTAAGACTTAAATACCTCAATCTAATTACCTTTCCAACTAAAACGAAAATTCTAATTTGCCGCAGGACTCTCTTTTTCTTCCTCACTTTCAACCCATTTCTTTTGTTTTTCGAGGCTTCTTTAAGTTTCTTATTAAGAATGGGTGAGAGCCACATGTAATAAGTAAGAGATTCCAGCTATATCCAACACAAAGTAAATGGAATGTAAAATTTTTCCAAATTATAGAGGGAAACAAAAGACCCCTTCCTATCCCATATCTCTATGGAGGTAAAAACAAAGAGTTAAAAGAAAAATTCTTGCTTATTAAGAATGAATAATAATAAACCAATTGATAAAAATGTAAGAAAGATGACATTAGATTCTTAGTTGGTGATACAAGAAGATTAGCTGAATTTACTCATTTTTTCGATGGATTGAGATGACCAAAGGGGATTTGGGTTATTAGTTTCATCTCTTGTATTCACCATGGAAACAGCATCAGCAAAACTATGTTGTATATGTTGGGATATGAAAAATTAACCAGTTGGATTCAAGAATTCAGAAGACTCAAATAAGTAGGGAGCAATAAAATGAGAAACGGCGTACCGTTTAGCTGGACTCAGTTCTTCCGCATATAAATCTTGACCCCCATCAATCAAGTAGGAACTGAACTGACCAACCGAATCGGAGAACAGAGTGAACCCGATACAAATCGTACGGTTTCAGAAAAGGAAGTGTGGAGTGGAGATTGCAAGTAAACCCCCAAATCCCAAATTCCTTCTATTTGTATTTTCCTTTAAACACTGAGTTTCTATAATTATTAACCTGTACAATTGTGTAATTACATTTTATTTTTTACTCAAATTCAACTTCAAATTTTTTTTTTTCTAAAAAGACTCTGAGGCTCATTTGTTTGCATCAAGAATATTAATTATCTAGCTTTGAATATTAAATGATAATTTGGAGTGTTTATTTTTAAATATTTTAATATATATAATTTATTTATTTTTAATATAACAAATATTTTAATATAAATAAAAAAATAATTAAATATTAAAATTATATAAATTAAACTAAATTATTATTTAATTAAAAAATAAAATATTTATATTTATTAGTGATAGTTGAAATGGTTTGTAGTGGTGGTGGTGATTGGTCTTATTGGCTAGTAATGGTTAGGATGATAATTGTGATGGTGGAGGTGGACAATATGATAGCGGTTAATAATAGTGGTGGTTTTGGGTGGAATTAGTTGGTGTTAATAGTTGGCAATGTTAATGGTGGTTTTCGATAATATTGTTTGTAGTTAGTAGCGGTGTTAGTTGTGATGGTAAAGCTAAGTGGCTGGCAGTAGGGATTGACCGCAATGGTAATAATGATTGATAGTGGCAATGGTGATGGTAATAGTGAATATATTTATAATAATGGAGGCGGTAGGTATCGTAGTGACTTACATTAGTGGTTGGCAGCATAGTAGTTGTCAGTATTGGTTGTGATGACAAAACTGGTTGGTGGTTGGTCATGATGATGGTGATTTATGATGGTAGAGGTGATTAGTCGTGGTGACTGATTGTTGTGGATAAATTGATGATGAAAATTATTGCATAAATATATTTTAATTATATTAAATCTTGTTCAAGACTTTAATATTGCAAATAAATATTTAATTGCCTAAGGTCTTAAATTATTCAGATTCAAACCTTCATTAAGTGCAAATATATATTAATTTACGTCATATATATTTAATGGAGTAATCTATATATTATGTTATTTAGACATGCAATTTTAAATTATAATTTAAAATTTATATTTATTTTATCTCATTTTAAATAAAACTTCAACTTCAACTTCAACTTGAAATTTTAATTTTAAATTTTTAATTCACCTCAAAAATAAAAATAAAATTTCAGATTTCAAATTTTCTAAAATTTAAAACTAGATCCACATTTAAATTTTTTTTCAAAAAACAACTTTTATTTATTGAAAAAGTAATTACTCAAGCCTATTTTATTCTCCACTTTTACCAGCTCATATTTATTAGAAACGTAATTCTTCAACAAACTCAAAAACCAACTCCTTTTCCAAACGGTGACACCTGCTCAACCCATATTTGAAAATTTTGATAATTTTTATAATGGTAGAATTTTCATGTTTATGAGAAAAATATAATTTTTAAAATTTATTTAAAATTTAAATTGTATGTTTAAATAAAATTTTAATTTTAAATTAATTTTTATCCAAATTAATAATTTCAAGTTCATATCTAAACGCATACAAAGAAAAGATTAGCACCAAAGTGTTCATGGTTTTGGGTAAACACCAAATCAAACTGATTAAATAAACTGATTTTTATTTGGTTTGATTTGATTTGATTTTATAATTTTAAAAATTAATAATATTTGGTCTGATTTTAATTTTGTTAAAAATAACTAACGAAATAATCAAACTAAATCGATAAATTATACATATTTTATAACTATAAATACACGATATATATATATATATTTTAATTACTAATTGTATTCATTAAATTTTATTTAATAAATAAAAGAATACAAACGTACAACCAAAAGAGAAATAAGAAGGCTCATATTGAGTACAAGCCCAATAAAATAATAAATAGCGTTTCAGTATTAAGGTCATTGTTGAGCTACTTCACTTCTACCAAAACCTTAAAAAAATAGTGTAGCAAGTCATTTGTTCTTTGATTCACGATGGTGCAGTGGTGTTTCTCTGCCGAAAAGTTCAATTGGGGAAGATGATTGTTTTTGCCTTCATGGGTTTTATTTATTTTTGTGTTGGAAAGTTGTTGAGGAAGCAGAGTTCATGTTTTTTGCAATTAAGTAATAAAACTAATCAAATATATTGCATTCAAGGCTACTGTTTTGAAAAAGCATTTACTTAATTTGATATTTTAAAGTTGTGTTAGATGCATAAAATTTTGGTTGTTGTCTTCTGTGATGAAAAGGTTAAAACAACCACAAAAGTACTGCATTATGCCTAATGCTGGTGTTATTTTGCCGGTTCTTCATGCAATGTACAGGTAATATTAGGTCCACACATGTACCAAATTATAGTTATTCTTTCATCTATCTATTCTAGTAATATAATTTCTTTATTAATCGTGTAATTTTATTATTCATTTATTTTATTTTCGTGTATGATGAATAACCAAATAACCGAATCAAAACCATTAACTACTAAATTGATAAATATATGTTATACTTAATTTGATTTGACTTTATTAATTTAGTTTGATTTTATTTTTAATCAATAACCAAACCAAACCGACCCGTTAACACCCCTAAGCACCATTACCCCTCTTAATTCACTAAAATGTCCTATGCAATTTCAAAGTATCCTGAAAGGAGCGTATGTAATCCTAACACCACGATTATGAAAGAAAGTAGATATATTCTTATATGACAAATAGGTGTATGAAAGATTGATCGTATAACTATATCAAATTTTATAAGATTTTACAGCAAGTACGGATTGGGAGTAACCTAGGGACAATAAGTTAGTTAAATGAGAAACAAGAAAATCAATAGTTTATATTTGGGATTGTTAATTAATTTTTCTCTTTATGCATGCATACTCTTTTGTTCCTATGTTTGAATGTTAAAGTCTTTCCAATCACGCTCACGCATAACGGAACATCTTATTAGTGTATCTAATTTTTATACATAAGACTTTCCACGGTGCAGTTAACACCTTTCCAACAATGTGTACTTCATAAAGAGAGTCTCACCCTGTACAGTTTCTATTTGAAAGGCCACCTTTTATCGTCCACTTTGTGTCTTTGCAAATCATCAACAGAAGGTTCTTCTAAACGAGGACATATTTATGGAGGATATCTGGGAAAACTAGGTCCCCCGTTGTCAAACCATACTTCAAACTGAGTGGACCAGAGGCATATGCAGAATGTGCAATAGCCTTGTGGCAGTTAAACAAGATGAGGAACAACCACTCACTGTGGGCGCAGGATCAAAATATTACCCAAATCTCATCAGACAGAGTGGAGTAATCAGACAAACTCTTATTAAGCTTCAACAGGTAGCGCAGTGCCTACCAAATACCAGTAACTCATGCTTTAATTAAGCAATCCAGAAATCTGATTTAAACATTCTTGTTTTCTTCAGCTTCTCCCGTTAATGGACTGCTAATCACACAGTTGATGTTCTTCCTTATATCATGGACTTCATGAATTTCATTAATATGCAGAACAGAAATGCTATCCCTGCCTAGACAAACTGACAAAGCCAAGGCTGCAAGATTCCATGCTTAGCCACCAAGGAACCCGAGGGTTCTCGGGAGAAATCTACTTGGTTATCTCATGACAAGGCATGAGATTGACGCTCATTGTCAGAGTCAAAGCTAGGCTTGGCCAATCCTCTCTAGAACCCACCCTTCAAGCGCATTGTGGGCTTGTCAACTAATCTAGGTGGCTATTAAGGAAAAAAAACTGATGGCTTGCTCCTTCATTCTCCACAAGAATTCAGATTCTAATGACATCCTAATAGCCACGGTCAGATGACAATGCTGGATCACAACCCTATTTTAATGACTGGTACTATAGAATTAGTCCAAGGACTTGTACTCCACCACAGTATCATATGTTTGCATAGACAAAGGGCTCTCCACAAAGCACCTACAATGAGCATAATTATCTAGGTCAGAAAATGAGATATAAATAACAGTGCTTTTAAGAGAGAGAGACTCAAATTTTTCTCATACAAAGTTCTTATTAAAGAAAAGAATGAAACCAAAAGTCAAAAAACAAAATAAAACAACAGGAAAAGCAAGGACATTAACTGAAAATAGCTACAGAAAGAGCAACTATATAACATGGGGAATATTATCTCAGAAGAACCAAGTATTCTCTGTTCTACTGTGTACCATTCCAGCTCAGGCAGTAAGTTCCAAACCAGGACTGCAGTTTCTAATCTCAGCAATCACTAGTAAATGTGGCACTGCTGGTCTCTAACCTGAAAGGGCTCTTAGAACTTACTTGTCCTAAAAATTCTAGTAACCAATAATTTGACAGATAAGCCTTGATGAATTATCTCCCTTTTGTCTTAAGGGATGAATTCAATGCAACGAGTTTACAAGCGCATCAACAAAACTTTCTATCTGTCAATTGTATTATATCCGAAGCCTCCTGCTGTGTGGTGGCAATAAATGAATTACAGACGAGATGCCATCTCAGTATAACGCTTTTGAGAAACAAAGGTGGAATTACACATACACGATCAACTAAGGTATAATTGTTCTCATCGACAGCCTGCAATGTTTACAAACTTTTGCTAAGATGGTTGATGGAATTGGCTCTCACAGCTACAAATTTGACCTAAGAAAAACCATGATTCGAAGTCTAATGTTAGTTTAGCACAAAAAGGGAGTGGTCTAATGGTCAATAAAGTGAGAGCAAGCCCTTGGAGATCAGGGTTCAAATCTCAAGAGAAACAAAAAGTACTAGGTGGTCTATTCTCATCTGCCTAAGTATTGGTAGGCAGCAAGTACAGGGTACCTGTTTGCTGGAAGTTGGAAGGTATTCAGTTTAATAGTCAAGGCACACACCACCATCGCTAAAAAAATATGATGCTAATCCATGGATTGCTTTACCACTATAGAACATAGTTTAGGTCATCCCTATTCTCAGATTCAATTGCGAAAGTTACACATCTCATGGATGCTGATAAGTAAGATGAGATTAAGCAGAGATAATACTTGGGGTTTTGCTTACTCTCAATGTGAACTCTTTCCAATGGAAGTTATCAAAGAGGTCCAAAGGTTGCTTTTTTGGGGCACAAAGGTGATACCCCTTCTCTATATTCCAATCGATGTGCTCGCATAAGAGGTTCCCCTCTCAAAATTGAGAGTGGTCTGTACGATTCTGATACTTGGTTTGAATGGAATAGTAATTCTTTGAACCAAAAGATGGATTGCTATTAGAACATAGCAATTATTTCGTTAGCTTTTGATAAATGTTAATAGAAATATCGACTACGGGCTGTTCAACTCTAATACTTGAATAAATGTTATAGAAATGCAATTAGTTGGTAATGAACACTCATTGTTTCTGACTGAAGTATACAGTAGCCTGGTTAAAGTAAAGAATCATTGAAGCACAAATGAAAGATACCTCAGTTCATGCCAAAACATTTCTGCACGTTCATGCAAGAAGGGCCGCAACGGTGCAAGAAAATCATCTCCAGCGCCCCGCTGTGGTGAATGTGTATTTTCGGAGATAAAAAGTGAGGTAGCAACATGAACAATAATGGATGGATCTGGATCCCCCAGTACAGCCTGCAGCTCCCTTCTGATCCAAGGTTCTACTCTTTGTAACATCTTTTCTCTAGTACTTCTATTACCCATGTGCTATAAATTTCAACACAGTGTAAACATTAGAATCACTTTAGTCGACCCCAATCAGAAATTAAGAGAAACAACTTCTAGCCATCTGGTTAATTATCAAGATAGCAGACATAATGATAGCTACCACAATTTCTCTAATTACTGTGTGAATTGGATCAATATAGTGGGGTGAGGATTACCTGCATAAGACAATTTTTAGATGAAAAAGGAACTGCCTGCAATCTCTCTTCATATATGCTGCAACCATGTATACCATTCCAGGTCAAACAAATATCATTAGGATTTTCTAAACCAAATTCAGACACCCGTAGCTAAGTAAATGCAATAGCAAAATGCGGCAGCAATTAAGAAGAAACTACAAATAATTAGTAGACATAGTACCTAGAACGCCAGAGAATGATTCTCCTGGTAATATCATTCGGATTTAAAGCCCCAATATGATCAAAGGATCGCCGCCTTGGGAACGGCCTCGTTCTGGAGCCAAAAGTATTCAGCTCTTTTCTCCTTCTCCTAATCACTCTGTCAACATAAAATTAGTTATATAAAAGCACTTCAAATCAATTGTACTTTAATACTAGAAGTTAAAGTTCTGGTTTAGGGCTAAACCCGACAGACAATTAAGGACCAAAAACTAACCTTTGGTCCGCCAATCGGTTTCTCGGTCTAGAGTGTACAACCCCAGATTGTAACTTCTTAGTCTCATTACAAGCTGATAATTTCTCTTTATGGAAAGTCCGGGAGGAGAAGCTGATCCGGGAGAACCATGAATCATAGTCGGCGTTGCAGAGAGGGCATTTTCGCTTTACATCGCTCCATCTGCGGATGCAAACGATGCAATAGGCGTGCATACATGGGATAATAACCGCCGCTCTCCGATGGTGTAACCGGCACAGGCATATCGGACATGATTTGCCGACTACGGCAGTGGCAATTCCGTTAAATCTGGAGTCCATAGGAGAGAGGCGCACAATTTCAAGTCGGGTCAACTGTTTAATCCAGATTTTATTTTACGGGATCATTTCGAGAAAATGACAAATATGATACCTTATCTTTTGGTAGTAAATTTATAGCCCCTTAAGTATCAACCAAGTAGTTTTGATCCTCTGAGTTTACTAAAATTGAGCATTATTTATCCCTATCAAATATTTAACAGACTCGGATTACTAAATGTAATCAAAATTGTAAATTAAAAGATTAACTAAAAACATTATAAATTTTCTTTCAAATTTTTAAAAAATTGCAACATAAAAAATAGCACCAAACATAAAAAATAGATTAAAGAAATAATAGATATTACATCTTTAAAATTTATAGCAGACTCTTGAAATAAATCAAAAATAACATAAGCTATAAAATTTATACTTTCAAGCGTGAGTTTCTATTTTTTCAATTCAAATTAAATTTAATAAATATTTATGAAGATAGAAAAAATATTTTTCTTTAACAAACTTAAGAAATTAAAACTATTCAAATAATGCTTAAACAATTATTTTGAATCTATTGTCAAAGAAAAAGACGAGACCATTTTTATCTTTTTTTCCAGAAGATTTCTGTGGTGGTTATATTATCGGGCCGATATTTTTATTTTCTTTCTTTTTTTCAGATCGATCCCCTGCAACTGCATAAATCTTTTATTCTTTTGCTAGATGGAATTTGTCCGTGCTATGCACGTGCCCAACATATAGTTTTTTTAAGGATCTAATATTGTAGAAGTTGGAAGTATAATATTTAATTAAGTTCTATTTTCTATAATTCAACTTATTCTATAACTTATGGGAGAAGACAATATTATGAATCTAAATGGTAAAGTAGCATAGAAATACCAACTGCTGCATATAATATAATATAAATATATATATTTCAATATACATCAATATGAGCATCCTGAATGCAATAGGATTGACAAATATATTTTCTATACATCATGAGAATATCATACTATTGGATGCTAAAGTGTTAAGAGTTATATAGTTCAATATTTATAAATATGGGAGTACTATTAGTATTATATATAATGGAAAATGCATTTTTAATGTTGTGATCAAGTTTTTTACTTAGCAATCTAAACCTGTTAAATTTGATAATTCACATGCTCTGTAGAGCATAATTGTTGTTCTAGTGCAAGTACTCCCATCTTTTGTTAAAGGTAATTGAAAATCAAGACTTCATATGCATGTAATAATAGAAGCTACATATGCATTTAACATTCAAGACCAAATGACATTTGGTTCAGCAGTAATTGCACCAAAAAAAGTTAGATCTTACATGTGTATCTCAAATTTTTAAACCCAAATAATAATAATAATAATAATAATAATAATAATAATAATAATAATAATAATAATAATAATAATAATAATAATAATAATAATAAAGGAGAATAGCAAATAAAACAGGAAAATATAATAAGAGAATACAGTACAGAATTAGCAACGACTCTAACAAGATCATAATAGGATAAAACAGTACAAAAATAGCAAAGACTCTAACAAGTCATTGTAAGTTGTAATTAATTTTCTTCAAATATAATAGTATCAAATTCATCGAAATGCAGCACCTACAAGATCATATGGCCTAGAATTATTTGTTTCCTAAAATCAAGAATGTGTTATCAGAAGTTTTCAACAGAAGACAGAAAGAGTATTTATGAAAAACTCACTTACTTCATGTTTCAGTCATAACAAACCAGGAAAGGGGCGTTTATCTTACAAGTACTTGGCATACAATCAAGAATATGCAATAAGTTAAAGATGACATTTAGAAGAACAAACAATCAGACACAAATCACAATTTGTCAAAAACAAGATTGAATTTTTTACGACATACAAATTATAGAAAAAGAACCCAAGAAAAACAATAAAGTTAAGATGATACTTACAACTTCCTCTATTTTTTTCTCTTTAGAACTAGATAAAGCAAAAAAAGACGAAGAATCAAAGCTGCACTTTTTCGTCAAAGGATAAACACTTTAGTAGTATAGTAATTATCTTAGCAACTTTCTTAGCTGGAGCAGCTTGGCTTCCAACTTTGGCACCCACAGGTTTTAAGGGAAAACTAAACACCAAGATTCATTGTTATTCACAAAAACCCTACTAAATGTTCAAACTTCCAAAGCTTTAAAAAAAAGTTGAAAAAATAAAGAACGATATAAACAGTAGCATTAAGAAGAAAAATTAAAGAAAAGTTGTAGTTTCCAACTTTCAAAGCAAAAGAAAGCTCCAAAATTCATCATCAATCTCAAAAACAATAAAAATAAAGAAAAGTTGCGGCTTCCAACTCTCTAAGCAAAAGAAAGCTCCAAAATTTATCATCAATCACAAAAATAATAAAAACCCTACTAAAGATTTTAACTTTCAAAATAAAAACACTTAGAAAGCTGAAAGAATAATCTAAACAATAGCATTAAAAAGTATAATCAAAGAAAAAACTAACTCCAAGAGTCATTATTAATTAGAAAGACAACAAAAAAAACCTACTAAAGATTCTAACTTTCAAAGAAAAACATTGCTATTAGAGTTCATACCCAAGAATAAAAATGAAGACTTTGAATTTTGTGATATATGGCTTGATATCATAGCAACTAAGCAAAATTGTTGCGTTAAGTTAAATTTGCTTTTGAAAAATCTTGCAGCACAATAAAAAGAGAACGCACAAGCATCTTACTTGTTCAAAGCCATGCGAATATCAATGTAGACAGCATATCCAACCATCTAATAAAGCATCTTTGAATATAAATTTTGCGGAGTAAAGCCATTATATTTATAAAACTATAGAAAAATTATATAGCAGCAATTAGTCATAGCAACCACAAAGAAGCAAAGAGATATCCTAATAGAAAAATCAAAAAATGACTTGTAATATTGCCTAGAATAATACAATGCAGATTAAATAGTATTGTATAATAAATTGTGACAACATTAATTCAAACAATGGCAAAACTATATTAGCATTTAAGTTGTTATCAGTACTCATGAAAAATATAGTAAATATATGTAAACTAACCTATTTCACAGCAGCCAAAATATTTTTAACCCCCGCATAAGGTAGCAAAAAAAGACCGATAAGAGTAGCAGCCAAATAGTAGCAAAAATAGTATCCAATAGCTTTGGCAAAAACAACATCAATTGATTTCAAAATAGTAGCAAAAGTATTTCAACTGCACTTCAAAAAAATAATAAACATTATATTGATAAATAGTCAAGATACAGTAGATCATAATTAAAAAAACAAGTTTCTTTTTGCGTGCCTCAAAAATCAATATTTAAGTATTCATAGATTAAATGAAAATAAGGTTATTTGCATGAAATAGGGAGATTGAGTGATGACAATTTATTTGAGCAAAGAGAATCAGTATCTTCAATCCCTTTTCAAAGAAGGAGATTTCATTTTCATGCTATGTTTTTCTGAGAGGATGGATCAAATTTGTTTGTTATGTTTTGATATTCTTTTTCCTCTGAACTAAGATGTTCAATTATGCGTTTTCTTGCATTTGCAGCATCAATCTTGAGGGGTGGCAATGACTGTGATTTATGAATCGCATCTTGTTTTAGATAAGATAATATCGTTAACTTTGATATGGTATCCTGATTTTTTTATGTATGACCTTTTCATTTGAATCTTGAATGTCTTTTCCCTCAATTAATTTTGGACGTTTTGAATAAATGATGTTTATTTCTAAGAGAATTGAAATTGAATCATTATAATAATATCATTAACAACAACAAAACTGGTTACCATGAATTAAATACTTGATGGTAATTTTCTAAGTTATAGTAATATGTACCTTGATAGAGGAGACCTCATAAATTTCTTCTGAGGTTAGGATCAATATTTTTTCTCCAACTTCATTAGAAATAATAGCTCTTGCAATATTGTTGTTGTCTTTTATAGTAACTTCAAATTGACACCTATTATATATATATATATAAATAAAATTCATTAAAAGATCTTTAATTTAAATAATTTTATAAAAAATTAATAATGTTAACCAGTGCTCTATCTCTGTAGAAGAGCATTTATAATCTTAACCAATAATTTATCTTGTAGAAGAGCATTTATACCTGGGAACAAAAAGTGTGGATCGGCGATAAATTGAGCAGTATATTACGCTTCGCACACTATATCTCGTGAACAATTGCTTACAGTTTGTGCAAGATAACACATATAAGCATCAATCCGCATTTTTCATGGACAGTTCAGCTTCAACAGAAAATACTTGTCCCTAAAAATTCAGGAAAGACACGTATTTTCTTTTTAATAACAATGAAATGATTTAAAAGCAGTGTAATAATATAATTATTGTTAGTCTTACTAGAGGTTGCGCTTAAATATTAGCAACAGATATGACTTCATCCTCAAAGAGAATCAATAAAATAGAACATGTCGTGGTTGTGCTCTTCATGTTGTAAGCAATAAGTTGTGGTTTGATCGTTTCAACCCTATAGGTGAGTAGAATTATGAAAATTGGTTAACATTAGCTCATACAAATGTCTTATGATTCTACTTAAACATCAAACTCTTAATAACAAATCATCTTGATCGAATAGTGGTGTTTTTTACATAAAACACATGCTGGAATTGCTCTCCAGATTTTTTTCAACTCTTTATTTCATACAGAACATGTGGATGTTTAGAGGCTCTTCATAGCTGATTAATTACATATTTTATCCCAAAAAATATACAGTTAATGCATCTAATATCTAGGATGAATCAAACAATAACAATCAATAGTAAAAAATAATTAAATTTTGTAATGACACGGTAAGTTACACACAAGTTAATACCTTTTAAACATATTTTCATTTATAATATTCACAAAGATAAAAAATTATCAGTTAATAAATTTAGTTAGAAGCTGATAAGTGTAAGATAATTCAAAGAAATGCATAGTACCATGTCCTCAATGCGGCAGTCTGCGGGTATGGAGGATTGATTTCAATTGTGTTACTGAATCTGTTTGTCAAACCATTGAATCTATTTGTCAATCCTACATTCATTTGATATTGAGTTTTAATATCATCATGTAATATTTTTAAAAGGAAAAGAATATAATTATGTTGATAGTCTTACCCGATGTTGCTTTCCCAATTCTTCTAGCAAGAATGACTAGGTATTCATGAAGTTGGTTAAAAAGTTTATTCCGGTCATGATCACCGAAATCCTCCAGGAGTGTCAATTTTGTTGGTTTTTTCTTACATATGATGAAAATGAGAAGACTTGTTCAAATTTTACATTAAAGTTATGTTGGTATGTAATGTTAGAGATAAATTATTATTTATAATGTTGCATCTATTAGCAGAGAGCCACCTATTTAAAAATATACTAAAATTATCAAAACACCACTTAGATATGATCATCAGATATTATAACATATATGATTTAGTATATTATGTTAAAGTTATGTGTATGAAATACAAGATCAATTCATGTAGATATTGTCATGCTCATAAAGTATGCAAGTTGATATCACAAATAGTGAATTTGAATAAAACAATGTAAAAGAATTATCGGCCAGTGACATTAACAAATATTATTGAATTATGAATACAAAATAATATCGTCAAATCATGAGTGTTTATTTAGTACAATCAAAATCATAGTAATAAAGATAGCACAAAGAAGAGAAGAAAAGATAGAGGAAGAGAAGGAAACTCAAGACAAGTAGAAGGGTGTGAAGAGAAATAGCAAGAGATGGCATGTCTTATATACTTACTATTTGTCCCATGAGAATAAACTCCTGAATTCTTCTTCCATTACCATGCTCATAAAGTATGCAAGTTGATATCACAAATAGTGAATTTGAATAAAGCAATGTAAAAGAATTATTAGCCAATGACATTAAAAAATATTATTGAATTATGAGTATAATCGTCAGATCATGAGTGTTTATTTGGTAAAGATAGCACAAAGAAGAGAAGAAAATGTAGAGGAAGAGGAGGAAACTCAGAACAAATAGAAGGGTGTAAAGAAAAATAGCAGGAGATGGCATGTCTTAATACTTATCATTTGTCCATGAGAATAAACTCCTGAATTCTTCTTCCATTACCATACTTATAAAGTATGCAAGTTGATATCACAAATAGTGAATTTGAATAAAGCAATGTAAAAGAATTATTAGCCAATGACATTAACAAATATTATTGAATTATGAGTATAATCGCCAGATCATGAGTGTTTATTTGGTACAATCAAAATCATAGTAATCAAGATAGCACAAAGAAGAGAAGAAAATGTAGAGAAAGAGGAGGAAACTCAGAACAAGTAGAAGGGTGTGAAGAAAAATAGCAGGAGAGGGCATGTCTTATATACTTATAATTTGTCCATGAGAATAAACTCCTGAATTCTTCTTCCATTTGCAATCTTTGTTGGACGACTATTGTTAATGAAAATGGCAAGTACATCTTGCAATAAGAAAAAAATGAATAAGTAATAGATAATGAAAATCGTTATTTTACAGTAATAATTTAAATTTTTTGTGCACAAATATAAAAATTAATAAATTTATAAATACCAAATTCATAATTTTTGAGTTGATACCCGAATGTAGCCAAGGCGTCAAGAGTTAACCGTGTTGGCGACGGTAATGGATCCTCAGGAGGTGTAACTTTTTCAATTGGCTCAATGGTTGTGTTCTTATCGATTGTCCAAGTGAATTTATTCAGTGAATCTTCATATCCAGAAGTTGATTTTTTCACTTGTACAATGGAAACCAAGTAAGTATTGAAAAGGATCAATAGATCTTCAAAATGTGTTATATCAATATTGAACATCATGGCCTGAACTTGATCTTTCGGTAAGAGAATTTATAAGAGGATTAGTAAATTCTGAATAATATATATATATAAATAATTTTAACTATTTTTAATATTCATAAGTTATAAAGTTAAAATTATAAAAAATGAATCTCTCTCTCTCTCTCTCTCTCTCTATATATATATATATATATATATTTTTTTTTTTGTTTTTGTTTTTTAAAGTTCGACATAGGTAAGGTGATATGACACTTCTCTATGACCAGCAATTGTATTGATCTTTTTTCTTCTTTTTTTTTTGAATTTTTTAATTAATTTTAAAATTAATGTGTGATATATTAAAAAATCCAAAAGTCACTCTCTTAATTACACATCTTTATTCTCTTAATTACACCTTTTTGTTTACCTCTACAATTGTTGGCTATTCTTTTCTAGAAATTAACAAGACATTATTGCAAACGAATACCAAACAGATTTGTGCTTCATTTTTCAGCTTGTTCTGTTTTTCTTTTATAGTATTTGATATCAACTGACGATATTTTATTGGAAGAGATAGAAGTATTGGTTCATACACAAGCTCTGCGTGAGTTTTCTTTTTAATGTGATTATTGGTCAAAACTTAAGGCATGAATTCGGTAGCTGGTATTGTTGCAGGTAAATTCATTTTAATTATACTTTATGAATAAATTGTATATATGAATATATATTCAATCAATTTTGAGTCATGATACCTCTAATTATTTAGTGTTTAGAAAGCGGTAAAAAGTTGTTATCTTCAAAGATAAATTATATGAGATGTTGAAATATTTTTTGAATATTTACTGTGATTTTTAGAGGAAAATAAATTTCGTTAATGTTTAGCACAATATTTTTTAAATTTTTATTGAATATGTGCCAAAATAGGAGGAGAAAAAAAAAAGGCAATTGAAAATAAATTAGCATGAAAAAAAAAGCAAGAAAAAGAAGAACAAAAAATAATAAATAAATAAGATTAAGAAAAGAAAAATTTTAAAAAAAATTAAATTTTGCTATATACGATATTCAGAATGAACAAAGGAATAAAATTATTTTTAAATCTGGCAAAATTCTTCATTTTACATCACAACATCTTATTTTTCACCATATTTTATTTATATTTGTATGTGAATACGGCCAAAAAATTAGAGAAGTTATTTAGTATATTTCCTTATTTCATTTGCAATAGCTTTCTACTTCATGTTTTGAAATTATCAGGACATAATTCACTAAATTAAATTAATAAATACTACTGATATTTTTCTTTGTAGGTAACTTTTGAGACAAGACATCACATGAATAATTGCAGCTTATTATGTATATGATCTTAGAAGAGGTCGTGGAGGATACAAATTATTGTCTTGCTTATCCTTCCATATTGAAAGTCGTATTATTTCTCTTATAGTGTCTTGTCCTTTGATTTCTCTTACTATCTACCATTTATTATACTTTGATTATCACACTATTTTATCGTATTATTGTTCCTTTTCTTTTTGCAAAATATTATTTCATGTTTTCTATAGTATTTTGTCATGATTTCATCACTTTCATTATTATTTTTTTCAATCTGCTTTGATATATTTTATTATTGAGCTGACGATCTGTCGGTGTTATTATTGTAAGTAACTTTTAATGCACACTATAATTTGTGGTTGATTATGAAATCATCCTCGTCAAAGATGTATCTCCTCGAAATTTATCAGCTTGGATGACACAAATTATTGACAAACATAATAAGAAGTTCTGATAGTGAAAAGTAATCTCCATTTGAAAACCACACGATCCATGAAGCTAATCAAAATTTTCTCATGGCTTTTTTCATTATTTCTTTTAAAATTTTTGTTATACTTCCTTTCCTTTACAATTTACTTTTTTTTAAATAAAAAAAAACTTAAAAGAGAGATGAAATTAAAAATATCAATCTTATGGATATATAATTATCAACAATTTATATTGAGAAAGAAAATACTAAAAAAAAGGACTTAAGAGGATGAATTTCTATCACTATATTTTATATATTTTTTATTTTTTTTGTTATCTTTTATTTTTTATTTTTTCTCTTTCAATTAACTTGGAGTGTGTGTGTGTATATATATAAGTAGTAGTTTGAATAAATTAAGAAAAATGTGGTAATATAATTTAAGATTATTTTTATAGCAAAAAGATGTAATGGGGTATGTAGAGAGTGTTATATACATAGAATATATTAATGATATACGAGATATATGTATTGTAAAGGTATAGTGAAAGAATTGTAAAATAGTATATATGTAATTATATGACATGGATAAAATGATATATATGGGGTGAAATATAGGTGTATAACTAGATGTTACTGTAAATGTCTTATAAATATTTTATGCCTGTGTGTATAAAATAATATATGTAGTATATATGTATGTAGAGAAAAGTTAATTTATGATATGTACACACACACACATACACACACACACACATATATGATATGTGATATGCAAAACTAAGTATTTATGAATAGAGGTAAGTGTATGAGTAAATACTCATAATTTAAAGTATGTACGTATGTATGGATAAAATTATATATGTAGTATGTAAAAAAAAATATTAATGTATAAATAATAGTATGTGGAAATAAATTATGAGGAAAATCAATCCATGATATATAGGTAAAAAAATAATTATGTATGATATATGACATGCAAAAATAAGTATGTATAAATGGATGCTAATATAAGAGTAGAAAGTAATATATAAAAAATATGCACATATGAATGAGTAAAATAGTAAATATAAAGTATGTAAAAATAAATAAATATGCATATATAAATAATAGTATATAAAAAAATTATAATATAATAATATGCAATATATATATATATATATATATATATATATGTATATATATATAGAGAGAGAGAGACACATACGCACACACCTCATATTTAAGCTTTTAGAAGAAAAACTTGAATTGGACCAAATAATTGGGCTAAAAAATCTGCAAACATATTTATTTTGAAAAATAATAATTGGGCCAGCAGCCCATGTTAGCAATAGTGGACAGATTTTAATTATTTAAATTCTAATACAAAAGTCATTTATTGCTTCTTTTCTTCTTAATTTGCCTGAAAAGAGAAATTTGTACTTTCTTTTAAAATATTATTTATATAAAATTTGAGTTAATACTAAAAATCTTTTAAATAAATAAATAAATAAGAGAATACCATTTTTACTCTTTTCTTGAAAATCTTTTAGACAATAATATAATACGAAAATATCATTATATTCACAACATGCTTATGAAAAAAAATCCACTCCAATGACAAAGAGAAAGTAGTTCACTAATATCGTAGGTTGGCACTAATCACACAAACACATATAAAGTAAGCAGGTAATCATAATATAAAAAAGGAAGTCGTAAGGAAGAAGCTAAGAAGTGTTGACCTCTTTCCAAGAGATTAATTCCTAATATTTGGCTCCAAGAGATGTGGTGGTCCTATTAGCTGCTGGCGCGTGTATGTTGGCCAGGTTGAGTTTCAAACGAGAACTCTGAGCTCCGATTGATGCCATGAAAAAGAAAATAATAACGGATTAGAAACCATTTAACTAATTCAAGAAAATACATAAAGAAAAAAGTTAACTCAACAATAGCCTTCAAAATCAAAGAAGGGTGTTAATAATTCTTAGGTGAACAAAATCTTTCTAGTTACTCCTATTTCCCCCAAAGTCAATCAAAATAGCAGGCATATTATAAGACAAGTTTAAAAATTCAAGTCCCAGAAAAAAAATCTCTTTAAACCACAATTGAAATATACTTATTGAAACCCCAAACTTGAAACAACAGTTAAATTATCTCCTAAGTGATTGATACACTTGAAAATTCATTTAACTAATCAAGAAATGTGCATAACCCTAACATGTCCAAGGATGAAATGCACAACCTGCTTATACTTATTGATTTAGAATAGACTCAAATCCAACGTAACCATTAATTGACTTCAACGCATGCCTGAACTAGTGCACAAGTCTAAAACAAAAGCCAATTTAGAAGAAGATATGACAGCTTCATAAAATAAAAAACAAAGAACTTATTAACTAAATTAATTACATTCCTTTCCCTGTTAACTTAGCATGAACATGTATAGACATACTTACATAGTTAAAAAAAAGGGGAGCATGTTTTCAACAAGGCCAGATTTTTAAATAAGAAAAAAAATAGTTGCACAGTATTAAATCAAACTTACACTTTCCACCTCAATAAGCATCAACCTCCAAAGAATTAATCTCAGGCATATTTATATAATCACGTAGACAGGAGATATGATAACACTCATAATTTAAAATTTCACTTATTTTTTTTTTATTGATTTCCATATTAAGATAAAGACTTATGAAAGTATGCCTTTAAAAAAAAAAAGTAAGATGAAGGCAAAAGTTTTTCAATCAAAGATTTTTTAATATAGCAACAATGTGGATGACTTAATCAATTCACTATGCTTTTTAACCATTTATGACTAAGTGATGGGAGGAGATTTAGAATAGTTTAAATGGATGCACAGGTTTAACTTCTTTTTTTTTTTAAAGAAAAATAAACGAATAAGAAAGTTACAAGTCAATACTTCATTTTTGCTAATTAGCCTAGTATTACTTCGTTAGCCAACCAATTCATATTGATTTACTAAAGATAGCACAATATTTCAGCTCATTCTAACAGTGAAGCTTCATTCTCATTAAACGCATTTAAGATTTAAGCACTTAAACTAAATACTATTTCTATATCACCATTTTAAAAACTGATGATATAGAGATTTTAAAGCAAACAGTTACTCACATTTCTTAGTTTCAAGATTGTAATCCGATAACAAGCACTTTGGCCATTTATATCCGATTCAAACAAGACTTATGAGAATTCATAACAAATATACATCCCAACAATATCTCTAAGCAATCACGAATCATTTATCGACTACACTTCATATTTCAACAGTTAACTAATTTAGCTAAAACCAAATCAAACACACAAAATTAATTTGAATAAATCGAGAATAGTAGAATGAACAATGGGGGAAAAATTAGTAAGTGTAAATAGTTTAACACCAATTAAATATCCTAACTAGATTAAGTCAAATTCAAACTTTCACATTATATTATTAGATTAACACTGTCACACTCCGAGTCTACACTCCAGACGGGACACGGTACTTGGAGTCACAAGTAACCCCAAGTCAACCCCTGGTCAATCATATACTGTACTTTGATTAATATATAAATATAGCAGAAACTTTAAAGTAAAAGTATAAGGCATTCATGAAGATGGGGACTGGATGATAAAGTTTAAAACATCTTAACAAAAATACAAGTCTGAAAATCAAGTCCGTGTCTGAAAGCCACTACAACTGATGAGTTGGGACAAGCCCCCAGCTAACTCCAAGTCTATAAAGAATAAAAATAGAACTGAAATAAATGATCTTCGTCCTCGAAAGATGAGGACTCACCAATAGTGCAGCTGGAGTCTTTTGAGAGTGAGCGGCTAGCGAGACTGAGACTGAGATCCTACAGCTATACCATAAAACGATACAGCATAAAAGGTATGCGTCAGTACTTTGAATGTATTGAGTAAGTGAGAGAAAACATACACAAGAAAAGAAGTAATTGAACTGGAAAGACATATACTAACCAACTGAACTGCTGTACTGAATAACTGAAATAACTGAGATGGTCTAAATGACCCTGTCTGATGGTCAAGGTCATGCCCTAAAAACTGAGCTACTGAACTGAACTGAACTGATCTGTATTGGCTAATCCGAGACTAAACTGAGCTGACTAGTGAGAGAGTCTATAACCAACATATAACCATGTGAGCTAGACGTGGAGTCCGATGTATACATCCCATTAATATGATTTAATATACCTTGCCAGAGTATAAAGACATGAACTAGGTGATCACAAATCTGGGGCCATGAGGCCAATAAAACTGTAACCTACGGTAGCGATGTAGTTCTGGGAACTTGGGTGTGCTGGAACCCCGGTCCCCTCGGTGCTAAGTCCTGCTCCTACTGGATATTTCTAGACAGACTACTAAGCTGATAGCTCAAAACTGAGGCCCAAGACTAGTTAGGAATACCTATCTGGAGGCACCCTGAGAGTCTTAACGAACCAGATTCTATAACTGGGTTCTAAGACTGGCCAGAGCATGCTTACCTGAAAGCATCGTGGCTATCTAAAGAACAATCTATAATCTGAGTCTGGGGTCCTAAGGCTGGTCATAGATGCTTAACAGGAATGTAATGACCGCCTAAAGAACTACTAAAACTGATAACTGGGAGGCACTACTAACACCTCGAGAATTTCTGTAGTCAAACTTATCAGCTGACATTTCTGACTAACATTGGGTATTCTAACATTTATACTAAAACTGAACTGACAATAGTTGGACTGAGTTTCAGTACAACTAAGAATATGAGAGTCTCCAACACTAATCGAATCAAGCAAAATTTTGATATTTAGACACTATTACAAGATTCTAGTTTTTCTATATTCAATACTAGGGCTAGATTTTGCGTTACAGGAACAAGAAATAACATAGTCACAAACTATTGAAAAGACATCAACATTTAACATAAAATGATATTCCACATGATTTAAACGAGGTCTAACAAATAATTTCATCACATTTGAAAGTCTCAGGTCTAGAACTGATAGAGAATTTAGAGAAGGATTTTGGGGACACAAGAGAAGAACTATTCCATTGTTGAATTCCCAGATACCTGGATAATAATTTCTAGAGAAAAATCCCTGAGAAAATTCTGAAAAAAACAACGCCTGCCCTAGCTTCTGCTCAACTTCTCGTCTGTTCTACACTTAGGCTTGAGGGAAAGAGAGTGAAATGAAGGGGAAAAGGTCGTTCTACCCTTTTAACTTCCTCCTAAATGAGTCCAAAACGACGGGGTTTTGGTATTAAAAAGACGAGCAATTACCAACATACCCCTGGAAGAAAGAACTGAAAACTGGCTGACACGGACCAACGGGCCTCAGGACGGGTTGTTAGTCGGACCCACGACTCGTTGGAACCCACGTTGTTTTTGGGTCCAGAAATCATACCCACTAGAAATGAAGCACGGAAGGATACCATGATCCGCTGGAAGAACAAATCGGTCATTGGCACCTATCGTTAGAACTGGTAGAGGAACTGGGCCTTGAGACAACGATTAACACAACGACTCATTGGTTGGACTAACGGATTGTTGTATTGACTCGTTGGTTGGACCAACAAGTCGTTGCATCGACTCGTGGTCTACACTTCTAAGGCCTAGAACAGGGCTACAGGTGGTAGTAATGGATCGTTGGTAATAACCACGAGCCGTTGGTTCCTCTCGTTGCCTCAGGGAAAGGTCTAGTAGGATTCTAAACTTGGGATCCAACGGACGACCGGACGGCTCGTTGGTTCAACCAAAGGGTCATCCTATGTCTCGTTGTTTCCCCCTAAAGACAACTGCTACGCCGACAAAAGACTCAGACAATGACCCATTGGAGCTTCCCACGGCCCGTTGTTTGGGTCGTTTTGAAATAAAATTTCTGGTTTTTCTTTTGGACTTTCTTGAAATGCCTGAGACTGGTCTAGGAAAGTTTTGGGGTGCTACAGTATCTCCCCCTTGGGATCATTCGTCCTCGAATGAAGACTAAAACTACAATAAAACTAGGAAAAGAGTTGTGATTTCTAGGCTGAGGGTATAAGCTGGATTCTGAAAAAGTATCTGACTCCGAACTGACTCAACCGTGCTAACAGAGCTGATGCAACTAGGATGCACATAGGAAATCTAAATAAAGCTGATGAGTATGGAATTGAATAGAGTATCGGGGAGAAATTTAGTACCTGATGCCGGAACTAAACTGTAAGGGAACAAGTGTGGATATATAGCTATCATATCTGCTTTGGCTTACCATGTAGCTCCTTCTACATGCTGATTTCTCCACAAGACTTTGACTGAAGCTACCTCCTTGTTCCTCGGCTTACGAACCTGATGGTCAAGGATCTGAACTGGAACCTCTTAGTAAAAGAGACTATCTTTCACTCCTACACTGTCCAATGGCACAAGTGAAGTTGGATCACTGATACACTTCTTTAATAGTGACACATGGAATACTAGGTGCACGAATGCCAATTCTTAAGGTAACTCCAGCTCATAAGCTACCTTGCCAATTTGCTTCAGAATTCTGTAAGGTCCCACATATCTCGGACTGAGCTTTCCTTTGTTTCCAAATCTCATTACCCCTTTCATGGGTGAAATTTTCAGATAAATCCAGTCATCCATTGCAAACTCTAATTCCCTTCTCCTTACATCAGCATAAGATTTCTGATGGCTTTGAGTTGTTTTCAATCTTTCTTGGATGAGTTGAACTTTCTGCATAGCTTCATGAATCAAATCCGGCCCTATTAGAGTAGCTTCACCAACCTCAAATCTCCTGATAGTAGATCTACACCTCCTACCATACAATGCCTCTAACGGGACCATCTGAATACTGGAGTGGTAGTTGTTTTTGTAAGTAAATTTGATGAGAAGCAAGTGATCATCTCAAATACCCTTGAAATTGATTACGCACGCTCTCAACATATCTTCTAGGGTCTGAATAGTCCGCTCAGCTTGTCCATCTTCTGCGGGTGAAAAGTTGTGCTGAGCTTGACCTGGGTACCAAGTCCCTTCTGAAAGGACTTCCAGACGTGAGAGGTGAACTGGGTACCTCTGTTTGAGATAATGGATAAGGGTACCCCATGAAGTCTGACTAACTCTGGATATAAACCCTAGAATAGTCCTCAGCTGAATTTGTAGTTTTAACTGGGAGGAAGTGTGCTGACTTAGTTATTCGGTGTACTATCACCCATATTGAATCATACTGCCGATGAGTCCGATGTAGACCCGTAATAAAGTCCATATTTACTTCTTCCCACTTCCACGTGGCTATGCTGATATCCTGAGTCATCCTCCCGGTCTCTGGTGTTCTACTTTGAATTGTTGGCAGTTCGGGCACTTAGCTACAAATTCAACAATGTCTCTTTTCATGTCGTTCCACCAGTAAATATCTCGTAGATCATGGTACATCTTTGTAGCACTTGGGTGGATAGAATATCTCAAACTATGTGCTTCAGCCATTATCTTCTTTCTCAAATCACCCACATCCGGTACTCACAATCTACCCTGGTAATGGAGTCATCATCTCTCCCTTTGGAGAAAGCCTCAACTTCTTTTCAGAGAACCGCTTCTTTTAGGTTAAGTAGTATGGGATCTTCATCCTATTTGGACTTAACTTCAACAAACAAAGAGTAATATGATCCACTCTGCACAACTACTCCACCCTCAGCAGTATCAATCAACCGTACTCCCAATCGAGCTAATCGAGCTAATCTGTGGATATCCTTTGCCAACTCCTTTTTGCCTTCCTTGACATGATCCATGCTCCCCATAGACAACTCTGCTCAGGGCATCAACCATCATATTGGCTTTTCTCGAGTGATACAACATGCTTATGTCATAGTCTTTCAGTAGCTCTAACCACCTTCTTTGACAAAGATTTAGATCTTTCTGACTGAACAACATACTGAAGGCTTTTGTGATCGGTGAAAACATCCACATGAGCCCCGTACAGTTAGTGTCTCCGTATTTTCAACGCAAACACAATCACTGCTAACTCCAAGTCATGAGTCAGATAATTCTTTTCATGAACTTTGAACTGTATGGAGGCGTAGGCTATCACCTTACCCCCTGCATTAGAACGCAACCGAGTCCAACTCTGGAAGTGTCGCAATATAATACAAACCCATCTAATCCTTCCGGCAGGGTCAACACTGGAGTGGTAGTGATTCAAGTTTTTAACTCCTGAAAACTGCCATTGTAGAGAATCCTTGCCCACCACTCTCCCTGTAGGTCGAGCCTCCTTTTCAGTCGCCCTCTACATCTTCTCACACGCATCTGACTACTGAAATTTCACCTTCTTCTGAGTCAGCCAAGTCAGAGGGGATGCTATAGAGGAAAAGCCTTCCACAAAGCGTCGCTAATAACCGGCTAGACCTAAGAAACTTTTGATTTTCATTGGGGAGGTAGGTCTGGGCCAGTCTTTTACCACTGCTATGTTCTGAGGATCAACCTAAATACCCTCACCCGAGACCACATGACCCAGGAAAGTCATCGACTTCAACCAGAATTTGCATTTACTGAACTTGGTGAACAACTAGAGGTCTCTGAGTGTCTGAAGCACTATCCTTAGGTGATTAGCATGCTCTTCCTCATTTCTGGAGTATACCAGAATGTCGTCAATAAATATAATGATGAACATATTCAGATACTGCTTGAAGACTCTATTCATCAGGTTTATAAAAGCTGCAGGGGCATTTGTGAGTCCAAAGTACATAACCACAAACTCGTAGTGACCATCCCGAGTCTTGAAAGCTATTTTCGGTATGTCACACTCTTTGACCCTTAGCTGATGATACCCCGACCTGAGATTGATTTTGGAGAAACAACTGGCTCCCTAAAGCTGATCGAACAAGTTGTCAATCCTGGGTAGGGGATACCTATTTTGACTGTGACCTTGTTCAATTGACGGTAATCAATGCACATTCTGAGGGTACCGTCTTTCTTTTGCACGAATAGCACTGGAGCACCCTAGGGAGAGATGCTGGGTCTGATAAAACCTTTATCAAGAAGGTCCTTTAGCTGCTCCTTTAACTCCTTAAGCTCAATTGGAGCCATTCTATAAGGAGGGATGGAGATGGGCTGAGTATCTTGGAGAAGGTCTATACCGAAGTCTATTTTCCGCTCAGAAGGGACTCCAGGAAACACATCAGGGAACTCGTTGACAACTGGGACTGACTAGATAGTTGGGGTCTCAGAGCTGGAATATTTGACCCAAACTAAATGATAAATGCACCCTTTGGAAATAAACTTTCTATCCTTAAGGTAGGAAATAAACTGACCCTTAGGCGCTACACTGCTGCCCGTCCACTCTAACACTGGCTCATTAGGGAATTGAAACTTGACGAACCTAGTTCTACAGTCGACTGAGGCATAATCGGAGTGTAACCAATCCATGTCAAGAATGAGGTCGAAATCAACCATGTCTAGCTCTACAAGATCAGCTGAAATAACTTTTTTGAAGATTGAGGTCGAAATAATTTGTAACTCGGAATTTACTGATCGCTTCCTCATTTTTCTTTTATGAGCTTTATATAAGAGACGTGGAAAAGTATGACACTTCAAATTTTTTTCATTTATATTTTGTTGCTCTAGATTTTTAAAATTTAAAATTTATAATATTAACATCTTATATTTTCCTAGTTAAATAAAAAAAATTGATGAGAAATAATTAAAATATTAATAGAATCAGATTCCTCACATAATCACTATAGAAGGGTAAATATAACTAAAATGAGAGGAGATGATAATTGAACCGGAGATTTTTTTTCACATGGTCCACGTGGAGAAATTGTCAGATCTGTAAATCTATTTTTATAGTACAAGTCATTGGACATTATAATGACAAAAAACTGCTCATAATAAATATGCTCCCGCCGTCGCAATTTATACGATAATATTTGATATAATATAAAATTTAAAAATAAAAATAAAAATATATTAAAATAAATTATAAATATTTATATGATTATAAATTATTATATTAAGAATTAATTTAGTAGGGAGGAAAACATGTTTTATTGAATTTTCTTTTGAATTTTTTCATGATTGATCAAATATTTTTAAAAATACTCTTTAAAAAGAAATTCATTAAAAATGAAAAATATAACTTTTCTATTTAAAATAAGGAATAGAAATTTCAACAAGTGGTATTCCCATCCTCATCACCTTTCTACAGACCTCTTCTCCACTTTGCTCTGTGTAGTCTGGCATCCAACCAACCCTGCCCTCAACCCCGTCTCTCATACTAATTTATATATAAATATTTGATAATATTTTTGTTTATATATTGAAGACAAAAACATAAAATAAAATAAAAGACCCACATATTTTTATGAAAAACAGTTTTTATAAAAAATATTTTTCTTCATATTTAAATATAACTTAAAGATAAAATTTAAAATTTAAAATTGAATTATTACGAAATATAAAAATATACTTTTTTTTTGACGAACTAAAAAAATAATATTATATAAATCAAAAAAGAAGAAAAAAACACTACTTACCTGAAAAATTAAAGTAGACAACCAATTTCAACAAAATAATACAAATAGATACAACAATTATACACACGTTTTTTCTTTTTCTTTTTTTCCTTTTTCATGCTAAAATCAATACTCCTAACTAGTTTTTTCTTTCCCGATTCCGACTTGAGAAGTCTCACATAGGAGTGTTTCTATTTTTTATTTTTTTTTGCACTCGAAAAGTTTTTCGTTAATAAAGACAATATTATATTTCGAGCTTGAATTTGATATATTCAATTAAGAATGAGAGAGTAATTATCACTCTATCACCACGCTTCTAATCTACTAATTAATCAGCATCCAAACTCTAACTAGGAGTATTATTCTAAATTTAAAAATAAAAAAATAAAAAAAGAAAGAAGATGGTATATCATTGTTATTCCTGTTTTAGCATGATTATGTTTACTACTAATTAAAGCCACAAAGCTCCAGCGGTTTTGAGTTTAGGCTTTAAGGCTCCTTGGAGATGAAGAGTCATGACCTCACTTTCTCCACCGACCATTTGGCCGCCGATGAACACCGCCGGAACGGTGGGATTGCAGCCGAGGGTTGATAGCGCGGCCTCGATGTCACGGCCAGCTCTGGGCATCTCGTCGAGCTCGTAAACGGCGGTGTTAACGCCGAGGTCGGAAAAGAGAGACTTAATTGAGTAGCTCATGCAGCAGCAACTCTTGCTGAATATCACCACTGGCTTTTCAGCTATCATTCTGCTTACTCTCTCCATTATTGCTAAAGATTTAATTTCAACAACTAGTATTGTTTGAGCTCAATTTGAGTTTTAAGTTGAGGAGAAATGAAGACATATTTATAGACTTCCTTCACTCTACATGATTGCACAAAGAATCCCAAAAAAGAAAAAATGAAAAAAAAGGTACTGTAGCACGTACTATGAATCCTAAATACTATTCCCTGCATTTCAAAAAAAAGTGATATTTTATATAATCAAAAAGATATTAATGATATTCTTCCAATGTTATCCTTATTTAAATGGAGAGAGTTTTATATAGTCAAAAAAATATTAAAGAGTTAATCTTTTTCAAGATATTTGTTAGGTGTAAATGAGTAAAAATATATTTTTCTTTCAACGAATAAGTAGTTTTCTTAAGGAATGTGTCCAAACTAAAAACGCCATTTATTTTGAAATAGAGAAAATAGTTATTAGATTTACGGGTATTTCATAGTAGAAGCTAATCTACAACGGTCATGATTCATGTCACCAATCGTGAAGAGTTTTCACAAAAGGGATGAACTCTCTTTGTCCACGGCCTAAATATCTTTTAGAAAATGTATTTTCTCTATTGTAAACTCTAGATGTCGTCTACTATGAGAAAAAAAAATTTCGTACACCCATAATATATTTATATATTAAGAGCTAGAGTTAAAAAACGGGACAAACTAATGAACTAACAAGCTGAGTAGCAAGCCTTATGACGGAATCAATCCAATAGATATTCCAATAAGTACAATAAACAAAAAGAAGCAACTCTACTAATTAATAATAAGATTTCTTGCTTTTATTTTAACTAAAGAATTTATTCGCGCTTTGCGCGGTTGAATAAATTTTATTAAATTTAAATAATTTTTTATAAATTAAAATAAAAATAATTTATTTATTTATATCTAAATATTTCAGTTTCAGAATACTAAATCACATTTTTCATTGTCATAACTTTTTTGTATAAAGAATTCTACTAATTAGCAATTGTGCTAATCTCAAACAAATGAGTTACACTGATTCATTAAAGAAAGAGAGTTTATACTGATTCACGTCATTTGAAAAGTTACATCTTTCTTTTGAAAAAATAAAATAAATATTTATATGAAAAATAAAAATAAAAGACTAAAATAAATTGACTTTTTTTAAATCATAGAGAGGTAGCACATCACTTCCTTATAAATCGAATTGGTATTACCCTCTTTGTAAAATTCAAGTTCATTACTTAATAGAATTATATTTTTTTTACAAAAATTATATTATCTTTTTTACAATTCAACTGTTGATCGAGAAAGCACTGCTCAAATTGCTCATTAAGTTGATCTCACCGATGGCTAAGAAAAAAAATCATAAAACTGAATATTTTGAATATGTATCGATAATATTATGAGATGAATAACAAACAAACACACAAAACAAAAGTAAAAAAAATCGACAATTAATCATTCAACCGAAAAAATGTATTATTCAAACAAATCAAAAATTTTGAAAACTATAAACATAATTAAGTTGGTAAGATAAATCCACTTAATTCTAAAGAAATAAACTAACAAAAATAATTATAGCGAAATTATAAAGAGAATTCTCACCTGAATCTAGTTTGAAGGTGGTTCTGGAAAATTTATGGACACTTTTGTGGTGGTAACATAAAGTTAAACTCTTTAAATAGCAAGAACTTTTTTTTAGCAATTATTGTCTTAGACGTGGGGAGAGTGAGAAATTAATTATTTTTACTAATAAATTAATACAAATTAATTACATTAATTACAGGGCAAGGAAAAAAGATTAATATTAATATATAAAGAATGAAAACTCAAAAAGTTGAATACAGTAGGATTTGATATGTTAAATATTAGATTAAATAGATAATCATTACTATAATGAAAAAACTGTAAAATTTGAATTTACAAAAAATGTAATAAATTAAATAACTATTAAAACCTGTATAAAAAAAAATTATCAAAAATTTTTAAATTAAGTAAAAACTCATGTTCATGAATTTAAAATTTATTCAACCTTCCATTCATATATATATTTTTTTAATAAAGATTAAGTTTAAAAAAAGAAGAAGAAGAAGAAAGAACAACCCACATTCCTTTTTGAAACTGCTCAAAATTATAGTCAATACACATTAAAACACATAATTGATTAAGGCATGTATTATTAGATTTTGTAAAAAAAAAATTCAAAAAAAAACTCAAACAAAAAAAAGAAAAAAAAATCCAATTGAAGAGCATAGAAAGGTGTTGCATCAGCACATCCAAATGCTTCCTTTATATATATATATATAAATAGTATTTGGCTACGCGCATTGCGCATATATTTCATATCAAATATAAGTATAAGATTTTGTTAAATCACATAAATATTATGAGTACTAAATTTGTGTTCGAGCTGGTAATTTGATTTTTTTTATTTGAAGATCAAAAATAAAGTTGTTCATTGACTTAGCAAAAGTAAAATAGTATGCATATGTGCTTGAATAGAATAAACGCATATCAGATTTATAAAAGAAACAGATGAAAAATTGTCGACCTTACTAAATTCCTCAAAAGTAATTCTAACAAATGTACGGTTTGTAAATCTCAAAGTTTTAATTTTTGGCATCACCACCATTCATTCAATTGACTTTCTTTCATATGCTGGCTCTTTCTTGACATGCATTTTTGTCTTTGTGCCCTGAACGTGGATACATTAAAATGTAAATTAGAGAACATAATAAGTTAATAAAAATATATTAATCATAGAACAAATATTTTTCGATAAAAGTGATTGTTTTAGTTGCAATAAAATAAATATAGTGTAACAGGGCAAAATAAACATTGTTTAGCAAATAAATGAAGACAATTGAGAAATAATTAAATAGAAAAAATAATTAAAACACAATTTAGAAGACTTCACAGGCTCAGGATCAATGACTTGATTACATCACAACATCAATAGACCTCCATTGCACCATCTAAACAAAATGTCACCAATTAAAATAACGAAAGAGAAGACTAACCATCACCAATAGGGACATATTTTGAACGCGAAAATATGTCATTGAGTTTTTTCTTTAAGTAATGAATGAATTAATATACTCTCCATCAGGAAGTTGAAAGATGAAGGAACTAAATATTGAATAGACATATTAAATATTAAATGGACGTTTTGTAATAGATAGGGAGGATTAAAGTAATTCTAAATTTTGTGGATTACAATAAATGACATTAATTTTAGAACATGAACCATCTTCATATTATTCATCTTTTACATTTATTATGTACTATTACTTTATTATTTTTTTGAAATGTAATTTATATTTCAGTAGATGAATATGTTTGAAGTAAAGGGTAAATATGATTGTTCAATTTTTTGTGAATATTTTGGTCTTTTAACTTTAAACGTAGGCGCTTCCTACTTTTAGTTTAATCATATTATTATATAAGTGGAAATCAAAAAGTGAAAAGTTAGATTACTATGAAAGTAAATTAAAGATATATGATATATAAGCAGGTGTTTATGAAATATTGAATAATTATGTTACCCTTCAATTTAAAACTATTTCTATAATATTATATATACAAAAAGCTAAAATTGCATAAAAATAAATATTATTAGACCATTAAATATTTCACAATAATTATTTAGACGATGATGAAGGAGTAAACCTATTTATTATTTGAAGGGTATATTAGTCTCTCAATATTTTGAGGTTATTTTAGTATTTTAACTTTTCACTTTTTGCTTTCCCACTTATTATTATTATTTAGTTAGTTAGTTAGTTATTATTTATATTTATTTTTTTATATTTATTATTTACATTTATTCTTATTCTTATTATTTATTAGCTATATTTATTTATTATTATTTATTTATTTATTTTAACTTTTCATTTTTTCGCTTTTCACTTATATAGTAATAAATATATAATTATGATATGATATGATAAAATATTAATATTTAATTATGTATTTAATTAAATTTTAATTCAGTGAAGGGGCAAAATGGTAATCTAACTTTTCACTTTTTGACTTCCCACTTATATAATAATATGATGATATGATGATGATTTTTATATATTATATTTATTTTTATTTTATTTATTTATTTTATTTAGTGGAGGGTTAAACATGCAACTTTGAAGTTAGGAATTTTTCACTTTTATTATATTTTAATTTAATTTATTTTTATTGTTATTTATTTATTTTATTTAGTGGAGCTTGTTTAATGACATAACATTAAATGATATTAATTAAATAAATAAAAAAAATTAAAATAAAAAGATTCAAAAAGTTTCAGCAAATATTTTAATAGAAATATAAGAGAAAAAGGTAAAAAAAAAATGAGAAAAAAGATAAATATAAACCCTAACCTATGAGAGGTGCCACCTCACTTTTCTATTACTTTACTTTATAATATATATAGATTGATTCCTATAATATTATATATACTAAAAGCTAAAATTACATAAAAATAAATATTATTAGGCTATTAAATATTTCACAAAAAATTATTTAATGACATTAATTAAATAAATAAAATTAAAAAATAATTTTAAAACATAAAAAAAATTCAAAAAAAAAAATAGAAATGGAGAAGTTAGAGACATGCCACATCAACATGCCTCTAAGTCTTCTTTATATATATATATATATTGATTCTTTTTCTACTTTTATTGTATTGTAAATGCACAATGATTTAACGGAGATCGATAGATTTTAGCAACATGACATAATTGTTGTCCCTTATTTTGACATACCAAAAACAGAAACAAAAATAAAATAAAATAAAAAAGGTTAAGCATGCTTGCTTAAAAATCATCTGATCGTTTCATTCAATAAAGACGGATATTTCACAAGTATTTTACTCTATATTCCGATGACGTCGTTGCTGCTGATTACCTTTTCCCTATCTTTAATGGAAGATATAAAGTTCAAGTCATAAGAATAAAATTAGTTTTTTATAGTGAACGTTTTACTCTTAAATTTTCGTGGGCGAACCTGAATTACTCAACAATGGCTGAGCTATACTAAGGACCAATGGGTGCTCAGCATTCATTGTTTTTGGCTCAAACACTATATGTTTATATAAATAATTAATACTTTTTTTATTTTAATTTATATAATTTTTTTTAGTCAGTTCTAAAAGAATGATTTTACGCGTAGTAGGATGATTTATAGTCATATAAATATTTATGACTTGTTTTAGATTATAAGTTTTAAAATTTTTTTTTTATATCTTAAACTTCGCGTCTCAATCAAACTATATCACATAAATTAGGACGAAAGGAAATATTAACATATACATTATTATGTGATTAGTGTTGGAGTCCCACGTCACTAGGATAATGGGCACTTGGTTTTTCTTATATGGTCCAATCCTCTTGTCGTGCTCACTTAGTTTTTGAAATTATATTAAATTAGATTCATTTATTTATGTGCGTTTTCCAACATAGATCGAGAAACACACATACAAAAAAAGAGATTGTTATCATATACGGAATTGTACGGCTTTGAGAAGCTAGGAGGTAGATGTATATATAAAGAGAGAATCAAGTGGGATTAAATTCCCGATGGGAGAAAGCGACTTTCTTCGGATCGATCCAGTAGGTGGAATTAAGCATCTGATGAGTTGGATCGGATTTATCCAATCCGGATCTTTCTGTTGTCCAACTCCAACATACGAGTATATATTCCCCCCATTTGATTTCACTCTACAAGCTAAGGAGAATATTGAGGATATATATAGATTTTTTCCCAATCATTTATTGATAAGAGCAGTGTGATACATACAAGTATAACCCTAACGTTTTCCTAATATATATATACACACACACATTATGATCATTTATCTACGCATAACGCATGCTGATTTGTTATAGTCCTAGGAAATTCGGAATATTTGAGAGCTAGTTCATTGTTTTGGGAAACTTATCATATTCGCTTTAACTATTTAGACATTTAATTTGGGTTAAAATAAACTATTTTGTTCCAATACGATGGATTTAGGATGAACTTATTTTGAATCCAGAATAGACTTTTTGAATATGGTGGTTTCTCGATTCTCGGTCGGAGATACTTGGTTAACTTAAAGCTGACTAAACTTATGTTACCACGTGTTGACTTCTGCGTTAGCCACATGCCGTATTCGTGTTTTACCAATACGTTAGTATAACATGCGGGGAAAAAAGAAAACTAATTCAACAATGAATTTAATAGTGTAGAAACCTTAATTTCTACTAATCATGCAGGTTTTTGTTGCTAACTTGTTAATAGGCCAAGATCATTGCTTTTGCTATCTTTTTTTACTTTCTTTTAATGAGATTATCAAAAGCCAGCTACTAGATCTTTAAATACCTCAACAGTTTAAAAAGTCGAATCACTTTTATGCATGCGGCCTCCTTTTTGTGACACATAAATTCGAATCAAAGTCATGTTGATCTTAACTAAAAGAAAAATGTTCCTTTGCTTTATACATATTCTCTTGGAATTTGATGAGTTTTTTCATGTCCTACATACGTACTAAAGGGTCACATGCGGAACTAAATTCTGGGCAACTTACTTACTACCCCTAGTACATCTCTAAAGGGCAACTTACTAGTAATTGCTTGCTCCCAATAAAGTTTCATATCTATCTATAAATAATATTCCCTCAATTTAACAAGCCACATGAAATTTACACACTTAAGTTTAAATATACTTCCTATGTCCTAAAATAAGTGTTGTCTAAGTTTACTTTGTTGGAAAAATATTGTAAATCACAGAACTATGATACTGTCTTTAAGAATATTTCACCCGTTATAGGTGTATCCCCAGAATTCAACAAGCTCTTCCAGTATAAAACTAGGAGCATATAAACTAACAACGATTCAATTAATAAAATCCAACACTACAAAATATAGGATGAAAATTTAGGAGAAAGAATTATTCTTCTTGTTCCACAACCTCAAAATGAAGTGGAAGGCTGTAACATGTTGCGGAAGAAATGGACATCTTATAAATCTCTAACCCCATGGATGAAAATGGACATACATAGTGAAAAATAAGCATATCATAACGTTCAACAATACTGCTTTGTCAAAAGTCATTTAGTCCTATTGAAAGCTATTAAGGAAATTCAATTAATGAATTACCATTTAAAATCATCAATATATTCTCAAAATAAAGACCTAAGGCTAATCAAGGCTATATCAATCGTCTGTTAATTTGTGAAAGAGTAGACATATTTTCTTTTGAGATACAAAAAACTATAATTTTTCAACATATTTCACACTCATTAAAACTAATAAATACAAGGTATAGTTTACTAAGTTATTCTTATATATTAGGTGTTTCTTGAGAAATGAGCTTTATTAAGAAATGCAATTATAACACCTCGAACCTCGAAATAGATTGATGAAGGAAAATAACTAAAATTTGTAGGTCTAGTGAAGGGAGTGATAGTGTGACTGAAGGCTCGTCATGTCCCTGACGGCGCAAGTAACGGTTGTCACGAAGGCGACGGACCATCACTGGTGATGTTCAGGTTTGACGGCGTGGCTGACAGCCCGTCACGGACCTGATGGTGCTAGTAATGGTCGTCAAACTAACGAAGGAATGTCAGTTGAGCCATCAAAGAAAAATTTTCCGAAATCGAGGGTGATGACAGACCTGACGAACCGTCAAAGTAGTGACGACCTGTCACTTGTACTGTCAAAAGGAGATTTTGGCTGACATCACTGGTTTAGGGCCACGACATGAATAGCGAACCATCGAGGGTGTAACGACCCGTCACGAGTTCTATCGTAGTGCCCGGTCATGGAAATTCCGCCCGATTCTCAAGGACAATTTTGTAATCTCTCATGCTTTTAACTACTATACTACATCGTTTTAATCCCGCAAAGAAGTGTATTAAGGGAGTTTAACCAATTCTAAATCATTCCTCTCCCATGCATACAAGATTAGGAATTCCCCATTGAAGATCAAGCTTAGAATTCTTCAAGTTCTTCTCCAAATCTCTTGGGCTTTCAAGGACAAGTGTAGATTTAGTTTACCTAGGTATGTAGGGCTATGAATAGGAGTTTTCTTTCACTCTCATGCCCGTATCTCTCCTCAATCTCATGAATTCAAGTCTTAAATCAAGTTGATAATCCTATGGGATTTCAGCCCAATTTCATGAAATTCTCTATAATTTGTTTATGAGTTAATTCTCTTCATGTTTCAAAGTATGTTTTAAGATCTATAGGCAGATTATATATCTATTTTGATTATAAATTCATAATTTCAAGTTTTAAAAAATTATGCCCACTTATGTAAGTTTATGAGAAGTTAAGTTTATAATTTATGATTTCAAATAATATGAGATATCTAGCATGATTGAATATTTACAAATTACCCATGTATGAAGTTATGATTTTGACTTATGAAGTCTATTTCAAGTATGCATGATTTTAGGATTTAGGCAAGCCCACACATGTTAAGTATGTTTTCATGATTCAGTTCTGTCACGCCCCACCTTAGGAGGCATGACTGGCACCTGCTGCCATACCGGGATTTGAACTGACCTGACTGGGGTTATACACCTCTGGTGCACATCTGCTCTTCAAATCAAAAAAATGATGAGCTATATCTCGGTTGTAAACACAGCCTCCGACCGACAAGGCCGCATAGCTACCTGTAAAAGAAAATAGTTAACCATCAATAAGCAGTACCAAAGGATCCTATGCGAGCCGACAAGACCACCATGTTGTCTAGTTATTGTCATAATGAAAACAGTCAATTAGAACTATACTATGGATGACAAGGCCGCTAACTAATACCTAAACTAGGCCCCACACGGCCAACAACATAACTAGTATTGGAGATCTGTAGCCTGCAAGCCTCTAAGAGTGAAATAATGATCGGGACAGGGCCCCGACCTACCCATAAACTGCATAACAAAAGAACAAACTAACAATAAATAGTGCAAACAAGAATCTTACTTGGACCCTATAAGTTCGGAAGGTACAATCAGTACAGAATAACCCGCCCGGGGCCCCCATAAGCCTTGGTGAGCATATGCACTCCAATCTATATATCCCTAACAAGGTCAAAATGAGTCAACAGGTAACTATAGCCAACCTACTGGTCCAATGGGTCTGCAACTGAGCCCACTCGGCTCCTAATCTGTAGTTGTGTCTGAGTCTGGTGGATTCCTGATAACTGCACCCTGGGCATCAGGCTCGACGAGGGTCAGTGATGCCGATACGACATAAAAATAATAGTCTAGCCATGGAATAGATTGTAATATGACCCTTGGGCCTCTGCATTGTCACTTGGGATGGCATATCTATCCTTGGAGCAACGTCATATAGCCTCGTAGGCATCAACACAACTAGTAACCCTGGGGTTGGTCACAGAAGGCTATACAGGGCAGGGTCAATCCCAGTCTAAACAGACAACACTAATCTCAAACTAATAATAGCAGCTAACCACAACAATCATGCTTCTGGTGTTCTTACGGGAGTCTAGGTCGTATTGCAACAAAAAAAAATAACTTGCCGAAAAAATTAGCCTTAACATACCTCGAATGCAGATTTCTTGTCACGCCCCAAAACTGGGGTAGGGCGCAACTGACACTCGATTCATGGTTGATCGAGAAGCCGGCTATATGACATCTGTAATTGTAACACTTAGGTCATCCAGGCCACCTGTCATAATCAACTGAAGAATAAACTGGACCCATAAGGTCTCAACAATACGGGGTAAACAATCGAAATACAATCAAGGCAATTAGTGTGCTAACCAAGCAACAATAAGTCGACGAGGCCACAAACTGAATAACACTGTACACACTAAGTCCACAAAGCCTCTAAAGAGTAAACTAACTGATGGTCGGAACAGGGCTCCGACCTACCCATACTTACATCTCAAAACTCAAGCATAAATAACTAAGCCCATCTCCAGGAAGAAAGGAGCATACCAACCATCTGTTGATCTCACGAACTGCTACTCAACTGGCCATCCTGACCTCTACCTGCACCCGCGGCACGAACTCAGGTCCCCAAGCAAGGGGACGTCAGTACGAATGAAATGTACTGGTATGTAAGGCTGAAACTGTAACCATGAGATAACAATCCTGTAATAACTGACTTAGCACATACACATATAGAGGATAAATATAACCTGAAACTCTGCAACCTGTAATTGATAACAACTTACTATAAAACATAAGTGAACTCAAGATAACTGAATCAGAATAAGGAATGGTAACAACCTGGAATCTTGGAAACTGAAACATGATAATAACAGAGATGAAAATGCAATTAATAAATGCACAAGAAAGAAACTATAACTGTAATGCCAACGACCAGCCAACCGTAAATTCATATATAAAATCCGTCCAGCCGGTGTACTACACCGGGGTTAAATAAAAATATCTCCAGCCGATGTACCACACCGGGGTAAAATAAAAAGATCTTCAACCGGTGTACCACACTGGGGTAAAATAAAAATATCTCCAGCCAATGTACCACACCGAGGTAAAATAAAAATATCTCCAGCCGATGTACCACACCGAGGTAAAATAAAAAGATCTCCAGCCGGTGTATCACACGGGGGTAAAATAAAAATAAATCTTAATAACCATCATAAATGGAGCTGACAGAGCTCATACAAATTATCTGAATACTGGAAACCATAAAATATGTTGATCAGTAATTATAACATGTGTAGGATCTTACCACGGCCCCTAATACTACAATTATTCCATACACATAAAAGGTCTTTCATTGAGCATTTAAATACATACATATGATGTGAATGAATTCTAGGGAAGTTTCTAGAACTGGAATATCATAAAGACATGTGTAGACTCACATTCATGATTTTAAACATCTCCTGGCAATTCTAACACGAGGAGCAGAGAGGAATCACTTAACCTAACATTTTCTATCAACAATCTTAGCATTCATTTCGTGCTTATGCTCGTTTGACTTTCATACTTTCATATCAAGAATTGTGAGCATACCTCATTCATTGCACATCATATCACATCTCGAGGTAACTTATGAACAGGAAGACATAACTTGTGTATCTCAAACCTGGAGCTCTTTAATATACAAATTCTAGGCAACTGTCTAGGGGCTGCCTTAAAATAAATAAAGACTTATAGTCGTGCTTCAGACAGCATAGGAAAAGCTCATGTGAAATATTGCAATATATGTGGAGCTTAGAAAAGCTTAGCAGCATTATAAACAGTTTAGAAACTTTCAAGAAAAATAAAATCCTTTAAAACTTGAAAAAGTTAATCCAACTCTTAGAACAAATAATCAAAGATAATTAAAAGTACAATGAGAACTTCTCTTGAGCCACTATCTCAAAATATTCGATCCCAATTATTTCTTAAGGAGTTAACACTTTACTGGCCTTTCATTAGCTTAACACAACTGAATATAAACAACTTTATTTATAATTCTTTTGCTAAACGTCTTTAGGACAGGGTAAATCTTGCTAGCTATTTGCCTAATTCATTAACAATCATAACACTTATCATCAAATTTAACAACCTTTAGCTCTACTTTTCGTATTCATCTTAAATTCTTTTCCAAACAGGATACGTCATTCCCTACCTAATTATTTGCTCTCGTTTTCACTATTCTGGCAATTCTTGTACACACTTACCTTCTTACCTAATTGTCAACCTCGTCTCTTAAACTCGTCTTGCTCATATTTTAACGTTGCTCAAAGGTTCTTTAAATCAACTATGGACAGAAGGCATATACCTCACATATTAGCTTAAAAGGTCTAACATTTACTCTTATCTCTCCTTTGCTACTAGTGCCTCAACTTTTACACTTAGGTTAATTTCCTGACACATCTACAACTTTCAAAGAACATGCGACGTGTCTACTTAAAGCCTTAAGCAATTCTCAGGAGGTCTAGATAACTCAAGATCTCTAATAAACATATAGCGACTTTCTAAAGGCAATCCTTGCCGCTTTAGCGCATAATTTGAATGTAAGCGTAAACATATATATATATATATATATATATATATATATATATATATATATATATATATATATTATGATTTTCGTCTAACATGTTAACATCAAGATATTGTGCATAACCTGCCAATAAAGATGGTCTCATAGAAATATCAATAGTTTACTCATTCGGGTTCTATCTTCCAAGTTTAACGTATCGATTAATTAAGAAACGTATTAATTAGTCTCTTAACTTATGGAAGAGGGATCGGGGAATCACCTCATGGCCTAGGTACCTTAAAACATGAATATGAGAGGGTAGGTAACTGTCATAAGGAAATTTCATTTCGTTACCCTCGTTAGCCCTTATTGAGTTAAAACCCGATTTCAATTATTAGGTTTGTCTGTGCGTCGTCGTCTTGCCATGCTTACCAAATTTCCTGGAAACCATAATGTGAAACAACTTTGAAACCACAAATACATAACATAATGTAAAGGACCAGCTCACAGTGCCCACGCTGAGGGGACTTCAGACTCAATTTACAACTATGACCATAATAGAAGGCAATTGCCCTCTCTACTTCATGTTCATGCGTTCCAACTCTTTAGCAAATACACACCTTAATACCAAGTAATCGTAAAAATTGGGAGGAAACATAATATCCTACTACATAATCTCAAGTACACGGGAATGCCGGATTAATTCTCAGCATGAATTCGTGCTTGAAAATCAAGAGACTAAGAACGTCTCACATACCTTTTTTTCCGGCGAGCTTTCTTATGTCGTTTCTTTCTTTCAACAACCAGAACTTTAGCCCCTTAAATTAATTGAGCTTATCACCAAGTGACAAATCTGTTTCAAGCCAATTTATCCAGCCAAAATGTTACATCAATAGGCAGTCACAACACAAACAAATAAGGCAACACTTAGCATTTCTTATTTCAACTTGTCTCTACAACTTTGGGGGAAAATAGAGGTAGAAAATTACCTCACTTTTCTCATGAAAAACTCCCACAAATATAGAGTATATTCTCAGCAAAACACAGCTATTCCAACCTTCAAAAACAAGCAGAACTTCAACAACAACATACCAACAACGGCAGCCCAACATAACCTCCAACTTCTAGCTTTAGCTAGGATTGTTAGATAAGTTAAGAAATTAGAAACACTTACCCTTGGCATGAGAATATTATTGGATATAATAGGAGTATTTTCCTTCAAATCACTTCCCAATAATGCAGAAATCTTGCTGCCCAAAACACAGCAAAATAACAGCACAACAACTACAACAAGTCAACATACAAACCATAACTTTCTTCTAGCTTTCCTTCAAAAATTCATACATTTATTAGAGATTTCAAAAGAGGGAATTGACTTACTATTTATTAGGAACAATTCCTACTAAGATGGAGTATAACATTAGCTCAAAATAGTCCCAAACACGCAGCAACAACACTGCCAAAATGAAGCTACAAGGTAGCAACAACTTCACCACAATGTTGCCTTCACTTCCATCAACTTTTGCTTGTGTTTTTGATGGTGTTTTCTTGAGGGATTTCCTCTTGGTTTCTAAGGCTTTGCTACTGGAAAAGAGAGAGGACTTCAGAAGGTAAGCAAGCACCTCAAACTTGGAAAATTTGAAAATGATTTCATAACCAAAAACATAAAATATAAAGGTGTTTGGGCGGTGGTCATGTCACTGCCCAATAGTGCTACCGTAAAACACCTATAACTTTTTATTCCGAACTCTGATTGATGAGACATTTGATGTTCTGAAAACTAGACTCAAAGACCATTAATTTGATAGGTCATGGGGCTTCTAATTTGTTATATATTGGGAGATATAGTCATTTAAAGTTGATCCTAATTTATAAACTTTACATACTCTTTGTTTTTTCCATTCATACACATTTCCCTTGTCATCTATGATCAATATACAACCCTTACTTCCCTTAACATAGCATACGAACATCAAATAATTTCCAAAAAAATTTCAGGGTGTAACATTTCTGATTTAACTAGCGAGGTTTAACTTGCAAACTGCAGTTCTTTCCAACTGTAACCTCTATGCTGAGAGAAAACTAATTTCAATACTAAACTCGGCAAATATTGATAATTTTAGATAATAGAATTGACTATAATCTAACTTTGAATAACTCGGCTGAAAATCTATAATTTTCTGAGAATTCAGAAGGGAGAAATACTTACCTAATGCTTGTGACCGAGTAGGAATCAATTTGGAGTAGTTTTGACAACTTTTACTTGGCAGAGTTCTAATTTTTCAAGGAACTTTTTTAGAAATAACTCCATAGTAATGCTTTTCGTAGGACTAAAACCCGTTACCCAAAGTTAATTTAAGATTAGACGGCATTTGATAGTGTAATCGGACGAAAATTAATCAAAACTCGCGTGCTCTTCTATTTCCGGTCGTGGTTTCCTTTTGGAAATAATTTAAATGAAAGAGGGGAGCATATATATACAATTAGGGCAGTGGAAGTGGGGCGCCCTGCACTGTCCAAAGCGCCGATACAGCCAAGCATTGCGCCCCTTCATGCATCAGTAGGCCTGCACCGCGCTGGCCAGTGCCCTGCCGGCTGGCGCGTCGCGCTGGCCCTTCGCGGCCTAGCCTTGCCCAACCCTGCTTCCGAGGCTTTTTCTCCACGCGTCAAGCTCTTTTTACTCATCACAAATCTACGTGTATGCTTACTAATCGTTATCATTTACAGGGTGCAACATCCTTCCCCCTTAGGGACATTTATCCTCGAATGTCATCCTCAGGCTTAAAGGAGTTAACTCTCTTGACTAAGATTTAGAACAATTTTGGTAGATTCCCCTCTATAATATGGACTATCTAGAAACCTGAAACGCAGAAAAGTCCAACATAGGTGCCTCGCAGGATGCTATGAACAACTATTTCATCATACAGAGGTAGCTAGCTAAATAGTACTAATAACACAAGTAGTAAAATAACAACTGAATAACAACATCACCTTTAACTGCATAATCTGAATCAATTCTGGAACAAGTGAGGATATCTATACCTCATGTCATCCTCGGCTTCCTAGGTCATCTCTTCTTTATTCCTGTTCCTCCATAATACCTTAATAGAGGCTACATCTTTTATCCTCAATCTGCAAACCTGTTGATCTAGTACGGCAACTGGAACCTCTTCGTAGGATAGCTCCTCAGTGACCTGAACATCCTCAACTGGCACAATTGGGGATGGATCTCCTATGAACTTCCACAACATTGACACGTGAAAGACTGGGTAGACAGATTCTACCTCCGGAAGCAGTTCTAGCTCATATGACACTCGGCCTATTCTATGGAGAATCTGATACGGGCCAATAAATCTAGGGCTAAGCTTGCCCTTCTTTCCGAACCTCATCACGCCCTTCATGGGCGAAACCTTGAGAAACCCCCAATCGTCAATCTCAAATTCCAAGTCTCTATGTCATACATCGGAATAAGACTTCTGGCGATTCTAGGTTGTTAACAAGTGCTCTCTGATGAGTTTTACTTTCTCTTCTAACTGGTGAATCATATCAGGTTGAACTAACTCGAACTCCCCTACTTCAAACCACCCGATAAGGGACCTGCATTTTCACCCGTACAAGGCCTCATAAGGTGCTATCCGAATTGCAGAATGATAACTGTTATTGTATACAAATTCGATAAGGGGTAAATGCTCGTCTCAACTTCCTCCAAAGTCTAGCACACACGCCCATAACATATCTTCAAGCATCTGAATTGTGCATTCTACCTGACTGTCTATCTGAAGATGGAATGCTATACTCAGATTAGCCTATGTGCCTAATCCTTTCTAAAATGACTGCCAAAATCTAGTTGTGAATTGCGCCCCTTTGTCAGAAATAATAGAGGCGGGGACACCATGCAGTCGGACAATCTCTTTAATAAATAGCTAAGCATAATCCTCGGCGGAGAAGGTTGTCCTGACTGGTAAGAAATGGGCTACCTTCATTAATCTATCGACAATGACCCATATGGAACCGAATCTGCGCCTAGATCTACGGCTAAGTGCATCTGCTACAATATTAGCTTTCCCTGGGTGATATATAATATTCACGTCATAGTCTTTCAACTATTCTAACCAACGTTGCTGCCGTAATTCAACTACTTCTGTGTGAAGATGTACTGGAGGCTTTTATGATCAGTAAAAATGTCCACGTGCACCCCATAAAGGTAATGTCTCTAGATTTTCAAGGCGTGAACCACTGCAGCTAACTTCAGGTCGTGAGTGGGATAGTTCTTTTTATGCTTCCTAAGCTGCCTCGAAGCATAAGCAATTACCTTACCATGCTGCATCATGAAGCATCCTAACGCAACGCCTGAAGCGTCACAATATACAGCATAACCCTCTGAACCTTCTGGCAAAGCTAACACCGATGCCGACGTTAATCCGTTCTTCAACTCTTGAAAACTCCGCTCGCAGGCCTCAGTCCACTGGAATTTGGCTTCTTTTTGAGTCAATTTAGTCAAGGGTGCTGATAGAGTAGAAAATCCTTCCACAAACCTCCGATAATACCTGGCAATCCCAGAAAATTGCGAACTTCCATTGGAGTTGTAGGTCTAAGCCATGTCTTCACCGCCTCAATTTTCTGCGAGTCAACCTGAATATCAGCCTTTAATACAACATGGCCCAGGAAGGCCACGGAATTCAACCGAAACTCACATTTAGAAAATTTTTTATACAACTTACGATCTCTGAGAGTTTGAAGTACCGTCCACAAATGATTTATGTGTTCTTCTTCTGAACGGGAGTACACCAGGATGTCGTCAATAAATACTATCACAAACAGATCTAAATACGGCCTGAAGATGTTGTTCATCAGATCCATGAACACCGCTGGGGCATTTGTCAACCCGAAGGACATGACTAGGAATTCAAAATGGTCATACCTAGTCCTGAAAGCTGTTGTTGGGATATCTTTCTCCCGAACCCGTACCTGGTGATACCCTGATCTTAAATTAATCTTGGAAAAATATTTTGCCCCTTGTAACTGATCAAACAAGTCATCTATCCTGGGAAGCGGGTATTTATTTTTAATAGTAACCTTGTTCAACTGCCGGTAGTCTATGCACATGCGGATGGAGCCATCTTTCTTTTTCACAAACAAAACTGGCGCACCCCACGTTGATGTACTCAGCCTGATAAAACTCTTATCTAACAGATCTTTCAACTGCTCCTTCAATTCTCTTAATTCAGCTGGAGCCATTCGATATGGAGTACCTGGTAACAAGTCGATAGAGAAATCGATTTCCCATTCTAGGGGAATACCAGGAAGTTCATCTGGAAATTCATTGACCACTAGAATGGACTGAAGAGTCGGGGATTCTGCTTGGATATCCTAAACCCTAATAATATGATCTATACAACCCTTTGCTATAAACTTTTTTGCCCGAAGATAGAATATGAACCTACCTTTTAGCGTAGCTACACTGCCCTTCCACTCTCGCACTACCTCCCCTGCGAAGTGAAATCGAACTGCCTTGGTCCAGTCCATACCCATAATTGCATCAATGTCGTTTATTTCTAGCTCCACTAGATCTGCTAAAGTTTGGCGACCAACAACCTCTACTGTGTAGCCCCGGTAGATTCTTTTAGATATAATAGAATCACCGTCAGGCATAGACATTGAAAAGGGTCGCTGAAGCAATTCTCGAATTATACCAAACTTTCGAGCCACTAAAGGGGTAACATAGGACAAAGTAAAACATGGGCCTATCAGAACATAAACCGAGTGAGAGCAAATGTCCATCATACCTGTCACAACATCCGTCGATGACTCTGACACCTGTCGCCCCAGTAAAGAGAAAGTGCAGTCTGGACCGCTGCCTGAACTAGATGTCCCTAACCTACCTCAGCCTCTACCGGCTGAAACTGAGGTCCTACGCCATGTTGAAGATGTTGAGGCATGTGACCCTACTGAAGATATGTCCTTTCGGTCCCGATCACCCTGACCTCTAGCTGGACAATCCTTCATCATGTGACCTTCTTTTCCATAGGTGTAACAAGCAGTAGAACCATACCTGTATGTCCTAAGATGACGTCGACTGCAAATGGCACAACGTGGCATAGTAGGCCTGCTCTGATCTGACCTCCTCTACTGTTGAGAAAATGATGCCCGCAAGCTCTCACCGGGTCCTGATTGCCCTGGGCAGTCTGATCTACCACCCTGCTGCTGCTGTGGAGGTGGGGGCCTGGGTGGCCTACCTAATATTCGTGGCCTAGATCCACCCTGAATTTTTGCCTACATGTCACTGGGTCTATTCTGACGGTGTTGTTCTTTACTTGCACTTTCTATCTCCCGTTGTCGCTGCCTAATCCCCTCAATATTCTTAGCAAAAGCCTAAATACGAGCGATATCCATGTCCTCCCGCGGAGTAGCCGTAACATAAGTTTCCACGTACTCTGAGAGCAGTCCCATAATAAATCGATGCACTCGGGCTGGCATAATGTTTACAAGAGCTGGTGCATATCTGGCCAAGGAATCAAATCTCATAGCATATTCCTGGATACTCATCGAGCCCTACTCCAAGTGCAAAAACTGATCTACCCCGGGCTTGTCAAATTTCACGCAGCAAGTAGTGATCTAGAAAGGCCTCTGAAAAACTGGACCAAGTCGGAGTGGGAGCATCTGCCTCGAGACCTCTCCCAGCTCTAGTACCATAACACTACTATGTCCCATAGTCGAAATAACGCTAACTCAACCGACTCCGCGGGCATAGCATGCATCACCCTGAAAATTGCTACAACTAGTCTAGGAAGTCTTAAGGGTCCTCTTCCCAATCCATCCCTATAAACTGAAGGAGACTCAGGGCAAGGAACTCCCGGACCCTTGAACTCCACGTCCTCCTGAAGACTCAGTAACCCTAGTACCATAGGCTGGTGCGGAGCGGCCATCATCTAAGCTAACGTATAGATAGCGCCCCTAACCTCCTAAACTGATGGTATAGGTATAGGAGCTGCTGGAGGTGGTGTCGACATGTCAGCTGCCCTGGAATACACCTGGCGTGGCGGAGACTGAGATGAAGTCTCCCTATTGCCCTCAGATCAGGCTGGCTCTGATTGGGGCACCCTGCTAGTGCCCTCTTCTACCGCAGCGCCTAATTTCCGGTCGGTCATAGTGTTATACCCCGTAGAATTCCCGGCACTTAGATGACCTATTCGCACGTTGGTTAAGCATATTTGAAAGCCATACGTGCTAGGGAAAGGCCCGGGAAAAGATCGGACGAGAAACCTGTCGAACCATCGCGGGAGGAGCCGAGGCAGAGCCCCTCCGCGATGGCAGCGTGTCACGGAGGTGAGGCCTCCGCGATGGCTTCGTGACACGTTGCGCGTGTCCAGGCCCAAGTATATAAAGCCCCCACTTCGGTTGGAAATCATTCAATACTTATAAAAATTTCTAGAAACGCTGTGAACCGAGGGAAGACGAAGAAAATTAAATATTTTCTTCCGATTACGCTGCCAAACGCTGCCCAAACCCAAATTAATCCTAGATACCAAGGTATTTAGCAGCAGAGAGCATTTCTACGGAGTTAGTTTCGCAAAATACGGCCGACAAATCGGCGAGCCGCCGAACTAAAGTAAGTAGAATTGCTCTAAATTAATGTCTATGTGTTCCTAGATGAGAAGTGAATACTTCTCCCTTCTGGGCCGCTGAAAAATAGCGAGTTTTCGATCGTCTTTCGATAAGCCTAAGTTTAGGCTATAAACTATATCGAAAGTAACGTTGCTCTTTACAATAAAGCTGTATTTAGTATTGATTGACGTATTTATGAATGCAGTTGGGAGAAAATAGTTGAAGTACCGGCCAAGTCTCGTCCGACGGATGAATAGTCGAAGATAAGGTATGTAAAGTTAGTTTCCTTCGGCAAGTTAAGTAATATCAGTATAGTGTAATAAATTACGGACCAGTAGAATGTTCAGAAGTCGAGTATCACGTTATTATGAATATTGGTACGATGTGAGAAACATTGGGTTGTAATGTATATGAAACCTATCAGTATGATACAGATTCTAACGCAAGTGTTAGAGATTGCCCAGTATACTCAGTATGTAATGTGATATGCCATGTTGAGATATGGTTGTATTCAGTTGAAGCCCCGTATAGTAATGCAATACCCGTAAAGCATTTCAGAAATAGAATAGCAGACTAAAATGAAGTTCAGAAAGCATGTCAGGATTAGTAAATCATGTTACTATAGAAAGTCAGTATACAGCGTAGTCTAGCAGAAAGATTATATTCGTACATACATATACAGTACTTCCAGCCTCAGCATGTATTAAGTATGTACTTATTCCTATCACTAGTCCAGCTTATAGTGTATACAGAAACTTAGTAAACAACAGAGTTTTCAATAGAAACATTATCTTATATAGCATTTGCCCAGTACAGCCCGGCAGGAGACTATATTCATATTTATATATCTTTACCTGCCTCAGCACGTATTAAATACGTACAGATTACTATCATTAGCCCAGCATGTAATATATATATGATACTTTACCCCTAGTAGCCTCAGCATGTGAGATACACAGATAGTATTACCAGTTGAGACCGTTGTATTGTTTGGGGTTGGATTACCTAGCATCCATGACCGCCCAGGGTTAATAGCTGTATCGACTCGTCCGCCAGAGGACGAGGATACGTCACTCTACGGAGTGGCATGCCGTCCCGCCAGGGGACGAAGATGGGATGCCAGTTTTTCCCCATATTTGTGCTTTGATCGGCCTTACACACCCCAGTCGAGCGGATACGCCCGGGTGCAGATTCAGGAGTCCTCCGGACTCAGATGCAGTTATAGTCAGGGGCTCAGCGAGCCCAAGTGCATACCCAGGGGACCGGCAGGATGCTTACAGCCAGTATAGGAGATGGGATGACCGGGGTAGGGGTATAGATTCTGTGTTGATTGTACCTCCCGGCTTATGGGGGTCGGGTAAGGTTGTGTATGCCATGTTACGTTATGTATGTTATGTTATATTACAGTAGATACGAGCAGATTAGTAGTAGAATGATACGTCTCCAGGTATGATTCCTACTCCCTTCAGTATGATTAACAACAGGTACGATCTACACCATCAGACAGTTATCTACTCCTTCTTGTTTCAGTTTTGACAGTTATGTTATTGATTTCAGATATCCCTTCAGTTCTTACAGATTCAGTTATCTCATACTATTCAGAATTTTTAGTTATATTACTTGTATTCAGCTGTATTTAGTTTGCTTTACATACTCAGTACCAGCGGTACTGACGCCCAGTGGGGCGCTGCATTACTTGCCTGCAGGTACCCATTGCCGAGCAGGCGATACCACGTGATCCCCATCAGCGGTTGAGTATTCAGCTCCTGTCATCCGGAGACTGAATTTCTAGAGGTGTAGTTCAGTTTCTTTTGTTGTACAGTACGGGTAGGTCGGGGCCCTGTCCCGATCATTTCTATTATCCTTCCTAGAGGCTTGCAGTCTGTATGTATTCCCTGTGGTCAGATGAGCCGGTCGTGTGAGGCCGAGCAGTTGTATAGTTGTCTTTACTCCTTCTTTCTTTTGTAATGGCCGTGTGGGGCCATAGTTTGCCAGTAGTGGTGACCTTGCCGGTCACGTAGCTTTTCAGTATGTTATGCTTAAGTTACAGATAACTAGACAGCATGGTGGCCTTGTCGGCCCGCATAGGTTCCCCTGAATTACCTTGTTTCTGGTCAGCTGTAATACAGGTACAGAAGGCTATGGGCCAATGGGCCGGGGCTGTATTTACAGCCGTTATATAGCCCTTTGTTTCCAGAAATTTGAGTTAGAGCCAGCCAGGCGCCAGATGCGCCCAGGCTTAATAGTTCAGCAGGTCAGGTCTTAGTAGGGCACCAGGTGCCCGTCATACCCCCCAAGGTGGGGCGTGACAAACTTGGTATCAGAGCAGGTCGTATCCCAGGGAGTCTGCAAGCCGTGCTAAGCAGAGTCTTGTCCATGGATGTGTTGTGCACCACATACTATGGGTAGGAGGCTGCAAGGCATGATAGGATGGTTGTCTTTTATTCTGATTCAGTCGTGCTATAGAGCGGTACAGTATAGGGTTGATTCCCTAAAATCTTACCATATTCTTTGGTTACAGATAATGTCAGACCAGCGCCATCCTATTACAGGTCGGAACTTAGACATTGCAGCAGGAGAAGGCACCAGCAGGATGCCTCCCCCTCACTTGGAGATAGCCCGATCAGAGGGCACTACAGAGGCATCATCCCAGCCTCCTCGGCAGTCTCCACCACGTCAGGAGCCACTTGGGGCGACATTACCTTCAGCAGCCCCAATATTGACTCCTTCTGATCAGGAGGTTAGGAGTGCTGTAGTTCTGTTAGCACAGATGATGGCTGCTCAGCGTCAGCCAATGCCATCTACAGTTGCAGAATCATCAGGAGGGCCCGGTAGTTCGAGGGTCCGAGAGTTCTTAGCCCTGAATCCCCCACAGTTCACAGGCACGGACCGAACAGAGGACCCCCAGGATTTTCTGGATCAGATGTAGAGAATCTTCAGGGTTATGCATGCCACGTCTACCGAGTCAGTTGAGTTGGCCGCATTCCGGTTATGGGATATTGCGGTGTTATGGTACGAAAGCTGGGAAAGGTCCCGAGGGAGAGATGTTTCCCCTCCCACCTGGTCCAGCTTTTCAGGAGCCTTTCTGGATCATTATCTGTCGCGGGAGATTCGACAGGCCCGGGTAGACCAGTTCCTACATCTAGAACAGGGGGCCATGAGTGTTCGGGAATATTCTTTGCAGTTTGATTCTCTAGCCCGATATGCACCGGCCTTCGTTGATACCATGGCATCCAGAGTGCATCGCTTCATTACGGTCTTGAATCCAGAATATGTTGAGATTTGCACTACAGCTACACTGCGAGAGGACATGGATATTGCTCGCATTCAGGCATTTGCTCAGAATATTGAGGGCATCAGACAGCGGCAACGAGAGGTCAGAAGGGTTAATCAGGAACAGCGTCGCCGGGACAGGCCAGTTGAATTACAGGGAGAGGCCCGGGGAGGACCCAGGCCCCGATTGTCAGACAGGCCGCCCAAGCCCCCGCCTCCGTCACAGTCACAGGGGGGTAGATTCAGCCGTAGGGGGCAGTCAGGGACTGGTAGAGGCTCACAGATGGCAGATTCACTATCACAGAGAAGGGCAGAGCAGAGTAGGTATACCCTACCACTTTGCCCTATATGCAATTGACGCCATTCTGGAGCATGCAGATATGGCTCCACCGCATGTTATATTTGTGGCCAAGAGGGCCATTTGATGAAAGATTGCCCAGCCAGAGGTCGAGAGGACCGCGATAGACAGGATAGGACATCAGTAGGGTCACGAGCCACAACATTCTCGACTGGGCGCAGGCCCTCAGTTTCAGCAGGCAGGGGTCGGGGCAGATCAGGGGCCTCCAGTACAGGTGCGGGTCCAAGCCGCACATACGCTTTACCAGGGAGACAAGATTCAGAAGCATCGCCTGATGTCGTGACAGGTATGCTAACTATCTGCTCACACCCTGCTTATGTGTTAATTGATCCAGGGTCTACTTTGTCCTATATTACCCCATTTGTGGCACGGAAGTTTAGTATTGTACCAGAATCATTACAAGCAGCCCTTCTTAGTATCTACGCCCCTCGGTGACTCTATCACAGCTAGTCGAATCTACCGCGTGTGTACAGTAGAGATTGTTGACCGTCAGACCACAGTAGATCTGGTCGAGTTAGAAATGATAGACTTCGATGCCATAATGGGTATGGACTGGTTAGTGCCATGCTTTGCCAATGTTGAATGTTGGACCAAAACGGTCCGATTCCACTTCCCGAGGGAAGCAGTACGGGAGTGGAAGGGCAGCACCGTGACGCCAAAAGGTAGGTTTATTTCCTACCTTCAGGCGAGAAAGTTTATATCTAAGGGGTGTATTTACCATCTTGTCAGAGTTCAGGATGTCCAAGCAGAATCTCCGACACTCCAGTCTGTCCCAGTGGTAAATGAATTCCCAGATGTATTTCCTGATGAGTTACCTGGTATTCCCCAGAAAGGGAAATAGACTTTGCTATTGACTTGCTACCAGGCACTCAGCCAATATCAATACCTCCTTATCGTATGGCTCCTGCAGAACTCAGAGAATTAAAGGAGCAGTTGAAAGACTTGTTAGATAAAGGTTTTATCAGGCCGAGTACTTCCCCATGGGGTGCGCAGTCTTGTTTGTGAGAAAGAAAGATGGCTCGCTCCGAATGTGCATAGATTATCGGCAGCTAAATAAAGTTACAGTAAAGAACAAGTATCCGCTCCCCAGAATTGATGACTTATTTGATCAGTTGCAGGGAGCCAGATACTTTTCTAAGATTGACTTGCGGTCCGGATACTACCAGGTCCGAGTACGTGAAAGAGATATTCCTAAGACAGCATTCAGGACCCGATATGGGCATTTTGAATTTCTGGTTATGTCCTTCGGGCTAACGAATGCCCCAGCAGTTTTTATGGACCTGATGAACAGTATTTTCAAACCTTTCCTGGACTTGTTCGTGATAGTATTCATTGATGACATTCTGGTGTATTCTCGCTCTGAAGCAGATCACCGGACTCATTTGCGGACAGTACTCCAGATTCTCAGGGACCGCCAGATGTATGCTAAGTTTTCAAAGTGTGAATTCTGGCTTAACTCAGTGGCCTTTTTAGGGCATATTGTCTCAGACGCTGGTATACAGGTAGATAAGCAGAAGATAGAAGCAGTTAAGTCATGGCCTAGGCCTACCACCCCGACTGAAGTTCGTAGTTTTCTGGGGTTAGCAGGGTATTATCAGAGATTCGTTGAGGGATTCTCAACCATTGCAGCACCTTTAACTAAATTGACACAGAAGGCAGCAAAGTTCCAGTGGACGGAGGCATGCGAGCAGAATTTCCAGGAACTGAAAAACAGATTAACCTCCGCCCCAGTACTAGTACTGCCGGAAGGCACAGAAGGGTATTCAGTTTATTGTGACGCGTCAGGTGTCGGATTGGGTTGTGTGTTGATGCAGCATGGTAAAGTAATTGCATATGCCTCCAGACAGCTAAGAAAACACGAAAAGAATTACCCTACCCATGACTTGGAATTGGCCGAAGTAATTCATGCCTTGAAGATGTGGAGGCATTATCTGTACGGCGTCCATGTTGATATTTATACAGATCATAAAAGTTTACAGTACATTTTCACCCAGAGGGAGTTGAATCTGCGGCAACGCCGCTGGTTAGAGTTGTTGAAAGACTATGATGTGAATATTTTGTACCACCCCGGAAAAGCTAATGTGGTGGCAGATGCCCTGAGTCGTAAGTCAATGGGGAGTTTGGCGTATTTGCGACCCGAGAAACAGAAATTAGCTAAGGAAATTCATCAGTTAGCTGGGCTAGCCGTTCGAGTAATGGAGATAGAAAATAATGAGGCCGTAATTCAGAATTCTGCAGTGTCGTCATTAGTTGCAGAGGTAAAAGAACGACAGTATGAGGACCCCGATTTAGTCCAGCTCAGAGATAGAGTTCAGAAGGGTAAGGAGCCAGATTTTCAGATAACCGAGGATGATGTGCTACATTGTAAAGGCCGCCTTTGTGTCCCGAATGTCGCAGGACTTCGTGGGCAGATCATGCATGAGGTACACTATGTTCGCTATTCCCTTCACCCAGGGGCGACGAAAATGTACCACGACATCAGAGACATCTACTGGTGGCCAGGTATGAAAACTGAGATAGCTGAATTTGTATCTAGGTGTGCTAATTGTCAGCAGGTGAAAGCAGAGCACCAGAAACCGGGCGGTTTGACGCAAGAGATAACGATACCCACGTGGAAATGGGAAGCAATAAACATGGATTTTGTAACAGGGTTACCCCGTACTAGACGCGGAAATGATTCCATTTGGGTAATAGTTGACAGGCTGACAAAATCAGCTCATTTCCTGCCAGTAAGGGCTACCTTCTCAGCTGAGGATTATGCCAAATTATATATCAGAGAAGTAGTTAGATTACATGGGGTGCCGGTATCTATCATTTCAGACAGGGGAGCACAGTTTACAGCTAGATTCTGGCAGTCGTTTCAGAAAGGTTTGGGGACGCAGATTAATTTGAGCACAGCATTCCATCCTCAGACAGACGGGCAGGCTGAACGTACTATCCAGATGCTCGAAGATATGCTACGAGCGTGTGTGTTAGATTTTGGGGGTAGCTGGGATGAACATCTTTCGTTAATTGGATTTGCTTATAATAACAACTACCATTCAGCTATTCAGATGGCGCCTTTCGAGGCATTGTATGGGCGAAAATGTAGATCGCCAGTGGGCTGGTTTGAAATAGGAGAATCAGCATTAATTGGCCCAGACATTGTTCGGCAGTCTGAGGAAAAGATAAAGCTTATCCGAGAACGTTTACTGACCGCTCAGAGCCGTCAGAAGTCATATGCAGATAGACGGCGCAGAAATCTAGAATTTTCGGTAAACGACTGGTATATCTGAAAGTGTCCCCGATGAAAGGGGTAATGAGGTTTGGCAAGAAGGGCAAGCTTAGCCCAAGATTCATTGGGCCGTATCAGGTTCAGCGAAGAATAGGCCGCGTGGTATACGAGTTGAACTTGCCTCCAGAGTTAGCGTCAGTTCACCCAGTATTCCATGTTTCTATGTTAAGGAAGTTCGTAGGGGACCCTTCTACAGTAGTTCCAGTTCAAGATGTCCAGATCACAGAAGAGTTAGCATATGAAGAGGTTCCCGTAGCCATTTTAGACAGACAGATTCGCAGGTTGAGAACTAAAGATGTTGCATCTGTCAAGGTATTGTGGCGTAACAGAAATCGGGAGGAAATGACGTGGGAGGCTGAAGAAGATATGAAAACCAGATACCCTCATTTATTTCAGGCCTAGTCAGACGACAGGTATGTCCGTATCATTATTTACACAGTACTTTATGGTATGTATGTTGTAAATGATAAAGAAAGAAGTGATATTTAGTTGTCCAGTGGATTGTAGAATATTGTGTGCAGTGCCTGTGTTGGACTTTTTCTGCGTTTCAGGTCTTTGCGATAGTCCATATTACAGGGGAAACTCTGCCAAAATTTTTCCAGAAACTAGAATAAGTAGTCCTCTAGATAGCAGTATACATTCGAGGACGAATGTTCCTAAGGGGGGGAGAATGTTATACCCCGTAGAATTCCCGGCACTTAGATGACCTATTCGCACGTTGGTTAAGCATATTTGAAAGCCATACGTGCTAGGGAAAGGCCCGGGAAAAGATCAGATGAGACACCTGTCGAACCATCGCGGGAGGAGCCGAGGCAGAGCCCCTCCGCGATGGCAGCGTGTCACGGAGGTGAGGCCTCCGCGATGGCTCCGTGACAAGTTGCCCGTGTCCAGGCCCAAGTATATAAAGCCCCCACTTCGGTTGGAAATCATTCAATACTTATAAAAATTTCCAGAAACGCTGTGAACCGAGGGAAGACGAAGAAAATTAAATATTTTCGTCCGATTACGCTGCCAAACGCTGCCCAAACCCAAATTAATCCTAGATACCAAGGTATTTAGCAGCAGAGAGCATTTCTACGGAGTTAGTTTCACAAAATACGGCCGACAAATCGGCGAGCTGCCGAACTAAAGTAAGTAGAATTGCTCTAAATTAATGTCTATGTGTTCCTAGCTGAGAAGTGAATACTTCTCCCTTCTGGGCCGCTGAAAAATAGCGAGTTTTCGACCGCCTTTCGATAAGCCTAAGTTTAGGCTATAAACTATATCGAAAGTAACGTTGCTCTTTACAATAAAGCTGTATTTAGTATTGATTGACGTATTTATGAATGCAGTTGGGAGAAAATAGTTGAAGTACCGGCCGAGTCTCGTCCGACGGACGAATAGTCGAAGATAAGGTATGTAAAGTTAGTTTCCTTCGGCAAGTTAAGTAATATCAGTATAGTGTAATAAATTACGGACCAGTAGAATGTTCAGAAGTCGAGTATCGCGTTATTATGAATATTGGTACGATGTGAGAAACATTGGGTTGTAATGTATATGAAACCTATCAGTATGATACAGATTCTAACGCAAGTGTTAGAGATTGCCCAGTATACTCAGTATGTAATGTGATATGCCATGTTGAGATATGGTTGTATTCAGTTGAAGCCCCGTATAGTAATGCAATACCCGTAAAGCACTTCAGAAATAGAATAGCAGACTAAAATGAAGTTCAGAAAGCATGTCAGGATTAGTAAATCATGTTACTATAGAAAGTCAGTATACGGCGTAGTCTAGCAGAAAGATTATATTCGTACATACATATACAGTACTTCCAGCCTCAGCATGTATTAAGTATGTACTTATTCCTATCACTAGTCCAGCTTATAGTGTATACAGAAACTTAGTAAACAGCAGAGTTTTCAATAGAAACATTATCTTATATAGCATTTGCCCAGTACAGCCCGGCAGGAGACTATATTCATATTTATATATCTTTACCTGCCTCAGCACGTATTAAATACGTACAGATTACTATCATTAGCCCAGTATGTAATATATATATATGATACTTTACCCCTAGTAGCCTCAGCATGTGAGATACACAGATAGTATTACCAGTTGAGACCGTTGTATTGTTTGGGGTTGGATTACCTAGCATCCATGACCGCCCAGGGTTAATAGCTGTATCGACTCGTCCGCCAGAGGACGAGGATACATCACTCTATGGAGTGGCATGCCGTCCCGCTAGGGGATGAAGATGGGATGCCAGTTTTTCCCCATATTTGTGCCTTGATCGGCCTTACACACCCCAGTCGAGCGGATACGCCCGGGTGCAGATTCAGGAGTCCTCCGGACTCAGATGCAGTTATAGTCAGGGGCTCAGCGAGCCCAAGTGCATACCCAGGGGACCGGCAGGATGCTTACAGCCAGTATAGGAGATGGGATGACCGGGGTAGGGGTATAGATTTTGTGTTGATTGTACCTCCCGGCTTATGGGGGCCGGGTAAGGTTGTGTATGCCATGTTACGTTATGTATGTTATGTTATATTACATTATATACGAGCAGATTAGTAGTAGAATGATACGTCTCCAGGTATGATTCCTACTCCCTTCAGTATGATTAACAACAGGTACGATCTACACCATCAGACAGTTATCTACTCCTTCTTGTTTCAATTTTGACAGTTATGTTATTGAATTCAGATATCCCTTCAGTTCTTACAGATTCAGTTATCTCATACTATTCAGAATTTTTAGTTATATTACTTGTATTCAGCTGTATTTAGTTTGCTTTACATACTCAGTACCAGCGGTACTGACGCCCAGTGGGGCGCTGCATTACTTGCCTGCAGGTACCCATAGCCGAGCAGGCGATACCACGTGATCCCCATCAGCGGTTGAGTATTCAGCTCCTGTCATCCGGAGACTGAATTTCTAGAGGTGTAGTTCAGTTTCTTTTGTTGTACAGTACGGGTAGGTCGGGGCCCTGTCCCGATCATTTCTATTATCCTTCCTAGAGGTTTGCGCCCTGCACCACCCAAAGCACCGGACAGACCCGCATTACGCCCCTCCATGCGCTAATGAGCCTGGAACACCGCCCTGGCCAGTGCCCTGCCGGCTCGCGCGTCGCGCTGGCCCTTCGCGGCCTAGCCTTGCCCGACCCTGCTTCCAAGGCTTTTCCTCCATGCGTCAAGCTCTCTTTATTCGTCACAAATTCATGCATACGCTTATTAATCGTTATGATTTACGGGGTGTAACAAGTTCTATTTTAAAATATCAACTTACCATATGATTTAGAGTGATACTCCCTATTTTTATCATATGGTACATTTGGAGCCAGGAATCCCATATTCAATTTCAAACTATCCATGTAATTATATTATCAGCTTCGTCGAAAAATGATGGTGAGCACTTTGCATGTTTTTAGGAGTAGTGTCTAGCACCGAGTAGGCTAGGGGTTCATGTAAACCCTAAGTCTCAAAACTACATGCCAACATAGGTTTATATATTTATTTGGGACCTCTCAAGAGAGTTTCCCCCGCTCACAAGGGACTTTCAGCTTGATATCGATATCGTGGTAGCGTCCTTAGTCTTGGCGAGATTTTGGACGGCTCTACTCACTTGAGTGAGATAGTTGGGACATCACGTAAGCTCTATTGTGATGGTATCGGTTGTGACGAGTTTCCCATTGTTCCTTATGATTTCAGTTATGCATGTTTATGACTTATGATATTATATTTTCATCAGGTTTGACCCAATGATCAGTTTATAAGCTTTTCCTTACGATTTCAGTTATGTCAAGCCATATAATTCTATTTTCAGCTTTGGGTCATTCAATTCAGATATGGATTCAGTCTATGACTATTCATGTTTTCAGATATTAGCATGCAGTCCTTACTCTCATGATCTTATGATTTATGTTATGTGCATTATTTCAATCATACTTAGTCTGTTTTACATACCTTACATACTCAGTACATTTCAAGTACTGACCGCGTACTCTATGTTGTATCATTTTGTGATACAAGTTCAGATGCTCAGAATCAAATCTGTCATTAGCCAGTCTCCACAGCTTAGTCCAGCTCTCTTATTGGTGAGTCCTCATCCTTCAAGGACTTTCAGATTGTTAGTTGTGTTACTTTTAGTTTTCAGACTTCTAGTGAGCTAGTTGTGAATGTTGTCCTATCATCTCTTCAATTATGTTAGAAGCTTTTTTAGACAATATATAGAAATGTAACTTGTTCAGTGTTGGTTCTATATGGTTGATATGTATTCAGACTTCTGTTTATTCATATTTTCAGTTATCAGCTATCATTTGAAGTATGTGCTTTAGTTATCATGTTCATGCTATGGATCGACTTGGAGACATTCGTGGTTCTAGGTTCCGTGTCTCAGTGCGGACCTATGTTCGGGTTGAGACAAACTTGGTATTAGAGGTTCAAAGTATCCAAGGTGGATAAAAGTCGCATTAAATAGAGTCTTTTCCATGGGTGCGAAGCGCGCCACACTTATGAGGGAGAGGCTATAAGACGTTTTAGGAAATTTTCCTTCTTTCATGATCTATGTCGTGTGATGAAGTATCTATCTATCCTTCTGAATCATGTTATACGTGTTTGCAGAGTCATGCCTCCAGACCAAGTAAATGGTAGAAGGAATGGAAATGGAGCCATGAAGATGGCAATGGAGATGGGCACCAGCAAGCCCTATCAGCACCAGCAAGCCCTTTGTCGGAGCAGGTCTCTCATGCCAAGTTTAGAGCGGCTTTTCAGATGTTGGCGCACATTTTGACTGCTTAGGTCAACCAGCAAGCAGTGGCCCATGTCCGTTAAAATGGGAACGCAGCGGCGGCTCGAGTTCAGGACTTCCTTAGGATGAATCAACCTAAGTTCCTGTGGTCAAAAGTGGATGAGGACCCACATGAGTTTCTTGAGGAGATACAGAAGATCACCCAGATTATGAGGGTAACGGGAGAAGAGAGCGCAAACTTAGCCGCCTATCAACTGAAGGGGGGTTTCTTATATTTAGTACCATCAGTGGAGGGACGGTAGAGAAGTAGCACTGTTACCGTGAACTGGGATGAGTTCAAGAATGCTTTTTTAGAGAGATTCTTCCCTAGGGAGCTGAGGAGGCAAAGGCGACAAAGTTCGTCAACTTGAGGCAGAACAATATGACTATGCAAGAGTATGCCTTGGAGTTCTCCCGACTGTCTAAGTATGTACTGGAGATAGTTGCGAATTAGAGAGCTCGTATGAACGGATTTGTGCATGGACTGTCAGATTCACTAGTCAAAGAGTGTAGGACCGCAATGATAGAGGCGGATTAGATGAAGGAAAGGGAGAAAGAGGCCAAGAGGGACAGGACAGGCAGCTTTGGGTTTTCCCAACAGAGGTCCAGTGGTGAACATCGTCAGTAGCCCCTCCAAAGATCATCAGTCCCAGCGTCGTCATTAGCCAGTATGCCATCAAGATCTAGGCATGATCAGAGGGGCCAGATCGGGCTCTCGAGGTCAGGGGAGCATGTCAGTAAAGCCCAGCATTCCAGTTTGTGACAAGTGTGGTAGGAGGCACACCGAAGAGCGCTTAGCAGGTTCAGGTGCACGTTTTTGGTGCAAAAAGCCCGGACACATGCTCAGAGATTGCCCTGCGGCCAGATAGGGCCATAGTAGAGGTCATGACCCAGCTACCAGTTCAGCAGCTCCACTAGCACGCTCAGCACAGTAGGGAGCATCCACTAGTAGAAGTCGTGGTCGGCGTCAGAACAGATTTTATGTCCTCTCATCTCGTCAGGAGCAGGAGATCTCTCCAGATATGGTCATTGGTATGTTACGAGTATTTTATCTTGTTGTATATGCATTGTTAGATCTAATGGCTACTTTATCTTTTGTGAGGCCTTATGATGCTATTAGTTTCAGAATCAGTCCCGAAATCCTTTCAGAACCCTTCTCAGTCTCTACTCCAGTCGATGACTCAGTGATAGCTCGACGGGTATACAGAAATTTCCCTGTCACAGTCCTTCAGAAAGTCACTTCAGCCGATTTAGTAGAGTTAGACATGACTGATTTCGATGTTATCTTTGGTATGGATTAGCTACATGCATGTTATGCTTCAGTTGATTTCAGAACCCATTTGGTAAAGTTTTGATTTTCGGATGAGCTAGTCCTAGAGTGGAACGGTAGTTCAGTTGTGCCTGTAGGTCGCTTTGTTTCCTACCTTAAAGCCAGAAAGATGATTTTTCAAATGCTACATGTACCATTTAGTTAGGGTTAAGGATGCTACATCTGAGACCCCGACTTTTTAGTCTGTCCCATTGTATGTGAGTATCCGAAGGTTTCCCAGATGATCTACCAGGAGTCCCTCCCGAGTGGGAGATTGATTTTGGTATTGACCTTCTTCCCGATATGCAGCCTATATCTATTACTCCATACAAAATGGCTACAGTTGAGTTAAAGGAGTTGAAAGAATAGTTGAAGGATCTTTTGGATAAGAGTTTCATCAGACCTAGCAAATCCCCATGGGGTGTACCGATTCTCTTTGTTTGAAAGAAGGATAGGTCTCTTCGTATGTGCATTGACTATCAATAGTTGAACAAGGTTACAATCAAGAACAAGTATCCCCTCCTTAGAATTAATAACTTATTTGACTAACTTCAGGGTGCTAAGTACTTCTCAAAGATAGACCTCAGATCCCGCTATCACTAGCTCAGAATAAGGGAGAGTGACATCCCGAAGACAACTTTTCAAACTCGGTATGGTCACTATGAGTTTGTAGTTATATTGTTTGGACTAATGAACGCTCCGAAAGCTTTCATAGATCTGATGAACAAGCTATTCAAGCCCTATTTGTATATGTTCGAGATTGTCTTCATAGACGACATCCTCATATACTCTCGGAACGAGGAGGAGCATGCCGCTCATTTGAGGATTATGCTACAGATTCTCAAGGATCGGCAGTTGTTTGCTAAATTCAGAAAGTGTAAATTTTGGTTGGACTCAGTAGCATTTTTGGGTCATATTGTATCAAGAGAGGGTGTGCGGCTGAACTCTCAAAAAATAGAGGTTGTGAAAAATTGGCCTAGACAAGTTAGTCCTTCGGAGATCAGGAATTTCTTGTGTTTAGCTGGCTATTACAGGAGGTTTGTTGAAGAATTTTCATCCATTGCAACACTGTTGACTTTGTTGACCCAGAGAAAGCCACATTTTAGCGGCCGGATGCTTGTGAAAAGAGTTTTAAAAAGTCAAAGACTCGACTCACTTTTGCCCCAGTATTAACCCTACCTGAGGACACGGATGGATTTATTGTGCATTGTGATTCCTCTAGGGTTGGTCTTGGTTGTGTGTTAATGCAGCACAGTAAGGTCATTGCGTATGCCTCTAGACAACTTAAGACTCATGAGAAGAATTACCCGATGCATGACCTAGAATTGGCAGTGGTTGTGTTCACATTGAATATTTGAAGACACTACTTGTATGGGGTCCATATAGATGCCTTTACGGACTACAAGAGCCTACAGTATATGTTCACCCAAAAGGATTTGAATTTACAAAAAAAATGGTTAGAGATGCTCAGGGACTATGACATGAGTGTCCTTTATCATCCGAGCAAGGCCAAAGTAGTGGCGGATGCCCTTAGCGGACTATCTATGGATAGTGTTTCTCATGTAGAAGATGGAAAGAAAGAGATGATGAAGGATGTGCATCGGCTTGCACGATTAGGGGTTCACCTCGTGAATTCAATAGATGGTGGTGTCATTATTCAGAATGGTTCAAAATCCTCTTTGGTGACTGAGGTCAAGGATAGGCAAGATGAGGATCCTATTTTAGTGAACCTGAAGGAAGCGGTTCAAAATTAGAAGGTGGAGGTCTTTCCAAGGAGGAGATAATGTGCTTCGATATCAGGGTCATTTATATATTCTAGGTGTCGATGATTTGAGAGAACAAATATTGCATGAGGCTCATGGTTCTCGACACTCTATACATTCAGGTGCCACCAAGATGTATCGCAACCTACAGGAAGTCTATTAATGGAATGGCATAAAGGACACAATAGAGTTTATGGCTAAGTGTCCAAACTGTCAACAAGTGAAAGTGGAGCATCAGAGGCCTATAGGTATGCTACAAGTCATCAGTATCCTCACTTGGAAGTGTGAAGAGATCAATATAGACTTCATCATAAGGTTGCCTCGCACTCACCAATAGTATGACTTTATATGGGTGGTGGTAGGCAGGTTGACCGAAGCAGCTCATTTTCTACCAATCAAAACTATCAATTCAGCTGAGGACTATGCTAGATTGTACATTCGGGAGTTAGTCCAGTTGCATGGGGTTTCCTTGTCTACCATCTCAGATAAAGGTACTCAGTTTACCTCGTAATTTTAGAGGTCGTTTCATAAGGGTCTTGGTACCCGGGTCAATCTTAGCACAACTTTTCACCCGCAGACAAATGGTCAGGCCGAGTGGACCATTCAGACTCTTGAGGATATGTTAAGATCGTGTATGGTTGATTTCAAAGTTAGTTGGGATGATCATTTGTCTCTCATCAAGTTTGCCTACAATAACAGTTACCACTCCAGCATTCAGATGGCTCCGTTTGAAGCTCTTTATGGGCGGAGGTGTAGATCACTTATTGGTTGGTTCGAAGTAGGTGAAGCTACGTTGGTAGGGACAGATCCTGTTCATGAGGCCATGGAGAAGGTTCAGCTTATTAGAGAAGGGCTGAAAATAGCTCAGAGTCGTCAAAAATCTTATACAGATGTTAGACGAAGAGAACTTGAGTTTGGGGTTGACGATTGGGTATTTTTGAAGGTGTCTCTCATGAAGGGAGTTATGAGGTTCATGAAGAAGGGGAAGCTTATTCCCTATTATGTTGGGTCATACAGGATTGTGAGGCGTGTTGGCAAGGTGGCATATGAGTTGGAGCTACCAGTAGAGTTAGCTTCGGTGCACCCAATTTTTCATGTATCTCTGTTAAAGAAGTGCCTCGATGATCTGGCCTTAGTTGTTTTAATGGAGAATATAGGTGTGAAGGATAGTCTTACCTATGAGGAGGTCCGGTTAAGATCCTTGATCGTCGGGTATGGAAGTTGAGAAATAAGAAAGTAGCTTCTGTGAAGGTGTTATGGAGAAATCAGCATGTTGAGGGAGCTACGAGGGAAGCCGAAGCAGATATGAAGGCTAGATACCCGCATCTTTTCCCTTTCGGCTAAATTCCAGCATGAGGTATCAGTTTCCGCCCTAGTACTCTATCCAGTCTCATGTCAAGTTCATGTTTCTATGTTTCTTTCATGTCCTTGCATGCATATATGTTTCGTGAGTTCAGTGCAGTCATTATTTTAGTTCGGAGTCAGTTGCTCAGTTAGTTTTCAATTAAAGTTGCTCAGTTGTAGAGTTATAGTTCCCTTCCTTAGCTCTCCATCAAGTTTAAATCAACATTTGAGGACGAATATTTTCAAGGAGGAGATATTGTAATAGCTCAGAGCTCGAAATAGCTTGACGAAGGAAAATAACTAAAATTTGCAGGTCTAGTGCAGGGAATGACAGCGTGACTGACGGCACAAGTGACAATCTTCAGGAAGGCGATGAATCGTCACTAATGATGTTCAGGTTTGACGGCATGGCTAACGGCCCGTCACGGACCTGACGGTGCTAGCAAAGCCGTCAGACCAGTGACAAACTTTCGACTGAGCCATCTAAGAAATATTTTCTAGACTCGGGGGTGATGGCAGACCTGACGGACCGTCGGAGTGGTGACGGCCCATCACTTGTAGTGTAGGAAGGCAATTTTGGCCGACCTCACTAGTTTAGGGCAACAGCACGAATGACGTACCGTCGGGAGTGTGACGGCCTGTCACGGGTACCGTTGGAGTGCCCAGTCATAGAAATTTTGCCCGATTCTTAGGGGCAATTTTGTAATCTCCCATGCTTTTAACTCCTATACTACATCATTTTAAGCCTTGAAAGAAGTGTATTAAGGGAGTTTAACTTATTCTAAATCATTCCCCTCCCATGCATGCAAGATTAGAATTTCTCATTGAAGATCAAGCCTAGAATTCTTCTAGTTCTTCTCCAAATATTTTGGGCTTTCAAGGACAAGTGTAGATTCAGTTACCCAGGTATGAAGGGCTATGAATGGGAGTTTTCTTTCACTATCATGCCCATATCTCTCATGAATTCAAGTTGATGATCCTATGGGGTTTTAGCCCAATTTCATAAAATTCTCTATGATTTATTTATGGATTAATTCCATTCATGTTTCAAAGTATGTTTTAAGATCCATGGGCAGATTTTATATCTATTTTGATTATAAATTCATGATTTTAAGTTTTAGAAAATTATGCCCAATTATGCAAGTTTACGAGAAGTTAAGTTTATGATTTATGATTTCAAGTATGATGAGATATCTGGCATGATTGAATTTTTAAAAATTACCCATATATGAATTTATGTTTTTGACTTATGAAGTCTATTTCAAGTATGCATGATTTTGGAATTTGGGCAAGCCTACACATGTTAAGTATGTTTTCATGATTCAGTTCAGTTTTATAATATTAGCTTACCATATGGTTTAGAGTGATACTCCCTATTTCTAGCTTATGGTATGTTTGGAGCCACCCCATATTCAGATTTCAGACTATGAATGTAATTGCATTATCATCTTCATTGAAAAACAATGGTGAAAACCTTGCATTTGGGAGTAGTATCTAGCACCGAATTGGCTAGGGGTTCATGTAAACCCCGGGTCTCAGAACTACGCGCCAACGTAGGTTTATATATTTATTTGGGACCTTTCAAGAGAGTTTCTCCAGCCCACAATGGGCTTTCAACTTAATATTGATTTCATAGTAGCGTCCTTAGCCCTGGAAAGGTTTTCCACGGCTCTGTCCAGTTGAGTGTGATAGTTGGGGCATCACATAAGCTCTATCGTGATGGTGTCGGTTGTGAAGAGTCTCCCATTGTTCCCTATGATTTCAGTTATGCATGTTTATGATTTATGATATTATATTTTTAGCAGTTTTGATCCAATGATCTGTTTATAAGTTTTTACTTATGATCTTAGTTATGGCAAGCCATATGATTCTATTTTCAGCTTTGGGTCATTTGATTCAGATGTGAGATTCAGTCTATGACTGTTCATGTTTTCAGACATCAACATGCAGTCCTTACTCTCATGATCTTATGATTTATGTTATGTGCATGATTTCAGTTATACCTACTCAGCCTGTTTTACTTACCTTACATACTCTGTACATTTCAAGTACTGCCCGCATACTCTATGCTGTATCGTTTCATGATATAGGTTCAGACGCTCAGACTCAGTTTTGCCGTTAGCCAGACTCCACGGCTTAGTCCAGTTCTCTTGTTGGTGAGTTCTCATCCTTCGAAGACTTTCAGTTTGTTGAGTGGCGTTACTTTTAGTTTTCAGACTTTTAGTGAGCTAGTTGGGGATGTTGTCCCATAAGCTCTTTAGTTATGTTAGAGGCTTTTTCAGATAATATATAGAGATGTAGCTTGATCAGTGTTGGTTATGTATGGTTGATATGTATTCAGACTTTCACTTATTCATGTTTTCAGTTATCAGCTATCGTTTAAAGTATATGCTTTAGTTATCATGTTCATGCCATAGGTCGACTTGGAGCAATTCGTGGTTCTAGGTTTCGTCTCTCGATCCGGACCTATGTTAGAATCGTGATAGTAATTCTTTAGTATAAGGGTATAGTTGAAAAGAATTACTTATTTTTTATCGTGAATTCTTAAAACACCACTTATTTTGGAACAAACTGTAAAGAAATGGATCATGGGCCTAACTCAACCCAAAAGTAATTAGCTCATGTGGAGAGAATTGCTCAAGGTCATATAAGGAGAACACTCATCCCTTTATCATATGATGCGAGACTCTTCAACATCTCACCTCACGCTCAGGGCTAGACATCTGGAGCGCGACAATTTAATATAGGCCTCCAATATTGGTAAACAATAATTGGAATGAGTAATGCTCTGATATCATTTAAATAAATAGATTTTGGGTATAACCCCAAAAACAAACTCATGAGAGGAGAATTATATTGTCCAAGTTCATCTAAGGAGACCATCCATTTCTTTTCAACAACCCACGTCATGCGCAAAATTGAACATCTGATGTGGGGGACAATTTAATATAGAGAGAGGCCAACATCAGTACACAATAATTTGGACATTTATTTTAAAATGAAAAAGATTATTCTATCTAGTTAATAAGATACGAATACATAATATGATTCATCATTTTATATAGACAGAATACCTAAACACCCCCCTAAACCTGACGCGCTTTCTTCAAATCCCCTATAAACTATCAGTAGTCTTAATTACCCCCTCCCCTCTCCCGGCAAATTTAGCTATTTGGTAGCATTTAACCTCCTGCACCATCTCATTCTAAGAGAGTGAGATAAAATCTCCTGCCATGTAGAGTTTTTATCCACGTGTCATTTAAAAAAAATTAAAATTTTTAATTTTTTATTAATTTTTTAGATTTAATTTTTCAATTAGTTAAAAAGAAATTTGTTAGAACTCTACTTTTTAAGCAAATAAAGAAATTATTTTGCTAAAAGTAATGAAATTATAATTATTATTCCTTTCAATTTTTGCCTAAAAAAAAATTTACTGTTGAAACTGATAGACATTATATCTAAGTAAAATATAATAAAAATTATATAGTTGAATCTTCATTATTTTGCTAAAACTTTTTATTTCACTAAAAATATAGGAGCTTTAACTGAATTTTTTGTTGTTCTAGACTTGGCCTGAAAGAAAATAAATAGTTATTGCATCTTAACAAGAAATAAAAAGTTACGTAATTGCAACTCCATATTTTTTATGTGAATATAAATGACATGACTCAAAAAAATTTAATTGATTTAGAGCTCAAAAAGAGAATATACAATTGAAATAAATAGCATTTCATCCATAAAAAAAAATTACACAGTTAATACTTTATTATTTTTTAAGAAAAATTAATTTTTATTTTGCTAGAAATGATAGAATTTAAGTCAATTTTTTAATTGGCCAAAAAAATAAAAATACACCATTAAAATAAATAATTAAGAACTGATTTTTATTTTATTTTTCATCCTCACATGCTTAAAAGAGATTGTAGACACTCTATTTGCCACATCAGCACTTAGGCTTCATTTGGTACGAAAACAAGTACTATTCTCTTTTCAACATCAGCACTTAGGCCTCGTTTGGTACGAAAACAAGTACTACAGGGATTGCTAATACAAGAATTATAATCCTGAGATTATTTTTTATCAAGTGTTTAGTTTATTGTATTAAAAACTAGATATATCATGTATTGTGTTTGATTTAAAGCTCTAAAAAATCTTCTTTACAATTATACCCTTGAATTTTCATATAAAGAAATTTAGGAAAAGGGATTGAGGGTTAGTCTAATCATGTACTAGGTTGAATTGACTAACCAATAATGTATTGGCTTGACTAAATTTTAATCCAAAGACTATTCTAATTAGTGTAGCCTACCAAACGACCCCTTAGAGGGTTATAAACTATTAAGTAACAAGTTTCAAAAGGTAATTAAGACTACAGATATTTAGGGTGAATTTGAAGAAACTAAGTCAAATTTAGAAGAGTCTTTAGGTATTCTGCTTTTTATATGGGGAAGAAAATTAACTCAAATGTGGGATAGGCAAAAATATGCCACATATACCTGAAGTGTTTTCCATGCTCGGAATAAGAGGAAACTAAATTAATCAGACATTATGATTTTAAGATAAAATTAGATATATATCACCACTAAGAAAAAGAAAATTACTAAAAGGGTATTTGGCTAAGTTTATAAGTTGGTCAAATTAGTTTATAAGTACTTTTTAATTAATCTACGTATTTAGTAAATATCGAAAGTGCTTATAAGTTAAATGCTTATAATTCAAAATAAATTACAAGTCACGAGTTGGTCATCCCCAACTTATGATTTTACAGCTTATAACCACTTTTGGTATGACCAAACTATTGATAATGTTTTCTCTAATATTTTTATGTAATTACCAAAATACTTTTTTCTTAAAATAAAATTACGAACACTCTCCATGATTTCTCTTCCACCTTTATTCTTCCAAACCTAAAATTTCCTCTACCTCTTCAATGTTAACAACAATTATGCAGTTTTTTATGGTATTATTTGGGGTAACAAATTTCTCTGTAATATTTTTTAGTAGTTCTTCAAGTTCTACAACTAAGCATGGAACCCTTCTTTAACTTGACATCAACATCGTTGATTTATAAATTTTGTAAAATATGAACCCCTCTCCTACTTTTCTATATTCTAAGATATTTATTATTCATTCCAAGAGTTAATTAAATTGAAAAATAAAATATTAATAAACGTAGAATTATGTAAATTCAAAAAAAGAAATAAAAAACAAAACATGTAACCCTTTAATATTTGGATGATAACTGGGGATTTGATCGTTGAGAATATTTATGATAGTTGAATGTTTTAAATTTAATTAGAGACGAAAAAATTGTTAAGTATTTAATTTTTTGTATATAAATTTTGTGTACTATTTAAGTATGTTTTTACTAAAACTATTAGCCAAAGTCTTAATTATTATATTAAATTTTATGGTTATATTTTAGTTTATATAAAATAATTTATATTTATAAAATTAATTTTATCCAATTAATTTTGTATTAAAAATAAATGAGACATAAATTATTTTGTGTTGGAATCAAACTAAAACCTAAAATCTTATAAAAGATTTCGCCGTTATTAGTATAAATAACTTGAAGGATATTTAGGTAATTTTAACAAAAAGAAGTGCTTATCAACACTTTTTTGCAAAACACTTCAATTATTTATTATTAGTTTCGGTTGTTTTATCTAAACACGTAACTACTTACTTATTAAATTAATCTCAGCACTTAAAAATATTTACCAACACTTAATACTTATCAGCTAGTTTAAATCAACTAAGCCAATGAGCCTAAGAAATGCATATATGTAATTAGATTATGTGAATTTTACTATTTTGAAGATTGAAAATTTTGGAATAAAGGAAAAGTAGCTAAGGAAATGTATAAAGGGTGTTTTTTAGTACCAAGATAAATATTTTAAGAAATTAATGAAAAAACAAATTATGTGATAAATTGTAAATTAAAATTTTTGTGTGATAAAATTTTAAAGGTTGAATACATGTAAAAATATTTAAATTGACATAACTTTTTACTTAGATACCTAAACTAATTCTTGTACCAATTAAACACTCATCGACTCAAAAGATTTCCTATTAAACACTTTTTTGATATTCAATTTAAAAATAAAAAATAAAAAGAGTGTACTACACTGGCTGCTATTGTAGCAAAACAAGAAGTTAACGAATTATATATAACATTTTGATAATTAACGAGTTAATTGATTGCATATGATATTTTTGAGTAAAAAAGAAAAATTATTTTAAAATTATATTTAATATATAATATAAAAATGATATTCTTAAAAAGCCTTAACTTGAACCCAATCTAAAAAATTGCAACTTTTCAAAAATAAAACAAAAAGTTCTGTAAATAAATTTATTTAAGAAACAAAAAAAAAATCTGAATTTCTTTTTGCAATTTTTAGGCTTTAATGGAAAAAAATCTTTTTTTCTTTTACTTTTTCACGTGTCGGTGTGATGTGATAAGTTGTCAAGTCTTTACTACAAGTGTTTAAAAGGTACAAGGTTTAGTTGAGATATCTAAGTAAGAAATCCTGCCAATTTTAGATATCTCTGTATGTTTTCAACCATCTTTAAAGTTACATGACTTTATGTAACAAAAAAATAAGTAAAAAAAAAATTATGCAATAAACTCAAAATTAAATAATTATCGATAAAATTTATTTAAAAATTTTTCAATTTTACTATTTAATTTTTCAATTCTTTCAAATTTCAAAATTTTTACCTACCTTAATTAATTTTTTTAAATAATAAAAATAGAGAAAGAATAAAAAAATAATAATAATAACCAAAATTAATTACTCATCGAAACACCGACACAATTCGCAAAGAAGACAAAGGAGCATGGAGAGTACGGAAAATATATATATATATATATATATATATATATATATATATATATATATATATATGTGTGTGTGTGTGTGTGTGTGTGTATAGAGAGAGAGATATATTTTTGAATGTTTGAAAAGTGAATATGGAACATAATGGGGGCGGTACCGGTTTAAAGTTAGTTTTGGTTAGTTAGAAGGTAGATTAATTTACCTCCCATAATTATTTAATATTTTTAATTATTAAAAATAATAATAATTTTTTATTTATTTATAAATTAAAATAAATATATTATAAAATAAAATCTATTTTTTAATTAAAAAAAACTATTTTTTCCCTCCTCGTCCTTCTTTTCTTTCTTTATTTTTTTCTTTTTCTTTATTTTTTCAATTTCCTAAATTTTTCTTTTGTATATTAAAATCTCGAATTTCACTATTAATAATTTTTAAAAAAAGCTATTCCCTTCTCCTTCTTCTCTTTTATTTCTTCCTTCTTTTTTATTTCTCCAATCTCAATTTTTTCTTTATAAATTAAAATCTTAAATTCAACCATTGATGAATTTTTGAAGTTTGAAAGTTGAAATTTATTTTTAAAAATTAAAATAATTTCAAATTGGGTGTGGTTTTAAAATTTTGAAAACATCTTATGGAGTTTATATCTCTAATTTAGAATGATTTGACATGGTTTGAATAAAATTTCAGACTCATTCTTGAATTACACTGTAAATGATGCTTGAAGCTTCAACGTTGAAACTTGGGTTTTGAAAAATTAAAATACTATCGAAATGGTTGTAGTTTCAAAAATTAGAGAACACCTTGGGGAGCTTATATCTTAAATTTTGAATGATTTGATGTAGATTTTATGTGGTTATGAATAAAATTGTATGAATTTAAGTTTATGTTGTTATGGTCGTATTAGATTTGTGTGAAAGTTGTATACAATGTTTGTCGTAGATGTATTAAATTTTTAAAAATGTAATATGAATTTTTATATTATTAGATACAATTTCATTATATTGATAATTATATTGATAAATTCTGAAATCTCACCTGCACAAATTATCTCAACTAATTATTAAAGAATTTATTATATCACCGCATATTAATATAGTAAGACGAAGGATAAATAAAGCAAATCTAGACACTCCTAATGCGAACACGATCGAGCCCGAGAACGTCACCTTTCACTCAAGAACAATTACTTGAAATAAATTAAGTTAAATCTAAGCAAAGTAAAGGAAAATGCTTGGAGCTCAAGAAGAATGATGTATTGCCAATAATTCTTGCTTTAGAGAAAATAAAGTTTGAAACCCTTTATAAGAGAGGAGAATTGACTATTTATAAACCACATAAATTTAGACCTGCGCCAATAGGGGAATACTACGGGAGCCCTAAAGTACTACACTCTATGTCCTTGCGTCACGCGTCCAAACCGTTTGAGAGATGCCAGTCAATCTACCTTGTGCAGATCCATACGAGCTTGTTCGAATACCTGAACACTCTGACCCTCTTGTTCCCTGCTTGTCTTTTACGCCAAATCACTTGAGCGATGGCTTCCTGATCCTCATCCTGTACGAAACGGTAACCCATTCTTCACTATCTCGAGAAAAGCTACCTCCATGGGGTCCCTCGAACCTCGCAATCACGATATTCATATCCAGAATCCACCAATGATACCACGTATTTTTATTCTCATTTTCCTCCCATACAATTACCCTCTGTTACACCCCAAAAAAATTTGACATTTAAAAGTGTCGGGAGAATGAAATTTCAAATGGTTGATTAAATTATGGAATGGATATATTGGGTGATAAAAGAATTAAATTGATGTTTTAAGTCAAAGGGAGCTTGGTAACAAAAATTCGAGCTCATGGTTTATTACGAGAAAATATTTTTAATAAATATCGTATATGGTCTAACTTAGGATGATCATATCTCCTAATCTATAATGATTTAGAAGTCCTACAACATATCATATTGAAGATCGTTGAGTCTAGTTTTCAGAATTTCAAACCGCTCATCAATCGGAGTTCAGACTAAAGAGTTATAGACATTTTACCGAATCACTATTGAGCAGTAATGTAGGCGTGACGACCTAGCGTCTCCACGGCCCCACCTCTTTAAAAATTAGATCTTAAGTAGTTGAAAACATTTTCATCTTAATCCTTCTTAACCTGCTTGCTTAGAACACCATTTTTTCTTTATTTTCGAACAAAGAACCAAGAAAAATCGAGAAATCATCAAGCAAATCACAACCAAAACACAAGCCAAGCTAGGGGAATCATTGCAAGGTGTAGGTGATGTGTTGGTAAGGTGCTTTGCTGCATTTTGGACAGTGTTGCTGCTGCATTTTTGAGGTAGAAACAAGCTACGATCATACTCCATCTTGTTAAGAGTTGAGTACAAGGAAAGGGTAAGTGTTGTATGAATTTATAAACTAAAATGAGTAGTTGGAAGAAAAGTTTGAGGTGTTATTTTTATGTGTTGTTGTGTGAAGTTGCTGTTCATTTTAGGAGGTTGGTGCAGCTGTATTTGTACTGAAAATGTACTCCACATTTGTGGGATTCGATCATAAGGGAAGCTAGGTAATTTCCCTCTTCCAATTCCTTTAAAGTTTGTAGAAACAAGCTTGTAGTAAAATGTTTTGATAAGTTGTTTTGTGGGTGATGTGTGGCAGCTCGTTGGGGTAATGTATTGGCTGGAAATTATGGCTTCAAACAGCCTTGTTTCATAGTTTTAAGCTCAAGGATTTAAGGGAGCTAAACACCAAAGAAGGTAAGTGAAATTCCCTTTAGGATTCTCTCAAGTTTATGGTACATAAGATGTACGAAATTGTTGAATATTGTCGTATGTAGTCGTTGTTGTGTTGCTATTTTATTGCACAATTTGCATGTGGATTATAGCTGGAATTTTGGACATAAACTGGACCTTATTTCATGAAGTATAAGCTAATAAGTTGAAGGTGTTTGAGTTTCTAGTTAGCGGAAGATATTGGCTAAAAGAACACGCCGCAATAAGGTATGTAAAGGCGTTCCTATCCTTATTTTTCAAGCACAATTTTGTATTGTTGTAAGGGTCAATATTCCTACATTTTTGAACTGATATTGGGGTGTATATGATTCTGTCTGAAGGGCTAGAAATACTTGGCATTAAGCCTGAATGGTTAAAAGATGTTTGGAACAATCAAAGGTAAAGCGAAAGACGCATTATTTACAATGTGGTCATAATTGTTAATCGAGTCTGAAGTTCCCTTATCGTGGATATCGTGGGCTGGTCTTTTACAGTATCTTATGTATATGTGATGTTAAATGTGTTTAAAACTTTGATTGCTAAATAAAAATGGTACAAGAGTTAAGATGATGAAGCGTGAACGAACCTAAGCTAGGAAAGTGATGTCAAAGCCTAGTAAGGTAAAATGAGGTTACCGAAATAGAAATTCCTTAACATGGATGTTTACCTTTTTGTGTATATGTTATGAGGTACGCAATATCAAGGGAAGACTTCTTTCCTTAAGCCGAGCGATAGGTTACCGAGTTTTCAAGCACTAATACTCTTAGAACGTGGTCTATGAATCTTGTTAAAACTTTTGTGTCATCTGCATCTTTTTGTGACTTCTATAAGTCTTTGAATACGTGTATCTAAGTGCTACTTGCAGATTTTACATGTTATTTATGCCTATTTGCAGTCGTGTGTTGCAGAAGAGGTCGATCCAGGCCACAGACTCAGAATTTATCATTATTATGCTATATATGCTAAATTGATTCAATGTAAGCCCTATCGGCTACATTTATGATTTATGATTGAGATTATTGACCTATCCCCGATACTCTTTCTAGCGAAACGTTTACCCTATGAATAATGTCCCGATGTGGTACACCGACTGTACAAATTTTATATGGACTTCATACCCCGATGTGGTACACCGGTCGGGTGGACTTTACATGGACTTTATGACCGGCTGACCGCTGGTACTACATTTTATAATGTTTCTCGTGCATTATTTGACCACGTTTGCACTTCTATATGGAGTTATTTTTCATTGTTGGTTTTCAGATTTTCAGGTTGAACGTATTCATTATTTCTGGCTCAGTTATTATTGTTATCTTATATATTTACAGTTTTCAACCTTACATACCAGTATATTTCATTCATACTGACGTCCCTTTGCTTGGGCAACCCTTCCTGCAATCGTGCTACAGGTATAGAGACGCTCAGATCGGCAATCGCAATAGGAGCCAGATTTTAGCAGAGTAGTGGTATGCTCCTTTCTTTCAGGAGCCATGTTCTAGTTTTGATGTATAGTATGGGTAGGTTGGGGCCATGTCCCGTGCATTCAATTTATTACTATTTTAGAGGCTTTTGTGTACTAGTTGTATAATTGTATAGTTTTCAGTACAGTTGTATATGGCCTAGCTGGCCTTCCGCAGTTGTTTCGGTTTATATGGCCTTGTCGGCATTTCATATTCACGTTGATGTATGTTGTGACCTTGTCAGTCCACAGTTGAGTTATAATGATTATAGCAGGTGGCCTAGTCGGCCTAAGTGCTACAGTTACATATGTTATATATCGACTTCTCGATCCTGTAAAATCGAAGCCAATCGTGCCCTCCCCCAATTTTGGGGCGTGACAAACTTGGTACTAGAGAATAATTGTGTCCCAAGGAATCCACAAAACCGTGTCTAGTAGAGTCTTGCTTATGGTATATTGTATACCATACTTCTAATCAGGAGACTACAAGGCATTTAGGAGTTGTTTCACTTTTTTTCATCTATAGTTCGTGCAAATAGAGTTGTGTCACAGTACCACTGGTGCCTTATAAGTGTCTATCATGATGATCGAATATAGATCGGAGGTTACTAAATGATACAAATGCAGTAAGAAAGGAGATTGTATAGCTTGAAGCTGTCAGTAGAAACTTGCCCTGGTACAAGATTGGGCTTGAAATTTGAATGAACTTTTATGTTCTTTGGCACGTTTGGATAAAGAAGTAAAGTAATTGGAAGAAATTCGGAGCAGTTCCAACTTCCAACTCCTCGGATGTTATTCGTTTCTGAGAAGAGAAGTAGCATGGGACCTGGTGTTCCCAGATTCAATTCATTGGCTTATTAGATTTGGATAACGGGAATATGTTCTGAATGTTAAATTCAAGTAATAGTACCACAACAATTACATTAAGTGGTCGCTTGGTAGAGTGTGTAAGAATAATGGTGAATATGGTGTATTAGTAATGCTTGCATTAGTTATGTTGAGATTATTTCTTATGCATTATTTGATTTGGTGTGTTAAAAATAACAGTTATTGCATAACTTTTAAAAGTAATTATTTGTTTGTAAAAGTACCTTGCACAAATAAGATACAAAGTATATGGAAAAAGTTTTGAAGGGCAATTATGTCTTTAACTATGCTAATGCATGCAATAAAACTCATTTTATTATTAATACTATGATTTTTTATGTATTAGTTATACATAGGCTAATACCAAATTGAGTGTATAACTAATGTTTGCATTAGTGATACATAGGTTGAAAAAGTGTACCAAACAAGGTATTGGTAATACATAAAACTAATATATGTATTATCTTTTCTAATACATCCTACCAAACGGCCACTTAAAGTTTGTTGTATATTTTGAGCAATTGAGAAGTGAAAAATAAAGAGTATGAAGTAAAGCATATGAATTTATATGGATATAAAATATATTTCAGAATGAGTTTAAGTTATGGACTCCCCGATGAATAGATTACTAAATAATCGATGCTTTGTTAAGCCCAGGAGTTTGAATGTAAGTTTGAAAAAGATGAGATTGTATTATGATGATGAGTATAGTATGTCTTGAGCCATGATGAGAGATAAGAAAGATATGATATTTGTAAATACTTTCCAATAAAATGTATCGAGAAAGTATTGCCCAAGTAAAGAAAGTACGATGTAAGTTCTTAAGATAATAATACCCTTTGTCTACTATTGGAAATGAGGTCTACGAACTCCCATAAAATTAAGGTAAAGATGCTAAAGGTGGAATATCTCAGCCAACAAACCAAGGCGAGCGAAAAAGCTATATGAGTTAAGACATCACAGACACGTCGGTTGGCGAATCAATTACAATCATATGAAGCTACCATATGAGATGATGATGGTAATCTACCAAAAATTAAGTGAGAATGATTTGAGTATAACCGTAAAATACGAATTAATTTACTTCTAAAGGAGTTGACAGTGATATGTAGGGGTACTAGTAATACTCAGATGTGAGTCTATCTGTACTCGTAAGTATAAGAGAGAATTCTTAAGGCTATGAAAATTTGATTTCCCTGAATATGGAGAGGGTAAAAGTACCCCTGTTTATAGTTAATACCTTGAGGTATTGTTGTCAAAAGGGTTTGATCGCTTACCTATTTTAACCAGCAAGTGTCGTTATGAAGGAAGCCATGAGAAGGGTTGTTTAACGACCTATAGTGTGAGTGAAGGAATGAATTGACATAAAGTCAATATAGATAAGAAACTTATTGGCAAGTCCATACGAGCTCAGAAGTTGCTATAGATAGGGCTTGATTACATCATGCGACCTATTAAGGTTCTAGGTTGAGGACATCTGGTCATTTGAGATTCATATCAGTAAAGACTATTATGAGATAGCAAAGGTACTAAGCTACATATATGATATGAAGTAATATGGAAGACCCCTTTAAAATTTATCTTGTAAGAAAGGACTTGGATTATAAAGAAAATATTTGAGAAACGGGTTCTAAAGCCCAGGACCAAGATAGTAATGGAATTACTAAAAGTACAGCAGATAATATTGTCTACAGAAGTTATGGAACTATTAAGGGAAAAAGTTATGACAATAACGTTGCAAGTATTGCCGGCAAGTTATGATGTTGAGGAAATAATGTGACAAACTTGCTAGAGGAAGGGTAAGAGGAAAATTACCTTAAGATGATCATGAACTATAGATCTTGTAATAGTTCCCTTCTGATTGGGTAATGTGAATTTGAAAAATACTTTGAATAGAGTAGAGCTTATAAGATGTAAAGGCAAAGGTCTTAAGAAAAGATGGGGAAGGATAATTGTCCCTAGCAAAGCCTATTAGGGTAACTGATATTTTATGAACATTCAAATAGCTCCAGATGAGGCATGATGTAGCCAATAAAGATTTTTGAGTCAAGCTCAAAGTTAAAGACTAAGCTTATAAATTATCACGGCTAAAGTAAAGGCTGAGAGATAGCATACCGTAGTAGAAACAGGCCCTATTTGAGTGTAGGCAAGATAGTGTTCTCAAATATCGGACCTGCTTGCGTGTACCCAATGTGAGTAAGTTACAGGATTAGATTATGACTAAAGCTCATTATTCCTATTACTTAAGTATATTAAAGGGTCACAAGGATGTATTGTGACCTGAGACAGTTATATTGGTGGCATGGTATAAGGAAAGATATTACTAGTTTTGTAGCTTAGTGTCCTAATTGCCAGCACGTAAAGATTGAACATCAGAGGCCAGGAGTCTTGACTCAGAATATAGAGATTCCATCATGGAAATAGAAGGGAATTAATATGAATTTTATTACAGATTTGCCTCGGACAAGCAGGAAGTATGATTCTATCTAGTTGATTGTAGACATACTAATGAAATCAGCTCACTTCCTGCCAGTCTGTACTACTAATATAATCGAGAATTATGCCAGACTTTATATATGTGAGATAATTCACTTGCATGGCATTCCCCTATCTATTATTTCACACAGAGGCACACAGTTTACGGCGAACTTCTGGAAGTCTTTCCAGAAAGGTCTAGAAACTCAAGTAAGCCTTAATATAGCTTTCCATCCCCAAACTAACGGACAGGCCGAATGCACTATACAGACACTATTGTGTGCCTATGTTTTAGACTTCGGTAGAAGTTGGGATGATCATGTTTCTTTGTTAGAGTTTTCTTATAGTAACAGCTAACACAAGAGCATTCAGACGGGTCCTTATGAAGCTTTATGAACCAATAGGTTGGTTTGAACTCAGCGAAGCAGAGTTATTGGGGCCAGACTTAGTGCAACAGACTATTGGTAAGGTAAAGCTTATTAGAGATAGGCTTCAGACATCTCAGAGTAGGCAGAAGTCTTATGTCGATGTGCGTCGACGAGCGCTAGACTTTATTGTCGATGATTGGGTTTTTCTAAAGGTATCGGCTATGAAAGGTGCCATGCATTTCGAATAAAAAAAGGAAAAGCTGAGCCCTAGATATATTGGGCGTTATAGAATCATTTGTGGGATAGGCAAGGTGTCTTATGAATTAGAGCTACCACCAGAGTTAGCGGCAATCCATCCTGTATTTCATGTTACGATGCTGCGGAAGTGCATCAAAGATCCAACTCATATTATGCATGTTGAGGATGTCCAGATTACTGAGGAGATGACCTATACAGAGGTCCCAGTTTTCATTCTTGATCAGCAGGTCAAGAAGCTTCGGACTAAAGAAATCACCTCAGTTAAAGTCTTGTGGCGGAGTAACAATATCAAGAAAGTGACTTTGGAAGCTGAGAAGGAGATGAGGAAGAAGTATCCTCACTTATTTGCGACATTAATATGATATTAAGGTATGTGATTGATACTTAAAGTTACTAATTATGTACCTTTAAAGCATGTCAAGTGAAACTAACCCTCGTTTGAGGATGAATTTTTCTAAAGGAGAGAGGATTACACCCCAAAAAAATTTTGACATTTAAAAGTGTCAGGAGAATGAAATTTCAAATGGCTGATTAAATCGTGGAATGAATATATGGAGGTGATTAAAAAATTAAATTAAAGCTTCAAACCAAAGGGAGCTTGGTAACAAAAATTCGAGTTCACGATTTATTACGAGAAAATATTTTTAATAAGTCTTGTATATAGTCTAACTTGGAACGATTATATCTCTCAAACTATAATGATTTATAAGTCCTACAACCTATAAAATTGAAGATCTTTGAGTTTAGTTTTCAGAAAATCAACCCACTCATCAATTGGAGTTCGGAGTAAAGAGTTATAGGCATTTTACTAAAGCACTATTGAGTGATGACGTAGGCGTGACGACCTAGCACCTCCACCGTCCCACCTCTTTAAAAATCAATTTTAAGTTGTGGAAAACATTTTCATCTTTATCCTTTTCAACCTGCTTGCTTAGAACACCATTTCCTCTCTATTTTCCAACAATGAACCAAGGGAAATCAACAAGCAAATCACAACCAAAACACAAGTCAAGCTAGGGAAATCGTTGCAACGTGTAGGTGATGTGTTGGTGAGGTGTTCCGCTGCGTTTTGGGCAATGTTGTTACTGCATTTTTGAGATATAAACAAGCTACAATCATACTCCATCTTGGTAGGAATTGAATACAAGGAAAGGATAAGTTTTTCTACTTATTAAGTTGCATGAATTTTCATAAACTAAAATTAGTAAGTGGAAGCAAAGATTGAGGTGTTGTTTTTATGTGTTGTTGTGTGAAGTTGCTGCTCGTTTTAGGAGGTTGGTGCAGCTGTATTTTTACTGAAAATATACTCCACATTTGTGGGAGTCGATCACAAAGGAAGCTAGGCAATTTCCCTCTTCCAATTCATTTAAAGTTCGTAGAAATGAGCTTTAAAATGTTTTGGAAAGTTGTATTGTGTGTGATGTGTGGCTGCTCGTTGGGGTAATGTATTGGCTGGAAATTATGGCTTCAAACGGCGTTGTTTCATAGTTTTAAGCTCAAGGATTGAAGGGAGCTAATCACCAAAGAAGATAAGTGAAATTCATTTGTGGTATATAAGATGTACGAAATGAATATTGTCGTGTGTTGTCGTTGTTGTGTTGTTATTTTATTGCACGATTTGCACGTGGATTGTAACTAGAAATTTGGACATAAACCAGACCTAATTTCATGAAGTATAAGCTAAGAAGTTGAAGGTGTTGGAGTTTCTAATTAGCGGAAGATATTGGCTAAAAGAACACGTCGCAACAAGGTATGTAAAGGCGCCCCTATCCTTATTTTCAAGCACGATTTTGTACGGTTGTGAGGGTCAATATTCCTACGTTTTTAAACTCATATTGGGGCATATATGATTCTGACCGAAGGGCTAGAAATACTTGGCATTAAGCTTGAATGGTTAAAAGATGTTTGGGACAATTAAAAGTAACGCGAAAGATGCATTGTTTACGATTGTGGTCATAGTTGTAAATCGAGTCTGAAATCCCCTTATCATAAGCTGGTCCTTTACAGTATGTTATGTATATGTGATGTTAAATGTATTTAAGGTCTGATTTCTAAATAAAAATGATAAAAGAGTTAAGATGATGACGCGTGAACGAACCTAAGCTAAGGAAACGAGTTTTCAAGTGCTAATACTCTCAGAACGTGGTCTATGAATCTTTGTTGAAAGTTTTGTGGTGTAGACATCTTTTTATGACTTTTATGAGTCTTTGAATACGTATATCTAAATGCTACTTGCAGACTTTACATGTTATTTATGCCTACTTGCAGTCGTGTGTTATAAAAGAGGCCTATCTAGACCACAGACTCAGAATTTATCATTGTTATGCTATATGTGCTAGACTGATTCAATGTAAGCCCTATTAGCTTCATTTATGCTCTTTCCGACGGGACGTTTACCCTATGGATGATGTCCCGATGTGGTACATCAGTGGGATAGACATTATATGGACTTAATGTCCCGGTGTGGTACACCGGCCGGATGGACTTTATATGGACTTTATGACCGGCTGGCCGCCGGTATTACATGTTATAATGTTTCTTGTGCATTATTTGACCACATTTGCACTTCTATATAGAGTTATTGTCCAGCGTTTGTTTTCAGAGTTTCAGGTTGTGAGTATTTCTTATTTCTGGCTCAATTATTATTGTTATCTTATATGTTTACAGTTTTCAGCCTTACATACCAGTACATTTCATTTGTACTGACGTCCTTTCGCCTGGGGAACTCTTCATGCAATCATGTTGCAGGTACAGGCAGAGGCTCAGATCGGCAATCGCAGTAGTTGCCAGATTTTGGTGGAGTAGTAGTATGCTCCTTTTTTCAGGAGTCATATTCTAGTTTTGATGTATAGTATGGGTAGGTCGGGGTCCTGTTCCGTGCATTCAATTTATTACTCTTTTAGAGGCTTTTGTGGACTAGTTGTATACCCTCTCTCTTCTGGGCCCTCTCTCTCTAGCAGAATGTTATTTGTTCTTATTCATATATACCTTCCATTATTAAAAAGAACACTAGTTGTATAGCTTTCAGTACTGTTGTATGCGGCCTAGCTGGCCTTCCGCAGTTGTTTCAGTTTATATGGCTTTATCGGCATTTCATATTCATGTGATATATATTGTGACCTTGTCAGTCCACAGTTGAGCTATAGTGATTGTAGCAGGTGACGTTGTCGGCCTAAGTGTTACAGTTATATATATTATATAGCCGACTTATCGATCCTATAATTTCAAAGCTAGATGCGCTCTCCCAATTTTGAGGCATGACAGCCTCAACGGATTCTTTGTCTCATAGAAAATTGATAGAAGTTTATCAATTCTCTTTTTTATGTTCATAATTTTCAATTAGTATATATGTATGCGACCGTGCTATAAATGCATAAATACACTATATTTTTAACATTTCATATTTTAAATTGGCTTAAACCTTCATAAATAACTCAATACCAACTGAATTTGGCCCAGAGATGAAGAAGTAGGAGGAAATATCAACATTTCACAAAGTTAATATAGAAATATCCATTATTATAATATTAATCAATTATGACAATTTTATATTTATTACTCCTCATTTGTCTAGGTAACATATATATCTAAAATAGGAAATAATTTTTAAAAATAAGGATACGTGAGGTGGGGTGCGATGATACGGGTTGAAAATATCAAATTATGCTATGCAGGGAGTGGATTGAAGTCTTCACGGATTTACCTGCAACCGCACTATACTGCTTGTCGTCCCTAAAAGTGGGCCCTACACTAATCTATTTAGCAATAAAAGAATGTCTCACACAACTATGACTTGGCATGCCTGACACATAATAAAATATTTCGTAATAATTAGGGTTTATTAGTAATACTAAGATTAGTTATGTTGACATTTTTTATATAATGTTTGATTTGTTGTATTAAATAAAATAGGATGCATTAGGATAAAGTGTATTTTATATTGAATATGGTGTATTAGAATATGAACAGTATTGATATTAGTTATACATAGATTTTTTATGTATGAGAATAGTACTACATAGGGTGTATAACTAATATTATAACTAATATACATGGGTTGAACAACACTATCAAACAAGAGAATAATAATACCAAAACTAATACATGCATTATTTTCTCTAACACGTCCTACCAAACCACCCCTAAGTGTATCGTATTCTAGAGGGCGGAGGGCCACTTATACCCCTAAACTATTCAAGATAGGTCAATTTTACCCTCCGTTATGTTTTTGGCTCGAAAATGTCCTCACCACATTTTTGGCTCAAAAATACCCTACAACTATCAAAATACCTCAAAAATGCCCTTCTTATTTAAATGAAAGCAGAGATCCTCCTCTTTGTTACTTAAAAAAGTGAGCGATTGATTCAGGTAAAAGATATCATTATCGCCTGGAAAATTAAACATCTAATCCATAATCGCAACGACCAATTGCAAGAGCAGAGCTTTACCAACTGAGTTATATTCCTCTGAGTCAAGTGGAGCATGCAATGCAGATACTTTTTCTATTCTTTTTTTCTGGTGCAGCTAGTCCATCTTAGACTTGAACCAGGGACCTCGCCTTGAGGTGAATCATTGCACCTATGGTCCAATTAATTGGGAGAGAATCAATAGATTCCTTTTCGGGAGCGATTCATCCTCCCCGAATACAATATACAACTTTCTGTTGTATTGTGCTCTCCAAGTGTGCTTGTTCCCCCTTCTTTCTTACCTAGCAAGTCTTTGTGAAATAACTCCGATAAGAAGAAAAAAGAAGGCGTTAAGAGACCCTCCTAACACAACCCTAGACATTCTAAGATTCTTTTTCAAGCATGCTCCCATTTTGATTTTGAGTCAAGAAAAAAACAGCTCAAATGGTACAATCCATCTGTCACCTAGAATGAAAGGGGTGATCTCGTAGTTCTTGATTTGTGAAAATGCATTGTTATGTGCTCCATTTTGCTTTTTCATTTAAGGTCGACCCTAAACATGTGCTCAAGAGATAGTTGTCCTTAAACTGATAAGAGATGTATGAAGTCTCAAGAAGAGAGCAGTCATTATAGTCCTTCGTGGGCCGCCCAGATCCCAAGAATGAATCAAAAGTTGAATCTATATTAGATCTCATCTGAACCCCATCTATCCTCATGAGGAGATTCCAAATTCCGATTCGAACTAGAGGAGTACATCATGCTAATGTGCCTTGGATGATCCACATCTCAAGGTTTAGGTACCAATGAACCTATTGAACTATCTATGTAACTGAGAGCCCTCACAAGCCAGGGTGCACTCTATCACTGAGCTAATAGCCCGTAGTGTGAGCCTCTCATTCAAGGCCTACTATGCCAAAAGCAGAGAAAACTCATCATTCTCTGCTCTTTCTTTGCCCTCATGTCGCCATACGAGGAGAACATGGGGACGTAAAAAAAAGGAGTACTATCAACTTACTCCGACCTAGAATAATAAGCTGATGAGTTTGGTCCTTATTGTCAAGAAAGAAAAAAAGAGTTCCATCTCCAAGTTTAACTAAATTGTAGCTCACTTCTTTTTTCTGGGAGGAAAGGGGGAGGGGAGGGGTTGAGAAGCAGTGTCAAACTAAAATTCCCAACAAATATTAGCTCTCCCTGAAAAGGAGATGATCCAGCTACACCTTCTAGTACGGCTACCTCGTTATGACTTCACTCTAGTCACTAATCCTGCCTTCGGTATCACCATCCTTGCGATTAAGGTAACGACTTCGAGCATGGCCAACTCCCATAGTGTGACAGGTCGTGTGTACAAGGCTCGAGAATGAATTCACCACGGTATGATTGATTGTTGATTAGTAGCGATTTCAACTTCATGCAAGCTAGTTGCAGACTGTAATTCGAACTGAGGACGGATTTATGAGGTTAGTTCAACCTCGTGGGATCACAACCCTCTATCCTTGTCATTGTAGCATGTGTGTCATCCAGGTCATAAAGGGCAATGATGATTTGACATCATCCTCACCTTCCTCCAGCTTATCATCGACAGTATATTCAAGGTTCCAAACTCAACAATTACAACCATACACGAGGGTTACACTTGTTGTGGGACTTAACCCAATACCTTATGACACGAACTAATGACAGCCATGCACCAGTTGTGTCCGTGTTTCCGAAGGCACCCATCTCTTTTAAGAGGATTCATGACATGTTAAGCCCTAATAAGGTTCTTTCTTTTGCATCAGATTAAACCACATGCTCCACTGCTTATGCGGTACCCCATCAATTTCTTTGAGTTTCATTCTTGCGAACATACTCCCGAGAGAGATACTTAACGCACTAGCTACAATATTGCATGAGTCAATACCTGCAATGCCTAGTATCCATCGTTTACGGCTAGGACTACTGGGGTATCTAATACTATTCTCTCCCCATGGTTATGTCTCTCAATGTCAATGTAAGTGTCGGCCTAACAGAGTGCTTTCATCGTTGTTCTTTCTGATCTTTACGCATTTCTCAGCTCCCTCTGCCCATACCATACTCCATCTCGGTAGGTGACTTTTTACGCCCAATCATTCAGGATAACACTTGCATCCCCTATATTACTGTGGATGTTGGTATGGAGTGAGGGCGATGCTTATTTCCAAATATCATCATTGCTTCTTCTCCGAAAAAAATTCACAACTCACAGTCCTTCTACCTCCATGGGGCATTTAGGAGTGTACATAGATCGATTTGGTTTGATTTTTCATTAAAAAATTACTAAACCAATCATGTCGGTTTATTAAATCCATAAACCAAATCAAACCAACATAAATCAATTCTTTCGATTTCGATTTTAATCAGTTCTTTCGGGGGGTTTTCGAGTTTCTTTTAACTAAATCAAATAGTAAAAGAATCAAAAACAACTAAATTGAGTCTTTATATTTGGTTTTCTTAAGAACTAAATCAAACAAAATTAAATTAACCAAAAATCAAAAAACTATACATAACCTCTGAGAATAAAAATATGAAGAAATGGAGGCAGTTTAACGGCTTAACTCATAAGAAAAATAGAAAGAAGATATACTAACAAACATGCAAAAATAACCAACGCCTAATGAATGAGGAGAGGGGGAGAGATCAATCTCTGAAAAGTGAAGATGAAGACTGAAAGTTTTATTTTGCCTTGCTAGGTCTTTAGGTTAATATTAGGTCTTTATAATTAGATCATATACTTACTAGTTAGTGCCTACTAAACAAATATTACAATTTACAAGTTTATAACTTATAAGCTCAAATATGAATATATATCTAATTTCTAAATATTGAAGTTAATAAAATTAATCTAAAAAATATCTATAAAATAGATTACAATTAATATTTTTATCTATAAATGGTTAAAATTATATATATTATGTCGGTTTGGGTTGAGCTCAATTTGACTTTTTTATGATTAATACCAAACCAAACCAAGAATGGTCAGTTTCTTTTCTCCAACGCCAAACCACATGTCGGTTTTTTTCTCGGTTTGACTTGGTACCTCAATTAGATTTGACTTGACGGTTTAACTTTTACATCCCTAGCGGCATTTCTCATTCAAGCTTTCGCCCATTGTGAAAAATTCCCCATTGTTGCCTCGTATAGGAGTCTGGGACATGTCCCAGTCCAGTATAGTTGGTCATCCTCTTATACCAGCTGCTGATCATCACCTTGACAAGATATTGCCTCACCAACTAGCTAATCAGATGCGAGCGCTTCTTCGAAAGGATTCCTCTTTTTCTCCTTAGCCTAAGAGGTATTACCAGTCATTTCCAATTATTGTTCCTCGATTAAGGCAGGTTCTTACGCATTACTCACTCGTAAACCACTTGAAACATTGTTTCCCGTCTGACTTTACATGTGTTAGCATGCCATCAACATTCATCCTGAGCCAACATCAAACTCCATGAGATTCATCGTTGCATTACTTATAGCTTCCTTGCTCGTTGACAAAACTAATTCATAATTGTCTTTTATTCCAAAGCATAACTTGTATCCATGCACTTCATATTTGCCCGGAATTCGCTCCCAAAAATAGTCATCCCTGACTCCTCACATCAATCCCGCGAACCTTTTGTCCATGCCCAATAATAGATCCAACCCAAATTTCCTCTACCCGGGTAACTATCTTCACCACCAGTGATTCTATAAATGACTAGACTCTTTACCTCCCCTTCCATGTGAGCATGGCTATGATCCTCCGAGAAATGTGTAATGCGCCTACCATTACTTTACTCACTAGGCCCATACCTTACATTTTTGGCAGAGACGGGTGGATAGTCTCCTCTGATTGTCATTCCAGTCCTTGTAACATTCGTCACTTCATATGTGCTACCAAACCAGTCAGGTACCAGCAAGTTAAAAACATTTTTTTTGGTTCTGGAAATGGAAAGTGCACATATAACAGAAAAGCGCACACTGCAAAAGCATCCCTGACTATCTATGTAGTGCTTATATGAACTCCACAGGGATGATAAACAACAAATGTTTATTTATCTCCGTTACAAATGTAGTTACAGCTTAGCCAGTTAGAGCAAAGCCTGATGGACTTGAATTTTTACGTCCAACTACCAAATTATAACCTAAAGATATCTTTCCTTTTCCCGCGCCAGTCAGATGGCACCCTAGACAGAAAATATCAATGTCCTTGATTCAATGATTGCCAGGACAAAGAGATAGAGCATCAAATGACGTTCTGGATAAAATACCAGATGATTAGATTGCAAGAACTACTTTTAGGTCCTTGACAGCAGCTAACCTCATCTTTGTACTCAACTCGACTCTTATTTTCTCCTCTTTCCCTGGAAAAAGGAACAAATGATGGTTATGCACAAATATGGAACCTCATAAACAGTACTGTAACCGGAAGAAGAACAAATTAAAATAAATACTTACTGAGCTGACGTAGTCATCCATTGACAATTGCTTCCGCTTCTTCAGAGCAGAAGGGCTTTCAGCTGCCTGTCTTGCCAAAGTACGCTTTGATGGGGTTGTGTTCTGTCGAAATAAAAAAAATTAGCATCAATCTCTTTTACCTCCAAGAAATGAGTCAACAGGTTGCTATTTAACCTTCGCAAGCTTCTTTTCTTTGCGCGCCTGCCTCTCCCTCTCATCAAATTCTTGATTTTCCCTCTCAATCAACCGAATAAGTGCATCGCATCTTCTGGCAAGTTCTTGAGTGGTACGGGACTTCACAAACCAATCAAACCGGAACAACGGTGATGTGCGAAATGCAGTCTTCAGCTCATCCCAATTTCCATAGCCAAGCTTGTGAACCATACATATCTATAAAAATAACAGTAATCATTTTACCTGATAGTGGATTAAATCCTAAAAGTTCACCCCTGAATTTCAGTCCACTCACCATGAAACGATCACACTCCTCGTTATACAGCTTTCCTTTGTTCTGACCATACTGAATCTTCAATTCCAACCATGGATTTTTGTATCGATCCAGCTTCTTACCAATTGCTTTCATAATCTCATCTCTCCGTGAAATTCTAGCCTCTCCTCTTTCAATGTTCTTAATAATCCTATCATAATCTGCAAGTTTTTTGTATCAATTAAATTAAACACTTAAACTACAATTCTCCAAATGCTACATGCGCAACATCTATGAATGTTAACCCGTAAATAATTACAACTATTTGTAAAAGCCTAGTTTTGCATGTATCCCAAACTATCAAGAAATTTTTAGTAAATTTTATATCCTAGTTTTACACCATCAATAAGCAGGACATATTTGTAAAAGCCTGCTCTATCTAAACAAAGGAAAATAAGTATCACAAACAAACCTTTTAAAACACCCTCATCCCAAATTACAGCTCTGTACTCCTAGTCGTCCTAAACAATGTTCACTTTCTTAAAAGGAAAAGTAACTACTCAATAAGATGATAGAACAAAACAGTTGCACGGGACCCACCTACTCTATGCAATGCAAGCTCTCTAATGGTGTTTGGATTGGATAACTTTTTCAAAAATCAAAACCAAACCAAAATTATTTGGTTTCAAAATCAATTTTTTGGGTTTTGGAAACCAAAGATAACCAAAAGAACATGTTCCCAAAGAACCCTTTTCTTCCCCAATTGCCACAAACTGATCAACACTATCAGTTCGACCCCTCCAAAATTTCATCTAGTTTTCCCACCCTTTCATTAAGACCAAAATACTTCTCCTCCATTCATTCATCTTACACTATTGTTTCAAGGTGTATAATAGCCATTTACCTTTTTGTTAGTTCTAGGTTCTATATTAGCACCACAGGTGTTGTCCAGTGGTCAATGAAATAGGAGGAACCATGAAGTCTCGGGTTGCGGCAAAATAACACTAGGTGATTTTTTTGCATCTGCTCAAGCCTTGGCGGATAGAGTTACCCAATACCTGTGCTGGTGGAAAGTAGCATATACCCAGTGGAATAGTCTAGATGTGTGCACGTAGGTCTGAACACCAATTTCACCAAAAAAACAAATTTCTGGTTTTTATATTGCTATGGTACAACGCATTGTTAATCTAAAAGCATGCAATTCTAATGAGTTGCTACAATATACATAGTGGAGATGGAATTAATAATGTGGCAGCCAATACTAGTTTCATAAAATAATATGTTGCATTCTTAGCTCTCTAATTGGCAAAAATTTCTAACCCGAACTTCATTCTGTTTCTAAGGAAAACTTGCAATCACACACGTGAATATTTCAAAAAAGATTTTAAAGCTCCTTCAAGAAACTGTTTTGGAAAATCAAAAATCAGAAACTATTTAAACGCCATTAGAAAACCAAAAAACAGCATGTTCTCTCGCATGTTCCAAATACTTGTAACACTATTCATTATCCAATCCTAACAAATATGTCCTGTAAAACGTGGACGTTTAACTAAAAAGAAGGGTATAGCCAATAGTTGTTCCTTTAATCACAAATTAACCCATCAACACTTACCATTTAGTTCTTTGTATCTTTCTTTGAAAACTTGTGCATATCTTTCAACCTCCTCCTCTGTTTTCCCTTCCATTTCAGCAGCAATACTTTTTAAGTCATTGCGACCATACTTCTCACAAGCCCTAATAAAAGTATTGAAGTCTCTTCTACTCCACATTGAAAATCCCTAGATATCAAACTTGTCAACCTCCAACTATAATAAAGGTAATTACGACCCCAAGATGAGTTAGTAGATACACTACCTCTTCCAACAGTTGCTCCTTTTCTTCCTGCTCTTCAGCCGTTAAAGGCTCTCCTGCATAACAGTTTAGAGGACATTCAGAAGAAGCAGACCCCAACTTTTTCCCATATAGAAATGAAAAAAAAAATGAAGCTGCTTTAATGGTTAAAAACAAGATACCTTCAGGTTCTTCCACCTCTATGGTGTCTTTAACCTGATTCTTCTGGTGTGTTTGCTGGAATAAGTAACAACTTAATAAGCAAACAGAAAAAGCACATGAAAGGGTAGCAATGAGAAGAATTGAGAAGTCCAAAGCTTAACCAACCATAAGATAGCGCACTTCCTTCTCATACAACTCACTCAGTCTCTGTGTATTGAAGAACTGAAAGTCGTGCCTACAAATTGCAAGGATAACCAAAACTATAGTTGGGAAAAAAAGTACTTAAGTTTGCAAGAGACATTGGTCACAGAACCTTCATTTTGAAATGCTAATATATATGGCGCAACAGAATCAGGAGAGAGCAAAAGTAATACACAAAATAGAAAAATGTGCAACCATGGACTTACAGCTGCGGCATCCGAGGAATCCGAGGCTCTTTAGGTCTTGCAGGGCCACTTTGACGCATGGTTTGCTTGAAGTATTCAGACTCTGAGTAACTAAACCGCAAAGGAGAGTCGTGTTTTAAACTGATGATAAACTAAGTTTCAGTACATGAAAGGTAAAATTCAGCAACATAAGAAGCATACTTGCGCTTCCTTTCTCTTTTTGGAGGTTCTATCCAATTGTCGCTGACAATTTTCTTGAAATCCACCTTGTTTTCGTCCTTTATTGATACAATGCAAAGGCAAAAAGGCAAGTTAAACGCACAGAAAATGAGCTACCAAGCAAGGAGTCACCCCAAAACTGAACAAGTAAGCAATGTTACCTTCTCATCATCAAAGTCATACAATTCAGCAGCTGCATAAAGTCAGGAATCTATAGTTAAAGCAGCACATAAGTTACCAGGGTCGAACATAAATGATCAGGAAGTATAGTGCATACTGTCGTCCATCTTAAACTTGATAGCATCTTCTGTAAACTTCTTCATCTTGGCGTCAAGTTCAGCTGTTGCCTCTTCTCCTTTAGCTATTATTCTATCTATATCCTCATCAGTAATGGTGCTGTCTTTAGCACTGAAAACCATTTCAGCACCAAACCGCACCATTTGCAGCAGCTCATCCTTGTTAACAGCTGTATTATGCATCACACGATGCTCACAATCAGTGATTTCATATGTATCTTAAAAGTTATCAAGAAGGAATTTGTATGCAAGAATAACCTCACTTTTTTGCTCAGCTAGCCGGCCCTGCTGGATAACCAGTGCATCAAGTGCAAGCTTTTTGTAAGCCCTTTCAATCACCTTTTCCTCAATGGTATACTGCATGAATAATTGAAAAGCATGTCTCACCACACCACCAGAAGATCCCAAAGCAGCAACTTCTCAGTGCATTAATGCATTAGGGAAACAAATCATACCTCAGTGCAGAAGCGGAATACTTGGACTTCCTTCTTCTGACCAATCCGATGGGCTCGATCCTGAGCCTGCAAATCAACCTGTGGATTCCTGCAATTTCATTAAGGCAAAGACAAGAGATTCAGATACCATCCTGTTTCCTGGGTTTGATAAATCTACGACATAAAAGATCCTCACCAGTCACTATCATAAAGAATAACAATATCTGCTGTAGCAAGATTGATACCAAGACCACCAGCTCTGGTTGACAATAAGAAGGCGAATTTTTCACTCCCTGGCTTGTTAAAAGCCTCAATAGAAGCATCACGATCCTCACCACCAGTGTTTCCATCAATCCGACAATATTGGTGACCTCGGAACAACAAGTAGTCTTCAAGGATGTCCAATAGCCTTGTCATCTGAATTAGAAAATCAAAAGGGTTGAATTCGAAGACTGAACCTGAAGATCCATATAGCTGTTGAAACTTCGGATAGGCACAAGAAAATGAAGATAATTAGAGGGTGCAACCTGTGAAAAAATTAAAACCCTTGAGCCACGTTCCTTCAATTTAGGAAGCAACTTGTCCAGGAGAACCATTTTCCCTGCATCAAGTTACATGAATTATAAGGCATTTAAAAGCTGGTGGAGAAAATGGAAATTAGACACGCCAACAACCCAGATGCATTCAAAGATATAAAAATATTACCAGCATTTTCTATGAGATGCTCTCCTGTTGTATATGGAGGTCCTGGCTCAGCACCTTGGAAAAGATATGGATGATTACAGCATTTTCGTAACTGCATCGCTATATTGAGAAGACGCTTGCGCTCCCCCCCAGAATTGACAACCTCAAGATCTTTCTGCAGCAGAGCCCTGTAGTACTGCTTCTGCATCTGGGACATACCAACCTTAAGAATTGTTTCTTTTTTGGGAGGCAGACCTTTCTCCACGTCAGACTTCAGCCTCCTAAGAAGGAATGGACGCAGGACCTGACCATGCAGCCAAAGTTGAAAACTTAGTTTAGGTTTACAAGGCTTCTCCCTCAAAGTTCAAAGCCACTAAGATAATAGAGTAACTATTGTTCTCTGTTCAGCCCTTCAACCATAACCATGTCCTATACCTTTTTTCTCCCCTTCTTCTTCTTCTTCTTCTTCTTTTTTTTTTTTTTTTTTTTTTTTGGGGGGGGGGGGGGGGGGACACCACCATTAGAAAGCTACACACCTTATGAAGCTGCTGGACCACCTCCTGCTGGTCACTCTCACCAGAAATCTGGAACCACTCATCAAACGTCTCAGCAGAGCTAAAGATCTCGGGCAGCAGAAAGTTCAGTAGTGCCCAGAGTTCATGAAGATTATTCTGTGTTCATAGAATTCAAATCAATTAGGCTGAAAGTGCAAATTCAGAAATGCAAACCAAGGACTATCAAGATAAAAAGATCATTGACATAGCAGCAAAGATGCAAAAAATGGATTAGAAAGTAATTTAATAAAATCTTTATTATATTAAAAGCATGAAGACCCGTAGAAATATTGATTGAACTTTTTCATTTCATTAATAAACTATATAATAGAAAAAATTGTCATGTACTATTTTTCTCAAATTTCTATTAATATATGGAAGTCCAAAATTTGTAGATTTCATTAAATTCGTTTTTATTTTACGGATTTTGTTATATTTTAGCTTTAAGAATCACTTTAGGATTAGGACTCGTTTAACCAATTAATCAATATTAGTTACGTTAGTTATCTCTCTTTATTTAGGTTTAAGATTATTCTTCCAAAACTGCCGTAGAGGGGAAAATTAGCTCTCTCTCTCTCTCTCTCAATACACTTCATTCTTTTGTATGCAATTTTTTATATTGACACGACACTGTACTAGTAGGGAAAAAAGCTTGACTATCACAAAATTAAAAGGCATACACCGTATTAATCTGGTTTTTATCAACATTAGTTGGAAAATGGTTTAAGAGCCTGCTTGGATAGGCTTATGACTTATGGCTTATAAGCCAAAAGTCACAAGTTTGAAATCCTAACTTATGATTTTTGGCTTATTTTTGTTATTTTGGCTTAAAAACACCTTTTTAATTTAACAAACACTACAAAAGTGCTTAAAAGCTGTTTTTGGCTTAAAAGCACTTAAAATAAGCCAATTCAAACAGGCTTTAAGCATTGGTAGGAGTGGTATTTGAAATCTAAAAGTTTGGGAGTAGCATTATATCGTATTAGTTTGAAAATTTTAGATAAGCAATTTGTATTAGGGAAATTGGAGTAAATGATGCAAAATAAAAAGTCAAGTAAATCCAGAATTACAGCCTACATACAAGGAAAATAATAAAATAAGCATCACCTGAAGCGGCGTCCCCGTGATAAGCAATCTATAATTGGTGTTGTAGAGCCTCATTGTTTTTGAAAGAAGAGAATTTTCATTCTTGATCCTATGTGCCTCATCAATTATGATATAACGCCAACTAAAGCGTCGCAAAGCAGACTTCTCTTTGATAACCATCTCAAAGCTAGTGACACACACATCAAACTTCCCTGCAACAAGTAACTCCTCGCGTATGTATCTCTGTAAATAAAAAACAACAGAACGGTCTGAACAAGTAACACAATGTGCAAAAGAGGAAAAGCAAAAGAGCCTATTAAGCTGTTGCTTACCCTTTCATCAGGATTTCCAAGGAACTTAATAGCACGTAAAACAGGACAGAAACGCTTGATCTCGTTCATCCAATTGCCAAGCGTGGATTTTGGAGCAACAACCATGTGAGGACCAGTTATTCCTCTAAATTCATGCAGGTAGCCCAACAAGGAGATGGTTTGCAACGTCTTACCAAGACCCTATGCAATAATAAGAGGATTAAATGATGATGCTTTTCCTTAAAGTCATAATTGCAAAATGAGCGAGAATGGAGCATCTCAATACAGGTGCATATGACCATACTAACCATTTCATCTGCAAGTATTCCATTTATTCCATTCTCATACAGTCGAATCAGCCAGTTTAAACCAGCAAGTTGATAATCCCTCATCTTCCCTTGAATACCTGACAAAATATTTATGATGTGATATTTGAATGCTAAAAGAAGAATCAAATGAAGGCATTAACAAAGAAAATTTGTCTCAGATAGAAACCTTTACCCCCAAACTTCCAACTGTTCAATATGACATTATTTTCCAAAATACACTTAAATTCAAAGCTCAGAGCAGGGCTACCATGCTTCATATAAAATAAGTAATGGAGAATTCAACATGTGTAACATCACTAGCTTGGTTTTCTTCAAAATTCACAATTTTCCATAATGTTGCTCCCATACCTTAAGGTGATTTAGAGGTATTGACAAATCTCCACCCCTCTAAGCATCGCTTATTTCTTTAGCCACCTTATAAAAAATACAATGCTAACAAAAATAACCTGCATGCTTCCTAGGTGGCACTTGTAAAGAGAACTACAGATTTTGTGCAACCATCATCACTTACTCACATGTTTAACTAAACACCATCACTTGTAACGACAACTTGACTAAAGAGCCTTGCACGGAGATACTCAAAATATACACCTCTAAGGATTATTGAATAAGTAACTTCTTTTTAAGTAGGGTCTATGTTCGTGTATCTGATCTCAGCCTTCTCAAGATGGACCTCCCAGTTTAGTAACAACTTCATAATACACAGTTTAGTAACAACATCATATTACAAATACCCTTGCATCAAAATATATCTTACAGGAGGGTTGTGCCACTAGTCTTGTATTCCCAGAAAGTGCATCTTCTTCATCTTTGAGATACTCTTCATCTTCTTCCTCTTCAGTTACCTTTGATGCATGACGACCCCTGGAGAAAGAAAAGGTTATCAAATTGGCCCATAACGAATCCACATACGGAAGTACCTCCAGTAAGTTGCAAAAAACATTGTCCTATATAAAGCAACATCATGCATACTGTGTGAAGCACGTCCAACCCAAATAATCATCTGAAATAACATGGTACCATCCAAATCTAAAACCAAGTTGTATATGACTATTACTTTTTTTTGAGAATGAGTTTTTTGTTGAGAATGTATATGACTGTTACTTTAGGGCTTCAGTATATAACTTCATCTTTTTAAGATTAAGGAGAGTTTTTTATTCGATATTCACATTAGGATGCCAGGAATTGCAGAACATGTAGAAAAAGGGAATCAAGCCCCTTTTAGATGACGAGTTAGTGAAGCCCGTCAATGTGTCCGCATCATTTATATCAATAAAAGGAAGCAACTTAACAAACAAGCAAAGAAAATGAAAGTCCTTACCAAGTTACAGAAATAGAGATGTGTGTGTACATTGTGTTCATTTCACATTGCAGAAACACTTGCACATAAACTCCCACTAATAGGCAAAGAAGATGCCATTCTATTGTAAGGAAGAATCAAATAGATAAACCCAAAAGACTTAATATCTTTTTCTTCTTGCTTGAACCTCAAGTTCCATATCACTCACTCCGTGCACCTTAACATAAACTATTGAATAACAAAGAAATTTTAGCTGATTAGCCAAAATCTATTGCTCAAAGTATTCAACCTCTATAAGTCTCTGGGATCATAATATCTGCCTGCAAATTCAGAAACACTAACAAACGAAGGCTCAAACAAAGTTACTCATACCTTCCTTTTGTCTTCTTTTGGGCGGTGGACTGCTCACCTTTGGCAAAGTGCGCAAATAACTCGGTTTGCTGCAAGAGATACTTCAATCGCCCATGTCCCTTGTTATTCTGCCACAGGTACATCAGCATTGAGTACAGCCTTCGTGAATAAGTAAAACGAAAGAAAAGGGCCACCAACAAGTATTCTCACAGAGATACCATGTCAGCCTCGATGGAAGCATTCTGTGAATCCAACATTTCTTGTATTTTCTGCTTCTTGATCCTCTGCATCTCTTTCAACCTGGCCTTTTCGCGCTTTGAGATTTCATTGTTTGCCTCTTCCTACAGGTGGTATAGCAAAACTGATGAGTTACAAAATAAATGTTTTAATACTTGTCATTGCTCAGTGTTTCACTATTATATGACAGAAAAAATATGAGAAACAAAAGTGGAGGAGCTTCCATTCCAATGGTGAAATCCATGTTAAGCTCAGTCCCCTGATTTCAAAAGCTCCTCCCAGAACGGGGCCGCATGCATGAAAACACAATTTCAGTCTAAATGACTAAGAACCCTAGCATGGCCAACTTGGCCACGCATTAGCAAAATGAGATGTTATTAGGCATTAATTCGGAAGACCCACCAAAACCAGAGGAAAGTAACCCTAATTATCAGAATCACCATAACAACTCTAGCAAACACGTGAGATCTGTCCCTTTACTGTGTCGAAGAACCAATTACTGACCAAAATCTTAGGAAACAGACAATTTGGTATTTCTCTTGTCTTTCTTTTTGATAATAACAGTGGTGTCCCGGACTCAGGTCCAACCTAACTCTACCCACCAAAGTTTAAACAGATCAGAAATGGAAAGAATTCACCTAGTCGCATTGATTCCTAATGTCGTACTCCAGCTATTAAAACTTGGGCAGTGACGGATGAAGCAATTAACATACCTCATTATCCTCATCTTCTTGGTCCGCCACGTCGGTAGGAGCATCGTCGTCGTCCTCTTCGTCAGAGTCCTCAGCGGTCCTGGCGACGGCCTCAAGCTCCTCTTCGTCTTCCTCATCATTGACCTGATCCTGAACTTGTTCCTCCTCCGAACTATCCGACAGAGACTCCGACGACGACGACGATGATGATGATCTCGCTCTCGACTGTTTCCCCATGGCTCCGATGCTAGGGTTTCTCAGCTGGGAATCCTAAATGGAACTCGCTGACTAACTAGAACTAGAAGAACCAAATGGGACCTTCCCGCCACTTGTAGGGTGATCTGCAATTTCGCGCCTTTTGATCTTGGACGGAAGTGAGTCCGATAGGTTTAGGGAGATCTGCAAAAATAGGATGATTTGAGGCCCCCCGGCTTTTATATATTTAGCGTTACAGAAACGGGAAAATGGAACAAAATAGGGTTCTCCTTTCCCGAGTATTGTCCAATAATAGGAGCGCAAGCAGTCACAATTTAGTATTGTTTTTTTTTTATATATTTATCTTTTTAAAATTATTCACAAATTTATGAAATAAAATTTTTTGTTTGTGTTATTTAATTACTCATGAGTTTAAATAAACAGGTTAAATTTGTTATTGAATTTATTCTATCTATCTTTGTAAATTTTTCAAAAAAACTTATCAGATGAACAAATATTACACTTAATTGTTCATTTTAGTATTTTTACCATCCTTTTGATAGTTAACTTCTTGAAAAGTTTTTGTTTATGATTTATCAATATGTAAATGTACTAAATTCAAGTTAGAATAATATATTTCTAATAGCCAAGCTAGCATTTAAGTACGAAAGTAAAGGTAATTATTTTCCTTATTAAAAGGATGTTATAGCCTAAAAATAAGTAAATATATTTTAAACAGGAAAAGGCCAAAAATATCTTTAATGCATGAAAAATAATTCATAAATATCCTCCTTTCATATTTTAATTTAAAAGTACCCTCAATCTTTCTTCTTGGCTCAAGGATACATCTCCTTCCAATTTTTTGGATATATGTCAGTCATATTTTTTGGTTGCATAAACGTTGGTGTCATCTTGTTAATAACCTCGATAAAGGTTGATAAGAGAAATAATACCAACAATAAATTTTGTTTACATTTAAAATAAATGATTGGTAAATATGCTTAGTATTTATAAAATAGTGATTTCTTTTTTTTACAAAATATAAACTTGTTGGTCAAATTTTATATTTGAAAAAGTCATCTCATGATTTGGAATTTCAAACCAACGTTTTTTGAGATTTTGAAATTTCATCTCATAATTTGAAATCGTGAGACGAAATCGTCTGTTTAAACGCTGATTTCATCTTATGATTTCAAATCACAAGATGAAATCACATGTCAACGCATATTTTTTAGAGGTTTGAAATTTTATTTTCTTTACTTTTTGTTTTAGGAATTTAGTAAAACCAATATTATAACGAATATCTTTGGAATCCCATTATTATAATTCCTAGATTTGTCTTCCTTTTTTTTTTCACGGACTCTAATGTTTGTGAATGAAGAGGAACATAAAAAATATCATATCATATTATTATATAAGTGGGAAGACCATAAGTTGAAAGTTAGATTACTAAAATGCTCTTTAAATAATATTAATGAACTAAATTACCCCTCATTCTAAAACTAATTCTGTATATAATAATTACATTTTATTTATTATATCATCCTATCTTAAAAGTGAGTATCATATATTAAGCGACCATTTTATCCTTTAATCTAAAATAATTTTTTAATATTTTATTATAATCATATATCATATATCATATCATATTATACTAAAAGTGAGAAGCTTCGAACTTCAAAATCGGATTACCATTTTACCCCTCCACTAAATAAAATGAATAAATAAATAATAATTATATCATAGAAAATGGGAGAGCGCGCTACTAACTTCAAATTGGATTACCATTTTGCCTCTCCACTAAATAAAATAAATAAATAAATAAATAAATAATAAAAATATTATAATATAATTTTTTTGGTAACTTCTAGAGAAATATTATTCTTATGTAATACGTGTGTACAAAAATATAAACTTATATTATATTAAATAAATAAATAAAATAAAGGTATTTATAATAAATAGTAATAGTAATCGTTATCACCGTCGTGTTTGAGTCTCTTCAATTTTTTTAATTTTATGCTCTTTTACTACTTGTTGATCAATAAATTAAGAAAGACTACAGAAGTGGGAGACCCTTAAAGTTAAAAATTGAATTACAATTTTGCCCCTGCTGAAAATAAAATATTGTAAAATATTTAATTATTTATAATTATATTTAATTGGGAGTTTTATTTTAATGCTCATCATTATGTAAATTTGAACATAAATTATCTTAAATATCCTTACAAGTTATAATTTTTTTTCATTTAGTCTTTACTGTTTGTTCTTTTTAGTTTCCAACCGCTATTTTGACATTTTTAAATTCTGATCAAAATGGCGAAAAATAATTATAAATAAATTTGAATAAAGTGAATTGTATGAGTCAGATTTTAGTAAAACATTTGATTTTCTAAAATAGAATCATATATATATATTATAATACTCATTTAATTACTTCAATTTTTATAAGAATTTATGTACGATAAGTTATTTAAATCAGAAAAAAATACAAAATATGAAGACTATTTTTGGAATTAACACAAAAAGTAAAAGTGTACATGTATTAGAATTTTGGGTCAACTCAAAATTTAATAATGTTCTAATTATCTTATGTAAACTTTTATACTTTATTAATTTATTTGTTATTATATTTTAGTTTATTTTTTATTCTATTTTTTATTATTCAAAACATGTTTCAATAATTTTATGTGATTATTTTAAATGATATACAAAATCACTGACGAAACACGTGCATCGCACGTGTCAGGAGACTAGTGTGTGTGTGAAGCTCCGTCTAACACTTAATCGATTAGGCTAGATGCAAGACAAAAAATGACATGTTCAATCAATTCATATCTATTAACAAGAATTTTTCTATCTTTGCTCACAAATAAGAAATTTACAAATTTAAAAATTATAACAAGGGGATTCCAAGTTACTTGTTATAATATATATTTTTTTAATTTCTAATTTTTCTTTGAATCTTATATTTTTTATTGTAATTATATCAATTTTACTAATTCCTAAAATAAAAATTAAGAAAAATAAAATTTCAAACCTCTAAATATTAAAATTTTTAAGGTTAAAGGCGGGGGTATACATAGGTCTGGTTGGTTTGGTTTTTCATTAAAAAATTACTAAATCAATTATGCTAGTTATTAAATCCATGAACCAAATCAAACTGACATAAATTGATTTTTTCGATTTCAGTTTTAATCAATTTTTTGAGTTTTTTTATTTTTTAAAAATTAAATCAAACAGTTAAAAAAATCAAACATAACTAAATTGGGCCTTTATATTTATTAAAAAAAACAAGTCAAATGTAATTAAATTAACCAAAAATCAGAAAATTACAAATTACTTCTAAGGAAATAAAAAATGAAGAAATGGAGGTCGCTTAATGTCTTAACTCATAAGAAAAATAGAAAGAAGATATACTAACAAACATGCGAAAGTGACCAACGCCTGATGAATAAGGAGAGGAAAAGAAATCTTTGAAAAGTGAAAATGAAGACCGGAGGATTATTTTATCTTGCTAGATTTTTTGATTAATATTGAGCCTTTATATTTGGATCATTTACGTACTTGTTACTGTCTATTGAACAAATATTATAATTTACAAGCTCAAATATGAATATATATCTAATTTCTAATCATTGAAAATTAATAAAATTAATTTAAAAAGTATTTACAAAATAGATTATAATTAATATTTTTATGTATAAAAAGTTATATATATATATATATTGTATCGGTTTGGGTTGAGTTCGTTTTGACTTTGGTTCAGTTTAACTTTTTTTTGGTTAATACCAAATCAAATCAAGAATGATTTATTTTTTTCCTCCAACGCCAAACCAATCAAACTAAACCATAAGTTAATTTTTCTTTTTCGGTTTGATTTGGCTTGTACACCCCTAATTAAGGATATTTTTAGACTAAAAGGTGAAAGGAGGGGTATTCTTGAGCCAAAAACAAGGGTTGGGGATACTTTTAGATCAAAAGGTAGAAGAAAGGTATATATAAGTTATTTTTCATACATTAGCGGTATTTTTTATTCTTTTCCATATTTTAAATAGTTAAACATGGAGAGAAATTTTTAGATTAATCAATTTTTATTATTTTATTAATAAATTCAAGAAGAATGTGTTTGAGACTTAAGAGTTATCTATATTTATATCTATATATAATAAGGGAAAATATTAAGTAAATGATGTGGCACCTCTCTTAGGTCATCATTAGTATTTATCTTTTTTGTTAATTTTTTGTGTATTTTCTCTTATATTTTTCTATTTATCCCATTGTAGAATAAAAATCTTAACTATTACTATTATTCCTTCCATTTTTCATATACCCTATCTTTAAATCATTAATATCCATTGTTGTTTAGTTTTTTTTTAATGATATTTTATAATTCATATCATTTGAAATAAAAGTTTTTTTATCATAAAAAGATGAAAGTTATTTATATATATTTAATTAACTTTAATCTCAGCTACTAAATGTATAAGTTAAAATGTGTTAATTTATTACTCAATTAAAAGGTAAATAAGATGAAGAGATTTTAGGTGGTGTTTAAGCACTGTCTAATACTAGAAGAAATTCAAATTTTCAGATGTTGCAGGTATTAGCAAAGACGAAAAAGAATTTCTGGTATGTTCCATTATTATTACTAGTGAACTTTTCTTGACAATATTTTCACAATAAGTGTTTTATTATGATATCATAAAAATAGAGTATAGATTATTACTTATTATTGTGGTTTCTTACCACTGCTATTTTTTTTCAAAAAATTTTTAATAATTCTTTGTAATTTCTTAATATGTTTCTCCAAATATGTCTTATGCGCAATTTGTAACTCTTTGTATAGATAATCGATAAGAATTATGGTGGGATAAATAAAATCTTTCTATCTTTAATCAGAGGTCTTAAGTTCGGCCCTTATATATGAAAACAATCATATTAGAAACACTTCCCTGTTAAATGAGCCTTACATGGCGCGAATTAGGGTCCCAATATGAATATTAAAAGCCTAATTAAAAACAAACTCTTTGTATCGAAGAGTTTTATAGTAATTTTGTACCGAATTTAATTGGGTGGACTCTTTGGATTTATAAGGGATGATGAGGGATATTTTGAGGTGGCAGAAGAATCAAATGATGTTATTGTTTGATATTTTGGAGAAAAACTGAAAGAAAAGGGTAAATTGAATTGGATATTGAAAAGGAAGAGAAATTTTTGTTCTTTTAAATTTTAAATATTAGGTAGAAAGAGGAGAAAATTAAAAAAAGAATTGAAGAAATAATAGAAAGAGAAACAAAAGAAAATAAGAAGAAAAAAAAAAACAGCAAGAAAAATGATGTCACACTTTCCTCTCTTCATGTATCATAATGCATATATATTATAATTTGTAGTTTTTGAAGATCATAAATAATTATGCTTTTTCAAATAAATTATCATTTACCAAATATAGACTCAATATAAAGTCACTCGATTAATATAAGTTATAATAAAATTCCTTAAGGAATGGTAGGATCTCTTAGGATAGTTAAGAACTTTTATTTTATAGGCCTTTTGGGCACCTATTTGACTCTACTCGATAGAAGAATCCTTTTTTTCCTAGACAACAAACGTATCAATAAAACATAGTCATTTCATGATTCATAAGTCAAATATTTCTTTATTTGTATTAGCTCTTACAACTCAAACAAGATAAATATAAATGAATCTCCCAACTAACACAACTCTTCCCAAGATCTAATTTAGATAGGTACAAGAGCTCTACAACTGAGTGTCGACATATAAAAGATACAACTCCAACTGTGGAAGAATGCAAAAGTTGTCACTGAATGATTGTTAATCCAAGATGAACTTCAACCTGCCACAACCTACACCAAAAAAGCGTAGTAAGAGTAGTATCAGTACACCACACGTATTTGTAGGCATCATCTGCCGACTACAATTAGTTCACATAACAATAAAATAATTAATAAGCATTAACACAAAATAAAACTAATTCCCACGTCTCTGTTGCTCTAAACTAACCATTTTTATAAATTACCATCACCAATTAAGTCATGCAATGTTACAAATACAACTACTCATTTTACAATCTTGGTGCATTATTAGCCTATCATTCTGTCCTTTCATTTCCGCTGCAGCGTAGGTACTACCTCTACCGCTGTGATTTACCCGTTGTAGCGGCCTCGCTGATCAGTAACCACACTTTAATTCATCTAGATGCTTTTCATGCACATGCATTCTGCCTCTTAACCCGGCCACTACCTTTTATTTGTTTAATAATCATAGCTAATGGTATCTCACCTTTTATTATCCGCATAGCCTTCTCACGAGGCTTCTAATGTATTATACTATATTCGGTACAAATATCTGTCACACCCCACCTTAAGAGGCATGACTGGCACCTAGTGCCACATTGGGATCTGGACTAACCTGACTGGCCTGGTGCATTTCTAGTGCACGTTTGTAACTTAAGTAAAAAAAATAATGAACTATATCTTGGCTGTAAATACAGCCTCTGGCCGACAAGGCCACCTGTAAAGATAACAGCTAACCAAGAGCAACTCAATAACAAGGATCCTATGCGGGCTAACAAGACCACCATGCAGTCTTGTTACAACTGGAATGAAGGCAGGCAACTATACTAGGCCCCACAAGGCTAACACATAAAATAAGACATATATGGGCCCCACACAACCAACAACAACCAACTAATTGAAGATTGTAGTCTGCAAGCCTCCAAGAATGAGAATATTGATCAAGACAGGGCCCCGGCCTAACCAAAAACTATACAATAAAAGACAGGTAACTTCTACAACCTGGAAGCTCCGTATGAAAGGAGCTGGCTAGTCTGCTGATCCCAAATAGCTGCTAACGGAGGTCCTGAATCCTGTCTGTCTAAACTTGCAGGCAAGTATGCAGCGCTCCATACCTGGGCGTCAGTATAATATGTACTGAATATGTAAGGCAATAACAGGAGCTGATTAAAACTGGTAAAATTTGAAAGTGAATAGTAGTAAGGGCCAGAAGTTAATCTGTAAGTTTTCCTTTCAATAACCTGTATCAAGTAAATCACTACACGTGTATGAGCTAAAATTGTACAACTATTCATTCATAAACTACAACTGGTAGACAAATATACACACAAGAACCTAACCCGACCCCCATAAGTCGAAAAGGTACAAGCAACACTGAATAACCTACCTGAACTCCCATAAGCCTCGGCAGGTGCCAATCAGTCTATATACCCCTATTGGTACCCCGTAGACTCTGCAAGTAACTGTAACTGTATCTGAGCCATCTAGGCTCCTGTAGCTGTATTTGAGCCATCTGGGCTCCTGTAGATGTATATGAGCCATTTGGGCTTCTGCAACTGTATCTGTTGTAGCTGGACCCCGAGCCTTGGCTCGACTATGGGTCATCGTGTGACTGTTGTGACTAGATCCCGAGCCTTGGCTCGACTATGGATCATATATTGTAGCTGTTGTAACTAGGCCCCGAGCCTTGGCTCGACTATGGGCCACAATGTAATTGTTGTAGATGCACCCCGAGCCTTGGCTCGACTATAGGTCATAATGTATCTACTATAATTGGATTCCGAGCCTTGGCTCGACTATGGATCGTAATGTAGCTGCTGTAACTGTGTACGACCCTCATGACCTCTATCTGGTGTAACTCAATACGACTCTACTGGCCTCAATCTGGTAAAACTCAACACGGCCCTCACGACCTGAATCTGATCCTTTCGGACATCATACTGCCCCAGTGGGCATGACCCTATAAGCAACAATATCCAACAACCCAAATGTCGTAAGGAAAAACCAATCAAGCTAGGGTTAATTCTGACGAGGGTTACTTCTGACGAGGGTTACTATGTCATTGTCGTCTTCTCAATTCTATTCGTAGCAACTGACCACAATAGGCTTACTCTAGAATACTTGCCCTCTGCATAGAACAACTATGGGGCTGCTACCATATGCTCCTGAGCAGTTAGCCCTAACCTTCCATAGACATCTTATTATAGCTCTTAGCCTGGAGGTAATACTGTAATACTGTGGTTTTAGTCCCTTAGACACTAACTTGGTCTGTTCAGATTTTATATGCCTTCTCTGGGCGATTCCTAACCTCGTAGGTGTGTTTATCTGGATTTAGCCGTTCGCAACAACCTGTACCTGAGTATCTTATAAGGGTAGGCTGGGGCATTATCCCCGTATCTAGCTACTAACAAGGCTTCCTCCTTAGGGTATTTATTGCTCTATCAAACTGGTAACAACTGGGATGGTGCTCTGAGTGACCTGTACGATACGCATCGCATAGACAGAAACTAACTATCACTGGCGGTAGCCACTATGTGGCAGACTAACCCCCATCTAATTGGCCAACTTTTATGCCACTGACTCTAGGGTAAAACCATACTAACATAATTCTGGCCCTGGAGGCGTCAAGGTAGGCTTGCAGCCTTTCAGCGAACTTTGCTGACAAAACAGGCGCCAAAGTAATAGTTATATCGCCCGGCTGCATCTATGTTATTCAATTTACTAACTCAGGCCCAAAACTATCCACAAACTTCTAAATTCTAGGCATGACGGCAAAACATCAATTCTACTAACACAGTGAATAGAAGGGTAGAGGAGTATCTATAATACTTCTAGAGCGAGTCACACTTAACGTCTTCTTTCCCGACAAGGGATCTGCAATATACTCCTGATATGCTTTCTAGCAGCTAGCCTCAACATATGTAATCATAATCTACTGATAGCAGTTAATCTCAACATACATGATCTTTATATACCAGCAACAGCTAATTACAACATGTAAGATCATTGTCTACGTTCAAAAACATAGGTCGTACCATTATACGACGAGAATAACTTGCCGAAGAGATAAGCCTTAACATACCTCGAATGTCGATTCTCGTTTAACTAATTAGTTCCAACCTGAAGCCAACAGTTCCACTCAACTGCAGTCCTTATACTGAGAGAATAGAGCTAGTTTCAATACTAAATTCGGCCAATAACGATATATTTCGATAGTGTTATCAACTATAATTCAACTCTGAATAACTCCACGAAATCCGCAATTTCTCTAGAGTTCAGAAGGGAGAAATGCTTACCTGCTGCCTGTGGCCATTTAGGATTCAATTTGGAGTAATTTCGACAATATTTACTAGGTGGGGTTTCGATACGTCGGGCGAATTTTCGAGAAATAACTCCGTAGAATTGCTTTCTGTAGGCTTAATACTTGTTACCTGAAGTTAAATTTGGACGGGATCTGATAGCGTAATTTGACGAAAATACTCAAAACCCACGCTGTCGTCTCTATTTTGGTTGAAGGAAATGTTTGCAAGTGATTTGAATTGAACTAGGAAGGCTTATATATAAGTGCAAGGCGGTGGCAGGGGGCCCCGCGCTGGCCAATGCACCAAGGAGGGTGTCGTGCTGCGCTACCCAAGGCGCTGGCCCTCGCGACCTGGCCTCCTGCTTGCTCAATGACGTGCTCGTATACTCAACCCTCAAGCCCTTCTCCATATGTGCCGTACTCCAAAACTCTCGACATATGTGCGATAAACAACAGGAACCTACGAGGTGTAACAATATCATTCATGATGGTCATGCCTCCTTAAACAACATATAAATATCAAGCACGTTGTGAAATCAACATATGTACACATACATCATGTCAGTGTCTCAGAATATCCACAAAACAAACAAACATATCCTACATGGTATCTAAATTTTAAAATTAACTACACATACACATACCTGGAGTCCATACGGTAATTATACCCCATTTCATGCATGTGTCGCGCTGTCATTGTCTCTAAAATTTCAATCGTGTAACTCACACCTCATCCCAGACTCATGTCACCAACGTATATCACTGTATTACGTAGTATATCGTTACCTCACCGGTACCATCATCACAAATAAGTATAGGTGCCATACCTCATCACAATTCAATCTGAACTCGATCATATCAACGGTAATGTATCAGACACACGCCTCTGTCACATCATTGTACACACATGCCAGAGGGTCTTATTTTGGCCATTTCGGTCATGACTTACAGGGGACTCTAGAAATCTATGTACTGTACACCCGACTGTATGAGTCCTTTATCATACCCATCAGTGTACTTATTTCATACATCCAGTCGCACGGTGATTTAACCATACCTGTCAATGCACACTCTCTCTCATAACACTCGCCCGGATACTCACCTCGGGCACGAGCCTCTCATATCTACAAACCTCAATCAGGATCCGATCACACTGATCCAATACCGTACAAAGTACCTCCTTCTGGCCCCAGATCGTACCTCCCTCATCGATATTACACAATCCTTCCTTTTCTTATTGCATAACATCTCGGTCCACTGGTATCATTTATCGGGAACCACATTCACACCCTTGAAACACGCTCATCACACATTATCTCCATAGGTTCATTCACATAAAAATGCAGATAATAACTTACAGCCTTACAGCCGAAATTCACACGTAAATCACAGTTGAGAAATTAACATAATAATGAGAAAAATTAACACAATAGGTTATAATACCGTTACCAATCTCCATACGCATAGAAAGACTTACATACTGCAAACTTGAAACCACATATGCATTTTCTATTTACCATCTTCCATTATATATTTTAAGAGGTTAAATATTAATGATACCTTGTAGACCATGAAGAGTCGCGACCTGGCCAGCTCAGTAGATTGGGCTTCACTGCAGTGGTACTGTGTTAGCAGTACTCCAACCAGTCCCCTTCCAGCCTTTTCTTACAGATTTTTTCACCATGAATATTGTGATTCACCATCGTTAGTACATCTCACCATAAGATCTCATCGTATCAGACCTCGTATGGTAATAACATAACACAATCATTCGCCCTCATCGTTATATCAAGTTAACACCAATTTACGTGAGTTCAACGATTTCAAGGACATGGCTTATGCTCAGACAAGAAATTCGTCATAAATTCTATTATCTATAATTCATTAGCATATTACCATTTATTCTCCTACAAATTCGTAAATTAGATTTCTAATCTCTTAACTCAGGATCTTCAGAACATGCTATTTGGTTCTCGTAAATCGTCAAAAGTCATGTAGTAATCATAGTTATCTTGCTCATTTTAGTCACTAAAATTAATTTTATTAAATACAGAACTTACATGCATCACTCAAATTCACTCCCCTAATCTTCTGGCGAAGTCGTTATATCTATACTAATTCTCTCCTTCAATTCCCCACATGAGAGACACACCATTTCACGTTCCCACCTCTTTATTTTTAGGGTTAATTTATAACTATATGTGAAGCGCATCAATCACATGCACGTATATGTTTAGCTAATCGTAGTCTATCGCAAAAGTGGGTAAGCCATAGCCTACCTGGGCACCAAGCTCTTGTTAAGTTATTTTCCAATCGCGTCTTCGCCTCGATTCCTTGGGTTCTTGCAAAGTCTCCTAGCTACGGAGGTTAATTCTCTCCCCTCTAGCTCCTTTTCTTGTTTCAAAAGTCTATTCTCTATTTTTGGGTGTTTTTATTCAACCCTTGCAAGGACTAGGTTTTTAAATTTCAAATTAGGACAGGATTCCGCACTTTCTGCTTCGCGTTTGTCCGCTGCAGCGTGATCCTTACCGCTGCAAGGGTTCCGTTGTGGCGGGCCACGAGCCGCTGCGCGGTCTAAGACCTGGCCCACCTGTTTTTGTCTCAGTCCTTTCAGAGCGTATTTTTCTAAACTTTAGCCCTCAATGTCACCTTAATACAAAATTTTCAATTCTTCCTCGAACTCAAACAGGGTGGTTGTTATAACGAGCAAACGGGTTGTTACAGAAATTAGGGAAAAAATAAAAAAGAAGAATACCAATAAGATGCATGAAGAATAAGGAAGAGAATAATGATAAAGCAAGAGATTATATTTGCAAACTTTTGAAAATGACATATGCTACCATTTCTTCATAGATTTATGGGTTGAGTCATGTGTGCCCATTTGTGGGATTTAACCCAATTGAGAAAAAAGAGTTAGAAAAAAGGCTTAAATTTGTGAAGGGAAAAGGAACAAAAATATTTTTAAACTATGTGAAATTAAATAAAAATATCATTTATTAATAGTTTGGTTTTAAAATGCTTTTACTGTTACTTTTGCGTCTAAAATGTTATTTTCCTAATAAATGTATTATTTTAAAAATGTTATTTTCCTAATAAAAATATTGTAACCCATCATTAATTTTCATATATACAAAATCATAATAATTCATCGTTAATTTTTATTTAGATAATGACAAAAAAATTTAATAAAATAAAAAATATTTTTATTTCTTAATCTTTTCTGAATTGAAGAAAGATAAATGTTAAAATATAACAATTGTAATGTCATAAATATGAAAAATTATTACATTTGCTTCAAATCACAAATATTTTGAAAATATCGCTCGACAAAGTTTTGTTTATTTTAAAAAAATTATTTCAACTTTAAGATCAAGAAATATATTAGCAAATGTTTATCCTACTTCAATTCAAAAAAAATTAAAAAATAAACATATTTTCTATTTTATTAAATTTTTTTGATTATATTTAAATAAAAATTAAATAATGAGATTACTATGATATATATATATATATATATATATATATATATATATATATATATATATATATATATATGACCTATATTATCAGTTTAAAAAGTATACATGATTATTCTATTTTAATTAAAAAAAAGAGATTAAGAAGAAGAAGATTACTTCTCACTTTTTTATTAGTTAGAATTTTTTTTAAAAGAAATGAAATATGAAAAAGGGTCTTTAAAAATTATATGTTATTAGAAAAAAAATTATTTTTTTTTAAAAATAATATGTTTATTATAAAAAGAATATTTTTGACCCAAAAGTAATTGTAGGAATATTTTTGAGCCAAAACATTGACGGCAAAAATATTTTGGACCAACTATTAACATAGAATATTTTTGTTCAATTTCGCATAATTTAAGGACATTTTGACCTTTTTTCCTTTTACAAATAACATTTTTTGAAAGTACACTTTTTATTTTGTTCATATTTTAAAAAAGTCTCAAACATAGCTTATAAATTTAGCAATCAAACGAATGAAAAATATCAATTCCTAACAAGTAACAATTTTAGCCTGATTACTTATACATTTTTGTGTATATTATTTTCTATAAATTTAGATTGTCAATTTTAAGTTTAACTAAAATTACTAATTTACTCTTTTTTTTTGGGTAAATGATTTCTTTATTAATTACCAAGCAGCAATATAAACTGAAAAAAAACTCTGCACTCATGGACAAGCAGCCCAAGTTTTGCAGTACCAAAATCACCTGTAAACCCCTCCCTACAAGTTTAGACATTCATGATCAGGGATACAAATTTAGTTCCTCTAGTCTACTAATAAGTCTAGCATACCAAACTCCTCTTTCATAAACCTCTTGGATGATCATCTTGATTAGCACCATAGCATTTCTTTCTTTCCCTTGGAACAACCTACGATTTCTTTCTTGCCAAATAAAGTAAATACAACTAGTCAATGTCATTCAATAAACATGAGTTGGACTACTCCTTCCTTTACTATGCTCAAGTGCCCACTGCACCTCATTATTCCAGGACATGCATGCTCTATTCACTCCTAGCCACAACAACAACTTTGACCATATGACAACAATATAGGAACATGAAAAAAAAAGGTGATCGACGTCCTCATCTCCTTGATTACAAAATGGTAAAGAGACATCCTCAATGCAACCCCACTTAGCTAATCTATCATTAGTCAGCTGCCTTCTATGTAGTGCCAAGAATAGATAAACTGCCATTTAGGAGCACCGCAATTTGACCTTACTAGTTTCCTCCAATCAACTCTAGGATATTCACCCCTGAGATTCTTATGCATTTCCTTAATTGAGAAAGCCTCCATGTTGATCATATCACTCTCTTGGAAACCAGATCCTATAAAGAACTGATGTGCTTTTAAGATTTTCCTCACTGTCCATGAAGCTTGCTTTGGTTGAATTCCCCAAACAGAGTTGTTTCTGCAATAATATGTGTGAATCCAAGCCACCCATAATTTGTCCTTCTTCTTACATAGATCCCATAGCAATTTACATATTGCAACCTTGTTTCATATATAGACATCTAAAATATTCAGTCCACCAGATGTCCTGGCACAACATAATGTATTCCAAGCTATTAGAGCTTTCTTGGATACCTCCACATTTCCACTCCATAGAAATCTTTTACAAATAACTTTTATCACCTGTATGATCTTCTTTTGTAAAGCAAATGTCCTAGACCAGAATATTTGAATAGCAAACAACACACTTTTGATGAGTTGAGTTCTACCAGCATAACATAAGAATCTAGATGTCCAACTAGTGATCCTGCCCAGAATTTTCTTAACTAGAGATTTGCACTGCACAATAGATAACCTTTAGTACTAAGGGAAACCCCTAAATACCTAAAAGGTAGTTCACCTTTAACAAATTGAAGAGCCCTCAATATTTGCTCCTAAACATCAGCCTTAACCCCACCAAAATAGACATAGCTCTTGTCCATATTTGCTCTCAATCCAGAAGCATTGGAAAAATCTTGAAGACATGCATACAAATGCATAACAGATTCTTTGTCACCCCTACAAAATAATAATAGATCATCAGCAAAACTCAGTTATATAATTTTCTGCTTCTTACATTTGGGATGGTAGTTAAAACCAACTTTCTAATGGAGAGTCTTCATTAATCTTGTTAGATACTCCATAGCCTGGACAAACAAGAAAAGAGATAAAGGATCCATTTGTCTTATACCTCTTTTATCTTGGAAATGAGTGGATGCCTTACCATTTATTGTGATGGAATAGGTAATAGTGGTAACACACTGCATTACCCATGACACAAATAGCTGTGGCACTTGTAAGTCAATCAAAACCTGCTCCAAGAAGCTCCACTCAATAGAGTCATGTGCCTTCTTCATATCCACCTTTATCATGCATCTTGGGGATATACCTTTTCTCTCATAACCCTTAACCAACTCATGACTCAGGATGATATTGTCATTCAAAGCTCTCTCTGGTACAAAAGCTGACTGGCTTGGATCCACCAGAACATCTATCACCTTTTGTAGTCTATTTGTAAGTACCTTTGAAATAATCTTATATAGTATGGTACAACAGGATATGGGTTTATATTCTCCAATTTTTGAGGGATTGTCTACCTTTGATATTAGTGTAATAGAAGTGCAATTGATAGGGACATATAATTTTCCAGTAAGAAAGAACTCCATGACACCCTGAACAATATCCTCTCCTATAATGCTTCAAGCCTTTTTAAAAAAATATGCATTAAAGCCATCACAACCTGGTGCTTTTTTATCACCTATTCCCATCAAAGCATTCACAATCTCCTCCCTAGGTACTAGGCCAATAAGCATAAGCCGGTGTTCCCTATTAAGCACTTGACTATCCCTCATCACTCTAGTATTAACACTTGGTAACTGCACATCTGCTTCCCTCAGTAAACTTTTATAGAATTCTGTAATCTCTACCTCAATAGCATTTTGTGAAAAAACTTTATCTCCTGTTGTAGTCTCCAGACTCAGTATACTGTTTGCGAGGCCCTTTCTTCAAATGTGCAAAAAACATACTGTATTATTATCTCCATGCCTTAACCATTGGACTCTTGATTTCTGCTGCATTGCACCTTCCTCAATTAAGCTCCATTTTGCCAATTGTATCCTCAACTCCTTTTCATGCAAATATAACTGATGAACTTGAGCAAGATCTCTCATTACCTCTTGGACTTTATAAAGTTGGTCTTTTATGTCCTTTATTCTATCAGTTATACCCCTGAACTCCCTTGTGTTTAGTTCCTTAATCTCAATCTTCACCTTCTTTACTTGCTGCCATATATGCTTTATTCTTCCTTGTTGCCTATGCTTACACCAAGCATTTTCAGTGTTATTCAAGAAGTCCTTGTGATCAGCTATGCAATTAAAGAACTTAAAAGATTTGTGGTGTCTAATCTCCTCTTCCCCCAATGTAAAACTTAGGGGAGAGTGATCAGATGAGGCTGAGACCATTATTGAAACTTTTGTGTGAGGCATGGTTAACATCCGATCTACATTTACCACTGCCCTATCAATCTTACTGCATATATGTCCATTTGACAACGTATACATACCTCATGTAGTTTTCAGTTCTGCCAAATAATTGTCTAGCATAAAATTGTTGAAATCTCTTATCTCCATTTTGTGTACTTGATTCTCATATAACCTATCTTTACCAATTAGGATTGTATTAAAATATCCTATCATGATGGTAGAACCCGACTAGCTAGCTTCAATTCTAGTCAAATCATCCCACATACTCTCCCTATCTTCAACAGTATGAAGTCCATAGACAACAATGAAATTGAACACTATATTAGTACTCTTTATAGTTATCCTGCTATGTATATATTGTGCAGATTTTCCCTCTATCATACAAGTCATGACTTTGGGATCCCATAATAGCCATATTCTACCCCTAGTTGAATGTTCATAATTTGCTTCCCACTTCCAAACAAGAGCAACTTTATTTATAACACTACTAGACTTTACCTCCTTAATCTTAGTTCAATAACAACTATTCAGCTAACTTTATTCATCTTGATAAACAAATTCAGCTCTCTTTGTTTGTGCTCTTTATTCACCCCTCTCACATTCCATGTTATGATCCTCATATTGGGAGATTTGATTTACTATAACTACCATCTCCTTGACCACTATTGCTAGCCATTTGTTTCCCTTCCCTAGTAGTTATTTCATCCTCCAACAAGCTAAAAACATGGGACTATGTAGGTTTACTGCTTGGTTTCCTACTGGTGGATTAGCCTTATTCACTGATTTTCCTCTGACATGAGTCCATTCTTACTCCTTATCTGGCTGCATAGTAGGTTCACCACCTTGATGTTTTATATCTGGTTCTATATTACTCTTCTCCCCAGATTGCTTCCCACTAGGCTTTTGCATCCATTTAGACACCAATTTTGAAGCCTTGGTAACCTCTTTCTTTTCGCATTTATAACCAACCTGTAAGCAAGTAGTACAAAATTCTGGGATCAAATCATAAGCCACACTCTGCTCAAACATCCTTCCATTAGGATCCATCACTTTGATCTTCCTTTGCAGCTCTCTAGCTACATCCATTTCAATAAGCACCCGAGCAAAAGAGATCCTATCAACCTTAGTAGTGCACACATTAGCATATAATGGCACCCCAAGACCACTTCCAATCCTACTAAGTGAATCCATACTCCAATAGTTAAGAGGAAGATTAGGGAACTTTGCCAATATAGGAATAATCTGTAGAAACTCTTTGTTGAAATCAAAATCAGCAGTCCACAATTTAACAATAATAGGCATGTTATTCGACATGTGCGGTCTAGAATACAACAACTCATTCCTATCATCCATACTACTAAATCGAGCTATAAAGTAACCATCATTATGGTAATATACCTTGGGCTTACTTGCAGTATTAACATACAAATCGATATACCTTTCTATAGCCGCAATCGTAGGTGAATCCCCAACTACATATAAGATCAAGGCCATTTTCCATTCCTCTGTAGCTTTGTCCACCTCCATCTTGTCCAATTCAACCACCTTCTCTCCATCTCTAGTGATCGGGGGCAACATAGATTAAGCTCATGCCCTTTGCAGAGAGTCTATTACCATCAAACAGATTAGCCCATTTAGGTTATTCTGCTGGTATTTGTGGCATGTCTAGTTTACGGTGCACCTCTGAATCAATAGTTGGTAAAATCACTTGCTCACTAGATTTTATTGGTTGACTCCTCTGAGTTTCCTCAATCAGAATTGCTTGATTAGACTTCGGAGTAACCATCCCCTCCTTACTCGTAAGGGTAGGCCACTGTTCCATTGCCGGAGCTTCCCTTTTCTCACCTTGATTCACAATCTGTTTCCCAGACTTCCCATACAGCTGCTTCTCCATCCCCTACTTGGCGATGATATCTTTCCTTGGCCTCTCTCTAGCCATTCCGACCATGTGCGTACAGTAGCAAGTTCACTAACGTGTGCCTCAGAGAGAGAAGAAGGAAGAGTAGTGTTTCAATCTACTTTTGTTTTTATTTATTCTCATATTATTCTTAAAACTAATATCATTTTGACACCATTTAAATTAGGTGTCTTTAAATTGATTAATGAGAATAATTATTATAGACATGTAATGATCATGAACAATAATGATCGAATCGCTTAACATTTTTGAATAAACTCGAGAAGTATTTTTTTTTATAGAATTACTTAGAGTAACTTCAATATGTCTATATTGATATAGTTGAATACACACTTTAGCTTTCATGCCACATATTCGGAAACAAAGAGTAAAAGTACTCTTTTCATTTTAAAAAACATATTAAAATTTTCATTTTAAAGTTAAATATTATGAATTCTGATCAATATTTAAAAAAATATATTTTTATCATATTAATATTAAAAAAAATATAATTTATAATAAATTTTGTATAATTTTTAAATATTTAAATTTAAATTTTAAAATATTAAATTAATTTAATTCTATAAATTAATTAAATCAACTTTTGAAAAGTAAAATATGATAATTATTTTAAAATAAAAAGGAAGTATGTAACAAAAATAATTTTTTGAATAATATGTGTGTTTAATGAGAATAAATTTTAGATAATGAACAAGCAAGGAAAGAGACCTAACCATGGCCAAACGGTAAACGAAGATGTTAACCGTTTTACCACCGCATCACGGCGTTTTCCGAATGAGACGGCTCTCTTCAATTATGAAGGGGGAAAATCCACGAGTGTACGAAAAGCACCTATCGCCAACTGGGCTGATAAATAACTGTCTTTGTTGAGGCCGAAATAATTGACCCTTCTTCCTTCCTTCCTTCCTTCCTTCCTTCTCCGTTGCACTACTCCCGGTTATGGATGGAAGAACTTTGTTAAAGGGGGTTATGTTCATGTGCTTAATTGCCTCTTCAACCGGTAGAGGTAATTATAAGTGCTATATACTACTTGTTTTGATTTGCAAAAGTTATGGGTGAGATTATGTATAATTGACATCCATCTAACGTTTTATCAGTACAGTAGAAGGTGAAATTTAAGATTCTGGCACTTAATCTACCGTAAGGACAATACAAGCTCAATAATTCCTTAGACTAACATCAACTTTTTTGCTTTCTTGATTATTTCTGGGTTGATATATAAACTCTATTCAAGACCCTCTCAAACAGTTGCTAATAGACCCAAGGTTAATATTGCCTTCATTGCTCATATATGGACTGCCTAGCCTGGTAATTGAGGTCTATATACATATAAGTAATCCTCAGGCATAGTTTGAGGATACTTGAGTTTGTTCTCTTCATGGACTTGGTAATGCATTTTTAACCAAGAAGACACTATTTCATGCCTGGAAAAAGAATGAGCTAGAAAATAGTTTAGGATGCGAGAGTAAGACAAAAATCTAATGAATTTTATGACCAAGGCTGATATTTTCGGCTGAGGTAGCATCTTAAACATCCATTTCAGCTGAGACACTGTCCATCTCAAATACTTTGTGAGCTTATTGTTGTGTTGAGTTACCCCGAGATGGACAAAGTAATTCCCACTATGTATCAACAGATAACTAGTGGTATCTATGGATACCTTGAACAATGGTTAAGGACAAATGGAAATTAAAGCTTCAAGTAAAGCAACCTAGATAAGGTTGTATAGGCATCGTTTGCTTTATTATGTATTTAGACGTAATTTTAGTGTGCAAAAGTAAATATCCACAGATGCATTATATTTGTAAAGTGATAATTGCATGGTTGGTTATGACAAAAGATTTATAGATAGTTACTTATAATTAAGTTTTTTTGGCTGTAGAACTCAAAGCGAAGGATCAAGGGAAAATCTACAATCACACTCTTGCCACCATATTGGTGGAATATGCTGCGACGGTCAGTTTTTGTTACATTTTAAATGAGAGAGTTGGGTAGAGGGGGGAAATCTTCTAATTGAAGGTTAATCACTTACTTTTTTTGATAAAATGTTGATGCGCTTAGCTGGATATCATGATGGCCAAAATTGGACTTTATAATAAACAATGGACTGAAATCCCAATTTCCATTTTTTTGGTGTAGTTTTAATTTCTATATTCCTTGAACTCTTCTTACTCGTTTTTGCCTGCATTTGATTTGCGGTTAACATATTCCATACTTCAACGGTTCAGGTTGTTTTATTGGGGGATCAATTATATCCATACTCGTGACTTTCTTGCTGGACTTTGTCACCTAGAGAATAACAGAAATGAACTATGTATTTGTAGGTCTATGTGTCAGATTTGACAGAACTATTTACTTGGACATGCCCAAGATGTAATGATTTGACGAAGGTATTTTGTTCGGATTGTTGTGTATATATTCTTCAGGTTTAAGAGAAGCTTTATGCACATTTCATCCTGTGCCTTTTTTATATGACTAACTTGTCCAGGCCTTCATCCGTGCAGGGGTTTCAAATTTTAGAGCTTATTGTTGATGTGAAGCAATGTCTACAGGTGAATATCGAATAGTGCAAAAGCATGTCGTGCTCTCATTCTGAGGCGCTAGTTTGATTCTAACTATTGGTATCCATTGCAGGCATTTGTGGGGGTGGCTCCAGATCTTAATGCCATTGTAATTGCTTTCCGAGGCACTCAGGGAGCCAGGTTTCATTTCTACTCCGAGCCATGCTCATCATCCATGCGGTCCCATATTTAATTTGACTGTTTGGTGAATAAAAAATGTCTTATTTTGCAGATAAGAAGTCTGACTAGTTTATTGAGATGGATATCTTAGTAGACATATAAGAGTTGTCATATATAGGTCCAGCTCAAAAAGCATAGGTCTTTAGCTCTCTTAGTCTTTTGGTTCAAAAAATCAATATGCACAAGAAGTAGATAGGATGGTTAATTTCCTCGGTTCTTTTCACATCTGACTAGTGTACTAAGATGCATATTTTTGGGTTTGCACTACTTATCCATTGCACTCTCTGGGTGCTCTTTTCTTTAATAAGTTTTCGTTGCATTTTCAAAAAAGTCCTGCTCAACCATTTTTCTTGAAAGGAAAAACTGCTATCTACTTTTAAGTTTTAACACCTGTATGACAAATGAATGGACGTAAGAGCTTTTATAACCAAGCTGATAACACCATGCAGCAATTCATAGTGTTGTCAAAGGTGAGCTTAAAGTTATTATTATATTGTTATCTTTTCACTGCTTGGATGCAAGTAAGACCCCTAGCAAAGTAACAATTTGGAAAATGTGAACCACATGTAAACAATCATTTACCATATTATGGGCTTGTAAGCCAATATGATTATATAGCAAACATGTGTTAGTCTAGCGGAGTTTGTTGAATTACCAGACGGACAGAGAAACTGCAAGAATTATCCGTTTATTCTAGTATTTTAATTTGTACAAGTTAAAACATTTGACTGATGCTTGTGGCGTGAAGCGGAATTTTCTGATTTGCTACTTCGTAGTTCAGACAGACAATGCAAGGCGCTGTTAGGGATAAAATTACACTTTTACTGCACCAAGCTACACTTGGAGGTCTTTTTGTTGTTTTTTGCAATGCAAATTCAAAACAAAATGTTTAAAAGGGTTAATGTAGTCAGTAGGTGTTGTTTTAATAACCCAAACTATCTTTCGATCTTTGGGAAAAATGAATCTTTTGTAAAGATTTATAAAATAGACAAAATATGAAGATAACAACATAAAGTTTCCCATATTTATAGTTCTCATTTTTGATCTATTTTTAATTTGCCCTTTTTTTATTTGATAAGTTCCTTTTAGTTTGATCCTATTTTCAAGGCAGTCTAATTTAGAAGTTAATATCAGTAATAGCATTGCCTATCCAAAAAAAATTAAAAAAATCAGTACTAGCATTTATCTTTTGCTTCAGGGTATATCCCTTACCTCATCGCAAGTGGATGGCCTCATTGTATATTCTTTTCCTTTTAAAAATTTGTCTTAATGAAAATAATGAATCGTTGAAAGAGAATTTATCATTGCTAAAATTTTTGTAGGTTCGGCAGCTGTTAGTGATTACAATAAATTTGATATTATTAGGTAATTTAATTTTGTCGGGGGGAAATAGAATAGAGCTCTGGACCTTCATAAGTACGCACTGCTGGATATGTTATGTGGATTCTCACCTGATGGAGCTGTTTGGACATTCACATTTTATGGAACTGTGTGCGTCTTTTGATGTTCTGGGTGAAGTATGTGGACCTTATCTCTTGTTTTATCAAGCTTAAAGAATCTCGGCGATTAAGTAAATTGAATCTCACTAGTTTGAGAAATAATACGGACCACTCTGGCTTCACATGTTGTTACAGGAACCTCCTCTACTTTTTATGTTAGTTAACAAAGCCATTGTGCCTGATAAGGTATGCAAAATATGCTCTTAAATGACCATTAGTACCCTGGAGCAATTTTTCAATTTTCTTGCTATAAATTCTTTACTGTTTTCAATTATTCCTTTTGGCAAAAAAAAAGCTCCTGCATTCACCAACACCACCCTTTCACTTTCCAGTTGCCACTGCTGTCTTCCCGAGGTGGAACTAGGATTTGAACTTTATGGGTTTAAAATTCTAGAATAGACATCAACTGATAGTAACTGGGTTTTAAATTTAATTATTGTTCAGGGTTTAGTAAATTTCTTAATACAAATACATGGTTTGGCACCCAAGGGTGTGGCCTAGTGGTCAATGAAGTGGGTGAGAACCATGAGGTCTCAAGTTCAAACCTCAGCAGAGACAAAAAAACACTAGGTGATTTCTTCCCATCTGTTCTAGCCTTGGTGGACAGAGTTATCTGGTACCTGTTGCTGGTGGGAGGCAACAGGTATCCTATGGAATTAGTTGAGGTGCGCGCAAACTGACTCAGACACCATGGTTATTAAAAAAAAGATAAAAAAAAATACATGGTTTGAATTAAAGCAACTGGGATTGGCTGAAACTGTAACTTCTAGCTCCACCCCTGCCACCTTTCCCTTCCCAATCAAACCTAGCGAAAGAAAAAGGGGACACATAAAAAGGAAGGTTTCTTTTGGTTAGATGGGAACTTAAAATTAATGTCATTAACTTCAGATGATAGGGAAGAGAGGTCTTGTCATCATTCAAGGTAGAGGAGGTCCATTTAGGTTTTCAAGCAGGCAGCAAGTAATTCAGCTTTTCTTCTTTAATGGAGGAGAATGCTGTGGAGGTGGAGAGACTGGGAAGTTGACCAGAACTTTCATGTCTAATAGCCTGTTTGTTTGGCCAAGCTTCTGGGAAGACGATAATGTTTTTTTGATAATGAAGATGATAGTGCTTTTTTTAAGGGGGGTACTTATTTTAGAGAGTTGAAGTGTTTGACCAAACTTCTAAAAAAGTTAAGTATTTTTGAGTAGTAGCAAAATTTGTTTTTTTTCTAAGTTGAAAAAAGTAGCTATTCCCAAGAAGGATTTTCGGAACCTTAGCCAAGCACAATTGGTGCTCTAATATTGGGAAAAGTGCATTTCAAATTGATTAGCCAAACACTAACGGCTACTCTCAAAAGTACTTTTCAAAAAGAACTTCTGACAAAAGCACCTTTCAGAATAACCAGATTTTGGAAGCTTGACCAGACAGGCTATAAGTTGTGGAGTGTAGCTCAAGAGATTCTTTTTGACCATGCTGTGTGATTATGCTTAAAATCCACTAAGCACTGGTCGATCTGCTCATGTAGAAAGTTGCATTGTGTTGTATGCATCTCCAACATATGGATAACTGAGTTCATGTGCTTTTTTTGATACAGCATACAGAATTGGATTGAAGATCTATACTGGAAGCAGCTTGATATAAAATATCCTGGAATGGAAGATGCAATGGTGAGTGTATGACACTTAAAATCTCTTCTGCTTCTGATTTGTGCATTAATCATCTTTTCTGCCGGAAGATTAAAGTCAGTTTTGCATCTTACAGGTGCATCATGGATTTTATTCTGCTTACCACAACACAACATTACGCCCTGGAGTGGTAAGTGCTGTTAAAAGAGCAAAAGAGCTGTATGGAGACATTCCCATTATGGTGACAGGACATTCAATGGGAGGGGCCATGGCTGCTTTTTGTGGATTGGATCTCACAGTATGTTTTAAACTTGCTGCTATTTTGAAAGAATGAGTGATCTGTTCCCCATCGTTTACATATTTTGACTTGCTTTTCCAATTAGATAGTTCAGGCTATATAGAATACCCTTGTAAGCATTATTGCTTTTGTGCTCCCTGACTAATAGTTACATGTCTCAATTTCCCACTTCGCTTCATGAATTATGAATTTATGATTTGATAAGATGGGTTTTATCTCTCTCTTTTACTAATATTTTTTATTGATCAGTTGTAGATGTTTGTATATATGATTAGAAAAGGTGGCACTGTACTTGTTGCTTGATGGATCTTGTGACATAACAAAAGCCCCCCCTCCCTCCCCCGTAAAAAGGGAAAAAAGAAAAAAGTGCTAGTGTTTCTGTTGACTTATTTTATGTATGCTTATTTCAGGTAAATTATGGCTTGCGGAATGTTTCAGTTATGACATTTGGACAACCTCGAATCGGGAATGCTGCTTTTGTGTCATACTATAGCAAATGGGTGCCAAATACAATTCGGGTCACACATGAACATGATATTGTGCCTCATCTGCCCCCATACTATCATTATTTCCATCAAAAAACTTATCATCATTTTCCTACGGAGGTAACTGTTCTACAAGCATAACTCAAATACTTTGTGCCTAATTTTAAATTGCTTGAAATCTAGCTGTCATTTCAGTACTTGGAAAAATTATAAGGAACAAAACAGCAACCTTCTGTGTAGTGAATGTCTTGAGTACAGTGATTTAGCTATTCAAAAGATGTAAATGTATTTATTCAAGAAAACACTGTAACTAGCAGAAGAATGTTGACTTGTACTTGAATTCTTACTATCCGTTTAAAGACTATTATATATTTTATAGATTGTTGTCTGTTGCTCGCAATTCCATTTTCTGCTTGAATAAAATGAAAGTAAGCTGTCATCTATATTGTAAGTTTCATCAATTTAATGGCTGTTGTCATAAATTAATCCTTAGTTTTATTCTGGTGATTGAAATCTCCAATATTGCAGGTGTGGCTCCATAACCTTGGCTTTGGACTTCTTGTTTTAACAGTTGAAAAGGTCTGTGATAATTCTGGGGAAGACCCTTCTTGTAGCAGGTAACTTCTCTCCGTGGGCTTTTCTGTAATCAATTTACAAGAGATCTGCAAATTGGTGTATATTAAACATAGTTCATGCTGGTCAGACAAAAAACAGAGGAGAAATCATTATAGCAAATTAATATTAGTAGAGGGCACACTGCATCATTATTATGCAGATAAGGTTTCTCATTCTTCAGTCAAAAGGAGGGTTAGTTCATTCTACAAAGTTGTGACGAATAAAACTCTAAAATCTCTGTGGAACACTAAGCACAAAAGTTCACCTGTAATGAAAAAATTGGGATAGACAAGATAAAAATGAAAACAAAGTTATAAAAGAGTTGGTACTTTGTCCTACTAAATTACGAAAGAAGACTAGTGGCTGTAGTTTCTCTTCCGAACAATCACGTTTTGTAAGAGCTTAATTGGTGTTTCTAAGTATTACTGTTTTACGCTGTCACTGTCAGATGGTTTTTTTGGTAAAAGAATTCCTATTTTGTTTGACCTAATTGCTATATATCTAGTAGATGGCATTCCTCTTTCACCATGATCTTTTTAATTACTCTTTTCATTTTCTGATTCAATTAGTCGTGTTTGGTCTTGTTTTTAATTTAGTTTATAAATCTATTACCTTTCTAGTTTGAAAATAATTCACCAATCTCCAATGATAAAACTGAAGATTTATCAAGTCTACCCATTTGAACAGAAGTAGGTCATACGAATCAGTTAGGAGATAGTAGTTCAAAAGGATGCATTTTTCAGTTCACTTTCTTCTTACCGAAGGAATTATTATATCAGTAGTGATTTGAATATCTCATAGCCAGAGAGTATAATTCTTCATGAAATATGATGAGTTTCCAGAGCAGACGCCAGTCTGGCCCCGGACCTTTTGTGATTGTCTTTTGTGTAGTAGGAGAACTTGCTGAATTTTGCTATAGCTGTTGCCCTGTTTTGCTAATTCTCTAAAATAAACTCCAGGTCAGTGGCTGGCAACAGTATCAAGGATCATCTGACGTATTATGGTGTAAGATTAGGAGGTGAGGATCCAGGACTCTGCAAAATTGTGATGGATCGTGGTCTTGCTGCATACGGCAAAGTTGATGTTGATGTTGATGGAACTGTCATTCTGTCCAGAGATATTCCTGCTTCTGTTTTGAGGATGAATGTCGAATCTAATGAGGAAGGGCGATCGATATAGAGATTTTCTGGGATTATTTTCTTGGCTTTGGGGAGGGAGGTGAATACAGAATATAGCCATAGGTCCCTGGTAAGGCTTAAATTTGTGCTGTTATCCCTCCCAGTCAATTGTGCAGACACTGGGGAGATCATATAATTAGTTCTTTTTTCTTATATATACATATCATCTATGTAAATAAAATTGTACGATTGTAATTAACTAAACTCAGTGAAAATAGTGCGACTGTTCAACTCTGAAACACAAGTCACAAAGTGAAAGTATTATGAATATTGTTCAACTGGTCACCCAAGTTTTAGACTTAGCAGAGAAATGTTGGGGCTCTCAAAGAAAATATTACAAGTTGTTTTTTCTTCTTTTTTTTTTTTAAATAAAAAATATATTAATTGAAATTTCTAAATCAGTGTTGGTCTAGTTTATCCATCATTTTCTGAACCCGTCCAATAGAGGGAAAGGAGTTTTAACAAAAAGGTTGATCAATTTCTTGGAGCATTGCGATGGAGTGAGAAATACTTCTTTATTTTTAATTATAGTTCTTGAGATCAAGACCATTTGGGTATAATCGCCTTTTTGCTTGTGTTTTTTAGTATTACTTAATTAAATGAGACACATTCTCACGTTAATTTGCAGTAAAGTTAATAAACATCTATTTTGTCTTAGTTTGTTTATCTTATTTCTTTTCAATTTATTTTTTTTAAAATAAAGTGTATATATATATATATATATATATTTAGCAATTTTTTAATTTTAATTTTTCACATAACATATTTAAATTTGTAAAATTAAAAAAATATTTTAATACGTTTTATATATTTTTAATTTAAAAAGATAAAATTAAAATTACACAAATAAATTAAAAGAGGAGGAATTTTAACTACTTTGGGCGGTCAACGTGTTTGCCCATAACACCGTTATAACCTTTCACTATTCGTCAATTAACGGTGCTTATCCTTTTTGTCTCCCATGCCCCACCAGCCAACTATATATCTTATCCTCTTCCCTCCACCCCTACCCCTACCCTTTGTGTGATACTCTATTGTATTCTTTTAAACATGTTTTTTTAAATAAATTGTTAATTAGTTTTTTTATAATTATTTTTTAATTTAAAAATTAATCAAATTAATTATCCTAACAAATCAATGAGGTTGTAATATATTTTTTCTGTTATATTTTAATTGCTAAGGCAAGATTTGCATATTTATTAAGAAATAATTAATAGAAATGATAATTTGACTATAATAATAATTCTTTTCGCATTTTAGAATAATTTTAAATATTAAAGGTAAAATTTTAAAAACACATTCAATTATCTCTTAGAATTTTAAAACTAATAAATATTTTAAAATAATTATTTTTAATACACGTAACAATTAAAATGAAACGGTTGGAGCATGCTAGTCTAAATAATAAAAATGGCTGCATATAAAGGTCCTTGTCCACTTGAAGAGATGGCATTTTCACTTTGATTGAATTTTGGGTTTTGAGCCATCCCCCTTTGTCTCCTCTGCCCTCCTCCCTCGGCTAGTTACCATTTTCTTTGGTACCGGGGGTGGTGGGTGTACTTAGTTTCGCTGCAAATAATGGAAGGCTCCTGCAATGAACGCCTTGATTTTGGCAAAATGGGTTATGGGTACGAATAAAAAGAATGATACATTTATGCATTTTTGATGTATATTCTATATATTAACTACAGATTTAGCCTGTATTATGTGTATCATCAGAGAATGCTAGGATGTGCCTCTAACTGTTTGATTAGTGAACTAAATGATGGAATTCCCTTGTTTACCGGTGGGTAAACTTCGATTTTATATTTTGTTCTGTGGATTATCTGTATAAGCTTCAAGATTGAAACATTCTTATTGTCTGATTGGGATTTTTAATTGTCCTCGTCATCTTCATGTGGGTTTTCCTTTAGATTGTTGTTTACCTTTATCCTGATTAATTTGATTTGTGGATATGTGATAGATGCGAGCACTACAGGAGAAGATGCAAGATCAGGGCCCCTTGCTGCAATGAAGTCTTTGATTGTCGCCATTGTCACAATGAAGCAGCGGTAGCTTTATTAGAGAATCCCCTTTCATCATCTTGAATTTACTCACTGTTGACTGCTGTATCGTCAATCTGATGACGCTTTGTCATGTTTTGTGCTGTGTTTATTTCATTAGAGCTTGTTGCGCAATATCTTTGATCGACATGAACTGGTCCGACATGATGTCAAGCAGGTACAGTTTTTTGGCTTATTCTTCTTTGATATTATGGTTTAGAAATTCTTACATGAAGTATGTGTTCTTTTGGCACATCAGGTCATTTGCTCAGTTTGTGATACAGAACAGCCAGTACGTGTCCCTTGATTTGAATATAACTTTATTGAAGTTGATTTATTTTCTTGTTTGGTGATATGTGAATAGCTTCTCTAATGTCTTTCCCTATTTCAATTTAGGTTGCTCATGTTTGTACAAATTGTGGTGTAAATATGGGAGAATACTTCTGTGACGTGTGCAAATTCTATGACGATGATGTAATTATCCTGTGCTCATACTGAATGAGATTCATTCATTACCCCTAAGCCTCATATAAGCTTAATTTTCGTAGTTCTTTAGGTTTTAGAAACTTTTACCAACCACCTATATCAATGTACTTATTTCTATAACTCCACCGTTACAGATAGACAAAGGACAGTTTCATTGCGATGATTGTGGAATCTGCAGGTCAGTATACACAGTGCATTGGTAGCTTTATCTGGGATACTTTGGTGCTTCTGAAGTCTGCTAATTAGAATATTATCTTTTGTGCAGAGTTGGTGGTCGTCAGAACTTTTTTCACTGCAAGAAGTGCGGTGAGCATTACAATTTCCTATTATTTGAGGCTCCATGGAAACAACTCTCTTTTTCTTAAGTTTGTTACTATATGTTTCTTTAAATTTTCTTTATTTGTTAAACTGTGAAGGCGTTGGCGATTCTGTACTGTGGGGCTCTATTGGGTCTCATGTTTTACTCTATTCTTCCTATCGTTCCTATTATTGAGTTGTCTTCTATGGGACCAAAGAAAGAATTACTAGTGACTAACATCGATTGGGCAGTTTATTGATTAAATTCTCCTTTGCTTAGATCGTAGTCTTAAAGATATACCAGATATGGGAGCATATTACTCTATCACTGCTATTCATTGATTCAAATTGTTCTTCTAATGCTTCAATCTTGTTTCTTGATTATGGAATGTGTTTATATATTACAAGAATGGAACTTTGTTTTACTTCATTGTATACATGCTTGAAAATTATCACAGTCAATGCTAAGATTTTATTTACACACTCTATACTAGTTGTAAACGCGATTATACATGCATGGTTCGTCAGTCTTATATATTTTTCTTTCTTTCTTTTTTTCCCTTTTGAAGTGTTGAATACTGGAGTATTCTCCCAGTATTTCCTGTTGTTCTCATTTCCTGCTTTCTCATGTCACTGGTTAATTAGTTGGTTGGCCAATGCAATCAGAGAAGTTAAAGATGGAGAATAGATTAAAGCTTTTGAAGATCGTTTCTCTTGCTTATACCTGGCCCACTTCTGACCCACTTAAACACAGACGGACTGGCCCACTTAAGACTGGAGGGGGCTGGGCTAGGGGGAAGAGTTACGGGTGGGGGAGTGGGAGGGGCTGGCTGGACCTGCTCCAGCCCCTAACTAGACTTTTTTTAAAACAAACCAGCAACTTGTACATTATATTAAATATGAAGTTCAAAGTTATACTTAATAAAATTTAAAGCTTAAAACTTTGAGTTTTTTTTTTTTTCAAAATAATTCTATAACTTATTTGTGTTTATTTAGAATTAAATTAAAAGTAAAAAGAAAGACTGTCCCACTTACTAGTCCACTTTCTGAAGGGGTCATGGGGTGGGCTGGTCCCACTAAAGTTCCCAACCCCCACCCCGTCCTCCTTACCCAGACCCTGGTGGAACCGTACCCCTAAGCCATGGTCTCCCTTCCCCTTGGCCTGTCCCAGACCGGAATGTCCCCATAGACAAACATACTCTTTTTAAGAATTTTCCAGCTAAACTCAAATTTTATACTTTTCTTCCTTTGCTTTTTGATATAAATTCTCTCAACAGTGGGCTTTCACATAATGCTGTGGCTTTTTCTATCTCTATCATTTCGTTGCTGAAAATGTTATAGCTTCTTCACCTTATGCTGTTCATCCTGTAGGCTCTTGCTATTCAGTTAGTTTACGTAATAATCACTCGTGTGTGGAGAACTCCATGCGGCATCATTGTCCCATTTGTTATGAGGTATGGTAGATTAAGTGTTATTCGTTTGCTGTGGATCCTGCCACCAATTCTTCCCATTCACGCTGCAGTAATTTTTGAAATGCAGTATCTCTTTGATTCTCTGAAAGATACAACAGTAATGAAATGCGGGCACACAATGCACGCTGAGTGCTACCATGAGATGATAAAGCGTGACAAGTAATTGCTTAAGTTTATCTGTTTATGCTTATTGTTTGGTTCTCACTAAATAAAAGGGCAAAACTAAAGTAATCTAACTAATTCTATCTGGAACTCAGAAGCAGCTGTCCTATATGTTCCAAATCAATCATAGATATGTCGAGAGCTTGGAGAAGAATGGATGAGGAGGTAGGTTCTTCGAACTGGTGCAAATTAAACTCTAGGAGGTTGGTTGAGTCCAATTTCCAGAGGATGCATATTATCATGTAAAAATTTTCCACGCTTAACAAACTTGTGGATGGTTGATTACCTTTTAAGCATGCTAAAAAATTGCTGTTATTTCTTGGGGGATCAAACTTATATAGCACGTGGAGAATTAGTTTTGCAATTTTAACTATGATCTGGGTCCAATTTCTTGAGGATGCAATCTTATTGTAGAAATTTCCTGCATGCTTAAGCTTATGGAAGGTTGATTACTCTTCCTAAATCCTAAGCATATTTCAAAATTTGCTGTTACTTCAAAGGGCGTGAACCTCAGAACAGGTTTAGCATTCTTACAAATGTTTGGAAATGCTTCAAAACCTTTTTGGTTTTCTAGTTTCAGTTAACAAAGTTTGTGCTCGAACAGAATGCTGTTATTCTACTAGCTGAACTTATGCTTATGGGGATGATACTCGTTTCTATGTAGTGTTTTTGCTTGTTATTTTATCTTGCGACATTCGTAGTTACTTTGGTTGGTCTCTGTTGAATAAATGCAAGGACTAATTTCCGGAGTTCTCATTGACTTTATTGGAAAAAGAAGAAAGGTATCTTGCATGTGGTATCTGCGTTCATAATCGAGAGTCAAAAGTCTTGAAAATATTACTACATCAGTTTTCAAGTGGACTTTAAGCTCCCCCATAGTTATATGACAACAGCAGAGGATATTTCATTTCCTGGGAAGTACTAATGCAACTTGAAAATTGGTTCCAAAAAGATTGCTAGGCTCACCTACTTGAGCGTCTTGTAAAATGGTTGTGGTTGATGACACAGATAGCTGCTTGACGTGCCATGTCTTTTTCTTTATTCTTAATCTGCAGTTAACAACTTTTTTGAACATCTAAATTGACATCCGGTTTTCTCTTTGCATTGCTGCAAATCTGCAGTCTCCTGAATGTTTGTTCATCAATTGTTCTGTTACTTCTGCTGTTATTCTGTGCTGGATATCAATTGTTCTGCTACTTCTGAAATTTATTTATGTTCTTTCTAAGTTAGTTGTTCTTGTTTTTGTTATTGCCAAGTACTCCTTCAGGACAATGACCTTGTTTACTCTGTAAACTGAGCTTAAAACATTTTCATCTCAAGCTTAACATGCTGTTTCCATTACATTGCAGTTTCACTTAGATTGAGGATACTGGGAATCAGAAACTTTTAAATTAACTGGATTTGCGTTTACTTAAATTTTACTTTTTAACTTTTTTTCAAGAATCTTGTACACCCAGTTGAACTCATTACTTATATCCTGCTGCAACTTCAAAATCTTCTGTTTCAGATTGAAGAGACAATCATGCCAGAAGATCTTAGAGACAAGAAGGTACTTGTGCTTTTCTTCCCATATTTTTGGTATTGAACTGTTTTGGTAGTCTATTTCAGAGGGCTTATCAGGGATGGGTTGTTTAAGGTTCTGCACTCCGCGGTACCTTAATGAATCTTTTTATCACAAATGAAGATGAGATGTTAAATGCAGACTTTTTACTGATTCCTATATTTATAATAAGAAATAATTGAAGTCCATGCTGAACTACCTTAGGTTTCAATCTTTGTCATCTTTGCTTCTTACATCAACTATGCTTAACCCATCTTAACTTGATTACTTTGCCAGGTTTGGATTCTATGTAATGACTGTAATGATACAACCGAAGTATTCTTCCACATTATTGGGCAGAAATGTCTACACTGTGAATCATACAACACCCGTATGATTGCATCTCCAGTTCTTCCTTGATAACAATTTTCTTACTGGAAAGAACTGATTGTTGCGCGCCGAAACCTGGTGTCGGGGGTGGGTAACAAGAGGATCATTAACCAAATGTGAGTCTTTTCAATCCTTTCTACATGATTTGCTGCCTTTGCAACACAACTCAACTTGCATTGCGGATGCATTTATAATATTATTGTTTCTCCAATGAAGTGGAGTAGAAAAATCCAACTGATCTGATACTAGACTTATATGTACAATGTATGCATAATTATTGTACCAAAACAGACTACATTTGTGTTGAATCTGCCAAAATGGATGAAGGTATTACAAATCATGAAATCATTTGGAACCCGATGGGGGCCTGCTGTAACATGCATAAGATTTATAATCACTGTAAATATGTATGAAGGAGCTTTTTGGTTGTACACATGCTTCTCGCCCTTAATGATCTTGCATCGTCTTATATCTGATGTTTGCTGACAAGATGGTAAAAATCAGATTATCGGATTAAGTGATTTAATGAGTCAAAAATGTATGCTAATTAACCATGGAGAAATGGGAAGAATGCATATGCACTTATTGATTTGGTGCAAACACTAAATTTTTAACCCTCTCCCCCCAAAAAGAAAATCCTTTATGGCTTCTATTTTATTTTCTTTTATCCTTTTAGGGAAGTAGTGACCATCATGCCAACATTGCTGAATGTCATTTTAAATGTACATCAAAAGGTTTCAAGAGAATCTCGTTATGAAATTTGCAAATTGTAAGTGGTGTAATGGTTCGTCACCTATAAGACACTAATTTTATGTGATTAATGAAACAGCCAAACAGGGGAAGTAAAGCGCGTTAGTAATTCATTCCCTCGTTACTTACGCGCAATTAACAACTAGTAGCAAGCAAATACGAGTAACAACCGCTCCACCTATCATCATGGGTTATCGTGGGATGTCTCGAATTTTCTACCCTCGACCAGAGGTCTCAAGTCACCTGACCGGAATATGCAAGAGAAAAGCCTGATTAGTCGAAGCACGGCAAAATAAAATTTAAAAAAAGAAGCAGCAATGGACCCACCTTTCATGAGCCCATTAAGCAGCACCGACCTTCTGTTTGCACATAATAGCAGAAACTGCTTAAAAAGAAGAACTGGGATTCTAAGCTGCTAACAAGAATGACTGCCTAGTATATACAACCTGAAAAGTCCCTGTAAAAACTATATATAGTAGTACATCATTTTGCTTCATTGTTTGAAGAATCCTCAAAGAAGCTTAGGCACAACACATGACATTTAGTTACACCTATTTCATCCATTATACAGTATTTAATACCAAACAAAATCAAATAGAGTCGTTTTTCTTATAATTTTACACAAAATCAAATCAAAGTACACGCTGATTGAGTTTTTAGGTTTGGTTTTTGATTTTTCTGGAAGACCCTAGTTGCACCAGCTCCTGAAACCAGATAACCTCAACCCTTCTGACTTCCCAACTAGCACACCAAACATTAGTCACAAGATTATTAAAAAAAAAAAAAGACGCATTTTAGTAATGATTGACAAGGACACCGTTCTCTCCAAGCAAATAAATTGCAATAGAGGCTGTACACGGATGTCAATCCCATAATGTGCCATATATATTATACTTGTCACACATTGTAGCCAAATACACAAAAAATGATCCTGTGGTTTTAGTAATGAAGGGTAACGCATGCTGCATCAGAAAGTAAGTGTGAAAATGGACGTACTAATTACTCCAATTATTTCTAAGAGGTTATGATAGATGTTGCAGCAATTATTCTGAAACTCCAAGGAACTGGGCAAAGCTTGGATACTTGGGCTCCCATCCTAGTTCAGCACGAGTCTTCGAGTTGTTTAACTTCTTTCCTAAAGGATCACTAGTTCCTGAAAGAAATTGCACATAATCGCTCATAAATGAAACTTCAAGAAAATATGAGTAATAAAGACTAAGGATAGAATCAGTTACCTGTGAAACCCTCAAACTTCTTATCAAACTTTCCACTTTTTTCGACTAAGTCCATCACTTCCTGCCTGCAATGAGCACAAGGTAATACAACATGAGTTAGAAATTTACAATATTTTAATTACTTGACCTAACCATGGAGACTATTTAAATGGAATGACCTAGATACAGGGTGGTTGTCACAGCCCAAAAAGATCCGACCACGAAGTCTCTTCTTCAAGATGGTAACTGACAATGAAGCTGCATCCTGTTGGAATAGACAGGTCAAAACATCAATATTTACGTAATAATAAAAGTATGAATAGACAACAAAGGTGCAACCTCCAGACTAAACATGATTCAAACATAAATCCATAGTCACCTCATAATGAATAAGATTGAGGATGTGGTCGGGGCGAATATCACAGCTCCCCTTATGTAACCAGTATATATGTGCACCTCTATCTGCTTTGTGTTAATGGTTAAGGTACGCACATAAACTATAAAGATCTAAAACCTCCACAGAAAGGAATATGCCAACTGAAGTACGTAATGAAGGATATATAAAGGCCAGCCAATCTAACTACACAACCATCAAAGTCCAGCACTACTTTCTCTGCCTTGAGAAGTATATCGGTTCTAGGACTCCTCCCAATTGGGACTATGGGGCCATCCTATACATTGACATAGAAAAGATGTTTAGCTAAAAATTGGAATACCGCTGGAATAACACTGACTCATTCTTTTGAGTTATAAACTTCATAAATTAAAATGCATTAGTTCCTCTAGAAAGGCAATTAAAGACACTGTATCTTAATTTTAAATACATAAAATCCCACCTTGAGTTAATCAATCAGAACAAGAAACTGTTACTTGAATAATGTTTTATAAGATTTAACACCTCGTTTATTGCTCCATTGTCAAAGCAGTCGTATGGTGCGGAGCTTGAAGTAAACAGGAAGGAACCTTCACCATTCCAATTTAATGCAGCCTCCCTGCTCATTTCACAGCAAAAGAGAACTTAATTACTGGTAGTCTTCAGTTTTTACATTAAACCACATTACATGATCAATTTGATCAGCGTCACCTAAGTCGGAAGAAAAAGCAAAATGGCTGCCAAGTAACGACGACAACAACATACTCAGTGTAATCTCACATGTGGAGTACGGGCACATGTGGAATATATTTAATTAATTTTCAGTAGTATACTTTCGGTGAATAAAAGACTTTAGACGATTATCAAGAAAAATATTATTAATGATTAATGATTAGTTCTCTGTTAGAAATCACTTCCCTACTAAGCAGAAACATACAGAAAAGCTAATCTGAGTGACTAATACTGATAAAGGCAACTATTAGAAAAGAGATACTTATTATTCCACAAAATAAAAGTGGCATTATCCTTAAACCTTATGACATGCAACACAACTTAATAATAACTAAGTCTTAATCCCAGCTAGTTGGTATAGTTCACCAAATAAAATTTCCCTTTAACAAATAGGCAGAAACTCAAAAAAGTTTCTGCTTATTAGTGAACCAAGAATTACTGCGGTTTCTGCTCTCCATCATGAAACATCTACAGAAACTATCCACCTTGTTATTGTTTTTTGCAAGAAAGACTTTTCTATCAACATGATTAATGAGCCCCAGAAAAGATGAAACTTGATACTCCCTCCATCCCAATTTATGTGATGTATTTTGATTGGGCGCAAAGTTTAAGAAATATGGGAAGGCTTCTGAAACTTGTGGTCTAAAACAAGTTATAGATGTTTGTGTGGCTTTAAATTATCTCATTAAGGATGAATAAACATTTTAAAATTAAATTATTACTAAATATAAAAATGTATCATTCTTTTTGAAATCGACTAAAAAAGAAAGTGTGTCACATGTATTAGGACAGAGGGAATATCAAATAATGCCATTATGATAGGGACTTGACGAATTAATAACCTTACCTAATGTCAGCAGCGTAGTCTTCAGTCTGAGATGGAGGAGCACAGAATATAACATAAGGGAACTTGTAGGTCAGCTTAGTTTGTTTGGAAGATGGATTAATTCCCATTTTAATCAGTTCATCGTGGTGATCAGTGGTCACTGTCTGCCCATATATCTGACAGCCTGGGTGTTCCTGCCATATTAAAGGATCCACAACTATTAGCATCTAATTCTAAAAGCACACACCATAAGCAGCACAAAAATCCACCAGTTTGTTACAGTTACAAGCCAGAGTCTTTACTCTAAATACAATCTAATTTCAGAAAAATAAACAGCACATGCTTCCAAAACCAATTCAACTAAATAAACAAGAAGTGGTTGACTATGATCATGCTATATTTGAACTGGTGTACAAAGATGTGCTTTAGGAACACAGAAAACTTATGTTCTTTCTTTTAAAAGAACAATACCTCTCTCCATTTTTCAGCCACTAAACGACCAAGAACACCAGGTCCAACAATCAGCAGGTCGTTCGCTCCGATATTACCCCTAGATGAAGCCTCCAATTTTTCACTTGGAACATCTTCAATAACCAATAAATCAGACAACAGGAATCAAACTAGAGAGACAAATTCAGAAAGAGATGCATATATTTTAGGAGTAAAGCATGAAGCGTCGTTCCTAAACATAGAGTCATCAGCATTTGAATAACTCCTTTCAATTGGATACTAATGATTGCCAACTTCACATAAATTCATGTCAACAAAACAAAGTCAAGATAAACATAAACATCATATTTCATAAGAATGATATAATTAACAAGGATAACACCCTGTAAATATCTGGTTGACGCGCAAGGGTTGTTGTTGGCGGTGATGATACCTGGAGGCACTGTTTTTAAAAACATTTCAGGCACTCGCCCTTGAGCTATCTGATTGCTAAGAAACAAGTCGCATATACTAAGAAATTCAACAGTCTAACGGCATCAAATATACAAGCAAAGCAAATCTGCAAGTACTTATGCAAATGAACTCAATCGCACTCCGACTTAAAGAAAAGTAGAAGCAACAGCTAGTACTTTTCAGTACTAAACCGATGGTTGATCAGCTAATTTGTAATGCGGAGATTCTGATTCTCTGTGTGTATGTGTGTGTGTGTGTGTGAGAGAGAGAGAGAGAGAGAGAGAGAGAGAGAGAGAGAGAGAGTACCAATGGCAGAGGAAGCGTTGACTTGGAGAGAATTGGCGGACATTGTAGGTGATAAATGCTTCAGGAGAGCGTTTGACAAAGAGGTTGAGAGCTTGGAAGGGAAGAAAGTGAGGTTGGAGATTTGAAGACGGCAGAGTGGGACTCCAATTTTGGTAGTTGCAGCAGCGAAAGAAGCAGTTGGTATGGTGCCCATGGATGGATAATGAAGGGAGACAATAATGATGGCACCACCGGCAATGAACTTCTTTTTACTGGGCCTCTTTCACTTGGGCCACGCTGGATAGTCTCTCAAACCCATTTGGAATGTTACACCTCACCCGTAAATATTTACAGGCTAGTATACCCTATTTGATCGTCCCCAATCAAAATTGTTTTTCCTTTTTTCTTCATTTTCTTCTTTCGCTTCAAGAACTTTGATTTGATATTCATTAACTCACTTCCTCCATTTTAATTTATGTGATATTATTTAACTTATACAAAATATAATTTTTTAAATTTTAAATTTATAATTTAAAATACTCCTTGATTATTTATATGAATATAAATCATTTTATTAAGTATAAAAAAAAATTATAAAATTATATTATTGTCATTCTAAGAAACTGTTTTTTGTAGTACACTTCTCGATAGTACCTCTAAATGTAGACATGAAAATAAACTGATTTCTTATAGTATCTAGTTATGAATACTACAATCCTTTGCATAAACTTGTGAAGGACGTGGTTTTTGTATATGTTTGTTATGTTTTACAACTCGTTTGTTGATCATCAAAACTCTATATTGTTAGTGGCTCATAGATCTTTGGCTCACATTGCCCTCCCTAACACATATAGTCTTGTAGCTTAGGACACTCTCAACTCAATAATCAATCAATATATATATATATATATATAAAGGAGACTTAGAGACATTGCTGTGCAGGGGCGGAGCTACACCATATCTAGGGTGGTTAGGCGAACACCCTTCGTCGGGAAAAAAATACTATGTATATAAATAAAATGCTACTTTATGTGCTTAAATAATATTTTGAACACCCTTAAACAATGTAGTGTTGTAGCTTAGTGGCGCAGTGCGTGTCGGAAATGTCAAAGCATACTTGTACACGCAGGTTTGAATCTTAGCTTTGACAATCTTTTGCCTCATTTAAATATTTTTAAAAGAGCTTCTATTTTGTAAAGAAAAAGAAATATAGTGATAATGATCAAAACTTGTTCTTTAAATAGAAATAATTAATTACTTTCTGAATATATTTTAAAAGCAGGTTTTAAAAGTGAATCTTGTTGAGCTATTTTTTAAATTCTGCCTAGACACTTCAAGCTTCATACAAATCGAATATATCTTGGATTCTTTATTTTATTATTTATTTTTTAAATAAATCAAAATTAACATCACTTATTAAAATAATTCTTAATTAAGACCTACAACATAAAAATCTAAAAAAAAAAAGAGTTTAGTAGTCAATAGAGTTTTCGTATGATTTCCTTTGACTTTATTTTTCTTTTCATTAAATTATTAATTTAAACTTATAAGTAATTTCACTACAACAAAGTAGCCCCTTAGTGGCAAATATTTAATGGCAATAAGGTAATTGCCACTAAATTATATTTTAGAGTTACCTATACCGGCAATTAAATTTTAATCGGTAAAAAAAATATATTTAGTGATAATTAATTAAAAAAGAAATGATAATCAGATATTAACCAAATATTCCCTTAACCAAATATTCCCTTAATCAAACAAAGGTTCCTGAACCTTCCATCTTCAGCGTGCTCTTCTCTTCTCTACAGAACATGAGCTCCTATCCGATTCCAACGGCGAGACATCCATAGCCTCTGATTCCTCGGTAAGTTTAATTATCACTAAATCTGAAAGCTTACTCACAACTTTAATGGAGGCTTTGAGCTATTCAAATCTTTCAATTCAGATCTGAAGCAAGCATTCCATCTGAAGTCTCTGATTGCTTTTCTCTTCTTACTCACCCACTCTTTCAATCTAGATCTGAAGCGATAATCTCTTTTTGTCTTCTCGCTCAATGCGGTAAGATAGCACTGCAATCTAAATCTTCCTAATAAGTTTTGATTTTCCCTCTGTGAAGTTTGTTGGTAGTTGTTCTTGTATAATTGACTCTACTAATATCATCAATGTTTCGCTACCAAGCTTACAAATAAGTGTAAGGAAGATATCAGATATCTTGATATACATTGATAGATGGTGCACCAGTTGTAATGACTTTCAAATGTCTTTTGTCCCGTTAGTGGTTGTTTTGTGACTTGTCCCATGCTTCTTATTTGTTTTTGTGTTAGAGGGAGGATAATATTTCCTCACCTCTTCAATTGTGTGTTGGTGATGTGTTTCTTCAGCCTTAATGTGCATCACCTAGATTTGAATCCACAAGTCCCTATGATAGTTAAATTTAGTGCTCAGTTTATATTATAAAAGAGATAGTTGAAGCAAAATAGTATAGGAAAAACATGGAGAAGTAAACTAAAGACTCTTAGTCCGTATGTTTTCACTCAAGACTAATACAGTCAGATTCTATAAATGCTGAGCAAAGGAAAAGAATAGGATCCTATTACGAATTCAGCCACTGTTGGTGCCACATGTAATGTTGTTGCTTATATGTCTAAGCTAGTCGATTATGACTGGATTATGGACATGGATGCATTTAACTATATGGTTTATAATCTGGATCTACTAACCTTAAGGTTATGAATAAAGCAGCTTCTTCTTTCGTTCCTCTAGAGACTCCATAAGCTGAGCTTCTCATGAGAATCATCCCCTCCCTTCCATTAATTTTATACTTGTTGGGTGTAATTTTTACCTAGTTGATGCACCACAGATTAGTTTTTTCATCTTCTCTGCATGACATTCTAGTTTACATATTTTAGCATTCTCGTGTGTAGTTTTCACAAGGTAATGATAAATTGGTACCTCTTTTTTTTTTCCCATTAATTCCAGTGGTAATGTCTAGTTTAGCTACTTTGTTGATTGCTTGTTAGTATGAGTTCACTTAATGTAATAATGCCTGCATCACAGATTGGTTGTCAGTGTACATGTTCATGTAATAAACAAATTTGATAATATTATTAGTAGATAGCTAACTGGTTCCTATTCTCTATGACTCTTACTTCTATATTGGGAGACCTCTCCCGAAGCTAAAGAAATTTAGGATTTGAATAAGTTTCACTTTGCACCTAAAGGAGGAAATATGAATATTGCAACACTTCATCACCTCATGGTACTTTCGAACCTTAATTTAAAGAAATTTTTGAACAAGAAAGTGGTATCTATCTTTGGCTTATGGGAAACTAGTCCAAGATATATCATCAACTGCACAACAGACCACGAGTAATCACTTTTGACGGTAAGAGAAGAAGAGACCTCTAAAGTCATGAAGCTTTGATTGATACCATTGTTCAAGTACTTGTAAATCTGATCAAAGTTGTTGGAGTACCTGTAACATCAAAGATTTAAATGGTCATAGGAAAAGTTAACATATTATGTAACAAAATTTCTTCACAGGAAAAGTTAACATATTGTGTAACAAAATTTCTTCACAGGAAAAATTCATATCACTCTGCTGCAGTAACATGATGCACATTTTCTGTACTCTACTCTGGCATTATTCTTTTCCTTTTCCAACTACCAGTTCTTGCTCTTACCGGGGCAAATCGATTAGTCTTCTTGAATCTTGCTAAGGTAGCAAGTTAATCAAATGATTCCACCATCTTTATGGTATAAGAAACTATGTCTATGAGTATTGAAGCTACTGTGGCAATAGGAATGATATCAAAAAAATTCATTCATTTCCTCCCATGAACTATTTTATCTACAAACAGAGATTCCCTTCCACTCCTCTACTTTCAAAATTTTCTCTTGCACTTTTCTATTTCTTATTTGTTAATTCTGGCTGCCTAACTCTACAAACAATGCTGTTTTCTGAGGTTTGTGTAATTAATTCAGGGGTGTCATTGTTTTCCATACATTTGATTTAATAAGCATAAATCAGCTGACAAAGTTGGTAGTAGTACTAAAAAAACTAAGAGGGATATGCTTAACTGACAAAGTTAGTTTAGCTTAATTATCTCTCTGTCTCTTTGTGCATTTGTTGATTTTTCTTTTCTTTCATCTTATTCCTTTTATATGGTTGGAGTTGCTTCTGTAGTTTAAATTTATGTGGTTGATGTGAATGTTTAATCTTCAGAATGGCTAGAATAAAGTTAAATATGTTAGTATTCTAGCTAAATGGCGTATATTTTATTTAGAACTACTATGCTGATTATTTTATCTTTTATGCTAAAATATTTTTTTATTGTAATTGTAGAAAAGTAAAAACTTTCTTGAACAATCATGGAGAATTCTAGAAGTAGAAGATGGATTGATTATAGTAGAGTCAGTAAACAGTATTTAGATAGAGTAGAATTTTTTTAAAACCATGCCTTTCGTGAAAAACAATATGGAGGAATAATTTCATGCCCTTGTACAAAATGTGTGCTATACTATCAAGTAAATCGGGCAATAGCATATGATCATCTCATTATTAATGGTATTATGTCATCATATGATACTTGATTTTGTCATAGAGAGTCTCTCAATGGATCAACAAGTACCGAAAAAACTAATGACATGTAAGAAGCTTTAAGGGGTGATGATATGAGAGGAATGATACATGATGCTTTTGGAAGCTTCACCCAGTTCATGGATGATAGCATTAGTGAAAGGGAAGAAATAGAGCCAAATGTAGAGGATAATACTCCTCATCCATCAAGAAATCAACCTAACCCAGAGGTGGATAAGTTTGAACAACTCGTGAAAGATTCAAACGAAGAACTTTACCCTGGGTGCAAGAAATTCAGTAAGCTGTCATTTATGCTTCAACTTTACCGTATAAAACTATTGTTCAAATGGTCAAATGAATATTTTGATGCTTTGATTGGTTTATTGAAGGATGCATTACCTGATGGTGAGAAGTTGCCTCATTCATTTTATGAGAGCAAAAAGATTGTTAAGGGTCTATGATTAAATTATAAAAAGATTCATGTTTGTCCCAATGATTGCATGCTTTTTAGGAATGAATTTACTAGAAGGATGTCAACGAATGCCTAATTTTTGGGGCTTCTAGATGGAAAAACAGTGTCAAAAAAATTTCAGCCAAGGTCTTAAGACACTTTTCTCTAAAACCAAGACTACAAAGATTATTTATGTCTTCAAAAACATCTAAAATGATGCGATGGCATCATGAAGAATGGAATAGAGATGGAGTTCTATGACATCCTGCAGATTCTGAAGCTTGGAAAGCTTTTGACATTAGACATTTAGAATTTGCTAAAGATTCCCTCAATGTATGCCTCAGATTAGCTAGTGATGGCTTTAATCTGTTTGGCACGATGCGAAGTGTTTACAGTACATGGCCGGTGATTTTCATGCCATATAATCTTCCACCATGGTTGTGTATGAAACAAGAGTTCTTCATTTTGTCCTTGCTCATTTCCGGACCAAAAGGACCTGGAAATAATATTGATATCTTTCTGAAATCATTAATTGAAGAGTTAAATGATTTGTGGGGTGTGGGGTAGAAACCTATGATGCCTTTTCTAAGGAAACGTTTCAATTGCGAACTGCTCTCACGTGGACCATAAATGATTTTTCAGTATATGGTTCTCTATCAGGATGGTGCACTAATGGTCAATTTGCATTCCCTTGTTGCAACATAAACACTCAATCTAAAAGGCTGAAATATGGTAAAAAGTTTTGTTTCATGGGCCATCGACGTTTCTTGAAGCAAGGGCATAAATATCGAAATGATTCAAAATCATTTGATGGGACTAAAGAATTAATATTGCACCTTCTCCAATATCCGGGTCACAAGTTCTAAATCAAGTTAGACGCATAAAATTCACCCTCGGTCAGTTGAGTGAAAAGGCAAGCGGGGTGATGAAAAACACGTGGAAAAAGAGGAGTATTTGTTTCAATCTTCCTTATTGGGAGTATAATTTGGTGCGTCATATCCTTGATGTGATTCATATAGAAAAGAACATGTGTGATAACTTGATTTATACATTATTGAATTTTGGTAAAAAATCAAAAGACAACTTAGAAGCTCGATTGGACTTGAAGGAGATGAATATAAGACCAAGCTTATGGCCTCAACAAAGAGCTAGCGGGAGGACATATATTCCTCCTACTTATTTCACAATATCGCCGAAGGAAAAGAAGTTATTCTATGAAGTATTGGAGAATGTTAAGTTTCCACATGGCTATGCATCTAATATCTCACGTTGCATTCGGAAACGAAACTTGTCAGGACTAAAAACTCATGATTGTCATGTTATAATGCAAGAATTTCTTCCTATCACCTTGCGGAGATCGGCAGATAAAAAAGTGACTTTTGTTGTAATTGAATTATGTTCATTCTTTCAGGTGCTTTGTAGCAAAGTGCTTAAATTAGAAGAGTTAGATTTACTTGTAGAAAAAATTTCTCAAACTATGAGTAATATGGAGACCGGTTTCCTACCATCATTCTTTACTATCATGGTGCATTTGGTTATTCACTTGGCAATGGAGGTTAAAATTGCGGGACCAGTACAACATCGTTGGATGTATCCAATTGAGAGGTACAAAGAATCATATTAAATTTTTGTCATACATTTTAAGTTATTATTAATAGCAAAAACATTACACTAATGGAATAATTTTTTGTAATAGGTACTTGCGTACATTCAAATCATATGTTCGCAATCTTTCATGTCTAGAAGGTTCAATAGCAGAAGCATATATTGCGAATGAGTGTTTGCAGTTTTGCTCACAATATATGGAAGGTGGAGATTCAAGGTCGTATTGGTATAGAAAAAATAAAGGTGAATACTGAACACGAGGTTGATAAATAGGAATGTCTTTTCCCTACTATTGGGAAATCATATGGCTTAGTAGAAGTATGTAAGTTGGATAAGAAAACATGCGTGCAAGTACATCGATATGTGCTTTTCAATTGTGAGTCAGATGTGGTCAATAATTACAAAAAAGTGAGTATTATATCTCTGTTTATTGACTTTATGCTTCTCAAGTTGTGCATCTAACTCTAGTTTACATGTACAATGAGCATATTAGTGAAATCAAGCGATTACATTGCAAGCGCCGCCTTACTCAACATCAGCTTAACCGCTTGCATTTTGAAAATTTCCATGAATGGTTCAAGGAGAAAGTAAGTAGTAAGATTTAATCGTTATCCACTTTAAATTATCATCTCTTGTACTCATATTTTTAACAATTGTATATTGCTCTTTGGTAGGTTAACGAGTTGGATCTCATATCTAATATCTCAAATGATGTTAAGCCCTTGCACGAGGTCCATGTTACTTTTCAAGAAGATTCAATTCCTTTCATATAAATAATGGGTATCGATTCCATACAAAACAGTATGAAAAGTTCATGCAGACACAAAATAGTGGTGTTACGATTGTCGCATGACAGAGAGCTATGCAAGTACTAGTGACAATGCTCCGAAATTAACAAATATCACATATTATGGCAGATTGAATGATATTGTGGAGTTGAACTACTACGAAGAATTTAAAGTTGTCTTATTCAAATGTGATTGGGTTGATGTAACCCAAGGTAGAGGAGTTATGAAAGATGACTTAGGTTTCACGTTGGTGAACTTCTCACATCTAATACATTCAGGCGATTGAGAAAGTGATGAGCCATTTGTTTTTGCAGGACAAGCTCAACAAGTGATATTTGTTCAATATCCTGAAGATCATGAATGGTTTGTCCCTAGTTCAATTGAACCGCGAGACATTTTCGATATGGGAGAAGAAAATAGTATGTGGTTTGACTCATTAATGTAGAGTGATCCACTGACTTGACTATCTTAGAAAAAAATTGTGATTTAGAACATGACAACAATGATTGGCTAAGATGTGGTGTTGATGGGATAGAAATTGATATGGGCTCATAACTGCTCTCAAGCGAAGTGATTCAGATATGTAAAGAAAGTGAGGTTTTCTGTGCTTAGGAAGTGAGGAAGGATGTTATTTTTTGTGCTTTTCTTAGATTTAGTATTCTAAGTTTATTTAGTGTTTTATTCTATAATTTGAGTATTCTGAATTTCATTAATGGTGTTCTCTTTTGAGTTTTAAGACTCTTCTTATGGCCTTTCTTATACAAAAGTTTGGGCAACATGGTGTATTTCTTCAAATCTGTATCTTGATTTTTCTTCTACAAGTTTGAACAAAAAATGCGAACCTGAGTTGATAGCAGATTGGTTACTGAACAACATCATGATGAAGAAGTATGACCCTATATTCAGCAATTAATGAAAGCTCATAGCTGCTCTCAAGCCCAAACATATGATGATAACAGTTCTGTTGGCACTGTTGGGCTGAACAATGAACCAGGTTCTCTCAAGATCACTTCCTTTTCTTTTCAGACCTCATCTCTAAAGTTGTATTCCCATGGAAAAGAGCTGTGCTTTTTTGATTGGTAGGCCATGGTGGATCATGTGGTATGTCTATAAAGTCTGTTAAAACACAATATTTCTAATAGAAATGGCTTTCGTTTGTGCTGGTAAGAAGATATGAGTTCATCATGGGTTGTATAAAATCTCATGTATCATCTATGCACAAGAGGCCCATTCTGTGCATAATATGCCTTATCTGCATTGGCTAATCGAATACTAGTATGAGAAGTTTAATACACAATATTTCTTTTCTTGTTTTCTTCTTTTTATATTTTTGCCCTTTTTCTATTTGTGTTGTGTTGGATCTTTCTGTTGTTCTTATCCTAAAAGTAATTATATGTGAGTTATCATTAAATAGATTCAACCTACTCTTAGAAAGTAATACTCAGTCCAAGTTATCTCTGCAGTATTTTGTGGTTTGTCTGGAAAGAGAGGAATGTTATGTGAGAACTTTTGACAGTATTAAAAATAACACTTTAAGATGCAAAAAAGCAGTTGCTTATACTTTTGAATTTTATCTATTTCAGGTTCTTCAGAGGCAAGAAAAGTTTGTGGACCTACACTATTAAAAGATATTTGGAATCTACCCTCGGAGAAGACAATTGTTGGGCCATTTAATAGTCGTAATCAAGCAATTGTAAAAGAGGGTCTAAAGCTTGCTAGCTTTCTAGGCATCATTGCTAGAACCCTAGATTTGATACCATTAAATGTAAATGATTGGCGAGTGTTTGACAAAGAAGAAAAGATAAAATTGGTGGAGTTTGTGAAGGTATGAAATTATTATTCTTAAGAAGTATCATTTCTTTTTATACATGATATTATCTTGTAAATGTTTGCTCAATCTTTTCAGAAAAAGTTCTCAATTCCAATACACGGAGAAGAGTTTGTGAAAAAGTCAATAGGAAAAAAATGGAAGGACTATAAATGTGACTTGAAGACTATGTATATGATCAAGTATAAGACCAAAGATGTCTTGATGAAAAATAGACTAATTCACATACCAAGGGATCAATGGATTGGTCTCGTCTCGTATTAACTTTTTGATAAAGCAAAGTTTAGTGATTAGAAGAATTTTTGTGCTTATAGGATTGAGTAAACTATCTATTCTTGCAGATTTGATCCTAACAGTGTTGTTTTCACTAAAATAGAAGGATTTTAAGAAGTGTTTCTTTTGTTTTATATTCTCATTCTAGAAACGCAGTCAAGCAAATAGAATCAGTAGAGCTAAGCAAAAGATGCCTCATATTGGATGATCCAAAAGCAGAGAAACCTTGATGAATAAACAGGTATTTATGCATACATTATATACTATATAATTTTACAACTCGTTGTTGCCATGCCTAAGTGTGAGTCCTCATTATTCGAGGGCCTTGTTTATTTTCTTCAGTTGAATTATTTTTTTTATAGACTTAGAGTTAGCTGGGGGCTTGTCCCAACAACTCCTCAGTAGATGGCTTTCAGACCAGACTTGCTTTTCAGAGATGTATTTCAGAAAATGTCAGTTTCATCATTACTTTCAGTCTACGTTTTCTTAAACTAGTTAATGTTGTTAATTAATAGTTCCGTTGTGCATGTTTACTCAGAATGCTAGTGTATGATAGACCAGGGGTTGATTTGGGATCACTTGTGGCTTCAAGTACCGTGTTGCGTCCAGGGTGTAGGCTCAGGGCGTGACGAACTTGGTATTAAAGTGCTAGGTTTAGAGTATCCTCAGAAAGTCTGAAAGCCACATCGAGTAGAGTACGCCACACTTATGACGAGGACGCTACGAGATGTTATTAGGAAAATTTCCCTTTTGTTCATGCTCTTTATCGTGCGTTAAAGTCCAATTCCAAAGGAGTCTTTCTAAATTGTGTCCTATTTCCTTATCAGTGAACAATGCCTCCTCGACGTGGAAATGGACGAAGGGCCAGAAACCCCAACAGACCTGCCCCACCAGCTCTGGCAGCTCCTCAGGACGATTTCATATCTACTGCTGAATTTGAGGCGGTCATTCAATTGCTTGCCCAGACCGTCACCAGCCAAGTGAACAAACAAGTGGTTCCAGTAGCCATAAATGGGTCTACAACTGCTGCTCGGGTGCGTGATTTCACCTGGATGAACCCTCCAGTCTTTCATGGAACAAAGGTGGGAGAGGACCCACAAGGCTTTATAGACGAGATCAGAAATATCACCAGAATCATGGGTGTTAGCTCCTCCGAGAGTGGTAACCTGGCTTCCTACCAGCTAAAAGGGGTAGCCCAGGTTTGGTACGAACAGTGGAAGGAGGGGCGGTCAGTAGAAGCAGGACCGGTTGAGTGGGAGGAGTTTCATACAACTTTTCTAGATAGGTTCTTTCCTCGGGAGCTGTGGGAGGCTAAGATGGCAGAGTTTATGAACCTATGGCAGGACAACCGGACAGTGGAGGAGTATGCTCTGGAGTTCACCAGATTATCAAAGTATGCTCTAGAGATGGTGGCCGACCAAGGGATCGCATGTTGAAGTTTGTCAACGGAGTATCTAATCTAGTCCTCAAGGAGTGCAGGACCGCGATGCTGATCAAGGACGTGGATTTGTCCAGCCTAATTGTTTAAGCTCAACAGATTGAGGCCGAGAAGCTGAAAGATATGGAGCGAAAGAACAAGCGAGCAAGAACAGGCCGTTCAGATTTTGGCCATTAGAGATCTGGCGGCAATAGCCGCCCACAACAGCAGTAGCAACACAGGGCCCCAACACCTAGCTCAGCCAGCACCCCAACCTTTCGGTCCCGCCAGGATCGGACGGGTGGGTCGTTGACCACTCAGTCTCAGGCCCACAGTTTAGGGAATAGGTATCCAATGTGGCCCAAGTGCGGCAAAAATCATCTTGAAAATTACCTACAGGGTAGGGAAGGTTGTTTCGATTGTGGACAAATCGGGCTTCGAATCAAAGAATGTCCATCAGTCGGGCGAGAGAGATCACAATCCACTCCTCAGCAGCTCCAGCAGGCCGACCAGCTTAGCAGGCCGACCCATCAGGTACAAATGGCGGTCATTGCCAGAATCATTTTTATGCTCTCTCTTCTCGTCAGGATCAGGAAAGCTCACCTAACGTAGTTACTGGTATGTTATGTCTCTTCCACCTAGACGTGTATGCCCTCCTAGATCCAGGAGCTACCCTTTCGTTTGTAACCCCATATATAGCAGTTCAGTTCAGCATTATGCAGAGGTCCTATCAGAATCCTTCTCAGTCTCCACCCCAGTTGGCGAGTCAGTTAGAGCCACTCGGGTGTATAGAAACTGCCCAGTCTTAGTCTTGAATAAAGTCATTCTAGCCGATCTGGTAGAGCTAGACATGGTCGAGTTCGACCTTATTCTCGGCATGGATTGGTTACACTCCTGCTATGCCTCAGTTGACTGAAGAACTAGAGTTGTCAAGTTTCAGTTTCCAGATGAGCCCGTGTTAGAATGGTCTGGCAGAAGTTCAGCGCCTAAGGGTAGGTTTATTTCCTACCTTAAGGCTCAGAAACTCTTTTCCATAGGATGCCTTTACCACCTGGTTCGAGTCAAGGATTCCAACTCTGAGACCCCAACCATTTAGTTAGTTCCAATTGTCAGCGAGTTCCCAGATGTATTTCCTGAGGATCTTCCTGGAGTTCCCTCTGAATGGGAAATAGACTTCAAAATAGATCTCCTCCCAAATACTCAGCCCATCTCCGTCCCTCCTTACAGAATGGCTCCAGCTGAACTTAAGAAGTTAAAGGAGCAGCTAAAAGATCTTCTTGACAAGGGTGTTATCAGACTCAGCATCTCTCCCCGGGGTGCTCTAGTGCTATTCGTGCACAGAAAAGACGGTACACTCAGAATGTGCATAGATTACCGTCAACTGAACAAGGTCACAGTTAAGAACAGGTACCCTTTTCCTAGAATGATGATATATTCGACCAACTTCAAGGAGCCATTTGCTTTTCCAAGATCGAACTCAGGTCGAGGTACTATCAGTTAAGGGTTAGAGAAAGTGACATACCGAAAACAACATTTAGAACTCGGTATGGTCACTATGAGTTTGTGGTGATGTCCTTTGGGTTAGCAAATGCCCCATCAGCCTTCATGGGTCTAATGAACAGGGTCTTCAAGCCGTACCTAGATATGTTCGTTATCGTATTTATTGATGACATTCTGGTGTACTCCGAAATTGAGGAAGAGCACGCCAATCACCTAAGATTAACATTACAGACCCTCGGAGATCGCCAGCTATTCGCTAAATTTAGCAAGTGTGAATTTTGGTTAAAGTCATTCTTGGGTCATGTGATCTCAGGTGAGGGGATACAGGTAGATCCTCACAAGATTGCAGCAGTGAAAGATTGGCCCAGACCTACCTCCCCTACCGAAATCAGGAGTTTCCTAGGCTTAGCAGGCTATTACCGACGATTTGCTGAAGGTTTCTCCTCCATAGAATCCCCTCTGACCAAATTAACCCAGAAGAAGGTGAAATTTCAATGGTCAAATGAGTGTGAGAAGAGTTTTCAGGAGTTGAAGACTCGACTCACTACTACTCCAGTTTTGACCCTGCCAGAAGGAACAGTCGGGTTTGTTTTATATTGTGATGCCTCCAGAGTTGGACTTGGCTGTGTTCTGATGCAACATGGCAAGGTGATAGCCTATGCCTCCAAGCAGCTCAAATTTCATGAGAAGAATTATCCAACTCATGACTTGGAGTTGGCAGCAGTGGTATTCGCGTTAAAATTATGGAGACATTACTTGTACGGGGCTCACGTGGATGTGTTCACAGATCACAAGAGCCTTCAGTATGTGTTCAGCCAAAAGGACCTAAACCTGTACTAGAGAAGCTGGTTGGAACTGTTAAAAGATTATGACATGAGTGTGCTGTATCACCCAGGCAAAGTCAATGTAGTGGATGATGCTCTAAGTAGAGTGTCTATGGACAGTGTGGCTCATGTGGAAGAAGGTAAAAAGGAATTAGCAAAGGAGGTTCACAGACTAGCCCGGTTGGGGGTGCAGCTGGTAGACTCAACCAAAGGTGGGGTAGTAGTACAAAGCGGGTCAGATTCATCCTTGGTAGTTGAGGTTAAGTCCAGACAAGATGAAGATCCAATTTTACTTAAACTCAAGGAAGAAGTTCTTAGAAAGGAGGTTGAGTATTTCTCCCAAGGGGGAGATGGAGTGCTCGGTTACCAGGGAAGATTGTGTGTGCTAGATGTTGGCGAATTGAGACAACAGATTTTGGCTGAAGCACACAGCTCGAGGTACTCCATTTATCCTAGTGCTACCAAAATGTACCGCGATTTGAGGGACATTTACTGGTGGAACTACATAAAAAGAGATATTGCCAAATTTGTAGCTAAGTGCCCGAACTGCCAGTAAGTCAAAGTGGAGCATCAAAGGCCAGGGGGCATGACTCAAGATATCAGTATACCCACGTGGAAGTGGGAATAGGTAAATATGGACTTTATTACAGGTCTACCTCGAACTTGCCGGCAGCATGACTCAATCTGGGTAGTAGTAGATCAGATGACCAAGTCGGCTCATTTCCTCCCAGTCAAAACCACAGACTCGGTGGAGGACTATGCCAAACTTTATATCTGAGAGTTAGTCAGACTTCATGGGGTACCCTTGTCCATCATTTCAGACAGGAGAGCACAGTTCACCTCACACTTCTGGAAGTCCATTCAGAAGGGACTAGGCACCCAGGTTAAACTCAACACCGCTTTTCATCCGCAGACCGATGGACAAGCTGAGCATACCATACAAACCCTGGAGGATATGCTAAGAGCGTGCGCACTCGATTTTAAGGGTAATTGGGATGACCATTTTCCTCTTATCGAGTTTGCGTACAACAACAACAACCATTCTAGCATTCAGATGACCCCATTCGAAGCACTGTATGGTAGGATGTGTAGATTGCCTATAGGGTGGTTTGAAGTTGGTGAAGCTACCTTGATAGGGCCAGACTCTATGCATGAGGCAATGTAGAAATTTCAGCTCATCTAAGAAAGGCTGAAAACAACTCAGAGTCGTCAAAAATCCTATGCCGATGTGCGGAGAAGAGAATTGGAGTTTGGAGTTTGTGACTGGATATACCTAAAAAATCTCACCCATTAAAGGGGTGATGAGATTTGGTAAAAAAGAAAAGATCAGTCCACGATATGTGGGACCCTATAAGATACTGAGACGGATTGGTAAGGTGTCCTATGAGCTAGAGTTTTCTTCAGAACTAGTAGCAGTACACCCAGTTTTTCATGTGTCACTTCTGAAGAAGTGCATCGGTTATCCAACTTTAGTAGTGCCATTGGAAAGTGTGGAGATAAAGGATAGTCTCACATACGAGGAGGTACCAGTCCAGATCCTTGATCGTCAGGTTCGTAAGCTGAGGAATAAGGAGATAGCTTCAGTCAAGGTGCTATGGAGAAATCAGCAAGTTGAGGGAGCCACATGGGAAGAGGAAGTAGACATGATTGCCAGATACCCTCACTTGTTCCCTTCCAGTTCAGACTCAGTACTCTACTCAGTTTCGTACTCATCAGCCTTATTTAGATTTTCTGCGTACATTGTAGTTGCATTAGCTTAGGTAGTACAGTTAAGTCAGTTCGGAGTCAGTTACTCCTTCAGAAATCAGTTGTAGCCTCAATTTTAGAAATCTCAGCTCTTTTCGTAGTTTTGGCCTTCATTCGAGGACGAATGATTCCAAGGAGGAGATATTGTAACACTCCAAAACTTTCCTAGATCAAATTCAAACGTTGCATGAAACACCATAGGAAAAGCAGAAATTTTTCTATATCAGACGACCCCCACAACGACCATTGGTGGAACCAACGGACCGTTGTAAGTGGTCGTGGTTAGTAGCAGTATTCCTTTGAGGGGAAACAACGAGATATAGGACGGCCCGTTTTTCCTAACAACGAGCCATCCTTTCGTCCGTTGAATCCCAAGTTCAGAGGATTACTGGACCTTTCCCTGAGGCAATGAGAGGGAGCAACAGCCTGTGGTTATTACCAAGGAGCCGTTGTTACCACCCGTCAATCAGTTCTAGAACCTAGTAGTGCAAACCACGAGGGGATACAACGGTCCGTTGTTCCTACCAATGAGTCGTTCTTATCACCCGTTCTCCCCGTGCCAATTTTCTTACCAGTTCCTACGGGGGGTATCAATGGCCCGTTGTTGCTTCCAACGGACCATTGTACCTAACCGTGGGACACCTCTAGTAAACCTTATTTATGAACCCAAAAACCATGGCCAGATTCAATGGCCCGTTGTTCCTACCAACGACCCGTTTTGAGGTCCGTTGTTTAGTGTCAGGCAATTTTCAGTTCTTTCTGCCAGGTGTATTTTAGTACTTTCTCAGCTTTTTAATTTCCAAGTCTTGTCGTTTTGGGGTCTTGGGAGGGAGTAAAAAGGGATAGAACGACAATTCCCCTTCCTTCTTCACTCATCCTCTCATAAAGCCAAAGTGTAGAAACAGTCAGGAGTTCAGAGCAGAAGCTACGGCAAACGTTCATCTTCTCAGTCTTTCTTCAATATTTTTACCAGATTCTCTTCTACAGGTATGTGGGAATTCAACAAGGAGATTGTCCTCCTTTTGCATCCCCTAGAAACCCTCTCTCAGTTAACTTTCAGACCTAGCCCTGAACTTACGAAATTTAAGATATTGTTGCTGTTCTTGGATTAATTCATGTAAAATCTGGTCTTAATTTAATTGTAGTTATTTTCCACCAGCTTTTAATAAAAATGATGCTTGTTCCACCAACTTTAGAAATTCATCCCTAACTGTTGAAATGTCAGAAATTAGAATCCTGCTTGGGCTTTGAATTCTTGAGATTTTTTTCCATCTTTCAGAGTTAGGGGCTTTTATAATGCTTGAATGTGTTAACAACTCAGTTACTTGTATGATATTCAGATTCAGTTAGAAATTCTTTATACTTTGTATTTTCTTGGAATTGTCAGTTCAGTTGCAGTCACAGTATTAGAATATTTCAGTGTTAGTCAGAAATGTCAGCTGATCAGTTTGACTATGGCGAGGTGTCAGTGGTGCCTCTCAGTTATCAGACTCAGACTCAGATTACAGTTATTAGGTCCATTAGGAGGTCATGACATTTCAGTTATAGCTCTGACTAGCACCCGGACCCTAGTTGAGTTATCAATTGTTCTTAAGACGGTTATGGCGCTTCCAAATAAGCATCTCTGACCAGTCTTAGAACTCAGTTTCCAAATCTGGTCCTATAAGACGCTCAGGGAACTCTCTGACAGTATCCTTGGGTCAGTATAGTTTTGGACCCTAGTTTCGAGCTATCAGCCTAGTAGTTCAGTTTAGATTTTCTAGTGGGAGTAGGACTTAACAGCGAGTGGGCCGGGGTTCCTATGCACTCAGGTTCCTAGAACTACATTACCAGCATAGGTTGCAGTTGCATATTATTGGCCTAATTAGCCCCAGATTTTTGTGATCACCCAGTCATGCCTTTATACCCTGACAAGGTATATTGGGTCCTACCGGTGGGGTGTATACATCGGACTCCACATCTAGCTTACGTTGTTATATGTCAGTTACAGACTCTCCCACTAGTCAGTATAGTTTACTCTCAGATTCTTTAGTCCAGATTAGTTCAGTGTAGTATTACAGACTCAGTATTTCAGACTTAGGACATGTTTATGACCATCAGCCAGGGTCACTTTTGACCAATCAGTTTATTATCAGTTGTATCAGTTTTCAACATTTCAGTTGGTCATTTCATGTCATATCAGTTCAGTTACCAGTTCTGTCATGTTATTCATATTTCTCTCACTTACTCAGTACATTCAAAGTACTGACGCATACTTTTATGTTGTATCGTTTCATGATATAGCTGCAGGTTCTCAGACCCAGCTCAGATAGTCACCGCAGTTTCAGGGCCTCTACCTCAGCAGCCGAAGTGTGAGTCCTCATCATTCGGGGGGCATTGTTTATTTTCTTCAGTTGAGTTATGATTTTCTATAGACTTAGAGTTAGCTGGGGTCTTTTCCCAACAACTCCTCAGTAGATGGCTTTCAGACCAGACTTGTTTTTCAGAGATGCATTTCAGAAAATGTCACTTTCTTCATTACTTTCAGTCTTTACATTTTCTTAAACTAGTTAATGCTGTTAATTAAAAGTTCCGTTGTGCATGTTTACTCAGAATTCTAGTGTATGATAGACCAGGGGTTGACTTGGGGTCACTTGTGGCTTCAAATATCGTGTTGCATCCAAAGTGTAGGCTCGGGGCGTGACATATATGATAAAAGAGAATTTGGGTAATGGCGAGACACCTATTGAACAACTTCATAGTAGTGTTGCTTAGGAAGGAGATGTGTATTCTCAAGTGTTGGAAAATGATAAAAGTGGTTATGTCCGTGATTTAGGACTTGGTCCAACCCCTTCTCTATTATAGGGTAGTAAATCTTCTCCACGAAAATTTTCTTTTGATGGTTTGTAAAATGAGGTTTCTCATAAGTTAGAACAACAGATACATGAGTTAAAGGAATTGAACAAAAAACAAGATGAAAAATTGACTTTGATGAAAAAAATCAAGAAATGCTAGTTTCAGAATTATCATGGATGAGACAAGTCATGTGGAAATATGCTCCTACTGAAAATTCTGAACAGGTGATCTGATTTCATAGTTTTAGACTTTTCATTTTAAAATTTAGCTTTACAAGAAAATTCTGCTAACTAGTGTGCTGATTTTTGTTTGCTTCCCAATGCCAATAGTGGTAATGAACAAGCCATATAAGCGCCGTAGAACTGGAGGTGATATAAACACTCTTGACATGAAATTTTTCAGTAGCCACCATCTTTTGACAATATCCTCATGTGCTGATTTTCAAGGAATAATTGTAGGCAACACCAAAAGTTTTCACAACATTGTTTGCTATTAGCTAGTAGAACTGCACTGATTTTTAGCTTATAACATATTTTAGATTATTTGTTGCAATTTTGATCTTTGAGTTCATGATACCATAACAAAAGAATAGAAATGTTTGATAACTTTTTGAAATGAACAGTTATTGCTTTGTTTGTGAGAGGGTGAATCTTAGAATTTTGCTTTTGTTTAGTTGGTTTGGCTTGTTTATTTTGTTAAACTTGAATAATATTTTTATAATGCTGAAAATATTATTCAAGAGAAATGACCAAGTGAATAATTGTATTGCAGACCATATGTCAGTTAATGTTCTTCCTAATGGGAATGTCAAGATAGAACAGATAGTCAGTGTTGGTGAAATAACAAGCACTGCGACGCCAATAATAATTACCACTAAAACAAGTCTTTTTTGGTGGAAAATATTGCATTTTTACCGATAATAACAAAAGCCGCAATTATATTGGATAAAATATTTCTAAGGTGGGTTTAGTGGTTATGGTAATTGCCGCTAAATAAATGTCACTAAAAATAATATTTTTTAGCGGCAAAATATAGGTCTTTACCAGCATTCATAATAAATGTCACTAGAGGCTTTAGCGACTTTGGATTGCATGGCATTTAATCTATTGCCGGCAAATATTGTAGTGGCAATAAATATTGCAAAAATATCTTTTGGTGTAGTGTTGTTTATTTTAAAGTTAATAAATAAATATTAAAAGCTCTCTGTAACTCTGTTAAAAAATTGAAAGTGAAAAGGCTCCACAAAGAAAAAATTTCATATTTTTTTTTTATGATTTTGCTTTTCATTTTTCGTGTCTTATTTTTATAATTGTTATAACCAGAGGTCGGTGAAAGCTTGAAGGTAAAAGTAATTTCATTTAGGTTGAAATTCCTCCTCTCCTTTTTTTTTCTCTGTCCATTCACATCATATTAAATTGAAAATGAACTTATAAAGCTAAATATTATGCTTTTGGTACATTCATTTAAAAAAAATTAATTAGTAATATTGAATAATTTGATTATTAAATTTTTGATGCACCTATTCGTTATTTTTTTTACTCATGCAACACTTGAACACCCTTCCTGATTTTTCTGGCTACGCCACTGCTGATGTGGCATGCCTCTAAGGCCTCCGTCCTTATTTTTCTTTCTTCTTTAATTTTTTTAATTTTAAAATTATTTTTTTACTTCATTTATTTAACTAATGTCATTAATGTTATGTCATTAAACAAGCTCCACTAAATAAAATAAATAAATAACAATAAAAATAAATTAATTAAAATATAATAAAAGTGAAAAATTTCTAACTTCAAAGTTGCATTACCATTTTAACCCTCACTAAATAAAATAAAAATAAATAGAATATGTAAAAATCATCATCATATCATATATTATTACATAAGTGGGAAGCCAAAAAGTGAAAAATTAGATTACCATTTTGCCCCCTTTCTAAATTAAAATTTAACTAAATACTTAATTAAATATTAATATTTTGTCATATCATATCATAATTATATATTTATTACTATATAAATGAGAATCCAAAAAGTGAAAAGTTAAAATAAATAAATAAAAAATAATAACAATAAGAAATAAATGTAAATAATAAATAATAGTAACTAACTAACTAACTAAATAATAATAATAATAATAATAATAATAATAATAATAATAATAATAATACCAATAACAACAACAACAACAACAACAACAACAACAATAATAATAACAATAACAACAACAACACCAATAACAACAATAACAACTATAATAAGAATAATAATAATAATAAAAACAACAATAATAACAATAATAATAATAATAACAACAACAACAACAACAACAACAACAACAACAACAATAACAATAACAACAACAACAACAGCAACAACAACAACAACAATAACAATAACAACAATAAGAAGAAGAATAAGAATAATAACAATAACAATAGCAATAACAATAGTAATAGCAATAGCAATAACAATAACAACAATAATAAGAATAATAGCAATAGCAATAGCAATAGCAATAGCAACAATAATAAGAATAATAACAATAACAATAGCAATAGCAATAGCAATAACAATAACAATAACAATAACCATAACAATAGCAATAGCAATAGCAATAGCAATAACAATAGCAATAACAATAACAACAATAATAACAATAATAGCAATAGCAATAGCAATAACAATAGCAATAACAATAACAACAATAATAAGAATAATAGCAATAGCAATAGCAATAGCAACAATAATAAGAATAATAACAATAACAATAGCAATAACAATAACATAAACAACAATAAGAAGAATAATAGCAATAGCAATATCAATATCAATAACAACAATAATAAGAATAATAACAATAACAATAGCAATAGCAATAGCAATAGCAATGGCAATAACAATAACAACAATAATAAGAATAATAGCAAAAGTAATAGCAACAATAATAAGAATAATAACAATAACAATAGCAATAGCAATAACAATAACAATAGCAATAGCAATAGCAATAACAATAGCAATAGCAATAACAATAACAATAACAATAACAATAACAATAACAATAATAACAATAGCAATAGCAATAGCAATAGCAATAGAAATAGCAATAGCAATAGCAATAGCAATAGCAATAGCAATAGCAATAGCAATAGCAATAGCAATAACAATAGCAATAACAATAACAATAACAATAACAATAACAATAACAATAACAATAACAATAACAATAAAAATAACAATAAAAATAACAACAACAATAAGAATAAAACAATAACAACAATAGCAATAGCAATAGCAATAGCAACAGCAACAACAATAACAATAGCAATAACAACAATAACAACAATAATAACAATAACAATAATAATAACAATAACAATAGCAATAGCAATAGTAATAGCAATAGCAATAACAATAGCAATAACAATAACAACATAATAAGAATAATAGCAATAGCAACAATAATAATAACAATAACAATAACAATAGCAATAGCAATAACAATAACCATAACCATAACAATAGCAATAGCAATAGCAATAGCAATAGCAATAACAATAACAATAGCAATAACAATAACAACAATAATAACAATAATAGCAATAGCAATAGCAATAACAATAGCAATAACAATAACAACAATAATAAGAATAATAGCAATAGCAATAGCAATATCAATAGCAACAATAATAAGAATAATAACAATAACAATAGCAATAGCAATAGCAATAGCAATAACAATAACAACAATAATAAGAATAATAGCAATAGCAATAGCAACAATAATAAGAATAATAACAATAACAATAGCAATAGTAATAGCAATAGCAATAGCAATAACGATAGCAATAATAATAACAATAAAAATAACAATAATAATAACAATACTAAGAATAATAACAAAAACAATAACATTAATAATAAAAATAACAATAACAACAATAACAACAATAATAACAATAACAATAATAAAAATAATAACAATAACAATAACAATAACAATAATAATAATAATAACAACAGCAACAATAATAACAATAAATAAGAATAATAACAAAAACAATAACATTAACAATAACAATAACAATAGCAATAGCAATAGCAATAACAATAACAATAACAATAACAATAACAATAATAATAACAACAACAACAATAATACAATAAATAAGAATAATAACAAAAACAATAACATTAACAATAACAATAACAATAGCAATAGCAATAGCAATAACAATAACAATAACAATAGAAATAATAAAACAAATAGCAATACCAATACCAATAACAATAACAACAACAATAACAACAACAACAATAATAATAAGTGGGAAGGCAAAAACTGAAAAGTTAAAACGACAATGACGACGACGACGACAACGACAACGACAACGACGACAACGACGATAAAGACGAAAACGACGACGACAACAACAACTACAACAACAACAACAACAACAACAATAATAATAAGTGGGAAGGCAAAAAGTGAAAAGTTAAAATATTTAAAATAACCTCCAAATATTGAGAGACTAATATACCCTTCAAATAATAGATAGGTTTACTCCTTCATCATCATCAAAATAATTCATTGTGAAATATTTAATGGTCTAATAATATTTATTTTTATGTAATTTTAGCTTTTAGTATATATAATTTTATAGAAATAGTTTTAGATTGAAGGGTAAAATAGTCATTCAATATTTTATGAACACTTTCTTATATATCATATATCTTTAATTTAATTTACTTTTATGGTAAACTAACTTTTCACTTTTTGGCTTTCCACTTATATAGTAATATGATTATACTAAAAGTGGGAAGCCCCTAAGTCTAAAGTTAAAAGACCAAAATGTCCATAAAAAATTGAACGACCATATTTACCCTTTATTTCAAACCTATTTATCTACTAAAATGTAATTTATATTTCAAAAAATAATAAAGTGATAGTACATAATAAATATAAAAGATGAATAATATGAAGATGATTCATGTTTCATTTATTATAATCAATTAAATTTAGAATTACTTTAATCTTCCCTATCCATTACAAATGTTCGTTAATATCAATCTTTAATATATCTATTCAATATTTAGTTCCTTTATCTTTCAACTTCCTGATGGAAAGTATACTAATTCATTCATTACTTAAAGAAAAAGCCCAATGACATATTTTTGTATTCAAAGTGTGTTCCTGTTGGTGATGATTAGTCTTCTCTTTCATTATTTTAATTGGTGACATTTTATTTAGATGATGCAATGGAGGTCTGTTGATGTTGTGATGTAATCAAGTCATTAATCCTGAGCCTATAAAACCTTCTAAGCTGTGTTTTAATTACTTTTTTTATTTAATTATTTTTCAATTATCTTCATTTATTTGCTAAACAATATTTATTTTGTCCTATTACACCATATTTGTTTTATCGCGACTAAAACGATCACTTTTATCAAAATATTTGTTCCATGATTAATATATTTTTATTAACTTATTATGTTCTCCAATTTATATTTTAATATATTCACGTCTAAGGCATAAAGACAGAAATGCATGTAAAGAAAGAGCCAGCATATGGAAGAAAGTCAATTGAATGAATGGCGGCAATGCTAAAAATTGAAACTTTGAGATTTACAAACTGTACATTTTTATATATATATATATATATATATATATATATATATATATATATATATATATATATATATATTATAACTTTGAGTATAAATTAAATATTGATCCCAAAAGCATATATTTGTGCACTTCGACTCCTTAGCCTGTCACCTCATAGAATTTCATGGGAGAAATTGGAGATACTCTGCTCCAGTGAGCTTAGCTTCAGTAATTATCAATGTATATTTGGGCTCTGCTCCAGTGAGCTTAGCTCTAGTAATTATCAATGCATATTTAAATGTCTGATATGTGGACTTTTAAATACGAAAGGCTGGGATTACTTTTTCAACTTGTTCTCTATTTTTTATTATATATTTTATTAATGGTAAGGTTTGCAGCAGTTACTTTATTAATTAGAAAAGCACCTGCACCGCCTTTTTACCCACCAAAATCTATTTTACTCTTCTCCTGCCAAAAGTAACGAAAAGCAGACAATGAAAGGTATGTATTTTGACAAGACAAAAGGTTGACATATTTATTTTCTCCCTCTATACTTTAAATATTATTTAGTTGCTAGGAGTACTATTTAATAGAACAAAATTTGGTTAAGTTTCTTACAAGTAGAAAATTAGAAATTAAGGTTATAAATTGATAAAATAATAAACACAATATTAACTCAAAGTAATAGACTAAGACCTCGTTTGGTATAAGGGATAAAGGATAAATAGTTCAAAATTAATTTTTGAATAAATTTATCTCACATTTGATTGGATAAAATTTCAGGATAACTTATTTCGACATTAGTTATTTCAAAATTATAATGTTATTTTTATCCCACATTGAGGGTGAGATAGAGATCCGGAATAACTAATTCTGATATAATTTGGTGGGATGATTCTCAATTTATATTATGAAATTCTTAAATAATATATCAAACCAGCATCCACATAGACAAAAACAAAGTTCAAATTCTTAAATTAGTGTATCAAACCACCAATCATAAAAGCAAAACAAACTTCAATGAGTAAGAAAAATTGAAATACATCAAAGTCCATCATTGTCTTGACAATCAAGATTCTTGATTCCATGAATTATTCATCTGCCAAAGAAAAAAATTAATACAATAATAAGAAAAATTCATGATAAAACTTAGAAAAGAGACTTTAAGACTTTACTCAAACTAACCTGATCATGAGAAAGAGAATAGAAATTTTATAAATGTTGAAAAGAATGAAAACTTGAAGGTTCCTGTACAGACAAAAAATAAGATCAATGAAAAAAATGCTTGAATATTTTTACAGTTAAATTAAAAAATATTTAATTACTATCAGCATTTGAGTAAAACTAGGATATACCATTGAAAGAGAAGATAATTTCGATTGCTTGGATAAAGTTGCATCAGCTATACTTTGAGCAACTTTTATATCAGAATTGTAAATAGTGTTTTCATTAAATGTTGAATCCTATCAAAATAAACAAATGAGTAAAAAATAAATAATTATATAATGTTTTATGTATTACATACGATTGAATTTAAAATGTCAAATACCTGATTGAAATGACTAGCATTATCAAGTCCAGTAATATCATAAATTTGTGTAGATCCATCTTGGTGAGTAGAGCTTGACTTCTTTCCTCGAGCTTTCTTCTTCTTTGAATTCAACTCAAGACAATCTTTGATTCTCCCTTTTGTATGATTCAATCCATCCTTTTTTTTTTCAATTTTTGGCTCGTGTCAAAATTTTCTTGTCATTATGTTCTTTTTGTGTGCTCCTTACCTGGCTACCATCAAATGGACTTGCTACTTTCATAATTTGATCAATTTTTGAACTTAGCTCATTAGCATATATTACAGCTAGGTTAAAACCTTCATCTGTTTCAGAAGCTTTTGTTGCTATTCTAACAAATATAGGACAAAGGGATTTATCGATTCATTCGGATCTTCTTTCATATCTTGCCTGTCATTTTTTTTTAATATTATCAACCTTTGCATTTTTTATCCACCTCTTCAAAATGTATATAGATGGAATTTTTGTAACTCCTCTCAGCACGTCAAGAGTTCTTATTGTAACAACAAAGTATATCCATGGACTCAAACTTCATGCAAGAACAAGATATTGTATCACCTACCTCTTCCACCTTGACAATATTTTCTCGGGCATGTCCATGCCTGTTAACTATGTACATGATAAATGAATTATTTTTTCACAACCGTGCATCCTAATTGACAAAGATATCATATATTCATCTTGAAATTTTATAAAAATATTTAGTGTATATACTTCTCTAGCATGAGCCAAAATAGGTACCTCCACTTTTAGCACCGGCAACCGTTGTGATGCTTCACAATTATCTTGTAGCCCATTATACCTTTTATTCTCAATGGAGCGATCATAATGCTTAAAAAGCTGCACCAAGTTATAGTCTGACTTCAAGTAATCTTTTAAATCACTATTTAGACTCTCACTCAAATGTGCTATTCATACCATCTGAAAAAAAATATTTTCTATATGCTGCAAATAACTTTTTTCTCAATGCATATATTCCTTGCAACCATCTATTTTCACGTAGATTATATCTATCAAGCATATTATCCCATGTATCTAAAAAGTCTTCTTCATCCTCATATTCATAAATGCATTTTCTAAAATCACCACAAAAAAAGACATGCCTTTTGTATACTTGATTAAGATGTTTAGCTGCATTTTGCTCCATGTGCCAAACACATAATCTATGATGAACTTTAGGCATGACAATGGCAACAACCTTACTCATAGAAGGATTTTGATCTATATAAATTGCACATGATTTTTTTCTAGACATCGGTTTAAAAAATATTTCAAACAACCATTGAAAAGAGTCAGAAGTCTCATCATATATTAATGCGCCTCCAAAAATTACCATGTTTCTATGATTATTGCATCCCACAAAGCTAGCCAGAAGTCTATTTTCCTATTTGTTCGATAAGTGGTATCAAAGGAGAGCACGTCTTCAAAAATCTTGTAATCCATTATCATCTTTGAATTTGTGTCACACCCCACCTTGGGGGGTATGACTGGCACCTGGTGCCCTACTAGGACCTGACCTGCTGAACTTGTTAAGCCTGGACGCATCTGGCGCCTGGCTGGCTCTAACTCACATTTCTGGAAACAAAGGGCTATATAACGGCTGTAAATACAGCCCCCGGCCCATTGGCCTATAGCCTTCTGTACCTGTATTACAGCTGACCAGAAACATGTTAATTCAGGGGAACCTATGCGGGCCGACAAGGCCACCATGCTGTCTAGTTATCTGTAACTCAAACATAACATACTGAAAAGCTACGTGACCGGCAAGGTCACCACTACTGGCAAACTATGGCCCCACACGACCATTACAAAAGAAAGAAAGGAGTAAAGGCAACTATACAACTGCACGGCCTCACACGACTGGCTCATCTGACCACAGGGAATACATACAGACTGCAAGCCTCTAAGAAGAATAATAGAAATGATCGGAACAGGGCCCCGACCTACCCGTACTGTACAACAAAAGGAACTGAACTACACCTCTAGAAATTCAGTCTCCGGATGACAGGAGCTGAATATTCGACCGCTGATGGGGATCACGTGGTATCGCCTGCGCGTCTATGGGTACCTGCAGGCAAGTAATGCAGCGCCCCACTGGGCGTCAGTACCACTGGTACTGAGTATGTAAAGCAAACTGAATACAGCTGAATACAAGTAATATAACTAAAAATTCTGAATAGCAGGAGATAACTGAATCTGTAAGAACTGAAGGGATATCTGAAATCAATAACATAACTGTCGAAACTGGAATAAGAAGAACTAGATTAACTATCTGATGGTGTAGATCGTACCTGTTCTTAATCATGCTGGAGGGAGTAGGTGTCATTTCTGGAGACGTATCATTCTACTACTAATCTACTCATATCTATTGTAATATAGCATAACATACATAACATAACATGGCATACACAACCTTACCCGGCCCCCATAAGCCGGGAGGTACAATCAACACAGAATCTATACCCCTACCCCGGTCAACCCATCTCCTATACTGGCTGTAAGCACCCTGCCGGTCCCCTGGGTATGCACTTGGGCTCGCTGAGCCCCTGACTATAACTGCATCTGAGTCCGGAGGACTCCTGAATCTGCACCCGAGCGTATCCGCTCGACTGGGGTGTGTAAGGCCGATCAAGGCACAAATATGGGGAAAAACTGGCATCCCATCTTCGTCCCCTGGCGGGACGGCATGCCACCCCGTAGAGTGACGTATCCTCGTCCTCTGGTGGACGAGTCGATACAGCTATTAACCCTGGGGCGGTCATGGATGCTAGGTAATCCAACCCCAAACAATACAACGGTCTCAACTGGCAATACTGTCTGTGTATCTCACATGCTGAGGCTAATAGGGGTAAAGTATCATATATATTACATGCTGGGCTACTGATAGTAATCTGTATGTATTTAATACGTGCTGAACCAAGTAAAGACGTATAAATATGAATATAGTCTCCTGCCGGGCTGTACTGGGCAAATGCTATATAAGATAATGTTTCTGCTGAAAACTCTGTTGTTTGCTAAGTTTCTGTATACACTATATGCTGGACTAGTGATAGAAATATGTACACACTTGATACATGCTGAGGCTGGAAGTACTATATATATATGTACGAATATAGTCTTTCTGCTGAACTATGCTGTATACTGATTTTCTATCGTAACCTGATTTACTATCCTGACATGCTTTCTGAACTTCATTTTAGCCTGCTATTCTATTTCTGAAGTGCGTTACGGATACTGTACTACTCCGCGGGGTTTCAGCTGAACACAACAATATCTTAACATGGCATATTACATCACACACTGAATATACTGGGCAATCTCTAACGCTTGCGTTAGAATCTATATCATACTGATAGGTTTCATACACATTACAACCCAATGTTTCTCACATCGTACCAACATTCATAATAACGCAACATTTGACTTCTGAACATTCTACTGGTCCGTAATTTGTTACACTACACTGATATTACTTAACTTGCCAAAGGAAACTAACTTTACATACCTTATCTCCGACTATTCGTCCGTCGGACGAGGCTCGGCCAGTACTTCAACTATTTTCTCCCAACTGCATTCATAAATACGTCAATCAATACTAAATACAACTTTATTGTAAAGAGTAACGTTACTTTCGATATAGTTTATAGCCTAAACTTAGGCTTATCGAAAGACGGTCGAAAACTCGCTATTTTTCAGCGGCCCAGAAGAGAGAAGTATTCACTTCTCAGCTAGGAACACATAGACATTAATTTAGAGCAATTCTACTTACTTTAGTTCGGTGGCTCGCCGATTCGTCGGCCGTATTTCACGAAACTAATTCCGTAGAAATGCTCTGTGCTGCTAAATACTCGGGTATCTGGGATTAATTTGAGTTTGGGCAGCGTTTGGCAGCGTAATCGGACAAAAATTATTTAATTCCTTCGTTCCTCTTTCTTTTCTCAGTGTTTGCCTCTATTTTCTGGAAAGTTTTTAAGTGTGGAATGAGTTTAAACCGAAGTGGGGGCTTTATATACTTGGGGCTGAACCTGGGCAACGTGTCACGGAGCCATCGCGGAGGCCTCACCTCCGTGACACGCTGCCATCACGGAGGGGCTCTGCCTCGGCTCCTCCCGCGATGGTTTCGACGGGTTTCTCGTCCGATCTTTTCCCGGACCTTTCCCTAGCACGTATGGCCTTCAAATATACTTAACCAACGTGCGAATAGGTCATCTAAGTGCCGGGAATTCTACGGGGTGTAACATTCTCCCCCCCTTAAGAACATTCATCCTCGAATGTACACTGTTATCTAAAGGACTGCTTACTTTACTTTCTAGAAAAATTTCGGCAGAGTTTCCTCTGTAATATGGACTATCGCAAAAACCTGAAATGCAGAAAAGTCCAACACAGGCACTGCATATAATATTCTAAGATCCACTGAACAACTAAATATCACTTCTTTCTTTATCATTTACAACATACAACCATAAGGTACTGTATAAATAATGATACGGACATACCTGTCGTCTGACTAGGCCTGAAATAGGTGAGGGTATCTGCTTTTCATATCTTCTTCAGCCTCCCACGTCATTTCCTCCCGATTTCTGTTACGCCACAATACTTTGACAGATGCAACATCTTTAGTTCTTAGCCTGCGAACCTGTCTGTCTAAAATAGCTATGGGAACCTCTTCATATGCTAACTCTTCTGTGACCTGGACATTCTGAACTGGAACTACTCTAGAAGGGTCCCCTACGAACTTCCTTAACATAGAAACATGGAATACTGGGTGAACCGACGCTAACTCTGGAGGCAAGTTCAACTCGTATGCCACACGGCCTATTCTTCACCGAATCTGATACGGCCCAATGAATCTTGGGCTAAGCTTGCCCTTCTTGCCAAACCTCATTACCCCTTTCATCAGGGACACTTTTAGATATACCCAATCGTTTACCGAAAATTCTAGATTTCTGCGCCGCCTATCTGCGTATGACTTCTGGCGGCTCTGAGCAGTCAGTAAACGTTCTCGGATAAGCTTTATCTTTTCCCCGGACTGCCGAACAATGTCTGGGCCAACTAATGCTGATTCTTCTATCTCAAACCAGTCCGCCGGCGATCTACATTTTCATCCGTACAATGCCTCGAAAGGCGCCATCTGAATAACTGAATGGTAGCTGTTATTATAAGCAAATTCAATTAACGAGAGATGTTCATCCCAGCTACCCCCAAAATCTAACACACACGCTCGCAGCATATCTTCAAGCGTCTGAATCGTACGTTCAGCCTGCCCGTCTGTCTGAGGATGAAATGCTGTGCTCAAATTAATCTGCATCCCCAGACCTTTCTGAAACGACTGCCAGAACCTAGCTGTAAACTGTGCCCCCCTGTCTGAAATGATAGATACCGGCACCCCATGTAATCTAACTATTTCTCTGATATATAATTCGGCATAATGCTCAGCTGAGAAGGTAGCCCTTACTGGTAGGAAATGAGCTGATTTTGTCAGCCTGTCAACTATTACCCAAATGGAATCATTTCTGCATCTAGTACGGGGTAATCCCATTACAAAATCCATGTTTATCACTTCCCATTTCCACATAGGTATCATTATCTCTTGAGTCAAACCACCCGGTTTCTGGTGCTCTGCTTTCACCTGCTGACAATTAGCACATCTAGATACAAATTCAGCCATCTCAGTTTTCATACTTGGCCACCAATAGATGTCTCTGATGTCGTGGTACATTTTCGTCGCCCCTGGGTGAAGGGAATAGCGAGCGTAGTGTACCTCATGCATGATCTGCCCACGAAGTCCTGCGACATTCGGGACACAAAGGCGGCCCTTACAATGTAGCACATCATCCTCGGTTATCTGAAAATCTGGCTCCTTACCTTTCTAAACTCTATCTCTGAGCTGGACTAAATTGGGATCCTCATACTGCCATTCTTTTACCTCTGTAACTAACGATGACACTGCAGAATTCTGAATTACTGCTTCATTATTTTCTGTTTCTATTACTCGAACGGCTAGATCAGCTAACTGATGAATTTCCTTGATTAACTTCCATTTCTCAGGCCGTAAATACGCCAAACTCCCCATCGACTTACGGCTCAGGGCATCTGCTACAACATTAGCTTTTCCGGGGTGGTATAGAATATTCACATCATAGTCTTTCAACAACTCTAACCAGCGGCGTTGCCGCAGATTCAACTCCCTCTGGGTGAAAATGTACTGTAAGCTCTTATGATCTGTATAAATGTCAACATGGACGCCGTACAGATAATGCCTCCACATCTTCAAGGCATGAATTACTGCGGCCAATTCCAGGTCATGGGTAGGGTAATTCTTTTCGTGTTTTCTCAGCTGTCTGGAGGCATATGCAATTACTCTACCATGCTGCATCAACACACAACCCAATCCGACACCTGACGCGTCACAATAAACTGAATAACCTTCTGTGCCTTCCGGCAATGCTAATACTGGGGCGGAGGTTAACCTGTCTTTCAATTCCTGGAAACTCTGCTCGCATGCCTCAGTCCACTGAAACTTTGCTGCTTTCTGTGTCAATTTAGTTAAAGGTGCTGCAATGGTTGAGAATCCCTCAACGAATCTCCGATAATACCCTGCTAACCCTAGAAAGCTACGAACTTCAGTCGGGGTGGTTGGCCTAGGCCATGACTTAACTACTTCTATCTTCTGCTTATCTACCTGTATACCGGTGTCTGAGACAATATGCCCTAAAAAGGCCACTTAGTTAAGCCAGAATTCACACTTCGAAAACTTAGCATACAACTGGCGGTCCCTGAGAATCTGGAGCACTGTCCGCAAATGAGTCCGGTGATCTGCTTCAGAGCGAGAATACACCAGAATGTCATCAATGAATACTATCACAAACAAGTCCAGGAAAGGTCTGAAAACACTGTTCATCAGGTCCATAAAAACTGCTGGGGCGTTCGTTAGCCCGAAGGACATAACCAGAAATTCAAAATGCCCATATCGGGTCCTGAATGCTGTTTTAGGAATATCTCTTTCACGTACTCGGACCTGGTGGTATCCGGACCGCAAGTCAATCTTAGAAAAGTATCTAGCTCCCTGCAACTGATCAAATAAGTCATCAATTCTGGGGAGCGGATACTTGTTCTTTACTGTAACTTTGTTTAGCTGCCGATAATCTATGCACATTCGGAGCGAGCCATCTTTATTTCTCACAAACAAGACTGGCGCACCCCATGGGGAAGTACTCGGCCTGATAAAACCTTTATCTAACAAGTCTTTCAACTGCTCCTTTAATTCTTTGAGTTCGGCAGGAGCCATACGATAAGGAGGTATTAATATTGGCTGAGTTCCTGGTAGCAAGTCAATAGCAAAGTCTATTTCCCTTTTTGGGGGAATACCAGGTAACTCATCAGGAAATACATCTGGGAATTCATTTATCACTGGGACAGACTGGAGTGTCGGAGATTCTGCTTGGACATCTTGAACTCTGACAAGATGGTAAATACACCCCTTAGATATCAACTTTCTCGCCTGAAGGTAGGAAATAAACCTACCTTTTGGCGTCACGGTGCTGCCCTTCCACTCCCGTACTGCTTTCCCCGGGAAGTGGAATCGGACCGTTTTGGTCCAACATTCAACATTGGCAAAGCATGGCACTAACCAGTCCATACCCATTATGGCATCAAAGTCTATCATTTCTAACTCGACCAGATCTACTGTGGTCTGACGGTCAACAATCTCTACTGTACGCCCGCGGTAGATTCGGCTAGCTGTGATAGAGTCACCAACGGGCGTAGATACTAGAAAGGGCTGCTGTAATGATTCTGGTACAATACTAAACTTCCGTGCCACAAATGGAGTAATATAGGACAAAGTAGACCCTGGGTCAATTAGCACATAAGTAGGGTGTGAGCAGATAGTTAGCATACCTGTCACGACATCAGGCGATGCTTCTGAATCTTGTCTCCCTGGTAAAGCATATGTGCGGCTTGGACCCGCACCTATACTGGAGGCCCCTAATCTGCCCCGACCCCTGCCTGCTGAAACTGAGGGCCTGCGCCCAGTCGAGGATGTTGTGGCTCGTGACCCTGCTGATGTCCTATCCTGTCTATCACGGTCCTCTCGACCTCTGGCTGGGCAATCTTTCATCAAATGGCCTTCTTGGCCACAAATATAACATGCGGTGGAGCCATATCTGCATGCTCCAGGATGGCGTCGACTGCATATAGGGCAAAGTGGTAGGGTATACCTGCTCTGCTCTGCCCTCCTCTGTGATAGTGAATCTGCCATCTGTGAGCCTCTACCAGTCCCTGACTGCCCCCTGCGGCTGAATCTACCCCCCTGTGACTGTGACGGAGGCGGGGGCCTGGGCGGCCTATCTGACAATCGGGGCCTGGGTCCTCCCCGGGCCCCTCTCGGTAATTCAACTGGCCTGTCCCGGCGACGCTGTTCCTGATTAACCCTTCTGAGCTCTCGTTGCCGCTGTCTGATGCCCTTAATATTCTGAGCAAATGCCTGAATGCGAGCAATATCCATGTCCTCTCGCAGTGTGGCTGTAGTGCAAATCTCAACATATTCTGGATTCAATCCCGTAATGAAGCGATGCACTCTGGATGCCATAGTATCAACAAAGGCCGGTGCATATCGGGCTAAGGAATCAAACTGCAAAGAATATTCCCGAACACTCATGGCCCCCTGTTCTAGATGTAGGAACCGGTCTACCCGGGCCTGTCGAATCTCCCGCGGCAAATAATGATCCAGAAAGGCTCCTGAAAAGCTGGACCAGGTGGGAGGGGAAACATCTCTCCCTCGGGACCTCTCCCAGCTTTCATACCATAACACCGCAATATCCCGTAACCGGAATGCGGCCAACTCGACTGACTCGGTAGACGTGGCGTGCATAACCCTGAAGATTCTCTGCATCTGATCCAGAAAATCCTGGGGGTCCTCTGTTCGGTCCGTGCCTGTGAACTGTGGGGGATTCAGGGCTAAAAATGCTCGGACCCTCGAACTACCGGGCCCTCCTGATGATTCTGCAACTGTAGATGGCATTGGCTGACGCTGAGCAACCATCATCTGTGCTAACAGAACTACAACACTCCTAACCTCCTGATCAAAAGGAGTCAATATAGGGGCTACTGAAGGTAATGTCGCCCCAAGTGGCTCCTGACGTGGTGGAGACTGCTGAGGAGGCTGGGATGATGCCTCTGTAGTGCCCTCTGATCGGGCTGTCTCCAAATGAGGGGGAGGCATCCTGCTGGTGCCTTCTCCTGCTGCAATGTCTAAGTTCTGACCTGTAATAGGATGGCGCTGGTCTGACATTATCTGTAACCAAAGAATATGGTAAGATTTTAGGGAATCAACCCTATACTGTACCGCTCTATAACACGACTGAATCAGAATAAAAGACAACCATCCTATCATGCCTTGCAGCCTCCTACCCATAGTATGTGGTGCACAACACATCCATGGATAGGACTCTACTTAGCACAGCTTGCAGACTCCCTGGGATACGACCTGCTCTGATACCAAGTTTGTCACACCCCACCTTGGGGGGTATGACTGGCACCTGGTGCCCTACTAGGACCTGACCTGCTGAACTTGTTAAGCCTGGGCGCATCTGGCGCCTGGCTGGCTCTAACTCACATTTCTGGAAACAAAGGGCTATATAACGGCTGTAAATACAGCCCCCGGTCCATTGGCCTATAGCCTTCTGTACCTGTATTACAGCTGACCAGAAACATGTTAATTCAGGGGAACCTATGCGGGCCGACAAGGCCACCATGCTGTCTAGTTATCTGTAACTCAAACATAACATACTGAAAAACTACGTGACCGGCAAGGTCACCACTACTGGCAAACTATGGCCCCACACGGCCATTACAAAAGAAAGAAAGGAGTAAAGGCAACTATACAACTGTACGGCCTCACACGACCGGCTCATCTGACCACAGGGAATACATACAGACTGCAAGCCTCTAAGAAGAATAATAGAAATGATCGGAACAGGGCCCCGACCTACCCGTACTGTACAACAAAAGGAACTGAACTACACCTCTAGAAATTCAGTCTCCGGATGATAGGAGCTGAATATTCGACCGCTGATGGGGATCACGTGGTATCGCCTGCGCGTCTATGGGTACCTGCAGGCAAGTAATGCAGCGCCCCACTGGGCGTCAGTACCGCTGGTACTGAGTATGTAAAGCAAACTGAATACAGCTGAATACAAGTAATATAACTAAAAATTCTGAATAGCAGGAGATAACTGAATCTGTAAGAACTGAAGGGATATCTGAAATCAATAACATAACTGTCGAAACTGGAATAAGAAGAACTAGATTAACTATCTGATGGTGTAGATCGTACCTGTTCTTAATCATGCTGGAGGGAGTAGGTGTCATTTCTGGAGACGTATCATTCTACTACTAATCTACTCATATCTATTGTAATATAGCATAACATACATAACATAACATGGCATACACAACCTTACCCGGCCCCCATAAGCCGGGAGGTACAATCAACACAGAATCTATACCCCTACCCCGGTCAACCCATCTCCTATACTGGCTGTAAGCACCCTGCCGGTCCCCTGGGTATGCACTTGGGCTCGCTGAGCCTCTGACTATAACTGCATCTGAGTCCGGAGGACTCCTGAATCTGCACCCGGGCGTATCCGCTCGACTGGGGTGTGTAAGGCCGATCAAGGAACAAATATGGGGAAATACTGGCATCCCATCTTCGTCCCCTGGCGGGACGGCATGCCACCCCGTAGAGTGACGTATCCTCGTCCTCTGGTGGACGAGTCGATACAGCTATTAACCCTGGGGCGGTCATGGATGCTAGGTAATCCAACCCCAAACAATACAACGGTCTCAACTGGCAATACTGTCTGTGTATCTCACATGCTGAGGCTAATAGGGGTAAAGTATCATATATATTCAATGCTGGGCTACTGATAGTAATCTGTACGTATTTAACACGTGCTGAGGCAAGTAAAGTCGTATAAATATGAATATAGTCTCCTGCCGGGCTGTACTGGGCAAATGCTATATAAGATAATGTTTCTGCTGAAAACTCTGTTGTTTGCTAAGTTTCTGTATACACTATATGCTGGACTAGTGATAGAAATATGTACACACTTGATACATGCTGAGGCTGGAAGTACTATATATATATGTACGAATATAGTCTTTCTGCTGAACTATGCTGTATACTGATTTTCTATCGTAACCTGATTTACTATTCCTGACATACTTTCTGAACTTCATTTTAGCCTGCTATTCTATTTCTGAAGTGCTTTACGGATACTGTACTACTCCGCGGGGTTTCAGCTGAACACAACAATATCTTAACATGGCATATTACATCACACGCTGAATATACTGGGCAATCTCTAACGCTTGCGTTAGAATCTATATCATACTGATAGGTTTCATACACATTACAACCCAATGTTTCTCACATCGTACCAACATTCATAATAACGCAACATTTGACTTCTGAACATTCTACTGGTCCGTAATTTGTTACACTACACTGATATTACTTAACTTGCTGAAGGAATCTAACTTTACATACCTTATCTCCGACTATTCATCCGTCGGACGAGGCTCGGCCGGTACTTCAACTATTTTCTCCCAACTGCATTCATAAATACGTCAATCAATACTAAATACAGCTTTATTGTAAAGAGTAACGTTACTTTCGATATAGTTTATAGCCTAAACTTAGGCTTATCGAAAGACGGTCGAAAACTCGCTATTTTTCAGCGGCCCAGAAGAGAGAAGTATTCACTTCTCAGCTAGGAACACATAGACATTAATTTAGAGCAATTCTACTTACTTTAGTTCGGTGGCTCGCCGATTCGTCGGCCGTATTTCGCGAAACTAATTCCGTAGAAATGCTCTCTGCTGCTAAATACTCGGGTATCTGGGATTAATTTGAGTTTGGGCAGCGTTTGGCAGCGTAATCGGACGAAAATTATTTAATTCCTTCGTTCCTCTTTCTTTTCTCAGTGTTTGCCTCTGTTTTCTGGAAAGTTTTTAAGTGTGGAATGAGTTTAAACTGAAGTGGGGGCTTTATATACTTGGGGCTGAACCTGGGCAACGTGTCACGGAGCCATCGCGGAGGCCTCACCTCCGTGACACGCTGCCATCGCGGAGGGGCTCTGCCTCGGCTCCTCCCGCGATGGTTTCGACGGGTTTCTCGTCCGATCTTTTCCCGGACCTTTCCCTAGCACGTATGTCCTTCAAATATACTTAACCAACGTGCGAATAGGTCATCTAAGTGCCGGGAATTCTACGAGGTGTAACAATTTGTCCAAAAAATATTTGTGATCATATCATCAACATCTAATTGTACTGCAAAAAAAGAGAGAAGGATCATCCATTCTCTTCTTTTCAAAATACTCCAATAATTCTCCTGAATGAAAAAAAATAATAAAAGAATAAATGTGTGTATCTTTCAAACTAATAAAATAAGTTTCACAATGATAATAAAACTTTAAAAAAATATCATACATTATGGAAAACATATTACCTGCTTCACCTTCTTTCATGATTTTTTGTCGTTTGGTTCGAAGATAATTTTTCTGATCTTGCCTAGTATAACTCAAATTTCGACCTCCCGCTTGAAGACTCATAAAATTATAAGTTGCTTTAGACATTAATCCGGCATCTTCCATCATTTCAACTTCTAGAGCTTGTACTTCATTTATTGTTCTATGAGATGACAACATGTGAACCATTGATGGAGGGACAAAAGTATGATCATGTTCAAGTTCAACTTTAGTAATTTGATACTTTCCTGATGCTTGACGTGTAACAACAATATGAGCTTGACATCCAACTCTAGTTTCTCTCCGTCGATTTTTAACTTGTGTTCTTCGTTTATCATCTCCACGGAAACCTTCTTTGAAACAAGTAATCTTTCTTGAAGTTACATAACCTATTCTTTTATTTGTGTTCACGTACTCTTTACGAGTATTAAAACTAATTTTTCTTGCATACTCGTTATACAAATTGATTGCACCCTCATCACTGTCAAATTCAAGCCCAAGTTTAAGTTCAAGATCAATATATCTTTGAGACTTATTTTGTAGAATTTCTTCGGGTACAAGATCATCCATGCTTTTCTCAAAGTTATCCATTATACTTCAAAATAATAACAAAAATACATATTAATTTTTTATACGAAATAATAATAAAAAAAGCATGTATAGAAATATAGATTGAACAATATAAACAAACTCAAAAAAGAAAAAATTATTATTATACACTAAATAATTAAATATTCACCCAATGATTACAGAACTAATATATTAAAAATTTTATCTAAATATATATATAAAAAAAAAGAGAAACTAATGCAATGCACTGGGGGCGACAAATTGATAATTTTAGTGTTAATTTATATCAGGTTCTCTAAGAACTAATATTAAATTGGAAAGGTCTAAGTTAAAAGTATTCCTAATCAAGTTTAATTCAAATAAACAGTTAGCAAAACTATTTAAAATATTATATATATTGTTGGAATAAGTTTTAATGATATTTGATGATTATTTAAAATATGCTTGAAATATTAAATTAATTAGAAAATGATTGATTAGCACTTGATACGGTTTATTAGTACTTGGTACATTCTCTAGAATAAACTGTGTGTTGCTAATTGTGTGTGGAATTCGAGTACTTTAGTATTTGCAGAAAAAATGAAGAAAGAGCCAAAAGTCTATAGGGATACTACAAGGAAAGAAATTCATTCATCTAAGGAAAGAATCAAAGGGTTAGCTGAAAAGGAAAGGGAATATTTAGAATCCTAGAAGAAGTCAAACAAGATCTATAAAATAAGAAAAAAAAGTCTAAAATTTTCTTCTCCTAGTTGAAGAAAAATTGGTGCTTTCAGGTACTATAAAAAGGAGGCCACCACGTTCAGTTTAAGGCATTCACTCACAAAAGATCTTCAGCAAAGTCCATTGTTCTTGAGCTTTCAATTGGCATTCAAGTTGAAGAAAAGTTAACCGGTGCTAAAAACTGTCCCCTAGTTCTGTCCCATTATAATCTAGGTTTAGGGTCAATTTGTAGTGAATCATTGAACGTGCTTTGTTTCAATTATGTTTTTCTTCAATTGTAATTGTGTTAAAGTTCATCTTGTTAAAATAAGGGTAGTTTATACAGGTTAGGAACTTTGTAAGGGCTTAAGGATAGGTCCTTGGATTGCAGGGGTTTGCAATCCGAATTGGCTTGGTGTCTAGTGGAGTTGAGTTGAAATCCTACTAGGGAGTAGTTCGTGATTTTTACATCCATTCGTGCCTGGGTGGTTTTCCACGTAAAAATTCTCGTCTCGCTTTATTTTCTGCACTTTATTATTTCTGCTTGAATTAGGCTACTGCTCAAAGAAACAGAGTTCAAGTCTGTTCCCGTCGTAAAAAGAAATTCAAGTTAAGTTTTTAATTTGTGCAAAAATCAGTTAGACCCAATTCACCCCCCTCTTAGGTCTAATCTAGGAGTCACTACTATAACAATTGGTATTATAGCAGGTTGCTCAATCATAGGTTAACCCCTTAGAAAAAAATCTGTAAAAATGACTTCCGAAATAACCCTGCCTGAGGGACAATCTAGCACCTGACCTCTTCTCTTTAACGGCCAACACTACAGTATTTGAAAAAACAGAATGTATATTTATATAAAAGCTGAGGACTATCAACTTTGGTTGATTACCATGAAGGGACCTCTTGTTCCCACCAAAGTTAAACCTGACGGAACAAAGGTGCCAAAGACAGAAGATGAATTTGAAGTTGATGATCTCAAGATGATGGAGAAAAATGCTAAAGCAATAAAAATACTCTACTTTGGACTGGACATTGATGAGTACAACCGTATCTCTGGATGCTCCAGTGCCAAGGAGATTTAGGACTCCCTTACTCTGACACATGAAGGAATGAATCAGGTAAAATAATCCAAAATCTATATGGTTATAAGAAAGTATGAACTCTTTGCCATCGGTGAAAGGGAATCAGTCAAGGATATGTTTACCAGATTCACGTACATCACAAACGAGCTTAAATCTCTTGGAAAGGAATTCACGACTGAAGAAAACGTCAGAAAAATTTTGAGAATATGCCTGCTTCTTGGGAACCCAAAGTTACTGCCATTGAAGAAGCAAAACAAATGAACACAATGCAAATGGATGAGTTCATTGGAAATTTACAAACTTATGAACTCAAAAAGAGTGATAAAGCGGCTGAGAAAACCAAGAAGGAACGCAGTCTCAGTTTAAAGACCGAATCAAAATCTGATGATGAAGAGATGGATATGTTTGTTCGAAGGTTCAAAAAGTTCTTCAAAAATAAAAACTCAAAGAAAAGGGACTCTCGCAACAAAAGCAAGTCATCCGAGAAGGGACAGTTCCAGGGATGTTTCAAGTGTGGCAAAATGGATCACTTGATAAAAGACTATCCTCTCTTAAAGGAAGAACATAAAAGAAACTCTAAAAAACAACAGCAACTGGCCTCAAAAGCTTTCAAGAAGGCCATGAAAACTACTTGGGTTGAAACTTCCGATGAGGAATCAGAAGTAAGATGGTGATAATGACAATCTGGCCCTCATGGCCAAAAGTGATACTGACTCAGACAACGATTCATCCGAGGTAAGTTTATCTGATCTAAAGAGTCAAATTCATAACTTGTCAAAAAGAAAGGTGGTCAAATTATTGCTTTCCTTAATAGATAAATGTCAGCAAATGAGTGTTGAAAAGGTGGAAATGTCTAAAATTTTCTCCAACTTAAATCTGATTATAAAGTTTTGAAAAAGGAGAAAATTAAGTCTGAAAATACTATCGAAACACTCAATGCTGAAATTAAAAATCTAGAGGAAACTGTCTCTGTTCAGAAGACTGAAAACAGTAAGCTGATGGGGACAGTCTCTTCTCTAAAAGATGAATTAAATACCATCAAAGAAAGAAAAACATCAAGCAGTGAAATAAGTAACTATGATTAAGGTTTTCATGAAGCTAAAATCACTTTCTTGAAAAAGAAATTGTGCAAAGAGAAAAAGAAAAATTCTGAGCTTCAAGCAACCTTGAATCAAGCAAATTATGACATTACTTTGATGAAAAAATAGAACAAGTCTTCTGAAGCTTTAAACTGGCTAAATGAGCGTTATAACAGATCTAGAACCAGTCTTGGCTACAAGAACAAACCTGTCAAATGGGATCGAAAAAGAAAATATGTTGGTTTGGCAGAATATAAAATTTGTAGCCATTGTGGACATATTGGACATGTTAGATATGAATGTTTAGCCAGGATTAAAACTCTTGAAAAAAATGGTAACATAGTTAGATGGATTAGAAAATATTTGATTTCTCAAGCCTTTAAAAGAAAGGGAACCAAATTGGTGTGGGTTCCCAAACCTAACCCTTGATTATATGTGTAGGCTGAAGTGAGAAGGAACAAAAAAAATAGTATCTCGACAGCGGGTGTTCTAGGACATGACAGGTAACAAAAAGCTTTTTCTCTCACTAACAGCCTTCAATGGGGGAACTGTGTCCTTTGGTGGAGGAAAAAAGGCACAGTTGTCGGAATATGTAAGATTGGTAAGTCTCTCTCTCACTCTATTGATAATGTGTATCTGGTTGATAGACTGAAACCAAACTTTTTAAGTATTTCTTAACTTTGTGATTGAGGGAACACAGTGTTCTTCACTTCCTTTGATTGCAAAGTTGTTAACAACAAGTCTGGGGAAATTGTCTTATCTGAAAAGCGACACAGTAATGTTTATAAAGCTTGTATCATGTCGCTTTCTGAAAATGAATTAACATGTTTGAGTGTTGTTGATGATGACGTTCTCCTATGGCGCAAGCGACTGGGTCGTGTTAGTCTTACTTTACTCAATAAACTTGTTTTGAAAAACCTTGTTCTTGATCCTCCTGAAAAAAAATTCAAGATGATAAGGTGTGTGATGCTTGTGCTAAAGGAAAACAAATTAGATCATCATTCAAGTCCAAAAAGATAATGAGTACCTCCAAGCCACTTGAATTACTTCACATGGATCTCTGTGGGCTCATGCGAGTAGTTAGCCGTGGAGGTAAGAAATTTATTCTAGTGATAGTTCATGATTTCTCACGCTTTACATGGACACTGTTTCTATCCTCTAAGGATGAAGCATTCGACATGTTTAAAGTGTTTGCAAAAAGAATTCAACGGACTCTTGGTTTGGATTTAATAAGTATTCGATCTGATCATGGCACTGAGTTTGAAAATGCCAAATTTACTGCTTTTTGTTTCAAATATGGAATCAATCACAATTTTTCAGCCCCAAGAACTCCCTAACAAAATGGGTCGTGGAAACAAAAAATAGAACACTAGAAGATATGCACGAACAATTCTCATCGCTAGTGGACTTCCTAAGAGTTTTTGGGCTGAAGTAGTAAATACGGCTTGTTACATAATTAACAGATGCATGATTAGATCTCTTCTTGATAAAACTCCTTACGAACATCTAAAAGATAGAAAACCAAATATCAAACACTTGAGAACTTTTGGTAGCAAATGTTTTGTTCACAATAATGGAAAAAACTGCCTTAGGAGAGTTTGATGCAAGGAGTAATGAAGGAGTGTTCCTTGGATACTCCTCAAACAGTAATGCCTATAAAGTGTTCAATAAAAGGACAAAGTGTGTAGAAGAAAGCATTCATGTTATCTTTGATGAGTCTAACCTTTTTGTTGAGACAGATCTACATGGAAACGAGATGAACAACACGAAATTGGTCGTATTCCATCTTAAGCCGAACAGGTAAGTGCTCCAACTTTAAATGAAGGAACACTCTTGGAAACAGACTCCTCGAACGTTCCCTCAGAGCCAAGGCAGGAACTAGAAAACTCGGGGGGAACAAACCTACAGACAGTGGTAGGTCCAAAAGAAGGAACAGGGGAAGAAACATCATCTAACCCTGTTCCTGAAACACAAAATGACAATCCACAGGAATTAATTTTAAGGCCCTGGAAGCACCAAAGTTCTCATCCCCTTGATCAAATAATAATTGATCTGAATAAGGGGAATTCAAACCATGGCCTCCATGAGAAACTTTTGTGCTCATTCAGCTTTCTTATCTTATATTGAGCCTAAAAATTAATGTGATGCCTTGCAAGATTCAGATTAGGTAATGGCTATGCAAGAGGAACTCAACCAGTTTGAAAGAAGCAAGGTATGACACCTGGAACCACCACCAATGGGTCGTACTGTAATAGGAACAAAGTGGGTGTTTCGAAATAAACTTGATGAACAGGGAACAGTCACCAGGAACAAAGCCCGTCTGGTGGTCCAGGGCTATAACCAAGAGGAAGACATCGATTATGAAGAAACCTTTGCGCCAATTGCAAAAATGGAGGTAATAAGAATGTTGATTGCCTTTGCTGCCTACATGAAATTTACCCTTTACCAAATGGATATCAAAAGTGCGTTCCTAAATGGGAAACTAAAAGAAGAGGTATATGTCCGTCAACCTCCTGAATTTGAAAATGCTGAATTTCCTGATTATGTTTTTAAATTGGATAAGGCCTCTTATGGATTGAAACAAGCTCCTAGAGCTTGGTATGAGCGTCTTTCAAAATTTTTGATGGAAAAAGTTTTTTCTAGGGGAAAAATTGACAACACTTTGTTTCTAAAAAGCAAAGAAAAGGGTTTATTGTTGGTTGTACAGGTGTATGTAGATGATATTATCTTTGGTGCAACAAATGAATCATTATATAATGAATTTGCCTTGCTGATGAGTAGTGAATTCGAAATGAGTATGATAGGTGAGCTTAACTTCTTCTTAGACTTACAAATCAAATAATTTTCGAATGGAACAATGATCCATCTACAAAAATACATTAAGGAATTGCTTAAGAGATATGACATGGATTCTGCTAAACCAATTGATACTCCTATTGCTACTTCCACTAAGCTAGATAATGATGGTCATGGAAATCTAGTGTGTGACAAAAGCTATTGGGGTATGATTGGATCTCTTTTGTATCTAACTGCCAGCAGGACCAGATATTGTGTTTAGTGTTGGATTGTGTGCAAGGTTTCAATCTTCTCTAAGAGAATCTCATCTGACTGCAGTTAAGAACATCCTAAGATATTTGAAGGGAATAGATCATCTATGTTTGTGGTATCTCAAAGGAGGTAATCTTGATTTCGTAGGATATGCAGATGTTGACTATGCAGGTTCCCTTACAGACAGGAAAAGCACATCAGGTATGACTCACTTCACAGCTAAAGCTGAATATGTTGTTGTCGCATCTTGTTGTGCTCAGCTGTTGTGGATAAAACAACAATTGAAGGATCGTGAGTTAGACATGGGCACTGTGCCTATCTTTTGTGATAACACAAGTGCCATAAATATTGCAAAAAATTCCTGTCAGCATAAGAGGACAAAATACATAGATATTAGACATCACTTCCTAAGGGACAATGTTGAAAAAAGTCTTATATCTATGCAATTTTGTAAATCTGAGAATTAAATTGCTGATATTTTTACTAAAGCTCTTGGTAAAGAACAATTTGAGAGAATTAGGATGGACTTGGGTTAATCAAGATTAACTCAACATCTTGTTCATAATCTTTCTTCCTTTGGCATTTAAAAAAATAAAAAAAGGGGTTTTTTCCGATGATAGATGGATGACGACCGTCTTGAGGAATATTTTTCGTCATTTCTTTGGCTTAGCTTCTCACATCAGGTCTTATTTTTGATATTAAAAGGACACTGGTATTCTGGAAAAGACTGGAACAAACCTGATTACTACAGGGAATACAATCAGGTATGATTCCGAAGCTGCCACTTATTGCTACTACTATTCATGACATCACTCCACCCGTCACATCCCTGCATCAGCAATCAATCACCGTCCATCCCTACTTAAATTTGTCTGATTTCTTTCCTTTTCCCACTGTGACTTTTTGCTTGTCTTTATGTTCCCTAGACTGCCCAAACTCAACTTCCTATATCCTTCTTTCCCTCTTTTTCAACCATAGGAGATAGACCATAGTGCATACCTTCAAGATTTTGTTCTCTATCTTCACCATGGTCACCACTGAGTCTACCCCTAAACTCACCACTACTACTGAACCTACACCCAGTTCTCCTTGCCCCGTGGAAACACAGCACACCAACTCACCGGATACCTCCATGGTCACAGACCCGACTTCACCATCTCCTCAAAGCCCATCGGTTGGTTCCCCTAAGTCGGCATCTTTTCCATAAATTAATCTTGAAACCTTGCTTGCCGATATGCGGGGTAGATAAACTACTACTCATAATCCCCCTCCATCTTCCTCACCAGTTGTACCCGAGGAAGACGATTCCGATGACTAGGTCCCTGAAAAACCACCGTCATTGTCAGATTCCGACAGTCTTGATGATTTGGTTCCTCTTGCCGCTTTAAAGAAAGGTGCCCGGAAACTCACTCTGGTAAAAGCTTTTCCTTCAACTCCGGCATTCAAGAAATCTTGTTCTAGTGGACCAGCTTCTCGCACTAGGGCCCATCGTCAAAGTCAATGGGTTTTTGACTGCTCATTACCCTTGCCATCAATCACTGGTCATACGCCTAATGTAAAGGAGTTTAGTGAGAGGAAATTGCTCAAAGGTAAAAAGGTGATTCCATTTGACAATATGCATATGGTGACCCTTTGGTCCAAAATTCAAGCCCAAGGATGGAGAAGCTTATTCACTGACACCGAGGCAGTGTGTGCTCGGTTTGAAATTGTTACATTATGTCATCATTTTATATTTTCTTATGACTATATAATTAGTCGGATTGGGGATGTTATGGTGAATATTACTTCTCGTACTCTGAGTAATGTGTTGCAAATTCTTTGTGAAGGTTTTTCTTCTTTTCAAAAGAATTGCTGACCGGATCTTCCTCCTTTGAAACCCTTAGATATAGTTAGAAAATTTTCTAATAACCCTTCTATGATGTCCTATTCCAAGGTCTATAAGCACTCCATGTCTGACTATCACAAATATTTGTTCTCCTTTGTTATCAAGAACTTGATTCCACGCCAAGAGCGTCGTGATGCTACTTCGTATCTTGATTTAACTCTTATGGAGCTTTTGGATAGGGAGTTGCCTATAAATTTGTCTGGGTTGATGATGTCTTATCTGGTTAAGGTTGCAGATGATGTTAAGAAAAATCATGCCTTACCTTATGGTTTTCTTTTGACAAAGGTGTTTGATAAACTCCGTATTAAGTTCACTGCTCTCGAGTCTTATTATATTTATGATGCTTTGGATTATTATGAGACTCATGTTTCACGTCAAGGAGTTAATTTGGAGGATCATGGTACTGCACCTCCATTTACTCAGTCTCAGGTTAATGTTGAAAATGAGATATTGTTGGTTGAGAATGCTCAGCTTCGCAAGGAAAATGCTGACCTGAGGGCCCAACTGACAAGTAATGAGGAGATGACTTCTGCCCGTCATGCTGAACTCTTAACTCTTCTCAAAGCCCTGTCTAATGCCTATGTCCTCTTCTGATGTTGCTACTACCTCCTTATCACCTTCCCCTGCTCCTTAGTCTATTTTTGTGATTGTCATGAATGGTTCTAGTTGTATGTTGGTTTATTTTTTGGGATGACTGATTGTTTTTCTATTTTGGTTTGGATAATTCTAGTAATGGTTACTGTTTGTTTAGTATCAAGGATTACCTGGTGTGTTGATTGCTATTGCCTATTTCTCTTATTTCTTTTCATTTCTGCCCCTTATGTTGGTTTGTTCCTTTTCACTGATGCCAAAAGGAGGAAGGTTATACTTGATTGTTGGTTTTTGCTTAATTGTTGATTAACTGAAAAAGCAAACATGTATTTAAGCATATTTTTATTTGTCATCATTAAAAAGGAGAAAATTATTGGAATATGTTTTAATGATATTTGATGATGATTTAAAATATTCTTGAAATATTAAATTAATTAGGAAGTAGTTGATTAGCACTTGGTACGGTTGATTAGTACTTGGTACATTCTCTAGCATAAATCGTGTGCTGCTAATTGTGTGTGGAATTCGAGTACTTTAGTATTTGCAGGAAAAATGAAGAAAGAGCCAAAAGTCTACAGGGATACTACAAGGAAAGAAATTCATTCATTTAAGGAAAGAATCAAAGGGTGAGCTGAAAAGGAAAGAGAATATTTAGAATCCTAGAAGGAGTCAAACAAGATCTTTCAAATAAGGAAAAGGAGTCTAATTTTCCTTCTCCTAGTTGAAGACAAATTGGTGCTTTCGGGTACTATAAAAAGGAACCACCACGTTCAGTTTGAGGCATTCACTCACAAAAGATCTTCAGCAAAGTCCATTGTTCTTGAGATTTCAATTGGCATTCAAGTTGAAGAAAAGTTAACCGGTGCTAGAAACTATCCCCTGGTTCTGTCCCATTACAGTCTAGGTCTAGGGTCAATTTGTAGTGAATCATTGAACGTATTTTGTTTCAATTATGTTTTTCTTCAGTTATAATTGTGTTTAAGTTCATCTTGTTAAACTAAGGGTAGTTTATATAGGTTAGGAACTTTGTAAGGACTTAATGGTAGGTCCTTGGATTGTGGGGGTTTGCAATCCAAATTGGTTCGGTGTTTAGTGAAGTTGAGTTGAAATCCTACTAGAGAGTAGGTCGTGTTTTGTACACCCATTCGAGCATGGGTAGTTTTCCATGTAAAAATTCTTGTCTCTCGCTTTATTTTCTGCACTTTATTATTTCCGCTGGAATTAGGCTACTGCTTAAAGGAACAGAGTTCAAGTCTGTTCCCGTCATAAAAGAAAATTCAAGTTAAGTTTTTAATTTGTGCAAAAATTAGTTAGACCCAATTCACCCCCCCCCCCCCAGGTCTAATCTAGGAGTCATTAAAAAGACAAACTTGACAGTAAGAAATTTAACCAAGTTTTGTTATATTAAATAGTACTCCTAGCAACTAAACAATATTTAAAGTATAGAGGGAGAAAACAAATATGTCAGCCTTTTTGTCTTGTCAAAATACATACCTTTCAATGTCTGCTTGTTACTTTTGGCAGGAGAAGAGCAAAATAGATTTTGGCGGGTACTTTTCTAATTAATAAAGTAACTATTGCAAACCCCTTCTATTAATAAAATATATAATAAAAAATAAAAAAGGAGTTAAAAAAGTAATCCCAGTCTTTCGTATTTAAAAGTCCACATGTCAGTCATCTAAATATGTATTGATAATTGCTGGAGCTAAACTCACTGGAGCAGAGCCCATCCCCCATAATGTGGTTTTGAGCTTCTGCCCCTGTTTAATAGGAATAAATTTTTAAAAATGACTTTAACTTTAAAAAAATTTCAGACATAAATTATATTTTTCATCAAGCATAAATTCTAATTATAATGTGCGCATAAATTAATTTTTATGAGAGAAAGAGTTCGAGATAGTTGGAGAGATTGAAAATAGTGTAATGGACATGATTTTTCTGCAGTATTTAGTGATTTACTTTTTTTAAAATTCTTTTTTTAATCATGATCATATTCAATCATCTTTTTTCTATAATAATTTTAAAACATACATTTTCAATTAAAAAGGTGTATAATATTATTTGTAGATTATTAAAATACTCTTTATAAAGTGGGGAATAATTTTCAAACAATCGAACCATACATAGAATTTTTGTCAGTACATCATAATTTGTGACCAATTTGAAATGGTAGAATGAGTATTATGAAGTTTTATTTATCTTTCTTAACTTGTGAGTAATTGAACAGTAATTTAACCTGGTAGAATGAATATTACCAAGTTTTATCTATCCATCATAACTTATGAATAATTGAGCAAAATAAAATTTTTACCTATAAGATAGATTTTCATGGCCAATTAAGCAGAGTTATTGTTAATGACTTATTAAAATATCTGAAACTCCTACCTCATAATCAAACTAAATTATGCCTAATTAATAATAAAAGTTTTACCAGTAAATTTTCCAAGGGTCATTGGCACAAATACTCTTATTTTGGGGTAACTTTTAATTTTTGCTCCGTAAATTTATGGTTTTTAATTTTTGCTCTTCGACACTTTAAGTGACAAAAAAATGTAGTTAAAAAAATTATCCTTAACAACAAAATAATACAAAAAGAAATGCAAGACAAGAATAAAAATTGTAAGGCATAAGTTTTTGTCTAAAGGTATAATTCACACAAGTTATGCCTCAAGGCATAAATTAAGTAGCTTGAACTTGTGTCTAAGGGGTAGAAGTTCAGTAGGATGAACTTTTGCCTTGGGGCAGAAATTCAATTGCATGAACTTTTGTCTTGGGGTAGAAATTCAATTACATGAATTTCTGCCTACTGAACTTGTGCCATTGGACAGAAATTAAGTAGGGAACTTGTGCCTAGGGGCAGAAGTTCATACAATTAAACTTGTGTCTTGAGGCAGAAATTTAGTAGCATGAACTTCTACCTGCTAGGACTAACTTAAGTTTTGAATTTTTTTCGCATAGCGAATTTTGTGTATCTTGCGATTTTTTTTAAAAATAATTAGAAGTACTTTTGTCACCTTTTTATTACTTAAAATAATAAAGAGTAAAAATTAAAAACTAATAATTTAATAGATAAAACTTAAAAATCATCTTAAAATAAAAACACTCGACACAAAAAACTAATTTTCTAATGCGGAGATCATTTTCCAAAAACTTTATTAAAAGAGCAAAAAGTATAAGACCACCCTTAAAGACGTCAGTCCCGTGAAACACCCATTTAATGAGCATAATTTAAACTTAGTGAAAATGATACTGGTAGCAACTTTTAGGATTGCTAATTAGAATAAAGCCAACACGTGAGTAGTATAAATAGGGGTTTATTTATTTATAATATTATTAAAAAAATTAATTAAATTTTCTGCATTACTAAAAGTTTCTCTTATTAAAATTTTCTTATCTTCCTTATTCAACATTTTCTTAGCGATCTAATGTTGAAAAAATTTACTTAAACGTGTAAGATCGTAAAAGATTCGTGAGCGAATTGTCGAGTACTGCACGATGTATTTAGTTAAAGTCTAAATCCGTGACATAATACTTGTAAAATAGTGTCAATGTTGAAAGTGCGGTAAAATAGTTAGAAAAATAACCACACAAACTTTAGAATATAGTTAAAAATTAGAACTATTGCAAGCGAATATTTTATATGATGATGCTTGTTCTTAATTTAATTTGTAGGTTCACAAATTGACAGAGAATAAGACACCCTATAGTTTTGTTCTATTTTATACGATGATGCTTGATTAGACATAAAATTTTAAAAAGAGTAAAAAAAAAAAGAAATATGTGTGTATGTATATATATAATACTCTTTAGATATATTATCTTAACATGTCATGACGTTTATATATTTATAAGAGCATGCCATTAAAATGGTTCATATATTTCAAAGTTTATTACCTAATCGACGAGAAAGTTGAGAAAGCATGTATGAGAAGCCATAATTTGGGTGGAACCCTATAAGTATTTCTGGAATAAAAAATATCTATCAATTAATAATTATAAAAAATTAAGTTAAATTTGAAAATCAAGATTAGAATTACACACACACACAAATATATATCTATATATATATATATATTATATGATATTATACTCACAGTATTTTCAGTGACAATTGAGAACCTCATTAGAACCATCAAAGATGCACCTCCATCCATTGACATTCCGTGAACAAGAGCAATCTACCAGATTATCAAGTATTAATTTAAATTTACAGTCAGAAAATTTTAACTGCCCTTTAATATAAAAAAATTATTATTCTAATTAAATATCGCCACATAAAAATAAAAGGTACCAGCGGTTTCTTATGGGTATAAATGTGGTAGCAAAATCAATACATAATTAGATCACGTTTATTTGTTACAAATAATTATTTACTTGTTCTTCGATCATCATAGAATTTTTTCAAGTCCCCACCAATAGAAAAAGATTTCCCTGCTCCTTATATTTACATTGCTAAATTAAATTAAGTACCTTAGACTAGCTACTCACAAATTTAACTCCATGTCTTTTAACATATAGAAATTTTATTTTTATGAGTCACATATATTATTTACGTGAAGCTCTCCTATTACTTGGCTGATGGACTCGTAAGTTTTATTTGCTTATTTTAAAACATGAAACTAAAAAAAAAAAGTAATTTAAAGTTTTTATTTATTCTACATAAAATGGTCATATTATTTTTGTACTTTCACAAATGAATTACATTTGTCTTTTCTTATATTTTTTTTAATATATTTATCCTTTTTATTTAACTTTAGTGCTATAGTTGTTCTTTGTATTCTAAACAAAATCATATTTATTCCTACGATATTAAATTTCTATGAATTCAACATATTTTAACATTTTCATCCAATTTTAAGATTATATTTATCCTTGTACTCTAAAAAAATGTCATATCTACCCCCTGCATTAAATCCTCATGCCCCACCTTAATTTTTTTTTAAGTGGCGCCTAAGTGACACATTTTTTTTTCAATTAAATTTACTAACTCATTTAAACTCTTTTAACCTATCCACCGACCCACTAAAAATTAAAACCTAAAAACTTCATTGCTTGTCCGTGGTGGATATGATTTCACTACTCAAATCTCATCCAAATTAAAACTCAACTTCTATTATTTCAATAGCGCATAACAGTTGTTTCAACAATTTTTATTATTTCAATGATTTTTTAATTTGAGGTAATTATCTTTTATTTGTAATAGCTATAATGTTCTGATTTAAAAAATCAGTGTAATAAATAAAAATTATTGGAACAACTTTTATCATATCGTAATAATATAAATTGAGTTTGAATTTGAACGAAATTTGGGTGGTGAAATTGTATTCACCATGGATGAAGAATGAATTTTTTTGGTTTTAATTTTTTTGTAGGTCAGATTAAAAGAGTTTAAATAAGTTAGTAGATTTAATTAGAAAAAAATATCACATATGCGTCACATTAAAAAATTAAGGTGAGACATGAGTATTTAAAGAGACTTTGCACGCTTCTTATAAAAAATGTCAAATTTTTATTTATTTATAATGTGAACAAACAATATTATCATATTTGGGCCCGCAAGGGCATGGTTGAGTGGTTGGGAGATGGGTTTCCCATGCGGGAGACCCGAGATCGAATCCAGCCTCTGTCTATCACTCACCCATGAGCTCATCGCATAGGGCTTGCCTAGTGCAGTGGCAGAGGTTGTGATAGAGGTTGTGAATTTTTCTAGGGGTTCTTACAAAAAAATATTATCATATTTGGGTCATTGTGGCCAAGTCATTATAGCTGAAAAGATTTATCCTTAAAGAATTACTTCTTCTAAATATTGTTCAATTCTCAAAAAACACATAATTATAAATAAGAGCAATTTAATAAAAGATAGTACCTTGTATTTATTATTTTTATTAATGAGTTTGAAAAGAGCTAAAACTATACTTATTTTAAAACGGGAGAGTATTTAAAAAATATATACTTGCCTTGATGATAACAAGTTGTGCGGTGTCATCTTTCTCAAATTTCTCGAGGTTCTGTCCCAGCAACAACAGCTAATACAAGAAAATTGATTTAAACAAATCTATATATAATATAAAGTGAAGCATAGGAGAGTGAAGTGACACCTCTCTTTGGCCAAGAATTCTATTTATCTTTTTTCTCTTTTTTTTTTTTAATTTTTTCCCTTCATTCTTTTTGTTAATCAATTTATTTAATAATTAAAAAACTATCATATTTATTAGATCTAATTATATCTCATGAGTTATTAAAAAACCTCCATCTATTTGCATTCTCAACATAATAATATGTCTTCTCAAGTCCCTTTTACTTAATTCTTATGGCTTAATCAATCTATAAATAACAATTACATTCGAAGTTGTTGGATGCTCATTTTTATCATCTTCTTTTTTTTTAATTGGTTTTTTCTTTCTATTTTTTTTCTTCATGTTTTTTGAGATATCAAATTTTCCTCCATGCTAATGAATATGGAGGTTCTCGTGATGAAGGGGTAAGCAAATAACTCTCTTAAAATAATACTAATTATTATTATTTAATTTTCAATAAGAATTTTTAACTCTTTGTCTCTTTAATTTATGATATTCTAATATTTTGAATTTGGTATATTATATTTGTTAAACAAAAAAAGAATAAAGATGGTCAAGAGAATAAAAGAATGAATCAAAAAGAATTTGTAAATTTTTTTCTAATAAGCGGAAGTATCTAAATATTTCATAAATGATTTATGAACAATGAAATTTAATTTGTAAAAAATGTAGAAGTAGTTTTACTTTTTTTATTTTGTTGTCTTTATCTTAATTTCTACAATTCTCTTAAATTTGTATTTCAAGCTTTAGAATTGAAAAAAAATCATTATTAACAGTAATTCTTGTCTCCCATTTCATTCTTAAGATTTTAGAAGTTTTAAATCATTTAAGATCAATTAATATATGTATGAATAATATTGAAATTGTATGAAAAGTAAATAAGACTACACTATATATTTTAGTAATTATTTTGGGGGATAAATAGTAATGAAAAGAATCAAAACACATAGTAAAAAAAAATTAAAAAAAAATTACAATCAATAAAAAGATATATTTGCATTGAATTAATACAGAGATTTTAAGAAAATTTGTTGAGTTTGATAGTAAAAAAATTACTAAATCAATATATAATATTGTGTTGGTTCTTAACTTTCATATTGCGAAAATTTATTTTTCAATTAAACTGTTTAATCTTTCATATTCCAACTGAAGATTATTTTTATATTTTTTAATTAAATTAAATAATTAATGCATAATGACATCTATACTTATTTATGTTCCATATATAGCATGTATATTTGTGTGTGATATTTAGTATTTTATTATACTTTATATTGAGATTTAAAAATATTATATTTTGATTACTTATCTTTATTAGAGAGTTAGAAGAAGAAGAAAAATATGAAATTTGATACTTTTAAAGAAAATAAATAGATAAGGAAGTAAAGAGGGGAAAACAGAGAAAATAAAAACATTAAAGAGAAAAAAAAAAAGAGAAAAAAAAAAGCGCATACGAGATTCATATAATTAGATTTGTATTAAATATATAAAAATATAGCTAAGTTTTAAATTTGTTAAAAATATGCAATGAAAGAAATCAAGTTTTGCTGAATTTTTCTCCATTCTTACCTTCTTTTACAGAAATATAAAATTGTTATTTCACTTACAATATGTTATATAAAAATCAAGCATTTTAGGAGACTGAAAATATTTAAGTGGCAAAAACTCATATAAAAAATTCACATACAAAATTAAGAGTGAATAATATAATTAGTTAAAATGTGCAATATTTGAAAACTTTGAAAAAAATTTAAAAATTTTTAACGCTAAAAAATCTAACTAATCCGTGCGAAGCGTAATTAAATTCACTAGTATTAATATAAACTTAATATAAGGTGAGATGGTCTTGTAGTCACAATTATGTCATGTCATGCATGTTTGACGAACAAAAAGCGATTGAACTCAGTATTTAAAACTTATGAATTTGAGATTCTAGTCCTTTAAAGTTATATACTATTATAATAATTCAATATAGAATTTGGAACAAGGTTACTCACAAGAAGATACTAACATGATATAATACATACATACATACATACATACATACATACATACATATATATATATATATATATGTGGGAAGTCAAAAAATGAAAAGGTAGATTGCTATTTTGACCATTTTGCCCCTTCACTAAATTAAAATTTGATTAAATACATCAAGTAATAATAATAAATAAAAAATAAGTGAAAAATTAAAATACGAAAATATCTTCAAAAATATTGAAAGACTAATATACCTTCATATAATAATAATAATAATAATAATAATAATAATAATAATAATAATAATAATAATAATAATAATAATAATAATAATAATAATAAGAAGAAGAAGAAGAAGAAGAAGAAGAAGAAGAAGAAGAAGAAGAAGAAGAAGAAGAAGAAGAAGAAGAAGTTAAAAAGTTGAATTATCAAAATATTTGTTAAATATTGAATGACTATTTTACCCTTCAATTTAGAACTATTCTTATAATATTTTATATACTAAAAAATAAAATTGCATAAAAATATTATTATTAAAGTATCTTAGGATTTTCTTTCTAAAATAAAAAAGAAAAAACTTATGCACTAAAAGTAAATAAAATTTCAGGTACAGATGTGAGTCCCTTCCAATTCTTTAGAAGCATAATAGTAGTAACATACTAACACTCATATTGTAATTGAAGCCCGTGAGTCTCTTCCATATCATACCATTATTAGACTTTTAAACATAAATTACTACAAAAACTTATCAAAAGTTGCTTGAACATTAATATATATAAATGTTTAAACTTTTTCATTTTCTGGACTTTTTTGTAATCATACCTTTTTCATTAATTAAGAAAGTTATCTTCACTTATATAAATAAAATTTTACCGCAATCATCACCATTAGAAATATACTTTCTTTTTATTTTATTTTATTTTATTATGTGGGTTCAAAATCAATCAGCAGTAAGAGGTATTTTTTATTTAATTTTATTAGAATATTTGTTTTATAAGACAATTAAAAAAAAATCTGAATATTTAGTTTAGTTGGTCTACTTAAATTTATCTTAATGTTTGGTGCACTTTAAGGGGACTATGATGCGAGATATAGTGACCATTGCAACAGGATCATCAAAATAATGCGGGAAAAGAGATTTATGTTAAATTTTGTGCTAAGATTTTGATTGAAAGTTGAATAACAATGTCTATTGCATTTGGATTAAACAAGTTGATAAACTAATGTAATTCTTGAAGACTAAATGCTTCATTTTTTGTTTTTTTTTTTATTTCTTAATTCTTTTGTATTTTTGTCAATTTATAGTATTATTTAAATTTTCTCTTCAATAAAATGCAAGATTTGAATGTTTTTTTGACAGACCATAATAGTTAGATGAATAGCTCTAATCTCTCTCTTCTTGTAGTACTAATGAACACTTTCGCGCTTCGCATGATTATAAATAACATCAGCAAATTACTTCAAAAAATTTTTTGTAAAAATAATCATCACAAAAAAGAAGATTTTCATACTATAATATTATAATAATAATAATAATAATAATAATTATTATTATTATTAGTATTATTATTATATACAAAAATTAATTCAATAAAAGATGAGATAAGACAAAAAAGGTGAAAATAAGAATATATTGGTACAAAAATATTTATTTTCTTGTATCCTCTTAAAGACATATATATATATAATTCTTATCAATAAATTGAAATTATTTAATTATATATTTTTACTTTTATTTATAATTTAATTATAATAAAATTAATATAATTGATATAAGTATACGATATTCATAAGTTTTTAACTATCCTAAGAGATCCTATCATTTCTTAAGAAATTTTATTATAATTTATATTGATCGAGCAACTTTATATTGAGCTTATATTTGGCAAATGATAATTTATTTAAAAAAGCATAATTATTTATGATCTTGAAAGACTACAAATCAGAATATATGTGCACTATAAAACATGAAGAAAGAAAAATATGACATCATTTTTCTTACTATTTTTTTTCTTATTTTCTATTGTTGCTCCTTTTATTCCTTCTTCAATTCTTTTCTTATTTTTTCTTCTCTCTCTACCCATATTTAAACTTATGAAAGAACAAATATTTCTCTTCCTTGTCAATATCCAATTCAATTTGCCTCTTTCCTTCAATATTTGTTTAAATTTTCAAACAATAATTTCATCACCTCATTTGATCCTTATGCCATCCCAAAACATCCCCCATCATCCCTTATAAATTCAAAGGACCCACCCAATGAAATTTGATACAAAATTATTATGAAACTCTTCAACATAATTTTTTTTTCTTTTTCTATAGGGCGTTTGATATTCATATTGGAGCCTAATTCGCATCATGTAAGGCTCATTTAACGGGTAATTAAGTATTCCTAATAGAATTTTTTCCATATATAAGGCCTAAACTTGAGACATCTGATTAAGAATAGAAGGATTTCATCTATCCCACCACAACTCTTATCGATCATCCATATAAAGAGTTACAAATTGCACATATGACATATTTTGGGGAAACATATTAAAATATTACAATGAATTATTAAAAATTTCTTGAAAAAAAATAGCAATAGAAAGAAACCACTATAATAAGTAATAACTAATATTCTATTTTTTATGGTATCACAATGCAACCCTTATTGTAAAAATATTGTCAAGAAAAGTTCACTAATAAAATTGAAAAATACCAAATGTTCTCCTTCGCCTTTGCTAATACCTGCAACATCCAAAAAAAAAATATGAATTTCTTCTAGTATTATATAGCACTTAAACACCACCTAATATCTCTTCATCTTCTTTACCTTTTAATCGAGTAATAAATTTATAAATTTTAATTTATACATTTAATAGCTAAAATTGAAGATAATTAAATATATATATATATTGTCATCTTTTTGTGATAAAAAAATATTAACTTTTATTTCAAATGATATAAATTATAAAGTATCATTAAAAAAAATTAAGCAATGATGGATATTAATAATTTAAGGATGAGAAATATGAAAAGTTGAAGCAATAATAATGATAATAAAGATTTTTATTCTTCAATAAAATAAATAACAAAATTAAAAAAAATTCAATAAACTGACAAAAAAGATAAATAGTAATGGTGGCCCAAGAGAGGTGGCACATCACTTGTTTAAAGCCTTACTTTATATATATATATATATAGATAGATAGATAGATAGATTAATTTTAAAAGATTCTACTGAAAAATAATAAACAACTCTCTCTGATAAATCTATTTTGTGCTACTCAACAACGTCTTTTAATAAAAATATAAAATTAATATAGCAAAATATTTTTTCCTTTGAAATAGCTAAATAATATCAACATTCACCATCCTTATTTCTTTAATTTTAAGTCTACTACTCAAATATAATTTTTTAGGACTTTTATGTAATCTTTATAATTTTTTATTCATCAATAAAAGCTACATGCGTGAAAAGGAAAAAATTGAATGACCTTATTGTCCATAAAAAGTTAAACGACTTTTTAATTCTTCAAGCAAAAATTACTAAATTTAATTTTTGTACAAAGACGAGATCACACATTCTAATAAAAATAAGAAAAAAATTAGCATATTTAAATATATAATTTTAGTTAATAAATTATGATGCAATATATAGAAATTTATATTAGTTCATATTTTACTAATTGCACCTTCAAATATTATTTTATAAGTATCTCGCACTTTTACTATTATCTTATTTTAAAAATTTATACCAAATAATATAAAATATACATGCGTTACACGTATCCAAAACTAGTGTGTATATATACACACACACCATTTTGCTTGAAATGACATTTAACTGATTTGGTCGATTTAAGGTAAGCAATTTGACACGGCCAACTTCTTCAGCAATAACAACCTCCTGCACCTCAACAATGAAAACATAAAATTTGAGATCGAGTACTTAACAAATAACTAGTGAATAATTGAAACTTGAGGATTACCTCTCTATCGGCCTTTACTCTTTCTCGAGCCATCCGTGCAAAAATCTGAACAACGTAGTGTCACGGATTTAGACTTCGACTAAGCACACATGCGGCACTTGACAACTTGCTCACGAATCTTTCACGATCTTGCAAGTTCAAGTAAGCCCTTTCAACTCTAAATCGATAAGAGAATATTTGATAAGGAATATGAGAGAAATTTGGTAAGAGAAGCTTTTAATAATGTAGAGAATTTGATTAATTTTTTTTGATGATTATACAAATGAATGACCTCCTATTTATACTACTCACTTAAGGACTAATATGCAAATAATGATTATTGTACAAGTCCCTACATATTTACAAATAAGTCCCTTTCTAGAATTCTCTACATGTCTAGAGTTTTCCAAGGAATTTTCTAGAAATTCCATAAGACTCCAAGGTCTTCCATGGGAAATCTCTATAGTTTTCTAGAATACTCCACCAAGTGTTGGATTTTTGCTTATGTAAGCCTCTACATGGAAAAGATATATGCCAAATGGCTCCTACGTGGCATGATGATATGGAAAGTCCTCACACTCTCCCCCACCTGATGTTGCGACGACCACGGCACAGTGCTGCTACATAAACTCTTGAATATTGTCCTTGAATTGCCATAAGTCTTCATATCGTTCCCACGTGGCTTCCTCCGGTGATTGCCCTTTCCAGTGAATGAGGAACATGGCAGTAGCCTTTTGCCCTTGTTTTCGCCTGGCTTGATAGTCAATGTAGCCTCAATCTCCCGTTCATGTGAGGCGGTGATGGTAATTAGTGCCCTACTTGACCGACCTTGAGTAGGGTCATCCCGGTCTTCATGGTATGGCTTGAGCACGCTGGCATGGAAGACGAAATGAACGTGGCTTCCTCCGGTGATTGCCCTTTCTAGTGGATGAGGAACATGGCAGTAGCCTTTTTCTCTTGAAAGAAATCCATGACACGTTATGGACTAGACACCGGGCCAACGTCGCACAAGGCCCTTGATCGAGTCAATCTACTATTGGCCGCGCATGCGTGATGATATTGAATGTTATGTGCAGACCTGTCTAGTGTGCCAACAGGATAAAGTGGAGCAGCAGCAACCCGGAGGACTTTTGGAACCACTACCAGTTGCAGAGTGTCCATGGGAGAGCGTAACTATGGACTTCATCACTTGCTTACCAAAGTCTGAAGGATATGGACGATTATGGTCGTGGTGGATAGGTTTTCGAAGTATGCTAGCCTCATGCCAGTCACAGCAGGTTGCACCACTAAAGAGGCTGCCAAACTATTCTTCAAGAATGTGGTGAAGTATTGGGGTCTGCCAAGGCACATCATTAGTGATCGAGACCCGCATTACCGGAAACTTTTGGAGAGATTTGTTTGATATGCTTGGCACGGAGCTACATTTCTCCACTAGTTTTCACCCATAAACTGATGGACAGACGGAACGGGTCAATGCCTTATTGGAGTGCTACTTGAGGCACTTTGTGAGTTTATATCAGAAGGATTGGGAAAGGCTCCTAGTCATAGCCCAATTCTCCTATAACGTACAAGGAGCGAGTCTACCGGACGAATACCATTCGAGTTAGCCACTGGCCAACAGCCACAAACTCCATATTCACTACCAGCCGCATTCGAGGGCAAAAGTTTAGGGGCTTACCATATGGCTAAGGGGTTCAAGGAGCATCTTGTCACTGCTAAGTCCTACTTGGACAAGGTAGCAAAGAAGATGAAGAAGTTTGTTGACTGCAAGCGTCGTCCCACGAATTGTAAAGTTGGGGACATAGTTTTGGTGAAGTTTAACACAAGGCAGTTTAAGACACTACGAGGCATGCACCAGAACTTGGTACGGAAGTATGAAAGGCCATTTAGGATTGTTGCCAAGGTGGGCAAGATCTCATATAAGTTGGAGTTACCAGGTCATCTCAAGGTTCATCCCGTCTTCCATGCAAACATGCTCAAGCCATACCATGAAGACCAGGATGACCCTACTCGAGGTCGATCAAGTAGGGCACCAATTACCATTACTGTCTCACATGATCGGGAGATTGAGGCTATCATTATCTGTCGCCTGATGTTTCCAAACTTGGGCACGTAGACCCTCCGTCCTGTGGTGAGTAATAGTCCATCTTCCACCCAAAAATGTCTTGTCTTGCCTTGGGTGGCTAACTACATAAGCTGCTTTGCTTCTGGGTCGTGTTGCATGCCGTCTTTTATGGCTTCACGAATATCACAACTTACTGAAGTGATGGCAGCTAGTTCAGTCTTTCGGCTCAAGGCATCAGCTACGACGTTACCCTTGCCTGGCTTGTACTCTAACTCGTAATCAAACTCGGCCAAGAAAGCTTGCCACCTAGCTTGCTTTGGTGTAAGTTTCTTCTGCGTTTGAAAGTAGCTAGTGGCCACATTGTCAGTTTTGACCACGAACTTTGACCCGAGTAGGTAATGTCTCCATGTGCGAAGGCAATGAACAAAGACAGTCATCTCTTTCTCTTGCACTGTATAACGTCATTCTGTCTCATTCAACTTGTGGCTCTCGAATGTTATGGGATGATTATCTTGCATTAAAACACCCCCAATGGTAAAATCATATGCATCTGTATGCACCTCGAATGTCTTGGTAAAGTTGGGTAATGACAAGAATGACTTCTCTATCACAGTTGCCTTAAGGCCTTCAAACGCCTCTTGACAATGTTCCATCCAAACCCACGAGTTGTTCTTCTTTAGCGACTCAATCAAAGGTGTTGCCTTGGTTGAATAGCCGCTAATGAACCTGCGATAATAGTTAGCGAGTCCAAGGAATGATCTAAGATCGGTCACCTTGTGGGCGCCTCCAACTCTTGGATAGTTCGCACTTTAGCCTCATCCATGCGCAATCGGCCCAGGCTAATGACATGTCCCAAGAAATGTACTTTAGGCAGGGCGAACTCGCACTTCTCCCATTTGATATAAAGCTCATTCTCTCGCAAGACCTAGAAAACCTTCCTTAAGTGCTCTACATGCTCCTCCAAGGTGTTGCTATAGATGACTATATCGTCCAAGTAGACTACCACGAACTGATCAAGATAGGGATGAAAAATCTTATTCATCAGTGTGCAAAATGTAGCGGGTGCATTAGTCAAGCCGAAGGGCATCACCAACCACTCATAGGCTCCATATCTCGTCACGCACGTTGTCTTTGGTTCATCCCTTTCTGCTATATGGACTTGGTAGTAACCCTTTCGAAGGTCCACCTTAGTGAAGTACTTGGCTTGTCCAAGTCTATCGAACAAGTCAGCAATAAGCGGGATAGGATATTTGTTCTTTATTGTCACTTTATTGAGTACTCGGTAGTATATACATAAGCGTAATGATCCATCTTTCTTTTTGAAACAATACTGGCGCTCGATAGGGTGCTTTGGACGGGCGGATATGATCGGCTTCGAGCAACTCCTTCAATTGCTTCCTTAGCTCTTCCAACACGGGAGGAACCATGCGGTATGGGGAGTATGCAGGTGGTTTGGTTCCAAGCTCCAACTCGATCTTATGATCCACATCATGCCTAGGAGGCAAGTGCCTTGGCAGCTCGTCGGGCATAATATATTTGTTCTCTTCGAGTAGCTTTTCTATGCAAGGCGGTAGCGTCTCTTGGGAACCCTTGTCTTCCTCCAAACTTGCAATGGTTGCCATGAATGTGGGCTCCCTCTTCTTGAGCCCCTTTATAAGTTGCATAGCCGATAGTTGTGTTTGGCTATGTCCTTGTGGTATTGTTATTGTGGGAACCATGCAAGCTCCTTCTCGCTCGATGACCACGAGATGTTGGAGGTATGGATCGATCAAGGTATGACATCGTCTAAAGAACTCTTACCCTAGAACAATATCAAAGATATCCATCGTTGTGGCTGTAAAGTTTGTCGTACCTTCCCAATTTCCCAATTTGACACCAACGCCATTGGCTATACCATGAGCATTTTGAGCTTCAGCATTTACGGTCTTGACACGAGAGTTAGTTGGAGAGAGCTTCAACTCTAGTATTTTTGCTGCAGCCTCAGTTACAAAATTGTGGGTTGCTCCTGTGTCCACCGATGCACGAGCAAGCTTGTTATTGATGGTGAGGTCCACGTACTGATTGTTATTTTTGTCGGGTTGAATAGGTTGTTTCTTAACAGCACCACATAATCCTATCATACCCAATTGTGTTGCGCTCAAACTCTCTCCTTAGGGATGCTCTTTTCGTTCACGTACCATGACACTAAGACTCTTTAAATCGGGACAATTCTCGAAGCCATGTGGTCCTCCGCCTATGTAGCAACCGTCTCCTTTTGTGGCTTGCGTCTTTCTCTCAGCATAGCCTTGACGTCCAAGCTTTCTGCCATCGGACTTGTGGGTGTCATGCTACTTGAGATGCGGCTACTGCTCCTTGCTTTTGACACGATCTCCCCCACCTTTGTCATGACTACTTCTTGTCTCCTTGCCTTTTTCTTTGTCATGCCTAAAGTCAGTCAAAGCTTCGGCCTGTATGATGGCTTCATCAATAGTACTAACCTGTCGGTGTTCCAGCTCCGTCTTGGCCCAATTTTGCAGCCCGTCCATGAAGTGGAATGACATATCTTCATCTGTGAGGTTGGAAATTTGAAGCGTAAGAGTGGTGAACTCCTTAACGTATGCACGTATACTTCCCGTCTGCTTCAACTCCCGAAACTTGCGTTTTGCCTCATAGATGACCTTATTGGGGAAGAAAGCCCTCTTGAACTTAGCTCGGAACTTCTCCCATGGGTCGATTGCGCAAAGCCCCTTCTCCATCTCGGACTCCTTCCATTTCCACCATAGAATGGCCATCCCTGAAAGGTACAATACAACAGTGTTAATCTTACTCTCGTCGCTCTTCACCTTGTTGCATTTGAAATAATTTTCCAAATGCCAAAGGAAATTCTCCACCTCTTGTGCATCACGAGCACCTTTGAACGTTGGTGGTTCAGGGGCCTCAACCTTGGCCTCCTTCTCTTTGCCAGATGCCACAGACCCTCCAGCTTCAGTCTCTCCCTTGAGTGTCTCTATCTTGGCCTTCATGGTCTCAATCATGCTTAATGCTTCCATGAGCCTGCACTCCAAGGAAGTGATAGTTTCTCCCGTCTCCAATTCCGCATGCTTGCGCCCCTCCAACTCCTTTCGGATGTCGTCATTCTCCTCAACAGTGAAGTCTTCAAGAGTCTTGAACTTGTCATCAACCTCATTCAAACGTTTGCCGAATATCTACACAGCCTGCCTTGCCGTGTCAACCCTTGCAATCCACTCTAATCCAGGCGTGACGTCTGTGGGAAGCCCATCATGTTCGTCATCACTCGCCTCAGTGGTCGAAGGTGAGTGGGATACTAGCATTTCGCTTGATGTATGGTCGGACAGTAGTTCCTTATTCCTCTTACGAATATTTCCCCCCCTTTCGGTGCCTTTCTCCAGCATCCTATCGGACGTTGGTGGTACTAGCAGCGTTGATGTCTCCCTCATTTTCCATTCCCTCAGTATTAACCTTGGCTCTGATACCACGTTGTCACGGACTTAGACTTCGACTAAGCACACCGTACGGCACTTGACAACTTGCTCACGAATCTTTCACGATCTTGCAACTTCAAGTAAGCCCTTTCAACTCTAGATTGCTAAGAGAATGTTGGATAAGGAAGATAAGAGAAATTTGATAAGAGAAGCTTTTAGTAATGTAGAGAACTTGATTAATTTTTCTTGATGATTATACAAATGAATGACCTCCTATTTATACTACTCACTTAGGGACTAATATGCAAATAATAATTATTGTACAAGTCCCTACATATTTACAAATAAGTCCCTTTCTAGAATTCTCTACATGTCTAGAGTTTTCCAAGGACTTTCCTTGAAATTCCATAAGACTCCAAGGTCTTCCATGAGAAATCTCTATAGTTTTTTAGAATACTCCACCAAGTGTAGGATTTTTGCTTATATAAGCCTCCACATGACAAAGATATATGCCAAATGGCTCCTACGTGGCATGATGACATGGAAAGTCCTCACAGTAGGTAGTTTAATTTACCAAGGAAATCTATATATTCTTGGTGAAATTGACTTGTGAAGCCAGAAATTAGCAACAATTATGAAGCCAAGTTATAAACAAAAGAGATATATATAGTTGAAAATCAAGGTGGACTTGAGTGGATCCCCATTATATTATATATCGACGTTTTCTCACATGTAATAGGCATGGAAGTTTGTTTTTCTTGGTGAACGAAAAGCTTTATTAATCATCAACACAACAATCCAAAATTGTACAACCTAATAATTTGGCATACCTACTTGGCAGGGCTACCAAATTTGTCGGGACAAAAAAATTGATTAGCGTTTCATTATAAATTTTAAAAGTTTATCTTCACGTATTTTTTTGGTCATGAAATTTGATTAAACTTTGAAAATTTAATTTTTAAATTCTCAGAAATCGGCTCATACCAATTTTTAAAATTTTGGGACTTCAACTCACAAAATTTTATTTTTTTCCAGAAAAAATGCATGTCCAAACACAACTTCAAAAACTCAAACTTTCAAATATCAAGTTTCAACTTCAAAATCTGTGGTCAAACAATTTTGCGATTGAATCATAACACGGGATCAATAGATACATTTGACAATTGATTTGCAATAATTTGCAAATAAACTATCTATTGAACTTCAAGTTAATTTTCTTTTTTAATGACAATCCAGATAGTTCATTCAATGCATAATCTTTTAGCTACTAATCACCTCTGCCCTAATGTTAGGAAATCTAACATTTATCCTCAATTTTAATTTGGGACCCATTTTGTGTGTGCAGGAGAAATTAAATCATATACCGTATATTTAAATTTCTAGATGAAAATTATTTTTGACCCTAAATCAATTGTGATAAGGGAACCTTGTTAGCTTGATGCATACAAATGTTGCAACATGTTAAATAATATATATCATATCAATTTTTTTTAGAGTTTTGTTTTCATAATCAATGATTTAACTATAATTGGAGGCATATAATTTTTGCTAAACCAACTTGAGTATAAACTAATATTATCAACATAAATTATATTTTAAAATGTGCTCTTAATTTAATAATTTAAGTCAACAATCTTGCAAAAATCAAATTACAAGTTGATAGCAAGCGCACAAGTTATCACACCATAGTTGCATCTATTAAATTATATAATAGTAAATAATCCACATGACAGGTGAATAGACTCATATTGACCTTTCTATACGTTTCAAAAATTCAGGAGATACAACTCAACTTTGGTTAGTAGAATGATCAATTTATCATGAGAATAAGCAGCACATGAGAATTCGTGAAGAACTTTCTATTTCTTCAATATATAACCACATGAATTTTTAATTATTTTTACATCACATTTGAACTGAGATGAACAATTGATACAACAACTAATATTCATTTCAGTAAAATTTCTAGTTTACCATTGCATGTGATTTCATCACTATGCCCTTATTTGTGTACTACAAACAGGAGGAAAAGAAAGGTAATCTTTCATATAAATATTTATAATCTGTTTCGATTATAGTAATATGAAGATATTAAATCTTTTCATAATTTATAATCTCAATATAATTCATTTTCAGTCAATTCTTTTAAACTTAACATGTTTCTTTTAAGGCTTACTACAATATCAATTTTATAAAGGCAGAATACCTATATAGCCCCTTAAACTTGTCAAGATTTGTAAGTTAGACACTCTAACTTAACTAATGGCCGACACTTTATCTTGACAGAAATGTAATTTATAAACACCCATATTCATCAAATAAAGTGTGTGAAATACACTTGCTGCTGACATGTTAAATGAACAAATTATTTAATGATATGTGTATTTAAGTATAACTAAAATATAAAAAAAATAAAAAGTTCAAAAAAAAAAAGACAAAAAACCAAACTATCCCTCCCCGTACTTTGTCCAACCGTTTTCTCACTCAGTCGGCTCCGACTCCCCTTTCCCTGACCCCCGTCGTTCTTCTTTTTTTCTTTTGGATCATTCTCTTCTTTTATACTCTCCTTGCCTTGTCTTCATATTTTTTTTTTTCGAAAGCACAATTACAAATTCTCTAACTATTAGTTAAGGATTGAGAAAATATGATGCTTGCGACCTTCAGAAAATGATGTTAACTGCTAGAAAAAAATCAACCAACAACTCTTCTTTCTTTAAATTGATTTGGGTTTACGTTTTCAAATTTAAAAGTTCATGTATTTTGAGATTTCTATTGATCTACCTATTCAAATTTAAAATGGATTTTGATTTTGATTTGAATTTTGACATGGGAGAGAGGAGTTTAGGACGGAGATACCATTTTTTATGATCTAATTCTTTATGAAAGAGATGATTGAATTTCTAATTAATTATTGAGATATAAAATAAAAGATAAGGCTCTCACGCGCCTAAAATAATTCGTGGGATTCACAATTGGCCACATAAGATATTTGTGTTCAAAAGATATATTTTTCTCAAATTAAAGTGTTTATCTAGTCATTATCTAAGTTAAAGTGTCTAACTTACAAATCTTGCCAAGTTTAAGGAGCTATCTAGCTATTTAGCCTTTTATAAATAATTTCATTCATCTGGGTAATACAAATTAGCTCTTCTAATAAACTCTCAATTAATTTTGTATTACAAAATATGTTTTTATGACACCATCCATTTGGTGAATGTCTTCTCCACATAGAAAAAATGTTATTATTGTCATAGTAAAAATTATTATAAGCAAGACATATTTTCTTGCTTTATTTTTACCTTTAATAATAATAATTTATTCTAAAAGTGCTTATGTTAGAAAAATAAGGTGTTCCTCCAAATTTTTGAGAGAAAATAAATGTTTATGTGGAGAAAAAATTATTTTTCAAATGCTAAAAAAGTAACTTTTCTCCAAAACTACTTTTTTTGAAAAATACTTTTGAAAAAAAATATACCTATAACCTATTTTGCCAAATTTTTGAGAGGCCAAAAGTGTTTATTTTTTTAAAATGCTTATTTTAAAAAAGTAAGGTGTCTGGCAAGCTTTTTGGAGAAAATAAGTACTTTTGGAGAGTTGCAGGCCAAATAAGCTATATAAAATATAGATCACTTTTCGGCAAAATACTTTTGAGAAAAATATACTTAAAAATATTTTTAAAAAGTTTGGACAAATACTAATTGTTGCTTAAAAGTATTTTTTAAATTTATTAGTCAGACACAAATTGTTTCTCACTAAAAGTATTTTTTTGAAAAGCAATTTTAAAAATATTTTTCAAAATAAGCTGATTTTAGAAGTTTGACCAAACAGGGTATTAGAAGAACTTCTAAAAAAGTTGGCCAAATAGTATTGCTGCTCAAGAGTGTTTTTTAAATTTATTGGTAAAGCATAAATTGCTTCTCATAAAAAATACTTTTATTGAAGAGCACTTTTCAAATAAGATGATTTTAGAAGTTTGGCCAAACAAACTATTAATATGCAACTGCTACCACATTTGCATCAAGAAATGGAGCAAATCATGGGCTGGATTTCATGACTTTTCAAAAAAAAATTGTTATTTTGCCTTAATCATCAACATAGTGCATTAAGACTTGAACTTAATGTCTTACCCATATAAAGGCATGTTAGGCTATTGATTTGATGGAACTTTAATCCAACATCTTATTATCATAGTGCATCAGAACTCAAATTTGATGTTTTTCCTTTAACCAATGATGTAATAGGTCAAAGTGCAATGAGACTCAATCACCTAGAGACTTTTAAATATTATTGTCATGACCCATTTTTCAAATAAGCCGTGACTGGCACTCGGTGTCTTAACTTGATCGAGCCAATCAGTTTGACTGTTCTAACCTGTACTATAATATCACATACCCCTCGATTCACTAAAATGAACAAATAAAATTTTAGATTAAACTTTACTCCAACAATTCTTGGATTATCCGAATATGTCAAAAATTTATAAACAACTAGGAAGTATCAAAATTAATGGTAAGTAAAGTTAACAACCATAACCTAACTAACAACACATCTATGAAGCCTCTACTGGAGTGCTGAGAAGAAGGCACAGGACATAGATTTCCTGGCTAATCCCCAAATCAAATGCGGATAACTGAATAAATAAATAAAATAGTCTAACTGAAAGAGAAGAAACTCCACGGTCAAGGGCAGAGCTCACCAAATCAACTTTTGGAATAAAGCGACCTAACTCGTATTCTGCCCCTCTATGAAACTTGTGTCTACATTGACATAGGTCAATATAGGTTCTATAAAAAAAACATCAATACACAACTAGTGGTACTTAGTGAGTCTCAACATCCTCCTCACTAAAGTTAGAATGAGACCTTGAGTAAATACATGTGATTAATGAAGGAATAAGACAAGACACAAGTCATAAGTGACTTTTAAGCATCATACAAGAGTGAAGCAGGAAAACAACCAATAAAACTTATAGCTTAGTCCATTGGTTTATGCTTTTCACTTTCTTTAAGTTGTTTCAGCCAACTAAATTTTTCTTATGCTCAGTTGTGGTAATTAGTAACCCTTTATTATACGGTTACTCGTGGCCCTTTATACAACCGCCAAATCTTTTTATACCTCGTTGTGCCAAATTTAGTAACCCTTTATATGGTTACTATTTATATTATGCCTCATTATGACCAGATTAGTAACACTTTATAACAGTTACTTGTAACCTTTTGTATGACTACCATTTATATTATGCTTCATTATGATAAGATTAGTGATCCTTTAATATGGTTATTCGTAACCCTTTGCACGGTTATCATTTATTAAAGTTTTAATATTTTTCTTTATCATTGTCATAACATCCATACACTTTCTATACTTAAGCATTTAGCACCGGAGAGAGAGCAATCAGAGGATTCAAGCACCGATGTATAAGTATATGCAACTGGCCTACAGAAATAACTACAATTATTTTGGTTAAGTTGAGGATTAGGACTCTGTGTCTTAGTTCACTCAATTAATTCCTTAGCTTTATAGAACATATCATTCTTGTCATAAACCTTCAACATGGCACTCATGAATCTTATGTCAGGTTCACAGTGTCCTTTTACTATGTTCATATTTTGTCACAGATGCACTATTGCGGTTACCTAGTTGATATTAGATATCCAAATAAAGTATTATATTAATCTAGATAAAAGAATAGATTATGTCTTGGTCCCGAAGATAATCACAAGAAAAAAATATATAGCACAGAATAGAGAGAAAAAAAATATGAGCTTAAACTCACACAAACCTTAAGAGACATTTAACCAAATACTGTATGGGTATGACTTTGTAAGGAAAGAACTTTAGTAAGAACAAGTATTAACTCACCTCAAACTTCTTTCTTTCTAGCAAGATTAACTTTTATACTTGCCAACAACAGTCAATAACTCCATCTACATAACAATCAGGATTCAATTTACATCAATACGAGTCCAAAGAATATAAATTATCCACTTTAAATTAGGAGCACTCATTTAAGTCCTCTAATTTAATAGAGGAAGCATGAAGGACTAATAATATATATATGTGTGTGTGTGTGTGTGTGTGTGTGTAATATGAAGTTTCTCTTACCTGCAAGAAAGAAAAGTTAGGCTAAAAGGGTTGTTCTCTGCCAAGGGCTAACCTATACTCAATTTCTTAATTCTTAATTGATATTCTTTGCAAGGCACTTTGACTATTTAGTAGCCTTTTTATATACTCCTAACATAAGTATTATGGGCTTGACCCATTATATTTGCTTAATTAATAAATTAAGTTATTTATTTTATCAACCAATCAATTGTATTGTCTCCTAGATATATTAGTTAATTTTTCAACTTATATTTTATAGAGATATAGATAAAAAATATTCCTATGTATGTTTGTATAAATTGTACACACATTCTATAATTACTCCATCCATTAAGACTTTAAGAAGCATTAAAATAGTTTGGGGTTTCACAATCTTCCCTCCTTATATGAAGAATGTTAAATCGAAGTCATACATATCTAATAGAGAACCTTAGGACTTGTTCCATATTCACTTTCTTCTTAAGGCACCAAATTTTGGATAACCCCCCAAAAAATTTTTTTTTAAAAGAAATTTCACCAAAATTTTCCTTGTAATTGGCGCTATTCAAAAATTTCAACCTGTCCAATCTCACTAATCTCAACCTCATACAGCTATCTAACCATCATATATTATCAAGACCTCTCACAACCACAAACATTTTACATAACTATTAACATTTTGCACATTTGAGTATATACAAATCAAGTAAATCTTATCAAAAGTTAAATATTTACATACCTCTTTTCTCAAACAAATGAGAATTTTTTTTCTTTATATCTTCTTCGGCTTCCCATTTATCCTCCTCTAATTTATGATTACGCCACAAGATTTTTACTGATGTTATATCTTTGGTTCTCAACCTACGAACTTGCCTATCAAGGATCTCTATAGGTACTTCTTCATATGTTAAATCTCTCATTTGCCTCTACCTCGTCTATAGGAATAGTTTCAGCCTCCTCATAGAGACACTTCCTCAGCATAGACACATGGAATACTGCATGAACTGAAGATAATTCTGATGAAAAATCTAGCTCGTAAGCGACTTTTCCCTTCTTGCTCAAAATTTTATAAGGTCCAACAAACCTAAGACTCAACTTTCCTTTCTCTCCAAACCTCATGACTCCTTTCATTAGAGGTATTTTCAAAAACGTATAGTCACCTTTCTTAAACTCTAGATCCCTACGCCTCTTGTCTACATTAGACTTTTGATGGTTTTGAGTTGCTTTAAGTCTATCCTAGATAATCTTCATTTTTTCTAAGGCATCTTGTAGTAGCTGGGATCCAATCAATGGTATCTTTATTGGTTCAAACCAACCTATTAGAGATCTCCAATGATGCTTATATAATGCTTCATAAGGGGTCATGCCAATGCTTGTCTGATAGTTGTTATTGTACGAGCACTCTGTGAGTGGCAGATTTTTATCCCAATTTCCACCAAAATCTATGGCACATGCCCTTAACATATCTTTCAGAGTTTGAATGCTCCTCTCTGCCTTTCCATTCATCTGAGGATAGAACACGGTACTCAATTTAACCTTTGTACCCAACCTATTCTGAAAGGTCTGCAAAAATCTCGTTGTGAACTGAGCTCCTTGATCAAAGATAACTTAAACTGGGGCACCATGCAATCTTACAACTTCTTTAATATAAATTTGAGCGTACTGCTCAGCGCTGTATGGTACTCCTCACTGGCAGAAAGTGAGCTGACTTTGTAAGTTGATCCATGATCATCCAGACAGAGTCATGCTTATGATAAGTGCAAGGTAATCCTACTACAAAATCTATATTAACCATCTCCCACTTTCATTTTGGTATCTCAATATTTTGTGCCAAGCCACTAGGCAACTCAGCTTTGACCTTCTGACAATTCATGCACTTAGCCACATGTTTGGCCACATCCTCTTTCATTTTGTTCCACCAGTAAATTTCACGCAAATCTTTATACATTTTGATCGAACCTGGATAGATTGAATAACCCGAACTGTGAGCCTCCGTCATGATTTTTTTCCCAAAGTCCATCAACATTCGGAACGCATAATCTGCCATTTATTCTTAACACACCATCATTATTCCCAATTATAAAAGTTGTGATCTCATTCTTTAATACCTTGTCTTTTATTGCCTGCATAATTAGATCTTCATATTGTCGCTCTTTCGCTTTAACTACAATAAATGATTGTGCCTTAGGTATCACCATCAAGTTACCCTATTCTGTCTCATCAAATCTGCAACATCATTAGATAACTTTTGTACTATCTTGCTAGCGCTCTCTCCTGAGCTTTAAGTTCATAGATTTTTTACTAAGGGCATCAGCCACTATATTACCCTTCCCTGGATGGTATAAGATGTTAACATTGTAATCCTTCAACAATTCGAGCCACCTCCTTTGCCTCAAATTTAGCTCTTTCTACTTGAAAATATACTAGAGGCTTTTTATGGTGTGTGAATATCTCACAGTGTTCTCCATAGAGGTAATGCCTCCATATTTTTAGAGCAAAAACCATGGGCGAGCAAGACCAATTCCCTGGCAGTTCTGACGATGACAGCAACTCTGATGGCCGGATTCTTAAAAACTCACCTCAAAAATGAGAGATTCAAATTACTGATACATTAGGATGCTAGGAAATTTTTGTATCAATGGCGAATTAATACACTATGTATTAGTTGTTATCAGATTGATACATATTGATACAAACTATTTCATCTTGTATCTGAGTTATCACATTATATGAAAATTGCTCAATTTTATTTTCATATTAATGATACAATATATCAGTCTCTTCTTTTTTTATACAACCAACTACTTGAACAATATCATTTTCATATTAATGTATAATATATCAGTCTCTTCTCTTCTCCTTTTCTTTTCTTTTTTGATACAACCAACTACTTGAACAATGTCACTTTCATATTAATGATACAATACTAAATGTATCAATCGATAATAGACTGATACACAAAGAACTGTTTTAATTTATTTCTGATACATATATACATTAAACACATTATAATAGTATTATTTGTATCAATTTTAAAAATGGCAGTTAGTGTTTATTAATAATACTTGTGATATATATATGAAACATACCCAGTAAGATATCTCTCAATGTTTTTTGATACATGCATAAGTATCAATTTAATTTTTACAATTCAAAAAATGATACACAATGACATGTTTATATATTGTTCATACATCCATAAATAAGGATATACTTTTCAAACGATAGTAACGATGATACACCCCCAACAAAAAATTTCACCAAACTCACAACGTCGATACACCCCAAAAAAAGAAATTCTTCGCAATATCTGCGATTCTTTGAAGATGATAATTTTTTCTGATATGGATTAATTGTTTTAACTTTTTCATAAATAGTGATGATACACCAAAAAAAAAATTTCAAAATTTGTGCTTTTTTTAAGGAAATAATCTTTCCTGATATGAATTAATTATTTTAAATTTTTTAGAAATGGTAAAAAAAAAACTGAAATCAATTGGAGAGTCATTAATTTTCTGAAATTTCGATGGATCTGTTAATTACTTAATAATTAGCACCGCTATAGAAAGATAGTTAGGGCTCAAATTTTAGATGCACTAATAATGCTTTTCTATAAAGTGTATCCAAAAGGAAAAGAAACTAATATTTTATATAAATAAGATAAACCATGCTACTTTCTGCGATTATTTTACTATCTAATGTTAATTATGAAAATTGTTCTTAATAAAAAGAAAATATATTTTGCCATTATATGTTATATGGAAAACTTTGGATGAACAGAAACGAAGTAATTGTTGGGTTCTTTCTCGATAAGTGTGTATAATTAGTCTCGATTGAATGATATTAAAATTTGTTAAATATCTTTAGAAGCTTGAATATCAGTTACAGAGGTGCTTGTAGATAATTTAAAATAAATTTGAGCTAAATTTCATATTGATATTCAAGATTGAAAACCGCATAATGCATCCCCTCGTTGCATTTGCTGTATACCATTTTATATCACAATGTATATTCGTTTATCTCCTATATATTATGTATATGATATACGTGATATCCTAGAGACATTCATGAAAATCTATGTAATATGCACTGACATACATATGTCACAGAAATATTTTCTAGGTCTGATTTCTTTAATTACTATAAACAAGCTTAAATCACTTTTAACTTTTCTCAAATTTTTTATATAGCTTCGTAGAGTTTTTTTTTCTATAAATTCCAACTCAACACATTCACACCCGTTCAATCCAACAAAAAAAGAAGTAGAGGAAGAGAAGGAGGAAAATGAGAAAGGAGATGAAGAGGAGGAAAAAGAAAGGAGGAGAAGGAGGAGGATTTTCTTTTTTTCTCTTGATTTTTGCTTTTGATCATTTCTAATCAAAATAGCCATGTTAATTTTTGAAAAGAAATATATATATTCTTTAACGAAGAATATATTGATTTCGCTTGAAGGTTGTAAATAGATATCGATATTCCTATAAAATACACAATCTACCAAAACACAAAAGATGAGGTCAAATCCATGTATGTTAAATAAGTTACAGGCTGAAATATGTAGGGGGGTTCACCAATCATCATTAACAACTTGTCAGTATCAAATAATGATGAGTTTCTATTACAACGATAAAAAATGAAGGCTAAATATTTTTATTTAAACACTTAAAATTCAGGCTAGGATTCAAGAGAATTCGACGTTAACCTAATAACGTTTTAATCAATCAATATAATGTTAATTTTTACGTTCTTAACCTTTTTAAAATTAAATGTCATATAGCTTATATCATTTATCATTTCATATTCCTTGGAAGTGGATTATTACAACTTATAAAGGTTTCTCTATAAAGAATATAATTTAATGAGTTTTATTAATATTTATCGACGGGGTGAATTTTTTTTACACGATCAGGTAACATTAGCCAGTAATAGCTAGTTACCATTCTAATTTTCAATTTTTATTTTATCTTTAGAACGTTGTCTCATTAATTGCTTCCTCACTCTCTCTCTCTCTCCGCTTAACAAATTCGAAACAGATTCAAGTTATTTGAAGTTTGAACTCTAGAAGCTTAGTATTTGGACTTTAGAAACTGGTCATGGACATGTGTGTTGCACATGTGTCTCGTGAAAGCTTGTGCAAATTCGTTAGATAATATATGTAGAACGATATATTGTTGCGACATATGATAAATATAATTTATAATCAAACAAAATTGACAGAAATTTAAGGTATTACTTTCTTATATGCACCCAAATAAATTATATTAGTTGCTTATATAATTGTCATTTATCTGAAAATATTTATCAAATGACCATTAATATAAATTTATTATAGAAATAAGAAAAATAATATTCTCTTTAATTCTTGTTCAGCTATGTATCATCATATTATACTAAAAGTGGGAAGCATTTATCTTAAAAGTTGGATTACCAATTTGCCCCTATGATAAATTAAAATATAATAAAATATCTAATTAAAAAATAATATTTAACCATTCAATGAAAAACCAAATTAAATATGTAACAAAGTAATAATATTTTATCATTCATTGAATCAAAACTAAATTAAATATCTATTAATATAATAATATCTAAATCATATCATATCATATTATACTAAAAGTGAGAAGTCCCACGTATCAATCCATCAAATATTGAATGATTATTTTGCCCTACATTTAAAAAATACTCTTATAATATTTTTTTGTACCAAACAATAAAAAAAATCTCATTATATATATATATATATATGTGTGTGTGTGTGTGTGTGTCTCTATGTGTGTGTGTATATAAGTTTATTTAAAAGTGAATAATAACTCACTAAACTAAAAGATATTTGACTATTTATTTTTTTTTTAAAAAAAAGAGAAGTTAAATAATGAGTTATAATATTTTATATTTCAATACAGTTATTAAATTATAAAAGTGGAAACTGATAAAATAAAAAATAAATAACTAAAATATCCATCAAATATTAGACGATATTTTTACCCTTTAACCAAATAGTATTTCAAAATATATTAGTAGAAAACATAGATATAAATCTTTTAAAAAAAATAATAAAAAAAAGTTAAATGAAAGAAACAACCATGATACTATGGCTTTGAGTTTTTTTTTACATTCAGACAAAGATGACAATAAATAATTATAATTAAATTTAAAAAAAGTGAAATAACGTAAATTAAATGAAAACATTAATTCTTTATTATGACAATTATAGATTTCTTATTTAATTTAATAGTCTAATAATATTTATTATAATGTATATATTTACTTTTTATTATATAAAATATTATTGAAATAGTTTTAAATTGAAGGGCAAAACGATAATCGAACTTTTAACTTGAGGGTTTCCCACTTATATAATAATATGATTTAGTTATAATTTTAATTAATAGCTATAGAGCTGATTATATTAAACTTCTGAGAATTAATTCCAACAGTGAGATGAAATAATCTTTTAGCCTAGTCATAAAAATAAAGAATCATTATTCATAATTTTATTATGTTAGATTAGCTATTTAAATAGAATTCCTTACTCTCAAATGAACAATGGATCATCCACAAAACTTCTCGTCTCTAAATCTATTAAAGAAAGAAAAAAAACTTAAATATATAAAGAGTTTTCACATGTAATATAGCTTGTGATTACTTCACTGGTGTATATATATTGTTCATTACTTCAATGATGTTGATGAAATAAAATATGCATAACCAAGAAAACGGAAATTATTTGTATTTTTGGTAAACAACCTCATAATTTGATCATTAGAATAATAAATGTTGTTTGTGCAGTTCAAGTTACCTTCTATTACTATTTTTCTTATTATATAAATAAAATATCGAAAAAGTAAAAATATACTTGAAAGTTTACCTTTAAAGATATCTGATCGTGTAAAAAGAAAAAAATTACATCATCAGTAAATATTAGTTAAACTTTGAAATGGGTACAACTCCATTTCTATCAAATATATAAGGTCCGCTCACTCATTTAATATCATGGAATAATTGTCACACTCCTTTTTTACAATCCTTCGTTCGATGTGACGAAGGCAGATTTTATTATTATTTAACGAAAATTAAATAAAACATAAAAATAAATAAATAAAATTTTTTAAATTTATTTATCATTAATGTAAAATATTTATATTTTTACTACTTATCTTTTACTAATATATGATTTTTTAGACCTTTTTTTTTTAACATAATTTTATTTTGTTCATACTATCTATATATTTATTAAGTAAATATATATAATTTTAAAATTATTTATATAATAGTTTCTGTAAACATTAGTATCAATACATTGAATATGTGATCTAAAATATATTATTTTTAGTAAATAAAAATTATAAAAAAATTTAAAATAAATAAAGTTATTTATTATTAAATTAAAAAATCTAAAAAGTTTTGGATGAGAGATTTTTTGAAGGGGCCGAGGATAAAACTAAAAAATTTGTTAAAAATTAAAAATGATAGCAATCTAAAAATTTTTAAAAATGTATACACAGTATTTCACTTTTGATATTTCAATTATTTCATAATTAAATTGATTCTAACTAAACCTCATTTTTTCTAAGATTTATACAATTGATACTTTTAAATTTGTGTCCAACGATAATAAAGAGAGAAAACACCTACTCTTCATTTTTATTGAGCAGTAATAGTGAATAAAATAAACAAAAGAGCGAAAACTAATAAAATATGTTTATAAAATTAATTAAATAAAATAGTATTAGTATGGAAAAATAAATTTAAGTATATAATTTTGCATTAGTGATAAATACGTTAAACGAATTGTTACAAAGATAAAAATAGCCAAAGTGTGGTATCATATGTCATACGAAAGATCAACGTTATTAAACGAAACTTAGGGAGATGTCTATAAAATTATTTTTAAAGTAACATAAATTACACCTAAAAGTTACACTAAATCCTGCAATAAACTAAAAAAGTTAAAAGTGGAAAGAAAACACACCTAAATGTGAGTACATATTAAATATATTTTTCATAGTTTTATAAAATTAACTCAAATATTTGATGGAGACCAAATGTAGTCACTGACAAGTTTAAAGTTTCAAAATTGTCTAAAAATATTTTTAAGAAACCATTTTGAATCAACTTTCAAACATAATGGCTCATTTTAGGTAGAATTTTAATTAAATTTTGTAAAGTTAATTTTGTAAAAAGTGAGACAAAATTAAATAATTTTTATATAACAAATTTAAAAAAAAATAATTTTTTGAATAATAAACAGTTGAATGGTCAATGAATGAAATTTACTCGATAAAAGAGTGAATAGAATTGGACCTTCAAGTGAGCTTTTGCAATTTATGTTCTGTTCAGGTGAAATGAAACAATCAAGATCCGGTCATCGAATCCTGAACAGAGCTCGAACGAAGAGACCGAGGACGCCGATCGAACAGAGCCTCGCATCATAACCCCAATCGCTAACCCAAAACTTTCAATGAGGACTTGAAATCCACAATGACCCCCTTTATTGTTAACTCGATTCTCTCGACTTGGGCTGAAGCAATCAGTTTTTATTCAATGGGTGGTGCGAGCACGTCCTTTTCTCTGTTTTCTTTTTTTTTTTCTCCCTCTGTTTTTATACCCAGAAATCCTAAAATGTAATCCCCTCTTCTCCGTAAGCTCTCTACTTTTTATGAATCTTATTTTAGTGTATCTATATATTCTGTTGTGGTGGGTAAGGTGTGAGTCACTGGTGAATGGAATGAAAATCAAGGAAAGATTCCAAAGAAAAGAAAAAAGTGTGTGTGATGATGGAGGGATGTGCGAAGGAGGTTCATGGAAATTATGAGAAGAATAGTCATTATGAGAAGGATCTTCATCCATAGAATATGAAGGAGGTGACTAAAATCATCAATCTAGTCCAAATTAACAAGGTCAAATACATACAAAGCCCTTTAAACTGGCTTTATTTTTTATTTTAGCACCTCAATTGAGAGGGTTAAAATAGAACAAGGGCTCAGTTGAAATGTTAAAATGAAAAATGAAGCCAAATTTAAAAGATTGTGTATGTATTTGGCCAATTAACAAAGAAGAAGAAAAAGTATCATTCTCTGTCGTGGTTCTGTCCTCTTCTTTTTTTTTTTTTTTTTTTTTTTTTTTTTTTTTTGTTTTATCTCCCTCCCCTCACGTCCTTATGTGTAGGTGATTATTATGTGTGTATGAGTGGTGAGCAAGAAGAGGAATCTTCTGTGTGTGATTTGTGATGCCGTGTGTGTGAGTATGGTGATGAGCCAAGGAAAAAAAATGATTTAAAAATAAAGATAAATTTCTTGAAGAGAAAAGGAATGGTGAGTGAAATTGTGTGTGAATGTGAGTGAAAATAAAGAAGAGAGTGCTGGCTCCATATCTGTGTGTGCAGGTGTCTTTAAGAAAAATGACGGGTGCAGGAGTTCTTGGAGAGCAAGGAAACAAATTCCGGTGAGGTGACCCTTTGTTGGGGAATTTTTGTCTGAATTTGTGACACAAAAAATAAGAAGCAATTTTGTCACGTGATGAAAGTTTATTGACTTTTTAAAAAAAAATAAATAAATAAATAAAATTACTAATATGAAAATTATTAAATAATTAAAGAAAAGTTAAAAAATAATTAACTAAAACTTAGATAAAAAATATTTTTGCCATTTCTCTTTTTTGAAAATTAAACAAAATATTTTTACTTCTAAAACATATAAATATTTTGTACTTTTTAAATTTTTCACAATTAAAAACCCACTAAAAATCTAAAGTATCAACATTAAACACAAAAGAAATATTTAACGTTTAAATAATGTAAAATTCACTAAGGATAAAAACATTACGCGTCTAAAATAATTAAGTACTAAAATTATTGATCAGAAGGATCAATAAATCATACATTATCAAGAAATTAGGTTATAATTTTAACATATGTTTGTTCTCTTTTTGCTGAAAAGTAATAAGAATAATATTGAAAAATGTTCTTCTACGTATTAATCTGTTTAAAGACTGTCTATTTATACAAGAGTAAGAGAAAATAAAGACATAAAAGAAGTATATAATATCTATATAATTTATTTAATTTATGTGGTTTTCACCTCTCAATTTTATTTTAAAAATTAAATTTTTCTCTTAATTTTGAACAATAGATTTTCCTTCTTTATTCTAATTGACTTTTTAAAATATCTGCTTTACCCTTCAATCCTCCATTCATGTAATACTTTTTTATATTATATATAATATTTATTTTTTAACATAAATATTAATAGTAAATAAAATAGATATTTGTAGCTTCTTATTTAAATTCACTAATATTATAAGTAGAACAATACTTCTATGAATTTGTCAGAAAATCTAATGTTTTTTAGTATTTTTTATTATTGTTATTGAAATATTATATGCATTAAATGTGTATATATGTATGTGCATACATGTGTTTTATTTATGTTACTCCTCTTTCTTATCCTCTATTGTCTGTATAAACAAATTAAATTTGTTTGTTATTAACAAAATATTTTGTAAATATAATTTAAAATTAATCACATTAAATAATTTTAAAATTTGTCTTTACTTTATTAATAATATTTTATGCATTAAAATATATTTATAAAAGTAGTATTACCTTTTATTCTCACTTGTATAAATAAATATTAGAGTTTTGATTATTATTATTATGAAAATTATTTTTTTATTCTGCTAATTTACTTCATTATAGAACGTTATCGACTAATTAGTATTTTTTTTTATTTTGTCCCAAAAATTAATATTAATTTTTTATTATAAAAATTATTACATATATTTAAAAAATATATTATGATTTTTAAGAAATAAAAACTAGAAGACAACGTCGACAATGTAGGAATAAAATAGATATTTTAAAAAATTAATTAGAATAAAAGGAGAAAATATTCATTATTTAAAATTGAATGAAAAATTTAATTTTTAAAACAAATTTAGAGAATTAAAATAATTTTCGCCCAATTTCTATCGGCTATGTATATTTAAAAACTAATAAGAAATATATTCTTCCTCTATGCTAATGCTATTGTGTGCCCTTCACATGCTCTAGGAAGCTTCTTTAGAATAATTCTTGCACAACTATATTTGATCCATCGTGTTTTATTATGTAAAATAAAAATAAAATCTTATTTGTCCTAGATCCTCTAGAGCCTAATTTGTGCCTAAAACCTCATCTGCCATAGTCAATAGCTTGTGAGGATCAGGATTATTCTCAATAAAACAATCAAGCTCAATTTAATTATTTTATCAAATTTATGAATCAAGGGATTGCGAGAAATGAGGAGATTGGGTCCATATTAATCTAAGTAAATCAAAAGATCGATAATGACGTCGCACATTCATGTATTGGAGCAGGGTGTGTGAATGGAGGTCCGCATTCAGGGTATACTATGTGATAAGAATGTGCCACTAAGGCTGAAGGTAAGTTATACAGAGTGATGATTAGACTTTGTTGTATGAAGCAGAATGTTGGCCCGTCAAGAACGCACACATTAAGAAGATGAAGATAGCGGAGATGAGGTTGATCAGATGAATGTGTGGGTATATTAGGAGAGATAAGAAGATTTGAAAGTTGAGAATTAGGGTAGCATGGTATAGTAGGCAGCCGAGTGTAACGTTGTCGTATTTTTATGTATGAGAAGGCTAGTCCCCTCTTTTCATCTTCTCTTTATTTAGTAGCATTATTTAGTATTCGGCGGTATCTCATTCTTTATTTTTACAATTACTTGTTGCTTCATTTGCTTTGTTTATCTTTCTATTTTGTTATTGTTATTCTTCTTTCAATCTGACTTTAATTACACTTATTTTGAATCGAAGATCTTTCAAAAATAGCATCTCTGCACCATAAAAATAAGGGTAACACTACTAGAAATAGAGATTTTTCCCACTGCAATCAATGAAAAATTTGTGTTATAAGACATGATGTTCCCACTCATTTCCCGCCGAACTTGTTCAATGGGAAAATGCATGGTGGGAAACAGTTTCCCACTGAAATAGTGGAAATTTCGATGATTTTTTAATGTGAAAACACTATTATTTTTTTTTCTTTTTCTACTGATAATCGGTGGGAACAGTTACTTAACATTTTTTAGTGGGAAATCAATGAGAAAATAATAATTTTTTTAATAGTGTAAGGTTTGAGTATATTCTACTCTCCTCGAACTCTACTTACGAGATTATACAAGATAATGTTATTGTTATCATAAAGACGGTCTATTTATACAAGTATAAGAGAAAATAAAGACATAAAAGAATTATATAATACCTATACAATTTGTCTTATTTTTATTGGCTATGTATAATAACAAACTTACTGAAATATTTTTTCTTTGTGATATTTTGTGCCCTTCACGTAGAATAATTCTCGCACGATTTGAAATTATGATATGAAATCATGTGAGATAAAATTAAAATTTTATTTGAGCATGTAATTTAAAATTCTTAAGTTGTAATTTTTTCTCATGAACATAAAAACCCATAAGTTGTGAAACCTGTGAAAGTTTCCTCAATTCTTATGTATTTTTACCAAATAAGTAAAAATTCATAACAAAGTATAATACATTATCACAAAGCTATTCTAAAAGAAAAAAACAACATTTATTGGTTAACTTTAGTTCAATAAAAAGTAAAATTGAACATGAGTTGTCGGTACTACTCTTTAATATAATCCTCCTAAAGGTGGGCGTTCGGGCCATCGGATTCTATATGAGAATTTCGGTTTGGATATTCAGTTTTCGGATTAAGAAAAATACAATTCAAATTCGATCCAAATAAATTCGGATTGGATTGGATTTTTTAAGTTCGGTTCTGGATTAATAGATTTGGATTTTTTGGATTTTTGGTTTTGCTTTTAAGCTTTTTAGGTAGACCATAACAATTTACAACCTCAATCCACCTGATAGTTTGCTCCTTGAAATTTATAATTCTTTACAATTAACAAGAAGAGAGGTGAATCTACCACCCATGCTGGTGTATTAAACTTTACTTGCTCATGAAATATTTTATATTTGATTAAGAGAAAATTTCATATTAATTTAATATTGTGATGGGTCGTAGGTATTACTATATTGCATCTTGAAAATTGAACTTATTCGTATTGGACACATATGATATGAGTAATTGAGTACAGTTAAATATAAGGTATAAAAATTTCGGATTTTCAAATATCCAAAAATTCATAATACTAAATCCGAAATCCAATCCCAAATTCATAAATTTTAAAAATGAAATCCAAAATCTAAAAATCCAACCCAAATATTCAAAAAGTTTGGATTTCAGTTTGAATTTTGGATTGGCCCAAACTATGTCCACGCCTAAATCATCCCACATTGTTGGCAAAGATTGGTACGAGTAATAATACCAACTATATATTTTATTTATATATAAAATAAATGATTGGTAAATATAATTGGTATATATAAAATAGTGTTTTTTTTTATAAAATATAAACTTATGAGTTAAATTTTGTATTTAAGTAGGCGTTTGTACATGCGATTTGAAATCATGAAATGAAACAAGTGTTTGGACATATGATTTTATCTCATGATTATAATCGCAAATTCTCAACAAAGCTTGATTTGGGATTCCAAATCATTATATGGACTTTTTCAAATAATTAACCCACAAAAATGTATATTTTGTAAGAAAGATCCACCATTTTATATTCACCAATCATTTATGTTAGATGTAAATAAAATTTATTGTTGGTATTATTACTCTTATCAATCCTTGCTAACTATTTATATCGGATATAAGTTCGTCAACTATGTGGGAGGACTAGTACACTACAACTCATATTCAATTTTATATTTTTATTAAACTAATTAAAGTTCGACTAATAAATATTGTATTTTTTTTAGAATGACTTTCTGACGCACTATATTATACTTTGTTATGAAATTTTACTTATTTGCTAAAATTGTATAAGAATTAGGGAAATTCTGATAGTTTCCGCAACTTATGAGGGTTTTATATTCATAAGAAAAAAATATAATTTAAAATTTCCAAATTATATGCCCGAATAAAACTTCAATTTCATCTCATATGAGTTAACTCATGATTTCATCTCGCATGGCCAAATGAGCTCTTAAAAAAAGTCCTATCTCATAATTTAAAATTTCAATTAAAATTTTTTAAGAATTAAAATTTTATCTTATAAGATAAAATCACATGTTCAAATACTTGTATAAGAACCGCAGTAAGAATTTAAGTCTTTTTTTAAAAAAGAGAAAAAGGGACCTACTTTGTATCTCCATCATTATATGTCAATATTTATAATAAAAAAAAAAAAGAAAGAAAGAGGAAAAGATTCCAGAATATTTTATTTTAAAGATGAAAAAGACCAAATTGTAATTTGGAAAGTAGTTGTTACTTTTCAACATCCTTGCAGAACTACTGTGAAGAGAATCCTAACAAACATATTAAATTATTCCTTCACCGTTTCTGTTTTTTTTTCTCTCGCATTATTTCAGTGACTTCCTATTACTTTTGATTTTATTACACTAAATTTTTCTCTCTGATTTTCGTATTGTCCGCATCTTCTTGAGTTTAATTTCTTTTAGCAATTTTTTAATTAATTCTATTTAATTTTTTATAATAATTATTTTTAATATATATGACAATTAAAAAGGGATGAAAAACAAATAATTTTCTGAAATCAATTCTAAAGATAAATCTTTGAAATTATTCCCCTTCTTTATCTTTGTTTCTTTTGAATAAATTAACAAATAGGTAAGGATCAAATATTCAAATTACTTACAGAAATCTAACTAGATCATCTTTTAAATTTTTTTATTTCTCTCCGAATTTGCTAGTCACTTAGGATGTTTAAAGATCACTGTATAAAATATTTAAAATATAAAGACACATAAAAAGGAAAAAAAAATAACAAGTCACTGCATTCATCATCACCACCACCACCAAAGTACAAACATGTTGGGGTCGTTTGACGGAAACACAAATTATTTCAGAATAATTAATTTTAAATTTAGTTATTTTGAGATTGTTATACTATTTTTAATAAAAAATAAAAAATAAATAATTTTAAAATTAATTTTTAAATAAATATATCTTATATTTATTTGTGATAAAAATTTTAAAATAACATATTTAAAATAAAATTTTGAAGTAAATCTATCTAAAAATTAATTCTAAATTATTTATTTTTTATTTCTCATTAAAAATAAAATAACAATTCCAGAATAAGTAAATTCAAAAGTTAATTATCCCACAATATCTTATTTCTCAATCACACAACTACTTAAAGTACTAGTACTATTATACTACTAAAATCTGCATATGCAACAATAAAAATAACAAAATAAAAAAGAAGGGATAAAGACAACATGAGGAGTTGCAAATTACTTTATTGTCTATATCTATAAGGGAAACATCCTTCCGGAGTTTAAAATAAAAAAAGTGAAAAGGAAATGGAGGAGAAAGAGTCTTTTCTTTTATAAAAGAAGAAAAATATATTTAAAAAATAAAATGAAAAACTAAATTTGAAAGATATCTTGTCCTTGTACAGTATAATTATCTCTAATTTTTATTTTTTTCTTGAAAATTAAAAAGTGTAATTGATTCTGCTTAATTTCCGCCTAATTCTGTTTTGATAAAGTAATTGTTCAATTAAACAAATTGATCAAAATTGTTTAATTATATTCAAATTTAATTTCAAGACATTCTTTTAAATATTTTTTTAAAGTGATACGTACAAAAGTGAATTTATAAATCAAATATAAAGTATGTAAATTCGTGATCTTTTTATATAATTATATATATATATATTAAAATTAATTTCATCAATTAAAATTAATATTATAAAAAAATTAAATAATACACTTGTGTCGAGTTATTTAGCTCCTAAGAGAACTGAACTCGATTGATGGTGGCTAGAAAAGTGCATTAATAGGTGGAAGACAAAAGGCGAAGCTTCCATTTAGTAAGCATCCATCTACCTCCCAACATTCCAACACAATCATCTACATGGTGGACCTCTCCCTCCTATTTTTACTTACTTTTTTTTTTTAATAAAAAAAAAATCCTAATAAGATGCATCAAAAATATTAGTCCTAAGTTTTATTTCATAATTGCAAATCTAAAAATAGAGTTTTAGATTATATAGTCATAATTTACTTAATGTTATTGAAAAATAACAAATATAATATAGGAATAAATTCGTTAATTAATTTTGACGCGTTAAAATAACAAATACGATATAGAAATAAATTCGTTAACTAATTTTGGCGCATTAAAATAACAAATACAATATAGAAATAAATTCGTTAACTAATTTTAGCGCGTTTTACTTTCAACAAAATTCATCATTTGTATGCTTTTACCGCGGCTGCTGCCACTGGAATTTATCCTCGAGTAGTCTCGCATAGTAAGAAAAAAGTGCCAGCTCTGCACCTAATTGGATCCATCAACGGTCTTGATCACCCTCTAGAAATTTGAATCTCAAACTCAGATTCCTTAATCCCACCCAAGCTATATTATCCACCGTCCTTTCTCACTTGGCACTCTCATTCGAATTTTCTTCAATCATGTCTCCAATTTCGAACTGATGTTATGAAGAAAAAAACTATTTTAGTGAATTCTTGTCAATTCTGTATCTCTGCTCAATTGAAGTTGCACCTTGTTCTGATTTGGTACGTGTAGGTTTACTACTTTTCCTTGTTCCGTATATCAGGTATACTTGACATCGGCTGGATATTAATCACTTGAAACGATAAAAACTTTATGTTAGATTTTTTTGAAGTAACTGATAAATTTCAGGTTCCCTGGCAAATGGCATTTGATTTGGGAGAGCTGCTGGAAAAGATGAAAATGCTATTGAACTCTGATCGTGCGTCCGTTGTGCCAATTAACTTATTTGTTGTGCTTATCTGTGCCTGTATCCTGATTGGTCATCTATTGGTGGACAACCGCTGGCTGAATGAGTCGATTGCTGCTCTTATGATAGTGAGTTTATTAATTAATCATCGGTGTTATGTGTATGATAGAAACTGATATCTATGGCACTGCTTATGTTTGTTTGATCTTGATCACAGGGCCTATGCACTGGAGTTGTGATTCTTCTAATAAGTCGAGGGAAGAATTCCCATATTTTTATGTTCAGTGAAGATATCTTCTTTATTTATCTTCTTCCACCAATCATTTTTAATGCTGGGTAGGTTTTTGCATCTAATTTAAACTACTCTCTTTGATTAAGCTTGACAAAGAAAGACAAGTTATTTATCTTTACGTCCGTAAAAGCATGTCTTAAGACAGAATGAAAAGTTTGTGTTAAGAAACAGATTAAAGAAGAAAGAGCGCCATATAAGATGGAAAAAAAGACATAGAATACCAAAATGATATTTAGGTTGTAGTGCTTTTGTCAAGTCACACTTGTTGGTGCTTGTTCAGGAGAGTTTTTATGAGCTTAATTTTTATAAATTCCTCAGGTTCCAGGTGAAAAAGAAGCAGTTCTTCCGCAACTTCATGACTATCATGCTTTTCGGGGCACTTGGTACCCTGATATCTTTTATTACCATATCATTAGGTGAGCACTGCAATTTTATTGCTTTCTTTTGTGGGAAATTGCTTGCACTTGTGTTTTTGCTCTTGATAATACCATTCTGATAAATGTCATCTATTTTCGTGATCAGGTGCTATTGGAATTTTCAGGAAAATGAATATTGGAGAACTTGAAATTGGAGATTACCTTGGTGAGTACTTTGCGCTGTTTCATGTTATTCCTTTTCTTATTGTTTAAAATTCTGTTTGATAAATTATGTCCATCTCTGGTTATTGGCAGCGCTTGGAGCAATCTTCTCTGCGACAGATTCTGTTTGCACCTTACAAGTGAGAAAGCTTGTCAACACTATTTAATGGGAATCAGAGAAGCAGGAACTTACCTTACTGACATAATTTGTTGCATAATGTAGGTGCTTAATCAGGATAAAATGCCATTATTGTACAGTCTAGTCTTTGGGGAAAGTGTTGTAAATGATGCTACATCTATAGTTCTGTTCAATGCTGTCCAGAACTTTGACTTGTCTCATATCAACCCTACCATAGCTCTGCAATTGGTTGGGAACTTCATATACTTATTTATCTCAAGCACCTTCCTCGGATGTCTCGTAAGTTTCTCTTTCTCTGCTTGTCATTTTCATATGCACGCGACTTTGGTTATTAATGCTGCAAGTAACATTTCATTCTTCTTCCCGTGCTGCAGGCTGGTCTTCTGAGTGCCTTTATTATTAAAAAGCTTTACCTTGGAAGGTTCATAAATAATTTCTTCCAACACAACTTTCCTCTTAAACATTCTTTATGAAAGGGAATTGGGAGTTGACGACTTACTTTCTGATGAAATCCAGGCATTCTACAGATCGTGAGGTTGCTATAATGATGCTCATGGCTTACCTATCGTACATGGCTGCTGAAGTAAGTTGTCCCGGCATAGGAACAGTGTTACATTATTGCTGTCTATGACAACATTGAATCACTTTGATGCTGACAATGACATTGATTATTTGGTGACAGTTGTTCAGTTTAAGTGCAATTCTGACAGTGTTCTTTTGCGGGATTGTCATGTCCCACTACACATGGCATAACGTGACTGAGAACTCAAGAGTTACCACCAAGTATGATCAAAAGCTACAGCATTTTGGAAAACATATATATTCACTAAATAACTAATGCTTCACTAACTTAATTACTCTCTTCAACTGTTCTTCAGGCATACCTTTGCTACACTGTCATTCATTGCAGAAATATTCATATTCCTATATGTTGGTATGGATACTTTGGACATGGAAAAGTGGAAATTTGTCAGTGACAGGTATATTTAATTAGTTCACATTCGTTGAAGTCCATTTTTTGACTGCATAATTTAATTGTTCTTCTCCAGCCTTGAAACATCAGTTAAGGTTACTTCAATATTGTTGGTCCTTGTTTTGGCTGGAAGGGCAGCCTTTGTTTTCCCCTTATCATTTCTGTCCAACTTGAGCAAGAAATCCCCAGATGAGAAGATTGACTTTAAGCAGCAGGCATGTACTCATTGAAAACTCTGTAACTTTAAAAACTTTTCGACATGCTCTTATGAAACTCTTCATATTGATTTTGCAGTTGATAATATGGTGGGCTGGCCTTATGAGAGGTGCAGTTTCTATGGGTCTTGCCTATCATCAGGTACTAATATAGACTATTGAGTTTAATTTGGTTGTCTGTCTAATTTATCCAGCTGATGGACTCCTTTTCTTTTCAGTTTACTAGAGGAGGTCATACTCAATTACGTGGAAATGCAATAATGATCACAAGTACTATCACAGTTGTCCTATTTAGCACTGTGGTAAGAAATCTTAACATTTGATAATATGATCTCCCAAGTAAAAGGTGTGGCTAATCATCTTCTTTTTGTTTTTTCTTTGTAGGTTTTTGGGTTGATAACAAAGCCGTTGATTAGAGTATTGGTACCGTGGTCGGAAAACATAATGAGATCGATCTGTTCTGAGCCAGGTTCCCCAAAATCCTTCATTGATGTGCCACTTCTACAGGACATTGGTGAAGACATAGAAGGTGATGTAGGAAGAGGAGCCCACAATTTTCCCCGTCCAAACAGCTTGCGGTTGCTCCTACTCACCCCTTCTCACACAGTGCACTATTACTGGAGAAAATTCGACAATGCCTTCATGCGTCCTGTTTTCGGAGGACGCGGTTTTGTACCTTTTCTTCCTGGATCACCCACTTAATCCAAAACTCATCAACAATTAAAATGGCATTATTATTCAGGGAAATTAACCCATCCTTTTTGTTTCTTTTCTTAGTCAGCACCACGACATTCATCGGAAAGTTCGTATCTTTTCTCAATTTCTTCAATCTTTCCGACGTAGTCTATGGGAAATATTCCCAGAAAATTAAATTTTATATTTTTCAAAAAAATTATTTAATTTTTTTATAATTTTCATAATCATAAATTAAACTATTACTAATATTAGTATTGTTATAGCCTGCTTTCATAAGGTGAGACTGGAATTTATCGTTGGCCCACAAGTTCACTAAACAATCGGCGATTGTTCCTTGGAAATTTTCCTTAGAAATTCGTGAAGAATATTTTTCCACAAATATTTTCAAAAGGAATATCCGTTGAATCATCACTTTTCTGAAGGGAATTCAAGAGGCTCTCCCTGACATATATATTTTTTTAGACAGTTTTTTTAAAAAATAATATATTTTTTATTAAATATTTAATAATATTATTAATATTTTATTCATATTGTATCCCATTTATCTATATTATATTAAAAGTGTGAAGGTTTTAAAAATGTGATCGAACGTTTTGCCCTTCATTAATAGATATCGCAATAGACAAAATTGTCATTTATTATTTTTACATAATTATTATTTTTAATTATTTTATCACCTTATTTTATAATATTAAATTTTTTATTTATGATATAATATTATTTGTGGTGTAAATTTAAAAGAATAAAAATTTTTAAAACCTCCACAAAATTTTTCTTTCCTTTTTAATTGAAAAAGTTCTTTTTTCCTTTTGTGATAGCAGGGCAATTTTAACCCCAAAAAAGGAAAAAAAAAAAAAAACCAAAACTTTCCTCTTTGATATTTTTTTCCCTTTTTCCATAGTAACGAACTTTTCAAAAAAATTTCTTTCCTCTTTAATATTTTTTTTCCTTATTCCATAGTAACGAATTCTTTTTTTCTTTTTGATAAAAAAAATTTAATAGAATGTGATGATATTTTTATACTTTCAAATTCTTTTATATTTATAAATTATTTCACTTTTATAACAAAATTTATAATTGTATAATTTAATTAATCAATTCTTCTATATCAATACCTTTGATTCAATCCTCAACCTTGTGTGTTTTCGTGTTAATCTATCTTCTTCTTTTTTTCATGTTATGATCTTTTTTTATGTTGTGGATTTGAAAGACAATAGTAATTGTTATACCAGCTCAAGTTGTTTATATTCAAAATAATTTAATTTAGATTGTCTTCTTTAGTTGAGTCTAATATTGATACTACGTTATCTCCTAATTGAGTCTTATATTAATATTATGTGACTTAAATTTTGTGTTATTTGTAGCTGGCATTCTTCATCTATTCGTACATTCACAAGTTTTGTCTATTCAGGTAAAGTAATCTTTTCATCTCATATTTTTTTTTTAAATAAATTATAAATCGTTACAATTATAAATCTTGTGTAGAATTAGTAGATAATCTTGCAATGTAATCTGAAAAAGAATATAAAAAGGTAACTATTAGTTGATGAAGAGGTAATAATTCTTTTTCGTATTATATTTGAGTTCTTATCTATTTTATTATTTTTACACACACACACAATTGACTATTAAAGTCTAATTTTTGCATGGCACAAAAGTTCATTCTTTATTTTGCAATAATTATATTGAAAAGTCAAAAAATATTTATATCAAGGCAAGATCTGTTGCATCATAAACAAAAACATTAATAGTGTTAAATCCTAATTTGTACCAGTAAACAAGGAGATTGAGGTTGGATTCAATGATGACACTATAGTTCAGGAATCTAACAATCACTTTTTTACTATTATTTTTTCAAATAATTTTATTTCATTTGAAGATGCGATACAATCTTACAATGGAACAACCTTTGGTAATCTTTTTAGATTTCATCAACTAATCTAACATTCAATATATACATAATATTTACTCATATTTACTTAACAAAATATTCTTTGTAGATATAAGCATGAAGGTCCTTAGAAATATTGATTGGACTTTTTGCCCTTCAGTAAAAAATTATATGATAGACAAAATTGTCATTTACTATTTTTTTCAATTAGTGATATTTAATTACTATAGATCTTTGCTAATTTGTACAACGTAAAACTCCTAATATTTGTATATAAACTCACTATAATTCTGCTTCTTAAATCTTTCATTATTTGAACTTATAATAATAGTCCTAACATTTAAAACTTTAAAATCAACTACAATTCTGTTAACTTATATATCAATTCATTATTTATTAAACTAACTAATTCTCCATCATAATATTTCAATACACAAAAAAAAAAATAAACTAAAGAGTGTAATTTTATTATGTATTAATACATGAGTTCCTCCTTCTTCCTCCTCCTCCTCTTCTTCTCCTTCTTCTTTTAAATTTTTTTATGTAATCGAAAAAAAATATAGAAACACAACATAACTTAAGTTGTTTCAATTGATCGAGTGCTCTTGTTATTCACTCTCTTTAGTTAAATCCACATTATTTTTGTCGTTCTAATTTATGTGAAATGTTTGACTTAACACATAGATTAAGAGAAATAGAAAAAAAATTAAGCTTAAATCATCTCATAAAGGGTAAATTAAAAAGTTTAAAATTAAAGTATTACTAAATATACTTAAAATACGAAAACCGTAGCAAAATGTTATTCACTTGTTTACCCTTTTAAAAATAGAATTCACACTTAACAAAATAGTTATTTAATTATTTTTTTAGAATTTACTAGATTAGATCAAACTTTTAAACATAACCATTTATCAATTTAAAATTCATAATTTTCTTTTTAAATTCTTAAATGTACCAACATATTTTTTAAATATTATTCACGTTATTCTTATAAATTTATTCTTCATAATACGAGGGACACACGCGAGGTGCGTACACTTAGACTAGTTTGATAAAAAGTCCATAAAGATATACTCTTCAATTTGAAAATTTATTTATTTAAATGAAACTTCTGAAACATTATAAAGTTTTCCTATATTTCTTAAATATTGTGTTCATTCAATATATACTAACATAAATTGAGACTGCGAAAATACTTTTTTTTCTCCTTTTGTATATCTTCGTGTGAATATATATATATGTATACATACATACTAATCTTAGTTTAAATGCGTCTTACGTGTGTCTCTCATAGTAATAAAGAATAATTTTTTTAAAATTGGCATAGATAATATTGAAAAGATGTGTTTCTGTAGCAATATAAGAATGTAGAAAGAAAATTATAAATTTTAAATTGATAAAATAAATTATTATTCAAGAGTTTGGTCCAATGACGTTGTTTTTCCATCAGTTTGTTCTAATACTTGCTTCATTGAATAAAACTGTTGTAGAATCAGCATTTGTTTGAAAAATAAAAAAAGTCGTTCATTTTACATGAGCGCTTAAATGTATACATATATGTATTTCACGTTATATTATTAAAAAGTTTATATTACTGTACACTATTAACGGATTAACGTTCAATATAAATATTATCATTATGAAGACGCATTGAATACAAAGTTGTATAATATACTAGAACATATAATATAAGTTATTCATTTAGATAATTAGCACTTACGACGTATTATAATTTATTACTGTTTTGTATTGTTACTAATAAATTGGTATCATATCACAAACACATTATTTATTTTTAATTAATCGTTAAGTAACTGTTATGCAAACCAACTAAGGAAGACTCATCAAAATTAGTGAAAACAATCACTAATGCTTGCAATTAGGGTAGATTATCTATATCACACTTTTTGAGGTGCGACTCTTTCCCGAACCCTGTTAACGCAGAATATTTTATGCATCAGGTTGCTCTTTTTTTAATTGTATTTTCAAAATCCTAAATAAGATTGTTTGCATTATAAGCATAATTTTATTCAACGTGTAATTATTTTAAAAGGTAAATTTTAATTATTTTTAAATATTAAAATTTTTTATAGTGTATTTCAAATAAGAAATGATTTAATATATAAAATTTAGGAAAAAGGGTCATTTTGCCCCTGTACTATCAGAAAAAAGTTATATTTACCCCTCGTCATACTTTTTCAACAAAATTGCTATTGACATTCAACTTTGGGCACATATTTGCCCTTAAATAGTTAAATCTACTCTCCCCATCCTTATTATCCCACGTGGCGCCTACATGAAATTTTTTTTTTCTGTCAATTAAAATTTCAGTAACCATTAACACCCGACCCACCCATCTAGAAAACCCACCCAACAAACTCAAATCCTAAACCCAAACCCTCCACACTTTCTCATCATAGAAATATGAATGCAGGAGAGAGAGAACTAGGGTTCATCAGAGGGATAAAATAATAAAAATCTATAAGAATAACGTGAACTCATTGAATTGTTGAAATACCCATAAATATCAAAAATCGATGAATCCTAAATTTTATCGAAGGTGAAAAAATAAAATACATCAAGATACTAAAAGTGGATAGAAATGACAAATCCTAACAATCAAATACAAAAAACTCAAAAATAATAAAAGACAAATATATAAGGGTATATTTGGGTAGTGCTTTTTCTTCGTTACTAAAATTACTACTAGGTCTAGAGCTATTAAAAGAAAAAAAAAACAGATGCTAATATATTTAAGAAATTTATTGTGTAAAAACACAAAAACGAAAGCAATTAAAATAACGAAAGTTAACCCATTTAATTATTAGTATGATTCTAAATATTGATTACTTAAAATTTTCAAATAAAAAGGTTAAAAAATGATCTAAGTACAAAAAAACTTACCGTTTGAATAGATTTTGAAGCCCTTAATAAGAAGGTGAAGAAGCATAGATGAATCCTAACCTTCCTTGGATGTCTTTTTCATGGATGAAGAAGCAGGTGAAGAAGCCCTGAACTAGCTCTCTCTCACTCACTTGATGATATTTCTACGATGAGAAAGTGTGGGGTGTTTGGGTATTAGGATTTGGGTTTGTTGGATGGGTTGTCTAGATGGGTGAGTCGGGTGTTAGTGGTTACTGAAATTTTAATTGAAAGAAAAAGAATTCCATGTAGGCGTCACGTGGAATAATAAGGATGGGGAGAGTGGATTTAACTGTTCAAGGGTAAATATGTTCCTAAAGTTGGATGTCAAGGGCAATTTTGTTGAAAAAGTATGACAAAGGGTAAATATAACTTTTTTCTGATGGTACAGGGGCAAATATGACCCTTCTTCCTAAAATTTAATTAATTTTAAAATTCTAAATATTAGAAATATAATTAAATGACTATTTTATCAATTATGAACTCTATTTTAAAAGGGTAATAAAGTGAACGACATTTTGCTACGGGGCTTCAAACTTTAAATATTTAGTAATAACTTAATTTTAAATTTTTTATTTTACCTTTTACGAAATAATTTCAAGTCAAAAGTTTTTGTTTTTCTCTTAATCTATGTGTCAAATCAAAAATCTTCACATAAATTAAAGTGGAAGAAATAATGTAGATTTAACTAAAGAGAGTGAATGACAAGAAAACTCGATTAATTAAAACAAATTAAAGTATGTTGAGTTTCTGTATTTTCTTTCTTTCTTCGATTATACAATCTTAAAAAAAAAGAAGGAAAAACTCAACGTATTAATGCAAAATGAAGTTATACTTTTTAATTTATTTTCTCGTACCGTGAGTTAAAAAACTGTGATAAATAATTAGTAAGTTTAATGAAGAAAAAATTGCTATAAATTAACAAAAATTGTAATTGATTTTGAAGTCTTAAATGATAGGTCTTTTAATATAAGCATTCAGCAAACACGATTTAATAAATAGTATTCTCCAAACACGATAAACACGATTTATAATAGCATTCAACGAACACAATTCATAAATCGCAATTTTTTGAAAACACGATTTATAAATCGCATTTCTCAAACACAATTTATAAATAGCATTCAGTAAATATAATTTATAATCGCATTCGATAGACACAATTTATTATATCATTCGACAAGTGTAATTTATAAATTGCAGTTTACAAACACGATTTGTTCAAATAAAGAAAGATTTAAGAAGTAAAATTTTAATTAATTTTAAAGTACTAAATATTAGGAGTTCTTATATTTTACAAATAATTTCAGGATAAGTTAATACCCGGAGATTTTATCACAATCACATGAGGGATAAACTCACTTAAAAATTAATTTCGAGACTATTTATTTCTTATTTCTCATTGAGGGTGGGATAATAATCCCAAAATAACTAAATCTGAAATTAATTATTCTGAAATAACTTATTTCTCAACCAAACAATCCCTTAATATATATATAGATAAGGTAAATTTTATAAGCTACTTAAGTCATCTTGAGTTAGCTTGAAGAAAAGGTTAAACATCAAATTTTAACGCTCTATGATGCTTTTTTCTCGAGTTGCCTAACCTTAGTTTTCTATATTGAGCTGATTATTATATTTTCGCAAATAAGAAATAACACTCTAAATTTGAGATATATAGGCTGCCAAACACAAACTTAGACTTTTGTCCTACGCTTCACATTACCATAGAGTATGAGTAGGAGCATGGCCACCCTGGGTTGTAGTAGGATGGTTTGAATCGCTCAATCTTTAATTAAAAATTTTGGGTTCGAGCCTTTAAAAATTTAAAAAAGAAAATGTTATAAGCGTCACTCTCAAAAATATGCTTTACAATACATGAATTTAAATTTAATCAGACCCCAATAAAATTTAGTCAAATTCGGTTCTATTGCAGATCAAGAGTTTGATTAAGATTTGGAATGTGAAGTTAATTAAGGTAGTCATAAAACCAACAGACTCAAACATATATTATGTTCAGAATTTAGACCTGAAAACTCAAATTAAAGGGATTGTTATGCAGTGATGTTAATACTTAGGAATATGCTAATTGCTCTAAAGGATCATTTTTGTCTTTAAATAGTCTAATTCATACATTATAATTCTACATTCTGTTTGACAAAAAATAATCAATGGATTCATATTTAATTTAATGCGAGAACTATTTAGTATCGCAACTATTCATACCTTAATCAAACATTATACTATCTCATGTGAGATTTTATGTTGGGATTATTCCTTTCCCTACTCAAGTCAAACGACCCCTAAATTAAATATAACAAATGAAAAGAAGAATTATATATATTTTTTTAGCTTAAATTTAGTGCTAACTTAATCTACAATATCTTCAATCATTAATTGAAAAGTGACCAAAAATAATATTCACATCTCTACTTTTTGTACTCTATCGTGATTTCGAAACGTTGTGAGTTTATTTTATATTTGTTTTCTCTCCAAATTTACTGTCAAAGGGAAAGGAAAAATGAAACAAATAATAAGGAAAGAAAGTTTAGTGACATGGACATAGAAGAAGAAGAAAATGGAAACTTGAAGAAAAGAAAAGAAAAAAAAGAAGATAAGATGGAGGCAGATATGGAACAGAGAAAGAAACACGAAAAAGGGGAAGCCTGGAAAATAAAGAAATAAAGCATGGCGTATACGACTTGAACTCTTTTTGTTGTCTACATTTTTTAAATTGTATTTGGATGTTCGATATTTGTATTGGGGTCAAATTTGATTTGTGTCGGAAAATTTCATATTAAGGGTGAAACGCTTCCTAACAAAAGAAATTGCATACCCAAGTCTCAAATCAGAAATCTTTAATTAAGGACGAAGACATTTATCTACAAATCAACAATTTTTGTTGGTTTTCAGTAGATAATTTCTCTCTCTTTTGAATAAACACTTGTTTAGTTGAGTTGATTGTTCAAGAGCAATTTGATTATTTGCTCTTTAGATCTCTCAGTTTCCCTTTTGATTTGGGAGTTGTAACATTGGTATGAGAGCAAATCTTCCTTGAATCTATGAGTAACAATGGAGGAACACAACACCAGAAATCAAGAGCTACAAGGGGATCTTGATAGTTCGTGGGTCGTTTGAAGGGATAAATGGTAATATGACGAAATTATGCAGAATAATGGATGAAAAATTAACAGCATCAATGGAAGAATTCAAAAGGATTCTATTGACAAGCATGGGGAATCAAAGGCATGAGGAGGAAGTCGCAGCTGGACTAGTTAGGGCACGAAGGGAGGGTGAGTATCTATTGCCCACAAGAAGCCATCAATTGAAACTTTTCAAGTTTAATGGGATTGGATTGCAAGATTGGCTCTATTAGTGTGAGCAATTTTTTGAATAGATGAAACTCTTGTGAATTCAAGGGTAAAGCTGGAATTCACAAGAGTGAAGCTGGATTTATGTTGATTGAAAACTAAGGCTCTTCAATAGCATTTAGTTTATATAAAATGTATACTTAACAGGGACTAGGCTAGTTAGGGAGAGTATGTGAGTAGTTTATACTCTAGGTTTGGTTCTGAACTTTTCAATGACCCCATAGGGGATTTGAAAGATTTGAGGCAAATCGCTACTGTGAAAAATTATGTAGACATGTTTGATGAGCTACTTGTAAGTAAGCGTTGGTAGGAGCGGCGGGATGATGATGAGTATATAAATCAATAAAGACCAAAAAAGAATAAATGGCAAGATAGTCAAGTTGTTTGAAAACTTGAGAATTTTGGTTCCTGTGATGAGAACCCCAAGTTTTTTAAGTCTATTGTGTTGGAGGAGAAAAGGTACAAGGGTCTATATTTTCATTGTGATGAAAAGTTTGTACTGGACATGTGTGTGCTAAGAAGAGATAGTTGTTCTTTATGGAGGTTGAGGAGCCAATATGATCAAGAGATTGAGAAAGGAGATTTCATGTTTGACCCATCTTAGCTTTTGTGTTTGAGAGGATTGGAGTATGATGTGGACTCTGAAGAAGCTATCTTAGCTTATGTATCAGTTCATATAATCATTAGAGTACAAGACTTCAGAACTACGTTTACGACTATGAGAGTTACATATTCTATAAAAGGAAAAGTTGTTAAGATCTTGATTAATACAGACAACACCGATACCCTCACGGACCTTGAAACATCTAAGAGATTGTGCTACTTGAATTAAATTCATCCATTTTCTGTGTCAGTAGCTTATAATAACAAAACACATAGTAGTTCCATTTATAAAGGATTTTAGTGGAAAATGCAAAGTGTCCAGTTCTTTTGTGATATGTTAATCCTTTCATTAGGAAGGTGTAACATAATCTTGAGAATACAATGGCTTATCACCTTAGGGAATATTCTTTAGAACTTCAGGAAGTTGAAGATGGAGTTTAGGTATAAGGGACATAAGGTGTCTTTGAAAGGTATATGACTCCGCCCCCCCCCCCCTCCCCTCTCGCCCCCCTCTCCCACACACCCTGAAGATGATTGAAAAAGGGCCAATAGACAAGCTGTTAGCCAAGCCTACTGAGTTACTGTCATGTCTATGGGAGTTTTTACAACAAAAAGTACCTCAGAACCTTGCTTATGAAGATGAAAAGGCCAAGGTATAAATAAAATGATAAGGTTGATTTGCAGGGAATATTGAAAGAATATAATGACCTATTCGAAGCCTCTAAAGGCTTACCACCACACAAGGACCACGACCACAGGATGGTGTTGAAGGAGGGGCATCTCCTATTAATATCAGGCCATATTGATATACAAAAAGAGGAGATTACAAAAATGATCAAAGAACTGTTGTCTACTGGAGTAATAGAGAGCAACACTAGTCCTTACTCTTCACTAATTTTCATGGTGAAAAATAAAGATGGGAGTTGGAGGATATGTGTAGATTATAGAAAACTTTATAATTATCTGTTAAGGATAAGTTTTCCATTTCAGTGATTGATGAATTGCATGGTGACAAATTCTTTCCAAGTTGGATATGAGGTCAGATATAATCAAATTAGGATGTGGAAAGATGACATTCCTAAGAGAACTTTTAGCACTTATCATGGATATTTTGAGTTCTTGGTAATGCCTTTTAGCCTAACCAATGCTCCTCTACTTTTCAGAGTTTGATGAACAAAATATTTCAACCTTATCTTAGAGGGTTCATTCTTGTTTTCTTTGATGACACCTTAGTGTATATCTCTTTTTGGGAGAGTCACTTGATGCATTTAGGATAAACTTTTAAGGTATTAAAGGCCACTATATTGTTTGTTAAAAAGAGCAAATGTGCATTTGGGAGAAGACTCACATTGATTGTTTGGGGCACATGATCTCTGTTGTTGGACTGTCTATGAACTAGGACAAAGTAAGTGCTATTTCGAGCTGGCCACTACCTAAGACCATCAAATCCTTAAGGGGATCCCTTGGATTGACAAGCTACTACAAAAGATTCATGAAAGGATACAGTATCATTGTTAGACCATTGACAGACCTCCGAAAGAAAGAAAATTTTACTTGGAATGAGGAGAATACAAAGCAGTTGAAGAATTGAAGAAGCTCATCACTTTAACATATGTCTTGTCATTGCCTGATTATGCCAAGGAGTTCATTATAGACACAAATGCCTTAGGAGAAGGTGTAGGAGTTGTGTTGGCCCAAGTATAACCTTTTTCAATAAAGGACTATCTACTAGAAATGAGGTTATTTCTATCTATGAAAGGGAGTTATTGGCCCTTGAGAGTGCAGTACAAAAATGAAGGCCTTATTTACTAGGAGGACATTTCACTATCAAGACTGATCATCACAATCTTAAATACCCATTGGAGCAAAGAATCATCACCCTAAGTCAATATAAATGGTTGGTTAAACTTCTTGGATATGGCTATATCATAACTTATAAGAAGGGCAAGGAGAACAATATAGTTGATGCTTTGTCTAGGAGAGAGGATCTTATTCAATTGTGTAGTATATTTAGGACTCGGGTGGAGTTGTTGGATGGAGTCAAAGCTTCTTCAGAATTGGATCCTACTCTAACAGGCCTTATTCTCCAATTACAGACAGGGTCATCTATCAACCCTCACTATATATGACAAGCTGGTATTCTGAGCATAAAGGGTAAGTTGATAGTTGGTAAGTGAGACATTGAGAAGGAAGCTAGTAGCTTACTATTATGCCAGTTTTCTTGGAGGTCACTTTGACATTTCAGCCTTTCTAAATAGACTGAAATAGGACTTTTACTAAAAAAAGGATGAAGCAATATGTATATGTTTTTGTTAGGGAATGTGACATTATGAGACCATGACTTATCCAGGTCTACTACAGTCTTTTCCTGTTCTAGCTAAGGTATGAAAATATATCGCCATGGACTTTATTGAGGAGTTACCTAAAGCTAGAGGCAAGAATGTTATATTTATGGTTGATGACAGATTGAGCAAAACTGTTCATTTTATAGCTTTAAAACACTCTTTACAACTCTATAAGTGGTTCAAGTCTTTATGGATCGTGTTTTTAAATTGCATAATGTGCCCAAATTTGTGGTGTCAGACAGGGATGTGTTTTTACAAGCAAGTTCTAAAGGGAGTTGTTTAAGCTTCAGAAGGTTGATTTGCTCACTTTTATTGGATACCACCCCCTGACAGATAGGAAAACGGAGGTCATCAATAGATACTTAGAGTGTTATCTTAGATGTATGACCTTCGATAGACCAAAGGAGTGGCCTCAGTGGTTATCCTTAGCTGAGTATGGTAAAATACCACTCATTATTCAGCTATCAAAATGACCCCTTATGCAGTAGTTTATGGTCAACAACCACCCCCACTTTTACCTTACATGCCCTTTGGTTCTTAATTGAAACTGGTGGATAAGAGCCTTTAGGCCAGGGAGACTACCTTAAGAACTGTGAAATCTCATCTCTGATAGACGCAAAATAGGATGAAATCTATTGCTGATAAGGGAAGAACTAACAAATCTTATGCAATTAGTAATTGCTTTTATGTTAACCTGCAACTTTACATGTAGCTTTTGTTGAAAAATCACTCATTTCATAAGCTATTAGCTAAGGTTTATAACCCTTTTCAGATCTTTCAAAGGATGTGGCCTACACGGCTACATTCTAACTTTGCCAGTTCATTTCAGAATCCATCCAACTTTTCACATTTTTCAACTTGAGAGAAAAGTTAATACTCAACCGATATGTTCCCTACTCTACCTATTGTTCACACTGAGCATGAACATGTTTTCCTTTGATTCAAAGGCCATCTTGGATAGGAAGTTGGAATTTGCACAGTTTCTAACTCAGATTTCCTACCTTCAATCCTTGAGGACAGGGATTTTGAAAATTATTATGATCCAGTTTGTAATTCAATTAATTCCAATTTTTGAAATTCAATTTATATTAAAATTCAGATTAGTTAGTTCAAAATTATTTTGTTAAAGACAGTTAGCATGTGAGAGGCACATGAGTTTCAAAAAAAATTTCATTTTTCTTAGTCTGTTATAAGCTAAACTACTCCCATTTTATAAGGGGTTGAATTGATTTTTAGTCAGTAATTTTTGCTCTTTTCTTTCTTCTCAATAAGAACTTGTTAGTTGAGTTGATTATTCAAGAGCACTTGGATTATTTGCTCTTTAGTTCTCTCTTCCTTTTAATTTGGAAGTTGTAACACAATTCTTTAAAAACTAACTGATCCAATCGAATCAAATCGTATCGAATCAAATAATAGATTTTTTCAAAAAATCAAATTATAGATTTATATATATATATATATATAAATACACACACATATATTTTATATATTAAGTTTAAAAATAATAAAACATTAAAATATTTAGCTTAGGCATGTGGTGATGAAAATTGCTACAAAGCAATAGATAATTAACATTCAAAAATCTCAACTCCAAATCTATTATTTTACTCGTACTAAAACTATATTAGTTCGAGCATCTGGAGTAGCAAGCAACAAGATACCAACAATTTTAATGAGCAAGTCACAAGGTATTAAATATTTTTTCTTTCATATAATTTAAATTTCTCTTATTCGTGGAATACTTAATCTTAGTCTCATCTTGATTAATATCTTTCTACCCGTGTGATAATTTTCCATTTTTGCTTACTTTGTTTCGCACTATTATAGAATAGTGAGATTGATATATCTATTTTGACTGTCTTACCCGTTCTCTTTATTTATTATCGTTGCTCATAAAAAAATATCTAAAGAATTTATATTAAAATTTTTATGTAAGTACATAAGGTATTATGTTCTAATTTCTATTTGAAATTGAGAAAAACTACAGCAAATCAACTGAATCGTTGCAATATTAAAGAGAAATCAAGAAAGACTGAAACGATTTCAAGAAGTTTAATTAATCATACGAAGAGAGTAATTAATTTATAAAATAACCGATTGAATAATAAATTTACCGCTGAAGTGTGGACATGCATATACCATCTTTTTTCATTTTTGCCAAACCTACGGTGCCAGGAGCATCCCACCTAAACGTAGATATGCCTCAAGGCGTGAATATCTTGTCTACCTCTCATCACATAGAATTAATTATACAACTAATTATCTGAACACAATGTTTTTTAAGTAGTAATTTATAAAGATATTACTCCATTTATTTTAAATTATTTACCGTATTCCTCTTTTACACAAAAATATTAATTCAAAATAAAATAAAAACAAATAAATAATTCAAAAAAAAAAAAAAAAACCGCAATCGATACGATCAATGCAGCAAGCAACAATCCAACCAACACCCAACCCGAATTAAAAGCTATAAGAACGGGATGAATTTTCTCAGTCCCTCTTCCTACTCATTATCCTCGTGCTCTTCGCCGTTTCTCCCTTTCATTCTTTCAGATCTATTCCTTTCTCTCTTTCCTTCCATCAATGGCTTCTATTACAGGCTCATCAGCTGCCGCCATCTCCTGCTCCTTGAAGCAAAATCAGGTTTATCAGCTTCTCCTTCTCTGTTTTGCTGTTATTGATTTTCTCGATTTCGTTTTGGGAACGATTCCCGTGTTTCATCTGAAATTCAATTTCCTGGAATACCGTTTAATGGAATTTGATTGCGTTTTTGTGCCTTAAGCATGTTCATTTTACAGCTTTCTGTTGAGTTTTAAGTTTTACACTATTTTTTAACCCTCCTTAAATTATGCGATTTGAAATCTTCAAAACAAGATAAATGATGATCTGATGGGGTAAAAATTCTTGTATCTGGACATTAAACTCTCTCTATAATAGATTTTCACTGCTAATTTGTTTGTGTTTAGAAGTTACTTGTCTATTAGTTCACTCGTGATCTTATGTCTTATCTAATTTTTATTTTTCTTGAGGAAAGTAATCTGAAACATAATTAATATAAGTCTTTGTGATATATTAAGGCCGTGATTTCTCATTTCAGGTCAAGATTTCACCTTTCCATTGAAATAATTTGCAGGAATATTTTATAAGTTGTGGAACAGTTTCCTACTCCTCCACTGATCTGTGTCGGGGAAATATTTATACATTTTGTTCTCTTGTTTATGCAGGCACTTAACCGTATCTCGAATTTGAAGACATCCTCTCTTTCTTTCAAGGGGATAAGCTTCTCTTCCATCAGATTGAATTCAGCCGCTCGTCGCCTCAGTATTACTTGTGCGGTATTGTCTTGTAACCCAGTGTTTTATCTTTATTGCTTATTTGCTGATTGACCTCTAACTACCACTGTTGTGATTGTGCCATATGGCCTGTTTTGTTACAAGCAAAACTGATGCTGTGTTTTATTTTAAGCACCAACAATTAGAGTGTTTAATTTGTGAATTCCGTGTTAAGTTATCTTAAGTTGATCTATCGAGATCACTAATTCAATACCAAATAGCAATTATAAATTTATAGGATAAATAAATTAAAATAAAGTGGATATGGCCAGACGTAATAACTTTTCATGGAAGGTTTCCTTAATCCTGGTAGTATCTTAGTTGTGACTTTGTTTTTCTTGTGGATTATTGACTCTTCTACTGATAATGACGCAGAAAAGAAAAAAAGGAATTTGCTTTAGGAAAAAAATGGAATAATTACAGAGATCTGATAATGACACAGAAAAGAAATAAAGGAATTTGTTTTAGGAAAAAAAGGGAATAATTATAGAGATCTTTCCTTAATTTTTGTCCACTCAAACTTGTTTGGACTGTTAAGAAAACCTCCTATTCTGAGTTTGTTGTGAAAACCATATTTCATTGAGGAATTGGCCTTTCTAAGTAATTCTATTTCTATAAAAATAATGTAAAGGGAACTTTATTTCAAAAAGATAAGCAAATTGACCAGGATCCTTCCCTCATTCATAATGTGTAGCCGCCCTCCCGTTCATGACCTTGTTGCCACCACACCCACTTTTCCCTTGGTACTCTACTAAATTTTGAACAGAAAACAATACAAGGACAAATGTGAAATTGGGATAAGGATATTGCTTGCTGCCAAAAGGGGGTGTTCTGATAGCTATGAAGGGAAAAAAGGTTTCTTGAAACAAAAATTTACCAGGAGTTATTGTGATATTTCAAATCTCAGGGGAAGTAAGTGTAATTGACTTTATCCATTGTCCAATAAAAAGCAAGCAATTCTGTATAGTAACTTCCTGTATTTCTGACTTTGTTGATCCTAAGAATTTGTGCGCATTTGTGTTCACGTTTCTTAAACCAAACTATTGTCATCAGTACTGACACTATAGTTATTGTGACTATCCATGTGATTAACCTCTTTATCCTAAGATAATCTTGCTCTTCTCAATTTGCCGCTCTATATCTGACATAGAATTTTGTGGTCAGTATTTCAAAACACAACATGATATTTCCTATGCAATAGGTTTGAGATTTGTTAGAGAACATTTAATATTATTAAATTACGGAAAAGGCCCAAAACAATAATCTCAAATCAGAGCTTCTTACCTATATGGATTAGCTGAAAGAAAGATTGAAAAGAAGAAAGAGAATAGAAAAGAAAAAGAAAATAGAAAGCATAATGAGTAGGATGAGAGAACTGAAGAGGGCGAAAATTGGCCTTGAACTGTATGGGATATAACACTTTTGCCCTTTCCTGTAAGAATTTTTTGACTTTTCATTTTTTTAGGATTTCGTTAGCTGAATTTAAAAATAAGGGCAAATGTGATTCTCAAAAGAAAATAAAGAAATTAAGTGCAAGTGTGTCTGACTTTCATAATGGAGAGGACAAAAAACGCCCAACTATAAATGTAGGGCAAAAATATCCCTATGCGTATAGTACAGGGGCAATTTTGGCTCTTTTCCGTTATTTTTATGATTATTGTTATTTATTATTTATATACTTAACTTATTCTCATTTTTATTTTATTTAGTATGATGATGATATAAAATGAGCTTAAATGAAGAAGTGGAAATTCATATAGCCGACCTTAATTTGTTTGGGACTAAGGTGTAGTTACTATTGTATATGCAATTTATTAGCAATAAATTTGATAGTTGTAAAGATGAAACTGTTGTAAAATAATAATTTCAAAACAGAGCTTCTTTCTGATCGAGTTTAGTGGAAAGAAAGAGAAAGGAAAAGAAAAAGGAAATTGATATGAGCTAGTCAGGGACAAGTTTGAGTCACTCTTTTGATTTTTTGCCATTTTGGTGGCACGGGAATCAAAAGAAAAATGAGTAGGATGAGTGAATTGACAAGGGCCACAATTGCCCCTGAACTATACGGGATAGAACACTTTTGCTCTTTTTCATAAGAATATTTTGATTTTTCATTTTTTTAAGATTCCATTAGCTGAATTTGAAAGTAAGGGCAAATGTGATTCTACAAAAAAGATAAGGTCAAATGTGTTCCTCTTCTGTAACAGCAAGGACAAAAATATGTCCAACTATTAACGGAGGGCAAAAGTGTCCCTCGGCATATAGGTACAGCGCAATTTTGGCCCTTTTCTGTTATTATTATTTATTTATTATATTAAATTTATTTTTCACTTCTATTTTATTTAGTATAATGATGATACGAAGTGAGCTTAAATGATGAAGTAGAGATTCATCCCAATTTGTTTGGGACTTTTGAGGCATAGTTGTTGTATATGCAATTTATTAGGAATAACGAGAGTTGTATCTCTGCAGGCTAAGCCAGAGACAGTCAACAAAGTGTGTGACATTGTGAAGAAACAACTGGCTCTTTCTGCTGATACAAAAGTCAGTGCAGAGTCAAAGTTTGCTGCTCTTGGTGCTGATTCACTTGATACGGTATGTAGTTTGGCACTGAGGCAAAATGTTGCAATGCATAGTTGTGTCTCTGCTCTGCAGATATGGTTAGAACAATTAATTAATTTAGTTTGGGCTTCAGTAAAATTAGTTAGAATCGTTAGATGTCAGTTTGTCTAATATATAACTTTTGTTTCCATGTATATGGTCTATAAGAATTCAGATTGATTACGTAGGATAAGAAGTGGCAAATTAAAATTGATTGCTGCTAGGTGCTACATCTGTATGTTTTTCCTTCCACAGGGCATGATTTCGTACACTACTGTGTTTATACAAGTATGACCATATTTAAACACTGGTCCTGGAGTTCTTGGACAAAAGGAGTATCCTTAATTACCAATCCAAAAAAAGAAAAGGGAGCATCCTTGATAATATCCCCTATGATGTGTTGGACCTTAATGGTAGTATATTGGCATGACTATTATAGTTGTTATGAGGTGGGTTGAGTGTATCAATCTCACAAGTTAACTCCCGAGAAAAAAATAATTATCTTAAAGGGATAGCACTAACAGCAGAAATGTCTCTTGTTGCTCGTCCTCTAACAAAGCCTCAATGGCCCTTACTTTGAGGCATCTTGAAATAACAGACTTATTCTTAGGAGCACAGGGAGGTATATATGACAAAGTTTTCATGTTCTTATGCAATGTATGATTTGTAAATTTTTGTCAATACAAATTCACTGAATTGGTTATATCATTTCTGTTGGATCTCTTTGTTTAGGTGGAGATTGTGATGGGACTTGAGGAAGCGTTTGGTATCTCCGTGGAAGAAGACAGTGCTCAGAGTATTACAACAGTTCAAGATGCTGCAGACCTGATTGAGGATCTCATTTCAAAGAAAGCTTGAGACTGAACTGAACTTTAGAACCTCAGCTAGTTTGCTCATTTAGGGTATCTCGTTTTGGTTATCTTTTACAGTTCAAGATGATGCAGTTTGCAATATTAAACTTTGTCTAGTTAAAAGACTCTTTTCATCAGGCAGGAAGTCTTGTTTCATTTTCTGTCGAACCTTGCAGTTAAATCATAAGATATACATGTGTATCTGTTTTGGCTATTCCGTTATACTGCTGAGCTTTGGTGCATGAAATCTACACACAAATGGTGAAGATCCGCGTTGAAATATAAAGGATGCCATTAATGAAGAAGTAATAAAAATGAAGAGTTTTATTTCACATAATAATGTTTTAATCTTTTCCTAGGCTAAACCTAGATACATTGATGTTGACATCAGGTTATCGTGCACTAGTGACTTTCTTGGGGAAAACTTTTGGAAGGAATTAGCGAAAATCATAAAGACTGTGCCATCAGCTTTGCTTCTTTGCTTACATTAGAACATGCATATACATTAAGCAGACCTGAAAGTAAAGATAAGGTGAAGCTACTGGTCAGACGATGACCTTTAAGAACATGTCATTAACTTTTAGTTTTTAACTTGTTTTTATTATTTTCACTTTTAAAAATACTTTTTTATTTTACTCAAACACTATAAAAATATTTATAGATTATTCCAACAAACTCATACATTAACATAACAGATTTAGACACTAAGAATATGGTAAAGAAATTTGGAAGAGGAATCATAAGGAATGCTTGAAATATAATTTATTTGAATTAAAATTAATTTTATTAGTTATTTGATCATTGATTATTTTTTTCACAATACAAAATATGCTTTTTATACGATGTAAAGTTGATTATTTACAGAGATAGTAAATGAGTGGGTTAAATTAACTTTGATGGGGTTAAAACAGATCAAGTAAATAAACGAGTTGAGTCACAACTCACCCAAAGTTTCTTGGGTCATTTCTCTATTTTTGAGCGATCTTTAATATTTGCCTTAAATTTATGGTATTTATTTTTGTCCTTCAGCACTTTAAGTGATCAAAAAGTGGTTAAAAAAATTCTTAATAGCAAATAAATAAATAAAAATTGTAGGACATAAATTTCTGCCCAAAGTTATGTCTTAAGACATAAATTCACACAAGTTATGCATTTGGTAGATATAAGTTAAGCAACATGATTTATGTTTGAGTAGGCATAAATTCATGTTATTGAACACGTGTCTACTTCTATCCATAGACACAAGTTCAAAAGTTCATGCAATTGAACTTATGTCTTAGGGCAGAAGTTTAGTAGCATAAACTTTTATCTTCTAGAGCTAACTTATGTCTTACGAATTTTGTTTGTTTTGAGATTTTTTTAAAAAATATTAAGAGTATTTTTATTATTTAAAATATTATAAGACAAAAATTAAAGCAGTGAATACAAAAACTTGAAATTTCTTTTAATTTAAAATAGATTAAATCAAAATAAGAATCATAATCAAATTCGCTCAACATGGCGCAATATCTAACTTTACTGCAGATCTAGTTGCCTTTTTGCAACAAAACAAATTATACAATGATAAATTATGTATATTGTGATTAGTTTTTTTTGGGATTAACTTTTTTGATGAATGATTAAATAAGTTATTTTAGAAACTAATCTTCAGGTTATTTTTTATTTTCTAAGAAATATTAAAATTTTCATGGTACATCAACGTGATATGTTATAGTCTTAACTCTTATAGACAGTACTAATTAGGATAATTTGGGTGTTGTTCGGATCCAATATAAATAATATTATATTGTTTATTATCTATTGTGTAGCCAATAAGTTAGAAATAGTGATCTGAATTTTTTTTTTTAAGTTCAAAATAATAGTACTTATTTGCTCAATCTAGCCATAATATTTATTATTTTTGAAGACCACATACACTTTAATTATGAATACAATGTCCCACATGAATAATGCACTAAAAATAAATAATGTCCATAAATTCAGAAAATTATATGTCTTAAAATATGTGAAATTACTAAGTAATACCCATAATTCTTTTAAAAAAATACTTTTTCACTTTTGAAAAACACATCAAAAAGTACACGAAATAATCAAATTGATATTACGGTGACAAGCAGACACGTTGACAGAGACGTGTCTGCTATTCACTCTTATTAGTAAAGTGAAAAACACACCGAGAAATGCACGAAATAATCAAAATGGTATTACGGTGACAAGCAGACATGTTGAGACGTGTCTGCTATTCACCTAGCCCCAATACGAACAACATTATATTATTTATTATATATTGTGTAGCGGATATCTAAAAGCAGTAATCTGAAATTATTTGTTATTTTTGAAGTTCAAAATAATAGTACTTATTTTTGCTCAATCTATCCGTTATAGTTATTATTCTTGAAGATCATAAACACTTTAATTATGAATACAATGTACTATATGGACAATGCACACACAAAAAAGAAGTAATGCCCATAAGTTCAGAAAATTACTATGTCTTAAAATGTGAGAACTGCTTAAAAGCTATTTTGGCTTTAAAGCACTTAAAATAAGTCAATCCAAAGGGGCTCTAAATAATGTCTCATTTTATTTTATTTTTCACTTTTAAAAAACACATCAAAAAATTATATGAAATAATTAAAATGATATTACGGTGACAAACAGACACGTTAACGGAGATGTGCCCGCTATTCACTCTTGTTAGTAAGTAATTTGATGATTTGAGGAAGAGTAATTTTGAATTTTTGATCCCACTTATTTTGTAAATTAATCTTCATGATTATATTTCGGGTTCTTAAGAAAACTATTTCTCATTCAATATAAATTTAATTTATAAAAATAAAAATTAAAAGTCAACCCTACAAAACAATTAAATAAATAATGAGATTCTTACATAAATATTATTTTTAAAAATGATAATTATAAAGTTATAATTACTTTGAAAAAATTACATATATAAAAATTATTTAAAAATTTATCTTTATAATTACATTTTATACAACTTTCACTTTCCTAAAATATCTATTCTAATTAAATATAAAGAAAAAATTATATACCTGACAATCCACAAATCCCGTAAAATATTTTATCTTCTCCATTTTTTTTTCAGAAATTTCAAAAAATTTTATTTTTTCCATATTTGTTTTTTCTTCAAAATATCAATAATCCCCCTCTCTTCTCCATATTTATTTATTGGGAAAAGAGCCAAAAATACCCTTCTATTTTAGTATATTAGTTACTTTGTCCCTGATTATACTATAGGGCCAAATATACCTCTGCCATTAATAAAGTAAATAAAATTGCCCCTCAATTGGATGAAATCCCCCAAATTGATTTAAAATACCCAATTTCAATTAAATTACCTATTTTTTCTTTAAATCCGAATCCGCCCACACTAAACTAAATAAATTCATTAGGATCTAATTATTCATAGCAAAATAAATTCTCAAAAATTATTCAAAGAAAAAACCTTAAAATTAAAATAAGTTCGATCATACAGTTATTTCTCCTCCAAAAATATTGGAACAAACAAAATAGCAACCAAATATTTACCAAATCAGACTTCATCATTCTTAATATGAAGAGATTTTGGTAAATATTTGATTTCTATTTTATTTGTTCCAATATTTTTGGAGAAAATAACTGTATGATCGAACTCCTTTTATTTCTAAGATTTTTTCTTTGAATAATTTGAGAACTTGTTTTGTTTTAAATAATTAAATCCTAATGAGTTTATTTAGTTTAGTGGTCGGGTTCGGATTTAAAGGAAAAATGGGTAATTTAATTGAAATTGGGTATCTTAAATCAATTTGGGAATTGAGGGGCAATTTTATTTAATTTGTTAACGGCAGGGTATATTTGATCCTATAGTATAACCATGGGCAACGTTAGCTGATATACTAAAGTAGAGAGATATTTTTGACCCTTTTTCGTTATTTATTTTTAAATCCCAAGAATCCCTCTCTCTTCTCCATTTTTATTTTTCCAAAAATTCCCCCCCTCTTCTCCATATTTATTTATTTTTTAAAAAATTCCAAGAATCCCTCTCTTCTCTATTTTTATTTGTTTTTCTAAGAATCCCTCCCTCTCCATTCTTGTTTTTCTATAAGGATAAATCGTAATGGCCATAAGAATTTTAGTCATAATAGCCATAATATTTTATTCATACTATAAACAGATTTATTTTTAATATTTTTAATTATTTCTTTTAATATTAAAATTTCTCTTAATTTATCTATTAATTCTTTTCTAATGCATGAGAACTTTCTCTGCTTATATCACTGCAATCATCTATAAGGAATCTGTTGTTTTCTGTACTTGATGGGCGCACTGATGACAGTTTTTCCTTTGACACAACATAAATCGGGCAAACATGGAAATTTGACAAAATGAAAGTTTTTTATTAGTATTGCTTAAAAGTCGTACATACATACATGGTAATTGAAAAAAGTTTAAAATTTTCTAATCAATTTATTAATGAATTTATTTATTTATTAATTATTTTTCAATATAATTTATTTATGAAAGTTTTTAATTAGTATTTGTTTACAAAAATATATAAAAAATTATATATACATGCATAGTAATTGAACAAAATTTAAAATTTCTCTTAATTTATTTAATAATTCTTTTCCAATGCATGAGAACTTTCTCTGCTTATATCACTAATGATAGTTTTTTCTTTGACACAACATAAACTATGCAAACATGGGAATTGGACAAAATTTAAAATTTCTAATCTGTTATGAAATAATAAAGCAAGAGAAAGAATATTTTAGAGAAAGGGAGAAGAAAGAAGTTTTTATTTCTCTTGATGGGATGAAATACAATGAAGGAGAACCCCTCTATTTATAGGGATAATTCCTCTAACTTTTCTCCAAAATATAGACTTTTGCTATAATATAAACATATGTATCCACTACAATACAAATACCTTTATAGACATTCACTATAATACAAATATGTTTATAAAACTCCCCTTGAATGTCTATTTTTTAGATAATGTGCCTCGTTAAAACCTTACTAGAAAAAACCCAGTGGAAAAAAATCTAGTGAAGGAAAAAGAGTACACATATCTAATAATACGAATTTTAGCTGCCTCATTAAAAACCTTACAAGGAAAACCCAGTGGGACAAAACTTCATAAGGAAAAAAGAGTACAGCGCGTATTAACTCCCCCTAATTAGAACATCCTTGAATCTTTACATCCCGATTTTCTGCACCATCTTCTTGAAAGTTGCAGTTGGTAGAGATTTGGTGAATAAATCAGCCACATTGTCACTTGAACAAATCTGTTGCACATTGATATCACCATTCTTTTGGAGCTCATGTGTGTAGAAGAACTTTGGCAAGATGTGCTTCTTCTATCTCCTTTTTATGAATCTTCCTTTTAGTTGGGCTATGCATGCTGCATTATCTTCATATAAAATTGTGGGTAATTTGTCATATTTTAAACCACATTTTTCTCTAATGAGATGTATCATGGACCTCAACCACACACATTCTCGGTTTGTTTCATGAATAGCTATTATCTCAACATGATTTGATGAAGTAGCTACGAGAGACTGCTTTGTAGATCTCCAAGATATGGCAGTACCTCCACATATGAACACGTAACCAGTTTGAGATCGAGCTTTGTGTGGGTCAGATAAATACCCAACATCAGCATAACCAACAAGATTGGGACTGCAATTGTTAGAATAATATAAGCTCATATCGGTAGTCCCTTTTAGATACCGCATTATGTGTTTGATCCCATTTCAATGTCTCCTAGTAGGAGCAGACTGTATCTTCAGGACCAAGAATTTCATCGTTCTTTTAAATCCTTCAAGGATTTTCATATATCCTTCAGTCTCTCTAGACATGAAAATAATTTCATTATGTGCATATCAAGTTTTTCATATATTGCCAGACTTATGAGGAACCTCAAAATAATTGCATCCACCACAAGAGGACCTCTCCATATAATAATGTTAGAATTTACGAAAAATCTTTATGCCACAAGAATCCATTTATATCTACTGGCATTATACTTGAATTGCGTATTTTTAATTGGCCAATCATTTATCTGTCTATACTTTTTGACAGATTTGAATTCAAGATCCTCGTCAATATTTATAATATTGAGCGCTACATTATATCAAAGGTATCTTCGACGATCATTTTTGATATCAGTTCCAATGCGACATAACTTATTGAGATCTCTTCATTTTTCGTCATTTTCAGGTACTTGAACCTTTGCCAAGGTTTTATGAAGTGTTATGTCGTGGTGCTTTCTTAAAGCACTTGCCTCATCATTATGACCATCTTAATCATTTTATCCTCTCCTTCTTCAAGGAGTTCTATATTTGGAACCATTTGGTCTATCACGCTTCATGCATCTCATAGACCCTGTCCTTCAAGGACCTTTCATTGGAACATTTGCAACTAAATTATAAAATAGAGTTAGCAAATATATCTGGCAATTGATTTGCAATATTTTGCAAGTGAATTATCTATTGAACTTTAAGTTCACTTTTTTTTTCCGAGGATCTAGATAATTCATCCCACAATCAATTTTCAGCTGCTAATCACTTCTCCCCCTAATGTTAGAAAAACTAACATTTACCCCTCAAGCTCATTTGGGGACCCATCTTTGTGCGTTGTAGTGGAGCAATTGAATCATATATCGCACATTCAAATTTTTAGATGGAATTATTTGGTTCCTGATCCTGAACCAATTGTGACAGGGGAAACCTTGTTGGCTTGATGCATTCAAGTGTTGCTATATGTTAAATAAACATATCTCATACCAAATTTTATTTGAGAGTTTTATTCTCATAATTAATGATTTAGCTATAATTGGAGGCATACAATTTTCGCTAAACCAACATAGATATGAATCAGCATTATCAACATGATTTTATAATTTGAAACTATGCTCTTAATTAATAACTAGAGCAACAATCTTACAAAAATCAATTGCAAGTTGATATCAAAACACATCTGATCATACAATAGATGCATCTATTAGCAAACGGTTCACATGGTAGGTGAATGGGCCCATATTCACCCTTTTATAAGTTCCAAAATTACAGGGAATATAATTCCAATCTTAGCTGATCAAGATCATTCTATCACGAGAACAAGCAACATAAGAGAATTCTTGAAGAATCTTTTATTTCTTCAACATATCGCCACGTGAATTTTCAATTATTTTTGCATCATATTTGAACCGGGATGGCCAACCAGTTATGCCAACTTATTTTAGTAAACTTCTAGTTTACTTCGTATGTGATTTCATCATCATACCCATATTTATGTACTACAAATAAAAAAAATGGCGGGTAATCTTTTACATAAATATTTATAACATGAAGTAGCATTAGCTCAATTGTAGTAGCATGAAGAATTAGATCTTCCCATAATTTATAGTCTCAATTTTTTTTCAATGTCCTTGAAACTTATAAGTTTCCTTTTGAGACTTACTACAATAATTTCATTCCTTCAGGTAGTAATACATTAGCTCTTCCAGAGCTCTCAATTAATTTTGTGTACTACCACATACTCAATCATATCAACATCATTAATAGTTTCTCCACATAGTTTCAACTTAGAAATAATTTTGAATGTTGATGAGCTATATTCATGAACAGACTTATAGTCTTGATGGATCCAATCATGCCATGCCTTTGGGTGGATGACCATCTTCAGGTGGTCATACCTTTCTTTTAGGCTAATCCACAAAACAAGTGGATCCTTAATCGTGAGATATTCAATTTTAAGAATTTCGTCAAGATGATGATGCAAGAATATCATAGCCTTAGCACGATCTTGATTTGATGCTTTGTTTTTACTTTTGATGGTGTCTCCAAGACCCATTGCATCCAAAATTTCAGCATCCAATACCCATAAAAGGTAGTTCTTGCCCGAACTTTGAAGGGCAACGAAATCAAGTTTCGTAAGGTTAGTCATATTAAAAGAAAGAACAAAATAATACCTTGACCTTCAAATTTTGAGACAGTAGAGTCGTAGAGCAACAGTATCACCAAAGGAATATCACTCATGTGGTTAAGTAATACATCTTTCAAAAAAGAAATTTTAATTTTTCTTACCTCAGATCTTTCAAAGTGAGTGCTCAAGGCAGAGACTCGTGCTGATAACGTGTTATGAAATAATAAAGCAAGAGGAAGAATATTTTAGAGAAAGGGAGAAGAAAGAAGTTCTTATTTCTCTTGATGGGATGAAATACAATGAAGGAGAACCCCTCTATTTACAGGGATAATTCCTCTAACTTTTCTCCAAAAGATAGACTTTTGCTATAATATAAACACATGTATCCACTACAATACAAATATCTTTATAGACATTCACTATAATGCAAATATGTTTATAACATAATCAATTTATTTATGAAATTTCTTTATTTATTAGTTATTTCCTAATATAATTTATTTATAAAAGTTTTTTATTAATATTATTTACACAAATACGTATAGAAAGTTGTATATACATATATGGTAATTGGACAAAATTTAAAATTTTCTAATCAATTTATTCGTGAATTTATTTATTTATTAGTTATTTTTCAATATAATTTATTTATGAATGTTTTTAATTAGTATTTGTTTACATAAGTACGTATAGAAATTTGTATATACATGCATGGCAATTCGAAAAAATTTAAAATTTTCTAATCTATTTATTTATGAAATTTTTTTATTTATTAGTTATTTTCCAATATAATTTATTTGTGAAATTTTTTTATTAGTATTTGTTTGCATAAATATTGTCATGCCCCACCTTGGGAGGCATGACTGACACCTGGTGCCCTACTAGGGTCTGAACTGGCCTGACTGAACTTACGCACCTCTGGTGCATGAAAAATGTTAAATCTCAAATTAAGAAAATAAAGGGTTATATCTTTGCTGTAAACACAGTCTCCGTCCGACAAGGCCTTATAGCCACCTGTAAAAGAAAATAGCTACCCGAAAATAGATAATAATAGGGAATCCTATGAGAGCCGACAAGACCACCATAATGTCTAGTTATGACTGTAAAGTAAATCCAGTACTAAACTAAGCTATGACCAATAAGTTCGCTATCTAATAGCTAAACAAGGCCCCACACAACCAACACGTAAGATAAAGCATACATGGGCCCCACACGGCCATCAACAGCTAACCATAGGGAATTAGAAACAATATGCAAGCCTCTAGAAATGATATATTGGTTGAGACAGGGAGCCGACCTACCCGTAAAATTGTACACACAAAAGAAGAGTTAACCTTCTAACTATGGGCTCCGGAGGAAAGAAGCCGACTGCACTGCTAATCTGGCTGAAAACTAGGGAGGTCCTGATCCACATCTATCCTCACCTACAGGAAAGTAATGCAGCGCCCCAGGAGGGCGTTAGTACAATATGTACTGAATATATAAGGCAGTAATTGTAAATAACTGATGAACTGAAATGAAACTGAAAGGAAGGGATATAAATACCATCTGAATAGCTAAACTTCTTACTGTCTAATCCATTAGTAACTAATTGCAATCAATAATCTTACCTGGCCCCCATAAGTCGAAAGGTACAACCAACACAAAATAACCCATCCGGGGCCCCCATAAGCCCTGGTGGGTACACTTTAGTCTATATACTCCTAACAAGGTCATACTGAGTCATCTAGCAACTATAGCCGTCCTACCAGTCCCCTGGGTCTGCAACTGAGCCTGCTCGGCCCCTAAACTATAGTTGTGTCTGAGCCCGATGGACTCCTAATATCTGACATCTGCACCCCGGGCACCAGGCTCGACAGGGGGGTGTAATGTAGTGCCGATCAGCATAAAATAGTCCAGCCATGGAATGGACTGTATGAGGACCTTGGACCCCATCTTCGTCCCTTGCTGATGACATACCGCTCTTTGGAGTGACGTTATCTCACCCTTGACGGGCGTCGACACAACTAGTAACCTTGGGATTGGTCAGAGAAGGCTATATAGGCATAATCAATTCCCAAACTAAACGTGGAATACTGATCTCAGCTAATAACAATAGCTATCCATAATAGATATGCTTCTGATCTTCTTACTGGGATCCAGACTGAGTTATAATACTAAAAGAACTAACTTGTTGAAGACATTTGCCTTAACATACATGTATCGTCGATTTCTGATTAGCTGACGAGTTTCAATCCGCGTTCAACAACTTTTTCTAACTGTAATCATATTACTGGGAGAATGAGACTAGTTTCAGTACTAAATTCGGCAAAAATGATAACTTTCTATGTAAATATTAACTATACTTCAACTTAACGGAACATGGTCGAAAATGTATAATTTCTCGAGAGCTCAGAAGGGAGAAATACTTACTTGAAGCCTGTGATCTTATAGAAATTAGTTTAGAGTCATTCCGACAATATTGACTCGGCGAGGTTACGATTTGCCGAGCGAATTTCACGAAAATAACTCCCTAGTAATGCTCCTAAGACCTTAAACTTCGATACCCCAAGTTAATTTAAATTCGGGCAATGTTTCGTAGAGTAAACAGAGGTAAATTAACTAAAATGTCGTATATCTCTTCTCTAACCGCGGGTCTGTTTTATTTGGAAATGATACCAATGAAAACATTGAACTTATATATAACTTGGGTGGTGGACAAGGGGTCCATGGCACGGACCTCAACGCGCCAATTCTGGGCCGTGCCACGGAGCCCAACGCGCTAGGGAGGGGTCCGTGACACGTTGCCATTTCGGGCAGCTGGTCCGGCCCTCTTCCCTGCAAGCTTGACTTTGCGCTCATCGTTCTTTCCCCCGGGCCCTTTCTCGTACGCGTCGTACTCTAAAACTCTTGACTAATGTACGAATAGGCCGATTGAACGTTAGAAGCTTACGGGGTGTAACAAATATGTATAGAAAGTTGTATATACAGACATGGTAATTGGACAAAATTTATATTTTCTAATCAATTTATTTATAAACTTCTTTATTTATTTGTTATTTTCTAATATAATTTATTTATAAAGTTTTTTATTAGTATTTTCTTACACAAATACGTATAGGAAGTTGTATATATATTACTCAAATTTTAAATTTTACGCGTTTCCACTACAAAAAACTACCCAAAAATGAGGGCTAAAACCGACAGACAGAGTTGATTTTGAGCAAAACCGACATCAAATCGATGCACTTACTACCGTCGGGATTGTGAAACCAATGGATAGTGTCGGTTAAAACCGACGGAAAATTGACCTAGTCTGTCGGTTTTTAAAAATTAAAAATTAATAAAAAAAAGTTTAAAAAATCGAGGGATGGGGTTGGTTTGTCCGTCGATTTTTTAAAAATATATATATAAATGCAACTATTTAGATTCGAACCCGGGTATTTACTATGACATTAGATAATTTTACCGCTCGACTAACATACCCCAAAGACACAAGTCATGGCATAATGCATAAGTTATAATGTATGATGTTTATTGAATGAAAAAAATTATGCCTCAAATGCTCAAGTCATGACATAAGAAGTTTATTAAAAGAAAAAAAAAGCAATCATGTCCCAAACACATAGGTCATGTCTCAAGGCATGAGTTATAAATATAGAGAGCTTATTGCACAAAAAAAAAAGAAATTATGCCCTAAAGACACAAGTCATGGCATAAGACATAAGTGCAGGAAGTTTATTGAATGAAAAAAAATAAATTCATGCCCCACAAGTCATGACATAAAGTATAAATTATAAGCATAGAAAATTTATTGAATGATAAAAAAGAAATTATGTCCCAAATACTCAAGTCATAACAAAGGAAGTTTATTGAAAGAAAAAAAATCATGTCCCAAACACACCAAGTCATAAGTTATAAATATAATTTATTGCATGAAAAAAGAATTACGCTATCACGCCCCACCTTGGGAGGCATGACTGACACTTGGTGCCCTATTAGGACCTGGACTACTGGACTAACTGAGCCTAAGCATTTCTGGTGCCAGGATGGCTCTAACTCTGGATTCAAGAAAATGACGGGCTATATAATGGCTGTAAACACAGCCTCCGGCCGACAAGGCCTATAGCCACCTGTAACGATATAAACAGCTAACAAAAACTACCAACTACAAGGGATCCTATGCAGGCCGACAAGGCCACCATGCTGTCTAGTTATATCTGAGAAATGAAATCGAGCACTAAACTGATCTATGATCGACAAGGCCACCAACTAACAACTGAATAAGGCCCCACACGGCCAATATAGCTAACCACAGGAAAAATATACAATCTGCAAGCCTCTAAGAATAATAAGATGGTCGGTACAGGGCCCCGACCTACCCATACTGTATAGACAAGAAGAAAGTAAACCTCTGTTTTCAAAGCTCCGGATGAAAGGAGCTGAAGGCTCTGTATCGCTGATTGGAATTACGAGGGATATGCTCCTCGTCTATGTACACTAACAGGCAAGTAATGCAGTGCCCCAAAATGGGCGTCAGTACCACTGGTACTGAGTATGCAAAGCAACAACTGAAAATAACTGAAAGTAAATAATGAAACTGATAGTAACTGGAGCAATAAGAAAGACAGACTGAAACTGACTGGAATGGTGGGTTCATGACTAACCTTAACTATCCTGAAAACAGTAGGAGTTGTACCTGGTAACGTGGCGTCCTATTGTCTATCCAACCATAACTAAAATAACATGGCATTACTTAACACAACATAAACCTTACGTGGCCCCCATAAGCCGGAAGGTACAATCATCACAATCTATTTACCCCTACCCAGGTCATACCACATCACCTAGTAACTATAAGAAACCTGTCGATCCCTTGGGTATGTAACTTGGGCCCGATGGGCGCCTGACTATAGTTGTACCTGAGTCCGGAGGACTCCTAAAATCAACACCCCGAGTGCAAGTGCTCGACGGGGGTGTATAAAGGCCGACCAAGGCAAAATATGGGGAAAATGGCATCCCATCTTCGTCCCTAGCGGACGGCATGCCACTCCGTAGAGCGATGTATCCTCGCCCTCTGGCGAACGAGTCGATACAACTATTTTAACCCTGGGGCGGTCACGGAAGCTAGGTAATCTAGCCCAAAACAATACAATCAAGTCTCAACTAATAGCAATAACTATATATAATACACACTGAAAATAATAATAACATAATCTCTTGCATGTTGTACTGAATCTCATACCAAGATATGATATAATATTTCTGACGTGCTTTACTAAATTTCATACTGAGTACGCTATACTGTTTCTGAAATATTCTACTGGAATATATACTGTTTTACTATACTGGGACAACTAACTTGCTGAAAGAAACTGGCTTTACATACCTCGACTGCCGGCTTTCTGATTAACTGGCGTAGCTCGGCTAATATTCAGCTATTTCCCCAACTGTAATCATTTTCACAGCAGAATAGAACTAATTTCATCATTATTTTGGAAGAAAACAATACTATGTATATATCTACTGGCTATTCTTCGACTTATCGAAGAACGACCGAAAACTCAAAATTTCTCGAAAATCTAGAAGAGGGAAATACTCACTTTAATGCTGGAAGCGTATTAACACTAGTTTGGAGCAATTTCAATCACTTTGACTCAGCGGGTCGATGCTTCGCCGGGGGATTTTTGCGAAACTAACTCCGTAGAAATGCTCCCTGCAGCTTTATACTTCGGTACCCAAAGTTAATTTGAGTTTGGACGGCGTTTGGCGGTGTAAACGGAAGAAAATTATATATTCTCTTCGTCCTCCCTCTGTTTCTGGTCGTGTGTATAATGGAAAATGATATAAAGTTAAAGGGTGAGGCCTATATATACTTGCAGCAAAATACATGGCAACGTGACAAGCTGGCCAACGCGCCGTTTTGTCTCCGTGCCACGTTGGCTAACACGGAGGTCCCAGCTCCGTGCCACTTTGCCCCTCTGGGCAGCGCGGTTTGGCCTCCTTTTGCGAAATCCCAACTTGGCACTCGTTCGGCCTTTCTCTGGGCCCTTTCCTCACACGTAAGGCATCCTAAAACTCCCAACCAACATGCGAATAGGCCAACTACATGCTAGAAACTTACGGGGTGTAACATCCTCCCCCCCTTAAGAACATTCGTCCTCGAATATTAACTTCTGCTTGCAAGAATCTTAACTTGCCACTATTTATTCTGGAAAAAAAATTTCGGTAGAGTCTCCCCTATAATATGGACTATCTGAAAATTCTGAAACGCAGAAAAGTCCAATACAAGTACTTCACACGATACTATAGTATTTATTTCATAATAAACTGGAGTCAACTACTCCACATTTACATGAATATAAAGCAACTCATGAAACAACGATAACAACATACCTCTGGCTGCATAATTTGACTAAGCCTGGAATAACTGAGGATATATGAATTTCATATCATCTTATGCTTCCCAGGACATCTCCTCTCGATTCTTATTCCACCATAATACTTTGACAGAAGCAACATCTTTAGTTCTTAGTCTACGGATTTGCCGGTCTAGTATGGCTACTGGAACTTCCTCATAAGCTAACTCTTCTGTAACCTGAACATCTTGGACTGGGACAATTCTGGAGGGATCTCCTATGCACTTTCTCAGCATTGATACGTGGAAAACTGGGTGGACAGATTCTAATTCTGGAGGTAGATCTAATTCATATGCCACCTGACCTATTCTTCGGCGGATCTGATAAGGCCCAACAAACCTCAGGCTAAGCTTGCCTCTCTTACCAAACCTCATTACACCCTTCATTGGTGAAACTTTCCAGAATACCCAGTCATTCACATTAAATTCCAAGTTTCTGCGTCGCACGTCAACATACGATTTCTGGCGGCTCTGAGCAATCAGTAAACGTTCCCTGATAAGCTTTGCTTTTTCCTCTTACTGATGAATGATATCTGGCCCAATCAATGCTGATTCTCCTACTTCAAACCAACCAGCTGGAGATCTACACTTTCACCCATACAACGCTTCATAAGGTGCCATCTGAATTGCTGAATGGTAACTATTATTATAGGCAAACTCAATAAGCGGTAGGTGTTCATCCCAGCTACCTCCAAAATCTAACACACATGCTCACAACATATCCTCGAGCGTCTGAATGATACGTTCTGCCTGCCCATCTGTCTGAGGATGAAAAGCTGTGCTCAAGTTAACCTGCGTCCCCAAGCCTCTCTGAAACAATTGCCAAAACCTAGCTATAAACTGCGCCCCTCTGTCGGAAATAATTGACAACGGAACACCATGCAGCCTGACTATTTCTTTAATATACATCTCGACATAATCTTTGGCTGAAAAGGTTGCCCTTACTGGCAGAATCATATCTACGCCTGGTGCGAGGTAATCCTGCTACAAAGCCCATGTTAACTGCTTCCCATTTCCATAGAGGCACAACTATATCTTGGGTCAGTCTGCCTGCTTTCTGATGTTCAGCTTTTACCTGTTAGCAACTGGGACATCGTGCTACAAATTCTGCTATCCCCTTCTTCATTCCTGGCCACCAATAGATTTCTTTTACATCGTGGTACATTTTCGTCGAACCTAGATGGAGAGAATAACGGGCATAGTGTACCTCACCCATAATCTGCTGGCGAAGCCCTGCAACGTCTGGAACACAGAGGCGATCTTTATATCTCAACACTCCATCCTTGGTTACCTGAAAATCTGTCACCTCTCCTCGCTGAACTTTGTTTTTGAGCTGAACCAGGCTAGGGTCTTCATACTGCCGTTCCTTCACTTCCACGACCAATGATGATACTGTGGTGTTCTGGATTATCGCTCTGTTGTCCCCTGTTTTTGCTATGCGAACGGCTAAATAGGATAGATGATGCGATTTTAGGGCCAATTCCCGCTTCTCGGGCTGCAAGTATGTCAAACTCCCAATAGATTTACGGCTAAGGGCGTCTGCTACCACATTGGCTCCCCCTGGGTGATACAAAATATTCACATCATAGTCTTTCAACAGCTCGAACCAGTGACACTGCCGCAAATTCAACTCTTTCTGGGTGAAGATATACTGTAGGCTTTTATGATTAGTGAAAATATCCACGTGAACTCTATACAAGTAATGTCTCCATATCTTCAAGGCATGAATTATTGCGGCTAATTCCAGGTCATGGGTAGGGTAGTTCTTTTCATGCTTCCTCAGCTGCCTGGAAGCATAAGCAATCACTTTACCATGCTGCATCAACACACATCCTAACCCAACACCCGAAGCGTCACAATAAACTGCATAACCCTCAGTTCCTTCTGGTAATGCTAATACTGGTGCTGACGTCAATATGTCTTTCAATTCCTGGAAGCTCTGCTCACAAGCCTCAGTTCACTGGAATTTTGCTGCCTTCTGCGTCAGTTTGGTCAGAGGTGCTGCTAATGTGGAAAATCCTTCCACAAACCTTCTGTAGTACCCGGCTAATCCCAAGAAACTGCGTGCCTCGGTCGGAGTGGTAGGTCTGGGCCATGTTTTTACTACTTCTATCTTCTGTGTATCTACCTGTATACCAGCGTCTGACACGATATGACCCAAAATGGCTATTGAATTCAGCCAAAACTCACATTTAGAAAACTTGGCATATAGTTGGCGTTCTCTGAGAATCTGGAGCAATGTCCACAGATGATCCTAGTGGTCTGCCTCTGAGCGAGAATACACCGGAATATCATCGATAAACACAATCACGAACAAGTCCAGGTATGGCCTGAAAATACTGTTCATCAGGTCCATAAACACTACTGGAGCATTCGTCAGCCCAAAGGACATGACTAAGAATTCAAAATGGCCGTATCTGGTCTTGAAGGCAGTCTTTGGAATATCTCTTTCACGAACCCAAACCTGATGATATCCGGACCTTAAGTCAATCTTAGAGAAATACCTTGCTCCTTGTAATTGATCAAATAAATCATATATTCTGGGAAACAGGTACTTATTCTTGACCGTGACTTTGTTCAGTTGCCGATAGTCTATACACATACGGAGGGAGCCGTCCTTCTTCCTCACAAACAAAACTGGCGCACCCCAAGGTGAGGTACTCGGCCTAATAAAGCCCTTATCTAGCAAATCTTTCAATTGTTCCTTTAACTCTCTGAGTTCAGTAGGAGCCATCCGATAAGGGGGGATAGATATGGCCTAAGTGCCTAGTAATAAATCAATTGCAAAATCCACTTCGCTTTCTGGGGGAATACCAGGAATCTCATCTGAAAATACATCGGGGAACTCATTAACCACCAGAATAGACTGAAGGGTCGGAGGCTCTGCCTGAACATCCTGGACTCTGACAATGTGATAAATGCACCCCTTTGCTATCAATTTCCTCGCTCGAAGATAGGAAATAAACCTACCTTTTGGCGTAACTGTACTACCTTTCCTCTCTCGTACTGCCTCCCTTGGAAAGTGAAATTGGATAGTCTTGGTCTAGCACTCAACATTGGCATAACATGGAGCTAGCCAGTCTATACCCATAATGGCGCCAAAATCAACCATCTCTAGCTCTATTAAATCTGTTGTAGTCTGATGACTGGCAACCTCTACTGTACATCCCCGATAGACCCTTCTGGCTATAATAGAGTCACCAACGAGTATGGATACTGAAAAATATCGCCGAAGTAATTCCGGCACAATACTGAACTTCCGAGCCACTAATGGTGTAACATAGGACAAAGTGGATCCAGATCTATTAACACATAAGCAGGGCAAGAGCAAATAGTCAGCATACCCATCACAATATCTGGTGACAACTCTGAATCCTGTCTCCCCGGTAATGCATAGGTACGATCTAGGTCGCGCCTAAACTAGAGGCCCCTGATCCGCCTCGGCCTCTACCTGTTGAAACTGAGGGCCTGCGCCCTGCCGGGGATGCTGGAGCTCACGTCCCTGCTGATGACCTATCCTGTCGATCCCGGACACCCTGGCCCCTAGCTAGATAATCTCTCATCAGATGACCCTCTTGGCCACAAATATAACATCCCATGGAGCCATATCTGCAAGCTCCACAGTGGCGTCGGCTGTAAATAGGGCAAAGTGGTAGTGTATACCTACTCTGCTCTGCCCTCCTCTGTTGTGGTGAGTCTACTGCTCATGAACTACCGCCGGGCTCTGACTTCCCTCGGTGATTGGACCTGCCCTTCTGCTGCTGTGATGGAGGTGGGGGTCTAGGCGGCCTATATGATAACCGCAGCCTGGGTCCTCCCAGGGCCTCCCCCTGAAAATCATCTGGCCTGTCTCTGCGGTGCTGTTCCTGACTGGTCCTCCTCATCTCCCGTTGCCGCTGTCTGATGCCCTCAATATTTTGAGAAAATGCCTGTACTCGGGCAATATCCATGTCGTCTCGCAGAGTATCCATAATACAAGTCTCAACATATTCTAGATTTAGCCCCATAATGAAACGGTGTACTCTGGATGGCATGGTATCCACAAAGGCTGGCGCATATCGGGCCAACGAATCAAACCACAGGGCATATTCTCGAACACTCATTGCCCCCTGTTCCAGGTGTAAAAACTGATCAACCCAGGCCTGTCGAATCTCCCGTGGTAAATAATGATCCAGAAAAGCCTCTGAGAAGCTGGACAAGGTCAGAGGGGAAACATCTCTCCCTCGGTACCTCTCCCAACTCTCATACCACAACACAACGATGTCCCATAACCGAAATACCGCCAATTCGACCGAATCTGTGGGTGTGGCATGCATTACCCTGAAGATCTTCTGCATCTGGTCTAGGAAATCCTGGGGATCCTCTGTCCGATCCGTCCTTGTAAACTGCGAGGGACTTAATGCCAGGAATTCTCGGACCCTCAAACTACCGGGCCCTCCTGATGATTCTGCAACTATAGTAGCATCTACTGACACGAGCAACCATTATCTGTGCTAACATGATTACTGCACTCCTGACCTCCTGGTCAGATGGTATAGGTATAGGAACTACCAGAGGTGGTGTCATCCCAAGCGACTCCGGATGTGATGGAGACTACTGGGAATATCGAGACGATGCCTCTGTATCGCCCTCAGATAGGGCCGATTCTAATCGAGGCTGAGGCATCCTGCTGGTGCCCTCTCCTGCTACTGTATCCAATCTTCTGCCTGTAATAGGATGTCGCTAATCTGACATTTTATCTGCAAACAAAGAGTATGATAAGCTCAGGGACTCAACCCTATACTGTACTGCTCTATCGCACGACTGAATAAGAAGAAAGAGTAACCATCCTATCATGCCTTGCAGCCTCCTGTCTATAGTATATGGTGCACAACACATCCATAGACAAGACTCTACTTAGCACGACTTGCAGACTCCTGGGATACGACCTGCTCTGATACCAAGTTTGTCACGCCCCACCATGGGAGGCATGACTGGCACTTGGTGCCCTATTAGGACCTGGACTACTGGACTAACTAAGCCTAAGCACTTCTGGTGCCAGGCTGGCTCTAACTCTGGATTCAAGAAACGACGGGCTATATAACGGCTGTAAACACAGCATTCGGTCGACAAGGCCTATAGCCACCTGTAAGGATATAAACAGCTAACCAGAACAACCAACTACAAGGGATCCTATGCAGGCCGACAAGGCCACCATGCTGTCTAGTTATATCTGAGAAATGAAATCGAGCACTAAACTGATCTGTGACCGACAAATCCACCAACTAACAACTGAATAAGGCCCCACACGGCCAATATAGCTAACCATAGGGAAAATATACAATATGCAAGCCTCTAAGAATAATAAGATGATCGGGACAGGGCCTCAGCCTACCCATACTGTACATACAAGAAGAAAGTAAACCTCTGTCTTCCAAGCTCCGGACGAAAGGAGCTGAAGGCTCTATATCGCTGACTGGAATTACGAGAGATCTGCTCCTCGTCTATGTACACCTGCATGCAAGTAACTCAGCGCTCCAAAACGGGCGTCAGTACCACTGATACTGAGTATACAAAGCAACAACTGGAAATAACTGAAAGTAATAATGAAACTGATAGTAACTGGAGCAATAAGAAAGACAGACAGAAACTGACTGGAATAGTGGGTTCAGGACTAACCTTAACTATCCTGAAAAGAGTAGGAGTCGTACCTGGTAACGTGGCGTCCTACTGTCTATCTAACCATAACTAAAATAACATGACATAACTTAACACAACATAAACCTTACGCGGCCCCCATAAGCCGAAAGGTACAATCATCACAATCTATTTACCCCTACCCAGGTCATACCACATCACCTAGTAATTATAAGCAACCTGTTGATCCCCTGGGTATGCAACTTGGGCCCGCTGGGCCCCTGACTATAGTTGTACCTGAGTCCGGAGGACTCCTGAAATCAACACCCCGGGCGCAAGCGCTCGACGGGGGTGTATAAAGGCCGACCAAGGCAAAATATGGGGAAACTGGCATCCCATCTTTGTCCCTAGCGGACGGCATGCCACTCCATAGAGCGACATATCCTCGCCCTCTGGCGGACGAGTCGATACAACTATTTTAACCCTGGGGCGGTCACGGAAGCTAGGTAATCCAGCCCAAAATAATACAATCAAGTCTCAACTGATAGTATTAACTATATATAACACACACTGAAAATAATAATAACATAATCTCTGGCATGCTGTACTGAATCTCATATCAAGACATGATATAATATTTCTGACATGCTTTACTAAATTTCATACTGAGTACGCTATACTGTTTCTGAAATACTCTACTGGAATATATACTGTTTTAAACTATACTGGGACAACTAACTTACCGAAAGAAACTGGCTTTACATACCTCGACTGTCGACTTTCTAATTAACTGGCGTTGCTCGGCTAATATTCAGCTATTTCCCCAACTATAATCATTTTCACAGCAGAATAGAACTAATTTCATCATTATTTTGGAAGAAAACAATACTATGTATATATCTACTAGCTAATCTTCGACTTATCGAAGAACGACCGGAAACTCGAAATTTCTCTGAAATCTAGAAGAGGGAAATACTCACTTTAATGCTGGGAGTGTATTAATACTAGTTTGGAGCAATTTCAATCACTTTGACTCGGCGGGTCGACGCTTCGCCGGGCGATTTTCGCGAAACTAACTCCTTAGAAATGCTCTCTGCAGCTTTATACTTCGGTACCCAAAGTTAATTTGAGTTTGGACGGCGTTTGGCGGCGTAAACAGAAGAAAATTATATATTCTCTTCGTCCTCCCTCTGTTTCTGGTCGTGTGTATAATGGAAAATGATATAAAGTTAAAGAGTGAGACCTATATATACTTGCAGCAAAATACATGGAAACGTGGCACGCTGGCCAACGCGCCGTTTTGGCTCCGGACCTCCGCGCCACTTTGCCCCTCTGGGCAGCGCGGTTCGGCCTCCTTTCGCAAAATCCCAACTTGGCACTCGTTCGGCTTTTCCCCGGGCCCTTTCCTCACACGTAAGAAATCCTAAAACTCCCAACCAACATGCGAATAGGCCAACTACATGCTAGAAATTTACGGGGTGTAACATACGCCCCCAAAGACACAAGATAAGTTATAAATGCAGAGAGTTTATTTTATGAAAAATAAAGTAAAAGTATTCCCCAAAGGCACAAGTCATGACAAAAGGCATAAGTTATAAATGTAGAAAATTTATTACCTGAAAAAAAAAATCATGCCCCAAAGACACAAGTCATGACAAAAGGCATAAGTTACAGATGTAAGGGAGGTTTATTGTATTGAAAAAAAATAAAATCATACCCAAAATGCACAAGTCATGACAGAAGGCATAAGTTATAAATCTAGGAAGTTTATTGCATAAAAAAAATCATAACCCAAATGCATAAGTTATGCCTCAAGGCATAAGTTATAGATGCAGGTAGTTATGCATAGAAAAGACAGAAAGATTTTAAGCATTGACATAAATAGAATTAATGCCTCAATGCATAACTTGGGCAAAACTCATGCCCTACGAATTTTTTGTTTGTTTGTTTTTATTGTTAAGAATATTTTTGACCACCTTTTATTCACTTTAAGTGTTGAAGAACAAAAATCAAAGACCACAAATTTAAGGACAAAAATTGAAGACCACATCAAAATAAGCGAAGTTATGTGAATGACCCTTATCAAAAGGTAAGAATAAAGAATTAGTAAGGAATGATTTATTATATATTAAATATTTTTCATATTTAGTTTAGTTAAATTATAAAAAAAAAATTAGTTATCTTATTTATAGAAATAATATCATATTTAAAGTATTTATCCATTTATTCATGTATAAAATATATATTATATATTATACAATTTTAAAAAATAATTATAATTTTTACAATTATTATTTTAAAAAATTATATTTATGTAACCTCCCATTAAATAATTTTGAAACCGACAGGCCCAAACTCCGTCTGCCCGGTTGGATTGTAAACAAATTTCGGACCCCAAATCGAATCGTTGTTATACCTCTGCTGGAATTTTTGCTTTCTCCGGTGAATTCACTTGTAAGGTTCTCTGGCTCTTCTTCCTCAGATTATATTTGTAAAAGCTGTAAGATCTTTGGAGAAACGTCATTGAGATTAAGTCCTTTACCAAATCTTAAATTCGCAGCATTTGAAATCAGTTAATCTAATGTTTCCCAATGTAATTCTTCGTTAGTTCATATCTCAATCCAATGAGAATTATTGAAACATTGACAAATTAGCATCCCTTGACTTGTTTGGTGTTGTGACCTCCCATTCCACTCTTGATTTGCAGAAATTAGGGCAGTGTGTAAAGGGACAAAAATGAAATTCTTGGATTGATACCTGAAAATTGGGGTTCTCTCGGCTATGATTGGAGGTTCCAAATGGAGCTATTCATGATCAAACTGGCTTTTGTAGGGCCACTATCCTTTTCTCTCTTTTGTTTCTTTCACCCAATTGCATATATTTCTCATGGAGTTCGTATAGGAAGAGTAGAACCTATGTAGTGGTAGCATATCCACTTTGAAAAGTTACTATTTTGCTAATTGTTTCTTAACACTTTGAATCAGATGATAAGGTAACTGTTCTCGAAGTAGAAAAGAGAGCTTGGGAGAGTTCTCTCGAAGCTAAAGCTGTAAGAGAAGCTCTCAATCCATGGAGACATCATGATGCCGAAGCAGGAAAAAGTTCTTAGCCTGTGCCCTTCCTATTGTTCATTCTTAAGGTAATTGCTGACACACAAGATTTGTCGTTACAGACAAGATTAACTGATAAAATGTGGTGTAGGAAATGCAAAAGTTTGTTGCTTTATACATACAAAGCTAAGATATCACGATCATTTAGTCAATGAAACTTGGTCTTTTAGGTCTGGTTTAGTTGGGTTTGATCATCTTTATGCCAGGTGCTGATGTTGCATCTTAGATTGCCCGGTGTTAGTACATTTGTAGTGGTGTTTCTTGAATTTGGTTGTTCTTCTCTTTTGTTTTATTATTGAAACTGTTTTGATAGAGTTGATGTAGTCAAAACTGTTTGGTGATCCTTTTTGTGTCTGTTAACAGAACCTTATCCTCTTGATAAAGAGATAATGTTCTCTCTTTGTTTTAGTATATACTCTCTATGTTCGTTTTTGTATGACACTGGTGTCATTATCTTCTCGTCCGAAAAGATTGGCACTCTTAACATTCCCAGTGACATATTGAAGATTTACAAGATATTAAAGATACTTTGGTATATACAATTTGCCAATGTAAATTTTTTTCCCTATATCTAAACTCTGTATCTAGTCAAACATTATCATATTAATTTGGAAAAGAAAAGAGGTATATAGAGGGAAAAGAGGGGTTGGGGGTGGTGGGTGGGTGGGTGGGATAATATATATATAAGGAGAGATTCTTCTTGTGCATTTAGTTGACATGGATGAAGAAACATGATTTTGTCATTCTCTTGGTGACCATTCACAATATAATGTTTGATTCGTGGAATAACTTTTCCATTTGCAGCAACCTAGCAATTGACTTTGGCGGAAGATTGTCCTTGCCGATTGCCTTGTTGAACTTTATTAATGTATTTCCCGACAGGAATTCTTTTTTCCTCTCTTCATATCTCTCATGGATATTGATGATGTATTGTTTATTCAGTGCGTCACAAGTTCCAGTTTTACCTTTTAGTGGTTATTTCAGTTAACATTTGATGGAAACGTACTGTGAAGCAATCGCCCTTGTATATGAAAATTAAAATCCCATTAGGCTATATTCTCAGTATCCTTGTGTTGGAGATGAACTCAGGTTAGAATACCGTTGGTGAATAACCACATCATGTTTGTTCTGGGGACTGATCTCCAATGGTGAACAAGAGATGCCTTTAAAGTTCAAGCCTTCAAGGAAACATTAGTTATAACATCTAATGATCGAGGGTCTAAAGCAGCAACAACAACATTTTTATACATTATTTGGAAACACAATGAAAGAAGTTAACGTACCAGAACATGCAAAATACGTCTGCATTAGCAATTATATTCATTCACTAATTGTAGCATAGCCTTGTGTATGTTATACACATATTTTATATTAGTTAGTTACAATTAGTTAATTCAAATGGTTAGTCTGTTAGAGTTAGTTAGAATCAATAATAGAATTTGAATTATAATGGTACACTAGTCAATCCCTATAAATGGTTGTATTCAAGTCTTTACATTCATCAATGAGAAGTACTGCAAGTTCGTATTCTACTTATTCTTCTTCAACTCTTCTTTCCCCTCCATTTATTTGAGTTGTTAACCTCGAGCTCCTCCGTCGAGTTATACAAGTCCATGTGCAGTAATTCAAAGGGTCTAGAGGTGCTTACTTTTTTTATTTTTGAAAGAGGATCTAGAATGTTTCCCCTTGACACAGGCATCACATAATTGACTCTGAGCAAATTTCACCTTGGGAAGTCCTCGAACTAGATCCTTTGATACTAGTTTGCTGAGCAGGACAGAGCTCACATGCCCCAACCTCCAATGCCACAGGGAGGCTTCGTCCTCCATCACACTTAGGAAGGTAAGCGCACCATCAGTAGCTGAGTTAAGATCAGCAACATATATGCTCTTGCTTCTATTTGCTGTTAGAACCACCCTCCCGGATTGAAGGTATATCACTGTGCATAGGTCTGAAAGAAATTTGACCTCATTTCCCTTGTCACAAATCTGAGATACACTCAGAAGACTGTATTTCAGCCCATTTACAAAGAACACATCTTCTATAGCATGATCAAGTATCTTCCCAATCTTAACTACACCAAGAATATATCCCTTTTTACCATCTCCAAAGGAAACTGATCCTCCTTGAGACGCCTTGAGTGAGAGAAAATGTTCGATTTCTCCAGTCATGTGTTTTGAGCAGCCACTATCCATGTACCATTTTTGACTGCTTTCTCTCACTTCTTCTTGCAAGGATAGATCACATATTAGACTTGGGAACCCATTTAATCTTGAGTTCCCAATACCGAGACAGAGGAAGAATAAGATTTCTTTTAGACCATTCAGGTAGCTTGATTCGAGACACCTTAGGACCAGGTACCCTAATGTTCACAAGGTTTTCTTGACCATTTACAGTCTTTCTTAGGGCAGTTTGTCTAGAGACACAATTAGGCTTGAGGTGAAAGTTTCTTCTACAGTGTGTGCACAACAGGTTATCAGGGTTAGACACATATTTACTGTAGGATTGTAAGGAGGATAGATTTCTTTGTATCCAATTCCTTCACCAGTGTTGGATCTTTGACTTGTCAGTTTCTTCAAGATCTGTAAGGAGGCATTCCACTGAAGAGACTTCTCAAGATCAGCCTAAGTCGAATCAGATCCTTCTCAAGTTCAATATTTCTTTTCATTATAAGGGTGAGCTCATCTTGTGACTTCTTTAGTTCGACTTCCAATTCATTTAGAGAGTTTTTCACATCACTTCTTGTACCTTTTCTAATGATGGTGTTTTGTTCATTTACTAACCCCTGACATTTTTCTTCTAGTTCTGCTAGATTAGTGATCAAGACTACCTTTTCTGACTCAAGTTCATCAAGACACTTGTTTAAACCTTCCTTTTCTTTGGTGAGATCATAGAATGAATCAATTAATACACTAGCCAAAGATATCAGCTCTTTCACATTGTAATCCTTTAAATTCTTTTTAATGTCATGAAAGGTTACCTCGTCTTCTTCATCATCATCCGTATTTGCCATGAAGGCAAACATCATGTTGAAAGGTGAATCATCATCCTCTACAGCCATCATTGAGGCATCCTTGGAGGCTTCATCATTTTCTGATTCATCTGATGAGTTTCCCCAGGCCGCTAGAGCTTGCTTGACCAGCTTGTCAGCTACTACTCTCCTCTTGAATTTTTTTTGGGACTCGGTCCTTCTTCCGGGCTTTGTCAGCACTAGTTCTCAAATATTCCTTGTAATCAACCTTGTGCATGGGACAGTCCTTGATAAAATGACCTGGTTTCCCGCATTTATGCCAGAGATCATTTGAGGCAGACCCCTTGTTAGTGTTTGACCTCTTTGAAAATCCACCACTGCGCCTGATCATCTTCTGAAATCTCCTTTTCAAATAGGCCATGTCTTCATTGTCTTCACTAGAGCTCACATGAGCTCCCTTGAGAGCTAGGCCTTTGTCTTTTTTCTGCTCGCCTGTACTTTGATCGTGCTGCCTCTTGAGCTCATAGGTTTTAAGATTTCCTATGAGTTCATCCATGGTAAGAGTGTCCAGATTTTGGGCTTCAGTAATGGCGTCCACCTTGCTTTCCCATGACTTGGGAAGAATGCTGAGGATTTTCCTTACCAACCTGCTTGGCTTTATAACTTCTCCCAAGCAGTAGAGCTCATTTGTGATAGAGGTGAATCTAGTATGCATTTCTTGAATCGACTCTCCCTCTTTCATTGAAAACATCTCATATTTAGTGGTGAGCATATCTACTTTGGATTGTTTGACTTGACTGGTCCCTTCATGAGCTGTTCTAAGACAATCCTAGATCTCCTTGGCTGTCTCAAAAGTTGAGATTTGGTTGTATTCATCCGGACCAATGCCACAAACTAGAAGTTTTTTGGCCTTGTAGTTCTTCTCAATGAGTTTTCGATCACTATCACTATACTCTTTTCTCATCTTGGGAACAGATTTAGTAGTCTCTCCTTCTGTTACTGTCTTCATGGGAACATAAGGAGCATCTAGCACCACACCCATAGTTCACAGTCTTTAGCCATGATGAAATCATGCATTCGAGTCTTCCACCATCCGTAGTATTGTCCATTGAATCTAGGGGGTCTAGTAGTAGACTGTCCTTCCTCTAGATTTGGTGGTGTTGCCATGCTTTACATGATTCTTTATAGGTGTTAACCTTTTAGAAAGAACCGGCTCTAATACCAAATGATAAGTTATATGGGTCGACCACCGTACTCAGGACCAGGTCCTTCTATCAGGTTGCACAGAACAGAGACACACAAGTGAATAAAGCAGTAAGAAATGTGACACACGATGTTTACGTGGAAACCTCCTTGCTCAAGGGAAAGAAAAAACCATGACCTACCTCGTAGGATTTCCTAAACCACTCTATTAGATCTGAGCAACAAAGATTACAGACTCTAGTAATACTAAGAGATTCACCTCCTAATCTCCCACTTGTAATAACTCTACTACAAGACTTCAACACAATGACTCCATTGTCATCTACACCAGTTAAACTCAACTAGAAATACAAGGCTAACTCTAGCCGAAATGTCAACTAGCTCTAGCTGACGGAAACAAGAATATAAACCTTTTAAGAACAAGAAAAACAAGCTTACACAAAAGACAAGTTTTTCTATCTATTACAACACATTCCTTACAACTCTAATGGCAGCCTCAAGTCATGAACGCATTAGCATCAATCTTCCCAGCCAGATGAGGAATAATCGTTGCCTTTTTAAGTAGAGAATATGCTTGGTAAAGGTATATTTCTGAATGGCTGATTTTTTGAGAGTGTGTGCCTATTTGTTGTACAAGAGGCAAAAGGAAAAAGCATTGCACACTACAATAAGAAAACCATCTCATCGGTCAAGTACATATGACCTACTTGACCTAGGTTGCTGCTATGCTTCCCTGCTGCACAGCTACACGCTACTGCTCTCACCAAATCTCTGCCAAAAAGTAATTTTACAGCTGTAAAGTTTTCCCGCCCAGTTCAAATCAATATCAGACTCGACACAATGGATCAGGTCCCTGTATGGGTTTGTCATTATCAAAATTAGCAATCTAACATGGAGGTTACTAGCAAAGAGGATAGACTGGACATCTGCAACAACACCCTTAGGAGAAACTGCATTGACGAATCCAAAAGTATATACAACACCCAACCAAACAACAACAATCAGATTCACAATCACAAGGAAAGAAAAGAGCAGAACCATATAGCAAGACTTCAAACTATTTTAAAGTAGTCAAGAAATCAGAGACATCTTAATTAAAATGCTATACAGAGGATAGGGGAATCATCTCCATATATTCTAGAGGAAGAAGCAGAATCAGAAAGAAAGGACCAACCATAAGAAAAAAGTTTGTTTTCAAATTCAAAGAAAAAGGAAGTAGACAAAGACACAGCTGCCTACCCCTATCAGTTCCATGATCAGTGATATTTTCTGGTACATTAGGGGGATGAGATCTCAAAAATCATTTCATAGACTCAAATTCTTGTTAATCTCAGTAAAACTACCTTTGTGTCCATCTATGAACCTTTAGTGATATAAGGAAGATGGAGGGCTACAAGAGATATTTCGAATTTGATAATTGTATAACCAATACCAATGGACAAATTTAGTGTTTTTGGAAATGTTTTGATAACATTATCAACATTGCTAACATGGACCAACAAATGACTCTCTATATGAAAGATTTTCAAAATAAAAGTGGCTATTTTGTCACAGCTGTGTGTGCCAAGTGCACTCCAATAGATAGGGAACATCTTTGGAGAAGTATTACTAGTATGAATAATCAGATTAATGGCCCTTGGTGCATGGAGGGTGACTTTAATGTCATCATGGATCCAGAGGACAAAGTAGGTAGTTTACCTCATAGAATGAAGAATAGTTTGAATTTTATCAACTGTATGGGCTGTTTGAATTGAATGATATTGACTTCACTGGCCCTAAATACATTTGGTGTAACTATTGGAGGCCTAGCAAAAGAATTTAGATGAGACTTGACAGAATCCTCATAAATGACAATGGGGCTCAACGTTTCCAAAGAAATAAGGTCAAACATCTATCAAGGATTGAGTCTAATTACAGGCCACTGCTCCTTAAATGCTACAATGATCACCAAACCCATACTAAGTACTTTAAATTTCTCAATTTTTGGGTTACTCAACCAGACTTCACGGACACTGTGCAAAAGTCTTAGAGCAAAAAGGTTAAAGGAAACAACATGTGGATCCTGTAAAACAAATTAAAGAACCTCAGTAAAGATCTTATACATTGGTACAGAAATAATATTGAAGATGTATAGGAGCACCAGGACTGGGAAGCAAAAATGGAGTTATTGGAGGAACAAGACATCATGCACAACGCTGAATAAGGCAGAGAGGATTTGAACAAATCTTAGCTGAATATACAAGATGGCTGGCTATGCAAGAGTCCTTTTTTGTGATACAAAACCAAGTTACAATGATTTAAAGATGGAGAAAAAAACACAAAATACTTACATAGTGTTTTGAGAGCCAAGAGAAGAAGACTTCAAATTCAGAGAATTAAAAACAATAGAGGCAGATGGATTCAAGGTGATGATAAAATTGCTAAGGTTGCTATCATATTCTACAATAAACAATTCAACTTGAACCACAATGATAAAAGTAGCAGGATTATGGATTTCATCCCAAAGATCATTGATGATGAGGAAAATAGAATGCTGACCAAACTTCCAGAGGAAAAGGAAATCCAATAAGCTGTTTACAGCATGAGTAAAGATAGCTCAGCAGGACCTGATGGTTACAATGGTATATTCTTCCAAACATGTTGGTCTATCATTAAGTTAGAGATTATAGCTTTTGTCCAATACTTCTTCAATGGAAAAAATATGACTAAGTTTTATACTCACACCTGTCTTACTCTCATCCCTAAAAATGATCCTACCACTACTTATTCTTCACATACCTATTAGTTTAAGCAACTCTACCAGTGAAATTATTTTTAAAAATCTTGGCCTACAGGCTTAATCCTTTATTGCTTAAACTAATGTATGAGAGTCAAAGTGGTTTTATCTCTGGAAGATCCATTATAGACAATGTGATGCTCATCCAAGAGATTGTCCATGGAATCTCCAAGGAAAATAATGACAACAATGTGATCTTAAAATTAGATATGGCTAAAGCCTATGATAGGCTATCCTATTTTTTTTAAGTTCTTAAGAAGTTTGGCTTCAATGATAAATGGTTTGACCTTATTCGGAACGGAATTTCTAAGTGTGGTACTCTATTATTATAAATGATACTAGACATGATTTTTTTCACTTCCACTGAAGGTCTCAAATAAGGAGATTAAATTTCACCATCTCTATTTATTATTGTTGCTGAAGTTTTGTCTAGGTATCTTAATCATTTGTTGCATGACCAACATTTTATACCATTTTTCATGCATAAGAATGGTCCCCAATTCACTTATTTTTCATATGCTGATGACATTGTTATCTTTCGTTAGTGGCAATTTCAAGTCTATTAAGCTTATCATGAAAGTGATTAGTAATTATGAGAAAGTTTCTGGCCAAATGATCAACAAAGATAACTGACCCTAAAACTTGTGCCTACAGAACTAGTAAACTGAGAGTGACTACTGGTTTCATAGATAAATTCTTTCCTTTTACTTATCTTGGTTGTCTCATTTATGTTAGTAAAAAGAAGCTCTACTATTTTGATAATATGAATACTAAAATCATCAAAAAATTTAATGCTTGGCAAGGTAACATGTTTTCTTGTGGGGGTAGATATGTCCTTATTAAAAATTTCATTCAATCTCTCCCCATATATATTTTTTGTCTTCTATTTATCTACCTGCATGTACTCTAGAACTCGTTGAAAAGCACACGGACAACTTCTTCCGGAAGTTGCTAATGGTAAGAACAAGTACCACTGGACTACTTGGGAGAAGCTTTGCTATCATAAAGAAGAACTGGTACTGGCATAAGAAATATGAATGACATTTCTAACACTTTTACTGTGAAAATATGGTGGAAATTTAGGATAAACAATTCTATCTAGGCTGAGTTCCTTATTGCTAAGTACTGTGCTAGGAGGTGCAGTGTGGATAAAAAATGGTGCCCTAGAAACTCTCAGGCCTGGAAACATCTGCTATAGGCTAGAGAAAAATATGAAAATCTCATCATCTGAAAAATCAATGCTGGAGCATTTTGGCTCATATATGTCCAAACCATATCAATAATAGTAATGCTAAAAAGAAGGTCAGAGATTTTCTAATTGAAAGGTGGAATGCTCAACAACTTTACAACACTTTACCTAGCCAAATGGACCTACATATCATGTCAATTGAACTCGGACAACGGAATATAGGAGACTATGTTGTATGGAAGGCATCAGAGGATGGTCACTTCTATAACAGCTCTGCCTGGCAAGTGATAAGAAATCATAAACAAATTAATGCTATTACCAATGACATGTGGCACAAATTTATCCCTTTCAAACAGTTCTTTCTATGTTGGAGATTTTACTTTGGTAGACTTCCACTACTAAAAGAAACTCCCAGACTGGATTCTCAAGATAACATGGACTGCATATGCTACTTTGTGCCTTGAAAGGAAACCATGCAACATGTGTTTATAGAAGGGAGAGTTGCAGACTATATATGGAAGGCTATGGAAAATTCACTTAGGATAACACATCAGCACTTTCCTATAGGGGGCTTGCTAGCTGAACGGTGGAAAAGGAAATCATATATTAAAGTTCACAAACTGGTCCTTCAAGCCACATATATTATAGTTTGTTGAGAGATTTGAAAATCTTGGACAACTTGCAAATATGGGCACTCCAGTAATTTCTACCTCTACAAGATGGTTACATATTTGGAACATCAGAGTAGTTTTTCATGATGCCTTCCCTATAGTTGACACGTGGAATAGTTGGATTAACAATTCTAATATGATTGAGAAGCTGAAACCTGTTATCAGATGTATCCCTGTTCATTGGAATAGACCATCAAAGTTAAAACTGGTGGAAGTTTCCTCCAAGAAAATGGAAAAGCGGGAATAGAAGGAGTACTGAGAAATGAATATGGGGATTGCATCTTCGCTTTTTCTGTCTTTGATCAAGAAAGGTCCAATAACGAAGCTGAGGCTATGACTGTGAAGATTGGTATGGAATGATGTATTCGACAAGGCCACATTAACCTACATATTGAACTGGAGTCTTTAATTGTTACCAACATGTTGAGCAAGAAAGATACTGATAATATGAATCTCAAGCATATCATCACTAGCACATCAAGAATGCTAAATGGCTCCAATCATCAGATAGCTTACTATTTTAGGGAAGACAATAGGTGGCTGACCTCTTGGAAAAAAAGGCCTCTACTAGTGGACACATGACCTTATGTCAATCTTCTTAAAATCTCTTGAGAGAGAGGCAAAGGGACTGCTTCAACTAGATAAATTGCAAACTCCTTCACATAGAAGAAGATATGAAAAATGTAATTTTTTTTGTTAGATAACGTTTTTTCTGTGTAACGACCCGTCCGATCATTATGAAGCTTCGATAACATTGACGTAAGAATTTAAAATTTTGATTGGTCTAGCTTATTTTTTTCAGAATAAGAGGCGACGGGACCACTGTGGCGAATGATCCTTCGCCATAGCAGGATCGCTGCAGTGGAAGAGTACCATTGCAGCGGATGACGCGAGACAGAAAGTCAATTTAAGTCAGAATTTTGGGGTTTTTCACTTCATTATTTTGAGGCACGAACTTGGAGAGCAGAAGGGCAATTTTCTAAGGGCTAAGCAATTTCTTCCTACCTCAAGGTATGAGTTTTAACTCTTTCTTTCGCTTATTCGATTCCCTAACACCCAAAATCATATATAGTCTCTAATGGTGAATTTCTAACTAAGAATCCTAGGTATGTGAAAACTAGGGCTAGGGTCGTGGGAATGATTGGGTGTTGATTCCTAGGCCTAGAAATGGTAAATTAATACTTTCTAGGGTAAATGAGATTATAGAATATTGTTTTGGTGATAGTTTGAGATCAAGAATTTGGTGAATTTAAAACCCTTAACCTTAAAAACTGCTTTAAGAGAGTTTGAGGAGTAAAAACTCTACGAACCATGTTCGAAGGATTATTGTATTTTTGGATTATGATAATTTAGCCTATGATTATAAGATTAGACCGTAAATAACAGGTAGAATGAAGTGGGTTGAACTCCCAAATCTTTGAATCGAAGAAGTAGCCTGTAGATTGATTTATTAACATCTTATTTCTATAATTTGAATATTCGGAGGCATTGAGAAAAGGTAAAGCTCTCACGGAGTAGCTGCATATTCCAGTTCTACGGTCCAGGTAGGTTATGACGTAACCTTGTGTTAGACTGTAATTACTTAATCGTATACGTGTGTATTATTATTAATGTACAATTGATGAGGATAGAGGAATCATAAAATATGATGATATGATGAAAGATTTTTAGTGACGTAACTATGAGATTGGAGGATTAATTCTAAAAATGGAAACATGTGAAAAAGTGAAATTTAGTTGATAATTAATTATTGATAAAATACTCTTGATGTGATGTTCTTGATAATATGCTTTTGATGTTATATTCTTGATATTGGAGTCTTGAGGTTATATTCGTGATGGCATATTTTGACGACATGTGATGGTGGTTGTTATTGATTGTATATTTTTGGTGGTATAATCTTGGATGAATGATTGTAATAATACAAATGAAAGGAAGAAGTGAGGTTATCAGACCTAGTTTGATTATATGAGGTTAATGTTGAAATTTAATTGTTAGAAATGAAAATGTAAAGCTGGTAGTATAATAACTAGCTTTAAATGAATTTGAGTTAAGGAAAGAACGAGTGTTTATGAGAACCTGTAGTAGCAAGGTTATGTAATTAAATCTGAATTATGTTAAAATAATTATTGGCGTTAACGAAGTTTCTTTGTGAATGAATATGTTAGAGGGGAGATGATGAGCCCTAGTAAATTGTGTTGTAATGGGGACTAATATGAACAATATGTTGATCAATATTGAAAGAACCTGATTATATGATAGATCCTTATGTGAGGGGGTAGAAAAGGTTGAACCGACAAATTATGAAGGACACCTTGGTGTGTTTTATTATTGTGATAGATGACGCATTAATGGGCTAATTGATAGATAACTAAAAGATAGAAGTTACAATTATGAGAAGTCAACCTTAACCGAGGATTTACACAAGTCATGAATGGCTAACTATGATTAATTGGTCTTCGAACGCTGACCATGATAGAGGTAATGATGATTTAGTTATGTTATATGATTGAACTTCAAGATAAGTAAATGTTATTTGTTGTTGTAAAATTGAAGTGCAATTGTAATAATCAATGTATACTTATGAGGGTCATATATGTTGAATAAATTAATAGCATGTTGAATTACGCTAATAATTGTTGATTTATATATCTTTCTAAATTGTTCTATAAGTGGATTGAATGAAATTCAAAATAAGTTATGTCGATGAATGTTGGTTGATATCTCACTTTGAGTTGTCACATGAGGTGACTTATTGATAAGCATATTGGATATATTGATGAAAGTTGGAGATAAGTCCTTACCCTGAGATGAGAGGCTCGTGTCCATGATGAGAATCTGAACGAGCAGACTAGTGTGTGTATAAATACTTGAATATGAGTGGCTCGCACCCGAGGTGAGCATCTGAGCGAGCAGTATGAGTGAATTCACATACAAGTATGATTCAATGTTCATACGGCTAGATGTACGAACGTGAGTACACAGATAGGTATGATGAAGGGTTCATACGACTGAGTGTATAGTATATAGATTTCTAGAGTCTCCCGCAGGTCATGTCTGGAAGGACAAATATAAGACTCTCTGGCATGTGTGTTACAGTGGTGCGATGGAGGTGTGTTCCTGGCACATTATCAGTGGTGTGATTGTGATAGATATCAGTACAGGCATGTTATTATATACATACGTTGTGTGACAGATATCAGTACAGGTATGTGATGATATACATATGGCTGCGTGATAGAGTTCAGTGACAGGTATGACATCGATAGGTGTGCAAACATCGGATGAGATGAAATTAATGATGACACATCTAATTACCATATGTTCCGCGTGCATTTGATCCGTTGCATAATTATGTCTAACTTATATTGTAAGCCTTTATATTTTAGTGAATTTCTTTGTAAATTAGTAAATATTTGTATTCAAAATTACTGCGTATATGTGATTTAGATGTTGTTGATGGATTGATCCTGACTATGGGAATGCTTCGTAAAAGAAAAACAAAATGAATAATTGTGATAAGATGAAAAATGGTGAAATGTATATTTAATTGAGTATAGATTGCTACAATTTTGTGTGATGTTATGTTATACCCCGTAGAATTCCCGGCACTTAGATGACCTATTCGCACGTTGGTTAAGCATATTTGAAGGCCATACGTGCTAGGGAAAGGCCCGGGAAAAGATCGAACGAGAAACCCGTCGAACCATCGCGGGAGGAGCCGAGGCAGAGCCCCTCCGCGATGGCAGCGTGTCACTGAGGTGAGGCCTCCACGATGGCTCCGTGACACATTGCTCAGGTTCAGGCCCAAGTATATAAAGCCCCACTTCGGTTTAAACTCATTCCACACTTAAAAACTTTCCAGAAAACAGAGGCAAACGCTGAGAAAAGAAAGAGAATCGAAGGAATTAAATAATTTTCGTCCGATTACGTTGCCAAACGCTGCCCAAACTCAAATTAATCCCAGATACCAAAGTATTTAGCAGCAGAGAGCATTTCTACGGATTTAGTTTTGTGAAATACGGCCGACGAATCGGCGAGCCACCGAACTAAAGTAAGTAGAATTGCTCTAAATTAATGTCTATGTGTTCCTAGCTGAGAAGTGAATACTTCTCCCTTCTGGGCCGCTGAAAAATAGCGAGTTTTCGACCGTCTTTCGATAAGCCTAAGTTTAGGCTATAAACTATATCGAAAGTAACGTCGTTCTTTACAATAAAGCTGTACTTAGTATTAATTGACGTATTTATGAATGCAGTTGGGAGAAAATAGTTGAAGTACCGGCCGAGCCCCGTCCGACGGACGAATAATTCAAAGACAAGGTATGTAAAGTTAGTTTCCTTCGGCAAGTTAAGTGATATCAGTATAGTGTAATAAATTACAGACCAGTAGAATGTTCAGAAGTCAAGTATTGCGTTATTATGAATATTGGTACGATGTGAGAAACATTGGGTTGTAATGTGTATGAAACCTATCAGTGTGATATAAATTCTAACGCAAGTGTTAGAGATTTCCCAGTGTACTCAGTATGTGATGTGATATGCCATGTTAAGATATTGTTGTGTTCAGTTGGAACCCCGTGAAGTAGTACAGTACCCGTAAAGCACTTCAGAAATAGAATAGCAGACTAAAATGAAGTTCAGAAAGCATGTCAGGATTAGTAAATCATGTTACTATAGAAAGTCAGTATACAGCGTAGCTTAGCAGAAAGATTATATTCGTACATACATATATAGTACTTCCAGCCTCAGCATGTATTAAGTATGTACTTATTTCTATCACTAGTCTAGCATATAGTGTATACAGAAACTTAGTTAACAGCAGAGTTTTCAGTAGAAACATTATCTTATATAGCATTTGCCCAGTACAGCCGGCAGGAGACTATATTCATATTTATATATCTTTACCTGCCTCAGCACGTATTAAATACATACAGATTACTATCATTAGCCCAGCATGTAATATATATGATACTTTACCCCTATTAGCCTCAGCATGTGAGATACACAGATAGTATTACCAGTTGAGACCGTTGTATTGTTTCGGGTTGGATTACCTAGCATCCATGACCACCCAGGGTTAATAGATGTATCGACTCGTCCGCCAGAGGACGAGGATACGTCACTCTACGGAGTGGCATGCCGTCCCGCCAGGGGACGAAGATGGGATGCCAGTTTTTCCCCATATTTGTGCCTTGATCGGCCCTTACACACCCCAGTCGAGCGGATACGCCCGGGTGCAGATTCAGGAGTCCTCCAGACTCAGATGCAGTTATAGTCAGGGGCTCAGCGAGCCTAAGTGCATACCCAGGGGACCGGCGGGATGCTTACAGCCACTATAGGAGATGGGATGACCGGGGTAGGGGTATAGATTCTGTGTTGATTGTACCTCCCGGCTTATGGGGGCCGAGTAAGGTTGTGTATGCCATGTTATGTTATGTATGTTGTGTTATGTTATATTAGACATGAGTAGATTAGTAGTAGAATGATACGTCTCCAGAAATGACACCTACTCCCTCCAGCATGATTAAGAACAGGTACGATCTACACCATCAGATAGTTAATCTAGTTCTTCTTATTCCAGTTTCGACAGTTATGTTATTGATTTCAGATATCCCTTCAGTTCTTACAGATTCAGTTATCTCCTGCTATTCAGAATTTTTAGTTATATTATTTGTATTCAGCTGTATTTAGTTTGCTTTACATACTCAGTACCAGCGGTACTAACGCCCGGTGGGGCGCTGCATTACTTGCCTGCAGGTACTCTTAGACGAGCAAGCGATTCTACGTGACTTCCTATCAGCGGTTGAGTATTCAGCTCCTGTCATCCGGAGACTGAATTTCTAGAGGTGTAGTTCATTTCCTTTTGTTGTACAGTACGGGTAGGTCGGGGCCCTGTCCCGATCATTTCTATTATTCTTCTTAGAGGCTTGCAGTCTGTATATATTCCCTGTGGTCAGATGAGCCGGTCGTGTGAGGCCGTGCAGTTGTATAGTTGCCTTTACTCTTTCTTTCTTTTGTAATGGCCGCGTGGGGCCATAGTTTGTCAGTAGTGGTGACCTTGCCGGTTATGTAGCTTTTTAATACGTTACGATTGAATTGCAGATAACTAGACAGCATGGTGGCCTTGTCGGCCCGCATAGGTTCCCCTGAATTACTATGTTTCTGGTCAGCTGTCAGTACAGGGACATAAGGCTATAGGCCAATGGACCGGGAGCTGTATTTACAGCCGTTATATAGCCCTTTGTTTCCAGAAATGTGAGATAAAGCCAGCCAGGCGCCAGATGCGCCCAGGCTTAGCAGTCCAGCAGGTCAGGTCCTAGTAGGGCACCAGGTGCCAGTCATACCCCCCAGGGCGGGGTGTGACAAACTTGGTATCAGAGCAGGTCGTATCCCAGGGAGTCTGCAAGCCGTGCTAAGTAGAGTCATGTCCATGGATGTGTTCTGCACCACATACTATGGGTAGGAGGCTGCAAGGCATGATAGGATGGTTGTCTTTCATTCTGATTCAGTCGTGCTATAGAGCAGTACAGTATAGGGTTGATTCCCTAAAATCTTACCACATTCTTTGGTTACAGATAATGTCAGACCAGCACCATCCTATTACAGGTCGGAACTTAGACATTGCAGCAGGAGAAGGCACCAGCAGGATTCCTCCCCCTCATTTGGAGACAGCCCGATCAGAGGGCACTACAGAGGCATCATCCCAGCCTCCTCAGCAGTCCCCACCACGTCAGGAGCCACTTGGGGCGACATTACCTTCAGCAGCCCCTATATTGACTCCTTCTGACCAGGAGGTTAGGAGTGCTGTAGTTCTGTTAGCACAGATGATGGCTGCTCAGCGTCAGCCAATGCCATCTACAGTTGCAGAATCATCAGGAGGGCCCGGTAGTTCGAGGGTCCGAGAGTTTTTAGCCCTGAATCCCCCACAGTTCACAGGCACGGACCGAACAGAGGACCCCCAGGATTTTCTGGATCAGATGCAGAGAATCTTCAGGGTTATGCATGCCACGTCTACCGAGTCAGTTGAGTTGGCAGCATTCCGGTTACGGGATATTGTGGTGTTATGATATGAAAGTTGGGAGAGGTCCCGAGGGAGAGATGTTTCCCCTCCACCTGGGCCAGCTTTTCAGGAGCCTTTCTGGATCATTATTTGCCGCGGGAGATTCGACAGGCCCGGGTAGACCAGTTCCTACATCTAAAACAGGGGGCTATCAGTGTTCGGGAATATTCTTTGCAGTTTGATTCTTTAGCCCGATATGCCCCGGTCTTTGTTGATACTATGGCATCTAGAGTGCATCGCTTTATTACGGGGTTGAATCCAGAATATGTTGAGATTTGCACTACAGCCACACTGCGAGAGGACATGGATATTGCTCGCATTCAGGCATTTGCTCAGAATATTGAGGGCATCAGACAGCGGCAACGAGAGGTCAGAAGGGTTAATCAGGAACAGCGTCGCTGGGACAGGCCAGTTGAATTACCGGGAGGGGCCCGGGGAGGACCCAGGCCCCGATTGTCAGACAGGCCGCCCAGGCCCCCACCTCCGCCACAGCCACAGGGGGGTAGATTCAGCCGCAGGGGGCAGTCAGGGACTGGTAGAGGCTCGCAGATGGCAGATTCACCATCACAGAGGAGGGCAGAGCAGAGTAGGTATACCCTACCACTTTGCCCTATATGCAATCGACGCCATTCTAGAGCATGCAGATATGGCTCCACCGCATGTTATATTTGTGGCCAAGAAGGCCATTTGATGAAAGATTGCCCAGACAGAGGTCGAGAGGACCGCGATAGACAGGATAGGACATCAACAGGGTCACGAGCCACAACATCCTCGACTGGGCGCAGGCCCTCAGTTTTAGCAGGCAGGGGTCGGGGCAGATCAGGGGCCTCCAGTACAGGTGCAGGTCCGAGCCGCACATATGCCTTACCAGGGAGGCAAGATTCAGAAGCATCGCCTGATGTCGTGACAGGTATGCTAACTATCTGCTCACACCCTGCTTATGTGTTAATTGATTCAGGGTCTACCTTGTCCTATATTACTCCATTTGTGGCACGGAAGTTTAGTATTGCACCAGAATCATTACAGCAGCCCTTCTTAGTATCTATGCCCGTCGGTGACTCTATCACAGCTAGCCGAATCTACCGCGGGTGTACAGTAGAGATTGTTGACCGTCGGACCACAGTAGATCTGGTCGAGTTAGAAATGATAGACTTCAATGCCATAATGGGTATGGACTGGTTAGTACCATGCTTTGCCAATGTTGAATGTTGGACCAAGACGGTTCGATTCCACTTCCCAGGAGAAGCAGTACGAGAGTGGAAGGGTAGCACCGCTACGCCAAAAGGTAGGTTTATTTCCTACCTTCAGGCGAGAAAGTTGATATCTAAGGGGTGCATCTACCATCTTGTCAGAGTTCAGGATGTCCAAGCAGAATCTCCTACACTCCAGTCTGTCCCAGTAGTAAATGAATTCCCAGATGTATTTCTTGATGAGTTACCTGGTATTCCCCCAGAAAGAGAAATAGACTTTGCTATCGACTTGCTACCAGGCACTCAGCCAATATCAATACCTCCTTATCGTATGGCTCCTGCAGAACTCAGAGAATTAAAGGAGCAGTTGAAAGACTTGTTAGATAAAGGTTTTATCAGGCCGAGTACTTCCCCATGGGGTGCGCCAGTCTTGTTTGTGAGAAAGAAAGATGGCTCGCTCCGAATGTGCATAGATTATCGGCAGCTAAACAAAGTTACAGTAAAGAACAAGTATCCGCTCCCCAGAATTGATGACTTATTTGATCAGTTGCAGGGAGCCAGATACTTTTCTAAGATTGACTTGCGGTCCGGATACCACCAGGTCCGAGTACGTGAGAGAGATATTTCTAAGACAGCATTCAGGACCCGATATGGGCATTTTGAATTTCTGGTTATGTCCTTCGGGCTAACGAACGCCCCAGCAGTTTTTATGGACCTGATGAACAGTATTTTCAGACCTTTCCTGGACTTGTTCGTGATAGTATTCATTGATGACATTCTGGTGTATTCTCGCTCTGAAGCAGATCACCGGACTCATTTGCGGACAGTGCTCCAGATTCTCAGGGACCGCCAGTTGTATGCTAAGTTTTCGAAGTGTGAATTCTGGCTTAACTCAGTGGCCTTTTTAGGGCATATTGTCTCAGACACCGGTATACAGGTGGATAAGCAGAACATAGAAGCAGTTAAGTCATGGCCTAGGCCTACCACCCCGACTGAAGTTCGTAGCTTCCTGGGGTTGGCAGGATATTATCGGAGGTTCGTTGAGGGATTCTCAACCATTGCAGCACCTTTAACTAAATTGACACAGAAAGCAGCAAAGTTTCAGTGGACGGAGGCATGCGAGCAGAGTTTCCAGGAACTGAAAGACAGATTAACCTCCGCCCCAGTATTAGCATTGCCGGAAGGCACAGAGGGTTATTCAGTCTATTGCGACGCATTAGGTGTCGGATTGGGTTGTGTGTTAATGCAGCATGGTAGAGTGATTGCATATGCTTCCAGACAGCTGAGGAAACATGAAAAGAATTATCCTACCCATGACCTGGAATTGGCCGCAGTAATTCATGCCTTAAAAATATGGAGGCATTACCTGTACGGCGTCCATGTTGACATTTACACAGATCATAAGAGCCTGCAGTACATTTTCACTCAGAGGGAGTTGAATTTACGGCAACGCCGCTGGTTAGAGTTGTTAAAGGACTATGATGTGAATATTCTATACCACCCGGGAAAAGCTAATGTTGTAGCAGATGCCCTGAGCCGTAAGTCAATGGGGAGTTTGGCGTATTTGCGACCTGAGAAATAGAAATTAGCTAAAGAAATTCATCAGTTAGCTGGCCTAGCCGTTCGAGTAATAGAAATAGAAAATAATGGAGCAGTAATTCAGAATTCTGCAGTGTCATCGTTAGTTACAGAGGTAAAAGAACGGCAGTATGAGGATCCCGATTTAGTCCAGCTCAGAGATAGAGTTCAGAAGGGTAAGGAGCCAGATTTTTAGATAACCGAGGATGGTGTGCTACATTGTAAGGGCCGCCTTTGTGTCCCGAATGTCGCAGGACTTCGTGGGCAGATCATGCATGAGGTACACTACGCTCGCTATTCCCTTCACCCAGGGGCGACGAAAATGTACCACGACATCAGAGACATCTACTGGTGGCCAGGTATGAAAACTGAGATAGCTGAATTTGTATCTAGATGTGCTAATTGTCAGCAGGTGAAAGCAGAGCACCAGAAACCGGGTGGTTTGACTCAAGAGATAATGATACCTATGTGGAATTGGGAAGTGATAAACATGGATTTTATAACGGGATTACCCCGTACTAGACGCAGAAATGATTCCTTTTGGGTAATAGTTGATAGGCTGACAAAATCAGCTCATTTCCTGCCAGTAAGGGCTACCTTCTCAGCTGAGGATTATGCCAAATTATATATCAGAGAAATAGTTAGATTGCATGGGGTGACGGTATCTATCATTTCAGACAGGGGAGCACAGTTTACAGCTAGGTTCTGGCAGTTGTTTTAGAAAGGTCTGGGGACGCAGATTAATTTGAGCACAGCATTTCATCCTCAGACAGACGGGCAGGCTGAACGTACGATTCAGACGCTCGAAGATATGCTGCGAGCGTGTGTGTTAGATTTTGGGGGTAGTTGGGATGAACATCTCTCGTTAATTGAATTTGCTTATAATAACAGCTACCATTCAGTTATTCAGATGGAGCCTTTCGAGGCATTGTACGGACGAAAATGTAGATCACCGGTGGGCTGGTTTGAGATAGGAGAATCAGCATTAGTTGGCCCAGACATTGTTCGGCAGTCCGAGGAAAAGATAAAGCTTATCCGAGAACGTTTACTGACCGCTCAGAGCCGCCAGAAGTCATATGCAGATAGGCGGCGCAGAAATCTAGAATTTTCGGTAAACGATTGGGTATATCTAAAAGTGTCCCCGATGAAAGGGGTAATGAGGTTTGGCAAGAAGGGCAAGCTTAGCCCAAGATTCATTGGGCCGTCTCAGATTCGGCGAAGAATAGGCCGCGTGGCATACGAGTTGAACTTGCCTCCAGAGTTAGCGTCGGTTCACCCAGTATTCCATGTTTCTATGTTAAGGAAGTTCGTAGGGGACCCTTCTACAGTAGTTCCAGTTCAGAATGTCCAGGTCACAGAAGAGTTAGCATATGAAGAGGTTCCCGTAGCTATTTTAGACAGACAGGTTCGCAGGCTAAGAACTAAAGATGTTGCATCTATCAAAGTATTGTGGCGTAACAGAAATCGGGAGGAAATGACGTGGGAGGCTGAAGAAGATATGAAAAGCAGATACCCTCACCTATTTCAGGCCTAGTCAGACGACAGGTATGTCCGTATCATTATCTATACAGTACCTTATGGTTGTATATTGTAAATGATAAAGAAAGAAGTGATATTTAGTTGTTCAGTGGATCTTAGAATATTATATGCAGTTGCCTGTGTTGGACTTTTCTGCATTTCAGGTTTTTGCGATAGTCCATATTACAGAGGAAACTCTGCCGAAATTTTTCTAGAAAGTAAAGTAAGCAGTCCTTTAGATAACAGTGTACATTCGAGGACGAATGTTCTTAAGGGGGGGAGAATGTTATACCCCGTAGAATTCCCGGCACTTAGATGACCTATTCGCACGTTGGTTAAGAATATTTGAAGGCCATACGTGCTAGGGAAAGGCCCGGGAAAAGATCGAACGAGAAACCCGTCGAACCATCGCGGGAGGAGCCAAGGCAGAGCCCCTCCGCGATGGCAGTGTGTCACGGAGGTGAGGCCTCCGCGATGGCTCCGTGACACGTTGCCCAGGTTCAGGCCCAAGTATATAAAGCCCCACTTCGGTTTAAACTCATTCCACACTTAAAAACTTTCCAGAAAACAGAGGCAAACGCTGAGAAAAGAAAGAGAATCGAAGGAATTAAATAATTTTCGTCCGATTACGCTGCCAAACGCTGCCCAAACTCAAATTAATCCCAGATACCGAAGTATTTAGCAGCAGAGAGCATTTCTACGGATTTAGTTTCGTGAAATACAGCCGACGAATCGGCGAGCCACCGAACTAAAGTAAGTAGAATTGCTCTAAATTAATGTCTATGTGTTCCTAGCTGAGAAGTGAATACTTCTCCCTTCTGGGCCGCTGAAAAATAGCGAGTTTTCGACCGTCTTTCGATAAGCCTAAGTTTAGGCTATAAACTATATCGAAAGTAACGTCGTTCTTTACAATAAAGCTGTACTTAGTATTAATTGACGTATTTATGAATGCAGTTGGGAGAAAATAGTTGAAGTACCGGCCGAGCCCCGTCCGACGGACGAATAATTCAAAGACAAGGTATGTAAAGTTAGTTTCCTTCGGCAAGTTAAGTGATATCAGTATAGTGTAATAAATTACAGACCAGTAGAATGTTCAGAAGTCAAGTATTGTGTTATTATGAATATTGGTACGATGTGAGAAACATTGGGTTGTAATGTGTATGAAACCTATCAGTATGATATAGATTCTAACGCAAGTGTTAGAGATTGCCCAGTGTACTCAGTATGTGATGTGATATGCCATTTTAAGATATTGTTGTGTTCAGTTGGAACCCCTTGAAATAGTACAGTACCCGTAAAGCACTTCAGAAATAGAATAGCAGACTAAAATGAAGTTCAGAAAGCATGTCAGGATTAGTAAATCATGTTACTATAGAAAGTCAGTATACAGCGTAGCTTAGCAGAAAGATTATATTCGTACATACATATATAGTACTTCCAGCATCAGCATGTATTAAGTATGTACTTATTTCTATCACTAGTCTAGCATATAGTGTATACAGAAACTTAGTAAACAGCAGAGTTTTCAGTAGAAACATTATCTTATATAGCATTTGCCCAGTACAGCCGGCAGGAGACTATATTCATATTTATATATCTTTACCTGCCTCAGCACGTATTAAATACGTACAGATTACTATCATTAGCCCAGCATGTAATATATATGATACTTTACCCCTATTAGCCTCAGCATGTGAGATACACAGATAGTATTACTAGTTGAGACCGTTGTATTGTTTGGGGTTGGATTACCTAGCATCCATGACCGCCCAGGGTTAATAGCTGTATCGACTCGTCCGCCAGAGGACGAGGATATGTCACTCTACGGAGTGGCATGCCGTCCTGCCAGGGGACGAAGATGGGATGCCAGTTTTCCCCATATTTGTGCCTTGATCGGCCTTTACACACCCCAGTCGAGCGGATACGCCCGGGTGCAGATTCAGGAGTCCTCCGGACTCAGATGCAGTTATAGTCAGGGGCTCAGCGAGCCCAAGTGCATACCCAGGGGACCGGCGGGATGCTTACAACCACTATAGGAGATGGGATGACCGGGGTAGGGGTATAGATTCTGTGTTGATTGTACCTCCCATCTTATGGGGGCCGGGTAAGGTTGTGTATGCCATGTTATGTTATGTATGTTGTGTTATGTTATATTAGACATGAGTAGATTAGTAGTAGAATGATACGTCTCCAGAAATGACACCTACTCCCTCCAGCATGATTAAGAACAGGTACGATCTACACCATCAGATAGTTAATCTAGTTCTTCTTATTCCAGTTTCGACAGTTATGTTATTAATTTCAGATATCCCTTCAGTTCTTACAGATTCAGTTATCTCCTGCTATTCAGAATTTTTAGTTATATTATTTGTATTCAGCTGTATTCAGTTTGCTTTACATACTCAGTACCAGCGGTATTGACGCCCGGTGGGGCGCTGCATTACTTGCCTGCAGGTACTCTTAGACGAGCAGGCGATTCTACGTGACTTCCTGTCAGCGGTTGAGTATTCAGCTCCTGTCATCCGGAGACTGAATTTCTAGAGGTGTAGTTCAGTTCCTTTTGTTGTACAGTACGGGTAGGTCGGGGCCCTGTCCCGATCATTTCTATTATTCTTCTTAGAGGCTTGCAGTCTGTATATATTCCCTGTGGTCAGATGAGCCGGTCGTGTGAGGCCGTGCAGTTGTATAGTTGCCTTTACTCTTTCTTTCTTTTGTAATGGCCGCGTGGGGCCATAGTTTGTCAGTAGTGGTGACCTTGCCGGTCACGTAGCTTTTTAATACGTTACGATTGAATTGCAGATAACTAGACAGCATGGTGGCCTTGTCGGCCCGCATAGGTTCCCCTGAATTACTATGTTTCTGGTCAGCTGTCAGTACAGGTACAGAAGGCTATAGGCCAATGGGCCGGGGGCTGTATTTATAGCCGTTATATAGCCCTTTGTTTCTAGAAATGTGAGTTAAAGCCAGCCAGGTGCCAGTCATACCCCCCAGGGCGGGGTGTGACATGTTAGATCTTGTGTAATTGATGAGGTACGAAAGAAGTAAGGTTGCCAGCGAAATCGAGTTCTAAAGTCGTACTGCTGCAGCGAGAGAATTTCCGTTACGGCGAGACCGCAATAGCGGTCAGGTTATCACTGCAGTGAGACCTAAATAGTGTGCAAGCCAGCCTCTGTGGCTAAGTTGGGTAGAGAATATAAGTACGTTGTTAAATAATTGGGGTAAATAAAGAGTAAGAACTTGACTTGATAAATTATTGAGTGGATATTTAAAAGTTGAATTATTGATTGCATATTAATTTTATACTGTTGCGTGAAATAATTGTAGTCGGCCAATGATGCCTACCAGTACATGTGGTGTACTGATACTACCTTGCTACACTTTTTTGGTGTCAGTTACGGCAGGTGAATTGCAGTTTCATGATTGACGAGGCAATACTCAGCATCAGCTTTTGCATTTTCTTCGCCGGTGAAGTTGTGTCTTTTTATTAGTTAGTATTCTAAATAGAGCTCTTCTACCTGTCTACACCTCTTTGGGAAGGATTTTATTAAACTTTCAAAATATTGTTGATTTGTGCAAATAAATGAGACTTGCAAATATGTTTATATGTTGTATAAAAAAGGGGTTCTCCTATTGAGTTAGAGTCAATATAAGTGCCTGCAAGACCTGCTCATTTGGGTCGTGTAATCCTGTTTGGAAAGGAATTTGTATAGGCTACTTCCTTTCCCTGCTTGATTCGTCAATCCCTTTTGTAGGCTAGAGGCAAAGTTTCATGTTCCCCTCTAGTCATTGTAAGTTTTGCTATAAATTATATGGCATGGGTCAAGCCAAACCCCCCACACCCTAGACTCATGACCTAATGGTGATGACTTATTTTTTAAAAAAAAAGAATTACAGTTTCTTAGTTTTCTATGTGACTTTACCTTTTATTATAATTGTATTTTTTATTTAGATCTGAAACACATGTATGTGCTATCTTCCTTTTATTGAATCTCAGTATCTATATATGTATTCTAAGTTTAGCATGAATACAATCATCTATTTTACTTGAATACAAAGTTATATTGTGAATACAGTCAATTTCATAATGAATACACATGTGAATTGCAGTATTCATACCATTGCAGTGTCTTATATATATACACACACACATACACTCACACAATATGTAGTCATGATACTGCACAGACTTACACAACACATCTTTCTAATGTGAATACAACCAACTGCATTATTGTCAATATAAATACAAATTTTTATTAATGGTACAAATACATGTGTTGCCTGATAAATACAAATTCAATGTTGAAATAGCTTGTACTTCATATTGAATTTAATCACATCAATACAAAGGAAATTAATCATGCAACACGAAATTAAGAAGATATCTAAGCTAACCAACACAAAAACGTAATACTAATACATAATTAATAAATTGTAATAATCTTAACATTATCATTTTAGGAAATCAACAAACGCTTGATATAGACATCATAAGCAAAACATCAATTAAGTAACTCGAGGTGTATTTCTACACGAGAGCCTATTGTGACCAGAATATCCACATGTACTATATGAATTTTTACTCTTCTTTATGTACAAATCTCTATATGATTTGTCGTGCTTCTTCTTTGGCCTACCGGAGGTTTTTATTTAATTTTGATGACAGTATATTTCTTCCACGATATATTCAGGTATATTCTATTCAAATTTTATCCGGTATAGGATATATTGAAACCTCACAGGTCTTCAACACCGTCTTTAACTTATATAAGTCTGAGGAATATTCACTTGGTTCAATATTTTTCCTCTTCGATACAGCCAAGCATGTGGGCATGAAATTTTGTCTAGTTAGAACCTTCTACAACTATAAGTTTTCTTTTCAAGGGGCAAATGATAAATTGCTTTTCTTCGTCATTTACTGTGTGCACATAATTAGTTGAAGGTATAACCTGCAGTATATATAGAAATACAGTCATATTGTGAATACAAAAATATAATTAATACAGTTTTAATACTTTGATACAAAAAATTAGTAATATATTAAATGCAGTCTTAATTTTATTAGACTTTAATCAAATACAATTAAATCAAAACATACCGCCATACAGGGGCAAACTTATGCCTAAAAAATGGAAGCCGTGAACCAATGATCTCTTCACAAAACTAGATATTTTATGTATATATTTTTTATAATTGGTATAGTATATGGTGGCACCCATACTATAAGAAGGCTAAATGGTGTGACTGGTTTAAGGCTGAGTTAGTTACCTAGAGAACTAGGGATCAAAACCCACTAATTACATCATTTCCTTCTGTTTTTAGTTGTATACTCATGTTTTACAAATTCTAAATTTGTCTCTACCCCTGCACATGTACACTTGCTTCATTAAGGGTAAGTATGTCCTGAAAATCCCTCCCAAGTGGTGTGAATGAAAAGGTGGCATTCTTCCGGTCGGTGCAATTCCATCTTGCAAATATCATCCTAACTTTTTTTAGAAAATTATAAATTGACAATACTCTTGCAGATACAAGTATCGAATTAATGGTCTCTACGATGTTTGATGTCATTTTCCATCATTGGTGTACTGATGCATACAACTTAGATCACTTATCATGTCCTATCAACTCCAAGTAATCCTTTACTCTAACATCAACCTTCTCAACTCTCTCCATCAACCTATCAAAATCAATCTTTGTGTATGATCATTTTCATGATATAGAATACCCCAGTTAACTATAACTGATCACGTGACTTTATATATTTTTTTTGTACGTTATTTCGTAGGTATCATATGCAAGCATAATGCGACATAACATTGTATATTCTGGAAACAACCTTTATAATGCTTTCATTTCTATCAGATACAACATATATCTTCTCCCTTACCTCATAAACTTTTTTAAACTTTTCAAAGAACCAAGTCCAAGAAGCATCATTTTCTGAGTCAAGAAACTTGTAAGCTAGTGGCAATGTATTTCCTACATATACAAGTCGATTCACAAGCAAGGATAAGTTCACACGTACTGTATTTTATTAGGGGGAAATCACATCGTATCTAAGTGTATTCATTTAATAGAATTACCTGCTCCATCTAAAGTGTTGGCTGAAACAAATGTCCTATTGCATGGTCCTTTAAGGTAGATGTTAGCCATTGCCACGATCAGTCTACAATAATCAAATCCTTTAATAAAAGAATACAATGATACAAAAAAATATAAGAATTGATTTTCAGTTGTTTTCTTCATTGAATCAGGGTATGTATTATCCGATGGCATAAACATAAATAGGAACTCAAACTTGAGCTCAACATGCAATTAAGTACTCAAACTTTTGAGAGTTTACATCTTTTGCCTACTGAACTTTTGCCATGATTGCAAGACAAACAAAATCCCCCCGGCAAAAAAAATTCGCAAGGCATAGGTAGCCTTTGAAGGCAGAAGTTCATACTACTGAACTTTTTCCCTAAAGCACTAGCTCAGTAGCATGCACTTTTGCCTGTTGAACTTGTGCCCCAAGATATAAATTCATGTTATTGAATTTATGCCCAAGGTACAAGTTCATGCAATTGAATTTCTATCTCAAGGCATAAGTTCATGCTACTGAACTTCTGCTCCTTAGACACAAGTTCATACTAAATAACTTATGCCTTGAGGCATAATCTATGTGAATTTATGCCTTAAAGCATAACTTGGACAAAAACTTATGTCTTGTGGATTTTATTTTTACCTTGCAATTTTTTTTTTACTGTTAAGAGGATTTTTTATCACCTTTTTATCACTTAAAGTATTGAAGGACAAAAATTAAAATTTAAAATTTAAGTAAAAATTAAAAACCAACCCAAAATAAAAACACTTGTGTGGATGACCCAAACCAAATGAAGTTGGAAACCATGGATCAATTAGTGCCAAAAAAAGAAAAAAAGTTAATGACCAACTGTTACATCCTTAGATAACTTAAAGCTGTTTTCGCAAAGGGAATACTTCATCGGGCTGGTTTCAATTTATATAACACTTTTTATTTTGATCCGTAAATAAAGAGTGATATACTTTTAAATTTAAAAATAACTTACGTTATATTTTGAACGCTTAATAAATACTTTCGTAATAATACAAATATAATAACTATTTAAGATCATACTTTTTTAAAATTTTCATTTCTTTCTTAAATTCGACATCAATCCAATCTCAACTAACGTAAGTTAGAACACAGGGAGTATATGGTTGCCTTAATCAATTATCTTAAACAAAAACTCTAGTGAAATGATTGATAAAAAGATTTTTAAAAAAATCTTCTGACAGTTATCACACACTGCAAAAAAATTGCATCCAATATCCTCCACTTTTCTAAAGTTTGGAAAATTCTTGTTCCATGATCATTTTTATTGTTTTTGATTTTTATAATTAATTTCCTACGACTTTCAAGTTCAATAAATTGCAAAAAGATACTATATAACAGATTAAAAAAATCATTTCTTCTTTTAAAACTGACAAAGAAAACCTTTTATGCAATATTTCCACGCAACAAAGTCTATTATTGTATTATTATATATTAGTCACATAGTCCAAGGAATTGAGACATAACACCACGACATGAGAAGTATTTTATTTTTGAGTTGAAGTCATATGTTTGTTAATGTAAGTCTCCTTAAAATGTAGAATTTGTATTCTTTAAAATAAAACGGCTTACCTATTATAACAGTTAACGATATTCTAATATAACAACTTAAGTTTTAAATAAAATGATCACACACTTCTACGTTGAAGCAGTGTGGCAGGGAAGATGCAATAGTCGGGAACAAGCGAAACTGAAATTCTTACTTGAAATTTCGTATTAAAAAGAGAAGTTCTTCGTATCGAGAGAGATCCTTTCTATAGGTAGAACTACTGTGAGCGGTTTAAACTTCGACCCTTATTTCTTTCTTCATATTGTAAAAGTATTAGAGCAAGCTGGAATTGAATCTCACCGTCACCACCCATTATCAAAAAAAAAAACAAAGAAAATTCAAAAAATGTACTTTATCTGACGGTTTAAGCTTTTAGATGAGATAACACACTTCAACAATATATAATTTAAATTCATTTATTGTTTTAATATTCTTCTCGAATACAAAATGTATTTCTTTGGTCAACTTTTAATTAATACAAGGAAATTATCATGCATAATTCAATGAACTGTATATGATTAAGAATTAATTATAAGCACATGAATATATTTATAAACTATTCAAGTTCATCTACACGTATCAATAATTTTTTGTTTGCTATAAACATAAAATCGTGCAAAGAAGTGAAAGGCAAAGCATTGGCATGAAAATTCCTATAAATATAGTTCAAAGAAGCCTATTCCAATTACATAACCAACAACAACATATTAATTTTGGCTCTTTGTGTGTGGATATATAGGAGAAATGAGGCCAATTATTTTTGTTGTCTTTATTTTTACAGTAGCGGGTTTGGGGATTTGCAATGCAGATAATAAAAAGCAGAAGCTGAAGATGAATTACTATCACAAAAGTTGCCCTTCAGTTGAAAATATTGTGAAGGAAATAACATGGAGCAGAGTTGCTGCTGATCCAACCTTGCCTGCAAAGCTACTTCGCCTTCACTATCATGACTGTTTTGTAAGGGTACGTAGACCTATCTTCTTCTTCTTCTTCTTTTTTAAATCTATTCGATTAATTAGTCTGATATTCCAGTTAATTTTACGAGTAGAACAATTTCTATTAAAGATAATTTTATTTTCACGAAATTTAAACTCGAGGCCTTTTGATTAGTTATATGAAAGAGTGAAGATCTATATAATAATCATTGAGAATATTTTTGGTTTCATCCCTAATAAATAAGTGTAAAAGTACACAAGTTTGGTATTTCCACATGTAATTGCACATATATTGCAGGGGTGTGATGCATCAATTCTGCTGGACTCCACACCAAACAATAGTGGAGAAAAAGCAGCAATACCAAATAGATCTCTCGGAGGTTATGAGGTTATCGACGATATAAAAAAGAAAGTAGAACAAGTGTGCCCAAATCAAGTTTCTTGTGCTGATATTCTAACCTTGGCAGCTAAAGATGCAGTTTCTTACCAAGTGAGATCCTTATGTCTTTGAATTGATCACTAATTGTTCTATCATAAAATCTATTATTTATACTTAATGCACATATACAGGATCCACACGTAAAGAAAAAAAAAACTCTTTTTTTCACATATAATGAAATAGGTAACTAATAATTGTGAACAGTTTGGGCGATCAATGTGGCAAGTGGCAACGGGGAGAAAAGACGGAAGGATATCGAGAGCATCGGAAGCATTAGACAGCTTGCCTTCTCCTTCAGCAAACTTGTCCATTCTTTTGGGACAATTTCAGGACAACCATTTGGACATTGTCGATCTCGTCACTTTGTCAGGTAGGCCTACCTACTACTAACTATTAACGAAACAATTAATCTCGATTTAAAGAAAAATAAACATTGGTGCAGGGGCACATACAATAGGAGTAACGCATTGCACATTGGTTGCTAGAAGACTTTATAATTTCACCGGAAAGGGCGATGCGGATCCTTCATTGAATCCCAATTATGCAACTACATTGAGGAAATTATGCCCTAACCCTATTAATCGAGCAACTGTTGTAGAAATGGATCCCAAAAGTTCTCTCTCTTTTGATAGCCATTACTTTGAGGCTCTGAATCAACACATGGGCTTACTCGGATCAGATGCTGCCTTAATGACCACTTCCCTTTCTGCTCGGATTGTAAGGAAGCTGCAAAATCCCCATGTTTTCTTAGCCTTTTTTGGTCGCTCCATGAAGAAAATGGGTGAAATTAGAGTCCTCACGGGTATTGGTGAAGGAGAAATAAGAAAGAATTGTAGAGTTGCAAATTAATGCCTATGTTCCAATTATGAATGCATACAATAAACATCATATTCATTTTGAATTCTCCTATAATTCAGCTAAATTCCCAAAAACTTCAACCCTAGCTAACTCTACATGTATTCAAGGGCTCATCCATTGATCAGTGTACCTAGCTTTTTTCTCCATTGACTAGTCGGATGTCATCAACTTCTGGGATTTTAGTTTCTTGTAATTTTAAAAATTGTCTTTGTTTTGCATTTGGTTCATTATGTTTTACATTGGGTTAAAGCTTAATTCCTCCAACACGGGAGTTAATATCTAAAAAGCACATTTAAATTATATAAATTTTTATTAAAAGTTCACTCAATTATTTGAATTTATGTAGTAAAGTTATTAAATTTTCTTTTTGTATTAATAAAATTACTCACTCTAAGACATTTATTTCATAAAATCACTCAATCAAATGTTGTAATTAAAAAAAAATATTGACATGTAAAAACAAACTATTTTTTTATGCCGTGTAAAAAAATATATAATCTTAAATCAAAATGAGTACGTTCATGAATGGTCATTCCTCCTAAATTTTTGATATTAGTGTCAATGTTCTAAGATCCACATTTGATCTTATTCTTTGTGTTGAGTTGTGTCATCTAATGGAGAATTGATCGGTTGCATATGTTTCTTGCAGGATAAAGGGAGAGGTGAAATAGGCTTAATCATATTAATGTTACTTTTCTGTTTTCTTTTTTCCTTCTAATTTTATAAAAAGTTTTAAAACAAAATAAAATGATTACTCCTATCACTTTATGTTTGCTTCAATACTATTTTTCTTTTAAAGTAATTACCTCGCAAAGCATCAGTTGCAAATCATGAACATTGGACCCATTTTTCTTTTCTTGCAGTGTAGATTTTTCTCTATGCTCTAATTGCAATATCATTATTAGAAGAAAATATACTTAAAAATTAATATATTCCTTATTTAAACTAGGAATAAGGTATAAAATATACTTCTCAATTTTTTATACCTTTATTAAAAATTAAAGATCATTGTTTGCCGGAAGTTCAACAGGCCATTCCGATGGCCTGGAAGGGACAAAAGAAAGATCTTGTTGTTTCTTCAATAATTTATTATCTCTAGTGGACCTCTCAGTAGGATTCGAACCCAGATGAAGTTCTGACCATCTATCAGAGAAAAAAGAACGAACGGATCTTGTAGGATTCCCAAAAAATTCTTCGATTTCTTCCGGAAACAGATGATTAATCATCTGCTAATCACGTTCGTGAATAGCTGGGACATTGAGGAATATCCAGAAAGGCATTTCGGGAATCAGCCTGATTCTATCTCTTTTCGTTCCGTTTGAAGAAAGGAAGGATCCCAAAGAATCAATCTTTCTTTTTGTTGTTGAATCTCTCTTTGATTAATCAATGTGTAATATTACGAATCCTCATTACTAATGGAATCCGAATGATCTCTGGATTGATCAGAAGATCACAAGGAGATTCTGAAATTGCAGAGACTTGGTTCGATCAAGCCGCTGCCAAATTCAATTTGTGCACTTCACTCAATTTTCGGCGAACTATCCTATTTTAATAGGAATCAATGGGATTATTTCAAATTGTTCAAGTGGGCTGGAGACGATCTGCGCTAGATCCTGGAGACGATCTGCGCTAGATCCAGTGTGAAATAAGTGAAAAAATTAATTATTGATAGTAAAAAGTTGACGACGTAAAAAATTCTACACAGTCCGCCCTAACTTGGGTAAATTAGCCTTTTGGTGCATAAATTTTTTGATATATTGAACCAGTTATTTGCTGTTTTGACGCCGCACTCATACACAAATAGCACAGGAAAACAACATTATTCCTCGATAAAATGAAGAAATCTATTGTTTAAGAAGAATTTAATAGCATGAACAATCTTAAAGAATCTTTCAAGAACCTTCTTTTGGTGAGAATTTTTGGAAAATAAAGAATGACGGAGAAGAAGCGTAGATAGCTAATCATGGAAAATAGGAGTTTTAGATAAATCCATTTTGATTCTTGGGTAGATAGATTGGATATAAGAAATATTTTTAAAAAAATTTAGTTATTTGTGAGATTTATATTTACATAACATAAAAATATAACTTATTTTTAATGATAAATTTGATTGAGTGATTACATAATACAAATATCCCAAGTTTTGAGTGATTTCTTATTGATACAAAAGAAAGTTCAAATGACTCAAAACTCCTATTATGCCATGCCTCAGGGCGCGACAACACCCATACAGAAGATGCAATGTGATGCACAAACGTCAATAAGCCAAGCGGGCAAAAAGGAAAAGAGAGAGCTGACAAAACTTGAATATGCAGTAGACTACAATAATATTACCAAAGGATGGAACAGACAGCTTAGAACATACAGTACAAACAACTAAACCAAAGTACTGGCACTGTCTCAAAACTAATTTTAGTGGGAGAGAGAAGCATAATGAGCTAACACGCTTTGCAGCTCTTCCTACAATACCCTGGAAGGTCTGCACTTCCCAGCATATACTCTGGATTCTTGGTGCATTCCCCAAGAGCAGCCCATCTCTCACAATTCTCATCAGCATCGATGCAATTTCCTTCGGCACCAATAATTTTGTCAAAGGAATCCACATGAATCCACTTTGTTGCTGACCATTTCTCACCTTGAATGACAGGGCACCCACCATGGAGGCTATCAGGATCAGGAGTGGCATTTGGATGGAGACTGTAGAAAAGCAGGGCATCTCCTTTCCGTGGTTTCACTGATCAATTCCCAAAAAACAGAGAAAGATGCACAATAAGTTGCAGCAAATACAACCATACAACAATGCTGAGAGATCTTGAAATCTTATAGATTTACCTGCTATTCCCTTCCTTGCACATTCAGACAAACTGTCATCTGCTGCCATTGACCTACGGCGAGGAGATTCCTATACAAAGTTCCAATATTTGTTGAGTAAAGAATGTGTAAATAGCAAATTCAAAAACAAAAAGAAGAAGCCAGGAACAGACTGCAGTATAAATTTGGTTAAGCTAAATAGTGAGTGTCATCTCATCAGTAACATTCAATTTATAGAGAGGAACAAAAAGACCTCAAACAAACTCAAGGAATCAAGCGAAACATATCCAAGCAAAAACGTGAAGTTCTCCAAGCTCAGACCACTGCTTTAATAGTATGGCTCGCTGCAACTGAAATGTGCCATAACGGAAGCAGAAATTTGATGTTTTCTAATGGACCTCCCACTTTTGTCAGTTTTCAGCTCCGTGCACATGTGCCCTTCAATTATGACACTACAAAGCTCGAATCCTTTTAGTTCTTGGTTCCCAAAATATCTTGGTTTGCTATTCCACATATTTTTACCCTCCAGAATTTAAACTTCCAAAATTTCAATAATACCACTTCAAAATTGTTATATTACCTTTAAACCCACCACACAAATAAAAGAATGCAGATATTGCAAAGGTAAGCTAAAAATGGACAACTTAAAGTAGATAGAAGCAGAAGACAAATGCGCTTTTCATGACCCAACAAGCAAAATGCATAACATAATTGAACACATGGCTATAGCAGAAAAATGGAATCAACAGTAGATAAAACTTAAACTAACCTCTGCGTTGGGGAAGACAGTCTCTCCTCCCTTTTCAACATCCGTGAGATACATAAGTACAGTGGCCAAGCGGTGTCCACCTCGAGCAACATTAACCTTGTCTACAAAGTAATCATAGTGCGGCTCATATTTCTGCCCCTCCTCGTATCGTAGTACTTGTATTTCTTCTCCATTCTCTGTAAATAAGAAATAACTATCACGTACTCTGGGAACTTAATGTTGTCTCTCCAAAAATTTCTAAGCAGCAGATATAGCGACAAACTTGATGGAGAGAACACAGAATGTGTGTCAAAAAAGATTTTCATAATTTAATTCAGAAAGGGGAATAATTCTTATAATAGAGGTAATTAATCACTTAAGTCTTAGAGAATGTGTAGTTGAAAAGTAACAGCTTTTAGTAGAGCAGATAGTATAAACAGGTTTTTGAATAAAAACAGATCCATTGTAAACCAATGAACAGTGAACAGAATGGGTAATATTTTAAACTATATCAATTTCTCTCTTCTAGTAGGTTGCACTCTTTAATGGACACCACATTATGCCATTCTCAGTCTTAAAGCTTAGTGAAACCCAACATCTGTACCTATTACAGTTCGACTTGTCAAATGATTTAGCACAAAAGAAGGAATTGCCATTTAATATTCAAACAGCTACAAACATATTTTACTGAAGCGAGTTAATTTTGTACATGACAAGGCTGACAGGTGACGTATTAGAGAGAATCTTAATTATGTAACTAACTATTGATGAGTTCAGACAAAATTCACATAGAATGTATTGTCTAGGGGACGCCGCACCTTTGGGTAGAAAGGTCCAAGTTGCTATCTTATCCTCTATCCCTGAGACAATAGGATCCTGTGGCATGAGAGGCAGAGAGAAAAATTCACAAAATCAAATATGCAGAAATGATACATGCGAAGTTATCAAGTATGAAGCAATGAGTTTGTCCTTGAAAACAAGTCATACCATCTGAAGACCGTAATAAGTCATATGCTAATTATTAAAGGGAGCAGCCATCATTATCAGATTAAAACAACAATAACTGTGTTGGGGATGGGCAGGTGAGAAAAAGATCAAGGAGAAGGATTGTGAATCCCCATCATGCCAATTAAATAAATATCGGTCACCATCAGTAACAGATGTGCTAAATGCCAATTAAAACATTTTCTTTTGCAGATGTTTAAGGTACTTTGCATCCCAAAAAAGAAGAAATTCTCTAACCAAACTAGGCATAATTTGTATTCTCTGAATAGAAACCAAGTATATAAGAATAGAGAGACCCTAAAACTAACATATACATCCACTGTTAAGAGTTAAAGATCAAAACCCATTATCACAAGATCATCTAACTGTATGGGGTAGAAAGCGACCTGTACACGTGGCATGGCAGGGGTAGGGCATGTGACATAGAAAAAAGGTACTCGAAGAAACGATCAGTCTCCGAAGACATGACCGGAGACATGACCGGAGACATGACCGAGAAGGTTGGATACCGATACATTTTCAATATCCCGAAGTGACCATCTTCGATAAAAGGTAGCAACTTGTGGACCGAAGATAGAAGGGGACTCATGCCCTGATGACGTGGCACATAGAACAAACTAGACGTATATATTATAATTATTTGTACGAACCCCTGCAGAATACAAAGGATATTGGCTGTCACTTCTAATGGTATTTTCACATGGAGGTAGAGGATTGGACATGACATCCTAGGGCTTATGTGGAACCTTCCTATTGATATATGTATTACTTTTGTATGATATAAATAGTGGCTTTGGCACAATTGTTGATGGGGGAGATTCTAAGCAATACAAAACAGCAATTCATTACTTTCTTGTATTTCAAACTTCCATTTTTCATTAAGTCTTTACTTTATTCATCCTGGTTCTCGAAATGGATCCAGATCCGCGGCTAAAGCTTAAAAATTCCACATCATCGGGTCCACTGCATGCGATCAACTTCTGAACTCACTGATATCATTTAATTCTTTCATTATTTGCCTCTACTGTTCTTGTTTCGGTCTCCTTAACTTAAACAACATTTGAACTGCTAACTAACCAGATTTAATCGAGTTATATTGAGACGCATGTCCTTGATATAATATACATTCAACTGTACCGTTTTTAGGGTAAAAACTAACCCCATACAATCTCCTACTAGAGTAAAGTGAGAGAAAATGCTCAACCAAAACTTGAAAAGTGAAGATCCAGAAAATTGGCAACACTAGCATAATGATGATGAAAATGTGCAGATAGAAATATGAGTTGCATAATCACACAATTGAAAGATAGAGCAGTAAAGTCGTGAAATCATACATAAAAAAGGTGTAAAAACCAACCTTAGCTTTGGAAATGAACATTCCGGAGCTCGTCCTAACCTCACTGTGCTTACTTTTTCCAGACTCATTATCTGCCACAGCCGATCTCTTCAGATCCGATTTCGCCTACCACACGATCCCCAAAGTCAAAAAGTCCACACACAAAAACTCTAGCTTCCAACAGAGACAGATCAAAACATATTAAAGAGAAAAATAACACTCACGAGAGATATCAGGTGATTGCATTCTTCATCCGTAAGAAATCCTTCGTATACAAAAGCTCTGTAAAAAGTCAAAATTAAATAAAAAATATTCATAATCAAACACTTTTTTAACTGGAATTTTCGTTTTCCAGCTAGAAAACAGGGAATTAAGAAGTAGTAGAAGCAAAATACCTAGGTTTCCATGAAATTTGCTTGACCTTAGATGGATTGATGATCGCTGAGCTGGACGATTCGGGCACGAACCCTATAATCAAGATCAGGAAGAAGAAACTCGCGAGCTGAGAAGAGCTATTCATGAATTCAGGCCGTTGATTAGAAAATGGACAAAATTTCTCAGCTGAAGTATTCTAATTTTGCTATCTAATTGTAAATCTAAATCCAGTTGACTTGAAGCAGTAAACCGAAAACCACACAAAATATATATCAGAGGTGTCAAATGCTGGATTGAGTTACAATTTGGACTGGTTAAAAACCAGTTGAGTTGGACCTGGAGTAGCTTATTTTAAGTTTTTGAACCTTAGTTTTTGAGTAAAGGTTAAAAATACATCTCAATTATAATATTATTTTTGTGAGTTTAATATTTGAATTATGCAAATTTTTATCTTTAAACCTGAATTATTATTTCAAGCTTATAAAAACACATCTTTAACATTTACATTTCTTGCGTGTGATATACTTACCAAATTATTTTAAAAAAAATTTCACGTAGCACTTCACGTGTATAATTATTTCTATCGTGATAAAGCTTAAATAAATTTACAAAATGTTTTATAATTATTCTTTTTTTTGGTAGAAACAAAAATCTCTTTTCTCCCAATTCAAAAACCTAAACATACTGCAGAAACTTCACTACCAACTTACTCATCCACTTCCGAAGAACCCATCAACATTTTTCACACTATTACACAAACAACTATAAAATTGAGCAAAAAGGCCACAAATTTCAAAAGAACCCACCAAGATTTTTTACACTATTACGTAAAAAACTATAAAATCATCGAGCAAAAAAAAGCCACAAATTTCGAAGAAGAATAGCAAAGAAATCTGCAATTTTGTAGAAAAGATGAAGAGGAAGAAGAATTAAAATTGAAAAAAAAAAGAGAAGAAAAATGTCTACTCAGCAAATTGTAGTTGTTGGAACCATGTAGGCGATTTTTAATGTCTAAAACATCACTCACGCGCGCGAGAGCATTTGAAATCACGATTTTAGTCCAGTCAGCACTCAGATGTGTTTTTATAACCTGAGGATGATAGTTCGGGTATCTAACGCAAACTTCGCTTCAGGTACTAAACTCACAAAAGCAGTATAGTTCAGGTGTGTTTTTGGACCTTTATAGTTTTTAAGTATTTTATAATATTTAGATAAAAGGAAAAAGTATTTTAATATTTATTTTTAAATTAAAATAATAAAAATAAATCAAAAGATATAACTTAGAAATTAGAGTCAGCGCAACCCAAACCATAAATTGATAAATTTGGATTGTAATTTTTGAAGCATATTTAAGAATGAGTTTTTTTAGTTCGATCTGATTAAATTTGTTGGCCATGAAACTTGATTGAATTGGTTGAGCTGGCCTGTGGACTAAATAAAAAATTAATTAAAAATAAAATATTACTGAATATAATCAGAACTCCAAACTTAAAGTCTACTTAAACCATCATTTTAATTGGTGGAATATTGTCATTTGATTTTGTGTTTTATTGTGATCTACTAGAATAGAAATATGTTAATATTTCTATATAACTAGTTGATTGTTACTCATTAACTGTTTAGTTTGCTTGTTAATATCTCTATTTGGCTCGAATACTATCATGTCAAAAATTATTCAATTTCACAAAAATTTATGTTCAAGAAAATTATTTTTAATACAAAGCTATTAAAGTCATACAGCTAAATCTTTACTTAAAGCTAAACTTAATAATTATTATTAGGATTGTTTTGTTAGTAGCTTTGAGACTTGATTAATAAGTAGTAATATCATGTAATATTATCTTGTCAATGTTTATGTTTAGCATCCTGCAGCTCACATAGTGATGAGTTGGACTTATTGCTTTATGACCCATCAAAATAATGAGCCAGCCCCTGTGGGCCCTTCAATTTCAAAATCCGCATGGGCTAGCCCAAATGGACTGAACCGACCCATATTGACAGCTCTAAATAGAAATTCTAATGTATGATTTTTGACCTATAGTTAATTATAAGTCATAAGCCCATCCAAACACGCTCTTAATAATTGGTAGCCCGTCTAAAAGTTACTTAATTAGTCGGAAATGAATTTGACTAAGTAAGTTTAAAACGGGTTATAATTTAATTCATTTAATTATTATTAAATTTTAATTATTTTATTTATTTTTTAATAATTTTTAATATTTAATAAAATTATTATTTTTATCATGAAAATGTATTTTTAAAAATATTTTGACAAATTTCTCATGAATTTATTTAGGCTATATTAATCCTAATATTTGGTAGATTGATATAGACTGAACTACTAAATAGGTGAGGATTTACGTATAGTATCTATTAGAGTATCCAGTCTTAAATTTTTGTCCCCGTCTAATAAAATCTTCTAAAAAAATAATATTAATTTTTAAAAAATCATTGGGAAGTTTATGTCATTCATCAAACATAAGTTCTAATGTTTGCTTATTCGGCAGAACTTGTGGCCAATTGAACATGTTCACTGTTTTGAAATATTCTGACATCTGCATTATAGGCAAAAGTCAGAACTTGTGCCTAATGCACACATACCTAAATTCTAACATTTGCTTGTAAGACAAAATTTCTGGTCAATTGAACAGGTTTACTGTTTTAAAATATCCTGAACATCTGCTTTATGAGAAAAAAAAAATTAGAACTTATGTCTGAGCATACCTAAGTTCTAACTTTTGCTTATAAGATAAAACTTTTGGTTAATTAAACAAGTTTGTTATCTTAAAATGTCCTGCACATATAAAGTCAAAAATTAGAACTTATGCTTGATAAGCAACATTCTAAGTTCTAACTTTTGCCTACAGGACAGAACTTCTGGTCAATTAAGTATATTCACTGTCTTAAAATATCATGAACGTCTATCTTATGCTTTATGGACAAAAGTTAGAATTTTCTGAAGCATGACTATTTTTTCAAAAGAAAATATTAAGTTGGGCAAAAAAATTAAGATCACCCCTTATGAGGCTATTTTTGTTAGACCCTTTTAGGGGAACAAGATATTAAAGGAAAAGTTTTCTAGACACTCAATACTATAATGTTAATTACTATAATACCAGAAATATTATGTTTTAAAAAAATACCTTATTTTAATTATTAAAAGTATCTAAATGAGTAGAATCCCTTATTAATTGACCCCTAATTTTATGCATGATTAAATTATATGTGATTTTCGAATAAATATAAAATTAAAGAGTAAATATATATACCTATTAGTTAGACTAAAAGAGGGAGAGATAATATTTTTTATTTTGATATATTTGATAAAATTCAGTTACGAGACTTTCAAATAAATACAAAATCAAATAATAAATATTAACTAGGTTAAAAGAAGTAAAGAGTGATATTTTCTATTTTGATATATTTGATAAGATTCAATTATTATACAGATATACTACTTAATACATTAAAGAGAGTTCTATTGCATTAAAAATATAGATAAATAATACAATAACATATATAAAAGTTAACTGCTCATACAAAGAAAAATAATACGTTAATAGTTAAAACTACCGAATACATTAAAGTGAGTTATAATACATTATCATGCATGAAAGTTAGCTGCTCATACAAAAAAATACAAAGAAAAAGTGATACATCAACGGGTTAAAGATACTGAATATATTAAAAGTGAGTGTTTTAATACATTAAACATACAAAACAAATGATACATTATACATGAAAGTTAGCGGTTCATATAAAGAAATATTAAAATAAAAAAAATACGAAGAAGAAAAAGCCAATTAGACCCACTATATACACAAAATTGAGTTTCATTATAAATACAAAATAAATTTTATGTGATGCATTATAAAATATAAAATAAATTATATGTGTAAATGTACTCAATATGAACCCAATATAACAATAATGTCAAGAAATATACGATAACATTGTATTTGAAGAAGAAATCTTGAATTGAGAGGAAAATCTCAAGAAATAATGAAGAATGAGAAAATTTATTTATTTTTTGGAAATTGTACATAATCCTATAGGCTTAAAATTAAGGATAGACACGTTTAAAAAAAGGGAAGGGGGCTATCTTCTATTTAAACATATTTGATAAATAATCCGGTATTATTACTAAATAGTTAATAAGATTGGTATTGTAGATAATTTTAGTCTTATAATTATCCTACATAATTTTTCCAATATTAAAATTAAGAGTGAATGTTCGATTCTTCAACTCAATTTTATTATAGTTTGGTTTGGTTCTTTGATTTTTGATTTTGAAAAATGTGCATTCATACACCAAATCAAACTAATTCAATTCGATTTGGTTCGGTGTTTCTAAAATAATTTTTCGGTGCAAGTGAGAAACAAAATGAGAACAAAATTATCAAAATATTTGACATGAACAAATGCATTCAACAATGCTATTTTATATAACTTCTACAACAATCAATAACTTAGCACATTATATTAAACAGTATCAATAATATATAATTGGAAGTAGCTACTACGCTACTAGCACCTTCAAATTTCTAAGATTGACAGATGAGACTGGAGAGTGAGATTTAGACATTTAACATTTAGGTTAAAATGTTGTGTTGGGTTAGATTAACTCTGAAATGTCAAAAAAGAAAAAGAATCACATAATATAGGAACCATATGATAATATTTGCAATATATAGCTATAATTTTAAATAATTACTATTATTAGCTATACTTTCAACTTTTGGCTATTTTTGTTATTTACTAACAAATAAGTAAGAAATTTCTTAATCTCTCTCCCTCGCCTCTCTCCTCCATCTCTCTCTCACTGCCTCTCTCTCATCTCTCTCGTTCTCTCTATCTCTTTCTCCTCTATTCCTTTCACTCCCTCTCTCTTTTCTGTGTTACTTTTTGTATCATGAATGATACAATCTATATAAGAGCGAATAAATACATGTGATACAAGAATGAATAAATACAGCAAATTGATACAACCTAAATACATGTATTAATACAACAAATACAGTCGTTTGACATCTCAAAAAATATAAAAATACAAAGAGAGAGGTGATAATACAACACACAGAGAGATAGAGGATACAACTTAAATACATGTATGAATACAATAAATATAATTGTCCAATACCTCAAAGAATATAAAAATTACAATAGAGAAGGGTGAAAATATAAATATTGAGAAGAGGTAAAAATACAATATACAAAGAGGAAGATAGGGAGGGAGAGAGAGAGAAAAAAAGAGAAAGAGGAAGAGAGAGCAGTGAGAGATGAGAGAGTGAGAGACAAAGAGATAGAGGGGGGCGGGGGGAGGGAAGGGGAGCGGGGCGGGGAAAGGAAGATAAGAAAGATCATATATAAATTCTAGCATGATTTTTGGTAATTTGTCATTTAAAAAAAATAGTATTTCATATTTAGCTCAACACATTAATTAGTATATTTGTATCTAAATATAAAATACCCTAACTTTTTAAATGAATACATCCCATGTTCGCCATAAACTGTAATTAATGAAAATATAGCTATTTTCGGTCAAAAGTATGCCGTTTATGTAAATTTCTATTTTAAAAAATGATTTGACCATATAAATTAAATATAAATATTATTTAAAAATATATTTAATAAAACTTCGGCTCTTCAGTGCACCGAAGAGCTGAACACCTTACCGAAGAACCGAACTTTCCTAAAAAAAATGACCACAGAACCATAGAACCAAAGAACCAAAATCGAAAAATTAATTTAATTCGGTTCGGTTTGATTTTTCAATTCTTCGACTTTTATGTCCACTCCTAATTAAACCAACTCATCTTATAAGACCATTTCTAAAGTTGACACTGAATAGGTGGGTCAATAACTTACCAAATTTAAATGAATTAAAATTTTCATGAGTTAATTTTATCATTTCTAGACCATGCAACAAATCATCGTTCCACACAGGTATGGGTCTACCCTTTCCGTCATCTGACTTATGTTCTTCATGTAGCATTCAGACTGAATGACTCTATGAAATTACGTCGATACTTTCACATATTATGGGTAACGTAGGAGACATCTCTATTTTTCCCCCGGGAAATCTTTAGAATTCCCACTGCTTAACTTTCAATTCGCCTCTGACCATCAAACGAAATGTGAATAACCCGTCCTCCTCTCTTTGAAAGAAGGGGCGCTTCCGGTTCTGTCGGTGCTTGAAACAATTTTGGAGGAGTTAAACTTCCGTTTGTCCATATTTCGATAAAAAATATCTCTTGTTTTTCATTCCCATTCCCATAAGAATGAATACTATGATTCGCGTTTCGAACAAGCATGAATACAACATCTATAGGATTGAAGGCAATAATAAATACAGAAGTTGCCGTCAATAAGGTAGGGATCATCAAAACACCAAACTATCCAATGTAATTTGTATTTACTCGTCTTTTATGGTTTAATTACCGATCCCGCCCTTAGAGCGGCATTAGTTGAACTATTCTTTTTCGTTTTTCCGTAGTATTAACTGTCGAGTCCAACATCTAAACAGTAAAAAAAAAGGAGTAAATATACCAAAAGGATATATTAAAAAATCAATACACCAAAAGGGCAAATTCACCCTGTACTGGACGAATCTTATATTAGCCATTCTTCTTTTAATTAAAAAAAAATATTAAGTGTTACATCACCCAAAAATAGACAAAGTGCTGCAATTTTTCATTTCAACAATTCGCCCACTTTTGGGCGAAGTAACACTATTTTATTTATTTTTAATGCTTCACTTCCACTTTTCGTATCCAACATGTTTTCCTTAACAGTAAGTTCCTTCTCCATAGAATCCAGGTTAGTTTCCTTCTCCCTTAGTTCCTTTCTCACATAATCCATTGTTTTTTTCCTTTTCTCAAAGTTCCTTCTCCAGATAATCTAATTTACTTTCCTGCACTGTTAATACTTTCCTCACACCATCCAACCTATTTACCTTAACAGCAAGTGCCTTGTTCACAGCTTCCAAGTTAAAAAAATAAAACAAAAAAATGAAAATATTGTTACTTCGCCCAAAAGTGGGCGAATTGTTGAAATGAAAAATTGTAGCACATTCTCCTACTTTTGGGCAAAGTAACATTTAATAATAATTATTTTTTAATTTTAAAAGAAAATGACTGGCAGAGGGTTTGTCCCGGACGAATTTATGTTTTTGGTGCATTAATTTTTTCATATATTCTTTTGATATATTTGTTCTTTATTTTTTTGCTGTTTAGGTGCTGAACTCATTAACCGGCGATTGTTATGTTTTCTTCCATGAAAAATAGGGTGGGTATAAGTTAAACCTATAGCCATACTGAATACGCGAATAGGTATGTGATAGAATTATACCTAATAAATACCATTTGTATACGATATGCATTACATATGTAAATTGAAATATTCAAAGTTTTTACTTTTCGGAGGTGGTCAAATGAATTATTCATAGCTATTCAATGGTGAAATATGAATTATGACTGAATCGATTATTCAAATAATTATATATGTTAGAAAATAAATTAAGATTAGTAATTCTAATTTATTTAGGATTTTATATTTGGTAGTTTATTTAATTAATGTCTAATTTGGATTTATTTGTTAAAGTCATATAGGAATAGATTTTCTAATTCTAGTCTAATTTGATTTGCTAGTATTATAAACAGAGATGCTCTGTTACATATTTTGTTGCAGTGAGTTTTTCTCTTGTAATGAGATTTAAGGGTTTTTGAGTTATTAAATAAAGTCTCCTACCTTTTTTCCCTAAATTGAAAAATTTCTTCTATATAGTCATTATTGAGTCTTTCACTTATGGCTATATTATTCCGTTGCATATTTTTATTTTCTTCAATATAATTTCACTAAATTAAGTCAACAATGGATTAACCTTAAATTTGATATGGTATTAGTGATCAGTAAATGCGAACAGGAGGCGAGACCCCGCGTATTCCTAGGCTTCATATGAACAAAGTACGTGAAAAGAGTTGGGGAGATTGAAAAGAGTTGTCTCATATGAGTTTTGATATGCGGAAAGAGAGTGTCAAATGAGTGGGTTGGGTTTGATTTGGGTGAGTCAATATGAACTGAGTTAATAAATGAGTGGGTTGTTGACTCGCTCAAAAGTTACTTCTAAATTGCGGGTTGTAACTCAACCCGCCTAATACTTACTAAATTTTAATTGTTTTATTTATTCTTTTATAATTTATATAGTTTCCAAATAATAAAATTATTATTTTTCTATCAAATAAAAAAATGTTTTTTTAAAAATATTTTGACAAGATCTCTCGTGAATCAATTTGGACTACACATCAACCAAATTTTTAATAGATTGAAATGAATTGAGCTGAAATGTACTAATCAAATAAATAAGGGAGTCAACTTGTATGGGTTGGGGTTGAGCAGGTTTGACGGGTTGAATTTGATTTTGCCACCCTATACATGAATACAAATAGAACACATTTAGGCCAAGTTACAAACAGTTTTTTCTGTAAAACCTCACTCCACTAAGAGTATTCATGCATTTTCTATATAGCTTTCTTTTCTTTTCTTTTCTTTTCAACTATCATCGTGAGACTTTATATGTGTTGCTATTGCATGATAACAAATTTGTCTTTCGATTCTTTAAAAAGGACCGTCCTATTAACAAAGTAATCTGCACTTGCTGATATATATAAAAGCATGTACTATACAGAATAATACAGGTAAGTCAACCTAGTATGCATTAACCTTTCTAAAGTTCATAGTTGTATGCACAATTCATTACAGGATCAATATCCAGCAAGATACTATTTCTGGATGCACTGAAACAGAACAAGGGTCTGCTATGCACCCTACAATATGTTGGCATCTCTTTTGTTGTTCAATATAAAGTAGGGAGCAACAGTCCAACATCCCTAAAGAAACCTGCTAAACCTGTCAAAACCTGAAACACTGATTGCCACACTTGTCATTTTGATTTCTCAGTAGATTTTCACCTGGCTGCAGTGAATGATTCAATCAGTTATGGTAGAATAGAACATTAATAACCGGACATGTGTGTTTGTGAATTCCGACAGCTCCATGGCAGTTAGATGTTCGTCCCTGAGTGTTCAGATCACATGAGAGATCTTCATTGTAACAAGGGATTAGTATTATATTTCTCCAACTCTGCCTGATTTTGCTGGTAATTCGGATCATCTTTACACTTTGGTGAGGGCAAGTCAAGCAGTAAATTCACTTGACGACTGGCATTTCGGAACGTTTTCTTTCTCTCAAGAATGCTTTCAGTACCTTTTATCATCTCATGAACCTGCATATTGCATGCATCAAATTAGTGAAAATTAAGAAAAAAAATTAACAAATTCCTTTTAATTGATGAAACATAATATACATTGGTTTTTTTCTCCTTTCTTGTGCCATGGTATGTTAATGTTACATAATAAGGTGTCAAGTTCTCTTGGAATTAGCGTAATATTTGCAACCACAGTTGGACAAAGCTCTATGAACGAATAAAATCAAAAAGCTAAATCCTTTTGAATACTAGTGTTAACGTGATCCCAACTCAAACTACTACACTCCAGCATTGTATGTTGTCCTTCCCCTTTATAACACCTTTTGGTTGAGCTGTAATTCACATCAGACTTGTCCTTGGCCTTGGGTTAGAACAAGATCAAGTAATTGTCAGAATTCTTCCTTTTTTCTCTACATACCTGTATTCTCGCGAAGTTCCTAACCAAAATAACAAGCACTAATCATGACTTTGAATTGAAACAGATTTAAGAGGTCCTGCCTCTGCCGGTAAAATTTTCGGGATCAGAGCAAAAGTTTAGAACTGTCCTGAGTAGAAGCAACTCTCTTTCCTGTAGAATACTTACCATCTCTTTATAAGTGCAAAGAATAACTTATACTCCTAAATCAAGAGAACATGAAAAACTAAGATCCTATAAGATGGGACAATCTGAGCAAAAATCCAATATATAGACTTTCAAAAGGCTACCATCCAGATTCTTTTACTATGATTCATACTGGTTATGTGCCCCCTAAAATTTCAGATTACATGCCTGGCTCATTTGAGGCCGATCTGTTGAAGCTTGCTGTATGCATAAAGAGGCAACCATAACCATCCGATTCATCTGTTCTGAGTCATAGGCATCCCCAAGTGATGGATCAACTAACCCACTGTGATTCTTACTGAGGAGCATTGGTTTGGCCTGCAACATGATTATCTTAGTAAGTTTTAGTATGATCAGTTGCCAGAAGGAAGTGGCAATTTTAATCTACTACATCTTCTTCCTAATAACTAAAAGGACATACAATTAAGATGATTGCATACCCACATCACAAGACTATTACGAGATTCATCCAAAGCTGGACGTCCAGAAATGAGCTCCAACAACAAAACGCCAAAGGCATACACGTCTGTTTTTTCATCCACAATACCATGCATGAAGAACTCAGGAGGGAGGTATCTGTCATGGAATTTAAAATGATATATCACTATGGGAGATCATTACGGCATATATGTTTTTTTTGTTGAGATTGTGATCCACAAACCCGAATGTGCCTTCAAACTGAGATACAGTGAGGTGTGTCCACTGATCAGGAAGCCATTTCGCAAGTCCAAAATCAGATATCTGCAGAAACTAAAAGCTGAACATCAAAATGCCGCAAATTGATTGAGCAAAATAAAACCCCTTAGATATTATTTTTTCATGGACTGTGGATCTACTGACTGGAAGAATGCAGCTTAATTAGCGAATAATAAAACAGAAACAAACAACATTGCATTTTCTCCATAAGGTACTAAATATTCTTGTGCTCGGTCACTTTGAAGAAAAGTTCATGTTTGGAAAAATGTTCCATCAAGAGTTTAGGTAATGACTGAAGGAATTCTGACAAATGAAGTTCAATTGTCACTGAAAGGTGTTCGAATGCTAGACAATAAAGCAACTCTAAAACATAATACAGCGGCTTTTATCTTCACAAGTACTTGTTCAAAGAGATACCAGAGCTTCAAAATCTTCCGTCAGCAAAACATTAGCTGTCTTGATATCTCTATGGATGATTCTCCTCCGGCAACCCTCATGGAGATATGTAAGGCCAGCAGCAGCGCCTAGAGCGATATTATACCTATAGCACCAAGACAACTTACCCCTTTCACCTGAAAAGAGCAATGTATAATAGAGAAAACTAATTAACGGTGAAGAATCTACAGAAGGAATAAATTCAAAAGAAGATAATGATGAACAAACCATTAAGCAGATTCGCTAAGCTCCCATGTGGAGACAGAGGAAGGACAAGGTGCATCCCTCCTTCAACTCCATATCCAATAACACCAGCAATGTTGGGATGGTTGACATGTACCAGAATTCCGAGCTCAGATAAGTAGTCGGCTGTCATCTCCTCTTGAGTTCCCCTGATTAGCCTTTTAACTGCCACTAGTTGGCCATCTTCAAGATGTCCCCTATATACTTCAGATGAACCTCCCTCACCAATCAAATTTTCTTTGAGAATGACATAAAGAATAATGAGCACCACAATATGCTTTTTAATCTGGCAATTTGCTAAATAAAAGTACTAACTAAACATTTGGAGATATCAATAAGCCCATTATGCACAAGCAGTTGAAAGTTGAAAACTTGAGTTGTTCTGAAGTTCAAAGTGATATTTCCTTTCAAGTTGGCAGGCTTAGTTGCAGATATTTGGATAAAATTAAATTGTCTAAGGACGAAAGAGTACAGATACAAATAAACTCATACCACGGCTAAAGTTGTCGGTAGCTTTCTGAAGATCAGAGAGGCGGAAATTTTTCCAGTGCGCTTGAAAGCAGTGACGTAACTCAGTATCTAGATTAGGAGCAGGCACCATTGGCATGCTCGGTTCTGTACTCCTACTTTTCCATTTGGGTAGCATCTTAATAGAAGGCAGTGAAGGTATGCTTGGATGGAAAGTATGCAAATGTATGGCTGAACCTATCTTTAGTCTTTTAATGAATCCTTTCCACTGGGATTGAGCTTTTCCATCCGAATCTGAAATGCTGCTGGACTTTGAAGTTGTAGACTCTACATCATATTCGGAAGCATCTCTTACAGACTCCTCAGATATGTCATCTCGTGATTGAACCTTGTCCAGAAATTCTTCAGTTGAATCCTTTTCTATTTTGTCTTCCCCCATAGTGAGACACCGCAACTCTAGCATAACATGATGACATGTTACATGTTACAAAGATACACGCGCACGCGGGCGCACACTAACTAATCAACGGATCAAGATGAGTAATATGATCTAAAAAGCACCCATGGTGAAGAAATTTAATTTTACCTTCAGCGGAGATAGAAATGGAAGCACAAAAAAGTAGCTTATTTTGCCCCATCTTCGAGGGCCCCTTGTCCTGGATTTCTTCACCGTCATTGGAGGGATTCTCACTGTTAAAACAATTAGACCTATCAGTTTCTTATGACAAGTCATCTAATCAAACACATATACCGTACTAGGCGATTCTTGAAACACAAGCTAATGGTTTCTTCCGGCATTCTTTTCTTTGTCCATTTTCATTCAAATCTCAGGCCAATACTTGGCTCATCATCTCCCAGCTACTATTCTCTTACATATGTCCTTTTTAATTCGACCTAAATGTATATATAGACCTCTTTACGAAAACTTCTCAAAGATTCCAAAATTGTATAAACAGCAAGCCCTTGAAATAAAATATTTGTTGTCCAGGCATACAGTGAAGAGCATTTCAAATTATATACACCCAATACTAATAGAACATTAATAAGTTTTTATTCATAAGATCCACCATTCTTGATGCATGTTTTTCGGCATCACAATGATATAGACGTATATATCTTGCATTAGAGAACGATTACATTAGCAACCTATCTGTTAATCAAAAAAAATAAGCTACAACATTTCCCCAACACCTCCCCCAAAAAAAAGAGTAGAAAGAAATAAGAGGGTAAATTTTTCGAGTCACCAATGAAAAATCATTAAAATCGATCAGAATAGAAGATACCATGGAGAAGCAAATGGTTCACGAGTAGTTTTCATGGGTTCTGATAGGAAGAAGGATGAATTAGCCAAAATAAAAACTGAACCCTGGGTGACTTGGGCTGGGGAAAAGGAATCGGAGCCTCTTCCAGAAAAAAACCAAAAAATAAATGAAAGAGAGAATTGAAGGAGATGAGAGGGAAATAGTGGTTGTCATTTTGTCTACCTGAATCTTGCCTCCTCTTGCCGGATCTCTATGCACAAAATTCGGAGTTTTCTCCATATTTACGTGCATGATTTCTTTTTGTCCCCTAACCTACCTGCATGGAAATAATGCAGTCTTATAAATTTTAGGAAAAAACACTGATTTTTTTCCTCAACTACATCTTTAGTGCTATGACCTCACAAAATATATTCAAGTAAATCCATCTTGGAACATGTTATTATTATTATAGGTAATTTACAGCTATTTTTTTTTTAAAAATACAAATACAGTACTTACTACAAGTGCCGCATGGACAGAAAAAATTAGGAGATCCGTTGAACCCAATTGTTTTGTTCAATATTTTTTTTATCAGAATATACTAAATATATAAAAATATTGAATTTCAAATTCAACGACTCAAATAATTATTGGTATCTCAAACTCATAAGATTTAAATTTTAAATTCTACCTTTTGTCCTCTGCTTAATGACATTGTCTATGGACTATGTATATTTAGATATTGAAAAGCAATTATTCTTAAGTGTTAATCAATATCCATATTTAAAGATAATATTTTAATTATTAAAAATATATTTAAATTTAAATAGTATAATTTTAATAAAAATAAATGGGTGCTAAGATTACTGACATCAACTATGGTACTCCTCGGTATGTTTGATTCTTTTTCAAGCCATCCTCTACCCCAATGATTATGAGTCCCGCAAGGACAGTTCATTCAGATTCTGACGTGGCAGATAATATCGACGAAAACAAAAATTATAGATTTAACCGACAAACGGCCTGAAGTAACGAAACACATGTCACCTTCAATGAGAAATTTGAGCCCCCACAAACAATCTATCCTCTCTCCTCTTTCCATTAGAACCATGAAAAATATTGTGCCAAATACAAATTTCAACCAACTATTTTAGTTTTTAATCTATTATAATTAAACGAGAATGTTATCAACTAATTAATTATACTTAATTACAAAAGTTTATATATGACAAATTATGTATCATACACTAATACAAACACTTGAAGGATCATTTGGCAGGAGGTACTAGAAAAATAAATCTTAGTGAGATGATTCATTAATTAATCCTTTGTGTCGTTGCTATTATTAGATTTTGTATAACTCATACCTCAATTTAAAGTATTATCCTACTAAAAACTATATTATCAACCTTCGCAACAATTTATTCATTGTAATTTATGTATATAACTAATTTTTTTAATTCTTTCTTAATTATAAGGTTTATACAATTTTAAAAAAAAATTATTAAAAATATAATTTAATTAATATATCTCTTATTAAGTTTTTAAATTTTGTTTATATAATAAGTTCTAAAGGCAAAATAAAAAGGATACAATTACTTTTTAGATTAATATATTTAAAGTAATTATTTTTTTAATGTACATGATAATTAAAAAAATATTAATGGAGTAATTTGTTAAACCAAATTTCAAGGCGTTTGACCGGAAAAGTGGTGGATAATTCTTTTGCTAAAAAGTTCTTTTAAAAAAAAAATAAATTAAAAGTTAGCAACTTTGTCTGTTTGAAAAGTAAAAGAGTAATCATCAAATATGCAATGTAGTGGCTAACTACTCTCTCATTCTTTATAAGAAATTTTGAATGGAGTAGCTAAGTACTCTTTCATTCTGTATAAGAAATTTTGAATTTGAATTTTAATAATAAAGTTAGTTTTGATTAAAAAGCATTTTAAGTTTTGATATAAAATTTTTCAATGGCAATCTAATAAAGATATCAAAATAAATAACAAAAAAAAATGTTATTGTTTTCGAACTTTGAAAAAGAAAAAAGTCTAGGCACTTTGGGGAACTAAAAAAATGCATAAAGCAATTTTTTATGTTTATCAAAAGGAAAATGTAAAAATTATTTTTCCGCAAAAGCAAAAAAAGGTTTGAAAAGCTGAACAAGCAACAAATTCACTCAGCAGTATCGATTAAAAAAAAGGACCAACAAAAAACAAACAAACACACACCAATAGCCACATGAAACTAACCCCCTCACCCCCGCATCTTCTATCTTTTTTCTCTCCCCTCTTTGTATTTAAAGCTTCTGTCATCCCACCAAATTCTTCAAAATCTAAAACTGAGCAAGCAAAAAAGAAGAAAACTGTTTTTCCCTTTCCTTGAGAGTTGAGACTTGAGAGAGAGCAAAAAAAAAAAAAAAAAAAAAAAAAAGACAAACAGAGAAAAACTTTCCCTCCTTCCCTTACGACAAGGAACAGGAAAAATCAGAAATAATTCAACCTTCTTTTATCATTTCCTGATTCCTATTTCCAACAACTTTTTACGTGACAAATGATTTTCCTCTGTTGATTTTTATTTTCCTTTAACCCTCTTCTCCTTTATGTTTTCACCTTAGTTGAATTTCATACGAAAAATATGGCAACAGAGGTTTTGCGGCCACAGGATATTTTAATTCAACGGTTCAGAGTTTCGCCATCGACGTGCTATCGTCGGAGAAGCAGCTTGAGAAATGTAAATGGTTATTTTAATCCTAGGTCTTCCTCCAACAACTACGACAATAGGAAATCGGTCGTCAAAACGGAAAGGGAAAGATCCGAGAAGAAGAAGCTGAAAAACCAACCTGCGCCATTGATGAGGAGGAGATCTGCGAGTTCTGAGGAGTTGAGACCGACTCACCACGGCGGAAAGTCTGACGGTGGCATAGTTATGGGCCAGGTGACGATTTTGAGGAGAGGCGAGTCCTTAGATTCGCTAAACTCAATATTTAGGAATGAGATCCCAGTGTATGGAACCAGGAAAGGGGGACCGGTTCAACCGGAAATGGTGCTCAAGCAAATCCGGGTAGGGCTATCGCCGGCTGACGTCTATGCCGGCTCGGCCTTTTCAAATTCGCCGTCGCCTAGAGCTCTTCCCTTGCCCTCTTTCTTCAACAAAAAGCAAGACGATTTCAAGTCCTTTGATGACTTCGCCACTAGAGATTTGAGGCGCTTGCTCCGGCTGGAATACTAGCGGATCCGGTTTGACGTTCCCTAAAAGATCCAACCCGACTATATGCCGACAAAGTTTTCGAATTTGCGGGATCTTTATTTCTCCATGAATATTTTTAGACATGTGGAGAAGATAGAAAAGGTCTGAAATTTGAGAAAATTAGAAAAGAAATGCGTGGGTAAGTAATTTTTTTTTTTTTTAAATTTTTCTTCAAAATTTTGTAAGATATGAATTTTTAACAATATGGGGAAAAGTATGGGGAGTTTGTTGTAATATGGGAACTGGAAGTTGGGTAATATGATATGATACGGGAATGAGATTATTATGGGAGAATTAGTAAAGTGGTTGGAGGTGAGGACAGAGGAAGATGAGTATTAATGTGAATGTTGCGCTACAATGTTGTTGGTGTTAGTGATGACTGATGATGATGATGAAAGAGGAACTTTTCAGTTTCTTCTTGTAAATCGTAAGATAATATAAATACTACTAAGTAATCAAGAGCTACTATAATTTATTAGGGTATTTTTGAGTTTTTTCAGCTTATATTTTCTCTCTGTTTTACCCTCTTTACTTATTGCACCTTAATTTCTTCTTTCTGGAATATGAATGATGCACACAGTAAGGAAGAACAGCAGTGACATTTATGAGTGCGTATTGAATAAATCTGAGCTCGAATGCAAAGAACATTAGCTGAGAGAAGCTATTCTTAGCCTCCCTTATTGGATAACACCTGATGTATCAACTTAGTCATCCTTACCGATTTCATACATTTTCCTTTTTATTATTATGTTTGATTTTTTAAAATAATCTCTTTCATCTTAATCTAGGTATTTCAAATTGTGAAATGCTACTGTTAAATATTATTTGCTATTTTTTCAATAGATTTGATTAAGTTCAATATATTGAAATTCACTCTCCCATTACCTATATTCAACCTTACAGTAATCATCGTTTGCTTTTCTCAAACGATAACTCCCTATTATGCGGCATATATTATTACTTTACAATTTCACTACCCTCTTCAATTTCTCCTTGCTCAAGAATTGCATATATTTCTCAACTTGTCATTTGGCCAATTAAAAACATAGACGCCTCCTGAGTTTGTCAAAAATTTTCAAAGAGTACATGTGATTTTTAGCTTAATATGATTCAATCAAAGATTTTTCTTTGCAGCCACTTGGCTTTTGTTTGAGAAAATAACAGAAGAATATTCTTGCTTACATCTCCCATCGAAGTTGAGAACACGATCCCCGCTGGCACCAACGAATAATAGCTGCCAAATTACCACATCAAAATCCACAGTCAACTCTATAGGTTGTTGCACCAAATCACATACCTTTGTGTTATCTATTGAGTCATTCGCACAAATTCTCTTATTTTATGATGGTCTTTAATTTTTATTTTTTAACAATTTAAATGACAAAAACGTGATAAAAGATTCCATTAACCAAAAAAAAAAATTTATAATACATAAGTGTTTGCCCAATTTATGCCTTAAGACATAAATTCACGCAGGTTATGCTTAAGGCATAACTCTAACTTATGCCATAAGACATAAATTCACACAAGTTATGTATCAAGACATAAATTAAGTAGTATGAACTTGTATCTAAGTGCAGAAATTCAATTGAATGAGCTTTTGTCTTGGGGCAGAAATTCAATTGCATGAACTTCTATCTTGGGCACAAGTTCAATAAAGAACTTTTGTCTTGGGGCAGAAATTCAATTGCATGAACTTTTGCCTTGGGACAGAAATTCAATTGCATGTATTTCTACCCCCAAGCACAAGTTCACTAACATGAATTTATGCCTTGGGCCACAAGTATAGTAGGCAGAAGTTCATGCTACTGAAATTGTGCCTTTGGGCGGAAATTTACTAGGGAACTTGTTCCTTGGGGCAGAAGTTCATGCTATAACACTTCTGCCTATTGAACTTGTGCCTTGAGGCAGAAATTCAGTAGCATGAACTTCTGCCTACTAGAGCTAACTTATGCCTTGGGAATTTTTTTTTGGCTTAGCTAATTTTTTATCTTGCGATTTATTAAAAGAATATTAGGGGCATTTTTATTCCATCTTTATTACTTAAAATACTGAAGAACAAAAATTAAAAACCATCCCACAATAGGGGCAGTTGGCGGCAAAAATTGCTATCTATGTGGATTAAAATTCGGGCTTGGCAAGTGGACTAAGTATGATTTGATATGTGGAAGTATTGATTTATTCAAATTTTGGCCTGTGACAATGTCTCCGTTTGATAGCCGATGTATAACTTAGTGTCAATACCATCCGGAGGTGTCATATTTGTGGCATATCAACATTAGAAGGAGCCTTGTGTGATTAAGTGATCTATGGTACCACTTGAATTAGACCTCCTCCCGCTGGTCCCAGTTCATCACTTAACCGAATGGTATTACAATAGTCTTCATATCTGCAGACACCAATCTGCCTCGAACCTAGTGATAACGTCCAAAACAACTCTCCAATTAAGGAGGTGACTATAGTCGTATGCAAATCAAGTACCTAACAAGAGCGGAGAGGATTTTTTTTTATAGAGATTGGAGGCTAGATTTACCAAAAATTGTGAACTAATTCACAAGAGCAAGCATAATGTGTAAACATAAAGTAAAATTTTGGGGAAATGGTTTGAACAAGTATCAATCGAAATTTATAATAATAACAAGGTAACACAATTGTTGTTGACTGATAATGCTCAAACCACACCTCTTACTGAAGTGAGAAGCGGACGTTGTTGATAAAGAACCCAACTAGAGGTTGGGGTCGATTCCACAGGGAATAGGGAGACTGGATTATAGCAGGTAATTGAACTTGTAAGGTAGTTACTTCAAAATAGGGGGATTCTAAAGAAAATCAATAATAAAAACAAATATCAAAATTCTGATGTTAAGTCAATGTCAAAGGATAACTAGGGTTTGTGTTCCCTATGGGTTCATGACTGCTTCGGGTATACACTTGTGAGTATCATCAATACTTAGTTATAGAACTGATAACTTAGGTTCATTCAAACGATCGACCAGTCCCTATTGAATGACTATACTAAATCACTCAACCAAGTTTCATGAGCGGTTTCAAACTATCCATTATCACTAAGTTCCAGATTTAACTATCCTGCGACCACAACTTAAGTTAATACAATGATTATCAAAATCAAGGCTCTATTGTAATTCTCTTTTCCTAATCTCTACCTCTTCGACCAAAGCAAGTAAAGAATTCAGGCACTTCCTAACGTTGTGTATCGTTAAGAAATGTTTAAACATGAATAAAATATAATATAAGTATTTGTATTGGTTTTAAGATCACTTTGTATAACCCTAGCTTGTTAATTATCCATGGTTCCCACAACCCTAGCTATGGAGGTTTTAGCCTCTCATATTTGCAAGATTGTGATTTGCATTCATGATTAAGAATAAAAATCAATACTTACAACAATGATTGAGAAAAACACTTCCTTCAATTACTCCATAAAAATCTTGAAAAACAAGTAGCAAGAACAAGATGAATTCAAGAACAAGTTGATCACAAGTTAAGACCAACTCAATTCTCTCTTTCCCAAGGTTTCTCCTCTCTAAAACTATCAAACTGACGTCCTACTATAAAAATAAAAACTAAAACATATTTATACAGACACAAGAATCATTTTCCTAAGCCAACAGGGTGAATTTCCATATCTGTCGCCGCCAGTGTCACGACTCTAGCTACGATCCGTAGCATGCTCCTACAACTCATAGCTTCCTCTCGTACAATCTCAGCTCGCTAAATTTTGGCTAAGTGTTAGATCTGGGTACGAATCGTACCATCAACTCACGACTCGTACTGAGCTCCCGTACTTTGAATCAGAGATTTTGAAGTTTTTCTGAAGTTCATCACGACCAGAATGGTATTACTCGTACCTTTGTCTCACAGGTCGTACTTTCTTCTCGTAGAAGGAGTCAGACTCAGATGCAATTCTTTTGGATTTCATCATGACTTCCTCATCACGACTCGTACAAGCCTGTTATAAATCATACTGGGACTTGTGGGTCACATCTGCTCCAACCTTAACTTTCAGCAACTTCTTACGGCCACCAGTACGACTTGTAGGTCCTTCCTACGATCCGTACTGTGGTCTGCACTTTTTTGCCCATTTTGCACTTTTTAAGCTATCTTTTACAATTTTCAGTTCCAATACCTGTTTATTTTGTAACAAAAGGAAAAGTACCTCATATCCACATAAATACACCTAAGTCCATGCTGTTTTTTTTAGTTTTCAGCGTCGAATGTGCTGCAAATCCACAACACATCAACACCCTCAACTTAAGACTTTCGCATGTCCTCAGGCGAAGAAAAGAAAAACTAAAACACGATGCTCAACTAGAAAATAGACTTAAGATACTACAACCAATACTCAAACAAACCTGCACTTTCTATATAAACTCTATTGACCCTTTCTCATGGAACCAAATCAGCTAATGTACTACAAGCGACCTCAAAACATCATAAACAGGGATCAAGACATGTCATCTAGCTATCAACAGGCAGTCAAGTCATCACCAATGTTTTTCACACAGACCAACAGTAAAAGCAAACATAATCCATGTGTCATCACACAAATGAAATCCCCTCTTAGATATGAATTGTCAAACATTGCATGAGACTAAACAAGTAAGGCACTTACTCTCACAAAGAAGTTACGAATATTATGTGTTAGATACCATTGTCCTGCCCTTATTTTCTCTGCTTTGTTTTTTCAGGTGGTCAAGTTAAGATCACTATAGGACTTGGTATGGCTTGTAATGCAGGCTCAGGGTTACACATGATAAAGATGGAAAATTTTATAAGTGACTATTCGTTCCTTGACACTACATACATTGGCTAAACCATTCACCTAATTCACCCTTTTATTTTTTCATTTCCCCTTTTCCCCTTTTCTCCTTTTTATTCACATTTGCATGGGTGTGGTGAGTTTTCACTTTTTTTTTTTCAAAATTTCTTTGAGCTTTATTTTTCAACATTTACAACATTTTTCATCCTTTTCTTTTTATCTCACGACACCTCATTTTCCACCATTTCTTTCTTTTCTTTTCTTTTCTTCCATTCCCACCTTTTATGCACTCCTACTCTAGCCACCCTCAACTTAAGCGTTTTGCTTATGTTGAGGTTCACAATATCCAAGGAAGGACCAGGGACAAAATAGGTTCATTACAAAAAATGGGTACGGTTAATCAATAAATCAAAGAAACATGATCTATTAAGGCTCAAACTTGGGATCAAGGGATTCATGCAACTTTTGGTAGGGCAATATAGGCTAAAAGTGAGCTAAACAAACAATGGCCTATGATCATATCCTAACCAACCATCCTTAGCCTATGCAGAGATCGACCAGGCAAGTTGTAGATCTACAACACAATACCGAACTGACTAATATACCTTACTCACAAATGGTACATGAACTATTTTCTCCTCACCTGTCTGGTTATACATGGCTCAACAAAATCACTCATGTTGACAAACTAAATGACATCCAAAGATCCACAGAAATCATGCATATTGTCACTAATACATAGCTAATGCATCAAATTTCTTTCTAAACAGGGTCAAATTTTTTTACAAAAACCAAAACTAGTGCAATTTCTTGGCTGAGTACTCCTAAGATACTTTCTAATTAAACAAAAATCACAAACTAAAAATAAAAATCCTACACATGCCGGTTCTACTAGATAGCATGCTTGAGGGAAAAGAAACACGGCAATAAAAACCCTCAGACGAACCAAAAATCACAAGTACACCCCCTCCCCTTTTTTAAAAAGTTAGCTTCATCCCCGAAGCATCATCTAGAGGAACATAGAAAAGAGAACATACCTGTGGGGCACTAGACACTCCTGTCATCTCGCGAAAGTGATACCTCCGCTGCAATAGTGGCGCTAGTGGTGGCCGGCGCGCTCAATTTGTATGTCAATAGGGGGAGTGGTCCCCCCAGTAGTCGTGGCCGCTTGGACGACCTCTGAAAATATCTGGGCTGAATGTGGCTCTCCCGAAGGGTCATGGCCATGGGCAAGCTCAGTCTGGGGTGTGATGGAGCTGCTTGCTCCTCTAGCTCTCTCGTGCAGCTCAGTCATATGTGTGTCATGAGTCTGCATGCTCGCTGTTCTAGTCCGCTTGCGCTCTTTTCTATCCTTCTTTCTTCTTTTTCTCAAACTCTCCTCACTAGCATCTTCGACAACTTTTTTCTTGCCTTTATCACCAGCTGCGGTCGGCTCCCAGTATGCTGCCAAATCAATATCCTCATCAAGCTTGGCATCTAGGTCCGAAAGAGTGGGGGCTGCTAACACTGTTGGTTGTCGTGATGACAACTCAACTACTTGGCTCCGAAGAGCCCCCAACTCCACACGGATACTGCTAGTATTGGTCTGCTCTGCCATTCTCTCATTGAAACGGCTCTCAAAACTATCTAAGCGGGCATGTAGAGGCTGAGCTGCTGCCTCTACCTCTGACTTGACCCATGGTTTGATGTTATCCATTATGGCCTGAATCGTACGCTTTGCCATGGTCAATATCTTGGCTAGCTTTTGGAGGAAGTCCCCTGGTACCAAGATGTACCCTGCTGGTGTCTGAGCCTGCCCACTGGGCAGTGGTGTAGCCGAGGTGCTGCGAGCTGACTCTGAATGACTGTCATTTGTAGCCGGTGTCTCGTTTTGCTCCTGCCTAATGGGGACATTCACCTGTACGCCCCCTACTGGCTAGGCTGCTGGGATGGCTGTGGGAATCTTGGATCTGCGTACCAGGTTCATCTTATCCCGAATAAGGCCTATAGCTGCAATCCTTTGGCCTCCAATCAATCATCACCCCGTGGAACTTCTGCCTCCATACATAATCTGAATACAAGACTCGGTAATGGGATAGTAGTGCTTACTCCCACTGCCCGGTCTCATATCTCATCGACTATGATCCTCGAAATGTTGATGGGATAAAGAGACATGAGGCATGCAACCAAAGCGAGAAGTGGACGTTGTCAATAAAGAACCCAACTAGAGGTTGGGGTCGATCCCACAGGGAATAGGGAGACTGGATTATAGCCGGTAGTTGAACTTGTAAGGTAGTTACTTCAAAATAGGGGGATTCTAAAGAAAATCAATAATAAAAACAAATATCAAAATTCTGATGTTAACTCAATGTCAAAGGATAACTAGGGTTTGTGTTCCCTATGGGTTCATGACTGCTTCGGGTATACACTTGTGATTATCGCCAATACTTACTTATAGGACTGATAACTTAGGTTCATTCAAACGACCGACCAGTCCCTATAGAATAACTATACTCAATCACTCGACCAAGTTTCATGAGTGGTTTCAAACTATCCGTTATCACTAAGTTCCAGATTTAACTATCCTATAACCACAGCTCAAGTTAATACAATGATTATCAAAATCAAGGCTCTATTGTAATTCTCTTTTCCTAATCTCTACCTCTTCGACCAAAACAAGTAAAGAATTTGGGCACTTCCTAACGTTGTGCACCGTTAAGAAATGTTTAAACATGAAGAGAATACAATATAAGTGTTTGTATTGATTTTTAGATCACTTTGTATAACCCTAGCTTGTTAATTTACCATGGTTCCCACAACCCTAGATATGGAGGTTTTAGCCTCTCATATTTGCAAGGTTGTGATTTGCATTCATGATTAAGAATAAAAATCAATATTTACAATAATGATTGAGAAAAACACTTCCTTCAACTCCACAAAATCTTGAAAAACAAGTAGCAAGAACAAGATGAATTCAAGAACAAGTTGATCACAAGTTAAGACCAACTCAATTCTCTCTTTCCCAAGGTTTCTGCTCTCTAAAACTATTAAACTAACGTCTTCCTATAAAAATAAAACCTAAAATATATTTATACAAACACAAGAATCCTTTTCCTAAGCCAACAGGGTGAATTTCCATATCTGTCACCACCAGTGCCACGACTCTACCTACGACTCGTAGCTTGCTCCTACGACTCGTAGCTTCCTCTCGTACAATCTCAGCTGGTTAAATTCTGGCTAAGTGTTGGATCTGGGTACGACTCGTACCATCAACTCACAACTCGTACTGAGCTCCCATACTTTGAATCAAAGATTTTGAAGTTTTTCTGAAGTTCATCACGACCAGAATGGTACGAGTTGTACCTTTGTCTCGCAGGTCGTACTTTCTTCTCGTAGCAGGAGTCAGACTCAGATGCAATTCTTTTGGATTTCAGCACGACTTCCTCATCATGACTCGTACAAGCCTGCTATAATCGTACTGGGCCTCGTGGGTCACATCTGCTCAACCTTACCTTTCAGCAACTTCTCACGGCCACCAGTACGACTCGTAGGTCCTTCCTACGATCCGTACTATGGTCTGCACTTTTTCCCATTTTTCACTTTTTAAGCTATCTTTTGCAATCCTAAACACCTCTTATTTACACACTTCCCTAGAAGAGAAATTATCTGCTCATAATTAGGAAAAGAGAAATTTCTCGAAACCATTCATCAGAAGCAATTAAAATTAATTTCATGCTTTGTATCTCCAACAATGGTGTTTTCACTAGGAAGAAGAAGAAAGTAGAAAATGTACTATATTCTCTACAATGTTCTCTCCTTTTTGATATCTATCCTCTATATGAGGTAAGAATTTGCATATCATTTCTTGCACGGATCCCTAAAACTTCCTTGGAAGCTTCTCAAGAACGTAATTATCTTATGAACGATTTTTCCCTTTTAAGGACGTTCGACTTACTTGCATTCCGCAGGAGCGGACTTGCGGAACGCGTGTGCAATGCAAGTCCAAGGTAGTCTTCTGTCAATTCTTCCGATGTGGCACTTGCGAGCCACAGGTGATGACTTGCCGCACATAAGTCCATTGCTAGTAAACTCCATATCTTCTTGCTTCGTAGGTGCTGACTTGCGACACATATGTCAATTGTCGTTCCTCAGACTGATTTCTTTAAGTTCAACTCCTCTATCATCTTTGTTTCAAAGAAGTGTTTGCACATAAGAGAATAATGACATAAAATCCTTTATATTGCAATAAAATGAGGCAATAACTCATGGTTATGACTAGATAAGTTGGTAAATTACTAACTCATCAGACTCTCAAACTTGAACTATTGCTTGTCCTCAAGCAAAGTATTCACTCAGCATAGGAATTGAGTCAAACTTACCAAGACATAAGGGCTGCACATATGATTACGAAGACTCAAAAGAAACCAAAACAACCAAAAAACTGAAAAACAAAAAGGCTCAAACACAAGCACAAATCTCAATTGGTACCACCATGAGCAAACGACAAGGATAATCATTTTAAAAGAATTTTCTTCTCAAGAGACTTCACTTTTTCAATCGATATCAGGGGAAATTTTCATTTCAAGCAAGATCAACAAGTCAGGTCATTGACATCAACCTTCAAGGTTTGCCTAGAAGTTCATTGCACAACTTATCGCATTCATACCTCTCAATTGAGATCAAGATTTTACCATTTACTCCAAGGATGCAATGCCACTCACCAAAAGAGAGAATCCCACTCAAAATTATGCAATTCAGAAAATAGAGATTACAAGTTGACACAAAGACACTCACTCTTTCAAAGGCATTCAAGTGTACACACATCGAACCATAGTTTTGCCGTTCATATAATTGCTACTAATATAGAGTTGCAAAGCTCAGAATCGCTAAAGACTTGCGGGTTACAATGTAGGCTAGAGGTAAGGGTAGATTATCATTTGGTTCAAGTGACTAGAACCTCCCTAATGCTTTTGTTAAGCAAATCAAGTACACCACTTACATCATTGAGTCTACTCTACCTTATTTCTTCTTTTCACAATCCAAGTTTTCCCAGGAGCCATTCTTCTAGACACCTTTGTTTTCATCATTAAGAATTCTCTAGATAAGAGATGACACCACTCTATTCTTTTCTTTCTTTCTTTCTTTCATTAAAGAATTCAATCAGCCATTTATACGCAAAGTGTCACGCCCCACCTTGGGGGGTATGACTGGCACCTGGTGCCCTACTAAGACCTGACCTGCTGAACTGTTAAGCCTGGGCGCGTCTGGCGCCTGGCTGGCTCTAACTCAAATTTTTGGAAACAAAGGGCTATATAACGGCTGTAAATACAGCCCCCGGCCCATTGGCCTATAGCCTTCTGTACCTGTATTACAGCTGACCAGAAACAAGGTAATTCAGGGGGACCTATGCGGGCCGACAAGGCCCCCATGCTGTCTAGTTATCTGTAACTCAAGCATAACATACTGAAAAGCTACGTGACCGGCAAGGTCACCACTACTGGCAACTATGGCCCACACGGCCATCACAAAAGAAAGAAGGAGTAAAGGCAACTATACCACTGCACGGCCTCACAGGACCGGCTCATCTGACCACAGGGAATATGTACAGACTGCAAGCCTCTAGGAAGAATAATAGAAATGATCGGGACAGGGCCCCGACCTACCTGTACTATACAACAAAAGGAACTGAACTACACCTCTAGAAGCTCAGTCTCCGGATGACAGGAGCTGAATACTCAACCGCTGATGGGGATCACGTGGTGTCACCTGCTCGTCTATGGGTACCTGCAGACAAGTAATGCAACGCCCCACTGGGCGTCAGTACCACTGGTACTGAGTATGTAAAGCAAACTGAATACAGCTGAATACAAATAATATAACTAGCAATTCTGAATAGCAGGAGATAACTGAATCTGTAAGAACTGAAGAGATATCTGAAATCAATAACATAACTGACAAAACTGGAATAAGAAGAACCAGATTAACTATCTGATGGTGTAGATCGTACCTGTTCTTTGTCATACTGAAGGGAGTAGGAATCATACCTGGAGACGTACCATTCTACCACTAATCTGCTCATATCTACTGTGATATAGCATAACATACATAACATAACATGGCATACACAACCTTACCCGGCCCCCATAAGCCGGGAGGTACAATCAACACAGAATCTATACCCCTACCCCGGTCATCCCATCTCCTATACTGGCTATAAGCATCCTGCCGGTCCCTTAGGTATGCACTTGGGCTCGCTGAGCCCCTGACTATAACTGCATCTGAGTCCGGAGGACTCCTGAATCTGCACCCGGGCGTATCCGCTCGACTGGGGTGTGTAAGGGCCGATCAAGGCACAAATATGGGGAAAAACTGGCATCCCATCTTCGTCCCCTGGCGGGACGGCATGCCACTTCGTAGAGTGATGTATCCTCGTCCTCTGGCGGATGAGTCGACACAGCTATTAACCCTGGGCGGTCATGGATGCTAGGTAATCCAACCCCAAACAACACAACGGTCTCAACTGGTAATACTGTCTGGGTATCTCACATGTTGAGGCTAATAGGGGTGAAGTATCATAGATATTACATGCTGAGCTAAATGATAGTAATCTGTACGTATTTAATACGTGCTGAGGCAGGTAAAGACGTATAAGTATGAGTATAGCCTCCTGCCGGGCTGTACTGGAGCAAATGCTATATAAGACAATGTTTCTGCTGAAAACTCTGCTGTTTACTAAGTTTCTGTATACACTATATGCTGGACTAGTAATAGAAATGTGTACATACTTAATACATGCTGAGGCTGGAAGTAATATATATGTATGTATGAATATAGTCTTCTACCAGACTATACTGAGGCTAATGCTGAACATGATATAGACTTCCTGCTGAAACTATGCTGTATACTGATTTTCTATAGTAACATGAGTTACTATTCCTGACATACTTTCTAAACATTTTTTTTAATCTACTATTCAATGTCTGAAATGCTTTACGGATACTATACTACTCCGCGGGGTTTCAGCTGAACACAACAATATCTTAACGTAGCATATTACATCACATACTGACATGTCTCGTACACGTTACAGCCCAATGCTTCTCATGTTGTACCAATGTTCATAATAACGCAATACTGAACTATACTGTATCTGAGATATTACCTGACTATCTGATGTTGCTTTACTAACTTTGATTCTGAGTATATGTATATCATAATATCATAAAAACATGCTTACTAAATTCAAACTGGACTTAGTGCTTGACTTATAAGTTCTTTCTTCTGTACATCACGCTATCTATCATACTGGATTACTAACTTGCCGAAGAAATTAGCTTTACATACCTTATCCTTGAATTATTCGTCCGTCGGACGAGGCTCGGCCGGTACTTCAACTGTTTTCTCCCAACTGCATTCATAAACATATCAATTAACACTAAATACAACTTTATTTCAAAAGGCAACGTCACTTTCGATATAGTTTATAGCCTAAAACTTAGGCTTATCGAAAGACGGCCAGAAACTCGCTATTTTTCAGCGGCCCAGAAGGGAGAAATATTCACTTCACAGCTAGGAACACATAGACACTAATTTAGAGCAATTCCACTTACCTTGGCTCGGTGGCTCGATGATTCGTCGGTCGTATTTTACGAAACTGAATCGGTAGGAATGCTCTCTGCTGCTAAATACTTCGGTATCTGGGATTAATTTGAGTTTGGGCAGCATTTGACAGCGTAATCGGACGAAAATATATAATTTCCTTCGTTCCTTTCCTTTCCTCTACGTTGCCCTCTGTTTCTCTGGAAATTTTTAAGGATATAATCATTTAAAACCGAAGTGGGGCTTTATATACTTGGGCCTGGACAAGGCCAACGTGTCACGGAGCCAACGCGGAGGCTCCTCCTCCATGACACGCTGCCATCGCGGAGGGGCTCTGCCTCGGCTCCTTCCGCGATGGTTCGACAGGCTTCTCGTCCGATCTTTTCCCGGGACTTTCTCCAACACGTATGGCCTTCAAATATGCTTAACCAACGTGGGAATAGGTCATCTAAGTGCCGGGAATTCTACGGGGTGTAACATTCTCCCCCCCTTAAGAACATTCGTCCTCGAATGTATACTGCCATGTAGAGGATTACTTAACTTACTTGTTTAGAAAAATTTTGGCAGAGTTTCCCCTGTAATATGGACTATACCAAGAACCTGAAATGCAGAAAAGTCCAATACATGCACTGCACGATCCACTGGATAGTTAAATATCAATGTGTCTCACTTATACATACAGGACCATAAGATACTATATAGCAATAATATGGACATACCTGTCGCTTAAATGGGTGAGGATATCTGGTCCTCATATCTGCGAATCTGTCTGTCTAGTCGTAACCTGGATATTCTGAACTGGGACTATACTGGACGGGTCTCCTATGCATTTCCTCAGCATAGTTACATAACAGACCGGATAAATGGGTTCTAATTCTGGAGGCAAATTCAATTAATGGTAAATGCTCATTTTGGCTATTACCGAAATCTAGCACATGTCTTCGAGCGTCTGAATTGGGCGCTCAGCCTGCTCATCTGTCTGAGAATAGAACGCTGTACTTAAATTAATCTGCGTGCCCAAACCTTTCTGAAATGATTGACAAAATCTAGCTGTAAATTGTGCTCCTTCGTCTGAAATAATGGATACTGGTATTCCATGTAATCTGACTACCTTTCTGATATACAACTCAGCATAATCTTTTGGCTGAGAAAGTAGCTCTTACTGGCAAGAACTGAGCTGATTTTTGTCAATCTGTCACTTATCACTCATATAGAGCCATGTCTGTGTTTAGTACGGGGTAATCTTGCTACAAAATTCATATTCATTGCTTCTCATTTCCAAAGAGGCACAACTATGTTCTAAACTAACCTTCCTGGTTTCTGATATTCTGCCTGCAACTGTTGGCAGTTAAGACACTGGGCTACCAGTAGTTCTTTTTAATGTCATGGTACCTCTTTGTCATATCGGGATGAAGGGAATAGCGGGCATAATGTACCTCGCCCATAAACTGCTGGCGATGCCCCCAAAATATCTGGAGTACAACTGCGGCCTTTATATCGCCACACTTCATCCCCGGGTATCTGAAAATATGTCACCTCTCCTTACTGAATCTTGTGTTCAAGTTAAACCTGGCTAGGGTTTCTATACTGCCGTTCCTTTACTTCCACCTCTAACCGCAATGCTGCGATATTCTGTATTATCGTTCTGTTATCCTTTATTTCTGCTATGCGAACGGCTAAACCGTCTAACTAGTAAAATTCTTGGGTCTATTCCCACTGTTCAGGCGGCAAGTATGCCAACTCCCCATAGATCTATAGCTAAGGGCATCTGCTACCATATTAGCCCTTCCTGGCTGATACAAAATTTTCGTTTTTTTCAGGCATAAGCTACTGCAGCTAACTGGGTGATACCCAGATCGTGGGTAAGATAATTCTTCTCACGTTTCTTCAATTGCCCGAAAGTATAAACTGTTACTTTACCATGCTGCACCAATCCTCTGTACCTTCTGACGATACTACACTGGAGCTGAGGTTAACCTGGCTGTTAACTCTTGGAAGTTCTGCTCACACTCCTCAGTCTACTGGAACTTCGCGGCCTTCTGTGTCAACTTAGTGAGAGGTGCAGTTTAAGGTGGAAAATCCTTCCACATACCCTCTGCGGTATTCGGCTAACCGCAGGGACTGCGTACTTCGGTCGGAGTGGTAGGTCTAGCTATGTCTTCGCTATTTCAATTTTCTGTGTATCTGTCTGTACATCAACCTTCGGCACAAAGTGACCAAAAACAGCTACTAAACTCAATCAAAATTTACAAGGAACTGGCATATAACTGACGGTCATACTGGTTTATTATACCGGAGAATTTGACAAGTAATCTACCGGTATAGTTAGAACTTATCTGGTCTTCAGGCCGCATGCTAAGGCTACTTGTTGCTAAGGTGACCTGAACGACCGTCTGCACACCTTGTGCCTTTATCTGATCCGAGGATCCTGATATTGATCATGACCTCTAACGATCTGGCTGCATAACCCTAAATAACTGAATAGTCGGGTTGCATAACCCGAAGGTGACAGTAGTCTAGTAATGCTCTAATTGTACTACTTGAGTACTTATAGTTCGTGCATAACCGCAAACTCGTGGGCATCTAATTGCTCTTGTTATTTTTTTTTAAACCATTGTAAGGCTGGACTTAATCAACTTACTCCCAGGCGATCAATCTCTGGACCTTCACGGGGAGTCTACTGATCCCCTGGTCTTAATAAACACTATGCTAGCAGGGTACTGTCAATTTCTTACGCCTTATGTGTATCCACTTGGATCTATACTACTGTTCTGGGGAATTCTCGGTCTTATAGGCTATTCTGTAACTACTGGCCTTCTGCTAGGGCTCTGTATCTAAATATCTTACGAAACCCAGCTGAAGTACTAGTCTGTCACTGACTACTGATGTGGACCCTTCCTTGGAGTACCCACAGGTATTCTGACTGGGGCGGCCGGCTGACTTATGGGGTGTTTCGCATAATAACTGCTAGGTTGGCTACGACCGACTGTTGCCTATAAGGCTGGGAAAATGACGTATGACCACTTAACATGCTAGAACAATTCTGATATTGCTAACCTCTGAAATTTGCCCATTCGGCCTCTAATCCTGGTTCTAGCACATGCACTACTGTTACCGATCTTCAGGGATGCCTCCCTGCTAATACAGGGGCCAGCTGGTCGATAGACCGTCTAACTGCGCCCTTATTATCTAGCCATCGGTTTTAGGCCATTAATTCTGGTAAGCTCCTAGAGCCTAGATCCGACAACAACACATGAATCTATCAACTTAATAACTAAGAACTGAGATAGTTTTTATGACTTCATACATAACTCACACTTAATCCGCCCTTTCTCTTCTTCTTTTCTTTCTTCTCTCTTTTTTTTTTGGCGGGGGGGGGGGTGTGTATGTCCTGTAATGCAATCTGTATAGGCTTTTTATTACTAATCAGCATCTGTGATTGTGGCCCTTATAGGTAGCCACTCACAACATATCTATGATCTGTATACATATATATCGCTTCTATGGACTAATAATACCTCCTGCCCTAACTTATCGTTTCATTGCATTGTCACCCCATTCTGAAAATAACAAACATAAACATTCTAGTTATTGTCTGCTATTCGAAATTCCGCCACTCTTACGATGTGGGGTCGACGTTCGAATCTTGTAGCCTTACTAGGCATATATTGAGAGCCCACGTCTATCTGCTGGGCCTTATCCCTAGGCCACACTAGATTAGAATTGCTGTATCGGTAACTTCTTAACTTTTCCATAGCGGACATACTGCGGTATTCTGAACCACAATCTTACTGTCAGCCCGAGGCTTAATCCTTAATACGATACTTTATCAATCTGAGGTAGTTCTAATTTCCCCACAAGATCTGACATTCCTGCTTCTTCCTCTCATCTTGCTTAAACTGAACTCTGGGGTTCAAGGTACCTGACTTTCATTGCTAATAAGATTACTGATCAAGCCTCGGCCCATACTTCTTCTGGCGTATATTCAAGCCCATCTGATTTATATAACCTCTATATCTCTCAATGTCACAACTAGATCATAACTATAATCTTACAGGTATGTCTTGCTATCTGCTAGCATATAAGCCGGACTTGGTCTTTTCTGACTCAAACTTGACTATTATTAGACATTCATCACTAGCAGGTCTGTTACCCCTACTTCGGGTAAGCTAACAGTCTTACTTTCTTTACGGGCTTGTTATCATAAGGGTCTTTATACTTCCTAATACTTACTGGGATCAATAAACCCATCTTTACTTAGTGCTTGATCTGGCAACCCCATCTCAAGTCTTATGCCCCTTTACTATACTGGCATCAAAATCAGGAGGTAGGGATAGCCCTTTTCTTATTGCAACAAGTAAAAGCATTTAACTGTACCATACCCAAAAAGAATGTATTTGGGATTCCTGCATTTCCCGCTCGTTTTCGTACTTACCTGGTGGTCTGACCTTATCTGTAATCTTAATCAGATTCTATATAGCTAATAAATAAATCATCTCATATGCACACTATACTTCTGACTCCCTATTCTGACGTTATCAACGTATACTGCAAATAATGCTAATAACAGTATCACGCTGGGAGGTCTCTGATACCTCCTCCTACTGTTGTAATTATCATGTAACTGACTGATGCTCTCTTCCGTTGCTATTTCTGATCTTCTTCCTGTGATAGGGTAATGCTGATCTGTCTTTGTATCTGTAACCAAAGAATACAGTGAGTTCTCAGGGACTCAATCCTATACTGTACCGCTCTAAAGCACGACTGACTGAGAAAGAAGGGTAACTATCATATCATGCCTCGCAGCCTCCTGCCTATAGTATGTGGTGCACAACACATCCATAGACAAGACTCTACTTAGCACGGCTTGCAGACTCCCTGGGATACGACCTGCTCTGATACCAAGTTTGTCACGCCCCACCTTGGGGGGTATGACTGGCACCTGGTGCCCTACTAAGACCTGACCTGCTGAACTGTTAAGCCTGGGTGCGTCTGGCGCCTGGCTGGCTCTAACCTAAATTTCTGGAAACAAAGGGCTATATAACGGCTGTAAATACAGCCCCCGGCCCATTGGCCTATAGCCTTCTGTACCTGTATTACAGCTGACCAGAAACAAGGTAATTCAGGGGGACCTATGCGGACCGACAAGGCCACCATGCTGTCTAGTTATCTGTAACTCAAGCATAACATACTGAAAAGCTACGTGACCGGCAAGGTCACCACTACTGGCAACTATGGCCCCACACGACCATCACAAAAGAAAGAAGGAGTAAAGGCAACTATACCACTGCACGGCCTCACAGGACCGGCTCATCTGACCACAGGGAATATGTACAGACTGCAAGCCTCTAGGAAGAATAATAGAAATGATCGGGACAGGTCCCCGACCTACCCGTACTATACAACAAAAGGAACTGAACTACACCTCTAGAAGCTCAGTCTCCGGATGACAAGAGCTGAATACTCAACCGCTGATGGGGATCACGTGGTGTCAGCTGCTCGTCTATGGGTACCTGCAGGCAAGTAATGCAGCGCCCCACTGGGCGTCAGTACCACTGGTACTGAGTATGTAAAGCAAACTGAATACAGCTGAATACAAATAATATAACTAGCAATTCTGAATAGCAGGAGATAACCGAATCTGTAAGAACTGAAGAGATATCTGAAATCAATAACATAACTGACGAAACTGGAATAAGAAGAACCAGATTAACTATCTGATGGTGTAGATAGTACCTGTTCTTTGTCATACTGAAGGGAGTAGGAATCATACCTGGAGACGTACCATTCTACCACTAATCTGCTCATATCTACTGTGATATAGCATAACATACATAACATAACATGGCATACACAACCTTACCCGGCCCCCATAAGCCGGGAGGTACAATCAACACAGAATCTATACCCCTACCCCGGTCATCCCATCTCCTATACTGGCTATAAGCATCCTGCCGGTCCCCTGGGTATGCACTTGGGCTCGCTGAGCCCCTGACTATAACTGCATCTGAGTCCGGAGGACTCCTGAATCTGCACCCGGGCGTATCCGCTCGACTGGGGTGTGTAAGGGCCGATCAAGGCACAAATATGGGGAAAAACTGGCATCCCATCTTCGTCCCCTGGCGGAACGGCATGCCACTCCGTAGAGTGACGTATCCTCGTCCTCTGGCGGACGAGTCGACACAGCTATTAACCCTGGGCGGTCATGGATGCTAGGTAATCCAACCCCAAACAACACAACGGTCTCAACTGGTAATACTGTCTGGGTATCTCACATGCTGAGGCTAATAGGGGTGAAGTATCATAGATATTACATGCTGAGCTAAATGATAGTAATTTGTACGTATTTAATACGTGCTGAGGCAGGTAAAGACGTATAAGTATGAGTATAGCCTCCTGCCGGGCTGTACTGGAGCAAATGCTATATAAGACAATGTTTCTGCTGAAAACTCTGCTGTTTACTAAGTTTCTGTATACACTATATGCTGGACTAGTAATAGAAATGTGTACATACTTAATACATGCTGAGGCTGGAAGTAATATATATGTATGTACGAATATAGTCTTCTACCAGACTATACTGAGGCTAATGCTGAACATGATATAGACTTCCTGCTGAAACTATGCTGTATACTGATTTTCTATAGTAACATGAGTTACTATTCCTGACATACTTTCTAAACATTTTTTTAATCTACTATTCAATGTTTGAAATGCTTTACGGATACTATACTTCTCCGCGGGGTTTCAGCTGAACACAACAATATCTTAACGTAGCATATTACATCACATACTGACAGGTCTCGTACACGTTACAGCCCAATGCTTCTCATGTTGTACCAATGTTCATAATAACGCAATACTGAACTATACTGTATCTGAGATATTACCTGACTATCTGATGTTGCTTTACTAACTTTGATTCTGAGTATATGTATATCATAATATCATAAAAACATGCTTACTAAATTCAAACTGGACTTAGTGCTTGACTTATAAGTTCTTTCTTCTGTACATCACGCTATCTATCATACTGGATTACTAACTTGCTGAAGAAATTAGCTTTACATACCTTATCCTTGAATTATTCGTCCGTCGGACGAGGCTCGGCCGGTACTTCAACTATTTTCTCCCAACTGCATTCATAAACATATCAATTAACACTAAATACAACTTTATTTCAAAGGGCAACGTCACTTTCGATATAGTTTATAGCCTAAACTTAGGCTTATCGAAAGACGGCCAGAAACTCGCTATTTTTCAGCGGCCCAGAAGGGAGAAATATTCACTTCACAGCTAGGAACACATAGACACTAATTTAGAGCAATTCCACTTACCTTGGCTCGGTGGCTCGACGATTCGTCGGTCGTATTTTACAAAACTGAATCGGTAGGAATGCTCTCTGCTGCTAAATACTTCGGTATCTGGGATTAATTTGAGTTTGGGAAGCGTTTGGCAGCGTAATCGGACGAAAATATATAATTTCCTTCGTTCCTTTCCTTTCCTCTACGTTGCCCTCTATTTCTCTGGAAATTTTTAAGGATATAATCATTTAAAACCGAAGTGGGGCTTTATATACTTGGGCCTAGACAAGGCCAACGTGTCACGGAGCCAACGCGGAGGCTCCTCCTCCGTGACACGCTGCCATCGCGGAGGGGCTCTGCCTCGGCTCCTTCCGCGATGGTTCGACAGGCTTCTCGTCCGATCTTTTCCCGGGACTTTCTCCAACACGTATGGCCTTCAAATATGCTTAACCAACGTTGGAATAGGTCATCTAAGTGCCGAGAATTCTACGGGGTGTAACACAAAGCATTCGATGCTACCTTACATTGAAGATAATTTCACATTTTCCATTAATGCACACATCCCCAAACTTAGGCTTTTGCCTATATTAACATTTTTTTTCCGCTCACATCCTCCCCCAAATCTTAGGATTTTAGCCCCTATTTTTTTAATTACTAGCAATTAAGGAGGTATGAGTGCAAAAATAGAGGATTCAAGAAGGGTAAAGGTGTGTAATATGATTTTCAAGAAAAGTGTTTAAGGAAAAAAGGGTTGATTAAGATCAATGTTAAAAGAGGGAATTTTTCGATGAAGTGATTATTCAAATAGGGCATAATGTCATTTTCCAAGCTCATCCATGTCTAGGATTTAACCTTGAATCATATTCGGGGCAAGTTCCTGACAACATGCATACGCAAGAACAAGCTATACCCTTACCACACAAGACATAACAATTCCAATGAGCATAGCTATTCTCAGATCATTTGAAATGAATGACATTTGACAAATTATTTTGAGTTTCGCACAATTCATTTGTGAATCAAAAAATTCAAAGAAAGAATGTGGACATCATGATAAGAGAAAGCTTTTTAAATTCATTTACCCCTCATTTCTCAATTTTTTTCATTCCTTTGCCAAAAAAATTTTTGGTGGTGTCGTTCAAGACAAGTGCAATATGAACTCAAAACAACAAAATAAAATATGATATTTTCCTTTAAGAATCTGTCTTAATCCATCATCCAAAAATATCACCGAGTTCGACACAAAAATTAATACAAGAAAAATTTTTCTCCTTGGGAAAGAACCATGATATAAAGAAAATCCTTGGAGTTTATTCAACTAACTATTATCTATAAAGACTATTGTAAGGCATAGGTAGTAAAACAATTAATGTGTAAGACCAACTCGACATCATGACAACTCACATCACAATATCACAAAGATCAAGCCCGACAAAGGCCAAATGTTAAAATAATTATAAAATAGGCCTTGCAAAGGCATCAATTCATTAAAATAACATCAATAACATCCAAGATCGGCAAGGGTATCAACACTAATCAATAAAAACCCACCCCAACTGAAGATATAACATTATCCTCAATGTTAAATAAAAAAGGATAAAGGGCAAGAACTCCCTGTGCCGTTTACAACATCTTATAGAAATGCCTATGAGTTGGCGCCAGCACCACCCTTTTGGGAGTCAGTTGTGCCCAATGACTCAAATAATACACATTGAGTCCGCGGAGAAGCAGTGACATCATCCTTTGGCTCGTTCTTCTCATTCACCTCGAAACTCCTAAACAAGTCATCAATGAGGCTTGGAGTGGCCCATGGGGCAGCCATAGCTTCATCTAAGAAGCTCATATCTATGCTAGTTAGGGGGGATTTGCCCTTCATCACCTTTATATATGCCCGGAGTGAAGCAATCGCTCCCTTAACAACATCAAATCTTGTGCATAACTAGTTAAGGCTGTCAAAAACATCTTTCATAGCATTCTTGGTAGACCTTTGGATCAAAGCTATAAAATTCTTGGCCAATTTGGTGAGTTGGTTGTTGTTAGCATATGTCATATCGGGCAATTTTTGAAGACCACTTGGTTAGGAGGAAGGATGCGATGATAAAGGCCTAGGAGGTGGCACATCATTAGAGGCATGTCCTGACATCGCGAGATTAGGCTCATCTAGGTCATGCTCAATAGGGGCGATAACAGTCTCATGAGCCAGGGAACTCTCAGGTACATCCCATGCTTGCATCCTTTGCTTCTTGATCTTGGGGGCATCGATATCTCTTTTCTTTTCAATATCAATTACTTCGGTGGCAGAGTAAGAATCAGACTCAAAATAGTGCACTCCAACTCTAGCACATAGCTTGTTGATCAGTATATAAAAGGGCATGAAAAGGGCAGGTTGTCTATCTTTTCCCTTGATTTGAATCGCAATCACTTCCCCAGAATTGACATGAATTTTTGACATAATACAAGCGATCAGGATGACAACCTCAATGTGAACCTTTTGGTTATTCTTGGATGACATCAAGTGGGATCAAACAAAATTGAGCCACATCTTGGCTTCAAAATGGAGGTCGTGTCTAGAAATCTCACCACCTAAAGTGGCCTATATCGGCTGACCAACTGTAATGATTTCAATCACCCATTGGAGTTCACGGCTCTTTATGGCAATTTTCTCCCAAACATTGTCCAGAGTAATAGGTCCATCCCAATAGATAGAATTGATTGCGTCTGGGGTAATGTTGATTTCTTTCCCCCTTACCAAAATAGATGACAAGCATGGAAACTCTTTCACCCTCCCCAGGTGCTTCATTAAGTCTTGCCTCGCTTGGTTTAAGGCGTAGAACTCTAGCACTAAATTAGGATTGTAGCCTCCGAGCGCATCTAAGAAAGGTGATCAATCCCTTGTGGCGAACTTTCTATTGATATTCAGGAACTCATTCCCGATCCCTGCCAAGTTAAAACTCTTTTGTGGCGTGAAAGACTGGCCGTCCTGATACTTAATGAAATATGGCTTCATGCTCTCAACATAGAAGCACAAATTTTCCTTCACATTAGCAGGGAATGGAGTGTCCTTGCTTTTTCTTTGCTTTTGTTTTTGCTTTTGGTGGAGGAGGGAGCCTTTCGGGCATTTCTATCAGTGTTTTTCCTATTGATTTTCATGGCCTGCAAAAGGGTGTGAGCACCAATGAAAAATAATAAAATCTTTTTTGTTGTTGTAATTTTTCATTAGAAGGTAATAGAAAACAACTAAAAGAAGTTAAGAAAAGAAAAAGAAATGGAATGCAAAAGACAAAAGCAGTAGGGAATTGACTACTGACACATGCGAGACACCTGGGTTTTATAGGTGGAGAAATGAAACACGCATGTGAGATGCATGTGTGGGGTAGAAAGATGGCAACATTTTTTGTTCACCTGCGTTTGTATATGCGTTTCGCAGATGGAGACCTGTGGCACACATGTGGAAGAAAGTGTGTATGTAACTTCTAACCTTCAGATGCATCATACCTGTGTGATGTAAGGCAACATCTGTGGCTAGCATATTGCCCAGCAGTGCTTCATTCCATAATTAAAAGGCTTTAAATCAAATTTAGGCCATATTTGATCAATTTCAAAGTCTAATGGATACTCAGATTTCATTGAAAGACTAATAAACGTGCTCAAGATCACACAATGACCATTTAATAAACACTCAATGACTTCCTTTAAAAAGGACATTACCCAATTTATCATCGGGAAACATCGAGCTACAAGCTCCATCACTCAAATTACTTCTACAAGCACAATTATCACTTATTTGCAACCAAAAGTGCTCACTACACATTATAAGCCACTCATTTTACTCACAAGGCACAATGAGATGACAATTTAGACCCATCACATCACTAGTATCACAAACTCGAAGAAATGATGATTTGTCCTTAGGAATGACATCACCCAATCTATCATCTGGCTAGCTCGTGCATCACTAATGAGTGAATTACTCAGACTTCACCCCCAACTTGAATTTCATGATATTATGTGGCACAAATAACATATATTATCATATAAAGTAATATCCACCTATAGAATCACAATTTTAAATCAATAAAATACCCCAAAATTCACCTTCAAATGCAAATATGAAGAATAATGGTGAAATGATGGATTTCAACTAGTATGCTTAAGCCACAATACTACCTCAACACATAGAAAATATGATTTGAGCAAGAGAGCATACCATAAGTGAATGTATTGAAATGGGTGAGTGAAAAATAGAGCTTGGGCAAGTTCAACATTGAAGATCTTCCAACAACGACTCTGACGGTGGTGGTGTGGTGGTGTGAGAGAGAAGATTGTGGAGAAAGATTTATAGAGTGTAGGGAACTTTGTGATTTGGGTGAAGGAGGTTGAGAGAGTTTGCAATCGTGAAATGGTAGAGTAGAACAATTTCTATAGGGTTTAGAAGGTTAAAATTTTACGGGTTAGAGCCGTGTCGAGTTTGATCAATCTGGTAAGTTAAGGTTTAAATGCACATACCTGCGCCTGCGTGAGCAAATGTGGATGCATGTGACAACTTGTGACATGCATATGGAGTGCAGATGGGTATTTTTCATCAATTTTCTTGCCAGTGCAATGATTTGGGCCTAGGTCCACACCTGCATTTTGCAGATGGCGCGTAGGTATAAAATTTTGAAATGTTTTCTTCCAGGTATTCTGGTTGAGGCATGCGCTCCACTTATTGGATACAACGTGGCACCTACATGTCGCAGGTCTGGTGCATGTGCCTTGTTTTGGATTTTTCAAACTTTTTTCATATCTCAAGCCTCTTGCATTCTTGAAACAACCAAGGACAACAAAGGGTGAATCAAAAAAATTTTGAAAAAACACTTGGGTTGCCTTCGAAGAAGCTCTTGATTTAACGTCGCGACTCGACGGTATTACATCTAAGTTCAACAAGTATTCGGTGTTTGACCTCATCATAAGGGACCTCAACCAGCTTGTCCCTTGTGTCAATAACCAACACAACTCGACATTCATTTGGTGGCTTCATTGATTTTTACATATTGAACATGACCCCATCACTATCGACCCGAAACTTGAGTTTTTCCATCTCAACATCTTCCAATGCTCGGTAGGTGGCTAAGAATGGGTGCCCTAAGATTAGAGGCACCTAGAGGTCCACATCACACTCCAACACTACAAAAATTTCCTGGAGGATGAACTTGTCAACCTTTACCAATACATCAAATAATATCTCCATCGGGTGCTTAATCGATCTATCATCCATGAGTAACCTCATTGGAGTAGGCTTAGAAGCTCCCAAACCCAACTTCTTGAATATCACAAGGAGCATCAAGTTGATATTGGCCCCTAGGTCACACAAGGCTTTGTTGAATAGATACACCTCAATGGTGCATGGGATGGTAAAAACCCCCGAGTCTTCTTTTCAGAGCCAAGTTGATTTCCATGATTGCACTACAATGATGTGACATATCCCCCATGCCCACATCAACAATCCTTTTATTCTTTAGCAGCTCTTTCATAAACTTGACGTACCCCGTCATTTACAACAAAGCATCAACCAACGAAATGTTCACGGATAATTTACTAATTAAATCAACAAATATCTTAATTGATTGTCCTCTTTCTTCTTCATTATCCATTGGGGATAGGGAGGTGGACACTTAGGCATAGGGTATTTAGCAATTTGGTCCTTATTAACTCCCTCATCATCTTTCACAACATGAGGAGGAGCATTACCTTTCCGTCCTCCACTATATTTTCATCATCACATCCTGGGTGCACTCGGCTTCACCCCATCCTTTGGCTTCTCACAACTTTTCTTTTTAAAACAACATCATTGGGTGTATCACCCACACTCTCAAGTATTTTTCCACTTCTAGTGACAATTACCATACAATGGCAATCGTTCTTCGGATTAGGAAGAGTGTCACTTAGAAGTGTACCTTTCATACAGGGATTCATTTGAGATGACAAATTATTCATTTGGGACTCAAGATACTTGATCGATGCTGAATGGGAACTCAAGGTTTGAGTGAGATTGGACACATCACCCTTCAACTCTTTAATTCTATTGTCGGTAGATTCTACTCTTTCAATACATGGGCTAATATTTCCTCGATCCTTTAGCTAGCGGGGTCACTAACACATGCTTGAATTGGAGTTGCATCAGCCTTAGGAGGGGTTACATATGGATTTGGGCTGCGCTGATTATATCAACCACCCTCTCTTTCACGATCGGTCTCTCCACTGGCCATCTCTGTCTCTCGATTGACCTTCTCGAACTCTCCAACCTTGATTTCCCTTTCAAGGATGCCAAAATCCTTGGTTTTCACCTTGGTATTGATGAAGGACATATTTATGCATTTATTTGTCATATTTTCCCATGCTTAGCTATATTTTGAGAACAAATTGTGTCTATTATCTTGTATTTTATGTGATATTTGTGAAAAAGAGCTAACACACATGATTTGATATTTATAGGCATAAAAGTGATGGATTTGGACTTGCTTATAGATTTTGGGGCAAAGATAGAAAAATCAACTTGAGCAAGGCAAGATTCAAGCAAGGCAAGATTCAAGCAAGTTAGCACTGTATCGACACGTCAAGACAAGGGCCTGTGCATTGCATAGGCCATACTTGCGCCTTGAGCAGCGTGTCGTGCAGGCCATGCCAGCGTACCAAGAGGCACAGTGCAAAGTAGTGGTCTAGATGGCCCAGAATTCCAATCCCAGTTCGACTAGGAACCGAAGTTGCAAAACCCAATTCCAATCCAAGCTGGAAGAATGAAGGCTTAATCTACTACTATATATGCCCTTTTTAATATGCTTTAGGTGTGCACTTTTGGAGATAGTCCAATTATTGTCCAACATCAAGAATGAAGATATTGTGGAATTTAGTGTCGTTCAATTTTTGCATAATTCATAGCTTATGAATTAGTGCAATTACTTAGTCGAATATTTGTTGAAAAATTCATCAAGTTCTTGTGATTCAATTTAAGCTTTGGAGATTTATTAAATAATTTCATATGATCATAAGTATTTCACTATGATTTCTTCTACATCATATGTTATTGTTTTCTCAAACATGAGCGGCTAAATCTATTGAGCTAGGGTTGTGGGAACCATTATGGATTAACGGAAGTATGCAAAATAAAATAATAATTCTTGAAGGTGAATCAAGTGGATTATTAATCTCTTCATTTTAATTAGTTTTAGCAGTTGAAAAAGTTGACACATGCCTGTATCTTCTTCTTTCTCGACCAAAGAGGTTGAGCTTAGAAAAAGAGAGTAATAGTGGTAATTTGAGGCTACCAACCCTTATCTAATTAACTTGAGCTCTAACCGAGAATAGATAATCCAAGACTTATGGCGAGGGCAAAAATACACATCTAAAGTCTGAGAAAATTTAGGTGAAATTCATCTATATAGGTCGAGAGACGTTATATGAACTTAATCATCAGTCTTACACAAAATTCACCAGGATAGATCACTAATAAAACAAGCCTAATATATTATGAAATCATGGGGAACACAATCCTAGTTTTGTCTGATTAATTTGATAACAACTCAATCACTATTTAGAATTACTTTTTCTTTTATGTACAACCCCCTTCCAAAATACTGACTGTAGGTTGATTTACTCATCGTTAACATATTGTTTATGCCCCATTTCTTGTGAGATTGACCCCAACCTAGTTGGGTTACTATATTTTATAATGACCACTTTATACTTCATTGCGAGGTGTAATTTGATCGTGCACGGTGTTGTAATAGTTAATTAGTGTTTAAATTTGACTTGTAGTCTTTATTTTGTAATTTACACTTTTGTTTCCTTTTTTTTCGTCACAGGTTAGAATGTAGAACCCTATAGCATAGATTAATCTCCCCAGAGAAGATGACTAAGGTGCAAAAAACTAAAGTTGAGCGCCAAGCAGAAGAAGCTCAATTAGCTGAAGTAGCTAGGAACACTGAGGCTGCGAATTTTTCTACCGCTCTAGTAGAAAGGAATCAACCAAAACCCCCTCATCATCATGGACGCAATGCTGTATGAAATGTGCTCTTCGAGGGGGAGTTTGAATAAGAGGAAGTCGGTTACATGGGAGCCATTGTTCCCCCCAACTGCCAGTGAATGCTAAGTTCGATGTGATGAGTACAATGATGCAGTTGCTGAGCATGAAGAGGTTGTTCATTGATTTATCCGGTGAAGATCTAAACTAGCGCCTAAGAAATTTCACTAGGATCTGCAATGCCTACAGACTGCCCGGGGTTTCTCAAGAGGCTATTAGACTCCTACTATTTCCTTTCTCACTAGCAGGGGAAGCTACTCTGTGACTGAATGAGCTTCCAAATAAGTCTATTACTACCTTGGCAGAGCTGATTGTGGCTTTCTTGTAGAGGTTTTCCCCACCCTCACAAATGATTCAGTTGAGGGATGAAATTAATAATTTTAGATAGTTAGCTGAGGAAGCCTTAAATGAGGCATGATTGAGATTCAAGAAGAAATTGAAGTAGTTTCCTAATCAGAAGCTTCCTGAGGAGGTCCTTTTGGATATAGGTCACTGAATGCCTCAAACAAAGTTGTAGCAGACGGGATAGCAGAGGGGTCCATGATGGCCCACGCTTTTGGAGAAGCCAATGAAATACTGGAAAAGAAGATAAAGACCAACAGGGCATGGCAGACCAGAGAATCTGAGGCCACTGTAGTAAACTGTTCTAGAGGGATAATAGTAGAGCAGTGGAAAAAGGAAAAAGAACGAGACCAAGACATGACCCATCTCAAGACCCAGTTAGAATTGATCATCAAGCACCTAACCACACTGAATACAAAGAGCGTGCATACTGTGAATGTGAAAGACAAAGGACCCTAGTACGAGGATCACTGCCCTGAGTGAACAATCATGAGGATTGCCGGTCCAACACCCAAGGGTCAAACTGTCACGCCCCACCTTAGGAGGCATGAATGGTACCTAATTCCACACTAGAATCTGGCTGACCTGGCTAGGCACAGGCACCTCTAGTGCCTACAATGACTCAAATTCAAGAAAACAAATTTCTATATCTCGGATGTAAACACAACCTTGGGCCGACAAGGCCACGCAACACCTGTAAAAGAAAACAGCTAACCCAACCAACATACATCAATAGGGATCCTATGCAGGCCGACAAGACCACTATGCTATCTAGTTGCAATAGGAAGGAGAATAAGCAGCTATACTAGGCCCCACATGGACAACACCTAAAATAAGACATATATAGGCCCCACATGGCCAACAACAACTAACTAACTAGACACTATAGTTTGAAAACCTCTAAGTATACAAATAATGGTCGGGACAGGGCCTTGGCCTACCCAAATGCTATATAAATAAAAGACCGTAATCCCTACAACCTAGCAACTTTGAATGAAAGGATTTGGCCAAACCGCTGACGCTGAACAGTTGCTAAGAGATCTCACAACCTGTCTGTCTAAACGTGTAGGCAAGTAATACACTGCCCTATAGTTGGGGGTCAGTATAATATGTACCGAATATGTAAGGCAGTAATAAGCTGAATAAAAACTGCTAAAGATTGAAAGTAAGTATAAGGAAGGGGCAGGAGTTAACTTGGAAGTCTGCTTATTCATAACCTGCATCTAGTAAAACATTACACATATATGAGCTACGACTGTACCATCATATATTCATAAGCTATAGCTAGTAGACAAGAACACAAACAAGAACCTAACCTGGTCCCCATTAGCCTAGAAGATATAATCAATACAAAATAACCCACTGGGACCCCCATAAGCCCTGGCAAGTACACTTCAATCTATATACCTCTATCTAGGTTCCTATGACTCTACTGGTACTACAACCAACCTACCTGTCCCCTGGGTCTGCAATTGAACCCACTTGGCTTCTGATCTGTAGTTGTATCTAAGTCCGCTGGATTCCTGATTGCACCCGAGGCATCAGGCTCAACGAGGGTCAGTGATGCCGATACGACATAAAAATAATAGTCCAGCCATGGAATGAACTATAATATGGCCCTTGGGCCTCTGCATCATCCCTTGGGATGACATATTGCTCCTTGGAGTAACGTCATATAGCCTCTGTAGGCGATGACATAGCTAGTAACCCTAGGGTGGTCATCGAAGGCTCCTAGGTGAGGGAAATACTAACCGATGTACTATGCTGAAGTCTTAATCTATCCATTTAAAGGGCGTATCTGGCTTTCTGGGCCTAACGCGACTACTGCTCGCCCCTAGAATAATCTATATAGCTGCTAGCAGGCACACCCCGTGTACCTGTATCTGATCAAAGGATCTTGATAGTGATCATAATATCTAATGATCTAGAACGGATAGGGTGAGGTTTGGAGTGGCCTAACAAAGCTCTGGATGTCTTGCTCAAACGACTATAAATCAGAAGCAACTGTAGGGTTGCAGACGACCAATTACTTAATTTCTTTACTTAGAACGACTGTAGGACTACTACCGATCGAACATGCTTTTGAGCGGTCGGTCCTTACTCCTCCACAGGCATCCTACTGAAATTCTTAGTCTGAGGGTAATATTGTGCTAATATGGTTCTAGTCCTTTAGACCTTAACTTGGTCTGTTTGGATCTTATATGACTCTTCTGGACAATTCCTAACCTTGTAGGTAAGTTTACATGGACTTAGCCACTCACGCATCTTATAGGAGCAGGCTGGGGCGTTGGCCCCGCCTCTAACTTCTAATAAGGTCCCCTTCCTTAGGCTACCCATGAGTCTATCTGATCTGAACGACTGGGATGGATTCCTAAGCGACCTGTATGATGAATACTAAGGCAACTGGAATTGACAGTCACTGGCAGTAGCTAACTAGATGGCAGACTGTCACTTAGTTACTAGACAACCCTAGTGCCGCTGACTCTAAAGTATGACCATCGTATCTAAATTTCTGGCCCTAGGGTGTGAAGGTACGCCAATGGACTCTAGGGGTGCTTCACTGAAAATACAGGTGCCTAACTGGTATTTATATCGCCTAGCTACGCCTATGCTATTCAACTTACTAACTCAGGCCCAACAACTATCCACGAGCTTCTAAGGTCTAGGCCTAACAATGAAACATCCAATTCTACTAACACAATGAACTGAAGAACAGAGGAGTTCCTAAGATGCTTGTAGCGTATGTCACACTTAACATGTTCTTTCCCGACAAGGGATACTACGATATGATCTTTATATGTTTTCTAGCAGCTAACCACAACATATGTAACCGTAATCTACTGATAGCAGTTAATCACAACATACTTGATCCTTGTATACTAGCAACAGCTAATCACAACATATAGGGTCATTATCTACGTTTAAAACATAGGCTGTATCACTATACACTTAGAATAACTTGCTGAAGGAATAAGCCTTAACATACCTCGAACACCGATTCTCGTTTAGCTGAAGAGTTTCAACGTGAAAGCGATGGTTCCACCCAACTACAATCCTTATGCTGAGAGAATAGGGTTAATTTCAATACTAAATTTGGCAAGTAACGATAACTTTTGATAATAATATTAACTATAATTCAATTTTGAATAACTCGATTGAAAATCTACAATTTCTCGAGAGTTCAGAAGAGAGAAATTCTTACCTATTGTCTGTGACCGAGTAGGAACCAATTTGGAGCAATTCCGACAACTTTTACTTGGTGGTGTTCCGATTTGCCTAGCGAATTTTCAAGATATAACTCCGTAGTACTGCTTCTCGAGGGCTGGAACTCATTACCCGAAGCTAATTTTAGATTGGATTGCGTTTTGTAGCATAATCGGATGAAAAATGATTGAAAATGTGCGGGCTTCTAACTCTGTGGTTGTGGGTCTCATTGATGAAATAATTTAAATGAAGTGAAGGAGGTATATATATGCACTTGAGGTCGGTGGCAGGGGGGGCACCCCGCGCCAGCAGGTCCCCTGCATCGTGCCTCCCATCGCGCCCATGTGCCTGGCGCATCGCGCTGGCCCCTCACGGCCTAGCCTCGCCCGAGCCTGCTTTCGAGGCTTTTTCCACACGAGGCAAGGTCTTCTTACTCGTCACAGATCCACGCACACACCTACTAAATATTAACATTTACGGGTGTAACACTAACCAAGACTTTTTGCGTTAAGACCAAGGAAATCGAGATGGGAACAATAATTATTGCAAATCTGGGGCTAGATATAGGGACCAAGGTTAATGGAGGAATAGAGATGCCTCAAAGAATAATAGGAATGGAGTGTATGTTCCTCCAAGAGAAATAGAGCCTGCTGTGAACGACTTTGGAACCGCAAGGTTAGAGGATATGATGAGTTGTTTGTTTGAGAGGATATGATGAGTTGTTTGTTTGATTTAAATGTTGATTCCTCGGAGGTGGGAGTCAAATAGATAAGGGGTGATCTTTCAAACTTGAGTCAGTTAGTGGACTCACATTCTACCTCCATCAAGCAATTGGAGTAGAAGGTGGGGAAAATCAAGACAACACTAAATCAGAGGCAAAAAGGAACTTTGCCTAGTGATACCATTCCCAAACCTCAATATGAGGGTCATTGCATGTGAACATAATCTCATAGGTATCTTGATGAAGTTTGATTAATCAAGATACCTGCGCCATGTCGCGACGTTAAATCGAGCGCTACTTAGGAGGCAACCCAAGTTAAGTTAAAATTTTGAATTTTTAGAGTTGATATGTTTATTCAAGTGTGTAGGAATTAAGTCTTTTACCACAATTTTTGAGCATGAACGTTGGAAATAGGGTGCGGAAAAGTCAGTCTTGCAGCGCATAGAGAGGCGCAACACACAAGCCAAGTAGCGTAGGATCTGACGCGACATGCAATATCATCCACACATAGGCCGGCATGAAGCACAGGGAATTTGGCGCATGGAGCACTGCATCTTGCAGAGGGTGTTTTTGGGAAGAAATTTTTGACCAAAGCAGGTCAAACCCGAAAAAGTGGGTGGTTTAAAAGTGCAATACCTAATTTTTTCTCCCACTTCTCCTCCAAGGCGTGCCGCACATCCTATATTCTCTTAAATTTTCTCCAAAAACTTCATCTTTCTCACAAATTCCTCCAAACTTCTTCATCCAAATATTTTTTTTGGAATTTCATAAACAATGGCTCCAAATCCTGGTAAGGGGAAGGGTGTGGCTCATTCAAGCCATGGAAACAAAAGATATAGGATGGGTCAAGAAGCACCCAATGAGGATACAAACATGCCACCACAACCACCAAGGTGTTATGGGCTCCGTTGGGTCACTAAACAAGAAGGTAAGAAGTGGTTTAAAGAGCACAAAAGATCAAAATATTCACATGAATTGTTTGTTGATGGAACTAGCTTGGCATCCGAATTTTCTCATATTATTGATAGATTGCATACTAATGGGATGAAATTTATGTTTAATGATCAAGGTGAATGTAATTTGAATACGGTGAGGAAATTTTTGACGAATTGGGATCCAAAGGAGAGGTAAAACTAAGTTAAAATAAGAGGGCAAATTGTGAATTTTTTGTCTGCTGTTTTGAATAGATTACTTGATACACCTAATATTGACCCACAACCATTAAAAGACCTTATTTGAGACCTCCTATAGAGAAATAAGACATACTCACAGTTGCTCAAATTCAATCACATGGTGGACCCACCACCAACATGACGGGTATCATGTGTCTTTTCCTTATGCATATATGAGTAGGAAAGCTGGAATTTGATTAAAATTATTTGTTCTTACTTGGTGCCTAGGGAGCACGTGACTCATGTAACGAAGGATAAAGCGTGTATTGTATTTGCTTTGATAACTGGGAGGCCACTTAATGTTGTTGTAATAATTAAGGGATGTGTTAAGAAGGGCAAAGGTGAAGAAAGGGCAAAGATTTAGTTTTGGGGGCCTCTTCACCCGGTTTCTGAGGAAGCAACAAATTGACGAGGAGTTGGTTAATTATAGGCCACGGTATGAACCAAAGGAGCTAGATGTGACGAAGACAAAAGAGCCTGAAGGTATATATTGTCTTGTGTTATCTATCAGTGATGCGCGCATTGATAATGTCTTGAGTAGGGGTGGGCAAAAAAACCGAAAACTGAAAAACCGAACCGAACCGAATTAATTCGGTTTTTTGGTTTCGGTTTTTTCGGTTTTTCGGTTCGGTTTTGGTTTTTTATAAAAAAAATTTCGATTTTTCGGTTCGGTTTTCGGTTTTCATATTTCGGTTTTTCGGTTTTTCGGTTTAACCGAAATTTTACATATTTTTTTTTAAAAATTATAACTTAATTTCAAAAAAATAAAAATACTACACCCAACCCAAATCTCAAAGCACATTTACATTTAGAGAATTATTTATATAATTGATACAATTGCTTAAATTTTTTTTACAAATAACAAGTTTTATAATAGTTTTAGCATGTTAAGAAAATTCTTACTATTATTAATATGCTTTGAAAGAAAAATGAAATATATAATATTTATTTAACAAGAAATTAGGGACCATAGATTATTAAAATCTTAAAAGACCCTTAACTTTTTATTGGTTTTGTTATAAGGATATTAAGCATATGAGAAAATTTATTATCAAAAATTCAAATGTTATGTATGTACTACTAAATGTAAATTAATTGATCCCACTATTTTCTTTATTTAAAAAGTTAAAATTAAGCTTAGTTGAATTAAACTTTAGAATTCAAACTTAAAATAATTTATTTTGAATTTAAAAAGATAAAACAACTCATTTTTAATTTAAAAAGTAGCTCATTTTATAAGTTAAAAAATAGCCCATTAATTAGGCCCATAACCGAAAAAACCGAAAAAACCGAACCGAATTTGAAAAAAACCGAACCGAACCAAATTAGTTTGGTTCGGTGTTCGGTACACTACATGAAAAACCGAAAACCGAAAAAACCGAACCGAAATTTAAAAAAACCGAACCGAAAAACCGAATGCCCACCCCTAGTCTTGAGTCACTTGTACGACATGCAAATGTTGCAACTGAGGATGAGCGGAGTGAAAGAGGAGCAGCTACTGCAGCTCAACATATACTACCCATTTAGCGAGCATTCAAGAGCTCTCTGTAGAGCCGGGCCAGGATTTGAGGAACCCTTAGATGATGATGATGCCATAGACAAGGAGCATGCTAGAGTCGTCTCTGATTTTGAGTCTGATGATGATGGAGATGATTTCGAGATGGGGAAAGTTGCTTTTTCCCCCAAAAACGATGAGGATTAAAGGACCAAGAAGTTCTTCTTTCACTCTTTTACTTATACTTTATTATTTTAGCACTGAGGATAGTGCTACCGATTAAGTGTGAGGTTGGAGAAATAAACTTCATTAAATCATGCATGCTTTCATTGCTAAATTTGTTCAAGGTACGCCTAGATTTTTTTGTGATTCATGACTTATCCTGTTAGCTTGTAGGTTTTTTTTAAATTTTGTGTGATGGTTTTGTTTCTATTTAGATTTTCCCATTTTTTATTTTTGGTACTTTTCCGGTGGATAATCCCTTAGAATCGAGTAGAGTATCTAGATTTTTTTTGAGTCATAGTCATGACTTTTCTCAATAATGGATGGATGATGACTGTCTTAGGAAAAATTAGTTATTAGGAGGACATGAACTTGTGACTTTACGAATTCTGGGTACTTCACTTAAGGTATCATTGAGATTTTGTAAAATTCACTAAAAAATGCATGAAAAGGTATAAACACCTTGACTTTTGGAACTTGACTCCTATGCTTGAAAAATTGAGCTTAATTATGTGATGCATTCAATATGGATATGTGTGTTTATGTAATCTTGATTGCTATTATTGAACCATTTGTGCCATTGTGTGAGTGAGATATTTATTGTGTACCCCGTGCATGCAATTTGATGTCTAGAACTTGTCCGTTGTGTGTACAAAATGAAATGAGGATGTTAAATCTAGGAAGTGATATAGACATTTCTTTGGCAGCCTATTTGTATCCTATTTTACGTACCTTGATATGATTGTCCTAGTTAGTCATTTTGAGCCTTAGTCTATTCTTTTGATAGTCATATTACAAGCTTAATCCCTTTTTGTTCAATTGACTTTTATTTGATCCAACTAACTCCTTGAGCACTTTAATTGAAAATTTTACATAAAAGGAGCACAAGTGGAGAGAAAAGAGGGAAAAAGCTAAAGTGTGAAAATTAGAAAAAAAGAAAAGGGTGAAAAATTGCAAAACAAGGAGGGTGATATAGTAGGGAAGAAAAAGTTTAAAAAATGAATCAAAAATAAAAAAAATTGTGAATGAGCTTAAATGTAAAAATTAGGGGTGGGCAAAAAAACCGAAAACCGAAAAATCAAACCGAACCGAATGAATTCGGTTTTTCGGTTTTGGTTTTTTTTTTTTAAATTTCGGTTTTTCGGTTCGGTTTTCGGTTTTCATATTTCGGTTTTTCGGTTTTTCGGTTTAACCGAAATTTTACACTTTTTTTTTTTAAATTATAACTTAATTTCAAAAAAATAAAAATACTACACCCAACCCAAATCTCAAAACACATTTACATTTAGAGAATTATTTATATAATTGATACAATTGCTTAAGTTTTTTTTACAAATAACAAGTTTTATAATAGTTTTAGCATGTTAAGAAAATTCTTACTATTATTAATATGCTTTGAAAGAAAAATGAAATATATAATATTTATTTAACAAGAAATTAGGGACCATAGATTATTAAAATCTTAAAAGACCCTTAACTTTTTATTGGTTTTGTTATAAGGATATTAAGCATATGAGAAAATTTATTATCAAAAATTCAAATGTTATGTATATACTACTAAATGTAAATCAATTGATCCCACTATTTTCTTTATTTAAAAAGTTAAAATTAAGCTTAGTTGAATTAAACTTTAGAATTCAAACTTAAAATAATTTATTTTGAATTTAGAAAGATAAAACAACTCATTTTTAATTTAAAAAGTAGCTCATTTTATAAGTTAAAAAATAGCCCATTAATTAGGCCCATAACCGAAAAAACCGAATTAAAAAAACCGAAAAAACCGAACCGAATTTGAAAAAAACCGAACCGAACCGAATTAGTTTGGTTCGGTGTTTGGTACACTACATGAAAAACCGAAAACCGAAAAAACCGAACCGAAATTTAAAAAAACTGAACCGAAAAACCGAATGCCCACCCCTAGTAAAAATTCCCTACTAATCACGTAAGTTGTAAATTAAAAAAAGTAAGAAGGAGGTATAAGGTAAAAAATTAGGAGATTGAAGAATATGCTAAAAACTCAAAGAGTTGTAAAGAATTAAAGTGTTTAGGGAGATTAGTCACTATCTTGGCCAAATAGTTCTCCTTCGTCCCGTAGACTACATTACAACTATATTGAGTCCTAATTGATCTTAGATTCGGTATTCTATATTAGTGGAGTATTACACTAAGGGCAAGCCCATGGATCGTCTTTTGTGTGCATATTGAGTTCTTTGGGAGAGTAAGTTATAATGTTCTAATTATGCATTATATATCTTGTGTGTGAAAGGGCATCTCTCCAAATAATGAGGGGCACATAATGGTAAGATTTTGGTGTATCTTGTGTCACACCCCACCGTGGGAGGCGTAACTGGCACCTAGTGCCACTCTGGAACCTAGACTGACCTAGCTGGGCAAAGGCACCAGAGGTGCCTGCCAGTAACTCAAAATCAAGAAAACAAACAACTATATCTTGGCTGTAAACACAGCCTCGGGCCGACTAGGTCACAAAATAAACCTGCATAAAAAATAGCTAACCCAACAGTCCTAATAATAAAAGGATCCTATGCGGGTCGACAAGATCACCATGGTATCTAAGTCATAGCCAAAGAAAGACAAGCAGTTATATATATACTATATTCGACAATGTTGCTAACCAATAGCTAAGCTAGGCACCACACGGCCAACACACAAAACATAACATACATAGTTCCCGCACGACCAAAAACAACCAACAACTAGAAACTATAGCATGCAAGCGTCTAAGAGTAGAATAGTGTTCGGGACAGGGCCCTGGCCTTCCCAAAAGCTGTAAGACAAAAAGAGCAAGCCATTCAAATTGACAACTCCGAAGAAAAGTAGCTGACTGATCTGGTAACCCTGGATCACTGCTAAGGAGGTCCTGAAACTCATATGTCCGTACGTGCAGTCAAGTATGCAGCTCTCCATAGGTGGGCATTAGTACAATATATACCGAATATGTAAGACAGTAATAAAAGCTGAATAGAAGCTGATAAATGACTAAAAGTAATCAATAAGAGAGATAAGAACTTAAGCTGAGTAGCCTCACCATCTGAAGTATAACCAACAAGTAAATATACAAACAAGAACCTAACCTGGCCCCCAAAAGCCTGGAAGATACAATCAACACAGAATAACCTACCGGGGCCTTCATAAGCCCTGACAGGTACAGTTCAATGTATATACCCCTAACACAGTCAATATGATTCGACAGGTAACTATAGCCAACCTACCTAGCCTATAGGTCTGCAACTGAGCCCTTTAGGCTCATGTAATTGTGTCTAAGCCCTCTGGGCTCCTGTGACTGAACCCTGTGCCACATGGCTCGACGGAGGGTTAGTAATGCCGTTATGGCATAAAGGAAGTCCATACGTGGATGAACTTTAATACGGCCTTGTAGGCTTGAATATAGTCCTTTCATGCATTTCATAGCTCCTCTGAGCGATCTAAAGCCCCGTATGCAATGACATAGTTAGCAACCTTGAGGTTGGTCAGTGGAAAGCTATATGAGGTGGGGTTAATCCAGACATAAGTACTACACTTTAGTCTCAAATCTACCTGTAGAAGCTAACTATAATATACATGCTTGAAACTAACTTACAAGGGCATAGGTCGTATCAGCCATACGACAAGGATAACTTGCCGAAGAGGTTATCCTTAACATACCTCAATTCTCGATTTTCATTCACTCAAACAATTCCAACCTAAAGCCAGTAATTCCTCCAAATTGCAGCCTTTACACAGAGAGAATAAAACTATTTTCAATACTAGGAAATGGCTAATAACAATATCTTTTAAGGACATTAACTACAAATCAAACTCTATTCAATTCAACTGAAAGCTTAGAAATTCTCGAGATCTTAAAAGGTAGAAACACTTATCACTTGTGGACGCTTAAGACTCAATTAGAAGTGATTTCTACAATTTCTACTCGGTGGGATTCCAAAAATCCAAGCAAGATTTCAAGAAATAACTCCATAGATACATTTATCGTAGGCTCAAAACGTGTTATCCAAGACGAATTTTCATTTGAACGGAGTTTAACGACGTAATTCGGTGAAAACCTCATGACATAGGCGCTTACGTTTTCTCTTCTAACTTAGGGAAATATTGAAATTGATTCATTTAAGCATGAAGGAGCTTATATATATATTTGAGGTGGTAGGCAGGGGGCACGACATGTCACCCGTAGTTCCAGAACATGGGTGCGACGCGCCGGCCAGTGCACTGGCATTGCTATGGTGGGGCGCTCGGTGCGCCCTACCTCCTGCCCCGGCCTCCTGCTCGCTCGTTCATGTGCTCGCACACTCATCCCCGAGCCCTCTCTTGTATGTGTCGTACTCTAAAACTCTCAAAATACATATGCACATATTGGTTAAATGGATAGAAAGTGAAACTTATGGGGTGTAACATCATCCCCTCCTTAGGAACATTCGTCCTCGAATGTAATATGAGCTTAAGAGGCTTAATTCTTGCAACCATTACCGAAAAAGAAATTTCGGTAGAGTCTCCTCTGTAATATGGAATATCTGAAAACCTGAAACACTGAAAAGTTCAACATAGGTGTCTCACAGGATGCTTCAGGAAACTGTACGACATAGCCCCATAACATAAAAGTGAATAACTAATTAGTACTGATAATATAAGCAACAAGACTATAACTGAAACAATCTCACCTCAACTGCACAGTCTGATTCAAGCCTGAGATAAGTGAAGATATTCAGACCTCATGTCGTCCTCGGTTTCCCAAGTCATCTCCTCTACATTCTTGTTCCTTCATAGGACTTTAATGGAGGCTATATCTTTAGTCCTTAATCTATGAACCTGTCAATCTAGTATAGCAATTGGAGTCTCTTCATAGGACAATTCTTTAGTGACCTGAACATCCTCAAGTGGGACAACCCAAGAAGGGTCTCCTATGCACTTTCGTAGCATTGACACATGGAAAACTGGATGAACAGATTCTAGCCCTGAAGGCAGTTCTAAATCATAGGCTACTCGGGCTATCCTCCGAAGGATCCGATATGGGCCAATGAGCCTAGGGCTAAGCTTGCCCTTCCTGCCAAACCTCATGACGCCCTTCATAGGAGAAACCTTAAGAAATATCCAATCATCAAATATTAAACTACAAGTCTCTACGCCGTACATCGGAATAGGACTTCTGACGACTCTGCGCTGTTAGTAATCAATATATGATAAGTTTTACCTTTTCTTCTAATTGATGTATCATATCAGGTACGATCAACCTTTCTTCCCCTACTTCAAACCATCCTATGGGTGACCTATATTTTTGCCTGTATAAAGCCTAATAAGGCGCCATCTGAATAGTGGAATGATAACTATTATTATACTCAAACTCAATAAGAGGTAGATGCTCGTCCCAACTCCCTCCAAAGTCTAGCACACATGCCTGTAGCATGTTCTCAAGCTTTTGAATCGTGCACTCAGTCTGGCCATCTATTGGGGGATGGAAAGCTGTACTCAAATTAACCTGCATCTCTAAACCTTTCTAAAATGACAGCCAAAATCTAGCTGTGAATTGTGCCCCTCTATTAGAAATAATATATATTGGGACACCACGAAGTCAAGCTATCTCCTTAATATATATCTCAGCATAGTCTTTGGTTGAAAATGTAGTCCTGACTGGCAAAAATGGCTTAATTTCGTCAACCTTTCGATGATGACCCAAATGGAGTCGAATTTACGCCTGGTGGGAGGTAATCCTGTAACAAAATCCCTATTAATTGCTTCCCATTTACACATAGGTATGACTATCTCCTGAGTTAGCCCGCCCGATTTCTAGTGTTCAGCTTTTACCTGCTGGTAATTAGACACTGTGCTACAAAGTTAGCTACACCCTTCTTCATTTTAGGCCACCAATATATCTCCTTTATATCATGGTACATCTTCGTTGAACCTGGGTGAAGAGAGTAACGAGAATAATATACCTCTGGCAGAATCTGCTGGCGAAGTCTTGCTACATCTGGAACACATTGTCGACGTTTGAATCTCAAGACATCGTCTCTTGTTAACTCAAAGGTCGATAGTTTTCCCTGCTGAACCTTGTCTATGAGTTATACCAGTCTAGGGTCCTCATACTTTTGCTCCTTCACCTCTACAACTAGAGATGATACTGTTGTATTCTGAATCATGATTCCACTATCTTTTGAATCCACTACCCGAACTGTTAACTCAGCTAACTGGTGCAGCACTCTAGCCATTCCTTGTTGTTCTGGCCTCAAATATGCTAGGTTGCCCATGGATCTATGGATAAGGGCATCATCTACAATGTTAGCCTTCCCTGGGTGATATAATATGTTCACATCGTAGTCTTTCAGACTCTCGAGTCAATGACGCTGCCGCAAATTTCACTCTTGCTGCGTGAAGATATACTGGAGGCTTTTGTGATCAGTAAAGATATCTACATGAGTACCATATAGATAATGCCTCCAAATTTTCAAAGCATGAAGAACTGCAGCCAATTCTAAATCGTGGGTAGGGTAATTCTTTTCGTGCTTCCTTAGCTGCCTCGAAGAATAGGCGATCACCTTGCCATGCTACATTAGAAAACATCCCAATCCAACTCCCGAAGTGTCTCAGTACATTGAATAGCCCTCTGTAACTTTCGGTAGGCTAATACTGGTGCATATGTTAATCTATTTTTCAGCTCCTGGAAACTCTACTCATAAGCCTCGGTCCAATGGAGTTTAGCTGCTTTCTGAGTCAATCTTGTCAACGGCACTGATAAGGCAGAGAATCCTTCCACGTACCTTCTGTGTTACCCGACTAACCCCAGGAAGCTACGAACCTCAATGGGATTCGTGTGTCTAGGCCTTGTCTTTACTGCCTCAATTTTCCGCGAGTCAAGTTGGATACCTGCATCTAACACAATATAGCCCAAGAAAGCTATAGAATTTAACCAGAACTCACATTTCGAGAACTTCACATATAACTGGCGATCTCAGAGGATCTGGAGTACTATTCATAAGTGCTCTCTATGTTCATCTTCTGAACGGGAATATACTAGAATATCATCAATAAATTCTATCACAAACATATCTAAATATGCCCTAAAGATGTTGTTCATTAGATCCATAAACACTGTTGGGGCATTAGTCAATCTGAAAGACATGACCAAGAATTCAAAATGACCATACCTGGTCCTGAAGGCTGTCTTCGAAATATCTTTCTCCCGGACTCGCACCTGGTAATATCCTGACCTCAAGTCAATTTTGGAGAAATATTTTTCCTCTTGTAACTAATCAAACAAATCATCTATCCTTGGAAGGGGATATATATTCTTAATAGTAACTTTATTCAACTGCCGATAATCTATACACATTCATAGGGATCCATACTTTTTTCTTACAAACAAAACTGGCGTACCCCACGGGGAAGCACAAGGCCTGATAAAGCCCTTATCTAGAAAATCTTTCAACTGTTCTTTTAGTTCATTTAGTTCGGCAAGAGCCATTCAGTACAGAGGGACGGATATAGGTGGCGTTTCTGGTGGCATGTCGATAGAGAAATCAATTTCTCGCTCTGAGGGAATATCAGGAAGCTCATCCAGGAATACATCCGAAAATTCACTGACCACAGGAATATACTAAAGAGTCGGGGATTCTGCCTGCATATCCCGAATCCTAACAACATGGTAAATGCATCCCTTCGCTATCAACTTGCTCGCCCAAACATAGGATATGAATCTACCTTTTGGCATAATTGAATTGCCTTTCCATTCTCGCACTACCTCCCCTGGAAAGTGAAATCGGACAGTCCTGGTCCAACACTCCACATTGGCATAATATGGAGCTATCCAATCCATGCCCATAATTACATCAAAGTTAATCATTTCTAGCTCCACTGAATCAGCTAAAGTTTAGTGAGAAATAACCTCTACTATATAATCCCGACAAATTCTCTTAGCAATAATAGAGTCACCAATGGGTGTGGATAAGAAAAATGGTCGTTGAAGCAATTCTAGTGTTATACCAAGTTTTCATGCCACTAGCAGAGTAACGTAAGACAAAGTAGAACCTGGATCTATCAAAACATAAACTGGGTGAGAGAAAACATCCAACATACCTGCCACAACATCTGGTGATGACTCTGACTACTGTCATCCTGGTAGGGCGTAAGTATGATCCGGACCACTGCTAAAACTGGATTCCCCTGATCTACGTTTGCCTCTGCCGGCTGGGGCTGAGGGCCTACGCCCTGTCGAAGGTGCTGGAGCATGTGATCCTGTTGAGGACCTGTTCTACTGGTCCCGATCATCCTGATCTCTGGTTGGATAATACCTCATTATATGACCCTCTTTCCCACAAGTATATGAATTAGTAGAGTCAATCTATACCTCCTAAAATGTCATCGACTATAAATGCTACAACGTGGTGCAACGGGCCTGCTCTGATCTGATCCCCTCTACTGCTAGGAACCTGACGCTCGCGAACTCTCGCCGGGACCTAACTGTCTGCGATGATCTGTTCTACCCCCATGCTACTACTGAGGTAAAGGTCTAGGTGGCCTACCCAAGATCCGTGGCCTGGGCTCGACCTGAATTCTGCCTGCAAGTCAGTGGGCCTGGTCCTCCGCGCTACTCCTGATTCACTCTCTCTGCTTCATGCTGACGCTGCCTAATTCTTTATATATTCTGAGCAAAGCCTGGATGCGTGAAATGTCCATATCCTCTTGTAAGGCAGCTGTATCACAGGTTTCCACATACTTTGGAACAAGCCCCATGATGAATCGGTGTACCCTATGTCACACCCCACCTTGGGGGGGGGGGTACGACTGGCACCTGGTGCCCTACTAAGATCTGACCTGCTAGACTGTTAAGCCTGGGCGCGTCTGGCGCCTGGCTGGATCTAACTCAGATTTATGGAAACAAAGGGCTATATAACGGCTGTAAATACAACCCCCGGCCCATTGGCCTATAGCCTTCTGTACCTGTCTTGACAGCTAACCAGAAATATAGTAATTCAGGGAAACCTATACGGCCGACAAAGCCACCATGCTGTCTAGTTATCTGCTGCTTAATCAAAAAGCACAAAAAGAAGCTACGTGACCGGCAAGGTCACCACTACTGACAACTATGGCCTCACACGACCATCACAGAAGTAAGAAAGAGTAAAGACAACTATACAACTGCACGGCCCCACACGACCGGCTCATCTGACCACAGGGATTTCACACAGAATGCAAGCCTCTAGGAATAGTAATAGAACTGATCGGGACAGGGCCCCGACCTACCCATGCTATTTACAACAAAAGGAACTGAACTACACCTCAGAAATTCAGCCTCCGGATGACTGGAGCTGAATACTCAACCACTGACAGGGAGTCACGTAGAATCGCCTGCTCGTCTAGGAGTACCTGCAGGCAAGTAATGCAGCGCCCCACTGGGCGTCAGTACCACTGGTACTGAGTATGTAAAGCAACTGAAATACTATAACTAAAAATAACATATGAAAGCAATAATATGACTGATGAAGCTGAAGTAGGAGGAATAACTTAACTGTCTGATGATGTAGATCGCACCTGTTCTTACTGATACCGAAGGAAGTAGGAATCATACCTGGAAGCGTATCATTCTACTACCAACCCACTCGCGTCTAATATAACATGGCATAGTATACATAACATAACACAACACATACAAACCTTACCCGGCCCCCATAAGCCGGGAGGTACAATCAACACAGAATCTATGCCCCTACCCCGGTCATCCCATCTCCTATAGTGGCTGTAAGCATCCTGCCGGTCCCTGGGTATGCACTTGGGCTCGCTGAGCCCCTGACTATAACTGTACCTGAGTCCGAAGGACTCTAAATCAACACCCCGGGCGTACCCGCTCGACGGGGGTGTATAAGGGCCAACCAAGGCACAATATGGGGAAACTGGCATCCCATCTTCGTCCCCTTGCGGGACGGCATATCACTCCGTAGAGTGACGTATCCTCTTCCTCTGGCGGACGAGTCAATACAGCTATTAACCCTGGGCGGTCAGGGATGCTAGGTAATCCAACCCCAATCAATACAATGGTCTCAACTAATCATGCTGTCTGTGTATCTCATAAGCCAAAACTAATAGGCGTAAGGTATTATATAAATCATATACTGGGCTAATAATAGCAATCTGTAGGTGTATGATACATGCTGAGACAGGTAAGTATAAATATGAATATAGTTCCCTGTCTAACTGTACTGGGGCAAAGGCTATACAAGCGGGTGTTTCTGCTGAAGGCTATGCTGTTCACTAGGTTTCTGTATTAACATGATTTCCTATTTCTAACATGCTTTCTAAACTATATACAGTTACTATTCTATATCTGGAATTCTTTACTGATGCTGTACTACCTTGCGAGGTTTCAGCTAAACACAACAATATCTTGGCAGGGAATATTACATCACATACTGAATATACTGGGCAACCTTAACCACTTACGCCCAAATCTATATCGTACGGATAGGTATCGTACACGTTACAACCCAAAACTGCTCATATTGCACCCATATTCATAATAACACAATAATCGATTTCCGAACATTCTACTGGTCTGTAAATTACTATACTGCTTCAATGCTACTTAACTTGCCGAGGAAACTTAACTTTACATACCTTATCTTTGAATATTCGTCAGTCGGACGAGGCTCGGCCGGTACTTCTACTGTTTTCTCCCAACTGCATTCATAAATACGTTAATCAATACTAAATACAACATTATTTCAAAAGGCAACGTCACTTTCGATATAGTTTATAGCCTAAACTTAGGCTTATCGAAAGACGGTCGAAAACTCGCTATTTTTCAGCGGCCCAGAAGGGAGAAATATTTACTTCTCAACTAGGAACACATAGACATTAATTTAGAGCAATTCTACTTACTTTAGTTCGGCGGCTCGCCGATTCGTCGGCCGTATTTCGTAAAACTAATTCCGTAGAAATGCTCTCTGCTGCTAAATACCTTGGTATCTAGGATTAATTTGGGTTTGGGCAGCGTTTGGCAGCGTAATCGGATGAAACTATTTAATTTTCCTACGTTTTCCCTCTGCTTCTGCGCTATTCTGGAAAATTTATAAGGATTAATAAGTTTCAACCGAAGTGGGGGCTTTATATACTTGGGCCTGGACAAGGGCAACGTGGCACGGAGCCATCGCGGAGGCCTCCCCTCCGTGACACGCTGCCATCGCGGAGGGGCTCTGCCTCGGCTCCTCCCGTGATGGTTCGACAGGTTTCTCGTCCGATCTTTTCCCGGGCCTTTCCCTAGCACGTATGGCTTTCAAATATGCTTAACCAACGTGCGAGTAGGTCGTCTAAGTGCCGGGAATTCTACGGGGTATAACATTCTCCCCCCCTTAGGAACATTCGTCCTCGAATGTATACTGCTGTCTAGAGAACTGTTTACTCTAGTTTCTGGGAAAATTTTGGCAGAGTTTCCCCTGTAATACGGACTATCGCAACGCCCTGAAACGCAGAAAAAGTCCAACACAGGCACTGCACACGATATTCTACAATCCACTGGACAACTGAATACCACTTCTTTCTTTATTATTTACAACATACAACCATAAAGTACTGTATAAATAATGATACGGACATACCTGTCGTCTGACTAGGCCTGAAATAAGTGAGGATATCTGATTTTCATGTCTTCTTCAGCCTCCCACGTCATTTCTTCCCGATTTCTGTTATGCCACAATACCTTGACAGATGCAACATCTTTAGTTCTCAGCCTGCGAATCTGTCTGCCTAGGATAACTACGGGAACCTCTTCGTAGGCTAACCCCTCTGTGATCTGAACATCCTGGACTGGAACTACTGTAGAAGGGTCCCCTACGAACTTTCTTAACATGGAAACGTGGAATACTGGGTGAACAGATGCTAATTCTGGAGGCAAGTTTAACTCATATGCCACGCGGCCTATTCTTCACCGAATTTGGTACGGCCCAATGAATCTTGGGCTAAGCTTGCCTTTCTTGCCAAACCTCATTACCCCTTTCATCGGGGACACTTTCAGATATACCCAATCGTTTATCGAAAATTCTAAATTTCTGCGCCGTCTATCTGCATATGACTTCTGACGGCTCTGAGCGGTCAGTAAACGTTCCTGGATAAGCTTTATCTTCTCTTCGGACTGCCGAACGATATCTGGGCCAACTAATACTGATTCTCCTATCTCAAACCAGCCCACCGGTGATCTACATTTCCGCTCGTATAATGCCTCGAAAAGCGCCATCTGGATAGCTGAATGGTAGCTGTTATTATAAGCAAATTCAATTAACGAGAGGTGTTCATCCCAGCTACCTCCAAAGTCTAACACACACGCTCGTAGCATATCCTCGAGCGTCTGAATCGTACGTTCAGCTTGCCCGTCTGTCTGAGGATGGAATGCTGTGCTCAAATTAATCTACATCCCCAGACCTTTCTGAAATGACTGCCAAAATCTAGCTGTAAACTGTGCCCCTCTGTCTGAAATGATAGATGCCGGCACTCCATGTAATCTAACTATTTCTCTGATATACAATTCGGCATAATTCTCAGCTGAGAAGGTAGCCCTTACTGGCAGGAAATGAGCTGATTTTGTCAGCCTATCGACTATTACCCAAATGGAATCATTTCTGCGTCTAGTACGGGGTAACCCTGTTACAAAATCCATATTTATTGCTTCCCATTTCCACATAGGTATCGATATCTCTTGAGTCAAACCACCCGGTTTCTGGTGCTCTGCTTTCACCTGCTGACAATTAGCACATCTAGATACGAATTCGGCTATTTCAGTTTTCATACCTGGCCACCAGTAGATGTCTCTGATGTCATGGTACATTTTCGTCGCCCCTGGATGGAGGGAATAGCGAGCGTAATGTACCTCGTGCATAATCTGCCCACGAAGGCCTGAGACGTTCGGGACACAAAGGCGGCCCTTACAGCGTAGCACACCATCCTCGGTTGTCTGAAAATCTGGCTCCTTACCCTTCTGAACTCTATCTCTAAGCTGGACTAAATCGGGATCCTCATACTGTCGTTCTTTTACCTCTGCAACTAACGATGATACTGCAGAATTCTGAATTACGGCCCCATTATCTCCTGTTTCCATTACTCGCATGGCTAGGCTAGCTAACTGATGGATTTCTTTGGCTAACTTCTGCTTCTCAGGTCGCAAATACACTAAACTCCCCATTGACTTACGGCTCAGGGCATCTGCTACAACATTAGCTTTTCCGGGGTGGTATAGAATATTCACATCATAGTCTTTTAACAACTCCAACCAGCGGCGTTGCCTCAGATTCAGCTCTCTCTGAGTGAAAATGTACTGCAAACTCTTATGATCTGTATAAATATCAACATGAACGCCGTACAGATAATGCCTCCACATCTTCAAGGCATGAATTACTGCGGCCAATTCTAGGTCATGGATAGGGTAATTCTTTTCGTGTTTCCTCAGCTGTCTGGAAGCATATGCAATTACTCTACCATACTGCATCAACACACAGCCCAGCCCGACACCTGACGCGTCACAATAAACTGAATACCCTTCTGTGCCCTCCGGTAGTGCTAGTACTGGGGCGGAGGTTAACCTGTCTTTCAGTTCCTGGAAACTCTGCTCACATGCCTCCGTCCACTGAAACTTGGCTGCTTTCTGTGTCAATTTAGTTAAAGGTGCTGCAATGGTTGAGAACCCTTCAACGAAACTCTGATAGTATCCTTCCAACCCCAGAAAGCTACGAACTTCAGTCGGGGTGGTAGGCCTGGGCCATGACTTAACTGCTTCTATCTTCTGCTTGTCTACCTGTATACCAGCATCTGAGACAATATGCCCTAAAAAGGCTACTGAGTTAAGCCAAAATTCACACTTCGAAAATTTTGCGTACAACTGGCGGTCCCTGAGAATCTGGAGCACTGTCCGCAAATGAGTCCGGTGATCTGCTTCGGAGCGAGAATACACCAGAATATCATCAATGAATACTATCACGAACAAGTCCAGGAAGGGTCTGAAAATACTGTTCATCAGGTCCATAAAGACTGCTGGGGCATTTGTTAGTCCGAAGGACATAACCAGAAATTCAAAATGTCCATATCGGGTCCTGAATGCTGTCTTAGGGATATCCCTTTCACGTACTCGGACCTGGTGATATCCGGACCGCAAGTCAATCTTAGAAAAGTATCTGGCTCCCTGTAACTGATCAAATAGGTCATCAATCCTAGGAAGCGGATACTTATTCTTTACTGTAACTTTATTGAGCTGCCGATAGTCTATGCACATTCGGAGCGAGCCATCTTTCTTTCTCACGAACAAGACTGGTGCACCCCACGGGGAAGTACTCGGCCTGATAAAACCTTTATCTAACAAGTCTTTCAACTGCTCCTTTAATTCTCTGAGTTCTGCAGGAGCCATACGATAAGGAGGTATTGATATTGGCTGAGTGCCTGGTAGCAAGTCAATAGCGAAGTCTATTTCCCTTTCTGGGGGAATACCGGGTAACTCATCAGGAAATACATCTGGGAATTCATTTACCACTGGGACAGACTGGAGTGTCGGAGATTCTGCTTGGACATCCTGAACTCTGACAAGATGGTAAATACATCCCTTAGATATCAACTTTCTCGCCCGAAGGTAGGAAATAAACCTACCTTTTGGCGTCGCGGTGCTGCCCTTCCATTCCCGTACTGCCTCCCCCGGGAAGTGGAATCGGACCGTTTTGGTCCAACATTCAACATTAGCAAAACATGGCACTAACCAATCCATACCCATTATGGCATCGAAATCTATCATCTTTAACTCGACCAGATCTACTGTGGTCTGACGATCAGCAACCTCTACTGTACACCCGCGGTAAATTCGGCCGCTGTGATAGAGTCACCGACGGGCGTAGATACTAAGAAGGGCTTCTGTAATGATTCTGGTACAATACTAAACTTTCGTGCCACAAATGGAGTAATATAGGACAAAGTAGACCCTGGATCAATTAGCACATAAGCAGGGTGTGAGCAGATAGTTAGCATACCTGTCACAACATCAGGCGATGCCTCTGAATCTTGCCTCCCTGGTAAGGCATATGTGCGGCTTGGACCCGCACCTGTACTGGAGGCCCCTGATCTGCCTCGACCCTTGCCTGCTGAAACTGGGGGCCTGCGCCCAGTCGAGGATGCTGTAGCTCGTGATCCTGTTGATGCCCTATCCTGTCTGTCCCGGTCCTCACGACCTCTGGCTGGGCAATCTCTCATCAAATGGCCTTCTTGGCCACAAATATAGCATGCGGTGGAACCATACCTGCATGCTCCAGAATGGCGTCGACTGCATATAGGACAAAGTGGTAGGGTATACCTACTCTGCTCCGCCCTCCTCTGTGACGGTGAGTCTGCCGTCTGCGAACCTCTACCAGCCTCTAACTGCCCCCTGCGATTGGATCTACCAGCCTGTGACTGTGGCGGAGGCGGGGGCCTGGGCGGCCTGTCTGACAATCATGGCCTGGGTCCTCCCCGTGCCTCTCTTTGTAACTCAGCTGGCCTATCCCGGCGACGCTGCTCCTGATTAACCCTTCTGATTTCCCGATGTTGCTGTCTGATGCCCTCAATATTCTGGGCAAATGCCTGGATTCGGGAAATATCCATATCTTCTCGCAGTGTGGCCGTGATACAAGTCTCGACATACTCTGGATTCAAACCCATAATAAAAAGGTGCACTCTGGATGCCATGGTATCCACGAAAGCCGGTGCATATCGAGCCAAGGAGTCAAACCGCAAGGAATATTCTCGAACATTCATGGCCCCCTGTTCCAGATGTAGGAACTGGTCTACCCGGGCCTGTCGGATCTCCCGCGGCAAATAGTGATCTAGAAAGGCTCCTGAAAAGCTGGACCAGGTAGGAGGGGGAACATCTCTCCCTCGGGACCTCTCCCAGCTTTCATACCATAACACCGCAATATCTCGCAACCGAAATGCGGTCAATTCAACTGACTCAGTAGGTGTAGCATGCATAACCCTGAAGATTCTCTGCATCTGATCCAGAAAATCCTGGGGGTCCTCGGTACGGTCCGTGCCTGTAAACTGTGGGGGATTCAAGGCTAAGAACTCTCGGACCCTCGAACTACCGGGCCCTCCTGATGCTTCTGCAACTGTGGATGGCATTTGCTGCCGCTGAGCAGCCATCACCTGTGCTATCATAACTACAGCACTCCTAACTTCCTGATCGGAAGGCATCAGTATAGGGACTGCTGAAGATACTGTCGCTCCAAACGGCTCCTGACGTGGTGGAGATTGCTGAGGAGGCTGAGATGAAGCCTCTGTAGGGCCCTCTGATCGGGCTGTCTCCAAATGAGGGGGAGGCATCCTGCTGGTGCCTTCCCCTGCTGCAATGTCTAAGCTCCGACCTGTGACGGGATGGCGCTGGTCTGACATTATCTGTAGCCAAAGAATATGATAAGATTTTTGGAATTCAATCCTATACTGTACAGCTCTATAGCACGACTGAATCAGAATAAAAGACAACCATCCTATCATGCCTTGCAGCCTCCTACCCATAGTATGTGGTGCACAACACATCCATGGACAGGACTCTACTTAGCACGGCTTGCAGACTACCTGGGATACGACCTGCTCTGATACCAAGTTTTTCACACCCCACCTTGGGGGGGGGGGTACGACTGGCACCTGGTGCCCTACTAAGATCTGACCTGCTAGACTGTTAAGCCTGGGCGCGTCTGGCGCCTGGCTGGCTCTAACTCAGATTTCTGGAAAAAAGGGCTATATAACGGCTGTAAATACAGCCCCCGGCCCATTGGCCTATAGCCTTTTGTACCTGTCTTGGCAGCTAACCAGAAATATAGTAATTCAGGGAAACCTATACGGGCCGACAAAGCCACCATGCTGTCTAGTTATCTGCTGCTTAATCAAAAAGCACAAAAAGAAGCTACGTGACCGGCAAGGTCACCACTACTGACAACTATGGCCTCACACGACCATCACAGAAGTAAGAAAGAGTAAAGACAACTATACAACTGCACGGCCCCACACGACCTGCTCATCTGACCACAGGAATTTCACACAGAATGCAAGCCTCTAGGAATAGTAATAGAACTGATCGGGATAGGGCCCCGACCTACCCATGCTATTTACAACAAAAGGAACTGAACTACACCTCAGAAATTCAGCCTCCGGATGACTGGAGCTGAATACTCAACCACTGACAGGGAGTCACGTAGAATCGCCTGCTCGTCTAGGAGTACCTGCAGGCAAGTAATGCAGCGCCCCACTGGGCGTCAGTACCACTAGTACTGAGTATGTAAAGCAACTGAAATACTATAACTGAAAATAACATCTGAAAGCAATAATATGACTGATGAAGCTGAAGTAGGAGGAATAACTTAACTGTCTGATGATGTAGATCGCACCTGTTCTTACTGATACCGAAGGAAGTAGGAATCATACCTGGAAGCGTATCATTCTACTACCAACCCACTCGCGTCTAATATAACATGGCATAGTATACATAACATAACACAGCACATACAAACCTTACCCGGCCCCCATAAGCCGGGAGGTACAATCAACACAGAATCTATGCCCCTACCCCGGTCATCCCATCTCCTATAGTGGCTGTAAGCATCCTGCCGGTCCCTGGGTATGCAGTTGGGCTCGCTGAGCCCCTGACTATAACTGTGCCTGAGTCCGAAGGACTCTAAATCAACACCCCGGGCGTACCCGCTCGACGGGGGTGTATAAGGGCCGACCAAGGCACAATATGGGGAAACTGGCATCCCATCTTCGTCCCCTTGCGGGACGGCATATCACTCCGTAGAGTGACGTATCCTCATCCTCTGGCAGACGAGTCGATACTTCTATTAACCCTGGGCGATCAGGGATGCTAGGTAATCCAACCCCAATCAATACAATGGTCTCAAGTAATCATGCTGTCTGTGTATCTCATAAGCCAAAACTAATAGGCGTAAGGTATTATATAAATCATATACTGGGCTAATAATAGCAATCTGTAGGTCTCTGATACATGCTGAGACAGGTAAGTATAAATATGAATATAGTTCCCTGTCTAACTGTACTGGGGCAAAGGCTATACAAGCGGGTGTTTCTGCTGAAGGCTATGCTGTTCACTAGGTTTCTGTATTAACATGATTTCCTATTTCTAACATGCTTTCTAAACTATATACAGTTACTATTCTATATCTGGAATGCTTTACTGATGCTGTACTACCTTGCGAGGTTTCAGCTAAACACAACAATATCTTGGCAGGGCATATTACATCACATACTGAATATACTGGGCAACCTTAACCACTTACGCCCAAATCTATATCGTACGGATAGGTATCGTACACGTTACAACCCAAAACTGCTCATATTGCACCCATATTCATAATAACACAATAATCGATTTCCGAACATTCTACTGGTATGTAAATTACTATACTGCTTCAATGCTACTTAACTTGCCGAGGAAACTTAACTTTACATACCTTATCTTTGAATATTCGTCCGTCGGACGAGGCTCGGCCGGTACTTCTACTGTTTTCTCCCAACTGCATTCATAAATACGTCAATCAATACTAAATACAATGTTATTTCAAAAGGCAACGTCACTTTCGATATAGTTTATAGCCTAAACTTAGGCTTATCGAAAGACGGTCGAAAACTCGCTATTTTTCAGCGGCCCAGAAGGGAGAAATATTTACTTCTCAACTAGGAACACATAGACATTAATTTAGAGCAATTCTACTTACTTTAGTTCGGCGGCTCGCCGATTCGTCGGCCGTATTTCGTAAAACTAATTCCGTAGAAATGCTCTCTGCTGCTAAATACCTTGGTATCTAGGATTAATTTGGGTTTGGGCAGCGTTTGGCAGCGTAATCGGATGAAACTATTTAATTTTCCTACGTTTTCCCTCTGCTTCTGCGCTATTCTGGAAAATTTATAAGGATTAATAAGTTTCAACCGAAGTGGGGGCTTTATATACTTGGGCCTGGACAAGGGCAACGTGGCACGGAGCCATCGCGGAGGCCTCCCCTCCGTGACACGCTGCCATCGCGGAGGGGCTCTGCCTCGGCTCCTCCCGCGATGGTTCGACAGGTTTCTCGTCCGATCTTTTCCCGGGCCTTTCCCTAGCACGTATGTCTTTCAAATATGCTTAACCAACGTGCGAGTAGGTCGTCTAAGTGCCGGGAATTCTACGGGGTATAACACCCTAGCTGGCATGATATCCACGAATGCTGGCGCATATCTTGCCAAAGAATCAAACCTCATCGCGTACTCTGGAACGCTCATCCTGCCCTGCTCCAAGTGTAAGAACTGATCCACCCAATACTGTCAGATCTCTCGAGGCAAGTAGTGATCTATAAAACTCTCTAAAAAATTGGACCAAGTAGGAGAGGGTACATCTTTGCCTCTGGACCTCTCCCAACTCTCGTACCATAAAACCGTTATATCTTGTAGCCAGAACACTGCCAACTCGACTGATTTTGTGGACGTAGAATGAATCACCCTAAATATTCTTTGTAACTGATCTAGGAAGTCCTGAGGATTCTCTCCGCGGTCTTTCCCTATAAAATGCAGAGGACTCACGGCAAGAAACTCACAAACCCTTGAACTTCCGGGTCCTCCAGTAGATTCCACGACAACTGGTGCCACTGGATGGCGCTGAGGGACTATCATTTGAACCAAAATGTAAACTGCACTCTTGATCTCCTGATCCGATGGAAAAGTGATGATTGGGGTGGTGCTGATGTCTGCCATGGAGGGCTCCTGGTGTGGTGGAGAATGCCGGGGAGATCGAGGTGGTGTCTCCCTCTCGCCCTCAGGTTGGGCCAGCTCTGGCAATGGCACTCTGCTAGTGCCCTTTCCTGTCGCAGTATCCAACTCCCGACCATCCATAGTCTTTCATGCCCCAGATATTTTCTCTGTAGATAAGTAGAATGTCACGACCCGAACATTGGTCCGGATTGAGACACGGGACAAGGAGCCCCAAATCGACCCATGGCATGAACATATATCTAACTCAATTAATCAAGCTGAAACTTAACATAATGAACATGACAGAAGTCTAATCATAACAAAATCTAAAACCGTAATTCACATAATACATAACAAGCTGATTACTACGCACTACCTAAAAGCCTCTAACATATTTGATGGGTCGACGGGACAACACCCCTAACTAACCCGACAAGTTTGAAAACTGAAGGTACAAAGGTATATGATAATAAATGGCCCTCGGGAGATGAGGACTCACCAATAGTGACTGGATGCTAAATCTAAAAGATGGCTAGTAGCGGGGCTGGGTCTGAAGATCAGAGCCTATATCATAAAATGATACAACATAGAGTATGCAGTCAGTACGTGGAATGTACTGAGTACGCAAGGTAAGTAAAACCACTTCAATAAGTAAAATCATTTAAAATATGCATAATATAAAACATAATCAAATCAAGAATATGAGAATAGGGATTGCATGTTATTTTCTAAAACCATAATTTAAACATAACTGAACATCATAACTGAATCAAATGACCCAAAGCTGAAATCTAATAATCATAAGTAAAACTAAACATTGGGTCAAACCTGCTTTAGAACGTATATATATATATATATCATGAATGATAAACATGCATAACTAAAATCACAACAAACAATGGGAGACTCGTCATATAACCGACTTTACCATGATAGAGCTTACGTGGTCCCAACTATCACACTCAAGTGGGTAGAGCCGTCCAAAGCCTTGGTAGGACAAAGGATGATACCATGATATCGATATCAAGCTCAAGGCCCATTCGGGGTAGGGGATAACTCACAAGGGAGGTCCCAAAGTATATATGTATAAACTTATGTTGGCACGTAGTTCTGAGGTATAGGCTGATCAACCCTTAGCCTACTTGGTGCTAGACACTACTCCCAAAACATGCGTATTCTCTCCATCATTTTTCAATAAAGCTTACCATCGTCTACTGACGAAGCTGAATAATCAAATACACATCAAATCTGAAATCATAAATGAGGAGATTTAGCTTAAACCATATCACAAGCTGAACATAATTGGGAGTCTTAACTCCAAAACCATATGGTAAGCTAATTCGTGAAATCATAAATCATACTTGAACATATGGGCATTGCCCAATACTTTAATCATGCTTGAAAATACATAATTCACTTGAAAACATGATCATAACATGGGTAACTTGAAAACATGCTTTTTATCAAGAATATCTCATCATACTTGAACATTCATCATAAATATCAACTTTCATGAACTTCTCTAAAATGGGCATTTTAATTTATAAAGCTTGAAAACATGATTGTAATTGAAAACAATGTAAAACTTGCCCATGGTTCATAGTTCAATAGTAGAAACATACTTAGATTATACCCATGTAGAAAATTAGGAATTTCATGAATTGGGTTAAAACCCTACATACCTGATAGGATATGATTCTACCACTTTTCTGATTGCCCAATGAAGAATTGAAGAAAAACTTAGTAGAAAATCTAAGCTTGACCACCTTCTAAGCCCTCAACTTGTATGCATGAGTAGAAGTAGTCTAGAATGAATTTATCCCTCTTAATACTCACTATTCATAGCTTAAAACGACGTAGTTTAGAACTTAGGATCATAGGAATTATAGATAATGCCTTACTAAATTTGCAGAGAATAACTGATTGCCAGTCCCCACGAGGGACTGGATGAGTCATTACCCAGGGAACGAATCGTCACCAGCTGTCGCGGTGTGAACTGCCACTTTTCCTCGAAGGGTGCCCACGAGGGACAAAACGGATCGTCATTGGTGACCAGTCGTGGTCACCACTCATTACCTTCGCTGCCCAACATCTCAAGATCCTACCCGATTGTTGACCACGACTAACTTTACGAATGGTGGTGCTTGACCACGACTCGTGGTGCCCAACCATAGGGTACAGTGCCAACCATTCTTCACCTTTCCAAAACCCTTAACCACGACTAACTCAATGAGTCGTGGGGACTGACCACAACCTGTGGTCATGTTCGTGGGGTCTCAAATCAAGATTTTCCAACTCAAGTTAAACCCCTCACCACGAGTCACTTAACCACTCATGGTCAACCTGACGGGTCACAGTATGACCTGTTCTGTGACCTGGTGCGGAAAGTCTTGTTTTCTCTATTTCAACTCCCAGGTCTGATCTTAGGGCTTCAGGTGTATAACAATATCTCTTCCTTAGGAACATTCATCCTCGAATGTTGAAAATCATACAGAAAAGTAGAGAAATACAATCATCATATTCGAATACTGATCATATAAGCTGAAAACTGATCGAATGACTAACTCCTTTCTAAACTACATGTCTGAACTGAATTCGTGAATCATACATACATCTATATACATGAAAAAAACTGAGGTACATGAACTGAACATGAAATTGAGTAGAGTTTTAGGGCAAAAACTGATACCTTAAGCTGGAACTGAGCCGGTAGGGAATAAATGTGGTATCTTGCCATCATGTTTGCTTCGGCCTCCCACGTAGCTCCCTCAACATGCTGATTCCTCCATAAAACTTTAATTGAAGCTACTTCCTTGTTTCTTAACCTTCGAACCTGATGATCTAGTATTTCCACCGGAACCTCCTCATAACTAAGGTTTTCTTTCACACCTACACTTTCCACTGGAAAAACTAAAGCTGGATCCTCCAAACACTTCTTTAAGAGAGATACATGAAAAAAAGGATGAACAGAAGCTAATTCTGAGGGAAACTCCAATTCATATGCCACATTTGCAGCTCGCTTCACAATCTGGTAGGGGCCAACATGACAAGGGCTGAGTTTTCCCTTCTTTCCAAACTTCATCACTCCCTTTATGGGAGACACCTTTAGAAATACTCAGTTATCCACTTCAAACTCCAATTATCTCCTTCTCACATCGGCATTGGACTTTTGTTGACTTTGAGGTGTTTTCAACCTCTCCCGTATGAGCTGAACATTCTCCATGGCCTCATGGACTGAATCTGGTCCTATCATCGTAGTTTCACCGACTTTAAACCAACCAATAGGTGATCTATATCTCCGCCCATAGAGAGCCTCAAACGGAGCCATCTGAATACTGGAACGATAGTTGATATTGTATGCAAACTTAATAAGAGGCAAATGGTCATCCCAACTACCCTTGAAGTCAATCACACATGCTCTCAACATATCCTGAGAGTCTAAATTGTCCGCTCCGCATGACCATCCGTTTGCGGGTGAAATAATGTACTGAGCTTAACCTGAATACCAAGTCCTTTTAAAATGATTTCCAAAACAGAGAGGTAAATTGGGTACCTCTATCTGATATGATGGACAAGGGCACTCCATGCAACCGAACTAGTTCTCAGATGTACAGTTTGGCATAATCCTCAACTATATCGGTGGTTTTGACTGATAGAAAATGAGTAGCTTTGGTCAACCAGTCCACGACCACCCAAATGGAGTCATACTGTCGACGAGTACGAGTCAACCCTGTGATGAATTCCATATTGATTTCTTCCCACTTCCAAGTAGGAATAGTATATTCTGAAGCACACCTCTCGGTCTCTGATGCTCAACCTTCACTTGCTGACAGTTTGGACACTTAGCTACAAATTCTACGATGCCTTTCTTCATGCCATTTCACCAATAAACTTCCCTTAGGTGACGGTACATCTTGGTAGCTCCTGGATGTATCAAATATCTAGAACCGTGAGCCCCATGCAACATCTTACTTCTCAAATCATCAACGTCTGAGACACACAAGCGACCTTGATATCGAAGCACCCCATCTCCCCCTTTGGAGAAGACCTCTACCTTCTGATTCTGAACGACTTCCTTTAACTTTACCAAAATAAAGTCCTCGTCTTGCCTAGTTTTTACATCAGTCACCAAGGACGATTTTGTTCCATTCTGAATAATAACATCGCCATTGGTCAAGTAAACCAAACGAACTCCCAACCTTGCAAGTCGATGCACATCCTTCACGAGCTCCTTTCTCCCCTCATCCACATGGGACACACTCTCCATGGAGAGTCTACTAAGTGAGTCTTCTACTACATTAGCCTTTCCCAGATGTTAAAGGATGCTCATGTCGTAATCCTTGAGTAGCTCCAATCACCTCCTTTGTCGTAGATTTAGATCCTTCTGCGTAAACACATATTGTAGGCTCTTGTGGTTTGTAAACACATCTACATGGTCCCCGTACAAATAGTGCCTCCATATCTTCAAGGCAAATACTACCGCCGCCAATTCAAGATCATGGGTCTGGTAATTCTGCTCATGAACTTTCAGTTGTCTGGAAGCATATGCTATCACCTTACCATGTTGCATCAATACACAACCAAGGATGATTTTAGAAGCATCACCATACACCACAAACCCATCAGTACCCTCATGTAGGGTTAACACCGGTGTTGAGGTAAGTCGAGTCTTCAACTCCTGAAAGCTCCTCTCACAAGCCTCCGACCATTGGAATTTCACTTTCTTTTGGGTCAATTTGGTCAATGGCACTGTAATGGATGAAAACCCATCAACAAATCTCCGATAATAACCAGCTAAGCCCAAAAGCTCCGGATATCTGAAGGATCCACCGGTCTAGGCCAATTCTTCACCGCTTTTACTTTCTGAGAGTTCACCTTTATGCCCTCACTTGACACCACATGGCCCAAAAATGCCACTGAGTTCAACCAAGACTTGCACTTATTGAATTTAGCATATTGTCGACGATCTTTGAGAGTCTGTAGCACCACACTCAAATGAGCGGTATGCTCCTCCTCGCTCCAAGAGTATATCAGGATGTCATCAATAAACATGATCATGAACATATCCAATTATGGATTGAACACCCTGTTCATCAAGTCCATAAAAGCTGCAGGAGCATTCATTAGTCCAAAAGACAACTACAAAGTCATAATGACCATACCACGTCCTGAAGGATGTTTTTGGGATATCACTCTCCCGAACACGGAGCTGATGATATCTGGATCTGAGGTCTATCTTCGAAAAGTATTTAGCACCCTGAAGCTGGTTAAAAAAATCATCAATCTTGGGAGAGGATACCTGTTCTTAATCGTGACCTTGTTCAATTGTCGATAACCAATATACATACGAAGAAAACCATATTTCTTTTGGACAAAGAGAATTGGTGCACCCCATTGGGATTTTTTTGGTCTAATAAAACCTTCATCTAAAAGGTCCTTCAACTGCTCCTTCAACTCCTTTAACTCAGCTGAGGCCATTCAATAAGGAGGAATAGATATAGGCAGCATATCAGAAAGAAGGTCAATACCAAAATCAATCTCCCGCTCAGGAGGGATTCCTGGTAAATTATCTGGGAACACTTTTGGATACTCACATACTACTGGGAATGACTGGATAGCTGGGGTCTCGGACGTAGCATCCTTAACCTCAACTAGATGGTATACACAACATTTGAAAATCATCTTTCTGGCCTTAAGATAGGAAATGAAACGACCCACAGGCACAACTGAACTACCCTTCCACTCTAGGACTCGCTCACCCGAAAATCTAAACTCTACAGCATGGGTTCTACAATTAACTGAGGCATAACATGCAAATATCTAATCCATGCTGAGGATAACATCAAAATCGGTCATGGATAACTCTACTAGATCTATTGAGGTGACTTTATGAAGGATTGTGATCGGGCAACTTCTATACACCCGTCTAGCTAATACTGACTCACCCGTTGGAGTAGAGACTGAGAAGGGTTCTGATAAGATTTTGGGATTGACTCTAAAACTATTAGCCACGTAAGGTTTCACAAAATACAAGGTAGCCCCTGGGTCTAACAAAGCATATACATCAAGTTGGAAAACTCGTAACATACCAGTGACTACATCTGGGGAGACCTCCTACTCCTAGAGAGATGCTAAGGCATAGAATCTATTTTGGCACTGATCGCTACCTGTGCTAGTAGATGGCCCCTGTTGGGCTTGGCGTGCAGGTGGAGCTGCTGAATTGGAAGATGGGCCTCGACCCCTATCATGGCCCTGTCTAGCTGCGAAGCATATGTCTGGGGTTCCCACACCCGAAGAAAGTACGTGTACCTGCCAAGCACTGACCCGTGTACCCCTGACCACACATACCTTAAACTGGGATACTGGAATCTGCGGGCCTGTTGCTCTGAACCCTAGAGCCTGATGCTCTCCCTCTCTGGTCGTGCCTAGGTCTGGATGGCACACTCATCGCTGAAGATGTTGGGGCTAAAGATTTCTGGTGGGTCTGCTGTCGGTGCCCACCACCTGGCCTCGGCTGAGAGAATCTACAACTGTTTGTCCTGGCCCTCTTGGCCTCTCTCTCCCTCATATACACCGCCTCCATCTGTTTGGCGTATAAGACTATCCGAGGGAAGTCCATATCCTAATAGAGCATATCAGTCCCGCAATCTTTGTCTAGAGAGTTCGCCACCCCATGAACAAACCTGCTCACTCACGTCCTTTGATCAACCACTAACTCTGGGGCATACTTTGACAAATGAGTGAATTCTTGGGAATATTCTTGCACTGTCATTTTCCCTTGCTTAAGATTCACGAACTCGGCTTCCTTCAACTCCCTCATCTCACGAGGGAAGAATCGATCTAGAAAAGCAACGTGAAACTCCTCCCAATTGATAGGGCCTGCCCCGGTTGTCCTACTATCCTTCCACTGTCTAAACCAAACGTGTGCGATCCCCTTCAACTGATATGAGGCTAAATCAGCACACTCTACTCCATTCACCCCCATGACCTGGGTGATCTTCAGAATCTCGTCGATAAACTCATGTGGATCCTTATCCACCTTGGATCCAAGAAACTCGGGTAGGTTCATCCTTAGGAAATCTCTGACTTGAGCCACTGGCGCATTCCCATTCTGAGGGAGATGCTCCACTACCGGTTGATTGACCAAGGCGGTCAAGGTCTATGCTAGCATTTGTATGGCTACCCTGAATTCAGCATGGGCAACCAGCTCCGGTGCATGGTGCTCATGGACTGGTGGGGCTTTTTGGTGCCCGTCCCTATTTCCATCCTCTTGGCCATTTTCATTTCCGTTCCTTCTACCGTTAACTCTTTGGGAAGGCATGATTCTACAATCACAAATGGCACGAGTTAGAAGGATAGAGAGACATTTCACCGCATAATAGAGATCATGAAAGAAGGGAACATTTCCTAGAAATTTTGTAGCCTCTTCGTCATAAGTGTGGCGTGCTTCACACCCATGAAAAGACTCTACTTAACGCGGATTTTGGACACCCTAGGACACTTCAAACCTATTGCTCTAATACCAAGTTTGTTACGACCCAAATATGGGCCCGGATCAAGACATGGGACAAGGAGCGCTGAGAGACTTCAAGTCGACCCATGGCATGAACATACATCTAACTCAATCAATCAAGCAGAAGACTTAACATAATGAGCATGATGGAGTCTAATCATAACAAAATCTCAAACCGGAATTTACATAATACATAACAAGCTGATTAGTATGCACTATATAAAAGCCTCTAGCATATCTAATGGGTTGATGGGACAACACCCCCAACTAACCCGACAAGTCTGAAAACTGAAGGTACAAAGGTATCTGATAACAAATGGACCTCGGGAGATGAGGACTCACCAGTAGCAACTGGATGCTAAATCTAAATGTTGGCTAGTGGTGGGGCTGAGTCTGAAGATTAGAGCCTGTATCATAAAATGATACAACATAGAGTATGCGGTCAGTACGTGGAATGTACCGAGTATGCAAGGTAAGTAAAACCGTTTCAATAAGTAAAATCATTTCAAACATGCATGATATAAAACATAATTAAATCAAGAATCTGAGAGTAGGGTTTGCATGCTATTTTCTGAAACCATCATCTAAACATAACTGAACATCATAACGGAACCGAATGACCCAAAGATGAAACCTGATAATCATACGTAAAACTGAACATTGGGTCAAGCCTTTTTTAGAACATATATATATACATATATATATATATATATATCATGAATGATAAACATGCATAACTGAAATCAAGAGGAACAATGGGAGACTCGTCATGTAACCGACTTTACCATGATAGAGCTTACGTGGTCCCAACTATCACACTCAAGTGGGTAGAGCCATCCAAAGCTTTTCCAGGGCTAAGGACGATACCATGATATCGATATCAAGCTCAAGGCCCATTTGGGGTAGGGGATAGCTCACAAGGGAGGGCCCAAAGTATATATGTATAAACCTACGTTGGTGTTATACCCCGTAAGATTTTCGATACTTAGATAGCCTATTCGCAAGGTGATCGTGCATATTTGAAAGCTATACGTGCTAGAGAAAGGCCCGGGGAAAAGATCGTACGAGAAACCTATTGAACCATCGCGGTAGGAGCCGAGGCAGAGCCCCTCCGCGATGGCAACGTGTCACGGAGGTGGAGCCTCCGCGTTGGCTCCGTGACACGTTGGCCTTGTCCAGGCCCAAGTATATAAAGCCCCACTTCGGTTTTAAATCATATAAACTTATAAATTTCCAGTGAAACAGAGAGGAAACAACAGAGAAGAGAAAAGAACGAAGGGGGGTAATATAAATTTCATCCGATTACGCTGCTAAACGTTGTCCAAACTCAAATTAACCCCAGATACTGAGGTATTTAGCAGCAGAGAGCATTCCTACGAATTTAGTTTCGTGAAATACGGCTGATGAATCGTCGAGCTACCGAGCTAAGGTAAGTAGAATTGCTCAAAACTAGTGTCTATGTGTTCCTAGATGTGAAGTGAGTATTTCTCCCTTCTGGACCTCTGAAAAATAGCGAGGTTTCGACTGTCTTTCGATAAGACTAAGTTTAGGCTATAAATTACATCGAAGTGCGTTGTTCATTTAAAATAAAGTTATATTTGGTATTAATTGATATATATATGAATGCAGTTGGGAGAATAGCTGAAATACCGACCAAGCTACGCCAGTTAGTCGGGAAATCAGAAACGAAGGTATGTAAAGCTAGTTTCCTCGGCAAGTTAGTAATCTTGGTACAGTACAGTAATTTAAAGGCCAGTAGAATGTTCAGAAGTCATGTGTTATGTTTATTACGAATGTTGGTACGTTATTAGAAGCATCATGTTATGATTAGCGCAAAACTTGCTAGCACGATATAGCTTCTAATACAAGTGTTAGGAACTGCACATCATGCTCAGTATGTGATGTAGTACAGAATGTTAGGATATTAACGTATTCAGTTGAAACCCAGTAACACAAGGTAATATCTGTAAGGCATCTCAGAAGTAGAATGATAGGCTAAAATGAAGTTTAGAAAGCATGCTAGAAATAGTAAATCATGTTACTATAGAAACTCAGTATACAACATGGTTTCCAGCAGAAAGACTATATCTGGTTTAACATTAGACTCAGTACAGTACGATAGAAGATTATATTTATACATATATACTATTATCAGTCTCAGCATGTATTAGTACGTACATAGTACTATCACTAGTTTAGCATACAGTATGTACAAATACTTTACTGCCATTAGCTTCAGTATATTGGATATGCAGATAGTGTTACTAGTTGAGACCGTTGTATTATTTTGGGGTTGGATTACCTAACATCCATGACCGCCCCAGGGTTGATAGCTGTATCGACTCGTCCACCAGAGGACGAGGATACGTCGCTCTACGGAGTGGCATGCCGTCCCACAGGGGACGAAGATGGGATGCCAGTTTTCCCCATATTGTGCCTTGATCGGCCCTTACACACCCCTGTCGAGCGGATACACCCGGGTGTTGATTCAGGAGTCCTCTGGACTCAGATGCAGTTATAGTCAGGGACTCAGCGAGCCCAAGTGCATACCAGGGGACCGACGGGATGCTTATAGCTATTATAGGAGATGGGATGACCGGGGTAGGGGTATAGATTCTGTGCTGGTTGTACCTCCCGGCTTATGGGGGCCGGGTAAGGTTTTTGTGTGCTATGTTATATTATGATATGTTATGCCATGTTACAGTAGATACGAGCAGATCGACAGTAGAACGATGATCTCCAGGTATGACTCCTACTCCTTCCAGTATAGTTAAGAATGGGCATAGTCCTACATTATCAGACAGTTAATCTTTTTCTTCCTATTTCAGTTTCATCAGTTGTATTGTTGTTTTCAGTTATTGCTTTACATACTCAGTACCGGCGGTACTGACGCCCGGTGGGGCACTGCATTACTTGCCTGCAGGTACCCATAGACGAGGAGGCGACCCCTCGTGATTCCTGTCAGCGATCGAGTATTCAGCTCCTGTCATCCGGAGACTGAATCCCAGAGGTGTATTTCTTTTTCTTTTGTTGTACAGTACGGGTAGGTCGCGGCCCTGTCCTGATCATTTCTATTGCTATTCCTAGAGGCTTGCAGTCTGTATATATTTCCCTGTGGTCAGATGAGCCAGTTGTGTGGGGCCGTGCAGTTGTATAGCTGCTAGTACTTCTGTTTCCTTTATGTTGGCCGTGTGGGGCCATAGCTTGTTAGTAGTGGTGACCTTGCCGGTCACGTAGCTATCCAGTATTTCATTGTTGAGTCACAGATAACTAGACAGCATGGTGGCCTTGTCGGCCCGCATATGTTTCCCTATATTGATATTTTTCTGGTTAGCTGTCAGCACAGGTACAGGTGGCTATAGGCCTAGTCGACCGGAGGCTGTATTTACAACCGTCATATAGCCCGTTGTTTCCCTGAATCTGAGTTAGAGCCAACCAGGCACCAGATGTGCTCAGGCTCAGCAGTCTAGCAGTTCAGGTCCTAGTAGGGCACCAGGTGCCAGTCATACCTCCCAAGGCGGGGTGTGACAAACTTGGTATCAGAGCAGGTCGTATCCCAGGGAGTCTGCAAGCCGTGCTAAGTAGAGTCCTGTCCATGGATGTGTTGTGCACCACATACTATGGGTAGGAGGCTGCAAGGCATGATAGGATGGTTGTCTTTTATTCTTATTCAGTCGTGCTGTAGAGCGGTACAATGTAGGGTTGAGTCCCTAAAAGCTTACTGTATTCTTTGGTTACAGATAATGTCAGACCAGCGACATCCTATCACAGGCCGGAATTTAGATATTGTAGCAGGGGAAGGCACCAGCAGGATGCCTCACCCTCGTTTAGAAACAGCCCGACCAGAAGGCACTACAGAGGCATCGTCCCAGCCTTCTCAGCAGTCTCCACCACATCGGGAGCCACTTGGGGCGACACTACCCCCAACAGTCCCTATACCGACACCTTCCGACCAGGAGGTTAGGAGTGCGGTAGTTATGTTAGCACAGATGATGGCTGCTCAGTGTCAGCCGATGCCGTCTACAGTTGTGGAGTCGTCAGGAGGGCCCGGTAGTTCGAGGGTCCAAGAGTTCTTGGCTCAGAATCCCCCACAGTTTACAGGTACGGACCGGACAGAGGACCCTCAGGATTTTCTGGATCAAATGCAGAGAATTTTCAGTGTTATGCATGACACGCCTACAGAATCAGTTGAGTTGGCAGTATTCCGGTTACGGGACATCGCCGTATTGTGGTATGAAAGCTGGGAAAGGTCTCGAGGGAGAGATGTTTCCCCTCCAACCTGGTCCAGCTTCTCAGGAGCTTTTCTGGATCACTATTTGCCGCGAGAGATTCGACAGGCCCGGGTAGACCAGTTCCTACATCTGGAGCAGGGGGCCATGAGTGTTCGGGAATATTCCTTGCGGTTTGATTCTTTGGCTCGGTATGCACCGGCCTTTGTTGATACCATGGCATCCAGAGTACACCGCTTTATCATGGGGTTGAATCCAGAATATGTTGAGACTTGTATTACGGCTACACTGCGAGAGGACATGGACATTGCTCGAGTTCAGGCATTCGCCCAAAATATTAAGGGCATTAGACAGAGGCGTCGGGAGATCAGAAGGGCCAATCAGGAACAGCATCGCCGGGACAGGCCAGTTGAGTTACAGAGGGAGGCCCGAGGAGGACCCAGGTCACGATTGTTAGACAGACCGCCCAGGCCCCCGCCTCCGTCACAGCCGCAGGGGGGTAGATTCAGCCGCAGGGCGCAGTCAAAGACTGGTAGAGGCTCGCAGATGGCAGATTCACCATTCCAGAGGAGGGCGGAGCAGAGTAGGTATACCCTACCACTTTGCCCTATATGCAGTCGACGCCATCCTGGAGCATGCAGGTATGGCTCCACTGCCTGTTATATTTGTGGTCAGGAAGGCCATTTGATGAAAGATTGCCCAGCTAGAGGTCGAGAGGACCGGGATAGACAGGATAGGGCATCTGCAGGGTCACGAGCCACAGCATCCTCGGCAGGGCGCAGGCCCTCAGTTTCAGCAGGCAGGGGTCGGGGCAGATCAGAGGCCTCCAGTACAAGTGTGGGTCCAAGCCGCACATATGCCTTACCAGGGAGGCAAGATTCAGAAGCATCACCTGATGTTGTGACAGGTATGCTAACTATCTGCTCACACCCTGCTTATGTATTGATTGATCCAGGGTCTACTTTGTCCTACATTACTCCATTTGTGGCACGAAAGTTCAGTATTGCACCAGAATTATTGCAGCAGCCCTTTTTAGTATCCACGCCCATCGGTGACTCTATCGTAGCTAGTAGAATTTACCGGGGGTGTATAGTAGAGACTGCTGACCGTCAGACCACAGTAGATCTGGTCGAGTTAGAAATGGTAGACTTCGATGCCATAATGGGTATGGATTGGTTAGTACCGTGCTTTGCCAACATTGAATGTTGGACCAAGACGGTCCAATTCCACTTCCCAGGAGAAGCAGTGCGGGAGTGGAAGGGCAGCACCGCTACGCCAAAATGTAGGTTTATTTCCTACCTTCAGGCGAGGAAATTGATATCTAAGGGATGCATTTACCATCTGGTCAGAGTTCAGGATGTCCGAGCGGAATCCCAACACTCCAGTCTGTTCCGGTGGTGAATTAATTCCCTGATGTGTTTCCGGATGAGTTACCTGGTATTCCCCCAGAAAGGGAAATAGACTTTGCTATTGAATTATTACCAGGCATCCAGCCGATATCGATTCCTCCTTATCGCATGGCTCCTGCGGAACTCAGAGAATTAAAGGAGCAGCTGAAAGATTTATTGGATAAAGGTTTTATCAGGCTGAGTACGTCACCATGGGATGCGCCAGTGTTATTCGTGAGGAAGAAAGATGGCTCGCTCCGAATGTGCATAGACTATCGGCAATTAAACAAAGTTACAGTAAAGAACAAGTACCCGCTTCCCAGAATTGATGACTTATTTGATCAGTTGCAGGGAGCCAGATTTTTCTAAGATTGACTTGCGGTCCGGATATCACCAGGTCCGAGTACGTGAACGGGATATTCCTAAGACAACGTTCAGGACACGATACGGACATTTTGAATTTCTAGTTATGTCCTTCGGGTTAACGAATGCCCCAGCAGTTTTCATGGACCTGATGAACAGTATTTTCAGACCCTTCCTGGACTTGTTCGTGATAGTATTCATTGATGACATTCTGGTGTATTCTCGCTCTGAAGCAGATCACCGGACTCATTTGCGGACAGTGCTCCAGATCCTCAGGGACCGCCAGTTGTATGCTAAATTTTCTAAGTGTGAATTCTGGCTTAACTTAGTGGCCTTTTTAGGGCATATCGTGTCGGATGCTGGTATACAGGTAGACAAGCAAAAAATAGAAGCAGTTAAGTCATGGCCTAGGTCTACCACTCCGACTGAAGTTCGTAGCTTTCTAGGGTTGGCAGGATATTACAGGAGGTTCGTTGAAGGGTTCTCAACCATTGCGGCACCTCTGACCAAACTGACACAGAAAGCAGCAAAGTTTCAGTGGACAGAGACATGCGAGCAGAGCTTCCAGGAACTGAAAGACAGATTAACCTCCGCCCCAGTGTTAGCGTTGCCGGAGGGTACAGAAGGTTATTCGGTGTATTGCGAGGCATCAGGCATCGGGTTAGGTTGTGTGTTGATGCAGCATGGGAGAGTGATTGCATATGCTTCCAGAAAGCTGAGGAAACACGAAAAGAATTACCCTACCCACGACTTGGAATTAGCCGCAGTGATCTACGCTTTGAAGATGTGGAGGCATTACCTGTACGGCGTCCATGTTGATATTTTCACAGATCACAAGAGCCTACAGTACATCTTCACTCAGAGGGAGTTAAATCTGTGGCAACGACGCTGGTTGGAGCTGTTAAAAGATTATGGTGTGAACATTCTGTATCACCCGGGAAAAGCTAATGTTGTAGCAGATGCCCTGAGCCGTAAGTCAATGGGGAGTTTGGTGTATTTGCAACCTGAGAAGCGGGAGTTATCCAAAGAAATTCATCAGCTAGCTGGCTTAGCCGTTCGAGTAATGGAAACAGAAAATAATAGAGCGGTAATTTAGAATTCTGCTATGTCATCATTAGTTACAGAGGTAAAAGGATGACAGTACGAGGACCCTGACTTAGTCCAGCTCAGAGAAGAGTTAAGGAAGGTAAGGAGACAGGTTTCCAAATGACTGAGGATGATGTGCTACGCTGTAAGGGCTGCCTTTGCGTTCTGAATGTTTCAGGGCTTCGCCAGCAGATTATGCATGAGGTACATTACGCTCGCTATTCCCTCCATCCAGGAGCAGCGAAAATGTACCACGACATCAGAGACATCTACTGGTGGCCAGGTATGAAAGCTAAAATAGATTAATTTGTATCTAGATGTCCTAACTGCCAACAGGTAAAAGCAGAACATCAGAAACCGGGTGGTTTGACGCAAGATATAACGGTGCCTATGTGGAAGTGGGAAGCAATAAATATGGATTTTGTAACAAGATTACCTCGTACCAGATGCAGAAATGATTCCATTTGGGTAATAGTTGACAGGCTGACAAAATCAGCTCATTTCCTGCCAGTGAAGGCTACCTTCTCGGCTGAGGATTATGCCGAATTATATATCAGAGAAATAGTTAGATTGCATGGAGTGCTAGTATCCATTATCTCAGACAGAGGGGCACAGTTTACGGCTAGATTCTGGCAGTCGTTTCAGAGAGGTCTGGGAACACAGATTAATTTGAGCACAACATTCCATTCTCAGACAGATGGGCAGGCTGAACGTACAATTCAGACGCTCGAAGATATGTTGCGAGCATGTGTACTAGATTTTGGGGGTAGCTGGGATGAGAATCTTTCGTTAGTTGAATTTGCTTATAATAATAGTTATCATTCAGCCATCCAGATGGCGCCTTTCGAGGCATTATACAGGCGAAAATGCAGATCGCCGATTGGTTGGTTTGAAATAGGAGAATCAGCGTTGGTTGGCCCAGACGTTGTTCGGCAGTCAGAGAAAAAAGTAAAGCTTATCCGAGAATGTTTACTGACTGCTCAGAGCCGCCAGAAGTCTTATGCAGATGTACGGCGCAGAAATCTAGAATTTGCGATAAATGACTGGGTATATTTGAAAGTGTCTCCGATGAAGGGGGTGATGAGATTTGGCAAGAAAGGCAAGCTTAGCCCGAGATTCATTGGGCCATATCAGATTCGGCGAAGAATAGGCCGAGTTGCTTACGAATTGAACTTGCTGTTCGCGCTCTGCTGCTCGGTATATATTATACACCGACACGCAAGTGTACGTGGTCAAACAAGTAATAAAGTGGCTAAGTAGCCAAGTATCGATCCAAGGAGGCTGCTCTAGATATGCAAAACTGCCTAGTTTACTATATCTCTATTCTATTTCTAACTATGTTAACAACAATCCAACCAAGATTTGAGTAAGTTTTGTTTCTAAACTAATTATCTACTAAAATTAATAACTACTATTTACGTTGAGTTTAGACAATGGATATGCACATGCCAAGGTTAAGAACGAGTAATGAACTTGATAATCATGATAATTTGGTCATCTTTTTCTTCATATTGCTAGCCAAGAACGTTTGCCTAGAAATTAAAACTTCCGTATTTAATTTCACTTTAGCTTCATAAACCATTCGTCTATATTTCTGTGATCAAATGCAATTTATGACCTAACACTACAATTCCGGTTCCTAAATTGACTAATACGGCTTTCAAGTATATTTCTATCAAGAAAGCACATCAAAACCCAATTTTCCCAAATCAAGTTAAGAACAATACCCTATTAATTCACAACTTTCCAATTTCATGCTCTCTCGAGTGAAATTGGACTTTTTAGATATACATTAATGGTGGCCAATCAAGAATGTAATAAGCACAAGAATTAATAGAACAACATGCAAGAAGAAGAAGAAACCATATCAATTATTACCAACATTCATTTTACAAGTTCAAAACCTTAGCAAGAGAGGAATTAGCCACTCATTCTTGGATTAATTGTCACACTCCGCCCTAGGGGGGTACGACTGGCACCTGGTGCCCTTACTAAGATCTGACCTGCTAGACTGTTAAGCCTGGGCGCGTCTGGCGCCTGGCTGGCTCTAACTCAGATTTCTGGAAACAAAGGGCTATATAACGGCTGTAAATATAGCCCCCGGCCCATTGGCCTATCGCCTGCTGTACCTGTCTTGGCAGCTAACCAGAAATATAGTAACTCAGGGAAGCCTATACGGGCCGACAAGGCCACCATGCTGTCTAGTTATCTGCTGCTTAATCAAAAAGCACAAAAAGAAGCTACGTGACCGGCACAGCCCAGGTCGCCGCTTGTAGATATTGTCCGCTTTGGGCAGCTAGTCCCTCACGGCTTTAAAACGCGTCTACAATGTAGAGGTATCCAAGCACTTATAAAGCACTCTTCGTTCCCCTCCACCACCGATGTGGGATTTGCCTAAGTAAACCAGGCGTTACGTATCGCCGTCCCTGGTATATAACTGAAAATAACATCTGAAAGCAATAATATGACTGATGAAGCTGAAGTAGGAGGAATAACTTAACTGTCTGATGATGTAGATCGTACCTGTTCTTACTGATACCGAAGGAAGTAGGAATCATACCTGGAAGCGTATCATTCTACTACCAACCCACTCGCGTCTAATATAACATGGCATAGTATACATAACATAACACAGCACATACAAACCTTACCCGGCCCCCATAAGCCGGGAGGTACAATCAACACAGAATCTATGCCCCTACCTCGGTCATCCCATCTCCTACACCAGGGACGGCGATACGTAACGCCTGGTTTACTTAGGCAAATCCCACATCGGTGGTGGAGGGGAACGAAGAGTGCTTTATAAGTGCTTGGATACCTCTACATTGTAGACGCATTTTAAAGCCGTGAGGGACTAGCTGCCCAAAGCGGACAATATCTACAAGCGGCGACCTGGGCTGTTACAGTGGTATCATAGCCGGTGCCGGCCGGTGGTGGGGCAAACCTCAGCGAGGACGCTGAGTCCCTACGGGGGGTAACCAGGGACGGCGATACGTAACGCCTGGTTTACTTAGGCAAATCCCACATCGGTGGTGGAGGGGAACGAAGAGTGCTTTATAAGTGCTTGGATACCTCTACATTGTAGACGCGTTTTAAAGCCGTGAGGGACTAGCTGCCCAAAGCGGACAATATCTACAAGCGGCGACCGGGGCTGTTACATTAATCCTCCTAGAATGAGTGTGAATCATGCATACAATTGAAGGAAAGAAGAAGGGAAGAGAAGAAAACTCTTATCTTTTCTATTCTTCAACTGCCACAAAACCACGTTCCTGCTCCCACTTCTGAACTCAGGCTAAAAAACTAAAACTCAAAAAACTCTCTTTAAAAATAACCTAAGTGTGCTATTTATACTAGTGGGAAATTTTTCCCGGAATAACAAGCAATGTGTCACGGAGGCCAACGCGGAGCACTGCCTCCGTGACACGGCGTGGACGCGGACCCTCTTTGGAAATTGCATGGTCCGGATAATTAGCCTCAACGTGGCGCGGAGGCCATCGCGGAGGCCTATCTCCGTGCCACGGAGCTGACGCGCAGGCACACTGGAAATTGCCACTTTTATTTCTGCCCAGGCAGTGTGCTACCGCAATGGCAGCGTGGCACGGCACCATCACGGAGCCACTGCAAAATATGCCATCCGAGGTCTTTTCCACGCTCGCATCCAAGTCCAACTCCGACATAGTTCCAACACGCATTTTAGCTCTTAAAAATCACATTATCCTGCAAAACAAATGCTAATCATGTTGGTTAGTATAAATTCGCATTTTATTACCAAATACATGATATTATATACACATTGCACAACAAACAAGGTAAAAATGATACGTTTGAGTATCACTTGGGCATATAAATCTGCCCAAGATCACTTACCCCACACTTAAATCCTTGTTCGTCCTCGAACAACACATACACAAATCATGCACATCACATCTCAACCTTTGTCACTATGGTGCAACCATTTACGTTACGGTCATACCGATTATTCGATTTTTTTGCAAATCATCAAGAAAACATGCTTGGTCGTACAAGACAATGACCTTAATACATCGAGGCTTCCTAGACTTTTAAGAATTGATTCTTGATATCGGCAAACTCATGCAAATCAACTAATCAAGAAATCCGACACGAAAATCAATCTTTCATCAAGCATGTACCCTCACAACTCGAGAGAAACTTCCCCTTTTATGCTCGTGCAGCACACAAACGTGCACGTAGGGGCATATAGAAATTAATTTCACTCTCTCTCCCAAAAGAATTCACATGCATCATGTCATGACCCATAGGCTTGCCCTTAGTGTATTACTCCACTAATATAAAGAAATGCAGTGTAGGATCAAATAGGACTTTTAATGGGTTGTAACTGGGCTATGGATCTAGTATATATATATTGGATTAGCCAATAATAGTTGCTAGCATCCTTAAGCGCCTTTTCAACTCATTCCCATCGACTCATGGACATTGTTCCTCTCTTTTCTCTTTTTCTCCCATTCATGCTGGTTTACTTTCATACAACCCATTTCATCAGGCACACTTGACCCCAAACGGAAGGTTTTCATGTACCCTCAATTTCATTTAATTACAACAAGTGCCTCTTCAACACCATCTTTTCTTTCCTCACTTTGCTTTTCTTTTCTTTTCACTCTTTTCACTCTTTAACACTTTGGGAAACAATTTTTTTTGTTCTTTGTAAGCGCTTAAGAGCTTCTTATAGACTTTAAGGCTAATGAAAAGAAGGAATAAAGCTTAGTTCATACAATTCTGGACAAAAGAAAGAAATCGGCTAAAGGCTCAACGGGCTGACTAGGGTGTACAACATATAAAAAGGTAGAACTTGACAAGAAAAAATGGAAACTAACGGTTAAAACAAAGAAATGCCTACATCCTTTCCGACACTACACCTCCTTCATTTCGCTTTGTATACACGCCAGGCAAGTTCTAGACAATTCACAATGACATGGAATAGCAAAACCTCACTCACACTTCATGCACATGCTCGAATCAAGATGCATTCACAGACTCTTTAATTAGTCAAGTACATGAATTCAAGATTAAGCCTCAATCATAATGAACCAAATTCTATAGCCTAGGTAGCTCAACATATTTACACAATTACATGCTTTCAAACGAATCACTTTCGCATTTCGAACATCAATTACACACGCAACAAAATTTTAGCAACCATAAGCAACTACAGTTTATTGATGCAATCCACCAAAGAAACTAAAAACAAATCATCTACTCCTATCGACTACATTTCCCTTAAGACGGTCGTCATCCATCCATCATAGGGAATGTTCACTAACTATGACATCGGTTCAATGGGACTATTCTCGGTAAAAGAACCGAAAACAAACTCCGAGAAACCCAAAAATAAAACTTCAAAATTTTTGCAACACATCGATCATTTCGATGAAAAACATATTTACAAAATATGTTGATAAGTGCAACATCCTTTCACAAAAATTTTGAAAAATATCGATCATATCGATAGAGAAAAAAAAATATTTACAAAATTTACAAAATATTTACAAAGGCAACCATAACTTTTTAAAGACACACATCATTAGCCACAAACAAATATATACACATCATTCACAAATCAGTTCACAACAACAGGGAAAGCACAGACATACACAAACGTCAAGGAAGAATATACAACAGATTTAGAGCCTATGACCCAGCACCTAACTACTCCCCACCCCACACTTACATCGAACACTGTCCTCAGTGTTCACAAAAATACAAAGCACAAAATTTTGGGTGGTGAAACTCCCTGCTCAGTCGAAATATTCGACTTCCTCATCCGGTGCTGCGGCCTCGTCGCCCATATCTGAATCAGCTCCCTCGCCGTCATCGGACTCCACATCAGAGTCCTCACGACGTGTCTCCTCATCAGTAGGGACGTCGTCATCAGTCGGCTCCACAAAGGCTGGCCCCACCTTGCATAAAGCTCTGGCGTTCTCGCCAAAAGGGTAGTCCAGCTCCAGCTGCCATAATTCATCCTCGGTGGCTGGTCTCCCACCTATCTGTAGCTGCAGCATCTGCATACCGAACATACGGGCCATATACTGGTCGTCACGAGCATGTCGCTCGCCCAGAGTCAGCACAGGTCCGTGTGTAGTGTCGGGGGCCTTGGTCTTTGTCACATCAAGGGCCCGCCGCTCCAACTGCGGAATGTAATCCAAGGCTTCTTCCTCAATGTCGAGGCCTCGAAGGAAGGTGGTGATGTGTCCGCCAAACCCGTATCTGTGGCCCTGGTGTAGTCTGGCTCTCTTCATGGCGGATATTATAACCGCCCCCACATTAATCTCAATCCCTTTCATAAGGGCATACACCAGGCAGACACGGTCCCGGGTCACGTCTGTCATATGTACTCCCGGGATCAAACACGAACATACAATTTTTAGCCAGATTCTGGCCTCCCTGTTCATCTGCGAATAAGGCAGAGTCTGGTGGTAACCCCTCTCTTTGTGCCTACTCCATCGGGCTGTGGATCGAGCCCCACACAACGTACGTCTGATGTCGGCGTACGGTGGGGTGATGTTGAGCTGGCGGAGAACGTGGGCGTCTGTGTCCCGCGCTCCAACGATGGCATTCAGCTGCTGGGGTTCCAGAGTGACAATCTGCCCTCTGATTTTAATAGTGTGGCTTCTGATGGCCGGGTTCCAGTTGGCATAAAATTCCCGGACCAAGTGAAGGTTGCACTCCGTGGGCTCCTGAAAAATAAAGCTGAGCCCAGCTGCTTCAATCCTCTGTACGATGCGACGGAACTCCTGTGCAAGTGGTTCCCTTGCAATATGTTCCTCCGGGAAGTACTTGTTCTCCTTATGCTTTGCGTACTACTTCTTCCCTTCATCGGTAACCCATCGTGTTCCATATCGGCGGTGTTGACCGCGTGGAACAGCAGGTGCAGCTGGGACAGCAGTGCCCAGTCTCATTCTCTTTCTGCCGGTGCCTGAGGTTGAAGCACCCTTGCCTTTATCTTGTCGGCTGGCCATTGTACCTGTCAATTGACACAGACAAGCACAACGTTAAGCTAAAAACTTGTTAGTTTTGGCTAAGGTTGGGTTAAACAAAATTTACCCCACACTTAGTCTTTAACAATATTTACAACATGTTAGCAAGGATAGATCTATTTACACCCCAAACACAATCACTATAAACATATTGCTCAGTGCGTTCACAAAAATTCGACAGCATAACGGCTAGCGAACTACTCAGACTTCATACAGCTAACCCAATCCTACCATCGACAGCTATTCACCCATGGCACTTAGCAACAATAACAACAACCAAATAGAAACAACAATACAAACATTTTATATACACTAATCTAAGCAATTCAACCAATTCACATATTACGCAATGTCCCACTAAAAATCGAGAATTAGTCGTCTTTCACCAATTATACAATATTTACCACGACTTATCTCAAATAATAAACACACCCCGACATCAATTTCGTCAAACTATCAAGTTACCCAAGTTAAAATTCAACAACCCCAAGCCCTAGAACTCAATTCGACAATCAACAATGAATTATTCAATCAATCGATAAGTTCACCCGTCAACTACAACAATCCGAACACAATCAATCGCAAAATAATTCATGTCATGTTTAATTTCTACCTAGGGTGATATATCTCACCTCACATGCTCAAAATTGACAAAAATCGCCAAAAATTTGAGATAGACGATGAAAACATACCTTGGAATTGAAGAATCGATAAAGACTTGACGTTTTCCTTGCCTCTTAACGTGGCACGGAGCTTGGGGGTAGGGGAATGGGTGTTTGGTCGCGGAGGGAAGAGGGAATGGGGAAAATACGGGCGAAATCGGGGGTTTTTATTAAGAAAACACGCGGGTCACCCGGAAACCCGGTGTGACCCGGCACTGGGATAAGGGCAACGTGTCACGGAGGGTAACGCGGAGGCCCTCCTCCGTGACACGGAGCCAACGCATTGGCTTACTGGAATTTTAAAAAATCCAGATTTGCCTTCAACGTGTCACGGAGGCCAACGCGGAGCATTGCCTCCGTGACACGGCACCAACGCGCCAGTGCTCTGTTTCACTATCAAATTTTATTTTTCATACCTCGCCTCGTTTTCTCGATTCCACGTATTTTTCCTCCGGTATACCTGAAAATCACCTCACTAAACAAAAATTGGTTAAATGACTAGATTCCCTACTAAAAGAATAAAAATTACTAATTAAAATGCACATTTAAACCTAGTCAAGAGAAAGAAGAGAAAATAAAATAAAAGAAAAACTTTACACTAAGGAAAAAGAAAGAAAAAAAATATTTTTCACGGGTTGCCTCCCGTGCAGCGCCTGGTTTAACGTCGCGGCTCGACAGCCTTTACGCTCAATTTTCTACTAGGGAGATGGACGATTTGACGCGATTATGGTCATCTCCCCAGTAGTTCTCAACCTTGTCTGGTGGCCTACCTAGTAACTCTCGGGAATCACTCAATCCATTTGCATTCCCATGATCAATCACGTTGATCACCGAGAGTTCCTTATAGACAGTCGGAAGCTTAGGTGCCTTGTACACGTCGAACACCTCAACCTTGTCGTGTGCTCGCATAGTGAGTTGACCCGCAGCTACATCGATCAATGCCTTTCCGGTTGCCAAAAATGGTCGTCCCAAAATAAATGGGACTTCTGCATCTGGCTCAAAATCCAGAACAATAAAATCCACCGGAAAAATGAGGGAGCCTACCTGCACTAGCACATCCTCCACAATGCCATCCGACTTAGCTAAAGACCTGTCTGCTAGCTGCAAGATCACTGTTGTAGGTCTAGGACTCCCTAGCCCTAACTTTCTGAATACCGAAGATGGCATCAGATTTATACTTGCCCCCAAGTCGCATAACCCACGAGCTCGGATACTTTGCCCAATCGTCAGCTGGATAGTAAAACTTCCAGGATCCTTCAGTTTAGTGGGCAACCTGTTCTGAATACGGGATGTGCATTCCTCCGTTAAAGCCACCGTGGCATACTCGGTCAAGCGACTTTTGTTGGCCACGATGTCTTTGATATACTTTGCATATTTTGGCACACCCTGCAAGACATCAACAAGAGGTAAGTTAACATGTACCTGTTTAAGTACCTCCATGAATTTCTGGAAACACGCCTCCTCCTTGTGTTTCTTAAGTCGTTGAGGGAACGGGGGTGGAGGCCTTGTTGGTTCAGCTTCTTTGGTCTTCCCCGTTTCTGAGGTTTGTTCTCCCTCAACATCTGCTGCTCCTGACTTCTAGGGCGGTCTTTCCGGTTCCACCTCCTTTAATTGTAAACCACTTCTCGTGGTCACTGCATTTACCTACTTAGGATTGGGATCCGTGTCGCTAGGTAGTCCTCCCCTTGGTCTAGTACTTTGGGCACTGACAAATTGCCCAAACTGATATTCAAGAGCCTTGGTTGCCAATTGATTGTTCTTTACTTCGGCCGCCAGTTTGACATAGTCAACCTGCAATTGTGCCTGGTTGGCAATCATGGTCTTGAACATTTCCTCAATAGTCGGTGATGGTGGTGGAGGAGGGGCATTGTGATTTCTAAACTGATTCTGATAGCCTTGTTGCCCTCCTTGGTTTCTGTGCATACCCTGCCCTGAACCCTGGCCTTGTTGATTGTTGCTACCCCACGAAAAATTTAGATGATTCCTCCAATTCGAGTTGTAGCCACCACCAAACTGCTGTTGATTCCTCTGTGCATTGCCCACAAAGTTGACAGAATCAGGATTTGCACCACAGCATTCAGCTGAATGCTCACTACTACCACACACTTCACACCACATCTGTTGGACTGCATTAACTGAGGCTGACGGCTGGTTCAAATTCATATTGCTGAAGTGAGTGTTTAACTGATTTTGCAAAGCAGCTATCTGTGCAGCGATAGCTGTGAATCCATCCACTTCAAGCACTCCCGCTGCTTTCCTTGCTCCACCTCTTGAAGAATCTGCATTCCATTCCGGATTGCCTTGTGAAATTCGGTTGAGCAAAGTGTACAGCTCCTCATAAGTCTTCTCCAGCGCTTGCCCTCCAGCTGCTGAGTCTAACAAAATTTTAGTGTGGGGTTCCAAACCCTCAATAAACGTGTGGACCAACACCTCATTTGACTGATGATGATGAGGACAGTCCCGCAACATGGACTTGAATCTTTCCCAGGCTTGATAAAGATTTTCTCCTTCCCTCTGTTTAAAACTTAGAATCTGACTTCTAAGTTTAGCTGTTTTACCTGAAGGGAAAAATCTGATCAAGAACTTCTTTGCAAGATCATCCCACGTTGATATAGAGTTGGGTGGTTCAGCTTTTAACCACCTCTTGGCTTCACCAAGTAAGGAAAATGGAAATAAGGTGAGCCGAACATAATCAGGTGACACTCCAGCGGGGATGTAAGTGTCACTTATCTCCAAAAAGTTCTGGAGATGTTGTTGCGGATCTTCGTGAGGAAGACCGGTAAACTGCCCGCTAGTGTGCAAAAGTTGCACCATATTTTGCTTTAACTCAAATCTCCCCCCAGGCTCTGGTTTGCGGATGCTGGAATGTACATTATTAGCGTGTGGGATTGCCACCTCGCGAACCGGCCTGGCTGCTACTTCCTCGGGCACTAACACTGCCCGCACAACTGGTGGATTGGGTTGCTCCATCATAGACTGTTTGAGCAACTACAACTTCTTCCGAAGAGCTTCTCTACGTTGACTATGCAATTCACGTTCTGGCTCTAAGTAAGATTCTACCAGCTCCTTGTCCCTTGCCAGTGTTCACAGAAATAAAAATCTGCAAAATACAGGCTAAGACCAAGTTGTTAACACTTAAGAAGATAAAAATACAAATACAGTAAATTTACACTAAACAAAATTTTACAAATCGCCTAGCCTCCCTGGCAACGGCGCCAAAAACTTGTTCGCGCTCTGCTGCTCTGTATATATTATACACCGACACGCAAGTGTACGTGGTCAAACAAGTAATAAAGTGGCTAAGTAGCCAAGTATCGATCCAAGGAGGCTGCTCTAGATATGCAAAACTGCCTAGTTTACTATATCTCTATTCTATTTCTAACTATGTTAACAACAATCCAACCAAGATTTGAGTAAGTTTTGTTTCTAAACTAATTATCTACTAAAATTAATAACTACTATTTACGTTGAGTTTAGACAATGGATATGCACATGCCAAGATTAAGAACGAGTAATGAACTTGATAATCATGATAATTTGGTCATCTTCTTCTTCATATTGCTAGCCAAGAACGTTTGCCTAGAAATTAAAACTTCCGTATTTAATTTCACTTTAGCTTCATAAACCATTCGTCTACATTTCTGTGATCAAATGCAATTTATGACCTAACACTACAATTCCGGTTCCTAAATTGACTAATACGGCTTTCAAGTATATTTCTATCAAGAAAGCACATCAAAACCCAATTTTCCCAAATCAAGTTAAGAACAATACCCTATTAATTCACAACTTTCCAATTTCATGCTCTCTCGAGTGAAATTGGACTTTTTAGATATACATTAATGGTGGCCAATCAAGAATGTAATAAGCACAAGAATTAATAGAACAACATGCAAGAAGAAGAAGAAACCATATCAATTATTACCAACATTCATTTTACAAGTTCAAAACCTCAGCAAGAGAGGAATTAGCCACTCATTCTTGGATTAATCCTCCTAGAATGAGTGTGAATCATGCATACAATTGAAGGAAAGAAGAAGGGAAGAGAAGAAAACTCTTATCTTTTCTATTCTTCAACTGCCACAAAACCACGTTCCTGCTCCCACTTCTGAACTCAGGCTAAAAAACTAAAACTCAAAAAACTCTCTTTAAAAATAACCGAAGTGTGCTATTTATACTAGTGGGAAATTTTTCCCGGAATAACAAGCAACGTGTCATGGAGGCCAATGCGGAGCATTGCCTCCGTGACACGGCGTGGACGCGGACCCTCTCTGGAAATTGCATGGTCCGGATAATTAGCCTCAACGTGGCACGGAGGCCATCGCGGAGACCTGTCTCCGCGCCACGGAGCTGACGCGCAGGCACACTGGAAATTGCCACTTTTATTTCTGCCCAGGCAGTGTGCTACCGCGATGGCAGCGTGGCACGGCACCATCGCGGAGCCACTGCAAAATATGCCATCCGAGGTCTTTTCCACGCTCGCATCCAAGTCCAACTCCGACATAGTTCCAACACGCATTTTAGCTCTTAAAAATCACATTATCCTGCAAAACAAATGCTAATCATGTTGGTTAGTATAAATTTGCATTTTATTACCAAATACATGATATTATATACACATTGCACAACAAACAAGGTAAAAATGATACGTTTGAGTATCACTTGGGCATATAAATCTGCCCAAGATCACTTGCCTCCGGAGTTAGCATCTGTTCACCCAGTATTCCATGTATCTATGTTGAGGAAGTTCGTAGGAGACCCTTCCACAGTAGTTCCAGTTCAGGATGTCCAGGTCAAAGAAGAGTTAGCATATGAAGAGGTTCCAGTAGCTATTTTAGACAGACAGATTCGCAGGTTGAGGACTAAAGATGTTGCGTCTGTCAAAGTATTGTGGCGTAACAGGAACCGTGAGGAAATGACGTGGGAAGCTGAAGAAGATATGAAAGCTAGATACCCTCATTTATTCCAGGCCTAATCAGGCGACAGGTATGTACGTATTATTACTTATGTAGTACCTTATGGTTGTATGTGTGTAAATGAGAAAGATTGATACTTAGCTATCCAGTGGATCTTAAAGTATTGCGTGCAATACCTGTGTTGGACTTTTCTGCATTTCCGGTTTTTGCTATAGTCCATATTACAGGGGAAACTCTACCGAAAATTTCCTAGATAGTAAATTGAGAAGTCCTCTAGATAGCAGCTTCCATTCGAGGACGAATGTTCTTAAGGGGGGAGAATGTTATACCCCGTAAGATTTTCGATACTTAGATAGCCTATTCAAATGGTGATCGAGCATATTTGAAAGCCATACGTGCTAGAGAAAGGCTTGGGGAAAAGATTGGACGAGAAACCTGTCGAACCATCGCGGTAGGAGCCGAGGTAGAGCCCCTCCGCGATGGCAATGTGTCACGGAGGTGGAGCCTCCGCGTTGGCTCTGTGACACGTTGGCCTTGTCCAGGCCCAAGTATATGAAGCCCCACTTCGGTTTTAAATCATATAAATTATAAATTTCCAGTGAAACAGAGAGGAAACAACAGAGAAAAGAAAAGAACGAAGGGGGGTAATATAATTTTCATCCGATTATGCTGCTAAACGTTGTCCAAACTCAAATTAACCCCAGATACTGAGGTATTTAGCAGCAGAGAGCATTCCTACGGATTTAGTTTCGTGAAATACGGCCGACGAATCGTCGAGCTACCGAGCTAAGGTAAGTAGAATTGCTCCAAACTAGTGTCTATGTGTTCCTAGCTGTGAAGTGAGTACTTCTCCCTTCTGGACCTCTGAAAAATAGTGAGGTTTCGACCGTCTTTCGATAAGCCTAAGTTTAGGCTATAAATTACATCGAAGTGACGTTGTTCATTTAAAATAAAGTTATATTTGGTATTAATTGATATATATATGAATGCAGTTAGGAGGAATAGCTGAAATACCGACCAAGCTACGCCAGTTAGTCGGGAAATCAGAAACGAAGGTATGTAAAGCTAGTTTCCTCGGCAAGTTAGTAATCTCGATACAGTACAGTAATTTAAAGGCCAGTAGAATGTTCAGAAGTCATGTGTTATGTTTATTCCGAATGTTGGTACGTTATTAGAAGCATCATGTTATGATTAGCGCAAAACTTGCTAGCACGATATAGCTTCTAATACAAGTGTTAGGAACTGCACAACATGCGCAGTATGTGATGTAGTACAGAATGTTAGGATATTAACGTATTCAGTTGAAACCCAGTAACACAAGGTAATATCTGTAAGGCATCTCAGAAGTAGAATGATAGGCTAAAATGAAGTTAGAAAGCATGCTAGAAATAGTAAATCATATTACTATAGAAACTCAGTATACAACATGGTTTCCAGCAGAAAGACTATATCTGGTTTAACATTAGACTCAGTACAGTACGGCAAAAGATTATATTTATACATATATACTATTATCAGTCTCAGCATGTATTAGTACGTACATATTACTATCACTAGTTCAGCATACAGTATGTACAAATACTTTACTACCATTAGCTTCAGTATATGGGATATGCAGATAGTGTTACTAGTTGAGGCCGTTGTATTGTTTTGGGGTTGGATTACCTAGATCCATGACCTCCCCAGGGTTGATAGCTGTATCGACTCATCCGCCAGAGGACGAGGATACGTCGCTCTACGGAGTGGCATGCCGTCCCACAGGGGACGAAGATGGGATGCCAGTTTTCCCCATATTGTGCCTTGATCGGCCCTTACACACCCCTGTCGAGCGGATACGCCCGAGTGTTGATTCAGGAGTCCTCCGGACTCAAATGCAGTTATAGTCAGGGGCTCAGCGAGCCCAAGTGCATACCCAGGGGACCGGCGGGATGCTTATAGCTATTATAGGAGATGGGATGACCGGGGTAGGGGTATAGATTCTGTGCTGGTTATACCTCCCTGCTTATGGGGGCTGGGTAAGGTTTGTGTGTGCTATGTTATATTATGATATGTTATGCCATGTTACAGTAGATACGAGTAGATCGACAGTAGAACGATGATCTCCAGGTATGACTCCTACTCCTTCCAGTATAGTTAAGAATGGGCATAGTCCTACATTATCAGACAGTTAATCTTTTTCTTCCTATTTCAATTTCATCAGTTGTATTGTTGTTTTCAGTTATTTCTTTACATACTCAGTACCAGCGGTACTGATGCCCGGTGGGGCGCTGCATTACTTGCCTGCAGGTATCCATAGACGAGGAGGCGACCCCTCGTGATTCCTATCAGCGAGATCGAGTATTCAGCTCTTGTCATCCGGAGATTGAATCCCAGAGGTGTATTTCTTTTTCTTTTGTTGTAAAGTACGGGTAGGTCGGGGCCCTGTCCCGATCATTTCTATTACTATTCCTAGAGGCTTGCAGTCTGTATATATTTCCCTGTGGTCAGATGAGGTGGTAGTGTGGGGCCGTGTAGTTGTATAGCTATTAGTACTTTTGTTTCCTTTATGTTGGCCGTGTGGGGCCATAGCTTGTTAGTAGTGGTGACCTTGCCGGTCACGTAGCTATCCAGTATTTCATTGTTGAGTCACAGATAACTAGACAGCATGGTGGCCTTGTCGGCCCGCATAGGTTTCCCTATATTGATATGTTTCTGGTTAGCTGTCAGCACAGGTACAGGTGGCTATAGGCCTAGTCAGTCGGAGGCTGTATTTACAGCCGTCATATAGCCCGTTGTTTCCCTGAATCTGAGTTAGAGCCAGCCAGGCACCAGATGTGCTCAGGCTCAGCAGTCTAGCAGTTCAGGTCCTAGTAGGGCAACAGGTGCCAGTCATACCCCTCAAGGCGGGGTGTGACAGTTGGCGCGTAGTTCTGAGTCATAGGGTGGATCGACCCTTAGACTACTCGGTGCTAGACACTACTCCCAAAAACATGCATATGTTTTCCATCATTTTTCAATGAAGCTTACCATCGTCTATTGACGAATATGAATAGTTGATCTTTGGGCAGAATTATATGCCCAAGTGATACTCAAATGCTTCATTTCGTCTTTGTTATCTATCGTTATTTATGCATTCTCATGTGATTTGTAGTTAAAATGTGAATTTATACTAACCAACATGATTAGTGTTGTTTTGCAGGTAAAATGGAATTTTGGGAAGCTAAGATACATGTTGGTAAAAATCGGGAATGGAATCGGAAGCAAGGAGTGGAAAAGGTCAAGGGAGAGTAGCAAAAATAAGGGCTCCGCGATGGAGCCGTGTCACGCTGCCATCGCGGAGGCAGTCTGCCTTGGGTGATTTATTTTGGCCATTTCCAGTGAAGCCTCGCGTTACCTCCGTGACACGGAGGTAATGCCACGCGATGCACGCCGTGGCATGTTGAGTACAATTACCTGGGACATCAATTTCCAGTGTAGGTGCACGATTGCACCGTGGCACGTTGGCCAGGCTCTGTGATGCAGGCCGTGGCACGCTAAGGTGAAATTTCTGAGGATCCAAATTCCAGAGAGGGTCCGCGATACCCCCGTGGAACGGAGGGAGTGCTCCGCGATACACTCTGTGCCATGTTGCTTTGTATTTCGGGAAAAATTTCCACTAGTATAAATAGCACACTTAGGTTTTATTTTAAAGAACTCTGACTTGGTTGAGCAAGAACGTAGGTTACAGGCAGTTGAGGGGACAAAAATTCTAGGGTTCTTCTCTATCTTTTTCTCTTTTATCTCAATTGTTTGTTTGATTTATACTCATTTGATGATGTTTAATCCAAAAATGAGTGGCTAAATTCACTTCTTGCTGAGGTTAAGAACAATTGTAGTGGAATGTAATTGTTGATCATTTTAGTTTTCATCTTTTCTTCAATGGTTGTTCTATCAATTCTTGCTCTTACTGCATTAATGTTTGGCCAATGTTAATGTATATCTAAAAAATCCAATTCTGATTTTGAGAAGGAAAGAAATTGGAAAGTTGTGAATTGGTAGGATATGATCTCTTCTTAGTTTGGAAAAATTGAGAATTGATTTACATTCAAAATAGAAATATATCTGAAAGTCTTATTAGTCAATAAGGAATCGGGTTTGTATGGCTGGAACATGAAATTCTTTTATCACAGAAATGTAGATTGAAGGTTCATGATTCTTAAGTTGGATAGGAGACGAAAGTTCCAATCCATTGGCAATAATTCTTGGCTAGCAACCGAAGGAAAGATTAACTGAATTGTATCGATAAATTAATTCCCTGCATGTTCATTTTAGCCTCAACTTGCTCATTACTATTGTTCAGATTCACTTAATAATTTTGCTTTAGATTCTTAGTAATTAGTAACTCAAACTCTAAAAATCTTATTCACTTGGTTGTCTGCATTCTTAAAGATATAGTTCATTAACACTTAAGTTAATTATTACCGTAGTTCAGTCCCTGTAGGATCGATACTTGGTTACTTAAGCCACTTTATTACTTGTTCGACCACGTGCACTTGCGTGAAGTCACAGAAACATCCGAAAAAGTTTTTGGGGCCGTTGCCGGGGACTGGCAATTGGTAAAATTGTTTTCTTAGTGTTAGTTTACAATTTCTATATAAGTGCTGACAACTTGATCTTAGCCTGTCTTTTGCAGATATTGAATTATGTTGAACACTGGCAAGAGACAAAGAGTTGGTGGATTCATACATAGAGCCGGAAAGATAGTTTTATCATCAAAGAAGGGAGGCTCTAGAGAAAAAGCTACAGTTGCTCAGACAGACAATCCTGGAGCAACAATAGAATCCACCACTTCTGAGGGCAGTGTTAGTGCCCGAGGAAATGGCAGCTAGGCCGGTTCACGAAGTGGCAATCCCACATGCTAACAATGTTACATCAAGTATTCGCAGACCAAAGCCAGGAGGGAGGTTTGAGCTTAAACAGAACATGGTGCAATTGCTGCACACCAACGAGCAATTCACAGGTCTCCCTCACGAAGATCCACAACAATATCTCCAAAACTTTTTGGAGATAAGTGACACTTACATCCCCAATGGAGTATCATCCGACTACGTGAGGCTTACATTATTCCCATTTTCATTATTGGGGGAAGCAAAGAGGTGGTTGAAAGCTTAACCACCTAACTCTATCACCACGTGGGATGATCTTGCAAGAAAGTTTTTGATAAGATTCTTTCCATCCGGGAAAATAGCAAGACTTAGAAGTCAGATTCTAAGTTTTAAACAAAGAGAGGGGTAGAATCTGTATCAAGCTTGGGAAAGGTTCAAAAATTTTGCTAGACTCAGCAGCTGGGGGACAAGCATTAGAAAAGACTTATGAGGAGCTGTATACTTTGTTAAATCGTATTTCACAGGGAAATCCAGAGTGGAATGCGGACTCTTCTAGAGGAGGAACAAGGAAAGCGGCAGGAGTCTTTAAATTGGACGGTTTTACAGCAATCGCTGCATAGATAGCTGCATTGCAAAATCAACTCAACACCCACTTCAGCAATATGAGCTTGAATCAACCTCAAGCCCCAATTAATGTAGTGCAGCAGATTTGGTGTGAAGTATGCGGTAGTAATGAACACTCAGCTGAGTGTTGTGGTGCAAATCCAGATTCAGTGAACTTTGTTGGAAATGTACAGAGAAATAATCACCAGCAGTATGGCAACAACTACAACTCAAATTGGAGGAATCATCCGAATTTCTCTTGGGGTAGTAACAGCCATCAAGGGCAGAGTTTGAATCAGAGTGCACAGAGAAATCAAGGAGGGCAGCAGAATTATCAGTCTCAATATAGAGGAAACAATGCACCTCCTCCACCACCCACCAACGTTGAGGAAATGTTTAAAATAATGTTAGCTAACCAAGCTCAAATGTAGGCTGATTATGTGAAATTGGCAGCAGAAATAAAAAATAACCAGTTAGCTACAAAGGCATTGGAGTACCAGTTCGGACAACTAGTTGGAGCTCAAAACACCAGGCCAAGAGGAGGACTATCGAGTGACACTGACCCGAATCCCAAGCAGGTTAATGCAGTGACCACAAGGAGTGGTTTGAAACTCAAGGAGGTGTAACTAGAAAGACCACCTCAGCAGTCAGGAGCAGTGGAGAAAGATAGGGAACATGATGATGAGAGGGGGAAGGAGAAGGCAGCTGAAGCAGAAAGACCACCACCCCCGTTCCATCAAAGATTAAAGAAACACAAGGAGGAAGTTTGTTTCAAAAAGTTCATGGAGGTGCTTAAACAGGTACACATTACTTTACCTTTGGTTGATGTTTTGCAGGGAGTGCCGAAATATGCAAAGTATATCAAGGACATCATAGCTAACAAAAGCAGATTGAAGAGTATGCTAGGGTGGCACTTATTGAGGAGTGCACTTCCTGGATACAGAACAAGTTACCAACAAAGCTCAAGGACCCTGGGAGCTTTACAATTCAGATAGCAATATGGGAAAGTATCCGAGCTCGCGAATTATGCAATTTGGGAGCAAGCATTAACTTGATGCCGACATCGGTGTTCAAGAAGTTGGGGCTGGGAAGTCCTAGACCAACTACAGTAATCTTGCAGTTAGCGGATCGTTCCTTGGCCAGACCAGATGGCATTGTGGAGGACGTGCTAGTGCAAGTGGGCTCCCTTATCTTCCCTGTAGATTTCATTGTCTTAGATTTTGAGCCGGATGCGGAAGTCCCATTTATTTTGGGACGTCCTTTCTTGGCAACCGGGAGAGCTTTGATTGATGTAGTTGCAGGGCAGCTAACCATGCGAGTACATGACAAACTGGAGGTATTTGATGTATATAAGGCCATGAAGCTTCCGACCATATATGAGGAGCTTTCAACAATCAATGTGCTAGACCAAGCAGAAATTCTTCAGATTGTTGATTCTCGAGATCCAGTGGAAAGAGCGTTGATGAGCTCCGATCATGTCGGAGATAGAGATACTTATGAGATGGTACAAATGTTGAATGAACCAAAGTGGTATCTCAGGAAGCATGACTTTCAGCCTTTAATGAGGTCCTTGGAACCATTGCCGAAACCATCTATTAAGGAAGCACCAAAACTGGAGTTGAAAACATTGCCTCCCCATTTAAAATATATCTTTTTGGGGGAAGATGACATTTTTCCAGTCATCATATCCGCAGAATTGACAGAGGCACAGGTAAAGGAAGCATTGGTGGTTCTCAAAAGAAGGAAGAAAGCGATGGGCTGGCAGATGTCAGATATTCGGGGTATAAATCAAGCCTTTTTCACACACAGAATTTTCATGGAGGAAGGAGCAAAGCCAACTGTACAGCCTCAGTGGAGGTTGAATCCGATGATTAAGGATGTGGTTAGGAAAGAAGTAATTAAGTGTCTTGATGCAGGTGTGGTCTATCCTATTTCGGACAACGAATGGGTCAACCCCGTTCAGTGTGTCCCAAAGAAAGGAGGGATGACCGTGGTCACCAATGAGAAAAATGAGCTGATCCCTACACGCACCATTACAGGCTGGCGGATTTGCATGGACTACAAAAAGCTCAATGAATCCACAAGGAAAGATCACTATCCTATCTTGTTCATTGATCAGATATTGGACAGATTGGCTGGACAAGAATATTATTGTTTCCTTGATGGGTACCCTGGCTATAACCAAATAGCCATAGCACCGGAGGACCAGGAGAAGACTACTTTCACATGTCCTTATGGGACATATGCTTTTAGGCGAATGCCATTTGGTTTATGCAATGCACCCGCCACATTCCAGAGATACATGATAGTGATCTTTCACGACATGGTGGAAGATTTCGTCGAGCTATTTATGGATGATTTTTCTGTTTTCGATAATTCGTTTGCTACTTGTTTGCAGAATCTTGATAGGGTGCTAGCTCGCTGTGAAGAATCCAACCTTGTACTCAACTGGGAGAAATGTCATTTCTTAGTCAAGGAGGGTATCGTCCTTGGCCATAAAGTGTCTTGCAAGGGATTGGAGGTCGATCGTGCTAAGATCGAAGTTATTGAAAAGCTACCACCACCTGTGTCAGTGAAGGGTGTTCGCAGTTTTCTCGGGCATGCAGGGTTCTACAGACGGTTCATTAAGATCTTCTCTCAAATTTGTAGACCAATATGCAGGTTGCTAGAAAAAGAGGTGAAGTTCAAGTTTGATGAAGATTGTGTCAAAGCATTCGAAGAGTTGAAGCAGAAATTGATAGAAGCACCTATCCTTATCTCTCCAGATTGGGAACAACTGTTTGAACTGATGTATGATGCAAGCGACGTGGCTGTGGGAGATGTATTGGGGCACCAGAGGAATAGAATATTTCATTCTATTCATTATGCAAGAGAATCACTGGACGCTGCCCAAGTTAATTATACAGTCACAGAAAAGGAGATGTTAGCATTGGTGTTTGCGTTTGACAAATTCAGGTCCTATTTGGTGGGTTCTAGAGTAGTGGTGTTTACCGATCATGCAGCGATTCGGTATCTATTTAATAAGAAGGATGCAAAGCCCAGGCTGATCAGATGGATCTTGTTGTTGCAAAAGGTTGACCTAGAGATTAAGGATAGAAAGGGGAGCAAGAATCAAGTGGCAGATCACCTATCGCAATTGGAAAGCCGGTCGCATGTGAAGGAAGGTGACAATATTAAAGAGGGGTTCCCGGATGAGCAGCTCTTGGCAATAAGGGAAACTGAGATCCCTTGGTATGCAGACATTTTGAATTTTTTAGTGAGTGGAGTCTATCCACCGGAGGCTATGGCTTAGCAGAGAAAAAAATTGAGGCATGGTTGCCGGTATTTTATTTGGGATGAGCCATACTAGTTCAAGTAGGGACTGGATCAGTTTATGAGAAGATGCTTCCCGGAGAGCCAGATTGCAGAAGTTTTGAGGAGTTTTCACTTTTCATTGTATGGAGGGCACCACGGAGGCGAGCAGACAACGCACAAGGTGCTATAGTCAGGTTTCTTTTGGCCTACACTGTTTAGAGACTCTATGGCATACGTAAAAATGTGTGATAGATGTCAAAGGACAGGTACAATTGGTAGGAGGCAAGAGATGCCGCTGCAACATATACTAGAAGTGGAGATCTTTGATGTATGGGGTATTGATTTCATGGGCCCGTTCCCACCGTCATTTGGTAATCATTACATCTTGGTGGCCGTTGATTATGTATCAAAGTGGGTTGAAGCAACAGCTTGCCCCAGGAATGACAACAAGGTGGTAACAAAATTTGTGAAAAAGCACATTTTCACCAGGTTCGGGACACCCCGAGCCATTATCAGTGATGGAGGGGCTCATTTTGTAAATGCAAGTTTCAAGAACTTGCTACCAAAGTATGGGGTGCACCACAAGGTAGAAACAACATATCATCCCCAAACTAGTGGGCAAGTGGAGGTGTCGAACAGAGAAGTGAAGCAGATTCTCCAGAAAATAGTGAATGCACAACGTAGTGATTGGTCAAGCAAACTCGACGATGTGTTGTGGTCTTATAGAACTGCTTACAAGACACCAATTGGGACTTTCTCCGTACAGATTGGTCTATGGAAAGGCGTGTCATCTGCCGGTGGAGCTAGAACACCGAGCTTTCTGGGCCGTGAGAAAATTGAACATGGATCTAGAGCTAGCGGTAAGAAGAGGCTGATGCAACTCTGCGAACTTGATGAGTTTCGTTGGCATGCTTATGAAAGTGCCAAGTACTACAAAGAGAAAATGAAGAGGTGGCACGATAAGCATATGGTGCATCGGATATTTGAGCCGGGGCAGAAAGTGTTGCTTTTCAATTCAAGATTGAAGCTGTTTCCAGGAAAATTGCGGTCCAAATGGTCAGGGCCATTTGAGGTAGTGAGAATGACCCCGCACGGGGCAGTGGAGTTGTGGCAAGAAGATCGAAGTGCCACATTCTTGGTTAATGGGCAACATTGTAAGCATTATTGGGGTGAGGACGTTATTCATGAGAAGACGTCCATCACTCTAGAGGATGATTGAGCGTAAATGACGTTGAGCCGCGACGGTAAACCAGGCGCTGCACAGGAGGCAACCCGTGAAATTATTGTAATAGATGAGTAGAATTAGTTTAAAAAGAGAAAAAGAAAAAAAATAAATAGAAAAAATTATTTTTGCGTTGAAACCTATGAATTCTAACCAACTTCTTGTTGTGAAATGATTTTCAGGTGGAACGGAGGGAAAAAATGTAAAAAAGCGCAAAGAAAAAAATCAAGGTGAGAAAAATAAAAGGTGGCATGACAGTGAGCCTACGCATTGGCTCCGTGTCACGGAGGAGGGCCTTCGCGTTACCCTCCGTGACACGTTGAAGGTATTCTGGATTTTTTAAAATTTCCAGAACACCTACGTGATGGCTCCGTGTCACGGAGGGGGTTCTCCGCGTTACCCTCCGTGACACGTTGAGGTGTAATTCGCGTTGGGTCACACCGGGTCGCCAGGTAACCCGCGCGAAAAACCTGATTTTTAACCCCAAATTCCTTCATTCTATTCTTTCAATTCCTCTGCGACCCACTCCCTAAATTCCCTCCTCCCCCAACGTGACACGGACCTAGGCACAAGATTTCTTCAAGTTTTCTTCAATTTCATCGGATTAAAGGTATGTTCTGGAACTTTACCTCATTTTTGCTTGAAATTTCGATTTTTGAGCATGGGTAGTGATTGAAACTTGCCGTAAGTGAAAATTAAGCTTGAACTCATTTAAGTTATGATTGATTGATGTTCATAATATCGTTTTGAGTATATGAACTCAATGAATGCATGTTTTAATGAATTTTTGCGAAATTGGTATCTAGGGTTGGAATTTGAATAGGAAGAAAACTAAACTTGTTTGAAATGTGAAAAAAATTGGGTTGTGCATGTTGGGTGATGTGAATTATGTCATGATTAATGTTGAATATGCTAAGTAGACAAGGGAATTTCAAAAAATGAAATTGGTGAAATTGCATAGGTTGTTAAGAACAAACATTTGGCTAAGTGTTATGATTATATAATGGAATCGATGGCGATATTGTTATTCGTTGTACGAAGTATGAGTAGTGCATAGTAATTATTCCATCGAATTATATGAAGGCACTAAGAATGTTGAATGTAAAGATTGTGAAATCATGAATGTCTTGCCGAATTGTTTTAATTACGGCTAAAGACTAAGTGTGGGGTGATTAAATTAATTCCAACCTTAGTTGTAGCTAGTTATGATTTGAATAACATTGGGATTGTATGGTTATATGTGCAGGAACAATGTCAGGCAGACAAGATAAATGAAAGGGAGCGTCCACATTGGGCGCCGGCAGAAAAAGGATAAGGTTGGGAACAGCAGTTCCAGCAGCACCAGCGATTCCGCAAGGCCAACGCTGACAATATGGAGCCCGATGGGTGACTGATTAAGGGAAGAAATGGTATGCAAACCACAAAGAAACCAAATACTTCCCGGAAGAGCACATAGCAAGGGAGCAGCTGGGACAGGAATTCCCGAGGATCGTACACCGGATTGACACTGCCGGGCTAAACTTCATCTTTGAAGAGTCCAAGGAGTGCAATCTCCATCTGATTCAGGAGTTCTATGCCAACTTGTTATACCCCGTAGGATTCCCGGCACCTAGATGACCTATTCGCACGTTGGTTAAGCATATTTGAAGGCCATACGTGCTAGAGAAAGGCCCGGGAAAAAGATCGGACGAGAAACCTGTCGAACCATCGCGGAAGGAGCTGAGGCAGAGCCCCTCCGCGATGGCAGCGTGTCACGGAGGTGAAGCCTCCGCGTTGGCTCCGTGACACGGTGGCCTTGTCCAGGCCCAAGTATATAAAGCCCCACTTCGGTTTTAAATCATTAAAAACTTATAATTTGCAGTGAAACAGAGAGGAATCAACAGAGAAGAGAAAAGAACGAAGGAGGTAATATAATTTTCATCCGATTATGCTGCTAAACGTTGTCCAAACTCAAATTAGCCTCAGATACCAAGGTATTTAGCAGCAGAGAGCATTCCTACGGATTTAGTTTCGTGAAATACGGCCGCCGAATCGTCGAGCCACCGAGCTAAGGTAAGTAGAATTGCTCCAAACTACTGTCTATGTGTTCCTAGCTGAGAAGTGAATAGTTCTCCCTTCTGGACCTCTGAAAAATAGCGAGTTTTCGACCGTCTTTCGATAAGCCTAATTTTAGGCTATAAATTATATCGAAAGTGATGTTGCTCTTTAAAATAAAGCTGTATTTAGTATTAATTGACATATATATGAATGCAGTTGGGAGGAATAGCTGAAATACCGACCAAGCTACGCCAGTTAGTCGGGAAATCAGAAACGAAGGTATGTAAAGTTAGTTTCCTCGGCAAGTTAGTAATCTCGGTATAGTAAAGTAATATAAAGGCCTGTAGAATGTTCAGAAATCATGTGTTCTGTTTATTACGAATGTTGGTACGATATTAGAAGTATCATGTTATGATTAGCGCGAGACTTGCTAGCACGATATAGATTTTAATATAAGTGTTAGGAACTGCACAGCATGCTCAGTATGTGATGTAATACAGAATGTTAGGATATTATCGTATTCAGTTGAAACCCAGTAGAACAATGTAATATCTGTAAGGCATCTCAGAAGTAGAATGATAGGTTAAAATGAAGTTTAGAAAGCATGTTAAAAATAGTAAATCATGTTGCTATAGAAACTCAGTATACAACATAGTTTTCAGCAGAAAGACTATATCTTGTTCAGCATTAGACTCAGTACAGTCTGGCAGAAGATTATATTTATACATATATACTATTATCAGCCTCAGCATGTATTAAGTACGTACGTATTACTATTACTAGCTCAGCATATAGTATGTACAAATACTTTACTACTATTAGCTTCAGTATATGGGATATGCAGATAGTGTTACTAGTTGAGACCGTTGTATTGCTTTGGGGTTGGATTACCTAGCATCCATGACCGCCCCAGGGTTGATAGCTGTATCGACTCGTCTGCTAGAGGACGAGGATACGTCGCTCTATGGAGTGGCATGCCGTCCCACAGGGGACGAAGATGGGATGCCAGTTTTCCCCATATTGTGCCTTGATCGGCCCTTACACACCCCTGTTGAGCGGATACGCCCGGGTGTTGATTCAGGAGTCCTCCGGACTCAGATGTAGTTATAGTCAGGGGCTTAGCGAGCCCAAGTGCTTACCCAGGGGACCGGCGGGATGCTTATAGCTATTATAGGAGATGGGATGACCGGGTTAGGGGTATAGATTCTGTGCTGGTTGTACCTCCCGGCTTATGGGGGCCGGGTAAGGTTTGTGTGTGCTATGTTATGTTATGATATGTTATGCCATGTTACAGTAGATACGAGTAGATCGATAGTAGAACGATAAATCTACAGGTATGACTCGTACTCCTTCCAGCATAGTTAAGAGTAGGCATAGTCCTATATTATCGGACAGTTAATCTTTTTCTTCCTATTTCAGTCTCATCAGTTGTATTGTTGTTTTCAGATATTTCTTTCAGTTACTGCTTTACATACTCAGTACCAGCGGTACTGACGCCCGGTGGGGCGCTGCATTACTTGCCTGCAGGTACTCTTAGACGAGGAGGCGACCCCTCATGATTCCTATTAGCGATCGAGTATTCAGCTCCTGTCATCCGGAGATTGAATTCCAGAGGTGTATTTCATTTTCTTTTATTATATAGTATGGGTAGGTCGGGGCCCTGTCCCGATCATTTCTATTGTTATTCCTAGAGGCTTGCAGTCTGTATACATTTCCCTGTGGTCAGATGAGCCGCTCGTGTGAGGCCGTGCAGTTGTATAGCTGTTAGTACTTTTATTTCTTTTATGTTGGCCGTGTGGGGCCATAGCTCGACAGTAGTGGTGACCTTGCCGGTCACATAGCCTTCTAGTATTTTATTGCTGGTTACAGATAACTAGACAGCATGGTAGCCTTGTTGGCCCTCATAGGTTTCCCTATAGTTGCATGTTTCTTGTTAGCTGTCATTACAGGTACAGGAGGCTATAGGCCAATGGGCCGGGGGCTGTGTTTACAGCCGTTATATAGCCCTTTGTTTCCAGAAATGTGAGTTAGAGCCAGCCAGGCACCAGATGTGCCCAGGCTTAGCAGTCTAGCAATTTAGGTCCTAGTAGGGCACCAGGTACCAGTCATACCCCCCAAGGCGGGGTGTGACACAACTGGAACCCGACCCTCCACAGTCACACCATCAAGATAAGAGGGTAGGTTGTCATGATTGAGCCCCATCACTTTAATGCTATATTGGGGGCGCGGGACACAGACGCCCATGTACTCCGGTAGCTAAACATAACCCCACCTTATGCGGACATCAGACGCACTCTATGTGGAGCCCGTTCGATAGCACGGTGGTGTAGGCACAAAAAGAGGGGCAACCATCAGACACTGCCCTACTCTCAAATGAACAGGGAAGCCAGGATTTGGCTGAAAATTATGTGTTCGTGCCTGATCCCGGGGGTGCACATGACAGATGTCACCCGGGATCGAGTGTGCTTGGTGTATGCCCTGATGAAGGGGCTTGAGATAAATGTTGGGGCGGTAATCATTTTCTCTATGGAGAGAGCCCACTTGTATCAAGGGCACAGGTACGGGTTCGGTGGTTTGCTTACCATGTTCCTGAGGGGCCACGACATCGAGGAGGAGGCCCTAGACTACATCCCACAGATTGATAGACGCGCCTTGGATGTCACAAAAACCAAGGCACCCGATACTACTCATGGGCTTATTCTCACACTAGCCGAGCGACATGCTCGGGATGATCAATATATGGCCCGCATGTACGGGATGCAGATGCTGCAGTTGCGCATTGGCGGGAGACCAGCAACAGAAGATGAGCTGTGGCAGCTCGAATTAGATTACCCCTTTGGCGAGAATGCCCGGGCTCTATGCCGAGTGGGGCCAGCTTTTGTGGAGCCTATAGATGATGATGTCCACACTGATGAGGAGACCCGCCGTGAGGACTCAGATGTTGAGTCAGATGAGGACAGCGGGGGCGATTCGGATATGGGAGACGAGGCAACGACACCTGATGAAGAAGTGGAATACTTCGGTTGATCAGGGAGTTTTACCACCCACCTTTGTGATATGTTGAATTTTGTGAACACTGGGGACAGTGTTCGGTTTAAGTGTGGGGTGGGAGTAGTTAGGTGCTGGCTGTTTCGTTGTTGTTTTTGTTTATGTGGATGTGTTGTGTTGTTGTGCCTGTGAAAAATGTGACCCTGTGACTCTTTGTGATGTGTTTTGTAATTAAGTGGTGTTGTAATGAATGTTAAGCTGTTGTGTGTTGTGTGGGTTGTTGTTGAATGGTTGTTGTGTAAATATTTTTGTTTTCTATCGAAATTATCGAAAATTTTAAAATTTTTCGTTAAATTTCTTTTAGTTTGGGTTTCTCGGCCTTTTTTTTCTATGCTTTTACTGAGAATAGTCCCATTGAACCAAAGTCGTAATTAGTGACCGTTCCCTATGATGGATGGATGACGACCATTTTAAGGGAAATGTAGTCGATAGGAGTAGTTTCTCTTTATTTTCTTTCTTTTGTGTGTTTCCCAAACATGTCGCTACTTCATGGTTCGGAATTTTCGTTACGTGTTGTACATGATATTAATGTTGCAAAGGTGATTCGTATGAAAGCATGCAAATTCATAAACACGTTGAGATACCTAGGGCATAAAGTTTGATTCGGTGTGATCGAGGCTTAATATTGAATTCTTGTAATTAGCTGATTGAAGAGTCTGTGAATATGTCTTGAGTTGAGCATGTGCAAGAGTGTGAGGTGAGTTTTCCATTATTCCATGCTATTGTGAAGTGTCTAGAACTTACCTGGTGTATGTACAAAACGAAATGAAGGATGTCAATTGTAGGAAAGGATGTAGGCATTTCTTTGATTGACCCGAAAGTTTTTCCATTATCATACCTACCTTGAATGTACATCCTAGTTAGTCCCATTGAGCCTTTAGCCTATTTTTTCTTTCTTTGAAGAGGTACAACCCTAGCTTAATCCCTTCTTTTCATTAGCCTTGAATTTGATCCAAAACTCTTAAGCGCTCAAGAAAAATAATTTTCCCACAGTGTAAAGGAGTGAGAACTGTGAAAAGAAAGGAAAAGCGTAAGTGGTGAAAGTTAAAGAAAAGGTCAAAGGTGCACTTGCTGAAATTAAATAAAATAAAGATGTATAACTAATCTTGGTTATTAAGTCGAGTGTGCTTAAAGAAATGGGAACAAAAACAAAGAAAAATTTCAAGAATGAGAAGATGAAGGAAGAAACAATGCCCATAATGATGGTGGGATGTATTGAAAAGCGCTTAAGGAAGCTAGTTGCTATTATTGGTTAGCCCAGTATTTACTAGTTCCTTAGCTTACATTACAACCCGTTAAGTCCTACGTGATCTTACATTACGCATCCTTATATTAGTGGAGTAGTACACTAGAGGCAAGCCTATGGTTCATGACATAATGCATGTGAATTTTTTGGGAGAGAGAGCGAAATCGTGTTCATATACCCCTATATGTAATGCTTTGGAAAACGTATGATTACAAATGGGGAGATTCTCTTGTGTTGTGAGGGCACATGCTTGACGAGATATTAAATTTCGTGTCGGATGTCTTGATAAGTTGATTTTCATGAGTTTTCCCAGATCAAGAGTCGATTTTTGAGTCTAGGAGGTCTTAATGTGGGGAAGGTCATTGTATTGATGAGACCATGCATGTTTTCTTGATGATTTGCTAGATTAAATAATTGGTATAGCCGTAACTTGAATTGTCGAGCCAAAGTAGCTATGTGTGGGTGTCAATTGCATGAGATGTGAGAGTATTGTTCGACGACGAACAAGGTTTTAAGTGTGGGGTAAGTGATCTTGGGTAGAATTATATGCCCAAGTGATACTCAAATGCTTCATTTCGTCTTTGTTATCTATCGTTATTTGTGCATTCTCATGTGATTTGTAGTTAAAATGTGAATTTATACTAACCAATATGATTAGTGTTATTTTGTAGGTAAAATGGAATTTTGGGAAGCTAAGATACATGTTGGTAAAAATCGGGAATAGACTCGGAAGCAAGGAGTGGAAAAGGTCAAGGGAGAGCAGCAAAAATAAGGGCTCCGTGATGGAGTCGGGTCACGCTGCCATCGCGGAGGCAGTCTGCCTAGGGTGATTTATTTTGGCAATTTCCCGTGAAGCCTCGTGTTACCTCCGTGACACGGAGGCAATGCCACGCGATGCACGCCGTGGCACGTTGAGTACAATTACCTGGGACATCAATTTCCAGTGTAGGTGCGCGATTGCACCGTGGCACGTTGGCCAGGCTCCGCGATGTAGGCCGTGGCATGCCAAGGTGAAATTTCTGAGGAGCCAAATTCCAGAGAGGGTTCGCGATACCCCTGTGGCACGGAGGGAGTGCTCCGCGATACACTCCGTGCCACGTTGCTTTGTATTCCGGGAAAAATTCCCACTAGTATAAATAGCACACTTAGGTTTTACTTTAAAGAACTCTGACTTGGTTGAGCAAGAACGTGGGTTACAGGAAGTTGAGAGGACAAAAATTCTAGGGTTCTTCTCTATGTAGTGGAACGTGGCTAAATTCACTTCTTGCTGAGGTTAAGAACAATTGTAGTGGAATGTAATTGTTGATCATTTTAGTTTTCATCTTTTCTTCAATGGTTGTTCTATCAATTCTTGTTCTTACTGCATTAATGTTTGGCCAATGTTAATGTATATCTAAAAAATCCAATTCTGATTTTGAGAAGGAAAGAAATTGGAAAGTTGTGAATTGGTAGGATATGATCTCTTCTTAGTCTGGGAAAATTGAGAATTGATTTACATTCAGAATAGAAATATATCTGAAAGTCTTATTAGTCAATTAATGAATCGGTTTTGTATGGCTAGAACATGAAATTCTTTTATCACAGAAATGTAGATTGAAGGTTCATGATTCTTAAGTTGGATAGGAGACGAAAGTTCCAATCTATTGGCAATAATTCTTGACTAGCAACTGAAGGAAAGATTAACTGAATTGTATCGATAGATTAATTCCCTGCATGTTCGTTTAACCTCAGCTTTCTCATTACTATTGTTTAGACTCACTTAGTAATTTTGCTTTAGATTCTTAATAATTAGTAACTCAAACTCTAAAAATCTTATTCACTTGGTTGTCTGCATTCTTAAAGATATAGTTCATTAACACTTATGTTAATTATTACCGTAGTTCAGTCCCTGTGGGATCGATACTTGGCTTACTTAAGCCACTTTATTACTTGTTCGACCACGTGCACTTGCGTGTAGTCACAGAAACGTCCTAACAATAGTCAAATACATATCAAATCTTAAATCATACATGAGGAGCTTTAGCTCAAACCATACCACAAGTTGAATATAATTGGGACTCTTAACTCCAAAATCATGTGGTAAGCTAATTCGTGAAATCATAAATCATACTTGAACATATGAGCATTGCCTAATACTTTAATCATGCTAGAAAATACATAATTCACTTGAAAACATGATCATAACATGGGTAACTTGAATACATGCTTTTCATCAAGAATATCTCATCATACTTGAAGATTCATCATAAATCTCAACTTTCATGAACTTCTCATAAATGGGCATTTTAATTTATAAAGCTTGAAAACACTATTATAATTGAAAACAATGTAAAACTTGCCCATGGTTCATAATTCAATAGTAGAAACATACTTAGATCATACCCATGTAGAAAATTAGGAATTTCATGCATTGGGTTAAAACCCCATAGAATTCAACATATGAATTTTCACGATTTAGAGAAGGATTGGGCATGAGTGTGAATGAATTCACTCATTCATAACCTTACATACCTAATAGGATCTGATTCTACCACTTTTCCGATTGCCCAATGAAGAATTGAAGAAAAACTTTGTAGAGAAAACCTAAGCTTGATCACCTTCTAAGCCCTCAACTTGCATGCATGAGCAGGAGTAGTCTAGAATGAATTTATCCCTCTTAATACTCATTATTCATAGCTTAAAAATGACATAGTTTAGGCCTTAGGATCATAGGAATTACAGATAAGCCCTTACTAAATTCGTAGAGAATAACTGACTACCAGTCCCCACGAGGGACTGGACGAGTCGTTACCCAGGGAACGAATCGTCACAAGCTGTCATCGTGTGCACTACCAGTTTTCCTCAAAGGGTCCCCACAAGGGACCTAACAAATTGTCATTGGTGACCACGACTCGTCACCACTCGTTACCTTCACTTCCCAACATCTCAAGATCTTACCCAACTGCTGACCACAACTAACTTGATGAATCGTGGTGCCTAACCTTAGGGTACATCGCCAACCATTCTTCAACTTTCCGAAACTCTTGACCACGATTCATGATCATGTCGGTGGGGTCTCAAACCAACATTTTCCAACTCAAGTCAAACCCCTCACCACGAGTCACGTAATGACTCGTGGTCAACCTAGTGGGTCACAGGATGATCCGTTCTTTGATCTGATGTAGAAAGTCCTATTTTCTCCGTTTCAACTCTCAGGTATGATCTTAGGGCTTCCAGAGTATAACATAGAATAACATGAGCTTAGGGACTCAACCCTATACAACTTATATCTATAGCACGATTTTGAGAAGGAAGGAGGGTAACCATGCTATCATGCCTCGTAGCCTCCTGCCTATAAAATGTGGTGCACAACACATCCATAGACAAGACTTTACTCGACACGGCTTATAGACTCCCTAGGATATGACATTGCTTTGATATCAATTTTGTCACGCCCCATCATGGGAGGCGCAACTGGCACCTAGTGCCACTCTAGAACCTGGGTTGACCTAGCTGTGCATAGGCACCTCTTGTGCCTGCTATCAACTCAGAATCAAGAAAACAAATAGTTATATCTCAGCTGTAAGCACAATCTCAGGCTGACTAGGTCACACAACAAACCTGCCAAAAAAAAAATAGCTAACCCAGCAGTCACAATAATAAAAAGATCCTATGCGGACCGACACGATCACCATGCTGTCTAAGTCATAACAAAAGAAAAACAGGAAGTTATCTATATACTATAGCCAAAAAGGTTGCCAACTGATAGCTAAGCTAGGCCCCACATGGCCAACACACAAAACATAACATATATAGGCCCCACACTGCCAACAACAACCAACAACTAGAAATCGTAGTCCGCAAGCCTATAAGAGTGGAGTAGTGGTCGGGAAAGGGCCCCGACCTACCCAAAAGCTGTACAACAAAAAGAGCAAACCTTTCTAACTAACAACTCTGAAGAAAAGGAGATAGATGATCTTCTAACCCTGGATGATTACTAAGGAGGTCCTGGAACCCATCTGTCCGTACCTGCAGACAAGTATGTAGCGCCCCATAGGTAGTTGTCAGTACAATATGTACCAAATATATAAAGTAGTAATAAAAGCTAAATAGAAGCTGATAAAGGACTGAAAGTAATCAATAAGAGAGATAAGAACTTAACCTGAGTAGCCTCACCATCTGAAGTATAACTAGCAAGTAAATATACAAAACAGAACCTAACCTGGTCCCTATAAGCCTGAAAGATAAAATAAACATAGAATAACCTATCGGGACCCCATAAGCCTTGGCAAGTACAGTTTAATCTATATACCCCTAACACGGTCAATATGATTCAACAGATAACTATAGCCAACCTACTTGGCCTCTGATCTGCAACTGAGCCCTCTTGGCTCCTGTAACTGTGTCTGAGCCCTCTGGGATCCTGTGACTACACCTTTGGCCACAAAGCTCGACGGAAGGTTAGTAATGCCGTTATGACATAAAGGAAGTCCATATGTGGATGGACTTTGATACGACCTTGTAGGCCTGAATATAGTCCTTTCAGACATCACATAGCTCCTCTGAGTGATCTATAACCCCATAGGTAATGACAAAGTTAGCAACCCTGAGGTTGGTTAATGTAAGGCTATATGAGGTAGGGTCAATCCCGAAAAAGTACTACACTTTAGTCTCAAATCTACCAGTAGCAGCTAGCCACAATATACGTGCTTGCAACTAACTTACAAGGGCATAGGTCGTATCAGCCATACTATGAGGATAACTTGCTGAAGAGGTTAGCCTTAACATACCTCAATTGTCGATTTTCATTCACTCAAACAATTCCAACCTAAAGACAGTGATTCATCCAAATTGCAGCCCTTACTTTGAGAGAATAAGACTATTTTCAGTACTAGGAGACGACTAATGACAATATTTTTTAAGGACATGAACTACAAATCAAACTCTATCAATTCAGCCAAAACCTTACAAATTTCCGAGAGCTTAGAAGGTAGAAACACTTGCTTATCACTTGTGGTCGCTTAGGACTCAATTAGAAGTAATTTCTACAACTTCTACTCAGCGGGACTTTGAAAATACGAGTGAGATTTCAATAAATAACTCCATAGATATGTTCCTCGTACGTCCAAAACTTAATATCCAAGATAAATTTACATGTGAACGTAGTTTGACTGTGTAATTCAGTGAGAACCTCACGAAATAGGCACTCATGTTTTCTCTTTTGACTTGGGGAAATATTGAAAATGATTCATTTAAGCATGAAGGAGATTATATATATTTGAGGCAGTGGGTAGGGGGCTCGGCGCACTGCCCGTAGAGCTAGAACACAGGTATGACGTGCCGGCCAGTGCTCTGGCATGGCTGCACGGCGCGGCTCCCAATGCGCCCTGCCTCCTGTCCTGGCCTCCTACTCGTTTGATCACGTGCTCAAACACCCATCCCTCAAACCCTTTCCCGTATGCGTCGTACTCCAAAACTCTCAACATACATACGCACGCATCGGTTAAATGATAGAAACTTGCAGGGTGTAACATCTTGATTGCTAAGTTACATATGATTCATGTTGGCTCAAATATATCTTGTTGAGTTAGTTCTAGAAGCTAAGTGATTTCAAACTCTAACCTTTGAATGTTGATCTTATATGCATGTTGAATGAATTTTTGGAGCTTGATTGATTTGTCTAAATGATCCTAAGTGTAAGTAGGCCTGTTCGTAGGGTGAATTTTGTGATTGAATTTGATAAGGGAAGTAGTAAATTATTCGAGGACAAATAATAGTTTAAGTGTGAGGTGGTGATGACTGATCAAGCCCAAATTACACCTCGCAATTGAAGTATAAAGCGGTCGTTGTCAAATATAGTATTCCAACATAGGTTGGGCTCGATCCCACAGGGAATAGGGATAAAATAATATATTAACGAGGATTAAATTAACCTGTAGTCAATATTTCAGAAAGGGGGTTTACAAATAAAAAGGTAAAGCAATTATAACAATCAGTTGTTTATCAAATTATTGAGACAAAACTAGGACTATGCTCCCATGATTTCATAATGTAGTAGGCTTATTTTATTAGTGATCTATCCTGGTGAATTTTGTGTAAGATTGACGATTAAGTTTATCTAACGCCTCTCAACCTACATAGACGAATTTCACCTAAATCCTCTCGTACTTTAGGTATGTATATTTTGCCCTCGCCATAAGTCTTGATTTAACTATCCTCAGTTAGAGCTCAAGTTAATTAGATGAGGGCTGGTAACCTCTAATTACCATTATTATTCTCTTTTCCTAAATTCAACCTCTTTGGTCCAGCAAGTTAAAGATACAGACAACTAAATATCAAAACGAAGAGAATAATAATCCACTCAATTCACCATTTAATAATCACTATTTTATTTTGCCTACTTCCGTTAATCCATCATGGTTCCTATAACCCTAGCTTAAGAGATTTAGCTGCTCAATCTTTTGAAAAAAATAACATAAGATGTAGAAGAAATCATAATGAAATACTTACTATAATATGAAAGTGTTTAACAAAATATCCAAAGCAATATTGAATCACAAGAACTTGATGAGCTCACCAACAAAAATTTGACTAAGTAATTACACAAGTTCGTAAAGTATGAATTGTACAAACTTGACACTAAATTCCACAATATGTGACTTATGACTCTACTTTGACCCTCAATAACTAATTGGTGGACACCTAAAACATATTAAGAAAGGGTATATATAGTAGTAGATTAAGCCTTCATTGTTCTTTCTTGGATTGGAATTAGATTTTGCAGCTTCTGTTCCTAATGGAACTGAGATTATACTGCTGGGCCGTTTGGACACTGCCTGTGTGCCTCACAGGCGAAGGCGCCAATATGCCTGGCGCGTCACGCCTTTTGGTGCACTATCTCTATTTGCGCGTCGCATAGGTCATAACACAAGTGTGCCTGCGCGATGCCTACTTCTATCACACTTGTTTCCTCAATCCCATTTAGCCATACTTACTCTTTTTAGAAACAATTAACCCCAAATCCATCACTTTAGTCCCTAAATATATCTAATCATGCGTGTTAGCTATTTTAACAAATGTCACATAAATCTAAAGAAAACACAGACAATTTGTTCTCAAAATATACCTAAGCATGGGCAAAATATGGCAAATAAATGCGTAAATACGCCCTTCATCACCATCTCACACTTAAACATTATTCGTCCTCGAACAATCTACTACTTCCCTTCTCGCATTCAATCACAAAATTACCCTATGAATAGGTCTACTCTCACTTAGATTATTAGACACATCAATCAAGCTCCAACAACTCACTCAACATGCATATAAGATCATCATTTAAAGTTCAAAAATCAAAATCACTCAGCTTCTAGAACTAAATCAACAAGATATATTTGAGACAGCATGAATCATATGTAATGTAGCAATCAAGATATACCAAAATCTTACCACTATGTGCCCCAAACTATTTGGAGAGATGCCCTTTCACTCACATGATAATAATATGAACTTGGGTATAAATAGAACATTATCTCTCACTCTCCCAAAGAACTCAACATGCATACAAAAGACTACCCATAGGTTTCATTTTAGTGTAATACTCTACTAATATAGAACATCGAATCAAAGATCAATTAGGACTTAAGATGGTTGTAATGTAGGCTAAGGAACGGGCAGGAACTATTTGGCCAAGATCCCTAAGCACTTTAATACTTTACAATTTTTTCTCTTTATAGCACATTCTTTAATCCTGCTATTTTTCTCCTTATACCTCCCTCTATTTTCAATTTTCAGCTTAGGTGACTAGTGAAGTTTTTTTTTGACATTTAATCTCATTCACAATTTTTTCTTTTCATTCTTTCAAATTTTTTTCTTCAAAGCTTGTTTTTCTTTTTGTTTCCCCACTAATATCCTCGCCCTTGCTTAGCAATTTTTTTCACCCTTTTCTCTTCTTCTAATTTCCACACTTTAGCTTTTTCCCCTTTTTTGCTTGTGCTCCTTTTATGAAAAATTTTCAATTAAAGTGCTCTAGGCGTATTTGAATCAAATAAAAGTTAATAGAACAAACGGGGATTAAGCTTGTAATATGGCTATCAAAAGAATAGGCTAAGACTCAAAATGACTAACTAGGAAAATCACATTAAGGTTTGTAAAATAGGATACAATAGGATACAAATAGGCTACCAAAGAAATGCCTATATCACATTCTAAATTCAACTTCTTCATTTTATTTTGCACATACACCGGGCAAGTTCTAGATATCAAGCAAGTATGGAGTATACAAAAAATTTCACTCACACAATGACACAAATGATTCAACAATGGCAATCAAAATTACATAAACACATATATCCATATTGAATGCATCATATAATTAAGTCCAATTTTTCAAGCATGGGAGTCAAGTTTCAAAAGTCTAAGTCTTTCTACCTTTTTATGCATTTTTGAGTGAATTTCACAAAGTCTCAATGATACCCTAAGTGAAGCACCTAGCATTCGTAAGGTTTCAAGTTCTTGTTCTCCTAATGACTAACTTTCTCTTAAGACAGTCGTCATCCATCCATCATTGGGAAAGTCATGGCTCTATGACTAAAAAACAATCTAGACTCTCAACTCGGTTCTAAAGGACTATCCACCAGAAAAAAATCAAAAATAAAAATTGAGGGAACCCAAATAAAAACAAGAATCAAAAATATCATAAACATATTACAAGCTAGCAGGAAAGTCATGTATCACATAAAATCAAGAAATCTAGGCCTACCATGAACAAATTCAGCAATCAAGACATACATGGTATAAGAAAACTTATTTTTTCCAACCCGCACTTAATCAATAGCACCGTCCTCAGTGCTAAAACAATAATGCACAAATAAAAAGGGTGAAAGAAGAACTTCCTGGATCTAATCCTCTTCGTCTGTGGGGTAAAACTTTTGCCTAAAAACTTACTCCACGTCGGAAACCACGGTGCGGAGGTATCAACTGAAAGCCTTAGAATCAATACTCATAAGGGAGTTGAGAATTGTTTTTGCTTTTTTGCTAAAAACTTTCAAAAAAGATATTCAAAGATCACATGGATAGCTTTGGTTTTAGCTACACTCAGTTTCTCAACCAAAAGAGTGTGTATATTTTGAGTTTTCTCAAATCTCAAAATCAAGATCTAAAAAATAACCAAATATTACTTGAGTGGGCATAGACTATTTTTAGCTCAAGCACTTAAATGAAGCTTGAATGGGGCATAGACTATTTCTAACTATAACCCTTAGATAAAAGCCTCAAATCCTTACTATTAAAATCTTACCCAAATTTACTTCTCTTTCTCAAGCAGAAGCAAAATTAGAGAATTCAATTAATGTTTTCAACCATTAATATTCAGATTAGAACTCAAAGAAATCAATAGATCCATATATTATAATTAATCCTAAGATCAAGTAGTCAATACCCAATCAATTCTAAACACCCATCATTTACACACACTCCTAGATGAGGAATTAGCTGCTCATAATTAGGGAAAGAGAAATTCCTCAAAACCATTAGTTATAAGCAATTAAAATCAATTCCAATCTTAGTATCTCCAACAATGACGTTTTCACTAGTAAGAAGAAGAAAGTAGAAAATGTACTATATGCTCTACAATATTCTCTCCTTTTCAATATCTCTCCTCTATAAATGAGGCAAAAATCTGCATATTATTTCTTGCATAGATTCCAAAAACTCTCTTGGAAGGATGTTCGACTTATATGATACATCAATCAGAAGAAAATGTAAAACTTATCATAGATCGTTTGCTAATAGCGTAGAGTCGTGAGAAGTCCTATTCGGATGTATGACGTAGAGACTTGGAGTTTAATGTTTGATGATTGGATATTTCTTAAGGTTTCTCCTATGAATGGCATGATGAGGTTTGGCAGGAAGGGAAGCTTAGCCCTAGGCTCATTGGCCCATATCAGATCCTTCGGATGATAGGCCGAGTAGCCTATGAGTTAGAACTGCCTTCAGGGCTAGAATCTGTTCGTCCAGTTTTCCACGTGTCAATGCTACGAAAGTGCATAGGAGACCCTTCTTGGGTTGTCCCAGTTGAGGATGTTTAGGTCACTGAAGAATTGTCCTATGAAGAGGCTCTAGTTGCTATACTAGATTGACAGGTTCGTAGATTGAGGACTAAAGATGTACCCTCTATTAAAGTCCTATGGAGGAACAAGAATGTAGAGGAGATGACTTGGGAAGCCGAGGACGACATGAGGTCTAAATATCTTCACTTATCTCAGGCTTGACTCAGATTGTGCAGTCGAGGTGAGATTGTTTCAGTTATTGTCTTATTGCTTATATTATCAGTACTGATTAGTTGTTAACGTTTATGTTATGAGGCTATGCCGTACAGTTTCCTGAAGCATCCTGTGAGACACCTATGTTGAACTTTTCTGTGTTTCAGGTTTTCAAATAGTCCATATTACAGAGGAGACTCTGCTGAAATTTCTTTTTCGGTAATGGTTACAGGAATTAAGCCTCTTAAGTTCATATTATATTCGAGGACGAATGTTCCTAAGGAGGGGATGATGTTACACCCCGTTAGTTTCACTTTCTATCCGTTTAACCAATATGTGCATATGTATTTTGAGAGTTTTGGAGTACAACGCATACAAGAGAGGGCTCGGGGATGAGTGTGCGAGCACATGAACGAGCGAGCAGGAGGTTGGGGCCGGAGGCAGGGCACACCGGGCCCCACGCCATGCAGCCATGCCAGTTCACTGGCCGGCGCGTCGTACCCATATTCTGGAACTATGGGTGACATGTCGTGCCCCCCTGCCTACCGCCTCAAATATATATATAAGATCATTTATGCTTAAATGAATCAATTCCAATATTTCCCTAAGTTAGAAGAGAAAACGTAAGCGCCTATTTCATGAGGTTTTCGCTGAATTACGTCGTTAAACTCCATTCAAATGAAAATTTTTCTTGGATAACAAGTTTCGAGCCTACAATAAATGTATCTACGAAGTTATTTCTTGAAATATCGCTTGGATTGTCGGAATCCCGCCGAGTAGAAATTGTAGAAATCACTTCTAATTGAGTCTTAAACGTCCACAAGTGATAAGTGTTTCTACCTTCTAAGATCTCGAGAATTTATAAGCTTTCAGTTAAATTGAATAGAGTTTGATTTGTAGTTAATTTCCTTAAAAGATATTGTTATTAGCCATTTCCTAGTATTGAAAATAGCTTTATTCTCTCAGTGTAAAGGCTGCAATTTGGAGGAATTACCGGCTTTAGGTTGGAATTGTTTGAGTGAATGAAAATCGAGAATTGAGGTATGTTAAGAATAACCTCTTCGACAAGTTATCCTTGTTGTATGGCTGATACGACCTATGCCCTTGTAAGTTAGTTTCAAGCATGTATATTGTAGTTAGCTTCTACAGGTAGATTTGAGACTAAAGTGTAGTACTTATGTCGGGATTGACCCCACCTCATATAGCTTTCTGCTGACCAACCTCAGGGTTGCTAACTGTGTCATTGCCTACGGGGCTATAGATCGCTCAGGGGAGCTATGTGATGTATGAAAGGACTATATTCAGGCCTACTAGGCCGTATTAAAGTCCATCCACGTATGGACTTCCTTTATGCCATAACGGCATTACTGACCCTCCGTCGAGCCATGTGGCACAGGGTTCAGTCACAAGAGCCTAGAGGGCTTAGACACAATTACAGGAGCCCAGAGGGCTCAGTTGCAGACCTATAGGCTAGGTAGGTTGGCTATAGTTACCTATCGAATCATATTGACCGTGTTAGGGGTATATAGATTGAACTGTACTTGTCAGGGCTTATGAAGGCCCCGGTAGTTTATTCTGTGTTGATTGAACCTTCCAGGCTTCTGGGGGCCAGGTTAGATTCTTGTTTGTATATTTACTTGTTGGTTATACTTCAGATGGTGAGGCTACTCAGGTTAAGTTCTTATCTCACTTATTAATTGCTTTCAGTCCTTTATCAGCTTCTATTCAACTTTTCTTACTGCCTTACATATTCGGTATATATTGTACTAATGCCCACCTATGGAGCGTTGCATACTTGCCTGCACGTACCGACATATGTGTTCTAGGACCTCCTTAGCTGTGATCTAGGGTTACCAGATCAGTCAGCTCCTTTTCTTCGGAGTTGTCAATTAGAAAGGTTTGCTCTTTTTATCGTACAACTTTTGGGTAGGTCAGGGCCCTGTCCCGACCACTATTCTACTCTTAGAGGCTTGCATACTATAGTGTCTAGTTGTTGGTTGTTGTTGGTCGTGCGGGACCTATGTATGTTATGTTTTGTGTGTTGGCCGTGTGGGGCCTAGCTTAGCTATCGGTTAGCAGCCTTATCGATTATAGTATATATATAACTGCTTGTCTTTCTTTTGTTATGACTTAGATACCATGGTGATCTCGTCGACCTGCATAGGATCCTTTTATTATTATGACTGTTGGGTTAGCTATTTTTTATGCAATTTTTTTGTGTGGCCTAGTCGGCCCGAGGCTGTATTTACAGCCAAGATATAGTTGTTTGTTTTCTTGATTTTGTGTTGCTGGCAGGCACCTCTGGTGTCTATGCCCAGCTAGGTCAGTCCAGGTTCCAGAGTGGTACTAGGTGCCAGTTACGCCTCCCATGGTGGGGCGTGACACAAGATACACCAAAATCTTATCATTATGTGCCCCTCATTATTTGAAGAGATGCCCTTTCACACACAAGATATATAATGCATAATTATAACATTATCACTCACTCTCCCAAAGAACTCAATATCCACGCAAAAGACAATCCATAGGCTTGCCCTAAATGTAATACTCCACTAATATAGAATACCAAATCTAAGATCAATTAGGACTTAAGATAGTTGTAATGTAGGCTACAGGATGAGTAGGAACTATTTGGCCAAGATAGTGACTAATCTCCCTAAGCACTTTAATACTTTAACAACTCTTTGAGTTTTTAGCATATTCTTCAATCTCCTATTTTTTACCTTATACCTCCATCTTACTTTTTTCAATTTACAACTTAGGTGATTAGTAAGGAACTTTTACATTTAAGCTCATTCACAATTTTTTTTTATTTTTGATTCATTTTTTAAACTTTTTCTTCCCTACTACATCACCCTCCTTGTTTTGCAATTTTTCACCCTTTTCTTTTTTTCTAATTTTCACACTTTAGCTTTTTCCCTCTTTTCTCGCCACTTGTGCTCCTTTTATGTAATATTTTCAATTAAAGTGCTCTAGAATTTAGTTGGATCAAATAAAAGTCAATTGAACAAAAAGGGATTAAGCTTGTAATATGGCTATCAAAAGAATAGACTAAGGCTTAAAATGACTAACTAGGACAATCATATCAAGGTACGTAAAATAGGATACTAATAGGCTGCCAAAGAAATGTCTATATCACTTCCTAGATTTAACATCCTCATTTCATTTTGCACATACAATAGAAAAGTTCTAGACATCAAATTGCATGCACGGAGTACACAATAAATATCTTACTCCCACAATGGCACAAATGGTTCAATAATAGCAATCAAGATTACGTAAACACACATATCCATATTGAAAGCATCACATAATTAAGCTCAATTTTTCAAGCATAGGAGTCAAGTTCCAAAAGTCAAGGTGCTTATACCTTTTCATGCATTTTTTTAGTGAATTTTACAAAATCTCAATGATACCTTAAGTGAAGTACCCAGAATTCATAAGGTCACAGGGTCTTGTCCTCCTAATAAATAATTTTTCCTAAGACAGTCGTCATCCATCCATTATCGAGAAAAGTCATGACTATGACTCAAAAAAAATCTAGATACTCGACTTGATTCTAAGGGCTTATCCACCGGAAAAGTACCAAAAATAAAAATCAGAAAAATCTAAATAGAAACAAAACCATCACACAAAATTAAAAAAAACCTACAAGCTAACAGGATAAGTCATGAATCACAAAAAAATCTAGGCCTACCTTGAACAAATTTAGCAATAAAAGCATGCCTGATTTAATGAAGTTTATTTCTCCAACCTACCACTTAATCGGTACCACTATCCTCAGTGCTAAAACAATAAAGTATAAGTAAAAGAGTGAAATAAGAACTTCTTGGTCCTTTAATCCTCATCGTTTGTGGGGGAAAAAGCAACTTTCCCCATCTCGAAATCATCTCCATCATCATCAGACTCAAAATTAGAGACGACTCTAGCCTACTCCTCGTCTATGGCATCATCATCATCTAAGGGTTCCTCAAATCCTGACCCAGCTCTACAGAGAGCTCTTGAATTCTCTCTCAATGGGTAGTCTATGTTGAGCTGCAGTAGATGCTCCTCTGTCACTCTTCTCATCCTCAGCTGCAACATTTGCATGTCGTACAAGTGACTCAAGACATTGTCAATGCACGCATCACTGATAGATAACACAAGACAATATATGCCTTCAGGTTCTTTTGTCTTCATCACATCTAGCTCCTTTGGGTCATACCGTGGCCTATAATTAACCAACTCCTCATCAATTTGTTGCTTCCTCAGAAACCGGGTCAAGAGGACCCCAAAACTAAATCTTTGCCCTTTCTTCACCTTTTCCCTTCTTAACACATCCCTTAATTATTACAACAACATTAAGTGGCCTCCCAGTTATCAAAGCAAACACAAGACACACTTTCTCCTTCATTACATGAGTCACGTGCTCCCCAGGCACCAAATAAGAACAAATAATTTTAATCAAATTCTAGCTTTCCTACTCATATATTCATAAGGAAAAGACACATGATACCCATAGTGTTGGTGGTGGGCCCATCGTGCGACTGAATTTGAGACACTGTGAGTATGTATTATTTTTCTATAAGAGGTCTCAAATAAGGTCTTTGAATGGTTGTGGGTCAATATTAGGTGTATCAAGTAATCTATTCAAAACAGCGGACGAAAAATTCAAAATTTGCCCTCTTATTTTAACTTAGTTTTACCTCTCCTTTGGATCCCAATTCGTTAAAAATTTCCTCACCATATTCAAATTACATTCACCCGGATCATTAAACATAATGTTCAGCCCATTAGTATGCAATCTATCAATAATATGAGAAAATTCGGATGCCAAGTTAGTTCTATCAACAAACAATTCATGTGAATATTTTGATCTTTTGTGCTCTTCAAACCATTTCTTACCTTCTTACTCAGTGACCCAATGGAGCCCATAACGCCTTGGTGGTTGTGGTTGCATGTTTGTATCCTCATTGGGTGCTTCTTGACCCATCCTATACCTCTTGTTTTCATGGCTTGAATGAGCCACACCCTTCCTCTTACTAGCATTTGGAGCCATTGTTTATGAAATTCCAAAAAATGATGTCTTTTATGATTTGGATGAAGAAGTTTGGAGGAATTTGTGAGAAAGTTGAAGTTTTTGGAGAAAATTTAAGAGAATATAGGATGTGCGGCGTGCCTTGGAGGAGAAGTGGGAGAAAAAAATTAGATTTTGCACTTTTAAAGCACCCACTTTTTCGGGTTTGACCTGCTTTGGTCAAAAATTTCTGCCCCAAAACACCCTCAACGTGACGCAGTGCTCCATGCGCCAAATTCCCTGTGCATCATGCCTGCCCATGTGTGGTTGGTGTTGCACGTCGCGCTAGGTCCTGCGCTACTTGGCCTGCGGGTCGCGCCTCTCTATGCGCTGCAAGACTGACTTTTTCCGCACCCTATTTCCAACGTTCATGCTCAAAAATTGTGGTTTAAGACTTAGTTCCTACACACTTGAACAACATATCAACTCTAAAAAATCAAAATTTTTAACTTACATTGGGTTGCCTCCTAAGTAGCGCTTGATTTAACGTCGCGACATGACGTAGGTATCTTGATTAATCAAACTTCATCAAGATACCTATTGAGATTATGTTCACATGCAATGACCCTCATATTGAGGTTTGGGAATGGTATCACTAGGCAAAGTGCCTTTTTGCCTCTGATTTAGTGTTGTCTTGATTTTCCCCACCTGCTACTCCAATTGCTTGATGGAGGTCGAATGTGAGTCCACTAACTGACTCAAGTTTGAAATATCACCCCTTACCTATTTGACTCCCACCTCCGAGGAATCAACATTTAAATCAAACAAACAAGTCATCATATCCTCTCAAACAAACAACTCATCATATCCTATAACCTTGCGGTTCCAAAGTCATTCACAGCGGGCTTTATTCTCTTGGAGGAACATACACTCCATTCCTATTATTCTTTGAGGCATCTCTATTCCTAACCTTGGTCCCTATATCTAGCCCCAGACTTGTAATAAGTATTGTTCCCATCTTGATTTCCTTGGACTTAACGCAAAAAGTCTTGGTTAGTGTTACACCCCGTAAATGTTAATATTTAGTAGGCGTATGCATGGATTTATGATGAGTAAGAAGAGCTTGATGCATGTGAAAAAAGCCTCTAAAGCAGGCTTGGGCGAGGCGAGGCAGTGAGGGGCTAGTGCTTGGTACTGCGTTGGCACATGAGTTTCACAAGTGTGGACTTGCGGCTAGGGTTGGGCATTCGGTTTTTCGATTTGGTTTTTTTAAACTTCGGTTCGATTTTTTCGATTTTTAACTTTTCATGTAGTGTATCGAATACCAAACTAAACTAATTAAGTTCGGTTCGGTTCGGTTTTTCTAATTCGATTTTTTTGGTTATGGGCCTAATTAATTGGCTATTTTTTAACTTACAAAATGAGCTACTTTTTTAATTAAAAATGAGTTGTTTTATCTTTTTAAATTCAACATAAATTATTTTAAGTTTGAATTTTAAAGTTTAATTCAACTAAGCTTAATTTTAACTTTTTAAATAAAGAAAATAGCGGGATCAATTGATTTACATTTAGTAGTACATACATAACCTTTGAATTTTTTATAATAAATTTTCTCATATGCTTAATATCCTTATAACAAAACCAATAAAAAGTTAAGGGTCTTTTAAGATTTCAATAATTTATGGTCCCTAATTTCTTGTTAAATAAATATTATATATTTTATTTTTCTTTCAAAGCATATTAATAATAGTAAGAATTTTCTTAACATGCTAAAACTATTATAAAACTTGTTATTTGTAAAAAAACTTAAGCAATTGTATCAATTATATAAATAATTCTCTAAATGAGCTTTGAGATTTGGGTTGGGTGTAGTATTTTTATTTTTTTGAAATTAAGTTATAATTTATTTTTTAAAAAAAAATATGTAAAATTTCGGTAAAACCGAAAAACTGAAATTTTAAAACCGAAACCCGAACCGAAAAATTAAAATTAAAAAATAAACCGAAACCGAACCGAAAAATCGAAAAACCGAAATCGAAAAACTGAATTAGTTCGATTCGGTTCAATTTTTCGGTTTTTCGATTTTTATCCCCACCCCTACTTGCGGCATGCGTGTGCAACGCAAGTCCAATGCAATCTTCTCTTAGTTCTTCCTGCATGACACTTGCAGACCTCAGGTGCCAACTTGCTGCACATAGGTCCATTGCCCGTAAACTCCATATCTTCTTGTGTGGCACCTACGAAACGCTGGTACTGACTTGTGACACGCATGCCAATTGTCATTCATCAGACAGATTGCTTAACTTCAACTCCTCCATCATCTTTGTTTCAAAGACGTGCCTGCACATAAGAGAATAAAGGCATAAAATCCTTTTAAATTAAATTAAAACGAGGCAATAACTCATGCTTAAGAGCTAGATAAGTTGGTAAATTACCAACTCATCACCTAGAACCAAATCTCAGAATTGTAAGAGTACTCAAGTAGTGTAGGCTAGCCTTTTTTAGGTGGCAGACTAGTTTTTTTTTATTTTATTATTTTAGTATCCATAATTTTTTTATCCTTTAAATTCTTGTATTGGAGAACAAAGGCATCTCATTTTCATTTGTAATACACATTTCCATTGTTAACCTCTGGTGTTCAAGATCCTCTTTTGAGCATTCACACTTTATTATTTTAATTTTTTATATTATTTCTTAGCTAAATCAATATTGTTTCATTTATTCTTGTTTTATTGACTTAACTGAAAAATAAAAGAATTTTAATAGATATTTAATTCACTTATTTTTAAATTTTATTTCATAAATTTAAATGTTTTTCCAACACATGATTTTTCATGCAAACACTCTCTATCTTCATATCCCACAAATCATCGTCCTTTGCCATCCCCCTATAGTTGCTAAGGTCGTAGCCAACTGGCTGCCATCTCCGTTACTAGTTGCATTTTCTTCAACCATAACATAACTGTAATCACAAAAGTTAGTAAAAGGTTTAGTATTAGTGCACTTGAAAATGTGACAAGAAATTAAATTAGGGGGAAAAATGAGCATATATGTTGTACAGGGGATCCAATTGAAAATAATCGGTAATCTAAATTATATATGTTGATAGTATTCTTCAGGGATGTATCAAGTTTTCGATTTCCATTCTTATTGAATGCGAATTTATCTTATGTCAGTTTGACATCTACACCACATTATTACCTTTCTATTTCTTCTAGCTTCCATCTTTTTCTCTTTCGTTTTATTTTTCTGGGAAGAAGGTGAACTTTGAAAGCTATCTTGTGAGAGTGGTCAAAATGATGAATAAGAAAAAAAAATTTAAAATAGTCACTTTTTTTTCTTGTACCAAAAGATGCTATTGGACCCATGTTAGAATAAAAGTCATTTCTCATATTTTTTGAATGTATTTAAATAAAAATGTTAATAATTTTAGGGGGTCGTGTATTTATTCTGCCTAATATTTTGAATCATCTACATAAGGCTTCTTGAATCCGTATCTTGAAATTCGATCAAATTCCGTGTTAAGAACCTTAAAGTAAACTAAATTTTGGAGTGTGGGGCCCTTACAAGGATGATAATGTCATCAAAATGGTAGAAGTGCCAAGAAGGAGTGTCAGCATTCTTTAGACTCAAGAACGAAAATCTGAAATGACCAAGGAAAACGGAGGGATGAGCTTTAGTCGTTTGCCTCAATCTATAGTCTGTGAATCATCAAATGATTGTGTACTAATCCCTCAAGTTGAAAATTTCTGGAAGAATCGGCAATAGTTTGGGCGCTTTTGGGTTCGTAGAACTATTTTGTGGCCCATAGAAATGCTCGCAGGATGCCCTCCCACTAAGCCAACCTAGGTGCTTTGTGTGGCTCACAGAATCATTCTATTAATCGTATAATGAAGTAGAGATCAAGTCATCTAAAAATAGGGCATTTCAAGGAGAGAGAAATTGAATTTCATATTTAACTTGATCATTGAATTTTAGATGGAAGGAGGAGTTTCTCTCACTACCTGTCACCTAAGGTAAATCTCTTAGTGAGATTTTATTTATTTATTATATACTCATTAACTTTAACATTTTAATGAATTCAAATTCATAGAAAATCACCCAAAAGTTCAAAAAGTGGTACCATCTAAGTTAGGACTCCAAAACTCAAAAGGTAATGTTTCTTTCTCACCTTTCAAATATGAGTTAAGATGGCTAATTAGGCGTCGATTGAGTTGAGAATATTTTCTATAAATTATTATATAGACTCTCATAAATATCTTGTTCTTAACCCAATAGAGAAAATTATCGTTTGAATGAGAAAAAATGTTCATTTTTAGCTGAGCCCCATGAATTAGGATTTAGGATTGAACTTTGCCAAAAAAGAATTGAAGTTATGAAATAAAAGTTTCATACTTGTTTGATCAAATCAGTTTTACTCATGCTTGTTGATTGAGAATTGAAGAGGTACATTAGCTTGATTGACTAGAGATATAATGAGTCAAACCCTTGAATCAAATGTCTAGTTTCAAAGTGCCATATCTTTTTATTGTGATACCCATGATATATGAATGTTATTATGATTCAATTGGTATCAAATAATGATACTTAGTTTTTCAATGAACTCTACCTAAACGTGCAACTTTAAAATAATGATGCAAGATGATTTAAAAATAAAAACAACTATGAGCTAATGAGCCAAATATTATGATTTAACAAAGTGGGCTAAGGTTCCAAATGTATAAATGTTTTAGGAGTATTATTGAGTTAACAGAGAAGGTGTTTGTCCAAGTATCAAATGTTCAAAGATACATGTGTCAACATAGAACAAGGATCAAACCTATGTGGGTCAATGTAGAACAAGGATCATCCTTTGGTTCAGGTACTTTGTTACGATTTCCTTGATTAGATTCCTTGATTGAGATTTATAGATTGCTTCAAGATGATATTTCGATTCACATAACATTGTGGTGAGATGAGTTAGTCAATCGGGCAAAGATCAAACTCTATATCATATATATGGTGTTTTGTTGATAAGGTAGGTAAGTAAATGCACTCCCACAAAAGGGAAAAGTTATATTTCTTTAAATCCCAAACTTGATTTAAATGTTCACATTGAAACAATATCTATTTTGACTCATGTCTTGACTCTCATGATTTACGTATACTTTTTTGTCTATTTTCATATTTGGATATTTCTCTTCATATGAGTATTATTTCATGTACATTCATGCCTCTTTTATCAAGGGCACTGCATATTTATTGTGAATGTTGGTACCAATAGACACAGAGGTGTGGATCTTTCTTATGCACATTCCTCATTTCTCATTTTTTGGTGAGCTCCACTTATATCTAGGATATTTTTTCTCTTTAATACGAACCTCATATTCTTTTAGATATACTTGGGGCATTGTCTCAATATTTTTTAATTCATGCAAGTCATTGAGACTTCATGGACGTACAATTATGATGTCATGTTTCATTTTAGTCATTTCAAATGTAGCCTCATACGAAATTTATGAATGCTATTCTTTTGATTTATGATTTCATTCTTATTAAAATATTGAGTGTTTTATCAAATGTTTCCTTTTCAGCTATACATGTGTCTTATTTATAAATACATATAAGGTTAGTTCACCTGGTCAAATTAAAGTTAAAGAATTGGGTTCTGGTCTGCCTCACTAAGTATTTCGGGAGTGACAAACTTCATATCAGATCACTAGGTTCAGATGTTCCAAAAAGTCTATGGAGTTGTGTCTAGCTGAGCCCTTTTTATTAGTGTGTTGTTGACCATATCTATAAGGGGGAGGCTACACGGATATTAAGAAGTTAGCCTTCACTCTAAATATTCTAGATTGTACGATAAAGCACCTTAAGAAACTTGCTTCTAATTCATATGTTGTTTCGGATATTGACAGAAATTTCCACCAAAGAGAAAGACCAAAGCAAACCAAAGAGTTAATTGTGCCCCAAAGGTGGCACCAAATGAAATGCTATGATAGTCCAAACTAGGGCTCGTGGTCTCCCACCAGCTCAGGCACCTCAAATCCCCCGTCCTTAATGGGTGTAGTCCCTACAGAAGCTCTGATGCCATCTTCACCATCACCTAGTGCTTTTAATGATGATCTAAGGGGAGGTATCCAATTTATCACCTAAATCATGACATTTCAAGCTCAACGCCTTGATGAGGTACCCCTTTGGTTGTCCACCAAGACATGTCCGCAAGCTCTAGTGGAGAAATTCATTAAGATGGATCCTTTGATCTTCACAAATTCTAAGATCGAGGAGGATCTCTAAACTTTATTGGTCAGGTACAAAGGATCCTCCGAGTTATGCATGTCATCTAGATAGAAGTTGTTGAGCTATCTTCTTATTAGTTGAGAGATGTCGTTGCTGCTTGGTATAACATATAGGAAGAATCCTATGGAGAAATTCTCCTCCTGCAATTTGGAGTGAGCTCACTTAAGCTTTATCAATAATTATTTTCCTATTGAGACTAGAGTTTCCCCTGTCATGAAATTTGAAACTTTGAAGAAAAGGACCATGAGATTTAAGAGTACAGGTTGAGATTTACCCAACTCTCTTGGTACTCTCCCTACATTGTGTCCACCATGGGAGCTAGAGTATGTAGGTTCATGCAAGGCCTTGTGAGTCATGTTATCAATGAACTTTCAAACACTATCTTGAAGGTTGAACCACAAAAACTAGACTTCAGGACAATAGGATGAAGTTCAAATATGTAGATCTTTGTCGTTCTTTAAGTTGTGGTTATATTTTAAACAACACTCCATAAGAGTGGCTATTAATACACTTAACCCATCTTACATAAGGTCTTACGGTGCAAATAATCTTGTAAAGAGAACCCATATTGAACTTGAGCTTGAATATAAAATGTGTTGTTAGTGGGACAAAGTGCACAAACAACTACTTTTGTGGCCCCTACTTAAAGAATAACTAAATTTATAAGTTTAACAAGTTTAGTTTGCTCGTAATCAATTTTGGGTTGTTAAGTTTGAAGTTGAAATCACAAGTCTAAAAGTTGATTCCTCCAAAATCTAATAAAATCAAAAGTTTGAATGCAATTCAAATTCATATGAAAGTCTAAATTTAGGCTTTGGCAAACTCTAATGCTACACCGATTTGTGACTCGAAGAAGAAAATGAAGAAAAAACAACATCAACAACAATTATAACATGAATGGTCTAAAACTTGTTAGAATTTGATGATTTAAATTATACTTTGGGGGGCTGGATTTTATATTATGCAGACTCAGGTACTTAGACAAGCGGACTAGCAACCTATTAGGATATACCCATTCAACTTTTTGTGAACCTCTATTGCTTTTGAGGCATTAAATTTAATTCAGCTTTTTCAATTTTACATATAATTAGTACGTGGGGGCCTTGTCCCGCTAAGAATGAATTTTACATATAAAATAAGTATCCTTTTCTTTCCGCACATGTTATAAGTTATATCACGTACCTGGTTCACTCAGGCAAGTTAAGGCGTCGAGTATTGATCCAGCCAGAATATAGGCTCAGGTCATGTCAGGTTCAAAAACTTGCTAAAATTTCAAAATTAAGGAAGGATTCATAGGGTTCAAACCTTTATAAGTTCAAGCTAATAAAGGATTAATGATGTTCAAAGGGTCATTCACACGAATGCCCTTATTTTGAAGTAGTCTTCAATTTTTTTCCCTCAAATTCATGGTCTTTAGTTTATTGTTAAATTAAGAACCTCTGATTAATAATTATGACAGTGAGAATGGTACTGTTTAATCAAATCCTTTTAATGAAACAGGTTAATTCACATGTTTCAAACAAAACCTTTAACTCATCTAGAAAGTAGGTACGCAGTAATTTAATGTGGAAAACACCTGGCTCAAAAGGTAAAAAAATCATGACCTACACCACTATAGGATTTTCTCCAACTTCACTAAACACAATGAGCCTCAACAAAGTTTAATATTACAAATTTGATCACCTTGGAACTAACAATAATTCCTATATTTAACAGTTATACAAGACATTGAATAGTTTCAAGTTAACCCTAACTTGAATAACCAAACTTTGTATTCTAAACAAGTTTCCTATGAAAGTAATAAATTACAACTTAATCAACTCCTAATACAAGAGACTAGAATTTGAAAGTAGTTGAACCTATTTCTTCAAATCACGTTCTTTACTTCACGCTCCTTGCAATAAGTTACACTCAAAAGGTAAGCCAGAATTCACTTGAATACTTGTTTACTTTCTCTTTGATAAGTGCACACCTTTTCATTAGACTTCTTTGTGTACTTATACACTTGCCACCTTTGTTTCCTTATTCGAATAGAACTAGTCAATAGGAACTCCTAAAGCAGTTTGAACTCATGCTCCTTCATTGTAGAATTCTACTCCAAGTTTACTTTTTCACGGGTTGATTGTAACCCATAGTCTTTCTTCTGGAATGTTCCACTTCTGACCATTTGGACTCTCTTCTAAAACTTGAAGTTTGACCATTTGGACTAGCTATCCTAACATGGTTCATGGATATGTTTCAAATCTTCTTGTCAATAATCAATATATTCAAGAGTCAATATATTTTCCCTTTTTGATGATGATAAATTGTTCTCCTTTGTGTAGTTTTGTACTTGTTTCTACATCAGCTAAGCATGTCACATATTAAATGAACCATGTCAGGAAGATTTATAAATATTACACAAGTATTTTCCCCATTTGGCATCAACAAAAAGCAATAACTTAAATTAATCTGAATAATTACTTAATAAATTTTAAGCTCATGGTCATTGGGGTTATCACAGTTGCAATTAATATATATGCACAAACATTATTCATAAAGCATACAATATTTGCAAGCGTAAGTAAGTAAGCAGAATAGGGCTAACAACAAAACACTTCGACTTCATTGATACTGAGACCAGATTAGTACAAAACATTTTTAGCTATTGATCACATAGTAGAAAGGAAGAAAAACAAGGGAGGTACAATCTAAGATGGAGGAGTAGATAAGGAATGAGTTTTCTATTTGATAAGATTATATAACCCCTGCAAATTCTTAGAGTTAGTTTCCTTCTCCCTATCAAGATTTGACTTAAGACTAGCAATTTCATCACTAAGAGTTTCATGTTCTATCACATATTTGCCATGGATCAGCAAAATGGCATCTTGATGACCAGTAATTAGCTTAGCATCTCCAAATCCTTCCTGGCCAACTCCTCCCGAAGCATTGAAACAACATATTTGTTCTACCCAATAAAGTAGATACAGTAGCCTGGTTCACTTTCCCAATCACATCCTTGATAATTTGAGATTTCAAGACCTTGATAGGAAGGGAAAGATGTTCAAAAATATCTCTTATCCAAAATCCATAAGCCATATCATGTCCCTTTTTGTCCTGATTGCAGATCCTTGACATATGCTGAATCATTAAACTGGGCAAGTTAATTTGTATCTCAGAGTCAAGCAGTTCCATGAGAGTAAGATCAAGATAATTTGCCTCAGTACTCCTCTCTTGATGAGGAATCACCATTTTATTAATAATTTCAAATAGCAACTTGTGAAGACTGGTCATTCTTCACTTCTCAACTCTTCCATGTTCCCGAAGACCTAGATTATTTGCAAAACTTTCGAGTGATGCCCAGCGTAGAGGGTAGTCCATCTAGAGAGGGTTAGTTCTTTCCAACATGTGAATTCCAATTAGCGTTAGGAACACCTAAAACCTGAGAGATCAAAGCAGGTGTAATCTCAATTTTTATATCACAAATAGTGCTACTTATTTCTGACAAAGTGCACACAATATTTATGTAGAATTGAGTAATTTCTGCTTTGCATATCTTCCTTCTATGATCCCCTTGGAAAACAAGTTACTCCAACCTTGTGTACTAACTTTGACCATCAGGTCATCCATGTTAGAGCCACCAAAATCTGTCACCACTCTACCCCTAAGAACTACTCATTGTTTGAACTAAGTAAGTATCTCCATGTCAAGATCTATAATATTATCCTTAAAATATAGATAGTTAACAATATCCTCTTCAGCATCATGTGAGCCCAGCGATACAGAATCAGACAAGGACTCTTTCTCTCCCTTAGAGCATGTGGTCTCATCCCGGAGTTTGAAGGACTTAAAGGGACGAGATAGACCACGCTCATCGATCTGTTTCACTTTAGAGGTCTTGAGTGGAGATTTTGCCTTACCTTTCGAAGTATGGGACTCTAAACCTATGTTGTCCTCATGTAGAAGATCAATAGCCTGAGGAGATGTAATGCTAGGAGTAGCAGAGCTTCTTCCTCGTTTGGCCTTAGCCAGTATAAGCAAGGCAGTTTTAGCAGCTTTCCTTTTTCTTTGGGTAAATGGTGTACGTATTGATGGAGGATTAAATGGCCTAAGAGAGGCAGGCTTGTTAATAGGAATGGAAATAGGATTTCCACTTGCCTTTTTGAGATGAGATCTCACTTTCGTTGGAATCAACTGGGGAAGTGGAGTGTGATCCTCTTCCAGTAATTTAAAATCACTAAATACTTCCTACAACTCGTTCCATATGCCTATCCAAGTTAGTGCTTAACCTTAAGTCCTTTCCCAGATCTGCATGTGTAGAACCTTTAGTTTTATCTATCTGTTCCTCATGACTATGAGCGTCATCATCTGATCCCCCCTTACACGGAGCATCCTCTCCAATATTTTCACCGCTCCCTATTTCTTGATTTATTTCCCCTAATGTTTCACCTTCTCCCAGAACCTTTGTGGCTATCTCCTCTGTTAATTCTCTTTCATTTAGTCCCGTGATGTGTGCAATTCCAGACTCCTATACCATTAGCATTTTGTTAGGTTCAAGAGTGTGCACCTATTCTAGTGAATAAAAGACCAATGGTCTATATAGGGTCAAGTCAGTGCAGGAAGAATGCATAGATGAAGCTTCCATGGTAGTATGAGTTTCAAGGTAGGCAGAGAGAGAGAGAGAGAAGGTGAGACGATTAAGCAAGTAAGAAGGACAAAAAGCATTGAATATAGGGAAGAGGCATGTTTGGAATTGGGATTTTATAGAAGCTAGGAAGAGCAGAGGATATGATAGAAGAGGTAAGGTCTATCAAAGAAAAGGGTAAGTATACTTGATTTAAAAAAAACTCATTATTACCTTTTGTCAATTAGCAGCATAGATTAACGGGCTAAAGTGGTATTTTCATATCAAGAAATTTAATATGATTTTTAAGTGTGATCAATAAAAAAACATCTTGCAACTAAAAACTGACTCACATACCATATGTCGTGTCCATGTATTTGAGGTTTCATCCCTTAGTTCAGCTTATTTTTGTTCCATAAGCAAATATCTTATTATATATTTTGACATAAGCAGATATATATCGGCAAAAGGACATACAACTTAATGTACAAGGTTGAGCAAAAGATGTCATAATTAGCAAAGAGATAAAAGATTGAGAAGTTAGAGGGCTAGGATACTTATACAAGCTTAATCATCTGCAATACTAACATGTTCCTTTCAAAGTGTCCTTTACTCAAGATTTAGTAAAATTATAAGCTATCTGTTGTTCAGCAGGACAAAATTTTATAGAGATAAGACCCTTTTCGACATTATCCCTTAAGAAGTGGTATCTTATGTCAATGTGTTTGGTCCTCCTATGTAATACTCTAGAAATCCCTAGGACTAGTCTTCAGACTTAAAATGTGATCATGTAGAAAACTGGGAAAAAGGTCTCAGTATAAGTCACAGTACGACTTGTAGGACAGTGGTACGAGTCGTACCAGGACTCATGCAGAAGGGTCAGATAAAAAAGTGTAGGTGGCTGGGAGAAACCACAATTTCATGTTACGATTCATACCACCATGACACGGATCGTACTGACCAGTCGTGGAAAAGTTCAAGGAAGTGGTCGAGGGAAATTCTAGTTAACCATGAGCTATGGTACGACTCGTGGCATGTTGGTGCGGACTGTATAATCCACTCGTGAGTTGAATCAGGAAAAGGTTCAGGAGGGAATCACGGATCATAGTATGACCTGTAGGATCCTTGTGCAGATCATAATAGGCTTCTGTAGAAAACTTTAGAGAATGGTGTTAAGTAGGACCCCTTACCACGAACGTCACTACAGATTGTATGATCCTGGTATGACTCGTAGGTTGAGTCATACCACCTGACAGGCAAACTTTTAATAAAGTTTTCGAGGGAATTTTTGTAAAACCCTAAGATCCTAACTCTTAAACTAAGTGTAATACCCCGGAAGTGCCTAAGAGTAGACCCGAGAGCTAAAAATTTAAAAGTGCTAAAAACTAGGGAAAAGTTGCAGGACAAGGGGTGTAACCACTTGTGGTTGGAAACCACAAGCTGTTGTTTGGAGTCGTGGTTTGAGGAGCCCAGGTGGCAGTGTAAGCCACGATCGATGTAACAACTCGTTGTGAGAAACAATGAGTTGTCATTTACATTCATGGTGCGAGGACTTCAGCAATTGGGGCAACAGGTCAGCCCACGACCCATTGTGAGCTATGACGGACCGTTGTCACCAGTCGTGGGTTGAGTAGTGAATTTTCCAGTAGGTTTAACAAAAGTTAAGCACGACTCATTGGAGTGTGCAACGAGTTGTGGTGAGGACCAAAGTGGCAGGAGGATACAACGACTGAAGGAACTATCTGTTGCGAGCAGGAACAACTCGTCCTGTCGAGTCATGGGATCGAAACTGAGATTTGGGAACTTCGGCAGTTTGAACAATGGAAGGTCACCATGAGTCATGGTAAGGAACAACGACTCATGGTGAGGGTCGTGGATTCCAGTTCGGCCAGATTTTTAAATTTTCTTCAGAGGCATTTTTGTAAACTCCTACGCTTTTACCTTCTAAACTACGTCGTTTTGGGTTCTACCTTGCACAATTTTAAGGGCTTTTCATACCTAAACCCTCATTCTCTCAACTCTCCTTCTTCCTCCTCTCTTTTCAAAAATTGTAGGGTTTCATTAAGGTGTTCTTCAAGCTTCAAGGAAGATTTTCGAGTGGGATTTTCATCTACCAGGTATGTGGGAATTCAACAAGGATATTCTTCCATCCTTGTGCCCCAAAATATTTTCAATAAGAATCCAATTTTAAGTTTATTTAGAATATCATGATTTAGGGTTTGAGTAATGGGTAATTTCTTCTTTATTCTTTCTCTTAAATGTAAATGTTTACTGCAATTATGGAAATAATTGGGATGTTAATTTGATGGGTTGTTCGGAATATGGACCATATGTTGGGAATGCATAAGGATAACATGTTTTTCATAAATTGGCTTAAGTAATAAATGGGACTTGCTTATTGTTCCTTGATTTTCATATTCATGCATGAATATGATGAAGTTGTGAAAATATAGGTTGAGTATGTACGTATGTAATATGTTCTTCCTAAATTGATTCGAGTATTGAATGGGAATTGTTCAATTCTCCCTTGATTATCGTAGAAATTCATGATCATGATGGAAGTATGGAAATATTGCATAATTAACCCTAGTGACTTGATTATGATATTGATGACCATGTTGGATTGAGTAGAAATTGTGGGCTTGAGTAATTGAAGTAAATTATGTACCATCATCATGTTTTAAATTTAATTGATTGGGCATGACAAGATCGCTTCTCCATTGTTGAACTATGAAGCTTGGGAGGATTCTATATTATTTTCCTTACTAAAAATCGTTTCTATAAAATCTTAGAATCTAAAATGCCCGTGGCTAAAAGGTTCATAAATGGAGTGATTGTGATAAGTGTGTGAAATGTTTGTAACCTAATTACATGAAGTTATGCATCCTTGACAGATTATGAGTTAAATTCTATAAATCGTGTTTAATCTTATATTACCTGTTGAATGAGGTGAGTACGGAATCAAGATACCGTGATAGAATAATGCTAGTACGAATTTATAGCATGCTCGTTGGGTTGTGATGTTAAAGCTAATGAGGAAGTTGGTTTTGTAATAATGTGAATCATGATGATTGAGCCTGTGATCAACATGTCAAGTTGTTGAACTCGTGCCTATTTAAAAGATAGCTCTAATCCTTTAAAAGAATGAGTACTGCATGATAAGAGTGGTGGATGTTCTTGTCTCTAATTAGTTGTTGTAAATTTAGACTAGCTATAGACGTTAGTGGAGAATGTCTTATCTAGACGTTAGTGGAAAATGTCTTCTCTTAGTCAGTAGGGACTTACATCCCTAGCCAGTTGAGTATTTTATTTTCCCTGCGTTGTTCGAGACTTTCTTCAGCCAGTGACTCTTTATATCAGAGCTTTTTCTCTCCCTTTGACAGTCAGGGACTCTCTTTGGCCGAGAATGTTTCCCTTAGACGTTAGGGACCCTCTTGATATCAATCACGACATCATACCTTGTATTATTCCCGATTGTTACTTTTGCACATCAGATTTTACTATAATAATGCATGTCTTTATAATGTGGTTATGTTAATTGAATATGTGAATCTCGTATAAGATTTCCGTATCTCTTTTCAATACATTGCTATTAAAATGTTTTACATTGTTTCCTTCTTGTTCATATTATAAGTTAGTTTATTTACGTTTTCTGCATACTCAGTACATTCCAAGTACTGACCACATGCCTCTTGTGCTATATCATTACATGATATATATTCAGGTCTACAGGTTCAGCCGCGTAGCTAGATACGCTCCTTCCTCTCCCAGTTGCTAGTGGTGAGTCCTCATCTTCCGAGGACATGGTTTATGTTCTTGTTTTATTATGCTTCAGTTTTTAGACTTTGGGAGTTAGCTGGGGGCTTGTCCCAGCAACTCATCAGTTTAGTAGAAGGCTTTCGGACTTGTCTAGACAGCTTCAGCTATGTATCTAAGTGATATTAAATTATCTTTATGGATCATATTAGATTCGTGTTATTTTCTTTTGCTCATTTATGTTGTTAGTCACATCTGATCTTAAGTGTATGTTGTGATTATGCCATGGGTCGACTTGGAGCCTTTCAGGTTTTCTTATCCCGCGTTACGACTAGGGTGTGAACTAAGGTCGTGACACTAAGTCATTTGGGGTGCGGTTTTAAGGGAATTTAGGGGAGTTGATTGAATTTTCCTCTCATTCTCTCCTAAATTCACAGACTCGGTACGAAGAAAGCATAAACAGCCTGTTCGAAGCGAAAACTATAGCATTCAATCTTCTTCTCAAATTCTGAAGGATTTTCTCAGGGATTTTCTTCCAAGTATATGAGATTCCAAAGGGAATTTCTTTCACCCTTGTGTCCCAAATTTCTTACAGAAATCCTATTAATTCTAGTCCTGTAAAAGATGGAAACTAGGGTTCTTCAGACAACTTATGAATTCCTTCATTTTATAATTCTTGACATTTTTCCAAGATTATTACCTATTGTAATTCCTGCCTTGGTATCATTCATGCAATATGTATTTTATCACTAATCTTTAGTACGATTTTGAATGATACTTGCATGATTTAGAATCCAGATATTAATATTGCTTTGTTAGGATTATTTCATTTAAATTACGAATGTTAGTATAGATACATGAATAGAAGTTGGATTTTTGGAAAAAAAATAGATTTTTGGAAAAAAAAATAGATTTTTGGTATATTCAGTCTCGAGAGTCTCAATCAGTTCTCAGTATTCTTTAGAAATGTCAGCTGATTAGTTTGACTTTTATCAGTTTTTTGAGATAGTCAGCAAATTCAGTAGTATCAGTTTATCAACTTAATAGTCGTTCTTTAGACTATTATGATGCTTTTAGATAAAGCAGCTCTGATAAGTCTTCGAACATAGTGTCTTTCAGGTCCTTAGACTCTCAAAACACTTCCAGATAAGCAGTTCTAACCTAAGTCTTAGGACATCAGTTTCAAGATATCAACACAGTTAGGACTTTCAGTTAGAGTACAACTTAACACCGAGTTGGCTGGGGTTCAACGCACCCAGGTTCCCTGAAACTACGTTACCACTATAGGTTTTATCCCGAATGGGCTCCAAACAGTGATCACACAGTTCAAATACTATACCTTAGCAAGGTATAGTAGGCCTTCTCCAATGAGGGATAGACATCGGACTCCACATTTAGCTCGCGTGGTTACATGTCGGTTATAGTATCTCCCACAATATAGCTCAGTACAATTCCGTCTAGTTCAGTTATGATTTCTAGTTCAACTCAGTCTCTTCAGCTTATTTTATAGTATCTCGGTGCACTTTTACTATTATTTAGTATGTGTATATTTTTAGTTCCTTCTCGCATACTAAGTACATTCAAAGTACTAACACATATTTTCATGCTATATCATTTAATGATATAGACTCATGTACCCAGCCTCAGCACCACGGTTAGATCCTCTTAGCGGTATCCCAATAGCTTCAGTGGTGAGTCCTCATTTGCCGAGGGACGGGGTTCCATTTCCAGTTTATTGTATTTTTTTATTTCAGTTCAAATATTAGAGTTAGCTGGGGGTTTGTTCCAAAAACTCATTAGTTCATGTTAGAAGGCTTTTAGACAATGTTTACAGACTTAGCTAGATTTTTAGACTATTTCAGATTTTTATCATTTATTCAGTAATAGTTAATTCTTTTTTAGCTTTTGCTCTTTTATTATCATTTCAGTATATCAGCTTTATTATAATATGCTCTACCTGGGTTTGCTTGGGGTCACTTGTGACTCTGGGTACCGTATCGCGTTCAGGTTGCAAACTCGAGTGGTGAAAAAATTTGGTATCAGAGCATCAGGTTTAGAGTGTCCTAGGATGTCTTAAAGTCAGGTCAAGTAGAGTCTTTCATGGGTGTGAAGTGTGCCACACTTTTGAGGTGGGGCTACGAGGCATTTTTAGGAAAAATTCCCTTTATTCGTGATTGTTATCGTGCATAGAGTTTTAGATTCTACTATATCTTCCTAACTTATGCTCTATCCTTTTTAGATAACGATGCCTCCCAAAAGAGGAAACGGTAGAAGGACCAACAATGCTAACCGGCCAGCCCCACCAGCTCCTGTTTCTCCTCAGGACGACCAGGTGTCCCACGTAGAATTTAGGGCTGCTATTCAGCGGCTGGCCCAAGCAATGACCAACCAGGTCAACCAGCAGGTCATGGTATCAGTTAACACTAATGGGTCTATAGCTATTTCTAGATTCTGGGATTTCACTCGAATGAATCCTCCAGTATTTCATGGGTCTAAAGAAGAAGAGAACCCACAGGAATTTATTGATGAGATATAGAAGATCACCCAAATCATAGGGGTTATCTCTACAGAGAGTGCTGATCTAGCTGTGTACCAGTTGAAAGGGGTGGCTCAGATTTGGTTCAAGCAATGGAAGGAGGGAAGGTAGAATAGAGCAGGTCCGGTAGAATGGGATGAGTTCGTTATGGCATTCCTAGATAGGTTATTTCCCTGGGAGTTGAGGGAAGCTAAGGATGTCGAATTCATGAATTTGAGGCAAAGAAACATGAAAGTACAGAAGTATGCCCTGAAATTCACCCAGCTGTCGAGATATGCTCTAGAAATGGTTTCTGAGCCTGGGGCTCACATGCTCAAATTTGTTAATGGAATTTTAGACTTAGTGGTCAAAGAGTGCAGGACTGCCATGCTTATCAAAGGCATAGACCTCTCCAGCATCATCATTCATGCAAAACAAATAGAGGTATAAAAGGTGAAGGAGATAGAAAGGGAGAGTAAATGGGCCAGAACTGGTCAGTTTGAGTACTCCCAACAGAGGTCAGGCGGTGGTAATTGCCCCCAGCCGTAGTAGAAGAGGCCGCCAACACCTTCCTCAGCCATTTCTCCATCTTCCAAGCCCCGTAAAGATAAAAAGGGTGGGCCATCAGGCTCTCAATTCCAGAGCTATGTCTCCAACACTCGCACTTTTCCAGCATGTCTTAAGTGTGACAAGAATCATCTAGGGGAGTGTTGTCTGGGCAGGGATGGTTGTTTTGGGTGTGGCCAGCTAGGACACAAATTGAGGGATTGCCCGTCAGCAGGATGGGGGATGGCCCAACCCACCTCGTCAATAGCTCCGCCAGGACGTCCATCTCAGCAGGGTACTACCTCAGGTATAGCTGGAGGTTAGTGCTAGAACCGCTTCTTCGCTCTATCTTCCCAGCAGGATCAGGAGAATGGTTACTGGTATGTTACACTTTATCCACATTGATATGTATGCTTTACTAGATCTAGGAGCCACAGTTTTCTTCGTGACTCCATACATTGCTGTTCAGTTTGATATAAGTCCAAGAATCCTCTCAAAGCCATTTTCAGTTTTTACTCTAGTTGGTGAGTTAGTTGGAGCTAGCTAAGTGTATATAAATTGTCTGATCACGGTGTTTGAGTAAAGTCACCTCAGTTGATCTAGTAGAGCTAGATATGGTCGACTTCGACCTCATCCTTGACATGGATTGGCAACATTCTTTTTATGCTTCAGTTGACTACACAACCAGAGTCGTTAGATTTCAATTTTCTAATGAGCTAGTCCTAGATTTATTTCAGCGCCTAAGGGTCGTTTCATCTCATACCTTAAGGCTAGAAAGATGATCGCGAAGGGGTACATCTACCACCTGGTTAGGGTCAAAGATTCTAGTTTTGAGACCCTGACACTTCAGTCAGTTCTAGTTGTAAGTGAGTTTGTTGATGTGTTTTCCGAAGATCTTCCCGGAGTCCCTCCCGAGTAGGAAATAGACTTCGACATAGATCTTCTTCCAGATACTCATTCCATCTCTATTCCTCCTTAAATAATGGCTCGAGTTTAACTTAAGGAGTTGAAGAAATAGCTGAAAGACCTTATGGACAAAGGCTTCATCAGGTTCAGTATCCCTCTATGGGGTAGCCCAGTCCTATTTATGTGAAAGAAAGATGGTACACTCAGAATGTGCATAGACCACCGTCAGCTAAACAAAGTCATAGTCAAGAACAGGTATCCTCAACCCAAGATTGAATACTTGTTCAATCAGCTTCAAGGAGCTGGTTGTTTTTCCAAAATAGATCTCAGATCAGGATACCACCAGCTCAGGCTTATAGAATGTGACATTCCGAAAATAACCTTCAGAACTTGGTATGGTCACTATGAATTTGTAGTTATGTCTTTTGGACTAACCAAAGCTCCTGTAGCTTGTATGGATCTGATGAACAGGGTGTTCAATCCATACCTGGATATGTTCATTATTGTCTTTATAGATGATATCCTACTTTACTACAGAACAGAGGAGGAGCATGCAGACCATTTGAGAATAGTTCTGCAAACTCTCAAGGACCGCTAAGTTGTTCGCCAAATTTAGCAAGTGTGAATTTTGGCTAAAATCAGTTGTCTTCCTTGGCCATGTGGTCTCCAGAGAGGGTATCCACGTGGATCCTCAGAAGATAGCAGCAGTCAAGGACTAGCCAATACCCACTTCTCCATCAGACATGAGAAGTTTCTTGGGTCTAGATAGCTATTATAGATGGTTCTCTAAAGGATTCTCTCCATTTCCTTTCCTTTGACCAAACTAACTCAGAAGAAGGTGAAGTTTCAATGGTCTAACGAGTGTGAGAATAGTTTTCAGGAGTTGAAGACTCGACTCACTACAACCCCAGTTCTGACTCTGCCAAAAGGTTTAGATGGGTTTCGAGTTTATTGTGATGCCTCAAGAGTTTATCTTGGTTGTGTTCTAATACAGCATGGCAAAGTCATATCCTATGCTTCCAGACAACTCAAAGTTCATGAGAAGAACTATCCAACTCATGATCTTGAATTGGCAGCGGTAGTCTTTGCTTTGAAGATTTAGAGACACTATCTCTATGGGGGTCCATGTGGAAGTATTCACTGATCACAAGAGTCTACTATATGTGTTCAGTCATAAGGATTTGAATCTTCACCAGAGAAGATGGCTAGAATTATTGAAGGATTATAACATGAGTGTGTTGTATAACCCGAGTAAGGCCAACATAGTAGCTAACGCCCTCAGCAGATTGTCTATGGGGATTGTTCCTCATGTTGATGATGTGAAGAAAGAGCTAGTTAGAGATGTTCACATACCGGCTCGATTAGGGGTTCAGTTGGTTGACTCAGCAGAAGGTGGTTTTGTAGTCCATAACGGGTTAGAATCCTCCCTGATGGTGGAGGTTAAGTCAAAGTAGGATGAAGACCCTTTTTACTAAAGTTGAAGGAAGCAGTCCTAAGGAAGGAGGTAGAAGCTTTCTCCAAAGGGGTAGATGGTGTGCTCTGTTACCAAGGTAGGTTATGCTTCCAGATGTAGATGACTTGAGGCAGTGAATATTAATGGAAGCTCACACCATGTACTCTATCCACCACAGTTCCACTGAGATGTACTGTGATTTACGAGAAGTCTACTGGTGGAATGCCATAAAGAAGGAGATTACAGAATTCGTGGCTAAGTGCCCAAATAGCTAGCAGGTCAAGATTGAACATTAGAGACCTGGGGGTATGACTCAGGATATTAGCATTCTCACTTAGAAGTGGGAAGAAGTGAATATGGACTTCATTACAGGCCTACCTAGTACTCATCGATAGCATAACTCAATTTGGGTGGTTGTAGACCGAATGACTAAGTCGGCACATTTTCTACCAATTAAGACCACAGACCCAGCAGAGTATTATGCTAGACCGTACATCCGGGAGTTAGTCAGACTGCATGGGGTTCCCTTGTCTATCATTTCAGATAGGGGTACTCAATTCACCTTGCACTTCTGGAAATGATTTCAGAAGAGACTTGGTACTCAGGTCAAGCTCACATAGCTTTTCGCCCGCAGACAGATGGTTAGGCTGAGCGGACTATTCAGAACCTAGAGGATATATTTGAGAGCTTGCGTGATCAATTTCAAGGGTAGTTGGAAAGATCACCTACCTCTCATCGAGTTTTTATACAACAATAGCTACCACTATAGTATTCAGACGGCCCAATTCGATGCATTATATGGTAGGAGGTGTAGATATATTATAGGGTGGTTTAAGGTTGGTGAAACTACCCTGATAGGACCTGATTCAGTTGATGAAGCAATGCAGAAAGTTCAGCTTACAAGAGAACGACTGAAAACAGCTCAAAGCCGATAGAAATCATATGCAGACGTAAGGAGAAGAGAGTTGGAGTTTGCTGTGAATGATTGGGTGTACCTGAAACTTTCACCTATTTAAAAGGGTGATGAGGTTTGGTAAGAAAGGTAAGCTCAGTCCTAGATATGTTGGCCCTTACAGAATCCTAAGGCGTATTGGCAACGTGGCCTATGAGTTGGCGTTGCCTGCTGAGTTAGCATCTGTGCACCCAGTCTTCCATGTATCCATGTTGAAGAATACATCAGATACCCAACCTCAATAGTGCCTCTAGAGAGAGTTGGTGTAAAGGACAACCTCTCTTATAATGAAGTTTTAGTTCAGATCTTAGACCATCAGGTTCGTAAATTGAGAAACAAGGAGGTCGCTTCAGTAAAGGTCTTATGGAGGAACCATCTAGTTGAGGGAGCTACATGAGAAGCAGAAGTAGACATGTTGGCTAAATACCCTCACTTATTTCCTTCCATCTCAGCTCCAGAATCAGGTACTAAATTGTCACGACTCGAGTCTATATCCTGAACGAGACACGGTACTTGGAGTCACAAGTAACCTCAAGCCAACCCATGGTCTATCATAACACTGGTAAACTAAGTAAAAATAAGCAGAACATTTAAATAAATAAAAACATCTAAAAACTGATTTGATAAGAGTCAATACATCTGAAATATAACAAAACTGAATATCTATGTCTATGTCTGAAAACCAACTACTAAATGATGAGTTGTTGGGACAAGCCCCCAGCTAACTCTAAAATCTAACTGAAAAGTACTAACTGAAAATAAATATCACCCTCAGAAGATGAGGATTCACCAAATGCTACTATTGATATCATCTGAGGGAACTATTGACGATGCTGGGACTGAGAACCTACGCCTGTATCATGATATGATACAACATGGAAGGTATGCGTCTGTACTTTGATTGTACTGAGTAACTGAGAGATAATAAGCATGAAAGAACGAGTAATAGAACTGAAATGACATAAAATGACCAACTAAAATACTGAAAACTAATTCTATTGAAATATAACTAATATGGTAAATAATTACCCTGGCTGATGGTCATAGACATGTCTTGGATCTGCGGTACTGAACTGAACTAAACTGAACTAAATTGAACTGAGTCGAGACTGTACTAACTAGTGGGAGAGTCTATAACCGATATATAACCACGTGAGCTAGACGTGGAGTTTGATGTATACGCCCCATCCGTAGGACTCAATATACCTTTCCAGTGTATAAAGGCATGAACTGGATGATCACAAATCTGATACCCTATGGGCCAAGTAACCACGGTGGCAACGTAATTTTGGGAATTTGGGTGTGCTGAAATCCCAGTCCTCTCGGTGCTAAGTACTACTCCCACTGGATAAATCCTAAATTTGTTTACTAAGCTGATAGCTCGAAGTTGGGGCCCAAGACTAAGTTAGAGACACTTATCTTGAAGTACCCAGAGAGTCTTATCGGACCGAATACTGTAACTGGTGTTCTAGGACTAGTCAGAGATGCTTATCTGTAAGCATGGTAACCGTGTATACTAACTATTAACTGATAACTGATATCTGGGAGGAGTTACTGACACCTCAAGAAAATACTATGGTCAAACTGATCAGCTGACATTACTGGAAGATACTGAAGATATTAACATCATGACTGAAGCTGAGCTAGCATACAACTGACTGAGCATTTAACTGATAATAATAACATGGAATTCCAACACTGATAGAGTCAAGCAAAATTATGTCTATACAATTATGCAAGACCCTAATTTTTGTATTCAAGAAATAGGGCTAAAACCCATTTACAGGAAGAAGGTATCAACATGATTTCTAAGTAATGGAAAAATATAGCAGCTAACAACATGAACAACATTCCACATGAATTTAATCGAATTCCGACTGAAAAATTACTAAATTTCAAAACCTCAAGACTAGGACTAATAAGAAAATTTAAATGGGTTTTAGGGCACAAGGGAAGGACAATTCCTTTGCTAAATTCACACATAGTTAGTGATGAAAAACCCGGAGAAAACCCTTGAGAAGATCTGAGAAGAAAATTAAACCCTTGCTCTTGCTCTATGCTTTCTGACTAAGTTCTACGTTCTGACTTTTGAGGGAAATGAGAGGAATGAAGAGAGAACATCGTTCAACCCCTTTAATCCTCTCCTAAATGTGCCCAAAATGAAAAGGTTTAGAGGTTATAAAGTTGGGATGTTACTAAAATAACTCTGAGAGAAAATTTGGAAAACTGCCCGACAGGATCCAAGGGGCCTCGTTACGGGTCGTTGGTCGAAACCATGGCCCGTTGGAACCAACCGTTGGTCCTAGGTCCAAAAACTGAGCTTACTAGAATCGTACCATGGGAGGATACCACGACTCATTGGACGAACCAACAGGTCGTTGGTACCTCTCTTTTTCACTTGTAGGGGACCTGGGCCCTTAGACAATGGGAGACACAACGACTCATTGGTGGGTCAAATGGGTCATTATAACTACCTGTCGTAGCCACTTCTCTCTCCTAGAAGGTCACTGTTTCTTACAATGAATGGGAACAATGGCTCATTAGAAGTATCCACGAGTCGTTAGTCCTTCCCGTTGCTTCCTGAAGGAAATTCCTACTGGGCAACTAACGGCTCATACAACGGCTCGTTGGTACTGACAATGGCCCATTGTGTGAGTCGTTTGAAGAAAAAATTTCTAGTTCAACATGCTGAGTCTGAGTTTGGTCTAGAAAAATTTTGGGGTGTTACAATATCTCCCCCTTGGGATCATTCATCCTCGAATGAAGGTTAAAACTGCTGGAAAATTGAGAAAAGAGCTGAAATTCCCAGACTGATACTATAAACTGATTTCTGAAGGAGTGACTAACTCCGAGCTGATTTGACCACATTAACTGAGTTAACACAACTAGAATGCACATTGAAAATCTGAATAGAGTTGATAAGTACTGAACTGGACAGAGTATTGAGGAGGAATTTAATACCTGATGCTGGAACTGAACTGGAAGGGAATAAATGAGGATATTTGGCTATTATGTCTGCTTCTGCCTCCCATATGGCTCCCTCAACTAGCTAGTTCCTCCACAAGACTTTCACTGAAGTGACTTCTTTGTTTCTCAACTTACGAACTTGACGGTCTAGGATCTGAACTAGAACCTCTTCGTAAGAGAGACTATCCTTCAATCCCACATTGTCTAGTGGCACAACTGAAGTTAGATCACTGATGCACTTCTTCAATAGTGAAACATGGAAGACTGGGTGCACAGATGCTAACTCTGAAGGTAATTCTAATTCATAGGCCACACTGCCAATTCACCTCAGAATCCTATAGGGTCCTATCGCACCCCATTTTTCTCGCAAAAAGCGGGACTCAACATGTGGCAATTCTTTTAGGATTTTCTAAAGAGAAGAGTCACCATCTAACGAATTAAAGTGCGTTAGGGCACCGTACTAACCTAAGGGTCTGTTTTACTAGCCTAGGTCACCAGAGTCGGTCAAGGATTCAAATTACCTCGAAAGAAAGGTGTTAGGCACCTTTCGAGGTCCACAAATGTGGTTCACGACCGAATTCTTTAATTATGTGGGGTATTTACTAAGCGAGCAAATAAGATTGATTTTAACTCCTTTTTTATATAAAACAAGTTCGATGAACTAAGTGAAAAAAATAATTAAAAGTTCAAATAGCGTTGAAATTAAAATAAAGAAAAAAAGAGATAAAGCGAGAAGGATATAATGCAGGGAATATAATCAATCTAGCAATTTATGCAGATAATAATTGACAAGTAAGGTAAATAACAAATAAACACTAAATTAGAAGAAACAATAACAAAATAAAAGAAAAATTTTGAGGAATGGACCGAGCCTCAAAGAGATGCCTGCGTATCCCCGAAGGGAATCAGGTCAGACGTAGTTCTGCATTTAGAGGGGGGTGGATTATTTTAACCTAATGGGATCACCCCGTGCAACTAAAATAATACTTCGCAATCCGTTTAGGTTGCTCATAGTATTTAGTTAGCACAGACTATCATTTCCCACTACCCGCTTAATTAATTTAGTTATTAACCCTAAATCATTCTAAATGATGGAATACTAATGCCCTAGCATATACCTACCCGTCCCGATCCTAATGTCCAAGAGACAATGGACTACTAATTTGGATTTGGGATCTAAATATTTTAGGGTTGTTTAAAGGGTGATTAGCGCCAAACAAAGTCAAGCATAAAATAATAAACATATAAAGGTTTCACATAGCCTCAAAACTTATGAGCATGATTTCTAGACATTTATGAGTAAGACTTATGAGCGTGATTTTCTAGTGTTTGAGCATGACATTCTTCAAAGACATGATTTCTAAAAAGAACAAACAAATTATCATACTATATACATGATTCCTATAATTAAAAAGAGTAAGTCCTATAAATAGGGTTTCCAAATAAATTAATGTCACAAAACATATAGCACAAATTAAAAATGAAATTCTATTATCACCAGAATTTAAAGAGCTTTTTAGTGAATTTCAAACAGCCAATATAACCTAAGAATTTAAACAAGCGATCCTTAAGCCATTTTATGCGTCTAGACATGAATGAAAATATTCTAAACCTACAAATTAATTAATGATAAGTGGTTTAATAATGCAAATTCTATAGGCATGATATCTAAATATTACACATATTATTGCATCAATTAAAATTCTATGGGCATGATTTCTAATATATTTCAAATTAAGTCATGCTAATTTCTATAATATGGTTTCTAGCAGAAATGATTTATGTACGTATAAGTCCTACGAACATGCTTTCTATATGAAATTTCACAATTATGTATCAAGAAAAAGAAAAGACAATAAAGAACATACACCCCGCCCCATAAACCCTTTTTCACTAACATTAGCGTTTATTACAATTTACAACCGATAGAAAGGGAATAAATAAATAAATTATAATAAAACTTGAAAATAACATTAAATTAAAATCTTATGCCCCATCTCGTCCCAGCGACTCTTTATTTCCATTCAAGAACCTGTTAAACAATTGATACAATTGTACATATACAATGCAAGTATATCTATTTCGACCTCAAGGAATTTAAATTTGGAAGGCACTTGGTCAAGCATATGAAATTATCAGATGACAAATTCCAGATACTTATTGGTATGCACAAAATTCCAAACATATAAAGAAAATATGGGGATGCAAAAAGAATTCGTGTTTAATAGAGCATGATGCAAATAGTAAGTTCAAACATTATTATATGAAGGCAACACAAAGAAGTAAACTCACCGGCTAATTAGTAAAGGAATAAAGCAACAATCAGCAGTTTCAAAAAGTGGCTTTTCAAATAACTGAGAACCAAACCTCAACACATCAAGATCACAAGAATCTCGTGGATTCCGAGCAGTGCTTGTATTGAGGCGGTATAAAAGAATTATGAATTTAAAGAAATATAGAGAAATATTTTAGAAATAAAATTAATTTTTGTCTATGACCGTTCGAATGAATAAAGAGAAAGGAGAGGGCTCTTTAAATAGTAGAGAAAAACCGAATCAATTATAAATAAAGAGAAAGGAAATAATTAAAGAATCAGTCAAGAGACATCTTCCTTAATTAATAAATCAAATAAAATTAATTGAAATTTATCATAAAACATACATTCAAAATCGATTAAGGAATGGAAGAAATTAATCACATCACCTTCCTTAAATAAAATTAATTAAATATCAACTAATGACAGCTTGATACGAATAAGCATTTAAATAAAAAGAGAATAATCTCTTATAAAATCAAGCAAGCTAGAAACAAATTAAGGGTACTTTATTTAATTTAAATAAGTTATCGCAAGGTTACCATAACTATGAGCATAAAAGACAAAATAAATATTAAACTACCATAAGCGGGTGCATAATGTAAAAAACTTAAAGAATTCAATCATGGTAATTATGAAATAGTTCAGAAATATAAGATCACATTTTATAATATTGATTAGTCAAGAAAGGAAAATAAATTAAATAGAGAAGACTTGTCATAATATGTTGAATACAAAAATTACTCCTAATATGCAAATTTGCTTCTAAATTACCATGTTTGGCATGTTAATCATTTGAATAAACGAAAATTACCGAGACAGTCAAATAAGGATTATTAACTAAATCGATGAGGTTCACTTAAACAAAGAGTCTTGAAATAACAATAAATATGTATCATGCCTTAATCATGAATTACTTATTAGCAGTTTATAGCGGCATTTAAATTTTACCAAATTCTCCAAAAGATCAAGTGAGCAGAGGCAAAAACAAATATGTTCAAGAAATTTCAATGAATTCACCACTAACAATGAAGGGCAAGGGGAAACATCAGAAGACTAACGGAGAGAAAAATAATAAAACAGTGGGTATGCATAAATGTTCATTCCGAAAAATACAGAACAAAGAACGAGCGATTTTCAAAGAGTATTTAACAAGAATAATGAAATATACCTACAAAAAAAATAAGTAGAATAAATTAAATCAGATATAGCATGGTAGAAACTAAAGTATGGCACAACGATTAGGGGTTTCTGCGAATAACGATCTGAGTATTTTCAGACAAGCAACAATTAATTTCTTTCAGATCTAGCAGAGCAAGAATAAAATAGAGAGGAGAAGACTGAGGCTTCCGAAAATCATAGGACTATGTTAGGACAGATCTGTAACAAATCTATCAATAACTAGTCCTCATTGCATGATTTGCATCACATAAAATAAAACGAGCAAGAAAATCACATAAATCATGAAAAGCTCTTCATTATCAAGTCAATGAGAATAGTATTCTTCGAAATAAGACTATAATAATGAGAACTTTGGTTGAGGGTGGGGTACGGATAGCCGAAGGAGTGGGATAAAATGATGATGGTGGAGAGGTGAGGTGGTTTTCCGGTTGGGGGGAAGAGAGGCGCAACTACGGTGGCGCTGTGGTTTTTCCGGCCAATAGTGGCCAGAACTAAATGGGAAAAAAAGGTGAGGCGGCTGGAGTAGCTGGTCGGGGCCGGTGGAGAAGAGAAAAGGAAAGAAGCAGAGGAAGGAAGGTCAGCCGTTGGGTGGTTTCGACTTGTTGCTCGCCGGAGGCTGGCCGAGGAAGATACCGGCGGTTTTGAAATAGAGAACATATAGATAGAGGGGAGAAGCTGTTGGAATTAATGGTGGGTGCGGCGCTAGTTTCCGGAGTTTTTGTGAGGGTGGCGTTAATGGTGAAATGGGAGAGGGAAAAAGGGAGTAGGGGTGGCGGGTCTGGTTTTGGAAGAGGGAAGAATGAAAGTTGATTAGGGTTTTGGGGTGAGAGGGAATATTAAAGGAAGGTGGGTTAGGGTTTAATATCAACCCTTAGATCAATACAGATGAACGGCTAGGATTAATTTTTAGGGAAGATGGGTCAGGTTTGTGTAGTAAATGGGTTAACCGGATTTTGTAATAGGTAAAGAATAAATTGAAATTGAATTGGAATTTTAAAAATGTAGCCAAAATTGATTCAAAATGGCTAAAATTGGCATAAATTGGATAAAAAGTGACTAGATTTTAAATAAATTGAGGAAAAATTGAATTAACTGCTATTAAAATAAAAAAAATACTACACTTATATATAATTTAGTAAATAGATAACATAATAGTTTAATTTAGATAAAATTAAATAAATATTATTATTATGAAATTAAATATACATAATTTATAAAACTAAATAAATTATATTTTATAAATAAACCTTGTTTAGTTGAAAACATATTATATGTATATTATTATGCAATATATTATATATGACGTAATTATATATAATATTAAAAGTTTAAAAAAAATTAAATTAATGTAATAAAATATTTTAGAAGTATAATTTAAAACAATTATGCAAAATTGAAATATATATGTTAATTAATGCTAGAATATTGCGAATGCGAATTTAAATAATTTTGTTAAAAAGGTAATTTTAAAATATGTATATACATATTGATACACAGCTTAGACGGGGCATAGGGAGGTCAAAACTGGGTGTCAACAAGTCATACATACTTCGGACTGAGTTTTCCTTTCTTTCCAAACCTCATCACCCCTTTCATGGGTGAAGTTTTCAGGTAAACCCAATCATCTACAGCGAATTCTAACTTTCTTCTCCCTCTGTTTTCAACTTTTCCCCGATAAGTTGCGCTTTCTAGATAGCTTCATGGATTGAGTCTGGCCCTATCAAGGTAGCTTCACAAACTTCAAACCACCCCATAGGAGACCCACACCTCCTACCATATAATGCCTCAAAGGGGGTCATCTGAATACTGGAGTGGTAGCTATTGTTGTACGCAAACTCGATGAGAGGTAGATGATCATCCCAACTTCCCTTGAAGTCGAGCACACCAGCTCTCAACATATCTTCTAAGGTCTGAATAGTTCGCTCAGCTTGTCCGTCTATGTGAGGGTGAAAAGCTGTGCTAAGCTGGACCTGAGAATCGAGTCTTTTCTAAAATGACTTCCAGAAATGCGAGGTGAACTGGGTACCTCTATCTAAAATAATGGACAAGAGCACCCCATGCAGTCTGACTAACTCCCGGATGTACAGCCTAGCATAATCCTCAGTTGAGTCTACAGTTTTAATTGGGAGAAAATCCGCTGACTTGGTCATCCGATCCACTATCACCAAAATTGAGTCATGTTGCCGGCGAGTATGAAGTAGACCTGTAATAAAGCCTATATTCACTATTTCCACTTCCAGGTGTGTATGTTGATATCCTGAGTCATACCCCCAGGTCTCTAATGTCCCACCTTGACCTGCTGGTAGTTCGGACACTTAGCCATAAATTCTACAATGTGTCTTTTCATGCCGTTCCACCAGTAGATATCCCATAGATCACGTTATATCTTAGTGGCACCTGGGTGGATAGAATATCTGGAACTGTGTGCTTCCGCCAGTATCTGTTGTCTCAAGTCACCTACATTTGGTACACATAGTCTGCCCTAGTAACGAAGCACACCATCTCCCCCTTTGGAGAAAGCCTCCACTTTTTTTTTAGAACTGCTTCTTTTAGCTTAAGTAGTATGGGATCTTCATCCTACTTTGACTTAAGTTCAACAACTAATGAAGATTTTGACACACTCTGAAGTACTACTTCGCCCTCAGCTGAGTCAATCAACTGAACTCCCAACCGAGCTAACCTGTGAAAATCTTTTGCTAACTCCTTTCTGCCCTCTTCTACATGAGCAATGCTCCCCATGGACATCCTGCTTAGGGCATCAGCCACCACATTGTCCTTGCCTGGGTGGTATAACACACTCATGTCGCAATCCTTTAATAGCTCCAATCACCTTCTCTAACGAAGATTCAAGTCTTTCTAACTGAACACATACTGAATACTCTTGTGGTCGATGAAAACATCCATGTGAACCCCATAGAGGTAATTCCTTCACATCTTCAAAGCAAACACCACTGCTGCCAACTTGAGATCATGAGTCGGTTAGTTCTTCTCATGAACCTTGAACTATCTAGAGGCGTAATCTATCACCTTACCCCGCTGCATCAAAATGCAACTGAGTCCAACTCTGGAAGCGTCACAATATACTACGAACCCATCTGTTCCTTCTGGTAAGGTTGAAACTGGAGCGGTAGTGAGTCGAGTCTTCAACTCCTGGAAACTCTTCTCACACACATCTGACCACTGAAACTTCACCTTTTTCTGAGTTATCTTAGTCAGAGGAGATGCAATAGAGGAAAATCCTTCTACAAATCATCGGTAATATCCATCTAAACCCAGGAAACTTCTGAAATTTGTTGGGGAAGTAGGTCTTGACCATTCTTTCAGCGCTTCTATCTTTTGAGGATCTACTTAAATACCCTCACCCGAGACCATGTGACTAAGGAAAGTTATAGACTTCAAACAGAATTCACATTTGTTGAATTTAGCAAACAACTACAGTCTCTAAGTGTTTGTAACACTATCCTCATACGGTTAGCATTTTCTTCCTCGTTTCTGGAGTATACCAGAATGTCATCAATGAGTACAATGAAGAACATGTCTAGATACTGCTTGAAAACCCTATTCATTAGGTCCATGAAAGCTGCATAGACATTAGTTAGTCCAAAGGACATAACCATAAATTCATAGTGACCATACCGAGTTATGAAAGTTATTTTTGATATGTCGCATTCTCTGACTCTAAGATAATGATACCCCAACCTGAGATCTACCTTGGAAAAACAACTGGCTCCTTGAAGCTGATCAAACAAGTCGTCAATCCTGGGTAGGGGATACCTATTTTTAACTGTAACTTTGTTCAGTTGACGATAGTCGATACACATTCTGAGAGTACCATCTTTCTTTCGCACGAACAATACTGGAGCACCCCATGGAGAGATGTTGGGACTGATGAAGCCCTTATCAAGTAGGTCGTTTAGCTGTTCCTTCAAATCCTTAAGCTCAGCTGGAGCCATTCTGTAAGGACGAATGGAGATGGGATGAGTGTCTAGAAGAAGGTCTATGCCAAAGTCTATTTCCCGCTCAGGAGGGACTCCGGGAAGATCTTCAGAAAACATGTCAGGGAATTCACTAACAACTGGAATAGACTGTATAGTTGGGGTCTCAGAGTTGGAATCCTTGATCCGAACTAGGTGATAAATGCACCCTTTAGAAATGAGATTCCTTACCTTAAGGTAGGAAATAAATCGACCCTTAGGCGCGGAACTACTACCCATCCATTCTAGAACTGTCTCATTTGGAAACTGAAATCTGACGACTCTAGTTCTACAGTCGACTGAGGCATAATAGGAGTGTAGACAATCCATGCCAAGAATGAGGTTGAAATCGACCATGTCTAACTCTACTAGATCAGCTAGAATGACTTTACTCGATACTGATATTGGGCAGTTTCTATACATCTAATTGGAATTAACTGACTCACCAACTGGGGTAGAGACTGAGAATCGTTCTGAGAGGACTTTTGGACTGATTTCAAATAGGACAGCTACATAGGGAGTCACAAATAATAGTGTGGCTCCTGGATCTAGTAGGGCAAATACATCTAGATGGAAGAGACGTAACATACCCATGACCACGTTAGGTGAGCTCTTCTGATCCTAACGAGAGGACAAAGCATAAAAGCAGTTTTGGCACTGACCGCCATCCGTACCTGAAGTGTTGGCCTGCTAAGCTGGACAGCTTGCTGGAGCTGCTAAAATGGTAGACTGTGATTTCACCTGTCCTGCGGATGGAGACTCCCTTAGCTGGTGACCTAGCTGTCCACAAACAAAGCAACCCTCTTTGTCCTAGAGGCATTCACCTGGATGGTTCTTTCCATACTTAGGTCAAGCTGGATGATGGTTGCTGGAACTGTAACTCTGTGATTGAGAATCAGATGCTCCATCCTTCTGATCCTTATGGGACCGAGAAGTAGGGGCGCTGGCTGAGGTGGGTGTTGGAGTCCTCTATTGTTGCTGTTGTGGGCGGCTATTGCCGCTGGACCTCTGGTGGTCTTAGTCTAATTGACCAGTTCTAGCCCCCTTGTTCTTCCACTCCATATCCTTAAGCTTTTCTACCTCAATCTGCTGGGCATGAATGATGGGGCTGGAGAGGTCAATATCCTTAATAAGAACTGCAGTCTTGCACTCCTTAAGTACCAGGTTTGATACTCCGTTGACAAACTTAAGCATGCGATCCCTTGGCTTGGCTAGCATCTCTGGAGCATACCTTGCCAACCGAGTGAACTCCAATGCATATTTCTCCACAGTCCTGTTACCTTGCTTCAAGTTCATGAACTCTTCAATCTCAGCCTCCCTCAACTCTCAGGGGAAGAATCTGTTTAGAAATGTTATGGTGAACTCTTCCCACTCTACCGGCTCTGCTCCTGCTGGTGTCCCTTCCTTCCACTGATCATACCAAATCTGAGCTACCCCTTTCAACTGGTAAGCATCCAGATCAGCACTCTCCATGGAACTAACACCCATAATCTGGCTGATCTTCTACACCTCATCTACAAACTCCTGCGGGTCCTCTTCCCCCTTGGATCCATGATAAGCTGGAGGGTTCATTCGGGTGAAATCCCGAACCTTAGCAGCTGCTGCGGACCCATTTGTGTTTACCGGAACCACCTGCTGGTTCACTTAGTCACTGTCTGCGCCAGCAGCTGGATTGTCGCTCGGAATTCTGCTGAGGACACTTGGTCATCCTGAGGGGCTGCCGTAGCTGGTGGAGCAGGTCGGTTAGCATTGCCGAACCTCCTTCCATTTCCTTATTTTTGAGGCATATTTTCACTGAAATAAAGTAGAGCACGAGTTAGGAGAACGTTTCTGGAATTGAACTTTATCGCATGATAAAGAGTATGAACAAAAGGGAATTTTCCTAATAACGTCTTGTAGCCTCCCCATCATAAGTGTGGCGTGCTTCATACCCATAAAAAGGACTCTACGTAACGCAATTTTCAGACATCCAAGGATACTCTAAACCTAGTGCTCTGATACCAAGTTTGTCATGATTCGAGTTTATACCCTAGATGAGACACGGTACTTAGAGTTACAAGTAATCCCAAGCCAACCCATGGTCTATCATAACACTGGTAAACTGAGTAAACATAAGCGAAAGATTTAAATAAATAAAACCATTTAAAAACTTATTTGCTAAAAGTCAATACATCTGAAATATAACAAAACTGAATATTTATGTCTATGTCTGAAAGCCAACAAAACTGAATATTTATGTCTATGTCTGAAAGCCAACTACTAAATGATGAGTTATTAGGACAAGCCCATAGCTAACTCTAAAATCTAACTGAAAAATACTAACTGAAAATAAATATCGCCCTCGGAAGATGAGGACTCACCAAATATTATTGCTGATATTGTCCGAGGAAACTATTGACGATGCTGGGACTAAGAACCTGCGCCTATATAATAATACAATACAGCATGGAAGGTATGTGTTAGTACTTTGAATGTACTGAGTAAGTGAGAGATAATAAGCATGAAAGAATGAGTAACAGAACTGAAATGACATGAAATGACCAACTAAAATACTGAAAACTGATACTATTAAAATATAACTGAAATGGTCAATAATGATCCTGGCTGATGGTCATAGACATGTCCTGGATCTGAGATACTGAACTGAGCTAAACTGAATTGAACTGAGCTGAGACTATACTGACTAGTGGGAGAATCTATAACAGACATATAACCACGAGAGCTAGACGTGGAGTTCGATGTATACGCCCTACTGATAGGACCTAATATACCTTGCTAGGGTATAAAGGCATGAACTAGGTGATCACAACTTTGGGACTCGATAGGCCAAGTAACCTATGGTGGCAATATAGTTTTGGGAACCTTGGTGTGCCGAAACCTCGGTCCGCTCGGTGTTAAGTACTACTCCCACTGGATAATCCTAAATTTGTTTACTAAGCAGATAGCTCGAAGCTGGGGCCCAATATTAAGTCAGGGACACTTATCTGGAAGTACCCTGAGAGTCTTATCGGACCGAATACTGTAACTGGTGTCCTAGGATTAGTCAGAGCTGCTTATCTGTAAGCATCGTAACCGTCTATAGAACTAATTGTTAATTGATAACAGATATCTGGGAGGCATTACTAATGCCTAAAGAAAAGACTATAATCAAACTGATCAGCTGACATTACTGGAAGATACTGAAGATATTAACATCATGACTGAAGCTGAGCTAGCATGCAACTGACTGAGCATTTAACTGATAATAATAACATGGAATTCCAATACTGATAGAGTCAAGCAACATTGTGTCTATACAATTATGCAAGACCCTAATTTTTATATTCAAGAACTAGGGCTAAAACCCATGTACAGGAAGCAGGTATCAACATGATTTCTAAGTAAAGGAAAAATATAGCAGCTAACGACATGAACAATATTCCATATGAATTTAATTGAATTCTGACTGAAAAATTATTAAATTTCGAAACCTCGGGGCTAAGACTAATAAGAAAATTTTAATGGGTTTGGGGGCACAAGGGAAGGACAATTCTCTTTCTAAATTCTCACATAGTTAGTGATAAAAACCACGGACAAAACCTTTGAGAAGATCTGAGAAGAAAATTGAAACCTTGCACCTACTCTGTGCTTTCTGACTAAGTTCTACGTTCTGACTTTTGAATGAAATGAAAGGAATAAAGAGGGAACATCGTTCAACCCCTTAATCCTCTCCTAAACGTGCCTGAAATGACAAGGTTTAGAGGTTATAAAGTTGGGATGTTACTAAAATAACCCTGGGAGAAAATCTGGAAAACTTCCCGACAGGATCTAAGGGGCCTCGCTACGGGTCGTTGGTCGAAACCATGGCCCGTTGGAACCAATCGTTGGTCCTGGGTCCAAAAACTGAGCTTACTGGAATCCTACCATGGGAAGATACCACAACTCATTGGACGAACCAAGAGGTTGTTGGTACCTCTCTTGGTCACTGGTAGGGGACCTGGGCCCTTAAACAATTGGAGACACAACGACTCATTGGTGCGTCCAATGGGTCGTTCTAACTACCCGTCGTAGCCACTGCTCTCCCCTAGAAGGTCGCTATTTCTGGAAATGGATAGGAACAATGGCTCGTTGGATGTATCCATGAGTTGTTAGTCCCTCCCATTATTTCCCAAAGGAAATTCCTGTTGGGCAACTAACGGCTTATACAACAGTCCGTTGGTACTGACAACAGCCTGTTGTGTGAGTCATCTGAGGCAAAAATCTCTGGTTCAATCTGTTGAGTCCAAGTTTGGTCTAGGAAAGTATAGGGGTGTTACATAAATTCCTCCTCAGTACTCTATTCAGTTCCATACTTGTCAGTCTTCTTCATGCTTAAATGCACCCTAGTTGCATAAGTTCAGTTAGTATGCCCGGCTTAGTTCGGAGTTAGTAACTCCTTTAGAAATTAGTTTATTAGTTTTTAGTTCTAGGATTGCAGTTCTTTTCCTATCTTTTCAGCTAACTTAGTCTTCATTCGAGGATGAATTTTCCCAAGGGGGAGATGTTGTAACACCCCAGAAATCCCTGAGACTAGCCTTCAGACTTAAAATGTGATCATGCAGAAAATTGGGAAAAAGGTCTCAGTATGAGTCACAGTACGACTCGTAAGATAGTGGTGCGAGTCATACCAGGACTCGCACCAGAATGGTCAGAAAAAACAGTGTAGGTGGCTGGGAGAAACCGTGATTACATGTTACAATTCGTACCACCATGGCACGGATCGTACTAACCAGTCGTGGAAAAGTTTAGGGAAGTGGTCGAGAAAATTTTGGTTAACCACGAGCCATGGTACGACTCGTGGCATGTTGGTACGGACCGTATAATGTTGTCGTGAGTGGAATGAGGGAAAGGTTCAGGAGGGAATCACGGATCATAGTATGACCCGTAGGGTCCTCGTACGGATCGTAATAGTCTTCCGTGGAAAACTTCAAAGAATGGTGTTAAGCAGGTCCCCTTACCACAGATGTCAGTATGGATCGTATGATGCTGGCACGACTCGTAGGTTGAGTCATACCATCTGACAAGCAAAATTTTAATAATAGTTTATGGGGGCATTTTTGTAAAATCCTAAGATCTTAACTCCTAAATTACGTCGTTTTGGCTGCGGTTTGAAGGGAATTTAGGGGAGTTGATCTAATTTTCCTCTCATTCTCTCCTAAACTCATAGAGTCAGTATGAAGAAAGCACAGACAACCTATTCCAAGAGAAAGCTAGAGCATTCAATCTTCTTTTCAAATTCTCAAGGATTTTCTCAGGGATTCTCCTCAAGTATGTGGGATTCCAACAAGGGAATTTCTTTTACCCTTGTGTCCCAAATTTCTTACAGAAATCCTATTAGTTCCAATCTTGTAAAAGATGGAAACTAGGGTTTTTCTTCATACAACTTATGAATTCCTTCATTGTTATAATTCTTGACGTTTTCCAAGATTATTACCAGTTGTAATTCATGCATTCATTCATGAAATATGTATTTTACCCTAATCCTTAGTATGATTTTGAATGATACTTGCATGATTTAGAATCCAGATATGAATATTGCTTTATCAGGATAATTTCATTTAAATTATGAATGTTAGTACAGATACATGAATAAAAGTTAGCCTTTGGGTATATTCAGTCTCAGAGTCTCAATCAGTTCTCAGCATTCTTTAGAAATGTTAGTTGATCAGTTTGAGTTTTATCAGTCTTTTGAGATACTCAGTAAATTCAACAATACCAGTTTATCTGCTTAATAGTCATTCTTTAGACTGTTACAACACTTTTAGATAAAGAAGCTCTGATAAGTATTCGAACATAGTTTCTTTCAGGTCCTTAGACTCTCAAAACACTTCTAGATAAGTAGTTCTAACCTAAGTCTTAGGACATCAGTTTCAAGTTATCAGCACAGTTAGACACAGTTAGGACTTACAGTGAGAGTAGAACTTAGCACCAAGCGGGCCGGGGTTCAACGCACCCAGGTTCCCAGAACTACATTGTCATCGTAGGTTTTAGCCCGAATGGGCTCCATACAATGATAACACAGTTCAGATACTATACCCTAGCAAGGTATAGTGGGCATTCTCCGATGAGGGGTATACATTGGACTCCATTTTTAGCTCACGTGGTTACATGTCGGTTATAGTCTCTCCCACAATATATATTAGTACAATTCAGTCCAGTTCAGATATGATTTCTAGTTCAATTCAGTCTCTTCAGTTTATTTTATAGATCTCAGTGTAGTTTACTATTATTCAGTATGTGTAAGTATTTAGTTCCTTCTCGCATACTCAGTATATTCAAAGTACTGACGCATATTTTTATGCTATACTATTTAATGATATAGAATCAGGTGGCCAACCTTAGCACCACAATTAGATCCTCTCAAGGTATCCCAGCAGCTTCCGTGGTGAGTCCTCATCTGTCAAGAGTCGGGGTTCCATTTTCAGTTTATTGTATTTTGTTATTTCAATTAAAATATCAGAGTTAGCTAGCGGTTTATCCCAACAACTCGTCATTTCATGTTAGAAGGCTTTCAGGCAATGTTTACATACTCGGCTAGATTTTTAGACTATTTCAGATTTTTGTCATTTATTCAGTAGCAGTTAATTTTGTATCAGCTTCTGCTCTTTTATTATCAATTCAGTAGGTCAGTTTTAGTATAATATGATCTACCAAGGTTTTCTTGGGGTCACTTGTGACTCTAGGTACCGTGCATGCAGGATGCAGACTCGGGTCGTAACATCTTGTAATGTACTGAATTTTTTGCAATATCGATAGCACATGTCTTATCATAAAAAATTGGTACACACTAAATGTACATGCCAAAATCTTGAAGTTGTTGCTTTATCCATAACTGTTGAGCATAGCAGGAGGCTACTTCCACATACTTTGTTTCAGCTATTGAGAATGCCATAGAACTTTGTTTCTTTGTAACCCATGAAATTAATCATGAGCAAAGAAAATGTGCCATCCCTGTAGTTCTTTCCCTATCCACTTGGATCCCTACGTAATCCGCATTTGTATATCCGAACAGCTCAAAAGATCTACCTTTTGGATACCACAAGCCTAGATTATGTGTTCCTTTAAGATACTTGAGAATTCTTTTCACATCTTTCAAGTGGATTCCTTTGGATTGGTCTGAAATCTAGCACACAATCTCACACTGTACACAATGTTAGGTTGATTGGTAGTGAGGTAAATAAGGGAACCGATCATACCTCTATATAACTGTTGTTATACTAATGAACTTGTTTCATCACGGTGCAACTTTGTGGGTGTGGCAATTGGAGTGTTAATTTTCTTTGAGTTTCCATTTTGAACCTCTTGAGTAGCTCTTTGACATACTTCTATTGGTGAATCATTATTCGTGAAGAAGTCTGCTTGATTTGTAATCCCAGGAAGAAATTTAATTCTCCCATCATGCTAATCCAAAATTCATTCCCCAACAGTTTGGCAAACTCTTTTTGTCATAGACTCTTTTGTGGCTCCAAATATGATGTCATCCACGTATATCTACACAATTAGAATATCCTTTCCCTTCACCTTTAGGAATAAGATATTATCTATCTTGGCTTTGGTATGACCATGTGCAAGCAAGAAATTAGACAGCCTTTCGTACCAAGCTCTTGGTACTTGTTTGAGTCTATACAGTGCCTTGTCAAGTTTGAAAACATAATCAGGATATTTGGAATCTTTGAAGTCAGGGGGTTGCTTAACATATACTTCCTCTTCCAATATCCTATTCAGGAAGTCACTTTTCACGTCCATTTGATAGAGTGTAAACTGCATGAATGAGGCAAAGGCTATGAGAAGCCTAATGGCTTCAAGTCTTGCAACAGGAGAAAATATCTCATCATAGTCGATTCCGTCTTCCTAATTATATCCTTGGACCACCAATCTAGCCTTGTTTCTTGTGACTATTCCATACTCATCCATTTTGTTTTTGAACACCCACTTTGTTCCAATAATTTTTCTTTCTTCTGGCTTTGGTACAAGGTGCCAAACTTTGTTCCTCTCAAACTGGTGTAGCTTTTACTACATGGCAATGATCCAATATGTATCCTATAAAACTTCATTAATTTTTTGGGGTTTAATTATAGATAAAAAAAGCATTAAAATCACATAAATTTCATAAACCAGATCTGGTGGTGATCCCAGAGTTCAGATTAATAAGAATATTATTAATAGGATGTGATCCTTGATATTTGTATCCTTTCGGAACTAAGCCTTGAGGATGATCGGAGATTTCATTCTGCGCCACATCAAGCAAATCTGGCTCCTGGGAATGTTCTCTCATTCGGAGATTTACCTTCTTCGTTCCTGACCTTCTCATCAGAACTGATGTCAATACCTATTTCATTTACCTATTCCATGTTCATGGATTTTGAGATTCTTCTTGGTTCATCTTCATCTTGTACTTCACTATTAGTTAAGACATTTGATTCATCAAAAACAACATGTATGCTCTCTTCAACACACATAGTTCGCTTGTTTAGCACCCTATAAGCCTTACTATGTTGTGAATGTCCTAGAAACGTCCCTTCATCACTCCTGGCATTAAATTTTTTCAATGATTCTTTTCCATTTATGGATAAAATATTTGCATCCAAAAGTCTTAAGATGAAAAATATTGGATTTTCATCCTTTGAGTAACTCATAAGGAGTTTTTTCTAAATATGGTCTAGTCATGCATCTATTGATTATGTAACAAACAGCGCTAATATCTTCAACCCATAATTGACTAGCAAGATTACTAGAAATTAACATGGTTCTGGCCATTTCTTGTAAGGTTTTATTTTTCTTTCAACTACACCATTCTGTCGTGGGGTTTTGGGTTCAGAGAAGCTGTGATTAACACTATAAGTGAAACAGTATTTGTCACACCCCGCCTTGGGGGGAGGTATGACTGGCACCTGGTGCCCTACTAGGACCTGAACTGCTAGACTACTGAGCCTAAGCACATCTGGTGCCTGGCTGGCTCTAACTCAGATTTAGGGAAACAACGGGCTATATAATGGCTGTAAATACAGCCTCCGGCCGACTAGGCCTATAGCCACCTGTACCTGTAATAGCAGCTAACCAGAAACACGCTCGTAACAAGGAACCTATGCGGGCCGACAAGACCACCATGCTGTCTAGTTATCTGCAACTCAACAATGGAATACTGGAGAGCTACGTGACCGGCGAGGTCACCACTACTGTCAACAGAGGCCCCACACGGCCAACATAAAAGAAAAAAAAATACTAACAGCTATACAACTGCACGGCCTCACACGACCGGCTCATCTGACCACAGGGAATTATATATAGACTGCAAGCCTCTAAGAATACTGATAAGATGGTCGGGACAGGGCCCCGACCTACCCATGCTGTACAACAAAAGAAAAGGGATAAACCTCTAGCTATCTAGCTCCGGATGACTGGAGCGGATGACCCTGTGAGCTGACTGGAATCATGAGGTATCGGCCCCTCGTCTATGAGTACCTGCAGGCAAGTAATGCAGCGCCCCCAAGGGGCGTCAGTACCATTGGTACTGAGTATGTAAAACAATAACTGGAAGAAATATCTGAAAACAACAACACAATTGATGGAACTAAAATAGAAAGGAATAGACTAACTGACTGGAAATGTAAAGCTATGCTTACTCTCAACTATGCTGGAAGGAGTAGGAGTCATACCTGGAGATGTATCGTTCTACTGTCGATCTACTCGTATCTAATGTAACATGGCGTAACATAACATAACATACATAGCACACACAAACTTACCCGGCCCCCATAAGCCGGGAGGTACAACCAGCATGCAATCTATACCCCTACCCCGGTCATCCCATCTCCTATAATAACTATAAGCATCCTGCCAGTCCCCTGGGTATGCACTTGGGCTCGCTGAGCCCCTGACTATAACTGTACCTGAGTCCGGAGGACTCCTGAATCAACACCCGGGCGTATCCGCTCGACAGGGGTGTGTAAGGGCCGACCAAGGCACAATATGGGGAAAACTGGCATCCCATCTTCGTCCCCTGTGGGACGGCATGCCACTCCGTAGAGCGACGTGTCCTCGTCCTTTGGCGGACGAGTCGATACAGCTATTAACCCTGGGGCGGTCATGGATGCTAGGTAATCCAACCCCAAGACAATACAGTGGTCTCAACTAGTAATACTACCTGCATATACCACATACTGAAGCTAATGATAATAATGTATCTGTACCTACTGTATGCTGACTAGCGATAGTGATATGTATGTATTTAATATATGCTGAGACTGATAATGGTATATATATATATAATCTTCTGCCATACTGTACTGAGTCTAATGTTGAACAAGATATAGTTTTTCTGCTGGAAACCATGCTGTATAACTGAGTTTCTATAGTAACATGATTTACTATTTCTAACATGCTTTCTAAACTTCATTTTAACCTATCATTCTACTTTTGAGATACCTTACAGGTATTTACATTGCTTTACTAGGTTTCAGCTGAGTACGATAATATCCTAACATTCTTTACTAAATCACATACTGGGCATGTTGTACAGTTCCTAACACTCGTATTTGAATTTATATCATGCTAGCAAGTTTCACGCTATACATAACATGATGCTTCCAATATCGTACCAATATTTATAATAAACATAACACATAACTTCTGAACATTCTACTGGCCTTTAAACTATTTTACTATACCGAGACTGCTATCTTGCCGAGGACACTAGCTTTACATACCTTCACTTCTGATTTCCCAACTAACCGGCGTAGCTTGGTCAATATTTCAGCTATTTCTCCCAACTGCATTCATATATATATCAATCAGCACTAAATACAACTTTATTCTGAAGGACGACATCACTTTCGATATAATTATAGCCTAAACTTAGGCTTATCGAAAGACGGTCGAAAACTCGCTATTTTCCAGAAGTCCAGACGGGAGAAGTATTCACTTCACAGCTAGGAACACATAGACACTAGTTTGGAGCAATTCCACTTACCTTAGTCCGGTAGCTCGATGATTCGTCGGTCGTATTTCGCGAAACTAAATCCGTAGGAATGCTCTCTGCTACTAAATACCTCGGTATCTGAGGTTAATTTGAGTTTGGACTACGTTTAGCAGTGTAATCGGCCGAGAATATATTTACCCTCTTCGTTCTCCTCTGTTCCTCTGCGTTTTCTGGAAATTTTATAAGTTTTAAATGAATTAAAACCGAAGTGGGGCTTTATATACTTGGGCCTGGACAGGCCCAACGTGTCATGGAGCCAACGCGGAGGCTCCACCTCTGTGACACGTTGCCATCGCGGAGGGGCTCTGCCTCGGCTCCTTCCGCGATGGTTCGATAGGCTATCCGTCCGATCCTTTTCCGGGCCTTTCTCTACCATGTATGGCTTTCAAATATGCTCCATCACCGTGCGAATAGGCCATCTAGGTGTCGGAAATCTTACGGGGTATAACATTCTCCCCTCTTTAAGAACATTCGTCCTCGAATGGAAACTGCTATCTAGAGAACTTCTCAACTTACTTGTTTAGAAAATTTCCGCAGAGTCTCCCCTGTAATATGGACTATACCAAAAACCTGAAACACAGAAAAGTCCAATACAGGTACTGCACACAATACTTTAAGGTTCACTGGATAGCTAAATATCAATCTTTCTCATTATACATACACAACCACAAGGTATTGGATCAGTAATAATACGGACATACCTGTTGCCTGACTAGGCCTGGAATAAGCGAGGATATCTAATCTTCATATCTTCCTCAGCCTCCCACGTCATCTCCTCTCGAGTCCTGTTATGCCACAATACCCTGACAGACGCAATATCCTTAGTCCTTAATATGTGAATCTGTCTGTCTAGGATAGCTATTGGAACCTCTTCATAGGCCAGCTTTTCGGTAACCTGGATATCCTGGACTGGAACTGCTCTGGACGGGTCTCCTATGCATTTCCTCAACATAGATACATGGAAGACCTGATGAACGGATTCTAATTCTGGCGCCAAGTTCAACTCATATGCTACTCGGCCTATTCTTCGATGAATCTGATAAGGCCCAACAAACCTCGGACTGAGCTTACCTTTCTTGCCGAATCTCATCACCCCTTTCATTGGGGATACTTTCAAAATACCCAGTCATTTACATCAAATTCCAAGTTCCTGCGTCGTACATCTGCCTACGATTTCTGGCGACTCTGTGTAGGCGTTCTCTGATAAGTTTTACTTTCTCTTCTGACTGCTGAACGATGTCTGGCCCAACCAATGCTGATTCTCTTATTTCAAACCAACCAATCGGCGATCTGCATTTTCGCCCGTATAATGCTTCAAAAGATGCCATCTGGATGGCTGAGTGATAGTTATTATTATAAGAAAATTCAATTAACGGCAAATACTCGTTCCAGCTACCTCCAAAATCTGGCACACACGCTCGTAGCATGTCCTCGAGCGTTCGAATAGTGCGCTCAGCCTGTCCATCTGTCTGAGGGTGAAATGTTGTGTTCAAATTAATCTGCGTCCCCAGACCTCTCTGAAATGACTGCCAAAATCTAGTCGTAAACTGTGCTCCTCTATCAGAGATAATAGATACTGGAACACCGTGTAATCTAATTATTTCTCTGATATACAACTCGGCGTAATCTTTGGCAGAGAAAGTAGCTTTTATTGGCAGAAAATGGGCTGATTTCGTCAGTCTGTCAACAATACCCAGATTGAATCATGTCTATGCCTGGTACGGGGTAATCCTGCTACAAAGTCCATGTTTACTGCTTCCCATTTCCAGAGAGGCACAACTATGTCCTGGGTCAAACCGCTTGGTTTCTGATGTTCTGCTTTCACCTGTTGGCAGTTAGGACACTGAGCTACAAATTCAGCAATTTCTCTTTTCATACCTGGCCACCAGTAGTTTTCTTTGATATCATGGTACATTTTCGTCGCGCCTGGGTGGAGAGAATAGCGGGCGTAATGCGCCTCGCTCATAATCTGCTGGCGAAGCCCCAAAATATCTGGAACACAAATGCTGCCTTTACATCGCAACACTTCATCCCCAGTTACCTGAAAATATGTCACCTCTCCTTGCTGAACCTTGTGTTCAGGTTGAACCCGGCTAAGGTCTCCATACTGTCGTTCCTTTACTTCCACCACTAAAGACAACACTGCGACATTCTGTATTACTGCTCTGTTGTCCTTTATTTCTTCTATGTGAACGGCTAAACCGACTAACTGGTGTAATTCTCGGGCCAATTCTCGCTGTTCAAGCTGCAAGTATGCCAACTCCCCATAGATTTACGGCTAAGGGCATCTGCTACCACATTAGCCCTTCCTGGATGATACAAAATATTCACTCTTTAAGGCACAAACTACTGCAGCTAACTCCAGGTCATGGGTAAAATAATTCTTTTCATGTTTCTTCAACTGCCTGAAAGCATAAGCTATTACTTTACCATGCTGCATCAACCCTCTGTACCTTCTGGCGATACTAACACTGGAGCTGATATTAACCTGTCTTTTAACTCCTGGAAGTTCTGCTCACACACCTCAGTCTACTGGAACTTTGCTGCCTTCTGTGTCAATTTAGTCAGAGGAGCTGCTAAGGTGGAAAATCCTTCCACAAACCCTCTGTAGTACCCGGCTAACCGCAGGGATTGCGTACTTCGATCGGAGTGGTAGGTCTGGGCTATGTCTTCACTGCTTTGATTTTCTATGTATCTACCTGTACACAAGCTTCCGACACAATGTGACCAAAAAGGCTACTGAACTCAGCCAAAATTCACATTTAGAAAAATTGACATATAACTGACGGTCATACTGGCTTATTATACCGGAGAATCTGACAAGTAATCTACCGGTATAGCTAGAGCTTATCTGGCCTTCTGGCCGCATGCTAAGGCTACTTGTTGCTAAGGTAACCTGAACGACTATCTGCACACCATGTGCCCGTATCTGATCAGAGGATCCTGACAATGATCATGATCTTTAATAGTCTGGCTGAATAATCTTGACTAACTAAATAGCTGGGTTAAATGATTCGAATGCTGCAGTAGTCTAATGATGCTCTACATGTCTTACTCGTACATCTGTAGCTCATGCATAACTGCGGGGTTGTGAACAGCTAACTATTTCGTCCTCCTAATTGAACAATTGTGGTATTGTGCTTAGTCCAACCTACTCTCAGGCGATCCGTCCCTGGATCTTCATAGGGAACCTACCGATCTCCTTGTCTTAGTAAACACTGTGCTAGCAGAGCACTACCAATTTCTTATGCCTTATTCGTACCCCCTTGGATTTATATTACTGTTCTTGGAAATTCTTGGTCTTATGAGCCATTCTGTAAAGACTGGCCTTCTGTTAGGGCTCTGTATCTGAATACCTTACAAGAACCAGCTGAAGTACTAGTCCATCACTGACTACTGATACGGACTCTCTCTTGGGGTACCCATAGGTTTGTCTGACTAAGATGGTCGGCTAACTTGCGGGGTGTTCCGCATAATAGCTGCTAGGTTGACTAAGGCCGACTCTCACCTACAAGGCTGGAAAAACGATGTATGACCACTTAACATGCCCCCCCCCCTCTCTTTTGGTGAGGGGTCCTGCAGTACAATCTGTATATATTTCCTAGCAGCTAACCAAAATCTGTATGACTGTAACCCCCATTGCCAACTACTTACATCATATCTATCATCTGTAGATATATATATATATCAATAACTATGTACAATACATACTGAATTTTGTGGTGATACATAATCTCTAACATGCCTTACTGAATTTCATACTGCACATGATATACCGCTCCTACGGTCTAATGATATTTCATATCCTCTCGTATCATTTCATAGGATTTTTTTTTATTCCATTCTGGAAGCAACACACACATGCACTTTAGCTATGATCTGCTATTTGAAATTTCGCTACTCTTACAATGTGGGGTCAACATCCGAACCTTGTGGCCTTACTTGGCATTATATTAAGGCCCGTGACTGTCTGTTGGACCTTGTCTCTGGGCCACACTAGATTAGAGTCTCTAGGTTGGTACCCTCTTACCTTTTCCTTGGGCGGACATACTGCAACATTCTAAACTACAACCTTACTTTCTCTTAGCTGTTCATCTGAGGTTTAGCCCTTAATACACAATGTTTTATCAATCTGGAGGTGATTCTGACTTCCCCTCGAAATCTAGTATTCATGCTTCTCACCCTCATCTTCCTTAAACTAAGCTCTGGGGTTCAAGGTACCTGCCTTACATTGTCAATAAGATTGCCAGTCAAGTTCAACCTATACTTCTTCTGACTTGCAGTCGGACCCATCTTATTCATATAATCTCCCTGTCTTTTGACATCACAGCTAAGATTATAACTATTATCTTGCAGACATAACTTGTCGTCGTTAGCATGCCACGGCGGATTAAACCCTTTCCTGACTTGAACTTGACTCTTACTGGGAGTCCATCATTGATGGATCTCCTACACCCACTTCGAGTAAGCTAGTAGTCTTACTTGCTCTTCTGACTTATTACCGTGAGGGTCTGCACAACTTACATAATCATAAGGGCTCCTTACTCTTTCTAACACTTTCTGGAATCAACCAATCCACCTTTCACTTACTGCCTGCTTTGGGCAACATCGTCTCAATCCTTATGCCCTTTGCTACACCGAGATCAAAACTAAGGGGTAGGAATGACTTTTTCTTACCGCAACGAAATGAAGACATGGAACTGTACCACACCTGAAGGAATGGAGGTGGGAATCCTACATTTCCCTCTCTTTCTCACACTTATCTGATAATCTAACATTGTCTACTATTTTAATCAGGTCTTATATATATATCTAACAAATAAATTGACTCATTTATACGTTACGCTTATGACTTCCTATTCTGAAGTTATCGACATATACTGGGGATGGTACCAATAAAAAGATAACATTGGGAGGTCCCTGTTACCTCCTGCTGCTGCTGTAGTTACCTTGTAACTGGCTCATGTTCTCTCCTGTTGCTATATCTGATCTCCTGCCTGGGATAGGATTTCGCTGGTCTGACTTTTATCTATATTCAAAGAATATGATAAGTTTTAAAAGGACCAACCCTGTATTGTACTGTGCTATGGCACGACTGAGTATGAAAGAAGGGTAACCATCCTATTATGCCTCGCAGCCTCCTGCCTATAGTATGTGGTGCACAACACATCCATAGACAAGACTCTACTTAGCACGGCTTGCAGACTCCCTAGGACACGACCTGCTCTGATACCAAGTTTGTCACACCCCGCCTTGGGGGGGGGGGTATGACTGGCACCTGGTGCCCTACTAGGACCTGAACTGCTAGACTACTGATCCTAAGCACATCTGGTGTCTGGCTGGCTCTAACTCAGATTTAGGGAAACAACGGGCTATATAACGACTATAGATACAGCCTCCGGCCGACTAGGCCTATAGCCACCTGTACCTGTAATAGCAGCTAACCAGAAACATGCTCGTAACAAGGAACCTATGCGGGCCGACAAGGCCACCATGCTGTCTAGTTATCTGCAACTCAATAATGGAATACTGGAGAGCTACGTGACCGGCGAGGTCACCACTACTGTCAACAGAGGCCCCACACGGCCAACATAAAAGAAAAAAAATACTAACAGCTATACAACTGCACGGCCTCACACGACCGGCTCATCTGACCACAGGAAATTATATACAGATTGCAAGCCTCTAAGAATACTGATAAGATGGTCGGGACAAGGCCCCGGCCTACCCATGTTGTACAACAAAAGAAAAGGGATAAACCTCTAGCTATCTAGCTCCGGATGACTGGAGCGGATGACCCTGTGAGCTGACTGGAATCATGAGGTATCGGCCCCTCGTCTATGAGTACCTGCAGGCAAGTAATGCAGCGCCCCCAAGGGGCGTCAGTACCATTGGTACTGAGTATGTAAAATAATAACTGAAAGAAATATCTGAAAACAACAACACAATTGATGGAACTAAAATAGAAAGGAATAGACTAACTGACTGGAAATGTAAAGCTATGCTTACTCTCAACTATGCTGGAAGGAGTAGGAGTCATACCTGGAGATGTATCGTTCTACTGTCGATCTACTCGTATCTAATGTAACATGGCGTAACATAACATAACATACATAGCACACACAAACCTTACCCGGCCCCCATAAGCCGGGAGGTACAACCAGCATGCAATCTATACCCCTACCCCGGTCATCCCATCTCCTATAATAACTATAAGCATCCTGCCAGTCCCCTGGGTATGCACTTGGGCTCGCTGAGCCCCTGACTATAACTGTACCTGAGTCCGGAGGACTCCTGAATCAACACCCGGGCGTATCCGCTCGACAGGGGTGTGTAAGGGCCGACCAAGGCACAATATGGGGAAAACTGGCATCCCATCTTCGTCCCCTGTGGGACGGCATGCCACTCCGTAGAGCGACGTGTCCTCGTCCTTTGGCGGACGAGTCGATACAGCTATTAACCCTGGGGCGGTCATGGATGCTAGGTAATCCAACCCCAAGACAATACAGTGGTCTCAACTAGTAATACTACCTGCATATACCACATACTGAAGCTAATGATAATAATGTATCTGTACCTACTGTATGCTGACTAGCGATAGTGATATGTATGTATTTAATATATGCTGAGACTGATAATGGTATATATATATATATAATCTTCTACCATACTGTACTGAGTCTAATGTTGAACAAGATATAGTTTATAATAAACATAACACACAACTTCTGAACATTCTACTGGCCTTTAAACTATTTTACTATACCTAGACTGCTATCTTGCCGAGGACACTAGCTTTACATACCTTCACTTCTGATTTCCCGACTAACCGGCGTAGCTTGGTCAATATTTCAGCTATTCCTCCTAACTGCATTCATATATATATATCAATCAGCACTAAATACAACTTCATTCTGAAAGACGACATCACTTTCGATATAATTATAGCCTAAACTTAGGCTTATTGAAAGACGGTTGAAAACTCGCTATTTTCCATAAGTCTAGAAGGGAGAAGTATTCACTTCACAGCTAGGAACACATAGACACTAGTTTGGAGCAATTCCACTTACCTTAGTCCGGTAGCTCGACAATTCTTCGGTCGTATTTCGCGAAACTAAATCCGTAGGAATGCTCTCTGCTACTAAATACCTCGGTATCTGAGGTTAATTTGAGTTTGGACTACGTTTAGCAGCGTAATCGGCCGAGAATATATTTACCCTCTTCGTTCTCCTCTGTTCCTCTGCGTTTTCTGGAAATTTTATAAGTTTTAAATGAATTAAAACCGAAGTGGGGCTTTATATACTTGGGCCTGGACAGGCCCAACGTGTCACGGAGCCAACGCGGAGGCTCCACCTCCATGAAACGTTGCCATCGCGGAGGGGCTCTGCCTCGGCTCCTTCCGCGATGGTTCGACAGGCTATCCGTCCGATCCTTTTCCGGGCCTTTCTCTACCATGTATGGCTTTCAAATATGCTCCATCACCGTGCGAATAGGCCATCTAGGTGTCGAAAATCTTACGGGGTATAACAGTATTCTACAAATTTTGAGTTTTCAAATTCTGTTCCATGGTCAAATCTAATCAATACTAGTTGATTTCCCACTTTCCTTTCTAGTTTTTTACAAGAGCATAGAACGAATCAAATGCATCTTCTTTTGTAGCAAAAAACACTGTCCAGGTGTACCAGGTGAAATCATCTAACTAGAAAAAATATATATCTTTTTCTATCAGGACTTCTCACTCTCATAGGTCCATACAGATCCACATGGACCAGTTCTAAGAACCCGAAAGTACTTACCACTTTCTTTGATTTGAAGGACGATTTCACTTGCTTCCCCCTTGCACAAGCATCACATACTTTGTCATCTTTAAACTTAGTGTTAGGTAACCCAATCACTAAGTTCTTAGAGACTAGTTTGTTTAGTTGATTGAGACTTACATGACAAAGTCTTTTGTGTCATAGCAAAGGATCTCTATCTATTACACTTAGACAAATGAAGTCCTCTTCAGGTACCCTACAAATATCAGCAGTATAAACATGTTTATACCTCTTACCTGTTAGAACAGTTTCTCTAGTTTTAAGATTTATAACATCCACATCTTTAGAAGTAAATGCTACCTTATTTCCTTTATCAGAAAGTTGTGATATGGTTAACAGGCTGTGATTGAGTCCATCTACATGGCAGACATTTTCAATTGATTGTGCCTCTATTTTTCCTATCTTGTTAACACCTGTTATTTGACCTTTTCACCTTCTCCAAAGGCCACTTCCACTCTTTATTTCATTGAGTGAGAGGAATCTCTTCTTGTCTCCTATCATATGTCTTGAGCAAGCATTATCCATGTACCATTTTTTCATGTTTTCTCCCACTTTCATCTGCATGACAATTAGAGGTCAGTTTTGGACACCCAGACTAGCTTGGGCCCTTCTTTAAATAAAAGGTTGTGTTAAATCTCATTTCACCCAGTTAGATAATAGGTGAGAGACTTAGTTCTTCCTATTAAACATATTTCTTTTTCCTATTTCATCAGTACAGTTTCTTACAGCTTTCATATTCTTTTCTCTCTGCCTTAGGGCAGCTGGACACTTTACTTTGGTATGTCCAATGTTTTCACAATGATGACATAGTTCAGATTCAGTTTTAGAGTCTTCTTTAAATCCTATCCAGTTGTCAATCTATGTGTTCTATTGTTGCGTTGAGTGAGAATCCTTGAGGAGGTAGTCCAACAATTTGCTTTTTCAAGCTCACGCTTGACCTTTGTTAGTTCAAAGCTAATTCTTCAAGGTTTTTTCTTTTCTATGAGAAGGTCATTTCTAGTTTTTCTTACTCATGATCATGTTTCAAGTTAGATTTACTAATTGATCCTTTGCTTTTTTCTGTGATAGTTAGCGTTAGAACGTCATATTTGAGGGATACGGCAGTTGCATCAAGTTGCATTACCTGTTCCTTCAGAGATATATTTTCTTTTCCTAAGCTAGTTTTTGTATTTTCACTATTTTGAGACTGGTGAAGGCAATAAATAGTTTATCCTTTTGTTCAGTTAAGTCATCAAAATCATCAATTAGGGTGATCATTAAGGAGGTCAGCTTTTCTTAGAAAATTTTCAAGTTCACTTTTGATATTGAACACATGTACCTCATTTCTTCTTCAACATTTGAATCTGATTCCTCAAATTCCATCTGTGCAGTTTCATCAACATTTTCATTGTTAGATTTATTGGAGTTTGATCTCCACGCAGCCATCATATCCTTTAAAAATGATTTCTTTTTCTTTCCCTGGGCCTGTTCCTTCTTCTTATGTTCCTTTTCAACTCTCTTCTTTCTCCATTCAATTTTCCAATAGGGACAATCTTAATATGATGATTAGGCTTATGACACTTGTAGCATCCATTGGTTCTTTCTGAATTGGGGGCCTTGGTAGTGGTGTTTCTTTATCCATAGCTCTTTCCTTGCTCGAGGAATTTCTTGAAGATTTTGGTAATCAGAGTCATTTTCTCTTCATCTAAGTATGATTCTTCACTTTCAATGGCTTTAAGAGCCAGTGTTTTGTCCTTTATGCTTGTTTCCTTTTTGAAACATTCCATATTCATCTCATATGTCTTCAATTTTTCAACTAGTTTATCTAGTATCATGGTGGTTATTTTTGGCTTCTTTTATGGTGGTGACTTTCACATCCTATAATTTTGGAAGTCTTCTGAGAAATTTATCCACCAATTCCTCAGTGGATAATTTCTTCCCCAAGGATAATAATTCGCTCACAATAGTTGTGAAATGAGTGATCATATCCTGTAGCGATTCTATCGACTTCATCTTGAAGGTCTCATATTCAGTAGACAACATAGCTATTCTGAACTTTCTTACCCGCATGGTTCCTTCCTGAGCATTGACAAGAGTGTCCCATATTTGTTCACTGAGGTGCATCCGAATATCCTATTGTATTCATCTGGACCTAGTCCACACACAAGAGTACACTTAACCTTAGCATTCTCCCCAAGCATTTTGAAGTCCGCCTCATTGTATTCATTCTTCTCTTTTAGAACATCATTGTTCTCAGCATCCTTCTTCATTGGGTATTTGGGTCCGTTGGTAACCCTGTTTTATAATTCGTAGTCTTCAGCCTGAAGGAAGTCTTGCATTCTTGCCTTATACCATGAATTATACTGTCTGTTAAACAGTGGGGGCCTATCGATGTGTTGTCCCTCACTATGCCCTAGAGTAGTTGCAAAATTCATGATCTTTTCTTAAGTGGTTAAACTTTTCAGTAAGAAAACCTGCTATGATACCAATTGTTAAATTAAGCACCTCCGATTAATAACTAAGACAGTGAGAATTGTACTGTTTAATCGAATCTTATCAATGAAACAGGTCAATTTATGTGTTTCAAACAAAACTTTTAACTCAGGCAGAGAGTAAGGTACACATTAATTTATCGTGAAAAACATCCGGCTCAATAGGTGAAAAACCATGATCTATACCACTGTCAAATTTTTCCCAACTTCACTAAACACAATAAGCCTCAACAAAGTTTAAAATTACAAATTTGATCTCCTAGAAGCTAACACTAATTCCTATATTCAACAGTCAGCCTAGACGTTGAATAGTTTCAAGTTAAGCCTAACTTGAATGACCAAACTTTGTATTCTAAACAAGTTTCCTGTGAAAGCAGTAGATTATAATTCAATCAACTTCTAATACAAGAGACTAGAATTTGAAAGCAGTTGAATCTATTTCTTCAAATCACGTTCTTTACTTCACGCTCCTTGCAATAAGCTACACTCAGAAGGAAAGCCAGAATTCACTTGAATACTTGCTTATTTTCTCTTCGATAAATGAACAACTTTTCGTTAGACTTCTTTGTGTACTTATGCACTCACCATCCTTGTTTCCTTGTTCGAATAAAACTAGTTAACAGGGACTCCTAAAGCTGTTTGAACTTGTGCTCTTTCATTATAGACTTCTACTCCAAGTCTACTCCTTCACGTCTTGATTGTAATACAGAGTCTTTCTTCTGGAATGTTCTACTTCTGACCATTTGGACTCTCTTCTGAAGTGTCCTTCTTCAACTTGAAGTCTGACCATTTGGACCAGTTGTCTTGATATGGTTCATGGATATGTTTCAGATCTTTTTGTCAATCATCAAAATATTTAATAGTCAACATTTGCCCTTCAACACTTTAAATGATAAAAAAGTGGCCAAAAATACTCCTAACAGTAAAAAAAATCGCAAGGCAAAAGAAAAATTCGTTAGGATAAGTTTTAGCACAAGTTATGTCTCATGGCATAAATTCACATAATATATGCATCAGGGTCATAAGTTTAGTAGCATAGCATAAGTGTAGCAACATGAATTTGTGCCTACGATATACATTCAGTAGCATGAATCTATACCTGGGGCATAAATTCAGCAACATGAATGAATTTGTGTCTGGGGCATCAATTCAGCAGCTTGAATGAATTTGTGCCTAAGGCATGAATTCAATAGCATGAATTATGAATTTTTGTATTGGGCATAAATTCAACAATATTAACATGTGCCTTCTAGGGCTAATCAATGTGCGACAATATTTTTTTAAAAAAAAATCAAGGGTAAAGGTATGTCTTGCGAATTAGATATCACTTAATTTATGCCTTTAGACAAATATTGTCTAAAAAGGTTTGCCTAGCGAAATTAAGTCATAATTAAGGATATTTTGGACATAAAATTTTCATTAAATGAGTTGTAAGGGTAAATAATTAAACTCCACTAATTTGAGGGGCAAAAATTTAAGGAAAACTTATATAATTGCCCCATTAGAGCAAAATACTTACCGATCACTACCTCTTTACTTTCATGCCTCCTAATTAATTACAGAAAATACTTCATCTTACAATCCATGATACCATTATAGTATATTCACATACTATCATGGTACCACTGAGGATGAGCAATCCTTTAGAAATAGCGCGCAGAGTTCCTCAATCCTTCATGATACCGTCATAGTATATTCATATACTGTCTGGTTTCACTGAGGAATGAGCAGTCCTTCAGGGATACACTCCTTAATCATACATGATACCATCACAGTATATTTATATACTGACATGGTATACTTCATGATACCATCATAGTATATTCATATACTATCATGGTATACTTCATGATACTATCACAGTATATTTATATACTGGCATGCTATTTTATGAGCGAAAAACCTTCAAACTCACAAGGGTGCACGAATTGTAATTATTTTATGCCAATTGGGTATTGCAGGTAATTAGTATGAAACGGTTTATTTTTATGTAATTAGTTTAGTTTTTGATATATTTTATGTACTTTTCCCAGAATTTAAAAACCACCCTAAAATAGGGACAGTCAGAGGCGAACCCAGAATTTGAAGATGACTGGGGCACTACCAAAAGTGATGCATGTCACGTCGAAGCAATGTCATATGGAAGCGATACTGCTTCATCGGAAAATGTTCACCACATAAAACCAATTATACTACTAATAAGTATAATTTAAAAAGATAAAATTTAACATAATTTGATGTATAGTTTGATGGTCTTGGTATTTAGTTTATGCTTTGAGGTACCTAGTTCAAATCTCACATCATTCATTTTTATTTGTAATTTTATGAAAAATGATAAGAAATTATGTTTTGAGGTCCCTAGTTCAAATCTCACATCATTCATTTTTATTTATAATTTTATGAAAAATGATAAGAAAAATGCTGCTACGGAGATTCAAACACGAGAAGCTAAGCTCACAAAAAGAAATCACATATGCTCACCAAACCAATGCATCAAAAAACCTTTAATGTTTGAGAATATACAAACAAATATATAATCCTTCTATAGGTAGATATACGCATATATACATAATCTTTTTCGAAGTTAACGTGTTACCATGTGGGTCCGCCTCTGGGGATGGCCTATGCAAAAACTTGATGTTCAAACATTTATAAATATTTGGATACTTTAAGTAGAGTTATTTATATTTTATAATGTAATTATGTTTTTATTACTTTTCAAACAGTAGCTAAAAACCCACAACTGACCCGAAAATTGGTCATCCACCTAATTTTAACCTACATTAAATTGTCTGGTTGGTTTTCATTTGCTGTGAATGATGTCTGGTTGTGTTAACTCGCATGCATAAATAGAAATCGAATAAGAAAAATGAATTTCCCCCAAAAATATATTATACAGAGAAAGGCAAACGTTCAATGCTTTAAAGCTGAGACGATATAAAAGAAACAAACAGAACTATCGATTTTGCTCTACTCTTCCCGATGCTCTTAGATTTATCGCACCTTTGATTAGCTGTAATCTGGTATGTATTCATCCATAATCCCAACAATTGAATCTCCGATTTCCTCACTGTCTTGAACCGATCTAATCTGTAATTGAACCTTTCCTCGAATGTTTTAGTGATCTTTTTTTTTCTTTTTTTTTTTTTTTTTGGGGGGGGGGGGGGGGGGGCTGAATTTCAATTTCGTTTCGCCAATGGATTAATTTTGATTACTGATTTGTATTTGGATTGATCGGAACTGTAATGGGTATCGTTGAAATGCATTCATCTTTTCATTTTTGTGTTGGATTATAGATTCGGACTCAACTTAGATGATTGTATGGCTGATTTAATGATCGCATTTCAATGTGGACATTGGACAACTGTGTCTTAGCTTGTTCATTGTGATGTATTAAGACAATGTAAAAAATTGGGGCTTTCAGTATTCTCTTTCTACTTGTGTGAATTGGTGTTTGATAGTAAACTATATGGGGCTTAAGTGTTGAGAGCAATTCTGTTTTGCAGCTAAGATATGGCATCAATGGTTGCTAAGGCATTTACTAGCACATCTGCTCAATATTCACCTGCAATGACAGTACCTGAAAAAGGAAGTAGGAATAAGAGGAAATTCATGGCTGATCCACCACTAACTGACCCAAATAAATTAACTCCTTCTCCCCAGATAGAATACACAAGTTTTGAATTCTCAGCAGACAAATTTGGGATCATCCCTAGTCATGGATTGATGAATGGTTGTGACATTTGTAGCACGAAGCAAGACACTTCGGGAGGCTTGAAACTTGACCTTGGATTGTCATGTACAGTAGGATCCTTGGAAGTAGGTCCAAGCCAGCCTAGAGATGAAATGAAAACAACTGAAGATTTCCACGATGCTGATTGGAGTGATCTGATAGAATCCCAGCTAGAAGAGCTTGTCTTGAGCAACTTAGATACAATTTTCAAGAGTGCAATTAAGAAAATAGCGGCCTGTGGTTACAGCGAAGAGATTGCAGCAAGAGCTGTTTTAAGGTCTGGTATTTTCTATGGTTTCAAGGACATTATGTCAAATATAGTGGACAATACATTGGCTTTTCTTTGCAGCAGGCAAGAGACTGATTTATCCACAGAGCACTATTTTGAGGACTTGCAGCAGATGGAGAAGTATGTGTTAGCTGAATTGGTCTGTGTTCTGCGTGAAGTTAGGCCTTTTTTCAGCACTGGTGATGCAATGTGGTGCTTATTAATTTGTGACATGAATGTGTCTCATGCTTGTGCAATGGACAGCACTCCTTTGGGTAGTTTGGTGGATGGGAATGAAAATTCCTCTGCCTCTCTGCAGCCTCCTATTGCATCAGAGGCCGAAATTTCTGAATCCACCAATACCACTTTCTGTAAATCAACCCCTACAGTTACTTCTTTACATTATCCATCTGCAATACCCAATGTGTCTTCAGATACTTGTGAGCATAGCTTTCAGATGGAGGCATGCACAATGACAGGAGTTCAGCACGTCAAACCCAAATCTTCAGTTGTTCTCACTGGACATATACCTGAGAAAGAGTGTCCAAATCCTCTGTTTGAAACCTTTGATAAAACCTTAACTGCAACAGGACCATCCCGACCTCCAACTGCAGTGGAGAAGTTTGTTGCCAGTAGGAAGGTGTCTGGAGTCACCAAAAGAGAATATATACTTAGGCAAAAGTCACTTCAGCTGGAGAAATATAACCGCACTTCTGGTTCTAAAGGGGCTTCTAGGAAACTCAGAAGTTTTGGTGGTTTAGTTTTAGATAAGAAGCTTAAGTCCCTGGCAGATTCTGCTAGCACGAAAATGAAGAATGCTTCAATGAAGGTCAATAAGATAGGATCTGCTATACCCCAAGACAATGTATGGAATAAATTTCCCATAAACAACAGAGTCGCTTCAACATCTGTATTTGGGTCAGAAAATGGCAATAGCTCAATTGAATTACCCAGCTCAGATATACCTTCTTCATTATTGCCAGTCAATGCCTCACCTGCATTTGCTGCTACTAGTACTGAGCTTTCTCTCTCTTTGCCTGCCAAATACAGCTCCACCCCAGTGCCTATTGGTTACAATGCTGAGGCCTCTACTTCTGCGTCTCATATTATATCAAACGAGAAGTGTAATGCCCAATGGGTTCCTCAAGTTAAGAAAGATGAAATGATTCTGAAGTTAATACCAAGGGTGACGGAATTGCAAAGTCAGCTCCAAGAATGGACAGAGTGGGCTAATCAGAAGGTTATGCAAGCTGCTCGTAGATTGAGTAAAGACAAAGCTGAGCTCAAAACACTTCTTCTGGAAAAAGAAGAGGTTGAGAGGCTTAAGAAAGAAAAGAAGACTTTGGAGGAAAACAATATGAAAAAATATGCTGAGAGGGAAAGTGCCTTACGTAAGGCTAGTGGACAAATTGAGCGAGCTAATGCTGCTGTTCGTAGGCTTGAAATTGAGAACGCTGCACTAAGGAGGGAAATGGAAGCTGCAAAATTGCGTGCAGCAGAGTCATCTGCAAGCTGTCAGGAGGTATTGAAGAGAGAAAAGAAGATACTCATGAAGTTGCAGTCATGGGAAAAGCAGAAAGCTATATTTCAGGATGAACTTGTAGCTGAAAAGCGCAAGTTAATGGAACTGTACCAGCAAATGGAGCAAGCTAAAGTTATTCACAGCCAACTTGAGGTATGTCTGCTTGAGGATACAATCTTAAATACTTAACAAGTTGCTTCTCCCAAATGAGATTCAGGCTTAAGAAGAAAAGAACATTTTTGCAGTCTGATTAGTTAATGGAAACCATTTGACCTTCCAAATCCAACACTGATAAAAAATAAAAAAAAGGGGAAAATAGAATAACAGAAAGAAGAATGTAACTTTAATGGGGAAGCTTACATTTTAGACTTGTAAAGTATCTTGAAACTTAATACTTGTAGACTTGAAAACACTCGCTAGTGATTTTTGTGTGTCCTCAAAGTTATTGCGACATCATCATTGACAAGCAGACATATCTCTGGAAAAGCTAACATAAAATTTATCTGCTTTTGCTTTTTCGAGAAAAAACTGTGAATGAGAAATACTAATGGCATTCTTGCATTTGTTTGCTTTGGAAGTTATTAAATATGTTTCTTATTACCTACAGAAAACAAATCTCTTTTGTGTGTGTGTGTCTTTTACCATATGAAATTCAACAAATTTAAAAGAAAATCAGTTTGCAAAGGAATCTCAACCTCCGGCCTCACTGAAGATAAGGATATGGTTGCTTTGTAAGATCCTTCATTTTTTTAATTAATGTAGGAAGGAGATTGACGAATCTTAGTTTATTCTAGGTACCATCCACCAGGTCTATAAGATATGCTTTTGAGGAATTCATCTTCTAACTTGTGCAATTGTAGTCTCTGGTAAAGGAACAGGGGGTATATACTTAACTGAATTGCCTGCTGCAGTTCATGCTTGGTGTGGCATAGATCTTTATACCTATAAGCAACAGATAAAGTGTGAGGATCAAGAAGCATCTAACAGAAAAACAAAATTCTGCTTTTTCCACATCTTTCTGCTTTGTTGCTGGTAAGGGTGTGTAAATGTTTATGAACTGCACATCTTTAAGTCTTGTTACTGCTGTGTTCATAACCATGTGGATAATGTTGCGGGTATCCAATATGAGTGTGGACGTATAAATTGGATTCCTCATTACCTAAATCTTAGAATTTTGGAATTTGGATAGAAGTACAGCTGTATGGGCACAAATGGCGTGCTTATATATGTATGCATGTGTGCGTGTGTGTCAATGTACAAATAGAGAGGTAATTGAATAAAAAAGTATAGCTGATATCTTTTAAATATCTACTATCTTGTTCCATATGTTACTTGATCAAAAAAGAAAAAAGTAATTTGTACCATATGTATCCCTCATGTAGCAACATCCTCTGATACCTTTTGTGTTTGTTATATAATGTATATGTATGTGAGATATGTTTATGGACCAAATACTCAAAACAAAAACTCAGCAAGTTGTGCTCCTCAGCCACAGTTCTTATGCGAATCCCACAGCCAAACCATAAAATCATGTTGGATCCTGCGGGAAAGGTTTTGGAAGATCTGCTTAACATAGGTTCGAAGTGGGAAAGTTTATTGCTCAAAATTTTGTATTGCCACCATCACTAGGGGAATGAAATATGTCCACCTCTTGTGTCTTCTTAAATGTTTCATGTCTCCTTAGTAGATATGTCAAGATCCATATTCTCTGACGTTGATGTCTGTGTGAATAAAAAGTTTTAAGTAATTTGTGTCTTGTTATATTCTGAGCTCAATCATTGAAGGACTGATTGAAGTCAATTTTGTTAAAAAATGAAAATAGAGAGGGACTATGTATAGACTTGGAAGGGGATTGTTGCTGCTTGCCTCTAATATATTATTCAGCTTGGGTTGGGGGGTCGCAGACTGGCCTCGGAGGATTCATATACTTTTTAAGTTAAAAAAAGGAATTATCTTTAATAAAGCCACCATAAAAAAATGAAGAACTGTTTAGAAAATGATGTACTTTGATCAGAAACCTTATACCTTTCGTATTTTCTATGTTTATTTGGAATGAAAAATCATAAGCTGCAAAATAATTGAGAGAGTGCATAGGTTCCTGGTCTTAGATACACCTTCTCTCCTTACATTTCTTCTGATGCTAATGGTACTTTGCCTATGAGGGAAGTGCATGCCTAACTGAATAACCAACATCTTGCAGGCTAGATGGAAGCAGGAAAAGAAGGCAAAAGAAGATTTTCTTACTCTGGCTAGTTCACTAAGGAAAGAAAGAGAACAGATTGAAGCTTCAGCTAAATCGAAAGAGGTTACAACCAAATTAAAAGCAGGCTTACGAAAATATAAAGATGATATTGAGAGGTTAGAAAAGGAGATATCCCAGCTTAGATTGAAGACTGATTCTTCAAAGATAGCTGCTCTTAAAAGAGGCATAGATGAAAGCTATGCAAGCAAACTGACAGACTTTAGAAATGTCTCATTACCAAAGGACAGTAGAGTGCCTTATATCTCCACATTGATGGCAGATTTTGAGGACCATTCTGAGAGTGGAGGGTTGAAACGAGAACATGAGTGCGTCATGTGCTTGTCAGAGGAGAGGTCTGTTGTTTTTCTCCCCTGCGCTCATCAGGTGGTATGCATGACTTGCAATCAGCTCCATCAGAAGCAGGGAATGAAAGACTGTCCTTCATGTAGGAGCCCAATCCAGCAGCGTATTGCTGTTCGTTATTCCAGTTTGTAGTTTCACCTCAAGATATGAGGCAAAGCTATAATGATACATGGAAACCCATTGCGAATGATGCATTTGGGTAGCCCCTTTCTAAAGTCAGACAGTTATGCTCGGGACTATGACTTTCCCTAAGATGAAAAAGAATACAAAGAAAAATAAAAAAGAAAGAATCTGGTAAAGTTTGGAGCTTGTTGATTACCAGCTCCTTTCATTAATTAAAATGTTTGAGTTTCCTTATTGTGTTGTGTATATGAGAATCCCCTTATCGACTTATGTGATATGTTAACTAGGCTTGTGTCATGCTGACTATTGATTCATCATCTATAGACTTCATTATTTAGAATGAGAAGGCTGTTGTTAGCTTGCACCTTGTGAATGTCATTTATAGACATGATAGGGAGCTATCTTCATTCTACCATTTTTAACATTTGCTTTAGAAAAACACGTAGTCTGAGCAGATGTGTTGATAAACTTTGATCAAGATGAAAGCCCTCAGCACTCCCATTGTTGTACTCATTTGATCTAGCTTTGTTAAGAACATATATGACCAGAAGAGTGTTGAAGAATGAAAAAAGTCTTACATAGTGGTTAATGAAATGAATGGTCTTCTTATATAGATTTGGACAATCTTCTCATCATAAGTTAGCTTTTGGGGTTGAGTTGGATTCAGGATTCATTTTTTTACATTAGCTTTTGTGGTTTTGTTGGACTCAAGATCCATTTCTGTATTAGAGCAGGACCCATCTCAAAGAGAAGTCAAGAGATTGTTTTAGCTGTTTCTAAGGGCAAAGAGAGGAAAGATGAGGATGAAACTGGGCTTTTCTTGATTTGAGAGTGGACAAGAGGTTTAATCTTGCATCACCGACCCCCAAAATGTCAAACTAGTTGGAGTCAGCTAGATGAGCATTTGTATCCCTTCTTCTCCTATATATGTGGACATATTATAAGGTTTCGTCATAGTTATCTGTGTTAATTTTTAGGAACCAAATTAAATCTATAGCTTTAGAACATACTCATCAGAGGATGGTCTAACATATTCATGTTCCACAGATCATTCCTTTCGAGCTGTTTCTAGTTTCATGTTAATAATTTGTCTATATAACACGCTGTAGGAAGAGGTTTCATGCCTTAGGAAAGGATAAAGAGAAATTCCTTCAACTTGATTTAATACGTAGATCATCATTCATAATCCCGAATACATGTTCGCACTTGATATTTACACCAAATAGCAATTTTATGAGGTGAGAATGTATATTAATTAATCATGGTTAAGCTATTCTGCATCTATTAATTAACTATATATATATATATATATTGAATGCACTTTATAATAAAAATTGAGTCATTTGGAGCCCTGTAATGTTAATAGAAACGATACACAGTTACTTCCATCTAACCTCACGATATGTTTTTCTACACAACTATAAGCTATCTTAATTAGATAATTCATAGAGTCATGAACATACAATAGAGTGGTTAATCAAGTTTGATTACTGTTTCTAGTATAACAATTATCTTTACTTAATTAAGAATTATTGTTCTTATTAATAATATATATATATATATATATATATATATATTGTTAGACCAACTGGTATACATTTCAATTTTGAAATAGGGTTGTCACGGGCAATTGTTAAATAAGAACCGACTGCAGCAAACATAACGCTCCCACAAAAATCATTAAAAAAATCGAACTTTTTCTACGAGATCTAAATATTTATCATGGTGATAATAAGACTTATTAGTATTTAAATGCATAGTAGCTGACTCAACTTATAAATAAGGTCAAATATATACACAATTCTTTAAATTTGTCTTTATTTTCATTTTGGCACTTTAACTTAGTTCTTGTACCATTTTAACCCTTCAACTCTATTTTTCATGTTATATTTAAACACAAAGTATTAATTTTTATATTTTTATTATTTTTATTTATACTCTTCAATTGTAGTTTCACATTTTAAAAATCGACAGAAGTCCACTAATTTTCATAAAATAAAATAAAAAATTAAGTGTAAATATTAAATATTATTCAGTGTAAACTATTCAACACGTATCCATAAATATTCTTAAAAAGATACAAAATATTCAATTAAACAATGTCACATATTTTTTATATTATCCAAGTCATCTGACTTTTATCCAAGTACCCTGCTTTCTAATTTTTAACTCACTCCAATATGAGTAAAAAGAACTCATCTTTAATATGAGTAAAAAAAAAAAAAGACTCCGATTTATTGTTAATAACACTATAAAAAACACAAAAATCAATGAACTTCGTCATGTTGTCAATAATTTTTTTTTAAAAAAAAGACTGACATACATTAAGAAAATCGATGTACGTTCGTCGATTATTTTTGAAGTTTTTAGGCCAATTACCCCTATTTTGGGGTGGTCTTTAATTTTTTCCCTTTAATATTTTGAGTAATAAAAAGGGGACAAAAATACTTCTAATATTGTTTTAAAAAAATTCAAAAAAAAATTCGCAAGGCATAAGTTAGCCCTAGAAGACATAAATTCATGCTACTGAACTTCTGCTCAAGGCATAAGTTCAGTAGGTAAATTCAATTCCATGAACTTTATAAGTTCCCTAATAAACTTATGTCTGATAGGCATAAGTTCAGTAGGCAGAAATTTAATTTCATGAACTTTACAAGTTCCGTAATGAACTTGTGCCTGATAGGCATAATTTCATGTTATTGAACTTGTATCTATGAGACAGAATTTCATGTCATTTAGGCACAATTTCAATTACATGATTTTTTTGTTTTAGGCACAAGTACAAGTTACTTAATTTATGTCTGATAGACATAATTTCATGCTATTGAATTTGTGCCTATGGGCCAAAATTTCATACAATTGAAATTATGCTTCTTAGGCACAATTTCAATTGCACGAACTTTTGTCCTTTACCCACAAGTTCATGCTACTTAACTTAAGTCTGGCAAGCATAATTTCATGTTATTGAACTTGTGCCTATGAGGCAGAATTTCATGCAATTGAAATTATGTCTCTTTGGTATAGTATTAATTGCATGAACTTCTGCCCTTTAAGTACACGTTCGTGTTACTTAACTTATGCATGGTAGAATAATTTCATGTTATAGGCAGAAGTAGGCACAAGTTCAACAATATGAATTTATGTCTATCAGGCATAAGTCATGTTACTTAATTCATGCCTACATGCATAAGGCATAATCTGTGCAAATTATATCTTTAAGGTATAACTTTGGGCAAAAACTTACGTCTTGCGATTTTTTTAAATGTTAAGGGCATTTTTGATCACTTTTTTGTCACTTAAAGTGCTGAAAGACACAAATTAAAAATTAAAAATTTAAGAGACAAAAATTAAAGAGCAATTTAAAATAAAGGCATTCGTGCGAATAACCCATTATATTTTCAGTGAAAATGTGCAGAAACTATAAAAAAAATTATTTTTTTAAAGAAATCGACATCTGTCAGTCAATTTTTAATTATTTTTACCAAACTAATGAACGTCCGTCGATTTTTGAAATGTGAAATTACAATTGAAGAGTATAAATAAAAATAATAAAAACATAAAAAATTAGTACTTTGTGTTTAAATGGAACATGAAAAATAGAGTTAGCGGGTTAAAATTGAACAAGATTGAGTTAGAGTGCCAAAATAAAAAATGAAGGCAAGTTTAAGAGGTTGTGTATGTGTTTGGCCAATAAGTAAACAATCAGTATGTGATTAATTGTGAATAAACAACAAAACTAACCTATTCTTTGGGAATTTCTAATGAAGCGTGACTTTGCATGAGGTCAATACACATGCCTACTTAACTTTCTGGTATCTTTTCGAGTCCGGAATTTAAGTGACGTGAAAAAAATAAAGTTGACTACATTAATAAACGAAAATAAATTTTTTTATTTTCTGCATATAACATATAAATTTAGTGGCTATATTCCTATATAAATGGACAAACGCTCGACGGTTGTTAAGGCTCATGGACTTGTATAATGCACTAATTTCATTACTATAAAATCACTATTTTTTTCATTGAAATTTTCACTAAAAAATGTTAAGTGATTTTTTTCATATTTTTATTGAATCGGTGAAAAAAATATATTTTCATATGGAAAAATCACAAAACTTCCCACTATTTTAGTGAGAATCTGGTTTCCATCATGTGTCTTTTCAGTGAAGTGGTTCGGTGAAAAATGAGAGAGAAAATCATGTTTTAAAATACAAAATTTTTATTTATTTGCAGTGAAAAAAATCTCTATTTCGAGTAATGTTTAGTGCGCTATACGAGCCATTAAAAACTAGGGTAAACTTCTTATTTCTACACTACTTTTTCATATTTTATTCCAGCATATTTGTACTTGATTTGACCTATAAATGCCGAATGAAAAAATTTATTGCCCTATATGGTATTTTTTTCATCAGTTTTTTTCTTCAAAGCTCATTCAAAATCTATTTAAAGCAGACTTTGGATGAACTTAAAATTCATCCTTATACTATGTTTCAAAGAACTTTGTTTAATCTACTCATTTATTGATATTTTTTAGCATCCTTTTGAAGAATATTGAATGATCAAACTATTAGGGTTACATTGTTTTGGGATGATAAGATCGTTCATGAGGGTAATACTATCCATTATAGTTATCCACCACAATTCAATGTTAAGTCTTCAGTTACACTGGAATATCCGACATTACTTAATGTGATTTACAAAAGAGCGACAATTAGTAAATGATATATTATTTTATTTGTAATAGGGTATATACTCAATATTTTTTTCACCACAAGGTTTAATCAATTATGCAGAGTCCAATATTGAGTACAATGAGTCTTCGACTGATTTCTTGAGGGCTCTAAATGATTTTAGAGATCAAAACAGCCTAACAATACTTAAAATGTATGTCAAGAAGATTTCTAGAATTCGTTGTGAAGTCCCTCCGACTCAGGCTAGTACTTATCCTAACATGAATATTTACAGAGATATTCTCACGGGTCAAATGTCAATAGAAGCATTAAGGCCTAATTTGAACCAAACTTACTAAGAAACGTATCAAAGAGAGTGGTAACAACAACAACAACAACAACAACAACAACAACAACAACAATAATAATAATAATTAATATCATATATTTATATTTTTAGGGGTTATTGATATGATACCAATAATGTCAAAAGTTATGGACAAGAGTATAATGTCAGATGATCCTCTCTATCTAGATGGATGAATCATGCTGGAACATTCACAATGGAGCAAAATGTTGCTCCTTCCTCGAGTTTCGGAGCTGATGATGTATGTATTTTGATATTTGATGGATAAAATATTTTATTTTTTAGAGTAGAAAAAATGTTATACAAGAAAGAGCTTGTTGTACTAGCAAATATCGATGATATTGATAATCTAAATGATGTAGAAATCTCATCAAGTGATAATGACGACCCGCTTAATATGAAAATATCTAGGGATGAAGTCTCTTTCTCAGCCTCTGAAAGTGAGGACGAATGTAGGATGCCTCCTTTGCTGCAGAGCACATTTCACTAGCAAGAACCAATCCACAAAACCCGCTTCACTAGCAAAAACTTATTTCACAAATCCTATTTCATTGGTCAAAATTGATGTCGCCAGCACATCCGATGCCTCAATTTCATTCTCATAAGATATTCTATTTTGATCATCTTCAAGGTTGGGATGATTATTCATCTATACTCAGGAGAATAACGAAATTCGTCAATTTATGTGAACTAAACCACATGATCTTATAAAAGAGTCAGTTTTGCTTTCTTCAGATATGTTTTTTAGCTTTAAGAAAAAATTTCAAAAGATCCTTAAACTTTGGAGTATCAAAGAAATAAAGGAGTTCCCTACTGATAAATCCACAAAAAAATAAGCGAGTAATCTGCAAGTGTTCAAAACAAGATTGTCGATTGATGGTTCGTGGCAGGGAGTATTCTGACTATATGAGTACTATTGAAATACTATGACAGACACATTTATAATATGGGTGTATGCTCCCATATCATTTCAATTTAGATTTCAATATGATTGCTTTCTATGCTAATAGCTGATATTAAAAAATGCTCAGATACCTTATTCTCTCTAGATCATTGTAGTTTAGATGTTAATATATTTATTGCTTTGCTAATTGTTGATACGGAAATTTCTCAGATTCTTTATGAAAAATTGTTAAATAATAGTTCAGAAAGTATATGACAAAATCATAAGTAGGAGAAATATATATATTTCAGACACAAGCATGCTTTTGAGACGATCTATCACAGTTGAGAGGACTCTTTTCGCACATTGTCGAGGTATGTTAATGCTCTACAATACTTCAATCCAGACATCATTGTTGAATGGAAGCTCAACAAACGTGGTGATGCAATAGAAAATAGTTTTAATTTTGTGTTTTAGACCTTCAAATCATGTGTTAATGATTTTGTTCATTGTCAGTTGGTAATATCAATCGACGAAATGCATATCTACGATATATACGACATCAAGCTATTGATTGTTGTCTTAATAGATATGTATGATTCAATATTCAATTTGGCTCTTACAGTTGCAACTAATGAAAGCACGGAAGCATGAGACATGTTTTTGAAGAAACATGTTGTGAAGCCACGTTCATGTATACGTTTGCTATATGATAAACATCATGCCATACTGGATAATATGTTTGAGTAGTCTGAGTGACAGAAATCACATGTCTACTATTATTATTGTTTAAGGCACCTGTAGGCAAACTATCAGTGAGCATTTAAATGTGACCGATTGAACAATCTCTCTAGGAGGCTGCAACAGATCATAAGGAGAAAATGTTTACGGAATAGATATAATTGATTATAGAGACATCCAAGAAAGCCTAATTGGTTGATGTCGGTGCCTTCTGAAAAATAAATCATACACAAGGATGGTGGTAAGAGATGGAGGATGCTTATAATAAAAAACTCTGAGTCTTAATGATTTATTGAAGTCTGCACGAAGGTTGTCTATTACTGCGATGATAAGAATGACATTCAGGCAGGTCGTGCAGCGATCTGTGAGTAGATCAGATTGTGTGAAAAAACTGTTGGCAATAATGGCAACATGGATGCCAAACCTAGCCAAAATATTTGAGCATCATAGAAAAAAGTCAAAGCATCACACTATTAAGCAATATGATCTGACAAATCACATGTTTGATGTCAAGACAGATATGCACCAAAGTCATGGAGGTAACTTTCATACAACTAATGAGAGAAATAATGTGTATGTGTGTTAAGTGACAATCATACCATATGCCATGTTCTCATGTCATCAATTGTTTTCTGTATTTTGGAATGGCTGCATGAGACTATGTGGAACTAGAATAGAGTGTGGTAAATATAAAAGAACATACTCTGGGCAATTTAGTTTACTCGATGATGAGACATATTATCCACCACAGTCATTTTCTATGATTGTAAATAAAAATATGTGCATAGAATACATGCGTGAGCAAACACCTGTATTCCCAATCAAATGAATTTCAGATAGGACATACTCTCGCACGTGCTATTGTGTAATAAATATAGTCATGATAAGCGTAAGTGTGACCTATGAAATTGTGGTGGCAGTATATGAAGACATTAATTATTGCTATAGTGATTATTAAGTATTTCTAATGTATGAATATATTTTACCTTTTTAAATTTATGAATATATTTTACTTTTTTGAATTTATGAATATATTTTACCTTTTTATTTTAGTTGTATTTGTCTTTCAATTTATAATTAATTAGTCTTATAAAAAGATAAAGTACTACAAAATAAGAAGAAGAAAAATACAATCTTAACAAATACAATAATAAAATCTTAACAATTAAGTAATAAAAATTAATCTTTGTCGGTTTCTGGTACCACTTCGTCATCATCATCATTTTCATCTTTATTTACTTCATCTTCTTCACGGTCTTTCCTCATTTTTTTCTCCATCTCCATCATCGTAATCTAGATCATAATTTTTCACTCATTTCTTGATTAGAATCAATAAAAATACTTGCTTGATTTATGCAACAATATGACACTCCACAATTTAATATTTGGGGTAAATATTTTACGAGGACTAATTCTTGCATATTGAAAATACAAGATAAGAAGAATCTAATTTTTATTTTCTAACAATTATCAATGCTCTTTTATCCGCTCCACGAAAGCTAAGATCGTCCAAAACATAAGGTGTCTAGTGCATTTTTGTATTCGTGAGATGATAACAGTGGTTCATTTTTGAATTTGGAGGTCTGAAAGTCGTTGATAATGCCTATGGTACGACCAATCTATGCCAACGACATAAGACCTCATAATCACATTTTTTTTAATACAACTCAAACTACTGAAGTTTTTCACCCCAAATTTGAACTCCTTCGGGTGTTGAGGAGTGTGCTTCACCTCAATGATGTGTCTAGCAACTTTTAAATCAACATATATACAAATAGGTTGATTTTCAAAAAAACGTGTAACACCATACCATTTCTCATCCAATAAATCTGTGTAGCATCTTAAATTTTTTTCTCAAAGTAATGTTCAATTGTGTTTAATTTTTCGCTCCTACCACGGAGATTCGTTGAGCTAACCTCACCTTTTTGTCTATTTTGAACCAACTATTGAAGATAATATTCGTAGACGTTGTTAAAGCATGAATTTTTTTACCACAATGAATGCAGTTGTCGTTGTCTTTAAAACATTAGAAATGTCTATAAAACACTTTTTTGTGCATTATACAGATTCTCGTGAGTACTTTAACAGTACTATGTGTCATATAAAGTTAAAAAATAAATTATCACTGAAAAATATCATTCGGAGAAAGCATAACTTTAGCATGCATAACATATATAACACATATTTTATGTATGTTATGTAGATTCTCGTGGGTATTTTAACAGTACAATGTGTCATATAAAATTAACAAATTGAGTTGTCACTTATAAACATCATTCTAGAAAAGTACAACTTTAGCATGCATAATACATATAATGCATATTTTATGTGTCTTATGTAGCTTCTCGTGGACTTCAATAGTACAATGTGTCATATAAAATTATTAAATTGACAGAAATTTGTGATACCACTCAAAAGGGTAGATCGAGTAAAGTATAAATTACATTTTTAGGTCTATCTTATGTTGTCATTCATAAATATTATTAGGAAATGTATAAATAAAAATACCGACGAGTAGTATATGTAAATTATTTAGGTAACTAGTATCCAATAACATTGAGTTATTTGCTATATTAGAATCAATTTTTTGAATTCAATCTTATACTTCATTCTCCCCTAAAGACATATTCAAAGTAATGGATAGGATATAGGCATTGAGTGAAATATTTGAATACTCAAATAATCCGAATGAGAGATTGAATCAACGTTATAATAATACAATAATATATGAGTGGGAATGACGTATTTCGGAGGTTGAGGGATTGAAGCAAAACTTGAGGATATTAGGATTTAAATGCCCAAGAAGTCATGCTACATCCGTGTCGCGTAGTACACCATAAGAGTTAAATTTTGCTTTAAATTTTTTGCAAAAGAGAACAACCGAATGAGAATGTGTGATCATTAGGGCTTAATATAGCCAAAATGGTTACATAGTCACATCCAAGTGGAATTCAGACTGTGAGATGTCCGTCGATGATGAGTTCTCATGATCTAATTAATATTCATTATAAATAAAGTAACGGGGATCATATGATGTTAGCTATGATCCCATGAACATTGAGTTGTGTAACTCTAGCCATTCATTTCTTATGAAATAGTCAAATAAAATAGAACTACTGTAAATTCAATGTCAAGTGGTAAAAACGTAGATTATTAATCAGTATTTTTTTCAAAAGATCCAAATGTCAGTGATAATAATTGTTGACGCCCAAATTTTTGTCTTCACCTATCGATTAATTATTCAAGTTACTCGATTTTCAAACAAAGTGAAATATTCATTTTTGCAGAGTTAAAATTTTTTGTTAAATTACTTTTGGAGTTATTTTGTCATTTCATTTGGCGAAATACTCTAATACATATTATGTATATATATGAATATTAGTCATATATTATTTTAGCATATTCATTAGTTTGAAAATTAAATCAAATTCAAAAATGAGTTTTAACTAAGTACATAATTAATTTCTTTCTATTCAAGGTCATTTATGTCTTGATTGTCATAATTAGTCCGTTTTTGCAAATGAATATTTTATTTTTTTAAGTCAAGAAGCTTAATTGATTAATCAATAAATAATTCACAATTTTATTTAAATCATCTCGTCATACTTTGTCTACAATTGCGAGAAAACTGACTATTTCTTTAATTTAAGTTTTTTTTCCGGTCAACCATCAGCTCTTTATAAACCCTTTTAATCTTAATTTCGCAGCCTAATCTTTCAGCTAGCCCAAGCCCATTGTCTTCAACACCCGGCCCAATACTCTTTAAGTCCTCAACTCTCTTCTCTTTCACCTAATAGACTCCTAAAGACAACAGCAAAACCTAACAGACTCCTAACGACAATAGCAAAACATTTTCCCTTTTTCTGCTCCTTCGCTGATATTTTTGGCTAAAGGCTTCTCAAATTTTACTTTTTCTAGGCTATGTAATTTCCAACCAACATTTTTAATGGAGTTTCTCCTCCTTCCATGAGCATAGTGTGCCTCGAAGCTCGTTCACAACTTAGAGTGAAGATTCAGTCTTCTTTGGTTCTTCTTCAGATAACAGACACCCATTTTGGGCAAGGCGTTAATGGAGCTTGTCCATTTTCCATCTCATCTCCTCTGTTCAAATGGTAACCTCCCCTCTCTTAATCTCTTCTTCCTCACTGACGCGGGTACAATCGCAGACAGAGATTATTTATGGTCTCCGTCTCTTTCTAGATTCAAAATTTGAACTCATGATATTTTGAGGTCCTATAAATAGAACCCTCTTCTTCCATAACTAAGTAGCGAAAGAAGTGAGGAGGAAGAAAAAAAAGTCCAACTTTGAATCTTGAAGCATTTTTGAATCTTTAGCTTTCTGTGAGATTATTTTTTTTAGAACTTTCACCTCACTGTTTTAGAGGGAACTTTGTAGAAAAATCCAATCTTATGTGTTTTACAATTTCAAGTCCTTTATTTCGAATAAAAATCTTACTCGTTTTTTCTTTTAAATTTATTCTCTTGGATTTTGAATCTGGCCGAGACCGAACAATCGAAGCCAATATGTTCAAATACTTCAGTGAAAAATTGACTCGATTATATAACTGTCACAGGCTCGGTTCACTACACAAAGCAAGGTAATACTCTTTCGTCTATCTATTCCCCTCTTCAACTTTAGTTTTTAATAAGTTATTTTTCTCTAAAGTTATACTATATATGTGGTTATATGTTTTCCCCATTCCATCTTAATTTCAGTATTTTTCTTACTACAAGGATCTATGTGCTTTCCCTTTTCCTTACTGTTTAAATAAATTTTCTTTAGCTTTGATGGGTACATGAAATAAAGGAGATGTCTTTATAGCATTATGGGTGAAAATCAAGAATATTTTGTGGTATTCATTGACTCACCTTTCTCCCCCCCCCCCACCCCCCAACAGAAAAAAAAAACCTCGAACATATCCCCTTCTTGTTCCCTGATATGATGAGTCTTTGTAGTATTTATTTGGTGCTAAAATATAATGTTATGATTACGAGTATTGAGCGATTTTGAGGTCATGCTAAATTTCATGCTCATATGCTATAACCCATATCCCAAAAGAGAATACTTATGTCATCTCGCCTAATTTTCCCATTTCCAATCCCTTTTCCCATTTGGATGATCGTGTGTAATGATCCGCCCAACCGTTATTGTACCTTGACCATTTTAGAGCGGGCGAATTTAAAAATTTCAAAACTTTAAATGAAGTCCTCGAAAAATAAAATAAAATGTGAGATGAACAAGTTTGAATATGCTGAGTCACAATTCGGGTGAAACCAGGCGGATGCCCGCCGTGGAGGGACTATCCCCGCCATAGAGGAACCGCTGTAGGGGTAAATGTTCTTGCTGCAGCATCGATGCGGATCAAAATTTTCTAATTCCGTTTCAATTAAGATTTCAAAACCAAGCCTCTAGAAAGTGCTTAATAAAAACACCCAAAAATAGAAAAAAAATTTTTTGGTACAAGGAGAAGATTTAGGAGGAAAAGATTCACCCCCCATAGCTAGGAATCCCGCAAGAACTAAATAGCCGATGCAAACATGCAATTGGAACGCCTCGATGATAGTTTGGCCCCCAGGTAGGCTATGGTTTACTCACTTCCATGCTAGAATTTGATTAGCTAAACATATACGTGCGTATAGTTGATATGCATTGTGATCGATAGAATTGAAATTAGATTAATTTATTATTAAGTATTTAATTCAGTAAGATTCCGAGGAGGAAAGAAGTGCAAAAAGGGGTAGTGATACCCCCATAGTATGAGAACCCATAGGCGGGGATTGCAACAAAATTAATCTATGTGTGAGGATGTACATGGAAGTGAATTGAGCGTGTGTGGAAGAATCTTTTGGTATTGTCGTTAAATATCCGTAATTACTTATATAGAATTATATAGTCATTCCTCCGAGATGAAAGTCTTGAACGGTTAGCCATATAAATTGCATGTACTAAAAATGATAACTGAGAGCTTAAGGTGGACCTGACTATTACAGAACGCAAGTTAAAACCTGTGAGGTAGATGGATGGACTATACTTGATGACTTGTATGTTTTTGAGTGTTAATGTGTTGCTTGGATTTGTGGACATTGTTTTTGGTGAAGATTGCCCTGTTAAAATTAACTACTAATTAGACCTGATGTGATGCGGTCCCTTGTGGGGAACGAGATAATGATGAGTTATAAAACGGGGAAGAAACAAATTGTAGAAGGAGCTAGGAGGAAAAATGGTCGTAGTACTGCCATCAGTACTGATACAGCAGTTATTGTACCACTGCAGTGAGACTGTTGCGGCGACAATAATGTCGCTGTAGCAGAGCCCAAACCAGTGAGCGAGCCAAGTTGAATTTCCTTGTGATGTATTGGTATAACTGGGATTATTAGTACTTTAGAATGAAAGTGGGTCCAGAACTTTGCATTTGGTTATACTTGTGGATATGTTTACATGTTTCTTGTTGTGTATGAATTATTGTTTATTGTACTATGATGTGCGTCTCGAGATTTAGGGGCGAGTTGGTATCGATCAAATGTGTGCATGAGATAATGTGTGATATAGAACGGTAAATCTTTGATATGATAGTGAATGTGAGGCTTAGGGCCAAAGGGAAAGAAGTTGAATATGGAGAATAATACGATCTAGACCCTGAATGAGGATTGGGGACATGAGTGGCTTGTGTTTGAGGTGAGCATTCGAGCAAGCGGTATGAGAGAGTGCACAGATAGGTATGGCTAAAAGCGCATGCGGCTGGGTGTATGAATATGAGTGCACAGACAAATATGATGAAGGTTTCATACAGTTGGATGTACAGTACATGGATTTCTAGAGTCTTCTACAGGTCATGACTGAAAGGGAAAGCATAAGACCCTCTGGCATGTGTGTACAGTGATGTGACGGAGGCGTGTGCCCGACATTATCACTGATGGTGTGATTGTGAGATCATAGATTGAGTGGATAAGTTATGATTTGCATATGGCTACAATGACAACAAGGTATAGGTTTACAGCGTGATACGGGATATAACAATATGAAATCGGGTATAGTATGAGAAATATGGTGCGGTAAGTATGCAATGTCAAGGTACATGTATGGCATTGCATGATTTGATTTGGTCATGAGGATAGGTATGTATTTTGTGACCTAGATCGATATGGACTGAATTCTATATTATGTTTTGTGACTGTATATGAATGATTGAATTAATTGCATAATTGTGACTCAATGTTAGTAGTTCGGAGTATGGTGAAGGGAAAATGGTAGCATAACAAGTGATGTTGTGAGTAATGTTTGCTAAATAAGTTGTAGCAGGCGACTTGAATGGTAGGGGTTAAACTAACGCGAAATATAATTAAATCCGTAAGAGGAGATAAGGGTCTATAATAAAATGAGAAGTGGGTTGATTAAGGGATCTCAAATGGAAAAACTAATAGATGCATGGTAGTAGCTCCATAATTGGTAGAAATCGGTATTTGGTTGATAATAGTAAAGTAGAACAAAGATTAGAAATACTAAAGGTTAATGGGTGGAATGAAACAGAACTGGACCAAGGAAAACGGGACTGCTGAACTGTCGTAGGTATCACTACAGCGGCCAAGTCACTGCAACCGCGGGACTGCTGTAGCGGACTAGGTACTCGTCGCAGCGGGATTAGTGCTGAGGCAGATTTCAGGATTGATTGCTGACTAGAAATATAGGATAATTGCAGGAACCTTGACGATTCATAGGGGCCAATTATGTAGTTAATAGATTGTTGTATATTGAAGTATTTGTTTAGGGTATTACTATCAATTGCTTATTAATTATATATTGTTATGTGAACTAATCTTAGTTGGCTGATGATGCTTACTAGTATATATGGTCTACTGATACTACCTTGCTACACCTTTTGGTGTAGGTTGTGACAGGTTTGAAGTTCCTTGACTGGTGAGGAGTATTCAGCATTAGCTTCCGTGTTCTTCTTCCCAGACGAAGCTGGTTATTTTATCTTGTCATGTATTCTTTTAGAGCTCTTGTACCTTTAAGACTAGATCTTGGAAGAGTCATGGTTTTGAGAAATTTAGTTTTATATCATACTATTGTTGAATTTTGTAAGTTAATAAAAATACTTGGGTGTTTATGTAATGTTCAGCAAGCGTTCTCCTATCAAGTAGAGTCGATGTAGGTGCCCGCATGGCCCATCCATTTGGATCGTGATAAGTTGGTATCAGAGCATCTAGGTTACCAGTCTTATAAGTACAAGATCAATGTCGAGAGGCTCGTGCGGATTGATATGTAGACGTCCACATCTAATCTTCAAGAAGATATAAGACATCTAGGAGGTTTTCACTTTACTTCTTTCTATCTTGCTATCTAAGTGTGTTGATCGCTTGGGTTGAGTCCAATTGGTATCTGGAAGACTCCAATTGGTATTTCGACAGGAATAATTGGTATGTGACTTTTGCAAAGTTGTTAGTGATGTGAGGTAAGCTATTAGATGATATAAGTGTTCTGTTAGCCGAGTTTCGTTGCAGCGAGAAATGTCTCATCGTAGTGGACTCGCTGCAACGGTAGGGATCATCGTGGCGGGTCCACGATAGGGAAAAAAATTTCATTGCAGCGAACGACTGCTAGGAAGAATCCCAGTAATTGTAGATCCCCTGCTTCTGAGAGCAACAAAAAGAGGTATATTAAGCAATAAAAAATTGGCAAACAATGCGAGTAGAAGTAAAACCACGGAAAAAGAATATAAAGAGGCCAACACGGCCAATGTCAATGAATGCCAAATGGGCATTCATAGGAACTAGTACCCACATCCAAGAAAAGAAAGAAATTAGAATTGTCTTACAAGCCCCAAACAGGGACTGCCTAAAAATAGTTATGAAGGCTGAAACGGGGGGAGGGGGGGGGGGGGGAGGATACTGCGACCCATCTAGCTAGAGGCCTCGTTACTACCGTTGTTGGCCTCATCACCCGCTCCCTCCACGAACCCTCTGAGGAAGGAGAATTGGGGAAGGTCATGCCTAGTCGCCTGAGTTGTCCTGGCACTGGGAGCAAGGGTCTTCAGAATTTTCTTAATTTACTTCCACATGCGCACGAGCATCTTGTCACTGGAGCGCCTTTTTTTTTCTCCTTCTCCAAATCCTCCCGGAGCTCGACATAGGCCTAGGCTAAAGCAGCAATTGCACCTGAACCTCTCCTGAGTCGGTAGCTACCGCACCGAAGCATCGACTAGTGGAGGGCCGGCTAGTGGAAGGTCTTCTAGTGGAAGGCCTGCTGGGGGAAGGAGGTCTGGGCAACCTTTCGAGGAGCTCCCTTATAATCTCCATTTCAGTCTAGATACACTCAAATGGGTCGATAGGTCTGGAAGTGCTGGCCCCACCACCCTTCTTAGACGATGCAGTCTTCTTCTTCTTCCTACCCCTCCCTGGAGCCCCCTTCACCTTCAAGGACTCGAAGGGCTTATCGCAATCCTCGATGACATCTCGGGACTCCAAATAGATGCTGGCCCGCTTACATAGTCTAGTGGTAAGGGAAGAAAATGTTAGGCCCGTAATGGGTTTCGTATGGAAGTACCTCCACTCCTCAATAATTTGAGCCCCCACATTCACCCTCACCCTACTCAAAATAGCAGCCGCCACCAAGGCCCGAGGATAAGTCACGTTCGTGACATTGAAGGACGGACGAATCCTCTGGGACACCAAATGGAGCCACCTCCTAGCCTTCACAGTGAAGTGGGTACTCTACATGCCCATCCGGTGATGCCCCAGTTGGTCGAGGTCCTCTGCTCCTCCACCACTAGCATATCCACCAGCCACTACCCATTCCCATCTACATCACGAGCCTTCAGCTCAGGCTCGGGAGGGTTCGGAAGACCCAGAGCATCATTGATAGCGATAGGGGTCAAGGTAATCTGCATGCCCCTAACATAAGCAATCGGCTCGTCCTGGATCCAAGCTACAATGGGAAGGTTGGCATAAAACTCTCGCACCCGGGCCTCATTGGCCTTACCCGGATCCTCCACCAATGGGCCCCAACCCATCTCGTGAAGGAGGACATAGAACTCTGGAGCTTTCTCCTCCACGTCCTACATGACAAAACCCCTTTCATTCAACAAGTCCTTCGTGGCCTATCCATTGTATCGAGACTCACACTGGTCGTTGACAAAACGGATGTAGTCTTCGGTGTGAATGCTGCACCTAGAAGTGGCCATCTTGATAAATCTGCATCTATAAAAGGTTTTAGAAGGGTGATTGAATGACTAGGAGAAATTTTATGAGTGATAGGAAAAATTAGAGTTTGGGGAGAGGCTACTGCCCGCCACCGCTGCAGTAGACAGGTGTTCGTCGTAGCAAGTTCACCACAGCAGAGGGGGGTTGCTGTCATGGTACCGCTGCAGCAAATAGGTTTTCGCTGCAGCGAACCCTGTCTTCCCTAGACCTCAAACACCATCAATGGAGGTTGAAATTTCAACCTCAGTATTTCTTTAACTAACTACAGATTGGGCAAAGGGAAGATTTACCCAAGCCTTAGTAACAATTTCCCACCTTGATAGGGCACGGATTCAAGCTCGAAAGGCTCGAAGAAGTTAAACCACCATCCTACCTAACCCCTCCCCTCATTTTTGATCCACAAAAACATAAAAAATAGCCAAAAATACGAAAAGAATGATGAGTAACACTTGAGAACGTAAGTGTAAGAAGCATGCTTCGACAATCTAGGCTATGAAAAAGAAAAGAAAAACCCACCCTTTCCAACCTTATAACTATCCGAAACCAAAGTAAAACGGCATGGAAGTGCAAGCATTCAACAAAAAAGAAGTAAAGGGGCCAGGAGGGCAAAGATTACCTGGAAATTTTGGTAAAATTCGCAGGAGAGTTGAGAGGATTTGGAGAAAATTTTGAGTGCAAAGTGAGAAATGATTCAAAAACCGTCGTTCTGGCCCTTTAACCGATTTTTCTTCTGCTTCAGCGGACCAACTTCCGCTGCGGTGGAACCGCTGTAGCGGGAAAGTTCCCTCGCTGCAGCGGACAACTAAATCAATGATGGGTTGAATTCCTCCAATGGGCCCCACCATTTTCGAAGACACCGGCTCCGAGAAGTTTAAGAAATCGGGGCTACCTAGGGCACTTAAATTTGGAATCAGTAATTGTGAGACCCAAAAGAGGGGTAATGTTGTAAATTGACGCTCGAGTCATGGTCGATCCTAGATGAAGAACTATAGCCTTGATAGAAATTAATTGACCTACGTGAAGATCAGTTCGGGGGTCTAAGAACAGAACCAATGATCCCCGGTGCTGGTTAAAGGCTAGGAAATCTATGACTGATATTGGAATCAACCTAGGGTAACCTGCCTTAATATTGTAATGTCATTCAGGGATGAACAAATGTTTAATTGGTATCTGATGTAATGACCTGCTCGGCCCTTATAGCACCCTGGAAAATAAAACAAAACGTGAGATGAACAAGTTCGAATAGGCTGAGTCACAAATCAAGTGAAACCAGGCGGATGTCCGTTGCGACGGGACTATCCCCGCTATAGTGGAATCACTACAGCGGTAAATGGTCTTGCTACAGTGGCGACACAGATCAGAATTTTCCAATTCCATTTCAATTTGGATTTCAAAAGCTAGCCTCTAGAAAGGGCTTAATAAAAATGCTCAAAAACGAAAAATAGACTCTTTGGAACAAAGAGAAGAGCTAGAAGGAAAGATTCACCCTCCATAGCTAGGGACTCCCGCAAGAACTCAAGAACCGATGCAAACATGCAATTGGAATGCCTCAACGATAGCTTGGCGCCCAGGTAGGCTATGGTTTATTCACTTCCATGCTATAATTTGATTAGCTAAACATATATGTGTGTATAGTTGATATGCATTGCGATCGATAAAATTAAAATTAGAATAATTTATCATTAAGTATTTAATTCGGTGAGATTCCGAGGAGGAAAGAAGTACAAAAAGGGGTAGTGATACCCCCATAGTATGAGAACCGTAGGCGGGGATTGCAACAAAATTAATCTATGTGTGAGGATGTACATAGAAGTGAATTGAGCGTGTGTGGAAGAATCTTTTGGTATTGTCGTTAAATATCCGTAATTACTTATATAGAATTATATAGTCATTCCTCCGAGATGGTAATCTTGAACGGTTAGTCATATAAATTGCAAGTACTAAAAATGATAATTAAGAGCTTAAGGGTGGACCCTAACTATTATAGAACGCGAGTTAAAACCCATGAGGTAAATGAATGGACTGTATATGATGACTTGTATGTTTTGTGAGTGTTAATATGTTGCTTGGATTTATGTATATTGTTTGTGGTAAAGATCTGCCCTGTTAAAATTAACTACCTCATTAGACCTGATGTGATATAGTCCCTTGTTAGGAACGAGATAATGATGAGTTACAAAAAGATAAAGAAACAAATTGTAGGAGGAGCTGGAAGGAAAACTGGTCGTAGTAATGCCATCAGTATCACTGCAGTAGTTATTGTACCAATGCAGCGAGACGTTACAGCGATAGTAATGTCACAGCGGAGCCCAAACCAGTGAACAGACCAAGTTGAATTTCCTTATGGTGTATTGATATAACTGAGAAATTATTAATTTGGTATGAAATTAGGTCCAAAACTTAGCATTTGGTTATACTTGTGGAGATGTTTACATGTTTCTTGTTGTGTGTGAATTTATTGTTTATTGTACTATGATATGTGTCCCGAGATTTAGGGGCGAGTTGGTAACGATCAAACATGTGCATGAGATAATACGATCTAGACCCTGAATAAGGACTGGGGACATGAGTGGCTCATACTCGAGTTGCGCATCCGAGCGAGCGGTATAAGTGAGTACACAGACAGGTATGGATAAAATATAATGCAACTGGGTGGATGAATATGTGTACATAGACAGGTATGATGAAGGTTTTATACAGTTGGGTATACAATATATGGATTTCTAGATTCCCATGTAGGTCATGACTGGAACGACAAGCATAAGCCCTCTGGCATGTGTGTACAATGATGTGACAGGGGCGTGTGCTCGGCATATCATGAACGGTATGATTGTGAGATCAGAGATTGAGTGGATAAGGTATGATGTGCATATGGCTGCAATGATAGCAATGTACAGGTTTACAGCGTGATACGGGATATAGCGATATAAAATCGGGTATAGTATGAGAGATACAGTGCGGTAAGTATGCTGTGTCATGGTACATGTATGGTATTGCATGATTTGATTTGGTCATGAGGACAGGTATGTATTTTGTGAACTAGATCAGTATGGACTGAATTCTATATTATGTTTTGTGACTATCTATGAATGATTGAATTAATTGTGTAATTGTGACTCAATGTTAGTAGTTCGGAGTATGGTGAAGGGAAAATAGTAGTATAACAAGTGATGTTGTGAGTAACGTTGATAAATAAGTTGTAGAAAACGACTTGAATGGTAGGGGTTAGACTTACGTGAAATATAATTAAATCCGTAAGAGGAGATAAAGGTCTATAATAAAATGAGAAGTGGGTTGGCCGAGGAATCTCGAATGGCGAAATGAATAGATGCATGGTAGTATCTCCATAATTGGTAGAAATTGGTATTTGGTCAATAATAGTAAAGTAGAATAAAGATCAGAAATACTAAAGGTTAATGAGTGGAATAAAACAGAACGGGACTAAGAAAAATGGGACTGCTGAATTGTCGTAGGTATCGCTGCAGTGGCTAAGCCGCCGCAACTACGAGACCTCTATAGCGGACTTCGCCTCAGCGGGATTAGTACTTAGTCAAATTTCAGGATTGATTGTTGACTAGAAATATAGGGTAACTACAGGAACCTTGACGAGTCATAGGGGTTGATAATGTAGTTAATAAAAATTAATGGATTGTTTTACAGTGAAATATTTGTTAAAGGTATTATTGTCAGTTGCTTATTAATTGTATGTTGTTATGTGAGCTAATCTTAGTTGGTTGATGATGCTTACCAGTACGTGTGGTGTACTGATACTACCTTGCTACACCTTTTGGTGTAGGTTGTGACAGGTTTGAAGTTCCTTGATTGGTGTGGAGTACCCAACATCAGTGACACCCCAAAACTTTCCTAGACCAAATTCAGACGTTGCATGAAAAACCACAGGAAACCAGAATTTTTTTTATCTCAGACGACTCCCACAATGGACCGTTGGTGGAACCAAGGACCGTTGTAAGTGCTCGTGGTTGGTAGCAACCTTTTTTCGAGGGGAAACAATGAGACATAGAATGACCCGTTTTTCCTAACAACGAGCCGTCCTATGGTCCATTGAATCCCGAGTTTAGAGATCTGTTGGACCTTTCCCTGAGACAACGAGATGTAACAACGGGCCGTTGTTTCTATGAACGGGATGTTGCTACCAACCGTCGTTCAGTTCTAGAACCTACAGTGTGAACCATGAGGGAATACAACGGCTCGTTGGTTCTACCAAGGAGTCATTGTTATCACTCGTTGTCCCCGTGCCCTATTTTCTACCAACGACCCGTTATGAGGCCCGTTGGTTCTTGTCGGCCAGATTTCAAATTTAAATTCCAGGGTAATTTTTGTAAAATTCCACCTACCTAATCCCTAAACTACATTTTTTGGGGTTCATTCAGGGATTTTAGAAGGGGTAACCAGCGGTTTCTCCCCATATTTCTTCTCTCATTCTCAAGAACAGAGCATAGAGTTCCTTTGGAAGCACAGAACAAAAGCTAGGGCAACGACAATCCTCTTAGTTTTTCTCAAAGATTTTCACCAAGGTTTCTTCTACAGGTATGTGGGAACTCAACAAGGAGATTATCCTCCCCTTGTGTCCCCCAGAGCTCTCTCCCTGTTCACTTTCAGTCCTAGCCCTAAATTTGTGAATTCAAAATTATTTCTATAGTTTTTCGATTATGTCATGTAAAATCTTATCCTATGTTAATTGTAGCTATTTTGCACCAGCTTGTAATTAAAATGATGTTTGTTCCATCAACTTAGAAATTCAGCTCTAACTATTGAAAAGTCAGAAATTAGGATCCTGCTTAAGCTTTGAATTCTTGAAAATTGTTTGCACCTTTCAGAGTTAAGGGCTTCTATAATACTTGTATGTGTTAAAGAAACTCAGTTACTTGCATGATATTCACATTCAGTTAGAAAGTCTATATACTATATATTTTCTCAGAATTGTTAGTTCAACTTTAGTCAAAGTACTAGAATATTCAGTGTTAGCCAGAAATGTCAGCTGATCAATTTGACAATAATCTTTTTCCGAGGTGACAGTGGTGCCTCTCAACTATCAGACTCAGACTCTGATTATAGTTATTTGGTCCATTAGACGGTCATGATATTTCAGTTATTTAGCTCTGACCAGCCTTAGGACCCTAGTTCAGTTATTAATTTGTTCTCTAGACGGTTATGACGCTTTCAGATAAGCATCTCAGACCATTCTTAAAACTCAGTTTCCAAATATGATCCTATAATATGCTCAGGGAACTCTCTAACAGTATCCTGGGTCAGTATGGTCTTCGTCCCCAGTATCAATCTATCTGCTTGTCAGTAGTAGTAGTAATAGTATTTTCCAGTGGGAGTAGGACTTAGCACCGAAAGGGTCAGGGTTCCAGCGCACCCAGGTTCCAGAACTACGTCGCCACTGTAGGTTTTATTTACTTGGCCTAATAGCCCCCTTTTGACAGTGATTTTCACTGTCCATGCCTTTATACCCTGGCAAGGTATACTGAGTCCTGCCGACGGGGTGTGTACATCGGACTCCACGTCTAGCTCACGTGGTTATATGTCGGTTATAGCCTCTCCCACTAGTCAGTTCAGTTTACTCTCAGATTTCTCAGTTCAGATCAGTTTAGTGCAGTATCTCAGACTTAGGACATGTTTATGACCATCGGCCAAAGTCACTTTTGACCATCTCGGTTTTACACCAGTTGTATTAGTTTTAAGTATATCAGTTGGTCATTTCATGTCGTATAAATTTAGTTATTATTTCTATCATGTTGTTCATGTTTCTCTCACTTACTCAGTACATTCGAAGTACTGACGTATACTTTTATGCTATATCATTTCATGATACATCCGCAGGTTCTCTAACCTAGAACCGTTAGCCGATTACGTTCGGGTCTCTCTATTAACAGCAGCAGTGTGAGTTCTCATATTCCGAGGGCACATTTTATTCATTTTAGTTTCTTTATCGTTTTCATCTAGACTTAGAGTTTGGTAGGGGCTTGTCCCAGCAACTCCTCAGTTTGATGGCTTTCAGACCAAACTTGATTTCAGATATTTTAAATCTCTATGTTAAGTATTTAATTTCACATAAACGCTATTATGTATTATTTTAAATTTCCGTTGTGCATGTTTACTCAGAATACCAGTGTATGATAGACCAGGGGTTTTCTTGGGGTCACTCATGACTTCAAGTACCGTGTTACGTATAGGGTGTAGGCTCTGGGCGTGATAAACTTGGTATTAGAGCACTAGGTTTAGAGTATCCTCGAAAAGTCTGAAAGCCGCACCGAGTAGAGTCCTTTTCATAGGTGTGAAGCGCGCCACACTTATGACGAGGAGGCCACGAGATGTTATTAGGAAAATTCCCTTTTGTTCATATTCTTTATCGTGCGTCAAAGTTCAATTTTAGATGTGCCCTTCTAATTCGTGCTCTACTTCATTTCAGTGAACCATGCCTCCCAGACGCGGTAACAGAAGGAGGGCCAAGAATGCCAACAGATCTGCCCCACCAGCCCTGACAGCTCCTCAAAATGATTCAGTCTCTACTGCAGAGTTTAGAGCGGTCATTCAGTTACTGGCCCAAACCGTGACCAACCAGGCGAATTAGCAGGTTGTGTCGGTGAACACGAATAGGTCTATAGCAGCGGCAAGGGTGCCAGACTTCACCCGTATGAACCCTCTATCGTTCCAGGAGTCTAAAGTGGAGGAGGACCCCCAAGAGTTTGGAAATGAGGTCAGGAAGATTACCTGCATCATGGGTGTCAGCTCTTCCGAGAGTGCTGACCTGGCTGCCTATCAGCTTAAAGGGGTAGCCCAGGTTTGGTATGAGCAATGGAAGGAGGGGCAGCCAGCGGGAGCAGGGCCGGTGGAGTAGAAGGAGTTCCACACGGCTTTCTTGGATAGGTTTTCCCCTCGGGAGCTGAGGGAGGCAAAGATGGTAGAATTTATGAACCTACAACAGGGCAACAGGATAGTGGAGGAGTATGCTCTGGAGTTTACCAGGTTATCAAAGTATGCTCCAGAGATGGTAGCCGAGCCAAGGGATCGCATGCTGAAGTTCATCAACGGAGTTTCTAATCTAGTCCTCAAGGAGTGCAGGATCGTGATGCTGATCGAGGACATGGACCTCTCTAGCCTAATTGTTTATGCCCAACAAATTGAGGCCGAGAAGTTGAAGGATATGAAGCATAAGAACAAGTGGGAAAGAACTTTTCATTTAGATTTTGGCCACCATAGATCTGGCGGTGGTAGCCGCCCATAGAAGCAACAGCAGAGGGCCGGGCCCCAGCACCTAGCTCAGCCAGCACCCCAACCATTTGGTCCCGCCAGGATCAGGGGGGGGGGGGGTCGTCTGGCACTAAGTCTCAGGCTCACAATACACGAAACAGGTATTCATTTTGCCCCAAGTGCGCGAAGAATCATCCTGGAGAGTGCCTACAGGGCAGAGAGGGCTGTTTTGGATATGGATAGTTTGGGCACCGACTCAGAGAGTGCCCGTCAGCAGGGCGAGGGAGATCACAATCCACTATCTCAGCAGCTCCAGCAGGCCGACCAGCTCAGCAGGCCAACTCATTAGGTATAGATGGCGGTCAGCGCCAGAATCGTTTATGTGCTCTATCTTCTCGTCAGGATCAGGAAAGCTCACCTGACGTAGTTACTGGTATGTTACGTCTCTTTCATCTAGACTTGTATGCCCTCTTGGATCCAGGAGATACTCTTTCATTCGTGACTCCATATATAGTAGTTCAGTTCAATATAAGTCCATAGGTCCTCTTAGAATCATTCTCAGTCTCCACCCAATTGGCGAGTCAGTTAGAGCCAGCTGAGTGTATAGAAACTACCTAGTCTCAGTCCTGAATAAAGTCATTTTAGCTGACTCATAGAGCTGGATATGACTAACTTCGACCTTATTCTCGGCATGGATTGGTTACATTCCTGCTATGCCTCAGTCGACTGCAGAATTAGAGTTGTCAAGTTTCAGTTTCCAAATGAACCAATGTTAGAATGGTCGGGCAGCAGCTCAGCGCCTGAGGATAGGTTTATTTCTTACCTTAAGGCCTAGAAACTCATTTCCAAAGGATGTCTATACCATCTGGTTCGGTTAAGGATTCCAACTCTGAGACCCCAACCATTCAGTCAGTTCTAGTGGTCAGCGAGTTCCCAGATGTTTTTCCTGAGGATCTTCCCGGAGTTCCCCCTAAATGGGAAATAGACTTCGGAATAGATATCCTCCCAGACACTCAGCCCATCTCCATCCCTCCTTATAGAATGGCTCCATCTGAGCTTAAGGAGCTGAAGGAGCAGTTAAAGGACCTTCTTGATAAGGGTTTTATTAGACCCAGCATCTCTCCCTGGAGTGCTCCAGTGTTATTCATGCGTAAGAAAGATGGTACCCTCAGAATATGCATAGATTACTGTCAGTTGAACAAGGTCACAATTAAGAACAAGTACCCTCTACCTAGAATTGATGACCTGTTCGGCCAACTACAGGGAGCCAGTTGTTTCTCCAAGATCGATCTCAGGTCAGGATATCATCAGTTAAGGGTCAGAGAGTGTGACATACCAAAAATAGCATTCAGAACTCGGTATGGTCACTACGAGTTTGTAGTGATGTCCTTTGGGTTAACGAACGCCCCAACAGCCTTCATGGATTTGATGAACAGGGTTTTCAAATAGTATCTGGATATGTTTGTGATTGTATTTATCGACGACATTCTAGTATACTCCAGAAATAAGGAAGAGCATGCCAATCACCTAAGGTTAGCATTACAGACCCTTAGAGATCGCCAGTTATTCACCAAGTTCAGCAAGTGTGAATTCTGGTTGAAGTCTGTGACTTTCTTAGGTCATGTGGTCTCAGGTGAGGGGATACAAGTAGATCCTCATAAGATAGCAGCAGTGAAGGATTGGCCCAGACCTACCTCTCCTACTGAAATCAGGAGTTTCCTAGGCTTAACAGGTTATTACTGACGGTTTGTGGAAAGTTTCTCCTCCATAGCGTCTCCTCTGACCAAATTAACCTAGAATAAGGTGAAATTACAGTGGTTGGACGAGTGTGAGAAGAGTTTCCAGGAGTTCAAAACTCAACTCCATACCGCTCCAATGTTAACCTTGCCAGAAGGATAAGAAGGGTTGGTTGTTTATTGCGATGCCTCCAGAGTCGAACTCGGTTGTGTTCTGATGCAGCGAGGCAAAGTGATAGCTTATGCCTCCAGACAGCTTAAGGTTCATGAGAGGAATTATCCAACTCATGACTTGGAGTTGGTAGCAGTGGTATTCGCATTAAAAATATGGATACACTACTTGTACGGGGCTCACGTGGATGTGTTCACAGATCACAAGAGCCTCCAGTATGTGCTCAACCAAAAGGACCTAAACCTGCGTCAGAGACGATGGTTAGAGCTGCTAAAGGATTATGACATGAGTGTGATGTATCACCCGGGTAAGGCCAATGTGGTGGCTGACGCCCTAAGCAGATGGTCTATGGGAAGTGTGGCTCACTTTGAGGAAGACAAGAGGGAGCTAGCGAAAGAAGTACACAGGCTAGCCTGGTTAGGGGTGCAGTTGATGGATTCAGCTGAAGGTGGCATGGTAATGCAAAGCGGGTCAGGTTCATCCTTGGTAGTTGAAGTCAAATCCAGACAGGCTGAGGATCCCATTTTACTTAAACTTAAGGAAGAAGTCATTAGAAAAGAGATAGAAGCTTTCTCCCAAGGGGGAGATGGGTGCTCCATTACTAGGGTAGGTTATGTGTACCGGATGTTGGTAAGTTGAGATAGTAGATATTGGACGAGGCACACAGTTCGAGATACTCTATTCACCTTGGTGCTACTAAAATGTACCGCGACTTGCGGGAAATTTACTGGTGGAACGACATGAAAAGGAATATCACCGAATTTGTAGCACAGTGCCCGAATTTCCAGCAAGTCAAGGTAGAACACTAGAGACCCTAAGGCATGACTCAAGATATTAGTATACCCACATGGAAGTGGGAAGAAGTGAATATGGACTTCATTATAGGTCTACCCTGGACTCAACGGCAGCATGACTCAATCTGGGTGGTTGTAGATCGGATGACTAAGTCGGCTCACTTCCTCCCAGTCAAAACCATAGACTCAGCTGAGGACTAGGCTAAACTTTACATCCGAGAGTTAGTAAGACTCCATGGGGTGCCCTTGGCAATCATTTCAGATAGGGGAACACAGTTCACCTCACACTTTTGGAAGTCCTTTCTGAAGGGACTGGGCACTCAGGTCATACTCAGCACTGCTTTTCATCTGCAGACCGATGGGCAAGTTGAGCGGACCATTCAGACCCTAGAAGATATGCTGAGAGCGTGCATGATCAATTGTAAAGGTAATTGGGATGACCATCTGTCTCTTATCGAGTTTTCGTACAACAACTACCATTCCAGTATCCAGATGGCCCCATTTGAAGCATTTTATGGTAGGAGATGTAGATCTCCTATAGGGTGGTTCGAGGTTGGTGAAGCTACCCTGATAGGGCCAGACTCAGTACATAAGGCAATGCAAAAACTTCAAATCATTTGAGATAGGTTGAAAACAGCTCAGAGCCGTCAGAAATCTTATGCCGATGTGCTGAGAAAAGAATTGGAGTTTGCAGTTGATGACTGGGTATACTTGAAGATTTCACCCATGAAAGGGGTGATGAGGTTTGGAAAGTAGGAAAGCTCAGTCCAAGATATGTGGGACCCTATAGGATTCTGAGGCGGATTGGTAAGGTAGCTAACGAGTTGGAGTTACCTGCAGAGTTAGCTGTTGTGCACCCAGTTTTCCATGTGTCACTTCTGAAGAAGTGCATTGGTGATCCAACTTCAGTAGTGCCATTGGACAGTGTGGGGATAAAGGATAGTCTCACATATGAAGAGGTACCAATCCAGATCCTTGACCGTCAGGTTCGTAAGCTGAGGAATAAGGAGATAGCGTCAATCAAGGTCCTTTGGAGAAACCATTAAGTTGAGGGAGCCACAAGGGAAGCAGAAGCAGACATGATGGACAGATACCCTCACTTTTTCTATTCCAGTTCAGTTCCAGAATCGAGTACTAAATCCCTTCTCAGTACTCTAATCAGTTCCGTACTCATCAACTCTATTTAGATTTCCTATGAGCATCCTAGTTGCATCAACTTCGTTAGTTTGGTTAAGTCAGCCAGGAGTCGGTTACTCCTTGTGAAAATAGTTCATAGTCTCAGTTTTTGAAATCGCAACTCTTTTCCTAGTTTTGGTCTTCATTCGAGGATGAATGATCCCAGGGGGAGATATTGTAACACTCCAAAACTTTCCTAGACCAAATTCAGACGTTGCATGAAAAACCACAGGAAACCAGAAATTTTTTCTGTCTCAGACGACTCCCACAACGGACCGTTGGTGGAACCAATGGACTGTTGTAAGTGGTCGTGGTTGGTAGCAGCCTTCCTTCGAGGGGAAACAATAAGACATAGGATGACCCATTTTTCCTAACAATGAGTCGTCCTGTCGTCCGTTGAATCCCGAGCTCAGAGATCTATTGGACCTTTCCCTGAGACAACGAGATGTAACAATGGCCCGTTGTTTCTATGAAAGAGACATTGCTACCAACCGTCATTCAGTTACGGAACCCAGCAGTGTGAATCTCGATGGGATACAACATCCCGTTGGTTCTACCAACGAGTCGTTGTTATCATTCGTTGTCCCTGTGCCCTGTTTTCTTACCAATTCCAACGGGAGGTATTAAAGGCCTGTTGTTAATTCCAATGGACCATTGTACCTAACCATGGGTATCCCTTGTAAATTTAGTTTATGAACCTAGAAACCACAGCCAGATTCAATGGGCCGTCGTTTCTACCAATGACCCGTTCTAAGGCCCGTTGGTTCCTGTCGGCCAGATTTCAGATTTAAATCACATGGTTATTTTTGTAAAATTCCACCTACCTAGTCCCTAAACTACATCGTTTGTGGTTCATTCAGGGGTTTTAGAAGGGGTAACCAATGGTTTCTCCCCATATTCCTTCTCTCATTCTCAAGAATAGAGCGTAGAGTTCCTGTGGAAGCACAGAACAAAAGCTAGGGCAACGACAATCCTCTCAGTTTTTCTCAGAGATTTTCACTAGGGTTTGTTCTACAGGTATGTGGAAACTCAGCAAGGAGATTTTCCTCCCCTTGCGTCCACCAGAGCTCTCTCCCTATTCACTTTCAGTCATAGAACTGAGTTTATGAATTCGAAATTACTGCTATAGTTTTTCGATTATGTTATGTAAAATCCTATCCTATGTTAATTGTCGCTATTTTTCACCAGCTTGTAATTAAAATGATGCTTGTTCCATCAGTTTAGAAATTCAGCCCTAACTGTTAAAACGTCAGAAATTAGGATCCTGCTTAAGCTTTGAATTCTTGAAAATTGTTTGCATCTTTCAGAGTTAAGGGTTTCTATAATATTTGTATGTGTTAAAGAAACTCAGTTACTTGAATGATATTCACATTCAGTCAGAAAGTCTATATACTATATAGTTTCTCAGAATTGTCAATTCAGCTTTAGTCAAAGTACTAGAATATTCAGTGTTACTCAGAAATATCAGCTGATCAGTTTGACTATAATCTTTTCCCGAGGTGTTAGTGGTGCCTCTCATCTATCAGACTCAGACTCATATTACAGTTATTTGGTCCATTAGGCGGTCATGACATTTTAGTTATTAGCTCTGACCAGCCCCAAGACCCCCGTTAAGTTACCAGTTTGTTCTCTAGACGGTTACGACACTTCCAAATAAGCATCTCTGACCAGTCTTAGAACTCAGTTTTCAAATCTGGTCCTATAAGACGCTCAGGGAACTCTCTGACAGTATCCCTGGGTCCGTATAGTCTTGGGCCCCAATATCGAGCTATCTGCTTATCAGTAGTAGCAGTAATAGGATTTTCAGTGGGATTAGGACTTAGCACCGAAAGGACCGGGGTTCCAGCGCACCCAAGTTTCAGAACTACGTTGTCACCGTAGGTTTTATTTACTTGGCCTAACGACCCCCTTTTGATAGTGATTTTCTCAGTCCATGCCTTTATACCCTGGCAAGGTAAATTGGATCCTACCGATGAGATGTGTACATCAGACTCCACGTCTAACTCACGTGGTTATGTATCGGTTATAGCCTCTCCCACTAGTCAGTTTAGTTTACTCTCAGATTTCTCAGTTCAGATCAGTTTAGTGTAGTATCTCAGACTTAGGACATGTTTATGACCATCGGCAGAGTCACTTTTGACCATCTCGATCCCCCGATTGAATCGGGGGCAAACGCCTACGAAAAGATCGCTTGAATTTAAGAAAAGGTTGCCTGGATGTATTTCAGTTGGTCATTTCATGTCGTATCAGTTTAGTTATTAGTTCTATCATGTTGTTCATGTTTCTCTCACTTACTCAGTACATTCAAAGTAATGACACATACTTTTATGTTGTATCATTTCATGATACAGCCGCAGGTTCTCAGACCCAGCATTGTCAGCCAATTACGTTCGGGTCTCTCTATCAGCAGCAATAGTGTGAGTCCTCATATTCCGAGGGCACATTTTATTCATTTTAGTTTCTTTATTGTTTTCAGCTAGACTTAGAGTTAGTTGGGGGCTTGTCCCAGCAACTCCTCAGTTAGATGGCTTTCAGACCAGACTTGATTTCAGATTTTCAGATATTTTAAATATCTATGTTCGGTATTTAATTTCTCATAAATGCTATTATATATTATTTTAAATTTCCGTTGTACATGTTTACTCAGAATACCAGTGTATTATAGACCAGGGGTTTCCTCGTGGTCACTCGTGACTTCAAGTACCGTGTTACGTCTAGGGTGTAAGCTCGGGGCGTGACAAATGGCTTCCGTGTTCTTCTTCCCAGACGAAGCTGTGTCATTTTATCTTGTCATTTATTCTTTTAGAGCTTTTGTACCTGTCTAGACTAGATCTTGGGAGAGTCATGGTTTTGAGGAATTGAGTTTCGTATCATACTACTGTTGAATTTTGTAAGTTAATAAAAATACTTGGGTGTTTATGTTATTCCGCAACGGTTCTTCTATCGAGTAGAATCGATGTAGGTGCCCGTACGGTCCGTCATTTGGGTTGTGACATCGTGTTTTCTTTGTATGTTAAAGGAAGGTTGTTCACATGCATCTGTAATCTCTAGCATGATCAAAGTTTAGCTATTGTTTTATGATAACGATATATGAACCTCAGAAACTCTGCAAGCTTTTCTTATGATTGTTTGACGATCATTTTTGGTAAAGAAATTATACTTATTAATGGTAAGAAATAGATCTGATCATAACAGATCATCATGAATTAATCTTCACTTTTTATTCTTGTTTAAGACGACGAATTGAGTGATTTGGTAAGAATGCATTGTCTTATGCATTCTCTACGAAGAAAAGGAAAAAGAGAAATAAAGCACATTTAGATTATAATTCGTTAAGACGTATGTCTGATCATGTGGTTTGTGTTATTACGATTTATGTTAGAGCTGATAATTCCATTTTCAATTCCATAAGTTAGTTTAATGAATCTAAAGGTTAAGGAAGTTCATCTATTAAATATAATAAATTTTTTGCTTGAAGGTTTCTCTTACAGTGTACTCCAATACATTAAAATCAGCTACTGTTAATATGTTTAAAGAGTGGGGGTGCAATTTTTATGCTTAAAATAGTAAGACGTGACACTTGATATCTTCCTTGTAATATGTTACTCTCTTCACTACAACCTAAACAACGGATTTGTTTTCTCTGGAATGTATTGTCTCCAAGTATGTGTTTTATTCTATGCTTGAATTGACAGGTTATGACAATTGTTGTAATATAGATTTGTTAAGATTAAATTGATCAATGCTATTTTAATCCTTTCCCCTTCTGTTTTCTTTGCATATGAAAATCTCGAACGAGTCTGCATGGATTCAATTTCCTATCGCATTCCAAGTTGGGTTGGGAGACCAACGATTATTATTAGTTTCAAGACTATTCTTGCGAACAGATGAGCCGAAGAAAAATGAGTTTACAGTTCAGTAGCCTGTGCTATATTGCCACACTTCAGATTCGAGCTAATAAGCTCAAATCTTATTTTCTATTCTTTAAATCTTATATTTACTCTTTGATATATGATTCTAACTTTCTTACTTAATTTGAATGAATTTTAAAGTAGAGGAATACTCATGAGTCGCTAAAAAGAATTTCATCTCCGCTAATTATGATTATTCATTTATTTCATCTATTAATAGTTTTTTTTTTGGAAAAATTGTGAACAAGTTTTGGATAATTTTCAGTAGTACTTATGTTTCTTTTTTAAATAAAAAAAGGTAATAAATAAGTTATTCATTTAAGAATTTTCTCTTTAAAGATAATATTAGAACTTTTAAAAGACCCACCTAGAAAGAATATTTGTATCACGATTAAAGGTTTTTATGGCAATAAAGTCTTTATAATATAAATACTCATAATGTAAAAAAAAATTATTGTTAATTAACTCAAAGATCTTTTATATCTATTGAGTTACAACCAAGTAGTGTCATTAATGGATTGAGAAGTTGAATTATACGTATAATTCGAAATCTCGATAACGTATACATTTAGGGAGATAATCCATTTTCAATTAGCCAAATTATGAGTAAATTCATGAATTGAATTAACAAATATTTGGAATGTTGATATATTTATTTGATTTCATTTTCCAAACAAATTATATCATTTTAGCCACAATATGTTTAAATTTACCAGTAATCGTATTTGTAGATTTTTCAAAATTCCTAATTCCTTCTTCAATAAATTATTTGATCTTTTCACTTTCTTTGATTTTGAATAAAGTTTTTTTAAAAAATACCTTTAAAATAGTTTCCTAATTTTCATAATAATTAGGTGGCGACTCTATAATTTTAAAATAAATTTTCAAGCTATGGAATATTCTAAATGTGAGTTTAAAAATGGATCGTAACAAATGACGACTTTGCTGGGGATTCATCTAGGTTCTACCCAAAAGAATTTCCTGGCATTTTGTGGCTAATCCTTAATTGTTTATTTGGTAAATTATGTTTTATCTGTTTATTTTTATACAAACTGTCATTGCATTTCATGCCATAATTTTCACCAAATGGCACAATATACATTCACAGAAATACTAAAGAGTTTTTGCGAGTTCGCAACCATTTTATACTATATAACCCTCTCTCGAAACTCTATGACAATTTATTGGTGCGCGTGCATTCAATGATTGTTATGATTCCAACCCAAGTTATCCGCTTGGGTCCCCGGTCTTTCAAAAGTCAAATCTAATGAGCTAGTGTATAGCTAAATCAAAATTCTTTTTAGCGCATTTCCCTAAGATGGCTTAATACCCAAGGTGTATTAAGTCTATTAGTAGTATACCACCCTATTTTTTAACGGTCTTCGGCCTAAAGACGTTCATCCAACTATTTTATAATTTGAAGGATATATATGCTGAATTGTATAAATTATTGTTCCCCAGGATTGTGATTTTCTTTTTGTAGCTTTTTATTTTTATTTTTAGGAAGATCTTCATCCAAAATACGTTTGAGAAATGTAAGAAATCCAAGAATGAAGGCCTTCCCCTAACATCTTAGTTTAGGATTTACTATTGTACCAATACGTGGGACTGATATTTTTATCTTTTTTTCCTTATTTTGTATCCACATTCGGTACATCCTTAAAGTTTTGTAATTGTATTATTAATTAATATATTTTGGGGCAATGGATCGTTTACAAATGATATATATATATATATATATATATATATATATATATATCCTTCAAACGTTAGGCTTACTTTTGGCTTAAAAGGTCACATTACCTATTAGGATGCGTTATATATTGCTTATATGCTAATTACTACATAACTTTACTTCATAGATGCTTATGTATTGAAATAAAAATATTTTGCTTTAAACATTATTGGTCCATTATTTCATTACAAAATCTTAAGACATTATTAGGCATAAAAACTAAAATTTGAGCCGTCCTAAAAATACTTTCCGAAATCTACCCTCGAAATTGTTTATAATCACCCAAGTTTCATATTTAAAATATTTTTTCCTTCTTTCAGAAAAACGATTTAGTCATCGTTTAATTCACACTGAGCATATCACCATCCATTATTTTCCGTATACACATTTCAACTTTCGTTGAATATAAAAAGTATAAGAACATTCATACCTTTCTTCAAACATATAGTTCACTTTGTTCACATTTCTCTTCTTTCATCAAAATATCAGTGTATGTCGAATGGTCAAAATTTTGTCCATTCAATTATCCTTTTTACATCCTTTCATTTTACTCGAATTTTGGACTATTATGTTTTTAGCAAAACAAGTGATACTTGCTTTATTATTTTAATAAACTATTATGGCCGATGGACTGATACTTTCATCTTTGAGTTTTTCTTTTCTTTTTAGAGGTTGATTTTTATTGGTAATCAAACTTGCTCACTTCACAAAGATCGGAGCAAAGTAATACTCACTGACAAAACATCCACATTTTACATGGTCTAAGGCCAAGAAAGTAATTACAGACTATCATTTTCCACTTGGACTATCAAGAAAACTCGTTCCAACTTGGGCTCTAGTTTAATTTACACAATCACTTCATTCGAGGCAACCCCTACTTTGGCTATCACAATCGACCCTGGCACCTCATGCGACTAGAAATAACCTCGGAGGTTATTGCTCGTCTAGAGTGGCTAATTGTTGAGCTAAATCACATAGTGATACAAACCAGAGCAGCTTCATAGAACTCACCGAACACGACCCTGCTTCCTGATGTTCATCAAAAAGGGCCTATATTACCACCTCCCATTACAATCTCAGATGAGTTTGACCAAGGAGATTATTTCAATACTTCTCAGCAAGTTTAAAATCTTCAATCACTCATTCAATTCAGAAGGCGCCCCTTGTGTACACATTTTCTCCTCCAACGGCTCAGAATGTATCACTGACACATCATGCTCCGGCAGTGTACACTTATGCTGCTGCTTCACTTGCAAAAAAAAACCTAATGGATATGTCGCCTTGATGCTGATCAATATGTTGAAACTGAGAATGAAGCAAGAGCAACCAATGATGAGATGGTGAATACGAAGCTCAAAGTTTGGAAGATGCTATGACAGGTTTGCCCGGTCTCAGTTGTAACTAAAGCGTGAAGTATGAAGCGTTATGTGCATTCCCTGAGGTGGAGTTACCACTGGGTTATAAGATTACAACGTTCAAAAAGTTTGATGGATCAGGAAATCCATTATTTCATTTAAAGGTCTGCTGTGAAAAGTTGATTGGTGTGGATAAGAATGAATTGATAAGGATCAAGTTGTTCAATCAAAATTTGAGTGGAAAAGCTTTAGAGGGGTATTCTAAGGAAGACACATCCAAATGGCATACTTGGGACAACTTGGCTAATGCTTTTGTGGATCATTACAAGTTTCATGTCGAGATTGTTCCTAACATAAACTCGATTACAAAGCTAAAGCAAAAATCGATTGAAATCTTTCGAGAATATGCAATGTGGTGGAGGGAAGAAGAATCTTGGGTACACCCACCAATGGAGGAAACTGAAATGATCACTTACTTCATCCAGGCATAACACTCAGACTACTATGAACAAACGGTGACAATGGGTGGTGAAACCTTCACTGAAGTCATCTAAGTTGGAGAAATGATTGAGGACGGTCTTAAGACTTGGAGAATAACAAGTCTAGTAGCTTTACAGTCTAATAATAAGGCCTTCCAATTTGGTTCCCTCGGAAGTGGAAAGAAGAAAGAAAAGAGGTTATGGGAGTGTTGACTCAAGGAGGTACATCATACTACCGTTAACAATCTCCACGATAATAGACCAATGTTCAATATGCTCAGTATTCCTCACGTCCATATTACCCTAATTCACCATCTTACCATCCCTATTCACCCCATATGTCATATCCTATCTACAATATACAACCAACATGTCATTCTCCACAACCACCACAAAACCCTCGAAACAACACAACTCGTCCTAACTTTGATAGAAAACTTCCCAGTCATGCCCTTAGAAGAATCATTGACTTAGAATTTTGAAAGGCTAAAAGTAGCAGGGATACTTTATCTAGTAGAAGCAAAGCCTGTCAATACCTCGTCCAATTGGTATGATCTAGATAAGCGGTGTGCATACCTCTAACACCCCGAAACTTTCCTAGAACAAACTCAGAGCTTGCAAGAAAATCCAGAACAAATCAGAAAAAAATGCCTCAGAACGACCGAGACAACGAGTCGTGGTTAGCTCCAACAACCCATTGTCTCAGTCGTGTTCAACGCTGCCTTGGTCCTTCGAGAACCAACGAGACATGGAACAACCCGTTGTGAGAAACAATGAGTTGTCTTGTCACTCATTGGTCCCCAACTCAAAATCTCCTTTTATAGGACCCCACGAATCAACCAAGGATACAACGACTCATGGTGTGAGTCGTTAGTTGGGATTCCCGAAAACCCCCTTCAGTGATAACGAGTGGAAACAACGACCCGTTGTATCACACAGTGAGTCGTTCTGACCACCCGTGGTGTCAAGTTTAGGGATTTTAATAACTTCTCCAGTGGAGGTAACAAATAAACACAACGACCCATTGGTTCTACCAACGAGTCATTGTGTTGCCCGTTGTCAGGCTTCCCAGAATTCTCATCTAGTGACCACGGGATGAACCAACGACCCGTTAGTTCATCCAACGGGTCATGGAACCTCTCGTTGCTAGTTTCAGTGAGACCAGAACCAAGGCCTCAAGACCAATGATTGGTCCCAGCGAGTAGTGGTCTCAACCAATGACTCGTTGAGTGAACCATTGGTCCCTATCGGCAGTTTTTTCAAATTTTTATCCAAGGATATTTTTATAATTTTTCACCTTTTTAATACCTAAACTACATCATTTTGGGTTTTTTTCAGGTAAATTTAGAGGGTTATCAATGATTACTTCACCCCTCTCATTCCCTCAAAAAATCAGTTCGTAAAAGTTCTCTTAGAAAAACTCAGTGCAGGAGCTAGGGCAGTCAATTTCTTCTCAGATTCTCAAGGAATTTTCTCCAAAACTTATTCACCAGGTATGTGATAATTCAACAAGGGAATTGTCTTTCCTTGTGTCACCAAAACCCTTTCTAAATTTTCTATTTGTTATCGCCTTGTGGTTTCAAAATGTGGAAGGTTTTTAGAAAGAATTCAATAAATTTCAAGTGGAATATCATCCATGTTATTAGTTGCTATGTTTTCCTAAATTCTTAGATATCATGTGGAAACTAGGTTCTTGTGAAATGATTTAGCCCTAGCTTCTAAGTTAAGTAAATTAGAATCTTGCATATTGGACTAGTTATTTCCTGTTGCTTGATTCTATTAGTTTTGGGATTCCCTTGTTGTTAAAATAAGTTGAAATCTCAGTCAGATGCATGTTGGTCTAGTTTCAGTCAGAATACCAATATACTCAGTATTATTCAAAAATGTCAACTAATCAGTTTGACTATAGTCTTTTCTTGAGGTGTCAGTGGTGTCTTCCAGTTGTCAGTTATTAACTCATATTTAAGTTTGTTCTTTAGACGGGACACTTCCAGATAAGCAACTCTGGCCAGTCTTAGAACACCAGTTACAAAATCCGGTTAGATAAGACTCTCAGGGTACTTCCAGATAGGTATCTCTTGACTTAGTCTTGAACCCCAATTTTGAGCTATTTACTTAGTAGTCAGTCTAGGACTATCTAGCGGGAGTAGGACTTAGCATTAAGCAGACCGGAGTTCCAGCGCACCCAGGTTTCCAAAACTACAATGCCACCGTAAGTTATTTTATTGGCCATATGGCTCCAGACTTGTGATCACCCAGCTCATGCCTTTATACCCTGGTAAGGTATATTGGGTCCTACTAATGTGGTGTATACACCGAACTCCACGTCTAGCTCACGTGGTTATATGTCGGTTATAGTCTCTCCCACTACTCAGCACAGTTTCAGTTTATCCCAGCTCAGAACAGTCTCAGTTTACTTAGTTTAGTTCAGTTCAGTATAGTTAGCTCAAATTAATATGTCAGATTCAGGGCATGTCTAAGTCCATTAGACAGGGATTATTTTGACCATTTCAGTTATTTTTAGTTTGTTCAGTTTCAGTATTTCCGTTGGTCATTACATGTCATTACAGTTCAGTATTTATTCTTTATGTTATATATTCTCCCACTTACTTAGTACATTCAAAGTACTAACGTATACCTTTTATGCTGTATCGTAACATGATACAGGCATAGGTTCTCAACCTTAACACTGTCAGTAGATCTTCTTCAGGTGATATCAGAAGTAGCAGTGGTGAGTCCTCATCTTTCGAGGATGATATTTACTTTTTCGGTGATTTTCATTCAATTAGACTTTAGAGTTAGCTGGGGGCTTGTTCCAGCAGCTCATCTTTTGTAGATGACTTTTAGACATAGACTCAGACTTCCGATTTTGCTTTCAGATGTATAAACATTTATTATTCATCTTTTTCTTAAATGGTTTTATTATTTAAGGTTCCGCTATGATTACTCAGATTACCAGTGTTATGATAGACCATGGGTTGGCTTGGGGTTACTTTTGACTCCAAGTATCGTGTCTCATCCAGGGTACAAACTCATGTCATGACAAACTTGGTATCAGAGCACTAGGTTTAGAGTATTCTAAGATATCTGAAAGCCACGTCAAGTAGAGTCTTTTTCATGGATGTGAAGCGCGCCACACTTATGACGGGGAGGGTACGAGATGTTATTAGGAAAACTCCCTTTTGTTCTTACTCTTTATCGTGTGTTGAAGTTCAATTCCATAAATGTTCTCCTAACTCGTGCTCTATTTTGTTTTAGTGAAATCATGCCTCCAAGACGCAAAAACGGAAGAAGGGCTAGCAATGTTAACTGACCTGCCCCACCAGCTCCAGCAGCCCCTCCGGATGACCAAGTGTCCTCAGCAGAGTTCAGAGCGGCAATCCAGCTGCTGGCATAGACAGTCACAAACCAGGTGAACCAACAGGTGGTTCCTGTTAACTCAAATGGGTCCGCAGCAGCTGCCTGAGTTTGGGACTTCACCTGGATGAACCCTCCAGCCTTTCATAGATCTAAGGTGGGAGAGGACCCATAGGAGTTTTTGGATGAGATACGAAAGATCACCTGAATTATGGTTGTTAGCTCCGCTGAGAGTGCTGATCTGATTGTCTACCAGTTGAAAGGGGTAACCCAAATCTGGTATGACCAGTGGAAAGAAGGAAGACCAACGGGAGCATAATCGGTGGAGTGGGAGGAGTTCACAACAACCTTCCTAGACAGATTCTTCCCCCAACAGTTATGTCACGCCCCGCCTTGGGGGGGGGGGTATGACTGGCACCTGGTGCCTTGCTAGGACCTAAACTGCCAGACTACTGAGCCTAAGCATGTCTGGTGCCTGGCTGGCTCTAACTTAGATTCACAGGACCAACGGGCTATATAACGATTGTAAACACAGCCTCCGGCCGACTAGGCCCATAGCCACCTGTACTACAACATCAGCTAACCAGAGTCACATTTATATAGGGAAACCTATGCGGGCCGACAAGGTCACCATGCTGTCTAGTTATCTCTAACACAATATAACAAATGCTGAACATCTACATGACCGGCAAGGTCACCACTACTAACTAGATACGGCCCCACACGGCCAACATAAACAACCATAAAACAACTAAACATACGCACGGCCCCACATGACCGGCACAACTAACCACAGGGAGATATATACACCATCTGCAAGCCTCTAGGAATACTGATAAGATGGTCGGGACAGGGCCCCGACCTACCCGTACTATACAACAAAAGAAAAGGAAATAGACCTCTAGTTGTCTAGCTCCGGATGACAGGAGCTGATGACTCAATGAGCTGGATGAAATCACGAGGGATCGACTCCTCGTCTACGAGTACCTGCAGGAAAGTAATGCAGCGCCCCAAACGGGCATCAGTACCACTGGTACCGAGTATGCAAGCAAACTAAACATAACTGAATATAACAACAATGCTAGTAAATTCTGAATAGCAGGAAGTATCTAAAACTGTCTGAACTAGTAGGATCTGGAATAGGCTTATCTGTACTGAAGGTAAGGTAGAATCATACCTGTCATCATGGCGACCTGCTGTCTATCAACTAATAGATATCATGTATATACATATATACATAACACACAAGAACCTATAACAGCCCCCATAAGCCGGAAGGTGCCAACCAACACACAATCTATATACTCCTACCCAGGTCAAAACCATCCAAAAATAAATCACTCCACTCGTCTACTAACTACGAGCACCTCTACCGGCCCCCTGGGTCTCCAGCTCGAGCTATGGCCTCTGATATAAATAACTGTGTCTGAGCCCGAAGGACTCCTGTACTGTAAATTGTAGTCTGTATCTGTATCTGTATCAGTAATCTGCCCCCTGGGCGCAAGCACACAACAGGGTAAGCTACACTGCTGTGCTGATCAGCCTGATATGGGGAATGCTCCATCCCATCTTCGTCCCACTACGGACGACATACCACTCCTTGGAGTGGCGTATCCCCACCCTCACGGTGGGTCGACACAGTTACCAACCCAGGGGCGGCGAGGACGCTCAAAGGGTGCCCTCATAACACAAACAGGTCTCAACAAACAATAATCACATATAGCAAGCATGTTTAAACTGAAAATACTATTTGTACTCTGATTTCTCATTCTGAACTCTTTACTGTGTTATACTGATTCTTATACTGAACTATATTGTATTTGAGATATTATCTGACTGTCTGACTATACTGTAACTGAGGTATCATCTGACCGTCTGACTATATTGTACCTGGGATATTATCTAACTGTCTGATATTGCTATACTAACTTTTACTCCGAATATATATCCTAATATCATAAAACATGCTTGCTAAATTCAAACTGGACTCAATTCTTGACTTCTGAGTTCTTTCTTCTATATATCACGCTATTTACTGTATTGGATTACTAACTTACCGAAGGAATTAGCTTTACATACCTTCGCTTCAGAGTTCCCGACTAACTGGCGTAGTTCGGTCAGTATTTCTGCTATTTCTCCCAACTGCATTCATATACATATCAATTAGAGCTAAATACGCTAATATTCTGGAAGAAAACATCAATTTCAATATATATATATATAGCCCAAACTTTGGCTTATCGAAAAATGGTCAAAAACTCGCTATTTCTCGAGAGTACAGAAGGGAGAAATACTCACTTTAGGGCTAGGAGTACATTGACACTAATTTGGAGCAATTTCACTTACCTTAGCTCGGTAGCACGATGATTCGCCGGCCAAATTTCAAGAAACTAAATCCGTAGGAATGCTCCTTACTGCTTAATACCTCGATATCTGGAGTTAATTTAAGTTTGGACCACGTTTGACGGCGTAATCGGATGAAAATTATCAAAGAACCTTCGCCCCCCTCTGTTTTCTCTCGACTTTTCTGGAAAATTTATGAAATATAACTTTAAAACTGAAGTTGGAGGCTTATATACTTGGGCCTGGACAGGGCCTCCGTGACACGGAGCCAACGCGGAGGCCCTCCCTCCGTGGCATGTTGCCATCACGGAGGGGCTCTACCCCGGCTCCTTCCGCGATGGTTCGACGGATTTCTTATTCGGTCTTTCCCCGGGCCTTTTCCTAGCATGTATGACATTCAAAAACTCTTAACCAACATGCGAATAGGCCGTCTACATGTCGAAAATATATGGGGTGTAACAAGTTAAGGGAGGCTAAGGTGGCAGAATTCATGAATTTGAAACAGGGCAACAGGACGGTGGAAGAATATGCATTGGAGTTCACACGGTTGTCAAAATATGATCCAGAGATTGTAGCCGAGGCAAGGGCTCGCATGCTTAAGTTCGTCAATGGAGTATCAAACTTGGTCCTTAAGGAGTGCAGGACCGCAATGCTCATCAAAGACATTGACCTCTCCAGCCTCATATTCCATGCCCAACAGATTGAAGCAGAAAAGCAAAAAGACATGGAGCAAGATAAGATTGGCCAATAAGATTATGGTCACCAGAGGTCTGGCAGTAGTAGCCACCCATAGCAGCAGTAGAGGGATCCAACACCCACTTCATCCAATGCTCCAACGTTTAGATCCCGCAAGGATTGGAAGGGTGGAGCATCTGGCTCACAGTCCCAGAGTCACAGCACCAGAAACCGCTACCCGGCTTGCCCTAAGTGTGGAAAGAACCATCCAGGGGAATACCTTCAGGGCCGAGAGGGTTACTTAGGGTGTGGATAGCTAGGTCACCAACTCAGAGAATGCCCGTTAGTAGGATGGGAGAGATCACAGTCTACCACTTCAGCAGCAAAGCTGACCAGCCCAACAGGTGAACACTTCAGGTACGAATAGCGGTCCGCGCCAAAACCATTTTTATGCTTCTTTCTCTCGCCAGGATCAGGAGAGCTCACTTTATGTGGTCACGGGTATGTTACATGTCTTCCACCTAGATGTGTGTGCCCTACTAGATCCAGGAGCCACGCTATCATTCATGACTCCCTATGTAGCTGTCTAGTTTAAAATCAGTGCAGAAGTCCTCTTAGAACCATTCTTAGTCTCTACCCCAGTTGGTGAGTCAGTTAGAGCCAATCGGGTGTATAGAAACTGCCCAACCTCAATCTTGAATAAGATCATTCTAGTTGATCTCGTAGAGTTAGACATGGTCAATTTTGATCTCATTATTGGCATGGATTGGTTACACTCTGGTTATGCCTCAGTCAACTGCAGAACTAGAGTCGACAGATTTTAGTTCCCTAATAAGCTAATTTTAGAGTGGATGGGCAGTAATTCAGCACCTAAGGGCCAGTTTATTTCCTACCTTAAGGCAAGAAAGCTTATTTGTAAAGGGTGTATTTATCATCTAGTTCGTTCAAAGATTCCAGCTTTGAGACCCCAACTATCCAGTCAGTTCCAGTTGTCAGCGAATTCCCTGACGTGTTTCCTGAATATCTTCCTGGAGCCCCTCCTGAGTGAGAAATAGACTTCGGCATAAACCTTCTTCCAGACACTCAGCCCATCTCTATCCCTCCTTATAGAATGGCTCCAGCTTAGCTTAAGGAGTTGAAGGAGCAGTTAAAAGACCTTCTTGATAAAGGTTTCATTAGGCCCAGCATCTCTCCAATAGGTGCTCCAGTATTATTCATGCGAAAGAAAGAAGGTACTCTCAGAATGTGTATCGATTACGGTCAGTTGAATAAGGTCACGGTTAAGAACAAGTATCCCCTTCCCAGGATTGACGACTTGTTCGATCAGCTTTAGGGAGCCAGTTGTTTCTCCAAGGTAGATCTCAGGTCGGGTATCATCAGCTAAGAGTCATAGAATGTGACATACCGAAAATAGCCTTCAGAACTCGGTATGGTCACTAAGAATTTGTGGTTATGTCCTTCGAAATAACTAATGCCCCTACAACTTTCATGGACCTGATGAACAGAGTTTTCAAGTCGTATCTAGATATGTTCATCATTGTATTCACTGATGACATTCTGGTATACTCCAGAAGTGAGGAAGAACATGCTAACCATCTGAGGATAGTGCTATAGACGCTCCGAGACTGCCAATTGTTCAGTAAGTTTAGAAAATGTGAATTCTAGTTGAATTCTATGAATTTCCTTCGTTACGTGGTCTCGAGTGAGGGTATTCAGGTAGATCCTCAAAAGATAGTAGTGGTGAAAGACTGGCCAAGACCTACTTCCCCAATCGAAATAAGAAGTTTCATGGGTCTAGCTAGTTATTACTAACGTTTTGTGGAAGGTTTTTCCTCTATTGCATCTCCTTTGACTAGGTTGACTCAGAAAAAGGTGAAGTTCAGTGGTCAGATGCATATGAGAAGAGTTTTTAGGAGTTGAAGACTCGAATCACTACCGCTCCATTGTTAACCTTACTGGAAGGAACGGATGGGTTCATAGTGTATTACGATACTTCTAGAGTTGAACTCGGTTGTGTCTGATACAATGGGGTAAGGTGATAGCTTACACCTCCAGACAACTCAAGGTTCATGAAAAGAACTATCTGACTTATGATCTTGAGTTGGCAGCAATGGTGTTTGCTTTGAAAATATGGAGGCATTACCTTTACGGGGCTCACGTGGATGTTTTCACCGATCACAAGATCCTTCAGTATGTGTTCAGTCAGAAAGATTTAAATCTTCATCAGAGAAGGTGGTTGGAGTTATTGAAGTATTACGACATGAGTGTGTTATACCACCCGGGCAAAGCCAATGTGGTGGTTGATTCCCTAAGCAGGATGTCTATGGGGAGTGTGGCTCATGTTGAGGAGAGCAGAAAAGAACTGGAAAAGGATATTCACAGGTTAGCTCAGTTGGGAGTGCAGTTGGTTAATTCATCTGAGGGTGGAGTAGTAGCGCAGAGTGGATCAGATTCCTCATTAGTTGTTGAAGTTAAGTTAAGTCAGGATGAAGATCCCATACTGCTTAAGCTGAAGGAAGCAATTCTCAGAAAAGAAGTGGAGGCTTTCTCCAAAGGGGGAGATGGTGTACTCCGCTACCAGGGTAGACTATGTGTACCGAATGTAGGTGACTTGAGACAAAAGATACTCGCTGAAGCACACAATTCAAGATATTCTATCCACCTAGGTGCCTCTAAGATGTACCCTGATCTACGAGATATTCAAGGTGCCCTGTCCATTATTTCAGATAGAGGTACCTAGTTCACCTCGCATTTATGGAAGTCATTTTAGAAGTGACTCAGTATCCAGGTCAAGCTCAGCATAGCTTTTCACCCGCAGACAGATGGACAAGCTGAGCGGACTATACAGACTTTGGAAGATATGCTAAGAGCGTGTGTGATCGATTTCAAGGGTAGGTGGGATGATCACCTACCTCTCATCAAGTTTGCGTACAACAATAGTTACCACTATAGTATCCAGATGGCCCCGTGAGGCATTATATGGTAGGAGGTGTAGATCTCCTATAGGGTGGTTTGAGGTTGGTGAAGCTACCCCTAATAGGTCCACACTCAGTTCATGAAGCTATGCAGGAGGTGCAACTTATCAGGGAAAGGTTGAAAACAGCGCAAACCGCCAGAAATCCTACGCTGATATAAGGAGAAGAGAGTTAGAATTCACAGTAGATGATTGGGTTTACCTGAAAATTTCACCCATGAAGGGGGTGATGAGGTCTGGGAAGAAAGGAAAACTCAGCCCGAGATATGTGGTACCCTATAGAATTCTGAAGCGAATTGGCAGTGTAGCATATGAGTTAGAATTACCTCCAGATTTAGCATATGTGCACCCAGTCTTCCATGTGCCACTATTGAAGAAGTGCATCGGTGATCCAACTATAATTGTGCCACTAGACAGTGTGGGAGTGAAAGAGAGTCTCTCTCACAAAGAGGTCCCAGTTCAGATCCTTGAGGTCAGATTTGTAAGCTGAGAAACAAGGAAGTCGCTTCGGTGAATGTCTTGTGGATGAACCAGCTAGTTGAGGGAGCCACATGGGAGGCAAAAACAGAAATGATGGCTAGATACCCTCATTTATTCCCTTGCAGTTCAGTTCCAACATCAAGTACTAAATTCCTCTTCAATACTCTATTTAATTCCGTACTCATCAGCTTTATTCAGATTTTCAATGTGCATTCTAGTTGCATCAGCTCTGTTAGCATGGATAAGTCAATTCAGAGTCAATTACTCCTTCACTAATCAATTCGTAGCCTCATTCTGGAAATTGCAGCTCTTTTCCTAGTTTTTCCAACAGTTTTAGCCTTCATTCGAGGACGAATGATTCCAAGGGAAAGATTTGTAACACCCCAAAACTTTCTTCGACCAAACTCATACCTTTCAAGAAAAATCCAAAACAACCAGAAAATAAATGCCTCAGAAGGACCGAGACAATGAGACGTGGTCAACTCCAACAATCCGTTGTCTCAGTCGTGGTCAGTCCTGCCTTGGTCCTTCGAGAACCAATAGGACATGGAATGACTCATTGTGAGAAATAATGAGTCGTCTATCACTCGTTGGTCCCAAGCTCAAAATCTCCTTTATAGGACCCCATGAATCAACCAACAAGTCATCGTGTAATACAACGACTTATGGTGTGAGTCGTTAGTTGGAATTCCCATAAACCTCCTTCAGTGATAACGAGTAGAACCAACAACCCGTTGTATCACACAATGATTAGTTGTGACCACCCGTGGTGTCAAGTTAATGGATTTTAATATCTTCTCCAGTGGAGGTAACAACTAAACACAATGACCCATTGGTTCTACCAAAGAGTCATTGTGTTGCCTGTTGTCAGGCTTCCCAGAATTCTCATCCAGTGACCACGGGAGGAACCAATGACCCTTCGGTTCATCCAATGAGTCATGGAACCTCTTGTTTCCAGTTCCAGTGAGCCCAGAACCAAGGCCTCAGGACCAACGATTGGTCCCAATGAGTCGTGGTCTCAACCAACGACTCGTTGAGTGACCTGTTGGTCCCTATTGACAGTTTCTCCAAATTTTTCTTCAGGGATTTTTTTTGTAATTTTTCACTTTTTTAATCTCTAAACTACGTCTTTTCAGGTTATTTTCAGGAAATTTAGAGGGTAATCAATGATTACTTCATCCCTCTCATTCCCTCAGAAAATAGTTCGTAAAAGTTCTCTTAGAAAAACTCAGAGCATGAGCTAGGGCAGTCGATTTCTTCTTAGATTCTCAAGGGATTTTCTCCAGAATTTCTTCACCAGGTATGTGAGAATTCAACAAGGGAATTGTCTTCCCTTGTTTCCCCAAAACCCTTTCTAAATTTTCTATTTGTTATAACCTTGTGGTTTCGAAATGTAGAAGGTTTTCAGATAGAATTCAATAAATTTCAAGTGGAATATCATCCATGTTATTAGTTTCCATGTTTTCCTAAATTCTTAGAAATCATGTGAAAACAAGGTTCTTGTGAAATGATTTAGCCCTAGCTTCTAAGTTAAGTAAATTAGAATCTTGCATATTGGACGAGTTATTTTCTGTTTCTTGATTCTATCAGTTTTGGGATTCCCTTGTTGTTAAAATAAGTTGATATCTCATTCAGATGCACGCTAGTCCAGTTTCCGTCAGAATATCAATGTACTCAGTATTATTCAAAAATGTCAGCTGATCAGTTTGACTACAGTCTTTTCTTGAGGTGTCAGTGTTGCCTTCCAGTTATCAGTTATTAGACTAAGATATTAGTTATCAGATTTCAGTTTATTCTTTAGACGGTTACAGCGCTTCCAGATAAGTAGCTCTATCCAGTCTTAGAACACCAGTTACAGAATCCGATCTGATAAGAATTTCAGGGTACTTCCAGATAGGTATCTCCTGACTTTGTCTTGGACCCCAGTTTCGAGATATCCACTTAGTAGTCAGTCTAGGACTATCCAGTGGGAGTAGGACTTAGCACCGAGCGGACTGGGGTTCCTACGGACCCAGGTTCTCAAAACTACATTGCCATCATAGGTTATTTTATTGGCCCTATGGACCCAGACTTATGATCACCCAATTCATGCCTTTATACCCTATCAAGGTATATTGGGTCCTACCGATGGGGTGTATACATCGGACTCCATGTCTAGCTCACATGGTTATCTGCCGGTTATAGTCTCTCCCACTAGTCAACACAATTTCAGTTTACTCAGTTCAGTACAATTAGCTCAGATCAGTATCTCAGATTCAGGGCATGTCTATGACCATCAGATAGGGTCATTTCGACTATTTCAGTTATTTTCAGTTTGTTCAGTTTAAGTATTTTCATTGGTCATTACATGTCATTACAGTTCAGTTGTTTATTCTTTATGTTATATTTTCTCCCACTTATTCAGTACATTAGAAGTACTAACGCATACCTTCTATGCTTTATTGTATCATGATACAGGCACAGGTTCTCAGCCTCAGCAACGTCAGCTTCTTCAGGTGATATCAGCAATAGCAGTGGTGAGTCCTCATCTTTCAAGGACGATATTTACTTTTCCAGTTATTTTCATTTATTAAGATTTTAGAGTTAGCTGGGGGCTTGTCCTAGCAACTCATCTTTTGTAGATGGCTTTCAAACATAGATTCAGACTTTCAGTTTTGCTTTCATATGTATAAACTTTTATTATTCAGCTTTTTCTTAAATGGTTTTATTATTTAAGATTCCGCTATGATTACACATATTACCAATGTTCTGATAGACCATGGGTTGTCTTGGGGTTACTTGTGACTCCAAGTACCGTGTCTCGTCCAGGGTATAACCTCAGGTCATGACAATACAACTCTAGAGTAGTTGGGGATGATACTAACAAATGTGTTGCCCTCAAACATAAAATTAAAGACCTAATTCATAATAAGGCGATAACGCTTGCAGAGGCTCCACCAAATGTGAACAACAATCCATTGCCCGAACTTGTAACACCTTTTACTTTTGGCTATGGTTGGAACCATTAGACGTGTGAACTAGACCTTAAATAAGGTAAAATGGTTGTACTTAGGTGTAAGGGTCAATTCTTGAGTGTGAAAAGTGTGTTAGATTCAAATTAAGGCCATAAGGAACCTCTAGCACAAAGTTGAGTTGAGAGCCTTCTTACCAATTATGTTTTCGTGTAAGTTCTTAAAATAGTCAACTTCAAATGACTATAACTCCTAATTTATAAAGTTCATCTGAGTGATTAAATATATCAAATTTTATCCCTTTGAGTCTCTTTCCAATGCATCCAAGTATGCCTAAATCGGAGTTTGGAGTAAAATGTTATGGATATTTTACAGAAGCATTATCAAGTTGTTGCGAACCATGAACCAAGACGTGGCAGCGCCTTGAAAAGTGAGGCCACGAATTTAAAATTTTGTCCGCGGATTGAAAAATAGTGAATAGTCAGTAGAGGGTCCAAACATTAACTAAAACATGGCCAGCGCCTTGGAAAGTGCAGCCCGCGGATTAACCGCGAAATGCACATTTTTTCCGTAAAAATATGATTTCAGTCCCTATTTAAAAACGTGATTTAGGATTCACTTCCTTATTTTTCACCTCAACTTGACCCCAACAGCCCCAAAATTTCTTCAAAAATCTTCTAAGTGTGAACAAACATCTCCCATGATCTTACAACATAAAACCACGAATCTCTCAACGTTTTGACATCAAATCTTTTCTCTCCTCTAGCAAGGTCAAGAACAACATTTGAGTGTTAGGACTTGGAATATTGAGTAATTCTCCTTCCTCAAAGAGTAAATATCCTAAAACCATACATGAGTATTGTTTTATACTCATTTGGGATGTTCTAAGGTCAGGACTAATGGGACGATGCTAGAAAACCACGAGTTCATGTGATGACCTAGGGTTAAGGTTATGGGACTGTTTTGGCATTGAGGCTGGAGGTAGCTATTTGGATGGACTTGTAATTGATATGTAGGCTATTAAGGAGGTATAGAAAGAGGTGGGTGTTAGTATACCTTACCCATATGAGCCTCTCTTACGCACTATGCGTGTTCGATGAAATGCCTCTATGACTTGAATTTTGTCGTTAAGCTATTGATTGTAGTTATTATCTATATAATCATTGTAGATTAATGTTATAAAAGGATTGTTGCTTCGTAATGATAGTTTTGAGGCCAAGGACAAGGTATGTAAGGCTAACTCTTGTGAGAGAACACTTTGTTTCATTCCCCACACCATGCTTCATATAATTTCCACATAAAATCCTTCTTCTTGAATTGTTAATGTTAAGGTCAAGAATGTTATGTCCATAACAAATGATTTTCAATACTTTCTAAGTTCCTACATATGTATTATGATTATCCTTGACTTTTCATGAGTCCTATGAATCCCTTTGTTGAAAAGAGTCAAAACTGTCACACCCCACCTTGAGGGGTATGACGGCACTTGGTGCCTGCTAGACTCTGGACTGCTAACTGGTCCAGCCTGAGCACATCTGGTGCTTTGGCTGGCTTTGGCTCTATTTCAAGAAACAAATCGGCTATATAACGGCTGTAACTACAGCCTCCGGCCAACTGGCCTGTAGCCATCTGTACCTGTAACAACAGCTAACCAGAAACAGACTTGTAACAAGGAACCTATGCGGGCCGACAAGGCCACCATACTGTCTAGTTATCTGTAACTCAACACAAGACTGTTGTAAAACTATGTGACCGGCAAGGTCACCACTACTGTCAAACTAAGGCCCCACACGGCCAACATAAACTGGAATACAAAACAGCTACAGCAGACTGCACGGCCCCACACGACCGGCTCAAATAACCACAGGAAATATATACAGACTGCAAGCCTCTACGAATACTGTAAGAAACTAATAGAAATGATCGGGATAGGGCCCCGACCTACCCATACTGCACAACAAAAGAAAAGGAGCTACACCTCTGGGAATCAGACTCCGGATGATAGGAGCTGATGACTCACTGGCTGGCTGGAATCACGAGGGATCGGCTCCTCGTCCGTGAGTACCTGTAGGCAAGCAATACAGCGCCCCGCTGGGCGTCAGTACCACAGGTACTGAGCATGTAAAGCAAACTGAAATATGCAACTAAAACGAATAGCACAATAATATGACATTTAAGCAAGAAGTAGCTGAGCGTACTGGGGAGAGTTTATACATTCTGTAACTAACTGAGCGTACCTGAAGACGTGTCGTCCTTCTGTATATCAGTATCTACTAGCACATATCAATATACATAATAATACACACAATACCTGACCGACCCCCATAAGCCGGAAGGTGCCAACCAAGCAAGCAATCTATTTACCCCTACCCGGGTCTAAACCAGCTAAAAACAAGTCACTCCACTCATCTGATAACTGTGAGCTCCTCCTACCGGCCCCCTTGGGTACGTAGCTCAGGCCTTGGCCTCTGACAATAAACTGTGTCTGAGTCCGAAGACTCCTGCCTCTGGGCACAGGTGTGCACACAGAGTGGTCTGCCCCTGTAAACAGGGTGTGCTAGCTCTGCGCAGAGTAAACTGAACTACCCCTGCAAGCAGGGTGGTCTGGACCGTATTATCATGGTAGTCGGCCATCATCGTCCTTTAGTCGGACGGCATCGCCCAGCTGGTGGCGGTATCTGAATCTGATATCGACACAGCTATAAACCAGGGGCGGTGGGGATGCTAAAGGGTGCCCACATGCCACAATAAGTCTCAACATACAAAACACATACACAGCAAGCATGCTGAATGCAAAATACTAACCATATTCTCTTCTTGTATCTCAAGGCCAGTTTGTATTAAATAACTGAAACTATATTCTGTTTTACACTATTCCTGATTGCTGGACTAACTGCTACCTGGCCTTTATCTGTCTATCTGATTATATCTGGATATAGCTCAATAACATAAAATGTACCACCTACTACTGGATACAATCTCAACAGATGTAATATGTATTGTCTGATTATCTACTATTCTGATTATCGCATGATATGTAATTAATATACTAGCATGCTTGCTGGAAATTGTACTAAAATCGTTCCTGTACGCTAGGAATCGGTTAATAGCCTTTATTCTATTTACTTTCTAAGCTGTACTTCCTGGCTTACCGAAAGAATAACTTTACATACCTGGTTTCTGAGTACCCGACTGACCGATGTGATTTCCGTCGGTACTTCTGCTGTTTCTCCCAACTACATTCATATACACGTCAATTAGAACTAAACACATTAATATTCAGGAGAAATTGTCACTTTAGATATATATATTTATCCCAACTTTAACCTTTCGAAAAAAGGTCAAAAACTCGTTAGTTTTCAGCGGTCCAGAAGGGAGAAATATTCACTTCTCAGCTAGGAACACATAGACATTAATTTAGAGCAATTCTACTTACCTTAGTTCGGCGGCTCGCCGATTCGTCGGCCGTATTTTACGAAACTAAATCCGTAGGAATCCTCTCTGCTGCTAAATATCTCAGTATCTGGGGTTAATTTGAATTTGGGCAGCGTTTAGCAGCGTAATCGGACGAAAATTATTTAATTTCCTTCGTTCTTACTCCTCTCTGCCGTACCCTCTATTTTCTGGAAATTTTCCTTTGATTAAAATGAATTTAAACCGAAGTGGGGCTTATATACTTGAGCCTGAACCTGGGCAACGTGTCACGCAGCCATCGCGGAGGCCTCACCTCCGTGACACGCTGCCATCGCGGAGGGGCTCTGCCTCAGCTCCTCCCGCGATGGTTCGACGGGTTTCTCGTCCGATCTTTTTCCCGGCCTTTCTCTAGCACGTATGGCCTTCTAATATGCTTAACCAACGTGCGAATAGGTCGTCTAGGTGCCGGGAATTCTACGGGGTATAACATTCTCCCCCCCTTAAGAACATTCGTCCTCGAATGTACACTGTTATCTATAGGACTACTTACTTTATTTTCTAGAAAAATTTCGGCAGAGTTTCCCCTGTAATATGGACTATAACAAAAACCTGAAATGCAGAAAAGTCCAACACAGGCACTGCACATAATATTCTAGGATCCACTGGATAACTAAATATCACTCTTTATCATTCACAGACATACAACCTTAAGGTACTGCATAAGTAATAATACGGACATACCTGTCGCCTGACTAGGCCTGAAATAGGTGAGGGTATCTGACTTTCATATCTTCTTCTGCTTCCCACGTCATTTCCTCACGATTCCTGTTACGCCACAACACTTTGACAGATGCAACATCTTTAGTTCTCAACCTGCGAATCTGTCTGTCTAAGATAGCTACGGGAACTTCTTCATATGCTAACTCTTCTGTGACCTGGACATCTTGAACCGGAACTACTGTAGAAGGGTCCCCTACGAACTTCCTTAACATAGAAACATGGAACACTGGGTGAACAGATGCTAACTCTGGAGGCAAGTTCAACTCGTATGCAACTCGACCTATTCTTCGCCGAATCTGATATGGCCCAATGAATCTTGGGCTAAGCGTGCCTTTCTTTCCAAATCTCATCACCCCTTTCATCGGAGACACCTTCAGGTATACCCAGTCACTTACCGCAAATTCTAGATTTCTACGCCGCATATCTGTATACGACTTCTGGCGGCTCTGAGCAGTCAGTAAACGTTCTCGGATAAGCTTTATCTTTTCCTCGGACTGCCGAACAATGTCTGGGCCAACTAATGCTGATTCTCCTATTTCAAACCAGCCCACCGGCGATCTACATTTTCGCCCGTATAATGCCTCAAAAGGCGCCATCTGAATAGTTGAATGGTAGCTGTTATTATAAGCAAATTCAATCAGCGACAGATGTTCATCCCAGCTACCCCCAAAATCTAGTACGCACGCCCGTAGCATATCTTCGAGCGTTTGGATAGTTCGCTCAGCCAGTCCATCTGTCTGAGGGTGGAATGCTGTGCTCAAATTGATCTGCATTCCCAGACCCCTCTGGAACGACTGCCAAAATCTAGCTGTGAATTGTGCTCCCCTGTCTGAAATAATAGATACCAGCACTCCATGTAGTCTAACTATTTCTCTGATATATAATTCGGCATAATCCTCAGCTGAGAAGGTAGCCTTCACTGGTAGGAAATGAGCTGATTTTGTTAGCCTGTCTACTATTACCCAAATGGAATCATTTCTGCGTCTGGTACGGGGTAATCCTGTTACAAAATCCATATTTATCGCTTCCCGTTTCCACATAGGCACAGCTATATCCTGCGTCAGACCGCCCGGTTTCTGGTGCTCCGCTTTCACCTGCTGGCAGTTAGGACATCTAGATACAAATTCAGCTATTTCAGATTTCATACCTGGCCACCAGTAGATGTCTCTAATATCGTGGTACATTTTCGTTGCTCCTGGATGGAGGGAATAACGAGCGTAATGTACCTCATGCATGATCTGCTGGCGAAGCCCGGAAACATTCGGGACACATAAATGGCCCCCACAACGTAGTACTTCATTTTCAGTCACTTGGAAATCTGACTCTTTACCTTTCTGAATTCTATCTCTGAGCTGGACTAAGTCAGGGTCCTCGTACTGCCGTTCTTTTACCTCTGTAACTAGTGATGACTCGGCAGAATTCTGAATTACCGCTCTGTTATTTTCTGTCTCCACTACTCGAACGGCTAAACCAGCTAGTTGATGAATTTCCTTGGCTAATTCCCGCTTCTCGGGCAGCAAATACGCCAAACTCCCCATTGACTTACGGCTCAGGGCATCTGCTACTACATTAGCTTTTCCTGGGTGATAGAGAATATTTACATCATAGTCTTTCAACAATTCTAACCAGCGACGTTGCCGCAGATTTAACTCCCTCTGTGTGAAAATGTATTGCAGACTTTTATGATCTGTGAAAATGTCTACATGGACGCCATACAGATAATGCCTCCAAATTTTCAGAGCGTGGATCACTGCGGCCAGTTCCAGGTCATGGGTCGGATAGTTCTTTTCATGTTTCCTCAGCTGTCTGGAAGCATAAGCAATCACCTTACCATGCTGCATCAACACACAACCCAGCCCCAAACCTGAAGCGTCGCAATACACCGCATACCCATCTGTTCCCTCTGGCAATGCTAGTACTGGAGCGGAGGTCAATCGGTCTTTCAACTCTTGAAAACTCTGCTCACATGCCTCCGTCCACTGAAATTTTGCTGCTTTCTGTGTCAGCTTTGTCAGAGGTGCTGCTATAGTGGAGAATCCTTCAACAAATCTCCGATAATATCCTGCTAAACCCAAGAAACTGCGGACCTCGGTCGGAGTGGTAGGTCTGGGCCATGTCTTGACCGCCTCTATTTTCTGTGTGTCTACTTATATACCAGCATCCGACACGATGTGCCCCAAAAAGGCAACTGAGTTCAGCCAGAATTCGCACTTAGAAAACTTGGCGTACAGCTGACGTTCTCTAAGGATCTGGAGTACTGTTCGTAAATGGTTCTGGTGGTCTGTCTCTGAACGAGAATATACCAGAATATCATCGATAAATACTATCACGAACAGATCCAAATACGGTCTGAATATGCTGTTCATCAGGTCCATAAACACTGCGGGAGCATTCGTCAGCCTGAAAGACATAACTAAGAATTCAAAGTGACCATACCTGGTCCTGAAAGCAGTCTTTGGAATGTCTCTCTCACGAACCCGGACCTGGTGGTATCCGGACCTCAGATCTATCTTAGAGAAACATTTGGCCCCCTGCAACTGGTCAAACAAATCATCTATTCTCGGGAGCGGGTATTTGTTCTTCATTGTAACTTTGTTTAGTTGCCAATAATCTATGCACATTCGGAGCGAGCCATCTTTCTTTCTCACGAATAAAACTGGCGCACCCCACGGTAAAGTACTCGGCCTGATAAAACCTTTATCCAACAAATCTTTCAACTGCTCCTTTAATTCTCTGAGTTCTGCAGGAGTCATACGATAAGGAGGAATCGATATCGGCTGAGTACCTGGTAACAAGTCAATCGCAAAATCTATCTCCCTTTCGGGAGGGACACTAGGCAACTCATCCGAGAATACGTCAGGGAATTCATTGACCACTGGAACGGATTGAAGAGTCGGAGGTTCCACCCGAACATCTTGTACTCTAACTAGGTGGTAAATACATCCCTTTGCTATTAATTTTCTTGCCTTAAGGTAGGAAATAAACCTACCTTTTGGCGTAGGTGTACTCCCTTTCCACTCTCGCACTGCTTCCCCCGGAAAGTGGAATCGGACCGTCTTGGTCCAGCATTCTAAGTAGGCGTAGCATGGCACTAACCAGTCCATACCCATAATGGCATCGAAGTCAACCATCTCAAGTTCTATTAAGTCTACTGTGGTCTGGCGATCAGCAACCTCTACCGTACACCCTCGGTAAACTCTTTTAGTTGTAATCGAGTCACCGACCGGTGTAAGCAATGAAAAGGGCTGATGAAGCAATTCTGGTTCGATACCCAACTTTCGGGCCACAAATGGTGTGATATATGACAATGTAGACCCTAGATCAATCAATACATAAACAGGATATGAACAGATAATCAATGTACCTGTGACCACGTCGGGAGATGCCTCTGAATCCTGCCTCCCCGGTAATGCATAGGTACGGCTGGGGCCTGCACCTGAGCCAGAGGCTCCTGGTCTACCTCGGCCCCTATTCCCTAAACCTGAGGGTCTGCGCCCTGCTGAGGCTGCTGGAACTCGTGGCCCTGCTGACGCTCTATCCAGATCATCCTGACTACCCTGTCCCCTGGCTGGACAATCCCTCATTAAATGCCCTTCCTGTCCACAGTAATAACACCCTGGAAAGCCTTGCCTGCAGGCTCCAGAATGTAGTCGGTGGCATATAGGACAAAGGTTAGATGCAAATCTACTCTGTTCTACCCTCCGCTGCTGAGGTGAGGCTACTGTCCGTGAACTGCTACTGGACTCTGACTGACTCCGGTGAATAAACCTGCCCCTCTGCTGCTGTACCGGTGGTAAAGATCTAGGTGGCCTATCTGAAAACCGTGGTCTCGGCCCCCTAGGAATTTCCCTCTGAACCTCGGCGGGTCTGCTCCTACGGCGCTGCTCTGAAGTCGCCTGTCTGTCACCCCGCTGTCGCTGCCTCAGGCTCTCAATTATCTGTGCGAAGGCCTGTACCCTGGCTATGTCCATGTCCTCTCTCAAAGTAGTTGTCATGCACGTCTCTATGTACTCTGGGTTCAGGCCCATAGTAAAGCGGTGGACTCTAGACGACATGGTGTCCACAAATGCTGGAGCATAGCGGGCTAAGGAGTCGAATTGTAAGGAATATTCACGGACGCTCCTAGCCCCCTGCTCTAAATGTAAGAACTGGTCCATCCGAGCCTGTCTGACCTCCCGGAGTAAGTAGTGGTCCAGGAAGGCCTCTGAAAAGCTGGACCAAGTAGGAGGGGCTGCATCTCTTCCCCGAGACCTCTCCCAACTTTCGTACCACAAAACAGCAATATCCCGTAACCAGAACACTGCTAACTCAACTGATTCTGCTGGGGTTACGTGCATGACTCTAAAGATCCTCTGCATCTGGTCCAAAAAGTCCTGAGGGTCCTCCGCTGAATCCGATCCAGTAAACTGAGGGGGTCCCAACGCCAAGAATTCTCTAACCCTGGAACTACCTGGCCCCCCTAGGGATTCTGCTGCTGTAGATGGTGCTGGCTGACGCTGAGCAGCTAGCATCTGAGTCAACATAACCACTGCACTACGTAGCTCCTGATCAGACGAAATGGGTGCAGGAGCTGTGGGAGGCGGTGCTGCCTCAAATGGTGTCTGGCGAGGCGGAGACTGCTGGGAGGGCCGAGATGACGCCTCCGTATTGCTCTCAGACCGGGCGGAATCTGGCTGTAACTGAGGCATCCTACTGGTGCCTTCCCTCGCTGCTGTATCCAATCTCCTACCTGTAGCTGGGTGCCACTGGTCTGCCATAATATCTGTGAGCAAAGAGGGTGGTGAGTTTCAAAAGTCAACTATATACTGTACCGTTCTATAGCAGGATTGAATAAGAAAGAAGAGTGACAATCCTAACATGCCTCGCAGCCTCCTGCCTATAGTATGTGGTGCACAACACATCCATAGACAAGACTCTACTTAGCACGGCTTGCAAACTCCCTGGGATACGACCTGCTCTGATACCAAGTTTGTCACACCCCACCTTGGGGGGTATGACGGCACTTGGTGCCTGCTAGGCTTTGGACTGCTAACTGGTCCAGCCTGAGCACATCTGGTGCTTTGGCTGGCTTTGGCTCTATTTCAAGAAATAAATCGGCTATATAACGGCTGTAACTACAGCCTCCGGCCAACTAGCCTGTAGCCATCTGTACCTGTAACAACAGCTAACCAGAAACAGACTTGTAACAAGGAACCTATGCGGGTCGACAAGGCCACCATGCTGGCTAGTTATCTGTAACTCAACACAAGACTGCTGTAAAACTACGTGACCGGCAAGGTCACCACTACTGTCAAACTAAGGCCCCACACGGCCAACATAAACTGGAATACAAAACAGCTACAGCAGACTACACGGCCCCACACGACCGGCTCAAATAACCACAGGGAATATATACAGACTGCAAGCCTCTACGAATACTGTAAGAAACTAATAGAAATGATCGGGATAGGGCCCCGACCTACCCATATTGCACAACAAAAGAAAAGGAGCTACACCTCTGGGAATCAGACTCCGGATGACAGGAGCTGATGACTCACTGGCTGGCTGGAATCACGAGGGATCGGCTCCTCGTCCGTGAGTACCTGTAGGCAAGCAATACATCGCCCCGCTGGGCGTCAGTACCACAGGTACTGAGCATGTAAAGCAAACTGAAATATGCAACTAAAACGAATAGCACAATAACATGACATTTAAGCAAGAAGTAGCTGAGTCTATCTAGCTGAGGATACCTGGGGAGAGTTTATACATTCTGTAACTAACTGAGCGTACCTGAAGACGTGTCGTCCTTCTGTCTATCAGTATCTACTAGCACATATCAATATACATAATAATACATACAATACCTGACCGACCCCCATAAGCCGGAAGGTGCCAACCAAGCAAGCAATCTATTTACCCCTACCCGGATCTAAATCAACCAAAAACAAGTCACTCCACTCATCTGATAACTGTGAGCTCCTCCTACCGGCCCCCTTGGGTACGTAGCTCAGGCCTTGGCCTCTGACAATAAACTGTGTCTGAGTCCGAAGACTCCTGCCTCTGGGCACAGGTGTGCACACAGAGTGGTCTGCCCCTGTAAACAAGGTGTGCTAGCTCTGCGCAGAGTAAACTGAACTACCCCTGCAAGCAGGGTGGTCTAGACCGTATTATCATGGTGGTCGGCCATCATCGTCCTTTAGTCGGACGGCATCGCCCAGCTGGTGGCGGTATCTGAATCTGGTATCGACACAGCTATAACCCAGGGGCGGTGGGGATGCTAAAGGGTGCCCACATGCCACAACAAGTCTCAACATACAAAACACATACACAGCAATCATGCTCAATGCAAAATACTAACCATATTCTCTTCTTGTATCTCAAGGCCAGTTTGTATTAAATAACTGAAACTATATTCTGTTTTACACTATTCCTGATTGCTGGACTAACTGCTACCTGGCCTTTATCTGTCTATCTGATTATATCTGGATATAGCTCAATAACATAAAATGTACCACCTACTACTGGATACAATCTCAACAGATGTAATACGTATTGCCTGATTATCTACTATTCTGATTATCGCATGATACGTAATTAATATACTAGCATGCTTGCTGGAAATTGTACTAAAATCGTTCCTGTACGCTGGGTATCGGTTAATAGCCTTTATTCTATTTACTTTCTAAGATGTACTTCCTGGCTTGCCGAAAGAATAACTTTACATACCTGGTTTCTGAATACCCGACTGACCGATGTGATTTCCGTCGGTACTTCTGCTGTTTCTCCCAACTACATTCATATACATGTCAATTAGAACTAAACACATTAATATTCGGGAGAAATTGTCACTTTAGATATATATATTTATCCCAACTTTAACCTTTCGAAAAACGGTCGAAAACTCGTTAGTTTTCAGCGGTCCAGAAGGGAGAAATATTCACTTCTCAGCTAGGAACACATAGACATTAATTTAGAGCAATTCTACTTACCTTAGTTCGGCGGCTCGCCGATTCGTCGGCCGTATTTTACGAAACTAAATCCGTAGGAATGCTCTCTGCTGCTAAATATCTCAGTATCTGGGGTTAATTTGAATTTGGGCAGCGTTTAGCAGCGTAATCGGACGAAAATTATTTAATTTCCTTTGTTCTTACTCCTCTCTGCCGTACCCTCTGTTTTCTGGAAATTTTCCTTTGATTAAAATGAATTTAAACCGAAGTGGGGCTTATATACTTGAGCCTGAACCTGGGCAACGTGTCACGGAGCCATCGCGGAGGCCTCACCTCCGTGACACGCTGCCATCGCGGAGGGGCTCTGCCTCAGCTCCTCCCACGATGGTTCGACGGGTTTCTCGTCCGATCTTTTTCCCGGCCTTTCTCTAGCACTATGGCCTTCTAATATGCTTAACCAACGTGCGAATAGGTCGTCTAGGTGCCGGGAATTCTACGGGGTATAACAAAAACTCTATGATTTATGATTTTTCTTTTCCTTAAAAGAAAAGTTGCTATGATTTTTGTGCAAAATGACTATGACTTGATGACTTAGGAATTTAAAGGTCTTATGATTGAAGAACTATAATTTAGATAAGGTAATGACTGATGATGCCAAGCTTGAATTCTTAATGATGATTTTAAGTAAATTATGTTACATAATGAAAATGGAGTAGTATTAATAATCGAATGGGCTTTATGCCTGAAACTACGTATGCCAATATAGGATGATGGATCATTTCCGTTAGTTCAGGTGACTCATATATGCCCCTGTTACGGGCTGTTATGAATCCTTGTTAGCACTATGATGTGGAAGGATTTTATGTGGAAGAAGGATCCTTTCCTCATATATTTCCACACTTTGTTTTCTTTGTACTTTAAAGGAAGGTTGTTCACATGTATCTATAATCTTTAACATGATCGAAGTTTAGCTACTAGTTTATGATAACGATATATGAACCTCAGAAACTGTAGCAAACCTTTTTTCTTATGGTTGTTTTATGACCATTTGTGATAAAAAAAAATCTACTTCTAAATGGTTAGAAATATATCTGATCATAACAGATCAACAAGAGTTAATCTTCACTTCTTATTCTTGTTCTGGATGACGAATCGAGTGATTTGGTAAGAATTCATTGTCTTATCCATTCTTCTTGTAAAAAAGGAAAAAGAAAAACAAAGCATATTTGGATTAAAATTCGTTAAGACGTATGTCTGATCATGTGGTCTGCGCTATTACGATTTAAGTTACAGTCAATATTCCTTTTTTGCAATCCCATAAGTTAGTTTAATGAATCTAAAGGTTAAGGAAGTTCATGTGTAAAATATAATAAATTTCTTTCTTGAAGATTTCTCTTACATTATGCCTTAGTATATTAAAATCGGCTACTGTTAATATGTTTAAAGTAGGGGTGCAATTTTTATGCTTAAAATAGTAAGGCATGACACTTAATATCTTCTCTGTAATATGTCACTCTCTTCACTACAACCTAAACAAAGGATTTATTTTTCTCTAGAATGTATTCTCTCTAGGTATGCGTTTTATTCTATGCTTGAAGTTAAAGGTTATGAAAATTGTCGTAAAATAGATTTTTTAAGATTAAATTGATCAATGTTATTTTAATCATTTCCCTTCTTTTTTCTCATATGAAAATCTCGAACGAGTCCGCATGGATTCGATTTCCTATTGCATTCCAGGTTGGGTTGGGAGCCCAACGATTATTATCAGTGTCAAGCCTATTTCTGTGAACAGACGAGCTGAAGAAAAATGGGTTTATTGTTCAGCAGCCAGGGCGATATCGCCACACTTCAGATTTGGGTTGAGAAGCTCAAATCTTATTTTCTATTCTCTAAATCTTATATTTACTATTTGAAATATGACGCTAACTTTCTTACTTAATTTGGATGAATTTCAAAATAGGGGAATACTCATGAGTCGCTAAAAAAATAATTTCCATATCTGCTAATTGTGATTATTCATTTATTTCCTCAGTTAATCGTTCTTTTTTTTTAGGAAATATTGTGAACAAGTTTTGGATGATTTTCAGTTGTACTTGTGTTTATTTTTTTTTTAAAAGCGTAATAAATAAGTTATTCATTCAAGAATTTTCTCTTTAAAGATAATGTTAAAGCTTTTAAAAGACCCACCTTTTTATTAGCTAGAAGATATATTTTCAATATAATCATAAACTTTTCCCTTTTCCCTACCAATGTGGGACAAAAAGGAACTTTTCCAACTTTCTCTTCCCTTCAATTTATTTCCCTCCATTTTCTAATTCACACTCAACACTTAACTCAATAAAGTCACCATATAATATTATACTGAGGAGAACAAGAAAAAGGCAAGTCTAATTAGTCATGCTGCAAATATGATTTTTTTAACTTGAACTTGGTTAATCAGAAACCGTCTCTCTACAGGCAATAAAGTCTTTATAATATAAATATTCATAATGTAAAAAACATGTTGTTATTTAATTTAAAGATCTTTTATATCTTCTAAGTTACACCCAAATAGGGTCATTATGTCACGACCCAAATGGTCGTGATCCGCACCCACACTAACCTCCCAGTGGGCGAACCGACTTTTTTCAATAATTATCCCGACGTCAAGCATTAAGAGGGGAAATAACACTCTCATAATTAAATGAAACATTTGAAACAATAAAAACCAAAGCTAAATCAACATTTTCAAGATCTAAGTGTCATTGCACCAGACGTATAAATACATAGCTAAGATTGATAAGTCTAGAAAATAAAGGAAACTATAATGTACGGAGGAGAGACATCTTCCACGGAGGAGGGACTGCCCATCTTGCTATCACTTAACTTTAAAAATGAAACTTCTGATGCTCTAGAGGTGAGGGCGAGAAGAGCTTCCTGGACCGAATTCTGCACTCAGAAAAAGAAGTGCAGGAGTACCGTCAGTACGAGACGTAGTACTGGTAGGCATCATCTGCCAACCTTACATAATAACATATAAGAATGCAAACAACAATATGTAACCAATCTAAAACACTATTCAAATAAACATTACATGTTCTAGGAAATCAACCCTACTCAGGTGTAACTGACCTGCTTACTGGATTAGGCACTTTGCTGCAGCAGTCACTTGATCGTTGTAGCGGTCTTGCTATAGCAGAACATGTTTTGCTATAGCAATACTACCTTGGGGAGTAGCTTGACTTAGATGCACTTAGTCATTTCACCAACTACTCACAATATCATATATCATCTTATTCTTCAGAAACATAACAGTTACTACAATACGACACATGAAACGCTGCATAATCACATATAATATAGATTAACCCATAATAATGAAAGCACAACGCAATTTCTAACTTTCGTTCACCTCTATAAACATCAAGACCTTGCAACTTTCCCACATTCAAATTACACACATGTTTTCAAACATCAGTTCAGCCAGTTAGCATTTTTCCGTTCCACTTCTAGACATTATTATAACATACCATGAAATAGTAAAAATAGTGAATGTCGCGCACATGCCTTCGTCATATCACTATGAATACTCCAGCGCTTAACCACACACGCATGCTACAGGGTCTTATTTCTTCCCTTCCAGTCATGACCTATAGGTGACTCTAGAAATTCATGTACCGTATCAGCGTAGTACCCGCTTCCACTCATATGCTCATTTGGATGCTCCCCACAGAAACAAGTCACTCAATCAACATTACTCATTGGGATGCTCCCCTCGGGCACGAGCCTCTCATCTTAGGATATTCTCATGATAGGTGATATCATAGCCAAGTTCGCCATTATGACATTCTGGAGATCACAACTATCTCTCGCACTCATATGTTTCAACAATTCATCATTCATTCTGTAACAATACTAGAACACTTTAATAGTTCAACATAATTCCACGTCAATTCGGTGGCCACAACATATCAAATTTATTTCAACAGTTGATTTTTAAAAAGGCAATCATCATCACAAATAATTTCCATAGACCAAGCAACACATTATCATTCACAAACATACAGATCACTATGTAAATTCTAACTTCTCTAGACCATAACCTACCTCAAACTTGGAGGGTTCGGATGGAAATCACTTTGTTGAAGCCTTGCCCTTCCTTTGTGCTTCCGAACGCGCAAAGTCTAAACAAGAACATGATAGAATTTAGTATACTACAACTCGCACAAGGGTCTTAAAAACTCAAACCCTTCCCATCAGGGCAATTTTAAGAGTAAACCCCCAATTTCACCTAGTTCTAGGTCTCAATTCCCACATAAACTATGTTCTTTAACAACTAAACCTTGGAAAATGATCATTACCCCCTTTAAAGTCATAATCAAACCACCCCATTAGTTCTCCATGATTGAGCCCTAGTTCTCTCAACCTAGGTTTTCTTAGCTAGAAAATCACCATTAAAGGTTCTCCTTGAATCCTAGGTGTTACATGACCAATCTTAGAGGTAGGAATTCAAGAAACTTACCTTGAGAAAGAAATTCAACTACTTTGGGGAAGAAATTGCCTTCAGTCCTTGATGCTTTGTGTTTTAGAAATAATGGGGTATAACACCAAAAATTCCACTTAAACCCACTTTCTGATTTCCATCATCCGCTGTTGCGGTCACCTTTTCGCTGCAGCAGACCTATTGTGGTAGTCAGGAAGCCACTACAGCGGATCCGATGATTATTTCCCCAGTCTATTATGGTGGAACTCCGACCGTCACCATGATCTCGCTGCAATGGTCCTATGAAATCAGTAGCTCCCCAAAATCAACCACTTTCACTATCCCACTTCATAACACTTCTTTTATCCATAGTCTAGCCTCATCAGAGTGTTCTAGGTCTATTTTCCTTGTAATGACATACCGATTGTTACATCAGATACCAATTAAAACACCATTCATCCCCGAACGATATACAAAGGAAAGGAAGAGAACGTACCAGATTCTATGAATAATTGAGGATATTTGACTCATATATTAGCCTTAGTTTCCCAAGTGGCTTCCTCTATGGGATGATTCTTCCATTGAACCTTTACCATCACAATCTCTTTTGATTTCAACTTGTGGACCTCCCAAGCCAATATTGCCATTGGCTCCTCCTCATTGGAAAAGTTCTCATCTAGCAACACGGAGTCCCATTTGATAATGTACGATCCATCCCTAAGGTACTTCTTCAACATGAAAACATGAAAGGTGGGACGTACCCCCAATAGCCCTGGTGGTAAGGCCAGCTCATAAGCTACTTCGTCTACTCGTCGGAGGATTTCAAACATCTAAGCTTTCCCCAAAACCGAACCTCACTACCCCCTTCATGGGGGATACCTTGAGCAAGACTTGCTCTCCCTCCGACAAAAGTAGGAAATACCGATTGTTCAGAGAATAAGATTGGTTCTATTAAGAACAGGTCGTATTGATGACTAAGAAAAGTTGTTGATAGGCCTTTCTGAGTATTGCAAGATTCCTCGTATAGAATGAAGATGCATAAACTCCATATCTCTAATGTTCTTGTCTACATACTATTTTTGTCTACTTTGAGAAACCACCAGAAGTCCTTGGATTACCTAAACTTTCTCCAAGGATTCCTTCAACAAATCTTTTCCCCATGGTCTCATCTCAAATGCATCAAACCACCTAATTGGAGACCAGCATTTCCTCCCGTACAAGGCTTCAAATGGTGCCATGCCAATGCTCGAGTGATAGCTATTGTTGTAAGCAAACTCTGCCAGGGGTAAGAATTAATCCCAATGGCCCCCAAAATCTATAATACAGGCCCAAAGCATGTCCTCTAATACCTGGATGGTCCTTTCTGACTGCCCGTCTGTCTGAGGATGAAAGGTTGTGCCCAAATTCAACCTGGTGCCTAACTTTGCTTGCAAGGTTCTCCAAATATGAGAGGTGAATTGAGTACCCCTATCAAACACAATCGACACCGGTACCCCATGCAACCCCATGCAACCGAATCACTTCCTTCACATATAGCTTGGCCAACCTCTGGGCGTTGTAAGTTACTTGGACAGGCAAGAATTGAGCAGACTTGGTCAATCTGTCCACAATGACCCAAATAGAGTCAAAACTTCCCCAATGTCTTTGGAAGACCAACTACGAAGTCCATCGCTATTCTCTCCCATTTTCACTCAGGGATAGGCATCCTATGAAGTACTCCCCCAGGCTTTTGGTGCTCGTACATCACCTTTTGATAGTTCAAATACTGGGCGACATAGTCAATAATGTCTCTCTTTATTCTATCCCACCAATAGTGCCGCTTCAAGTCATGGTACATTTTGGTAGCTCTGGGATGAACGGAGTACCTCAAGTTGTGAGCTTCTTCTAGGAGAGTCTTTATTAGCTCACCAACTCCGGGAACACACACGCAGCCCTATTTTCAGGACCCCTTCGCTATCTAGCACTGCTTCCTTAGCTTCTCGCTGCAGAACTTTATCTCGGATCTTATCCAACTTCTCATACTCAAATTTCTGCCTTTATTTTCCTCTAACAGTGATGACTTAGACTCCATGCTAGCTAGTATCTCACCTGTTTCTATCAAAGAGAGCCTCATCAAACTATTTTCTAGTGTCTGAACCTCTCTAGCCACTGGTCATCGAGTAGCTTCCAGGCAAGCTAGACTGCCCATACTAACTGCTTTACGACTCAACGCATCTTCCACAATATTAGCCTTCCCTGGGTGATACAATATGGTGACGTCATAATCCTTGAGAAGTTCCATCTACCTCCTCTACCTCAAATTGAGATCCTTCTGAGAAAACACATATTGCAGGTTGCGATGGTCCGTGAAAACCTCACAATGAGCCCCGTACATGTAGTGCCTCCTGATTTTTAGGGCGAACACTACCGCTGCTAGCTCCAGGTCATATGTGGGGTAATTCTTCTCATGAACCTTCAACTATCTCGAGGCATAAGTAATGACTTTCCCTTCCTGTATTAACATAACACCAATCCAGACCGTGAGACACCACAATAAACTACAAAATCTTTACCTTCCACCAGTAATGCCAAGACAGGTGACGTGGTTAGCAGGATCTTGAGCTTCTGAAAGCTCTCTTCACATTCCTCAGACCACTGGGAAGGTACATCCTTTTGAGTCAACTTGGTCAATACTGAGGCAACGGATGCAAACCCCTTCAAAAAACCGGTGGTAGTAGCTGGTCAGCCCCATAAAACTTCGAATCACTGTCAGGGTAGTTGGCCTAGTCCAGTTTCTAACCTCCTTCACCTTCTGTGGATCAACTTTGATTCCCTCTTTGGAGACCACATGCCCAAGACAAGACACTGAGTCTAACCAAATCTCACACTTAGTGAATTTGGCATACAGCTACTTCTCCTTCAACAACCCCAACACAATTCTTAAGTGATTCTCATGCTCCTGCTTGGTATTAGAGTACACCAAGATATCATCAATAAAAACAATCACAAAAGAATCTAAATATAGTTTGAAGATACCATTCATCAAGCACATGAACGCAGTTGGGGCATTAGTGAGTCCAAATGACATGAACAGAAACTCATAATGCTCATACCTAGTATGGAAGACTATTTTGGAAATATCCTCAGCCTGAATCGTCAGCTGGTGATAACCCGACCGCAAGTTAATCTTTGAAAGCACTTTTGCCCCCTGTAACTGATCAAACAAATCATCTATTCGAGGGAGAGGGTACTTGTTTTGGATAGTTACCTTATTAAACTAACGATAATCAATACACATCTGCATGCTACCGTCTTTCTTTTTCACAAACAAGACCGGGGCACCCTACAAAGAACATTCGGCCTGATAAACCCCTTACTAAGCAGTTCTTGCAATTGTTCCTTGAGTTCTCACAACTCAGCTAGTTCTAATCGGTACGGCGAAATATAAATAGGTCGGGTCTCTAGCTCTAAATCTATGCAGAAATCAATATCACGGTCCGGTGGCATGCTTGACAGATCTGCAGGGAACACCTCTAAGAACTCACAAACTACCATGACCGACTTTATGGAAGGACCCTCGGAACTAGTATACCAAATATAAGCTAGATATATTGAACACCCCCCCCCATCAACTTATGAGCATGAATATAACAAATGATTTTCTTAGGAGTAGGGATACAATTCCCTTTTCGCTCCAACTTGGACGACCCTGGGCCCAATATAGTGACTGTCTTAGCATCGCAATCCAGAATGGCATGGTAAGGAGATAATTAGCTCATTCCAAGAATCACATCAAAATCCAACATTTCCAAGATCACTAAGTCTACCAGAGTGTTAAACCCCATCAAGTCAACAACACAATCCCGTAAACCCTGTCCACCACCATAGAATCCCCAATAGGAATACACACATGGATAGGAGTATCAAGTATATCACAAGCACAATCCAATCCCAAAGCAAAATAAGCAGACATATAGAAAAAAGTAAAACCCGGATCAAACAAAGCCATAAGCATTTTATCGGACACAAAGATCGTACCTGTAATAAAAGCGTCTGAAGCCTCTGCCTCGGGCCTACTGGAAAAAGCATAAATGTGAGCCTGGTTACCTATCTACGAACCGCCAGGTTGGGCTGTGCCACCCCTCTATCGGAGTAGGTGTCACCCCTACCCATCTGAGCTCCTCCTCTACCTGGATGAGTACCGCCTTTGACGGCTGATTGACTACCGCCCAAGTTGTGGAAACTCCCTACTGAACGCACTACATCCTCTTCCGATAGGGGCCAAAGCTCGAGGAGCTAGATGCGGAATGATTTTTCCTCCCTAGAACAACCTGGGACACCATCTGCAAATGTGGCCATACTCCCCACACTCGTAGAATACCTTCTCGATCACTGCCCTCTAAGCTGGAACAGAAGAAATAGGGAAAGCCCCAAAGTCTAAACAAACAAGTTGGGTATCCCTGACTGTACCTTCTAGTTGGGGAGTGTTTCTTGACGGACCTCCATCTAACACCTGCATAGCGACTAAATAGGACTCCAAAGAAACCCTACGCTGCCGAAGTCCTAGCAACAGATCCACTATAAGAACCCACCCTTCGAGTCTTCTTCTCGGTGTTCTTTGTGTACCCTTCATGCTTCACCCCCTCTATATTCTTCACATATTCCACTACCTCCTGAAAGGTCTTACCTGATGAGACCATCTGAAAGGATGATAATTGCAGACCCACATTCAAGCCTTTAACAAACTTCCTGATCCTCTTTTCCTCTATGGACAATAAGGGTAGAGCATACCTGGATAATGAATGAAATCGGGCCTCGTAGGCTGCAGCAGAAGAGCTTCCTTGCTCGATGGTGGTGAACAAGTCCAGCCTCCTATCTTTCAGGGTATGGGTACATACTTCTCCAGAAATGTGGAGTAGAATCGGGTCCAGGTGAATGGTGGTGACCCTACTGGTCTACACTCCATATAAGCCCTTTACCAGAGCTTACCATCACCTATCAATTGGAAGGTGAAAAAATCCACGTTGTACTTCTCCACCGCCCCCGTCTTATGGAGCCTCTCGTGACAATATATAATAAATTCATAGGCATCCTCCACCTCGGTACCATAAAAAGTGGGAGGCTTCAACTTGGTTAACCTCCAGAACAATTCATGTTCCATCGTTGTCATCACAGGCCCAACCACCGACCTTAAAAACATAACAGCCTTTGACATATCATTAATACGAGGAGCCACAGCATCTTTGTAATACCCCGAAAATCCTAAGATCAAATGCGAAAGTTGAAATAGAGAAAATAAGATTTTCTACACCAGGTCACAAAATGAGTCGTCCGGTGACCCGTCAGGAACACCACGAGTCGTTAAGTGACTTGTGGGGAAAGGTTTGGACTTGGTTGAAAATTTAGGATTTGAGGTGACCACGGGTGTGACCACGAGTCATGGTCAGCACCACGAGATGTTATATAGTCTGTGGCCAAGGGTTGACCAAAGGAAGAAATATTTGGAAAGTGTACCTAACGACTAGCCACCACGAGTCATGGTCAAACCATGATTCATCGAGAAATTCATGGTCAGCAGTTGGTTAAGGTTGGATATTTTTTGGCAGTGCTCCTAACGGGTGTTACCACAACTCGTCGGGTACACCACGAGTCGTAATGTCCCCCGTGGTGACCCCCAGAAGAAATGGGGCAGTGAAGGTAATGACTGGTGACCACGAGTCGTGGTCCAAGTGATGATTCATTTTACTTATGATTATCAGTTTTCAACTTTGGGTTATTCGATTCAGTTATGATATATAGTTATGTTCAGATCATGATTTCAGAAAATAGCACGTAAGTCCTACTCTCATAATCTTATCTTGATTATGTTTTATACTATGCATGTTTAATGATTTTACTTACTTAGCGATTTTACTTGCCTTGCATACTCGGTACATTTAGTGTATTGACCGAATACTCTATGCTGTATCATTTTATAATACAGGCTCCGATATCCAGGCTCAATCCTACCGCTAGTTAGATTCCCAGAGTTAGCTTTCCTCAGCCCTAGTTGGTGAGTCCTTATCTTTCGAGGGTCCTTCTCATTAGTTGTATTTCATATTTTCAATTTTTCAGACTATAGTGAGTTAGTTGGGGTCTTGTCCCATCAACTCGTTAGTGTTAGAGGCTTTTCGGACATAGTTTGTATTCAGTTTAGACTCATGTATATACTCAGATGTTATGTTGTATTTAGACTTCCGCTATGTTATTCATGTCGAACTTCTGTTTTATCTGATTGAGTGAGATGTGTGTTCATGTCATGGGTCGACTTGGAGCCTATCAGGGTTTCTTGTCCCATATCTCAATTCGGGCTTATGTTCGGGTCATGACAAACTTGGTATTAGAACATTAGGTTTTAAATTGTCCTAGGATGTCCGAAATCCGCGTTAAGTAGTGTATTTTTCATGGGTATGAAGCGCGCCACACTTATAACGAAGAGGCTACAAGACATTTTGGAAATGTTCCCTTCTTTCATGATCTAAGTCATGTTATGAGATGTCTCTCTATCCTTCTAACTCATGCTATACGCGTTTGCAGAATCTTGCCTCCATGTAGAGTTAATAGAAGGAGTAACGGAAACAAAAATGGCCATGATAATGGCAATGGAGACGGGCTCCAATGGGCCCCACCAGCCCATGAAGAGCACGTACCCGAGCTGATTGCTCACATAGAGTTCAGGGAAACCATTCAGATGTTAGCCCAGGCCTTGACTGCCCAGGTCAATCAACAGGCAGTAGCGCATGTCCCTAAGAACGGGAATGCGGTGACAGCAAGAGTTAGGGATTTTCTAAGGATGAACCCTCCCGAATTCTATGGATTAAAGGTGGACGAGGATCCACATGAGTTCATTGAGGGGGTTTTGAAGATCACCCAGATTATGGGGGTGACTAGGGAGGAGTGCATAGATTTAGCTTCGTATCAATTGAAGGGGGTTGCGCACATTTGGTTCAAGTAATGGAAGGATAGGAGGGAAGTTGGAGAAGGCCCTATCAGTTGAGATGAGTTTCATGCCGCTTTTCTGGATCAGTTCTTCCCTCAGGAGATGAGGGAGATCAAAGCGACTGGGATTGTGAATCTAAAGCAAGGGAAGATGATAGTTCAGGAGTATGCCTTGGAGTTCACTCGTCTATCCAAGTATGCACCTGAGATGGTGGTAGATTATAGAGCTCATGTAAGCAGGTTTGTACATGGGATAGCAGACTACTTGGTCAGGGATTGCCGAACGGCGATGCTTCTTCAAGATATTAACTTTGCTCGAATAGTCCTATACACCCAGCAGATGGAGGCGGTATAGATGAGTGAGCGAAAGAGGAAGTCCAAGAGGGACAGGACTGATAGCTTCAGATTCTACTAGTAGAGACCTAGTGGGCACGGTTAGAGTCCCACCAAAGAACTTCAGCCCTAGCGCCTTCAGTTATGAGTGTGCCATCCAGGTCTAGGCGCGATCAGAGGGGACGAGCATCAGGCTCGAGAGGTCAGAGTAGCGGACCCGTAGAGATCAGCCCTCTAGAGTGTAGCATATGTGGCTAGAGACACACAGGGAAGTGTTTGGCAGGTATAGGTGCTTGCTTCGAGTGTAAGAAGCTCGGACATATGCTTAGAGATTGTCCAACAGCTAGGCAGGTCACTATAGGGGCCAAGGCCTAGCTTGCAGTTCAGCAGCTCCACCAGCATACCCAGCTCAGCAGGAGGCATCTACTAGTACAGGGGGCAGACAGCGCCAAAATAGATTTTATGCCCTAGCATCTCGACAAGAGCAGGAGGTCTTCCCAGATATAGTCACTGGTATGTTACGAGTATTACACCTTGATGTATATGCATTGTTAGATCTAGGGGATACTTTATCTTTTATGATGCCCTATGTTGCTAGTAGTTTTGGAGTCAGTCCCAAAATCTTATCAGAACTTTTCTCAGTCTCTACTCTAGTTGGTGGTTCAGTTATAGCTAGACGGGTATATAGAAATTGCCCTGTCATCGTTCTTCAGAAAGTCACCTCAACATAGTAAAGTTACTCATGACCAATATTGATGTTATTCTCAGCATGGATTGGTTGTTTGCATGTTATGCCTCAATCAATTGTAGAACCCATGCAGTAGAGTTCAGATTTTCGGGTGAGCCAATCCTAAAGTGGTAAGGTAGTTCAGTTGTGCCTGTAGGTCGATTCATTTCCTACCTGAAGGCTAGAAAGTTGATTTCTAAAGGTTGCGTGTACCATCTAGTTACGGTTAACGATGCTATGTCTGAAACCCCGACTATCCAGTCAGTTCCCATAGTATGTGAGTATCCAAAAGTCTTCCCAGATGATCTACCAAGAATTCCTCCCGAGCGAGAGATTGATTTTGGTATTGACCTTCTTCCTAATATGCAGCCTATATCTATTCCTCCTTATAAAATGGCCCCAGTCGAGTTAAAGAAGTTGAAGGAGCAGTTGAAAGACCTCTTGGACAAGGGTTTCATCAGACCGAGTAAATCCCCGTGGGGTGCACCAGTTCTCTTTGTCTGCAAGAAAGATGGTTCTCTTCGTATGTGCATTGGTTATCGGCAATTGAATAAGGTCACCATCAAGAACAGGTATCCTCTCCCCAAGATTGATGATTTGTTTGGCCAGCTTCAGGGTGCTAAATGCTTTTAGAAGATAGATCTCAGATTCGGATACCATCAGCTCAGGGTTCGGGAGAATGATATCCCAAAGACAGCCTTCAGGACTAGATATGGTCACTATGAGTTTGCAGTTATGTCTATTGGACTAACGAATGCTCTTGCAGCTTTTATGAATTTGATGAACATGGTGTTCAAGCCATACTTGGATATGTTCTTGATTGTGTTCATAGATGACATCCTTATATACTCTCTGAGCGAGGAGGAGCATGTCGCTTATTTGAGGGTGGTGCTACAGACTCTTAAGGATCGCTAGTTATATGTTAATTCAGTAAATGCGAGTTTTGGTTGAGCTCGGTGGCATTTTTGAGTTATGTGGTGTCAAGTGAGGGTGTACAGGTAGACTCTCAGAAGATAGAAGTGGTGAAGAATTGGCCTAGACTGGTAATCCTTCGGATATCAGGAGTTTCTTTGGTTTTGTTGGTTATATCGGAGGTTTGTTGAGGGGTTTTCATCAATTGCAGCACCGTTGACCAAACTGAACCAGAAGAAAGTGAAGTTTCAATGGGCAGAGGCTTGTGAGAGGAGCTTCCAAGAGTTGAAGAGTTGACTCACCTCAGCACCGGTGTTAACCCTACCCGAGGGTACCTTTGTGTTTGTAGTATATTGTGATGCTTTGAGGATCGGCCTTGGTTGTGTATTGATGCAGCATGGTAAGGTTATAGCATATGCTTCTAGGAAGCTGAAGGTTCATGAAAATAATTATCCGACTCATGATCTTGAATTGGCGGTTGTAGTATTTGTCTTGAAGATTTGGAGATATTATTTATACGGGGTCTATGTAGATGTGTTTACAAATCACAAGAGCCTACAGTATGTATTTAACCAAAAGGATTTGAATCTACGTAAAAAAGGTGGTTGGAGTTACTCAAGGATTATGATATGAGTTTCCTTTACCATCTCGGCAAGGCTAATGTGGTACCAGACGCTTTTAGTAGGCTTTCCATGGAGAGTGTGTCCCATGTAGATGAGGGGAGGAAGGAGCTGGTGAAGGATGTGCATCGGCTAGCATGGTTGGGAGTTCATTTGGTTGACTCAACTAATGGTGGAGTTATTATTCAGAATGGGTTAGAATTAGCCTTAGTGACAGATGTTAAAACTAGACAAGAAGAGGATCCTATTTTGGTGAAGATAAAGGAAGTCGTTCAGAATCAGACGTCTTATTCAAAGGGATTTATGGTGTGCTTCGATATCAGGGTCATTTGTGAGTACCAGATTTTGATGATTTGAGAGATTGAATGCTAACGAGACTCATGGTTCCAGATATTCCGTACATCCAGGTGCCACCAAGATGTACCGTAACCTATGGGAAGTCTATTGGTGGAATGACATGAAGAAGGACATAGTGAAGTTTGTGGCTAAGTGTCCGAATTATCAGCAGGTGAAGGTGGAGCATCAAAGACTGTGATTTGTGCTTCAAGACATCAGTATTCCTACTTGAAAGTGGGAGGAGATCAATATGTACTTCATCACAGGGTTTCCACGTACTCATCAACAGTATGACTCCATTTGGGTGGTTGTGAACAGGTTGACTAAAGAAGCTCATTTCTTACCGGTCAAAACAACCGATTTAGTGGATAATTATGCTAAATTATAAATTTTGTAGCTAGTTCGGATACATTGAGTGCCATTTTCCATCATATCAAATAGAGGTACTCAGTTTACCTCCCAGTTTTGGAGATCGTTTCAAAAGAGACTTGGTAATCAGGTCAAGCTTAGCATAGAATTTCACCCGCAAATAGATGGTCAGGTGGAGCAGACTATTCAGACTCTCAAGGACATGTTGAGAGCGTGTGTGATTGACTTCAATGGTAGTTGGGATGATCATTTGCCTCTCATTGAGTTTGCGTATAATAACAATTACCATTCCAGCATTCAAATGGCTTTGTTTGAGGCTCTCTAGGGGCGGAGATGTAATCGCCTATTGGTTGGTTTGAGGTTAGTGAAGCTACATTGATAGGTCCGGATTCAGTCCATGAGGCTATGGAGAAGGTTTGGCTTAAAAGGGATAGGTTAAAAACATCTCAGAGTCGCCAAAATTCCTATGCGGATGTGAAGAGAAGGGAGCTTGAGTTTGAAGTCGATGATTGGTTGTTTCTGAAGGTATCTCCCATGAAGGGAGTGACAAGGTTAGGAAAGAAAGAGAAACTCAGTCCCCGTTATGTTGGCCCGTATCGAATTGTGAAACGGGTTGGTAAGGTAGCATATGAGTTGGAGTTGCCCTCAGAATTAGCTTCAGTTCATTCAGTTTTTCATGTATCGCTCTTAAAGAAGTGTTTGGGTGATCCAGCTCTGGTTGTTCCGGTGGACAGTGTTGGTGTGAAAGACAGCCTTAGTTATGAAGAGGTTTCGGTGGAGATACTGGATCGTTAGGTTCGTAAGCAAAGAAACAAAGAAGTCTCTTCAGTCAAGGTTTTATAGAGGAATTAGCATGTTGAGGGAGCTACTTGGGAAGCTGAAGCAGATATGATGGCTAAATACCCGCATCTATTCCCTTCTAGCTCAGTTTCAACTTAAGGTATCAGTTTTCTCCTTACTGCTCTATTCAGTTTCATGTTCAGCTCACGTACCCCAGTTTCTTTCATATCAATGAATGTATGTGTGATTTGGAAATTTAGTTCATTCATGTAGTTCAAATCGGAGTTAGTCACTCCATCAGTTTTCAGCATGTGTTCAGTATCTGAGTATGATGATTGCATTTCTCTGCTTTTCAGTATGATTTTAAATATTCGAGGATGAATTTTCCCAAAAGAGAGACATTGTAATACACCCAAAACCCTAAGATCAGACCGGGAGTTGAAATGGAGAAAATAGGATTTTCTACATCAGGTCACATGATGAGTCTTCCAGTGACCTGTCAGGAACATCACGAGCCGTTAAGTGACTCGTGGGAAAAGGTTTGGACTTGGTTGAAAATTTGGGATTTGAGGTGACAATGGGTTTGACCACGAGTCGTTGTATGGTTCAAGGTCAAGGGTTGACTGAAGGATGAAATACTTGGATAGTGTACCTAACAACTAGTCACCACGAGTTGTGGTCAACACCACGATTCGTCGAGTGGGTCATGGTCAGCGGTTGGTTAAGGTTGGATTTCTTTTGGCAGTGCTCCTAATGGGTTTCACCACGACTCTTCGAGTACACCATGAGTCGTAGTGTCCCTCGTGGTGACTCCCAGAAGAAATGAGGCAGTGAAGGTAATGACTGGTGACCACGAGTCCTGGTCCAGGCGACGATCCGTCCAGTCCCTAGTTGGGACTGGCAGTATGTTTTTCCCCGCAAATTCATTAAGGGCTTTTCTATAATTTCTAAGTTCCTAAGGCCTAAAGTACATCATTTTAATATCAGAATAGAGCGTTTTAAAAAGGGTTAAGTCGTTCTAAGCCTATCATAATTCATTCAGGCAAGCTTAGAGGTTTGAGAGGTGATCAAGGCTAGTTTCTTCAAAGTTCTTCCTCAATTCTCTTTGGGCAATTAAGGAAGTGGTGAAATCAAATCTCTTTAGGTATATAAGGCTATGAATGGGGGCAATAGTCCACACCCATGCCCAACTCTCTCTCAATTCATGATGTTCTAATTGATGATTCCATAGGGTTTCTATCCAATATATGAATCTCCTAAGTTTCAATCATGGGTATGATCTAAGCATGTTTTAAATGATGAATTATGATAAATGGGAAGATTTTACAATGCTTTAAATCAAAAATTATGTATTCAAGTTTTCTAAATTATGATGTCCATCCATGAAAGTTCATGAAAGTTAAGATCTATGAAGTATGTGTACAAGCATGATGAGATGTTAATGAAGAAAGTATGATTTCGAAATACCCATGTTTATGTTTATGTTTTCAAAGTGAATCAAGTTTATTTCAAGCATATTTAAGTATTGGGTAAGCCCATATGATCAAGTATGTCTTATGATTTCATGAATTATCTTACCACATGATTTTGGAGTCTAGACTCTCATTATTTTCAGCTTGTGGTATAGTTTGAGCCAAGGCTCCTCATGTTATGATTTCAGATTTACGTATGTATGTTATAAGTCAACTTCATCTCTAGACGACAGTTCAGCTTCATTGTAAAATGACGGAGAGCATATGCATATTTTTTAGAGTAGTGTCTAGCACCGAGTAGGCTAAGAGTAATTCAACCCTATGCCTCAGAACTACGCGCCAACATAGGTATGTTCAGATTATTTTGGACCTCCCTTGTGAGCTTTTCCTACCCCCAAGGGGCCTTCAGCTTGACTTCGATATCATGGTAGCATCCTTAGCGCTGACAAAGCTTTGGATGGCTCTACCCACTTGAGTGTGATAGTTGAGACCACGTAAACTCTATCGTGGTAATGTCGGTTATATGATGAGTCTCCCATTTTTCCTCATGATTTCAGCTATGCAAGTACATCAGTCATGATATTATGTTTTCAGCAGGTTTGACCCAATATTCAATTTTACTTATGGTTATCAGTTTTCAACTTTGGGTCATTCGATTCAGTTATGATGTTCAGTTATGTTCAGATCATGATTTCAGAAAATAGCATGCAAGCCCTACTCTCAGAATCTTATACTATACATGTTTAATGATTTTACTTACTTAGCGGTTTTACTTACCTTTCATACTCAGTACATTTCACGTACTGACCGCATACTCTATGTTGTATCAGGCTCCGATATCAAGGCTCAGTCCCGCCGCTAGTCAGATTTTCGTAGTTAGCTTTCCTCAGGCCCAGTTGGTGAGTCCTTATCTTACGAGGGCCCTTCTCATCAGTTGTATTTCATATTTTCAATTTTTCAGACTATAGTGAGTTAGTTGGGGTCTTGTCCCATCAACTCGTCAGTGTTAGAAGCTTTTCGGACATAGTTTGTATTCAGCTTAAACTCATGTATACTCAGATGTTGTGTTGTGTTTAGACTTACTCTATTTTATTCATGTTGAACTTCTGTTTTATCAATTGAGTTAGATGTATGTTCATGTCATGGGTCGACTTGGAGCCTCTTGGGGTTTCTTGTTCCGTGTCTTGATCCAGACCTATGTTCAGGTCATGACAAGCTTCATGTTGTATCTCGATTGTTGTCCTACGGGAGTCACTGGCATTGCCCCATTACCCACGAGGGCACTCAGAAGGTTAAGAACTTGATCAAGAACCTCGGAGAATGCTGGAGCAACAGGAGCCTCTCCCTGCGCCGGAACTTCCACCTCTACAGCCACCCTTTCCTAAACTGCAGGAGATATCGAAGATGCTGACCTCTTCCATACTGGAGAAGGAGTGCGGACCCCTCCTCTGGTAGCGACAGGCCTTCACCGGCATCTCGGCCTCGTCCTCTGCCGCGAACTGTGGGTGCTGCTTCTCTATTCCTATCTGCACGTATTCTCACCATCTCTGAGAGAAATAAAAGAAGAGTTGTTAGATACCAATTTGGATCACCAGATACCAATTGCAATCAAGTAATCGCACAAAAGGAAAAAAGAAGAGAGTTTTCCTAAAGTCTTGCAGCCTCTCGAAGATAAGTTACAGACATCTCCGCACCGATCTATGAGACTCTACTAGACCCGTCTTACTGCAATGAGATCGACGAGCCTAGAGCTCTGATACTAATTTTTTCATAACCCTAATGGTCGTGTTCGACACCCACACTAACTCCTTGGTGGGCGGACCAACCTTTCCCAACAATTACACCAATGACAAGCATTAATAAGGGAAATAACACTCTCATAATTAAATGAAACATTTGAAATGATAAAAACCAACGGTAAATCAACATTCCCAAGATTCGATTGTCATTGCACCAGACGTCTATACATAGCTAAGTGTGATAAGTCTAGAAAATAAAGGAAACAATAATGTCCGGTGGAGAGACATATTCCACGGAGTAGTAGGACTGCCCATCTTCCGATCACTCACCTTTCAAAATGAAATTGCTGATACTCTAGAGGTGAGGGCGAGAAGAGCTTCCTGGATTGGATTCTGCACTTAGAAAAAGAAGTGCAGGAGTAGCATCAGTACAAGACATAATACTGGTAGGCATCATCGACCGACCTTACATAATAATATATAAAAATGCAAACAACAACATGTAACCAATCTAAAACACTATTCAAATAATCATTACACGTTCCGGGAAATTCAACTCTACTCAGGTGTAACAGACCTGCTTACTGGATTAGGCACTTTACTGCAGCGGTCACTTGACCGTTGTAGCGGTCTCGCTGTAGCAGAACATGTTCCGCTATAGTGGCACTACCTTGGGCAGTAGCTCAACGTAGCTGCACTTAGTCATTTCACCAACTACTCACAACATCATATATTATCTTATTCTTCCAAAAACATAGCAGTTATTACAATACGACCCATGAAACACTACATAATCACATATACTATAGATTAACCCATAACAATGATAGCACAACGCAATTTCTAACTTTCATTCACCTCTATAAAACATTAAGATCTTGCAACTTTCCTACATTCAAGTTACACACATGTTTTCAAATATCAGTTCAGTCAATTAGCATTATTCCATTGCACTTCTACACATTATTATAAGAAATCATGAAATAGCACAAATAGTGAATGTCGGGCACACACCTCCGTCATATCACCATGAACATTCCAGCGCTAAACGTCAGTGTATACACATGCTAGAGGGTCTTATTTCTTCCTTTCTAGTCATCACCTACAAGGGACTCTAGAAATTCATGTACCATACTAGCGTGGTACCCGTTTCCACTCATATGCTTGTTTGGATGCTCCCCTCAAACACGAGCCACTCAATCAACATTGTTCGGTCGGATGCTCCCCTCAGGTATGAGCCTCTCATCTCGGAATATTCTTACTATCCTTAACCATTCTCATAGTAGTGATATCATCACCAAGTTCGTCATTATGATATTCAAGAGATCACAACTATCTCTCCCACTCATACATTTCAACAGTTTATCATTCATTCCATGACAATATAAGAACACATTAATAGTTCAACATAATTCCACGTCAATTCAGTGGCCACAACATATCAAATTTACTTCAGTAGTTGATTTTTAACAAGGCAATCATCATCACAGATAATTTCAATAGACCGAGCAACATATTATCATTCACAAACATATAGATCATTATGTAAAGTCTAACTCATCTAAAGTATAACTTACCTCAAACTGGGAGGGTTAGGATGGAAATCACTTTCTTGGAGCCTTGCCCTTCCTTAGTGCTTCTGAACGCGCAAAGTCTAAATAAGAACATGACAGAATTTAGTATCCTACCACCCACACAAGAGTCTTAGAAACTCAAATCCTTCCATTCAAGGCAATTTTAAGAGTAAAACCCCAATTTTACCTAGTTCTAGGTCTCAATTCTCTTGTAAACCATGTTCATTAACAACTAAACCTTGGGGAATGATCATTACCCCCTTTAAACTTATAATCAAACCACCCCATTAGTTCCCCATGATTCATCCCTAGTTCTCTCAACCTAGGGTTTTCTTTGCTAGAAAATCACCATTGAAGGTTCTCCTTGAATTGTAGGTGTTACACAACCAATCTTAAGGGTAGAAATTCAAGAAACTTACCTTGAGAAAGAAATTCAACTGAGGGAGAAATCGCCTTCAGCCGTTGATGTTTCGTGTTTTGGAAATAATGGAGTATAACCCCAGAAACTCACTTAAATCCACTTTCTGATTCCCGTCGTCCATTGCAGCAGATCCACTCTGGCGGTCAGGTTGCGGCTACAGTAGATCCGGTGGTTACTTCCCCGGTTTGTTATGACGGAACTCCGACTGTCACTGTGGTCTCGCTGCAGCAGAAATTCTACCGTTGCAGCGGTCGGCCGAAACTAGTAGCTCCCCAAAATCAACCACTTTCACTATCTCACTCCATACACTTTTTCTATCTACAGTCTAGCCCCGTTGGAGTGTTCTAGGTTTATTTCCCCTCGTAATGACGTACGGGTCGTTACACATTAACAGATTGAGAATTTCAATTATTCGTATAATTCAGAATTTTGATAGACCATATACATTTAGGGAGATAATCCCTTTTCAATTAGCCAAATTATGAGTTAATTCATGAATTAAATTAACAAATAATTGAAATGCTAATATATTTTATTTAAGTTCATTTTCCAAAAAAATTACATCATTTTAGCCATAATATGTTTAAATTCATTGTTAACCGCATTTGCGAATTTTTTAAAATGCGTAATTCCTTCTTCAAAAAATTATTTGAACCCTTACCTTTTCTCTGATTTTAAATAAAGATTTTTAAAAAATACCTTTAAATGGTTTCCTAATTTTCATAATAATTAGGTGGCAACTCTATATTTTTAAAATAAGTTGCCAAGTTATGAAATATTTTGAACGCAAGTTTAAAATGAATTTGTAACAATAATAACTCAAATTGTAGCAATTATTTCGGTAATTCCTCACTGGATAATAGTGAATTTGAGTTAGATAAATACAAGGCTCACTTTCTAATAGAACTTAATGAATATTTTTTGTGAGCTAAAATTTTCATATCCATGTGAATATTATTATGATTTACATGCCTATTTGCAACGCCGAATCACACGGTCTTGTTCGTGACTTGAAAATTTTCAGAGCTCCAATCTCAATAAGGTTCTCTATGATCATGGTTTGAACTAATCATGAGTCTTGCGAGTTGGTGCACTATTAGAAATTGGATTAAAATTATGGGCCAAAAACTGACGGAATGAGTTGATCTTTTAAGAAAATCCGATGCCAAATCGACGAAAACTATATGTTATCGATTTGGTGTGGTCGGTTTTACGAAATTGACAAATGGGTTTAGTTAACATTGAGGGACATCCAATCTAGTCCCTCAATTTCAATAAATTAAAAACTAACATGGAAATTTTTTAAAAATCGGCGGACTAGGTTTGTCTTTAAAATATTATATATAATATAGCAACTTGTATTGAATTCAATTGTTTACTATGACATTGGATAATTCTACCACTCCCCCACACATGATCTTTGATGAAACATTTTCATCATTTTTATTTATACTCTTCAACTGAAATTTTTACACTTCAAAAACCTAGGGAAACCCTCGATTTTCATATAATAATAATAAAACACCAGAGGAATGCCTCGATTTTCTATTAAAAAAATAATTTTTAAATAGTTTTTGCGCATGTTTAGGTGAAAAAAATAAACTTTCTTTAAAAATTATAAAACCTAACTAACTAGATCAATTTTCGATTCTTTGGACCAAATCAATCCGTTAGTTTTCCTTCCTCAGTTTTTTCACTATTTTTAATAGTGGCAATAAGGAGGATTAGAAGAAGAAAAAAATAACTGAATGCTACCAAGACATTATAGATTTTACATCTCAAGTTGGCCAGGGAATAAACATCATCAACCGATAGGAAATTGATATTTATAAATAAAATATGTGTATTAGAAAACCCACGATATTTATCTAAGGGTGACATTGAGAACTTCTATTTTGATGATAAAGGATTTGATGTTTGTATTTAGATTTTAAATTTATCAAGACGTCATTAATCTAAGAAAATCGGTAAGTTTAATTTTAAGTTTATTCTTATATTATTATTTAAACATATTATAATATTCAAATATTATATACATAGCAAATATATAAAACATAAAAATAACATTTCATATTATCATAGAAAATATGTAAAAACTGTAGTAGAATTTAAAAAGTCAATTACATAATACATTAAAATAATAAATAGGAATTACATAATACATAAAAAGTGTAACTACAATAAACAAAAAAACATTACATAAAATCTAAAACCTAAACAACTATTTTATATTTTCAAAATAAAAACAACTACAAGAGACCACAAATTAAATTAGTCTCAAATGGTTGATAGTTTTTTCATTTTCATTCAATTTCTCTCTCAAAATACTTCTCATATAGAGTATCCCTTAGCAATGACTTAATTAGATCTCTATCTTCTTCAACTTCATTCAAATTAGATTACATACCAGATCTCACATTGTTTGAAATTAAAATACGTAATCTACATATTATTTTCTCTAAAAATGTAACACCAAACCTTACTTTCGATATTTTACCACCTAAATTTCTAGGGGTCTTTGATGTCTTGATCCTACAATGATCTCCGTACAAACTAATATCATATTGTATAGAAAATATTGAGTTTTCAGACTCTTGAGACATGACTAATCTTTCAACAAAATATATATGGAAAAAGAGAAAAAATTTAAAGATGAACTAGAGCAGAAATCAGAAGTTTGTCTTAGTTTTAATAACTCGTATAATGCACTAAATTAGTGTGTTATACAAGTCCATGGGCTTTAATGGCCGTTGAGGCATTGTCCATTGTTTAAGGCATATAGTGCACTAGTTTAGTGCGCTATAGGTAGAAATAAAATACTTTATTTTCACTCATTACTTCGGTGAGTTTTGTCTTTTTTTCATATCACTTAGATTCCAGACTCTATCTTTTTGAGACAAAACAAACACAATTTTCTTCCCACTCTCTCTCTCTCCTTCCCCGAGGTGGATATAGCCTTTTGAAATATGTATGTAAAAACTTATGAAAATCTCAATAAATATTAAATCTGAATCCACAGATTTAACGCAACAAATACAAGTTGAACTATTCATGGATTTGCCTCTACAGTACGCCTTGAGCCTATAACTAGTCGTTCAACAAATTGAGAAGCAGATATATTTTCTTAATTACTTTTTGTTTCGACTAATGAAATGAAAACCGTAAAGAGAAGAGATTTAAAAAAAAAAAAAAAAAAAAAAAAAAAAAAAAAAAAAAAAAAAAGACAACTACTATCAGGCCTATTAGAAAAAAAAAAACCAAGGGAGAAATGATTTGGCGTGTAAGGTTGGAACCAAACATGGAGAGAATATGTATTGATGAACAGTCATGCATGTGAATATAGAAAATATATATACACTTTTTTTTTCTCAATTTACATGACATGTTTTTTTAATCAATTCTAAAAAAAATAATATAATTTTATATTTAGTAATAATTTAATTTTAAAATACTCATTTCATTTTTAATAAAAAATAATTTATAATCGCACAAATATCTAAAATTTCCAGTCTAATCAAAATACATCACATGAACAGGCATTGTAGCTTTTTCTGAGCAGTACCACTCCAGTATTTACACAGTAATAACAAAAACTCAGTTAAAGTACTATTATTTTATTGACTTAGAGTATGATGTGTTTGCATGTCTGATGGGGGCAGCGAAGAAATAATATCATTATATTTCTGAATTAAGGACAATATAATATCAATACTACTTGAAAGGTCCAAACATGTCTCTTTGCCTGCTTCGATAAATATTTTTCCACGTTTCTAACAATCATATCAATCGTTATATAGAAAAGGTATGGGAGTAGATCTATCTGATTTTAATAATGTGCGTAAAGTGTGTAAGTTCAAAATAATTCAAACCCCTAAAATTTTGCATTTGGTTCCCAATAGAGTAGTGTCTAGCATGGCATGCAATGCCTGCCCATTTATTGCAACTCCCCGTCCAACTTCAATTGCACTAAAAAGGAAATGACATTTCGTTTTTTAAAATTTCAATAGAAATAATTAATGTTTTTAATATGTGTAAGAATTAAAAAAAATTATATATAAAAATAAAAAAAATCATACAAAAATCATAAAAAAACTAAAAATTATTTTTGTTCTCCTAATTAATTATCTTTGTCACTCCATTAATTAGATACGGCGTACTTAGAAGTGGCCGGTGGACAAGAAGGACGGTTGGGACTTTGGATATTGAGATTGAAAGCGATTTATGATATTTACGCTAAATCAATAAATATGAAACTTATATTTTGTATAAATATAAGTATCACTTAATTATGTTATGTATTTTTAAGATTATTTTTGAACTATTAAATTTAGATTAGTTAATTTTAATAGTATACACTTGGGATGAAGATACAAATTTACCTAATCTTATTTGCACAATCGAAAGAGTGGTGGGCACCACACACATGCACAAAATATGCGCGCATGGAACAGTAGTACTCATAAAATGCTGATGTTTGCTCCTTCTATATATATATATATAACTCAAATATTTAATTTCTGTAATTATATGTTATTTTTTAAATTTTAATTATCATATTATTTTGTTGTAGTTACTGTTTTGTTACTGCATATTATTTTCTATACTTTTATGACTTATTTTATGAATTATTTTTTCTTTAGTCGGGAGTCTATCAGAAACAACCTTCTCTATCTCTATTTTACCTTCCTCAAACTTCACTTTGTGAAGACTACACTGAATATGTTATTGTTGTATAATATTGAAATATTAAAAAAATTATCCAAACAGTTTATTTTAAATATAAAATCTTAATGTCAAATATATATATATATGTGTGTGTGTTATGGCATACGTATTCTTTTTGTACATAGATGTGGGAAGATTTGCGCATGCAAAGCAATTACATACGGCGGCTAAAGTAACTTTGTATCTCTCTCCAACCTCATACAAAATATTGTCTCCTTATCCATTTAAGTCTATGGCCCCAAATACTGATTATGCTCAAACAAACATGCACTTTGAAGTATAAAGGTTCCCTATATAGGGCCATTGGTGGGGTTCTCTAGTGTTTACGCACTTACACTACGAGTCTAGATGATGTCTCATTACGTGATAACAGTGCCGGGCGAATTTACAGGCAAAACTATATGGCATGTGAATTTATAATTTTTTCGTAAAATTAAATATTTTTTGTATTTATTTTTTAAAAATAATATAATATTATATTTTGATACTCGTGTTATATGAAAATTAAATGACATACTTGGTTGAAAATTGAATTACTAATCTTAATGACTAGGAATTAATTTTTACTTAATACACATTTTCTTTTATTTGTAATGATGCACTTATATTCTAGAAATTTTAAATCAGCCTTCGTATGATGCTTGTCGGGCATTTTTTCTAATATACTTTTGGGTGAGATGCAATTGAAAGATGTATACTAGTTATAATTTGTATGTGGGTGATGGGTAATACGTGTTGATCGATGAGACTTGTAAGGGGAGGGGTTGTTGGGGCGCATGCAGCACAGAGTGGCTGGATGTGGTCACTAGTATATAAATATATACAGGGTGTGCCAGCCACCATAACATTGTATATACCTTCTAAATCATTACTCTCCCAATAATTCAATTTTTAATTAGTTACCTAGAGTAAAGGGTTAATTAAATTTGTTTCAATTACTACTATTTAAAACTGACCAATTTTACTTTTATTTCAAACTTTCTATGTAATATACTCTATTATTCTTGATATTAGAAAAGAAGTTTCGATTTTCTCCTTTTGATACCTGATGGAGGTCCAAGCTAGAGATAATTTTAAACCATAAATAAAAGTTTGAGAAATAAAACTCAAACCTTTTTTTTTCCGACGAATTTGGACACTTGAAGTTCACATTCATTTCAGCAATTACGGATAGTAGTGGGCAAAGCTGGACCTTTTGTTATTTCTATATACTTATCACTAATTACAATGTGATCAAGATCTATACAAGCTTTGTAAGGTGACAATGTACCTAAGTGGGATTGAATTCGTTAATTAAACTTTTTTTTTAAGATACTATGTTTAGATTTGTAGACACCACTACACTACACTACACCTCCTAAAGTTGTACAATAATGTGATCTTCTCTATCTTTCTCGAGTTGAAACAAATTAATTAGAGTAGATTATATTCACTTTCTTGTATATGCTTTTAGTATGGATAACTTCAATAGTTGTTGCCATCACGTGAATAACTTCACAATGCTTCTCCTACCGTAAGCAATAACATATTCAAAAATTTTTATAAGCAATATTAATATTTAAAGAAGTGATCAAATTGATAACAAGTTATATTATACTCATTTTTTCATGAGAATTCATTGCACGTAGCCGATTCTTAATTTTGTTTTTTAGCCAAGTTAATTGAATTATAAGATACCACGCCTGATGCTTACCCTTTAATATGAATTTTTGAAACACACAATTGATTATTTTTGATTAGGTTTAAAGCAAAAGCAAACGGTTTTTTTGTTGCAGACGGAGTGGCCTGCACGCCGTCAAGAGGCTAAATTTGGTCGAACTCATGACAAAACTCAATAGGTTCGGGGTCGCATTCAGAATTTTAATTTTATGAGTATAATTTTTAAAGCTTTTTGTATTGAACTTATTATATATTTTCTAAATTTATGAATTCATATCCACTATTTATTATAATTATAGTAAATTTTTACACATAAAATTTGTTTTTCGCATAAAAAGATCATTGAATTCAGATAAACCCTAACTGTAAGCTGCATCCACCTCAGAGGTCCAATACATTATTGTGCATTTCTCATAATTGAATATTTATTTTTGATACTCATCAGAATATTTGCGATTGATAATATTTTAGAAATTATATATATTTTTATTTTAAAAAGTAGAATTCAAATCATATACGTTGAAGGTAAAGAATTTGATATTAATAGTATGGAAACTTGTTTTATTATTCTTTATGTTACTAAGTAATCAATAATTAATCACACTTATACGGTAACTTATCTGCAACTATTTTTCAGATGATTTGATTGTGTTAGAGAAAATTATACTATTAGGGGTCTTTTTGGTACGTGAAATGGATAGATAAGAACATTTTATAAATTGAAATAGTTAATTTTATTATTTTAATATAAATTAATGGGATAGAATAATTCTAAAATTAATTAATATTAATAATTAAATATAAAATAAAATAATTTTATATTTTATTTAAAAATTATTATTCTTATTTCACCATCTGAATAATATTATATAAAAATTAAACAGCAAAGAATAACCTTTTTTTTTTTTCTTGGAAAAAAATTGACTTTGTCCAAATGATACTACAAAAAGAGAAGTACTGGTATGAATGAGTTGGCTTTATACTTCTTTTTTGTTTTCTAGTGCTTTGGCTAATTGGTGTGTCCACTTGAGAACATTTAATTACATAAGGCTTGCATGCCTTGGCATAGCTTAATATATCCAATAATTGTTTATAATTGTGTCCCTCTCCTTCTAAGAGACCACGTGATTTACGAGTGTACGTTTGGTCTCTCTAATTGTCAACTATCCCAAATATATATTTATTTATTTATTATACTTGCATATGTTAGATGTAACCAAATCCCCTCTAATTAACTTTTTGAATAAAATATGATGATGTACGTTTTTTATTAAAAATCTTAAAAGAAAATTGATAATGTTAATACTAGTCATTTTCATTTTATTGGAGATAATGCACGGGTGAAGTACAACAGTGACGGCATTTTGACTTGTGAACACTTGTCCTCCGAAAAATTAATTTTTATGAAATTGTTATATGATTTAGGAATCTATTTTAGTTATTCATGAATTCTTCGAGATTAGGTAGAAAGGAGATGATAATTTTTTCTGTTTTTTAATCATAAGAGTTTTGAAATTTATAATCTTAAATATATATGTTTAATATATACTCTGCATCCACTTAAGGGTCAAATAAGAAATTTAAGTTGATAGTTTTCTAATGTAGAAAGTTATCATTTTTTTTTTAAATGAATTGTAAAGACAATGTTGTCATATAAATTGAGGTAAATAAAAAATAGTGTTATATAAAATATTACGAAGCAATTGGTTTTGTAAACTTTTATTTAAAAAAAATAGTTTTATATGTTTTATAAAGAAATATATATTACTTTTTTTAGGAAGCAATCAAATTAAAACCGTTTTCTAATCAAAACCCTGCCAAATAGGTTTTACGAAAAGGAAAAGTTGAGCGAAGGAAATGTACTTAAGTATTCAAATAGAAATAAGACATTTATTGCGAGAAGGAAAAAAATGTATTCATTTTTAATTGGATATTTTGAGTTTTATTTAGGTAGATTCGTACTTTGTTGCTGATAAAAATGCGTATTTGATCATATTTTTTTTATTTTAAAATAAATAATAATTTTAGTTTGGGTATACCCTTTAATAAAACTACTCATTTCTAAAAATAAAAATGTATTTTACTCACTTATTCTTAATAAAATATTTTGAAAAAGATGTAATTCTTTAATATTTTTTTGATTATGCAAAATTCTCTCCATTTAAATAAGGATAAAATCGAAAGAACATTATTAATGTTTTCTTGATCATGTAAAATATCACTTATTTTGAAACGCATGAAGTATCTTCATGCATCACTATTTAAAATGAAAAATTCTTATGAAAATATTTTTTCTCTAAGAAATCTTACATAATACGAACCACAAAATACTGAGACTTAAAAAAGAGAGAAAGAGTATTTCGTCCGATTTATCTTGTCACAGTTATTTAAAGTAATTTAATTCAAGATACTTATTATTATAAAAAATCAAGATAAAATTAATTAATATTTTTTAGTTTTACTCTTATTCTAATAAATATAAATATGTAAACGATTAATATAATAAAAATATTAAATTAAGACCAAAAGAATAAATAAGAATAATGTAATTAAATTATCAAAGGAAAATACTCCCTCCGTTTCAAAATAAGTGATGTTTTAGCCGTTCTATTTTATTTCAAAATGAGTGGTGTTTCACATTATCAAGAAGTCATTAATAATGTTTTTTCAATTTTACTCTTATTTAAATAAAGAGAGATTTATAAACTACTAAAGAGTTATATCTTTTTTAAGATATTTATTAAGAGTGAGTGGATAAAAATATATTTTTTTTTCTAGAAGTGAATAATTTTTTAATAAATATGTTCAAGTTAAAAATATCACTTATTTTGAAACGAAGAGAATGTAAAACGGCAGGGAGGAGAACCAAGACGCGATAAACAAGAAACAAATATACGCGTGGGAATAAATATGGATTCATGTTGTTGTCTGAAAAAAAAAAGGATCTCTCACGCAAAAAAATTAACCGTAATCTTCTTCCTTTTTTTTTCGTTTACGATCATTATTTCTTAGTTGCCTCATCCGCATGCCCCCTATCTCTATCTCAATCTCCATAACACACTCCTTCATTACCTATATATACTCACTTCCCTGTTCCAGTTTTTTCACCTACACTTCCCACTCAAAAGAAAAATTAAATTAAAGAAACATTTCCATATAAATTTTCACCATTCCCCTGTTTTCTAACCAAAAACCACTCCGGCTATAATTTTTTTGGTTTATCTGGAAGTTTAATTTCATCAATGGCTGCTTCTGATTTTGAAGGATTTGAGAAGAGACTGGAGCTACACTTCTCCGGTGATGATCCGGCAATCGAAATGGGGGGTCTCCGGCAACTGGATTTTGATTCCTTGGAGGAAGTATTACATGCTGTGCAGTGCACCGTAGTGTCAGCTGTTGGCAACCAATATTTTGATTCTTATGTACTATCAGAATCAAGTCTGTTTGTGTACCCCACCAAAATAATCATCAAGACCTGTGGGACCACCCAGTTGTTGAAATCCATCCGTCCGTTTATCCACTTCGCATGCCAAATGGGCCTTATCGTAACAGAGTGTAGGTACACTCGAGGAAATTACATTTTCCCAAAAGCCCAGCCGTACCCACATACAAGTTTCAAAGAAGAAATTATTTACTTGCAGGACCAATTGCCCAATCACCTTTGCTACAGAAAGGCCTCTGTTATGCCTTCTAAATTCACTTCACATTCATGGCATGTCTTTTCTGCTTGTGATAAGTTTTACCCAATTCCAATTCCGAATGATCTGTACACAATAGAAATCTGTATGACGGATCTGGACCGGGTACTTGCCCGGAAGTTTTTTAAAAATCCGGATACCACCGGAAAACAGATGACGGAGGTGACCGGAATCGGAGAAATTAATCTGAGTTCTTTGATTTGTGAATTTGCTTTTGATCCTTGTGGATACTCCATGAATGGGATTGACGGAGATCGTTACTCTACGATTCATGTCACGCCGGAAGACGGTTTTAGTTACGCTAGTTATGAGTGCGTGGGGTCAATTTACGACGACGATCGTGATGACATTGTCAAAATTTTGAAGAAGGTGGTTCAGGTTTTCCGACCGGGGACGATGTCGGTGTCGACTACGTGTTCGAGCAGCAGCGGCGACGTTTGGACCAGAATTGTTAAAGCCGTCGAGCCACTAGGAATGAAACGGCGGAGTTGCACGATCGATGAATTCCCAGCTGCCGGAACTGTGGTGTTTCAAACTTTTACGTCGACCAGGAAATAGGTGAATTATAGAATTGAATATATGAAATTTAAATTCTCAATCCCTTTCTATGACATACTATAATCCCATGGCGTTGTAAGCAGGAACACGTTTGAAAAAAGTATGTGGTGCAAGTAAAGGTTCATTATTTTTAATTTTTTTTGTGTTAGTAGTTATTTAGAGTTTAGTTGAAATCTTTTAATTTTTTACAATTAAGGGAATATAATATTGATGCATGGGATTGGATGGGAGCATTGACTTTTGTGTAGCAAGTTTAAAGTGGGGAGAAAGGTGAAAATTTTCATAAGAATATTGGCAAATGGTGTGTTTTGATACATTATGATAATGTTTGTCACGCCTAGAGACAATTTTGAACCTTCTATAATCTTTTCTCATCTGCCATCGCTATTTTTGGAATGCATATTAAGTAAATCCGCACCGATATCATTGCTCTCAAATTACACTTCTATAATAAAGTTTCCAATTTCTTTTTTTAGTCAATCTCTTTTTGCTTATTTCTTTGCTTTAGTTAAGGAAAAAAAAAAAACGTACATATTGATCACGTAATGCAAATATAAAATGCACGAGACTTTCCCATGCCTAAGCGTGCTTCTAATGACATAAATAGTACTTAGCTAGGACTACGTCCAGACATTCATCATCTCCATGTAGTAAAGTTGTTTGTCGTCAAAAAAATATATTTAAAAAAACCATCATTTTCATGTGTGGGTCAAATACGTGTACTTTTCTCTGTTTTAGTTTATTTATCAATATAAGATTAAAAAAGAAATCGTCAGATAAACCAAATGAATATGCTAATTACAATTACCATTAACAAATTAAATACAAAGTGATAATAAAAGTCAAGTTGTATACTAGACTACTAGTTACTAAGATTAAATAGTTTCAAAATATAAAAAAAAGTTCAAGTTGTGTACGTTGATGATGTAGCAACTTTTTAACCATTAGGTAAAGTATAATTGACTGTAACAGTAAGTAATTATTCTTCATATATATCATATCTTGCTAACTTGAAAATTAAAGTAATAACTGATAGGGAAAACTTGTAAAGCCCAACTTTTTATTGTTTAAAATCTAAATATTGATATAACTTAGAATTATTTGTGTTATAGGATTGAAATTATATAAGTTAAATGCCAACCTAAATAGAGAAGATCACGTGACTATCTCACATCAGAAGCAAGAAAATAAAATATAAAGAATTATATTTTTATATTTAATATTATCTTATAATTTTCTTTAATAACATATACATTATGATTTAGTTAAATCACATAATTAGCAGCACATAAATATTATTTATATCATCGAAGTTTAGATTCATATGAGAATATGTTCGTTTTGTTAAATATACTATCCCTATCTCGTGCTTATGCATGATTCGCTCCAGTATATATTTAGATGAATTTACAAGCATTGGCGTGCACTAAAAATAACAATTAAATAGAAGAAAGACAAATGATGGAGCTATATATATTCAAGCGGAAATAGAGGCATCTCATGTGCCACATATATTTTACTCTCAATGTTTAAATTCGCTTATCCGATTTTAATTTGATACAAAATTTAAAAAAGTAAATATTAAATAAGACTTTGAATCTTGTAGTCTTAAATTAAAGATATATAAAATGTATCAAAATGTCTTTTAATCTTGTAATCTTAAATATGTCACATGAAAAATTAAAATTAAAGAGTTATCAATAACAGAGAGAAAAAGACTTTTCTTTTAAATAGAAAAAAATTAAGACAGATAAATTTAAAACGAAAGAAGCACTTAATTAAGAAAGTCTGTACAGTTAGATTCCCATGGTGTTCATAGTGGACTTGGGACTTTTTTGCGTGATTTTTATTCCATGAGTTAACTTTTTTAAGATTGAATTAGACTTAATAATATTTATTTTTTATTATAATATTAAAATCTAATTCATTCTAATTTTTTATTTACTCAACGGTAAACTCCTAACTAAAAATATTGTTCACGACTAATTGAGCATTGATAGGCTTGGGCATATGGGGTATTAGGCTCCCACGTCAGTAGTGGATGAATGACTTGATTTTCTTATATAATTTTAATTAATATTCAAAAATCATAAATTAGTTTTTCGAAATTGAATTATTTTCATGTCACAAGTAATAATATAAATAGTTTATTGATCTCCACCATTTTGCAACGAACCACCTAAATGGGCCAAATCATTACAAGTAGTAGCTAGCTGAGTTATTTAGTTATTCTTACTTTGTCGAATTAGTTATGAGTGTACTGGGACATACGATGAATAAATAAACAAAATCATTAAACTTAGACCCACTTGATTCCTTCCTTATCTAGCTAGCTAGTTGGTCAGCAGCAACAACAATAATATTATAGTACTAGTAATTATCTCCTATCTCCCCAAAGAAACTAGAAGAAGAAAAAACTGGCAATCATGTTGTACGTACATTAATTTTAGCATGCAAGAGCACATTCTTGTTCTCATGTACCAAATTTTTCTTTTTTGAAAAAAAGAGAGAGAGAGAGAGAGAGAGAGAATATGAAACAAATGAGCGTTGGAGAGGAAAAAGACTAATTAAGAGGCCATTTATTTTACCAAGAAAATGGGAATTTTAAGAGGATTCAGAAGGGGAAAAAGAAAAGGATGAAAAATGGAATCACTGAACTTACAAAATGAAGAATTAACCTGCATGTCAATTGATCTATCTGCACTCATATCCGATCCTTAGGCATTATTTCTGAAGCTATTGCAAAAGAAGCAACCCTTGGTTTTTGGAGTAATCACTTCATTATAACAAGCTTTAGATTTTAACTTAAAATAAATGTTTGAACAGACTAATGATGAATTTTAACAGTGCGTGGGGTATAATTTGGTAAAAACAAATTGAGTGTAAAAGTTGGTTAAAGATAGTGGCAATCAATTACTTTCACTGGCTAAATTAAAGACGAAATCATCTAATAAGTAATTGATCAATATCTGCTTAACACGTATTACTCTATGTTGGGTATGTTAAAAAAAGAGTTTGAGCATGCCTTGAACACAAAAAGTGAGCTCTAAATATCAGACTTTTTGCATTTGATCAATGTTGGATTTATAGTAGTAGTGTATGGGGAACTAATTAGTATACGGATTGCAAAGAATTTGAAGGGCTATTACTACTCATTACTTGCAAACAACATACAGGATGGGGCAGTATACATGAAAAGATAAAAAATGTGGAACCTAATACAAATTACTAGAGAAAGTTGATGTGTCTTATACTATGTTGTAATTATTAACAACATTTCACTTTTTGCTATTTTGTAAAGCAGCTACTGTTTTGTCGGCAAATCATTCATTTAAAGTGGCCGCGATAACAGGGAGAGAACAAATTATATATAAGATAATTTCCGACACTTCCTCTCTTTGTAATATTAATCTTTCGATTATTTTATAATATTACGTTTACCTTTCTTATTTTAATTTTATTTTTTTTTAATATTTCTTTTAACCTACTATGTATGTTGTATAAACTCAGAGTATAAAAAGATTCACCCCATTGATACATAAACATAAACCCTTTAACAAATTACACACACAAAAAGTGTTTTTTTCCTCGTTAAATGGAACTCCTAGCAGTTGTTAATTTAGTAGAGGTTCATTAACATCTGCGACTCTTTACAACGTTGTTTGTAACCTTTTCACTGTAAAAATTTGCATATCTTGTGATTACATGATCGTACAAGAGTTACAAGTAATGGTTCAGTCAGTGCCAAATCTAGTTTTAATTTAGAGCTCCTTCAAAGAGCTAGAACCATCTTTTCCACATGATCCCAAATCAAAACATCCTCAACATGGAAAACTAGTCTTATCAGGCAGCACTTTATTGATTACGCATTCAGTTTTGCATCTATGCACTTTATCCATGCGGATTCGGGAAGATAACAATGGGTTCTGGCAGCAGCATGCCCTTGAAAAGATACAAGACATTGCCTGTCTTGACCATTTTGTCCTACACATTAGAACGGACACAAGCCACACCCCACCGGCCTGCACGTGTAGAGTAGAACAAGAAAGTAACAACCTCTACTAGCACAGTTCTGTGAGATTTAGACAAAAGAAAACACACTCAAAAAATATTACAGATAAAGAAAAGTGAAAGACAAACTCACTACACTAGGCCTTTTCTTTGTTGAGGCAATTTGCATCTCAGAATTGGCTATTCAACACGATAGTCTGCTTTAACCTTGATCTACAACTCAATATAGAGATAGAAGATGATGGATCCTTCTCTGCTTTTGGTCCTTAGACTCGCTTTCCACTTCTCTACAGAAACCTTCGTTATATTTGTGCAGCTTCTTATCACTGTTGACATTTAGGTAGTGTCCCGTGCTGAATAAAGATTAAAACACAATCAACCACCTTTTAAAAGAAAGCAATATTTGTATGTGTTATATATGGTGCTTATTATTAAAGATTTCTGATCCACTTATAAATCGCTGGTATTCGTAAGGAATCAACCAATTTAAGCTTTTATACCAATTTAGTAGTTTTAATGTAACTTAAGTTGTAATTGCCTAATGAACTTAGATATGTTAAACATATGCACACGTTTTGCATCAATGCTATGTTTCTGTTACTGTAGAAGAGCAAGTGTAAGTGGACATACCCGGAGAACACTCACATCCAAGTAACTGAGTTCAGGGCATCCTCTTTCTTTGGCAACTATCCCCGGCCCGTGTCCCCAATTTGGCGGCAGCCACTAACATTCAAATGATGCAGAGAACAACCTTTGCCAAAAGCCACTAGCGCTTCATTCCCTACTCTGGTAATTAAACAGAGGTTAATGATTTCTTAGAGCCTGTTGAGATTTAAAGGTGTAATATTGAAGATTAGTTAGTTAGTTGTAGTTGATTAGTTAAGGAGATTAGTTATGAGTTAGTTACAAAAGTTAGTGGTGGTTAGTTAGAGGGGCAGCATAGTAATTTTGCCCAGTTAGTTAGGAAATTACTGTGTGTTATATCAACACACAGTAAACAGAGGATGCTTAGTTTTTCAGCTCACTTTGAGCTCCAGTTTTCTTCTCCATTGTTGGTTATTGTTGTTTGTTCTAATGACAGTTGTTTTCTAGCTATTCCCATGGTGCATTGTGGTAAATTTCACATGGTATCAGAGCCAGTTTGATCGATCTGGCTGCAATTGAAAATCGCAGTATGAAAATGCTGCCTCTGCATCGGTTCCTCTTTATCGATCTGTAATTGCAGATCTGCAAAATTTGTTTTCTTCTTCTTCCCTTTGCCTTCTATTGCTACTTGTGTATTGACGATTTGACAAAGGTTTACTGGTTGATAATGGAACGAAATCCAGAAGACACTCGTACTCAACCACAAGATGCGAATAATGCATTGTATATGCATCCTTCAGAAAATGCCAATTCCTCTCTAGTTTCTGTTGTTTTCGATGGATCCGGATACAGATCGTGGAAGAGGGGAATACTTCGTGCACTGTCAGTGAAGAATAAAACTGGTTTCATCAATGGGAAGATTGTGAAACCAGCCATGAACTCACCTACTTTGACTCAATGGGAACGCTGTGATGATATGGTAACTTCCTGGATCTTAAGTTCATTATCGAAGGATCTCAGTGATAGCTTGCAGTTTGTAAACAATGCTAAGGAGTTGTGGGATGAGCTAGAAGCAAGATATGATCAAGCCAATGGAGCACAATTGTATCAGCTTCATCAGGAAATAAATGACCAAGCACAAGGAAATTTGGATGTCACCAGCTACTACAATAACATCAGAAAATTGTGGGAGGAACTAAGTGTTTTAGATGCAAATGTGCAGTGCACATGTCTGTGTACATGTGATGGTAAAAACAGGATGCGCAAAGCTGAGCGAGATAGGAGGCTTATTCAGTTTTTGATGGGCTTAAATGAGACATATACAGTAGTGAGGGGCAATATTTTGATGATGAATCCCTTGCCAATTATGGCTCAAAGTTTTTCCATTCTAGTACAAGAGGAAAAGCAGAGGGAACTTAAGCCTCACAGTAGAATTCATCTGGATTCTACCTCTTTACATGTCAATGTAGGAAACAATGTGGTTGATAAACACTCAGGAGCAGGCAGCAGCAGCAACTACAGATCACAACAGGAAACCAGATCAAGCTCAAACAGTAACTTTAGAACCAATTATGCACAGAGAAATGGAGGAAAACAAAACTACAGATCTGGAAGTTCATATGTAACCAACAATAGGTCTCTCCTATTTTGTGATTACTGCAAGAAAAGTGGACATACTGAAGATAGGTGCTATAGGATTCATGGCTTTCCTCAGGATCACAGATTTACAAGGGGAAGGAACTCAGGCACAGCTGCTAATGTGTTGAATAGTGTTGGAGGTGCAGTGAATGACAACAACAGGTATGAACATAGTCTAACAAAGGATCAATATGACAAACTGTTGAACCTTTTAGGAAGCATACAAGTGAGAGGAGACAACACACAAGGAGACCTCAAGACTCAGACAGCAGACATTCTCAATGGACAAGGAGTTGCAAGTCTTGCAGGTATATTAGCTTGTCACTCTTCCATATTTGAAGTAGGTGAGTTATCATGTGATTGTGTAAACCTGTCTGCTGACTCATGGATCATTGACTCAGGAGCTACAAACCACATGACATTCAACAAAACACTATTAACCAAAATTAGGACATTACCTTATCCTTTCTTAGTAACATTACCAAATGGCTATAAAGTCAAGGTGACTGAAATTGGTGAAGCAAACTTGAATCCAGTTTTAACCTTACAGAAAGTATTGTTTGTGCCTAGTTTCAAGTTCAATCTTATCTCAGTTCATTGCTTGGCCTCACAGCTTGATGGTATTGTGAGTTTTAATAGCTCTTCTTGTCTTATGTAGATCCCTTCACTGAAGAGCCCTCTGGAGATTGGTAGAGCAAGAAATGGACTGTATTTCATATGTCCAAAGTGTCATAACAGTTCAGCATTTCACAGTACTTCATATGGTTGTATTGGTTTACAGTCTTATTCATTTCCTAGTTGTTCTTCTTTTCCTATTTCTGCTGACAGATTCCCTGTTGTGAATAAGAAATCCTACTTTCCATCTTCTTTGTCATCTGTAAGATACAGTCACTCAAGAGATAATAAGACTTGTTGTTCACCTATTTCTGTTTCTGATTCCAAGTGTACTGTTGCTACTCATAAAATAAGTTCATATTGTGGAAATGATGAAAACTACTTATGGCATACAAGACTAGGACATATACCTTTTGTTAAAATGAAGGGCATGACTGCAATACCAACCACCTTTGCCACTAAACAGCCCTTTTCCTGCATGATATGTCCAATGGCTAGACAAACAAGGTTACCCTTCCCTCAAAAGTCTTTTTCCATATCATCCAGAATCCTTGACCTACTACACATTGATGTATGGGGACCATATCACACACCAACTCATGATAACCACAAGTACTTCTTGACTGTGGTTGATGATTATAGCAGGTCAACATGGACACTGCTTCTCAGTTGCAAGATCAATGCCATACAAGCCATTAAGGGACTGATAAATTTGATAGAAAATCAGTTTGATGCCAAAATCAAATCAGTTAGAACTGATAATGGCCTGGAGTTTATTAATGCAGAAACTTCTGCTTTTCTGCAAAGCAAGGGTTTTACATCAAAGGACCTGTCCCTATACACCACAACAGAATGGTGTAGTGGAAAGGAAGCATAAGCACCTTCTTGAGGTAGCTAGGTCACTGTTGTATCATTCTAAAATACCAGTAAAATACTGGGGTGAATGCATACTGACTGCAACCTACCTCATAAACAGACTACCTTCAACCACAATACATGACAGTACCCCTTTTGAAAAACTCTATCAAAAATAGCCCACCTATTCACACTTAAGATCTTTTGGATGCCTTTGTTTTCCCACCAATGTCAAACCACATAAAGACAAGTTTGATCCAAGATCCACACCTCATGTATTTGTAGGATATCCCTTTAATACAAAAGGTTATAAGGTCCTAGAATTGAATACTAAGAAGATTCACATTTGCAGAGATGTCTTATTTTATGAGCATATATTTCCTTTTGCATTGTCATTTCCTGCCTCTGATTTTAGTTCTATCATGCAAAAACTCAATCCTTATTCTACAACATTGAACTCTACTAATGATACTTTCAAGAAAGGTTATGATCTGGATGAAAATGCTGAGAATTCAGTCACAACTTTTACATGTAACACACTGCCAGCTAGTCACATTACACAAGACAACACACATGCCACTATACCTGCTGTTCCTATTCATTCACCGGACAATTCTAGTTCACTCAATAACACTACAACTCATACCATAAATCATGAACTTAGAAGGTCCAACAGAACACACACTATTCCAGCTTATCTGAGAGATTACACATACTCACTGCCTACTTTACAACCACCTACATCACCAATTACACTTCACAGTTCACTTGCTCCTTTAAATTCCATTAATCAGCAGCAGGAACATGTTCATGATAAAGAACCTTCCTCATATGAAGAAGCAGTTGCACATCATGCCTGGAAAGCTGCAATGGACCTTGAGTTTGAGGCACTTTATGCAAACAACACTTGGGATTTAGTACTGCTCCCACCTGGCAAGAAAACTATAGGATGCAAGTGGGTGTATAAGGTGAAGCATAAGGCAGATGGAAGCATTGAAAGATACAAGGCTAGGCTTGTGGTGAAAGGATATACACAACAGGCTGGGATTGACTACAATGAGACCTTCTCACCAGTTGTCAAGATGACTACCATAAGAATTTTGATAGGACTGGCAGCTAAGAAGGGATGGAATCTATACCAGCTGGATGTGAACAATGCCTTTCTTCATGGAGACTTACATGAAGAAGTGTACATGGACTTACCTCAGGGACTGCTTGTGAAGGATGACAGGTTAGTTTGCAAGTTAAATAAGTCTTTATATGGTGTAAAGCAAGCTAGCAGGCAGTGGTATGAGAAACTAGCAACCTCATTGTTTTCTAGAGGTTACTCCCATTCCACAGGTGATCATTCCCTTTTCTACAGAAAAATTGATAGTTCAGTGACCTTTGTGGCAGTATATGTTGATGACATTATAGTTACTGGAACTGATCTGGAGGAAATAGAAGACTTGAAGTCCTTCTTACATGGACAGTTTAAAATAAAGGATCTAGGTAGACTACATTACTTCTTAGGAATGGAGATTGTCTACAAGCCAACTGGGATCCTCATTTCACAGAGCAAATTTGCTGCTGATCTACTCAAGGAATTTGACTGCCTTTCTTATACTACAACCTCTTCACCACTTGATCCTGCCATGAAGTTAAGATCAGATGAAGGTCAATTACTTGATGATCCCACATACTACAGGAAACTTATAGGAAAGCTGAACTTTCTTACTAATACAAGGATTGACATTGCTTTCAGTGTACAACACTTGAGCCAATTCCTCCAAGCACCTAGGGACACTCACTTGCAAGCAGCCATACATGTGCTCCGATATATCAAAGGCAGTCTGCATCATAGGACCTTTTTGTCACACCAAGATGACTGTACAATCACAGCCTATTGCGACTCAGATTGGGCATCATGCTCAGAGACCAGAAGATCTGTGAGTGGCTATGTGGTGTTCTTAGGAGACAGCCCTGTTGGATGGAAGTCTAAGAAGCAACCTACTGTTTCCCTATCCTCAGCAGAAGCAGAATATAGAGCTATAAGAGTTGTGGTAGGGGAACTGGTCTGGATGCACAGGTTGTTAACTGAGCTAACAGGGAAGTTTTCACTGCCTATAAGTGTTTTTTGCGATAGTCAAGCAGCTATACACATCGCAAAGAACCCAGTATTTCACGAGCATACTAAACATATCGAGGTCGATTGCCATTTTGTTCGTGATAAGCTTCAAGAAGGCTTCATTGCATTTCATCATGTTCCCACTGCCGGACAGTTAGCAGACATTCTAACAAAGGCTCTGACTGGGCCTAAGCATTCGACTATTTTTAGCAAGTTGTCGTTGGAATCACCACCTCCAACTTGAGGGGGGGTGTTGAGATTTAAAGGTGTAATATTGAAGATTAGTTAGTTAGTTGTAGTTGATTAGTTAAGGAGATTAGTTATGAGTTAGTTACAAAAGTTAGTGGTGGTTAGTTAGAGGGGCAGCATAGTAATATTGCCCAGTTAGTTAGGAAACACACAGTAAACAGAGGATGCTAAGTTCTTCAGCTCACTTTGAGCTCCAGTTTTCTTCTCCATTGTTGGTTATTGTTGTTTGTTCTAATGGCAGTTGTTTTCTAGCTATTCCCATGGTGCATTGTGGTAAATTTCACAGAGCCAATAAAAAGGTACTTAAGTAGCAAGCTTTGGATCAAAAAAAAGTTCAAGGTATCTGTCGTGGAAGATATAACGGGTCAACGTTACACATTAAAATAGAAGTTGCTAAAGCAAGGAACCAACTAGATATATGTTTTTGGCTACAGTGTATTACATTTTTTATTGGACTCAGGGACAGGAAGCTTTAAGGAAGCAGATGAATATTGTGCCTAGAGAATCTTCATCTTCATAAGAACAGGCGACCTCTTGCAGTACCAGAGGCTCTAAAAGGAGCACACATTTCAAAGAGAATTCAAATAGAAATCCATAAGACATCAAAAGAAGAAAGTAATGCAAGAAAGGAAGGGGCTGCCTGACAGTTTTATCAGCACGTAACTTGACGATTGAGAAACAAATTTAAAATAAAGTGATGTTAGTGAGAGTGAGAAAATCATGTACCAATCAAAGAGAATCAAAGACTGAGTTCTGGAAGATATTTAGAGTATCGAAGTCTCCTTTAGGTTTGGTCCAAGAGATAGAAACAAAGTCATCAATTCAATCATTCAAATGGTCTCCCCTAAGATCGACCTTTTTTCAAAATAATCTGAACCTCGATACCATATTGTAAATCGGATAATGCGATGAAAGTAGATTATTTGTCCGTCCCTCATCATCCAGAGAAAGAATCGCTGTTTATCTTTCCATATACATATAAACAAATGTGGTTCCAGGGATCGATCAATTGCACACCAAAATCTATAATTCCGTTATTTCAAACGCTATCGGAATAGATGAAAAGACCAGTATTATGAAATAAAACAATGGAGTTTTGGGCATAAAGTGCAGAGAGCACAAGCCATATTTCACTAACAAAAGAAATTACATCATTTAGGGACAACTAACAGCTGCCGAGAGCAAAACTACTTTCCACAAAGGGAATTAAGAAACAGAAGCCAGGTGTGCTACTTCCAACCCAAAAATGTTCGATGTACAAACAACTCAGCGGTTATCTTCTTTATATTCCACTCAGAAATCATGTCTTGCACCTAGCAATATCAAGTCACCTTCCCCTTTAGTTACATTCTAGTCAGTGCTTATCTTTGTTTTTTTATAGTTAACATGAGTGTTTCTTCTTTTTGATAAAGTAAATTATTTTATAACTGTGTGAAAAACTCCTATATACAAGCCGTATACCAAAAAGTAGAGAACCTACACAATAATATGGTTTTCTACAAATGTTACCCAACAGTCAACCAGAGTTCTCTAGTCGCTTAAGGATTCTAGAGAGAAAGAGAGAGAGAGATGAGGAAGAACACATTTCACAAAAAAATGTTTCTAGTCAGTTATGATATTGTGATGGATTGGAGAAAAGGAATATAGGGGAAAGAAGAAGCTAAATGTAGTGTGATGTTAGGCCTCCCATGGACTACTCAAGTCTCTTAAATGCTGTGATACTAGCCTAAAGAGAGGAGAGGATAGCAGGGATGTGTTCAGTTAATCATATCAGTTATAAGGTCAATATGAAGCTGTTGCGGTCTGTTATTCAGAAGAAGAGAATGGCAAAGAAAATATTTCAGAGGGAATAAATAACAAGAGTGATCCTGAAAACTAGAGCTCGCACAGATAAACGAGAATGGCATCTCTAATTTGTGGGAGGAAGTGTTAAGAAATCTTGGTAAGACTGAATATGATTTAAACCTCAACTCCAAGCCACATGCAACTTTTTCCTTTTCTCCAAAGTAATATTTGTTAACTGTATCGTACACCTCATCCACCCCAAAAAAAAAAAAAGAGAAAAAACGCGAACATTCTTTTAATAGGAAAATAACAGTCTCCAAACATTTAAAAAAAACACTACTCAGTAAATTATACCAGTTTTGTGAATGAAATCCATGGTAACAGAGTCTGAAGAAAATAGTGCTACCAAATGTCTCTTTGGTTGGAAAGCTGGTGCTTATCAACCATGTATTAGATGCATTGCCTACATATGTGGTGTGATTGTTCCGAATTAGGATGAATGTGAAAAAATGGTTAGATAAATTAGAAGGTACAAGGTAACAAAGAAAGAAAGGTATTTCATTTGATTAGCTCATACAATATAATAAATGCACAAAATGGGGGGTAATTGGGCATAAATAATCTGAGGCAGCAAAATGAAAATTTACTAATGCAATGGTTGTGGAGGTACTTAGGAGAGGGAGAAACATCATGAAGGCATTTAGTAGAGGAAGAAACATTATGGAGGAATGGATAAAGAAAATCGTGGAATAATGAACAAAATGGAGCACCTCAATGAAATTGGTCATCATGGATGTGGTGTATGGAAGCACATAAGATGTCAATGGCACGAGCTTTCATAAAGCATCAGCTTTAAGGTATGGTAGAATAATTTCCTTCTGGAATAGTACATGGATAGGGAATACTCCACTTAAGGAGCGATTGCCAGAGTTCTTCCAGATAGTACAAGACACTGAAGCAAGATGTTCATTATTCCACAGAAGCAGGACAGCAAATAAGTATGGGGAGAAAGCTAAATGATTGGGAAATTTAAAGGTTGAACAATTTTCTTTTTGCCATTGCAGGTATGCCTAGGAAGGGAGGATGATACAAATAGAGTCTTTTGGACACCTTGACAGAAGTGCATATTTTCTGTTAAATCTTGTTGCAGGTACTTAAAGGCAGGAAACAAACATAGCTTGAGATGGAGTTGGAAGCAGATTTCACATGTTACTCTCAAGGTAGATTGACTTGAGTAGCAGCACATAAGGCAGGTTAAAACTAAAGATAAACTCGTACAACAGGTGAGAGAAAGAGATGGAAAACAACTGTTACATTTTTCTATGCTGCAATAGTACCCCTGCAGCAATGGAAATGTTCTTTAAGCTGAAGTGGACAGAGCCAGGAACTTCCAGGGAATTTTATTTTTCTTTGAGAATGGTAACATTGTATTCATCAGCATCAAGGAAATGCTGGAACCATATTTACAGTTCAGAAAGGTAAAAGAACTTGTTCTTCTTACAAGATTGCTAAGAGGATTCTAAAAACTCAAGTACTGATTCAGTATCCTCTACATAGTTTTCTTTACACCAAAAATACAAAGGCTAAATATAATTCATCTTATTCTCTGTACATAGCTGCTCCTGTTTCCGATATACCATGCATTTCTCTCTCCCCATATAGTCCACCATATACAAGGTGGGATAGATTTCCACCACTTCGTCTGGCTTCCCCTGCCGCCTGCATTGCTCTAGCATTTCACAGCTTCAAGTGTAGACTTTCAGGCCAGTCATACTCAAAAAGATCTGCCACAACTGACCAGTCACTTTACAGTGCAAAAAGTAAATGGCTATTACTTTCTACATTCTCCTGAAATAGGAAGCATCTTGAGCTTAACTGGATTCCCCTTCTTTGCAGATTTCCACAAGTTAAGCATGCTTTTCTGACAACCAACCAGGAGAAACATATCACTTTGGAAGGAACTTTGACTCTACAAATGTTCTTGCAACCCCAGCATGTTTGTTGCTCAGTAAAGTTTAATATGTTGTATGCTGAATTAACTGTGTAGCCCTTCTTACATTACTATTCCAGATCATGAAATCTTCATTATCAGTTGTACCCTTGAAGATCTCCAACACCTTGAAGAATTTTGTAACGCTGACAACCTCCCAATCATTCAATAATCTCCTAATATTAAACTTCCAGGGAGTTTCCACTCAGTTGGAATGGAAGAGGCATCAGTAAGAAACAGAGAAGGGCACGAACTACCACTCCTACATGTATTTGGTGGATAATATGGAACGAAAGGAAGGCCTCAAATGTAGATGTACATTACAAAAGCTTACATGAAAGTAGAAGTTGCGATCATACCCAAGCTTGTAAACGCTAAGATGTATAAGCTGCTGATAAGTACAAATAAGTAAATCAAAATATGAAAGAAAACCAGAATAAACAACTAACTTGTCCATAAATATTCGGAAACTGTAAAGAGCCAACAGACTCCGAACGCCTTGCAGAGCATCATCTGAAATTGTAGCTTCAGAACCTTAATTGCGACCATCCTTGGGCGACAGTAAGTACACCTTAGTCATGGATAAACTCTTGAGTCTAACAAAGAGGAATCCAACAATCTACAATGAGATTCCTCAATAATTTCTCATAAAGTGGTGGAACTCATATGCTTTCCGCATTAATTATCTAAGTCGAGATTCAGAAAGCTTGCTGTAAACATGGATGAACCCATCCCCTGGGAGTTTGGAAAAGTATAGCATTTCATTTCATGAGGTAATACTGACAGATATAGAATAACATGATTGTAGCATGAGCTTTGGATTAACAGAAAACCCAATTTGGTCTAACTTGAGAGTACAGCTTATGAGACATACCTTCTTTTTAAAAAAACTAGTGAAAAAGAATTACTTTTCCAAAGACTGTTCAAAGAAAATCACATTAAAAATCTAGTATAAGCACTACATCTATAATCTGCTATAATTGTTCTATGAAGCAATTTGTCTGTTTAATTTACAAAATGAAACTCAAGCAGGAGCACTGCATTCTATTTGATAGAATGGCAAATTTTCCTTTAAAATAGCGCCTAAAATCTTAGGTGCAAAAGTAGTTCCATAAGCACCAATTTTGAGCTGCTTCTTTTAGTGCTTATTTTTTTGAAACCTCTAGAGGTAATTCTAAACATTTACTAAATACTCCCATAAGTGCTTCTCATGCTAAACACACTCCTCAAATGCACCACACCCATACATACGACCTTAGAAATATAAGCAGTCTACAAGAATCTATCGTGATTTCAGAAAACAAGGAGAAGGGGGGTGAAGTCAACAGTAGGTCTCTTTGCCCTTCAATAACTAAAATTCAACACTAAGGTTGACAAGAAATTCAAAAATAAAGCACGAGGTGAAAAGTGTATGTGCAAGATCCCGCAATAGACTCCAGTCCATATGTCCCTATATTGTGGCAGCCATTAACCTCAAGATGCGTGAGGCCAGCGCAACCAACTGCAACTGCTTCCAAGCCTCTGTCACTTAAGAAAGTACAATCATTCAAGGTAAGAGACTTCAACCGTTTGCACCCTTTACCAATAGCACACAGAGGCTTATCCTTAGCGCGAGGTTTCATTCAATGGAATTTTCGATCTAGGCCTACTCAAGTGAATGGGGGGTTCAGTCCAGGAGGCTAGTCAAACAAAGTACAAGGATAGCACCGTACCCTCATAGTCCTCAATCTTTGGCACATCTGGATCGGCGGAAACTCACTCGGTCTGCGCGTCTACCGGGGCACCATACTGACTTTTTTATTTATGATATAAGGAGTGCACTCCACTTCATAAAGAGTGAATTCTATTCACTCTATACCCATATCCCTGGAACAACTGTAAAATAAACTCCATCTTAGTCTACCCAAGACTCCCGTGAAGAAATATGCATAAAGATATAGGTCAGATGTGAAAACCAATCATCACTCTAGCACATGCTTTGTTAAATTGATTTTTGTTTTTGAGAAGATAGCATGAACCAGTAATTAAAGAATCAACAGCACAAACTAGTGCTGGAAACCAAAAAAAGTTCCAACCCTACTCATCTCACAGGGAATCTAAAACATGTAAAATTGACTCCAAATCATCACTATACACAGCATTACACCAAAAACTAAAAAAGAAGAAAACAATTCATGTTGAGCTTCTGAATATGGCTAGCTTTATCTTCAAAGCATCTATAGTTTCTTTCCTTCCAAACTCTCCACCAAATGGTCGCTGGGACAATTTTCCATCTGTCTTGTAAAATTTTCGATTGCAACTATTGCCATAAAAAGACAGACAGCAACACACAGTTTGAATCAAGTTATTATGTATTGTCTATATTCAGGAATTCTTTTTTTAGCAAAAGATGGAGTTGCAAATTTAAAGATTAGATATTTAGATTGCATAATCTGAGCATTGAAAAAGCTATTGGTCAAGAGGAATATGTATTAATGCCTAAAATGTAGGTGTACATTACAAAAGCTTACAATTCATGTTGAGCTTCTGAATATGGCTAGCTTTATCTTCAAAGCACCTATAGTTTCTTTCCTTCCAAACTATCCACCAAATGGTTGCTGGGACAATTTTCCATCTGTCTTGTAAAATTTTCAATTGCAACTATTGCCATAAAAAGACAGACAGCAACACACAGTTTGAATCAAGTTATTATCTATTGTCTATATTCAGGAATTCTTTTTTAGCAAAGACGGAGTTGCAAATTTAAAGATTAGATATTTAGATTGCATAATCTGAACACTGAAAAAGCTATTGGTCAAGAGGAATATGTATTAATGCCTAAAACGTAGGTGTACATTACAAAAGCTTACATGAATATAGAAATTATGATCATGCTGCTGATGAGTAAAAAACAAATAAATCCAAATAGGGAAGACAACCAGAATAAACAACTAACTTTTCCGTAAATATTTGGAAACTGTAAAGAGCCAACAACTCCAGCGACAAACAGCAAGTGTCAACGCCTTGCAGAGCACCATCTGTAACATTGACGCATTGTAGCTTCAGAACCTTCAACTGAGGGCATTCTTGGGCAACAGCAAGTACACCTTTATCATGGATAAACTCTGAGTCTAGTGATAAGGACTCCAAAGATCTATAATGAGATCCCGCAGCTTCCAAGGAGGTGTCAGTTACTTTTGCACAGGCAGCCAAACTAATTGATTTCAACGTCTTCGTGGAACCATTAACCAATTTAATCAAGCCTGCGTCAGTTAGGCCTTCACAGAACCGCAAATTCAAATCTTCAAGATGCTTAGAGAACTCCCCAACAGCTGCTAGACCTTGATCTCCAACATAACAGCCCTTTAAGAGGAACAGGAAACTAAAGCTGCTAAGGCTTTTGGTCCAACATGCACATCATATAATTCAATTCCAAAACAGCTTGAAACAGATCAATAGAATAACCATGGGGACACCAAAGTTCTAGATGACCAGAAATTTACCTGTAAATCCAACGACTTCAGTAATATACACTTTTCAGCTATAGACCTCAGCCCCACATGTGTCACATTGGAACACCATATTAAACTCAGCTTTTCAAGCTTAGTGAAGCCAGCAGCAACAGCAGCCAATCCAGCATCTGACAAACAGTAAGATTCTGTTTCATCGTCTTCGGAGCCATTTGTTTCAGCCAGGGAATGGATCTTGAGAGATGAAATCACGGAATGATCAGTGCCACGCCTTCTTCCCTGCAATGGGTATACAAAAGAAACAATAAGTTTAGACTTTCAAGGTGAATGTAGCTTCCAGGTATAATCTCAGAAATTCGCTTGTGAACCAAACAAAAAATATAGCACAAAAACCTTTAGAAAATGCTGTTTTGGCACCAGAAACTTGAAAAAAGCATAACCCAAGTCTGACAAACATAAGGCAGAGGAAATTCGCTTGTGAACCTATTAGTACTGGAGTCACTTGTGTTACCACTAAATGTGAAAGTTTTTTTTTTTGGATAGGTATTACCACTGAATGTGAATTTAATATGGTGATTGTTTCGCGCAGTATAGTCAGATCTCTCCGCAGAATTAATCTCAGTAAAATCCGTCAAACTCGAATTAAGCACACTCATTGCAGGGTGATGCTACAATTAGTAGAGGCAGCTTATCACCAATAATTAAGAATTTCTTACTTTGCTTTTTGGGGCTTAAGATTATGTTAGTCATAAGCCCTCTGTATCTGAAGATAGATGGCTAGATGGTGATTGTTTTCCACTGAAATCAGCTCCCCAAGATGATAGCCTCAAAGAAGGTGCATCAATCTTGATTAATCTGAATCTTTACAAGCAGGGTAGGGAATTAAATTGATTTCGGGAAGATGTTTGGATGGAGGACTTCCTTGAAAGCTTTATTCACTGAGTTATATCCTTTGTAATGAAGAAGGATGCATATGGCTGAACTGATTACTTGACTGTCCGGGACTTTGCAGTTATTTGGCTATCATACTTAGAAAACCACCCAAAGATTGGAAGCTTGTACACTTCCTAAACAAGGAGTTATCCCTTCACAATTTTAATTCTAAATCTTCTCATAGTGATGTGGCAATACACAAAATTATGTTTTCTTGAGAAGTTATCTGATAATTTGGAGAAAGATCCTTCTATAGTTTGGTAGACCTGGCTGAACTGAAATCCCTATTCTTCTGACTTCTGAAATGCAGTTGATGATTTTATGTAGGTGCAATACTAAATAAAATAAAATAATTAAAAATGTTGAGTAGCAAATTAACTTCAGGAAGGCCCACAGGACTTTGGTCTAGTGGTAAGAGCACAATGCTTTTTCCATCACAAAAACTGCTTGCTGTGCATGTATATGTGGATTAGGCACGTCACGGATTCGAACCCTTCAACAAATAAAAGCCTGATATTTAAGTGAAGAAGGATAGAAGGGCAGGCCGACTATCCATCGAGTTCTGAACCATATGCTGCTGGGGGATTTCTCAGTTATCAGAAAAAACTTCAGGTTAGGGCGTAGAACTGACCATAAATTGTTATGACACCGTTCGGGAGGAGAAACATGAGGGCTACAAGCAACACCCAGATCACCAATTTAGCAACCCATCCACCATGATGCCAGGAGTCACGCCTATCATTTTGATCCTTGACACCAATCATTTTTTTATTTTTTTTTTGGTAAAGGTAATGTTAGTCAATTTATCCACAGGTGTAACTACAAACTGAAGTGTAGTTCCCTCCAAAAAGTTACAACTTACATACAGAAACTTCAGAGGATCCTATACAGAATCTAAAACAAACAAAATATCATCTGTTTCTGCAATAACTTTCTATTCACGCCAAAAATAAAAAAGAGCTAAACAATTCATTTTCAGTTTCTGAAGACTGTTCTACTCTTCCTCAAAGCATCTCCTGTTTCTTTCCTTCCATACTGACCACCAAATACATGCTGGGACAAATTTCTATCTCTCTTCCTTTCTTGTAGAATTATCATCCTTGTTCCAGCAATTCAACAGATCCTTTATGTTGCCTGGCTTCACCCATCTGATCCCTTTAAGACTTATAAACATTATCCACAACTGATCTGTCCACTTACAATGCAAAAAAAGATGGTTGATTGTCTCTGCTTGTTCTCCACATAGGAAGCGTCTCGAGCATAGCTGGATTCCCCTCTTGTTCAGATTTTCATGTGTCAGTACTACTCCTTTTGTTAACAACCAGGTAAAGCAATTAACTTTGTATGGTATCTTGGTCTTCCATATCATCCTCCATGGCCATTCTGTATCCTGTGCTGCTGATGTGTTTAAATCCTTATAGGCAGAATTGACAGTGAAAATGCCTTTACTATGTTTCTGCCATATCAGACAGTCCTTTCCTTCACTGAGATCTGTGAAAGTTGCAAGAGAATCATGAAACTCTGCTATTAGCCCCATCTCCCAGTCATTTCAGTTCCTCCTTAGAGCCAAATTCCAGCCCCGCCCAGATCGCATCCTTGCAACTGTTGCTTGTTGTTGTTGGCATAAGTTGAACAGTTCAGAGTGTCTTTGTCTCATAGTATAATTTCCATTCCAATTGTCATTCCAGAAGGAGTTCTTCTGGCCATTACCCACTTTAACCTTGGTTCTGGCTTTTAGTAGTGGCCCCAAATTTTTGATTGATCTCCAGACAGTGCAGCCATATGGTGTTGCTACTCCCCTAGTCATCCAGTTGTCCTCCATACCATACTTGACCTTGATAACTTCCTTCTATAACAGGTCTTCTTCTGTAGCAAGTTTCCACAGCCATTTCATCATTAAGCTTTGATTTTGTCTCTTCAAATTTCTAATGCCCAGCCCTCCTGCTTTCTTGCTTCCACTGATCTCTTCCCATTTGATTAGGTGAAACTTTTTCGTCTTCATTGCCTTGCCATAAAAAGTTTCTTCTCAGAACATCTAACTCTTTAATCACACTGGCTGGCATGGGGAAGATAGACATTAGATAAGAAGGTAAAGCATCAAGCACACTGTTTATCAGAATCACCCTTCCCCCTAAAGAGAGGTATTGGCTCTTCCAGTTGGATAACCTCTTTGTGCATCTCTCCACTACTCCATTCCAAATCCCTTTAGCCTTGCTCTTGGTACCCAAAGGCATGCCGAGATAGGTTGTTGGGAACTGACCCACTCTGCCACCCATCCTACTTGCCAACATCTCTATTTCTGTCACATTATTAATAGGATATATGTAGTTTTTCCCCCAGTTTATATGGAGACCTGAAACTGCTCCAAAGATTATGAATATGGCCCTCAGTATCAGCACTAGTCCCTCCTCTGCTTCACAGAAAACTAAAGTGTCGTCTGCATACTGTAAGTGAGTTATTTCTAGATTGTTTGTTCCCTCAACCTGGAAACCCTTGATCCATCCCTTCTCCTTGGCTTTATTTATCAGTCTACCCATGCCTTCCATAGCTAGAATGAAGAGAAATTGAGATAAAGAGTCCCCCTGTCTCAGACCCTTCTGTGAGGGGAAAAAACCATTTGGAGACCTGTTAATAAGTACTGAAAATCTGACAGTACTTGCGCAATACTTGATCCATTTCTTCCATCTTGCCCCAAAACCCATTTTCTCCAAAGTCTGCATAAGAAAATCCCAATTTAGATGGTCATAGGCCTTCTGAGTATCCAGTTTGCAAGCTAATCCTGGTTTTTTGCTTGTCTGCCTGGCATCTATACATTCATTTGCTATTAGCACAGCCTCCATAATCTGCCTCCCTTTGATAAAAGTCATCTGCTGTCTTTCCACAAGGCTGTGGATAACCTTTTTTAGTCTCTCAGCCAATAATTTTGCTATGATTTTGTATACTCACCCAATCAAACTGCAGGTCTATAGTCATTGAGTTCCACAGCACCCACTTTCTTTGGGATCAAAGCCACAAAGGTAGCATTTATACTCTTCTCAAAAAAGCAGTTTTCATGGAAATTCTGAATAGCTGCAATGAGATCCTCCTTTATTATTTCCCAGCACTGTTTAAAGAATTCCATGGAGAAGCCATCCGGGCCTGGTGCCTTGTCTCCAGTGCAAGCTGTGATACTTTCCCAAATTTCCTGAGCCTATCTTGCCACTAGAATTGCATTTTCTGCCTCACTGATTCTTGGATAATTCTCCATTTCTAGCTTTGGTCTCCACCCCTCTGTTTCGGTGTATAGATTTTCATAATATGCCACTATCTCCTGCTTTATCAGTTCTGTATCCTCCAACACTACATCACCCTTCCTGAGTTTATCTATGTTGTTGAATCTCCTGTGTGCATTCGCAGTTTTATGGAAGAATTTTGTATTTCTATCACCATGGTTCAACCAAGCTGCCCTTGATCTCTGTCTCCAAGCAATTTCCTCCGTTCTGGCAATCTCTTCCAGTTCCATCATGAGAGCTAATCTGGAAGCTATCTCCTCCTCTGTTAGAACTCTGCTTTCCTGTACTTCTTCCAACTCTGTTAATTGGATCAGTGCATTCTTCTTTTGCAGTCCCAAATTTCCTTGAACTATCTTACCCCACTCTTTCAACCTGGTCTTTAGGGCTCTCAGTTTGCACATCAGTATGTAGTCAGGTGATCCTTCATATCAGAATGAGGACCACCAAGTCTTTATTCTCTCCTTGAAGCTCTCAGTCTGCATCCACCAATTTTCAAACTTAAGTATGAGTTTGACTTCTCCCATTCCCCACACTGTAGCATTTTGGGGGAATGGTCTGAGGTAACCCTCTGCATAACTATTTGTTTGATCTTTTCCAAGCTTTCATCAAAATCCTCTGAGATTAGTATTCTGTCCAATCTTGCTGCACTGTTATTCCTATCTCCCTTCTTCCAGGTATATTTGCCCCCTATCAAATCCAAATCCACTAGCTCCATATCCTCAATAAATTCTGCCAACTCTGTCATGGCTTTGCTCAATCTGTTTGACTGTCTCTTTTCAGATTGGAATCTGACAGTGTTAAAATCTCCACATAATACCCAAGGTCCATTCATAAGTCTCCCCCCCCCCCCCCTAGTTGCTCCTATTTCTCCCCACGTTTCTTCTCTTTCAGCTCTGTCATTTGGTGCAAATATGCCAGTGAGATGCCAATTGAAATTTTGTTCCTTCCCTGTGAAATTGCAAGACACAGAGTACCTACCCACACTGCTGAGGACTCCATTCCATTCCCTTTTATCCCATATTATAACTATCCGTCCCCTTGTTCCGCTGGCTTCTAGCTGTTCATAGCCAACCCACTTGTTCCACCATATTTCTTTTGCAATTTATGAAATGTCTCCCCCCCCCCCCACCCCACCCCACACACACACCTTCATTTCTTGTAAACACACTATATCAGCCTTCCATGTCTTGAGCATCGATTTAATTAACACCCTCTTTCAGCTACAGTTTAAACCCCTAACATTCCATGAAATTATTTTCAGCATCATTGATAGCTTATTGCTTAGATATCCCCCCTTACTTCTCGATCCATAGCTCCAGAATTTATTGTCCAATTCTAAGCTCTTCAACTCGTTTGCCCCTTTCTTTTTTACAATCCCCTGCTTTCCTTTGTTTATCATCTTACCACCCTCTATCTTCAGAAATAATTCTTTCGCCTTCTCGCAGCCTTTAAAGTCTACTCCAAGTTCCATGCTTAACTGCATTATGAACTGTTGGATCCACTCTGAACTGCTCCTTTCTCGATCATTCTCATCTGGTGGCATCTAGATATTCGGGATTGCGTCTTCCTCTATGCAATTATTCTACTCTTTCTATTCAGATTCTACACTCTCTCTCCCTGTATCACCTTCGTCGCCTCTGCCAGCTCTCTGAATTGTCGTAACTGTATCATCGTTTCCTCCGTTGCATCTTGCCTTGGGCCTGTTTTCTCCCTACCGCTTTGCATGTCCTCTTTCAATAAGTTAGCTTGTATCTCGATATTTAAAACATCCTCCTTTTGGGCCTCCGAATTTGTTATCTGTTGGGCTATTGCTATTGGGCTTAGATCTTGACCCAAGTTGCCCCTTCTTTTAAATGAACCCGATGTGGCCCTTAATTGGCCCTCCCCTTTCCCACGTGTCCCTTTTTTTAAAAGTTCCCCAGCCTTAGAGGTGCCCACGTGGTCTTCCTATATATCTGCAGACCCTTTCACCAAACCAGCACTGTGACTGCTTTTATCCTTAGGGTTAATGTCCAGTGGACAATTCCCTGTCTCTGCTTGCTTTCGATTCTGCACTTTGACGGTGACCGGCTCCTCCGTCCAGATCGAAATTGTGTAAACATGTTCCTCGCTTCTCACCTCTATTTCTCTTGGAACTCTTGTACCATCCCCTCTTACTTTGATACGAGCCTAGTGGAGATGATTTTTGAGAGTCGTCTCTTCTTCTATTTCGATATAGCCCCCGCATTGTTCTCCGATCTGTTGCAAGATCTCAGACGACCATAAGTTTAATGGAAGTCCTAAGACTCTAGTCCAAACCCAGTCTCTCGTGACTTCCGCCAGCCAGCAGCCTGTGGTTGGGTTCCACCATTCAAGTCTCAGATTCCTCTTTTTCCAAACCAATGTTCCGTTAAGTATGTGTTCTGCTATCTTCCTTGACTGTATTTCGAATAGAAACAGAATCATTCATGGCAAACACGTTGGTCCCGAATGCTGTCTTCCATGTACCACAGGCCCATCTTCTTACCTCATTTAGACTTGGGGTCTCCTTTACTGGACCTTCGAACTTGCCGACAATGCATCTGCTGAGTAGATCCTTCTCCATTGTTGAGGTGTTGCCTATGACTCTTATGCTGTCTTCATTCGCCTGAATATGGCTCTTTTCCATAGCCTCTGTAGTCCATCTGCTGCCGGTGCAGGCCTCTTTGAAGGTTGAGGTCGTCTGCTCTATGGGAGTTGCTGTAGACACTGATACATTCCCGTGGTTTATTGCTGGCTCATAAATGAACTTAGCAATTTCGCGCGCAATATTTCCCCATCCTCCCCTATATATGGTCTCCGGTGTAATAATGATTGATATTTTCTGTCCTTGAATAGCAATAAAACTGATGTATCTACCGGTCTCATTGTATTTAACTGTACAGAAGAACTGTGAGAAATGGTCCTTCATACTCCACCTCTTTACTGTATTCCCCTGTTCCTATTCCACTGTTCCTTTGAAGCTTCAATAAATACTGCTACCATCCATTTCATCACTGTAATGCTAATCTTTACACTTCTCATTAAATTCCTGCTGCGTTCCACCCATTCATACCAGCAATCTGCCCCCGTACCGCATTTAGTAATTTCGTACGATTTAAAGCCCACATTGTAGTAAATCTGGACCTCCTCCATTGTGCTGTTTCCGGCTAAGACGCCGGAAAAAGATCGCTGTTACGTGACTGTGGGTTACCACTTTCCTGTCCTGTATCCTTGCCTCGAATGTTGTGCCTGAGAGCATTCCTCTTTAATATACCAAACATTATAAGTGCAAGCAGTCCAAAAACCAAGAAATTCCCCAAACTGACACGAAGAACAGCTTGTGTTTGAAACCATTCCTTTGATAAATTCTCTGAAGTGTTTATCCCTAAAACCAACCAATCAGTAAGATACACAAGTATTATTTTCATCACTGTAGATAACAAGTAGCAAGAATAGTATGGGGAATCTCAAAAGATATTTCACATGGACTACTGGCTTATTAGAGATAACAGATTTAGAACCATAAAGATATGTGAAATATGTTCTAAATTAAACACTCCATCAATTCTGTCCCATTTTTCCTGGCAGAGAACTGCTATTTTTGACACATTCCTTGTTAGCCATATATATGTAAAAGAAGAAGGATAATTTACAGTCAACTCCTCTGTTCTTTATTTAGTTCTATAGTTTCTTAAAGGTATCTCCCAGCCTGCATTTTCAAACCTATAACAATACAAGGTATTTGATAATGCACTGTCATTAAACAAGTACAAATAAATCAAAAGTAATTTCCTAATTAACTAATTTCTTTTCCAAATTAGTTTATTCTTTTGGAGTTTCAGTACTTCATCAAAAGCCATATCCATCACCATCTACCGAATCTTGATTACATCAAAAGTCATATCCGTCACCATCTACCGCATTGCTCTAGCATTTCACAGCTTCAAGTGTAGTCTTTCAGGCCAGTCATACTCAAAAAGATCTGCCACAACTGACCAGTCACTTTACAGTGCAAAAAGTAAATGGCTATTACTTTCTACATTCTCCTGACATAGAAAGCATCTTGAGCTTAACTGGATTCCCCTTCTTTGCAGATTTCCACAAGTTAAGCATGTTTTTCTGATAACCAACCAGGAGAAACATATCAATTTGGAAGGAACTTTGACTCTCCAAATGTTCTTGCAACGACAGCATGTTTGTTGCTCAGTAAAGTTTAATATGTTGTATGCTGAATTAACTGTGTAGCCCTTCTTACATTACTATTCCAGATCATGAAATCATCATTATCAGTTGTACCCTTGAAGATCTCCAACACCTTGAAGAATTTTGTAACTCTGACTACCTCCCAATCATTCAATAATCTCCTAAAATTAAGGACTTCCAGGGAGTTTCCACTAAGTTGGAATGGAAGAGGCATCAGTAAGAACCAGAGAAGGGCATGAACTACCACTCCAACATGCATTTGGTGGACAATATGGAAGGAAAGGAAGGCCTCAAATGTAGATGTACATTACAAAAGCTTACATGAAAGTAGAAGTTACGATCATACCCCAAGCTTGTAAATATTAAGATATATAAGCTGCTGATAAGTAAAAATAAGTAAATCAAAATATGGAAGAAAACCAGAATAAACAACTAACTTGTCCATAAATATTTGGAAACTGTAAAGAGCCAACAGACCCCGAACACCTTGCAGAGCATCATCTGAAATTGTAGCTTCAGAATCTGAACTGTGAGCATCCTTGGGCGACAGTAAGTACACCTTAGTCATGGACAAACTCTTGAGTCTAACGAAAAGGAATCCAACAATCTACAATGAGATTGCTGTCAAAAAGTAAAGAACTCTTTTGAATCTTGTGGCCTTAAATATATCTTGTTGGATGTTGGAGTTAAAGAATTACAAAGGATAGAAAGGGACTTTGTTTTTGAAACAAACTAAAAAAGGAAATAACACAGGTAAATTGTAAATTGAGAAAAAATGGAGTAATTAATATAATATAGGGAGAAGGGGAAAATCACCACACTATGCGCAGGGGCATAGCCTCTTGGTATGCTGATGCGAACCGTCACAAGATAGGATCGATGCTTGCGAGGTGTACAAGCAGGCTCCAGGGTTCAGATCTCTGGGGGCATCATCAACTACTTCCGCCGGTTGATCAGCTCCGACACTTGCCAGACATCCACCTTTGCAGCTCAAGTACTTATGCATCGTTTCGCACTGATTGAGCAATAAAAATTTGTTGGGAACACAAGATTGACCACTTGATTTGCATACTGAATCGCATGATTCACCTTGTTTTCCTATCACAATATTTATACCAGCCAACCTGGCTTCAGTTTGTGCACCAGAAGCACCGGAAGAATTTGACGGTATAGAGAAACAATGATGAAATTCACTGAGATAAGCATTTTCATGAACCACACTCTCTGAACTGTGACGACATCTTCCCGTGCAAAAATCAAAAATACTTGAATAGGTCCCTGCTGTTGCAGGCTTAGCTATCTTGACATGTAGAGCCAGATCCTTGTGGGTCCTAGATGGATTCAGGCAGCAAGAAACACAAAATTCATAGGAGTTGCAACACTGTGAAACAAGATTGCAACCATGACAAGAAAATCGATCTCGTTTTCCACGGCAGCAGCGAGAATGTGGATCAATGGAGAGCGCATCACAGACTTGACCCATATCATCAGTGATCAAATATCTTCCTTGAACCGTAGTTCTACAGGTATATCTGTCTTGAAGACTTGCATCCTTCCTTATAGAGGATACTGGAGTAGAAATTTGGAGTATGAAGAGTAGAAATACCAAGAAGGGCGATGCTATCAATTTGATGGGATCCATAACGAAGGGAGATTTTGACATTTTCGCGTGGAAATTGGAATTGGAAATGCCTGCTACTCTGCTAGGGTAGCGTTAAGAAGCCCGCTGAAATTGACCTCCATCAATTGGGATGGAATTAGCTCCCCTGAATTTATACAATTGAATATAAATTTAATATTTTGCAAAATATATTTAAAATAATCATAATTAATTAATAAAAATATATTAAAAATTAAGTGATAAAATTATATTTTGATTTTTTAAAGTGAACAAGTAAAAATAAAAAAAGTGAATGCTGGCTAGTAAGTAAAGCACTAGTATTTTGAGATAATGATCCAAAAAGAAAGCCTAAATACCACTTCTAAATAAATTTTACATTTCAATTGTTTTTTTTCTTTTCTTATCTGAATTATTTGAATTCTCGATGTCTTGATCTCCTTGTGAATCTTTCAAGATGTTATGGAATTTTCATGATGTCTGCTCTCGCTCTAGCTTCCTAAACAGGATTTTCTATGAGGTAGAGGCTGGATCAATAAAAGAAAGATAAGGAAAGTGTACAAGATTCCAATCGGGCTACCTCTGAAGGAAGGTGGCGGCGAGGAAGGGTATTTCGAATCTCAAATAGCGTAGCACGGGACCGCGCCAAGCATAGCGAGTTAGGTATGGGCTTTCTTTCACTACCAGAATCACCATTTGGCAGAGCTACTAGGACTTGGGTCTCTCTCTTGGGCAGGGCATCAAGTACATCTATCTTTACCGATTAACCAATCCACCTTTTTCGACATGTCACCTTTTTCGAACTTACTACGGAGCTCGGGGCTTTGAGATTCCAATTATACCTAGGAATGAAATCAATTAGACTTCCACGGAAGTGCACCATTCACAGTTGACTCTCAACTTCATCTCTGATCTGAGGATGGTAAGAAAGAAAGCATTGATTACAAGTGAGATGTCCAAGAGAAAAGGAACGAGGGGAGATGTCTACTCACTTAAGACCGTTCGTGATTCCCGGGTGGAAATCACTTCACGAAGGAGCCTGTAGATTCTTTCAAGCTATAGGATCAGTCAAGAGCGATAGAGAATAAAAGGCTAGAAGTCGACTCAGATTTTATGCAAGGTCGTATATGTATGTTTAGTATAATTGCCAATTCAATTGAATCAATTGAATTAATGCAAGCAATGTTGTTCCCACATGCATATTCATTCATATTTGGTTGGATTCCTCGGTTCATCTTATGCCTTAGATGGAATAGCCTCTTTTTTCTAGCTATTACTTTCCTTCATTCAGGTATGGGGGCAGGGAATATGAAGGTCGAGTAGGCTTCGTCGGTTTGAGAAGGTGAACGACGAATCCGAGTGATTGAAGGTTCAAGTACTGAGCAAATATTCAAACGTCTATTCATGTGAGAACTTCTTGACCCTTTGGTTGACACCACCTTAGCCGTGCTCTAGCAATTGTGCTCCCTAGACCACTACCATGTAGTTAGGTAGGGACAATAAGTCCATAGTGACGGGAATCTAGGAATGAATGGGGATAGCTTTATCCAGTTTGGCGAGATATACCCCATCTATGTTCTAGATGGGTAGAGTTTCTGTTCTTAGATAAAGTATCTAAAAGAATTGGATTCAGTAGAACTACTTTCGTACTACTAAACAAGGAAACCTTCGGTTCCCTTTGTTTGAATAAACGCCGCTTATTTTAGTTTACATTCAAACCAAAGTAAACCAAGCCTAAGCGGTCACGACATCTTGTTGATATTGATTGAGGAGTTTGATAGAGTTTAGTTGACTGAATCCATAAACCTAGAAAGTAGCCGTCACTGGTACTTTTTTATTTGAATTTGACTCTATATGTAGGTATAGGTGGGGCTTGCGTAATGTAGTTGTAGTTAAGGCTGAAGTAGCGCTTTTTTTTTTAGAAGATCTACTGAAGTACCAAAGGCGAACGGGGCTCCCGGGCCAGGACGTCTAGCAGACGAAAGGCGCACACGAAGATTCTAAATAATATGTTAAAATCGAATCATCAACAAGATGTTTAGATCTATCAACGAATAATAAACATTTCATTAAGAAAAGAATAATTTTTTGTTTAGATCTCAAAGAAAGGTATAGGTTAAATTTTTCACAATCATTTCAATCTTTTTCTTCCAATTCTAAAAAAGAAAAATCCCGAAAAATCTGTCATTCGGAACGGGATCCGCGTTCATTTCGTTGGTAGAAACGATCCATTCCATTCGGGGCTTCGGGGAACCCAAAAATTTGACTTGAGAATCAATGATAGATAGACAAGAGATAGATAAACGATATATATATATATATATATATATATATATATATATATATATATATATTTCTCACAAAAAAATTGTGAGATAAAGAGCAGATGGATCCTATCCCCTATATCGAACACTCATTCCTATCTATTGATAGAAAGATCTTCGTCAAATACCGGACTTTGCCTTTTTTTAGGAATTACTCATATCCAAAGCAGTTTTTTACAAGCACCCCACCCCATACAACTAGTTGAGAGGGGGGGGGTGTTCGCCTTTTGAATCAAACAAAGTAAGTAGTAGGGGCGTTCAGCCACTTGACTGTAAGGAGAGGGGCTTCATAGCAACTTTCATTCTAAAGGAAAGCGAAGAACCAACCTTTAGTCAATAGGAGCCCTACTTCCCTCTTTCCGACCTCATCACTTCAATTCAACTAATCTTGTGTATGCCATTCACACACTTTTCTATACCCACGCGCGAGGTTGGAATTGGAAAAGTAATTGAATCGAAGAATCGAATTCACTCTGACATTTGTCGAAGCCAGCCTATGGTAAGAGTTGGGCAGAGGTAGCCCTCAATCACTTACTAATTTACTCGGTAAATTAGCTAGCAAGAGGCCAATCCTCAGGAATTTGCTTTCCAAGATAAACCATTCGAATGCTACTAAACGACAAGAATAGTCTATTTGAACAGGGCACATGCATCACACATAAGGAAGACGCCGAAAGACTTACAATGAATTTGTCCGTTCGGCCTACTTTGGCCTTTATACGATAAAGTACATCAAGAACCTTCTAATTGCAATAGAAGGGTCCAGGTCAGAATTTGCAGGTAGAAAACCACACGACTGCTCCTGAAAGATAGATGAACGCATAAAACAACTATTCAACATATGCGCCAGAGCGATTAAAAGGAGAGCATCCCTTTCACCGGGACAAACAACCCATTTACGATCAGGGTCCCCTGGCGGAATCTCGTACACATTCCGACGATTGGCCGAGCGAATAAGTCAACTTCAAAGTGGATTTGTTGTGCGAAGAGTGCGTTATGACCCGTGGCCGCCTGCCTGGTGGGGGCGACTCCTCCGTTGTGGGTAAACGGGAAATCCGACTCTACGAACCTTGAGTCCGTGTTGTAATTTATATTCTAGGTGTTGTAGTTTGATTTCTAAATAGAATATTTCTTTCCTTTGTGTTTTTATTGATGTGTGACATACTCCTGCAGTTATGTTGTAGATTAACCTTTCCTTTCTAAATTTAATTTCATCAGTTATTTCATTTATTTTATTAAGTAGTTGTCGTCTATATTCTTCGCGTCGATCGGAAGACGTAAAACTTCCAGAGCTAAAAGGAGACGTTGGGAAACTCCATAAAACCCAAGCTAACATTTCACCTATTGCAGTTGCAGGTACCTCAAGACCATTTAGAAAGGAAAGGTTAATCTACAACATAACTGCAGGAGTATGTCACACATCAATAAAAACACAAAGGAAAGAAATATTCTATTTAGAAATCAAACTACAACACCTAGAATATAAATTACAACACGGACTTCCATGAATAAAGAAGAATATGCTTTAGAAGAAGAAAAATATACGAGTCAAAAAGGACTAGAAATAAAAATTGTACACTCAAATTTAGGACGAAGATTTAAAAAAATAGGAGATCAATTATATTTAATGTTAGAAAAAGAATCAGCAAAACTAGAAGATAGTCTAACAGCAATGGTAAGAATAAACAGAGAAAATGAAGAAATAGATAGGAAAAAGGAAATAGAAAAAATTAAAAAACAAGCCCAAATAGAAGTTCAACAAATTAAAGAAGAAAAAGACACGAGAATCCAAGAACTAGAAAAAGAATTAGATAAACTTAAACAACTATATGAAGAAAAATTAAAAGCTAAAGAAAAACAACGTGAAGAGTTAAAACTTACAGAAGAAATAGAAAAATTTAAAATATTATTAGAAGAATCAGGTACAATAGAAAATCAACCTAAAATAGGAATAGACGATATAAGCGAACAAAATGATGAAGATTTAGATCAATATTCAGAAACTTCGGAAACCTATACTAACCTAATAGAAAGAGAAAACAACATAGAAATTAATGTAGAAGATGTAGATGAAAAAGAAGAAGACAGCTATGTAAAGTTTTTTGTTTTATTACTTTTGTACAAAAGTCGTAAAGTCTACAGTAATAGGGCGGCTGCTTTAACAAAAGTCGCAAAGTAGAATAGTAAAGTGTCGGCCACAAATTACTATTCATAAACAGTAGAGGTCGTTTATGAACAGTAAAGGCCACTTGTAAAGAGTCACTTGTAAATTTTTGTTTATAAATAGACAGGAGACGGAAGCCAAAGGCATCCACAATCTCCATTCCACAACTCTCTCTCTCATTTACTTCCGCAAACCCCCAAACCCCCAAATTGGTATTAGAGCTACAAACATAAAATAAAAATAATCTACTCAGAAAATATCCATCTATGGAGAAATCTAGCAACGATGCAAAACTACAAACTGAGGTATGGAAATTTATGAATATGAATAGCTAAACTGCTATATTCCTTATAATCTCCTAAGTATTATATGATATTATCTTCTTGTTATATCGTTATGATGAAAGCTTGATTAAGTTTGCTATGTACATGATTAGTAAGCTGCGAGTAAGTAAGCCCAGACTATGTCATCCTAAGGTGGAAACCGGTGAGGCCAAGAGAGCCGTTTTAGGGGAGTACACGGTGTTGAGGCGCTGTTAGGGTAACTGATCAAAGCTGAAAACGCATAGTAATGACCGAAAAAGACTATTCAAAATAACGCTATAATAACTGGATAATTTCTAATAATGCCTAAAGAGATTAGAGGGAATATTATGTTTAGAAAAAATTCATGAAATGAATTCAAACCAACCAGGTAAAGATCGTAGATATCAGATACTTATCCTATGTATGATAAAAATCTTAGTTCAGATATTAGAAGAAATAACAGAACTAAAAGAAACCATAGAACTGATTAACCAAGGCTGGACGGAGATGACTGTAGAAGAAATTAGAAAATTAGATAAAAATTCAGATTAAAAATGATAAACTATGAATATATGAAATATTGGTTAAATACTGTAGAAAACATAAGACTGTTAGAACTTTTATTAGAAGAAAATATAAGAAAATATATGAGAAATAGAGATCTAGAATATTTAGAATATGCACTAGAAAATATAAAAGAAATACAGAGATTAGAACCACTAAAAATCGAATATTATAATAAAATATTTATACAAGATTAATGAATAAAGAGCTACAGAAGTCAAGAAAAGGACATATTCAGAAAAAAGTCAAAAAATTAAAGAATCAATTAAAAATATTATATCCTGAATATAAGCAATTAAGCTCAAATAAAACAAATAACATTAGACTTGAATACTTAATAGACCTAATTTCAAAAACCGAATATAATTATATAAAATATCTAAAAAGCAAAAATGAGAAACAATAACGATAACAGCGAAGAATATAGACGACAACTACTTAATAAAATAAATGAAATAACTGATGAAATTAAATTTAGAAAGGAAAGGTTAATCTACAACATAACTGCAGGAGTATGTCACACATCAATAAAAACACAAAGGAAAGAAATATTCTATTTAGAAATCAAACTACAACACCTAGAATATAAATTACAACACGGACTTCCATGAATAAAGAAGAATATGCTTTAGAAGAAGAAAAATATACGAGTCAAAAAGGACTAGAAATAAAAATTGTACACTCAAATTTAGGACGAAGATTTAAAAAAATAGGAGATCAATTATATTTAATGTTAGAAAAAGAATCAGCAAAACTAGAAGATAGTCTAACAGCAATGGTAAGAATAAACAGAGAAAATGAAGAAATAGATAGGAAAAAGGAAATAGAAAAAATTAAAAAACAAGCCCAAATAGAAGTTCAACAAATTAAAGAAGAAAAAGACACGAGAATCCAAGAACTAGAAAAAGAATTAGATAAACTTAAACAACTATATGAAGAAAAATTAAAAGCTAAAGAAAAACAACGTGAAGAGTTAAAACTTACAGAAGAAATAGAAAAATTTAAAATATTATTAGAAGAATCAGGTACAATAGAAAATCAACCTAAAATAGGAATAGACGATATAAGCGAACAAAATGATGAAGATTTAGATCAATATTCAGAAACTTCGGAAACCTATACTAACCTAATAGAAAGAGAAAACAACATAGAAATTAATGTAGAAGATGTAGATGAAAAAGAAGAAGACAGCTATGTAAAGTTTTTTGTTTTATTACTTTTGTACAAAAGTCGTAAAGTCTACAGTAATAGGGCGGCTGCTTTAACAAAAGTCGCAAAGTAGAATAGTAAAGTGTCGGCCACAAATTACTATTCATAAACAGTAGAGGTCGTTTATGAACAGTAAAGGCCACTTGTAAAGAGTCACTTGTAAATTTTTGTTTATAAATAGACAGGAGACGGAAGCCAAAGGCATCCACAATCTCCATTCCACAACTCTCTCTCTCATTTACTTCCGCAAACCCCCAAACCCCCAAATTGGTATCAGAGCTACAAACATAAAATAAAAATAATCTACTCAGAAAATATCCATCTATGGAGAAATCTAGCAACGATGCAAAACTACAAACTGAGGTATGGAAATTTATGAATATGAATAGCTAAACTGCTATATTCCTTATAATCTCCTAAGTATTATATGATATTATCTTCTTGTTATATCGTTATGATGAAAGCTTGATTAAGTTTGCTATGTACATGATTAGTAAGCTGCGAGTAAGTAAGCCCAGACTATGTCATCCTAAGGTGGAAACCGGTGAGGCCAAGAGAGCCGTTTTAGGGGAGTACACGGTGTTGAGGCGCTGTTAGGGTAACTGATCAAAGCTGAAAACGCATAGTAATGACCGAAAAAGACTATTCAAAATAACGCTATAATAACTGGATAATTTCTAATAATGCCTAAAGAGATTAGAGGGAATATTATGTTTAGAAAAAATTCATGAAATGAATTCAAACCAACCAGGTAAAGATCGTAGATATCAGATACTTATCCTATGTATGATAAAAATCTTAGTTCAGATATTAGAAGAAATAACAGAACTAAAAGAAACCATAGAACTGATTAACCAAGGCTGGACGGAGATGACTGTAGAAGAAATTAGAAAATTAGATAAAAATTCAGATTAAAAATGATAAACTACGAATATATGAAATATTGGTTAAATACTGTAGAAAACATAAGACTGTTAGAACTTTTATTAGAAGAAAATATAAGAAAATATATGAGAAATAGAGATCTAGAATATTTAGAATATGCACTAGAAAATATAAAAGAAATACAGAGATTAGAACCACTAAAAATCGAATATTATAATAAAATATTTATACAAGATTAATGAATAAAGAGCTACAGAAGTCAAGAAAAGGACATATTCAGAAAAAAGTCAAAAAATTAAAGAATCAATTAAAAATATTATATCCTGAATATAAGCAATTAAGCTCAAATAAAACAAATAACATTAGACTTGAATAATTAATAGACCTAATTTCAAAAACCGAATATAATTATATAAAATATCTAAAAAGCAAAAATGAGAAACAATAACGATAACAGCGAAGAATATAGACGACAACTACTTAATAAAATAAATGAAATAACTGATGAAATTAAATTTAGAAAGGAAAGGTTAATCTACAACATAACTGCAGGAGTATGTCACACATCAATAAAAACACAAAGGAAAGAAATATTCTATTTAGAAATCAAACTACAACACCTAGAATATAAATTACAACACGGACTTCCATGAATAAAGAAGAATATGCTTTAGAAGAAGAAAAATATACGAGTCAAAAAGGACTAGAAATAAAAATTGTACACTCAAATTTAGGACGAAGATTTAAAAAAATAGGAGATCAATTATATTTAATGTTAGAAAAAGAATCAGCAAAACTAGAAGATAGTCTAACAGCAATGGTAAGAATAAACAGAGAAAATGAAGAAATAGATAGGAAAAAGGAAATAGAAAAAATTAAAAAACAAGCCCAAATAGAAGTTCAACAAATTAAAGAAGAAAAAGACACGAGAATCCAAGAACTAGAAAAAGAATTAGATAAACTTAAACAACTATATGAAGAAAAATTAAAAGCTAAAGAAAAACAACGTGAAGAGTTAAAACTTACAGAAGAAATAGAAAAATTTAAAATATTATTAGAAGAATCAGGTACAATAGAAAATCAACCTAAAATAGGAATAGACGATATAAGCGAACAAAATGATGAAGATTTAGATCAATATTCAGAAACTTCGGAAACCTATACTAACCTAATAGAAAGAGAAAACAACATAGAAATTAATGTAGAAGATGTAGATGAAAAACCTAGTACGTCAGGAACTAGAAGTCCAAAGAGATTAGATACTAGCCCAACTTATTACACTTACGAAAGAGAAAATAGAAATAAAACATTATGGAATAAAAGACTAAATAAAAACTGGACACCTAGACAAAACATAGAACAATATAACTTTTTAGATTTAGACTGTGTAGCAGATACAAATAAAACAGTCCAATTATGGATAGGATATATTTCAAAACATCTAATAGATAATAAAATATTAATAACAGATACCCCTGGATATGTAGAAAGGACACTTATAGGAACAGCTAAAATATGATTACAAAATTTATCACCAGAAAGTTTACAAACATTAAGAAATAATAAGAAAATTAATAATGAACCAGCAACAACATCTATAGACATATTAAATAAATATGAAATGGCAATAAGAAACGAATTTAGTAGTATGACTACCGAAATAGATGAGCGACAAAAAGATAAAGAACTAAACAGAAATCTACTGAATAAATTAAGTATATGTAAGATGAGTTATATGGATGAATACACATGTGCATTTAAAGAATACTACTATAAAGGACTATATACGAATGAGGAAAGTAAAGAAATAAGAAAATTATACTATGCAAAATTACCAGAACCATTTAGTTCAAAAATAGCTAAAGAATGGCAAGAATCAGGACTAATAGATACACTAGGATCTAGAATAAAATTTCTACAAAAATGGTTTACAGAATTATGTGAAAAACATAAAGAAGAAATAAAAATGGAAAAAATATTAGTAAAAAACCTAGCATGTTGCACAACTAGAACAACACCACAATTTGGATGCACAAATAAATATAAATACAAGAAAAGAATTAAAAAATCTGAGTAGATTGTTTTTATTTTATGTTTGTAGCTCTGATATCAATTTGGGGGTTTGGGGGTTTGCAGAAGTAAATGAGAGAGAGAGTTGTGGAATGGAGATTGCGGATGCCTTTGGCTTCCGTCTCCTGTCTATTTATAAACAAAAATTTACAAGTGACTCTTTACAAGTGGCCTTTACTGTTCATAAACGACCTCTACTGTTTATGAATAGTAATTTGTGGCCGACACTTTACTATTCTACTTTGCGACTTTTGTTAAAGCAGCCACCCTATTACTGTAGACTTTACGACTTTTGTACAAAAGTAATAAAACAAAAAACTTTACATAGTTGTCTTCTTCTTTTTCTGTTGGCCGACACCTTTATCTGTTGGCCGACATCTTTATGTTATTTTCTTCTGTCTTCTTTCTTTTCAGCTTTTCCTTTATGTCGTTTTCTTTGGTTTTTCTTTTCTATCTTATTCCAGCTGTACTTCTGGTATTTGGTCGTCATTTTCACCATGACACTTGGAACAATGGTGATCTGGGTATTTTTGTCCTATAGTCTTGTAGTATCTTGTCAGTAGTGCTGGAGAAATATAGTTTCTTCGTATAGCTCTTGTTGTGGGTATTTCTTCTGGTTTAAGCAGACTGAGTATCCACTGGCGTAATTCTTCCATATCTGCTTCTTTATGTTCTCTGGAGTTTGCATATATCATTGTTTGATCTCTTGAATAGTAGCTCCAGATAGAATTCCCGTTTAAGAAATTATTGGCTAGTTCACTTAATATCGTAGCTAAACCAATAATTCTTTTGTTTGCGTAGAATTCTGGTATATCTGTACATGTTATCTCTTCCTATTGGTCTATCTTTTCTGGTATAATCATCTCTCTTGTCAGTCCTATCTTTACCACTTGTATAATTGGTTTTATTTCATCAAATAATATTTCCGCAGGTGCTGCGTATATTTTAATATAAAAGAATGTTCCTTTTGTTATTCTTTTATATGTCATAAATGCTTTATGTAGCTCCGGTATAGTTGCTATTTCGTCTCCTGTTTTGGTATATACTGTACTGAGTAGTCCGTAGTTGTAACATGTTTTAACTAGGTTGGAGTTGGTATTTGGTTGTGCTATTAACTTGTTATATCCTTGTAGATATTGGGTAATATAATCCTCTTCTGGATGCTTGGTATTCATAGATCGTGGGTTTCTGTTTAGGAAAGTTTGTATTTTGTGGATGTTTTGTATGTAGGTACTGGCTATATGGTTATAGGTCTGTTTAGTCTGGTTTAGACTTTCCTTGTATGTGCTGGTTTGTGGAGTAGGAGGTACATTTTTCATTGTAAATTGTTTGTCGAATAGTTGTTTCCTGATGATATCTCTTCTTTCTGTAGGTCTTGAGGTACCTGCAACTGCAATAGGTGAAATGTTAGCTTGGGTTTTATGGAGTTTCCCAACGTCTCCTTTTAGCTCTGGAAGTTTTACGTCTTCCGATCGACGTAGTTCCGCGTCTTTTGAGTCACGCTGCTGACTACTAGCTTTGCCTTTTAGCTGTTGTATCTCTTCCTCCATACTTTCCACTTTTTTACAAAGTGTAGTTAGGAGTCCGAGTATCTGTTCCATTTTACCTTCTTCAGGTTTTGCATCTTGAGATGTAATCTGCAATTGTATTCTTTTCAGTCTTGATAACTTCAATTGTAAATGAGAAATTTAATATATTCAATACCAATCTCCTTATTTCTTTTGTTGTTACAGAATCTTGTACTTTTCTAGTTATCCACCATTTCACTTGTGTATTATCTGTTCTAACAATAAATTTGTTATAAACAATATATGGTTCGAATGCAAGTAAACATTTATATAATGCAAATAATTCTTTTCTGTTTATCTCCCATTTAATCTGTGGTTCTGTATATGATCCTGAGTGATATCTACAGTGGTGTTCTACCTTTTCATTTTCATATTTATATTTTAGTACTCCTCCATAACTATGGTTACTAGAATCTGATTCCACTATATAGGTAAATTGTTTATTTTCATCCGGGAAATATAATTTTGGTAATTTTTTACACATTTCTTTTATCTTTTTTATGTAATTTCTGTCTTTTTCATTGAAATTATATTCTACATCCTTTTTTAATTTTCTTTGTAATGGCTTTAGATTTTCTGCTAACTTTGGTATATATTCTCGTACTTGGTTAACTAATCTTAAAAAGGATTGTAATTTTTCTTAGTATCTAATAATTCTTCAGAATTAATTATCTTTTGTACTATATGTGTTTGCATTTTTACTCCGTTTTTGTCTATTTGTATACCTAGAAATTCTATTTGGTTTTTCAGTATTTCAGCTTTCTTTTTGCTTAAGCTTATTCCTGATATTTCTATAATATGTACGAATTTTTCCAGTAATCTTATATGTTCTTCTTTCGTTCTTGAATAAAGTAATATGTCATCTATGTATACTATACAGTTTTCTAGTTGATTAAAATAACTATCCATGAAGTGTTGATATCTACCTGGTGCATTTTTGTATCCAAAAGGTAATACGTTCCATTCGTAGAATCCTTGTGGTACAGTAAATGCTGTTAGTTGTTTTGATTCTTCTTCTAGCTTTAAGTGGTAAAATCCTGATTTACAATCGAATTTACTGAAGTAGTTATATCCTTGTATTTGCCTTATTTTTAGTATCTTATTTGGTATTGGGTAGTTATATGTTTTGGTTTTTGCATTTAGATTTCTGTAATCTATTACCATCCTACTTTTTCCTCTTTTTTGTTCACTATGCTTATTTACTATAAATGCCGGACTGTTATGTTTACTATTGTTTTCTTGTATGTAATTATTTTCTAGTAGTTCTTTTATATGCATCTGGAATTCTTTTTGATCTTCAAAATTATATCTCAATGGTTTTTGTGTTATTATACTATTCTCATCTATTAGTTCGATTTTTACTTTTGTTTTATGTTTTTCCCATCCTTGTAATGGGTTTTCATTATATAATGATTTTAACTTATCTTGTAATATTTGTATTTTATCTATTGTGAATATTATCATTTCAATCTTTTGGTCGTTTGGTGTTATATTTTCTAATTTTTGAGTAATTTTTTCGCTTCCTTTTATCCATGGCGTATTTTTTCTTATTTTATTGTTTACTCTTTTTGCTCCTATTTTCTTATTACATGGGGTAGTAAACCACCAATGTGTCTTTGTTATGGTATGTGGGTATAATTTTTCCAAAAATGGCATTCCTAATAATATATCTCTATTAGTGAATTCGTAACTATACATTTCTTCTATTATTAGTATTTTATCCCATATCTGTACTTTTATATTTTTAGCTTTATGTGTTATCATACTACCTTCATTGTTAAATCCAGTAACTATAAGTGGTGTTTTTAGTTTTTCCCATTTATCTTCTGGTAAGCAATTATGTTTACACATATTTGCTCCTGCTCCCGTATCTACCATAGGTGTGTAGTATCTATTGTAATATCCTTCTACTATAATTTTCATTAGTATATAGATTTTTGTCATTCTTTCATATTAGGGTCCTTTTAATGATTATCTTTTTGTTTTCATAGTGTATTATTAGCTGTCTTTCATCTAGATTATAAGGTTTTACTATTTCCAGCCATTTTATTCCTAAAATAATATTATCTTTTCCTTGGTGTATTTTGAATTTTATCTTTATTGGTATTCCGCCAATAATTAATTCTTGTTCTCTACTTTGTTCCATATTTGTTAGTATTCCTGGTAATTCTGTATTTATATTCTCGTTTCTATCAATTTCTTCTTCTTTTATCAGTTCTCTTGTAATGTAGCTTTCAATCTGTCCTGTATCTATTTTTATTAGGTATTTTCGTTGGTTTAGTATTCCTGTTATATAATATTGATAGGGTTGTATTTCATTTATTCTTTGTTCTAATAATCTTGGTTGTATTTCATAATCTATCCTTCTTGAGGTACTATTTCTAGATGATGATGGTGTATCATAGTTTATTCTTTTTGATGTGCTTAATCTTTCTTTTACTATTTCTAGATCTTCTTCAATGTCTATTTCTTTGTAACTATAATCATTATTATCAATGATAGTAACTATTTTATCGAAAGAATTTTCTATTTTAATTCTTTGGATTTTATTTCTAGCCATTATTTTATGTTTTGTTGTTAATACATATAGATTTTTACATCTTGCTGTAAATATTTTACTGTCTGGTGCTAGCTCTATTCCTGACATTTTCCAGTATAGTACTAGTGATTTATCTATGTTTCTGTCATCTAATGCTACTGAGTAGTTAGCACTTATTATAAATTTAAATTTTTGGTATATTAGATTTCCTTTAACTGCGCTTATTATACTTTTTTCTATTGGGTGGATAATTCTGTCATCTGCTAAGTATATTTCAATTGGTGTATCTATTCTTTCTCTAAAACATGCTTTTATAAGTATTTCTGTTCCTCCTAAATGTACATATTTTATCGGATTTTTAGCTTTTATTTCTTGGATTTTTTGTTTATTATCTTTTTATTTATTATGGGTATTTTAGCTCTACCCTGAGTATATTTGCAATCTATTATGTGTTCTTTTTGGCTTACTACGTAATATTCTTCTTGTCTTATTTTAAAGAAATTTCTTAGTTTAGGTACTTCTAGTATTTTATCTATACTTAAATCTAATTCTTTTCCTTTTATTTGTTCAAACATATTATTATCAAATATTATTTTTTGCTCTGTACTTTCACTATCTTGGTATTCTTCTTTACTTATAATTCTTATATCTGTCTCAGTCATTATCTGTTTCGTATTCTATTATCTCATTTTCACTATCTGTTTTCTCATATTCTTTTAGTTCGTATATACTATCGTCATCGTTTAAATTATAGTCTATGTATTCTATTTGTCTGTATTCTTCATTCTCTATTACTACTTCTGATACTTGTTTTTTGGTTATATTCCTAGGTATTTTACAATCTCTAGCTAAATGTCCTAATTTGCCACAATTGTAGCATTTACATTCTGTTATATTTTTCTTAGTTCTGTGAGGTCTTTTTTGTTTGTAATTTTTTATATAGTATCTTTTTCTTGGCTTTTTATAATTGTATTTTGTTCTAAACATATTATTTTTAAACGTTATACTCAACTGCTATAAGTTCAAAACATATTATTGTACAATAACTAAGAAGAAGGAGAAGGAGGAGAAAAAACATAGCAGAAGCAATTTGGTCTGAAGTTACCTATAATTTGGGTACCAATTAAGTTTTTTGAAAAAAAATGGATATAGGTTATATAAGAGCAACCAAACAGAGTATTCGATGAAATCTTTATCAATTTACCTTACATAGAGGAAGACGTGAGTCCTGTAAATCTTTAGTTTTTAATATTTTATAAATTAATATAATAAAACTAAATATTTAAAACTATATATAATTTCAAAAAAAATTATAAAATAATAAAAATAATATATAAATAGTAAGAATTGATAATTGCTAAGAAGTAATCAGAATTAATTAGATTTTGGAAAAAAATTAGAAATCCATAAACTAATAAAAGAACTTGAAGAAAACGAAACCTAGATCAGAAATCAGGAAGCGATTAAAAATGGTGTGTTTTTCTTTGTAGTTTGCAAATTGATTATTTTCTTATTTACTAGGTAAAGCATAAAGAGAGCGAATTAAATAAGGGTTATGAGTTTAAGAAAAAAAAATTAGTTGGCGGCTATCATTCAATAGAGCAGTATTTGCTAATTAGATAAATGTTACTCCTTGTGATGAAAAAGATTACAGCTTTGCTCAGGAAAGGTTCATCAAACATGGCAGTTGAAACTTTGAATAGTTCCAAAATGCTGGCTAAAGCTTAACTGATGGTAAAAGAAGTGGCTATTTGCTATTCTTTCCCAAGAAAGTCAATCTATTATCTCATTCCTACACATCAGAAGGGATACAAGACAAACTACCCACACCTTGAGTACAATAAGTAAAACACAAGAACAAGAAAGTAAACCTTCTACAACTACTAGCACATTCCTGTGAGATCTAGAGAAAAAAAACTCTTAAAAGAACACTGCAGATAAAGAGAAGTGCAAGACATGCTCTCACGACACTAGGCCTTTTCTATGCCAGGCAATTTGCAACTTAAACTGGCTATCCACAACGATAGTCTTCTTTAACCTTGCTGCTTTCCATTGGAGCTGGGGGCATTGATTACACTAGCACGTGTACAGAGATCTAAAGATCGACGCAGAGATAGGAGATGACGGATCCTGCTCTCCTTTTGGTTCTTGGACTCACTTTCCACTTCTCTACAAGAACTTTCTTTATATTTATGCAGCTCGTTATAACCGTGGCTACTCCAGCAGCGGTAATACCAGGGCAATAGACCATGTGGCAAGTTTCCAACAAGGTACAATTCTTAGCAAGATAACTTAAACCTACATCTGTTATTTGACGACAGTGCGATAACACAATATCCCTCAGCAAGGGACATCCTTCACCTAGCTCCATCATGGCAATATCGCCCAAATCCTGTCAAAATTTGATGCGCTAGTAGTCAGTGTTGAATGGAGATTAAAACACAAATCTTTGCACTTTCAAACATCTTGTATACGGAAGAAATAAGTGTGTGTTACATATGGGACTTATTAATAGGGACTCCTTATCCACTTACTAACAGTTTTATTCACAAGGAAGCAACCATTTTAAGCTATACCTATTAAGTAGTTTTAACATAACTTAAGTTGTTACCTAATCACCTTAAATCAACATATGTAATTGTCTAATAAACTTGGTATGTTAAGCGCACTCGTACAGTCTTTGCATTATATGCAATGTTTATCCCACTATAAAAAGAGCAAGTATAAGTGGACACACCTGGAGTACACTCACATCCAAGTAACTGAGTTCAGGGCATCCTCTTGCTATGGAAATTATTCCAGCATCCCCAATTTGGTGGCAGCCACTGACATTCAAATGATGCAGAGAGCAACCTTCACCAATAGCCACAAGTGCTTCATTCCCTACTCTGGTAATTAAATAGAGGCCAAGACTTATTAGAGCCAAATTACCGGGTAATGCGGTAGTCAAGTAGCAAGCTTTGACCAAGAAGCAGTTCAAAGTATATGCTATGCAAAATATAAACGATCAACAATACAAATAAAGGAGAAGTTGCTAAAGTAAGGAACCATCTAGACACAAATTCTTGTTGAATCTCGCAGTGTAGAACATTTCCATTGGATTCGAGGCCAGGAAGCTTTAAAGAAGTAGATGAAAATTGTGCCTAGACAATCTTCATCTTCAAATGGACAAGCGACCTCTTGCAGCACCAGAGGAGCCAAAAGGAGCACAAAAGTTCCCATATCCAAAAAGAAATAGAGAAAAGAGACACAAAGATAAATGCTCATCTGAAAGAGCATCCGAGTATAAGTTTATAGGGTAATAGAAGAAGTAATGCAAGCAAGAGGCTGTGTGACAATTTTAGTAGCCGAGACTTGATGATTGAGAAACAAAATAAATATAAGCCAACATTAGTTGAGAAAGAGAAAATCACGTACCTATCACAGAATCGAAGGCTAAGGTCTGTAAGAAATTTACAGTTCTCCCCAACAGCTATAATTCCCTTATTTCCAACCTATCAAATCAGATGAAAAGAGCAGTATTATCAAGTAAAACAATTGAGATTTGGGCGTAAAATGCAAAGGATACAGCACAAACCAGATTTCACTAACAAAAGAAACTACATCATTCAGGGATAGTAAGCAGCTGCTGAAAGCAAAAACCGCTTTCCGCATCAGATACTAACAATGAACACGCCTTTTCAAGAAACTCCATTCCACAGTTAAAGTGGTTCTCCAAAAAAAATTATATGTTTATAAATAAACAGTAAGAAATCCTGTTTAAAAGATTCATAAGCTGGTCGGTCAATTACAAGAAGTAAAACACTTCAATGACATCAATAACACCAAAAAAAAAAACAAAAAAAGGACAGCTGTCAGGTTCAACTCCAAATTCAGAATTGCACACAATTTTCATTGAGAAGCTCAATGTTTCGAAAGCATCGAGATGCTTGAAAGAATGTTAGCGGGTAAAAACTGTGCATCTTCCGAAACTAAAAATAGAAGGAAAAGAGAACATCAAGAACTAGTTGTGACCAATAAACAGATCTGTAGAGGCAACAGAGACATCCACTAAAAGAATCTGAATTTGATATGTTCATATGACCCTTTATTTCAGTCTCTCTCCACACACAACTGTTTCCAAGTTCTCCATAATATCTTTTTCGATTTGATAATTTGTTTCTTTCTCCATAATATTACTATTTTCTTCTTTTACTTTTTTTGAGAGGGGGGAAGGTGGGGTTTTCTCTCTCTGTTTCAGCTGTTTCTACTTTCTTCTAAAGAAAACTAAGAAACAGAAGCCTGGTTTGCTATTTCGAATCCAAAAATGTTTAACGTACAAGTCAGCCCCTATTTCCAGTTCATTCCTCCCTGTTTGACTTCTCCATCTTCCTACTCAGGATCATGCCTTGCACCTAGTACTTATCAAGTCACCTTCCACTTCAAATACAGTCTAATTAGTCCAGTTAAATATGGTATAATTAGATAATGTAAATATGAGAATATTCCCAAATCCCTGTAGTTAGGCAATTAGGAGATTGTGTAATATCCTTATAGTTTCTTTCCTTATTTACATTCTTATAACAGCTATTTAATCCCATTAGCTTTAGGAGAGGAAGAGGCATTGTGGAGAAGTGTGTAAAGAGAAGTGTGGAATGATAAAAATGCAGCACTTCAATGAATCTAATCTACATGGATATGCTTTATGGAAGCACACAAGAGCTCAATGACAAGAGTTGTCACAAAGAATCAGCTTAAGATATGGTATAAGAATATCCTTCTGGCACAATAAATGGATATGCAATACCCCACTTAAGGTACGATTCCCTGACTCCTTCCAGATAGTGCAAGACGCTGAAGCAAGACTGTCATTATTCCGCAGAAGCAAGACAGCAAATAAGTATGAGGAGAAAGCTAAATGATTGGAGATTGCAAGGTTCAACAATTCTTTTGTTATTGCAAGGATTCAAAGGAAGGGAAGGAAGACAAAGATAAGAGTCTTTTGGGCACCATAGCAAAGGTGTATTTACTGTTAAATCTTGTTAGAGGGACTTAAAAGGCAGGAAGTGAACATAACCTAAAATGGCCTTGGAAGCAAATTTCAAATGTTAAAGGTAGATTGACTCACGTGGCAGCATATGAGGCCAGTTAAAAAAGAAGATAAACTTATGCAGCAAGTGCTATCTTTGTGAGAAAGAGGGGGAAGACAACCGTCACATTTTTCTACATTGCATATTACTCTCACAACTATGATGGTAATGTTCCTGCACATCTTTAAGCTTTAAGTGGACAATGCCAAGAACTACCAGGGAGCTTCCACTCAGTTGGAATGAAAGAGGCATCACTAAGAAACAGAAAAGGCACAAACTACAGTACCAGCATGCATGGGATGGACAATAGGGAAGGAAAGGAACTTAAGGTGCTTCAAGAATAGAGCCGAATCTGTTATAAAAATCAAATAGAACTGTCTGTCTTTTACTCTCTTTTGTTGTAATGTTGGATTCATGTCGGATGAGGTTTTTTGGGGGGAGAATGATTCATATTGGATGGTTAGTCTCTTAGATTTATTCAGTGCCCCTCAGGAATAGACGGTATCTGATTTGTGTACATAGTCCAACGCTAGAACTTGAGGAATGCTCTTTCTTTTGTACGCTAGAACTGGAGGAATGCTCTTTCTTTTGTCAACTGATGTATTAGAAAAGTTCTGCTGGTGTTTCTGGATCCCTAGTGTACATGTGCAGCACCATCTCGGTGCTGGTAATTAATGAAATCTTTGAATCTTTGCTGATCAAGAAAATATATATGTCAGAATATATGTCTTCCAGCAATATGCAGCACCTCCACATGTAAAGGTATCTTGCAACTTCGATAGGACTACAGAACAAGAGAGAAATCCCTATTTAAGAGGAAGTAATGAAGAAGAGAGAGATTATTAAAGTGCCTCATAACATCGACGGATGTGGAGCCTTTTGAGGTTGCAGCATCCTCTGGCTATAGAACATATGGCTTCGTCCCCAATACTCGCACAATCTACCAAATGCAGAGCTTGCAAGAACTTGCACCCTCTGCCAATCTCAGACAATGCGAAATTACCAATTCTTTGACAATACAGCAAGGCCAACTCAGACAGATACCTACATTGTGAAGCCAAAACTCAAATTAGGACCTTTTGACTCACTAAAAAAGGAAGGAAAAATCTCAAGATAGGACCAGGACAGAATTTTAGAGAGGTACAAACTATCAGGTCAAGCAATAGATAAGATTCATGAATTTCGTAAGTATTATTAATAAGATAGAGCCAAGCATAATATAATAAAAGTAATCAATCTATCAGCGAAACCAATCAACTACCATTCAACAGTTTGCTAGTCATAACAGATTAGGTTTTCAGTCTTAATTTTCAAAGAAAAAAATATGACAGAAATTGGAGGACACTATATGATGAAAAAAGACAGGAGTTCATTAAAGACATTGAAACTACTGCCAATAGTCTATGAACACAAAACACATAATTACTCCCATCCTCTTCGACTCACAGTTTCTTGAAAGAAATATCATCCAAAGTACATATGATGAAATCAGCATTTGCAATAAAATAAAACATACGAAAACTGCAATTGTCATTCTGATTCAGCATATTATCCTATACTAAAAGGTACCTGATAAAAAAAACATTATCCTATACTAAAAGGTAGTTTCACGCTTGTCCCGACCAAATTCCAATACTAAATCAGCCTATGTCCTAACGTAAGCCTCTTTGAAAGTGGTGGAACTTATATGCTTTCCGCATTAATTATCTAAGTCGAGATTCAGAAAGCTGGCTGTAAACATGGATGAACCCGAGTTTGGAAAAGATAGCATTTCGTTTCATGAGGTAATACTGACAGAAATAGAATAACATGATTATAGCATGAGCTTTGGAATAACAGAGAACTCAATTTGGTCTAACTTGGGAGTACAGCTTATGAGAAATACCTTCTTTTTAAAAAACTAAGGAAAAATAATTACTTTTCCAAAGACTGTTCAAGGAAAATCACATTAAAAATCTAGGATAAGCACTACATCTATAATCTGCTATAATTGTTCTATGAAGCAATTTGTCTGTTTAATTTACAAAATTAAACTCAAGCAAGAGCACTGCATTCCATTTGATAGAATGGAAAATTTTCCTTTAAAATAGCGCCTAAAATCTTAGGTGCAAAAGTAGTTCCATAAGCACCAATTTTGAGCTGCTTCTTTTAGTGCTTATTTTTTTGAAACCTCTAAATGTAATTCTAAGCATTTACTAAATACTCCCATAAGTGCTTCTCATGCTAAACACACTCAAATGCACCATACCCATACATACGACCTTAGAAATATAAGCAGTCTACAAGAATCTATCGTGATTTCAGAAAACAAGGAGAAGGGGGGGTGAAGTCAACAGTAGGTCTCTTTGCCCTTCAATAACTAAAACTCAACACTAAGGTTGACAAGAAATTCAAAAATAAAGCATGAGGTGAAAAGTGTACGTGCAAGATCTTGCAATAGACTCCAGTCCATATGTCCCTATATTGTGGCAACCATTAACCTCAAGATGCGTGAGGCCAGCGCAACCAACTGCAACTGCTTCCAAGCCTCTGTCACTTAAGAAAGTACAATCATTCAAGGTAAGAGACTTCAACCGTTTGCACCCTTTCCCAATAGCACACAGACTCCTGAAGAAATATGCATAAAGATATAGGTCAGATTGTGAAAACCAATCATCACTCTAGCACATGCTTTGTTAAATTGATTTTTATTTTGAGAAGATAGCATGAACCAGTATATTAAAGAATCAACAGCACAAACTAGTGCTGGAAGCCAAAACAGTGATTACAAACAAAAGACCCCAAAGAGTTCCAACGCTACTCATCTCACAGGGAATCTAAAACATGTAAAATTGACTCCAAATCATCACTATACACAGCATTAGACCAAAAACAAAAAAAGAAGAGTACGAATCATCTTGAGCTTCTGAATATAACTAGCTTTATCTTCAAAGCATCTATAGTTTCTTTCCTTCCAAACTATCCACCAAATGGTCACTGGGACAATTTTCCATCTGTCTTGTTAAATTTTCAATTGCAACTATTGCCAATTAAAAAGACAGACAGCAACACACAGTTTGAATCAAGTTATTATCTATTGTCTATATTCAGGAATTCTTTTTTATGGAGCTGCAAATTTAAAGATTAGATATTTAGATTGCATAGTCTGAACACTAAAGCTATTGGTCAAGAGGAATATGTATTAATGCATAAAATGTAGATGTACATTACAAAAGCTTACATGAATATAGAAGTTATGATCATGCTGCTGATGAGTAAAAAACAAATAAATCCAAATAGGGAAGACAACCAGTATAAACAACTAACTTGTCCGTGAATATTTGGAAACTGTAAAGAGCCAACAACTCCAGAGACAAACAGCAAGTGCCAACGCCTTGCAGAGCACCATCTGTAACATTGACGCATTGTAGCTTCAGAACCTTCAACTGAGGGCATCCTTGGGCAACAGCAAGTACACCTTTATCATGGATAAACTCTGAGTCTAGTGATAAGGACTCCAAAGATCTACAATGAGATCCCACAGCTTCCAAGGAGGTGTCAGTTACTTTTGCACAGGCAGCCAAACTAATTGACTTCAATGTCTTCCCGGAACCATTAACCAATTTAATCAAGCCTGCGTCAGTTAGGCCTTCACAGAACCGCAAATTCAAATCTTCAAGATGCTTAGAGAACTCCCCAACAGCTGCTAGACCTTGATCTCCAACATAACAGCCCTTTAAGAGGAACAGGAAACTAAAGCTGCTAAGGCTTTTGGTCCAACATGCACATCATATAATTCAATTCCAAAACAGCTTGAAACAGATCAATAGAATAACCATGGGGACACCAAAGTTCTAGATGACCAGAAATTTACCTGTAAATCCAACGACTTCAGTAATATACACTTTTCAGCTATAGACCTCAGCCCCGCATGTGTCACATTGGAACACCATATTAAGCTCAGCTTTTCAAGCTTAGTGAAGCCAGCAGCAACAGCAGCCAATCCAGCATCTGACAAACAGTAAGATTCTGTTTCATCGTCTTCGGAGCCATTTGTTTCAGCCAGGGAATGGATCTTGAGAGATGAAATCACGGAATGATCAGTGCCACGCCTTCTTCCCTGCAATGGGTATACAAAAGAAACAATAAGTTTAGACTTTCAAGGTGAATGTAGCTTCCAGGTATAATCTCAGAAATTCGCTTGTGAACCAAACAAAAAATATAGCACAAAAACCTTTAGAAAATGCTGTTTTGGCAAGCATAACCCAAGTCTGACAAACATAAGGCAGAGGAAATTCGCTTGTGAACCTAAAAGTACTGGAGTCACTTGTGTTACCACTAAATGTGAAAGTTTTTTTTTTTGATAGGTATTACCACTGAATGTGAATTTAATATGGTGATTGGTTCGCGCAGTATAGTCAGATCTCTCCGCAGAATTAATCTCAGTAAAATCCGTCAAACTCGAATTAAGCACACTCATTGCAAGGTGATGCAACAATTAGTAGAGGCAGCTTATCACCAATAGTTAAGAATTTCTTACCTTGCTTTTTGGGGGTTAAGATTATGTTAGTCATAAGCCCTCTGTATCTGAAGCTAGATGGCTAGATGGTGATTGTTTTCCACTGAAATCAGCTCCCCAAGATGACAGCCTCAAAGAAGGTGCATCAGTCCTTTTTTTGTGTAAGGGGAGAAGGTGCATCAATCTTGATTTATTTGAATCTTTAAAACATGTTCATACAAGCTGGATAGGGAATTAAATTGATTTCGGGAAGATGTTTGGCTGGAGGACTTCCTTGAAAGCTTTATTCACTGAGTTTTATCCTTTGTAATGAATAAGGAAGCTAATGGCTGAACAGAATACTTGACTCTCCGGGACTTTGCAGTTATTGGGCTATCATATTTAGAAAACCACCCAAAGATTGGAAGCTTGTACACTTCCTAAATCAGGAGTTATCCCTTCACAATTTTAATTCTAAAGCTTCTCATAGTGATGTGGCAGTGCAGAAAGGGTCTAATTAATGTATCTTTTCTGCTGGGTCTTCTATAACTTTTCTTAATAATGCTGATAAAAACCCTCATCCTTCTGGAAATCTGTATGAAAGAATGAAGTCACATGACAACATTCAATAGGCAGACGACACTAATTTTTTGTGATGTGTATGAGAGTCAAGTTATCCTTATACTTTTTGAAGCCATCTCTGGGCTCCACATTGACAGGAGGAAAAGAAATATCTTTCCCATCAACGAGGTTCCAAACATTTATTTTTGGACAGACATATTGGGAGGTGCTATTGGCGACCCTACCAGTTACATAGGTATGCCATTGGGAGCCAAAAGCAAATCCATAAATATCTAGAAGGGTGTTCTCGAAAGATGTGAGAAGAAGTTGGCAAGGTGGAAAGCAAACTACATTTCTTTTGGTGGGAAGCTTACCCTCATTAACTCTGTTTTAGATGCCCTTCCCATCTATATGATGTCTCTATTTCCTATCCCAGCAAGTGATGAAGAGAGGCTGGACAAATTAAGGGGGGATTTCCTATGGCATGGAAACAAAAAGAAAAAAGGGTTTCATCTGGTTAAATGGTAAGAGCTGATCATTAGCAGGCAAAAAGGTGGGCTGGGAATCAGGAAATTGAGGAAGCAGAATCAATGTCTTTTGATGAAGTGGTAATGGAGATTCACTAGAGAGGACCAATCTCTCTGGCCCAAGGTGATTAAAGATAAACATGACATGGAGGGGTCTTGGATAACTAGACAAGCTAATAACCTTATGGATCCCAAAGAGATCCATGAGGAACTTATGGCCATGTCTCTTCAACAAGTTGAGTTTCTCTCTAAAAGATGGGCAGGAAGATCAAATTTTGGGAAGACAACTAGTTGGGTACTGGCAACCTTAAATAGAACTTCCTTGATATGTTTTGAGTTGTGTATACAACATGAAGCAATAGTGGAGAAGTTGGGGACAACACAGGGCTGGAACATCACCTTTAGAAGAGCTTTACACAACTGTGAATTACATAGAATCATAGAGTTTTTCAATACTCTAGAACTATGCAAAGGATTGCAGGAAGGGAAAGACTCGGTTGCCAGAAACATAGCACTGGATTATTCACAAGCAGATCAGCATATGAAGACATGAACCAGAATGGACAACAACCCAACTTATGGCCATGAAAACACATCAGGAGAGTTAAAATACCATGCAAAGTGCCATGCTTCACCAGGCCCGCGGCAAGAGGAGCTGTCCTAACCCATGAAAACCTAAGAAAAAGGAAAATTCTGATTGTATTAAGCTGTTGTCTATGTGGGCAAGAGACAGAGACGATCAACCACTTATTCCTTCGTTGCATTCTCAATAGACAGTTGTGGGACTTTGTTCATCAGTTTCAGGGGTATTAGATGGACAATAACAGCAAGCACCTTTGAACTTCTGTCTTGTTGGAATGCAGGGAAAAACCATAATACTAACAAGGACAGATGGAAAATTGTCCCATTGTCCCAGCTCCTATTTGGTGGACAGTTTGGAAGAAAAGGAACTCTAGATGCTTTGAAGATACAACCGGCACTACCCATTAGATCAAGAAGAACTGTATTCTTCTTTATTATTTTTGGTGTACAACTGAATATAGTTCAGATTTAGACTCATTACTACAAGTTCTAGACTCTCTGCAAGAAGACCAGGGAAAGTAATCACTTTTTGATTTCCAGCACAAAGTTCTTTGTGCTCATGATTTTTTTATATAACGTTACATGTTAACTTCTCAAAAAAATGAAGTCGCATTAACACAACTACTACTGTTGTGCTTCAATCTCAAGCTAATTCGGTTAGATTATATGAATACTCAATGGCCATTTCGTTCCAATTTTCAGTAACTTGGAGCAAAATCTTTGTTCCAACTGCAGGATTTGAGGCAAACTTAATACAATCTCTGGAAGAGGAAAGAAGGCTGGCTAACAAATATATGTGCCAAGAAATATTTGTTATCACACTTTACTCCATTGTGCTTCTCTCTTTTTGGCAATGAACAGGCAGTTCTTTGTTCAATTCAAGTATGCATCAAGTCTAGATGCATAGGAAGAAAAATAGATATAAGTAGTAGACTTCATGGTCCTGAAACGCGCTTATTAGCTAAATGGCAATTGGCACAACAATATGCCCAGACACTTCTCGCTAGCTCATGTGGCCTCATTGAACGAGAAAAACTATAGAAGTATTGAGGACTTATCCTATTTGTGGTATATGCTTCGTTCTTTTGAGCATCAACATGTATCTCGACTCCGTACCTTCTTGGTGCCCATCTGTATAGTATTCTCTCACCCATCAAAAGAATATGTGCAGCTCACATAAGACAAAGGCTAAAAGCCTTCTCAAAGCAAAGGTTGTGAAAGTTCTTGCAGAAACATGATAACAAGTTCATTCGCATTTTATATCCACCTAACGCAATAGGATAACTCATACTATAGGTAAAAGAATAAGTTCCATAGGGTAAGCAGTTATTTCTCAGAGACAAGCATTTAGAAGCTAAACAAAATGTTGCCTAATTCTTCAAAATATCAACCACGTGCACAGAATCATATCATGGTCCTGCTTTTTGGTATTAGTGAATTTAGGTTTTACTTGGTCTATTTCTTTATTTTCTTCTAGATATTTTTGTTTAGTGCTTTAGGTATAATAGCGGGCCACGTTTCCCATTGTTTCTCTCTTGTTTCTCCACTTACGTATTTGTTGCTATCTTTTAGCCTTACCAGTTGAATTGTAAGCCTATAAAACGGCATTCGGTCTTCTTGTTTTCAACAATTTGAATTGAGCAGTAAAAAGTCTTCCTTTCTCATAGCTTTGCCTATTGATTTTACTCTTGATATTAACATATTTGGTATCAGAGCTAACAGGTTCATTCACCTAGGAGAGAGAAAGTGCTAAACATGAGAAAAATCCATCAATTTTAAGATGCAAAAAGTAAAGGTGTGTAAATGTCAGGTATTAAATATGTTGGGGCTGAAGGGATATTATGGAGCTTTTGCAACGAATTGAGAAATAAATTGGTGAACACATAGGAGATTTTTTCAAAGAAACAGTTGGGACAGACACCAAAATATGTCAATGAGGTTAAAATTTTGGCTTTTGACATGAAATTTGATTGTGGGAGTTGGGGGAAGGCTCTTAACTTCTTCTCCTCATCAATGAATCTGAGAATAATTTCTTGGAATATAAGAGGTTTGAAATTGCCTTGCAAGCATCGCAGTGCGAAGAGAACTCTTCTCTACAAATGGAAAGCAGATTTGTTTGTTTCCAAGAAACAAAGTTGGATTCTTGAACTCAATTGTTAGCTGGTCAACTTAAATTTGGCAGATGGGTAGACCATGCCGTGGTGGATCCTGAGGGAACAAAAGGTGGTATCATTATGTTGTGGCATAAGAGAGACTGGGAAGGCTACATCATTCTCCAGGGATTTCATTCTTTATCCATCAAGTTCAGGAACTTGCATACTGATTTATCCTGGTGTATGTCTGGACTATATGCACCTTCAAACAGGGAAGATAGGATCAACTTATGCATAGAACTTTCAGCAGTAAAGGGAATGTACGAGGGTGTCTGGGTGATTTCAACACCACAAGGTTCCTCTGTGAGAGGAAAAATTGCTCTAGGTTTGGTAAAGGCATTTTGGGGGGGAGGGTTGTTTGGGGGTTCTGATTTCATTGAAGATTTGAGTCTGATTGATCCCCCTTTATATGGGGGAAAGTATACCTGGCCAAGAAACAGTTCCAACTCTAGAATTGACAGATTTTTGTTTTCTTCCGAGTGGGATGAGTTTTTTGGTGCAATCAAACAATCCACGCTCCCTTGCATTGTTTCGGACTATTCTCCAATTATCCTAGTACATTGGGCTAGAACTGTCTCTTACTTTAAATTCGAAAATATGTGGTTGGAGCACCCTATTTTGAGGAATTGGTAAGAAATTGGTGGATATCTTTCAATATTTTGGGCAGTTCCAATCATATTTTTGTAAAGAAGATCAAGTTATTGAAACTTAAGCTCAAAGAATGGAACAAGTCTTCTTTTGATCTTTTCGATAACAGGAAAACTTCTATAATGGGTGAAACTTTAAAAATTGATCAAGAAGCTGAAGAAATGCCTCTCTCGGATGATTTCCTACTCTCCAAAGCTAACCTACATATGGAGCTTGAGGAGATTTTCAAAATGGAAGAAATCACCTAGAGACAAAAGTCTCGATGCCTTTGGTTGAAGCAAGGGAACAACACACTGTTTTTTTCCACAAGATGGCCAACTCTCATAAGAGATTCAATCATATCGACAAGCTAAAGGTTGGAGGAATCCTCTCTAAAAACAAAGATGTCATAAAAAATGAGATTCTTAGTTTTTATGAAGCTTTGTACAGAGAGAATGAAACTTGGAGACCACATGGGAATATGTCAATATTCCTTCCATTTCCAGCGAGGAAAAGGAGTGGCTCCATAAACCTTTCCAGGAAGAGGAGACTCATGGGGTCATCAAAAGCTGCGAAAGCGATTGACTGCTGTATATGCTCAATGCAAGAAAGTGGAAAGGAGAGAACTTTGGTGTGAGTTGGGAGCTATGAGAAGCCACTGCAATGGGCCTTGGGTAGTGAGAGGAGATTTTGATATCATTAGATATCCAAAAGAAAGAACAAATTGTTCAAGGATCAATGGGCTATGTTAGAGTTCACAGACTGTATTGAGGAGCTGGAACTGATAGACCCTCCTTTATTTGGAAGATCTTACACTTGGAGAAGAGGGGAGGTGCACTCAACAACTTCCAGAATTGATAGAATTATGTATTCATCTTTTGGGAGGAGATTTTTACATCTATCAGACAATCTATCAGCCTAGACTGGGGTCTGACCACAACCCAATTCTTCTATCTCGTGGAGACAACTCAAGAAATCTTATTTTAAATTCAAAAATAGGTGGATGGAAGTTGAAGGATTCAAGGAGAAGGTGTATCTATGGTGGTCATCCTTTCCAGTTTTTGGGTCACCAGGTTTTTGTTTTAGCAAAAAAGTTGAAACTACTGAAAGATAAACTGAAGGAGGAGAGCAAGAGCAACAGGAGTAACTGGAGAATACAGAAGGGGGAGATTCTGGACCAGCTAGCCAAGTGGGAGACCATTCAAGAGAAAAGATCACTAAAAAAATGCAATATGTCATCAATTAAAAGACTTAAAAAGATTGCAATATGTTAAGGAAGATTGCAATCTGTCAAGGAAAAAAATTGTGCAACATCAGTAACAGAGAAGAAGAGCAAAGAAGAATGAGGAGGAGGAAATCATACCTTAAACTTAGCCTTGAAAAAGAATCCTGAAGAAGAAAAGATTCTGAAACCCTAGCTCAAAGTCGATGACTGCGAAATCAGCGAAATAGGAGATCTAAGCTTCAAATACGTCGCTACTTTTTCTCTTCAAAGCCAACCCTTTTAAAACTTAAAAAAGAACTGTACGCTTCCTCTGCTTCACACTTTTGCTCGCCTCTCGCTTCAGAGCATGAAGCGCATGCTGCACTAAAGCTCCATTGCTTTAAGGCATTGAAGCACAATGCCAAGCTCTCACACCTCCTAACTGGAACCTATGGGTATTTTCTCTTCACATGTCCAAACCATCTCAATCTTGCTTCCTTCATCTTGTCTACCACAGAAGTCACTCCTACCTCATCTTGAATATCTTCATTTCTAATCTTATCACTCCTAGTATGTCCACATATCCATCTCAGCATCCTCATTTCCGAAACCCTCATCTTCTAAACGCGAGAGCTATTAACTGGTCAACATTGCGCCTCATACAGCATAGTCAGCCTAACCACTCTATAAAACTTACTTTTTAAGTTTAAGTGGTACCTACTTATCACACAGAATTCCAGAAGCGAGCCTCTATTTAGTCCATTATGCACCTATACGACATGTAATATCATTGTTGATTTCCTTATTTTCTTGGATTAACGACCCAAGATACTTGAAACTATCTTTCTTGGAGATGGCCTATGTGCCAAGTCTTACTTCCACGTCAGCCTCCTACATTATCTCAACTTGCACTACAAGTATTCAGTTTTGGTCCTGCTCAACTTGAACCCTTTAAACTCCCGAGTTTGTCTCCAAACCTCTAGCCTAGCATTAAATCCATCACGAGTCTCGTGAATCGGTACCATGTCATCTGCAAATAACATACACTATGGCACCTCACCTTGAATATGACACGTCAATTCATCCATCACCGAGAAAAATAAAAATGAACTCGGATTTGATCCCTAGTGCAACCCCATCACGATTGGAAAGTGCTCTGAGTCCTCAGCCAAGTCTTGACTCCATGGTACATATCTTTAATCTCCCTCCATCTTACATATCCTTAATCACCCTAGTATATGTCATTGATACACCTCTAGCCTCCAAGAATCTCCATAGTACCTCCTCTGAGACTTTGACAGACGCCTTTTCTAGATCAATGAACATCATATCTAAGTCTCTCTTCTTCTCCTTATACTGCTCAACCAGTCTCCTCACGAGATGGATGAGTATTGTAAGAGATTTAACTAAGATAAATGTCAATCTTATTTAATTCAGGTGAAAAAATGAGGGTTAATATGAGACATCGGGATCACCAATTCCCAACTTGATGGTAAACTTTGAAGTCTTGAGACTTGAGCTAGATTTTAGAGTTTCGATCCCCAATTGTCGAATACAAATCTCACACCCGTTATATCTCGAAAGATATACACAATAGCAACAGAAAGGAATAACACTGTCAGGCAAAAAAAAAAAGCAATATTTCCAAATCATTAAGAGCAAAAGTAGAATTCTAAGCAAAATACTCCCAATTGGAATGCAATCGACATCCCAATCTTAATTTTAAGCTAGAACTCGAAATATCAATTCTAAATGTTGCATTAAAAGCTAATCGATAAACATATGAAATCGGAGCACAGTGAATTCAAATGCTTACAAGTTGAACGGGGAGAGAAATGGATAGTCTTTCGTCGACAAACACATTGCGGACATTGACGAAGCGGCGAGCGAGCAGCTTGACAAGCGCGTCAGGGCAGCCGGAGGCACCAATTCGTAAAGTGAGACGGGTGAGGCGCTCGAGACGGAGCCAACGCTTGCAAACGAGTGCACATGCGTCGCGGCTTGGTTTTGATTCCAGATGCCGGAAAATATCGATAATCAGCTCATCTGGCAGGATTTGATTGATCCAATCACGCCCTCTCATTGAATACGTCCACCTCTGGATCTATATGACGTTAAAAATACACAAATTCACAGCTGAATCTCGATGAAGGTTTAATTTTAGATGATACCCAAAGAGAGGAAATGAGAGATTCGATGAGTGAGGATATGGATGTGGTACAGGTAGACGGGTCGGTGGAGTTGCCCGTCAGTTGTTGACAAGGAGCGATCAGAGTTAATTTCCTATTTTAGAATAAATATGGAGATGCTATAAGATGAACGCAGATCAACCGTAGATACCGATACCGATACCGAATTGGGCATGTTTGGCCTTTATTTGTACGATATAAAAAATATCACTCTATTTTTGTTTATTAGCTGACTTTATGACTAGTTATATTGTGCAAGTTAAAAATACTTATGCTATTAACAAAGTATGTAAAACTATCCTTATTTTGAATGAAATTTCTCAAATTAAATAAAAATACTCAATTTCCCCTAAATAACCCATTGCGCTCTTTTTAACTCAACCCGACCCAATAAACTAAATAACCAATATCAAATTAAACTCTAATTAAAAAGAATGGGTTAGGATGTTTATAATTACATTTTAATTTGATATGAGTTATATTTAGTTTAGTGAATCGAGTCGGGTTAAAAAGAGGACAGTGGGTTATTTAGGGGAAATTGAGTATTTTTATTTGATTTGGGGGATTTCATCCAAAATAAGGGTAATTTTGCATAATTTGGCATATTTGGCCCTATAGTATAACTAGGGGTAAAGTTAGCTAATGAATAAAAGTAGAGGAGCATTTTTAACCTTTTTCCTTTTATTTTTATTGAGATTAAGATATTTTTATTTGAATTCATATATGAATAATTAAGATGTTTATTTTTTAATAATTAAATATATTTTTTTATTTATTTATAAATATAATATATATATATTAAATAAAAAATAATTAAATATTAAGAAAATATACATTTAATAAAATAAAATTATATTTTTAAAAAATATTTATGTTCGCTAATTATGATCAAAAGATTTTATAGCGATGGTAGTCGTGATGGTTAGTGCAAGTGGCTAATAGCGATAGTGGTAATAGTTGTGATGACGGGGGTGGTTGGTGTTACAATAACTAGCATGATAGTAGTGGTTGGTAATGGTTGGGATGGTGGAGTTGGTTGAGGTAAGTAATTGGCAGTATTAGTGGTGGTGACTGAAAAATGTGTAGTGGTCGATGATTGTATTAGTGGTAGTTGGCAGTGGTACTAGTTGTGATGGTGAATGTGGTTGATAGTAGGAATAGGTCATCATGGTGATTGTTAACAAAAATGTGAAAGAAAGAACACAAGATTTGATGTGGTTCGGATCAGAATGATCCAACATCCACCAGAGAACAACTGCCTTTATATTATTAACAAAAAAAGGGGAGAGATCCCAAATACACTTATGAGAATTGCTCTCGCAAGTCGCAACTCTCTACTCTTACGATGTAAATTCCAATGATTTTGGGGATGGTTTTACAATGAAGAATGGTCATCCTTTTATAGATGACCAAACTTGGGCTCCAAGCACATGTCACACCCCACCTTGGGGGGTATGACGGCACTTGGTGCCTGCTAGACTCTGGACTGCTAACTGGTCCAGCCTGAGCACATCTGGTGCTTTGGCTGGCTCTGGCTCTATTTGAAGAAACAAATCGGCTATATAACGGCTGTAACTACAGCCTCCGGCCAACTGGCCTGTAGCCATCTGTACCTGTAACAACAGCTAACCAGAAACAGACCTGTAACAAGGAACCTATGCGGGCCGACAAGGCCACCATGCTGTCTAGTTATCTGTAACTCACACAAGACTGCTGTAAAACTACGTGACCGGTAAGGTCACCACTACTGCTGTCAAACTAAGGCCCCACACGGCCAACATAAACTGGAATACAAAACAACTACAGCAGACTGCACGGCCCCATACGACCGGCTCAAATAACCACAGGGAATATATACAGACTGCAAGCCTCTACGAATACTGTAAGAAACTAATAGAAAGGATCGGGACAGGGCCCCGACCTACCCATACTGCACAACAAAAGAAAAGGAGCTACACCTCTGGAAATCAGACTCCGGATGACAGGAGCTGATGACTCACTGGCTGGCTGGAATCACGAGGGATCGGCTCCTCGTCCGTGAGTACCTGTAGGCAAGCAATACAGCGCCCCGCTGGGCGTCAGTACCACAGGTACTGAGCATGTAAAGCAAACTGAAATATGCAACTGAGACTAATAGCACAATAACATGATATTTAAGCAAGAAGTAGCTGAGTCTATCTAGCTGAGGATAACTGGGGAGAGTTTATACATTCTGTAACTAACTGAGCGTACCTGAAGGCGTGTCGTCCTTCTGTCTATCAGTATCTACTAGCACATATCAATATACATAATAATACACACATTACCTGACCGACCCCCATAAGCCGAAAGGTGCCAACCAAGCAAGCAATCTATTTACCCCTACCCGGGTCTAAACCAACCAAAAACAAGTCACTCCACTCATCTGATAACTGTGAGCTCCTCCTACCGGCCCCCTTGGGTACGTAGCTCAGGCCTTGGCCTCTGACAATAAATTGTGTCTGAGTCCGAAGACTCCTGCCTCTGGGCACAGGTGTGCACACAGAGTGGTCTGCCCCTGTAAACAGGGTGTGCTAGCTCTGCGCAGAGTAAACTGAACTACCCCTGCAAGCAGGGTGGTCTGGACCGTATTATCATGGTGGTCGGCCATCATCGTCCTTTAGTCGGACGGCATCGCCCAGCTAGTGGCGGTATCTGAATCTGGTATCGACACAGCTATAACCCAGGGGCGGTGGGGATGCTAAGGGTGCCCACATGCCACAACAAGTCTCAACATACAAAACACATACACAGCAAGCATGCTCAATGCAAAATACTAACCATACTCTCTTCTTGTATCTTAAGGCAGTTTGTATTAAATAACTGGTACTATATTCTGTTTTACACTATCTCTGATTGCTGGACTAACTGCTACCTGGCCTTTATCTGTCTATCTGATTATATCTGGATATTGCTCAATGACATAAAATGTACCATCTACTACTGGATACAATCTCAACAGATGTACTACGTATTGCCTGAATATCTACTATTCTGATTATCGCATGATACGTGATTAATGTACTAGCATGCTTGCTGGAAATTATACTAAAATCGTTCCTGTACGCTGGGTATCGGTTAATAGCCTTTATTCTATTTACTTTCTAAGTTGTACTTCCTGGCTTGCCGAAAGAATAACTTTACATACCTGGTTTCTGAGTATCCGACTGACCGGTGTGATTTCCGTCGGTACTTCTGCTGTTTCTCCCAACTACATTCATATACACGTCAATTAGAACTAAATACATTAATATTCGGGAGAAATCGTCACTTTAGATATATATATTTATCCCAACTTAAACCTTTCAAAAAACGGTCGAAAACTCATTATTTTTCAGCGGTCCAGAAGGGAGAAATATTCACTTCTCAGCTAGGAACACATAGACATTAATTTAGAGCAATTCTATTTACCTTAGTTCGGCGGCTCGCCGATTCGTCGGCCGTATTTTACGAAACTAAATCTGTAGGAATGCTCTCTGCTGCTAAATACTTCGGTATCTAGGATTAATTTGAGTTTGGGCACCGTTTGACAGCGTAATCGGACGAAAATTATAATCCCTCCTTCGTCTTCCTCTGTTTTGCTGCGTGTTCTGGAAATTAAAATGAGTTAAATGATATTAAACCGAAGTGGGGGCTTTATATACTTGAGCCTGAACTTGGGCAACGTGTCACGGAGCCATCGCGGAGGCCTTGCCTCCGTGACACGCTGCCATCGCGGAGGGGCTCTGCCTCGGCTCCTCCCGCGATGGTTCGACGGGTTTCTCGTCCGATCTTTTTCTCGGTCTTTCTCTAGCACGTATGGCCTTCTAATATGCTTAACCAACATGTGAATAGGTCGTCTAGGTGTCGGGGATTCTACGGGGTATAACATTCTCCCCCCCTTAGGAACATTCATCCTCGAATGTACACTGTTATCTAGAGGACTCCTTACTTACTTTCTAGAAAAATTTCGGCAGAGTCTCCCCTGTAATATGGACTATCGCAAAAACCTGAAATGCAGAAAAGTCCAACACAGGCACTGCACACAATATTCTAAGATCCACTGGATAACTAGATATCAATCTTTCTTTATCATTTACAAACATACAACCATAAGGTACTGTATAAAGAATAATACGGACATACCTGTCGCCTGACTAGGTCTGAAATAAGTGAGGGTATCTGATTTTCATTTCCTCCTCTGCCTCCCACGTCATTTCTTCACGATTTCTGTTACGCCACAACACTTTGACAGATGCAACATCTTTAGTTCTCAGTCTGCGAATCTGTCTATCTAGGATAGCTACGGGAACCTCTTCCTATGTTAATTCTTCTGTAACCTGGACATCCTGAACCGGAACTACTATAGAAGGGTCCCCTATGAACTTCCGTAACATAGAAACATGGAATACTGGGTGAACAGATGCTAACTCTGGAGGCAAGTTCAACTCGTATGCAACGCGGCCTATTCTTCGCCGAATCTGATATGACCCAATGAATCTTGGGCTAAGCTTGCCTTTCTTGCCAAACCTCATTACCCCTTTCATCGGGGACACTTTCAGATATACCCAGTCATTTACCAAAAATTCTAAATTTCTGCGCCGCATATCTGCATAAGACTTCTGGCGGCTCTGAGCAGTCAGTAAACGTTCTCTGATAAACCTTACCTTTTCCTCGGACTGCCGAACAATGTCTGGGCCAACTAACGCTGATTCTCCTATTTCAAACCAGCCCACCGGTGATCTACATTTTCGCCCGTATAATGCCTCGAAAGGCGCCATCTGAATAGCTGAATGGTAGCTGTTATTATAAGCAAATTCAATTAACGAAAGATGTTCATCCCAGCTACCCCCAAAATCTAACACACACGCTCGTAGCATATCTTCGAGCGTCTGAATTGTACGTTCAGCCTGCCCATCTGTTTGAGGATGGAATGCTGTGCTCAAGTTAATATGCGTTCCCAAACCTTTCTGAAATGACTGCCAGAATCTAGCTGTAAACTGTGCTCCCCAGTCTGAAATAATAGATACCGGCACTCCATGTAGTCTAACTATTTCTCTGATATATAATTCGGCATAATCCTCAGCTGAGAAGGTAGCCTTTACTGGTAGGAAATGAGCTGATTTTGTTAGCCTGTCTACTATTACCCAAATGGAATCGGGGTAATCCTGTTACAAAATCCATATTTATCGCTTCCCATTTCCACATAGGCACAGCTATATCCTGCGTCAGACCGCCCGGTTTCTGGTGCTCCGCTTTCACCTGCTGGCAGTTAGGACATCTAGATACAAATTCAGCTATTTCAGATTTCATACCTGACCACCAGTAGATGTCTCTGGTATCGTGGTACATTTTCGTCGCTCCTGGATGGAGGGAATAACGAGCGTAATGTACCTCATGCATGATCTGCTGGCGAAGCCCTGAAACATTCGAGACACATAGACGGCCCCCACAACGTAGTACTTCATTTTCAGTCACTTGGAAATCTGACTCTTTACCTTCCTGAATTCTATCTCTGAGCTGGACTAAGTCAGGGTCCTCGTACTACCGTTCTTTTACCTCTGTAACTAGTGATGACTCGGCAGAATTTTGAATCACCGCTCTGTTATTTTCTGTCTCCACTACTCGAACGGCTAACCCAGCTAGTTGATGAATTTCCTTGGTTAATTCCCGCTTCTCGGGCCGCAAATACGCCAAACTCCCCATTGACTTACGGCTCAGGGTATCTGCTACTACATTAGCTTTTCCTGGGTGATAGAGAATATTTACATCATAGTCTTTCAACAATTCTAACCAGCGACGTTGCCGCAAATTTAACTCCCTCTGTGTGAAAATGTATTGCAGACTTTTATGATCTGTGAAAATGTCTACATGGACGCCATACAAATAATGCCTCCAAATTTTCAGAGCGTGGATCACTGCGGCCAGTTCCAGGTCATGGGTCGGATAGTTCTTTTCGTGTTTCCTCAGCTATCTGGAAGCATAAGCAATCACCTTACCATGCTGCATCAACACACAACCCAGTCCCAAACCTGAAACGTCGCAATACACCGCATACCCATCTGTTCCCTCTGGCAATGCTAGTACTGGGGCGGAGGTCAATCGGTCTTTCAACTCTTGAAAACTCTGCTCGTATGCCTCCGTCCACTGAAATTTTACTGCTTTCTGTGTCAGCTTTGTCAGAGGTGCTGCTATAGTGGAGAATCCTTCAACAAATCTCCAATAATATCCTGCTAAACACAAGAAACTGCGGACCTTGGTCGGAGTGGTAGGTCTGGGCCATGTCTTGACCGCCTCTATTTTCTGTGTGTCTACCTGTATACCAACATCCGACATGATATGCCCCAAAAAGGCAACTGAGTTCATCCAGAACTCACACTTAGAAAACTTGGCGTACAGCTGATGTTCTCTAAGGATCTGGAGTACTGTTCGTAAATGGTTCTGGTGATCTGTCTCTGAACGAGAGTATACCAGAATATCATCGATAAATACTATCACGAACAGATCCAAATACGGTCTGAATATGCTGTTCATCAGGTCCATAAACACTGCGGGATCATTCGTCAGCCCGAAAGACATAACTAGGAATTCAAAGTGACCATACCTGGTCCTGAAAGCAGTCTTTGGAATGTCTCTTTCACGAACCCGGACCTGGTGGTATCCGGACCTCAGATCTATCTTAGAGAAGCATTTGGCCCCCTGCAACTGGTCAAACAAATCATCTATTCTCGGGAGCGGGTATTTGTTCTTCACTGTAACTTTGTTTAGTTGCCGATAATCTATGCACATTCGGAGCGAGCCATCTTTCTTTCTCACGAATAAAACTGGCGCACCCCACGGTGAAGTACTCGGCCTGATAAAACCTTTATCTAACAAATCTTTCAACTGCTCCTTTAATTCTCTGAGTTCTGCAGGAGCCATACGATAAGGAGGAATCGATATCGGCTGAGTACCTGGTAACAAGTCAATCGCAAAATCTATCTCCCTTTCAGGAGGGACACCAGGCAACTCATCCGGGAATACGTCAAGGAATTCATTGACCACTGGAACAGACTGAAGAGTCGGAGGTTCCACCCGAACGTCCTGGACTCTAACTAGGTGGCAAATACATCCCTTTGCTATTAATTTTCTTGCCTTAAGGTAGAATATAAACCTACCTTTCGGCGTAGGTGTACTCCCTTTCCACTCTAGCACTGCCTCCCCCGGAAAGTGGAATTGGACCGTCTTGGTCCAGCATTCTAAGTCGGCGTAGCATGGCACTAGCCAGTCCATACCCATAATGGCATCGAAGTCGACCATCTCAAGTTCTATTAAGTCTACTGTGGTCTGGCGATCAGCAACCTCTACCGTACACCCTCGGTAAACTCTTTTTGCTGTAATCGAGTCACCGACCGGTGTAAGCACTGAAAAGGGCTGCTGAAGCAATTCTGGTTCGATACCCAACTTCCGGGCCACAAATGGTATGATATATGACAATGTAGACCCTGGATCAATCAATACATAAACAGGATATGAACAGATAATCAATGTACCTGTGACCACGTCGGGAGATGCCTTTGAATCCTGCCTCCCCGGTAATGCGTAGGTACGGCTGGGGCCTGCACCTGAGCCAGAGGCTCCTGGTCTACCTCGGCCCCTATTCCCTGAACCTGAGGGTCTGCGCCCTGCTGAGACTGCTGGAACTCGTGGCCCTGCTGATGCTCTATCCAGATCATCCTGACTACCCTGTCCCCTGGCTGGACAATCTCTCATTAAATGCCCTTCCTGTCCGCAGTAATAACACCCTGGGAAGCCTTGCCTGCAGGCTCCCGAATGTAGTCGGTGGCATATAGGACAAGGGGTAGATGCAAATCTACTCTGTTCTACCCTCCGCTGCTGAGGTGAGGCTACTGTCCGTGAACTGCTACCGGACTCTGATTGACTCCGGCGAATGAACCTGCCCCTCTGCTGCTGTACCGGTGGTAGAGATCTGGGTGGCCTATCTGAAAACTGTGGTCTCGGACCCCTAGGAATTTCCCTCTGAATCTCAGCGGGTCTGCTCCTACGGCGCTGCTCTGAAGTCGCCTGTCGGTCACCCCGCTGTCGCTGCCTCAGGCCCTCAATTGTCTGTGCGAAGGCCTGTACCCTGGCTATGTCCATGTCCTCTCTCAAAGTAGCTGTCATGCACGTCTCTATGTACTCTGGATTTAGGCCCATAATAAAGCGGTGGACTCTGGACGACATGGTGTCCACAAATGCTGGAGCATAGCGGGCTAAGGAGTCGAATTGTAGGGAATATTCACGGACGCTCCTAGCCCCCTGCTCTAAATGTAAGAACTGGTCTACCCGAGCCTGTCTGACCTCCCTGGGTAAGTAGTGGTCCAGGAAGGCCTCTGAAAAGCTGGACCAAGTAGGAGGGGCTGCATCTCTTCCCCGAGACCTCTCCCAACTTTCGTACCACAAAACAGCAATATCCCATAACCGGAACACTGCTAACTCAACTGATTTTGCTGGGGTTACGTGCATGACTCTAAAGATCCTCTGCATCTGGTCCAAAAAGTCCTGAGGGTCCTCCGCTGAGTCCGATCCAGTAAACTGAGGGGGTCCCAACGCCAAGAATTCTCTAACCCTGGAACTACCTGCCCCCCCTAGGGATTCTACTGCTGTAGGTGGTGCTGGCTGACGCTGAGCAGCTAGCATCTGAGTCAACATAACCACCACACTACGTAACTCCTGATCAGATGAAATGGGTGCAGGAGCTGTGGGAGGCGGTGCTGCCTCAAATGGTGTCTGGCGAGGCGGAGACTGCTGGGAGGGCCGAGATGACGCCTCCGTATTGCTCTCAGACTGAGCGGAATCTGGCTGTAACTGAGGCATCCTACTGGTGCCTTCGCCCGCTGCTGTATCCAATCTCCTACCTGTAGCTGGGTGCCACTTGTCGACCATAATATCTGTGAGCAAAGAGGGTGGTGAGTTTCAAAAAGTCAACTCTATACTGTACCGCTCTATAGCACGATTGAATAAGAAAGAAGAGTGACAATCCTAACATGCCTCGCAGTCTCCTGCCTATAGTATGTGGTGCACAACACATCCATAGACAAGACTCTACTTAGCACGGCTTGTAGATCCCCTGGGATACGACCTGCTCTGATACCAAGTTTGTCACACCCCACCTTGGGGGGTATGACGACACTTGGTGCCTGCTAGACTCTGGACTGCTAACTAGTCCAGCCTGAGCACATCTGATTCTTTGGCTGGCTCTGGCTCTATTTCAAGAAATAAATCAGCTATATAACGGCTGTAACTACAGCCTCCGGCCAACTGGCCTGTAGCCATCTGTACCTGTAACAACAGCTAACCAGAAACAGACCTGTAACAAGGAACCTATGCGGGCCGACAAGGCCACCATGCTGTCTAGTTATCTGTAACTCACACAAGACTGCTGTAAATCTACGTGACCGGTAAGGTCACCACTACTGCTGTCAAACTAAGGCCCCATACGGCCAACATAAACTGGAATACAAAACAACTACAGCAGACTGCACGGCCCCACACGACCGGCTCAAATAACCACAGGGAATATATACAGACTGCAAGCCTCTACGAATACTGTAAGAAACTAATAGAAAGGATCGGGACAGGGCCCCGACCTACCCATACTGCACAACAAAAGAAAAGGAGCTACACCTCTGGAAATCAGACTCTGGATGACAGGAGCTGATGACTCACTGGCTGGCTGGAATCACGAGGGATCGGCTCCTCGTCCGTGAGTACCTGTAGGCAAGCAATACAGCGCCCCGCTGGGCGTCAGTACCACAGGTACTGAGCATGTAAAGCAAACTGAAATATGCAACTGAGACTAATAGCACAATAACATGATATTTAAGCAAGAAGTAGCTGAGTCTATCTAGCTGAGGATAACTGGGGAGAGTTTATACATTCTATAACTAACTGAGCGTACCTGAAGGCGTGTCGTCCTTCTGTCTATCAGTATCTACTAGCACATATCAATATACATAATAATACACACAATACCTGACCGACCCCCATAAGCCGGAAGGTGCCAACCAAGCAAGCAATCTATTTACCCCTACCCGGGTCTAAACCAACCAAAAACAAGTCACTCCACTCATCTGATAACTGTGAGCTCCTCCTACCGGCCCCCTTGGGTACGTAGCTCAGGCCTTGGCCTCTGACAATAAATTGTGTCTGAGTCCGAAGACTCCTGCCTCTGGGCACAGGTGTGCACACAGAGTGGTCTGCCCCTGTAAACAGGGTGTGCTAGCTCTGCGCAGAGTAAACTGAACTACCCCTGCAAGCAGGGTGGTCTGGACCGTATTATCATGGTGGTCGGCCATCATCGTCCTTTAGTCGGACGGCATCGCCCAGCTAGTGGCGGTATCTGAATCTGGTATCGACACAGCTATAACCCAGGGGCGGTGGGGATACTAAAGGGTGCCCACATGCCATAACAAGTCTCAACATACAAAACACATACACAACAAGCATGCTCAATGCAAAATACTAACCATACTCTCTTCTTGTATCTTAAGGCCAGTTTGTATTAAATAACTGGTACTATATTCTGTTTTACACTATCTCTGATTGCTGGACTAACTGCTACCTGGCCTTTATCTGTCTATCTGATTATATCTGGATATTGCTCAATGACATAAAATGTACCATCTACTACTGGATACAATCTCAACAGATGTACTACGTATTGCCTGAATATCTACTATTCTGATTATCGCATGATACGTGATTAATGTACTAGCATGCTTGCTGGAAATTATACTAAAATCGTTCTTGTACGCTGGGTATCGGTTAATAGCCTTTATTCTATTTACTTTCTAAGCTGTACTTCCTGGCTTGCCGAAAGAATAACTTTACATACCTGGTTTCTGAGTATCCGACTGACCGGTGTGATTTCCGTCGGTACTTCTGCTGTTTCTCCCAACTACATTCATATACACGTCAATTAGAACTAAATACATTAATATTCGAGAGAAATCGTCACTTTAGATATATATATTTATTCCAACTTAAACCTTTCGAAAAACGGTCGAAAACTCGTTATTTTTCAGCGGTCCAGAAGGGAGAAATATTCACTTCTCAGCTAGGAACACATAGACATTAATTTAGAGCAATTCTATTTACCTTAGTTCGGCGGCTCGCCGATTCGTCGGCCGTATTTCACGAAACTAAATCTGTAGAAATGCTCTCTGTTGCTAAATACTTCGGTATCTAGGATTAATTTGAGTTTGGGCACCGTTTGGCAGCGTAATCGGACGAAAATTATAATCCCTCCTTCGTCTTCCTCTGTTTTGCTGCGTGTTCTGGAAATTAAAATGAGTTAAATGATATTAAACCGAAGTGGGGGCTTTATATACTTGAGCCTGAACTTGGGCAACGTGTCACGGAGCCATCGCGGAGGCCTTGCCTCCGTGACACGCTGCCATCGCGGAGGGGCTCTGCCTCGGCTCCTCCCGCGATGGTTCGACGGGTTTCTCGTCCGATCTTTTTCTCGGCCTTTCTCTAGCACGTATGGCCTTATAATATGCTTAACCAATGTGTGAATAGGTCGTCTAGGTGCCGGGGATTCTACGGGGTATAACAGCACAAAATTATATATAAATATATATATATATATATACAATTCTTCTACAAATTTTGCTTGCTCTCCAAGTTCATTTCTTAGCTAAGTAAATTACCACATGTAATTTTCTTCCACGTGGATTAGGCCTCACAAAAATCAAACCAACTGTTTCAATCTCCACCATGGTTTGCGTTCTGAGCATGCGTATGAAAAACTCCGACCAAAACTTCTAAGCTTACCGGGCAATCCCGTTGTAAGAAACAAGAAGAATCAAACCATTGTTGAACATACCATCTCCACCTAGCAGTTGTTCTTCTAGAGCTGCATCAGTTGATGCGTATTCCTGACAAGTCTTTGCAATGTGCAAACTTGGCAAGTGGGACGATCTTGGTCAACATGTCTGCAGCATTATCGTCTGTGATAACCTTCACGACCTTGACAGCACCCTCTTCAACAACATCTTGAATAAAATGAAATTTGACATCAATGTGTTTGGTGCGCTCATGGAATCTTTGATTTTTAATCAAATGAATAGCACTTTGACTATCACATTTAACAGTTGATTCCAGCTGAATCAAACTCAACTCTACCACCAAATGTTTCAACCAGATAGCTTCTTTCACTACCTCAGCTACTGTCTTATGTTCTGCCTCTATTGTATACAGAGCGATAGTCGACTATAAGGCCGATTTCCAACTAACGACACTGCCAACGACAGAAAGATGTATTCAGTTGTAGACCTCATTCGGTCAAGATCCCCTGCATAATCAGAATCCACATAACCGAGAACAAAAATACCTTCATCACTTTCTCGAAAGGTTAGGCCAGCATCAAAAGCTCCTTTGAGATATCGCAATATCCACTTAACAGCTTCCGAATGCCTCTTTTCTGAGTTGGCCATGTATCTGCTTACCACACTTACAGATTGAGCAATATCTGGACGTGTGCACACCACAACATACATAATGCTACCAACTGCGCTAGCATAAGAAATCTTTGACATATGCTCTACCTCATTCTTAGACTGAGGCATTTGTAACTCTGAAAGTTTAAAATGAGGAGCTAAAGGTGTACTTACGGGCTTACTCATATGCATATTGAATTTCTCAAGAACCTTTTCGATGTACCTCTTCTGAGAAAGATGTACAACACCATTTTCTCTTGAAATCTCCATTCCGAGGATTTTCTTTTCAGCTCCCAAATCCTTCATGTCAAATTCTTTGCTCAACAGTTTCTTTAAAGCATTTATATTTGTGATGTTGTTAGCAGCAATAAGCATATCATCGACATACAATAGTAAATACATTATTGAGTTACCAGACATTTTCTTGTAATACACACAACTATCAAATGCACTCCCTGAGAATTCATGTGTAGTCATGAATGCATCAAACCTCTTGTACCATTGTCTAGGGGATTGTTTCAAACCATAGAAAGACTTCTTCAGTTGGTATACATGATCTTCTTTTTCCTCGGATAGGAAACCTTCAGGCTGATCCATATAGTTTGTCTCTTCTAGATCATCATATAAGAAAGCAATTTGATATCAATCTGTTGAAGCTCCAAGTTAAATAGTACAACCAATGCTAGTAGAATGCGAATTGAGTTATGTTTCATAACTGGAGAGAAGATCTCATTGTAGTCAATTCCATCCTTCTAACTAAAACCCTTTGCAACCAATCTTGCCTTAAACCTGGCATCTTCCACTTTTGGAATTCCCTTTTTCTTTCTGAAGACCCATTTGCATCCAACTGTCCTCTTTCCCTTTGGCCTTTCAACTAAGACCCATATTTGATATTTCTGAAGAGACTCCATCTCTTTCGACATGGTAAGCGCCATTGTGTAATATCCTTGCAAAAAGTTGCTTCAACATATGAGGAGGGCTCAAGATCCTTAATCTCTTCTTCTGCAGCTACGAACACATATGCAATCAGATTTGCTTGCTCTATAAGGCATTCTGGTCTACCTCTTGTCCCTTTCTTTTGTAATTGTGTATGGTTCATTGACAACAAGTTCTTTAAGATCTGCATCTTTTGACTCATCAACTTGAGTCTCTTGATCCTTTTCCTTGGTAAGCTCCACCTAAAGCTCCACCTGCTCGTTATTCTCATTTCCTGACAACTCTACAGAAACTTTACGAGGATCAAGTATAAAGTATTTATCAAAGGTAATATCTCTGCTAACTACAAATTTGAGTAAATACAAACATCAAAGATTGTACCCTTTTACTCGATCCACATAGCGTATGAATGTGGCCTTCTTAGCCCTTGGTTCAAGCTTTTCTTCATTAACATGATAATAAGTTGGACACTTAAATATTTACAAGTATTAATAGTTAGAGGGTTCACCTAACCATACCTCATTCAAAGTCTTAAATTTAATCGCTAATGCTGGAGATTGATAGACAATATGAGAAGCAGTGTGAACTGCTTCAGCCCAAAATACTTTGGATATTTTGGTTTGTCGGAGCATACACAACGAGCCTTTTCAAGAAGAGTTCTATTCAACCTCTCGGCAACTCCATTCTGCTGTGGTGTGTGCCTGACCGTCTTATGTCTTGCGATCCCATGAACCTTGCAGAAATTATTAAACTCTTCACTACAAAACTTCAAGCCATTGTCTTTGCGAAGATACTTGATTTTTCACTCAATTTGATTCTCAACTAAAATCTTCAACTCTTTAAATGCTTCAAAAGTATCACTTTTTGTCTTTAAGAAACGCACCCAAACCTTTCGTGAAAAATCATCAATGAATGTGAGAGGATACCTCTTTCCTCCCTTTGATGGAAGCTTAAAGGGACCCCATAAATCTAATGGATGTAGTCTGGCACGCCTCCCGTTTTGTGCTTGTCAGTGTTGAAGCTGACCTTCTTATGCTTCCCTAGAACGCAGTGCTCACGAAATTCAAGTGTGCTGATCTTCTTATCATTCAAAATGTTATGGTTGCTTAGCATCTCCAGTCATCGTGCCTCATATGACCCAGTATCATGTGCCATAATCTTGCCTTATCATCATTAGAAAGTTGCACTGTAGATGCATTAACAGAGCCAACAATGGTGTTTCCTGCCAGTGTGTAAATGCCATCCTCCAGCTTAGCCTTCAACATGACTAAAGAACCTTTAGTCACCTTCATAGTTCCTCCTTTGCTCATGTACTTGTAGCCTTGTTTATCCAGAGTACCCAGGGAGATTAAATTCTTCTTCAGATCAGGAACATGATGGACTTCTGTAATATTCCTCACAATTTCATCATGGCGGCGAACCAGAACTGAGCCAATGCCAACTATTTTAGAAGTTGCATTATTGCTCATTACTACGGTTCCTCCACTTTTCTCATAGCTGTTGAACCAATATCTTTGGAATGTTATATGCAGAGTACAACCAGAGTCTAAAACCCAGCTGTTGCCATAGACTCTACTATTGCATGATGTTGTTAGTACATATTCATTATCAGAATAATGTACGTGTTTAATAATGGATGCGCTCGCCTTTTCTTTGGACTTTGACATAGGGAAATCTTGTTCAAAGTGTCCCTTCTTGTGACAGCCCCAACACTCCGCATTCTTCTTGTTCACATGAGACTTTGATCTGTACTTTGATTTTCTTCTTCCCCATTGGCTAGTCCGACCTCTCACAAAAAGCCCACTAGCTTCATCATCTTTGTCTCCTTCAAAATGCCTCCACATATCACAAGAGTTAAGTGCTTACTGCACTTGCTCAAGGGTAATAGGCTTCTTGCTATACATCATTGAATTCTCGATATCACGATATTTTGAAGTCAATGAAAATAGCAAAGCACATGCAAGCGTCTCCTCATTCTTTTTAATTGGTAATCTTTAAGTCCATGACAAGTTTATTGAATGCATCTAGATGGTCTTGCAACAAAGTACCTGACACCATTTTAAATGTGTGAAGACGTCGTTATAACAACATCTTTATTGTCACCGATTGATCCTGGTAAAGCCCTTGGAGCTTATCCTATAACTGTTTGGTCATATCTTTAGTACTTGTACTCACTTTACAGAGCACGTTAGGTGCAAGGGACGGTTGGATTACACTTAATGCATCCCCTTCAATCTTTTCCTTATCGGAATCTGATGTGCTATCGGGGTACTTTTCATCCATAACATGGATTGAACCTTTCGTCCGCAGTAATGTCATCATCTGGATCTTCCAGATATTGAAGTTATTGTGCCCACTAAGCCTATCAATTTCAAACTTCATGGAACTCATAGTTACTTGTTCTTCCTCTTCTGCTACAGATAGTATTTGAAAATACAGAAAACCAAAGTAATTCTTCTTTGATGTGAAAGTTCAGACTGTGCTACAACCACAGAGCAAGTCAGACAGAATCTTGGCTCTGATACCAATTGTTAGCAAAAACGTAAAATAAAGAACAAGGAAGAACACAAGATTTAACGTGGTTCAGATCAGAATGATCCTATATCCACCAGAGAACAACTGCCTTTATATTATTAACAAAGAAAGGAGAGAGATCCCAAATACATCTAAGAAAATTGCTCTCTCAAATCTCTAATCTTACAATGTAAATTCGTATGATTTTTAGATGGTTTGACAATGAAAATGGCCATCCTTTTATACATGATCAAACTTGGGTTCCAAGCACAAAATAAGAAAAAAAAAATATAAAATTTATCCTCCACAAATTTTTCTTGCTCTCCAAGTTCATTTCTTAGCCAAGTAAATTGGCACATGAAATTTCTTCCACATGGATTAGGCCTCACAAAAACCAAACCAACTCTTTCGGTGTAGTTGATAGTGATGGCAGAGGTGGCAGGTATAGGTGAAAAATGGGCGAGTTGGGCTGAATTTGGACAGGTCAAAATGGGTTGAGTTAATAAATGAGCGGGTTATTGACTCGCCCAAAAGTTAGTTGGACTGAAATGGACTAAAATGCGGATCATAACCCAACCCGCCCAACTCTAATTAGGTTTTAATTGCTTTATTTATTATTTTACAATCTTTTGATAACTTATAAAATTAATGTTTTTCTTTATTACGACTAAATATAACATAATAAAAAAATAAGTTGTCTTTTTGAAAATATTTTGACAAGATTCACATGAATCAATTTGGGTCAGATATCAGCCCAAACTGTGATGAACTAAAATAAGTTGGGCTGAAATGGGCTGAGCTAATAAATGAGTGGGTCAATTATCAGTCCAAACTTGGGCAAGTTTGGGCAACTTATGATTTCATGGGCTGATTTTGCCACCTCTAGTGGTAGAGGTGGTGGTAGCAGATATAATTATAATGACGGAGGTGGTAAGTGTGATAGCGACTGATGATAATGGTTGACAATGATGGTGGGTTCTAGTGATGGTAGAGGTGGTTGGTGGTGGCGGCAGGCGATTGACGATAATGGTGGTGGTTGACAATGTTAGCGATGATTGTGATGGCAAAGGTTGTTAATGGCGGCAATTGTTAGTTGGGAGAGAATGATGGTGAAAATTATTCACATAAAAATACCTCTTAATGAAATTAAAATTTTGTTCAAGATCTTAATGATTAAGATATATTCAGATCAAATAAATATTTAAATCGTAATATAAACAAATACACTTAACTTTGTTCAAGATCTTAATGATTAAAATAATTAAAATCTATTCAGATCAAATAAGTTTTTAAATTATAATGTAAATAAATATACTTAAATAGCGTGAAGTTGAATCAGTCAGATTTCAAATCTCTATTAAATACGAACAAAAAAGGTCTTGAAGTACTTTTTAATACCAAGTATTTTTTTTATAAAATTACCCACCCACCCCCCTCCCCCCAAAAGAACCCCTTAATATGACAATAGAGCCAATCAATTTTCGAAATAATGTTAAATTTTAGATTCGCAATAACTAGTACTATTATTTAAATGTTTGTCAAAAGCAATTGTTCGTTATAAAATTTTAACAAATTAAAAATACATTTTAACAGTATATCGACTTAATTTAAAGTATATCCCCATTTCAAAAGCATATCTGGCTCATGGCATATAGTTTTTAAATTTTTTGTTTTTATATTATTTATATGAAAGAAAATAGAAACAAAATTATAAGATGAAAATAAACTTTCATCAATAACGTAAAAATTACTTATTCAATCAATTGAATTAGTAATATTTCTCATTTTGTGCAATTATAAACTATTGCAAAATAATTTTCTTTTGGATATTGATGATCTCGTCTGATTCACGCTTCATTAGCACGAATTTTTCATATCTATAGCATAAGACTTTATATGCTTCAAAAAATATTTAAAAATATATATATATAAATTAGACATAAATAAATTTATGTAATACCTCTTGATGACCAAAGATCTTATTATCTTATTTATCTTTATTCTCATTTTTATGGGTTTTTACCTCAATTTTTTTCAGTTATTTTGTTTATTTTAAAAAATCATATGCACAACTCGCAGTTCTTTATCCTCGTAACTTTCTCTCTAAATTAAGAATATTTATTCACACACATTAAATCACCTTAATTATATATATTATAAAAAATTACCTTATTTTCTGTTTTGTGGCTATTTAATTTGTATGAAATAAACATTAAAAATAAGAGAAAATTACATAAATGATCATTGTTTGGCTGAAAATAGCTTATGTAGCAATATTTTTATTATTTACAAAATATGAAAATATTTAATGTGTCATGTTTTGTATTTCTATTATATAAACGCGTCAAATACAAATACAAACATTTAGTTAGTTGAGTTATTTTAGGGATTGTGTTTTTTAAAATTGTTACCATGAATAGGCCCTTATTAGAATGAATAGGTTCCATATTTATTAGGACTCTAAAAATAGCTAGAATTCAATTTTTACATTACCATCTTGAATAGAAAAACTAAAATTGCAATATATTTACCTTCCACATCATATATAATATTCTTTGGGGAGCAAATCTGGGAGGTTCTTTAATAAAAAATTGTATTTCTTGCAACTTAAAAACAAAAAAAGAATCAATGGCTTGTAATGCATACTTGACGTGTAAATGTTAGTATATGTATATGACAGTTTAAAATAAACATATAAAAATACAATTTAGATTTTAGATATAGAAGTCATACAATTTCATATATTTGTTTTATCTGTAAGTATTCAATATGTATGCATTGTATCAGAAATACAACCAAATACATATATATAAAATAAATTTTAAAAAAATATAAAAAGGATTATGTATGTAAGTGTATCAAAAAGGAGGATACATATCTCTAATAAAGGAAGATTGAGAATTAATAAATATACAAGAATACAAAATACATACACCCAGATGAAGAATACCTCTTGCTAATCGCTTAGATGGTGTATTGTCAGCCATTGAAGAAGATTTGAGAATTACAAACAGAAACCCTAATAAAATACACCCAGATGAAGATTTTTGTCGAAATACATAAAATACATATCTTAAAAGTATACTAACAACAATTTCAAAGCATAAATGTAACCTACCTGTATTAAAGGGATTCTAGAATCTATTTGAAACCACAAAAATTGTGCAAATTGGATTGATAAAATTTGCAAAAAATCTGTGTTATTGGGCGAAAGATGAGAGAAAAGTCAGAGGGAAAATGGATTGATCGGTTATTGGAGAGAAATACGGCGTCTTTGCAGTGAGTGGGTGAAAAATAATCAAATACGCGGTAAAAAATAAAAAAAATGGCCAATTAAATGAAATAAAGCTATATTATGTAATTATTTGAAATTGTGACCATAATTTGTAAATACTTCCATAATTATGCTATATTATGTAATTTTTTCTAAAAAAAACATAGAAAAAGTCTCAAGCTAGCATTAGAAATATTTTCTTACCCTATTCCATTCTCAATTTCTCATCATCCTAACTCCTACCTCACTCTCACCCACCCACCCCACGCCGTCCCCGCCCCGTCCTTCCATCAGTATTACTCATCACTTTACTCTATTTTATGTTCATTCTTATAATTTTATTTTAAATATATATATATATATTTTTAAGATAATATTTTTTTACTTGCATATTAAACACAAATTTGTACCGAACACACCCTTTGTGTAACATTCTTTTCAGTTCTCTCTAATTTTTCCTCTTAGTTACCTTTTCTGGGACTTCCATAGAATCACTTTTCTCTTGTAGGTTATTTCTTTCCGGTTTTCTCTTTCCCATTTTTTTCAATTCTTTACTCATCCCATATGAAAGAGAGAATGTATTTTTCTATTTTCTTGGCCATCAAGGAAAAAAACATGAATTTTTCGCAATTATGAATTTTGTTTGTAGATATTTTATAGTTAAATTTGTTGTTATTATTTGGAAAGTAATTTTATTTATTTTTTCCTTTGTGCTGCGAGATTGGTTAATTTTAGTAGTTTGATTTCTTTATAATTTTATTTTAGATCTATATTTTTAGACAAAGATTCACGATTAAAAAACACATAATATATATATTCAGATTCATTTATTATTTTTACGTTTTATTCGAATGTCTGTGCATTTAATTATCATGAGAATTTTCAAGAAATTTGACAAAATTCAAAATCATTTTTTAGTCACTAGAGAGAGTAAGACTATATTTTAGTCAGTACTTATTTTTTAGTTTTACACCAAATATGTTATTATGTTATTTTTAATTTTTTGTTTCCTCTTTTGTTAATTGGCATGTAATATTATTTTTTTTAAAAATAATTCTTGACTTCGTTATTTTGGAGTTTTAATTATTTTAATTATTATTTTTTGTATGAAGTGGATGTTCTAAGTGCGAGGCTTAAGGCATGCAAATACAAGCTTGTGAATTAAGGGTGACAAAAAAGTTTTAAAATGTAAAAAAAAGTGACACAAGTTTTAATCATTTAGTAGAGATGACAAGTTTATAATTAATGTTTAAAGATATTTGATCACTTTTTGGATAAGCCTACATCTTTTTATTTTTAAACTTTGACCCAACTTATATAAAACCCTAATTACCTAAAAGGGAGAAAAAAAACTGCCAAGATCAACGACCTGTTCTTCTTCTTCGGCTGCTGCTAGGGGTGGACATGGCATGGTATATACCGAATACCATATCGAAATTAAAATTTTTGACACCACGGTTTTGCCATTATAGTATGTGGTATGGTATTTGGCATGATTTTAAAAATATTTTGATATTTGATATTTATAAAAAAATACCGAAATACCAAATACCATACCGAAGTATATAGGTACGTATATAATTCATACATATATTATTATTATACTACTAGAAAATATATAAAATATTATTAGTACAAAATTAGTTATTTAGACATTGAAACTTTGACTATTCTATTTTATTTAAAAAACTTTGTTTATCCAATAGATTCAAGAAGGAAATTATTTATACTTTCTTTTTAATATATTTACAATGTAAGACATTAGTATGATATATGTCATGCCCCACCTTGGGAGGCGTAACTGGCACCTAATGCCACACTGGACTCTGAGCTGACCTGGCTGGACACATACACTTCTGGTGCATGCCAGCAGCACATAGCAAGAAAACAAACGGCTATATCTCGGCTGTAAACACAGCCTCAGGCCGACTAGGCCGCAACATATAACCTACATAAGATAGCTAACCTAGCAATCACGATAATAAAAGAATCCTATGCGGGTCGACAAGACTACCATATTGTCTAAGTCATAACAAAAGGAACACAGGCAGTTCTATATAAACTACAGCCGACAAGGCTACTAACAGATAGCTAAACTAAGCCCCACACGGCCAACATACAAAACATAACATATATAGGCCCCACACGGTCAAAACGAACAACTAGCTAGGAACTGTAGACCGTAGTCTGCAAGCCTCTAAGAGTGAAATATTGGTCGGGACAAGGCCCCTGTCTATCCAAAAGTTATATAACAAAAGACAGACAAATCTCTACTATCTGGCAACTCCGAATGAAAGGAGATGATCGATCTGCTGACTCTAAATAACTGCTAAGGAGGTTCCGAAACCTGTCTGTCTGAACCTGCAGGCAAGTATGCAGCGCCCATGCATGGGTGTCAGTATAATATGTACCGAATATGTAAGGCAGTAATGAAAGCTGAATAGAAGCTGATAAAGAACTGAAAGTAATTAGCGAAAAGGTGCAAAAGTTAACCTGTATGCTTTCATAACTATTGCCTGCATCTAATAGATAAATGTATAAATAGGAAATCAAACTATCTGATTATACATTCACAAGCTATATCTAGCAAGGAAATATACAAACAAGAACCTAACCTGGCCCCCATAAGCCTGGAAGGTGCAAGCAACACAAAGATAACTTACCTGGCTCCCCATAAGCCTTGGCAAGTACAATTCAAGCAACTATGGTTTCACAAGTAACTATAACCAAACCTATCCGGCCTCTAGGACTGCAACTGAGCCCATGGGCTCCTATAACTATATCCGATCCCTTTAGGCTTCTATAACTGTACCCTGGGCTCGCAAGGCTCCATTGAGGTCAGTAATGCCGTTATGGCATAAAGAAAGTCCATACGTGAATGGAATTCGATACGGCCTTGTAGTCCTGAATATAGTCCTTTCAGACGTCACATAGCTCCTTTGAGCAATCTATAGCCCCGTAGGCAATGATACAATTAGCAATCCTGAGGTCGTTTGTCGAGAGACCAACTAAGGTGGGTCAATCCCTACTAGGGTACGATGCTAAGGCCTCAATATAGTCACTCAATAGGCGTACCTAGCTCCTTAGGCCTAACACACCTGCTACTCGCCCCTAAAATAGTCTATATAGCTGGCAACAGGCACACCCCATGTGCCTATACCCGATCAAAGGGTTATGGCAACGATTACAACCTCTGTTGGCTTAGACAGAGTAGGGTGAGGTCCAGGGTGACCTACACGATACTCTGAATACTAGGATAATGGTAGTTCATAAGCGAACAACAAGGTCGTATGCGACCATCTATATAGTTCCTTCGCTTAGAACGATGATAGGGCTGCTACTAACCGGATATCTTCCTAAGCAGGTAGCCCTAACTTCCCACAAACGGCTTACCACAATTCTTAGCCTGAAGGTAATGTTGTGATGATGTTAAGGGTTCTAGTCCCCTAGACGTCAACTTGGTCTGTCAGATAACATATAGCTCCCTTGAGAAATTCATAACCCCGTAGGCAGGTATATTTGGATTTAGCCTTTTGCGGCAATATGTACATGGGCGTCTGCAAGAGTAGCTCGGGGCGTTGGCCCCATATCTAACCACTAATGAGGTTTCCCCTTAGGGTATCATCTAGTCTATCAGACTTCTAACAACTAGGGTGGTTTCCTGAGAGACCTATACGACAAGTAGTAGGTCGGCTGAAGCTAACAATCACTGACAGTAGCCAATCATATGACAAGCTGTCGCTCAGTTCATTGGGCAATCCTGGTGCAATCAACTTGAAGGTAAGACCACCCTATCAAGATTCTGGCCTTGGAGGCGTCAAGGTGCGCCAACAACTGTGGCGAGCTTTAATGTCTATACAGTCGACAAATAGAAGGTTATATCGCCCAGTTGTGCCCTATACTATCCAACCTTATCAAGTTATGCCCAACAGTTAAACACAAGCTTCTAAGGTCTTGGTACGACAGCTAGACATCAGAATCCCTCTAGACAGTAAACAAATGAACAGGGAAATCCTTATGACGCTCCTAGCATTTATCACATTGAATGTACGCTTTCCCAACAAGGGATGCTATATTATAACCTCACTTCATCTTGCAGCATCTAACCATAACATATATAATCAAAAGCTACTATAGAGATAAAAGTCGTATTAACTATACGACGAGAATACTTGCAGAAAGAGAATAGGCTTAACATAACTCAATTGCCGATTTCTGCTCGCCCAATCCTGTTCCAGCCTAGAACCAGTAATTCCTCCAACTCATAGCCTTTACGTTGATGCAACAATTCTGTTCTTAGTCCATGAAAACAACTAACAATATTCAATAATATTTGCAACGACCACCATTTATAAGCTACCCAAATTCAGCCGAAAACTCATGAATTTCTAAAAATTTAGAAGGTAGAAATACTTACTTATCACTTGTATATGATAGGACTTGATTAGAAGTAATTTCTACAACTTCTACTCGACGAAACTCCGTCGAACTGGGCTAATTTCGAAGAAATAACTCCATAGATACGTTCTTCGTATGTCTAGGAATAATTACCTGAGAAGAATTGACGTTTGGAGGTGATTTGACGCGTAGTTTGGCTTTTAAAAGTAGAAAACTTCGTGCCCTCTTCGCCTCTCCCGAGCTCTCTGTTGGGGAAATATTAAAATGAAACAAACTTACCATACTTAGCATATATATAATGGGAGACGGTGGCCAAGGGGCACGACACGGCTCCCATTGCACCGGCAGATGGGCACGATGCGCCGCTTAAGGCCCCGGGGGAGGGGGCGCGACGCACCGCTCCTTGAGTCCCCGCCTCTAGCTTCAATCTCCTACTCGCTCGATGATGTACTCGTGTGATCCCCTCTTCGACACTATCACAAGCGCACGCACACGTCCGCTAATCAATAACAACTTATGGGTGTAACAATATAATTATGACATTTCTTGAAAAAATTAAAGTCATAATTCTCTATTGTATGAGTATATATAAATTGAGTCGAATAAACTATGGTTATCGATTTACTATACCACAATATACCAAAATTAAACTTTAAAATACTGAACCATACCAATTAATTTGGTATGGTAATGGTATAGCATTTTTAAAAACTGAATACCAAAATTACCATACCGAAGTTTTAAATACCGTACTGTACCATACCATACCATGCCCACCCGTAGCTGCTACTGCTATTGTCGTTCCTCCTCCTCCTTTTCATCATCATCATTATCTTCAACTTCATCTTCTTCTTGTTGTTGTTGTTGAAGATTTGGTGGGACAAAAATTCACCGATTCACACATTTTTTGGGCTGAATTTTATTGTAATAACACATAAAATTATATTTGATAAGTGCAGAATATCGTTTTGTGTGCATTATTCATTTGGCTAAAATTTTATTTTTCTAACAGATTTAGTAGTAGTTACAGTTATTGCAACAACTAAGTAATCTATTGTAAAAAACTTTTATTTTTTTTCACAACAACTAATAAAGAAGTTGCAACAATTGTTGTACTTGCTGCAATAATTGCAGCAACTGCTACACCTTTTGTTGTTAGTTGTTGCAACAACTGAGTAATCTGTTGTAAAAAAGCTTCTAATTTTTCCGCAACACCTTGTAAAGAAGTTATAACAGTTGTTGCACTTGCTGCAACAAATGCAATAGTTATTGTACTTGCGGCTGCACCTTTTGCTGCTAGTTGTTGCAACAATTGAGTAATCTATTTTAAAAAATTTCTAATTTTTCTGCAACAACTTATAAAGAAGTTGCAACAGTTGTTGCACTTGCTGCAACAATTACAACAGTTGTTGTACTTGCTGTAATAATTGCAGCAACAGCTGCACCTTGTTGCTGTTAGTTGTTGCAACAATTGAGTAATCTGTTGTAAAAGAACTTCTAATTTTTCTGCAACAACTTATGCAGCAAGTTGCAACAGTTGTTGCACTTGCTGCAACAACTGCAATAGTTGTTGTACTTGCTGCAACAATTGCAGCAACAAGCCAACAACTGCACCTTCTGATGTTAATTGTTGCAACAATTAAGTAATTTGTTGTAAAATAATTTCCAATTTTTTCGTAACAACTTGTAAAGAAGTTGTAATAGTTGTTGTGCTTGTTGCAACAATTGCAATAACTTTTGTGCTTGCTGCAATAACTACAACAACAACTGCACCTTTTGTTGGTAGTTGTTGCAACAACTGAGTAATCTGCAGTAAAAAAACTTCTAAATTTTTCCAACAACTTATAAAGAAGTTGCAACATTTGTTGTATTAGCTGCAACAATTGTTGTACTTGCTGCAACAAGTGCAACAATTGCTGTATTTTTTTGCTGTTAATTATTGCAATAACTGAGTAATATATTGTAAAAAAGCTTCTAATATTTTCGCAACAACTTACTCAGCTACTGCAACAACTATTTTAATTGTTTCAACGACTCTCTAAGTTACTGCAACAGCTACAACAGTTGTTCCAACCATTATAACAGTTGTTTTATTCTATCACAGTTTTTTTCTCCTGTAATGATTAATTTTTTAGTTTAACATAAAATATCTTCAGGTATCTTGAAGACTATTAATGGAGGGAAAAATAACAATAAGAGTTGATGTCATGGTGAATAGATCGAATCCAACAACCCTATATTTGGCGCTGGAAGGGTAGAGGCCTGATAGAGACGGTAGAGATGATTGTGAACAGAGATATCACATATGAAAATTTGGTGAATAGAATCATCACCAATTGTGAATTAAATTGTGAGTTGAAAGATCTTACCGTCACTTAGATGTATAGCTGTGGGGGAAAACAAAGGACAACTCCTTTTAGAATAAAGGATGAAGTTAGTTTGTGTATTTTTTGGAAGATGAAACTAGACCCATTTTGAAGGTATACATGATTGTAGAGTCGGTAGAGAACTAGAATTTATCTCAAAATCAGCAGGATATGTTAAATGATGAATGTGACTGGGTGGATATGGATATTCCAGACAAAGAAAGTAGTGGGGGTGAACAAATTCCTACTCCTGAAGTTGGCAGCAATACACAGGAAACTACACAATCAACACAGTCCAGCCATGCTCAAGCACTACTACAAATAATGCTTTTAACGACAATTATTTAGTGGTAATCGACTTATTACCACTAATTTATCTCCTAACCTAAAGAATTACCAAAAGTAAATTCGCCAGAAATAACTTTCCTTTTAGTAGCCATTATAAGAAGTTGCCTGGAGAAAAAGCCCGCTTTTACTTTTTATCTTCCCTCCAAGAAAGAAAACTCTATAATGATTCCCACCACTCTTTTCCTACCGCCTCACTCATTAGTCATCTACCAGATTTTTCTCCTAATATATATATTTAGTGTATATATTTTTTATTTTTAGCATGATGAGTAATCAAATTTCATGATGATCTACTTTCACCATTACACTGCGCATCGACCCCGAAGAAAAATTCAAGCATTTTTCTTCGTCTATTATCTTCAATGGCAGAGCCATGTAGGGCATCTGAAGGGAAGTAAGTCACATGGTTGAAGCGTGAAAGAGTGGAGCATATGTGATTTCTCCTGAGCAACAACTCGAAGCTTCAAAGACTAAAGTTTGGCTTGCAGAAATAATTTCTTGTTCCCTCTAAAGTAAGTCAAACTCATCTTCATGGAACTTGATTGAGTTGTTTAGTAATACTACTGAAAATATATATTTCTCAAAGTGTCTCAATTTAATATCAGTTTACAAAGTGTTAAGAATTGAAGTTTAAAATTCACAATATTGTAATTGAATTTTAGCTTTTCTTGATTGTATTTTGTATTGCATATCACCAGTCAATTATTTTGATGTTATTTATTTATATATAAACATCAAGTTCATTTGAAAAATACAAGATAATTAAGTAGTTTAATACCTATTTTTTGTAGTCATATTTTATAGGCTTTTATTTATGATTCATTATCTATAATATATTGCTTTCTAAGTTTACTTGTTAAGGACATTTCAAGGACCTCATTTGTTGTTGATAAAATATCACACAGAGATATCATATTACAGGGGAGATAATTAATTGGCATGAGATGTATAAGTTGTTAGTGCACTAATGTTACCTTTGAGCAATGGAACTCTTTCTTACTCTTTAATTCTTGCGAATTCATTGAATCACTTACCTTTCCCTTGTCAAATTGGCTTCTGAAGTGATAACTCATGAAGTTTCTTTACCAAAATTATTTATATGCTTTAAAAATTTTCTTTTAATTTCAACTTTAATAAGGACTATACCTTTGTGTTGCTTCAATAAATTTACCTTGATTGTTCTGTGTAAATTCGATTGCAAACATGATATGTTATTGATTGTGAATAAAGAAAGTGACATCATCCTTTAAAGCTTATGTACATTGTTGGCTCAACAGTGTAAAAAGCATCAAAGTTCTTGTTGTTGCTCTGTTTGGTACCCACTGTCTTTTGGCTGGTTAGTCCTTTAGGCAGCTAGTAACTGGACAAGGATTTCATAAATATTCATCATTATATATATTGGGTATTTAATTTTTGCAAACATTTGCCAGTGGTATTGATCATTATAAATTGATAAAGTATGTTCTTTGTTTCTCTATATAGTGATCCTCTAAAGGTTTTGGCTTGGATTATATATGACCACTCCATATTAATCATTTTATTTAATGATGAATCAACTTTTGTATTTTTAGGGTTCCAAGTCACAAACTAAGTATATAAATTTTCTTAAGGCAACTTCTTCTTCAGTTTTCCAATCTACTATGTTTGATCGCGTTATTCTCTGAATTTCACATTTTCTCTTCCATTGAAAATTGGTTCTGTAGTTGTTCAACAAGGTAGTCAACTTATTTTCCTTACTGCTTATTACTAGCCTTAACTTTTCTTATGTTAAATATTACATGCCTAAATTTAGGACGTAGACATAAGGATTAGGTTGAAAAAATTAATCTTTTTTGGTGCATAACTGATGTAAAGTTGGTTTAAGTTTTAGCTAGAGAAGTTAAGTGTAAATGTTGTGGTTGTAGTGTGATCCCAATAGGATAAATAATGATTTCCATTTAGAGAAAAAAAGATCCCAATAGGATAAGTTTCTATTATGAAATATCTTTTAGCTTTGAGATGTTGTACTTCAGCTCTGGACATACATCTCAAATTATATGATTAAATTCTTAGGTTTCCTTGATGCATTTATAAATAATGGGAAGATAAGTACATATGCTGACATTCCATCTAGGTTTTTAGCTGTTATATATAATAGTAGTCCAGTAATGTCAAAGAAAGTTAGATCCTTTCACACAAACAAGCTTATGTCTTTTTCATATTGGGTTTATATAGTTCATAACTTTGTTAATTGCTATAGACATAAGTTGTGTAAAAATTTTACACTTGTGGCATAAAAGTTTTTATGAGATCAATGATGAGCTTTATAAATGTTCCAAGAAGGGAAATCCAGGGGAAAAGATAAATGAGATACTAACAGATTTTTCTGGTGCTCTCTACATAAATGTTCTTGTGCATAATCATTGTGCTAAATGAAAGAGGGATACAATGGAGGAGATGAGTGCACTTAGAATAATGATGACTGCTGCATGAAGATCTTTTAGTATTATGTTAGTGTTAACCGGAAATCCCACCCTAAAAAAGGGTAGTGTCAGGAACATTGTCAATATGCTAAATTAATAGATGTCATAGAATTCTTAAACGGATAGAAGGAATATATTTTGTTTTGATATATAAATACTTTTTACAACACCTTCTTTATGTTATACTAAAATTATACACTTGTAATTTGCCAAAAAAATGGAGGAGAAAAGGGAGTATCTAGACAGAGGTTAGACTCCTCCTTATTGAGAAGGAAAATTTTGGAGGTTTCTTACCAACATAGGTTAGGGATTGTTAAAAGGTAGCTTGTTGCTGAAAACATTGTTATGATGGTGCGATTTGATTCGTGGAGAAGTATCAATGACTCAAAAATCAAAGAGTGAAACTAAGGAATAATGGAAAAAAGAAAAGATGCGCAAATAGGAGGAAATTGGAAAAAGAGTACAGATTCCAGGATAAGTATATAACACTTTAATAAAAAAAATACTATATCTTAAATGAAAGGTGCAGAAGTATATAGAATTGTATATGCATCTATATGATCAGGGGTACAAATATGAAGTAACTTATCCATTTGAATTATCATGACTTGAAGGATATGGGTGATGAATTGAGTGAGAGATTATTGAATTATGTAACTTTATCTTAAATATTGTTATAACTTGAAGGATATGGGTAACTTTGGATGTACTCCATATATTATTTCTTTATTATACTTCCTCTTTTGAGATGTTAGGGGTTGGGATATACTTTTAAGATAGAATTCTTTTTGGTTGAAAATATGTTAGTTTTATTTACGGGGGAGATTCTGAAAAAAATTTAAAAATTTAAAGAGTTAGCAACTTTGGATGTACTCCATCTGTTGTTTCTTTATTATGCTTCCTCTTTTGAGATGTTAAAGGTTGGGATGTGCTTTTAGGATAGAATTATTTTTGGTTGAAAATTTGATTGTCTTATTTAAAGGGGAGATTTTGGAAATTCTTTTAGAAATTTGAAGAGTTAGTAACTTTGGATGTACTCCATCTGTTGCTTCTTTATTATGCTTCCTCTTTTAAGATGTTAGAGTTTGGGATGTGCTTTTAAGATAGAATTGTTTTTGATTGAAAATTTGGTAGTCTTATTTATAGGGGAGATTCTAGCAAATTTTTTTAAAATTTAAAGAGTTAGTAACTTTGAATGTAATGTTAGAGGTAGGGATGTGCTTTTAAGATAGAATAGTATTTGGTTGAAAATTTGGTAGTCTTATTTACAGGAGAGATTTTGGCAATATTATTAAAAATTTAAAAAGTTAGTAACTTTGGATGTACTCCATTTGTTGTTTCTTTATTATGCTTCCTCTTTCGAGATGTTAGAAATTGGGATGTGCTTTTAAGATAGAACTGTTTTTGGTTTAGAATTTGATAGTCTTATTTATAGGGGAGATTTTGGCAAAAATTTTAAAAACTTGAGTTAGTAAAATTTAAGGTGGTGCATTCACTCTATTTAACTAGCATTTCATTTTTAGCACATAATGAATTGTATGTTGTCTTCAAACAGGGACACAAAAGTGTAGCAACTGCGACACAAATTACCAGCAATCAGAAATATTCATATCAGAAAGCACTCAAACACATGCAAAATAACACTATGCATGCATACACATTAGCAACCACACACAAACAGGAAAACAAGAACGCATGAACTGATGTGTAAGTAGCCAACAATGAAAAAAAATTCTTTCTTTCTTTCTTCTCTGGCCATCATTCTCAGATGATTAGGTACTAGACATTCAAATGACCTCTAGTTCATTCAAAATAGTTCAAGGAAGAGATGAACATGAAAATCTCTTATTGATAAATCTTTTCAAGGAATCCCTCTTGCGTAAAACAGGTTATAAAGATGAGGAGGGAGCTGAAAATGTGGTGAGCTCACTCGTTATTAATTGTTGTGTTCGATGGAAAAACTTATTTTTATGACTCGAGGTGATCTATTTTTTCGAAAATAAACTTGAACTGATCTGTTTCACTTTTGACATCAAAGAATATTGTGTAGATGAAGTTGTTAATTAATATTATATTAGATATGTTTCAAGATAGAAATACTTTTGTAAACAGGTTGAAAAATTAGTAGTCTTATTTACAGGGGAGATTCTGACAAAGTTTCTAAGAATTTAAAGAGTTAGTAAATTTTGATAAAATTTTGAGTCTGACCAATTTCACAATATAGATTTATAAATACTATTTTCTTTTTACATAAGATTTCATCTTTTGACGTTCACTCATTTTTTTTTTAGTTTCAGGTCATACAATATTATGTTCGAATAGCACGTCGAAGATTTCAATACTATGAAGAGTTGTAAATTTTCTTTGAGAGCTATGCATTTAGAAATTAGTTACTGCGAAGAACAATTACACTGACATTAGCTATTTAGTTTAAACATATAATATTGTCTTTTAGTTCGTATTAATATTATGAATTAGTACTTGCTTTTATTTTTCTTGAGTTAATGAAATATATTTTACTTTTATGAATTATAATAGTGTATTTTATTAGCACTTACCATTATAATTATCGATTGAGTCATTTAAAAAATGTGTTTAACAACCATTATAATTGTCGCAACACAATAGCCGTTAATATATGTAACTTTTAGCTGCTTTAGATTTAAAGGAAATAAAAATAGATACCAAAAGTGTTTATGGAGCCATTTTGGATTGGATTTAGTGACCATTATAATTGACGCTAATGATAGTTGTAAAGTAGGTAAGTTTTAGCGGCAATTTAATTAAATTTTAGTAGCTATAAAAATAGACAATAAAAGTGTTACGCAACCATATTTAGAGTAGATTTAACGGTCATTATAATTTTCGCTACTCAATAGCCGTTAAACATGTCCTTTTCGCGGCTATTATAATTGACGTTAAAAAGTGGAGCAGGTCATTTTAGAAATGTATTTAGCGGCCATTATAATTGTCGCTAACAATTGCCGATAAAACATATGACCTTTAGCGGCAATTATACTACATTTACCGACGGTTTTGTTTGTGGTCGCTAAAATCTTTAGCGATGCCATGTACAACGGAAAAAGTCTAATCGCCGGTATATGTTATAGTGCAATAATAATTACCGTGAAAGGCAATTTTAATTGCTGCTAAAGACTCTTTTTGTAGTGGTGAAGATGATGAAACGGGTTTTTACAACAGAATGTCATTAAAGAATAAGCAAGAACTAGATGTTGTACTGAAACTTTCCTGTGTAAAGAAAAATTTTAGATTGAAAAAAGTGATCAACTCACGTTCTATGTATTGTGTGAGATGTGCATAACCTGAGTGCAAGTGGAGGCTGAGAGTTGTGAAGCTTAAAAGTTCTGATAGATTTCACATTAAAATATACGAAAAACCGCACACATGTGGTTCACAGCATCTTACTAGTCATAAACCACATGCCACATCGAAAGTCATTGGTGAATACTTCAAAGGTAGGTTTTCCGAGGGTAGAGGCCCGTCCACGAAAGATATGAGGAATTCACTCCGTGTAGAGTTAGGCTGCAAGGTCAGTTATTGAAAAGTTTGGAAGGATAGTGAGATTGCAAAGTCTTTGATAAGAGGGACACACGAGCACGAGTATGCAGTGCTTGATGCATACCGCTATATGTTTAGGATCGTAAACCCGTGAAGTAAGACAACATTGAAGGTTGATGAAAATGGTAAGTTCAAATATTTTTTGTGGCCTATGGAGCTTGTATTCTTAGTTTTGCACATATGAGAAAAGTCCTAACTGTTGATGGGACATTTTAAAGAATAAGTACGATGGAGTGTTGTTGTTTGCATTTGCACAGGATGCAGAGAATTATATTTTTCCTATGAAATTCTATGTAGTAGACTCTGAGTGTGATGCCTCCTATCAATATTTTTTTGAACAAATGAGCAATGTTGTACATGGTACACTAGAATTGTGCATAATTTGTGACAGACATCCAAGTATTAGAAAGGCGGTTTCAATTGTCTTTCCTTCAGCACATTATGGTTGTTGCATGAGGCACCTTGGAGAAAATATCCGAACTAGATTTCACAATGAAAAAGTCGTCTACCATTTTTATGAAGCAGCAAAAGCGTATTAGGTAGATGTTTTCAATGATCACTTCAATCAAATAAGGGATATGGTTTCTGGGATCGCCGAATATCTTGAGCGTGTTGGATTTCACAGATGGAACAGGGCATTCTTTCGGAGAATAGGTACACCTTATTGTATTAGTTGTTGTTGTTACATATTAATTAAATTAAATTTCTTATTATTAAAAATCTTAGTTATTTATTTTTTACATGTATAATGTTATGATGATAAATATTAGTGAGTCGGTTAACACAATATTTATAGATGAGAGAAAATTTTCCATTATTGTCCTTTTTGATGAAATAAATAAAAGGTTTGGAGCAAAATTTCATCAAAGGCGTATGGAGTTCCTTGATACACCAACCATCTTTGTCCCATTGATAGAAGCAACCATTAAAAAAATGTCAATTTGGGGAACAAGTTATTGGTCTATCAAACTACCAACTACAAGTATGTTGTCACTAGTCCTGATGGAGTTGTAACGATCGACTTGCTTTTTAAATCTTGTACTTGTAGAATGTTTGACCTGGATAAAAATGGCTTGTCCACATACCATAGCAGCACTCCCCATCCAATATGGTGAAGACTATGGGAGGCGAATGTATGAGTACTCCTCTTCGTATTATAAGGTAGAGATGTACCTTATTGCATACTTGGAGGAAATTAATCCCGTTCCATCTGAAGAATCTTGGGAAGTTCCTGTGGAGATTTTAGAGAGAAATACCTCCTCCATTTGTTGAGCCGGGAAAACTGAGAAGAATGCAAATGAAGAGGAGGGCGTCAATTAGGGAATCATTTTCGACAAAGAAAAATAAATGTTCCATATGCAAAAGGGTTAGGCACAAAAGAACCACATGCACGGAGCGAACTGCTACATAGAAACAGATCTGATCTTACTTGTAATAGCAAAACTTATTCTTGTTGTTGTTTGGTACTTGGTTCATATTCTCATAAAATTGATGTGAATTTTTAATAAGTTACACTGGTCTGATCTGTTGCAACAACTGCTTCACTTGCTGGACAATTTTAAACAAGTAACCTAATCTGTTGCATCAACTCATAAACTTGCTGTGAATTTTCAAACAAGTGATCTGATTGTTGCAATAACTATTGTACTTGCTGGAAAATTTCAAGCAAGTAACCTAATCTGTTACAGTAACTCATAAACTTGCTGTGAATTTCCAAACAAGTGGTCTAATCTGTTGCAATAACTGTTGTACTTGCTGGACAATTTCAAACAAGTAACCTAATATGTTGCAGTAACTCATAACCTAATCTGGACAATTTCAAACAAGTAGCCTGACAGATGCCAACAACTGTTGTACTTGATGCACAATTTCATACAAGTAACCTAATTTGTTGCAACAACTCATAAACTTGCTGTGAATTTTCAAGCAAGTGGCCTGATTTGTTGCAACAACTCATAAACTTGTTGTGAATTTTCAAATAAGTTGTTTGACAGGTACCAACAACTGTTGCACTTGCTGAACAATTTAAAAAAAGTAACCTAATCTGTTGCAACAACTCATAAACTTGCTGTGAATTTTCAAACAAGTGGCCTGATCTGTTGCAACAACTCATAAACTTACTGTGAATTTTCAAATAAATTGTTTGACAGGTGCCAAAAACTATTGCACTTGCTGAATATTTTCAAACAAGTGTCCTGATCTATTGCAATAATTATTGCACTTGCTGGACAGTTTCAAACAAGTAACCTAATCAATTGCAACAACTCATAAACTTGCTGCGAATTTTCAAATAAGTGGCCTGATCTGTTGCAACAACTCATAAACTTGCTGTGAATTTTCAAACAAGTTGTTTGATAAGTGCCAAGAACTATTGCACTTGCTGGATATTTTCAAACAAGTAATCTAATATGTTGCAACAACTCATAAACTTGCTGTGAATTTTCAAACAAGTGGTCTGATCTGTTGCAACAACTCATAAACTTGGTGTAAATTTTCAAACAAGTTGTTTGATAGGTGCCAAGAACTATTGCACTTGCTAGATATTTTCAAACAAGTAATCCAATCTGTTGCAATAACTCATAAACTTGCTGTGAATTTTCAAACAAGTGGCCTGATCTGTTGCAACAACTCATAAACTTGCTGTGAATTTTCAAACAAGTTGTTTGATAGGTGCCAAGAACTATTGCACTTGCTGGATTTTTTCAGACAAGTAATCTAATCTGTTGCAATAACTCATAAACTTGCTGTGAATTTTCAAACAAGTGGTCTGATCTATTGCAACAACTCATAAACTTGTTGTGAATTTTCAAACAAGTTGTTTGATAGGTGCCAAGAACTATTGTACTTGCTGGATATTTTCAAACAAGTAATCTATTGTAATAACTCATAAACTTGCTGTGAATTTTCAAACAAGTGGTCTGATCTATTACAACAACTCATAAACTTGCTGTGAATTTTCAAACAAGTTGTTTGATAGGTGCCAAGAACTATTGCACTTGCTGGATATTTTCAAACAAATAATCTAATCTATTGCCAAACTAATAAACTTGTTGTGAATTTTCAAACAAGTGGCCTGATCTATTGCAATAATTCATAAACTTGCTGTGAATTGTCAAACAAGTGGCCTGATCTGTTGCAATAACTCATACACTTGCTGTGAATTTTCAAATAACTATTGTAATTTGATCATGAATTGCGTGGATCAATCATATTTATTGTTAAATATAGTAAATTAAATGCATTTTAAGGATTCAAAGCTAGATTTAATAGTATTCTTTAACAACGATATAGTAATTTGATCATAATAGATGATCGATCGAGCAATTGTATACGTAATCAACTTTAATCGAGTAATTTGATCATGAATTGCGTGGATCAATCATATTTGTTGTTAAATATAGTGAATTGAATGCACTTTAAGGATTCAAAACTAGATTTAATAGTATTCTTTAACAACGATATAGTAATTTGATGATAATAAACGATCGGTTGAGCAATTGTATGCATAATCACTTTAATCGAGTAATTTGATCATTAATTGCTTGGATCAATCATATTTGTTGTTAAATGTAGTGAATTAAACACATTTTAAGGACTCAAAGAGATTTAATAGTGAATTGAGTGAAAATATTATCGTAATAGCTAAAAATCTGTTGCAACAACTAATAGACTTGTTTCAACAAGTATCATGACTTGCTGCAACAAGTTATGTGCTTGTTGAGAATTCTCAAACAGCTTAACCAACTTGCTGCAATAACTGTTTTACCATATGACATAATTATTGGGATTTTCCAGCAAGTAACACGACTTGCTTGAATAAGTTTTTTAGTTGTTGGGAAATTTCAGCAAGTAAACTAAGTTGTTGCAACAAGTTATATACTTGTTGAGAATTTTCAAACAACTTAACCAACTTGCTGAAACAAGTTATATCCTTGTTGCGAGAACTGTTTTACCATATGACTCAATTGCTGAAATTTTCCAGCAAGTAACACAAATTATTTGAACAAGTTATTTAGTTGTTGAAAAATCTCAGCAAGTAAACTAAGTTGTTGCAACAAGTTATGTACTTGTTGAGAATTTTCAAACAACTTAACCAACTTGTTTTCCAGCAAGTAATATAATTTATTGCGAATATTAAAATATAAAGAACACAAAATACATTGAACATTAAAACACATACATTTACATAACTTAAAATAAATAATGTTCAGCCCGCCTTATGGAAGGTTGTTCGACAACAAAACTTAAACATAAATAATAACTTTAAAATATCCAACAAATTGTTCAACAAACTTTTCAAATAAAGACAATCAGCTGCTCAACCACCTTGCGACACTAACTCCTTATCAATCACCCCCATAACCCATCTCCACCGCATCCACTCAATAGTATTGTCACACAGGAGATTCATCGAAGTGTTGGTAATCAGATGCTTAATGAAGGCAAGTGAATAACCGCATGCTGCCCCCTTTTTGTTCTTGGGGAGATCATTCTTTCGTTCATAAATCCACTTTTTGTTGAGCAACTTGGGCGGCAAGTGATCGAACATTCCGCTTTGTTTAAAAAATCTAGGCTATAATTCCATCACTAGCTGAACGTGTTGTAAGAACTCATCTTCTAGGTAGCAAGGAATGTTGCAATCATAAACATTTTATCACTCCATCATTGATCATGAATTCAAGAGACACAAAATATTTCTTTTCAAGGGTCATCATAGTGGATATTCTTTTTGCCCCAAGCCATGAGACACCTCTTGGGTAGGGTCTGACTGTTGACACCCGATATTGACTCCCCACATTTTTGATTAATTATTTTAAGCTTCTGATATTTTAAATGAACTAAAAATGTTTAAAATATTTTTAAATTATTCGGGATATTAAATTATTTTGAATTAACATATATATATATATATATATATATATGTTATTTCTTACGATTTTAAATATTTAGAAACGTTTAAAAAAAGAAAAAAGAAGAAAAGAAAGGTCAATTTAGGTGTGTGTATGTAATATATATATATATATAATTCAAGTCAAAAAATAAGTATTTTATGCGAGTACATAGATTAAATTATCAATTTTACATCGATTATAATTTAAATTAATCCATTTTCGCAAAAAAAATATTTTATTTTGTTTAAGTTCGGAAGCTTAATTAAATTAATCGATTAATAATTCATCTTGATTTTATTTATTTTTACAAGAATGAAATGGTCCATAATTTCGACCCGCCCCAGAACCCAAATGACCCGACCCAAATCTCCCCTGAACTACCCAAAAAACCCCTATTCCCTTCGTCGTCCCCCCTCTCCCTCTCTCCACCAAACTCGACATTCCCCTTCTCTCTCCACCGACCTCCACCATCACCAGCCCTCCTTCGCCCGTCTGTCCACCGGCCGGACGCCACCGCACCAGCCCCCCTCGCAAACCAGTAACCCGCGACCCCACATCTGCCAGACCCGTCGAACCCCTCCCCCTCTCGATCCCTGTCACCTCAACCCCCAGGACCCGATAATTTCATTGACTCCCATCACTTTAGTGTGAGTGAGTTTCTTAACAGTTCATAGCAGGTAAGGTGCTCCTTTGTCAAACTTTTCTCTGATTTCTTCTCTTTTGTCTCACGCAATTTGTCACATCAATATTCAAATTTGAATCCTCTTTGTTGTGAATTTTCAGAACTCTCATCTTCTCCAATAAAAGGAGATAGCTGGTGAGAACTGGAGGGACTCAATTTTTCACTCAAGCACAGACTCTCACACACACATACACGCATAAACACACTGAAAAAGCCCCCCAAAAAGAGCAGTAAACTGGAACTGCACAAACATATTGCTAATTTTTCTCACTTTCGTGCTTCTGTTTTTCTCATCTACTGCCTTAACGCATTTATCGACCCTTTGTTTACTCGTGTTCGGAGTCGCTAGTTAAAAACTCGACAACCTCCGACCTTAATCGCTGCATAACACAGGGTAACATTCCTCCCCGACTTGTTGCATTATGTTTAGCTTTACAGTTTATTGATCGTGTTTGGAATATGGCACACTGTTGTTTACTAGATATGATTAAAAAAAATGTTAAGTAAAACAGTTCGGGGTGGGATTGTATGATTGAAGAGTGTTTGCAATCTTGAATTAGTTCCAAACAAACTTTATGAAGTTTGAAGTTGTAGGTATGGATCAGCTATCTGTTTATTACTATTGTAATGTCTAATTTGAAAGTTTAAAGATCTTAATAGTTGTTTAATTATTTCTATGTCGATTTGAGGTTCAAAATTATGAGTTTGTCTGGTTAAGACCATTGTGATGTTGATTTGAACATGGGCATGGCAGCAACTATTTTGACATGTCTCTGATTAGCCATTCACTTGAATATAGTTTTCCAATTGTTAAATTAGCATGAAGTGGTTTTACGAGTTTTAGAGTAGGATCACCATTGTGCTTTGAGATTTTTATTGTATTGCTTATCTGGACGTTTGAATATGGCAATTACTTAAGAACAACTTGAACTAAATTCTTGAGTGTGACTTGAACAAATATAAATTTAGTTCACTTAACATGAATAATTAGCCAAAAAATTGGGATGAGTCTTATCTTACTTGGTAGGAATGATTGTAGTATTTGTTTAGATCCTTAAATAAGTACTAGTTTCTTGGCTTATTGGATGAAAACTTAAGCTAAACAATTGGTAAAGAAGTGGCAAGAATGAAGCATATGGGACAAACTTTGAAACCATTTCTCCTACATTGTCAAGTGTTTACACATGTTTAGGTTTAACTAATAGCAATTAATTATTTAAAGTAGTAGTTAGTATAATGACAATGATCTTTGCAAGTAAACCATCTCATCCTTTTCGTCTTTGAATCTACATTTCTAAAATCTTTATCACGTGTGCAAAGATGGTTGTAGTATTACTTGAGTTTAATTTCTTTTTAGGACCAATGTGTATTATTATGTATCTTCATCACTTTCAATTGTTTAAGTGGAATAACCCTCTTAATTGATTAATTGTTTGTATTTGAAATAATTTTATTGTAAGTTTTGGGGCTCCAATAATTGCACCTTCAAATTAATTTAGTTTCTAGTTGCAAGCCTCTCCTTCCTTAAAACAAATGTGACTTATTTAAAGTATTGAAAGAGCTATTTTATTTGTTTGAGACTTGAGAGTTTAAGCCTGTCTTGTGTATGCCTACTATTTTGACTAACTTTTGGAGAAGTAAAAGTAACTAAAGAATATTATTTGCCTAAGAATAATTAACATCCCTCTTTTATGTTTGAATGCTTTTGTTATTAAAAATTTCTTCAATTGCTATATAAACTAGCTAGTTTGAAAACTATTGTTGTGCTAGCTCTCTTTTTTATGTATTTTTCTTGATTAGTTAAATGATCTCTAATCCTTTTATTCTTTTCTTTTTCATGTCAAAAAATCGGAGCCGAGAGTTCTCACTTCGAAACTCAATCTTGTCTAATATACATGGGCTTACAGCTAATAGGATCCTTGCATCTCTCCGAGTCAAACCTTTGGAATGGAGTAATAATATCAGCAAATGAACATTCTCCTGTGCTTCCAAACATGTTGAGCTCTACATATTCTTGTACAGTCAAAGAAGATGGTCTCTTAAAAAGAGTTCAACAATTCACTTCTTTTTTATTGCTAATTATTTGCTAAATGTGTGTTTTGTGTGATGTTGTGCAAACTCACAATCTGTTTATTATTGACCTCCTTTTATAGGAATTATTTTTTTTCATAAGCGCATGTCAAATATAATTATTTTTCATATTAATTGTCTTCCAAAGATTTTTCAGGAAAAAGAGCTTAAATGTGATAAATTTTTTTAAAAATAAATAAATTTAATAACGCGTACAGCTTTCTTCTTCATAAATAATATTTTTTAAGACGTGTTTATTTTTGAGGCAAATTAATAATAAAAGAGGCAGTAATTTATATTTTTATTTTCAGAAGTCCAAAAGAGATCTCAAAACTAGGCCCAAAATTTTAAAATCTGCCAAATTTTGTTGAAAGTGGGCTACTGGCCCAATACTATATATAACATGTCTTGCAGAATTTTCAACCCATTTGTCTGGCCCATTTCGGCATTTCTTTTTTCAAAAATCAAGTATGAAGTATATTAATTTTTTTTTACATATATATTATTTTACAAATGTATTATGTGTATAGATTATTTTACAAATATACTTTGCATATTGTTAAATTATAGTTTTGATACACTATTATTTATATATGCATATTTGTTTTTATATACTCTATAGTTACTATTTTACCCATCCCTATATGTATATTTTTAAAATATTTTCTACTTATGTATTAACATCTAGTTATGTATACTTATTCTTCCATGTAACATATTATTCATAACTATTATCAGACATATCATGGATTAATTTTCCTTATATATATACACATATACTACACACACTATTTTATATATATACATACATATAGTCACAAGTCATTTAGCCACTTATATATTCGCTTTCATATAAGTTTTATCTTATATATATTTTATTATACACCCTATATATTACATGAACACTATTTCACAATTACTTTAATATGTCACTTCCCACATTACATACATCTTATATCTTTATGTATCATTTTATATATACATGCATATTACTTATAATTTTTATATACCTCATACATTTTCGCTACAAATTAGTTTAAATTATTTTACTACATTTTTCTCACCTTATCCTAACTACTACTTACTAATACATTGCATATTCCATATACCCTATATATCATGTACGTATATGCTATATATATCATATGTATATTTTGTATATCTCATACAATTTTTTTTTAAATCAATTTCAAATCATTTTAACCTATTTTTATCACTTCTTTTTAACATTTTTAGCATATATAATTGAATAAATATTTTTTCTAGCACATCTCAGACTAAATTTAAGAACTATCTTCGAGTAGGTTCTGATGGGTGCTTAACACCTTCCGCTTGGAGTAAATAACACCCTTACATAGAATTTTACTAGTTTAGCATATTAATAGAGTTAAGCATTTTCAAGACACATAGGTTTCCTAATATATCCTTAAAATTAGGTGGCGACTCTGAACCTTTTTTTAATCAGGTAGAAGAGTCAGAAGTTGCAAACATGTTTTGACTAGTTTAAAAGAGAGTGCGACACTGACACCTTTGCTGTAATCAAGAAAATAATCAATGAAGTTATGTTCATCAAGACTTTGTTTGGATAGCACCCAACTTTAAACTCTCCTCACTCAACTTGTTGTACACATCTTTCATGAAGTTGTAGAAGTTTAGATCCAGGATTATGTCTGTGGGATTATAGTGGTTGTGGTAGTCTATATGTCTATTACGCATTAGATATAATATTTCATTATATACTGCAAACAAACAAAAAAGATAGTCAGTTAGTTGCTGCAACAACTTAATAAAATTGCTGCAACAGGTGCAGTAGTTGCTGCATCTGTTGCAGAAGCTCAATAAATATATTGCAGTAGATGCAACAACTGCTGTATCTGTTGCGGCAACTCAATAAATATATTACAGCAGATGCAACAACTGCAGCATCTATTGTAGAAAATTCATTGAGTTGTTGCAACAAATGCAACAGTTGTTGCATATGCTGCAGCAACTCAATGAAATTATTGCAACAGATGCAGCGGTTGCAGAAGAAACTTAATAAAATACAACAATTGCTAAAAGTTGTAGAAACTTACCTAATCCTCCCACCACCTATCCATGTTAGTCATGCACTCAAAGTCTTGATAATTAAATTCATGCATAGTGTACAGGTTCTTGGTTGATCTCTTGAGCTTGATCATCTGCTGAATTTTCTTTTTCTTCTTATCATCTGCATACTTGTAAAGATTTATTGGTAGTCGCTCCGTTGGCTGATCAACTGTCATCTTCGGTGTACCAGCAACCTTTTTCTTTGCACTTGCTAGTTCCCTAAAAATTTAGTTTCTCCTCCTCTTCACACCAACAAGATTAAAAAGCTCTGATATCCTTGAAGAGGGGTAGATACCCCTCTTGGATATCAACTTGTTTATGGCTGCCTCTATCACTTCTTGTGCTTCTGTCAAAACCTCAATCTTTGAAAGCAACATATTCATATTTTCATTGCATTTGAGGCACTCACAAGCACAAGAAGGCACCTTTGAGGTACCAACAACTGAGATCTAACCAACATATATGGAGTATCTTCTTGACATCGAACTTCCTCAACAGTCGGAGTATATCTGCCACCAGCACCGCCAGCATCAAGTGGAGTATATACACTACCACAACTATGATGATCATCATCTATTCTTGTTGCATCACCGGCTGCATAACTCTCCACAACTTTATTAATTACTTTAGAAGCATCATCATCCTTTTTCGCTCCGGCCAAATCCCTTCTGATGGCTGTCATTCTGGCCAAATCTTCCTTTAACTTATTAATTTTTTGGTCCAGGCAAGATTCCAAGGACTCAAACTTACTAAGAAATTTCATCTCCAACTCTTCTTTTGTTGGAACAATCCATGGGTGCATAATCTATGTGTCAAAACAGACATTAAAATAATACAAAATAAAGAAAAACAATAATTAAAATGCAACAACTACTTAAGTTGCTCAAACAATTTCTACATGTAGAATTTATTGCAACAACATCAAATCTTGTTCATAGAAACTAAATCTAGGAAGAACTTGTGATAACCCAAAATAGTAGCCTATTGTAGCTTCTTTTTATCAAGTGCTCCCCTAAGGACAAATTACGCGTTTGGCGATCAGTCAACTTGGAGATAAATTGACTTTCTATGGCCAGTTGCTGATTCATTAGGTTCTTATTGAACATTGATGAACCAACAACTTCATATTGAAAGTCAGTTTATTTTCAGGCAAGTTGCTCAGAAATAAACCAACTTTCAATAGGAACCTGCTGGTTCATCAATCTTCAATAGCAAAATAATGAAGCAACAACTTTCGATAGAAAGTCAATTTATCTCAAAATTGATCGATCGCCAAACACGTAATTTATCCTAAGGGGAGCACTTGATGCTAAAGACAAATCCAAGCGACTTCTAAAATTGATTAAACACAAGTCACCATCCAACAACTATGAACCTGTTGTAACAGTTAACCAATTTGATGGACAAGGTCCAACAAGTACAACATCTATTGCAACAAATTAATAGTTGTTGTTGCAACAATTCCACATGTAGAATTTATTGCAACAAAATCAGATCTTGTTCATAGAAACTAAATCTAGAAAGTACTTATGATAACCCAAAATAGTAGCCACTTGGAGCTTTTTTTTTTCATTCAGGATAGTCCAAGGATAAATTTGCGCGTTCAACTAATCCGCCAACTCAAAAATGATCTGAATTTCAATTGGGAGCTGGTGATTTATTAGTATCTTGTTGAACATTGATGAACCAACAACTACCTATTGAAATTCGGTTTATATCCGAGCAGGTTGCTCAGAATTAAACCGACTTTCAATAGGAATCTGCTGGCTCATCAATGTTCATTAAAGAACCTAATGAATCAACAACTACCAATTGAAAGTCACCTCATTTTCGAGTTGGCCGATCAGTCGAACACTTAATTTGTCCTTGGGAGAGTCCTGAATGCTAAAAAAGAATCCAAATGACTTCTAAAATTGATTAAATAACAAGTTCAACAACTTCACCTCTTGTCTGAATAAATCAAACAACTGAGTGAGTTGTTACAGCAACTTCAGTTGTTTGACAAAATCAAACAGTTGTGTGGAGTTGTTGCAACAAGTCCAACAATTGAGGATTCAACTCTTGTCTGACAGAATCAAACAATTGAGTGAGTTGTTGCAGCAACTTCAACAGTTGTTTGGCAAAATAAAACAGTTGCCGGAGTTGTTGCAATAAGTCCAACAATCGCTTAATTTTTTCCAACAACTGGAAAAGTTGTTGCAACAACCGGGGAAGTTGTTGCAATAACTTCAGCTCGTGTCTGACAAAATCAAACGACTGAGTGAGTTGTTGCAACAACTTCAACAGTTATTTGACAAAATCAAATAGTTGCTGGAGTTGTTGCAACAACTTCAACTCTTGTCTGACAAAATTAAATAACTGAGTGAGTTGTTGCAGCAACTTCAATAATTGTTTAACAAAATCAAATAGTTGCTGGAGTTATTTCAACAAGTCCAGCAACTGTTTATTTTTTTCCAACAACTGAGGAAGCTGTTGCAGTAACTTCAGCTCTTGTTTGACTAAAAACAAACAACTACTAAGGTTGCAATAATAGATTCCAAGAGTATATAATTGTGTAATGAGGCTTACCGAGTCTCTAGGGTGAGTAAATAGATCAACACCAACTGCTTTGTTATTCTTCGCAGCTAGCCATCTGAGGATTCGCGGAGAAGACACTTCTTTTGGGAAGTCCTTAACTTGATGCCGGAGGTGAGGAATAACTTCAAATTCCCAAGCCTAGATAAAATAAAGTCATAGAGGATCAGTATAATGGATAAAGTCAAAAATAATAAATAGTCAAGCTAATAAAATTTACCATGAAAGTCAGGGAAACCCATATAGGTTGATGGTCTTCACGTTTGTCTTTAACTCTCTCAACAGATATTCAACTGTGAGTTTGAAGCTTTCTCTGCCCCATGGATAGGCACTGAATGCTTCATAGTCTGCGGAAAGTTTAATCCGATCAGAAAAGATGTTCTTCCCAACATCTCTTGCACAAAGAACACTATGCACAAACCAAACTAAGCATAGTGACTTTTTCACATTCCTCAGATATATTTTGGATTTCTAATGTTCAAGCAGATTCTTTTCCTTGTAGTTTTTTCCAACTAACTTGAACAAATTCTCATCCTTGGTTGCCGATTTAGCTCATCCAACACGAGGAGGAGAATGACATTTTAATCCTGCCATAATAGCAAACTCCTTCATGCCAAAACAGACAGACGTGCCGCAGTAATTAATCCAACAAATCTCATCTTTTTTGTCACAAATGATCCTACGTCGGAGGAGACTGTACACCATAGTCATTTGAAATTTTGGAGTGGTGTCATTGGGTAGGTCTAAAAACTTTCCAATACAATCGCTCTTAAAGAATTTCACTATCATTTTCCCTTAAGATCTTTCTGAATTCCGTAAATCCTCTACCCATACTTGATCTAACCATAATATCACCCTTTAAATCTCCATGCACATCCATCAGCATCTTCAAGTTGTTATTTTCAAATCTTATATTTTTGACAACTATCTCAGTTGAAGTTGTGCTTGGATCTATTCCATACTAGATGCCTCGGCAGGAGTAGAGCGGACATTCTCATCATTCTCTTCTTCTGTTTTATCATTGGCTGTTGTGGTTTTCTCATCAGTATCATCACCATCATTATTTTCATCTTTCCCATATTCATTATTGTTATCATCACCTTCTCCATCTTCATTATCACTTTCCCCATCTTCATTATCCTCTCCATCTTCATTATCTTTAGAAGCATGCCCATTTTCAGTTTGTTCTTGGAAGGAATAAACTTCATCTACTTCAAAGGCTTCTTTGGCCTCTAAAGCGTCATCTTGTTGCTTCTGGCTTAATGCGATCTCATTTTCCGCTATGAGTTCTGCTTGGTCAACAAACACATCCAGATAGTCTGCACTCTCAGGTTTATCATTTGTTTCTTCTGCTTGAGTCTTAGTTCTTTTTGATCTTCTAGAAGCAGCAACACTTCTACCAATACTTCTTGCTCTTTTTGAAGTCATTTTATCTGTAAAATATGAGACAAAACATAAATAAAAAATTAATTTAATCATTCAGTCAAAATGAACAGTGAAAACAACTGTTGCAAATCAAATAAGTAAAACAAGTATTGATTTGTTTTTCAATAGGTGCCTGAGTTGTTGCAACAATTTCAACAATTGTTTGATTTTATCCAATAATTGCTGAAATTGTTGTAACAAGTACAACAACTGTTTGATATTTTCCAACAACTGTGATAAAAATTAAAACGGTTCTTGACCCCCATTTACTCCCTAAATTATGATACAACAATGGGTACAAAGACAATACCAACAAGTTGTTGCAACAACTTCAGATCTTGTTTGGCATATTGATTTTTTTTTTCAACAAGTGCGAGAATTGTTGCAACAACTTCAATAGTTGTTTGATTTTATCTAACAGTTGCTGATGTTGTTGCAACAAGTACATCAACTGTTTGATTTTACCAATAGTTGTGGAAGTTGTTGCAACAACTTCCTCAACTGTTGAAAAAAATCAGACAGTTGCAGACCCCTATTTACTCCCTAAATTATGAAACAACAATGAGAACAAAAACAACACCAACAAGTTGTTGCAACAACTTAAGCTCTTGTTTGACAAATAATAATATTTTTTTTCAACAGGTGTGCGAGTTATTACTACAACTTCAACAGTTGTTTGACAAAATCAAACAGATATTGAGGTTGTTGTAACAAATTGTAAACTTATTGCAACAACTCCTATGACTTGTTGTAACAACTCCAGCAACTGTTTGATTTATTTCCAGCAGTTGAGGAAGTTGTTGCAACAACTTAACCTCTTGTTTGACAAAATCAAATAACTGCTGAGGTTGCAACAATATTTTATTGCAACAACCTCTTCAAAGAAGTGTGGAAGTTGCTCCAACAATTCTTCAACTGTTAGAAAATAAATCAAACAACATCACGATATTCTTTTCTACAATAACGACTACAACAACAAAAACCACAAGAAAAATAAATCCCTACCAGTGACAATATTTTAAAAAAACACAACAAGAATAACAAATACAACAAATATAACAAATACAACAAATAAAGTCATCCAACAACATAATATGCAAAACCCTTCTTCTTCTTCTTCTTCCTCTTCTTTAACAAAAAAACACCACTTTTAGTTCGAAAAATCGAAAATCCTAACTATTCAACACAGAGTTATATTTGACAGAAGAAAAAAAATTACCTCTAAGCAGAGTAGTGTGCGTCGATGGCTCACCGGCGTCGATTGGGCTCACTGGCGTGATCATTATAAAGAAAAATACTTTGAAAGAAGAGGAAGTGTAGTGAAGAAGAGAGGAAGAGAGAACAATGGTTGAGTGAAAAAGAAGAAGAATAAACGTGTGTTGTAAGAGTTAGAGTTTTGAATTAATGGATTGGGTTATTTTGTATTTTTTAAAAGATTAACAAGTTTTAAATATTAAACTTCACACCCCATTTAATTTAGTCATAATTTAAAGAAAGTTTTAACCAAGGCTGATCAAACTTGTGACATTTTTTAATTACAAGACCTTTTTATCACCCTCAACTCATTTTCGTGTTATGTTCTTATTACCTTTTTCTGTTCTTTTTATTTATACAGTTTTCTTTTTTATCTACTCAAACAAAAAATAAAAGTTACATTTCTATGCTTATTAGCACATTATTTCACCTTTTTTGTATTTATATTGTAAAATTTTATTTTTTTGATGGAAACAATTATTTTAAACTGAATGTGGAATCAATGTCTATACTTTTTATTTTACTTATAATCAGTTTCTTTTGGTATTTCTTATTTCTTTCATTTATACTATGATCTGTGTATTTACAAGAGAATTTTTTTTACGATCTGTGAAAAGTTAAGAAATTTAAAAAAACAATTGACATACGCGAACACTTAAAATGGACACTCTATTTTTCTAACTAGGAGCAGTCAATTGAAATCTAATAACATAGTATTACTTATCATTTAACTTAATGAAATCTTCAACTCACTCATTGAAGTTTATCCTCCTTTTTCCAACATTCCTCAAGAAGGAAATGGGGAACTGCATAGACAGGAAGAATTAAGGCTAACAAGATTTACACAATGCCCATTGCCCAGTACTTGAGGAAATTGAGGAATAGAAGTCCGTTGAATAAGGATAATCAACATGTAACGTAAAGGAGGAAATTATTCCCAAGGAATTTAACTTTTGCAAAGAAAAAAAACAACTCATCTCCATAGGAGAAAAACTACAAAAGCTTATAGCTTAATTCTATAGGTAAAAGTTTTCCACACAGAATGACCTTCCTTGTGTAATAGAAAAAGATTTTTTTGAAAAAACATCTATTTATATTTACATAACAAGCTCCAACAACAGAGTGATCCCCTTATGTAATAGACAAAAACTACTACAAAAATTCACACTCTAAAGGAAACGGGGAAAAGAAGACTCTGAGTTGTTTGGGGGGAGGGAAGAGAGAATAATCAACATCTATTCCGGATTTTATTTCAAGCAAGTACACCGTAAATGCAATGCTAGATACAAATTACTACTATTACATTTATCAATAGATAGGTATAACTACATCTTGGTCGTTCGGTAGAAGCATTAAGGATATTTTATATTTACATAACAAGCTTGATACAAGTTGAAGACACACAAACATTAACAAAGAGAGAGAACTATATACTGATCATTGTATCATGATTAATAGAATTCACGGTCAGGGAAGAACAGTGGAGCCACAAGGGACCAAACATACAGTCCAGCAGTAACCCATTCTGTACATATGCGAACCCAAACAGATGTCCATCCAACATCAATTAGCTCTGAACTCTCAGAACTGCTAGTCCACCCAGAAAGAAGCATTGCAGAATACATGCTAGCTAGAGCAAATATCAGATGGAAGAATGTGTAGGAGTAGCTCACTGGCCGTGCTTCTGGTGATCCTTTCCCAGATTCCAGCTCCTCAGAATCAAGAAGGGATTTCTTCTCACCTATAACAGAAGATACTTGTCAATATGCAGATAGAGTGTGGAGGAATATCACGACGGGATGTGTAGATTTTTATGAAAACATTTATTTTAGGGTAGGGGATGCGAGAAGAGTTAACTTTTGGGAAAATATATGGTGTGGGATAGGTTGTTAAAAGATGAGTTTCCGAGTATTTTTAGCGTTTCTTGTTAAAGGGAGGCGGTAGTCCATCAAGTTAGGGGGATATAAGGGGAAGAAATGTTTTCGGATTTGAGGTGGAGGGGGGATTCCAGGATTAGGAGTAATGAATTTCAAAGGTTGTTAGTTTACTCCATCAGCATAGATAGCCAGTCGAAAGACCCGATACGATGACATAGAAGTTGGAGAACAAGTGTGTGCTTTCTGTAAAGTCCTTTTATGAGAAACTTTTGGTGAAGGCAGATGAGGCTTTTCCTGTAAGATGCCGAGAAATGCGTGCTTTTTCACATGGTTAGCTGCTAGGGGCGATTTTGAGGCGGAAAAACTTAGGGAAAAGAAGGTTATTTCTATCAGCTAGTGTTACTTATGCAAGGAGGCTGACGAAGATGTAGATGATCTGCTACTACACTGCAGTCTGGCCACGAGATTGTGGTGGAATATGTTCAGTTGATTTGGTATGTCTTGGGTGATGCCAAAGTCTGCGAAGGCTCTGTTGCTTTGATGGAAAAGTGGAAGTAGTAGGAGAAAGAGCAGGGCATGGAATGTTGATCCTCTGGCATTGATGTGGATCATTGGAGAGACAAAAATAGGAGGGCTTTAGACGGGGTAGAAAAGAGTTTTCGACAGTTGAGGAGCAGTCTCCGTTTCCTTATTTATTTGTGGTGCAATACAGAGGATTGGGTGTCTTTGTAGAGGACCATTTCTTTGTAGGTTATTTACTTTTTGGCATACTGCTTGTATATGGCCGACTTTGGCCTTTGATTTATGAAATGAAATTGTTTACCTGATAAAAAAAAAGCAGATAGAGAAATTCCACAGCAAGATATCAGTTGCATTAAGGACAAGCCCTTTGAGGACTATTGCTTATGAATGGACGGACCACAACAACTTGTGTGGGGTGGGATTTACCAATACACTATCGTTTTACATTCGAGTTTAGATATTTGATAGAAACAACTGGTGTCTCCTATGATTCTGTAGGATATTTTACATTCGAGTTTAGATATTTGATAGAAACAACTGGTGTCTCCTATGATTCTGTAGGATTATATCTCTACAAATGAGTAACAATTTAACAATCTTAATTCACCTAGGTCCATATAAACACACTCTGACATGTATTACATGCTAGAAGATCAATTTTTAAGAAAGCATAAGTAAATATCCACCTAGGTGTTGGACTAAATTCCTAACGATACCTTAAAAAGTGTTAAATTGAAGAAAAGCTGGAGAATACTCTTTGACAAGGACTTTACACAGATTTCCTGAAAGTCACCACCGCCTACTATAGTATATTGACAATAGGCAGATCATTCACAAGAGTCTTCGTGAGAATGGAATCTTGAGAAAATGGGTTGACAAATCTAAATTATTCATTGAGCTATGGAAGAAGAGCATCAAAAGGTTTTGGTACCTGATCTCGGAGAAGATGGCGGAGACATAAAAGTAGTCGAAGATCCAGCACGAAGAGCAGAATATAGGACTGAGAGAACAGTTGTAAGCATTCCAAGAACAAGGGTACTTGTTGTTACTGCCTTTGATTTGTTATGGAGCCCATTGCAGACATAATCTCGAGGCTCACTAGAAAGACCAGTATAGCAAACATAAGCACAGTAAACAGATATCACAGAAGCTGGCAATAAGCTTCCATTTACCTGGTCATAGTTAAAGGGAAGAAGATGATTAGCATAAGAAAGAATACGAAAGGCAAAATTTAGCTACCAAATTGATTTTTCTGAATGCATTGTAAAGGAGGTAACCCTAAGGGAGATGTTTGATGTATACATTGCATATAAATATATGTATTAGCAAGAGATAGTCGGCTTCATAATGCATAATGTATATGAAGAATTTCAAAAAAAATTCATAAAGCGGTTGTTTTCCTCCGGAGCAAAAGTGCCAGGGTAAAAAACACATTGTCAGAGAGAGCATTTACCTTTGGGTGCAAAGCAATAACAGCAAATGCAAATGCAAGAATCATGGTCATAACAATGAAGAACACGTTCAGGCCACAGTCATGGCCAGAAGGATTGAACCACATAAATAAAATTCCTGAAAAAACAAGTGTTGCTATGTAGCACGCCACGGATACCACAAGTAGAGCGACATACCTGGAGAAGAGATGTCAATTTAATAGGTAAAACAAGGTCCAGGGATAAAATAATTACAAAAGGAAAGAAATTGAACCAACCACTTCTGCTCATCTTTTGCAACCCATGAATCATTCCATGAGTGTGTAGCATCTAATAATATTATTACTTGGATTAACAAAAATAACCCTGCCCCAAATTTCGAAAGAAAACCTGCAAAGGCAGAAAAATAGACCAATCAGATAAAGTGAAAAAAACATACTTTTGACAGTTCAGTAACTGAACTAAAGAAATGACACAACACAAAAATAGAACAGGTTGAACTGAGAAGCTAGAGGAAAGTATACTTATTGGAAGAAGTGTTCTGGAGAGAAAGTGAACTGTCAAAACATTCCAGTTCTTTTCCCTAGTACATATTCTGTTCATCATGTACTTGCTACACAAAATTATGTTTTCTTGAGAAGTTATCTGATAATTTGGAGAAAGATCCTTCTAAAGTTTGGTAGACCTGGCTGAACTGAAATCCCTAGTCTTCTGACTTCTGAAATGCAGTTGATGCTTTTATGTAGGTGCAATACTAAAGAAAATAAAATAATTAAAAATGTTGAGTAGCAAATTAACTTCAGGAAGGCCCACAGGACTTTGGTCTAGTGGTAAGAGCACAATGCTTTTTCCGTCACGGAAACTGCTTGCTGTGCACGTATATGTGGATTAGGCATGTCACAGATTCGAACCCTTCTACAAATAAAAGCCTGATTTTTAAGTGAAGAAGGATAGAGGGGCAGGCCGACTATCCATGGAGTTCCAAACCATATGCTGCTGGGGGATTTCTCAGTTATCAGAAAAAACTTCAGGTTAGGGCATAGAACTGACCATAAATTGTTGTGACACCGTTCGGAAGGAAAAACATGAGGGCAACAAGCAACACCCAGATCACCAATTTAGCAATCCATCCACCATGATGCCAGGAATCACGCCTATCATTTTGATCCTTGACACCAATCATTATAAGTGCAAGCAGTCCAAAAAACAAGAAATTCCCCAAACTGACACGAAGAACAGCTTGTGTTTGAAACCATTCCTTCGATAAATTCTCTGAAGTGTTTATCCCTAAAACCAACCAACATACGAACCAATCAGTAAGATACACAAGTATTATTTTCATCGCTGTAGATAACAAGTAGCAAGAATAGTATGGGGAATCTCAACAGATATTTCACTTGGACTACTGGCTTATTAAGAGAAAACAGATTTAGAACCATAAAGAGATGTGAAAAATGTTCTAAATTACACACTCCATCAATTCTGTCACATTTTTCCTGGCAGCGAACTGCTATTTTTGACATATTCCTCGTTAGCCATATATATGTAAAAAAAGAAGGATAATTTACAGTCAACTCCTCTGTTCTTTATTTAGTTCTATAGTTTCTTAAATGTATCTCCCAACCTGCATTTTCAAACCTATACCAATACAAGGGTATTTGATAATGCACTGTCATTAAATAAATACAAATAAATCAAAAGTACTTCCCTAATTAACTAATTTCTTTTCCAAATTAGTTTATTCTTTTGGAGTTTCAGTACTTCATCAAAAGTCATATCCGTCACCATCTACCGAATCTTGATTACATCATCACATTTATATTTTTTTCCCAAAGGAGTTTTTGTAACAAATCATAAAACTAGCAGAAGTAGTGTGACTTGAAAAATGAAGAGGATAGTTAAAACTGGAGAAAAGCATAATATCATCCCTTAAATCTGGATCTCATTCATAATAATCCTTAACAGTCCTCCAAATTTTCACAAGTGGTGAACATTTACTCTAGCCAAATGGCCTATCTATATCTAACAGAAGAAATCATGTCCCAGTTACCTGCTCCATTACCAAACATTTACGAAAAAGGATCCAATCATTCTCTCTATTACTAATAGTTTGAGCCCTAATTGAGGAAAGGAGACACCCTAAGGAGTGAACTTGCCACTCTTCATTGCCAGAACTGACCTATTATTTATGCCCACATTGTTCTTCTGCAATATTGGATTCATCAGCAATAGGTTTCCATTTTCAAAGAAAAAGGGAAAAGCAAACCCATCAAAAACTTGAAAAGAAGCAGCATGTCAAAACAATAAAAAGAGATGGTGTTTATACCATTTCCATCCCCGTGGTTATCATTGTTGGCTCTGTGAAACTGAGGAAAACAAGGGAAAAAGGAGAAGTGGAGGAGTACTAGTTACCAGGTTGGGATTCTTTCTTAAAAAAGTTACATTAGGGAACTACATAGGCAATTCGTACATTATTCTTCCATTAGATACACCCTACTGGCGGATTCCATTGGATTGGACAAAATGTACACCATTTTTCAGGACTTGGTCTACGAAAATATGAAGGAGCATTCTGAATGAAGTTATAAACTTATGAGTCGATTTTGGGGTCTTTCTTGTCGAAACCGATAACATATATCATTAACATTTAACAATTACTATAATAGTTAGTGATGTTGACAAAATCAAGGGAAAAAAAGTTAATTAATCAATTCATTCTCTTTTCAGATTGATTTCTTCTTTTTTGAGCTTCAATACATCATTAGTGGAAAGTTTTACCATTATCATTAAACAATTGTTCGCAACTTGAAGATAACAGTAGCAGGGTCTATGTAACCAAATTATGAAACTCAGAAGGTGTACAACTTGAGTTTTTTTTGGGGGATGGGTTGGTGGGGAGGTGGACCAGATGGTAGTGTCGGGTATGTCCAATATCAAAGGATGCACTGTGATATTCTTGTGATTATTCTGACCTGGATGGAGCATTGGCGCCCGGTGCAATTTACCGAACAAGGAAATAGAAATACTATGCATAGGCAAGATTCTTCATCGGTAGCATGCGTTGAAAGATCTCAAGTATACTAGTATATATTATTGAGTACCATATCACGTAGAACTTGGATGCATGCCAAAAAGCTGATTAAGGAAAAAAAATTGCAAGAAGAAAACAGCTAAAAGCAAAGCATTAACCGAAGCAACCATTTTGTATCTTCCCCTATTAGCATGAAAACAACTTCGCCACCAAATAGCACGGTATGCACCCAAAAGATTCTGTAGTACATTTAATGGTTTGCAAGGAATAAATCTCCCAGAACAGAAAAAATCTCTGGCAGGAAAGAAGCCTAGGAGATGAACAACATAGAGAGGAAAAGGCTTTGTAACCCATTATCATTCTAGCTAAAGCTTCTCGAGTTCTTCTACTCCTATCCACGTCAAGGAAAGTTTGGCTACTATTCTGCCTAGTGCCTACTGAATTGAAGCATAATCTAATGTAGTTCAAAGACTATCCAAACATGCTCGTGATCTCCTAAAGAACCTGCTTAACTGTATAAGTACTTCCAGAATCAGGATAAAGTTTCATCATAGCATATTAACAAATTTTATCAATACAATTCTGGCCTATATACAACTGAAGATGGAACTTAAAAGGGAAAGGACATAGCCTAAACTAATTGCAATTGGTTTGAAGTATAATACTCCACCCGTTTTAACTTATATGACACACTTTCCATTTTTGAAGTTCTGGTGAGTCCCACATTGGCCCATTAGGGACGAGTGAGGTCTTTTTATATGGTTTTGGGCAATCCTTACATCATGAGCAACCTTTTGAAATTGAATTAGGTCCAATGTCTATCTTTTTTAACATGGTATTAGAGTCAAGCTCATCGCAATCATTGTTTAACTGATGTTGGGCCCCTATCTAATATTGTTCACGCTCTAGATGTCCAATCCTGGATCTGCGGGGTGCTGAGTCCCACATCATCCAATTATGGATGATCGAGGTCTCTTTATATGGTCTTAGGCAATGCTCACCTTATGAACTAGCTTTTGAAATTGAATCAGGCTCAAGGTCTATCTCTTTAACAGGATCCAATATGTTCACTGTGTTATCCTTTGTACAATTTTCACGAATTTCAATAATTCAATTTCAATGAACTACTCAACTTGAACTTTGAAGTGATGTATTCCTATCAAACTAACTTCTTAATTACAATATTTTGCTTCCACTATCGTTAATAAGATATACAAGTCACATTAACATCTTTTAAACTCCATATTGAAATAGAGAGAAGTAACATTTAACAAAGTGCTTATGTTCCACCAGCTTCGTTCCAATAGTAACTAATATTTTGAAGGCGGAGAAATGAAAAGTCTTCTGCCTGCCAAAACTTGATCAGTAAAACCAGCTATTCAAAATTTGAAACAAGCCATCAAAAGCTAAATTAAAAACCACAGTATCTTAAAGAAAAGTCAATTAAACGATATTTTGCGAAGAGGAGAAGTTACAAAAGGAGGATAATTACATGAGAAATTCTTCAGGAGAGGAGAAGCGACTTCTCTTAGAACCCAAGTGACTATCAAGGAAACACCAAATAGGGCACAGTAAGCGAGTCTAGCTGAGCTCTTGGTGACACCTGAGGCCACCGATGTGCAGAATCCGCATGTCAATGACGCGCAGCAAGATGCCAAGCACGACATCTCTCAGTTCCTCTCCTTCCGCGTGTTGCACTGAAGAGATCTAGACAGTACTGGCAGGTTCTCCGATATGGAATGTGGAACTTCTCAACTATTTTTGTTCTCCTAAACTTCCTTGGTTGAAACTTGAAATGGATGAAATCATGAAATATGAATCTCTTATAACTTCAACTGGACTTCCTTTTATTCTTAAGTGGCCCAAGTCCAGTTATTTTGTGTAGTTTGGCCCAGTATCAATGCGGGCCGAAATGCACAAATAGCCAGTTTTTAGAATTGGGATGGGATAAATAAAATTATTTCATGGATTAGGATATCTCATGGAATTAGTTATCCCATCATATAATAACTTATCCCATCATTATAGTATAAGTGGTGGGATAAATAATCTCGGGATTAACTAATACTCCTTACCGAATACGAGATAAAATAATTCTACGTTTTATTCTGAAATTAATATCCCTTATTCTTCGTATCAAATAACCTAATAGTATAGATGAAAATTTAAGAAATTTTTATAAGTTTAGTTACTTCAGACTTATACAATTGAAATTTAAAAAATAATAATAGTAATTGAGTACGAAATTACAAACTTCAAATATATGAATATGAAGTTTCACTTGCCAAAACCCAATTTCATACATATTTGTCTATAATTTGATCTGATAATACAAAATTTGGGACTTTTTTTACTTTAGTTTGGTTTAGTAATCTCAAACTTTATATCATATTATTATATAAGTGGGAAATATTTAAGTCAAAAATTGAATTATGAAAATATTCTTTTAAAAGTTAAGAAATCATTTTACCTCTTAATTATTAATTTATTTCCTAAAAATTATTAAAAAAATATTTTTCATTTAATATTTGCTTTGAGATGTCAATTAATTTTGATTGTACACATGTACTCAAATGATAAGCATTTTTCAAATTTAATATTTTTGTATTTGCATTAAAATGTAAGAATTTAAAGAGTTGAATGAAGATATATTCAAATATATATCAAACTCTTAATCAATTCGCTGCAAAAGTAAAAATAACTTTAACTCATAACCATAATATATATATATATATATATATATATATATATATATATATATATATATATATATATAATTCTAAAAGTGGGAAGCAAAAAGTTAAAAGTTGAATTATCAAAGTGTCTATCAAATGTTGGAGGACCTTTTTACCCTTTAAACTCAAATTAATTCATAAAAAATTGATATACATGTGAGTAAATTAAATAAAAATTAGATAAAAATTAAATAAAGTATAGTAATTATCCTTTTGAATAGATACATATATGTGTTTCCTTCCAAAGTTAATTCTTATATTTTATCTTTAATTTATTTTAACTTAACCTTTTATATTTCAAAACTACAATTCATTGTCCTATAAATTTAACTCGTTTAATAATATTTCATAGAAGGATATGTTAAAATTTTGTGGAAGACTAAAAGAGCTCTAAATATATCAGTGAAGCAATACCAAGATAAGAAGATTTGAGAAAAAATTGTGAAGTCTGCTGATGTAGTTATGAGGATAGACAACAATTCAATTATTTTGAAATATCAGAATTTGACACTCGTTAATTTGCTTTTCCGACTTTTTAACAGTTTATGCTCAAATATTGTGTGATTTTTATATTAGGTTTGTGTCAATTTCTATTATCACATGTCATCTACTCAATATCTTGATTTCTTTTCAACTTTCATAGAATTTTTTTTTTAATTCCTAATACCCATTCAATGCCTCTTACTCAAATCACGATGTACTTATTTCAGTATAGATAATATTTCTTTAAGTACAGATAATAGTTCTTTAGCTATAACTAGCGGTAGTTTTTTATATTTATTTTGTTATGTCATCATATATCCGCCATGTTCCTAATATATTAAAAATATTATTATATTGAAAGTAGTGTGCACACAAATAAACAATGTTATTCTTCTCTACTTAAAACTTATAAAAAAAATACAGAGCTTCAATATTCATATTATAATAATGCATTTGAACATTCTTGGGGATTAAAGGTTCTTCCATAAGTAAAAGCTAAACATGATCAATACTCATTATTTTAGATTATAAATTTTTTGAGTCAACCAACGAGTCGTTGTGTCGTCCGTTTGGGAAAAGTTCTGAAACTATTCGAAATTCTTTCCGTGCTTACGACAGGATATAATGATCCATTGTTGCATTCAATAAGTTTTCCTGTCCGTTCGTTGGTTGAATCTAGAAATAAAGTTTTCAAGACCTAGGACCAATGATTGATCCCAAGGAGTTATGGTCACAACCAATGACTCATTCGGAGACCCGTTGGATCCTAACAGACAATTTTCTAGACTTTCTTCCTGGAGTATTTTTGTAATTTTCTATTATTTTAATGACTAAAATTACGCTATTTCAAGAGATTTAGAGGGTTAGTCGATATTCCTCCCTCATTTCTCACCTTTCTTTGAAAAACCATTATGTAGAAGACTCAGTCAAGCAGTTCAAGGCAAGAGCAAGGGTTTTCATTTTCTTCTCAGAGTCTCAAGTGTTTTCTCTGGGAATTCTTCTTCAGGTATGTGGGAGTTCAACAAGGAATTCTTCCATTCTTGTGTCTTAATAATTTCTCTCAGAAACCTCCTGCAAGAATCATGAATTAGGGTTATCTTTTAGATAAATTATGGGTGTTCCTAAACTCCAATTGTCTTGCTAATTGTTATCACCCTAGCATATGATTGTTATGTTTTCAATGTGGATTTCATAGTATGATCTTCTCTCTAGTTTAATATAATTTGGGTTGATTCTTGCATGATTTAGAACCCAGACATAAATGTTATTTTGTTATGGTGAATTTTGCTCGAATTGTGGATGTTAGTACAGATACATGAATAGAAGTTAATGTTTTAGTATATTCAGGCTCAAAATTTTAGTTAATACTCAGTATACTTAGTATTCTCCAGAAATGTCAACTGATCAGTTTGAATTTTTTCAGTCTTTTGAGAAACTCAGTAGACTCAATAGTATCAGTTTATCAGCTTGTTAGTTGTTCTTTAGACCGTTACGATGCTTTCAGATAAAGCAGCTCTGATGAGTCTTAGAATATAGTTTCTTCCAGGTCCTTAGACTGTCAGAACATTTCCAGATAAGTAGTTCTGACTTAAGTCTTAGGACATCAGTTTTGAGTTATCAACACAGTTAGACACATTTAGGATTTTTAGTGGGAGTAGAACTTAGCACAGCGCAGGCCGGGGTTCAGCACATCCAGGTTCTCAAAACTACGTTGCCACCATAGGTTATTAACCCGAATGGGCTCCAGACAGTAATCACTCAGTTCAGCCACTATACCCTGGCAAGGTCCAACGAGCCTTCTCCGATGGGGGTATACATCGGACTCCACATTTAGCTCACGTGGTTACATGTAGGTTATAGTTTCTCCCACAATACAGTACAGTCAGTCCAGTTCAGTCATGATTCTCTGTTAAGTCCAGTCCTCCTGATTCTAGTCTATTTTGCAATATTATAGTGTAGCTTACTATTACTCAGTATATTTATGTTTTAGTTTCATCTCACATATTCAGTACACTCAAATTACTGATCATATATTTTTATGTGCTATATCATTTTATGATATAGGCTCAGGTACCCAGCCTCAGCACCACAGCTAGTCACTCAGTGATTTTCAGCAGCTTTAGTTGCGAGTCCTCATCTGCCGAGGGCTGGAGTTCCATTTTCAGTTGTATTTCCTTAATTAGTTTTAGAAAGAGTTAGCTAGGGGCTTGTCCCAGCAACTCATCAATTCTTTTTAGAAGGCTTTTAGGCAGTAATTATAGTTTCAGCTTGGGTATCAGACTTTGTTCAGAATTTGTCATTATTCAGTATTAGTTTATTTTTTTTGTCCGCTTTCGCTTTGCTATGATTATCTTTAGCAGATCAGTCTTAGTAGAAGTATGCTTTACCATGAGTTTGGTTGGGGTCACTTGTGGTCCTAAATACCGTATCGCGTCGAGGGTGTGAACTTGGGTTGTGACATAGGACGACCAAGGGCAATTTTGAAATTTCACATCTAACCCATAACTGCTTTTTAAAAAAACACATGTTAAAGCTTAAAAATTGATATTCTTTCATATAAAAAAAGTTACAAAGACATTTCCATTACTCTTGATTTTTCTTTTAGGCACTAGAATGCTCCATTACTCTTGATTTTTTCTTCTCTTTCTCCATTGAATTTATTTATTTCTTCTTTATTTTTACTTTAACTTTGTTGTATATTCAATTCTCCATTCATCTTCTTTCCTCCATGAATAGTGGCTAGATAATTTTTCATAGTATCTCAAAAAGTCATTCAATATTGCAAAGTTATTAAACTTTCTTTTATATGAATAAAATCATTCAACTTAGAGTACTTCTCTAACAAAATCACTCAACCAAATTTATCATTAAAAAATTTAACGTGACAAACTAATTTTTTATGTCATGTAAATATGGACTCCAAAAATAAATAAATTATTATTTATCCAATTTTAAAAAATTTAAAATAAATTATTATTTTATATTTATTTTTTTCTATTTTTCTATTATATAGAAAGATGAAAAAGTGGACGACCAAGGGTATTATAGTCATTTCAAAAAAATTATTCATTTTTTTCCTTTCTAAGCTTCAAAGCTTGATAAGACCAAGGGCATAATAGTAATTTTAAAGTAATTGAATCTCTTCCTATGGACCGTATTATCCATTCAATCTAAATCCATCTTTAAATACACTATTTCTCACTATTTAAACCAAAAAAATACTCATCTTTTTCCTTTCTAAGCTTCAAAGCTTGATAAGACCAATGACATAATAGTAATTTCAAAGTAATTGAAACTCTTCCTATAGAGCTCATTATCTATTTAATCTAGATCCTTCTTTACATACACAATTTCTCACCATTTAAACCTCCCCAAAAAATCCAAATGAATTGTCTTATGTAGTTCTTTTAACTATAAATTATTTCCTCCGTCTATATTTACTTGTCTAGTATGAATTGGCACACCCTTAAAGAGAAATAAATATAATAACAATTTTACTATATCACCTTTTGAATATAATGAATTCAATACTTTAAAAAATATTATAGTTAATAATAAGGGTAAATTAGAAACTAAGTGATAACTATGTTTATCAGCTATCCTAAACTAAGACAAGGAATTGTAACCATTATATGACAAACAAATAGAATTATTGAAATGTGAAGCACTAGAAGTACCGTCGAGACACCGGCGAAACACAGAAGGGGATCTATGAACCGCCGGTCTAAAACAGAACATTGGGACTTACAGGATCATTAGATGAGACACCAACGTTTTGTCGGTCTCAACTTGTGGAATGCCGGTGTAACGTAGGTTTGGGACAGTGGCCTGAAGCCCTAAGCCTTGGCTGGCGTTTTAACCGGCATTTCACCGAGCCTGACCGGCGGTTCGCCGGTGGATGCCTGGCAGTCAAATTCTTCCCAGTCTTAGCAAAATGGCAGACACTCAAATTTAAATCTCCCCCACTCGATATAGCAACAGTAAAGCAAGTAAGATTGACAATCTACCCTTAAGAAAGATGTCGCTCTATCTATCATCGGGCAAATTATTCATTTTGAGCACACATGGGGTTACTTAGACTTCATCCCCAAATCAAATTCTATAAACTAAGGAACAAGCATTTTGTAAAAGGATATACCCACATTGGTATTAACACGATATCACTACTCCCACACACTCAATAAAGAAGAATAACAAAGTAGCATCTAGCACAATCAAGAGGGTAAAGAGGATACATGATTTTGGGGTATTTTGGTGGTCCCAATCTAAAAAACATTCATATTGTGTCAATTTATAGTTAAAAACAGAGTAAGAATGACATGCCAGATGGATTGAAAAACACAAAGATGAGAAAGATCAAAAGTTTACACAATAGAGCTTCACACAACTTGTTTTTGCTTTAGTGTATTTGAGAGTAGAATGAGTAGTGAAAAAGATGAGGGATGGAGTGTGGGTTTTATAGGAGAGAAGGAGGAAAGGGGATTGGTTGGTTTAAAGGTGGTTTTAATAGTGGGAAGGTGGAAAGGTGATGTATGGGAAAGGTGAAAAGGTGTAATGGGGAAGTGGAAAGGTGGAAGAAGGGGGTTTATGGGAATCTGTAGGGGTTTGACTGGTGTTTTTTAAATTTTCGGGTCGGGTCAATCCATCGATCAGTCAAAAAATCTTTAAAAGATGAACTACCTACACCTGCGCTTAATCGGTGGTTGCCAGTTCTATAGCCGGTGCCCAATACCTTTCTAGTTCACTGGTTATCGACCGGCGATTGGCCGGCGAATTGCAGATTGGAACTTGCGGTTCGCCGAACATCCTCAAACTTTCAGGTGCACTATTTTGAGCCAATGATTCACCGGCAGTTCACAATTTGGTATCGGCGTTCTACCGGCGAGTAGCTGGTATCCTCTCCTTTCTCCCCTTCTTCTGTTCACGACCTGTGACAGAGCAGCGTTTTGCATGTTGGCACCGGCGTTTCGCTGGTCTAACGTCGTGCCTGCCTTATTTTTCTTCTCCATTGTTTGTGTATCCAAATTACCTATAAAGTCAAAAACAACAAAACATCAAAATGCTCAAAATAAAACACTTGGGTTGCCTCCCAAGGAGCGCCGTAGTTAACATCGTGGCACAACGTATTTTTTATTCATATTCCATTTTCCGGAGGATCATCCTCTGACTCGTATTTTTCCATATCAACTCCTCCATTTTAACTTTCATAATTAAACACTCCAATCACCTTACATTCGTCTAGAGGCTCAGCAGTTTGGTAGACTTTGAAGGTAACCTCTTTACCTCCCACACGAAACTTGAGCTAACCTAGCTCTACATCTACCAAGGCTTTGCCCGTGGCAAGTAATGGTCTTCCTAAGATGATTGGAACTTCCACGTCCATCTCACAATCTAAAACCACAAAGTCGACTGAGAGAATGAACTTATCTACCCTTACTAATACATCCTCCAAAACACCCACCAGTTTCTTGATAGAGCGATCAACCATTAACAATCTCATCGAGGTAGGTTTGGTGTTTTCCAAGCCCCATCTTCTTGAAGATTATGAGGGGCATCAAATTTATACTCGCCCCCAGATCACAAAGGTCTTTCTTGAACACACACAGTCCTATGGTGCAAGGGATTGTGAAGGCTCCCAGGTCCCCCGTTTTGGTGCAAGGTTTCTCATCATTATGGCACTGTAATAATGTGTCATCTCTCCGGTGCCCACATCCACTACCTTCTTCTACTTCAGCAGCTCTTTCATAAACTTTGCATATCTGGGCATTTGGAGTAAAGCATCCAACAATAGTATATTTATGGACAATTTACTGAATATATCTATAAACTTGTTGAATCGATCATCCTTTTTCTTTTTGGTTAACCGCTGTGGATAAGGAGGTGAAACTCTTGGTTCTTGCTCTTTCTCACTCGAGGCCTTCATGCCCGCATCTCCTTCCTCATCATTTGAGGGAGTCTCATCAACATCTCCTTCACCTTGATCCTCAACATCATCACAACCATGTGGTACTTGTGGCACCTTATCCGGTTCTTTCATATCACTTGGCGTTGGGGAAACAACATCCTTAGGCTTAAAGCCCGCATCTCCCAGCATCTTGCCACTCCGAGTGATAATACATGCACTTATTATCCTTTTCGAGATTTGGCATTGTATTACTAGAAACTGTTCACTTCATCTGGGGGTTCATTTAGAAGATATGTGGTTCATTTGGGCTTCTAAATGCTTGATAGAATTCGAGTGTGCACTCACTATTTGGACAAGGTTAGACACCTTTCCTTTAAGTTCTTTGACCCCACTATCTGTTGACTCAACTTTCTTGAGAACTCTTGCCAAGATTTCTTCAATTGTTGAGTTCCCTACATCACTCACACTAGGTTGGGATTGGGCATCTTAGCTTTATGAGGGGGAACATATGGATTTATTCTTCTATGATAGCGGTCCCCTTCACGGTTTTGTTCTTTATTGCCCCAACTCTTATTCCGATTAGGCCACTCTTGTGCATCACGATTCCTCCAACCTTGGTTCTGTTCTCTTGGGCGCCAAGGGCCTTGACTAGTCCCTTGGTACTGGGGTCGAGAACCTCCCATTTGATTTGCCATATATTGGCACTCCTCCTCATACCTTGGTGGTGAAGACTCTCCCTCGAAATGCATTGGACTTTGCATTCCCACAACATTTACACCTTTAGGCCCGGATCCTATCACATGTTTAGTCATTAACTCTAGCTGAGTCATCATTTTGGCATGATTTTCATCTTGCTCTTCATCTTTCTTCCTCATTTCAACTGTTAGCAGACTAAAACCAACATCATGTGAAGATACATTCGTCTCCTTTGTATGCCACGCCCTATTTGTCTTCGTCATTCTATCCAAAAGGGCTTTAACTAGACCATATGTCTGGTCCATGATTGAGCCTTCGACTAGGTTATTAGCGACTGATTTACTAATGGAGTCTAGGGCTTGATAAAAGCTTTGAAGTAACATTCCATCGGGAAGACCATGGTTAGGAAAAAGAGACACCTTCTTCTTGAACCTCATCCATGCTTCATGCAAAGGCTCACCCGACTCTTTCCTAAAGTTTGTAATGTCATCCCTCAATTGAAACATCCTTGAAGGAGGGAAATTGATCCAAAAATGGTTCTGTTAACTCTTTCCATGAGGTGATACATCTCGGAGGCAACTCTTCCAACCACATAGTTGCTTCTCCCGTTAAGGAGAATGGGAAGAGCCTCAACCTAATAGACTCTTAGCTTATATTAGTTATATTAAAAGGTTGGAAAATCTCAAGTATGTTCCTCAAATGGCAGTTTTCATCCTCACTCAGTTTACCCCCAAAAAGCCCTTTCATCTGCAATAGGTGCAACATCGTACTAGTGAGGTGAAACACCGCATTTCCTATCATAGCTGGTAGGCAAATGGCACCTGCAACCTCAGGCATGACGGGATTATCCTCATCATGTTCCATATTTTCTTCCACCGAACTATCTCCCACTTGCAAATGTTGGCTCATATGAATAAAAGACTTAAAAACTAAGCTAAATATCATGCTTAAAATCCTAATGAGTTGGTAAATTACCAACTCATCAATGGATAGGGTCTGACGTGGTTGTTCAGTGGACGTCATGGGTTGTGACACATGGGTAGGATTGGTGATCTTAGACATGGTAGATTTCTATGTGATTTTGAAAATGAGTTGGTTGTCTCCTTACCATGCCATTCTGGACTTCCAAGCTAAGACAATCTCTGTAGTGATGTTAGGATTGTCTAGGTTGGAATGGGAAGGGAATTGTAGCCCTGTTCCTAAAAACCTTATCTATTATATTCATGCCCGAAAGTTGATAGGATGAGGTGTTCTGCATACCTAGCTAAAATTCGGGATACTAATTAAGGGGGTCTTTCCATAGAGTCGGTCCTAGTAGTTTGTGAGTTCTTAAAGGTATTTCCCATAGATTTGCCTGGCATGCCGCCAAACCATGATATTGACTTTTGCATAGATTTAGAGCCAGAGACTCGACCAATTTCCGTACCACCGTACAGGATGGCACCAGTTGAATTGAGGGAACTTAAGGAGCAGTTTCAAGAATTACTTAGTAAAGTGTTTATTAGGTCGAGTGTGTCTCTATGGGGTGCGCAAGTGTTGTTTGTGAAAAAGAAGGACAGTAGCATGGGGATGTGCACTGATTACCATCAGCTGAATAAGATAACTATTCAAAATAAATACCCTTTTCCCAAATAAATGACCTGTGTGATTAGTTACAGGGAGTAGCAGTGTTCTCAAAGATTGACTTAAGATTGAGCTATCATCAGCTGAAGATTGATGCCGAGGATATTCCCAAGGCAGCGTTTCGGACTAGGTATGGACATTATGAGTTCCTAGTCATGTCCTTCGGACTTACTAATGCTCCAGCAACATTCATGAGCTTGATGAACAAGTATATTCAAATCCTATCTACATTCATTTGTAATCATTTTCATTGATGATATTTTGGTGTACTCCAAGACAAATCAGGAACATGAGAAATATCTGAGAATGGGTTGCTGAAGGAGAAACAACTGTATGCCAAGTTCTCCAAATGTGAATTTTGGCTGGAGTCGATGTCTTCCCTGGGATATATAGTCTCTAAGGAGGGGATTAAGGTGGATGCATAGAAGGTGGAGGCGGTCTAAAACTGGGCTAGGCCTACCATATTATAGAGGTATAGAATTTTATGGGTCTGGTCAGCTATTATTGCCGATTTGTGAAGGAATTTGCAGCCATTGCCTCAATGTTTACAAGGCTTACCCAAAAGTACGTGCCTTTCCATTCGAGGAATGTGAATTTTTTTTTCATAATCTCAAGACCTTGCTAACCACGACACATATTTTGGCACTATCGGTAGAAGGTAATGATTTTGTAGTCTATTATGATGCCTCACGGTCTGGGTTGGGTGCTGTGTTGATGTAGGAAGGACATGTCATTTCTTATGCTTTGAGACAGCTGAAGGTGCATGTGAATAGCTACCCCACACATGACCTGGAGTTGGCAGCAGTGTTGTTCCACCTAAAAATCTGGAGGCATTACTTGTATGGGGCCCGTTGTGAGGTGTTCACAGACCATTACAGCTTGTTGTATGTGTTCTCCTAGAAAGATCTTAATCTGAGGTAGTGGAGATGGATGAAACTGCTTATGGACTATGATGTTATAATTCTGTATCACCTAGAGAAGACAAATGTGGTGGCAGATGCCTTGAGCCAAAAAGCAGTGAGCATGGGCAGTCTAGCTTGTTTGGAAGCTACCTGGCACTTGATAGCTAGAGAAGTTCAGAAATTGACGAATAGTCTGGTGAGACTTACATTGGCTGAGATAGGTGGGATATTAGCTAGTGTAGAGGCCAAGTCGTCCCTGCTAGAGGAGGTGAATCCAGGGAGTTTGAGGATGTAAGACTGAGCAAGATTCGGGACCAAGTTTTACAAGGGAAAGCAAAGGAGGCGACAATAAATGACGAGGTGACTTTGAGGATAAGGGGCCGTGTATGTGTTCCCCGGATTGGTGAACTGATCAAAATTATCTTGTTAGAAGCTCACAACTCGAGGTACTCTATGCATCCCAGGGTTATCAAAATGTATCATGACCTGAAGAGACATTATTGGTGTGGCAAAATGATGTGGGACATTGTTGAGCATATCGCCTAGTGCCTAAAATATTAGCAGGTGAAGTATGAGCATCAAAAGCCTAGGGGAAAACTTTAGAAAATGCCCATCCCAGAGTGGAAGCGGGAGCCGATAGCGATGGACTTCGTGGTTGGCCTATTGAAGCATTGGAAGAGTTTGACTCCATTTAGGACATTTTTGATAGACTGACTAAGTCTTCCCACTTCTTACCTATTCAAGTGACTTACAATGCTGAGAGACTGGCCAAACTGTATGTGAAAGAGGTGATTCGGTTGTAGAGGGTGCCAGTTTCGATCATCTTAAACAGGGGTAAACAATTCACCTCCCACTTCTGGAGGACATTTCAGGCTGAATTAGGTACCAAGTTGGACTTAAGCACAACCTTCCACCTGTAGACAAACGGGGAGGAAAGGACCATTCAGGTATTAGAAAACAAGAAGACCTGTGTGATTGATTTTTGTGGTCATTGGGATAAGTTTTTGCCTCTGATAGAATTTGCTTATAATAACAACAATAACTCGAGCATTGGCATAAAGCGACATTAGAAGCTCTATATGGGAGAAAATACAGGTCTCCAATTGGTTGGTTCGATGCATTCAAGGTGAGACCTTGGAGTACTAACTTGCTTAAGGAGTCCTTAGAAAAAGTTGGGGTGATTCAGGAGCAACTGGTAGCTGCTCAAATTAGGTAGAAACAATATGCAGGCAAAAAGGTGAGGGATATGGAGTTCATGGTGGGAGAGAAAGTATTTCTCAAAGTCTCCCCTATGAAAGGAGTGATGAGGTTTGGAAAGCGGGGCAAGCTTAGCTTGAGATACATTGGGTCATTTGAGATTCTTCGGCGTGTTGGGGGAGGTAGCTTCTGAGTTAGCTTTGCCGCCAAGACTATCAAGAGTACATCCAACATTTCATGTCTCTATGTTAAAGAAATACCATGGGGATGGATCTTACATAATGCAGTGGGATTCAGTTCTCCTTGACGAGAACCTATCTTACGAGAAGGAGCCAGTGGCTATATTAGGTAGGGAAGTCCCCAAGCTAAGGTTGAAGGATATAGCAATGATAGGTTCTAGCGGAAGAATTGTCCCATAGAGGTATCCACTTGGGAGACCGAGGTCGACATGCAGGATAGATAACCCCAGATGTTTATAGAATCTAGTACGTCTCTTTCCTTGATTTTGTAGGCTGGTTGGGGATGAACAATATTTTAATTGGTATCTAATGTAATGACTCATTTGTTATTAGAGGGAGAAAAATAATTCCAGAACACCCCGTCTGGTCTAAGTTGTTGGTGGGAAGGTGTTGGGTGAGGGTTAGTTAGAACTTGAGGTTGAGGAATGACTTGTGGGTAAGGAATGGAGAAACTGGTTATGGAGGACCGCTGCATCAGAGGGATGACCGCTGCACCGAGACCGTTACCACTGTTAGAGACCTGCTATAATAGACCAGGATAATAACTATTTGATCCAGTGTGGCGGTGTCTTGAGCGCTATAGCGGGTCTGCTGCAGTGGAAATGTAACCATTGCAGTGGACAATGGGAGTCAGTAACTAGGTTTTAAGTGGGATTTCAGGGGGGTTCACCCCATTATTCAAAGCATTACCTGTTATGAAACCCAGAGCCATTTTCCTAAAGTAGATAACTTTCCTTCCCCAAAGTAAGAATATTTTTCTATTCTACTTTTGACTTTCTAACCCCGTAGAATAAAAAAGGGAGACCTCTAATGGTAGAAATTCTAAGTTGAATAAACCTAGAATGGTGAAACTAGGGATGCTTAATGAGAATTAGAAGGTGTTGATTCCTTGGTCTAGAAGGGAGTAATGAGCATTATTTTTAGGGATTGTGAATGCATGTGCATAAGGGTAGGGTAATGGAGACCCATAATTCGATAAAGTAATGCTATTAGCCCTAGAAAAGCCCTGGTGAGGGGCCGGGGAGTGGGAACTCCATGACTCGGTATAGGAATGATTATGATGTGAATAAAATGGAATGAATTCCTTAGCGGGTAGCAAGGGAGAATTGGGGGGATTAAATGTCCTAAACCCTAATTTGAAGAGTAAATAATAGATTACTCTGAATGTGTTGTTGTAGATTTAAACGTTCTGAGGCACTGAGGAAATACGAGCAGAGTAATTGATATTCTAGTCCTTCAATCGAGGCAGGTTATTGTTTAGAAGGAGTTAGACTTTATATAATGACATGTATATGTATGGAATGATAATGTGTTTATTGGTCTCTGGACATTATTTATTGTAATGATTCCTTTTCTGAACATTGTTGCATGAATTTGATATGATCTCATTATTTATGTAATATGGAATTGGATGTTTAAGAGGTTGTGCATGATCTTTTGTGCTGTCTAAAAGTGACCCTTGAATTATGTGAATATTCGGGTTGAGGGAGGTAAGATGAGGCCTCCCAAAGGTCAAGTAAATTGACTTAGTGATAAAATATCGAGATATGTAAATCAAAGGGGATAATGTATTTTGTCTTGAGAGGAGTGGCTCGTGCATAAGGGGAGCATCCAGGTGAGCGATTATGGTTGAGTGGCTCATGTCTGAGGGGAGTATCCAAATGAGCAGATGAGTTGGAGCGGGTACTATGCGGGTACATACACGGATTTCTAGACTCCCCTACAGATCATGATTGAAAGGGAAGAAATAAGACCCTCTGGCATGTGTATATATTGATGATTAGTTTGGAGTGTTTATACTGATGTGATAGAGGCGTGTGCTCGGCATATCACCATTTATTACATTATTTGATTGAGTGTAAAGAAGTAAGACTGGTTCGAAAGTGTGAGAACCTTAGTAAACTGATTACCTTGCTATGTATTCTATGTGTTAGCAATATTGACGTGTTATGATGATTTGATATCAATTGTAAAGTTCCATAAGAATTCGTGATGAGTTGTGGAATCTGTTATGAGTAGTCCATTGTATATCCCAGTTAGTTACGATGTATTGATTGTGATACTGACGGCTTGAGTAGCTTGTATGGTTGTGATGAGTAGAATGTTGAACTAGAGTTAAGAAGGGAACTGTAGGCGTTCAGCTAAGTCGAGTTATTGCCAAGGCAGTACCACTTCAGCGGGACCTATATTGCCGAGGAGAGACCGTGGAAGCAATCAAGTGACTGCTGCAATGAGGCCCAATCTAATGAGCAGGCCGACCAAACACCCTACACCAACTGAATTTTTGAATGAGTATTATTTATTGAACTGGTGTTTTGGAGTAATTGCATATTGTTGTTTCACTTTATATGTGTTATTATTTAAGGTCGACAAATGATGTCTACCAGTACTTTGTTTTGTATTGATGCTACTCCTGCACTTCTTTTCTGAATGCAGACCTTGATTTAGGAAGTTCATCTCGACCCCATCCTTAGAGTAAGCAACAAAGCTAATTGAAGGTGAACGGATCAGGATGGGTTGCTTCGACTCCACCATAGCAGTTGTCTTTTGTTTAGAAATTGACTTTACTTTGATTTTCTTAATTTACTCCTTTTGGACAGTGTTAGGTAGATATCCTCATGTATAATGAATTTTAAGTTCTGGGGATGTATTAGACAACTTTGATGACTATATTTTTGAAACTTAATTATTGCTTCCGCTATTTATTTTTATAATATAATTTACTTGTATTTGTTGTCAGGATTTGGTAATTAGCGGGGATTCATTGATTCGCCAATCGAAAGAGATAGTATGGGTTCCAATCATGGCCACCTAAATCATGAAAAGGGAATATAAAACAATTGAAACACCTAAGGCAGTTTCTTGGGTGGTAAGAAAGATATTGCAAGCAAAAGAATTGATTCTAACTGGCTAGAATGCTCAAGAGCTACTGGAGAGAACCTTTGCTAATATCCACAAAGAAGGAACATTTTCTACTCAAAGGATATATGTTGCTCTAATGCTAGAGTACATGAAAATGGAGTGGAAGAGTCTTATACTTCAAAGTAGTACACATCCCAAATTCAAATTCACACTATGGCTGGTAGTACAGTAGAGATTAGCAACTGTGGACAGACTTCTCAAGTTTAGCATACATGTGCCCCCGACTGTGTATACTGTGGAAGATCTGTGGGGACCTTTTCTCACTTGTATTTTGGCTGTCACTTTACCAATTCATTATGAAGAAGACTAAGCAATTGGATGGGATTCTCAAGGCAAATCAGGAATTGGGAAGAGGAAGTCAGATGGATAACAATAATGGCAAAGAAGAGGAAGAATGGATTGGCTAAAATAGCAAGCAATGTCTTTACTATGGTAGTCTACATTATATAGAGGGACATGGACAAGATTAGATTCCATAAGATTAGAGTTAAAGCTGAGAGGATAATTAGAGAGATTATTCTGCACATCCCCATCAGAGGCACAAGCAGGGCAAGATGGCAATTAGCTCTTCCCCAGCTAGGACAATTCCCTTAGATTGATTAGTAGTATTGGGACTATGTAGATGGTTCTACATTCTATTACTCCATGTATGTTTGTTTTTTCATTAGATGTTAGTTGTAGATAGTAGGGTGAAACATATAAGGGTGCAGTTAGTAAAAATACTGCTTGTTTTGTATTGTGTAAATTTCTGAAATGAAATGAAGATCATGTTACCGAAAAAATGGTACCTCAGACATACTTAAGTAGCAACAAGATCCGTTCCTCTTACCTCAATAAAAGGTTTAGAATTATTTCTATCCTCATGTTTCAAGTGCCTTTATCACAAATAAAGTCCTAATTCACACACAATAGAGATATTTAGATCATAGGATTTTCTGGAAGCCACTCACACTCAGAAAGTTGTTTAATGCATGCAATTGAGATTACCATATGCTTTACCTTCATGTAGGTCCACTAATATGAGAACACTCGAAATGAGATCAAGTAGGACTTATCATTTGCTTGTAATTTAGGGGCTTAGGAATATGTAGGATATTCATTTGGGATCAAGTAACTATGCCCTTCGTAAGCATTGTACTATGCTTGCAATATTTTTTGTATCTTTGTACTTGATCTTCATTTGCATTGCTACTTTTTCTCAATACTTTTTGACTTTCTTCCTCTCTTTTTCTTGAGTTTTTCTTCCATTTTGTTGGAGTTTTTTGTTTTTGTAGCCTCTTCTCTTTCTCCTTCATAATTTTTTTCTGGCTTTCGTATTTTTCACCTTTTTCTATGTCACTCAACTTTAGATCTTTGTTAGTGCGTTTAGGGGGTGGGGCCAAAAGGGGTAGTGCATTCATGCACTCAAAATGATATAAGTTATGATGTGGTTATCCAAATAAAAAGGCTTTGGGCTCAAAAGGGTAACTCTAGGGATTACGTGTCATTTGGTAGGCTTGAAATACGCAATCTGAAAAAAGAAAGTGTATAATCCTTTTCCAAATCAAGTGTTACTCAAAATTTCACCTTAACAAACATTCGGGCCAAGTTCTAGATAAAAAAAGTAATGTTATTGAATTTTCAATCTAATGCTCATCACATAATGCACATGAAATAATGAGGCCAGATTTATTTAACCTTGACTTTAAGCGAGAGAATTTCTCAAGTATCACTAAAGCACAAGTAAAAGGTACCAAAAAAAGATATGGTTCGCAACAAAGTTGGTCCTTTCTATCATGACAATTCATATAACATTTATTTATTTTAAATGCATACTCCTAAATATATTGGTACCAAACAAGTCAAGAGATTTTTTTAATCCTTTTTTTAGGTGGGACCGAACTCAAACAAAGGGTTAGCTACGTATCTTGATGATAAAAGAATTAGATTAGACATAGTTCTGAAACATAAAAATAAAATAAACACACTCTCTTTTTTTGAATTTGAATAAGGAATAAAATATTTTTTTGGATTGTTATAATAAGAAAGAATTTTTTAAATTTTTTTTAATAAGGATAATAAACCGAACCCGAGAGGGCTGCCTACGCATCTCAGTGAGGTGAAAATCAGATGACAGAAATAAAGTAAATAAACAAACTCTTTTTTTGTTTTTTTTTTGGTTTTTTGGATAAGAAAAAAAACCTTCTTTTTTTAGTGAGTTTTTTTAATAAGAATCGTTAAACCCGAAGAGGGTTATCTACGTATGTCATTAAGGTGAGAATCAAGTGGTGCTTTTGTCAACATCAGATGTAAAGTACATAAACAATTTTTTTTTGTTTTTTGAATAAGAAAAAAAACCTTACTTTTTTAATGAATTTATTAATAAGGATCACCGAACCTAAAGAGGGTTGCCTACGTATCTCATTTAGGTGAGACGTAGTTCATCAATATCAGAAGTAAAGTAAATAAGCAAACTTCTTTTTGGACATTGAATAAGTAATAAAACTTTTTTTTGGGGGTTTTTTGAATAAGGAAAAAAAACCTTTTTTTAATGAATTTTTTAATAAGAATCACCAAACCCAAAGAGGGTTGCCTACGTATCTCATAAAGGTGAGAATTAGGTGACGTGTAGTTCATGAGGATTAAAAGTAAAGTAAATAATTAATATTTTTTTTTGCATCTTTGAATAAAGATTATTTTTTAGTTTTTAATAAGGATCACCGAACGCGAGAATGGCTGCTTAAGTATCTCATTGATGAGAGAATCAGGTTAGCGTAGTTCGTGAGGATCAAAAGTAAAGTGAATAGATTTTTTAGGACTTTTAAATGAGAATTAAAACTTTTTTTTTGTTGGGTTTCTTGAATAAGGAATAAAAAGATATTTTTTTTTGAATTTTTAATAAGGATCACTGAACCTGAAAAGGATTGCTTATGTATCTCATCAATGTAAGAATCATGTACAATAGTTCGTCAGGATCAAAATTAAAGTAAATAATTGTTTTTTGGACTTTTGAATGAGTAATAATTTTTTTTGAATTCTTAAGTAAGAAATAAAAATGAATTTTTAAATTTTTTTAATAAGGATCACCGAACCCGAAGAGGATTGCCTACGTATCTCATCGAGGTGAGAATTGGGTGCATAATTCGTCAGGATCAGAAGTAAAGTAACAATATACAAAAAAAATTGGACTTTTGGATAATTAATAAAACATTTATTTAAAAGATTTTTGAATAAGAAATTTTTTTTGAATTTCTAATAAGGGTCACCGAATGCTAGAAGGGCTGGATACCTATCTTATCGAGGTGAGAATTAGGTATGTGTAGTTCTCAGGATAAAAAGTAAAGTAAATAAATATATATAATAAAAAAGAATTGGACTTTTGGATAAGTAATTAAATATTTTTTTTAGAGTTTTGAATAAATAATTTATTTTTTGAGTTTTTAATAAGAATCACTGAACCCGAGAAGGGCTGTCTATGTATCTCATCGAGGTGAGAATCAGGTATGTGTAGTTCTTCAAATTTGCAAAAAAATTTGATCTTTTTCATTCTTTTTTAATTTTTGAAAACTTCTTCTTTATCATTTTCTTTTGACACCAAATAACCTTCAAGATTTTATTTCAAAATCAGATTATTATTTTTTAGTGAAAATCTATAGAAAAATCGTTAGTTGTTTTTTTTTCATTCCACTAATCACCCTAAAACAGGTCAACATGCAAATGTATTCAAATAAACTTGTTTTTGTATAGCACATAACATGAACACGTTGATCCAAAAAATAAAATAGGTGCTTGTTCTAGATGAACCCGACCCTTGTGTGGAGTCCCACTAGTTTATGCACATGATGTAAATAAAGTGCAACTTACCAAGGATAATCATTGGTTGTTACTTGTTTTGTTAGATTTAACATCCTGAAGGAGAAACGTGTCTAGACTGACTGTAAAACGAGTGGGTAACTCGAGTCTGGGAGGGGCAACATACCGGTAGTATCACTTTCTAGCTTTGTTGTGTGTTCTCCCCATTCTAAACATATGTGATTATAAATCCATCACCAGGGACCGGAGGCCCACTGACTTTATTTCAATAAATGTGGGGTACGCAGTCACAATTTCCGTGATTGTGTGCAAAGTGTATTGTTGAAGACTCAGACGGGTGCATGATAGAAGATAATTATCGTAACGACCCGCATGTCGTTACAAAGGGAAAAAACATAGGGCACTCAAAAAAGTTAGAATATATAGAAATTGATTGTACAATCAGCCAAGTGTTAAAAGATAACTTTTGGGGGAGCTACTAGTTTCAAGGGACCGCTGCAGCAGTAGGATATTCGCTGCAGCAAGACCGTGGTTACGGTCGGAGTTCCGCTGTAATGGATCAAGGAACTAACTACTGGATCCATTGTGGCAGGTTCCTAACCGCTGTAGCCAGTCCACTGCAGCGGAAATATGACCGCTGCACCGGACAATGGAAATTAGAACGTGGGTTTAAGCGAAATTTCTGGGTTATACCCACTATTTCCAAAAACGCAAAAAGAAAGGTCTAAAGGCGATTTTCTCCCCTATAGCAGTGAATTCCCCTCCCAAGGTAAGTTTCTTGATCCCTTATCTCGATAATGGGTATTTTTGACTCTAGAATTCATATAGAATCTTTAATGATGGAATTTTAAGTTGAGAAAACCCTAGGTTGATAGACTAGGGTTGGATCATGGGGAGTTAATGGGGTGGTTTGATTAAAGGTTTGAGGAGTATTGATCACTCCCCGAGGTTTACTTATTTACGACGTGGGTTACATGGGAATTGGGACCTAGAACTAGGTGAAATTGGGGTTTTACTTTTGAAAGTGCCCTGAAGGGAAGGGTTTGAACTCCTAGGACCCTTATTCGAATAGTAAATAAAATTACTCTATATTGTTGTTGTAGATTTTGAACTTTTCGAGGCGTTGAGAAAGGGCAACGCTCCTGCGAGTAGGTGACTTTGATACCCAAAACTCGAGGTAGGTTATGGTTTAAGGAAAATATTAATGGCATATATGTTTTGTGCAATGATTATATATGATTAGTAAGCGGACATTACCTCTAATGAAGCTTTACTGTTGAATGAACTGTAGAAGTAACGTAGATATGATGTGGTCTGTGAACTTTTATGAAAATTTTGTTGAATGGTTAAGTAGAGTTCCTTTGCATTGCTATTGTGATGTTTGATGGTTTGTCAAGCGAGGGAGTAGATTGTAAACTCTTGAGTGTTTAAAGAATTCACCCTGTATATTCAGTTGAATGTGAATGGATCCTAAGATGAGAGGCTCATGTCCGAGGGAAGCATTCGGGTGAGCAATATTGGTTGTGTGGCTCGCGTCCGAGGGGAGCATCCGAATGAGCATATGAGTGGAGCGGGTACCATGCTGGTACAGTACATGAATTTCTAGAGTCCCATGTAGGTCATGACTGGAAGGGAAGAAATAAAACCCTCTAGCATGTGTGTACACTGATTTTGATGACGGAGTGTTTATGGGGACATAGTGGAGGTGTGTGCCTGACATGTCACCCTTTATTCTATTTTATGATATTTTTGTAGCTTATTAATAATTCAGAATAAGCATGTGTTAAGTGGTAGAGTTGAGTTTGTGAATCCTGTACCTGTAACTTGAATTGAGGATGGTGGACAAAGGATAAGTGTGAATTGATTAAACGATTATTGATGTTGATGTTATTATCCTTGTGACAAAATTATTAAACCACATGTGATGATGAGTAGATGTGAATTGGTGTCAAAAGCTCGTGTGTCATCTGATTGACTATTTGAATGTGTGAATTATTGAAAACTAGTGAATTAATGAAAGGTGCTTCTACGTCGAGCTACTGCCTCGAGCAGTATCGCTACAGCGGAACTATTTGCTGCAAAACCGCTGTAGCGGTCAAGAGACCGCTGCAGCGGAAGGCCCAATCCAGTGAGCAGGTCATTTGTCACCTGTGCAGAGCCAGTGTATTTGAAATGTTACTATTCTATGTTTGATGTTTGAGGCTGGTTTGATATTATTGTTGCCTCAATTATATGTTATTATGTATGGACGACCGATGATGCCTACCAGTGTAGAATACGATCCAGGAAGTTCCTCTCATCTCCACATATAAAAAGCAGCGATTCCTCTGAAAGGTGAGCGACGCGAAATGGGTTGATTCACTCCTCCTCCGAAGATGTCTCTCCTTCGGACATTGCATCTTCTTTTCTTTTTAGTTTACATACTCTTAGACTTGTAGCTAGACATTGAAGTGCAATGACTTTTGGATCTGGGGAAGATTTTTTTATTTTGGTTTAGTTGGTTATAACAATTTTTGGATGTTACATTTGATTTCATTTTATTATATTCTGAAAGTTTGATGTCGGGGTATTTGTTAATAATCATTGGTTTGCCCACTGGGGGGTTAGTATGGGTGCCAATCACGGCTATTTAGGTCGTGATGAAGTTAGTATCAGAGCGCTAGGTTTGTAGATCTCATTGCACTAAGACGGGTCTAGTAGAGTCTCGCCGATCGATGCAGAGATGTCCATAACTTATCTTCGAGAGGCTGCAGGACTTTAGGAAAACTCCTTTCTTCTTTTCTTTCATGCGATTATTTGATTCTAATTAGTATCTGGTGATCCAAATTGGTATCTAATAACTCTTATTTCGTTCCCCCACAGATGATGAGAACATAAGCTAATAGAGTCAGAGACGCAGCACCAGAGCCAGCAGCAACAGTCTACGATAGAGGAAGGGGCCGGGGACACATGCGACGGCTTGCCGCAGCCAGGAGGGGCTCTTCTCCTGCTCCTATAAGAGAGAAGTTAGCATCTTCGGTACCGTTCGTAGTGCAAGAAAGGGTGGCGGTAGAAGTGGAAGTACCGACGCAAGAAGAGGTTCTGGCCGCTCTAGCATCCTTTGAGGTTCTGGCTCAGGTTCTTAACCTCCTGAGTGGCCTCGTGGGTAATGAGGCAATGCCAGAAACTCCTGCAGGGCAGCAATCATGGATACAACATGCGGCTGCGGTGGTTCCTCACATTGATTACATGTCCGAGGCAGTCATGTTCCCCAGGTTGGTGGTTGGACCTGTGATGACAGGGGAGGAGCATGATTTGTTCTGGAAGTTCACCAAGATGAAGCCTTGCACTTTTTATGCGAATGAGGCGGAGGACGCCTATGAGTTTATTATAGACTTCCATGAGAGTCTCCATAAGATAGGGGCAATGGAGAAGTACAGTGTGGAGTTCATCACCTTCTAGTTGATGGGTGATGCAAGGATCTGGTGGAGGCTTTTGTGGAGTGCAGACCAACAGGGTCACCACCGTTGACTTGAACCCAGTTTTACTCCACATTCCTGGTGAAATATGTACCCCTCACCTTGAGAGATAGGATACGGGATGAGTTCACGACTTTTGAGTAGGGAAGCTCTTCTATTGCAGCCTACAAGACCCGATTCCATTCACTATCCAGGTATGTTTTACCCCTACTAGCCATAGAGGAAGAGAGGATTAGGCGGTTTGTTAACGGCCCGAATGTGGGTCTCCATTTATCAGCTCTCCAGATGGTCTCCTCAGGTAAAACTTTTCAGGAGGGGTCGAATACATGAAGAATATAGAGGGCGTGAAATAAGAGGGGTATGCAAAAAGTATCGAGAAGAAGGCTCGGAGGGTGGGTTCCTATAGTGGCCCTATTGCTAGGACTCTGGTACGACAAGGTTTCTCTGCGCATCCTATTTATTTGGCTATGCAGGTGTCAGCCGGAGGTCCATCAAGAAACACTCCCCGACCAACAGGTATTGTTGGGAGTACTCAGCTTGTTTGTTCCAACTTTGGGGCTCGTCCTATTTTTGTCATTCCAGTTCAGAGGCTAGAGATCGAGAAGGTATTCCACGAGTGTGGGGAGTATGGCCATATTTGCAGATGGTGTCCCAGGTTTAGCCAGGGCAGACCGATTATTCCACACCCAACTCCTCTCGCTCTGGCCCTTGCTAGAAGAGGAGGTAGTGCATTCGGTAGAGATCGTCCACAACTTAGGTGAGGTAGTCAGCTAGCCGTCAGAGGCGATGCTCAGCTGAGTAGAGGAGGTGCTCAGGTGGGTGAGGATGGTACCCAGTCAGATAGAGGGGTGGCACAGCCCAACCTGGTAGTTCGCAGGCAGGTAACCAGTCCCACTTTTATGCTTTTCCTGGTAGGCCGAGGCAGAGGCTTCAGAAGCTTTCATTACAGGTACGATATTCGTATACGACAAAATGGCTATTACGTTGTTTGATCCGGGTTCAACATTTTCCTATGTGTTTGCTTATTTTTCCTTGGGTTTGGATCTTGTTTATGATGTGCTTGATACTCCTATTCATATGTCTACTCCTGTTGGGGATTCTGTGGTGGTGGATAGGTTGTTCGTGATTGTGTTGTTGATTTCATGGGATTTAACACTCTGATAGACTTAGTGATCTTGTACATGATTGATTTTGATGTGATTCTGATAATGAGCTGGTTATCCCCTTACCATGCCATTCTAGATTTTCATGCTAAGACAGTCACTATATCAGGCCCCGGGTTGTCCAGGTTGGAGTTGAAAGACAATCATAACCCTGCTCCTAAGAAACTCATCTCTTACATTTGTGCCCGTAAGTTGATAGAGTGGGGTTGTTCAGCGTACTAGTGCATATTCGGGATACTAGTTTCGAGGGTCCTTCCATAAAATCGATCCTGATAGTTTATGAGTTTTTAGATGTTTCCCTGTAGATCTGCCCAACATGCTACTGGACCGTGATATTGATTTCTATATAGATATAGAACTAGGGACCTGACCCATTTCCATTTCTCCATACTGAATGGCAGCTGTTGAGTTGAACTGTTGCAAGAGCTACTTAGTAAAGGGTTTATTAGGCTGAGTGTGTCTCCATCGGGTGCTCCGGTGTTGTTCGTGAAAAAGAAGGATGATAGCATTTGGATGTGCATTGATTACCGTAAGTTAAACCTGCTAACTATTCAAAACAAGTACCCTCTCCCTTGAACAGATGATTTGTTTGATCTGTTACAGGGAGCGACTGTGTTTTTTCAAAGATTGACTTGAGATCGGGTTATCACCAACTGAAGATCTAGGCTGAGGATATCCCCAAAATAGCCTTCTGAACTAGGTATAGGCATTACGAGTTTCTAGTCATGTCGTTTGGACTCAGTAATGCCTCAACTACGTTCATGAGTCTGATGAGTGGTATCTTCAAACCTTACTTAGACTCCTTTGTGATTGTTTTTATTGACGATATCTTGGTGTATTCTAAGACCAAGCAGGAGCATGAGAATCATCTAAGAATAGTGTTGGGGTTGCTGAAGGAGAAACAACTGTATGCCAAATTCTCTAAGTGTGAGTTTTGGTTGGAGTTGGTGTCTTTTCTAGGGCATGTGGTCTCCAAAGAGGGAATCAAAGTGGATCTACAGAAGGTAGAGGTGGTCAGGAACTGGGCTAGGCCTACTACAGTGACTGAAATTCGATGTTTTGTAGGATTGGCTAGTTACTACCGTCGGTTCGTGAAGGGTTTTGTATCCATTGCTTCGGTGCTGACAAAGTTGACCTAGAAGGATGTACCTTTCCAGTGATCTGAGGAATGTGGAAGAAGTTTTCGAAAGCTCAAGTCTCTATTAACCACGGAACCTATCCTAGCATTACCAATGGAAGGTAAAGATTTCAAGTTAAAGGTTGAATAAAAATTAAAGAATGAATTTAAATTAAAGGATGAATTAAAATTAAAAGATGATAAGATCATAAGAACAATATCTGAAAAGTCTGATAACGACATTAACAAGTTAAGCTCTAAATATTCCATCAAAAAGAATTATTATAATAAACCCTCATTCCCGGATATGCAGTATGAAGAAAATGAATTTTTATCTCATACTTCACACTCTGGAAATGAAATTGCTGAATGGAATATTGATGGACTTGCAGAACATCAGATATAACAAGTTACATGAAATGGGGATGGTCATTACGACCTATAAAATGAAAAACTGCCCGGATAAACAAGTTACCACTCTAATTATATCTGGATTTACAGGGACATTAAAATATTGGTGGGATAATTATCTCACTGAAGATAATAGACATAGTGTAACAAATGCTACAACCATCATTCAAGTTATTAAGACTGAATCTACAGGAAAAACTTTTGAAAATCTATGCGTAGAAGACGCCACCGCTACCTTAATTTATAGTATAGCAAAATATTTTATAGGAGAACCTCAACTTTTTCAAGATAGGAGTTTAGAAATACTATCTAACCTATCTTGCCCAAAGTTAGATCATTTTGGATGGTATAAGGATGTATTCCTCAACAAGGTTATGATCAAAGAGGACTGTAGTCATGATTATTGGAAAGAAAAATTCATAAGTGGTTTACCAACATTATTCGTTGAAAAGGTTAGAATAAAATTAAAAGATAGATTTGATGGAAAAATTCCTTATAACCAATTAACCTATGGTGACCTTATAAGTTTTATAAATGTCACAGGACTTGAATTATATACAGATATGAAGCTTAAAAATCAACTTAAAAAGGATAATAAAATATCCAAAAAAGAAATAGGAAGCTTTTGTCAAGATTTTGGATACATCAAGTTGTCTGCACCTTCAAAAGAGGCATCAAAGAAAATTAAAAGAAGACACAAGCACTATAAAAATAAATCTAAAAGACCCCATCATTACAGATTTAAAAGGCACAAACGAGAAGCCAACAAAGGTGGCTTTCGAGGAAATAATGATAAGTGTTGGAATTCTGGAAAATTTGGCCATAGAGCTAAGGATTGTAAGGTCCCTAATAAAAAGAAGGATAAGATCAATATGTTAGAACTTGAGCCAGAAATAAAAGATAGATTATATTCTATTCTTGATGAACATGGCAATAATTCTTCCCCTGAAGAAAGTTTCAGTGATGAAGACCAGCTTAATATAGCATGTAGTTCCGACAATAGTGACTCAACTAATCATTGTGGATGTACGGGAGCAATCTGCACCTGTGATAGCCACTCAGTAAATGTCATTACCAATAATAACAAGGAAATCTTATTTGATATGATTGATCATATTGAAGATAAATATCTTAAAAGAAAATATTTAATAGAATTAAAAAATATAGTTCTTAACCTAACAACATGACAAAGAAACAATTGAGCCTTTTAATATGAAAAACGTACTAAATAAATTTAAAGAACAAAAGTCTAGTACAACAGTACAAGATCTTCAAACCGAATTATTACATATTAAAAATGAAGTCATAGAAGTTAAGCAAAGACTTAACAAGCTACAAACAGATGCCCTTGCTAATAAACTATTAAATGAACTAGAACCAATGCAATAATCTGAATTGTATCGATACGAACCAGGAGAAACATCAAAATTAGAAAAAGGTGAAGAAGAAGATGAGTCTCTAGGGAGCCCTCTAGAAGGTAAATCAGGAGTAAAAACTATTGCAATAGTTAAAGCCCAGAGCTGGCATATACCTATCACATTAGTTATAATAAAAATTATACTATTCACAAAATTGCATTATTAGACACAGGTGCAGACCAAAACTGCATTATTGAAGGAATAATCCCTACTAAGTACCTTGAAAAAAGTACAACACGGTTATTCTCCGCGACAGGTGAAAGACTCAAAATAAATTATAAACTCCATAAGGCACACATATGCAATAATGGAATCTGCTTTATTAATGATTTTTTAATAACTAAAGATATAAATGAAGAAATAATATTAGGCACCCCCTTTATAACCCAAATAAAACCCTATGTCGCTGACTTAGACGACATCCACACCACTGCTCTAGGAACATATATCATTTTTTCCTACCTAAATAATATGTCAAAAGAAGAAAGTGAATTTATAAAAGAAAAAACTATCTTTAGAATAAATCTGCTTTCCCAACAAATAAACTATTTAAAGGACGAGATAAAATTTAAACGGATTGAATCCGCTTTAAAAAATCCAAAGGTACAAGCCAAAATTAAAAGCCTACAAGAATTCATACAACGAGAAGTCTGTTCAGAATTTCCTAATGCCTTATGGGATAGGAAACGCCATATTATTGAGTTACCATATATTGAGGGATTCAACGAAAAGAATATCCCTACTAGGGCAAGACCTTTTCAAATGAATCAAGAGTTAATGGAATATTGTAAAAAAGAAATCAATGATTTACTTGATAAAAAGATTATTAGACCTTCCAAGTCACCATGGAGTTGTTCAGCATTCTGTGTCAATAATAGTGCGGAAAAAGAAAGAGGGGCCCCAAGGCTAATCATTAATTATAAGCCCCTTAACAAAGTTTTAAAATGGATCAGGTATCCAATACCCAATAAAAGAGATCTTCTTAAAAGAACTTATAAAGCTAACATTTATAGTAAGCTCGATATGAAATCCGGATTTTGGCAAATACAGATAGAAGAAAAAGATAAATATAAAACAACTTTTAATGTACCTTTCGGACAATATGAATGGAATGTAATGCCATTCGGATTAAAAAATGCACCGTCTGAATTTCAGAATATAATGAACAACATATTTAATCCACATAGTAGTATTTCTATAGTTTACATAGATGATGCTTTAATATACTCAGAAGATATTGACCAACACTTCAAACATATCCAAACCTTTTTAAAAGTTGTTAAGCAAAACGAATTAGTAGTAAGCACTAAAAAGATCAAGTTATTCCAGCTGCTATTAGATTCCTTGGTCATGACTTATATCAAGGAACCTATAAACCCATTTGTAGAGCCATAGAGTTCTCATCCAAATTTTCAGATGAATTAATTGATAAAACTCAGCTTCAGAGATTCTTAGGAAGTTTCAATTAAGTTGCAGATTTTATTCCAAATATTAGACAGGTTTGTAAGCCTCTTTATCAGCGTCTTAAGAAGGATCCAGTCCCATGGGGATTAGAACAAACAGAGACAGTCCAAAAAATAAAATCAATAGTTCAAAAACTTCCATGCCTAGGAATACCACATCAGAGACATTCATGATAGTAGAAACTGACGCCTCAAACATAGGATATGGAGGCATCCTTAAACAAAAAATCTCCTTAGAAAATCCCGAACAATTAGTAAGATTCACTTCAGGAATCTGGAATAATACTCAGAAAAATTACATCACTATTAAAAAAGAAATTCTGGCTATAGTGCTATGTATCACAAAATTTCAAGACGATCTAATAAATAAAGAATTTTTACTACGAGTAGATTGCAAATCAGCCAAAGATGTTTTACCAAAAGATGTTTTACCAAAAGATGTAAAAAATTTGGTTTCTAAACAAATATTGCCAGATGGCAGGCTTTGTTATCCAACTTTGATTTTCAAATCGAGTTTATACAAGGAGAAAATAATTCTCTCCCAGATTTTTTGACTAGGAAATTTCTACAGGGAACTAAATGAGACTCGAAACACCAGGTATAAGGCCCTTGAGGCCTCCATTTCAGCCTTTCAAACCAGAAGAAATAATGAAAAGACCCTTCAAAGAAGAGGAAAAACCAAAACCAGAAAATAAATATTCAGTTTTGGCAGAATTCCCATCTTTGCCAAAAGCTCCTATTCCGTCCCCATTAAAGGAACCCATAACCAGTCAGACCAGATTACAACCATTAAAATCAGTTTTTAAAGGAGACTCTTCATCAGGCGACAAAACTATCTCTATTCAAACCAAGGACAACTATGAAATGAAGCCACCAGAGACATACTCTCAGGCAGTTTTGCCAGCGACTCCTGAAAAGAAAATGGAGAAAAATATTCTAAATAAACAGTAGTTTGAGCTAACAGTTTTACAGGTACTGCCGATCATGACCCTCGATAAAAAATATGAAGGTTTTTGAGTAGCCGAGTTACTAAAACCCTGCTACACAAATTGGAATTATGTGGAGACAGATGATCCCCTTAAAACCCGAAGGTATTATGAGTTCATTTTAACAGACACTGATTCAGTAAAAATTGAGCATAAATTAAAATGTCCGGATAATCCTGACAGTATTCAATACTCGAAGTTCACAGTTAAAAGAATTTTAAGTCCGTTTGAATGGTTTGTACATCATCTACATACACTCATTCCCCTATCAAGAACCCATAGACCCCAGACATACAACTGGTATGATTATAACGCAGCCTGGTATAACTTTATGTATCTAAGGCCCAACACTCACTCTTGGTTTGTCAAGTATTAAGAAGAAATGAAAAGCGCGATCATTCCCAGATGGTTTTACGAATGGTGGAACCAATTCGAAGGAAATAAACAAGTATTGTCAAAACATTTTTCAGACACAGTTTGAAAAATTTTAGGTAGAGCAGAATATTTCTACCCTACCAGAAAATATTAAATTGTGTAAGTTTTTTATTGAAAAAAGATTTTCATATATTATCAGCTGGTCCTTTTATATTCATGAATTTGGAAGGATTAAATATCTGAGTAAGACCATCAAAATCAAAGGCTGGGCACCAATACCCCCGGAAGATAAGGAAACTTCAAGTTCTTCATTACGACAGGATTCCCAACTGTCCAAGGAAGAATTAAAAAGAAGGCTCCAGCAGGCCTTGTCAAATTTGGAAAAAGATACCCAAAAAATACAGATAATGGAATTATTAGATACTGCATCCTCTCATACAAGTGAACCAAGCAATGGAGACATGCTAGATCCGCAAGGGATAGCTCAAGCTTATCTTCTCAACTAAAGGAGGCGGCCAGACTATCCTTTCAGAAAAATGAAAAGCCACTACAATCAAAAGCAGTGGACCCCTCAGGAATCCACCCAAAAAATAATGCAGCAAAAAGACAAGATAAAAACTCCCATGCAGATGAAGACGAATCTTCATCAAATTCTAAGGTCACATCAGGACAATCAAATTTCAAGGAAATCAAGTTTCAAGAAGATGAAGACATCTTTTAAATAGATCCGTGTAAAATTAAATCTGCTACGTGTGGACACATGTAAATAGATAGCAGGTAGTAATTAGTTGACTCATCATATTGAGGTCTATTTAAGACCTTCACCTTGTATTAGCAGGGGCATTCGGAAAACACTACACTCACTTTCAAATTGCCCAAACCTCTCTATGATCTCTATTTTCCCTTCTTATCAATAAACAGCTCTTTGTAAGTATCTTTTTCTTCTACTTTATTACTACTTGTAGTATTTTCTTTTATGTTGCTCCTGCCTTTGTAATTAATTCCCAAGTCATTTTCTACGATCCGTAAATGATATCACATCCTAGCATTACCGGTGGAAGGTAAATATTTCATTGTTTATTGTGATGCCCCACGCTCTGGGTTGGGTGCTATATTAATGTAGAAAGGACAGGTCAATGCTTATGCTTCAAGGCAGTTAAAGGTGCATGAAAAGAATTACCCACGCATGACCTGGAGCTAATAGTACTGGTGGTCACTCTGAAAATATGAAGGCACTACTCGTATGAGACTCGTTGTGAGGTATTCACAGATCATCGCTGTTACACCCCATAAGTTGTTGTTAACCAATCGATATGTATGTGTGCATGTTGAAGAGCTTTTAGAGTACAAAGTGTGGGAGAAGGTCCATAATTAGAATGCACGAGTGTGTTTTTGAGCAAGCAGAAGGTGGGGGTTGGGGGCAAGGCGCACCAGGAGTCGCACCGCGCTCCTCCCATGGCACAAGGAGCATCGCGTTGCGCCCCTCCCTCAACACAAAGGGTGGCGCATCGCGCCCATGTCCCGGTGCAAGGAGAGGCGCGCCACGGACCCCTTTCCACTGTCCAACTTATATATATATATATATAAAATTGTAAAGTGATGGAAATCTCTTCAATCAGGAAAATGGCCCTAGGCAAAATTCTCTCCATCTTCTTGACTTCAAACTGCAAATTAGGCCGCTAAACTTCGTCTGATTGCAAATTCTTCTTAGATAATGATTTCCAGGCTTGTGAAGAACGTATCTATAGAGTTATCTCTTTGAAATTGGCCTGGTTTGATGGAGTCCCGCCGAGTAGAAGTTGTAGAAATCACTTCTAATCAAGCCCTAAGAATCTACAAATGATAACTGTTTTCATGGGCTAAGAATAGAATTACTACATCAACATAAAGGCTATGAGTTGGAGGAATTGCTGGTTCTAGGCTGGAACAGGATTGGGCCAGCAGAAATCGGCAATTGACATATGTTAAGGTTAACCTCTTCGGTAAGTTATTCTCTTCGTATAGTTGATACGACCTATACCTTTGTAAGTAAGTTGAACATATGTATGTTGTGATTAGCTATTGTAAGTAGATAATGATTATATATATTGTGGTTAGCTTCTACAAGACGAATTAAGGTTAGATCATAGTATTTCCTACTGGGACAGAGTATGCACAGTATGACAAATGCTAGGAGCATCATAGAGATTTCCCCGTTCATTTGTTCATAGTCTAGAGGGATTCTGATGTCTCGCTGTCATACCAAGGCGTTATAAGTTTGTAGTTAGCTGTTGGATGTAACTTGGTAAGGTTGGACAGCATAGGGCGCAGCTAGGTGATATAACTTTCTTGTTGACGCCTATCTAGACAGTAAAGCTCGTACACAGGCCATTGGCGTACCTTGATGCCTCCAAGGCCAGAATCTAGATAGGGTGGTCTTGCCTTAGAGTTAGAGGCACCAGGGTTGCCTAATGAACCGAGCGATAGCTTGCAATATGTTTGGCAACTGTTAGTGATCGCTAGTTTCAGCTGACTTACTACTTGACATATAGGTCGCTCAGTAAACCACCCAAGTTGTTAGGAATCTGATAGACTAACAATTTCCTAGGGGGAGGGGGGAAACTTGTCAGGGATTAGACATGGGGCAAACACCTCGGGCTACTCTTGTAGATGCCCACGTACATGTTGCCGTGAAAGGCTAAATCCAGATATACCTGCTTATGGGGCTATGAATTGCTCAAGGGAGCTATATATTATTTGGACAGACTAGCTAGACGTTAGGGGACTAGAATCCTTAGTATCACAACATTACCTTCAGGCTAAGAATTGTGGTAAGCTGCTTGTGGGGAAGTTAGGACTGACTGCTTAGGAGCATGTTTGATTAGTAGCAGCCATATAGTTGTTCTAAGCGAAGGAACTAAATAGTTGGTCGACTGCGACCTTGCCGTTCACTTATGAGCTATCATCATCCTAGGATGAGCTTCAGAGTATCGCTTAGGTCACCCAGGACCTCGCCCTAGTCTGTCTAAACTGACAGAGGTTATAGTCACTGCCAGGACCCATTGGTCAGTTATAGGCACATGGGGTGTGCCTGTTGGCAGCTATATAGACTGTTTTAGGGGCGAGTAGTGGTTATGTTAGGCCTAAAGAGCTAGATACGCCTATTGAGAGACTATATTGAGGCTACAACATCGTACCCCTATAGGGATTGACCCACCTTAGTTCATCTCCCGTCAAACGACCTCAGGATTGCTAACTGTATCATTGCCTACGGGGCTATAGATTGCTCAGAGGAGCTATGTGACGTCTTAAAGGACTATATTCAGGCCTACAAGGCCTTATCAAACTCCATTCGCGTATGGCTTTCCTTTATGCCATAACGGCAATACTGACCTTTAGTGGAACCTTGCACCCAGGGTGTAGTTATAGAAGCCTAGAGGGCTCAGATACAGTTACAGAAGCCCATGGGATCAGTTGCAGTCCTAGAGGCTGGATAGGTTTGGTTATAGTTACTTGTGAAACCATAGAGACCTGGTTAGGAGTATATAGATTGATCTATACTTTCCAAGGCTTATGGGTCCCCAGGTAGGTAATCTCTATGTTGATTGTACTTTCCAGGCTTATGGGGACCAGATTAGGTTCTTGTTTGTATACTTGCTGCTAGATGTAACTTATGAATGTATAACCATGTAGATTAAGTTCCCATTTGTATAATTGTCTACTAGATGCAGGCTATGGTTGTGAATGCATATATGTTAAATTCTGCCACCTCTCGCTGATTACTTTCAGTTCTTTATCAGCTTCTATCCAGTTATTCTTATTGCCTTACATACTCGGTAGATATTGTACTGATGTCCATAAATGGGGCGCTACATACTTGCCTGCAGGTTTAGACAGATAGGTTTCGGGATCTCCTTTAGCAACTATTCAGAGTCAGCAGATTGGTCAGCTCCTTTCATTCATAGTTGCCAGATAGTATAGGTTTGCCTGTCTTTTGTTATATAGTTTTTGGGTAGGCCAGGTGTCACGCCCCTCCCAGGTGTGCGGCATGCTCCTCCTCACTCCAAGAGTATATTAATGTGTTTTCAATGAACACAATCACGAACATATCCAAATATGCCTTGAATATCATGTTCATCAAATCCATAAAAGCTTCAAGGGCATTGGTTAGTCCAAAAGACATAACAATGAATTCATAGTGGCCATACCGGGTTTTGAAAGCAGTCATATTTTTCTGCATACCATTGCCTTTTTATACTATTTTCTGGATCTAACCAGAGTTTGTCTAAATATTCAAAGTCTGGTTCGAACTCCTAATCAGATCTAATCATGTATAAAGAGTCTCTTGCTCCTAGCATCTCACTAGCCGTGGGACTTGTTGTTTTGGTAATTCTAGGTTCATATTCAACCTTAGGAAAGATTATCCTTTAGGCAACCAGAAACAATGCTATAATAGGGATCCTATGCGGGCCGACAAGACCACCATGTTTTCTAGTTATAACTAAATGAAATTAGGCAACTAAAACTATGCTATAGCCGACAAGGCTGCTGACTGACAGCTAAACAAGGCGCCGCACGACTATCACATGAAATAAAAAATATGTAGGCCCCATGCGGCTAACAACAAGAACTAACCACTGGAAATCTGTAGCCTACATGCCTCTAAGGGTGGAATAATGGTCGAGATAGGGCCCCGACCTACCCGCAAACTGTACAACAAAAGAACAAACCTCTTCTAACTATCAACTCCGAAGGAATAGAGCTGAATAAACTGTTAACTCTAGATGATGACTAAGAGGGTCACGAATCATGTCTATCCGCACCTGTAGGCAAGTAATGCAGTGGCCCAAGGATGGGCTTCAGTATAATATGTACCGAATATTTAAGGCAGTAAAGTAATAACTGAATGAAACCGATTAAGCTGAAGTAAACAGGAAGACGAGTAAGATGTTAACCTGAGAAATATCACCATCTGAAATATCTAACTAACAAGTATATAAATACAAACAAGAACCTAATCGGGCCCCCCATAAGCCTAGAAGGTACAAACATCATAAAATAACCTACCTGAGCTTCCATAAGCCCTGGCAAGTACAAACAATATACACTTCTTCTATCTAGCAACTAAAGGTTCGTGAACATACAGTAACTCAGGAATGCTTGCTCTTTGAAGCTGTATCCGAGCCTGATAGACTCCTGTAGCTGTATCTGTGTCCGAGCTGTCTGGGCTATGTAACTGGACCCCGAGCCTTGGCTAGACTATGGGTCATGATGTAATCTCTGATAACTAGATCTCGAGCCTTGGATTGAGTATGGATCATACTGTAATTGCTGTAACTAGGCCCCAAGTCTTGGCTCGACTATGGGCCATAATGTAACTGCTGTGGCTGGACCCCGAGCCTTGGCTTGACTATGCGCCATAATGTAAGCTCTAAAAAATGGATATGGCCTTTACGACCTCACTCTGGTCCCTCGAACATCATACTGCTCCTGTGAGCATGAACCTATAGGTAACAACATCCAAACCCCAATTATCGTATCGTATACAACAATCAAGCTGGCTAGGGTTATCTCTGACGAGGGTTACTATATCATCGCTATCATCTAAATTCAATTCATAACAGCTGATCACAATATATTTACTCTGAAGTACTATAGATACACAATTCGTACTAAAATTTATGATGAACATAACTTGCCGAAAGGATAGCCTTACATACCTTGAGTGCCGACTTTCATTTAACTGACGAGTTTAAACTTGTAACCGAAAGTTCTATCAAACTGCAGCCCTGATCTTGAGAGAATAGGGCTCATTTCAAAACTAAATTTGGCAAATAATGATAACCTTCGATAATAGTATTTACTATAATTCAACTTCGAATAACTCGGCTAGAAACCTATAATTTCCCGAGAGTTCAGAAGGGAGAACTACTTATCTAATGCCTGTAGCCATTTAGGATTCAATTTGGAGTAATTCTAACAACTTTTACTCTGTGGAGTCCCCGTATGCCGAGCGAATTTGCGAGAAATAACTTTGTAGTAATGCTTCCCGAGCTGCGACAATCTTGTTATTCTCAGTTTCAGCGAGTTTTTACAGATCATCCTTCCTTGACAGAAAATGCCACTTCCAACCCCCAAGAAGTAGGCCTAGACTTCGTTACCTGAAGTTAATTTACGTTTGGATGGTGTTTGGTATAGTAATTGATGAAAAATTCATGAAACCTTGCATGCTCCCTCTAGTTAAGTCGTGGGTTTACTTTGTGAAATAAATAAAATGAGCAAGGCCTATATATATATACATGGCAGTGGCAGGGGGTGGCGCCCCACGCTGCCCAAGCGCCAACCAGCCCCCGCGCCGCGCCCCTCCATGCGCTGGCCTTCCTGGCACGCCACGCTACCCAGCACGCAAGCAGGCTGGTGCGTTGCGCTGGCCCCTCGTGTCCTGGCCTCATCCGACCCTGCTTCCGAGGCTCTTCCCATACACATCAAGCTCTTCTTACTCATCACAATCCACGCGTACGCCTGCTAACCATTAACATCTTACGGGGTTTCACATCCTCCCCCCCCTTAGGAACATTCGTCCTTGAATGTCATCTTTAGGCTTAAAGGAGTTAACTCTTTTAACTAGAGCTTTTAGAAAAATTTCAACAGAGTCTGCTCTATAATACGGACTATCTGGAAACCTAAAATGCAGAAAATTCCAACATAGGCACCTCACAGGAAGCTATAATCTGGTATTTCACCATAAAGAGGTAGCTAGCTAAACAGTACTGATAACATAAGCAGTAAAATAACAACTGAATAACAACACTACATTTAATTACATAATTTGAATCAATCTCGGAACAAGTGAGGATATCTAGACCTCATGTCATTCTTAGCTTCCAAGGTCATCTCTTCATTATTTATGTTCCTCCATAGTACCTTAACGGAGGCTACGTCTTTAGTTCTCAGTCTATGAACCTGTCTATCTAATATTGCAACTGGAATTTCTTCACTGGCTAACTCCTCAGTAACTTGAACGTTCCCTACTGGCACAACTCGGGACGGGTCCCTTATACACTTTCACAACATAGACATGTGAAAGACTGGGTGAACAGACTCTAACTCTGAAGGTAGCTCTAATTCATATGCCACTCGGCCTATCCTTCGGAAGATCCGATACGGTCTAATAAATCTAGGGCTAAGCTTGCCTTTCTTTCCAAATCTCATCACGCCCTTCATCGGCGACACTTTAAGAATACCCAATCATTAACATTAAATTCCAAGTCTCTACGCTGCACATCGGAGTAGGACTTTTGACGACTCTGGGATGTAACTGCTCTCTGATAAGCTTCACTTTCTCTTCTGATTGGTGGATCATTTCTGGTCCGACTAACTCTGCCTCTCCTACTTCAAACCATCCGATAGGGGACCTGTATTTCCACCCATAAAATGCCTTATAAGGCGCCATATGAATTGCAGAATGATAGCTGTTATTATATGCAAATTCAATAAGGAGTAAATGCACATCCCAGCTTCCTCCAAAATCTAGCACACACGCCCGTAACATATCTTCGAGCGTCTGAATGGTGCGCTCTTCTTGGCCGTCTGTCTGGGGGTGGAAGGCTGTACTTAAATTAACTTGTGTCCCAACCCTTTTTGAAATGATTGCCAAAGTCTAGCTGTAAACTGTGCCCTTCTGTCTGAAATAATAGATGTTGGGACACTATGCAGTAGGACTATCTCTTTAATATATAGATCAGCATAATCTTTGACTAAGAACGTAGTTTGAACTGGCAGAAAATGAGTTGATTTCCTCAACCTATCAATGATAACTCAAATGGAGTCGAATTTGGGTCTAGTACGAGGTAGTCCTGTCACAAAGTCCATATTAACTGCCTCCCATTTCCACATAGGTATAGCCATTTCATGAGTTAGGCCACCAGGTTTCTGATGCTCAGCTTTCACATGTTGGCAATTAGGACATTGTGCTACGAATTCGGCTACACCTTTCTTAATTCCAGGCCACCAATATCTCTTTTATGTCATGGTACATCTTCACTGAACCTGGATAAAAAGAGTAATGAGAGTAGTGTACCTCCTCCATAATCTGCTGGCGGAGTCCAGCTACATCTGGAACGCAGAGACGACCTCTGCACCTCAAACCCTGTCTCCGCTTACCTAGAAAGCTGATAATTCACCTTGCTGAACCTTATCTCTAAGTTGTGCTAAATGAGAATCCTCATACTGCTGCTCTTTTACCTCTACCACCAGGGACGATACTGTTGTATTCTGAATTATAGCCCCATTATCCTCTGAATCCACTACCTGAACTGCTAAACTGGCTAGCCAGTGCACTTCTCGGGCCATTTCCCGTTGTTCTGGTCTCAGATGTGCTAAACTTTCCATGGATCTGTGACTGAGGGCATCAACTATAATATTGGCCTCCCTGGGTGATACAAAATGTTCACATCATAGTCTTTCATCAACTCTAGCCAATGACGCTGTCGTAAATTTAGATCTTTCTGTGTGAAAATGTACTGGAGGCTTTATGATCAGTAAAAATGTCAACATATACACCATTTAAGTAATGCCTCCATATTCTTAAGGCATGAACCACTGCAGCTAACTCCATATCGTGGATGGGATAGTTCTTTTCATGTTTTCTCAATTGCCTTGAAGCATACGCAATTACCTTCCCCTGTTGCATCAAAAAACACGCTAACCCAACACCTGAAGCGTCGCAATATACAACATAACCTTATGAACCTTCCAGCAAAGCTAACATTGGTGCTAATGTCAATCTATTTTTCAACTCTTGGAAACTCTGCTCATAGGCCCCGATCCACTGAAACTTAGCTGCTTTCTGAGTTAATTTAGTCAAAGGCATTGACAGGGTAGAAAATCCTTACACAAACCTTTTGTAATACCCGACTAATCTCAGGAAACTGCAGACCTCTGTTGGAGTTTTAGGTCTAGGCCATGTCTTCACTGCCTCAATTTTTTGTGAATCAACCTGAATACCATCCATTAATACAATATGGCCCAAGAAAGCTACAGATTTCAGCCAGAACTCACATTTAGAAGACTTTTCATATAGCTGGTGGTCTCTGAGGATCTGAAGTACTGCTCGTAAATGATCTTGGTGTTCCGCTTCTGAGCGGGAGTATACTAGAATATCGTCAATCAACACTATCACAAATAAATCTAAATATGGACTGAAGATACTATTCATTAAGTCCATAAACACTATTGGTGAATTGGTCAACCCGAAGGATATAACTAGAAACTCGAAATAACCATACCTGGTCCTAAATTCTGTCTTCGGAATATCCTTCTCCCAATCTCGAACCTAGTGGTACCCGAATCTCAGGTCAATTTTAGAAAAATATTTCGCCCCTTGCAACTGATCGAACAAATCATCTATCCTTGGACGAGGGTATTTATTATTAATAATAACTTTATTCAACTACCGATAATCTATGCACATGCGTAGGGAACCATCTTTCTTTATTATAAATAGAACTGGTGCACCCCACAGTGAAGTATTCGGCCTGATAAAACCTTTATCTAGCAAATCTTTCAATTGTTCCTTCAATTTTTTTAACGCAACAGGGGCCATCCAGTATGGGGGAATGGATATAGGCTAAGTATCTGGCAGCAAATCTATATAGAAATCTATTTTCTGCTCTGGGTAATACCAGGAAGTTCATTTGGGAACACATCTGGGAATTCATTAACCACTGGAATAGACTGGAGAGTTGGGGATTCTACTTGCATATCCTGAACCCTAACAATATGGTAGATACAACCCTTTTCTATCAACTTTTTCGCCCGAAGATAGGATATGAACTTACCTTTTGGTGTAGCTATATTACCTCTCCACTCTCGCACTACCTCTCCCGGGAAATAAAATCGAACAATTCTGGTCCAACACTCTACGGTAGCGTAACATGGTGCTAACCACTCCATACTCATAATTACATCAAAATCAATCATTTCTAGTTCTACTAGATCTTCTAAGGTCTGAAGACCAACAATCTCTATTGTACAACCTCGATAATTTTTTTTTGCAATAATAGAGTCACCGACGGGTGTAGACACCGAGAAAGATCACTGAAGCAATTCTGGCTCTACGTCAAACTTTTGGGCTACTAACGGCGTAACATACCACAAAGTGGAGCCCGGATCTATCAAAGTGTAAACTGAGTGAGAGCAAACATCTAGTATACCTGTCATATCTGGCGACAATTCTAACTCCTGTCCCCTCGATAGTGCATATGTGTGATCCTGACCGCTGCCTGAACTAGATTCCCCTGATCTACCTCAGCCTCTGCCAGCTGAAGCTAAGGGCTTAGGCCCTGTCGAAGGGCTGGAGCATATGAATCTGATGAGGATCTATTTTGCTGGTCTTGACGGCCCTAGCATCTAGTCGGGCAATCTCTCATTATGTGTCCCTCCTGTTCACAGGAATAACAGGTGGTGGAACCATACCTGCACCTCCCCGAATGCAGCCTATGATAGGTATTGCATCGTGGTACTGCTGATCCTATCTGATTTGGCCCCCTCTGTTGCTGCGAGCCTGACGCTCGTGAACTTTTGCTGGGACCTGACTGCCTCCGATGATCCGATCTGCTATCCTGCTGTTGCTGAAATAGGGGCCTAGGTGGCCTACCTATTAAACGGGGCCTGGGCCCACCCTGAGAGTCTGCTTGAAAATCTATGGGTCTAGCCCTCCAACATTGCTCATGACTTGCCCTTTCCATAACGTACTGACGCTATCTGAGCTCCTCTATATTCTGAGCAAAGGCCTGGATTCGTGAGATACCCATATCCTCCTGCTGTGTGCCCGTAATGCAAGACTCCACATATTCTAACAAAAGTCCCATAATAAATCGGTGCACCCTGGCTGGCATAGTATTGACAAACAAGGGCGCATATCTGGCTAAGGAATCAAATCTCAATGCATATTCCCTAACACTCACTCTGCCCAGCTCCAGATGCAAAAACTGCTCTACTCTGGCCTGTCGGACCTCTCGAGGCAAATAATGATCTATGAAAGCCTCAAAGAAGCTAGGCCAAGTGGGTGGAGATGCATCTCTACGTTGGGATCTTTCCCAACTCTCGTACCATAAGACTGCTCCATCTCAAAATCAAAATACTGCTAACTCAATTGATTCTATGGACGAGGCATGCATAACTCTGAATATTCTCTGCAACAGATCTATGAAGTTCTGGGGTCCTTTCTACGATCTGTCCCTGTAAACTGCGGGGGACTCAAAGCAAGAAACTCATGGACTCTCGAACTACCGGGCCCCTCACTGGGCTCAACGGCAGCTGGTACTACTGGCTGAGGTTGATGCTGGGCAGCCATCATCTCAACTAACATATAGAATGCACCCCTGAGCTCCTGATCTGATGGCAGAGGAATGGTTGGGGGTGGTACTGGTATATCTTCTCCCCTCGCGGGCTCTGAGCACGGTGGCGAGTGTTGGAAAAATTGAGGTGACGTCTCCCTGTCACCCTCAGATTGGGTTGACTCTGACTGGGGGCCCTTACTAGTGCCCTCTCCTGCTGCCATATCCAATTCTCGACCAGTCGCGGTCCGTCGTGCGTCAGACATCTCTCTGTAAATAAGTAGAATAACATAATCTTAGGGAGTTACCCTATACAACACAACTCTATAACACGACTAGAGGAGAAAGAAGAGTAACCACACTATTGTGTCTCGTAGCCTCCTGTCTATATAATGTGGTGCACAACACATCCATACAAAAGACTCTACTTGACACGGCTTGCAGACTCCTTGGAATACGACATGCTCTGATACCAAGTTTGTCACGCCCCACCTTGGGAGCCATGACTGGCACCTAGTGCCACAGTGGGATCTAGATTAACCTGGATGGCCTAGTGCACCTCTGGTGCACGCCTATAACTTAATTCAAGAAATCGACGAGCTATATCTCAACTATAAATACAACCTCTGGCCGATAAGGCCACCTGTAAAAGAAGATAGCTAACCAGCAACAATGCTAAAATAGGGATCCTATATGGGACAACAAGACCACCATGTTTTGTAGTTATAACTGAATGAAATTAGGCAACTAAAACTATGCTATAGCCGCCAAGGCTGCTGACTGACAGCTAAAGAAGGCCCCACACGGCCATCACATGAAATAAAAAATGCATAGGCCCGATGTGGCCAACAACAAAAACTAACCATTGGAAATTTGTAGCCTACAAGCCTCTAAGAGTGGAATAATGGTCGAGACAGGGCCCTGACCTACTCGCAAACTGTACAACAAAAGAACAAACCTCTTCTAACTATCAACTCCGAAGGAATGGAGCTGAATAAATGTTAACTCCAGCTGATGACTAAGAGGGTCCCAAACCGTGTCTATCCGCACCTGCAGGCAAGTAATATAGCGCCCCAAGGATGGGTGTCAGTACAATATGTACCTAATATGTAAGGCAGTAAAGTAATAACTGAATGAAACTGAATAAGCTAAAGTAAATAGGAAGACGAGTAAGATGTTAACCTGAGAAATATCACCGTCTAAAATATCTAACTAACAAGTATATAAATACAAACGAGAACCTAACGGGGCCCCCTATAAGCCTAGAAGGTACAAACAACACAGAATAACCTATCTGGGCTCCCATAAGCCCCGTCAAGTACAAACAATGTACACTTTTGCTATCTAGCTACTAAAGGTTCGTGAACATACTGTAACTCAAGAATGCTTGCTCTTTGAAGCTGTATCCGAGCTTGATAGGCTCTTGTAGCTGTATCTATGTCTGAGCTGTCTGGCCTATGTAACTGGACCCCGAGCCTTGGCTCGACTATGGGTCATGATGTAATCTCTGATAACTGGATCCTGAGCCTTGTCTCGACTATGGATCATACTGTAATTACTATAATGCCCCGAGTCTTGGCTCGACTATGGGCCATAATGTAACTGCTGTGGCTGGACCCTGAGCCTTGGCTCAACTATGGGTCATAATGTAAGCTCTGAAAACTGGATATGGCCTTTACGACCTCACTCTGGTCCCTCGAACATCATACTGCTCCTGTGAGCATGAACCTATAGGTAACAACATCCAAACCCCAATTATCGTATCGTATACAACAATCAAGCTGGCTAGGGTTATCTCTTACGGGGTGTCACACCGGGGCTCTGTCCCGACCAATATTTCATTCTTAGAGGCTTGTAGGCTATAGTCTTTTGCTCCTAGCTAGTTGTGCGTTGTTGGCTGTGTTGGGCCTATATATGTTATGGTTTGTATGTTGGCCACGTGGGGCCTAGTTTAGCTATCTTCTAGAACCCTTTTCGACTGTAGTTTATATAGAACTACCTGCCTTCCTTTTTTTATGACTTCGATAGCATGTTGGTTTTTTTGGCCCGCATTGGAACCTTTTGTTATAGTGATTACTGGGATAGCTGTCTTATGCAGGTTATATGTTGCAGGCTAGTTGGCTCGAGGCTGTGTTTACAACCGAGATATAGCCATTTGTTTTCTTGCTATGTGCTGATAGCATGCACTAGAAGTGTATGTGTCCAGCCAGGTCAGCTTAGAGTCCATGTGGCGTTACGTTCTAGTTACGCCTCCCAAGGTGGGGTATGACAAACTTGGTGTCAGAGCAACGTCGTATCCTAGGGACTGTACAAGCCATGACTAGTAAAGTCTTGTTTATAAATGTGTTGTACACCACATTTTATAAGCAGGGAGCTATGAGGCATGATTGTATGGTTACCCCTCCTTTTTTTCACGATCGTGCTATAGTGTGAGTTGTATTGGGTTGAGTCCTAAGCTTATGCTGTTATGTCTATCTAGAATAATGTTTCATATGAGGCAGACTACACCCAGCCGCAAGTTGGATACAAAAGCAGGAGATGGTACCAGCAGGGTGCCACAATTGGGGATGGCCCAGCTTAAGGGGCGAAGGAGAGACATTCTTTTCAATCTCCCCTGCATCCTCCTAGGGCACTAGGAACTTCATAAAGTAACAGACATGCCAACACCATTCCTAGGTCTTCCTACACCCTCAGAACAGGAGGTCAGAAGTGTAGTATATATGTTGGCTTACTTAGTAGATACGCAGTATTAGACAGGGACAACATTCACTGGGGATTACCTGAAAGGTGCGAGAGGTTGTGAAATTGTGAGATTTTTACCTCCAGCCCTTTGGAGTTTGTTGAGTTTCATACCTTAGTCCCATCATAGTATGATATGGTTATTCCTGCCTCCCAACCCTTTTCTCAGTATAGAAAAGAGAGTAAGTATTGATGCTATGTTGCCAAGAGTAAATAGTAAAGGAGGGCTAGACCCGTTGATTTCCGGGGGGTGTTAGAAAAATGGTCAAGACACCTAGTACTTAAATAAGCCACCTAGACCTTCTACAGTAAAAATCAGGATGACAGGTAAGATTGCTAGGAGCAGCCAAGTATATGTGAGAGTCCATAAGTAGTAGGCTCCTAGTACTAGTAAAGCTCAGGTCATAAAGTGATTAATCCTACCGTAGTATGTTGATGGCGGTAGCGAATACCCAGAGAATAATAGTGGTAGACCCCATCTTATTATGTTGAGGGTCAGGAAGAGCATATGATGGTTAATAGACTTGGCCAGTAATATCCTTGCCAGTACGGTGCATGGGGCATGAGCCCAGATTTCAGCTTGTATAAGTAAGAGCAAGACATGAGCATCTACCTCTGAGGGAGAATAGAACCACCTCTAGGCTGTAGCGGGCTGATAGAGCTTGGAATCGCTGTTGAATGTCGAGAAATAACCATCAGGCTGACATCTAAAGGATAGTGAGATCGTGACCTAGAATATTGCAATATCACCTCTAGTTGTGGAAGTGAAGGAGTGACGGTACGGAGACCCTAGCCTATTACAACCCAGGGACAAGGCCCAGCAGAAGGAGTCATCAGCCTTCGAGATAGCAGGAGGCGGAGTCTTGAGACCCAGAGGTTGACTCTGCATTCCAGATGTGGCAGGGTGTCATTAGTAAACTGTAGCAAAGGTACACCATGTCCATTATTCCCTTCACCTAGGTTCGATGAAAACGCATCAGGTGATAAAAGAGATCTATTGGTGGCAAGAGAAGAAGAAAGATAAGGTTGAGTTGTAGCACATCGTTCCAATTGCTAGCAAGTAAATGCTGAACATCAGAAACTTGGTGGGCTAACTCAAGTGATAGCCGTGCCTACGTGAAAAATGGGAAGTAGCATACAAATTTAGTTATAGATTTACCTCGTACTAGGCGCAGACTTAACCCTACTTGCATCATTATTGAAAGGCTAATGAGATCAACTTATTTTCTTGCCGGTCAGAACTACATTTCAGCTAAAGATTACGTTGAGTTAAATATTAAAGAGATAGTCTGGCTATACAATGTCCAAGTGTCTATCAATCCCGACAGAGGGCCACGAGTCACAACTAGGTTTTGGAAGTTGGGTCAGATCAAATTAGGGCGTGGATTAATTTGAGTACAACTCCTCATCCCCAGACCGATGGCTAGGTTAAGTGCACATTTCAAACGCTCGAAGATATGTACGGGCATGTATACTAGACTTCAAGAAAGTTGAGATAGCCATCTACCTCTTATGGAGTTTTCTATAAGAGTAGTCACCATTTTACCATCAAGGTGATGCCTTATGAGGCTATATATAGGCAGAAATAGAGGTCCCCTATAGGATGGTTCAAAGTGAGTGAATCAGAGTTAATGGGACTTGGCAAGATGCACCTATCAGAAGAGAAAATTGAGCTCATCAGAGAGTATTTTACTAACAGTCCAGAGTTGTCAAAAGTCCTATTCCAATATACGGTGTAGGGACTTAGAGGTTGATGCGACGACTAAGTATTGTTAAAAATTTTGCCAAAGAAGGGCAAGCCCAGTCATAGATTCATCGGGCCTTACCGAATCCTTCAAAAGATCGGCCAAGTGGCCTATGAGTTGGAGTTGCCTTAGGGATTAGAATCGGCTTATCCAGTTTTCATGAATCAATGCTACGCAAGCGTGTAAGAAACCCTTCCTGGGTTGTCCCAGTTGAGGATGTTCAGGTCACAAAAGAGTGGTTCTAGGAGGAGGTTTAAATATCCTCGTGTATCAATATGTCCGTATATTACGAACCAAGGATTTAGCCTTGGTCAAAGTCTTATGGAGAAGTCAAAAGGTAGAAGAGATTACTTGGGAAGGTTAGAATGATAGGGGATCTAGATATCCTCAGTTGTTCTAGGCTCTACGATGGTAATATACAGACTCAGACAATTTCAGTAAGGTAAGATAGTTCTTAGGTGTTGTATGGTTGTTTTTGCTTCTAGTATTATCAGTTGTTACATATATGTTATAGAATTATGTTATCCAGCTGTGTGTAGCATATTGTGAGACGCCTGTGTTGGAATTTTCTGTGTTTCAGGTTTTTGGGTAGTCCATGTTAAAGAGGAGACTCTACCTAAATTTTCAGGCAAAGCTTAAAGACAGAGTTTCTTGAGATTGGATTACATTCGAGGACGAATGTTCCTAGGGGGGGGGGGGCGATGTTACACCCCGTAAGTTTTCATTAACCAACCAATGTATATGTGTGCATGTTGAAGAGCTTTTAGAGTACAGCGTGCGGGATAAGGTCCGAAAGTAGAAAGCACGAGTGCATTGTCGACCAAGCGGAAGGTCGGGGATAGGGGCAGGCGCACCAGATGCTGCGCCACGCTCCTCCAATGGCTCAAGGAGCGCTGCGTCGCGACCCTCCCTCGGTGTAAGGGGTGGCACGTCATGCCCATGTACCGGTGCAAGGAGAGGCGTGTCGCGGACCCCTCTCCACCACCCAAATTATATATATATATATAGTGATGAAAGGCTCTTGATTAAAATATTTCCCAAAATTAGGAAAATGGCCCTAAGCGAAGTTCTCTCCATCTTCTCGACTTCTAACTGCAAATTATGCCGCTAAACTTCGTCTGATTGCAAATTCTTCTTAGATAATGATTCTCGAGTTTGTGAAGAAAATATCTACGGAGTTATTCCTTTAAAATTATCCCGGTTTGACAGTCCCGTGGAGTAGAAGTTGTAGAAATCACTTCTAATCAAGACCTAAGCGTCTACAAATGATAAATATTTCATGGGCTAAGAAAAGAATTACTACATCAACATAAAGGCTATGGGTTGGTGGAATTGCTAGTTCTAGGCTGGAATAGGATTGGGCGAGCAAAAATAGGCAATGGAGGTATGTTAAGGCTAACCTCTTCAACAAGTTATTCTCTTAGTATATTTGATACGACCTATACCTTTGTAAGTAAGTTGAATGTATGTATGTTGTGATTAGTTGCTGCAAGTAGATAATGATTATATATGTTATGGTTAGCCGGTACGAGACAAATTGAGGTTAGATCATAGTATTTTCCGCCTGGACAGAGTATGCACAGTATGACAAACGCTAGGAGTGTCATCACGATTTCACCTTTCATTTGTTCACTATATAGAGGGATTTGATGTCTCACTATTGTACCAAGGCCAATAGAAGTTTGTAGTTAGCTGTTGGGCGTAACTTGGTAAGGTTGGACAACATAGGGCGCAGCTGGGCGATATAACTTTCTGGTTGATGCCTATCCAGACAGTAAAGCTCGCCCACAGGCCATTGGCGTACCTTGATGCCTCCAAGGCCAGAAGTTTGATAGGGTGGTCTTGCCTTAGAGTCAGAGGCACCAGGGTTGCCCAATGAATCGAACGATAGCTTACCATGTCTTTGGCTACTGTCAGTGGCAGCTAACTTCAGTCGACTTACTGCTTGCCGTATAGGTTGCTCAGTAAACCACTCCAGTTTTTAGGAATCTGATAGACTAAGTAATGTCCTAAGGAGGGGGAAACTTGTTAGGGATTAGACGTGGGGCCAACGCCCTGGGCTACTCTTGTAGATGCCCACATACATGTTTCCGTGAAGGGCTAAATCCAGATATACCTGCCTACCGGGATATGAATTACTCAAGGGAGCTATATATTATCTGGACAAACCAGGTAAACGTCTAGGGGACTAGAACCCTTAGTATCATAGCATTACCTTCAGGCTAAGAATTATGGTAAGCTGCCTGTGGGAAGTTAAGGCTGACTGCTTAGGATCATGTCCGATTAGTAGCAGCCCTACAGTTGTTCTAAGTGAAGTAACTAAATAGTTGGTCGCCTGCGACCTTGGTGTTCGCTTATGAGATATCATCGTCCTAGGATGACCTTTAGAGTATCGCTTAGGTCACCCCGGACCTCGCCTAGTCTGTCTAAACTGACAGAGGTTGTAGTCACTGCCAGGACCCATTGGTCAGGTATAGGCACATGGGGTGTGCCTGTTGGCAGCTATATAGACTATTTTAGGGGCGAGTAGTAGTTGTGTTAGGCCTAAAGAGCTAGGTATGCCTATTGAGAGACTATATTGAGGCTATAACATCATACCCCTATAGGGATTGACCCACCTTAGTTGGTCTCTCGTCAAACGACCTCAGGATTGCTAACTATATCATTGCCTACGGGGCTATAGATTGCTCAGAGGAGCTATGTGACGTCTGAAAGGACTATATTCAAGCCTACAAGGCCGTATTGAAGTCCATTCGCGTATGGCTTTCCTTTATGCCATAACGACATTACTGATCCTCAGTGAAGCCTTGCGAGCCCAGGGTGCAGTTATAGAAGCCTAGAGGGCTCAGATACAGTTACAGGAGCCCATAGGCTCAGTTGCAGTCCTAGAGGCCGGATAGGTTTGGTTATAGTTACTTGTGAAACCATAGCGACCTGGTTAGGGGCATATAGATTAATTTATACTTGCCAAGGCTTATGGGGGCTAGGTTAGGTTCTTGTTTGTATACTTGTTGCTAGATGTAACTTATGAATGTATAACCGTCCTGTTTAAGTTCCTATTTGTATAATTGTCTACTAGATGCAGGCTATGGTTGTGAACGCATACAGGTTAACTTCTTCCACCACTCGTTGATTACTTTAAGTTTTTTATTAGCTTCTATCCAGTTATTTTTACTGCTTTACATACTCGGTAAATATTATACTAATGCCTATACATGGGCAGCTGCATACTTGCCTGCAGGTTTAGACAAATAGGTTTCAGGACTTCCTTTAGCAGCTATTCAGAGTCAACAGATTGGTCAACTCTTTTCATTCGGAGTTGTCAGATAGTAGAGGTTTTCTTGTCTTTTGTTATATAGTTTTTGGATCGCCCGGGGCCCTGTCCCGACCAATATTTCACTCTTAGAGGCTTGCAGACTAAAATATTCAACTCCTAGCTAGTTGTGCGTTGTTGGCCGTGTGGGACCTATATATGTTATGTTTTGTATAGTTTCCTCATGGGGCCTAGTTTAGCTATCTTCTAGTAGCCTTGTCGGCTGTAGTTTATATAGAACTGCCTGCCTTCCTTTTGTTATGACTTAGACAACATGGTGGTCTTATCGGCCGTCATAAGAGCCTTTTCTTATCGTGATTGCTGGGTTAGCTATCTTATGCAGGTTGTATGTTGTGGACTAGTTGGCTCGAGGCTATGTTTACTGTCGAGATAGCTGTTTTTTTTCTTGTTGTGTGCTGCTGGCATGCACTAGAAGTGTATGTGTCCATCCAGATCAGCTTAAAGTCCAGTGTGGCATTAGATGACAGTTACGCCTCCCAAGGTGGGTGTTCGGTGCTGTAGTGACTACACGCAAGTGCACGTGGTCAAACAAGTAGTAAAGTGACTTAATTAAAGCCAAGTATCGATCCCACATGGACTGAACTACGGTACTAATTAACTTAAGCGTCAGTGAACTATGTCTTTATGAATGCAGACAAGCAATTAAACAATATTTTGAGAGTTAAATTTGCTAAGTAATAAAAATCTAAGTTAAAAGTATAATTTGAGTCTGAACAATAGTAATGAGCAAGCTGAGGTTAAACAAACATGCAGGGAAGTAATTTATCGATTCAATTCAGCTAATCTGTTCTTCGGTTGCTAGTCAAGAATTATTGCCTATGGATTGGATCTTTTGACTCCTATCCAATTTAAGAATCATGAACCTTAATCTACATTTCTGTGATAAAAGAATTTCATGCTCTAGCCATACATAACCGATTCCTTAATTGACTAATAAGACTTTTAGATATATTTCTATTCTGAATGTAAATCAATTCTCAATTTTCTAAACTAAGAAAAGATCATATCCTACCAATTCACATCTGTCCAATTTCTTTCCTTTTCAAAATCAAAATTGGAATTCTAGATATATATTAACATTGGCCAAACATTAATGCAGTAAAAACAAGAATTGATAGAACAACCATTGAATAAAAGATGAAAACTGAAATGAACAACAATTACATTCCACTACAATTGTCCTTAACCTCAGCAAAAAGTGAATTTAGCCACTCATTTGGGGATTAAACATCACCAAATAAGTAGAATTCATACAAACAATTGAGATAAAAGAGAAAGAGATAGAGAAGAACCCTAGAATTTTTGTCCTCTCAACTGCCTGTAACCCACGTTCTTCCTCAACCAAGTCAGAATGTCTAAAATAAAACCTAAGTGTGCTATTTATACTCTTGAGAATTTTTTCTGGAATAACAAGCAACGTGGCACGGAGTGTATCGCAGAGCACTGCCTCTGTGCCACGGTGCTATCGCGCACCTTCACTGGAACTTGATGTTCCAGGTAATTGTACTCAACGTGACACGGAGTGCAACGCGGAGCACTGCCTACGTGTCATGGAGGTAATGTGAACCTCCACTGGAAATTGCCAAAATTATTTAATCCGAGGCAGAATGCCTCCGCGATGGCAGCGTGACACGGCTCCATCATGGAGCCCTTATTTTTGCTGCTCTCCCTTTTCATTTTCCACTCCTTGTTTCTAAGTCCATTCCCAATTTTCACCAACATGTATATTAGCTTCCAAAATTTCCTTTTACCTGCAAAACAACACTAATCATGTTGGTTAGTATAAATTCACATTTAACTAAAAATCACATGAGAATGTACACATAACGATAGATAAACAAGTCGAAATAAAGCATTTGAGTATCACTTGGGAATGCAATTCTGCCCAAGATCACTTACCCCACACTTAAAACCTTGTTCGTCCTCGAACAATTCTCTCACATCTCATGCAATTGACACCCACGCATAACTACTTTGACTCGACCATTCAAGCTACGGCTATACCGATTATTTAATATAGCAAATCATCAAGAAAACATGCATGGTCTCATCAGTACAATGAAGTACATCACATTAAGATCTCCTAAGCTCAAGAATCAATTCTCGATCTTGGCAAACTCTTTCAAATCAACTGATCAAGACATCCGACACGAAATTTAATCTCTCGTCAAGCATGTGCCCTCACAACACAAGAGAATTACCCCATTTTCCATCATATGATTTCCAAAGCACTACATGTAGGGGTATATGAATATAATTTCGTTCTCTCTCCCAAAAAATTCACATGCATCATGTCATGAACCATAGGCTTGCCTCTAGTGTATTACTCCACTAATATAAGGACACATGATGTAAGATCAAGTAGGACTTAACGGGTTGTAATGTAAGCTAAGGAACTAGTAATTACTGGGCTAATCAATAATAACAACTAGCTTCCTTAAGCGCTTTTCAATACATCCCACCATCATTATGGGCATTGTTTCTTCCTTCATCCTCTCATTCTTGAAATTTTTTCTTTGTTTTTGTTCCCATTACTTTAAGCATACTCGACTTACTAGCAAAGATTTGTTATACATCTTTATTTTATTTAATTTCAGCAAGTGCACCTTTGACCTTTCTTTAACTTTCACAACTTCCTCTTTCCTTCTGTTTCACAATTCTCACTCCTTTACACTGTGGGAAAATTATTTTTCTTGAGCGTTTAAGAGTTTTGGATCAAATTCACGGCTAATGAAAAGAAGGGATTAAGCTCGGTTTGTACCTCTTCAAAGAAAGAAAAAAATAGGCTAAAGGCTCAATGGGGCTGACTAGGATGCACATTCAAGGTAGGTATGATAATGGAGAAACTTTCGGTTTATTCAAAGAAATGCCTACATCCTTTCCTACAATACACATCCTTCATTTCGTTTAGTACACACACCAGACAAGTTCTAAACACTTCACAATAGCATGGAATAATCGAAACCTCACCTCACACTCATTGCACATGCTCAACTCAAGACATATTCACAGACTCTTCAATCAGCTAATTACAAGAATTCACTATTAAGCATCGATCACACCGAATCGAACTCTATGGCCTAGGTATCTCAACATGTTTACACATTTGCATGCTTTCATACGAATCACCTTTGCATCTTAATATCATGTACAACACGTAGAATGAACTCCGAACCATGAAGTAGCGACACGTTTGGGATACACACAAAAGAAAGAAAAGTGAGAAAAAAACTACTCCTATCGACTACATTTCCCTTAAGACGACCGTCATCCATCCATCATAGGGAACGGTCGCTATCTACGACTTTGGTTCAATGGGACTATTCTCGGTAAAAGCACCGAAAACAAAGGCAGAGAAACCCAACATAAAAAAAATTCAAAAAAATTTGATAGAAAAAGATAAAAATATAATTTGAAAAATATTTACACAGCACAACCAACAGTATCTCAACACAACACACAATAGCTAAACATTCATTACAACACCAAATTAATTACAGAACACACAACACAGAGTCACAAGGTCACATTTTGCACAGGCACAACAACAACCAAAAAAACAAAAGATAAACAAAGCAGCTGGCAGCTAACTACTCCCACCCCACACTTAAACCGAACATTGTCCGTAGTGTTCACATAATTACATATATCACAAAGGTTGGGTGGTGAAACTCCCTGATCAATCGAAGTATTCAACTTCTTCATCAGGTGCCGTTGCTTCGTCTCCCATATCCGAATCACCCCCGCTGTCCTCGTCTAACTCAACATCTGAGTCCTCCCGGTGTGTCTCCTCATCGGTAGGGACATCATCATCTATGGGCTCCACAAATGCGGGCCCCACTCTGCATAGAGCCCGGGAATTCTCGCCGAATGGGTAATCCAACTCGAGCTGCCAAAGCTCATCCTCTGTTGCCGGCCTCCAGCCTATGCACAACTGCAACATTTGCATCCCGTACATGCGGGTCATATACTGGTCATCCCGAACATGTCGCTCGGCTAGTGTGAGCACCGACCCATAGGTAGTGTCAGGTGCCTTGGTTTTAGTGACATCCAAGGCACGCCTGTCTATTTGTGGGAGTAATCCGGGGCCTCCTCCTCCATGTCATGGCCCCTCAGGAATGTGGTAAGCAAACCATCAAACCCGTATCTATGCCCCTAATGCAGTCGGGCTCTCTTCATGGCGGATATGATTACCGCCCCAACATTGATCTCTAGCCCCTTCATCAGGGCATACACCAAGCACACTCTATCCCGGGTGACATCTGTCATGTGCACCCCCGAGATCAAGTAGGAACACGTAATTTTCAGCCAAATCCGGGCTTCCCGGTTCATCTGAGAGTAGGGCAATGTCTGATGGTAGCCCCTCTCCTTGTGCCTACTACACCTTGCTGTCGATCGGGCTCCACATAGGGTGTGTCTGATGTCTGCAGTTCAGCTGCCTAAGGACATGAGCATCTGTGTCCCGTGCCCCCAGGATTGCATTCAAATGATGGGGCTCAAAAGTGACAACCTGCCCTCTGAATTTGATGGTGTGAATGCGTATGGTCGGGTTCTAGTTGGCATAGAACTCCCGGATAAGATGGAGATTGCACTCCCTGGGCTCTTCGAAGATGAAGTTTAGCCCAGCGGTGTCAATCCGGTGTACAATCCGCAGAAATTCCTGTGCCAGCGGTTCCCGTGCTATCTGCTCTTCCGAGAAGTATTTGGTTTCTTTGTGTTTCGCATACCACTTCTTCCCCTCATCAGTCACCCATCGGGTTCCATATTGTCGGCGTTGGCCTCGCGGAACCGCTGGTGCTATTGGAACTGCTGTTCCCAATCTCACCCTTTTTCTGCTGGCTCCCGATGTGGATGTGCCCTTGCCCTTATCTTGTCTGCCTGACATTGTTCCTGTACATTCAAACAGACAACCCTTGCCCTTGTCTTGTCTGCCAGACATTGTTCCTGTACATTCAAACAGACAGTCCCAATGTTATTCAAGTCCTAATTAGCTACAACTAAGGTTGGGTTTACTTGGGTCACCCCACACTTAGTCTTAAGCCGCAATCCAAACAATTCGACAAGACATTCATGATTTTCCAATTCTTAACATTCAACATGCTTAGTGAATTCATATGAGTCGATGAAACAATTACTATGTACTACTCAGACTTCGTACAACAACTACAAATTTCTCCATCGATTCAATTTCAACATCATAGCACTTAGCAATTTTTCAACAACCTATGTAATTCTCCAATTGTATTTTCCCAAAAATCCTTCTACTTTAGCATATGCAACATCAATCACAATATATTTCACTTCACCCAACATGCACAACCCAAATTTTTCATCATTTCAAGGAATTTAGTCTTCTTCCTATTCAATCTTCAACCCTAGCTATCAATTTCGCAAGAATTCAATAAATCATGCAATCATTGAGTTCATATATTCAAATCGATAATATGAACATCATTCAATCATAACTCAAGTGAATTCAAGCTTAATTATAACTTAGGGCAAGGTTTAATCACCAAACATATTCAAGAATAAAAAATTTGAGCAAAAATGAGGTAGAGTTCAAGAACATACCTTTAATTTGATGAAATTGAAGAAAACTTGAAGAAAATTGATGCCTAGGTCTGTGTCACGTTGAGGGGGAAAGGGTTTTTGGGTGTGGGTCGCGGAGGAAATGAAGAAATAGGAAGAAAATGAGGGGATTTGGGGTTTTAAAAGGTATTTTCGCGCGGGTTACCTGGTGTGACCCAACGCGAATTAACCCTCAACGTGTCACGGAGGGTAACGCGGAGCACCTCCTCCGTGACACGGAGCCATCGCGCTAATGTTCTGGATTTTTAAAAAATCCGGAACAAGCCTTAACGTGTCACGGAGGATAACGCGGAGCACTCCCTCCGTGACACGGAGCCATCGCGCCAGTGTTCTGGATTTTTAAAAAATCTGGAACAAGCCTCAACGTGTCACGGAGGTCAACGCAGATCACCTCCTCCGTGACACGGAGCCATCGCACAGGCTCACTGTAATGTGCCAACTTTTATTTTCTCACCTTGATTTTTTTTCCTTTGGCGTTTCTTTGCATTTTTGCCCTCCGTTCCACCTGAAAATCATTTCACCACAAGAAATTGGTTAGAATTCATAGGTTTCAACGCAAAAATTTTTAATTTTTCTTTTTCTTTGTTTTTCTCTTTTTATTTTATTATTATTATTATTATTATTTTTTCAAATAGTTCTACTCATCTATTACAACACATTCACGGGTTGCCTCCCGTGCAGTGCCTGATTTACCGTCGCGGCTCGGTGTCATTCATGCTCAATCATCCTCTAGAGTGATGGACGTCTTCTCTCGAATAACGTCCTCACCCCAATAATGCTTACATCTTTGCCCATTTACGAAAAATGTGGCACTTCTATCTTCTTGCCACAACTCCACTGCCCCTTGCGGGGTCATTCTCACCACTTCAAATGGCCCTGACCATTTGGACCGCAACTTGCCTGGAAAAAGCTTCAGTCTCGAATTAAATAGCAACACCTTCTGCCCCGACTCAAAGATCCGATGCACCATATGCCTATCGTGCCACTTCTTTGTTTTCTCCTTGTAGCATTTGGCACTTTCATAAGCATGCCAACAAAACTCATCAAGTTCGCTGAGTTGCATCAGCCTCTTCTTCCCTGCTAGCTCCGGGTCCATGTTCAATTTCCTCACGGCCCAAAAAGCTTGATGTTCTAGCTCCACAGGAAGATGACACGCCTATCCATAGACCAATCTGTACGGAGAAGTCCCAATGGGTGTCTTGTACGCAGTTCTATAAGCCCACAATGCATCGTCGAGTTTGCTTGACTAATCAATTTGTTGTGCATTCACTGTCTTCTGTAGAATCTGCTTTATCTCTCTGTTCGACACCTCCACTTGCCCACTAGTTTGGGGATGATATGCTGTTGCTACCTTGTGGTGCACCCCTTACTTAGCTAGCAAATTCTTGAAACTTGCATTTACAAAATGAGCCCCTCCATCACTGATAATGGCTCGGGGTGTCCCGAACCTGGTGAGAATATGCTTTTTCCCGAATTTTTTTACCACCTTGTTGTCATTTCTGGGACAAGCTGTTGCTTTGACCCACTTGGATACATAATCAACAGCTACCAAGATGTAACGATTACCAAATGACGGTGGGAACGGGCCCATGAAATCTATTCCCCATACATCAAAGATCTCCACTTCTAATATCTGCTGCAGTGGCATTTCCTGCCTTCTACCAATTGTGCCTGTTCTTTGACATCTACCACACATTTTTACATATGCCATAGAGTCTCTAAACAGTGTAGGCCAAAAGAAACCTAACTGTAGCACCTTGTGCGCTGTCCGCTCGCCTCCGTGATGCCCTCCATACAATGATGAGTGACAACTCCTCAATACTTCTGTAATCTGGCTCTCTGGAATGCATCTTCTCATCACCTATCCGGTCCCTGCTTAAACAAGTACGGCTCATCCCAAATGTAATACCTGCAATCATGTCTCAACTTCTTTCTTTACTGAGTCGTAGCCTCCGGTGGATAGACTCCACTCACCAGCAAATTCACAATGTCTGCATACCAAGGGATTTCAGCTACCTTTATTGCCAAGAGCTGCTCATCCGGGAATTTCTTTTTGATGCTGTCACCTTCCTTCACATGCAACCAGCTTTCCAATCGCGATAGGTGATCTGCCACTTGATTCTCGCTCCCCTTTCTGTCCCGAATCTCTAGGTCAAACTCTTGTAACAACAAGATCCATCTAATCAGCCTGGGCTTTGCATCCTTCTTGTTAAACAGATACCGACTCGCTGCATGATCGGTATACACCACTACTTTAGAACCCACCAAGTAGGACCTGAATTTATCAAACGCGAACACCAATGCTAGCATCTCTTTTTCAGTGACTGTATAATTGGCTTCAGCTGCGTCCAGTGTTTTGCTTGCATAATGAATGGAATGAAAAATTCTATTCCTCCGCTTCCCCAATACAACTCCTACAGCCACATCGCTTGCATCACACATTAATTCAAACGGTTGCTCCCAATCCGGAGAAATGAGAATAGGTGCTTCTATCAACTTCTGTTTCAACTCCTCGAATGCTTTAACACAATCCTCATCAAACTTGAACTTCACCTCTTTTTCTAGCAACCTGCATATTGGTCTAGAAATTTTAGAGTAGTTCTTGATGAACCGTCTATAGAACCCTACGTGTCCGAGAAAACTATGAACACCCTTCACTGACACAGATGGTGGTAGCTTTTCAATCACTTCGATCTTTGCAAGATCGACTTCCAACCCCTTGCAAGACACCTTATGGCCAAGGACGATACCCTCCTTGACTAAAAAATGACATTTCTCCCAGTTGAGAACAAGGTTGGAGTCTTCACATCGAGCTAGCACCCTGTCAAGATTCTGCAAACATGTAGCAAACGAATTACCGACAACAAAAAAATCATCCATAAATACCTCGACGAAATCTTCCACCATATCATGAAAGATCTCTATCATGCATCTCTGGAATGTGGCGGGTGCATTGCATAAACCAAATGGCATCCGCCTGAAAGCATATGTCCCATAAGGACATGTGAAAGTGGTCTTCTCCTGGTCCTCCGGTGCTATGGCTATTTGGTTATAGCCAAAATATCCATCAAGGAAATAATAGTATTCTTGACCTGCCAACCTGTCCAATATCTGATCAATAAATGGGATAGGATAATGATCTTTCCTCGTGCCTGATTGAGCTTTCTGTAGTCCATGCAAATTCGCCAGCCTGTGATTGTGCGTGTAGGGATCAGCTCATTCTTCTCGTTGGTGACCACGGTCAACCCTCCTTTCTTTGGGACACACTGAACGGGACTGACCCATTCACTGTATGAAATGGGATAGACCACACCTGCATCAAGCCACTTAATCACTTCCTTCCTAACCACTTCCTTCATCACCAGATTCAGCCTCCACTGATGTTGTACAGTGTCTTTGCTCCTTCTTCCATAAAAATTTTGTGTGTGCAAAAAGCTGGGTTGATTCCCCTAATGTCTTACATTTGCCAGCCCATTGCTTTCTTCTGCCTTTTGAGAACCACCAATGCATCCTTTACCTGTGCCTCTGTCAGTTCTGCGGAGATGATGACTGGCAAGGTGTCATCTTCCCCTAAAAATACATATTTCAAATGTGGAGGCAATGTCTTCAACTCCAGTTTTGGTGCTTCCTCAATAGATGGTTTTGGCAATGGTTCCAAGGACCTCATCAATGGCTGAAATTCTTGCTTACGGGAAGTCTATTGGTGGAATGACATGAAGAAGGACATAGCAGAGTTTGTGGCTAAATGTCCAAATTGTTAGCAAGTGAAGGTTGAGCATCAAAGACCGGAAGGTGTGATTCAAGACATTAGTATCCCTACTTGGAAGTGGGAGGAGATTAATATGGACTTCATCACGGGGTTACCTCGCACTCGTCGATAGTATGACTCCATTTGGGTGGTCGTGGATAGGTTGACCAAAGCCGCTCATTTCTACTAGTCAAAACCACTTATTTAGCGAAGGATTATGCCAAACTATACATTTGAGAGCTAGTTCAATTGTATGGAGTGCCCTGTCCATCATATCAGACAGAGGTACTCAGTTTACCTCTCAGTTTTGGAGATTGTTTCAAAAGGGACTTGGTACTCAGGTCAAGCTCAGTACAATATTTCATCCGCAAACCGATAGTCAGGCGGAGCGGACTATTCAGACTCTCGAGGACATGTTGAGAGCGTGTATAATTGACTTCAAGGGTAGTTGGGATGATCATTTTCCTCTTATTGAGTTTACATATAATAACAACTACCATTCCAGCATTCAAATGACTCCGTTTGAGGCTCTCTACGGGTGGAGATGTAGATTGCCTATTGGTTGGTTTGAAGTCGGTGAAGCTGCAATGATAGGACCATATTCAGTCCATGAGGCCATGGAGAAAGTTTAGCTCATACGAGACAGGTTGAAAACAACCCAAAGTCGCGAAAAGTCCTATATTGGTGTGAGAAGGAGAGAACTTGAGTTCGAAGTTGATAATTGGGTGTTTCTAAAGGTGTCTCCCATGAAGGGAGTGATGAGGTTCGGAAAGAAAGGAAAATTTAGTCCCCGTTATGTTGGCCCGTACTGGATTATGAAATTGGTTGTCAAGGTGGCATATGAATTTGGGTTTCCCTCAGAATTAGCTTCCGTTCATCCTGTTTTACATGTTTTTCTCTTAAAGAAGTGTTTGGGGGATCCATCTCTAGTTATTCCGGTGGAGAGTGTAGGTGTGAAAGACAGCCTTACTTATGAGGAGGTTCCTATGGAAATACTGGATCGTCAGGTCCGAAGGCTAAGAAACAAAGAAGTAGCTTCAGTAAAAGTTTTATGGAGGAATCAACATGTTGAGGGAGCTACATTGGAAGTCGAAGCAAATATGATGGCTAGATACCCACATCTATTCCCTTCCGGCTCAGTTTCATCTTGAGGTATTAGTTTTTACCCTAAAAACTCTATCCAATTTCGTGTTCAATTCATGTGCCCCAGTTTCTTTCATGCCTGTGAATGTATGTATGATTCCTGAATTCAGTTTAGTCAAGTAGTTTAGTTCGGAGGTAGTCGTTCCGTCAGTTTTCAGCTTATATGATTAGTATTTACGTATGATGATTGCGTTTCTTAGCTTTTCTGTATGATTTTCAACATTTGAGAATGAATGTTTCCAAGGGGAGATGTTGTTATACCCCGAAAGCCCTAAGATCAGACCCGGAAGTTGAAACGGAGAAAATAGGATTTTTTGAACCAGAACACAGAACTAGTCATCCTGCAGCCCGTCAGGATAATCACGAGTCATTAAGTGACTCGTGGTGAGGAGCTTTGACTTTTCTGGAAATTTTCAAGTTAGGGTGACCAGGGGTGTGGCCACGAGTCGTGGTAAGCCCCACGAGCCGTTAGGTCACCCATGGTCAACGACAGTTGAAACATGAAGGAGGAGCTGGCAGTGTACCCCACGACTGGACACCATGAGTCATGGTCAATGCCATGATTCGTAGGTGAGTCGTGGTCAGCAATTGGTTAAGGACTTAATGTTGGTCAGTGGAGATAACGAGAGGTGACCACGAGTCGTGGTTACCAGTGACGAATCATTAGGTCCCTCGTGGGCACCCTTTGAGGAAAATTGGCAGTGTACTTGACGATAGGAGAGCACGAGTTGTGGTCAGGGGTAAAAACTCGTCAGTCCCTCGTTGGGACTGGCAGTCAGTTTTTCTCTGCGAATTTAGTAAGGGCTTTTTCGTAATTCCTATGATCCTAAGTTCTAAACTACGTCGTTTTAAGCTATGAATAGTGAGTTTTAAGAGGGATAAGTTCATTCTAAGCAATTTCTATTCATGCATGCAAGTGTAGAAGTCTAGAGAGGTGATCAAGCTCAATTTCTTCCAAGTTCTTCTCAATTCTTCCTTGGGCAATCAGAGGAGCTATACAATTAGATTCTCTCCGGTATGTAGGTTTATAAATGGGTGAATTTGTTCACACCCATGCCCAATCCCTCTCTAATTCATGAAAATCTATATGTTGATCCTATGGGGTTTTAACCCAATGCATGAATTTCCTAAGTTTCTACCATGGGTATGATCTAAGTATGTTTCTATTATTGAATTATGTTTCATGGGAAAGTTTTACAATGTTTTCAATTATAATTTTGTTTTCAAGTTTATGAATCATAATTCCCATCCATGAAAAGTCCATGAAAGTTGAGATATACGATGTGTGTTCAAATATGATGAAAATCATGTGTTCAAGTTACCCATGTCTATGATCATGTTTTCAAGTGAATCAAGATTTTCAAGCATGTTTAAGTATTGGGCAAGCCCATATGTTCAAGTATGATTTATGATTTCACGAATTAGCTTACCACATGGTTTTGGAGTCCAGACTCCCAATTATATTTAGCTTGTGGTATGGTTTGAGCCAAGGCTCCTCATGTATGATTTCATATTTTATATGTATATGATTATTCAACTTCATCACTAGAAGATGGTCAGCTTCTTTGAAAAAATATGGAGAGCATATGCATGTTTTTGGGAGTAGTGTCTAGCACCGAGTAGGCTAAGGGTAAGTCAACCCTATGCCTCAGAACTACGAGCCAACATAGGTATGATTAGATTATTTTTGACCTCCTCTGTGAGCTTTCCCCTTCCCCAAGGGGCCTTCAGCTTGATATCGATATCATGGTAGCGTCTTTGGCCCTGGCAAGGCTTTAGATGGCTCTGCCCACTTGAGTGTGATAGTCGGGACCACATAAGCTCTATTGTGGTAATGTAGGTTATATGACTAGTCTCCCATTATTCCTCATGATTTCAGATATACATGTTTATCATTCATGATATATATATATATATATATATATATGTGTGTGTGTGTGTGTGTTTTAAAGCAGGTTGACCCAATGTTCAGTTTTACTAATGAATATCAGATTTCTTCTTTGGGTCATTCGATTAAGTTATGATGTTCAGTTATGTCCAGATCATGATTTCAGAAAATAGCATGCAAGCCCTACTCTCAGATTCTTATCTTGATTATGTTTTATATTATGCATGTTTTAATGATTTTACTCACTTGAGCGGTTTTACTTACCTTGTATACTCGGTACATTCCACGTACTGACTGCATACTCTATGCTATATTATTTTATGATACAAGCTCCGATCTTCAGACTCAGCCCCATCACTAGCCAGCTTCTGGGGTTAGCATCTAGTCTCTATTGGTGAGTCCTCATCTGTCGAGGGCCCCTTTCTATTCAGTTATATTTACGTATTTCCAGTTTCAGACTTAGAGAGTTAGTTGGGTTCTTGTCTCATCAACTCATTAGACATAGAGGCTTTTCAGACATAGATTGTAATCAACTTCCGATTCACGTTTGTATTCTGATGATGTGTATTGTTTAGACTTCCACTATGTTTATCATGATTGATCTTCCGCTTTTATTGATTGATTTAGATGTATGTTAATGCCATGGGTCGACTTTGAGTCTCTCGGGGCTCCTTGTCCCGTGTGTCGATCCAAGCTTATGTTTGGGTCGCCACAGTACGACTTGTGGTATGTAGTTAGGAATCACACTAGGCACCCGTACCAGGAGTATCAGCAAGCTTTTAAGCCACCCAGAAACCATGAATGGCATACCACTACCCGTGGTATGTCACCACGAGTCGTGGTACGACCTGTAGCACTAGACGAGCAGATTTTTAAGAACTTCTTCCCAGGGGCATATTTATAATTTCCTTTGCTTTTAACTCCTAAACTAAATTAGTTTGAATATCAAAAAGGATACTTTTGAAGGTTTTAATCTTTCCTGACTTTCATTCTACTCCTAGCACTCCAAATTGAAGATCAAATCTTCTAAAGCCAACCTAGGGTTCTTCATCACCTCCTTCCCAAATTCTCTTGGGTCTTCAAGTCAAGTTAAAAATTCATCATGCCTAAGTATGTAGGTTTATGAACGAGGAAAATTCTTCCACCCTCATGTCCTTTCAATTCCAAATCCACGAATTCTATTTCTCAAGTTCTAAATTGTGAAATTCTAGGGTTAATCCAATTCCATGCAATATTCCATGTTATCTCTATGGGTTCAATTTTCTCATGTTTTAGTTTATGATTTATGGCTATTAGGGAAGATTTTACTCTCTATTTACTTATTAATTCATGATTTCAAGTTTATGAAGATCATTCCCTATTATGCATGATTTATGAATTTCAAGCTTATGAGCCCATGAATTCACGTATGATGAGTTATCTAGTATGCATGAACATCTATGAATTCTTAATCTTATAATTCCATGATTTTGAATTATGAAGCTTATTTTAAGTATGTATAATATCATGATTTGGGCAAGACCATGTAAAGTTAAGCATGTTTCATCATGATTTAGCCAAGGCTTACAAGATTAGTTTTAAAGAGATATTTGGAGTCAAGACTCCCCACTATTCAGACCTAAGCTATATTTTGAGATGTTTTGGAGTCGAGACTCCCAAGATATCTTCATGAGCTATATATATGTTTTTGGGAGTAGTGTCTAACACCGAGTAGGCTTGGGGTTCCGAGGTTGCCCGGTCTTATATAGTACACGCCACCGTAGGTATATATTTTGGACCTCTTGAGAGAGTGTTTCCCCCAACCAAAGGCACACCCGTGATATTACACCAAGGGTTTCCCCTAACTAAAGGCACACCCGTGATATTACACGACCATCTTTCTTTTCCCTGGCAAGGCTTAGGATGGTTTGGCCCACTTAAGCAAGTTAGTGGGGCATCACGTAAGCTCTATCGTGATGGTGTCAGTACGAGTCTCCCATTGTTCCTTATACTTTCAGTTATTTGTGTCATATATTATGATAGTATGTTTTATAGAAGAATTTACCCAATGACCAGTTTATTAGCTTTTACTTACGATTTCAACTATGACAAATCATATAATTTCTATTTCTAAATCTTAGGTTACTATGTTCCGTTATGATAACGAGTTTATGATTATGTATATCTCAGATACAGTTTCTAGAATGCAGTCCTTTCTCTCATGGTCTTTTGATTTATATGCATGTTTTCAAATAATGTTTTACTAAGCATATTTTACCTACCTTACATACTTAGTACACTCAAAGTACTGACAGCATACAGTATGCTATATCATTTCAAGATATAGATTCACGTACTCAGACTCAGCTCACAGTTAGAAATGTTCCGGGCTTGATTAGCTAGCAGGGGTGGGTCCTCATCTTTCAAGGACTATAGTTATCTACTTCATTTCAGTTCTTTTATTTCATTTTTGTCACGACCCGAACATAAGCCCGGATCGAGACATGGGACAAAGAACCCCAGAGGCTCCAAGTCATCCCATGGCATGAACATGACATCTAAACTCAATATAATAAAAGCAGAAGTCTAGCATATATAGCATAGCGGAAGTCTAAAAATATCATAACATCTGAATACACAACACAAATATGAAACTGAATACATACTATGACTAATAAGCCTCTACTACTAACGTGTTGATGGGACAAGACCCTAACTAACTCCCTAAAGTCTGAAACTGAAAATACAAAATACAACTGATAAAGGGACCTCGGAAGATGAGGATTCACCAACTGAGACTGGGAGATGCTAATATTGAGAGTCTGGCTAGCAGTAGGACTGAGCTTGAATATCCGAGCCTGTATCATGAAATGATACAGTATAGAGTATGCGGTCAGTACATGGAATGTACCAAGTATGCAAGTTATGTACAACCGCTAAGTAAATAAGTAAAATCAGTGATCATGCATAACATAGAACATTTCGTCATAAGAGACTGAGAGTAGGGCTTGCATGATATTCTCTGAAAACATGATTCATACATAACTGAATTGAACGACCCAAAGTTGAAAACTGATAATCATAAGTAAACTGAACATTGGGCCACACCTGTTGAAAATGTAATAACATGACTGATGAACATGCATAACTGAAATCATGAGGAACAATGGGAGACTCATCTTATAACTGACATTACCATGATAGAGCTTATGTGGTCCCGACTATTACACTCAAGTGGGTAGAGCTGTCCAAAGCCTTGTCAGGGACAAGGATACTACCATGATATTAATATCAAGCTAATGGCCCCTTGGGGGCAGTGGAATCTCACAAGGAAGGTCCCGAATAATCTAAACATACCTACATTGACACGTAGTTCTGAGGCATAGGGTTTATTGACCCTTAGCCTACTCGATGCTAGACACTACTCCCAAAAACATGCATATGCTCTCCATCATTTTTTAATGAATCTGAACCATTGTCTAGTGACGAAGCTGAATCATAACATACATGCATAATTTGAATCCATAACATGAGGAGCCCTAGTCTCAAACCATACCACAAGATGAAAATAGTGGTAGTCTAGACTCCAAAATCCATGTGGTAAGCTTGAAACATGAAATCTAGATTAATTATGAAACATACTTGATCATATGGGCTTGTTCAATACTTAAACATGCTTGACATAGACTTGATCATTCGAAAACATGAATATAGACATGGGTAATTCGAAATCATACTTTCTTCATGAACATCTCATTATACTTAGAAGTATAGATCATAAACTCATCTCATCATGAACTTTCATGGATGGGCATCTTATTTGTAAAATATTGAAATCATAATTTGTATTTGAAAACACAGTGAAACATACCCATGAATCATAATTCAACATCAGAAACATGCATAGGGAATACCCATAATTGATACTTAGAGAATTCACATGTTGAGTTGAAACTCCATAGATTTATCAACTAGAATTTAGTGAAATTAAAGAGGAATTGGGCATGGGTGTGGATGATTACACCTATTAATAACCCTACATACCTGGAGAAATCCGAATTCACAAACCCTCTTGAAAGACCAAAGGAATTTGGAAAAGAAATTGATGAATCTAATCTTGATCACCCCTTAGAAACCACTAAGTTTGCATGCATGGAAAAGAATGGGTTTAGAATGAGCTTAACTCTCTTAAAACATCCTTTTCTGAGCTTAAAACAATGTAGTATAGTGATAACGCTCAAACTCACACTTTTTAACAAAGTATGAAGCGGACGTTGTCAATAAAGAATCCAACTAGAGGTTGGGGTCGATCTCATAGAGAATACGGAAGAATATAGAAGAATGCTACTATTTATGCTTTTAAGTCAATTATATCCTAAAATGGGGGATTTGTAAAGGTAATAAATAATTATTTTGAGAAATTGATTGTTGCATCCAAATTAATGCAACTAACTAGGGTAAATGTTCCCCATGACTTCATAACCACAAGGCGTTTTATACTAGTGTCTATTTCTGGTGCTTAGCATGCAATATTGGTAAGTTAGGTTCACCTAAATGGTTGGTCCCCTATCTAGATGATTTTCACCACGCAACTTGATCTATGGGTGTTCTTTAGTTGGCCCTTACCCTTAATATCGGATTAGCTATCCCCGAACAAGTTCAAGCTATTATGAGGGTTGGTAGCCTCAAATCTTCGTTGTTAATCCCTTTTCCTATTCTTTACCTCCTTGATCCGATAAGTAAGAATAAGGCAAGTCCTAACGTTTGCAACCATCAAGAATCAATCAAAACGAAGGAATAAACAATACATGCATAAACTCCGTTCAAGTATCACTAAGTATTTTACCTACGTGTGTTAATTTTTCATGGTTCCCACAACCCTAGTTGTGGTGGTTTTAGCCTATCATGTTTATAAGTAAATTAATAAATTTCATAAATAAAAGCAAAAATTAATTCTTACAACGTTGATAGGAATAAATTTACTTGATTATTGCAATAATAAAGAAGAACAATTCAACAATCATCTCTAAGTTCCAAACATAAGACACCAAACTTGTATCCAAAAACTTGAGACTTAAAACTCTAATCCTACTTGAAGACTTTTGAACTTGAAACTTCAACTCTTGAAGACATAAAAACAACATCCCTATTACATGAAAATAAAGGGGTATTTATAGCAGTAGATTTATGCTTTTCGTTTTCCTTGATGAATTTGACTTGGGATTTGAATTTCCTTTTCCTAGTTGAAATGGGAAATCCATTTTTGGGCCATTTGGAGCCTTGCCATGTTGCACCTTCTTTTTTTCCTTCATGGATTTAATTTGGAATTTTTAGCTCCTTTTTCTAATTAAAAATGGACTCCAGGTCGTCAGTGGTCACAAACTAAGTAATGACTTGTGAGGGCCTCAAACGAGTCGTGATCAGTCAAGCACAGTTGTCCTCAGCATTAGGCCTAGTTGTGGCAACGGGTCACCTAACGACCCGTTAGGACTGGGCATGAATCATTAGGTCCCTCGTGGCCATGGATCATCACATCCTCCAGTGTACTTGACGGATGCTCACAGTGTCTGACGACGAGTCGTCACTTCACACGACGACTCGTTATGTCATTCGTTACCTTCACTGGACACTTCTTCAGATTTTCTCCTCCCAGTCCTCACTTTATTCTATTTTCTTCAAATTCTTTCCGAAGCATCAAATACACCAAAATCCATCGCTTTTAGACCTAAAAACATCTAATCACGTGTGTTATCCATTTTCACAAATATATAACATAAACACATGAAAACACATAATTTGTTCTCAAACATAGTAAAGTACGGGCAAAAATACGTCTATAAAGTGCATAAATATGCCCTTCGTCATATAGGTCTTAGGAACTTAAGAACTACGAAAAAGCCCTTAATAAATTCGCAAGAAAATACACTCTGCCAGTCCCAATGAGGGACTGGACGAATCATGGTCTGGGGGGACGACTCATCGTCTGCCTATCGTTGCCATCACTAGAATCAGTCCTATGAGGGTCACCACGACTCGTGTTATACCCAACGACTCGTGGACCAAGTCCTGGCCTGCACTGCCCAATTTCTCCCACCTCAAGTCAATACTTGACCACGTCCAACTGGACGACTTATGGTGTTGACCACGACTCATGGTCTCACCCATGGTCAACCCTAAATCAAAAAATCCAACCAAGTCCACCCTCCTCCCCATGAGTCATTTAACGACTTGTGGTGCACCTCACGGGTCACTGGATGACTCGTCCTGTGACCTGATTTAGAAAATCCTATTTTCTCCATTTAAACCCTCTAGTCTGATCTTAGGGCTTTTGGAGTATTACAATATCTCCCCCTTGGGAACATTCATCCTCTATTGTGGGTAATCATACAAAAAATCTGAGAAATACAACTCCCATATAAAATACTAAACATTTAGAGCTGAAAACTGATGGAGTGACTGACTCCGGATTGAATTACATGTCTGAATGAATTCATGAATCATACATACATACATTGACATGAAAGAAACCGGGGCACATGAACTGAACATGGAACTGAATAGAGTACTAGGGAGGAAACTGATACCTCAGGCTGAAACTGAGCCGGAAGGGAATAGATGCGGGTATTTAGCCATTATATCTACTTCAACTTCCCGCGTAGCTCCCTCAACATGTTGGTTCCTCCACAAAACCTTTCCTGAGGCTACTTCTTTGTTTCTTAGCTTTCGAACCTGACAATCAAGTATTTCCACCGGAACCTCCTTATAGCTAAGGCTATCCTTCACACCTATGCTCTCTACCGGAACAACTAGAGCTAGATCACCCAAACACTTCTTTAAGAGCGATACATGGAATACTGGATGAACTGAAGCTAATTCTGAGGGAAACTCCAATTCACAGGCCACCTTGCCCACGCATCTCACAATCCAGTACGAACCAACATAATGGGGACTAAGTTTCCCTTTCTTTCCGAACCTCATCACTCCCTTCATGGGAGATACCTTCAAAAACACCCAATCATCAACTTCAAACTCAAGTTCTCTCCTCCTTACATCCACATAGGACTTTTGAGGACTTTGAGTTGTTTTCAACCTTTATCTTATAATCTGAACTTTCTCCAAAGCCTCATGAACCGAATTAGGTCCTATCAATGTAGCCTTACCGACCTCAAACCAACCAATAGGTGATCTACACCTCTGCCCATAAAGAGCCTCAAACTGAGCCATCTGAATGCTGGAATGTAGCTTTATTGTATGCAAACTCAGTGAGAGGTAAGTGGTCATCCCAACTACCTTTGAAATCAATCACACATGCTCTCAACATATCCTCAAGGGTCTTAATAGTCTGCTCAGCTTGGTCATCTGTTTGCGGGTAAAATATTGTGCTAAGCTTGACATGAGTACCAAGTCCCTTTTGAAACGAACTCCAAAACTGGGAGGTAAACAGAGTACCTCTATCTGATATGATGGACAAAGGCACTCTATGTAACCGGACTAACTATCGAATGTACAACTTAGCATAATCCTCCGCTGAATCGGCAGCTTTGACCGGTAGGAAATGAGCTGCTTTAGTCAACCTATCTAACCACCCAAATAGAGTCATACTATTGACGAGTGCGAGGCAACTCTGTAATGAAGTCCATATTGATTTCCTCCCACTTCCAAGTAGGGATGCTAATGTCTTGGAGCACACCTCTAGGCCTTTGATGCTCAACTTTCACTATTGACAATTCGGACACTTAGCCAAAAACTCTGCTATGTCATTCTTCATGCCATTCCAACAATAGACTTCCTACAGGTCATGGTACATCTTGGTGGCACCTAAATGTATAGAATATATGGACTATGAGACTCGTGCAACATCCGCTCCCTCAAGTCATCAACACCCGGTACACACAAATGACCCAAATATCGTAGCACACCATCTCTCTCTTGGGAGAAGACCTCCACCTTTTGATTTTGAACGGCTTCCTTCAGATTTACCAAAATAGGATCCTCGTCTTGTCTAGCTTTGACCTCGGTCACCAAGTAAGATTCTGACCCATTCAGAACAATGACACATCCATCTGTCGAGTTAACAAGACGGACACCTAGCCATGCAAGCCGATGCACATCCTTCACTAACTCCTTCCTTTCCTCATTTACATGGGACACACTCTCCATAGAAATCCTGCTAAGAGAGTCTTCTACCACATTAGCCTTGCCCGGATTATAAAGTACACTCATATCATAATCCTTCAAAAGCACCACCTACCTCCTCTGACGAAGATTCAGATCATTTTGGGTGAACACATACTGTAAGCTTTTATGATCCGTAAACACATCTACATAGACCCCGTACAGTTAGTGTCTCCAAATCTTCAAAGAAAATACTACCGCTGACAGCTCAAGGTCATGAGTTGGATAGTTCTTTTCGTGGACTTTCAGCTGCTTGGAAGCATAAGCTATAACTCTACCATGCTGCATTAGTACACAACCAAGGCTAATCCTTGAAGTGTCACAATATACCATAAACCCATTGATACTCTCAGGTAGGGTCAACACTGGTTCAGAGGTGAGTCGAGTCTTCAATTCTTGGAAGCTCTTCTCACAGGCCTCTGACCATTGAAACTTCACCTTCTTTTGGGTCAACTTAGTCAACGGTGCTGCAGTGGATGGAAACCCTTCAAAGAACCTCCGATAATAACCAGCTAAACCTAAGAAACTCCTGATATCCGAAGGACTCACTGTTCTAGGGCAATTCTTGACCACTTTTATCTTTTGAGAGTCCACCTGAACACCCTCACTTGACACCACATGAACCATAAATACCACTGAGTCTAGAAAAAAAGTCGCACTTGCTGAATTTAGAATACAACTGGCGATCCTTCAAGGTCTGTAGCACTACCCTCATATGAGCAGCATGGTCCTCATTGCTCCGAGAGTATATAAGGATGTCATCTATGAACACAATCACAAACATATCCAAGTATGGCTTGAATACCCTGTTCATCAAATCCATAAAAGTTGCAGGAGCATTTGTTAGTCCAAAAGACATATCTACAAACTCATAGTGACCATACTGAGTCCTTAAGGCTATCTTCGGAATGTACTCCCAAACCCTGAGCTGAGGTCTATCTTTGAAAAGCACTTAGCACCCTGAAGCTGGTCAAATAAATTTTCAATCCTGGGGAGAGGATACCTGTTCTTGATGGTAACTTTGTTCACTTGCCGATAATCAATGCATATCCGAAGGGAACCATTCTTCTTTCAAACAAAGAGAACTGGTGCACCCCATGGGGATTTGCTAGGTATGATAAAACTTTTGTCTAGAAGGTCCTTCAACTGCTCCTTCAACTCCTTTCGCTCGGTTAGAGCCATTCTATAGGGAGGAATAGATATAGGCTGCATATTACGAAAAAGGTCAATACCAAAATCGATTTTCCACTCAGGAGGAATACCCTGTAAATCGTCTAGAAACACATCTGGATAGTCACACACTATTTGAACTAACTGGGATAGTTGGGGTCTCGGACATTGCATCCTTAACCCTAACTAGATGGTATACACAACCCTTAAAAATCATCTTTCTGGCCTTAAGGTAGGAAATGAAGCGACCTATAAGCACAACTGAACTGCCCTTCCACTCTAGGACTGGCTCACCCAGAAATTTGAACTCTACTGCATGGATTCTGCAATTGACTGAGGCATAACATGCATGTGACCAATCCATGCTAAAGAAAAAATCAAAATCGGTCATGACTAGCTCTACTAAATCTGCTGAGGTGATTTTCTAAAGAATTGTGACAGGGAAATTTCTGTATACCCGTCGAGCTATAGCTGAATCACTGACTAGGGTAGAGACTAAGAAGGGTTTTAATAGGATTTTGGTAGTAGAGACTAAGAAGGGTTTTAATAGGATTTTGGTACTAACTCCTAAACTACTAGCAACATAGGGCGTCATAAAAGACAAAGTATCCCCTGGATCTAATAATGCATAATCATCAAGGTGGAATACTCGTAACATACAAGTGACTACATCTGGGGAGACCTCCTTCTCATGATGAGATGCTAGGGAATAGAATCTGTTCTGGCACTGAACACCACCAGCACTAGTAGATGCACCCTGCTGAGTTGGGTGTGCTGGTGGAGCTGCTAAACTAGAGGCTGAGCCACAACCCCTATAATGGCCATGTCTGGCTACTGGGCAAACTCTAAGCATATGTCCGGGCTTTCCACATCCGAAATAAGCACCTACACCTGCTAAGCACTTCCCCGTGTATCTTCGGCCACACCTTCCATACTCTGGAATGCTGGACTTTACAGGTCTACTACCCTGACCTCTAGAGCCTGATGCTCATCCCCTCTGGTCGCGCTTAGATCTGGATGGCACACTCATAGCTGACGACACTGGGGATGAAGATCTCTGGTGGGTCTATTGATGGTGCCCACCACTAGGTCTCTGCTCGGAGAATCCAAAGCTATTAGTTATGTCCCTCTTGGCCTCTCTCTCCTGCTCACTCACCTGTACCGCCTCTATCTACTGGGCGTACAGAACTATCCGAGGGAAGTCAATGTCCTGATGAAGCATTGTAGTTCGACAATCTTTTACCAAATTGTCTTTTATACCATGCCCGAACCGACTCTCTCGGCTCTCTGATATGTCACCATCTCAGGTGCATACTTGGAAAAGCGAGTAAACTCTAAGGCATACTCCTGAACTTTCATCTTCCCTTGCTTTAGGTTCACAAACTCAGCTGCTTTAATCTCCCTCATCTCACAAGGGAAAGCCAAATCCAGAAATGCAGTATGGAACTCATCCCAACCAATAGGGGCTGGCTCCTGCTGTCCTACTATCTTTCCACTGCTTGAACTAGAGGTGCGCAACTCCTTTCAACTGATATGAGGCTAGATCTATACACTCCTCTCCAGTCACCCCCATGATGTGGGTGATCTTTAGAACCTCATTAATAAACTCGAGTGGATCCTCGTCCACCTTTGATTGAAGGAACTCCAGAAGGTTCATCCTCAGAAAATATCTAACTCTCACCGCCGCCGCATTCCCATTCTGAGGGACATGCGCTACCGCCTGTTGGTTGACTTGGGCGGTCAAAGGCTGAGCTAGCATCTAATGGAAGCCCTAAACTCAGCATGGGCCAGCTCGGGTACATGACCCTTATAGACTGGTGGGGCCTACTGGTACCCATCCTTATTGCCATTCTCATAGCCATTTCGATTTCCATTTCTCCTGCCATTAACTCTGTAGGGAGGCATGATTTGGCAAACGTGTATAGCACGAGTTAGAAGGATAAAGAGATATATCATCGCATGACTTAGATCATAAAAGAAGGGAAGATTTCCTAAAATGTTTCGTAGCCTCTTTATCATAAGTATGACGCACTTCACACCCATGAAAAAGACTTTACTTTACGCGGCTTTCTAACACCCTAGGACACTTCAAAACCTAATGCTCAAATACCAAGTTTGTCACGATCCGAACATAGGCCCAGATCAAGACACGGGACAAAGAACCCCGAGAGGCTCCAAGTCAACCCATGGCATGAAATGACATCTAAACTCAACATAATAAAAGCAGAAGTCTAGCATATATAGCATAGCGGAAGTCTGAAAATATCATAACATCTGAATATATCACACAAGTATGAAACTCAATACATAATATGTTTGATAAGCCTCTACTATTGACCAGTTGATAGGACAAGATCCCAACTAACTCACTAAGGTCTGAAGCTGAAAATTCTAAATACAACTGATAAAGGGCCCTCGGAATTTGACGACTCACCAACTGAGACCAGGAGATGCTAATACTGAAAGTCTGGCTAGCGGCGGGACTGAGCCTGAATATTCGAGCTTATATCATTAAACAATACATCATAGAGTATGTGATCAGTACGTGGAATGTATTGAGTATGCAAGGTAAGTAAAACTGCTAAGTAAATAAGTAAAATCAGTGATCATGCACAACATAAAACATTTTTTCATAAGAGACTGAGAGTAGGGCTTGCATGTTATTATTTGAAAACATGATTCATACATAACTAAATATCATAGCTGAATATCATAACTGAATCGAATGACCCAAAGCTGAAAACTGATAATCGTAAGTGAAATTGAAAATTGGGTAAAACTTAATGAAAACATAATAACATGACTGATGAACATGCATAACTGAAATCATGAGGAATAATGGGAGACTCATCTTATAACCAACATTACCATGATAGAGCTTACGTGGTCCCAACTATTACACTCAAGTGGGTAGAGCCGTCCAAAGTCTTTCCAGGGCTACGGACGCTACCATGATATCGATATCAAGATGATGGCCCTTTGGGGGCAGGGGAAGCTCACAAAGGAGGTTCAGAATAATCTGACATACCTATGTTGGCACGTAGTTCTGAGGCGAAGGGTTGACTAACCCTTAGCCTACTTGGTACTAGACATTACTCCCAAAACATTCATATGCTCTTCATCATTTCTCAACAAAGTTGAACTATCGTCTAGTGACGAAGCTGAATCATAACATACATGCATAATCTAAATTCATAACATGAGGAGCCTTTGGCTCAAACCATACCACAACCTGAAAATAGTGGGAGTCTAGACTCCAAAATCCTTGTGGTAAGCTAGAAACATAAAATCTAGATGAATCATGAAACATACTAGATCATATAGGCTTGCCCAATACTTAAACATGCTTGACATAGAATTGATCATTCGAAAACATGAATATAGACATGGGTAATTCGAAACCATACTTTCTTCATGAACATCTCGCCATACTTAGAAGCATAGATCATAAACTCATCTCATCATGAACTTTCACGGATGGGCATCTTATTTGTAAAGCATTGAAATCATAATTTGTATTTAAAAACATAGTGAAACATACCCACGAATGTCATAACCCGAGTTCACACCCTAGCCGTAGTACGGGTCGAGGAACCCCGAAAGGCTCCAAGTTAAGCCATGGAATAATCATAGCATAACACTAAACATAAGAGATGACTAACCACATGAATAAGCGAAAGATGATATCAAGAATCTAATAAAACCCATGTAGAAATTTTAACAACATTTAGATACAACGTTGAATCTGTCTAAACAAGTCCGAAAGCTTTCTACTAAGCTGGTGAGTTGCTGGGACAAACCCCCAGCTAACTCCCAAAGTCTGAAAACTGAAACATAATAAAATAAGAATATAAACCACATCCTCGGAGGATGAGGACTCACCACTAGCAGCTGGGAGAGAGAGAAGCGTATCTAACCACGAGGTTGAGTCGGGAAACCTGAATCTATATCATGAAATTATATAGTACAACAAGGCATGGGATCAGTACTTGGAATGTACTGAGTATGCAGGAAATATACAAAGATAAGTAATTAACCACACATTAATAGTAATATAACTGAAAGGAGATGCAGCAAACTTATATGAGATCTACATATACATATTAACATAATCACTTATAGCGACATTCATTAACATAAGATCAACTGATCCACAACATGTAATAAACGGAAAAAATACAGAGGTACGATGCTGTGATTGATATTAAGAGGGTCCCTGACTGTCCAAGGGAAAGTCCCTGACTATCAAAGGGAGCGTCCCTGACTATCAAAGGGAAATATTCTCGCTATGGAGAATCCTTGACTATAAAAGGGAGAAAGATGCTCTGATATAGAGAGTCCCTAACTGGCTAGGGATGGTAGTCCCGACCAACTAAGGAAAAGCATGCATGGCTAGTAGCTAGGGATGTGACTCTAGGAAAACATTCTTGCTAACGAGAATCCCGACTGACTAGGGAGCCATTCTTACTAACGAGTATCCCCACTGACTAACGCTAATCTAAATTGCAACAGCTAATCAGAGGCAAGAACCTTTACTGATTTTCATCATACAACATTCTTTTCGACAAGATTGGGACTACTTTCTAATAAAACCAAGCCCAACGGTTGCAATATCATTCACATCATCATATAGCATAAGGTCATGCATGATTAATAGATTCCACTCATACCTTATCAAAGATGCATGGCTTCAATTATTTCAAAACATACCACAAGCTAACATTTTATAAAAATTGGGAGACTTCACTCCAAACAAAGTGGTAAGCTTATTTCGGAAAGATCATCATTTAAAATCGACATGTTGGAATTACCCCAAAGCTTTGTAACACTTTGATCTAATCAATTCATTCTGAAAGCAACAACACAATCATGGATAGTTTTAGGAACGTGTTTTTCATCATCAACCTTATCGTCATCTCACATTTATTATGAAGCACTTCTTTTATGAACTTTTCATCCATGGGCGTTTTAGATTCAAAGATTTAGAATAAAAACAATTTTAGTAAGCAAAACAATTTAGAATCTTCCCAAGCTTCATAATCTATCGATATAAGTACAACCAAATCATACCCAATCAATTCAATCAAAACATGGCGTCTACACATAATTTACTTCAATTGATCAAGCCCACAACTCCAACTCAACCCAACATATTCATCAATGTCATAATCAAGTCATTAGGGTTAATTATACAATATTCCCACAATTCCATCATGTTCATGAATTACTACGATAATCAAGGGAGAAATGAACAAATCTCATTCAATACTCAACCCAATTTATGAAAAACATACTACACTCATACATTCTCAACCTACATATCATAATTCAAGATAACCTATCAATTAATAATCCAATTAAATTCATAATCACAGTAGATATTAGCATTTAAGAGAAATAAAGAAGAATTTACCCTTTTTACAAACCCTAGATCATGCTTTTCTAGATTTATTGAAATCGGATATTTAATGAAAATATTTTTGGGACAAAAGGATGTAAGAGTATCCTTGTTGAAAGACCTGCATACCTAGTAGGAGAATTATCCACTCGAATCGCACCTTAAAGCTCTTTAAGAAAACCCTTGAAAGTCCTTGACTTGGGAGAGGGGAGGAAGAAAGGTTTGGGAGAGTATTTTTAGAGAATGAGATATTAGGCTTAGTAAAACCCCTTAAAAACATGCAAGGTAATACCCAAAAATATGTAGTTTAGATGTTAAAAGCATAGGAGTTTTACGAAAATGTGGAGAAAACCTGAAATGTTCCCGAACTAGAACCAACGACCCTCAGGATGAGTCGTTGTCTCATACAATGACTCGTCATCTCCATCCGCTAAATGCACTGGACCTCTTCAAGCTTTCATCTTCTCAAATAACGACCATTAGGATGGGTCATTGTCACTTACAACGACCCGTTGTAACCTCCTGTTGATTATACTGCTTTCTTGACTAGTGACCCAACCACGACTGATATGACGAGTCATTGCTTGGACGAACGACTTGTTGTATCCTTTCGTTGCCACCACCGGTCCTTCCTTCACCTTCCCACCAACGATCAAAACAACAGAGCATCACAAGTTCCAACGGCCCGTTGTCACCATTCGTTGCCACCACTAGGGAAACCGAGATCCAACCCACGACCGATTACGACAACTCGTCGTTTGCAATAATAAGTCGTTACATGGCTCGTTCCTTCTTAGTAGCCCAGTCTGAGATCTCACCACGACTGCTTCTAACGGATCATTGTTTGTCACAACGACTCGTTCCTCCTCCCGTCCTAAAACTTTTTCCCAGTTTTCAGCAAATTTAATTTCTTAACCCCCGGGTCTACTCTTAGGCACTTTCAAGGTATTAAAATGAATTATAATTCAACACTATAAACATGCATAGGGAATACCCATGATTGATACTTAGAGAATTCACATGTTGTGTTGAAACCCCATAGATTCATCAACTAGAATTTCATGAAATTAAAGAGGGATTGGGCATGGATGTTGATGATTACACCCTTTCATAACCCTACATACCTGGAGAAATCTGATTTCACATAGCCTCTTAAAAGCCCAAAGGAATTTGGGAAAGAACTGGATGAATTTAAGCTTGATCACCCCTTAGAAACCACTAAGTTTGCATGCATGGAAGAGAATACAATTAGAATGAGCTTAATCCTCTTAAAACACCCTTTTCTGAGCTTAAAACGACATAGTATAGGTCTTAGGAACTTAGAAATTACGGTAAAGCGCTTAATAAATTCATAGAAAAATACACTCTACCAGTCCTAATGAGGGACTGGACGAATCGTGGTTTAGGGGACGACTCGTCATCTGCCTTTCGTTGCCATCACTAGACTCATTCTTTGAGCATCAGCGCGAGGGACACCACAACTCATGGTGTACCCAATGACTCATGGTGACCAAGTTGTGGCCTGCACTGCCCAATTTCTCCTACCTCAAGTCAACTCTTGACCACGTCTAACTAGATGACTCGTGGTGTTGACCAAGACCCATGGTCAGCCCCAAATCCGAAAATCCAACCAAGTCCACCCTCCTCCCCACGAGTCACTTAACGACTCGTGGTGCACCTTATGGGTCACTGGATGACTCATGTTGTGACCTGGTGCAGAAAATCCTATTTTCTCCATGTCAACCCTCGGGTCTAATCTTAGAAATTTTGGGGTATTACAGTTTTAGTTTCAGACTTTAGAATTAGTTGGGGACTTGTCTCAGTAGCTCATCAGTTAGTAGAGGCTTTCAGATATAGAGTTAGTATATTCAGCTTTGTGACTTAGCATTGTGATATTGTCATTTTACTTACGCTTGATGTTATATAGACTTCTGCTTATCCATGCTTATAATTTAAATTTTCATTTGTTTATTCTATTAAGTCATGCTAGGAATGTGCCATGAGTTAGCTTGGAGCCATTCGTGGTTCTAGGTTCTGTGTCTCGATCAGGGGTCTCAGCTCGGGTCATGACAAACTTGGTATCAGATCAAAGGTGTAGGTGTGTCCTAGGATGTCTGAAAGCCACATTAAGTAGAGTCTCTTTAATGGGTGTGAAGCGTGCCACACTTATGAGGAAGAGGCTATAAGATGTTTTAGGAAACTCCCCTTCTTTCATACTCTAGTCCGTGCTATAGGGTTTGACTCTATAAAGAATTCCTCCTAGCTCGTGCATTTACGTGCTCCAAAGAATAACACCATTCAAAGGAATAAGAGGTACTCTCAAACTGCTTCTTCCTACAGGAGTTAAAAGAAGCTAAGGCAGAAGAATTCGTGAACCTGAAGTAAGGAACCAGAAGAGTGGAGGAGTATGATAGGAGAAGTATAAAGCCTTTAGTGATAACCTTAGAGGTGAATGGGAAGTCAAGAGATAGTGATTTTAACCTAGCCTTAAGAAGGGGTTCACTCCTTAGAATGAGGAACTTTAAGCCAAGGGGGAGATTATAAGGTGAAGGACCAGGTCAAGTCTTGAGTTCCAAGTGTGAAAGTCCAGGATCAGAAACTATGCAAGATCGGCCCACACTTATTTAGGTGTAATCTTGTACTTCAGTAAATATGATACTTTACTCATTCCATATGTGAACATGTTATGCTTATGTCGAAGCTCCAAATACTCCTTACATGTATTCGTACTCAGATTCGTTGAATGAGAAGTAATCACTTAAGATGGTGATTCCAGTCTCCTTCCATGATCAATAAATCTCAGCTTCATGTCGTGGCCCTAGTTATGTATTTAAAGTCATGTCTCTCAGCATGCTCATCTCTATGAACTCAGTCCTTAAGATTTGCCTTATCGGCTCATAAGATCGTGCTATATCAGGTATATGCTTAGGTAATTTCTCGAATGGTCCGTGCTCTCGATTTCCTTACCCGTAAGCCCTATGTATGTTCCCGCATGATGGAAATGATGGTTACAATGTGTACATTCAAGATAACTCTCTATTCCTTCCATAGGTGCCAGGTATGTAGAAGTTCATGATGCACAGTTATTAGCCAAGCATGGGAGATAGAGGAATTCTTGAATAACATTAGCTACAATGAGTCATGGGATAATCATAAGTGATAGGCTTAAATGAGGTGGTGATATACAGGTATCCATAGCATGGGGGCCTAGTGGCTTCACCATTAGAGCTTGGACTTGTGTGACTTTCTTGTTAAGGGGGGAAGTAATGTTCTTAAGTCTATGTTGTAGGAAGTGTGGTTGCATTAGTCATGAACATGGTTGAGGTACTCTACAAGGTATCAATATTCCTAGTTATAGTGGGAGGAGATTAAGGTAGATTTCATTACAGGGTTGCCTCGGACACACCGACAACATGATTTAATCTGGGTAATAGTGGACGGGATAACCAAGTCAACACAAGGACTGCTAAATTTTATATTCGGGAGTTATTTTGGTTGCATGGAGTTTCTTTGTCCATCATCTCAGATAAGAGGTACTCAGTTCACCTTTCAGTTTTGGAGGTCATTTAAGAGGGGCCTTGGTACTCAAGTAAAGCATCGTACAACTTTTCACCCACAGATAGAAGGTCAGTTCGAGCAGACTATTCAGACTCTTGAGGACATGCCGAGATCTTGTATGATTGATTCCAAGCATAGTTGGGATGATCACTTACCCCTCATTGAGTTTGCGTACAATAACAACTACTATTCCAGCATTCAGATAGCTCCGTTTTAGGCTCTTTATGGGCGAAAGTGTAGATCACCTATTGGATAGTTCGAGGAACGTGAGGCTACGTTGACAGGGCCATATTCAGTTTATGAGGCTATGAGTAAAGTTCAGCTCATTAGGGAGAGGCTGAAAACAGCACAAAGCCAACAGATATCTTATGCGAATGTTATGAGGAGAGGGATTGAATTTGAGGTTGATGATTTGGTGTATCCTATGAAGGGAGTTATGATATTCGATAAGAAAGGGAAGCTTTGTCCCCAATATGTTGGTCCTTATAGGATTTGAGGTGAGTTGGCAAAGTGGCTTATGAGTTGGAGCTACCAGCGGAGTTGGCTTCGGTGCATCTAGTTTTCCTAGTATCTCTATTGAAAAAGTGCGTTGGTGATCCAGCTTTAGCTATTCCAGTAGAAAGCATTGGGATGGAAGATAGCCTTACCTATGAAAAAATCTACAATATTATTCAAAAGCACATCAAATCTACATTAAATCATCCTAAATTTGAGATCCAAGGTGCTCCCTAATTTTTGTAACCACACTCATTTCAAAATTATTTTAATTTTTCAAACCCAACTTTCAACATTGAATCTTAAGCTTCATCTATGGTGGATCTCGAGATTGAATATGAAATTTTATTCAAAACCACATCAAATCTACATCAAATCATTCTAAATTTGAGATATAAACTCCCTAAGATGTTTTCAAATATTTGAAACCACAATCAATCCAAAATTATTTTAATTTTTAAAATCAAATTTCAACTTCGAAACTTTAAAAATTATCAATGGTGGAACTTGAGATTTTAATTTATTAAAAAAATTGGTAAATTAGAGAAATAAAGGAAAAGGAAGAAATAAAGAAGAAGGAAGAGGAGGAGGGGGGAAATAGTTTTTCTTAAAAAAATTATCAATAGTGGAATTCGAAATTTTAATCTAAAAACAAAAATTTAACAAATTGAAAAAATAAATAAGAAGAAGAAGAAATAAAGAAGATGGAAGAAATAAAGAAGAAGAAAAGGAGGAGGAGGAGGAGAAGGGAAATAATTTTTTTTTAAAAATATGTTATATTTTGTAATATTTTTATTATATTTTGTAAATAAAAAAAAATATTGATATGTTTAGTAATTTTAAGTGTTAAGTAGTAGTTGGAGGGGAGGGGGGGGGGGTTAAATTTCTCATATTTTTTCACTTCTCGGTCGTAGGCAGCACCATGATCCATCAAATTTTTTAAAAAAAATTTCCTTCTGAGTCATGGTGAAACCAACGAACCCCATCTTTATTTTTTTTACATTTTTTATATGTCGATAAAAATATGTTTTAATATATAAAATAAATTCAGAAATACACTAAGAGAGAATTTATGACCTAGTATACAAAGACGTTACTGGTATGTTTAATTGAATTTGCATACTTAATAATGTTCGGGATATACCACATGTACTTTTATCCATGTTGGTTGCCTCCATGACCATGAATCAAATTAATATTTAACATAGCTAAAAATTAAAATTTATATTCAAATAGATTATATGAAATTTTTTACAATCAGTAAAAATATTTTTGACAGATTAAGTAATTCAAACTCTAAAATTTTGGATTGAAATATTTACAAACTCCATGGTCGTGGTGTCCCGGCGACCAACATGAAAAAAGTACATGTGATATATCTTGAACACCATTAAATATGTAGAATTCAATTAAACATACCAGTAACATATTGGTATACTATGTCAGATAATTTTCTCTCTGTGTATTTTTGAATTTATTTTATATATTACAATGTATTTTTATCGATATACAAAAAAAATATATGGTGAGGGTCGTTGTTTTCATTACCACCCAGAAGAAAAAAAAATTAAAATTTGGCGAGTCGTGGTGCTGCCAATGACCTAGAAGTAAATAAAAATTTAAAAATTTGATGGGACGTGGTACTCTCCACGACCCATAAGGAGAATTTTTAAAAAAATATATATATGTTTGACGCAATCTCACTTAATGGATCATAAAGTGAGTTGTGGAACTTGCCACGCTTTATCCTTTTTGGTATATCTCCTAAATCGATCTTCGTTTTGAAAATTTTTCACTAAATCTTTATTGTTTTAGTCTCAAACTCACTAACAAATTATAAACGTAATACATGCACAAAATAAACATAAATATTATATATATGTTTATTTTAAACATACTAATTTCACCACTTTAATAATTAACAAACTATATTAACATAACACATATATTAAAAAATATTTAATATAAGGAACACTTTTAATAATTGCATATTATAAGGAGGTAGAAATATTGTCATCACCTATCTAAAGACAAATCAAGAATGATCATAATTTAATTACAAGCAGACAACCCCAAAATTCTTAAATCTTGCACTAATGGGTTAAGAAAATAGGCTCAAGTCACGTGCATAATCAAAATTATAAAGATAATAATATAAGGACTACACATAAAACCCTTGAAACCTTAGTCTCATATATATGGATGAGCAGAATATGTCTCCTCTTTGTTTTTTCTTGTTTTTTTAAATCATTAAAACATAACAAAATCAAAAAGAAAATAAAAAACAAGATGTCACCGCCATCATTAACCCATAAACATTAAGCATTTACAGAATAAAATTAAAAAGTATTTTTATAAAGTAATTTTATTATATTTCATGAATCAAGTACTTGGAGTTGGAAGTTTTCCTTCACTTAAAGTTCCTAATATGATTAAATTATTATTTTGTTAATTGATTTACCGATAACTTGTGCATTTTTCTTGCCCAAGAATTTTGAATAATTATTATTTACTTAATTTCTAATTCTATAATGAGTTTATAACATTTGTACGTGCTATTATTTTTAGTTTATAACTAGTCTATTTACATGATTTAAATATATAATAATCAATATTAAAAGACGAGTAATAAGTAAGATTATTAAGGGAAAGCTAATAAAAAGTTACACAGCAATGAGGTAAGAATTTAAATTTTATGAATTGCAAATTTTAGAATAGTGATATTAGATGATAGTTTTTGGTTCTAAATCTATATATTTAGAAAATTTACCAAGAAAAATATAATTTTTGCTTTGAAACTATTGGGTTGAGCGAACATGTACGGTAGTAAACATTAGTTATTTAAGTATTATGTCATGTTCGTTGTTGTTCTCCTTCGTTATCTAGATTTATTCTTTACTTGTACATCCATCTATGTGGTTTCTAGACACTAAAGTAGAAATCAGGCATGAAAATTGTCAAGGGTATGTATATAGGTAACCTATATTTCACGGAGAAATCTATCCGATATGTATGTCTAAGAAGAAACCTGCGGCTGAGAATGTAAAATAACGGGAAAGCTCTTTGAAATCTTAGAAAGAATCTGAAGAAATCTAATATTTAATGCATGGAGTAAGAAGAATGTGAAAAAAAAAGAGACAATTTTTAAAAATAAAAATAACAAGGAAAAGATGTAAGAACTTTTTGCTTTTTTTTTGCTTTTCGGGACCTCTGCTAAAAATATAAAATTTACAACAACACATTTTTAGTGCTGGATTTATAAAATTCCCTTATCTATTCAAAGAAGAACATATTAGCAAGCAATTATATTGAGATACTGGCTTACTTTCAATATCCTTTTTGATATAGATAACAAAAAGTAAAGTTTACAGAACTCTTTTTTATGATTTTTATCTTATTGAAAATGAAAGACAATGTTTTCTACAAATATAACTTCCATATAAGTCAGAAAAGTGTTTCAAGTAGATCAAGTGTTTAACTATTGGCAAGTAAGTAGACTTACAATGTAGAAACACTTAAAAAGGAGTGAAAGGAAAGATATCCTCCTGCAGCCAATTGGCATGAAAACGGTGCATGAATGTATGAGAAAATGCTAGTTTTGATGGCAAGCTGGTACATAGCCAAACAACTAAATATATGATAAAGTGGGAAGACAAGTTTCTTTTACTACAATGCAAAAGAAAATCGCTTTTAAGAAGGGAGTTGATGTAGCATTATTTGGGCAAAGATGATAGATGTTTGCAACCTCAGGTAGTTGAGTAGTGAGTTTGTGAAGGTTGGGGGTTGCTGGCTTTTATAACTTCCTCAGTTCACATTCAATAATCTAAATTTCAGCAAGCCAAATATCATATTTTATTATTAGTTGGGCGCACGGGCGGATAGCTTTGGTTCAAACTCTATATTTGTATCAAACAATTCACGTAATATGTATTCCGATCCCAATTTTTGTTCTATTTTAGAATTCAGAACCTATAAACTTAAAATCTTGAATCTGACTTTGACTGAACGTCTTAGTTTCTCTATGGTCCAAGGCTATAGACCTACTAAAAATAAATAGTTTTATTCTATAGTCTACACTGACATATGACAATTTGTTTTAATGATGTAGTTCAGTCTAATGTGATCTTCACACACACCCTATACTTCTCTTGAGATATCAAAATATAAAGTCTTTCATATGTTAACCTTATATCATATAGCCTTTGAAATGCTAGAAATGGTAATGAATAGGACTTGTCTACTATCACTATCTTAAAGAAAGAGCTTAGGAGTTTCCAAAAGGTAGGCTTTTAATTTTTCATGTCTCCTATTGTATAAACCACTCACTCATCATGCCCTTAACCATGGGGTGAAGGGTGCAAGGAGAATAAAGAAGGAAGCTTTCTTTAACGATTGCAGTGATGAATTGGATGAACTGCTATTCAAAACGTGGCATTAGTCATAGTTATTCAAATGACAAATTGTCTAGCATGCAGCCGGATGAATGGTACTTACTGTTAGTTTCTTAAGTCACATAGATGTTGGCCTTAATGATTTAAGAAGCTAGCAGAACCTAGATAAATTCTTTTCAGAGTAAATATTCTTTTTCTAGATTCACAACATGGAATATCACATGAAGTTTTGTTTGCGCCCAAAGGTGTGACCCAATGATCAATGAAGTGGTTGAGAACCATGAGGTCTTAGGTGATATCTTTCCATCTTTCCTAGGTCAAGGTGTTGGAAAGCTGGTCTGGACACCATGATTATCAAAAATAAAAGATTCACAACATGGGAAAAATTAAGTGATAAATAAGTATTAAGAACGGAAAACACCGAAAATTATGAGAATGTTGCTAAATGCATTCATTTATTTGAAAAGGAAAAAAATCAATAGAGGAAAAAGAACAAACTAAAGTACCTATTTCCACTCAGCAGGTTACAAGCCCACAGATTTCTGTTCTTTAATTATGTAGGTGCATGTTACTTGGTTGTGGATGTGCATAGCTGCACCAGAAGAAAAAATCTAGTGTTAACTGCTGACTGTTGACTTAAGATTTAAAAATAAAGGAAAAAATTACCATTGAAACTTGTTATCTTCACAAAATCTTTCTACATCTGATTTAATATCAGATTTTCTATAGATAGCAACTAATTCAATCTGGAAAAACATATTCAATGCTTTGATTTGGCTTAAGACTAGAATGTCAATGCATTAAATGCTTTGACTTTTTTTCTTTTATTTTGTTCTATATATTTCTCAAGACATTGAAGTAAAACCTTGCATTTGACTTTCAGTTCTAGTTTACATCCTTTCATGGGTCGCAATAATCTTGTGATGAAGAAGACAGTATTGGATTCAACATCCCGTCAACAGACCTATTCAAAGCGTAAGGACAGTATTGTTAAGAAGGAAAATGAGTTGGATATTTTATGTGACACAGACATTGCTCTTTTAATATTTTCTCAAAACGGTCAAGTGACCAGCTATTCTAGGAGAGGAAGGTGAATATCCTCATAAGTAATTCTTATGAATAAAATTTCTAGAATGAGCTTTTTTTTGTTTGAATATTCTACATTTCCTTTATAATAGTTTTGAGATACAAAACGTGATATGATTTTATTTTTTTTGATTTTTTAGTGTTGAAGATATCATGCTTCGTGTTGTGAATCAGCCTGGCGAACTGAATAGGTGATATGTTTTTCATATGCCAAATTCATGAATTAGACTTTGCAAATTTCATATAACTGACTATCTCACATGATTTTTTTTATTTTGTCCTTGTTGTCCTACTCCACGTGATTGTTGAAGACCCGTTCCAAAGGAACAGGTACTAAGTTTTACATATCTTTTACTAATTGTTGCCAGCAAGTCCTTGGAGTTTCATCCGACCTTAACATGCCTTTCATCGCATTATTTGACACAGACTCTCACACAGTCAAAATATGAAGGAGAAATGGTGGAAAAGATAGCTATATATACCACTGTCCTTTTGCACTTCTTTTATATGTATTAATCTATTAGTTCATATGAGTGCATATATGATTTCTATCTTTCTTTCTTATTTTTTTTCCTTTTTTGCTTGGTATTTTTTTATGTGATTGAATAATTTTTGTATTTTTTAGTGGGTATTTTGATGATGGTGATGATTGGTCAACATGCTCTAGTGTCGGGGTAATATCAGATGCTTCCACATTAGTATTTGTTTTCGTCTTTGTGTTTCTATCCCAACCACTAACTTATGCATTACGGAGAAGTCAGCGAAAATGAGAATATAACTTAGCTAAAACTTCAAAAAAGGAAGTGAGGGTAATAAATCCTAGCATCAATTTTGGGAATGGTTGATTTTTTAAATATATTGAGGATTTAACTTTTCCTATGAACCATATGATCTCATAGGTTTTGATTGATTGCGTATCCTTAAATAATCTAAGGATATATCACTTGACTAGGGCAATATTTACAAAGGGGGTCACATTCAACCAGTAGTTATAAGCTTATATTTGTTATTACTGTAAGCTCATAACTTGATATATATGTTTTTATTGTATTTCTGTATTAGGCTCATGAGGAGAAGCTTAATAAGCTCAATTAAACACTAAGTGAAGCTCGAGAAAAAATAAGGTTGAAGAGTTCCTTACTCTCTTTCCTTCTTGTCTTTCGTTTTTTGTCCTGCATCTCTTTTTTGATATTCTATTAGGAAGGGCAGGATAATTTTATGGTCTGAATGCAACTTGTTTGATCTTTCGAAGAAAGATTTCTCTTTTTTATGGAATAATGATTTTTCCCCTTGGACTGGGAATAATGATTTTTTCCCTTGGACCGGAAATAATGATTTTTTCCCTTGGATCGGGCAGGTATTACGAACCTCAAATGGAGAATATCAGGTCAATCCAAGAAGCTTCAGCATGCCAACAGTTCCTTATGAGTGCTATGGAACGGATACAACTATCAAAAGTGAGCATATCTCAATCCTAATGCAATTTTTTACTTCTATTTCTTAGGGGGAGAGGCTTTGAAGTAACATTAAGCTCAACAAATGACTCATCCCCTCCCACCAAGAGCTACACCCCCACCGACCCCTATCAAAAAAAGTATCAATTGGTTAGTTGAAGAGTTAGGACCAGCGTGATCATGTTTTATACTCTTCTTACCAGGAAAAACTCTTGGGTGATGAAGGATTTCTCCAGAAAAATGAAAATATTGAGGTAAAGTAATTTTAAGATAAAATAATTGCCATTTTTTATTGTGTCATATTTGTAAGGATTCTTAACTGTTTTACTGATATCTTGTGTGGAAAGTAACTGTTAGCATTATAATTTCTAAGTGGCTTCGGTCAACACAGAGGATACGGGTGCTACAGGTAATACATCAGCATAAATGTTTAGTGGTACCTATGTTTGACAATTGACATTTCCTTCTGAGTGCTTTCTAGTTCTATTGCTCAAGTTATCTACCTCTGATAAGAAGAAAAGGGTACTTACTATCTTTTAGAATGCAAACATGAAATATTTGAACGAATGTTTTTCTCTCGCTCCCAAAAGTTAATGAAGTCTCGGGAGTTCGTTTCACCATATGATTCGCGGTGATCCAATTTGATACCATTAGCGACATGCCAAAGTGTGTGCTTAGGTCTCTCCAGCACTAGTTATACTAGTGCTTGAATAACCAATTTAGGTGGCAGGTTATCCTGTAGGTGGCCACACTAGTACTCCTTATATCTTATGTCTTTCAATTATGACTAGTGAACATTATACAACAACTACTAAGCTTCAGTCTCAAACAAATTGAGGTTGGATATATGGATTCTCACTTCTTCATTTAAACTCATTTTCTATCATGATCATACTGATCGGTGAACTCTATAGCCACTATTTTTATTTTCAAACATTTGCATGTTACTCTATTGAATTAGATTCCACAGAGGAATCTCCTGAAGCTTGCTTCTCTAGGCCGGTTTGTAGGAATCAATATGGGATGAAAGTTTTGAGGAAACAGAGGGGATCACAGTGGAGCATTAGCTTCTGGTGTCCAACAACTGCAGTAGGAATTATATTATACTAGTCTGTGTGTTTAAGAAATTAGTAGAAAATAACTTGCACCAATCAGGAAGCAAAAGTATGAATAATGTTGCATATGTCTATTATTGCTTCAACTTTTAGAGTTCTTGTATGACATCAAACTATAGATATTGTGTTTGGAATAGGAAAAAAATTGGTTGTGTTTTGTTTTTATTTTGAAAATTTTGGCATCCTCCTAGTTTATATGGTTTTTGTTAGTTTTCTGAACCTTAAAATTAGAAGCTGGACCATTGACAAAAAGTAATACTATGAAAAAATGGACACAGTAATTATATTGAGCATCAAAAGCTTTCTGTCAGATTCTTCAAATTTTTAAAAATGATTTTAACTGTAAATCTAAGCCATCGCTAAATACTAAATATGGATATAGTTTTAAAATTTTACCAAATATAACTACATATTGGGTTTTATAGTAAATAACCTCCCGAAATTAAGAACAAACCAAACCTCTTTCATAACCAGCTCCACTGGGCAGATCAAAAGGAGAGATTTCAATGGATGAAATCCAACAAACAAAACCATTCCCATGGGATGAACAGACAGATGCAAGAATTGACGGTATATTGGTTGAACATTGGGATAGGCTGCTTAACAAGTTCTTTCTCTCTAACTGACAAGTGACACCTATTTTACCATAAAAGACTCATTATTCTTGACTTGACAAAATTCACATGTCGGGGAAGTCATACTATGCATCTGCATTTATATGTAAATTTGAATGTAAAAAATATATTGGAGACTTTGATGTCTATATGTACTTAACATTAAATTTTTGAAAGAACAAAACTCAAATTTCTATCTTATATTAATCTAAGGATGAATTGTCTCATGCCAATTTAGTATAGTGATGCTAAAAAGAAATCATTATTGTGATCCTAATTCCTGATATAGAGTTTAGGTGATAATTTAACTACTTAATGCAAAAAAAATTGACTTCGGATTGATGTGATATACTAAAATAAAGAAGGAAGGAAGAAAGAAAAATTACTAACTTTAGACTTAAAATAATTTCATTCATTCTTATACTAATTAATAGATAAATATTTGGTACGTCTACAAGTGGCATACTACTTGCTATCATTATGGAAGATAATATTGCTCATTCAACAAGATGAATATAATAGGAACAGGGAGTATTTCGGTAAAGGTCATTCCTACAATACATTAAAATACAATCATTCAATTGGTACGTCTAAGAAATGAGTTAGTTCAACCGCTTTTTGTTCAATTATTCATGAAGTTAAGATTGAGTTTCTCATGAAAATTCTTATAAGGGTAAACTTTATATAATCATAACTCTCATTTTACGAAGAGTTTTTGGATGATCCAGCATATCAAATTGAATTCCTTTGAGTCTTCTTTCCAACACATCTGAGCTTGTATAAATTGGAGTTTGGAGTAAAACGTTATGGTCAGATTAGTGAAACGCTGTCAGCTTTGCCGGATAGGACCAACCCTGTCACCATGACTCGTGGTACATAGTTATGACTCGTACTAGACATCCATACCAGGAGTTTTAGAAATATTTTAAGCCACCCAGAAGACATGAATTACATACCATGACCCATGCTATGTCACCACAAGTCGTGGTACGACCCATAGAACTAGACGAGCAGATTTTAAAGAACTTCCCAAGGGCATATTTATTCTCTATGCTTTTAACTCTTAAACTAAATCATTTTGAATATTAAAAAGGATATTTTTTTAGGTTTTTAATCATTTCTAACCCTCATTTTATTCCTAGCACTCCAAATTGAAGATCAAATCTTCTCAAGGCAACCTACGGTTCTTCATCACCTCCTTCCCAAATTCTCTTGGGTATTCAAATCAAGTTACAAATTCATCAATCCCAAGTATGTAGGGTTATGAATGGGTGAAATTCTTCCACCCTCATGTCCTTTCAAGTCCAAATCCATGAATTCTACTTCTCAAGTTCTAAATTGTGAAGTTCTAGGGTTAACCCAATTCCATACAATCTTCCATGTTATCTCTATGGGTTTAATTTTTTCATGTTTTAGCTGATCATTTATGGCTATCAGGGAAGATTTTACTCTCAATTTACTTATTAATTCATGATTTCAAGTTTATGAAGATTATGCCCTATTATGCATGGTTTATGAATTTCAAGCTTATGAGTCCATGATTTCAAGTATGATGAGTCATCAAGTATGCGTGAATAACTATGAATTCTTGATCTTATGATTCCATGATTTTGAATTATGAAGCTTATTTTAAGTATATATAATATCATGATTTGGGCAAGCCCATGTAAAGTTAAGCATGTTTCATCGTGAATTAGCCAAGGCTTAGAAGATTACTTTTAAAGAGATATTTGGAGTCAAGACTCCCCACTATTCAGATTTAAGCTATATTTTTGAGATGTTTTGGAGTTGAAACTCCCAAGATAACTTCATGGGATATATATATGTTTTTGGGAGTAGTGTCTAACATCGAGTGGGCTTGGGGTTCCGAGGTTTTCCGATCTCATAAACTACGCACCATCATAGGTATATATTTGGGACCTCTCTCGAGAGTGTTTTCCCAACCAAGGGCACACCCATGATATTACACTACCATCTGTCTTTTTCCTGGAAAGGCTTAGGACGGCTCTGCCCACTTGAGAAAGTTAGTGGGGCATCACGTAAGCTCTATCGTGATGGTGTCAGTTAACACGAGTGTTCCATTGTTCGTTATGCTTTCAGTTATTTATGTTCATATATTATGATAGTATGTTTAACAGCAGATTTGACCCAATGATCAGTTTACAAGATTTTACTTATGATTTCAGCTATGACAAGTAATATAATTTCTATTTCTAAATCTTGGGTCACTATGTTCAATTATGACAACCAGCTTATGATTATGTATATCTCATATACAATTTTTAGCATACAGTCCTTGCTCTCATGATCTTTTGATTTATATGCATGTTTTGCACTAACGTTTTACTAGCATATTTTACCTACCTTACATACTCAGAACATTTAAAGTATTTACTGCATACTCTATGCTATATCATTTCATGATATATATTCAGGTACTCAGACTCAGCTCATAGTTAGAAACGTTCCAGACTTGATCAGCTAGCAGGGTTGGGTCCTCATCTTTCGAGGACTAGATTTATCTACTTTATTTCAGTTCTTTTATTTCATTTTAGTTTTAGACTTTGGAGTTAGTTGGGGCTTGTCTCAGCATCTCATCAGTTAGTAGAGGCTTTCAGACATAGAGTTAGTATATTCAGCTTTGCGACTCAGTGTTGTTATATTGTCATTTTACTTACACCTGATGTTATATAGACTTTCGCTTATCCATTATTATAATTTAAATTTTCATTTGTTTATGATATTAAGTCATGCTAGGAATGTGACATGGGTTAGCTTGGAGCCATTCGTGGTTCTAGGTTTCGTGTCTCGATTCAGGGTCTCAGCTCGGGTCGTGACAAACTTGGTATCAGACCAAAAGTTTAGGTGTATCCTAGGGTGTCTAAAAGTCACGTTAAGTATAGTCTTTTTCATGGGTTTGAAGCATGTCACACTTATGAGGAAGAGGCTACAAGACGTTTTAGGAAACTCCCCTTCTTTCATACTCTAGTTCGTGCTATTGATTTTAACTCTATAAAGACTTACTCCTCGATCGTGCATTCATGTGCTCCAAAGCATAACACAAATTCAGAGGAATAAGAGGTGCTCTCAAACTACTTCTTCCTGCATGAGTTAAAATAAGCTAAGGCAGAAGAATTCGTGAACCTGAAGTAAGGAACCAGAAGAGTGGAAGAGTATGACTGGAGAAGTACGAAGCCTTCAGTGATAGCCTTAGAGGTGAATGGGAAGTCAAGAGATAGTGATTTTAATAGCCTTAAGAAGGGGTTCAATCCTTATAATGAGGACCTTTAAGCCAAGGGGGAGATTATAAGGTGAAGGACCAGGTCAAGTCTTGAGTTCCAAGTGTAAAAGTCTAGGATTAGTAACTATGGGAGATCGGTCCATGCTTATTTAGGTGTCTTCTTGTACTTCAGTCAATATGATACTATACTCATGCCGTATGTGAACATTTTATGCTCATGTCGAAGTTCCAAGTACTCCTTACATGTATTCGTACTCAGATTCGTTGAATGAGAAGTAATCACTTCATATGGTGATTCCAGTCTCCTTCCATGATTCAATAAATCTCAGCTTCATGTCGTGGCCCTAGTTATGTATTTAAAGTCATTTCTCTCAGCATGCTCATCTCTATGAACTCAGTCCTTAAGATTTGCCTTATCGGCTCATAAGATCATTCTCTATCAGGTATATGCTTAGCTTAATTTCTCGAATGATCCGTGCTCTCGATTTCCTTACCTAAGCCCTATGTATGTTCCCCCATGATGGAAATGATGGTTACAATGTGTACGTTCAAGATAACTCTTTATTCCTTCAATAGGTGCCAGGTATGTAGAAGTTCATGATGCACAATTATTAGCCAAGCATGGGAGATAGGGGAATTCTTGAATAACATTAGCTACAAGGAGCCATGGGATAATGATAAGTGATAGGCTTAAATGAGGTGGTGATATACAGGTAGACCATAGCATGGGGAACTAGTGGCTTCACTATTAGAGCTTGGACTTGTGTGACTTTCTTGTTAAGGGGGGAAGTAATGTTCTTAAGTCTATGTTGCAGGAAGTGTGGTTGCGTTAGTCATGAACATGGGTGAGGTACACTACAAGGTATCAATATTCCTAGTTTGAAGGAGATTAAGGTAGATTTCATTACAAGGTCACCTCGGACACACCGACAGCATGATTCAATCTGGGTAATAGTGGACAGAATAACCAAGTCAGCACAAGGACTATTAAATTTTATATTCGGGAATTAGTTCGATTGCATGGAGTTTCTTTGTCCATCATCTCGGATAAGGGGTACTTAGTTCACCTTTCTGTTTTGGAGGTCATCTTAGAGGGCCTTGGTACTCTAGTAAAGCTTAGCACAGCTTTTCACTCGCACACAGAAGGTCAGGCCGAGCAGACTATTCAGACTCTTGAGGACATGTCGAGAGCATGCATGATTCATTCCAAGGGTAGTTGGGATGGACACTTACCCCTCGTTGTGTTTGCGTACAATAATAACTACTGTTCTAGCATTGAGATAGCTCCATTTGAGGCTCTTTATGGGCAAAAGTGTAGATCACCTATTTGATGGTTTGAGGAAAGTGAGGCTACATTTGCAGGGCCATATTCAGTTCATGAGGCTATGGATAAAGTTCAGCTCATTAGGGAGAGGCTGAAAATAGCATAGAGCCAACAGACATCTTATGCGGATGTTAGGAGGAGAGAGCTTGATTTTGAGGTTGATGATTAGGTGTCTCTGAAGGAGTTTCCTATGAAGGGAGTTATGATGTTCGATAAGAAAGGGAAGCTTAATCCCTGATATGTTGGTCCTTATAGGATTTTGAGGTAAGTTGGAAAAGTTGCTTATGAGTTGGAGCTACTAGCGGAGTTGGCTTCGGTGTATCCAGTTTTCCATATATCTCTGTTGAAAAAGTTTGTTGGTGATCCAGCTTTAGCTATTCCAGTAGAAAGCATTGGGATGGAAGATAGCCTTGCCTATGAGAAAATTTCGGTTGAGATCCTTGATCTTCCGATACGAATGTAGCTTTAGTGAAAGTTTTGTATAGATATTATCTTATTGAGGGAGTTGCGTGGGAAGTCGAAGAAGATATGATGGCTAAATACCTATATTTTTTCCCTTCCAACTCAGTTCCAACATGAGGTCAGTTTCCTCATTAGCCCTCTATTCAGTTTCATGTCAAGTTCATGTCTCTCAGTTCCTTTCATGTCATAGTGTGCATGTATGTTTCATGAATCCATTTTATTCACGTATCTAAGTATAGAGTCAGTCACTCCGTCCTTTCTCAATCTATAGCTTTCAATTCTGGGATTGCAGTTCTTTCCCTATATTTCAAGCTTAATTAGTCTCCATTCGAGGATGAATGTTCCCAAGAGGGAGATAATATAATACCCCATAAGTCTCTAAGACTAGACCCTAGATATGGAATATGAACTAGTAGAGAAACCAAAAATTTCCCTCAGGACGACTCTCAGTACGACTCGAGGGAGCATGGTACGAGTCATACCAAGAGCCGTAGCAAGAGGTTCACAAGGGCAGTAGGTAAGTGGAATATCCTAGCACGAGTCTCAGTACAACTCGTGACATGGAGGTACAAGTGCTACCAAGACTCGTAGTATGAGTTCAGAGGGAATAGCATAAAGTGGCAAGGAAACCACGACTAGTCCTATGATCCATACTAGGGTGGTACGTGTCGTAGGGAAGGATTGTAGGTAGGAGGTTCAAAGAATTTTCAAGGAAAGATCAGTAGCAACAAAGACTCAGTATGAGTCTTAATATGATGGTATGAATCATCGTTTCAATCATGAGTTGAGATGTTGTGCGCCTCAAACTTTCAGACTAAGTTTGGAACTCTTCTAGGTATATGGATAGACCTGAACCCAATGAATTTTATGAAAACAAGGTGTTAATATAAATTCTTAAGTGTGATAAGTGCATTGGATGCAAGTTAAGGTCATAAGGGACCTCTAGCATAAAGTTGGGTTGAGAGCTTTCCTACCGATTGAGTTTTTCATGAAAGTTCTTACAAGGGTCAACTTTCAACGATCATAAATCTTATTTTATGAAATTTTGGATGATACAGCATATCAAGTTTAATCCCTTTGAGTCTTCTTTCTAACGCATCTGACAATGCGTCAACCGGAGCTTGGAGTAAAATTTTATAGCCAGCTTAGTGATGCGCTATCAGGTTGGCGGATAGTACCAGCCCTGTCACCACTAGTCATGGTATGACTCGTGGTATGTAGTTATGACTCGTATCAGGCACCCATACCCAGAGTTTTGCTAAGCTTTTAAACCACCTAGAATCCACGAATGGCATACCATGATCTATGGTATGTGACCACGAGTCGTGGTACGACCCGTAGCACTAGACGAGCAGATTTTTAAGAACTTTTTCCACTAGGGGCATGTTTGTAATTTTTTATTCTTTTAACTCCTAAAATATGTCATTTTGAACATCAAAAAGGGTATTTTAGAGGGTTTTAATCATTCCTAACCCTTTTCTACTCCTAGCGCTCCAAATTGAAGATCAAATTTTCTCAAGGAAACCTAGGGTTCTTCATCACCTCCTTCCCAAATTCTCTTGGGTCTGCAAGTCAAGTTACAAATTCATAAAGCCCAGGTATAAAGGGTTATAAATGGGAAAAATTCTTCCACCGTCATTCCCTTTCAAGTCCAAATCCACAAATTCTACTTCTCAAGATCTAAATTGTGAAATTCTAGGGTTAACCGAATTCCATGCAATCGTCCATGTTATCTATATGGGTACAATTCTCTCATGTTTCATTGATTATTTATGGCTATTAGGGCAGATTTTACTCTCAATTTACTAATTAAATCATGATTTCAAGTTTATGAATATTATGATCTATTATGCATGATTTATGAATTTCATACTTATGAGCCCATGATTTCAAGTATGATAAGTTATCAAGTATGCATGAATATCTATGAATTATTAATGTTATGATTCCATGATTTTGAATTATGAAGATTATTTTAAGTATGTATAATATCATAATTTGGGCAAGCCCATGTAATGTTAAGCATGTTTCATAACGATTTAGCCAATGCTTACAAGATTAGTTTTAAAGAGATATTTGGAGTCAAGACTCCCCACTATTCAGATTTAAGCTATATTTTGAGATGTTTTGGACTCGAGACTCCCAAGATATCTTCATGAGCTATATATATGTTTTTGGGAGTATTTTCCAACACCGAGTAGGCTTGGGGTTCAGAGTTTCTCTGGTGTCATAAACTACGCAGCACCGCAGGTATATATTTGGGACCTCTCGAGAGAGTGCTTCCCCTCCTCCCCCTAGGGCACACCCGTCATATCACACCACCATCGTTCTTTTCCCTGGCAAGGCTTAGGACCGCTCTGCCTATTTAAGCAAGTTAGTGGGGAATCACGTAAGCTCTATCATGATGGTGTCGGTTAAGACGAGTCTCCCATTGTTCCTCATGCTTTCAGTAATTTATGTTCATGTATTATGATAGTATGTCTTACAATAGATTTGACGCAATGATCATTTTTATGAGCTTTTACTTATGATTTCAGCTATGACAAGTCATATGATTTCTATTTCTAAATCTTGGGTCACTATGTTAGGTTATGATAACCAGCTTATGATTATATATATCTCAAAAATACAATTTTCAGCATACAATCCTTGCTCTCATGATCTTTTGATTTATACGCATGTTTTCAACTAACGTTTTACTAAGCATGTTTTACCTATCTTACATGCTCAGTACATTTAAAGTATTGACCGCATTCTTTATGCTATATCATTTCATGATATTGATTCAGGTACTCAGACTTAGCTCGCAGTTACAAATGTTCCAAACTCGATCAACTAGCAGGGGTGGGTCCTCATCTTTCGAGGACTAGAGTTATCTACTTTATTTCAGTTCTTTTACTTCATTTTAGTTTTAGACTTTAGAGTTAGCTGGGGGCTTGTCCCAGCAGCTCATCAGTTAGTAGAGGCTTTTAGACATAGAGTAAGTATATTTAGCTTTGCGACTCAGCATTGTGATATTGTTGTTTTACTTACGCCTGATGTTATATAGACTTCCGATTTGCCATGCTTATAATTTGAATTTCCATTTGTTTATGCTATTAAGTCATGCTAGATGTGTCATGGGTTAGCTTAGAGATATTCGTGGTTCTAGATTTCATGTCTCGATCTGAGGTCTCAGCTCGGGTTGTGACAGCTGAGAAGGAATAAATACAGGAAAAGAAGAAGAAATCCTCATCAAAAGCCATGATGGTTGCATGGGAATCAAGACTTTAAAGATGAAAATGTTGATGAAACTACACTGATTGCATTTAAAGACTCAGATTCAGATGAAAAAGACGATGAGGAGGTAAACTTGTTATGGTATGACTCATGGTGACATCAGACGACCCGTCTTGATGAGGCACGAGATGTGTTTCAGAGAAGTATTCAAAGTCTGCTCGTGTAACCACGGAAGGATGTCATGACCTGTAGTAGCAAGGTATGAATTGTATTGAAGATCAATACCATGGAAGTTCATAAAGTGATTGAGATGCCTCAGAAGCTACGAGTTCATACCACGATCCGTGGTATGTCACTACGAGTCGTGGTATGATCCGTGAAGGCTGGCAGACAGCTTTTCATTCCTTTTTTATAAGGGCATCCTAGTAATTTTCTATGCTTCTAGCTCCTAAATGATGTCGTTTGGGATTTCTAAGGGGTATATTAGAGGGTTTCCTAGCCTAAACTCCCATTCTTCTCAAAACCACCGTACATCCCAAATTCTCTTAGCTCTCAAGGCTTCCAAGAACACCTAGGGTTCCTCTCCAAGAGCTTCAAGATTCAAGTGCTAGCAGGGATTTCTCCAAGCCAGGTATGTGGAACTTCAAAAAGGATTTCCTTTCACCCTTGTGTCGCCATTTATTTTCAAAAACTCTAGCAAGCTCAATTCTTTAGAAACCATGTCCGAGGGTTTTTATTCCATGTATGATTTCTCTTATGTCCTCGATGTTTTTTTTCAAGTCTCTTATGATAAATAGTATATGATGTTCATGATTTACTCTAAGTTGCGCAATGTATTTCCATGATTTAATACTAGCATGATTTCAAAGGTTTAGCCCCCATAACTTAGCATTGTTTTCGAAAGACTTGGTCTGTTTTGAACCTATGACTCTCTCATAATTTCAGTATGCATGTTTTGCACTATGATTTGAACATACGATTCTCTCATGATTTGAACATACGATTCTCTCAGTATTTCAGTTCTTTAGATGGTTACGACGCTTCCAAATAAGCCGCTCTGACCAGTCTTAGAACCACCAGGTTCAGTTTCAGTTTGTTCTTTAGACGGTTACGACGCTTCAAGATAAACATCTCTGACCAGTCTTAGAACATCAGTTACAGAATTCGGTCCGATAATACTCTCAGGATACTTCTAGATAAGTATCATTGATTTAGTCTTGAACCCCAGTTTTGAGCTATCAGCTTAGTAGTCAGACTAGGTGTAACATCCTGAAACTTTCCTAGACTAGGCTCAGACCTTGCAAGAAAAATCCAGAAGAAAAACTAGAAAGTTTCCTCAGGACGACTGAGACAACCAGTCATGGTCAGCTCAAATGACTCGTTGTGTCAATCGTGGTCAGCCCTGTGTAGTTAGTCGAGAACCCACGGGACAAGGAACGACCCGTTGTGAGAAAAGACAAGTCGTCCTATCACTCGTTGGTTCCCCAGCTCAGAACTCCTTTTCAGGACCCCACGACTTAACAAACGATTCGTTGTCAGAAACAATGACCATTATTTGAGAACCCCAGAAAATCCTTCCAATGATCACGAGTAGGAACAATGACCCGTTGTGTCCCACAACAAGTCGTGGTCACCATTCGTCGTGTCAAGTTTGAGGTTTTTAGAAATTCTTCCAGTGAACATTAGGACTAGGCACAATGACCAGTTGGGTCCACCAACGAGTCATTGTATCACCCATTGTCAAGTCTTTCAGGTTTCCTCGTTCAGTGACCACGGGAGGAGCCAATAACCTGTTGGTTCATCCAACGAGTCATGGTATTCCCCATTACCATATCCATTGATCCTATTCCCCCAGGCAGTAGGACCAACAAGAGGTCCAAACGAGTCATGGTCTCAACCAACGAATCGTTGAGTGACCCGTTGGTTCCTTGTCATTCAGTTTCTAGATTTTTATTCCAAGGATATATTTGCAGTTTTCCACCTATTTAGTCCCTAAACTATATCGTTTTAAGTACAATTTCAGAGAATTTAGACGGATTAAAAAATTTTCCCCCTCATTCCCCACATAAACTCCCAGAATATTGATCGTAGAAACTCAGACTTTTTCTCTCAATCAAGAACTAGGGTTCCTCATCAGTTGTAGAAATTCAAGATTTCTTCTTCAGGGTTTTTATCCAGGTATATGAAAGTTCAACAAGGGAATAGTTATTCCCTTGTGTCCCCAAAATCTTCTCTATTTTGTCTTGTGGATTCGAAATGTAGAAAAATTGTTAGACTAATTTCTTGAGATTTCAAGTGCAGTATTTCTCATGATTTTTAACTGCATTATTATTCTCTATTTCTAGAAATTTGTGAGAATTATATCTAGTGGAATGATTTAGCCCTAGTTCTCAGTTTAGTAGAATTTAGAATCTTGGGTGTTGGACTAGTTTTCCTGTAGCTTGATTCTATTAGATTTGAGATCCCCATATTGTTAGTGTATGTGGAAATTTTATTCAGATATATGCATGTCCAGTCTCAGTCAAATTATTACACTCAATGTTGTCTAGAAATGTCAGCTGATCAGTTTGACTACAGTTAATTCTTGAGGTGTCAGTGGTGCCTCCCAGTTATTAGTATCAGACTTAGTTATCAGATTTTAGTGGTTTTTTAGGCGGTCATGACACTTCTAGATAAGTAGCTCGAACCAGCCTAAGGACCTCAGCTTCAAATTACAGTTTATTATTTAGACGGTTACGATGCTTCCAGATAAGCAGCTCTGGCCAGTCTTAGAACACCAGTTACAGAATCTGGTTCGATAAGACTCTTAGTGTACTTCCAGATAGGTATTCCTGACTTAGTCTTGGGCCCCAGTTTCAAGCTATCAACTTAGTAGTCAGTCTAGGACTATCCAGTGGGAGTAGGACTTAGCACGAGCGGACCGGAGTTTCAGCGCACCCAGGTTCCTAGAACTACATTGCCACCATAGGTTATTTTCTTATTGGCCTTATGGCCTCAGACTTGTGATCACCCAGTTCATGCGTTTATACCCTGGCAAGGTATATTGGGTCCTACCGATGGGGTATATACATCGGACTCCACGTCTAGCTCACGTGGTTATATGTCAGTTATAGACTCTCCCACTAGTCAGTTCAGTGTAGTCTCAGACTATCTCAGTTCAGAACAGTTTCAGATTACTCAGTTCAGATCAGTTCAGTACAGTATTTCAGATCACTATCTCAAGTTTAGGGCATGTCTTTGACCATCAGATAGGGTCATCTTGACCATCTCAGTATATTGCAGTTTATTCAATTTCAGCATTTCAATTGGTCATTGCATGTCTTTACAGTTCAGTTATTTTTATTCTCCATGTTTTGGTTTCTCCCACTTACTCAGTACATTTAAAGTACTGATGCATACCTTTTATGTTGTATCGTTTAACGATACAGCTGTAAGTTCTCAGTCTCAGCATCATTAGCAGATCTAGTCCAGAAGTTCTCAGCTACACCAGTGTGAAATAAAGGGACAAAGAATGGATTTTTATAGTTGCTCTGAGGAGTATATGCTGGAGTCAGAAAGAATTCAAAATTATGAAATATGATAAAGCTTGAAAATAATTTACTATAGTTGTTTCACAATTAAATTTTAAAATTTTAAAATTAGACCAATTCTAACCTAGAAAATAAAAACCTACCAAAATATAAATTTAATTTAAAAAGTCAAATTCGCTGCATGGTTATGAATTACTTTATTTCTTTATTTGTCTTTCAATCTTAAATTTATTTCCTTCTCTTATCATGTTGCTTCTTTCTAGTGTATAATATTAAATTTGATAGGATAGATTTTGAATTTATTACACTAATCATCCTATCATTAATTCAATTTCAGATACACCTTCTATATTTTAAAATCAAATATTTATACTTCTAATGTTATAAAAATACTGTATTTGCACCTCCTATGAGGTATATCTACAATCAAATATATTAAATACAATTTAAAAGTAAATTAAAATTACAAATAAGAAGTTTTTATGTATATATATTTATGAGCTTTATTATTTATGAGATTTAATAAAGAAAATAAATATTGAATATCTTTATTCACACATTTTGATCAAAACAGGGAATAAACATTATGTGAAATATGCAAGTTTTAGAAATTCATAAATAAGAAATGAACACAAATAATTTAATAAGATATATCGACTATTAGTAATAATTTTCCTACGTTTTAATATGGAAGTTATTTGTACTTTTATTAACTATGATCTTTTATTTTATAGATATTTTTCACTTTTATTTTTATTTATTTATTTATTCTTTCGCTTCAAAATTATCTTAAAATTACATTTAAAATATTTTATTCTAGTTTTAATTTATCTTTAATAATTATATTTTAATATATTATATTTGAACATACTTCATAAGAGATGTAAGTGTAGAATTTTCATAGTATAGGAAGTGTAAGTATTCAATTTTAAAATACGAGAGATATATTTGAAATCAAATCATATTATATAGTGTTTAGTATAATTAATCCTTGAATTAGTCCTAATTTAGTTGGTCTAGGTGCCGGAAGAAATTATCGACAAGGAGTACCCTCTTATACATATATATTACTAGGCCAACTCACATGCATAATTTGGATGTTCTGCTAGCGATGACAAAAAGTATGGTTGCGGCTCAAACCCGTAAAGACTCTAACTCTCTTCGCTCTATAATGATTATTTTTTTCAAGTCATATCGCCCCATATTTTTTTCTAACTTTTTAAACTGAGTTTGAAAAAAAAGAAATTCATAATTTTTTTTTCATTTTTTTTTAACCATCTTCTTTTTTGGTAATCTCCTAAATACATAGTCATATCATTTCGCATGATTTTCTATTCACTTTGAAATTTGAGCATATATTGAGTCAATATACCTTTGATGTGATTGTATGTGTGATGATGCTAAAAAATGGCTTATCATTTTATTTAGATGGACATATTTGAAGAATTCAAATTTATATAACTCAAGAGATATAATATGTCAATATCTAAGAAATTGAATATTATTTAGATGTGTAGACTTTCTATATGTTTGTACAATATATTTCATCTATTCACACAATTATATTATTATTTTAGGTCATATAATCTGATGTTTGAAAAAATAGCATTTGAAACTATAATATCTGAATCATAAATATTAGTTTAGGAGATTTACGAGTTTCTCCATAGTAGAAGCGGATTTACAGCAACCACGACTTGTATCAGCGATTGTTGGGAATTCTCAAAAGTGGAGGAACAGTCTTTGTCCACAACATAGATATCCTTTAGGTGATGCAAATCGTTTCCTCTATTGTAAACCCTAGTCGTCATCTAATGAGGAACAACACTTTTTCTTACACTCATCACCACTAGAAGTAGAGGCTTCTCCCATCGTAAATCAATGGAAAGTTTGTGTTATAAAATATGATTTTTTCACTCATTTTTCATCGAACTAGCTCACTAGAAAAATGCATGGTGGGAAATAGATTCTCACTGAAAATGGTGGAAAGTTTTCTGATTCTTTCATATGAAAACACTATTATTTTTTCCTCACCGATTCAATTAAAAATATCTATGGGAATAGCCACTTAATATTTTTTAGTTAAAAATTTAAGTGTAAAATAAGTAATTTTTTAGTAGTGCACAATGATGTATTTATACATTATGATTAAAGTTAAAGAGGAGGACAAGCTAATGGGCTAATTTACACCCTTGTAGATGGACCCGGCCCAAATGATATTTGCCAGAATACCTAAAGATCCCCCTAAACTTGATGTGTTTTCTTCAAATCTCCCTAAACTATCAGTAGTCTTAATTACCCCCCCTAAACTTGTCAATTTGATAATTATTAATCCCCTAAGTGCTAATGTGGAAAGAGAGTGACTATACTCTCTTTTAAGCATGTGAAGAAGAAAAAAATAAATTAAAATCAGCTCATAATTATTTATTTTAATAGTGTATTTCTATTTTTCAGGCCAATTAAAAAAAATGACACGAACTCTATCATTCTAGAAAAATAAAATTAAATTTTTTTTAAAAAAATAATAAAGTATCAATGGTGTTTTTTTTAGATGAATTGCTATTAATTTTAATTGTATATTCTCTTTTCGGAGCTAAATCAATTAAAAAAATTTGTGTCCCATTATTTTTATTCACATAAAAAATAATTTAATTCAAATAATGGAGTTATAATTGTGTAATTTTTTATTTCTTATTTACATGCAATAACTATTTATTTTCTTTTAGGCCAAATCTATAACAAAAAAAAAATCTGGTTAAAGCTTCTTTATTTTTAGTGAATAAAATTTTTTAGATAGAATAATGAAGTTTCAATTATATAATTTTTATTATATTTTACTTAGATATAATATGAATATATGTTTCAACAGTGAATTTCTTTTTCGAAAAAAATTATTAAAAAAATAATAAATTATAATTTCATTATTTTTAGCACAATAATTTCTTTGTTTGCTTAAAAAGTAGAGCTTTAATCAAGTTTTTTTTACTAGTTGAAAATTAAATCTAAAAAATTAATAAATTTTAAAAATTTTAAAAATAATTTTTTTAAATGACACTGAATAAAAAGTCTACATGGCACATTCTTAGAATGAGATGGTGCAGAAGGTTAAAAGGCTATCAAATAACTAAATTTAGGGGGAAAATTAAGACAACAGATAGATTAGGGAATTTGAACAAAATGCGTCAAATTTCCCGGGATCTTTAGGAATTCTGCCAAAGATATTTCTAACATCTTCCACTCACACATAAGGTAGCATTCAAGCTTCATCAACCTATGGAAATATATTCTCTGTTAAATTCTCTTGCATCATTTCATAAAGAATAAATAGGCCTTGCAACCGACAAACTATAAGAGCACTTTGTGATACATCTGTTGGGATTATATAACCTCTCATCATCGTGACTGATAATCAAATTTGTGGTAGTGATTCTTGAAGGACCGCTTATCCTCAGTGATAATATGACAGTATATGAATATACTATAATGGTATTATGAAAACTAGCAAGATGGGATATTTTCTATAATTAATTAATGGCTTATGAAAATAAAAAGGTGACGAGATATAAATAATTTGCTCTGATGGGGCAACTAATTTTCTCAAAACACAACCCTCCCTCAATTCTCTCTCATCTCATGCTCCATCCCCCTCTTTTCCCCTTTTCTCTCATCTTTCTCAACTCTCCCTTGCTTCTCCTCTCTCAAAGCTCTACTAGAGTTTCGGCGGGTGAGCTACCAGAGCTCCGACCAACCACGATCCCAATGGCGAACCACAGCTTCTCTTTTCCTTCTCTCTATCTCCGTGCTCCTTCCCTTCTACTGTTTCCTCATCCCTTTTCTCCTTCTCATTCTAGATCTTCTTAAATCTGTCCAGGCGAATAACTCTTCGGAAGAATGCCTCCCTTCTATTTCTTTTTCTTCTTCTATTTTTCCCCATTTTCAGGTGAGCATGGATCTGAAAGAGATTTGGCTGAAAAGCTAACTCCGGCGAAGACCCAAAACTGAAAAACTTCGTAATTGACCGAGTTTAAAATTCTGACGACCTCATTTTGAATGTATCTGTCGATTACTACTACTCTTGGGTTGTTTTTATACCATTTAAAGAATATTTTCAGGTGACCTCATGCCACTTTTTCAAGGAACCACCGCGACTAGGTCGAAAAAGCATTGCTTTGTACAGGTAAGTTGCTTTCCAAAGACACTTGGAAGAAGCTCGAAGATTTTTGCAGATTCACTATTTGTACTTCTTTATATATTTTTATGTTCTTAAAATTGTAAAAAAATATAAAGTATAGTAAAAATTTTATTTTGAGGTGTCAGGTTGAGAGTGTCTGTTTATTTATGCTCTATTTAAAATTCAAGTTCGTTATACGTTTAGACGAAACTTAGACCGTAAATATATGTTATAATTGAATTTATTTGATTTAAGTACTTAATTAATTAAATGATGCTTTTGATGCTAGAGAAATATTAAAGTCGTCTTTTCTGTTAAAAATAAATTTTTATTTTCTCTCCTTTGACTCCTTTACTTAGCATTTATAAATATTTTTTGTTAGTTCTTTTTTATATACTTTTTTATGTAAAAACATTTTATAACGTGGTATATTCTTTCCTCATTTTTTAAACTCATTTTCATAAAAAATAAAATAGTTCTTACCTAATGAAAAATACATCTCAATCATTTTTATTCTTTTGAATTTTTTTTTTGTTACTATACTTTCTTTAACATATTAATAGGATTTGTGAGTTGTATGTTAAGTTAAAAATATTGTTTGAGAGTTTTTTTAAAGAATTTATACAACAAAATAGAGTATCTAGTGGCTTTTTATTAATACAAAAAAAATCCTCAAAAGGAAGAAGTACAAGCAAGGGGAGATAGGTCGTACCTTACCAATCTAATGAGGTAACAGACCTTTTCTAATTAACAAGAATGCAAAAAATAAGAGCTAAAAAGGATTAAGTACTCTAGGATCATCATAGTATTCATGATACACTCTATGATGAAATTACATACGAGAATGCTTATGTAATGAAAAAAAAAAACCTTTGAAGAAAGTTGAGTTGTCAATCTCAAACTTTCTTTTACAACTGAATTAGCTAAAAAAGAAGGATAGTCCATCTAAAGTACCTTGAATAAAATCTTCCTTGTCTTCTTTGTCAATTCTTCCCAAACCACTTGAAAGCTTAGCATAAAATTTTGTGGAAAGAGTAACTTGTTTTGTAGCCATCATAGGAGGGTTCTACCTATAAGAATATTGTTCGAACTCTTCTTTATTTCATGATATTTCTTTTTCTTGATCATTTGCCTAGGAGAGATGTCAGCTTCTTTGGCTACGTTGGCAAAACACGGAGCTAAGCCATCTTCCTCTTCACCTTTCTCATAGATGTCTTCACCTTGAAAGTTAGAAAATCTATATTGAGAGAATGTACTATTTCTAACCAATTGTTTGGATTTAATTCTCATGACTTGTAGTTATTTATTCATGTTAATAGGATTAAGAGAGTTTAACCTTTCAACACCCGAACTTACCAACGCATCAAGTAATTCCCTACTTGTGTGAAGAAATAACTGGAAAGTTCTTATTGGCCTGTATGATTCCACCACTAGTCAAGGGACCAGGTCCTTCGACTATCAACAATAGATAATCAACCAACAAGCAACTCAGACGGTGAAAGTAAAAGACACAAGATGTTTATGTGAAAACCTCCTTGCTCAGGGGATAAAACCATGATCTACCTCGTAGAATTTCTCAATAACTTCACTAAGCTCGAGCAAAAAAGATTACATACACTTGTAATCCACAGGATTAAACTCTCAATCCTACCCCTCTTGCAATACCTCTATTGAAGCTACAACGAAATAACTCTACTGCCAACTCTAACCAGCTACCTTTAACTGGTGCACAATGGCTAACTCTAGCTCAACTACCAACTAACTCTAGTTGATACAAACCCAGCTAACTCTAGCCCTACCACCAACTACCTCTAGTTGATGACTCTTTATGAAGATACAAGAAGAGAAACAAAAAAAACACCTAAACCAACTTCATAAGGAGAAGAGTAGGTTTTACACTTTATGAACAAATTATAAAGACTTAAAAACAACAAGTATTAAGACACAACTTGAGTTGATCACGATTAGGTCCTTTGTTGTTGATGAGGTTTGTTCTTAGTGAGCCCCCGAAGGCTTTTGCAAAGGATATTCCAATTTTATATATGCAAAAACTAGAGTTTGATTTTGGTTATATCTATCCATATATTGAGGGACCAAAAAACTAGAAGAAATCACATTGGTTAGTACACCTGCCTTGCTGCGAAACCTGTTGCAACCCTGTTGCAGCTTCACCAACCATTGCAGGTTCTTAGTGAGCCCTCGAAGGCTTTTGCGAAGGATAATCCAATTTTAAATATGCAAAAACTAGAGTTTGAGTTTGGTTATATCTATATATATATTGAGGGACCAAAAACCTAGAAGAAATCACATTGGTTAGTACACCTGTCGTGCTGCAAAACCTGTTGCAACCCTGTTGTAGCTTCACCAACCATTGCAGATAAAGGTACACTTTACAGCTATTGACTTTTTGACACACGCATAAAGCCAGTCCCTGTAGGAGATGTAAAGTGAGAACCTGGGCCCCTTATTAGTTTGTTAATCATCAAAACCAAGAGTATAACATTTTTTCCCTTTTTGATGATGTCAAACTAATGCCAGTAATAGACTTCTCAAAGCTCCCCCTATCACTAGCATCCATTTCTCCACAAATATGAACTTGGTCCTCTTACCAGTTTGTCAATCATCAAAACTAGAAGTATAACATTTTCCCCATTTCTGATGATAACAAACATACATTCCAAAAAGTGATTTTTCAAGCTTCCTTCCCCTCATTACCAGTTCATTCATTTGTTCCCCCTATCTAACTATTCTCTTCGCCACTCTTGATTTGCTTCCCCCTATCATAGAGCCCCTATTTCACCAGTTTCCTTCATTTGTTCTCCCTTTTCATTCAGATCTTTCTTTCCTCTGTCAAGCTGCTTCCCTCTCCATCATGATTACTTCTCCCTTTTGACATCATAAAACAGGAAAAATAGTAAATCAAGTAGAGTAAAAACAGCACAATGTCAATTCATGTCCACTGGGGCAGCACTAACACGAATAAGAAAGAAATGACAAGAGAAGAGAGAATAGTAGATGTAAGAGCAAGCTGATTCATTATTCATTTAGATTAAAGCACCATGCACAATAAAAACAAAAACACACTGTCAAAACAGTCTGAAGCTCACCATACAAAACAGGGACAGAAGGGTGAAGAGGATGAGGAAATAGAGGAAAAAGAGGTAAGAATAGCAGGGCAGTGGGAGAGGAACAAAGGAACAAGGACTTAAGCGTCATTCTCCTAATGAAGAGCATTCATGGGACCTGGTTCCTTTATTAGGGCAGCTAAGGCTTCCTGTAAGGCTGCCTTCAAATGCGTAATCTCTACATCTCATTGAGCCAACAACCCAGTCAACCTCTCCACTTCTGCATTGGACTTCTCTTGGTAGAAAATGAGATCTGAAATCACAGACTGAACCCCGACACCATCACATTGACATACATATTCACATTTCTCAGAGGTAGTGAGAGTAATCATCTACTTATTCCCGCAATCTTAAAGAAATTGAACACTCGATTCATGAGCAAAACTCATGTGCTAACTCATGCTTACCATCCTTGACCACCAGCACCTTGCACATGTGTTCAATCATAACCCCCGCTAGACTAATGATCTTGAAGGTGCTGAGAGCCTCCGTAATGAAGAGGTCAGAAATGCAGGCGATTGTTCACTTTTCAGTCCTAGGAAGAACTTTGTTAACAAATATGAATACCAGTTGGTACTCACCCTTGAGTTGCTTTTTGAAAAGTCTCTCCCCACTCAGGATCTCAAGTTCTCCAATTAGGGACAAAAATTTTCTAGACGTGCATTGTTCTTCCATAGACCTAATCCTCTTAGTAGAAACCTCTAGGATTTGCCCAATAACTTGCTTATCTAGGGTTATGCTGACCCCATTCACCTTTGTGATCAGCTCCTTCCCTTCTATAGTAAACATCATCTCATGGTAGAATTCTCGTACTTCCTTCTCATGCAACTCAAGGACAAGTGGTGGCTTTATGTCTGATACACAACCATCTCCACCAAGTCTATTATCCCCTTCATGTTGACTATCTCAAGATCAAAGACCCCTCCTAAGCCCCCTCATCTTTGTAATTTTGTTTTATTGATATAAAAGACTCCTACCTTGCGAACATTGTTTTGAAATTTATTTTTGGAAAAAAGAAAATTCTATTGACAAACGGCTTCTTCTCAATTTTAGCATCTAGATTTTACATTTAATGATAGAACTTATTTTGGACTGAATTGATTAAATAATCATATTTTATTTGAAAGATAAATTGAAAAGACGGATTGAACTCTTATTACCTCTCGTTTAAAAGAATATTTATTTTGATAATTTGCATATACTTGAAACTCAACACATTCTGAGTTTTTAAGATTTTCAACCTTTCCTCTCTAGTGAGACACTACACTGCCCATTCTGATCAGTAGGCCTAGAGGAGGCACTAGGTCCCTCAGTCTGTGGAGCCTTACATGCCTTTGATTTCTTGGATTTAACTCTGGTGGGTACGAGATGCTCCTCATCCTCAATAACTTTCCACTATTTCCATTTTGTTCTAGCAACTACCTTTCTTTAATGTCTTGCTTGTCGACCTGGTCCCTTCTTTCCTCCTTTCTTCACCAACAGAGGGTTTCAATAGGATTTTCTATCATTGCATGAACACACTTATTGCAATATCATCATCTATGTCCCTTCCCACTTCTTTGTCATCATGGTCCTGAAATATTTCTGCCTAAACCTCTATATAATTACTCTCTTTTTCAACTTTCTTCTCTTGGCTGTTTTGGCTTGATTTTCTTTCAACGCGTCCTCCATGACTTTTCTTGTGCTTACCTTTGTGTTTGGCATACGGACCATGTTCCTTGACCAGGCGTCCTGATGTTTGGAGGCAATTTTCTTTACTTTCCAGGACAAAGGCCATTTATCCTTATTGTCGTTAGAGTCTAAAACCTCCTGCTTAATATTTAGATCTCTTGGGGTTCCATCCCATCTAGGGGCAGGAGCTAGTTTAAGAGAGCCAAGATTAGAAGAGGAGGACTCATCACTCATTCAGATGGTTTCACCTTTTAACCAACCTTGGGCCATCTTAGTCAGACTTTGAATAATTATCTTTTCTGGATGGGCGATGTCTGATCTGGTCCCTCAAGCAAATACCTTCAAACAAATAGTCTACAAAACTTCCTGACAATATCCCCATAGGCATTGACTCCACTTTATGTTCAAGGGCCAACATAGGACTAGGTAGTGAGGGAGAGGCGTCGAAATGCAAAAGATCAGATCTCTTCTTTGCCATGTTTTCCACTGAAGGTGTAGCAGAAGAAATGGCAAAACTTGCAGCAGATAGGGACGGAGGAGTGCTGAATGACTCAATAGAAATTTGGACTAGAGACTCTTAGAGATTGGATGGAGATGATGGTCTAGACATGACTCGATGAGGAAGACTTATGAGGGGAACAATGGGTTTTATCAGGAAGGGTTTTAGAGTTTTCTTTCCTTTCAGTTCTTAAATTTGAGAAAGAAAGTAACGTGAGAGGGATGGTTGGGATGGGGTTATTTAAGAGAAAAGAAGTGACATGTCTAGTCATGAAAGGAGATATCAATTGTTTTTTTTAGACAAGACAATGAAACAAAAATGGGGGAATAGATATATGGCAATTACAGACTATTCTTTCAATGCACTCTTATAAGTAGTTAATATGATGCTAACCCTTGAGAGGAACGGGTCCTTCCTCTGAAGTTTTGAATCAAGTTGCCCAGCATCTGTCCTGCCTCCCCTCTTGCTTCTCCCGTGCTTACCATGCGTGTATATGTCATGACCCGAACATAGGCTCGGATTGAGACATGGATTCTAGAACAATAAATGGCTCCAAGTTAACTCATGGCATGAACATGATAGCTAAAGATTAACAAAAGTAAAGCTGATAACTAAATTCTGAAATAACGGAAGACTGAATAATTAAATGTTTATCCAATGAAAATATCATAACACTAAAGCTGAAGCTGAAAAATACAAACTATGTCTAAAAAGCCTCTACATAGTGACGAGCTGATGGGACAAGACCCAACTAGCTCACTAAAAGTCTGACACTGAAATGACAACTCAACCATCTAAAAGTCCTCGAAGGATGAGGACTCACCAATCAATCTAGTTGGATTGAACTCTGATAACCGGCTAGCGGAGAGACTAACCCTGAATGTCTGAGCCTATATCATACATGAAATGATAAAACATAGAGTATGTGGTCAATACTTTGAATGTACTGAGTATGCAAGGTAAGTAAAACGGACTAATAAAATACATAAGAGTTCACAAGAGTAGGACAGTTCAAAACATGAGATGATAATCATAGTATAAACATGAGGGCTCAAGGATTTCAAACCGTTCATAATCTAATCATAGTCATAATCGTAAGAGAAAACTTGTAAAAACATAACTTGAGCCAAAGTAATGTAAACATAAAAATGCATAAATCATGAGGAATAATGGAAGAACTCGTCTTAACCAACACTATCATGATAGAGCTTACATGATGCCCCATCTAATCTTGCTTAAGTTGGCAAAGCCGTCTCAGGCTTTTCAAGAAAGGGACATGCATGACGTGATATCACAAAGAGGTTCATGAGTACATATACCTATGGTGGCACGCAGTTCTGTAATCACGGGGTTTACCTGAACGTCGGGTCTACTCGATGCTAGACACTACTTCCAAAAACATGCAGACGAGGGTTCGTATAATAATCGTGAAATCATTCATGAAGTTCATGGCTAGATAAATCATAACATACTTGATCATACTTGAAATACATGATAAGCCATGAATTAGGGCCCATGAGTTGGCCAAAATCATAATCTAATAAATCATGAAGAACATACATGCTTGAGAAAATCACCATACTTGAAATTCATAAATTCTTGAAGAGTACTTGTAGGGATTTGTATCATAAATCATAAATCATAATTTAGGCTTAGGAGAATCAAAATCATAATAAAATCATAAACTTGACTTTTCATGAAACTTGTATTATTGGGCATACTTTCCAAAAGTTTGAAATCATAATTTAATAATCAAAATGAGTGTACAATTTGCTCATAAATCTTAAAACATACTTTGAAACATGAGAGAATTGGACCCATAGACATATCATAGAGGATTTCAAGAAATTGGGTTAAAACCCTAGAAGTTCTTAAAATCATACTTGAAATTGGAATTCATAGATTCATGAGGGATTTGATATGGGACAAACATTCATAATCATAGGAACATGAACTGAATCATGAGAAAACTGATTTCATGGAAGAACATGAAAGAATTCAGCCACAAGAAGCTTAATCCTAAACTTGCAAAAGTTAGGGCATCAGAAGTGAGAATCATGAATACAACTTGAGAAGGGCGTGAAGGTGGAAGAAACCCCTCACTCATAGCCCTGCATACCTGGTTTGATGATCCATTGACTTGTATTGAAGATTCCAAGAAGATTTGAAGAGGTTGAAGAAGAAGCCTAGCTCCTTTCTTGAGGGAAAATCCAACTATCGATCTTTTGGAGAGGGTGAGGATTTAGGCTAGGTTAATCCCTTTAATCTGATCTTAAAGAAGCCCAAAACAAGGTCATTTAGGAGTTAGAAGCATTGGAGTTTACCAAAATGCCCCAAAACTATCGAAATAAAACCTGCAATTGGCAGTTACTCCAACCAATAGTACGGGTCGTAGGTTGATTGTACGACTCATACCGAGAGTCGTACAATGCCTATTGCAGCTTTACTAAATCGCACATAATATTTTACTCCAAACTACGATTGGTGCAAGGTTAGATGTATTGGAAACAAGACTCAAAGGACTTCAATTTGATGTGCTAAATCACCCAAAAACATTTTGTAAAATGGGAGCTATGATCATTTGAAGTTAACCCTTGTAAGAACTTATACGAACACTAAATCGGTAAGGAGACTCTCTACTCAACTTTGTGCTAGAGGTTTCTTATGACCTTAATTTGCATCTAATGCACTTCTTATACTTAGGAATTGATCTTAACACCTTGTTTCCATAAATTCATCGGGTTCGGGTCATCAATATACCTAGAATGGTTTCAAACTTAGCCCGAAAGTCCGAGGCATTATAGTATATCACCTTACAACTAAATCGATGATTCATACCATTATAGTGTGACTCGTACCATGAGTTGTACCACCAAACTATGACTCATAGGTTGATTCATACTGAAGAAATTAAATTTTTTTTCCATTTTTCCTGCTGATCACACTTCAAATCTCAAGTCTAGTCTTAGAAAATTTCGGGGAATTATAGTATACCTATGAGGGTATGAAACTGAGTTAGAAACATTTAGATAGTTACACATTTGGATACCTATAGCCTGATTTTAACTAGAGGGAGCATTTCACGAGAGGAGAGAGGAGATATAGTAGTCAATTCATTTTGATCATCTCCACCTTCACCTAGTTCCTTTAGAACTGATTCCTGCATAGATCCAACTCCTCTGAGAGACCAGAGAAGATTCAAGAGAGTGATCCATTCTACAGGTATTCTTCTTGTCAACCAGGTACCCTTGACATATCGACACACGGACAAGTTTCTCCCCTTGATCTTCAAGAACTAAGATTAATCAATCTTCCCTCTTTGGAAGCCATTGCTAAAAGAAAAAATTGGTAATCTCTCATGGAATGTTCTCCGATCCTGTCTTAACCATACAAAAACTTTACCAAACTTGTGCACATGAGAGGAATATTCATAATTTTCAAACTCATGTAGTAGCTTAACACGAACTTATTCTATTTGATATTCATTCTGAGATGCCCTTCTCATATTTAAATTGAAAAGATTTGACTTCCATGAGGTTTTCTTCTAGTGAAATTTTCTTCTTCAACCAACTCATTTTGGAGCACCCACCTGGTCTCCACAATGGTCCTGATGATATACTTAGAACCCGAATTCCATACTCTTTTCCGTTCACAAAATGGGGCTCTTCTTGAATTTTAGAGACTTGACCCATATACTTCAAAACCTTATTTATATTCTTGGAATCAAATTGAGATGGACAACTGTGAAGACAACACATTTCTTGACCTGGACCTAGTTCGAGTGCAAGAGTTTGAAGGAGTAGACACATTATTTGAAGGATGAGACTTCTTGAGTTTCCATTTTGGACCTCTATTGTTGATTGATCCTGATTGATGGCTGGACCAAGTCCCTCTAATCATACTTAGTCAATGGTATTCTCAAGTAGGACTCATTTTTCCTCCAGAAACTTCACTATTCTGACTTGAGTCTACAGAAGCTCCCGTTCTTAACTTCATTAGGGAGTTCATGCAAATTAAGGCAGATGTTCTCAACCTTGAGAACTCAGTGTTTTTAACTAGCTTCTGCATCCCATGCTGTCTAGTAACACCAATATCGAACATGCAGCCCATAATACCTTCTTCTTGCGTAAACTTTCTTATGTTCCTTCAAGATATGCATTCAGTGGAGTACGCCTCACTGTGCTACCAGGTCCCTCTATGCCAGTAATCCTGTCTCCCTTTTAGGAAAAGAATCAACAGCTTCTTCTCTTGAGTTATTTCATCGCCAGTCTTCATGATTAATCTGGGGTTTCATGCATACTTTCTTCAATGGGGACCTAATCATGCATCTGAATATTTTACAGCATACCATTCTTACAACCTCTGTTCATTTTTTACTCCGAGGATGCACCCCTTCTCATCAATTTCAAGGATGCACTCCTTCCTTGGAGGGACTTGAGTAAGAGGTGATTCTTCATTAATCCAATTAAATGCTCTAAGTAGTCACTAACCAAGTACCATTTTGATTGCTTCCTCTTACTCCTCCCTGCACAGAGGATCACGTGCTTGATTTGGGAACCCATTTCAGTTTGAGTTCCCAAAATTTTGATAAAGGAAGGATCAGATTTTTCTTAGTCCAGGCTGGTAACCTAGTTCTTGAGGACTGGGGACCAGATGCGCTCACCTTTTTCATGGTCCCGAACACATTTTGTTGTTTGGTCAAGGCAGAGAGTCTAGTTGGACACTCATCCTTGAGATGACCATTTTTACCACAATAGGTGCACAACCAGTTGTTGGAATCAGGCACATGATTGTTGTGGGGGTTGCGAGGAACACCAGACTTTTGATAAACCCGTCCTTCACCTTTATTGAATCTTTGATTTGTTAGGCTGGTCAAAACTTTGGATGAGGTTGTCCATAGGAAAGACTTCTCAAGCTTGGCTTTGACCTAGACCAGGTCCTGTTCAAGTTCCCTTTTTCTCTATAGAGTGGCTGTGAGGCTCCGCCTGCGATTTTTCAAGCTCTTCTTTCAGTTGAGCCTGTGATCTGTAGATACTAAGAAGAACACAGAATTCTAGTTAGGTGCATCCAAAAACACGACTCAAAAATTAGTAAATGAATATTCCACAAATATAATTAAAATAGAAGTAAACTACGCTATCAACACCTTGAGACAAACTGTATTTTGCACTTTAATTTCGAAAGGCCATTATATTGTTGTGGAATTGTTGTAAGTTGCTAGTGATATTTTTAATTGTAAACAAAAGATGAGACGAAAAATCTACTTTATTGTTAGGTCATATATGTCAGAAGCAATGGATCCTTAAACCAGTATATTGTTGTCACACCCTGAGTCTATACCCTGGATGAAACACGGTACTTGGAGTCACAATTAACTCCAAAGTCAACCCTTGGTCTATCATACACTGGTATTATAAGTAAAATATGCATAGCGGAAGCTTTGAAATAATATATAAAAACATCTATGAGAAAATAAAACTAGAACATAAAGTTTAGAACATCTGGAGTCTGAAATTAATTCTGTGTCTGAAAGCTATCTAGCTGATGAGTTGCTGGGACAAGCCCCCAGCTAACTCTAAGTCTACTAAACATAATAAATTGACTAAGATAAAATGAAATAATGCCCTCGAATAATGAGGACTCACACTTCAACTGCTGAGGAGGAGGATCTAAACCACGGCGACTAACGATGCTGAGTCTGAGAATCTGCAGCTGTATCATGAAATGATACAGCATAAAAATATGCGTCGGTACTTTGAATGTACTGAGTAAGTGGGAGAAAACCTAACTGAATGTAATGCCTGAACTGATATGACATGCAATGACTGATAAGTATACTGAACTGAACTACTAAAATAAGCTGAGATTGTCAAAATGATCCTGTTTGATGGTCAAAGACATCCCCTAATTCTGAAAGTTCTAAGTCTGAGATACTGTACTAAACTGATAGAACTGGAACTAAACTGAGTTGCTTATTTTGAAACTGGACTGGACTGACTAGTGGGAGAGTCTATAACCGACATATAACCACGTGAGCTAGAAGTGGAGTCTGATGTATACACACCACCAGTAGGACCCAATATACCTTGCCAGGGTATAAAGGCATGAATTGGGTAATCACAAGAGTCTAGGGCCAATCAGGCCAAATAACACTATAACCTACGCTGGCAACGTAGTTCTAGGAACCTGGGTGCACTGGAACCCCGGCCCGCTCAGTGCTAAGTCTTACTCCCATTGGAAAACCTATACTGAATACTAAGTTGATAGCTTGAAACTGGAGTCCAAGACTAGTCAGGGATATAACTAAAAGTACCCTGAGAGTCTTATCAGATCAGATTCTGAAACTGGGTTCAAAACTGGTCAGAGCTACTTATCTAGAAGCGTCGTAACCATCTAAGAACAAATTGTAATCTAAACTAGGGTCCTGAGGCTAGTCATAGCTATATATCTAGAATGTCATGACCGCCTAATGGACCAATAAACTGGATTCTGAATCTGATTCTGATAACTAGGAGACTGCACTGACACCTCAGGAAAAGACTTAAGTCAAACTGATCAGTTGACAAATTCTGTATAGTTCTGAAGAGATTCTACATTCTAACTGAACTGAGTTACTAAATAGCTAACAGAGAACTCAACTCATCCCAACAACATGGGAATTCCATAATATGGCAAAAATTTCAAGAATTAAGGAAATCTCATCCGACAAGCAGTGCTATGTCTCTCTTATTCGTGCCATGGCTAAAATCATTCTTATCAAGGGAGTAATTGCTCAACATCTAGACAATAAGAAATACTAGGAAATCAGCCCAAATCACACTTCACAAACCAGACGGAATTTAATACGCAAATACGCTTCATTTAAAAGTTCAGAACTTAAATTCACTTTTGCGGGAACATCAACAATTTGGTTAAGAACTGATGGAGATCATATCAACAATAATCATGGATATCATTCTATGTGAAATTGACAAAAAACAACATGTAATCTCTTCGTATCCGAAAGCTCAGGGCTAAAACTGATAGAGGAACTTAGAGGGTTTGGGGGACACAACGGAAGAACAATTCCCTTGTTGAATTCCCATATACCTGGCTGAAAATTTCCCAAAGAAGAAAACTCGAACTACTGCAATGGAGGAAAACCCTATGCTTTCTTGAAGGTTCTTGAGAGACTCTTCGATGATTTTTCTGAGAATGAGCGTGGGTAATAAGGGGAGAGGTTGTTCATTCCCACTAATAGGTCTGAAATTACGTCTCAAACAACGTAGTTTAGAGTTTAAGAGAGTAGAAATTACTAAACAACCTTTAGAAAATCGTAGGGAAAAACTGTCAGGTGGTCCTAACGGGTGACCTAAGGGGTCGTGATCCGTGACCACGATTCGTGGTCACACTCGTTGAGTACACTGCCTGAAAATCCTTGTATACCACCACGAGGGACCTAACGAGTCGTGGTGAGTGACCACGACTCATGTTTATCTGTCGCGGACTACACTGCCTAAAAGCCCTATAGATCCCTACGGGTGACACCACGACTCATGGTTACACATAACTAGTCGTGGTGAGGACTCGTGGGGTACACTTCCTCACACCTTAACCTTCGGCCCAGGTCGGACCACGAGGCACCAAACGGGTCGTTAGGTATCATAACGACTCGTTAGGTGAGTCATTCTGAGGCATTTTTTTCAGATTTTTAAATTTCTAATTTAAGTCCCGGATCTAGTCTTTGAGTTTTCGAGGTATTACAATATTTCCCCCTTGGAAACATTCATCCTCGAATGTTAGAAAACACACTGGTAATTAGGGAATAACAATCATAATGATCAAATACTGCTCATTTAACTCCCAAAACTGACAGAACAAATACCCATATTTCGACATACATAACTAAACTGAATTCACCTTTTACACATACATCTAAAATCATAAAGGAAACTTAAACACATAGATTGAACCCAACACTAAATCAGCTTCTAATGCAAAACTAATATTTTTAAGTCGTAACAGAGTCGGTAGAGAACAAATGCGGGTATTTGGCCATCATATGTGCTTCGGCCTCCCACGTAGCTCCCTCAACCTGTTGATTTCTCCATAAGACCTTGACTGAAGCTATTTCTTTGTTCCTTAGCTTACAAACCTGATGGTCAAGGATCTAGACTGGTACCTCCTCATATGAGAGACTATCCTTTATTTCTACACTGTCCAACGGCACAACTGAGGTTGGATCTCTGATTCATTTCTTCAAGAGTGACACATGGAATACAGGGTGCACAGATGCCAACTCTGTAGGTAACTCTGGCTCATAAGCTACTTTGCCAATTCGCCTCAAAATACTATAGGGCCCCACATACCTCAGACTGAGCTTTCCTTTCTTTCCAAACCTCATCACCCCTTTCATGGGGCGAGATTTTCAAGTAAACCCACCATCAACTGCAAACTCCAACTCTCTTCTCCTCACATCCGCATAAGATTTCTGAAGGCTCTGAGCTATTTTCAATCTTTCTCTGATGAGTTGTACCTTCTGCATAGCTTCGTGAATCGAGTCTGGCCCGATTATAGTACCTTTACCCACTTCAAACCACCTGATAGGAGATCTTCACCTCCTACCATACAATGCCTCAAACGAGGCCATCTGGATACTGGAGTGGTAACTGTTGTTGTATGCAAACTCAATAAGAGGCAAATGGTCGTCCCAATTACCTTTAAAATCGATCATGCATGCTATCAACATGTCTTCTAAGGTATGATTAGTCCGCTCAACTTGCCCATCTGTCTGCGGGTGAAAAGCTCTGTTGAACTTGACCTGAGTGCCAAGTCCCTTTTGAAAACACCTCCAGAAGTGCGGGTGAACTGATTTCCTCTGTCTGAAATGATAGCTAATGGCACCCCATGAAGTTTGACTAACTCTCGGATGTAAAGTCTGGCATAGTCCTCAGCTGAGTCTGTGGTCTTGACTGGGAGAAACTAAGCTGACTTAGTCATCTGGTCTACTACTACCCAGATTGAGTCATGTTGTCGACGAGTCCGGGGTAAGACCATAATGAAGTCCATGTTTACTTCTTCCCACTTCTAGGTGGGTATGCTGATGTCCTAAGTCATACCTCCTGGTCTATGGTGTTCCACCTTAACTTGCTAGCAGTTCGGGCACTTAGCTACAAATTCAGCAGTGTCTCTTTTCATGTCGTTCCACCAGTAAATATCCCGCAGATCACAGTACATTTTATTAGAACCAGGGTGGATGAAATATCTAGAACTGTGTGTTTTAGACAGTATTTGCTTTCTTAAATCACCAGCGTCCGGTACACACAATCTATCCTGTAACGGAGCAGCCATCTCCTCCTTTGGAGAAAGCCTCCACCTCCTTCCTAAGAACCGCTTCTTTAAGTTGAAGCAGAGTGGGATCTTCATCCTATCTGGACTTAACTTCAACTACCAAGGATGAATTTGACCCACTTTGCATTACCACACCACCTTCGGATGAGTCCACCAACTGCACCCCTAACCTGGCTAGTCTGTGAACATCCTTCACTAACTCTTTTTTGTCTTCCTAAATGTGAGCCACACACCCCATAGATCATCTGCTCAGGCCGTCAGCCACCACATTGGCTTTTTCCGGGTGATACAGCACACTCATATCATAGCCTTTAGTAGCTCCAACCACCTTCTCTGACGCAGATTTAGGTCCTTCTGAATCAACACATACTGAAGGCTCTTATGATCTGTGAACACATCCACGCGAGCTCCATATAAGTAATGTCTCCATATTTTTAGTGCAAATACCACCACTGCCAACTCCAAGTCATGAGTTGGATAGTTCTTCTCATGAACTTTCAGCTGTCTGGAGGCGTAGGTTATCACCTCGCCCCGCTGCATCAGAACACAACCGAGTCCAACTCGGGAAGCGTCACAATAGACAACCAATCCATATGTTTCTTCTGGCAAGGTCAAGACTGGAGCGGTGGTGAGTCGAGTTTTCAACTCCTGGAAACTCTTATCACACGCATCTGACCACTAAAATTTCACTTTCTTCTAAGTTAAATTAGTAGAGGGGATGTTATAGAGGAGAAACCTTCCACAAACCGTCAGAAATAACCAGCTAGCCCCAGGAAACTCCTGATTTCCATTGGAGAGGTAGGTATCGGCCAATCTTTCACTACTGCTATCTTGTGAGGATCTACTTGTATTCCTTCACCTAAAACCACATAACCTAAGAAAGTCACAAACTTCAACCAAAATTTGCACTTGCTGAACTTGGCGAACAACTGGCGATCTTTGAGTGTCTGTAATGCTAACCTCAGGTGATTAGCATGCTCTTCCTCATTCCTGGAGTATACCAGAATGTCGATAAATACAATGAAGAACATATTTAGATACTTCTTGAAAACTCAATCCATCAAGTCTATGAAGGCTTCTGGGGAATTTGTTAGCCCAAAGGACATCACCACAAACTCGTACTGACCATATCGAGTCCTGAATTCTATTTACGATATGTCACGTTCTCTGACCCTTAGCTGATGGTACTGTAGCCTGAGATCGATTTTTGAGAAACAACTGGCTCCCTGAAGTTGGTCAAATAGGTCGTTAATTCTGGGAAGGGGATACATGTTGTTGACTGTGAATTTGTTCAGCTGATGGTAATCTATGCACATTCAAAGGGTACCGTCCTTCTTACGCACGAATAGCACTGGGGAACCCCAGGAAGAGATGTTGGGTCTGATAAAACCCTTTTCAAGAAGATCTTTTAGCTGCTCTTTCAACTCCTTAAGCTCAGCTAGAGACATTTTGTAAGGAGGGATGGAGATGGGTTGAGTATCTGGGAGGAGGTCTATTTTGAAGTCTATTTCCCGCTCAGAGGGAACTCTAGGAAGATCCTCAGAAAATACATCTGGGAACTCGCTGACCACTGAAATCGACTGAATAGTTGGGGTCTCGGAGTTGGAATCCTTGATCCGAACTAGATGATAAATACATCCCTTGGAGATGAGTTCTAGGCCTTAAAGTACAAAATAAACCTACCCTTAGGCATTGAACTGCTGCCCGTCCATTCTAACACTCGCTCATTTGGAAACTGGAACTTAACAACTCTAGTTCTCAGTCAACTGAGGCATAACCAGAGTGCAACCAATCCATGCCGAGGATAAGGTCAAAATCGACCATGTCTAACTCTATGAGGTCAGCTGGAATGACTTTATTCAGGACTGAGACTGGGCAATTTCTATACACTCGGCTGGCTCTAACTAACTCGCCAATTGGGGTGGATACTGAGAATGATTTCGAGAGGACCTCTGGACTGATATTGAACTGAACTGCCATGTAGGGAGTCACGAATGAAAAAGTGGCTCCTGGATCTAGGAGGGCATACACGTCTAGATGAAAGAGACATAACATACCCGTGACTACGTCAAGTGAGCTCTCCTGATCTTGACGGGAAGACAGAGCATAGAAGCGGTTTTGACTTTAACCGTCATCCGTACCTGATGTGTTAGCCTGCTGGGCTGGTCAACCTACTAGAGCTGATGATGTGGTGGATTGTGATCTCCCTCACCCGGCTGATGGGCACTCCCTGAGCCGATATCCGAGCTGCCCACAACCAAAACAGTCCTCTCGACCCTAAAGGCACTCTCCCAGGTGATTCTTGCCACACTTGGGGCAAGATGGGTATCTGTTTCTGGCACTGTGGCTCTGTTATTGAGTGCCAAATGCTCCACCTCTCCGATCCTGACGGGATCGGAAGGTTGGGACGCTGGCTGAGCTGGGTGTTGGGGTCCTCTATTGTTGTTGTTGTTGCTGCTGTGGGAGGCTGTTACCGCTAGACCTTTGGTGGCCGTAATCCGACTGGCCAGTCCTTGCCCCTTTGTTCTTTCACTCCATATCCTTCAGCTTTTCAGCCTCAATCTGTTGGGCATAGACAATCAAGCTGTAGAGGTCCATATCTTTAATCAACATCACTGTCCTGCACTCCTTGAGGACCAGATTCGACACCCCATTCACAAATTTCAACATGAGAGCCCTTGGGTCATCTACCATCTCTGGAGCGTACTTAGACAGTCCGGTAAACTCCAGAGCATACTTCTCTACTATTTTGTTTCCCTGTCTCAAGTTCATAAACTCCGCCATTTTTGCCTCCCTCAGCTCTCGAGGGAAAAATCTATCCAGGAAAGCTATGTGGAACTCCTCCCACTCTACCGGTCCTGCTTCCGCTGGCCGCCCCTCCTTCCACTGTTCATACCATACCTGAGCTACCCCTTTTAGCTGGTAGGCAGCCAGATCAGCACTCTCAGAGGAGCTGACACCCAAAATGCGGGTAATTTTCTTGATCTCATCCATAAACTCTTGGGGATCCTCCCCTACTTTGGATCTCTGAATATATGGAGGGTTCATACTGGTGAAGTCCCGCACCCTAGCAGCTGCTGCAGACCTATTGGTGTTCATTAGCACAACCTTCTAGTTCACCTGGTTGGTGACTGTTTGGGCCAGCAATTGGATGGCCACCCTGAACTCGGTTGTAGATACCGAATCATCTTGAGGGGATGGTGGGGCAGGTCTGTTGGCATTACCGGCCCTTCTTCCGTTACCGCGTCTGGGAGGCATGATTCACTGAAATGAAACAAAGCACGAGTTAGAAGGATGTTCAAGGTTCAAACTTTAACGCACGATAAAGAGTATGAACAAAAGAGAGTTTTCCTAATAAGTCATAAGTTTGGCGCGCTTCACACCCATGAAAAGGACTCTACTCAATGCGGCTTTCAAACATTCCCCAGGATACTCTAAACCTAGTGCTCTGATACCAAGTTTGTCACCCGTCGAGTCTACACATTGGACGAAACACGATACTTGGAGTCACAAGTAACCCCAAGTCAACTCTTGGTCTATCATACACAGGTATTCTGAGTAAAACATGCATAGCGGAAGCTTTAAAATAATATATAAAAACATCTATGAGAAAATAAAACTGGATCATAAAGTTTAGAACATCTGGAGTTTGAAATTAATTCTGTCTCTAAAAGCCATCTAGCTGATGAGTTGCTGGGACAAGCCCCTAGCTAACTCTAAGTCTACTAAACATAATAAGCTGATTGAGAGAAAATGAAATAATGCCCTCGAATAATGACGACTCACACTTCAACTGCTGAGGAGGAGGATCTGAACCACGACGACTAACGATGCTGAGTCTGAGAATCTGCAGCTGTATCATGAAATGATACAGCATAAAAATATGTGTTAGTACTTTGAATATACTGAGTAAGTGGGAGAAAACATAACTGAATGTAATGCCTGAACTGATATGGCATGCAATGACCGATAAGTATACTGAACTAAACTACTAAAATAAGCTGAGATGGTCAAAATGACCATGTCTGATGGTCAAAATGACCATGTCTGATGGTCAAAGACATGCCCTAAGTTTGAAAGTTCTCAGTCTGAGATACTGTTCTGAACTGAACTAAACTGATAGAGCTGGAACTGAACTGAGCTGCTTATTCTGAAAATGGACTGGACTGACTAGTGGGAGAGTCTATAACCGACATATAACCACGTCAGCTAGACGTGGAGTCCGATGTATACACCCCAGCGATAGAACCCAATATACCTTGCCAGGGTATAAAGGCATGAACTGGGTGATCATAAGAGTCTAGGGCCAATCAAGCCAAATAACACTGTAACCTACGGTGGCAACGTAGTTCTGGGAACCTGGGTGCGCTGGAACCCTAACCCGCTCGGTGCTAAGTCCTACTCCCACTGGAAAACCTATATTGAATTACTAAGCTGATAGCTCGAAACTGGGGTCCAAGATTAGTCAGGGATATAACTGAAAGTACCCTAAGAGTCTTATCGAACCAGATTCTGAAATTGGGTGCAAAACTGGACAGAGTTGCTTATCTAGAAGCGTCGTAACCGTCTAAGAACAAACTGTAATCTGAACTGGGGTCTTGAGGCTAGTCAGAGCTATATATCTAGAATGTCATGACCACCTAATGGACCAATAAACTGGATTCTAAATATGATTCTAATAACTGGGAGGTAGTACTAACACCTCAGGAAAAGACTGAAGTCAAACTGATCAGTTGACAAATTCTGTAGAGTTCTGAAGAGATTCTACATTCTAACTGAACTGAGCTACTAAACAGCTAACAGAGAACTCAACTCATCCCAACAACACGAGAATTCCATAATATGGCAAAAATTTCAAGAATTAAGGAAATCTCATCCGACAAGCAGTGCTATAGCTCTCTTATTCATGCTAGGGCTAAAATCATTCTTATCAAGGGAGTAATTACTCAACATCTAGATAATAAGAAATACTAGGAAATTATCCCAAATCATACTTCACAAACCAGACGAAATTTAATACGCAAATACGTTTCATTCAAAAGTTCAGAACTTAAATTCACTTTTGTAGGAACATCAATAATTTGGTCAAGAACTGATGGAGATCATATCAAAAATAGTCATGGATATCATTCTATGTGAAATTGACGAAAGAAAAACATGTAATCTCTTCGTATTCGAAAGCTCAGGGCTAAGTCTGATAGAGGAACTATAAGAGGGTTTTGGGGGACACAACAGAAGAACAATTCCCTTGTTGAATTCCCACATACCTGGCTAAAAATTTTCCAAAGAAGAAAACTCGAACTGCTGCAATGGAGGAAAACCCTAAGCTTGCTTGAAAGTTCTTGAGAGACTCTTCGATGATTTTTCTGAGAATGAACGTGGGGAATGAGAGGAGAGACCGTTCATTCCTACTAATAGTTCTGAGATTACGTCTAAAAAGATATAGTTTAAAGTTTAGGAGAGTAGTAAATTACTAAAAAACTCTTAGAAAATCGCAGGGAAAAACTGTCAGGTGGTCCTAACGGGTCGTGATCAGTGACCACAACTCATGGTCACACTGCCTGAAAATCCCTGTAGGCCACCACGAGGGACCTAGTGAGTCATGGTGAGTGACTATGAGTCGTGGTCACCTGTCGTGGACCACACTACCCAAAAGCCCTATAGACCCCCACGGGTGACACCACGACTCGTGGTTACACATAACGAGTCATGGTGAGGACTCATGGGTACACTGCCTCACACCTTAACCTTTGACCCAGGTCTGACCATGAGGCACCTAATGGGTCGTTAGGTATCATAACGACTCGTTAGGTGAGTTGTTCTGAGGCATTTTCTGCAGATTCCTAGATTTTCTGATTTAAGTCCCGTATCTAGTCTTTGAGTTTCCGGGGCATTACAATTGCAACATTAGATATTTAGAGCTTTAGCGTCCCATTCCTCCAGAAATCACACCAAAGAATCATTTCTCATCCAAAACGGCTAAATTAATGAAGGATTGAGATGACTGGTACATCCAATAACTGTTGTAAACACAATCAATTAAGTACGCAAATTTTCTACTTAGTATAAAAGCAAATCCTAGATTTTGCTAATTCCAAATGAAATAACATCATGAACAAACTTTAATCAATTCAAAGGGAGCATGACAATAGATGTATGTACCGAATTCATTGGCATTGTTGACTAAGAAGGTGCAGAAACAATGAAGCGGCAATGGAATTGAATGCATTTTTTTTTGTGCCTTGAAATTTAACCTTCATGTCTTTTCGTTTGAGACACTGTGGAAATGATGAAAGTTGTGTCATTTAGTTGAGAAGGCAAAATACAACATAGAATACGGTAAAATTAGCCGTATTACAATATCACGGCTTTCAAACATGCTCCGATTCAATTTCAAGGAAATTATGAAAATTAAGGATACAAATTTTTTTTCTTTTTTATTTATTTATTTAATAGAGCACATAATTGGAAAAACAAATTCAAAAAATTGAGAAAAAAGATAAATAGGAATTCTGATTTTTGAGGGAACCACGTAGGTAGGCCTATACACCTCTTTTATAATATACATATAGATATAGATTACCAGACCAACTCACATGCATAATTTAGATGTTTTATATCTAGCGACGGCAAACGGTGCGCTTGCGGCTCAAACTTGCAAAGACTCTAACCCTCTTTGCTCCACATAGATTTTTTCTTGTTTTAAATGCATCCCGCCCCATATATTTTTTAAAAATCTTTTTTAATTGAGTTTGATACTAAAAATGAAAATCATATTCTTTTTTATTTTTGTTTTTTTGAATCATTTTCTTTGTTGGTAATCTCGTAAATTTAATACTTAGTCATATCAGTTTGCATGATTTTCTATTCACTTTGGAGTTTGAGCACATACCGAGTCAATATACTTTTGATGTGATTGTCTACATGATAATCCTAAAAAATGGTTTATCGTTTCATTTTGATGGACATATTAGAAGAGTTCAAATTTGTATAACTCAAGACAAATATGCCAATATCTACGAAATGAAAGATTATTTAGATGTGTATATTTTTCATGTGTTTTTATAATGTGTTTCATCTATTTAGATAATTATATTGTTACTTTAGGTTATACAACCTAATGTATGAAATCTTAACATTTAGAACTATAGTATCTAATCATAAATACTAGTTTAGGATACTTACAGAATTCTCCATAGCAGAAACAAATTTGCAGCAACCACAATTCGTGTTACCAATTGTTAGGAATCCTTACAAGCAGAGGAACTCCATTTATCCACAATATATATATATATTCTTTATAGGTGATGCAAACAGTTTTGTCTATTGTAAACCCTAGTCATCGTCTAATGAGGAAAAATACTTTTTTCCTAGACCCATCAGTACTAAAAATAAAGAGTTTTCTAACAGCAAATCAATGAGAAATTTGTATTATAAAATATAATTTTTTCATCCACTTTTCACTAAACTGGCTAACTGAAAATGCATGGTGTGGAACAAATTCTTACTGAAATAGTGGGAAGCTTCTTAATTTTTTCATGTGAAAATACTATTATTTTTTCTCACAGATTCAATAAAAATATATGTGAAAATAACTACTTAATATTTTCTAGTAGAAAATTTTAGTAGAAAAATAGTAAATTTTAATAGTGAATTTTAATAGTGCATAATGGTGTATTTATATTTTATACACTATGATTAGGGTTAAAGAGGAGGACAAGCTAATAGACTAATTAATACCCCTAATGAATAGACCCGACCCAAAATATATTCTCGACATCTCCAACTCACACACAAGGGAGTGCTCAAGCTCCATCAAGCTAAGAAAAACATACTCTCGTTAAATTTTTTTGCATCATTTCATACAGGATAAATAGGCCTTGCAATCAACATACTATGAGAGCAATTTTCTATACATCTGTTAGGAATATTAGCCTCTTATCATCGTCATAAAAATCATTAAGTAGATCACAAGAAGTATGCTCAATGCGATAGATCATTTAAACCACATTGATACATCACACTTTGATCTCATGTATTATAGTTTTTGTGTTCACAATTATGACACATAAATCACAACTTGTACCAGTAAACACAAAGTAAATGAATTTCACAAAGTATTTTCCCTCTGCACACGTATATCTCAATTTGTATCCAACTTGCTTTTCTAGTCATGCCCCGCCAAACCGAATCAATTGTCATGGCCATTTGTTAGCATACTAAGATAGCAAAAAGTTTTGAGTCACTAATTAGAGTCGTGAGGGTACTCAATAATGACTCACACAACAATAAGTCGAGATAAAACTTATGTTAATCCTTTTGGTCTGCAACAACATTTGATGTGTCATGGTCTCCATTGAGCCACACTGCTAATCGCGTTGACTCTCATTGCAACCGTGTCGCATGGTCCACCACATTGAACATACTCTCCATGCTTAAAATATTTTTATCCTTTTTCCAAACTCATTGGACACGGTGTGTCCTCTATTGCATCAAACCTGGTCATGATGGGTGATGTGTCGCGCCCCTTATGCAAAAACACTAGAAAAATTTCTATGACCATATCAAGTAGAATGTACATAACTTTTTGTATGAGGCTCAGATTGACGAACGAATTGAAATGTTAGAAACTAGACGCGAATACCTAATTAACGTCGAGTATGTAAGTTACTCCAACACTCACCATTTCAATGGTTAGGGTATAACCACAAGTATAAAACAAGTTCAATCCTAACCGAATTTATGAAGTGTTACAATTGACTAGGCAAAGATTGAATTAATATTAATAATTTATTTACCTATTTTATGATATTAATTTTCTTACTAAAGTTATGTTTTTGGTAAGTTCTTAAAATTTATAAGTTTGGTCTATTTTTGACTTATAATCAAATCTAATGTAATCAAGATTATATAGAATGATGTTTACAAGATTTTCAAATATTATCTTGTAAAAACACCTCACGCCAACTATAAAAATTCTTCTTTTGTTCCTTCATTTCCCACCCCTCAATTTCTTTCTCTAACACAACTTGAGTGCTACGATTATTCAAGCACAAAATTCTTGCTCTATTTTTTTTTTTTTTTTTGCATCTCTGTTGCAACATCTAGGGCTCAAAGACATCACATAATACATTTCAGCAAGTCACAGAGAGAAAAGAAACCATGTTTTCTTTCACAACATTGAATAAAAATAATGAAAATGCTAGGCTTAGCGCAAATGATGTTAAGGAGTTTACCAATCGTGCTCGAGGAGAACTAAATAAGGACAAGGAGAAAATGGATACTTTGAAGAAGAAAATGGAAATCTTGAAGAAGAAAACGGAAATTTTGAAGAGGAAAATAGAAGATCTAAAGATAGCACATATAGAACAAGAAAAAGCCCATGAAGTTGCAAAAGCAAAGGTGAAAGAGCTGGGCAACCAGTTGAAGGTAGCTGCAATAAAACAAAGGGAGATTGAGCAGATCGTGAATGCAAAAGCCTACATCGCACACTAGTTGGATTTTATTATACTTATCGAAAAAGCTGCCTATTAGATGTCTTGAAATTAATTTCTTAGAGGTCCATTAGATGAATCCTCATTATATATGGGTTTTATTAATTTAAAATTAATTCAATGAGTCACCAAATCTTAAAATTATTTTGTAAGATTAACATTAATTCAGTTCTCATCCTTACCCTTGATGGTTAATTTGCTCTTTATGTCTTTATCATCAAATTTGAAATCGGCTAAGTAGTGCATTCATGTGTCCTTCAATGGAGCCACTATATTAACCTCTATTTGATCATTAGAAACTGGAAAGCTTTTTAATTGGATTTGATTGAATGTATTATATCTGGGAATTAAAAAGATAACAAGAAAAGAGATAGATTTTTTTTTAAATTCCGAAATAACAAGTGGCAATGGGTGTAGTTCATTGTCTACTGAAAATTGGTTCTTATGCCACGTTAGTACTTAGGGTGGTATTTATCATATGTTAAAAAAATTTAAGGCGGTTATAGAACCCCCTAAAATTTCGAGTATAGCTCGCAGGGGTTTACTTATGCCTTTCCTAAAGAATCCATCATAACTTATATTAATTTACATATAGAAGGACAATCTCATACAATGATTTTCCTAAAAAGCAAGACATTATATAATTCAATCAAGACAAACCAATGAAATGATCAGGTTATAATTAAAATACGAGTGAAAATAATTCAAACTATCAAGATTCATATTATATATATAAGATTTGAAATTGAGTTGTTAACATATTAATGTATATAGAGATGAGAAAATCACTTTAAGAAGAGCATGTGAAATCTGATGAAATAAAATATAGAAAAAACTCACGAAGTTGCAAAAGTGAAGGTGCTAGAAATTGGCAAAGGGAGATTAAGCAGCTCAAGATTGTAGCTCTCCGAGGGATTGAATCGCGCATTTTGTTATGATTTCATTAAGTGGCCTTTTTATACTCATTGAAAAGCTCCCCACTAGATGTCCTCATGACTATATTGAACTATTGTGGTATTTCATTTTTTTCTAGCACCACATAGGTTGTTTCTTTATTTTGTTATCAACACGTAATAGATTCTTCTTGTCATGTTTTCTGTCTTTTAGCATGTACAATTTGAACTTGTGGCATCGTATTGCTTTTTTATCTTCAGCTACATGTCAACTATTATTCTTAAAAATATTACTTTCTCTATACATGTCCTCCACTTTTGAGATCGGATTTTCTTTTTATCCTCCAACAAAAAAAGATCCCCAACCATTTTAGATATACAAGAGAAAGATACAAAATTGAGGTAGTACTATTTCCCTACACCTACAAAATTGTTGTTCTTTTTTCCATCTTGGGAACTTGTAACACAATCGCTTCATCATTCGTTTCTTTAGAGTTATTTCTTGGAGATGGTTAAAACTCCTCATCCTTTGAGATTCAGATAGTTTCCTTTCTCTACTCTTTCCTCTAAATGTAAGTAATAGTAACCTAGAGAAGAAATCAAAAAAAAAAGTTGATCCAAAAAATTTTCAATCTATATATTTCATTTATTAGGCAGAGTTATGATATTATATATTTCACAAAGAAACGATTTGCTCCAACTTAATCATCATTTTTATAAAAAAAATCGTTTAATATCGAACGAGTTATTTGAAACTCGTTGGATGATTAACGAGGTCTAATAATTAAAAAAAAATTAGCTCATTCAGAGTTGAACGAGGATTGCCACCCTTAACAAGGTCTTTTGGGAACTTAAGCAATAACTAAGGCAACACAAAATTACTATAAACTCTTTTGGAAATTTTTATACAACAACTTCAGATATGTTATAAACATATTTATATTATGGTGAATGTCTATAAAAGTATTTGTATTGTAGTGGATACATGTGTTTATATTATAGTGAAAGTCTATCTTTTGGAGAAAAGTTAGGAGGAATTGTCCCTATAAATAGAGGGGTTCTCCTTCATTGTATTTCATCCCATCAAGAGAAATAAAAACTTTTCTCCTTCTCTCTTTCTCTATAATATTCTTGTTCTTTCTTTATTACTTCATAACACGTTATCAGCACGAGTCTCTGCCTTGAGCACTCACTTGAGGTAAGAAAATCAAAGTTTCTTTGAAAATATGAAGGTTAGTATTTCTTGATATTTATGTCTTTACTAATAAGAATATCGATTTTGTTTATGGATCTGAGAACGACTTATTGATTCACTTGGCAATTCATGCCTCATAATTGTTCCAGAAGAACAAACATTATGAAAATATATTTGTTCCAGCAGAATAATATATATATATATATATATATTATGATCACTAGAAGTGATAATATTTTCACATGTAATTATAATAATCTTATGAAAATATGGATGCAATGGGTCTTGGAGACACCATTAAAAGTGAAAACAAAGCATCAAATCAAGATCGTGCTAAGGCTATGATATTCTTGCGTCATCATCTTGACAAAATTCTTAAAATTGAATATCTCACGATTAAGGATCCACTTGTTTTGCGGAATAGCCTAAAAGAAAGGTATGACCACCTAAAGATGGTCATACACCCAATGGCACGATATGATTGGATCCATCAAGACTATAAGTCTGTTCATGAGTATAGCTCATCAACATTCAAAATTGTTTCTAAGTTGAAAATATGTAAGAGAAATCATCTACGATATATGCATGTCTCAATTTGCTCCCGAAGTAGCAATATCTTAAAAAAGGTTTTAAGCTATCATACCTTATGTAGTTAAGGCATATTTAGATGATCATATTCCATTCCTGAAGAATATTGAGAACTTTTGATAAATGTTACAAATATAGATCTAATACAGATCTAGTCCCTGAAGTGAATGTGACATTACTTAATAAAATCTTGAAATTTACTCCCGAAGTAGTAAATCTGAAATTTACTTTTAAAGTAGTAAATATGAAATTTACTCCTGAAGTAGTGAGAATTAAACAGCTATTCCTGAAGTAGTAAGACTCTTCAAAAATAAATCTTGCAATTTACTCTTGTCTTATAATTTACTCCTAAAATAGTAAAACCTGCAATCTACTCTTGAAGCAGTAAAAGTTTGAAATAATGAAGTTTGGAACTCAATATTTACTATTTATTTCTTGACACCTGCAGTGCCTGAATTTGCTTTCATGATACCAGAAGTATTTAAGCAATATTAGATAGTGTAAATTAATGATCAAGGTCTGCAAAAGAACGTGATTGTTTGTCAACAAGAATCATGACACCAGTAGTGTCCAAATAATATTATGAAAAATAAATTGAAAGCTCTTGAAGAGTTCATTTATTATTATGTCATTCATCCCTTATTGTAGTACAAAGTTGTTATGATTAAAACACAAATTGTAGTAAACCTGAAGTTTACCAACAATAAAAATAGTTATCATATTGAGACTACAAATGATTGGAAGATTAAATATCTCCAAAGTACCATGGAAAGGTTATCCGATTTGTACTGCAAATATACGCATGATGAAATTACATGCTATAGTAACAGAAGTTTATTGATGTGAAATTCATGACATAGTAAATCTGAAATTTACTAAAATAAATAACACATGTCATGGTATGCCTGAAGTTTACTAGTACGGATTATTATCAGTTGATATGACCATTTTGATCATCCTAATATGATGAGTTAATTGAGTATTGCAATATATATATTGAAGAACTAGAAGATTCTTCAAGAAATCTTTTATATTGTTTGTTCTCATGACAAGTTAATTATACCAGCTAATGATGGGACTGAATCCCTAAATTCTGAAAAGTGTAAAAGGTGAATACGGGCCCATTCACCAGTCATGTGATGTCTTAAGTAGATGCATCCATAAGATGGTCACACGTGCATTGATTGTCAACCTGTAGTTTGACATTGACAAAGATGCTTACTCAACATTAATTGAGTTAAAAGTATAATTTTCAGATTGTGTAATCAAGACAATTTATCTTGATAATGCTGGTTTATATATAAGCTGGTTTGACATTAAATGCCTCCGATAAATAGTTAAACCATTGCTTATGAGAACAAAACTTAGTGAGTTGGTCTATCATATGATATATTACATACAATAACACTTGTATGCTGACCAATAAATTATGATTAATCCTCCTTCCACTCGATTGGTTCTAGGTCAGGAACCAAATATTTTCATCTAATAACTTTTGATGTGTAATATATGATTAATGAATCTATCATGATACACATAGATAAACTCCCCAAAGAAGATCGGGGATGCATGTTAGTTTTTCTAACATGAGTGGGAGAAAATAAGCAGCTAAGAAATATATTGTGAATTATTATTAGTATGATTCTCATTCAAAATAATTCAAGTCAAATGCCTGAAGCATTTATTGACCTAAAACTAGTTTCATACTTCAGCTGCAAAAGCTCTTATTAAATTTATGTCCCTGAAGGACAGAGTCTACAGTATGCATGAAGCATTGAAGATCAATCGGTTTCTTTTACAATAATCTTTGAGAAAAAGAAATAGAGCAAATAATCATAATAAGGAGGCAATGTGCTCTTGAAGATCCTACGACATAACACTTCATGAACCTCATGAGAGGTTTAGGTACCTAAGAAATACATTGAAAGTGATGAGATCTCAATGGGTTATGTCCAATTGCAACCTGATATAAATGATATACCGTCGACGATATCTTTGATACAATATAGCGCGCAATATTATAAAAGATTGTGAGGATCTGAATTTTACGTCTATTAAACCATGTTGATGTAGAAATAATCATCAAGTGAAATGATGTGTATTGATAAGCATAAAGCTTATTGGACCTGTAGTCCAGACACTAGAAGATGTCACGCATTTAAATACTAATGAATGTTATCACTTGATAAAATTTATATGAAAATCATGAAGGATTCAAAATGCCTGAAGCATTTACAAGTTTTTGCAAACTTCTTCATAATTCTTATATGAGGAAAAGCAAATAAGAAAACAACATTGGAGTTTATTGTACTTGTTATTTATGCTAATGACATAAACCTCATTGCAACTCCAACAGAGCTTCAAAAGGCAATTGATTATATAAAGAAAGAATTTGAGATGAAAGATTTGGGAAAGACAATTTTGTCTTGGTCTGCAAATTGAACATTTAGCAGACAACATCTTTATACAACAATCTGCCTATATTAAGAAGGTTGCCAAACGATTTTATATGGATGAATCACATTCATTAAATACTTCGATGGTTATTCAATCACTTGATGTGAATGATAATTTGTTTGATCTCAAGAAAAGAATGAGGAAATCATTGGTCTTGAAGTACCATATCTTAGTGTGATTGATGCACTAATGTATCTTGCTAACACTACAAGACCTGATATAGGCTTTCAGTTAATTTGTTAGCAAGTCCCGTATCTTGTTGGTTATGCTGATGCTGGGTATTTATCTGACCCACACAAAGCTCGATCTCAAACTGGCTACGTGTTCATATGTGGAGGTACTGTCATATCTTGGAGATCTACAAAGCAGTCTCTCGTAGCTATTTCATCAAATCATGCTGAGATAATAGCTATTCATAAAGCAAGCCGAGAATGTGTGTGGTTGAGGTCCATGATAAATCTTATTAGAGAAAAATGTGATTTGAAATGTGACAAAGTACCCACAATTTCGTATGAAGATAATGCAGCATGCATAGCACAACTAAAGGGAGGATTCATAAAAGGAGATAGAACGAAGCACATCTCGCCAAAGTTTTTCTACGCACATGAGCTCCAAAAGAATGGTGATATCAATGTGCAACAGATTCGTTCAAGTGACAATGTGGCTGATTTATTCACCAAATCTCTACCAACTGCAACTTTCAAGAAGATGGTGCAGAAGATCGGGATGCAAAGATTCAAGGATGTTCTCATTAGGGGGAGTTAATACGCGTTGTACTCTTTTCCCTTGCGAGGTTTTGTCCCACTGGATTTACCTTGTAAGGTTTTTAATGAGGCAGCCAAAATGCGTATTATTAGATATGTGTACTCTTTTTCCTCACTAGATTTTTTTTCACTGGATTTTTTCTAGTAAGGTTTTAACGAGGCACATTATCTATCAAATAGACATTCAAGGGGGAGTGTTATAAACATATTTGTATTATGGTGAATGTGTATAAAGGTATTTATATTATAGTGGATACATGTGTTTATATTATAGTGAAAGTCTATCTTTTGGAGAAAAGTTAGGAGGAATTGTCCCTATAAATAGAGGGGTTCTCCTTCATTGTATTTCATCCCATCAAGAGAAATAAAAATTTCTCTCATTCTCTCTTTCTCTATAATATTCTTGTTCTTTCTTTATTATTTCATAACAAGATATATATATATATATATTAAAAGGTTTTATTTTTGGGCATATTTTTACTGAAAGGATATACTTCTGATAAGGTAAAAGAGTAGGTTAGTACAGATCTTGCAATTTGAATAACCTTTTATTTTTTGAGCCAAGAATTTATCGAAAATAATTTCTCTATCCTCACAAAAATAGGATAAGATTTTGTACACCACACCCTTCTCAAGTTCCCACTTACGGAATCACGTTGGGCATGTTGTTGTTGTTATTATTGTTACAATCAAATACTTGTAGATATTTACTCTTTTTGTCTCAATTTTATGACACGTTTTCCCTTTTAGTTCATCTAAAAGAATTATCACCTTTTTATATTTAGAAGTGACTTGACTTTAAATTTCTAAATATAAAATAGTGAACTTATTTTTAGATAAACTAAAAAGAAAATTGTGTCGTATAAATTGAGATAAAAAGAGTAAATATCAATAAATATTTGATTGTGTACTCAGTTATCATTATTGTAGTATTTACTTGAGATCGTTATAGGAATCCAACAACAATAACGATAACAAAATACCCAGTGTGATTCTATAAGTTAAGTGTGAGAAAAGTGGGATATATTCAGATCTTACCTCTACTTTTATGGGGATAGAAAAACTATTTCCGATAGATTATGGGCTGAAAAATTAAAGCATTTTTCAAATTGCAAGATTTGTACTAACCTACTCTTTTACCTTAACAGAAGAATATTCTTTCAGTAAAAATATGCCTAAAATAAAACCTTTTATATATATCTTAAATTGATTGTATAAAAAGTTACCAAAAGAGTTTATATAGTGATTTGTGTTACTTTACTTATTGCTCAAGTCCCCAAAAGACCTCATCAAGAGTTGAACGAGGTCCCAAGGATAAATTTTTTTTTAAAAAAAAGAGTTGAGTTAAATTATTTGTTTGCAAAAGAAAAAAGCACAAATTGTTTGATATTGAACATTTTTTTTAAATAAAAAATAGAGGGAAGAACTCATTTATCTTTAAACGAGTTAACAAAAATTAAAAAGGGACCAAACAGCCGTTTGGTTAAGTTGGAACAAATGAATGATTTGTCCCTTTTGGTACTATCAAAAATAATTGGCTTGAGTTTGTTGCTTTTTTGGATTCGGAATTCAATGAAGATAATTCAACATAGCATTGAAATAATTTTTTGAAAGTACTTGTATTTCAATATAGGTAAAAAGGATCATTTTTAAGACATTAAATAAGAAAGCTGAAATATGATCTCCAAAATAGAGAAAATGTATAAAAAGGAAATAGAGAATCAATATAATTGTGGGTGAAAATAAAGGGACAAAGAATGGGCTTTATAATTGCTCGGAGAAGCATATGTTAGAGTTGAAAAGAATTCAAAATTATAAAATATGGTAAGTTTAAAAATAATTTACTATATTTAATTCACAATTAAATTTTAAAATTTTTAAATTAGACCAAACCCAACTTAAAAAATAAAAATCAACCAAAACCTAAATTTAATTTAAAAAATCAAATTCCTTGCATGATTATGAAGTACTTTATTTCTTTATTTATCTAGTAAAAAGATCTATCAATCTTAAATTTATCTCCTTCTCTAATCATGTTGCTTCTTTCTAGTCTATAATAATAATATTGATAGGATAGATTTTGAGTTAATTACACTAATCATCCTATAACTTAATTCAATTTCAGATACATCTTCTATATTTTAAAATCAAATATATACTTTTAATGTTATAAAAATACTGTACTTGTACCTCCTATGAGTTATATCCATCATCAAATATATTAAGTATAATTTAAAAGGAAATTAAACATACAAATAAGAAGTTTTTATGTATATATTTTTATGAGCTTTATTATTTATGAGATTTAATAAGGAAAATAAATGTTGAATATCTTTATTCACACATTTTGATCAAAACAAGGAATAAACATTATGTGAAATATGTAAGTTTTAGAAATTTATAAATAAGAAACGAACCCAAATAATTTAATAAGATATACCGCTTAGTAGTAATAATTCTCCTACATTTTAATATGTAAGTTATTTATAATTTTATTAACTATGATCTTTTATTTTATAGATATTTCTCATTTTTATTTTAGTTTATTTATTTATTCTTTCTCTTCAAAATTATCTTTAAAGTACATTTAAAACATTTTATTCTAATTTTAATTTATCTTTAATAATTATATTTTAATATATTATTTTTTAAACATACTTCATAAGAGGTGTAAGTGTAAAATTTTTAAAGTATGGAAAGTATAAGTATTCAATTTTAAAATATGAGAGATATATTTGAAATCAAATCATATTAGGTAGTGTTAGTATAATTAATCCTTGAACTAGGCCTAGTTTAGTTGGTCTATGTGCTGGAAGAAATTATCAACAAGGAGTACCCTCTTATACATATGTATTATCGGACCAGCTGGCATGCATAATTTGAATATTATATACCTAGCGATGATAAATAGTGTGGTTGCAGCTCAAACCGCAAAGACTCTAACTCTCTTCACTTTATATTGATTTTTTTTCTTTCAATCCATCCCGCCCATATTTTTTTCTAACTTTTTAAACTTAGTTTGATAATAAAAACGAAATTCGTAAAAGAAAAATAATTCATTTTTGTTGTTTTAACCATCTTTTTTGGTAATCACCTAAATTTAATACTTAGTTATATCATTTTGCATTATTTGCTATTCACTTTGAAATTTGAGCACATATTGAGTCAATATACCTTTGATGTGATTGTATACGTAATGATGCAGCTAAAAAATGATTTATCATTTTATTTAGATGGACATATTTGAAGAATCCAAATTTATATAACCCCGGAGAAATAATATGTCAATATCTAGGAAATTGAAGATTATTTAGATGTGTAGACTTTCCATGTGTTTATACTATATATTCATCTATTCACACAATTATATTATTATTTTAGGTCATACAGCCTGATGTTTGAAAAATTAGCATTTAAAACTATAGTATCTGAATCATAATTAGTTTAGGAGATTTACAAGCTTCTCCATAGTACAAGTGAATTTTTAGCAATCACGGCTTGTATCACCGATCGTGGGAAATTCTCACGAAGTGGAGGAACTCTCTTTACCCACAACCTAGGTATCCTTTAGGTGATTCAAATCATTTTATCTATTGTAAACCTAGTTGTCGTCTAACGAGGAAAAATACTTTTTCCTACACTAATCACTACTAGAAGCAGAGGTTTTTCTTACTGTAAATTAATGAAAAGCTTGTGCTATAAAATATGACTTTTTACCTATTTCGTCGAACTAGCTCAGTAGAAAAATGCATGGTCGGAAACAGATTCTCACTGAAATAGTGGAAAGCTTTCTGATTTTCTCCATATGAAAACACTATTATTTTTTCCTCACAGGTTCAATTAAAAATATCTATAGGAATAGCCAGTTAATATTTTTAGTGTGAAATTTTAATTAAAAAATAATAATTTTTTACTAGTGCATAATGATGTATTTATACATTATGGTTAAGGTTAAAGAGGGGGACAAGCAAATGGGCTAAATAACACCCTTATGGATGGATCCGACCCAAAAGATATTTGGCAGAATACCTAAAGACCCCCGTAAACTTGACGTATTTTCTTTAAATTCCCCTAAACTATCAGTAGTCTTATTTAACCCCCTAAACTTGTCTATTTGATAATTATTAACTCCCTAAGTGCTGATGTGCAAAGAAAGTGACTACACTCCCTTTTAAGCATATAAGGATGAAAAACAAATTAGCTCATAATTATTTATTTAAATGGCGTATTTCTATTTGTCAGGCTAATTAAAAAACATTAACGCGAACTCTATCATTCTAGCAAAATAAAATTAATTTTTGTAAAAAATAATGTGTATCAACCATGTATTTTTTTATATCGATGAAATGCTATTTATTTCAATTGTGTATTCTTTTCTCAGACTTAAATCAATTTTAAAAAAAATTGTGTACCGTTATTTTTATTCACATAAAAAGAATTTAATCCGTAATGGATTTGCAATTGTGTAATTTTTATTTCTTGTTTAGATGCAATAACTATTTATTTTCTTTTGGGTCAAATCTAGAACCAAAAAAAAAGTTCGGTTAAAACTTCTTTATTTTTAGTGAAATAAAAAGTTTTAGCAGAATAATGAAGTTTCAATTATATAATTTTTATTATATTTTACTTAGATAAAATATGACTATCCGTTTCAGCAATGAATTTTCTTTTTCGGGAAAAATTTGTAAAACAATAGTAATTATAATTTCATTATTTTTAGCACAATAAGTTCTTTGTTTGCTTAAAAAGTAGAGTTGTAATAAAAAAAAATTACTAGTTGAAAATTAAATCTAAAAAATTAATAAATTTTAAAAATACTTTTTCAAAATGACACTGAATAAAAAGTCTATATGGCAGAAGAGTGTGTATCTCACATGCTTAGGATGAGATGGTGCAAGGGGTTAAAGGTTATCAAATAGCTAAATTTAGGGGGGTAATTAAGACTATTAATAGTTTAGGGGATATGAAGAAAACACATCAAGTTTAGGGGGGTTTTTTAGTTATTTTGCCAAAGATATTTCCGACATCTCCCACTCACACATAAAGAAGTGCTCAAGCTCCATCAAGCTATGAAAATATATTTTCCTTTAAATTCTCTTGCATCATTTCATAAAGGATAAATAGGGCTTGCGACCGACATTCTATGAGAGCACTTTGCTATACATCTGTTAGGAATTAATAAATAACCTCTAATCATCATCACTTATAATCAAATTTGTTATAATGAATCCTGAAGGACTGCTCATCCTCGGTGATAACTATGGGTGAACATAAATATCAAAAAATTAAAAAATCAGACTGAACAGAACTAATTCGACTTTTCGGTTTCACTTTTTTGATTTTTTAGTTCAATTTCAGCTTTTTTTTCTAAAATTTCGATATTCGTTTCGATTTTCGATTTTAGAATTTCAGAATTTTGGTTTAACCGAAATTATATATATTTTTAATAATAATAAATAAAAAATAAAAATACTACACCCAACCCAATCTCAAAACCCATTTAGAGAATTATTTATATAATTGACACAATTACTTAAGTTTTTTTTACAAATAACAAGTTTTATAATAGTTTTAGCATGTTAAGAAAATTCTTATGATTACTAATATGCTTTGGAAGAGAGATGAAATATGTAACATTTATTTAACAAGAAATTAGGACGATAGATTATATATTGAAGTCTTTAAAGACCATTAATTTTTTGTTGAGTCAGTTATAAGGATATCAAGCATATGAAAAAATTTATTATCAAATGGTATATACGTGCAACTAAATTTAAATCAATTAATCCCACTAAGAATCTGTAAATAAAAATTTAAAATATGCCTAGTTATATTTTTTTTACTTTAAAATTAAGCTTTGTTTGAATTAAACTTTAGAATTCAAAACTTAAAATAATTTATTTTCAACTAAAAATTTATACTAACCTACATTTTTACTTTAAAAAAGTAAATCCTTTTATTAAGAATATATCCAAAAAAACCTTTTTTAAAAAACATATATAACATGTCTTAAGTTGGTTGTATAAAAAATTCCAAAAGAGTTTATAGTAATTTTGTGTTGCCTTAGTTATTGCTTAAGTTCCCAAAAGACCTTGTTAAGAGTGGCACTCCTCGTTCAACTCTGAACGAGCTAATATTTTTTTAATTATTAGACCTCGTTAATTATTCAACGAATTTTAAATAACTCGTTTGATATTGAACGATTTTTTTCTTTAAAAAATTATGATTAAGTTGGAGCAAATCATTTCTTTATGAAAAATATAATATCATAACTCTGCCTAATAAATGAAATAGAAACCTTTTTTTTTTATTTCTTCTCTTGGTTACTATTACTTACATTTAGAGGAAAGAGTATCAAAATCTTAAAGAATGAGAAGTTTTAACAATCTTCAAGAAATAACTCTAAAGAAACGAATGATGAAGCGATTGTTACAAGTTTCTAAGATGGCAAAAAGAACAACAATTACTTTCTCTTTGGAGGAGTTTTAACGGGCAGCGAAATTAAATGGGGAAGGAATTTTATCGGGTAAAATGAATTGGGTTAAAAAGTTGGTGTTTAATGGTCATGGGTCGGGTAGATTTAAGTTGATTTATAGTTTAATAGGTGAGTTTTTAAGTGACGTGGTCCACTTAAATATTGCCACATATACAATTTGGTATTGAAAAATCAGGTATTGGGTCAGTTAAAAAATAATAGCATAGATGACCCCTTTGAGTAACGGCAGTGATATAAATGAGCCTAACTTTTAATGGATCACATAGATGAGGCTTTTTCTAAAGTTCGATGGCATATCTGAGTTTTTTTTCTTTTTATTTGATTATTTTTGTTCACTTCATATTAAATTAAATATGAATAATTTTTTCATCTTTTTTAATATTGATTAATTAAAGCCAAATATTTTGTAGCTTGATTTTAAAATTTTCAATGCGCCCATTCATAAGAGTTCCTCCGCTTTATGAGGATTCCTGACAATCGGTGACATGAGTCGTGGTTGTTGCAAAGCGTATATGATACTTGGGCTCCGGGAGGGGGGAGATGTAAGAAAAATTACCAACTTGACCCTTAGCCCGAGTATCATATTTGGTTATTTACTAAAATCTCCTTTTGGAGGGAAAGGATGGATTGTTACTGTGGACGATTTAGAAGATATAATCGGACGACGTGTATGGTTAGGTTCCATTTGTATACTTGGTGGAATCTGGCATATCTTAACCAAACCCTTCGCATGGCTCGACGCGCACTTATATCATATAGTGTCTAGTGAGGGTGTGCAAGTGGACTCTCAAAAGATAGAGAGTGTGAAGAATTGGCTAGACCTGTCAGTCTACAAATATTAGGAGCTTTTTGGATTTAGCTGGCTATTACCGGAAGTTTGTAGAGGAATTTTCCTCCATTGCAGCACTGTCAAGTCTCCTAAACTAGTCCTTATGATTTAGATACTACAATTTCAAATGCTAATTTTTTAAACATTAGGTTGTATGACCTAAAATAATAATATAATTGTGTCAACAGATGAAATATATTATAAAAACATATGAAAAGTATACACGTCTAAATAATCCTCCATTCCATAGATATTGACATATTTGTCTTGACTTATACTAATTTCAATTCTTCAAATATGTCCATCGAAATAAAATGATAAACAATTTTTTAGCATGATCACGTAGAGAATCACATCAAAAGTATATTGACTACTCGGTATGTGTTCAAACTCTAAACTGAATAGAAAATCATGAAAAATGATATGACTAAGTATTAAATATGTGAGATTACCAAGAAATAAAATGGTGAAAACAACAAAAATGAAAAAGAATTTTATGAATTTCATTTTTAGTATCAAACTCGGTTATAAAAAAATTAGAAAAGAAATATATGGGGTGGATGGATAGAATATATATATATATATATATATATATATATATATATATATATATATATATATATATATATATATATATATATATATATGTATGTATGTATGTATAAAGCGGTCTGCAGAGAGGGTTAGAGTAGTCTTTGTAGATTTGAGTCATAATCGCATCATTTACCATCGCTAGGTACAGAAAATTCAAATTATGCATGAAAGCACTGAACGTACCCTGTGGATAATTTCTTCCAGCACCTAGACCAACTAAATTAGGACTAATTCAAGGGTTAATTATGCTAGACACTACGTAATACGATTTGGCTTCGAATATATCTCTTGTATTTTTAAATTAAAAACTTATATTTTCTGTACTATAAAAATTTTACACTTACACCTCTTATGAGGTATGTCGAAAAATCAATATATTAAAATATAATTATTAAAAGACAAATTAAAATTAGAATAAAATGTTTTTAATGTAATTTTAAGATAATTTTAAAATGGAATGATAAATAAATATACTAAAATAAAAATGGGAAATATCTATAAAACAAAATATCATAAGTAATAAAATTACAAATAACATACATATTAAAATGTGGAAAAACTATTACTAATAATTAATATATCTTATTAAATTATTTGTGTTCATTTTTTATTTATGAATTTCTAAAAACATACATATTTCACGTAATGTTTATTCTCTGTTTTAATCAAAATGTACGAATCAAGATATTAAACAAAAATATATATATTCTTTATTAAATCTCATAAAAATGGATACATAAAAACTTCTTATTTGTAATTTTAATTCACTTTTAACTTATATTTAATATATTTGATTATGGATATACATCATAGGAGGCGCAAATAGTATTTTTATAATATTAAAAATATAAATTTTTGATTTTTAAAATATAGGAAATTTTTTCTAAATTGAATCAAATTAGAGAGTGTTTAGTGTAATCAACTCAAAATCCATCCTATCAGGATTAATAATATAGACTAGAAAATAGCTACAAGACAAGATAAGGAAACAAATTTAATATTTATACTAGACAAATAAAGAAAAAAAATAATTTATATAACATAAGGAAACAAATTTAAGATTTATAAATTTTTTACTAGATAAATAAAGAAATAAAATAATTTATAATTATACAAAGGAATTTAACTTTTTAAAATAAATTTATATTTTAATAGATTTTTAAGTTATGTTAAATCTAATTTCAAATTTCTGAAATCTAATTGAATCAATATAGTAAGTTATTTGCAAGCTTACCATATTTCATAATTTTAAATTCTTTCCGACTCTAGTATATACTCCTTGAAGCAACTATAAAAACTCATTGGTTGTCCCTTTGTTTTCATCCACAATTGCATTGATTCTCTACTTCCTCTTTATGCATTTTCTCTATTTTGATGATCATATTTCAGCTTTTATTTTTAATGTCTCATAAATGGTTCACATTACCTATGTAGACCTATAAGTTGTTCCAAAAAATTGCTTCAATTCTATGTCGAATCTTCATTAGAATCCCGAGCCAAAAGGGCAACAACTTAATGCAAAATTTTTAAATAGGCCAATTATTTTTTTAAAGTATCAAAAGGGGCAAATCGTTCACAAAGGAATGATTTGTTCCAACTTAACCAAACAGCCGTTTGGTCCTTTTTAAATTTTTGTTAATTCGCTTAAAGAGAAATTAGTTCTTCTCTTTCTTTTTTTTTTTCAAGAAAAATCATTCAACAGCAAACAAGTTGTGTATATATTCTTTTTGCAATTTTTTTTTAATTCGTTCAAAGTTAAACGAGGGAGTGCTTTTTCTCTCCTTTGTCCTTGGAACCTCGTTCAACCCTTAACGAGGTCTTTTGGGAACTTAAGCAATAAGTGAAGTAACACAAATTACTATAAACTTTTTGGGGACTTTTATACGACCAACTTAAGATGTATACATGTGTGTATGTCTTTTTGAAAAGGTTTTTTTTAAAAGTATATTCTTATTAAAAGGATTTACTTTTGTTAAGGTAAAAGAGTAGGTTAATTAGTGCATATCTTACAATTTGAAAAATGCTTCATTTTTTGAGCCGAGGAACTAGTCAAACTTGTTTTTTTATCTCTACAAAAGTAGGGGTAAGGTCTGTGTACACCCATTCTTCCTCAAACTCAACTTATGAAATCACATTGGACATATTATTGTTGTTATTGTTGTTGGGTTTCTATAACGACCTCAAGTAAATACTATATTAATGATAACGTATTGAGATACTATCAAATATTTATAGATATTTACGCTTTCTATCTTAATTTATATGACACACTTTCGTTTTTAGTTTATATCAAAGAAATGTCATCCTTTTATATTTAGAAAATTTAAAGTCTAAGTTGTTTCTAAAATATAAAAGGGTGATAATTTTTTGAGAAAAATTAAAAAGAAAAGTGTGTCATATAAAATGAAATAGAAAAAGTAAGTATATATATAAACATTTGATTGTGTACTCAATTATCATAAATGTAGTATTTACTTGAGGTCATTATAGAAATCCAACAACAATAACGACAATAATATACCTAATGTGATTCGATAAGTTGAGTTTGAGGAAGGTAGGGTGTACGCAAACCTTATCCCTACTTTTGTGGGAATAAAAAAACTGTTTCGGATAAATTCTCAACTCAAAAAATAAAACATTTCAAATTAGAAGATCTATAGTAATAACCTACTCTTTTAAAAAGAAAAAAATTGATGGGGGGAGTATAGTGAACCCAACAACAATAACAACATATATTTTAAAAGACAAATTAAAATTGGAATAAAATGTTTTTAATGTAATTGTAAGATAATTTTAAAACAGAACAATAAATAAATAAACTAAAATAGAAATGGAAAATATCTTAAAACAAAATATCATAACTAATAAAATTACAAATAACTTACATATTAAAATGTGGAAAAACTATTACTAATAGTTAATATATCTTATTAAATTATTTGTGTTTATTTTTTATTTATGAATTTCTAAAACATACATATTTCACATAGTGCTTATTCTCTGTTTTAATCAAAATGTGTGAATAAAGATATTCAACAAAAAATATATATATTATTTATTAAATCTCATAAATAATAAATCTCATCAAAAATAGATACATAAAAACTTCTTATTTGTAATGTTAATTCACTTTTAACTTATATTTAATATATTTGATTATGGATATACATCATAGGAAGTGCAAATAGTATTTTCATAACATTAAAAATATAAGTATTTGATTTTAAAATATAGGGAACGTTTTCTAAATTGAATCAAATTATAGAGTGTTTAGTGTAATTAACTCAAAAATTCATCCTATCAGGATTAATATTATAGACTAGAAAATAGCTACAAGACAAGATAAGGAAAAAAGTTTAATATTTATAGATTTTTTTACTAGACAAATAAAGAAGAAAACAAGTTATACAACATAAGGAAACAAATTTAAGATTTATAGATTTTTACTAGATAAATAAAGAAACAAAATAATTTATAATCATATAAGGAATTTGATTTTTTAAAATAAAATTTATGTTTTGGTAGGTTATTAAGTTAGGTTAAGTCTAATTTCAAATTTCTGAAATCTAATTGAATCAATAAAGTAAGTTATTTGCAAGCTTACCATATTTCATAATTTTGAATTCTTTCCGACTCTAGTATATACTCCTCAGAGCAGCTATAAAAACTCATTCTTTGTCCCTTTGTTTTCACCCACAATTGCATTGATTCTCTATTTCCTCTTTATACATTTTCTCCATTTTGTAGATTATATTTTAGCTTTCATTTTTAATGTCTCATACAACCAACGTAAGATGTATACGTGTGTGTCTTTTTGAAAAGGTTTTTTTTTAAGGTATATTCTTATTAAAAGGATTTAATTATGTTAAGGTAAATATGTAGGTTAATTAGTACAAATCTTGCAATTTGAAAAAACCTTTATTTTTTGAGCCGAGGAACTAGCCAAACTTGTTTTTTTTTTTAATCTCTACCAAAGTAGCGGTGAGGTCTGTGTACACCCATTCTTCCTCAAACTCAACTTATGGAATCACATTGGATATATTATTGTTGTTATTGTTGTTGGGTTCCTATAACGACATCAAGTAAATGTAGTATTTACTTGAGGTCGTTATAGAAATCCAATGGCAATAACGACAATAATATACCTAATGTGATTCCATAAGTTGAGTTTGAGGAAGATAGGGTGTACACAGGCCTTATCCCTACTTTTGTAGGGATAGAAAAACTGTTTCTAATAGATTATCAACTTAAAAAATAAAACATTTTTCAAAGATCTATAGTACTAACCTACTTTTTTACTTTAACAGAGAGTAAACCCTTTTAGTAAGAATATACCCAAAAAGTCTTTTTTTGAATATCTTTGGCATATAGCGTGTATATGATATGGCTGGAAAGAAATAGGAGGATATTTGAAAAAGGAAAAAATTGATGGGGGGAGTATAGTGAAGCGAATAGTCCAAGAGATCCATTGTCGGGGTATAAAATGGATCAACTTAGCTAACAGACTATATAGCCAAGCCTATCATCCTTAGTTTAGGACTAGGTATCGTATGACCGTGATGTATTAGAGGCACTGTAGGTTAGCAGGTTGGGGATGTCCAACACTGCTATTTGATTTGTATCTCTCACTTTTGGGGTTGCTCAAAAGTTGAAGGTGCCTTATGAGCCTTCAAAATCAATAAAAGTTGTTTCGAGTAGTCATATCAATGCTAAAAAAAGATAATCTTTTCAGATTTTTAAAAAATTAAAATAACACTGAAGGTACTTTTGAAGGTATGAGCCTTTTTTGAAAATTTAAAATATTAACTGAAGGCTCATAAATAGTAAAACACTTTCAATGTAAATATATTTAACAGTCTCTTTGTTTTTAACGTGAAAATTGCACAATAAAGATGCTTCACTACCTATGAATTTTACCATTTTAGTTGTGAAAAATCTGACAAATCATTTATTGTATTTTTTACAAAACCCACACCTTTTCAAGCAAATTCTCTACCTTTGGTGTATGAGATATTTACTTGCATGGTAAAAATAAAAATAAAATACGAACAAAAAATAGTGCAAAACATATGTATAAAAAATGTGTATCAAATATATAAATAGTATAAGAAGAGTGCATATTGCTGCATAAATACACATGTAAATATATGGATATGAATGTGTGTGTGAGAGTAAAAAAGGTATGCTTGTGAAGAAAATTATCCTTTATGCAACATTAAAAGAAGCGATTAGGGTCAAATTTACCCCTCTACTATCGATTATTGATCAGGTCTATCCTTTGTTATACTATTCGACTATATCTACTCTCACCATTAGTAAACTTTTCATTTATGCCCCCCCCCTCCTCCTCCCTTAACAGAAAAGTCCCATAAATTACCCATTAACCTAAATCTAACCCGATCACCCGACCTATTCAAAAATCTAATACTAACAAACAAATACACTCGACGGGTCTAGAAAGAACACTAATGGCAATTTGTTAGAGAGAGATGAGAGGATCGACAGTGATATGAAACCCTCTTCTTCGACGGTCTGCTAGCATACCTTAATTCCAAACACTCTTAAGGTATGAGACCCTCTTCCTCTTCTTCAGCCATTGTTGAATAGCCGTAATATCTAAGTTTTCATCTTGGTGTCTAATTGAAGTTGAACGTCTGAGCTGAAGAACTCATTTTTTCGAGTTAAAATGTCTTCCTTTTTACTTAGTTATTATCTGTACTATTTAAAAATTTTTGAAAACTAGATAAAATGGCATCCCCATTTCGTATATTAGGTGTTAACTTTATATTGATATTTCTGCCAATTGACTGATCTTTAAGATTTCATTTTATTAGGGTTAGAAATGAAAAACACCAAGTTGAATAAATTGTGTATGGATGAACACGATCCAACGTTGAGAGCTGAAGTGCGATGCAAACATGGCATTTTGCTCCAGATGGAGACCTCTTGGTCAGATCGCAATCCTGGAAGAAGATTTTGGTCTTGTACTAGCCATGAGGTTTATGTTATGTTGTATTTAGATTGATTAATCTTTGCGTGTTTAGTCCTACGTTGAAATTTTATTGGGTCCCTAATTTTCAGGCTACGAATTGCAAGTTTTTTAGATGGAGAGACAAAGAGATAGTTGATGAAAGATCAAAGTTTATTATTTCAAAATTGGTGAACAAAATCAAAAAGTTAGAAGAGAATTACGAGCTTCTTAAGATGCATTTGGTTGAGCTTGAAGATTCAAAGGAGAAGGGTGGTTCGAAAGAGAAGAGTTTGAAGGAAAAAAAGAAGACCATCTCGTGTAGATTTAAGGGAAAATTTCTTTGGGTTTTGATGATTTGTGTAGTTGTTGTTTATGTTAGTAGTTTAATCTAAGTTGACAACTTGATGAAAAATCAACTGAGATTGCCATAGTAGTTGGCTGTTGTTGTAATGTAGTTGGATGTTATCATATGACTATTATAACATCATTTTGATAAGTGTAATGGAACTTCATTGGTGTTCCGTATGAATTTCATTTGATTAGTTGTCGTAATATAGTTGGAATTTGCCATTCAAATGAAACTTATTTTTGATAACATTGTTAGGAAAATATGAAAATTCATATGCATTGTGAAACATGAAGGGATTAGAACTACTACTGAGAGGATGATTGATCAAAACATGAAATTCACCATATTTGTATCATCTCACAAGTAGCACTAGACTGGACAAAAATAGCACTAGAAAAGCTTTAAATAACACTAAACTGGATAAAAATATGGACTAAAATATGAACAAAAATCTAGACAAAAAATGGACTAAAATCTGCACAAAATTTTCACTAAAATCTAGACTAAAATATGCACAAAATTTTGACTAAAATCTGGATATAATCTGGACTAAAATCTAGATAAAATCTGCACAAATGTGAACAATAAGCCAGTCGACATACACTCAACCACATTCACTCAAAACAAGAAACTAAAAAGGATGAGACTTGAAATGAAACCAATATATATACACTGAACAACAAATTTGTTCTTTACATTAGGGATGACATCTTATATTCTCAAAAAGATGCAACAAAAAATAGTTTAAACAGTTCTCACAAAAGGAAGGAACATCCCATTGTCAATATTTCAATAGTTGACACAGTTTTCACAAAAAGATGAAATATAACTAAGTCTTCTAATTATCCTTTTCACTGTTGTTCTTTGCCATTGACCTTTCTTGTCTTAAGTTTATCAACTCTTAATTGCTCCAATAATCTTCCAGTAATAGATGCATTACCCTTCCATGAGAGCCCTTTTGGTGCATATGAATTACTTGGACTACTTGAAGCTGCACCATCAGCAACAAACTTGATTTGTCTTGACCCAATTGGTTTTGGCTGTTGCTGTCTTTGAATAATTCTAGACTTCAACTCTGAAACACTTCTTGGCTTCCAAGATATATCTTCTTCAACTTTAAAATCAAGGTTACTTGGTGCACTATCTTGACTAGGTTGTGGGGCTGTCAAGTGCAAGTCCTCAACTATTGCATCATCTGAAAATCTGGGAAGAGTTGGCTGGCTTGACTCTTCATATTCATCATCAATCAGTCTTCTTTGCCTCTTCATTGGTTGTTTGTCCTTCTTTGGTTGTTTGTCTTTCATTGGTTGTTTGTCCCTCTTCTTCTTTGTTTGCTTCTCCTTCATTGGCTGCTTGTCCTTCTTTGATTATGGTTACTTGTCCTTCATTGGCTGTTTTTTCTTAGAAGTGTCTTCACCACTTGCTTTGTCAAGCTTATAAAATAATAACATAATCAGAATTTTATAAGCATTGAAAACATACTAATTAAAATAGAAAGTTACCTTTTCACAACCCCTAACATTGTGTCCCGGAACTCCACAACTTGAACAAGTCATAACCCTTCCTTTCTTTGATGCAACCCACTCACTTTGCCTCTTAAGTGCTTCATATTTATCTCTTTTCCTTTTCACTGTAGGTCTGCCAACTAGCTTTACAAAAGGAGATGGTTCCATTGCTTTTTCTGGAACAATTTTTCAGAACTTTGGCCCAGGCACTAGTTGTAGCTTTGAATGGTAAGAAAGGAGATATGCCTCCTTCGAGTACCACTAGTGTATTTGTTCTAGGGGATCAAGCCCTTTGTAAAGAAGTGCTTTGATTGCATGGGGACATGGGATACCGGTAAGATCCCATACCCTACAACTACACCTTTTAGTTGATAAATTGATAATGTGCTTGTCATTTCCCTCACTGATCTCAAATCCATGATCACCATTGAAATTCAGTTCACACACATTAGCAATCTTCAAAACTCATTGTACATTTCAATAGATGTTGGACTCCATTCACCAGGACAAGACATCACTTCTTCTTCATGTTTCACAAACTTGTTCATAACCTTTAATCTGATACCCTCAAGCATCTTGATGATGGGTTTCTGTCTTTCTTCCAATATACAGGAATTGAATGATTCACCCAAGTTATTTTTCACCTTTTGATTCTTTCAAACTGTGTCAAAATATACTATACACCAAGTTTGTATTGAAAAATGCAACTGGTCCTCTTTGGCTTCTTCTGACAACTCAGTCAAAGACTTTAAATGATCATCCAACTCCTCTTTGTAGGTACTCCAAGAACACCACCATAACAACTTAGTCACTTGTTTAGATTTCTTTCCCTTTTTTCTCCAATTAACCTCTATGTGTCTCATACAAAATCTGTGCATGGCTTCTGGTAGAACAGTTCTGACTGCTTCAATTAGTTCCTGTTTGTAAATGAAAAACAAAGTCAATAAGCATATAAGAATAACTCACTATAGTGAATAGAGAACAGTGAACTGTTTTGTCAAATTTAAGGAAAAGAAACAGAGAACAGAAAGAATAGTGACATTACCTTTTTCATATTTGACATTAATGTGATCCCCTCTCCATTGTTTAGGTTTAGGGACTGCTGAAGAAACTCCAAAAACTAAAGCCAAGTAACTTTGCATTCTCTATTCACAATAGCCCAAGCTATAGGATAAATGTGATTTACTGAGTCTTGACCCATAACACATAAGAGTTGACCTTTGGCTTTACTTTTCAAAAAAGTCCCATTTAAGCTAATGAAAGGTCTCAAACCAGACTTAAACCCCTTCTTCAAAGCATCAAAACAGATGTACATTCTAAAAAAATTTCTTTTTCCTTCAACTAATGAAACCTTAAGTTTAATATCACTTTCAACATTACTCTCCATTAAAGCATTTGCATAACCAGCAAGCCATTTATAGTCATCAGAAAAACTGCCTTCCATTTTTTTCAAAATCATACTTTTAGCTCTTTTATACTTACCAAATGAAGCATTAATGTTAAAGGCAGTTTTGAGATCAACTCTCATGTCTTTGATCTTATATTTGGGATTATCTTGCAATTTTTTCTTAAAATAATAAGCAAATATTGTTGCACCAACCTTATAGTTACCACATGGATCTTCACATATATGCTTTCCTGTCAATGTTTTCACATTAACACCAAAGCAGTGTTTCTGACTAGAAATTAGACAAACAAAGTTACATGCTCTTTGACGGACAACCCTAAACCTGTTTGGGTCACTTTTTTGAATAGTTAGACTATAGCCATTTGCTAATGCATGCAAGCTAATGAATCTCCTAGCTTCCTCTATATCTTTGAAAGTCATGGACTTATGTAACTCTTTGTATTCAGACAACTTGTCATTGACTACTCTCTTTCTTTCTTTAGCAATAAACTCTAACTCTTTAGAATCATAATCTGAATAATTAGAGACTTCCTCACTGTCAGTTTCACTATTGTAACAGTCACTATCTGATTCATCAACCTCTAGCACAGACTCTTTGTGTCTAACTATGTTCTCAACCTCAACATATATGTCACAATCTTCAACAGCAAACAAGTTTATTACATCAAATTTGTCAATTAAAAGAGACAATAATGTCTTAATTCCCTCATCATCTTCTATTTCATATAGTTTTCCACAAGGGACAGGCACAAGCAATTGCTGAACACCAATAAATCCTAATGTAGCATTGTATTCAGTCACAATATCTATAAATGATAAGAGATCAGAATCATAATCTTCCCATTTGTGAACCAGATTTTCTGAATAAAATAGTTTAGGCTTTCTAATCCATTCACCACCATAGTGAAATATCAGGTCAATTAGCACCATCTAAAACAGTAAAAATAACAGACCATATGGATTAATTATTAAACAAAAAAATAAGATAAAAACAAAACAAAGAAAGTAAATAAAGGACTTATGTGTTACAGAAATTGAAGACAAATTTTCTAAAGTTAAACAATGAATAAACTAGAAATGAATGTAGTAATTTGATACCAAGAAAAACAAGATCTTAAATAGACCTAATACCATAAATGGTTTACAATGAATAACAAGAATAAAAAATAAGAAAAGTCACTAAAATCCATAAATATTATTTAAAAACAACAAGATTTCTTGAATGAATCCAAACAAACAAAAAGAAATGGGGCCAAATTCAATAAAATTTTAATTTTTAAACAATAAAGTTCAACTTCTCCATAACTTTTTGGATACAAGAATAAAATATTGGGACCACATTTCAATTTTCTTTTACATCATATTGACAATTACAATCAGTTTTTTTTTTCTTAATATACACCTCAATAAATAAAGAAAAATGAAGTTAAACCTAATATCACAAACCATGCCATCCTCAATACCCTAAACCAGTCCTTCACAGTACCCTAAACCATTCCATCAACAAAATCCTAAATTAATTCATGCACAATACCCTGAACCAGAATATTCATAAAACCTAAATCACCTCATAAAATAATAAAATAACTAATCTAAATACGGAACCTAAAATATGTCAGGAACCATGAAGACTCTAAGATTTCACACATGCAAGGATCATATATACTAGAAAAATCAAAATTTATAGCTAATAGTAGAAGTATCAATACAAAATTATCACATTTACCACAAAATAGAAACCCTAATTCACATTTATCTAGTTTTCAAAAATCTCTACATGGTACAAATAACAACTGAATATGATTTCTTCAGCTGAAAGAAGACATTTTAACTCGGAAAATGAGTTCTTCAGCTCATACGTTCAATTTTAATCAGACACCAAGACGAAAACCTAGATATTACGGCTATTCAATGATGATAGAAGAAGAGGAAGAGAAAGAGGGTTTCATACCTTAAGAGTGTTTGGAATTAAGGTATGCTAGCAGACCCGTTGAAAAAGAGGGTTTCATACCACTATCGGTCCTCTCATCTCTCTCTAAAAAATCGCCATTGGTGTTCTTTCTAGACCCGTCGAGGGTATTTGTTTGTTTTAGTATTAGATTTTTGAGTGGGTCAGGCAGAGGGTCGGGTTAGATTTAGGTTAATGGGTAATTTAAGTTAAATGAGACTTTTCTGTTAAAGGGAGGGAATAGATGAAAAGTTTATTAACGGTGGTATAACGAAGGGTAGACCTGGCCAATATTCGATAGCAGAGGGGTAAATTTAATCCTAATCCCTTAAAAGAAAGTACTTTTTATCGATATGAAAAGAAAACTATTTTTCTATCAGACGAAAAGAAAATTTACTTTTTAATAGTATTAAGAAAAGTTTTCTTTACAATATTAAAAGAAAATACTCTTTTGGTTAACATGGAAGAAAAATATATTTTTTGCCATATAAAAAGAAAGTTATTTTTTTATTAGTATGTATGTAAAGAAGAGTACTATTTATGCACCATTTTTTCTACCACATTGCAAAGGATGTACTCTCGAAAATTAATGAAAGCCTAAACCTACGCATCTCTCTTTTCTCTCTAGGAGTGGCGACCTAGAGGCTGCCATGGCTTCGCAGCCCTTTCCCCAGCTTCAAGTTGTAGCACAGATTAATTCTACACCAGATTATGCATCTCTCCTCTCATCTATAATAACTACCCAACATTCTGGTCAAAATTTGGCAATAACGAAGCTAAAACCTATAGAGGTTATTCATAGAGAATCAACTATCAAGTTCACTATGGAAGAGATAAAACAATTTGTTGTAGAGGAAGGTTTGCATCAACCTTTACTAATCAAGTTTACACATGAATATATTGATACGCAAGAACCACGAAAGTTGTAACCAACACAATTCGGAACTCGAGGTCGATGTGAAGGCTTGCTCGTCGGCATATATTGATTAGATTTGATAGGTATGATGATTATGTATTACTTGCGGCTAAATATGTTAACTACCTACCATACGATGGTATACAACACCAATTTAGAATGTTTTCATGGACCATTAGTTTCAATCCCAAAGAAGAGACGTCAAAAGTAGAAAAATTACTCGAAATAGATTAAATATCATACTTTATTTAAATTGAACACCTTTGTAACAATTGAATAAGCTGGTTCAACAGTGATGGATGCTTAATTAAAGTCCCGCAATGCGGGTTCGAACCTTTAGGAATGCAATATTTTATACTTTTTTCAGTGAATGCTTGACAATTCCTTTTCTTTTTCCTTCAAATTTAGTCTTTAAATATTATTGAAGAGGTCAATAACTTCATTTAAACCTTCTTAAAACTTGAAAACTATACCAATAACATTTAAATATTTACTATTTTGTTAATATATATACACATATATATAAATTAACATCTTAAACAAAATTAATTTGAATTGCTTTGTAGTCGCAACAAGAAAGTTTATTTAAAACCTTCTTATATACGTTGATGTCGCGAAGCTGATTTGGTAGTTTGTTCTTCTTTGTTTTTTATTTTATTCCTTTTTGTTACTGTTTAGTATTTTTTTCCATTACTGGTGCTTGGTATTATTATTATTGGATTCCCTTGAATGATTTTCTCTATTCAAATAAAATTTTCAGTAAAAAACCAAAAATACATTTCAAATTTTAGTGCTTGCATAATGCTTTGAAGAAAAGCTATATATTGAAATGGTATAGCTAAATAACATGTGCATAGATTGATTTAATTTTTTCTTATGCACCTACTTGATGTGTTCAAAAGTTCGTATGTTGAAAGGTTAAAGTCTCTTAATCCTATTAACACGAATAAACAACTACAAGTTATAGGAATTAAATCCAAACAATTGGTTGGAAATAGTACATTCTCTTCAAATAGATTTTTTAACCTTCAAGGTGAAGACATATACAAGAAAGGTGAGGAGGAAGACGACTGGGCTCAGTGTTTTGCCAACATAGCCAAAGAATCTGACATTTCTCCAAGACAAATGATGAAGAAAAAGAAATCTCATGAAAGAAAGAAGAGTTGAGATAGTGTTCTTATGGCTAGAACCCTTCCTATGAGGGCTGCAAAACAAGTTACTCTTTCCACGAAATTTTATGCTAAGCTTTCAAGTTGTGTTGGGAAGAATTGACAAAGAAGACAAGGAAGATTTTATTCAAGGTACTTTGGATGGGCTATCCTTCTTTTTAGCTCATTCAATTATAAAAGAAAGTTTGAGATTGATAACTCAACTTTCTTCAAGGGTTTTATATTTTTTTCATTGCATAAGTATTTTCATATGTAATTTCATTATAGAGTGTATCATAAATTTTATGATGATCCTAGAGTACTTAGTCCTTTTTAGCGCTTATTTTTCTATGCTTGTTAATTAGTAGAAGTCTGTTACCTCATTAGGATTGATAAGTTAAGGTCTAGCCCCCCTTGCTTGTACTTCTCCCTTTTGAGGATTTTATCTTTATTAATGAAAAATCGCTAGACACTCTATATTATGCTATAAATTCGCTTAACAAAAAAAAGTACTCCCAAAGAGTATTTTTAACTTAACATACAACTTACAATCCTATTAATTAATATGCTAAACAAAGTGTAGTAACAAAAAAGTTTAAAAGGATAAAATGATTGAGGTGTATTTTTCATTATGTAAAAATTATTTTATCTTTTACGAAAATGAGTTTAAAAATGAGGAAAGAATATATCACGTTATAAAATGTTTTAACGTAAAAAAAGTATATAAAAAAAGAACTAACAAAAAATATTTAATAATACTAAGTAAAAGAGTCAAAGGAAAGAAAATAAATATTTATTTTAACAGAAAATACGATTTTAATATTTGTCTAGCGTCAAAAATATCATTTAATTAATTAAGTACTTAAATCAAGTAAATTCGTTCGTAATAGTATTTGCGGCCTAAGTTTTACCTAAGCGCATAGCTAACTTGAATTTTAAATAGAGAGATACCCCAACCCGACACCCAAAAATAAAATTTTTACTATACTTTATAATTTTTTTAACAAATTTAAGGACATAAAAATAAATAAAGAAATACAAATAGTGAATCCGCAAAAAATCTTCTAGCTTCTTCCAAGTGTCTTTGGAAAGCAACTCCTGTACAAACACTTAGTACAAAGCAATGCTTTTTCGACCTAGTCGCGGTGGTTCCTTGAAAAAGTGGCATGAGGTCACCTGAAAATATTCTTTAAATGGTACAGAAACAGCCCAAGAGTAGTAGTAATCGACAGATACAGTCAAAATGAGGTCGTCGGAGTTTTAAACTCGGTCAGTTATGAAGTTTTCCAGTTTTGGGCCTTTTCAGCCAAATCTCTTTCAGATTCATGCTCACCTGAAAATTGAAAAAACAAAAAGAAGAAAAAAAGGAAATAGAAGGGAGGCATTGTGTGATTTTCCGATGAGTTATTCGCCTGGACAGATTTAAGAAGAATGAGAAGGAGAAAAGGAACGAGGAAGCAGCAGAAGGGAAGGAGCACAGAGTTAGAGAGAAGGAAAAGAGAAGCAGTGGTTTGCCGTTGGGATTGTGGCCGGTCGGAGCTCTGGTAGCTCGCCGCTGAAACTCCGGCAGAGCTTTGAGAGAGGAGAAGCAAGGAAGAGTTGAGAAAGATGAGGATGGGGGCATAAGATCAGAGAGAATTGAGGGACAGTTGTCTTTTAGAAAATTAGTTGTACCATCGTAACAAACTATTTACGTCTTGCCACTTTTTAACTTTCTTAAATCACTAATTAATTATTAAAAATATCTCATCTTGCAATCGTATATTTGTATAATGTCAAGTTATTATTAGAAATGGACATTCAATTTTTCGGTTTGATTTTTTAAAATTTCTATTCAATTTTTTAATTATCGATTTTTTATTTGTGTGTATCAAACACCTAACCAAATTAATTCGATTTGATTTGATTCTTTTAATTCGATTTTTTCAGTTATGAGCTTAATTATATGAGTTCTTTTATTTTTTGCAATTTGAATAATCCTTTATTTTTTGAGTAAAAAATCTATCGAAAATTATTTCTCTATCCTCACAAAAGTAGGGTAAGATTTTGTACACCACACTCTTCTCAGATTCCCACTTATGGGACCACACTAGGAATGTTGTTGTTATTATTGTTGGGTTCCTATAGCTAGTTCAAGTAAGTACTATGTTAATGATAACTGAGTATACAATCAAATACTTAATAGATATATACTCTTTTTGTCTCAATTTTTATCGCTTTCCCTTTTAGTTTATCTAAAAAAATTGTCACCTTTTTATATTTAGAAGTGATTTCACTTTAAATTTTCTAAATATAAAATAGTGAATTTTTTTTAGATAAACTAAAAAGATATAAATTGAGATAGAAAAAATAAATATCAATAACTATTTGATTGTGTACTCAGTTATCATTAATGTAGTATTTACTTGAGATCGTTATGGGAACCCATACCCAGTGTGATTTCATAAGTTAAGTTTGAGAAAGGTGGGATGTATGCAGACCTTACCTCTACTTTTTTTGAGATAGAAAAACTTTTTCTGATAGACCCTGGGCTACAAAATTAAAGCATTTTTCAAATTGCAAGAACTGTACTAACCTACTCTTTTACCTTAGCAGAAGTATATCCTTTCAGTAAAAACATACCCAAAAATAAAACCTTTTTAAAAAGAAATAGTATGTATATATATATATTGTTATAAACATATTTGTGTTGTCGTGAATGTCTATAAAGGTATTTGTATTGTACTAGATATATGTGTTTATATCATTGTGAAAGTCTATCTTTTGGAGAAAAGTTAGGAGAAATTATCCCTATAAATAGAGGGGTTCTCCTTCATTGTATTTAATCCCATCAAGAGAAATAAGAGTTTCTCTCCTTCTCTCTTTCTCTATAATATTCTTGTTCTTTCTTTATTATTTCATAACACGTTATCAACACGAGTCTCTGCCTTGAGCACTCACTTTGAAAGATTTGAGGTAAGAAAAATTAAAGTTTTCTTAGAAAGATGAAGGTTAGTATTTCTTGATATTTATGTATTTACTAATAACAATATCGATTTTGTATATGAACTTGAGGAACGACTTATTGATTCACTTGGCAATTCATGCCTCATAATTGTTCCAGAAGAACAATATTGTGAAAAATATATTTGTTCCAGAAGAACAATATTGTGAAAAATATATTTGTTCCAGAAGAACAATATTGTGAAAAATATATTTGTTCCAGAAGAACAATATGGTGAAAAACATACTTGTTCTAGAAGAACAATATTGCGAAAATATATTTGTTCCAGCAGAACAATATTGTGAAAATATGTAAGAGAAATCATCTATGTTATATGCATACCTCGATTTGCTCCCGAAGTAGCAATATCTTAAAAGAGGTTTTAAGCTATCATACCTTATGTGGTTAAGGCATATTTTGATGATCATGTTCCATTCCTGAAGAATGAGAAATTGAGAACTTTGATAAATGTTACAAATATAGATCTAATACAGATCTAGTCCCTGAAGGGAAATCAAAGCATCAAAAATCCATATGGATGCAATGGGTCTTGGAGATACCATTAAAAGTGAAAACAAAGCATCAAAACAAGATCGTGCTAAGGCTATAATATTTTTGCGTCATTATCTTGACGAAATTCTTAAAATTGAATATCTCATGATCAAGGATACACTTGTTTTGTGGAATAGCCTAAAAGAAAGGTATGACCACCTGAAGATGGTCATCCACCCAAAGACACGATATGATGGGATCCATCAAGACTATAAGTCTGTTCATGAGTATAGCTCATCAACATTCAAAATTGTTTCAAAGTTGAAACTATGTGGAGAAACTATTTTGATATGATTGATATGTGCTAGTATACAAAATTAATTGAGAGCTCCGGAAGAGCTAATGTATTACTACCTGAAGGAATGAAATTGTTGTATTAAGTCTCAAAAGGAAACTTATAAGTTTCAATGACATTGAAAAAAAAATGAGACTATAAATTATGGGAAGATCTAATATCTTCATGCTACTACAATTGAAGCGGGTTATAAATATTTATGTAAAAGATTACCCGCCGGTTTTTTTTTTAATTTGTAGTACATAAATATGGGTATGATGATGAAATCACATACGAAAGTAAACTAGAAGTTTACTGAAATAAGTTGGCATAACCGGTTGGCCATCCCGATTCAAATGTGATGCAAAAATAATTGAGAATTCACATGGCTATATGTTGAAGAAATAAAAGATTCTTCAAGAATTCTCTTGTGTTGCTTGTTCTCGTGATAGAATGATCTTGATCAACTAAGATTGGAATTATATTTCCTGAAATTTGGGAACTTATAAAATGGTGAATATGGACCCATTCACCTACCATGTGAACCATTTGCTAACAGATGCATCTATGGTATGGTCACATGTGTTTTGATATCAACTTGCAATTGATTTTTGCAAGATTGTTGCTCGAATTATTAAATTAAGAGCATAGTTCCAAATTATAAAATCATGTTGATAATGCTGATTCATATCTATGTTGGTTTAGCGAAAATTGTATGCCTCCAATTAAAGCTAAATCATTGGTTATGAGAATAAAACTCCCAAATAAAATTTGGTATGAGATATGTTTATTTAACATATAGCAACACTTGAATGCATCAATCCAACAAGGTTCCCCTATCATAATTGGTTCAGGGTCAGGGACCAAATAATTCCATCTAAAATTTGAATGTGCGATATATGATTCAATTGCCCCACCAAAACGCACAAAGATGGGTACCCAAATGAACCTGGGGAGTAAATGTTAGTTTTTCTAACATTAGGGGGAGAAGTGATTAGCAACTGAAAATTGAGTGTGGGATGAATTATCTAGATCCTCGGAAAAAAGAAAAAGTGAACTTAAAGTTCAAGAGATAATTCACTTGCAAAATATTGCACATCAATTGTCAGATGTATTTGCTGACTCTATTTTATAATTCAGTTGCAAATGCTCCAATGGAAAGTCCTTGAAGGATAGAGTCTATGAGACGCCTGAAGCGTGATAGACCAAACGGTTCCAAATATAGAACTTCTTGAAGAAGTAGAGGAGCAAGTGATTAAGATGGTCATAATGATGAGGCAAGTGCTTTGAGAAAGCACCACGACATAACACTTCATAAAACCTTGGCAAAGGTTCAGGTACCTGAAAATGATGAAAAATGAAGAGATCTCAATAAGTTATGTCGCATTGGAACTGATCGTCTACGATATTTTTGATACAATATAGTGCGCAATATTGTAAAAGATTGTGAGGATCTGAATACTACATCTATTAAAGCATGCTGATGTAGGAATAATTATCAAGTGAAATGATGCGTATTGGTAAGCATAAAGCTTATTGGACCTGTAGTCCAGACACTAGAAGATATCACGCATTTAAATACTAATGAATGCTATCACTTGATAAAATTTATATGAAAATCATGAAGGATTCAAAATGCCTGAAGCATTTACAAGTTTCTTTAAACTTGTTCATAATTCTTATATGAGGAAATCTTTGGTCCTGAAGTACCATATCTTACTGTGATTGTTGCACTAATATATCTTGCTAATACTATAAGGCATAACATTCGGTTAATTTGTTAGCAAGTCTGGATCTTGTTGATTATGCTAATGCAGGGTATCTATCTGACCTACACAAAGCTCTATCTCAAACTGGCTACGTGTTCATATGTGGAGGTACTGCCATATCTTGGAGATCTATAAAGCAGTCTCTGGTAGCTGCTTCATCAAATCATGCTGATATAATAGATATTCATGAAGCAAGCCGAGAATGTGTGTGGTTGAGGTCCATGATACATCTCATTAGAGAAAAATGTGGTTTGAACTGTGACAAAGTACCCACAATTTTGTATGAAGATAATGCTGCATGCATAGCACAACTAAAGGGAGGATTCATAAAAGGAGATAGAACGAAGCACATCTCGCCAAAGTTTTTCTACACACATGAGCTCCAAAAGAATGGTGATATCAATGTGCAACAGATTCGTTCAAGTGATAATGTGGCTGATTTATTCACCAAATCTCTACCAACTGCAACTTTCAAGAAGATGGTGCACAAGATCGGGATGCAAAGATTCAAGGATGTTCTCATTAGGGGGAGTTAATACGCGCTGTACTCTTTTTCCCTTGCGAGGTTTTGTCCCACTGGGTTTTCCTTGTAAGGTTTTTAACGAGGCAGCCAAAATGCGTATTATTAGATATGTGTACTCTTTTTCCTTCACTAGATTTTTTTCCCACTGGGTTTTTCTAGTAAGGTTTTAACGAGGCACATTATCTATCAAATAGACATTCAAGGGGGAGTGTTATAAACATATTTGTGTTGTAGTGAATGTCTATAAAGGTATTTGTATTGTACTAGATATATGTGTTTATATCATTGTGAAAGTCTATCTTTTGGAGAAAAGTTAGGAGAAATTATCCCTATAAATAGAGGGGTTCTCCTTCATTGTATTTAATCCCATCAAGAGAAATAAGAGTTTCTCTCCTTCTCTCTTTCTCTATAATATTCTTGTTCTTTCTTTATTATTTCATAACATATATTTATTTATTTATATTTTAAGTTGATTGTATAAAAAGTTACCAAAAGAGTTTATAGTGATTTCTGTTACTTTACTTATTGCTTTAAGTCCCCAAAAGACCTCGTCAAGCTTTGAACAAGGTCCCAAGGATAAAGTTTAAATATAAAAAAAAAAAAAGAGAGAAAAAAGTTGAGTTAAATTATTTGTTTGCAAAAAAAAAGAGAGGGAAGAACTCATTTATCTTTAAACGAGTTAACAAAAATTAAAATCATCGTGAATGATTTGTTGTCTTTTTGGATTCGAACTTCAGTAAGGATAATTCAACATAGAATTAAAACAATCTTTTGAAAGTACTTGTATCTCGATGTAGGTAATGTAGATCATTTATAAGATATTAAATATGATCTACTAGAAAATATATAAAAAGAAAATAGAGAATCAATACACTTGTGGGTGCAAACAAACGAATATAGAATGAATTTTTATGGTTGCTATGAGGATTTGTATGTCAAAGTTGGAAAGAATTTAAAATTATGAAATATAGTAAGCTTGAAAATAATTTGCTATATTTGATTCACAATTAGATATTAGAAATTTGAAATTGGACCAAACCTAACTTAAAAAATAAAAACCTATCAAAGCATAAATTTAATTTAATTTAATTTAATATATTTGATTCACAATTAGATTTTAGAAATTTGAAATTGGACCAAACCTAACTTAAAAAAATAAAAACCTACCAAAACATAAATTTAATTTAAATAGTTAAATTCCTTGCATGATTATGAATTACTTTATTTCTTTATTTGTCTAGTAAAAAAAATCTATAAATCTTGAATTTATTTCCTTCTCTTATCATGTTGCTTCTTTCTAGTCTATAATATTAATATTGATAGGATAGATTTTGAATTAATTACAGTAATCATCCTATAATTTAATTCAATTTCAGATACACTTTTTATATTTTAAAATCAAATATTTATACTTCTAATATTATAAAAATACTGTACTTGCACCTCCTATGAGGTATATCCATAATCAAATATATTAAATATAATTTAAAAGTAGTTTATGTATATATTTTTATGAGCTTTATTGTTTATGAGATTTAATAAAGAAAATAAATGTTGAAAATCTTTATTCACACATTTTGATCAAAATAGGGAATAAACATTATGTGAAATATGTAAGTTTTAGAAATCCATAAATAAAAAATAAACACAAATACTTTAATAAGATATATCGATTTTCAGTAATAATTCTCCTACATTTTAATATGTAAGTTATTATATTTTTATTAACTATGATCTTTTATTTTATAGATATTTTTTATTTTTATTTTAGTTTATTTTTTATTCTTTCGCTTCATAATTATCTTAAAAGTACGTTTAAAACATTTTATTCTAATCTTAATTTATCTTAAATAATTATATTTTAATATATTATTTTTCGAACATACTTCATATGAGGTATAAGCGTAAAATTTTCATAGTATAGGAAGTGTAAGTATTCAATTTTAAAATATGAGAGATATATATGAAATCAAATCATATTAAGTAGTGTTAGTACAATTAATCCTTGAATTAGGCCTAATCAAATCGACAAGGAGTGCCCTCTTATACATATGTATTACTAGGCCAGCGCACATGCATAATTGGATGTTTTATACCTAGAGATGACAAACGGTGTGGTTGCGGCTCAAACCCGCAAAGACTCTAACTCTCTTCACTCTATATTGATTTATTTTCTTTCAATCCAGCCCGCCCCATTTTTTTTCTAACTTTTTAAACTGAGTTTGATAATAAAAATGAAATTCATAAGAAAAAAAAATATTTTTGTTGTTTTAACCATCTTCTTTTTTGGTAATCACCTAAATTTAATACTTAGTCATATCATTTTGCATGATTTTCTATTCACTTTGAAATTTGAGCACATATTGAGTCAGTGTACCTTTGATGTGATTGTATGTGTGATGATGCAGCTAAAAAACCGTTTATCATTTTATTTAGATGGACATATTTGAAGAATTCAAATTTATATAACCCACGGAAATAATATGTCAATATCTAGAAAATTGAAGATTATTTAGATGTGTAGACTTTCCATGTGTTTGTACTATATATTTCATCTATTTACACAATTATATTATTATTTTAGGTTATACTGCCTAATGTTTGAAAAATTAGCATTTAAAACTATAGTATTTGAATCATAAATATTAGTTTAGGAGATTTACGAGTTTCTCCGTAGTAGAAGTGAATTTTTAGCAATCACGGCTTGTATACCGATCATGGGAAATCCTCACAAAGTGAGGAACTCTCTTTACCCACAACCTAGGTATCCTTTAGGTGATGCAAATCATTTTATCTATTGTAAACCCTAGTTGTCGTCTAATGAGGAAAAATACTTTTTTCTACACTCATCACTGCTAGAAGCAGAGGTTTTTTCTACCGTAAATTTATGAAAAGTTTGTGCTATAAAATATGACTTTTTCACCTATTTCATCGAACTAGCTCATTAAAAAAATGCATGGTCGTAAACAGATTCTCACTGAAATAGAGGGAAGCTTTCTGATTTTTTCATGTGAAAACACTATTATTTTTTTCCTCACTGTTTCAATTAAAAATGTCTATAGGAATAGCCAGTTAATAATTTTTTAGTGAAAACTTTCAATGAAAAATAATAATTTTTTAGTAGTGCATAATGATGTATTTATACACTATAGTTAAGTTTAAAGAGGAGGACAAACAGACGAGCTAATTAACACCCTTATGGATGAATCCGACCCAAAAGATATTTGGCTGAATACCTAAAGACCCCCCTAAACTTGACGTGTTTTCTTTAAATCTCCCCTAACTATCAATAGTCTTAATTAACACCCCTAAACTTGTCTATTTGATAATTTTTAACCCCCTAAGTGCTGATTAGGCAAAGAGAGTGACTACACTCCCTTTTAAGCATGTGAGGATGAAAAAAAATTAGCTCATAATTATTTATTTTAATGGTGTATTTCTATTTGTCAGGCCAATTAAAAAAATTGACGCGAACTCTATCATTCTAACAAAATAAAATTAATTTTTAAAAAAAATAATGAAGTATCAACTGTGTATCTTTTTATATAGATGAAATGCTATTTATTTCAATTGTGTATTCTTTTCTCATACCTAAATCAATTTTAAGAAATTTGTGTATCATTATTTTTATTCACATAAAAAGAATTTAATCTGGATAATGAAGTTGCAATTGTGTAATTTTTTATTTCTTGTTTAGATGCAATAACTATTTATTTTCTTTTTGGGCCAAATCTAGAAAAAAAAGAAAAGTTCAGTTAAAGCTTTTTTATTTTTAGTTTAATAAAAAGTTCTAGCAGAATAATAAGTTTCAATTATGTAACTTTTATTATATTTTACTTAGATTAAATATGACTATCTATTTCAACAATGAATTTTCTTTTTCAGGCAAAATTTATAAAACAATAATAATTATAATTTCATTACTTTTAGCACAATAAGTTTTTTGTTTGCTTAAAAAGTAGAGTTGTAATTAAAAAAAAACTTACTAGTTGAAAATTAGATCTAAAAAATTAATAAATTTTAAAAATATTTTTTAAAAATGACACTGAATAAAAAGTCTATATAGCAGAAGAGTATATCTAACATTCTTAGGATGAGATGGTGCAAGGGGTTAAAGGCTGTCAAATAGCTAAGTTTAGAGGGGGGGGGGGGGGAGGGTAATTAAGACTATTAATAGTTTAGGGGATATGAAGAAAACACATCAAGTTTAGGGGGGTCGTTAGTTATTTTGCCAAAGATATTTCCAATATCTCGCACTCACACATGAGGAAGCGCTCAAGCGCCATCAAGCTATGAAAATATATTCTCCTTTAAATTCTCTTGCATCATTTCATAAAGGATAAATAGGCCTACCGACATTCTATGAGAGCACTTTGCTATACATCTGTTAGGAATTAATATATAACCTCTCATCATCGTCACTGATAATCGAATTTATTATAGTGAATCCTAAAGGACTGCTCATCCTCAGTGATAGCTAGGGGTTGACATAAATATCAAAAAATTTAAAAATCAGACTGAACAGAACTAATTCGACTTTTCAATTTCACTTTTCGATTTAGTTCGATTTCATTTTTTTTCTAAAATTTCGATATCCGTTTCAGTTTTTGATTTTAGAATTTCAAAATTTTGGTTTAACCGAAATTATATATATATATATATTTATTTAAAATAATAATAAATAAAAAATAAAATTATAACTTAATTTTAAAAAATAAAAATACTACACCCAACCCAATCTCAAAATCCATTTAGAGAATTATTTATATAATTGACACAATTGCTTAAGTTTTTTTTTTTACAAATAACAAGTTTTATAATAGTTTTAGCATGTTAAGAAAATTCTTATGATTACTAATATGCTTTTAAAGAGAGATGGAATATATAGTATTTATTTAACAAGAAATTAGGACCATAGATTATATATTAAAGTCTTTAAAGACCCTTAATTTTTTGTTGAGTCAGTTATAAGGATATCAAATATATGAAAAAATTTATTATCAAATAGTTTATATTTCCTACTAAATGTAAATCAACTAATCCCACTAAAAATCTATAAATAAAAATTTAAAATATGCCTAGTTATATTTCTTTTTACTTAAAATTAAGCTTTGTTTGAATTAAACTAGAATTCAAAACTTAAAATAATTTATTTTCAACTAAAAAAAACTCATTTTTAATTGAAAAATAGCTCATTTTTAAGTAGAAAAATAGCCCATTAATTGGGCCCATAACCGAAAAAATCGAATTAAAAAAATAAACCGAACTGAATTAGTTTGGTTCGATGTTTGGTACACACAAATAAAAAATCAAAAATCAAAAAACGGAATAGAAATTTTAAAAAATCAAATCGAAAAATCGAATGTCCATCCCTAATGATAACTTGACATTATATGGATATAAGATTGCGAGATGAGATATTTTCTATAATTAATTAATGACTTATGAAAATAAAAAATTAGCAAAACGTAAATAATTTGCTCTGGGACAAACTAATTTTCTCAAAAAGTGAGAGATACAGATCAAATAGCAGTGTCGGACATCCCCAACCTGGTAACCTACAGTGCCTCTAATACATCACGCTCATAGGATACCTAGTCCTAAACTACTAAGGATAAGAGTCTTGGCTATATAGTCTGTTAGCTAAGTTGATCCATTTTATACCCCGACAATGGATCTCTTGGACTATTCGCTTCAGTATACTCCCCCCATCAAATTTTTCCTTTTTAAAATATCCTCCTATTTCTCTCCAGCCATATCATATACCCACTACATGCCAAAGATATTGAGAAAAAGACTTTTTGGGTATATTCTTACTAAAAGGGTTTACTCTATGTTAAAGTAAAAAAGTAGGTTAATACTATAGATTTTGTAGTTTGAAAAATGTTTTATTTTTTGAGTTGAGAATCTATTAGAAACAGTTTTTCTATCTCTACAAAAGTAGGGATAATGCCTGCGTACATCTTACCTTCCTCAAACTCAACTTATGGAATCACATTAGGTATATTATTGTCGTTATTGCTGTTGGATTTCTATAACGACCTCAAGTAAATACTAATTTATTTCAGGTCGTTATAGGAACCCAACAACAATAACAACAATAATATATCCAATGTGATTCCATAAGTTGAGTTTGAGGAAGAATGGGTATACACAGACCTCATCCCTACTTTTGTGGAGATAAAAAAATAAGTTTGGCTAGTTCCTCGGCTCAAAATATAAAGCGTTTTTCAAATTGCAAGATCTGTACTAATTAACCTACTCTTTTACCTTAACAGAAGTATATCTTTTTAATAAGAATATACCTAAAAAAACCTTTTCAAAAAGACATACACACACATATACATCTTAAGTTGGTTGTATGAGACACTAAAAATGAAAGCTGAAATATGATCTACAAAATGGAGAAAATGTATAAAGAGGAAGTAGAGAATCACAATTTTGGGTGAAAACAAAGGGACAAAAAATGGATTTTTATAGCTGCTCTGAGGAGTATATGCTAGAGTCGGAAAGAATTCAAAATTATGAATATGGTAAGCTTGCAAATAACTTACTTTATTGATTCAATTAGATTTCAGAAATTTGAAATTAAACTTAACCTAACTTAATAACCTACCAAAATATAAATTTATTTTAAAAAATCAAATTCCTTGTATGGTTATAAATTATTTTGTTTCTTTATTTATCTAGTCAAAATATATAAATCTTAAATTTGTTTCCTTATGTTGTATAACTTATTTTTTTTCTTTATTTGTCTAGTAAAACAATCTATAAATATTAAATTTGTTTTATTATCTTGTCTTGTAGCTATTTTCTAGTCTATAATATTAATCCTGATAGGGTGGATTTTGAGTTAATTACACTAAACACTCTATAAATTGATTCAATTTAGAAAACATTCCCTATATTTTAAAATCAAATACTTATATTTCTAATGTTATAAAAATACTATTTGCACGTCCTATGATGTATATCCATAATCAAATATATTAAATATAATTTAAAAGTGAATTAAAATTAGAAATAAGAAGTTTTTATGTATCCATTTTTACGAGATTTAATAAAGAATATATATATTTTTGTTGAATATCTTGATTCACACATTTTGATTAAAACAGAGAATAAACATTATGTGAAATATGTATGTTTTAGAAATTCATAAATAAAAAATGAACACAAATAATTTAATAAGATATATTAATTATTAGTAATAGTTTTTCCACATTTTAATATGTATGTTATTTGTAATTTTATTAATTATGATATTTTTTTAATAGATATTTCCCATTTTTATTTTAGTATATTTAATTATCGTTCCGTTTTAAAATTATCTTAAAATTACATGAAAAACATTTTATTCTAATTTTAATTTGTCTTTTAATAATTATATGTTAATATATTTATTTTTTGACATATCTCATAAGAGGTGTAAATGTAGAATTTTTATAGTATAGAAAATGTAAATTTTTAATTTAAAAATACAAGAGATATATTCGAAGCCGAATCATATTACGTAGTGTCTAGCATAATTAACCCTTGAACTAGTCCTAATTTAGTTGGTCTAGATGCTGGAAGAAATTATCCACAGGGTACGTTCCGTGCTGTCATGCATAATTTGAATTTTCTGTACCTAGCGATGGTAAATGTCCGTAGACTTTCCATGTGTTTTTATAATATATTTCATCTATTGACACAATTATATTATTATTTTAGGTCATACAGCCTAATGTTTAAAAAATTAGCATTTGAAACTGTAGTATCTAAATCATAAGTACTAGTTTAGGAGACTTACGAGTTTCTCCATAGCTGAAATCGATTTGCAGCAATCACGACTCATGTCACCGACATCAGGGATCCTCATAAAGTGGAGGAACTCCCTTTGTCCATAGCCTAGATATCCTTTCGGTGAAGCAAATCATTTTCTCTATTGTTAACTCAAGTCTTTATATAATTAGAAAAAATACATCTTTCTTACACCCATCACTACTAGAAATAAAGATTTTTCTTACCGCGAATCAATGAGAAATTGTGTTATAACATATAATTTTTTCATTCATTTTTCACTGAACTAGCTCACTGGAAAAATGCATGGTCATGTAAAACAGATTTTCTCTGAAATAGTGAAAAGCTTGCTGATTTTTTCATGTGAAAATACTATTAATCTTTCTCACTGATTCAATTAAAATATCTGTGAAAATAGTCACTTAATATTTTTAAGTGAAAAATTTTAATAGAAAATAGTGAATTTTTAGTAGTGCATAATGGTGTATTTTTATTTTATACACTATGGTTAAGGTTAAAGAGGAGGACAAGCTAATGGCGTAACTAACACCCTTATGAATGGACCCAACCCAAAAGATATTCTCAACATCTCCGCTCACACATAACGGACATACTGTGAGAGCCAGTGGCGTAGCTAGAAATTTCATGAAGAAACAAATGAGTTTTATAATATATGGGTGCATCAAAAGTTTAAAATCAAACTACACAATATTAGCAATTTTTTTATGAATGGGCGTGCTGAAAATTTTAAAATCAAGTTACACAATATTTGGCTTTAATTAATAAATATTAAAAAAGATGAAAAAATTTATTCATATTCAATTTAATATAAAGTGAATAGAAATAACCAAATAAAAAGAGAAGAGAATTCAATTTAAAGTCGTAATTACTTTTTGACGTCAAACTTTCACTGGCCTCCAACGATGACAACTATAACAGCAAGATATGAAGAATGTTGAGTAGTCATTTCTTTATACAACTTTTTTTAGAATGAGCTTTAAAATTTTGCTTATTAAGTAACCATTTTAGAACCACTGTCTGACCAGAGATAACTTCTGCAATGTGCATCAATGATGTGCAAGACTTTAGCTGGGATGGAGAAGAGTTGAGCCCGATAGGCCTGAATGCCAAAAATAACTGATTGAATGAGCTGGGCTCTACCTGCATATGACAAGTTTCGAGCAGTCCATAATGTTATCCTTGAAGTAATTCTCTCAACTAGTGGTTGCCATCGAAGGAGGGACAACTTTTTTGAAGCAAGTGGTACACCAAGATATTTAAATGGCAGAATTCCAGAGCTACACCCCAAAGTCCTGAAAGTTATGGATTAGATGGATACACTCCAACAGACTCAGATCTTGAACAACAAACACATCATTAGGTAGTTTTATCTCCATAGTCTACCTTCTAAAAGTAACTTTTAATTAACCATTTACTTTAAAATTTTATTTAAAAAACTTAATGAAAAGAAAAAAGCAAGTTAAAGACACATTTTTGACTTAGAACGAAATAAAAGCATTACTTTGGCGTTTACTGGATTCGATCCTGCGAGAACGACAATGAAGCCTGTTTGGGATACCATTAACCATTAGGCTGCCTTGCCCAATTGTGTCAAGGGTGTTCAAAACTTAATATTTGACCATTTATAGTAGCATTTTATCTCTATACATTGTATAATTTTTCATCAAAGGGTGTTCACATGACCACCCACGAAACACTGTAGCTCCGCCACTGATGAGAGCACTTTTCTAAGCATCTTTTAGAAATATTAGCCTCTTATAATCGTCATGAAAATTATTAAATAGATCATAAGAAGTATGCTTAGTGCCCTAGATCATTTGAATCGCATTGATATATTACACTTTGATCCCATGTATCATAGTTTTTCTATTAACAATTGTGACGCATAAGTCACAACAGGTACGAGCAAACATAAAGTAAATGAGATTTCAAAAATAATTTTCCTCTTCACATGTGTCTCTCAATTTATATCCAACTTAGCTTTTCTAATCATGCCCCGCCAAATCAAATCTCTCACAGTTATTTGGCAGCATACTAAGATAGCAAACATCAAACCAAGTTTTGAGTCACTAATTAGAGTCGTGAGGGTGCTCAATAAGGTCTCACACAATAATAAGTCAAGATATGATTTATGTTAACCCTTTGGTCGACATTTGCACACATGGTGTGGAATATGTGCTATAACATTTCTCCTTTCTCATGAAGTGTATGTCGTTATCTCATAAGATAATGTCAAACAAATTAAATGATATTCAGAACTATATACATCTAAATTTTAGTCAATAAAACATAAACTCACATTTGGCTTTTCAAGATAGAAAAGATGAAACTTATTTTCACCCGAAAATACTAAAATAGCCTTTTATCATTCCTAGCGCCATGCTAAAGATTCTTAAGCCATGTGTTCTCAAATTATTCATATGATAATTTATTTAGAATCTCATCTCATCTCCCATCAACATTAAATTGATGGAGTCGGTCACTTATGTGAGGAGGTTGACCTCTGTCTGCTCGAAATACTTCTCAAGAATATCAAATAAAGCACCAGAAGTTTCATAAATGAATGTACAACAAATGTTCATAGTAAAAATGTATTCAAATATTCAAATAATAAGCTTATGCAAATTAAACTTATTTTGATTTTAAAAAATAATAAACATGAGCATCGGAAAAAATAAATCAAAATTAATGACTCTATTTTAAAGTCCACTCAGTCCTTGAGATCTTGCATGAACAAAAAACATGCATATCTAGGATTCAGTTGATGAGTCAATGGATCTGCAACCGTTTGCATAGATGTATTTTGCGTTCAATTCCTTGCATGCAATCATGTCATCACAAAATTGATTAACTGTCACGCCCCGCCCTGGGAGGTATGACTGGCACCTGGTGCCCTAGTAGGACCTAGACTGCTATCAGGTGAGCCCAAGCACATCTGGTGCCTGGATGGCTCTAACTCAAATTCCTGAAAACAAAGGGCTATATAACGGTTGTAAACACAGCCTCCGGCCAACAGGCCTATAGCCACCTGTGCCTGAAAAACAGCTGACCAGAAACATACTACTGACAAGGGAACCTATGCGGGCCGACAAGGCCACCATGCTGTCTAGTTCTCTGTAACTCAACAATAATATGCTAAGTAATTACGTGACCGGTAAGGTCACCACTATTGACTGATTATGGCCACACACGGCCAACAGGAACAAAAATAACAAATAACTATAGCAAGCTGCACGGCCTCACACGACCGACTCGGCTGACCACAGGGAATATATACAGACTGCAAGCCTCTAAGAATAACAATAGAAATGATCGGGACAGGGCCCCGATCTACCCGTACTGTACAACAAAAGAAAATGAAATACACCTCTGAAATTCAGTCTCCGGATGACAGGAGCTGAATACTCAATAGCTGACTGGAGTCACGAGGGATCGCCTCCTCGTCTATGAGTACCTGCAGGCAAGTAATGCAGCGCCCCACTGGGCGTCAGTACCACAGGTACTGAGCATGTAAAGCAACTGAAATACACAACTGAAATGAATAACAACAGTAACATGATACAGAAGCAGGAAGTAGCTGAATCTATCTGGCTGAGAATAACTGGGGAGAATTTATTTATTCTACAACTAAACTGAGCGTACCTTATGCCGTGTCATCCCACTGTCTATCAGTATCTAATAGCACATATAGTATACATATAAATTCACACAATACCTGACCGACCCCATAAGCCGGAAGGTGCCAACCAACACACAATCTATTTACCCCTACCCGAGTCTAAACCAACCAAAAATAAGTCACTCCACTCATCTGATAACTGTGAGCTCCTCCTAACGGTCCCCTTGGGTACGTAGCTCAGGCCTTGGCCTCTGACAATAAACTGTGTCTGAGTTCGAAGACTCCTGCCTCTGGGTGCAGGTGCACGCGGGGTGTGTAATAAAAACTGCCCCTGGGTGCAAGCACGCAACAGGGTGATTTTATAAAAATCTGTATCTGAAACTGCCCCCGGCCACAAGCGCATACAGAGTATTCTGCCCCTGTAAACAGGGTGGACTGGCTCTGCGCAGAGTAAACTGAACTACCCCTGCAAGCAGGGTGGTCTAGACCGTATTATCATGGTGGTCGGCCATCATCGTCCTCTAGGCGAACGTCATCACCCAGCTGGTGGTGGTATCTGAATCTGGTATCGACACAGCTATAACCCAAGGGCGGTGAGGATGCTAAAGGGTGCCCACATGCCACAACAAGTCTCAACAAACAAATAGCACATAGAAATAGCAAGCATGTATAACTGAAAAGACTATCTGGAATCTAACTTCTTATTCTGATCTGTTTCTATACTGAGATGATTCTTACTAATTATACTGATTCTGAAATCTTTCTTTAACTGTGTGGCTAATCTGTAGCCGGAATGCTATCTGTCTGAATGGCTAATCTGTAGTCATAACTGTTTGTCTATCAGATCTTTCTTTACTGACTATTATCATGAAAAATCTGTTTCTTTTATTCTACTACCTGCTTGCTAATCACGTAATAGGCTATCCTGAATCTGAACTACTGACTTGCCCTTGGTCACATGCTTTTCTAACTTTCAGACTGAATATGATATCACAACGCAAACTAGGTTTACTGAACTTGCACAATACTTAGCATTCAACTTCCGGGAATTCTACTACGGAGTTTATTGTACTATACAAGGCTAAAGCTACTAACTTGCCGAAGAAACTAGCTTTACATACCTTATCCTCGAACTATCCGTCTGTCGGACGAGGCTCGGCCAATACTTCAACTATTTCTCCCAACTGCATTCATAAATATATCAATTAGTACTAAATATAACTTTATTCCAAAGAACAACATCACTTTCGATATAATTATATCCTAAACTTAGGCGTATCGAAAGATGGTCAAAAACTTGCTATTTTTCAGAAGTCCAGAAGGGAGAAATATTCACTTCACAGCTAGGAACACATAGACACTAGTTTGGAGCAATTCTACTTACCTTAGCTCGGTAGCTCGACGATTCGTCGGCCGTATTTCACGAAACTAAATCCGTAGGAATGCTCTCTGCTGCTAAATACCTCGGTATCTGAGGTTAATTTGGGTTTGGACTGCGTTTGACAGTGTAATCGGACGAAATTATATTACCCTCTTCGTTCTTTTTCCTTGCTCTGGTTTTCCTCTCTGTTTTCTGGAAATTTTTATGAGAATAATTAACTTAAAACCGAAGTGGGGCTTTATATACTTGGGCCTAGACAAGGCCAACGTGTCACGGAGCCAATGCGAGGGCTTCATCTCCGTGACACGCTGCCATCGCGGAGGGGCTCTGCCTCGGCTCCTCCCGCGATGGTTCGACAGGTTACTCGTCCGGTCTTTTCCCGGGCCTTTCCCTAGCACGTATGGCTTCCAAATATGCTTGACCAATGCACGAATAGGCCATCTAGGTGCCGGGAATCCTACGGGGTATAACATTCTCCCCCCTTAAGAACATTCGTCCTCGAATGTAAACTTCTATCTAGAGGATTTCTCAACTTACTACCTAAAACAATTTCGACAGAGTCTCCCCTGTAATATGGACTATAGCAAAAACCTGAAATGCAGAAAAGTCCAACACAGGTACTGCACGCAATGCTTTAAGATTTACTGGATATCTAAACATCAATCTTTCTCACTTATACATATACAACCATAAGGTACTACATAAGTAATAATACGGACATACCTGTCGCCTGACTAGGCCTAGAATAGGTGAGGATATCTAGCTTTCATATCTTCTTCAACTTCCCACGTCATCTCCTCTCGGTTCCTGTTACGCCACAATACCTTGACAGATGCAATATCCTTAGTTCTCAATCTACGAACCTGCCTGTCTAGGATGGCTATTGGAACCTCTTCATAGGCAAGCTCTTCGGTAACCTGGATATCCTGGACTGGGACTGCTCTGTATGGGTCTCCTATGCATTTCCTCAGCATGGACACATGAAAGACAGGATGAACGGATTCTAGCTCTGGAGGCAAGTTCAACTCATATGCTACTCGGCCTATCCTCCAACGAATCTGATAAGGCCCAACAAACCTCGGACTGAGCTTACCCTTCTTACCGAATCTCATCACCCCTTTCATCAGAGATACTTTCAGAAATACTCAGTCATTTACATTAAACTCCAGGTCTCTGCGCCGTACATCTGCATATGATTTCTGGCGACTCTGTGCAGTCAATAGGCGTTCTCTGATAAGCTTTACTTTCTCTTCTGACAGCTGAACAATGTCTGGACCAATTATCGCTGATTCCCCTACTTCGAACCAGCCAACCGGCGATCTGCACGTTCTCCCGTATAAAGCCTCGAAAGGTGCCATCTGAATAGCTGAGTGATAGCTATTATTATAAGCAAATTCTATCAGCGGCAAATGCTCGTCCCAGCTACCACCAAAGTCTAGCACACACGCTCGCAGCATATCCTCGAGCGTCTGAATAGTGCGCTCAGCCTGTCCGTCTGTCTGAGGGTAGAAAGCAGTGCTTAGATTAATCTGCGTCCCCAGTCCCTTCTGGAACGATTGCCAAAACCTAGCCGTGAACTACGCTCCTCTGTCTGAAATACTGGATATTGGCACTCCGTGCAATCTGACTATCTCTCGGATATACAACTCTGCATAATCTTCAGCCGAGAAAGTAGTTCTTACTGGCAGGAAATGAGCTAATTTAGTCAATCTGTCAACTATTACCCATATAGAGTCATGTCTGTGTCTGGTACGGGGTAATCCTGCCACAAAATCCATATTCACTGCTTCCCATTTCCAGAGAGGCACAACTATGTCCTGAGTTAACCCGCCTGGTTTCTGATGTTCTGCTTTCACCTGTTGGCAGTTTGGATACTGGGCTACAAATTCAGCAATTTCCCTTTTCATACCTGGCCACCAGTAGTTCTCTTTGATGTCATGGTACATTTTTGTCGCCCCAGGGTGAAGGGAATAACGGGCGTAATGTACCTCGTTCATAATCTGCTGGCGGAGGTCTGAAACATTGGGAACACATAAACGATCTTTACAACGCAGCACTCCATCCTCCGTTACCCGGAACCCTGGCGCCTTCCTTAGCGGAATGTAATCTTTAAGCTGAACTAGGTGAGGATCCTCAAATTGCCGTTCTTTCACTTCCACAACCAACGATGACACGGCAGTGTTCTGAATTACCGCTCTACCGTCCTCTGTTTCTGCTACACGAACGGCTAGGCTAGCTAACTGATGTATTTCCCTGACCAATTCCCGCTGCTCGGGCTGCAAATAAGCCAAGCTCCCCATGGACTTTCGACAGAGAGCGTCTGCTACAACATTAGCTTTTTCCGGGTGGTACAAAATGTTCACATCATAATCTTTTAACAACTCCAACCAGCGACGTTGCCGCAGATTCAGCTCCCTCTGGGTGAAGATATATTGTAGGCTCTTGTGATCTGTGAAAATATCAACATGGACGCCGTACAGGTAATGTCTCCACATTTTCAAGGCGTGGATCACTGCGGCTAACTCCAGGTCGTGGGTAGGATAATTCCTCTCGTGTTTCCTCAACTGTCTGGAGGCATATGCAATCACCTTACCATGCTGCATCAACACACAACCCAACCCAACGCCTGATGCGTCGCAATATACTGAATAACCTTCTGTACCTTCCGGCAAGGCTAACACTGGGGCGGAGGTCAATCTATCTTTCAACTCCTGGAAACTCTGCTCGCATGCCTCTTTCCACTGAAACTTTGCTGCTTTCTGCGTCAGTTTAGTTAGAGGTGATGCTATGGCAGAGAATCTTTCAACAAACCTCCTGTAATATCCCGCTAATCCCAGAAAACTGCAGACCTCGGTCGGAGTGGTAGGCCTGGGCCATGATTTGACTGCTTCTATCTTTTGCGTGTCAACCTGTATACCAGCATCCGACACAATATGTCCCAAAAAGGCTATTGAATTAAGCCAGAATTCACACTTAGAGAATTTAGCATATAACTGGTGGTCCTTGAGGATCTGGAGCACTGTCCGCAAATGAGTCCGGTGATCTGCTTCAGAGCGAGAATACACCAGAATATCATCAATAAATACTATTACGAACAAGTCCAGGAAAGGTCTGAAAATACTGTTCATCAGGTCCATTAATACTGCTGGGGCATTCGTTAACCCAAAGGACATAACTAGAAATTCAAAGTGTCCATATAGGGTCCTGAACGTCGTTTTGGGAATATCTCTCTCACGAACTCGAACCTGGTGATATCCGGACCGCAAGTCAATCTTAGAAAAATATCTGGCTCCCTGTAACTGATCAAATAAATCATCAATCCTGGGAAACGGGTACTTGTTCTTCACTGTAACTTTGTTTAATTGCCGATAATCTATGCACATCCGGAGTGAGCCGTCTTTCTTTCTCACAAATAGCACTGGCGCACCCCATGGTGAAGTACTCGGCCTAATAAAACCTTTATCCAATAAGTCCTTCAGCTGCTCCTTCAATTCTCTGAAATCTGCAGGAGCCATGCGATAAGGAGGAATCGATATTGGCTGGGTGCCCGGCAATAAATCAATAGCAAAATCTATATCTCTTTCTGGGGGAATACCAGGTAACTCATCCGGAAACACATCAGGGAACTCGTTCACCACCGGAACGGACTGGAGTGTCGGAAATTCTGCTCGGATATCTTGAACTCTGACCAGATGGTAAATACATCCCTTAGATATCAATTTCCTCGCCTGAAGGTAGGAAATAAACCTACCTTTTGGCGTAGCGGTGCTGCCCTTCCACTCCCGCACTACTTCTCCTGGAAAGTGGAATCGGACTGTCTTGGTCCAACATTCAACATTGGCAAAGCACGGCACTAGCCAGTCTATACCCATTATGGCATCGAAGTCTATCATTTCTAGCTCGACCAGATCTACTGTGGTCTGACAATCAGCAACCTCTACTGTACACCCCCGGTAAATTCTGCTAGCCACGATCGAGTCACCGACGGGTGTGGATACCGAAAAGGGCTGCTGTAATAATTCTGGTATAATATTGAACTTTCGTGCCACAAACGGGGTAACATACGATAGGGTGGATCCTGGATCAATCAGTACATAAACAGGGTATGAGCAGATAATCAATGTACGTGTGACTACGTCGGGAGATGCCTCTGAATCCTGCCTCCCTGGTAATGCATAGGTACGGCTGGGGCCTGCACCTGAGCCAGAGGCTCCTGATCTACCTCGGCCCCTATTTACTGAACCTGAGGGTCTGCGCCCTGCTGAGGCTGCTGGAACTCGTGGCCCTGTTGATGCTCTATCCAGATCATCCCGGCTACCCTATCCCCTGGATGGACAATCTCTCATTAAATTCCCTTCCTGTCCGCAGTAATAGAACCCTGGGAAGCCTTGCCTGCAGGCTCCAACATGTAGTCGGTGGCATATAGGACAAGGGGTAGATGCAAATCTACTCTGTTCTACCCTCCGCTGCTGAGGTGAGGCTACTGTCCGTGAACTGCTACCGGACTCTGATTGACTCCGGCGAACAAACCTGCCTCTCTGCTGCTGTACCGGAGGTAAAGATCTGGGTGGCCTATCTGAAAACCGTGGTCTCGGCCCCCTAGGGATTTCCCCCCGAATCTCAGCGGGTCTGCTTCTATGGCACTGCTCTGAAGTCGCCTGTCTGTCACCCCGCTGCCGCTGTCTCAAGCCCTCAATTGTTTGTGCGAAGGCTTGTACCCTGGCTATGTCCATATCCTCTCTCAAAGTAGCCGTCATGCACGTCTCTATGTACTCTGGATTCAGGCCCATAATAAAGCGGTGGACTCTGGACGATATGGTGTCCACAAATGCTGGAGCATAGCGGGCTAAGGAGTCGAACTGTAAAGAATACTCACGAACGCTCCTGGCCCCCTGCTCTAAGTGTAAAAACTGGTCCATCCGGGCCTGTCTGACCTCCTAGGGTAAATAGTGGTCCAGGAAGGCCTCTGAGAAACTGGACCAAGTAGGAGGGGCTGCATCTCTTCCCCGAGATCTCTCCCAACTTTCGTACCACAAAACAGCAATATCCCTTAACCGAAACACGGCTAACTCAACTGATTCTGCTTGGGTTACGTGCATGACTCTAAAGATCCTTTGCATCTGGTCCAAAAAGTCCTGAGGGTCCTCCGCTGAATCCGACCCTGTAAACTGAGGGGGTCCCAACGCCAAGAATTCTCTAACCCTGGAACTACCAGGCCCACCTAGAGATTCTGCAGCTGCAGGTGGTACTGGCTGATGCTGAGTAGCCAGCATCTGGGTCAACATAACCACCGCACTACGTAGCTCCTGATCAGATGAAGTGGGTGCAAAAGCTATGGGAGGCGGTGCTGCCTCAAGTGGTGTCTGGCGAGGCGGAGACTGCTGGGAGGGTCGAGATGACACCTCCGTATCGCTCTCAGACCGGGCTAAGTCTGGCTGTAAATGAGGCATCCTACTGGTGCCTTCGCCCGCTGCTGTATCCAATCTCCTGCCTGTAGCTGGATGCCACTGGTCTGCCATAGTATCTGTAAACAAAGAGGGTGGTAAGTTTCAAAAAAACCAACCCTATACTGTACTATGCTAGGCACGACTGAGTATGAGGAGAAGGGTAACTGTCCTATTATGCCTCGCAGCCTCCTGCCTATGGTATTTGGTGCACAACACATCCATAGAAAGACACTACTTAGCACGGCTTGCAGACTCCCTGGGACGCGACCTGCTCTAATACCACTGTAACAGCCCTGGGCTGTAAAGCGGACAATATCTACAAGCGGCGACCTGGGCTGTTATAGTGGTATCAGAGCTGGTGCCGGGCCGGTGGTGGGGCAAACCTCAGCAAGGATGCTGAGTCCCTACGGGGGGTAACCAGGGACGGCGATACGTAACGCCTGGTTTACTTAGGAAAATCCCACATCAGTTGGGGAGGAGAACGAAGAGTACTTTATAAGTGCTTGGATACCTCTCTCTTGTAGACGCGTTTTAAAGTCGTGAGGGACTAGCTGCCCAAAGAGGACAATATCTACAAGCGGCGACCTAGGCTGTTACAGTGGTATCAGAGCTGGTGCCGGGCCGGTGGTGGGGCAAACCTCAGCGAGGATACTGAGTCCCTACGGGAGGTAACCAGGGACGGCGATACGTAACACCTAGTTTACTTAGGCAAATCCCACATCGGTTGGGGAGGAGAACGAAGAGTACTTTATAAGTGCTTGGATACCTCTCCCTTGTAGACGCGTTTTAAAGCCGTGAGGGACTAGCTGCCCAAAGCGGACAATATCTACAAGCGGTGACGTGGGCTGTTACAGTGGTATCAGAGCTGGTGCCGGGCCGGTGGTGGGGCAAACCTCAGCGAGGATGCTGAGTCCCTACGGGGGGTAACCAGGGACGGCGATACGTAACTCCTGGTTTACTTAGGCAAATTCCACATCGGTTGGGGAGGAGAACGAAGAGTACTTTATAAGTGCTTGGATACCTCTCCTTTGTAGACGTGTTTTAAAGTCGTGAGGGACTAGCTGCCCAAAGCAGACAATATCTACAAGCGGCGACCTGGGCTGTTACAGTGGTATCAGAGCTGGTGCCGGGCCGGTGGTGGGGCAAACCTCAGCGAGGACGCTGAGTCCCTACGGGGGGTAACCAGGGACGGTGATACGTAACGCCTGGTTTACTTAGGCAAATCCCACATCGGTTGGGGAGGAGAACAAAGAGTACTTTATAAGTGCTTGATTACCTCTCCCTTGTAGACGCGTTTTAAAGCCGTGAGGGACTAGCTGCCCAAAGAGGACAATATCTACAAGCGGTGACCTGGGCTGTTATAGTGGTATCAGAGCTGGTGCCGGGCCGGTGGTGGGGCAAACCTCAGCGAGGACGCTGAGTCCCTACGGGGGGTAACCAGGGATGGCGATACGTAACGCCTGATTTACTTAGGCAAATCCCACATCGGTTGGGGAGGAGAACGAAGAGTACTTTATAAGTGCTTGGATACCTCTCCCTTGTAGACGCGTTTTAAAGCCGTGAGGGACTAGCTGCCCAAAGCGGACAATATCTACAAGCGACGACCTGGGCTGTTACATTAACATCAATATGTTTGGCTTTACAATGATATTCAGGATTTTTGATGCTCAAAATAGCAACTTGACGGTCAAAAAGACTGTTATTAGTTTAGTATTAACTGTAGCATCAACACATGATCCAAGAATTTTTTTTCATTGACCACACAACCAATTGCGAAACTTGAGGTTATTTCTCTTAAAAAGTTATCCAAAATGTAGTGAGACGAAAATTCTAAGTTAATCATGTATTTATAGACATACTATACGAATTGACCTGGAGACAATATTCGATGCACCACACTGACCATTAAGCGCGGTGGGCGTCGTGCCGCACTATCCATCGCGTTGACTTTCATTGCGATGGGGACCATGTCGCATAATCCACCACGTTGAACGTACTCTCCATGCTTAGAATATTTTTCTCCCTTTCCCAAACTCATTAGACACGGCGTATGCTCGATCTATTGCATCAAACCCGGTAACGATGGGCGATACTTCGCGCCCCCTTACACACAAATACTTAAACAATTTCTATGCCCTGATATAGTAGAATGTACATAACTTTGATTACAAAGACGAACAGTTTGAAATATTAAAAAATACACCCGAACACCTAATTAACATTGGACATGTAAGTTACTCCAACACTCACCATTTCAATGTTTAGGGAATGACCACAAGTATAAAACAAGTTCAAATCCTAGCCCGAATTTATGAAGTGTACTGTTGATTGGGAAAAGATTGAATTAACAATAATAATTTATTTACCTATTCCATGATATTGATTTCTTACTAAGATTATGATTTTGATAAATTTTTAAAATTTATAAGTTTCGTCTAATTTTGACTTCTGACCAAATCTAATATATATATATATTAATATATATATATATATATATATATATATATATATATATATATATATATATATATATATATATATATTAATGTCATTTATAAGATTTCCCAAATATTATCTCATGAAAATACCTCACACCAACTAAAAAAACCCTTCTTTTGTTCCTTAATTTTCCACCCCCTCATTTCTCTAACACAACTTGAGTGCTAGGATTTTTCAAGCACAATTTTTTTTTTTGCATCTCTGTTTCAACATTTAGGGCTCAAAGACATCACATAATACATTTCAGCAAGTCACGGAAAGAAACCATGTCTTCTTTCACAACATTGAATAAAAATAATGAAAATGCTAGGCTTAGCGGAAATGATGTTAAGGAGTTTATCAATCGTACTCGAGGAGAACTGAATAAGGACAAGGAGAAAATGATACTTTGAAGAAGAAAATGGAAATCTTGAAGAAGAAAACGGAAACTTTGAAGAGGAAAATAGAAGATCTAAAAGTAGCACATATCAAACAAGAAAAAACCCATGAAGTTGCAAAAGCCAAGGTGAAAGAACTTGGCAACCAGTTGAAGGTAGCTCAAATAAAACAAAGGGAGATTGAGCAACTCGTGAATGCAACTCTGAGGAATTGATTCCACCACTCAACCTACTAAAACACCTACATCGCACATTTTGTTATGATCTCCATTGGTTCGATTTTTTATACTCATTTATTAGATGTCTTGAAATTAAGTTCTAAGAGGTCAATTAGATGAATCTTCATTGTATATGAGTTCATTAATTTAAAAGTAAATCAATGAGGCACCAAATCTTAAAATTATTTTGTAAGATTGACATTAATTCAGTTGTCATCCTTACCCCCTCTTTGGAAAATCGGCCTTTGATGGTAAATTTGTTCTTTATGTCTTTATCATCAAATTTGAAATTGGCTAAGTAGTGCATTCATGGTGTCCTTCAATGGAGCTACTATATTAATCTCTATTTGATCATTAGAAACTTGTAAGCTTTTTATTTGGATTTGGTTGAATATTATATATGTTGAAATTAAAAAGAACACAAGAAGGGAGAAAATGAGATGCATGTAGTAGTGCATGTAGTTTACTATCTACCAAAATTTTGGTTCTTATGTCACGTCAACACTTAGAGTGGTATTTATCCTATTTTAAAAAAGTTTAGGGGGTAATAAAATTTCTGTAAAAAAAAAACGTATCCCTGAAACTTTAGTTATAGCTTAGGAGTACTTTCCTAAAGAATCTATCATAATTCATAACTTATATTAATTTACAGTTACATAAAATGATAATCTCATACAATGGTTTTCCTAAGAAGCAAGGCATTAATGTAATTCAATCAAGACAAACCAATGAAATGATCAAGTTATAATTAAAATGCGAGTCAAAATAATTTAAAATATCAAGATTAATATTATAGACTAGAAGGTTTTAAGTTGAGTTGTTAACATATTAAATTTCTCACTAATTTCTTACCTATTTTATGATATTAAATTTCTTACCTATTTTATGATATTGAATTTCTTACTAATATTACCTATTTTTGACTTTTTCTACTTTGATGGGTGGGATGTTACTCGAATGCAACAACTTCTTCCCATTCAGGTCATTCTCCATATTACGAGGCTCAATATTAATAGGAATGACAATGACTTAGCCATTTGGACACCTACTCATTCTGGTAGACTCAGCTAAAGCAGTGCCTGGAACATCCTGAGAAATAAAAAATGCACTATTCTCATTGGTACCAAGATTTGGCACAAAAGACTCCCCTTCAAGGTGTCTTTCTTCATGCTTAGACTTATGGAGAATAAAATCCTCACAGATGCTGTGGTTTAAGAAATTTCATATTCATGGTCCCTCCACTTGTAGCTGCTGCATTCTTAAGCACAACGAAAATGCTTACCATCTTTTCCTCCAAGGAAACTTGGCAACTAAAGTTTGAAAATTTTACTCTGACTCTTGTGGAATTAGGGTCAAGAATGAAAATCTTAGATATAATATTATGCAGTGGTGGATCATGAAGCCCAAAAATAGTGTATACACTCTGTCCTACTCTAATGCTTACCAACAATTATCTGTTGGGAAATTTGGAAGAGCAGGTGTGCCTACAAATTTAAGGACACTAAGATTGCTCCCTGGCCGGTGATTCAGAAAATCAACCAGCTCATGTCTCTTCTGTTAAATGTTGAATATTCTTATTTGAATATTAACAAGTGTTGGATAGATTTTTGCTATGCTATTGAAAGTTGCAGGCCCAAAATCTCTGTCAAAGTGGTTACTTGGCTCAAATCTAACACCAACTTATTCAAACTAAATGTAGATGGCTGCTCCAAGGGCAACACGGGCAGAGCAGGAGGAGATGGTATACTTAGAGATAACAAAAGGGACATGATCATGACATATGTAGAATTTTATGGCCAAAATAGCAACAACTATGCAGAAGCGGAAGCTATACTCTAGGAATAAAATGGTGTTGCTGGAGCAACTACAACAACGTCTTGGTTGAATCAGATTTCATGATGACAATCCAGATGATCAACAGGTAAATTCACACTTCCTGGCAAGTGAGGGACATCATCCAGCAAATATGGAATCACATTAACTCGAGAAACTTTCATTTTCAACACTGCCTCCGAGAAGAAAACATGGCGGCTAACAAACTGGCCAATTGGGGAGAAATTAAGGGGAGAAATTTGTTCTTCAATCAAGCTATCTCTTTGTCAAGACAAGTTAAAGCTCTATTGAATAATGACAAAGATGGACTCCCGAGTTTTCATATTAGACATGATAAAGGGCAATACATTTTTGATTAAAGGATTGTATATATTTCGTGATAACTTTGACATATACTCCTATGCTACGTTCTCTAGTATAGGTAGTTTTCTTCATAGCGATAAACTTTTTATTTTAAATGTAACTCAGGGAGGGCTAGACAAAAAGCCACCTCTTGTAATCTCTATAATTCCAGTGATATTGATAGGTTGGGATCTATGCCTAACCCCCCACCATTAGGTGGCTTTTGAAAAAAAAGAGTAAGTTTTGTATAATTTTGAATTTTGATCAAATCTAATGTAAATCAATATATATAGAATGTTATTTATAAGATTTTCAAATATAATTGGATAAAAACACCTCACACCAACTATAAAACCCTTTTTTTATTCCTTCATTTTCCATCCCTCAATTGATTTCACTTTTTTTTTCCAGCAGAAAACTGTCTTTTTCTAGCATCTCTGTTGCAATTTTCAGGAGGCTGCGGAGAGAGAAGAAGCCATGTCGCCTTTGGCAGCATTGAAGAAAAAGAATGAAAATGATATACTTGGCCCAAATGATGTTGAGGAGGTTATGGTTCATACTCGAGGAGATTAGAAGAAGGCCAAGGAGAATACTTTGGATATTGACCTGACTGATATGAGTTGTTACCCTTTCTCTGCATCTGTTGTTGACCTTGTCTAGCTGGATAATCACCCCTCGAAGACTGTACTACTAACTCTAATTCTGTAATCCTAGATTGCCCATGATGATAACCACTTTTTCCTCTAGATGAAGCACCACTGAACCCGCCCGTGTTACATGCCTTTTTGCTTTCTCACTCAGCTCTTTCCAATATTTATAAATAGGACTCACAACGAAGAGCAGTGTCAACTACATCTGAATAGGTACCACCTTACACATCTCTTATCATAGAACCATGATAGCAATGCTCCAGTCCATCAACGAATCATCTCACTTTCTCCCTTGGGTCTTCAACTAAAAATGGAACATACCTGGATAAATCAGTGAACTTAGCCTCATACTTTGTAACTATCATAGAACCCTAACGCAGGTTATTAAACTAATGTCTCATGTCGTCTTGTTTGCTCAAAGGAATGAATCTATTCTTAAACATTATTGAAAACTCTGACCAAGTAATATGTGGTAACCCTGCTTGTCTACCTCCCTGGACTGAAGTCCACCATACCTCTGCAAACCCTGAGAACAGGAAAGAGGCATGGTGGACATCAATTTAGGGAGGTAGGCAAGTAGGGTTACCACATATCACTTGGTTAGAGTTTTTAACAATGGTTGAGGATAGGTTCACTCCCTTGAGCAAACAAGACAACATGAGACATCGGTTTAATAACTTGCATCAGGGTGCTATAGCAGTTACAGAGTATGAGGCTAAGTTCACTGATTTATCTACGTATGTTCTATTTTTAGTAGAAGACCCGAAGGAGAAGGTGAGATGATTTATGGATGGACTTGAACATCGTTATCATGCTTTTGTGATATGAGATGTGCGAGGTGGTACCTAGTGAGATGTAGTTGACAATACTCTCTATTGTGAGTCCTATTTAGAAATTAAAAGGAAAGAGCTGAGCGATAAAACAAAAAGGAATGTAACATGGGCGGGTTCAGTAGTGCTCCATCGGGAGGCGAGAGTTGTTATCATCGTGGGCAGTCTAGGCCTGTGCAGTCAGAGTCAGTGGTACAGTCTTCGAGGAGTGATTATCTGGCTAGAAAGGGTCAATAACAAATGCAGAGAAAGGGTACAACTCATATAAGTCAGGTCCATATCCAAAGTGTTCTAATTGTGTTAGGCATCATGGTGGTAGTTGTTTTGAGGTTGCTAGTCCTTGTTTTACTTGTGGTGAAAAGAGGCATATTGCTCAATAAAATAAATTTTAAAAAAATTTCGAAATTACACGCGACAATGCATGTAGTTCATTGTCTACCAAAATTTTGGTTTTTATGCCACGTCAGCACTTAGGGTGATATTTATTCTATTTTAAAAAAGTTTAGAAGGGTGGTAAAACCCTCGTAAAGATAAAGTGTATCCTTGAAACTTCGGGTATAGATCGGGGGTGGGGAACACTTATGCCTTTTTCCAAAAAATTCTATCGTAACTTATATTAATTTATAGTTTCACAGAAGGACAATCTCATACAATGTTTTTTCCTAAAAAATCAATACGTTATATAATTCAATCAAGACAAATCATTGAAATGATCAAATATAACTATATTGTAAGTCAAAACAATTTGAATAATCAAGATTAATATTATAGACTACAAGGTTTGAAATTGAGTAGTTAACATCTTAATGTATGTAGAGATGTTTTAAACGTTGATTGGGAGAGAATTGGCTTAACAACAACAACAACAACAACAACAATAATAATAGCAATAATAATTTATTTACCTTTTTGTGATATTGATTTTTTTACTAAAATTATATTTTTAGTAGGTCTTTAAGATTGACAAGTTCGGTATAATTTTGATTTCTGAGCAAAGCAAATATATATATATATATATATATATATATATATATATATATATATATATATATATATATATATAGAGAGAGAGAGAGAGAGAGAGAGAGAGAATGCTATTTACAAGATTTTCAAATATTATCTTATAAAAACACGTCACACCAACTATAAAACCCTTCTTTTATTCCTTCATTTTCCACCCCTTATCAATTGCTTTCTCTCTTTTTCTCCGGCCGCAAACTCTCTTTTTCTGGCGTCTCTGTTGCAATTTCAAGAGGCAGAGAGAGAAGAAATCATGTCCTGTTTGACATTGAAGAAAAAAAATGAAAATGCTATACTTGGCGCAAATGATGTTGAGGAGGTTACGGTTCGTACTCGAGGAGAATGGGAGAAGGCCCATGAGAAAATCAAAACTTTGAAGTGGCAAATAGCATATCTAAAAATAGATATAGAAGATACCGAACATAAAGAAGAGAGCGTGAAACGTGATGAAATAAAATATAACTTTTTGAGAAATCGAACCCACAACTCAATGCCTAATAGGCAACCAATTGGAGGCAGCTCAAGCAAAGAAAAGAGAGATTGAGCAGCTCAAGAATGCAACTTTTCTAGAGATCGAATCCACCACTCAAACTTCTAAAGCAACACCTAATTCCCACATATTGTTATGGTTGGATTTTTTGTACTCATTGAAATTAATTTCTTAGAGGTCAATTGCGGATTTTCCTGTAGGGTCATAAGGAAGGAACTATCAATTTTTACCGTAACTTTCAAATGACTTGGTTTTCATGTACAAGAATTGCAATTCAGTTTTAGGCTTTTCTTTATTTTTAATTATAGGGTAGTCTTTCTATGATTATGTTTGTTTACAAGTCGTGGACTACGAGCAGTAACAGACATTCAAAAGAAAATTTCACATAATTCTTTATAATTCTTGATTATGAGCGATCTAAAAAATAATTCAAGTAAGTCGATATAACTAATTAAAATACACAAATACTGTAAGTTGTGCTTTATTATGTACTCTTCTTCCAAGTTATTCACTTGTCCAATCTATCAAAGATAAATGATTTTCTGGGATTAATTAGATACCCACTTGCATTAATTAGTTTCATGTGATTTTCTGGAATACAAGGAGCTATCTATGAATTAAAGGTGTTAAATTAGTTCTATCAAATATTAAAAGAAAATCAGTATAGCCATCACTATGAAAGTGTTTTCTTTTTTTTTTTTTTTTAAAAAAAATTCACTATTTAGGTGTGTCTTCATATCTCTTTACGCCTCAATTTTATTAAAGATGCCATATGTTTACTATGTAATTCCTCCATAAGAGAATCAAATTGTACTTCCCTATCTAGAATTTCGTTGTTCATCATTCTACTCGACTCAATTTTATTAGATCTTATTTTAAAATTTCAAATATAACTTAAATATACAGGTGACTTTATATATATAAGAATCATTTAAATTTCAAATAATAAAGTCAAAAAAATAAAAATAAAGAAGAGGAAGAAGATATTCTCCAACCATGGATAATTTATATACATACTAATAACATAAAACATATCAATTAACTTCTTGAACTTATCAATTTCATATTTTATATTATTTGGAATATATTATTTTTGAATGTTAATTATACTTTTAAAAATATATATAATTAAATTTTTTATTGAAAGTAGTAAAGATATTTATATATGCTTGATATTTTATTATTTTTAAAATAACTGCTTAATTTTTATATGTATGCACTTTATTTTAAAGGTATTCATAAAACTTTTAATAGTTGTAAAGATATTGCGTATATTAATATTTATATTTGTCCAATGTATGAATATTATTAAGAAATTATAATAATTACAAATTGTTACATGACTTATTTGAGCACATTAAATTATATTTATTTACTTTTTTTATTTTAAAAAATAATTCTAATTATAATATCCTTACATTAGTATTTCACTCTTTATAATTTTTTTTTGACATTTTAATTCATATAATTCATTTTTAAAGTTCATATAATTTATATTTTCAATTCAAACTAAAAAAAATAGTAGTTCAAAATTTATATCCTTATTTAAATTCAAATTGAAAAAATTGAATGTTTTGAAAAAATAATTCCACCGTAATAGGATACTTTAATATGAATTTATATTATTATAGTTAGTATTAAAAAAAATAGAATTGACATTTTTATTTTATTTTAAATTTGATATTTTAATTCATATAAATTATTTTAAATTCATATAATATTTATATTTTTAATTCAAAATTAAGAATAGTAAAAAATTTAACTAAACACCGTAAATTAAAATTTTATTAAAATAGGAGAATATATAACAAAACTAACAATATTACAGAAGACCAAAAAAGTTGAAACCGAATATATATATATATTAGAATAATATTATTTCATATAATTAATTTACTTTTTTCTATTAACTTATATATATATGTGTGTGTGTGTGTTTGTGTGTGTATATGTATTCTAGAATAATATTATTTCATATAATTAATTTACTTTTCTATTAACTTAAAGTAAAAAATATATATTATTATTTTTTAAATAATAATAAATAATAATAATAATTATTATTATTATTATTATCATCATTATTATTAGATAATTTTATTTGTTATATTTGTTTATTAACATTAGTATATAAAAAAAAGCACATAATATACATATAATAATAGGTAAAGAAAACACAAAGGCTAATTGACCAAACAAAATATTTTTCAAATCTATATTTTTTTCAGCCATCATACCTTCCCCATTTAGATTCAAATTCCAAAATCTCCCCCAAAAAATTAAAAATTGAAAAGACCAAAGTTTTTCCCCAAAAAATTAAAAACCTAAATCAAATAATCTACCCCCTCATTTAGATCCCATTCCTTTTTCCCATATTCTTTTCTGCCTCCTCCCTTTGCCCTTCGTCCCTCACCCTCTTTTATCTCAATTTTTGATTTAATATAAAAATTTTATGTGTGATATTTTGCTAATTAATTTATTTTTTATAGGTTTTATAATATGAAATTCTTCAAGCAGATGAGATAAGTTTTTACAATATGTCTATTGTATTAGAATGTATATATATTTATTAATGTAAAAATAATTTCTGTTCATGTGGTTTTAAAATTGGTATTAAAATTTGAGATCTATTCTATAAGTTTTAATAAGTTTAAAATGTCTACAGGTTTGTTTACTTCTTCGGCTGCTTTATAATTTTTCTTGTTTTTATATGTTAAAATTTTTAGTACAAGAACTAAAGACATATTTTTTTCTTTTTGAAATTCTATATACATGCACTTGCATATATAATAAGTTGTTTTTGATTAGTTTTATGCTAAAATACTTTATCATTATTGACAGACATATTAGTGGTATTAGAGCATATAAATGATAAATTAAGACGGATGTTGATCAAGCTAAGGTGCAGTTGAAGACGGTTGAAGAAGAGATATGAGAAGACTATGCTGCTTTGGACTCAAAACAAGATCGTGTCTTGAAATAATTATATATTGTGCCTATTATCAGAATTGTAAAATGTAATTATACGTAGCTTGACAATTATTTTGGAATCTCAAAAATGAATTCGTAGTAGCTACATTATGCAATTTTGTGACCAACAAAGCTTGTGGAGAATTCTTTAATTTGTAATGGAAATGAAATCTATTTTGAAATTTAATATATTTTTATTTTAGCTATACTAATAGAAATTCTTGTGATTAATAATGCTTATGACAATATTCTTCAATATATAGTAATGAATTATTGTTATTGTGGCTAAACCTATACATAAATATAAAAAATACGGCTATATATTTTCACTTTCCGTAGCAATTTTAAAAACTTATCTATAATTTATGTATTTTATGGTAAAAAGAATGAATTCTTAGTCATGTACAAAAATATTTGTGGCAAACACTTTAGTTTATAGCTATAGATTTTCTAGCTTGCAGCTAAATATAATTATTGTTACCACGAGACTAAAATATAAACAACCACAAATTCTGAATTTTCATAGCAAATAAATCAAGTCATTTGCTATAAAAGAATACATTGTGACTGCAATATAAAAATCGCTATAAATTTTATTTATTTGTAGTAAAAGAGTAAAATTATTTGCTATAAATATATATCCCATAGCAATTTTTTTTTTTACAGTTACAGCTACAACACATTTTTTTTGTAACTACAACTATCAGTCGTTAGCCATAGATCATGTAAAGTCTGTAGCTAACTTTTAGTTACGCTATATCTTGCTACAAATGCTATAATTTTTTTTTTGTAACTAAAGTGTTTAATCACGAAATATTTTATATTTAACTACGATATATTATGTAGCTATATATACATTATGTTGTAGTGAATTCCATCAAAGAGAACTTTTTCTTACGAAATGGAATATGACATAACTAGTGATTATTTGATACTAAAAAGTGTAGACATAACTGATGGTCGTAAAGTATATAGTGAAGTTTTTGCTCTAAAAAATGGCTCCGGAGAAAATAATGATGAACATCCTAGTGGCATTTGCTATGTGTTGTATGGTAGGATCTCTTTGGAATTTGTACATCAAGCATTTCATTGGCTTGAATGTTCACAAAATTAAGTGATGATTTCATTTATTATTTCAAAGAAGGTGTGTCAAGAGATATATATCTTGCTAGAGCGAATTCGTTTGGCATCGATGTACACCAAGTTTGACGTTTCGATATTGGAAGGAGTGTTGTGTTTGCTCTACTTCTATTTGGAAGGCACGCAATATTAAGTTATAGCTAATGAAAGACTATGGTGTCTAGGAATTTTAGAATAAAGTTTTTACTATACAAGATGCATGAATTTATTTAGCCATACCTAACTGTAGGTTCACGGATGATGAGGTGCTAATCCATTGCATAAAAGCTAAAAATTGTGTGACTGTATTTACGATATCAAAAGGAATTTGAATTACGACCTCAATTTGATAGAACTAAATTTAATATGATGTACTACCATTAGATTTTAAAAATGGAACCTAATATTCGTCATAAAGTACATACATTTAGTTTTCATATGTATTCTTTTATCATCATTTAACTATACCTATAATCGTTCCTGTTGGGCTTGTGGAGGCCTGATTAATTAGGCCCGTTAGAAACTCTAATAACCCTAATCTATTTCTATAAATAGATAGCTTGTACTTGTAATCTAGACACTACAAGAGAGAGAGTAATAAAATTCCTCCTAGTTGCAGTTGTGGACTAGGTCGTGAGACCGAACCACGTAAATTCTTGTGTGTCGTTTGTGTTCCATTTTTCTCTATTTTCTCGCAGTTAATTTGTGTGTGTGTGTTTATTGTTGTTATTCCGTTGTCCCAACAATTGGTATCAGAGCGAGGTTATACACACGAAAAAAAATTAGCGAGAAGACCCAAAAAAAAAAAAAACAGTTTTTTTTCAGATCGAGCAAGAAAAAAAAAAAACAGAAACCAGTCGTGCAGGTCTCCGTTCAGCCGTTCAGTCGCACCGTCGCCGTCACGAGCAGCAGATCTGAACAGCCTCGAGCGCGCAGCACCGGAGAAAGAGAAACTCGCAGTCGCCGGCAGGTACTGTTCACCGGCAGAAAGTTTTTCAATTTTTTTTGTTGTTGTTGGTCCGAGTTGCTTTGTTGGTGCGTATTGGTTTTGTCATTGAATTTCTGACGAAGTTACCAAGATCTGAGATCAGTTGTACCGGGTACCTCATCTAGTCGTTTGAGATGGCAGAAGATGGGAAGTATCGAGTTGAAAAGTTTGATGGTGCAGATTTCAGTTGGTGGAAAATGCAAATTGAGGATTTGCTGGTTCAGAAGGAGTTAGACATGGTATTGGGTGACAAGCCAGAAAAGATGTCTGATGCAGAGTGGGCAGGTTTGGATCAGAAAGCCATGGCGGTTATCCGACTCTCGTTGACCAAGAATGTTGCGTTTAACATTCTGAAGGAGAAGACAGCGAAAGGTGTCATGGAAGCGCTGTCTAACATGTACGAGAAGCCATCTGCAGCAAACAAGGTCTTTCTGATTAGAGAATTGGTGAACACAAAAATGAAGGAAGGCAGTTTAGTTACCGAGCACATAAATACAATGAATTCAATCTTAGCCAGACTTACGTCAGTGGGCATTAAGTTCGATGATGAAGTTCAAGCCTTACTACTGCTATCGTCATTACCTGACAGTTGGTCCGGAACGGTTACAGCAGTTACCAGTTCAGCGGGACCCAATGGATTCACTTTTGAGAAGATTCGTGATCTCATTCTAGGCGAGGATGTCAGAAGAAGGAGTTCTGGGGAATCATCGAGCGAATTGCTAAATGTCAGCAGAGGAAGGAGAAATAGCAGAGGTAGTGGGAGCAGGAACAGAAGAAGGAGTCAGTCGAAGACTCAGGATCGCTCAGATGTAACGTGTTGGACGTGCAAGGAGGTGGGGCATTTCAGGAATCAATGCCCGAATAATAAACAAGTTAACATTGCAGGAGACTATGCTCATAATGATCTCTTGATATGTAGCGTGGAGAGCAGTGTGGATTCCTGGGTCATGGATTCTGGTGCTTCATTTCATGCTACCCACAGCAGTGAAGCATTGCAGAATCTGAAAGAAGGGGATTTTGGAAAGGTAAGACTAGCAAACAATAAAGTTCTTGATGTAACGGGCATGGGTGACATGATTCTGAAAACTTCAGTCGGTTCGTGGACTTTAAAGGATGTCCGAGTGATTCCAAGCTTGAAGAAACGATTGATTTATGTTGGGCAGTTGGATGATGAGGGACACGATGTTAAGTTCGGAAACGGGCAGTGGAAGGTGATGAAGGGAAACTTGGTCATAGCTCGAGGAAAGAAACGGAGTTCGCCGTATATGGTCTATTTACCATCTGAGGGAGTGACTGTCCCAGATCAGAAGAGAAACAAAATCCGGTTCACAGAGTCTCGTGGGCATAAGAAGGTTCGTTTTGCAGGAGATAAACCCAGAGCCACAGGTCAGATTCAGGTTGAACGTGCTTGGAAAGATTCAGGTAAACCAGTCAGGGGTTCTCGTGGCAGTGGGAGCATCAACAGTCAGCCAGTTAAAACTTCATCCAGAGTTACCAGACAGTGGGTTAAGAGAACCAGTGTTCCAGCTGTCAAAGTCTCTCCGGATGATTACCTGCTAACTATGGAGAGTGTTGTTTGTTCTCAGAGTATCCCAGGATTCGGCAGTTCGTGCAAGTGGGAGTCGGTAGGGACAGAGGACGAGTCAGGGGCAGTTTTAGCCGTGACTGATGTTGGAGCTTGGGGAAGCTTCAACGGGCCTTCAGGTTAACTGATAAAAAGGCCGCTGCAACCAGGAAGATGAGGAGGAGATTACTAGACGTACAAGTGCTCACAGTGGATGGCAGTTGAAGATTATCATGCCTCCAAGTGGGAGATTGTTGGGCTTGTGGAGGCCTGATTAATTAGGCCCGTTAGAAACCCTAATAACCCTAATATATTTCTATAAATAGATAACTTGTACTTGTAATCTAGACACCACAAGAGAGAGAGTAATAAAATTTCTCCTAGTTGCAGTTGTGGACTAGGTCGTGAGACCGAACCACGTAAATTCTTGTGTGTCGTTTGTGTTCCGTTTTTCTCTATTTTCTCGCAGTTAATTTGTGTGTGTGTGTTTATTGTTGTTATTCCGTTGTCCCAACAGTTCCGTGCTTATTGTGTGTGTTCGTTTGTGTAGGACATGATGTTTGAGCTAATGAGTATGTTTGAAGCTAAAATCACAGCTTTGGAGTTTCGAAGTCTGATGAGTAGAAGTCCAAAAAAAGTAGTCAAGACCGAGTTTGTAATTTACGGATCAATTGGACATGTAAAAAAAGAAGAAAATCGAGAATACATAGCAACAAAGCGTGTGCGACGCGGGCATGCTACATGTCCCACCAGATTTGGAAAGAAGGAAGATGGTTGAAGAATTCGGGTTGCTGGAAATCTAGTCGTGCATGATGCATCTGCGCTACGAGGCCTGCATCGCACCAGGCTTAATTCGAAAGATTTCAAATTTTGTCTATTCTAAGGGTATTTTAGTCCATGAGTTCTTTACACATTGTATAAATAGATCAATAATTCATTTAGAAGGATTACACTTAATTTGGAGGTGTCACTTCTGACCTATGGAGTTAGACACTGACTTTTGGGGAGGCAAGAACAAACCAAGGAGCAGAAGCGACTGGAATTCAACCTAGAGTTCAATCTCTTTTATTTTTCTTATTTGTTTGTTATAAAAAATCTATGCTATGTTCTTAAACACTAGTATGAGTAGCTAGATTTTTTTTAGGATGTTGATGGAATCACTTGTTGGATGAACTCGTAAGTTTACTTAATTATAATTGAGTTGTTCTTTTTTATCTCTATTTTTTCAACTACTCATTGATTGTAGTTAATTGAAGGGCCCTCGACTAACGGTACTGTTATATCTTGTTGTTCTTGAGAGAGGCGTGAGATTAGATTTTAGTTGAGCAATGTCACTTCGAAGTGTTAAGAGATTAATGCTTGAGATTAAAAGTAGAGGTTAGAGATAACAAAGTTTTGACGTGATCTAAGCTAGTGAATAGGTTAGCAACGACTCATTTGAGAGAATAACGTTAGAAAATTACTACACTTGGCCAGAGATATTTGAGAAATAAAAAATTTATGATTGATAAAGATTAGTTCGGCGAGATTATAGCTTATACATTTAGAGTTTATCCTGACATTTGATGAAGTCATCATCCCAGGCCTTCTACACTTACATAAAGTCATTAATTATTTGATTATTTAAATAATATTATTTTATTTTATTTATTCTTATTAGTTAACACAAAAAAATTCAAATACATTATATTTTGAGAAGTTGATTAAACTTATTTTATTAATGATATTGAATAACAATAACTAAACCTTAATTCTCTGTGGGATTCAATTCCGGACATAAAAATCAGATTATGTATGAGTGACCATTTATATATTCTTTTAGGACAAGTTTTGGTTTGGTTGTGACCAAATCCCCCCCCCAAACCTATGACTGAATTTCCAACAACATACTGTATCTTTACGGAGGTCCTATTGACCCCCGAACTTTTTTTTCTTATTTCTTTGCACCTTATGTACTAATATGGAGTCAAACGTGAAAACACTTACCTCAAGCACGTGGGACCTTTAAAAAAGGCTCTAACCAATATGAAATGACAACTTATCAATCACTGAGCTGATTTTCAAGAATTTTAAAAGAAATGTAATGATCTTCTTTATTTTTGGATCTCAAAATTTAATATAAGCTCAGCCAAATCCCCACAATCAAATTTCAATTACAACATCACAACAATATCATCACCAAATTCCAATAATCAGTTTGACCAACAAACAAGAATTTCGATAAAGCCATTTTTTTATTCTTCAAACTTCTTCAAGGTTCACTAATGGTGAATTTTAAATTCTTTCTCCATTTTTGAATCTCAATAACTACTAAGGATCTAAAATGATTTTAGCACTTGAATCTCAACTTAGAATATGCTCAACACCTCTAAAAAGAATTTCTAAGTTTATATAAGAACAATAACAATAACAATTTTTTTTTCATTTAGATTTGGTTGAATTTGTTATATTTTAAAATTTAAAAAAAAGATAAAAAGAAAAAAATGAAATAGATTTTTAGAAAATTTCAAAATTACACGTACCAATGCGTGTACTTCACTGCCTACTAAGAGTTTGATTCTTATGCAAGGGCAACACTTATGGTGATATTTATTTATTTCTTTTTTTAAAAAAAATCTTAGGGGATAATAGGACCGTATCCCCTTAAATATAAAGTGTGTCCCTAAATCTTCATGTATAGCTCAAGGGGTACTTATACCTTTTTTCTAAAAAAATTCTATCAGAACATATATTAATTTACAGTTACATAGAAGGACAATCTCATATAATAATTTTCCTAAAAAGTAAGACATTATATAATTCAATCAAGACAAACCAATGAAATGATCAGGTTATAACTAAAATGTGAGTCAAAATAATTTTTAAACTATCAAAATTAATATTATAAACTACAAGGTTTAAAATTGAGTAGTTTAAAATTGAGTAGTTAACATATTAATGTATATAGAGATGAGAAAGCCACTTGAAGTTATTTAAATGTTGATAGGGAGAAAATTGGAATAATAATAATAATTTACTTACCTATTTGATGGTATTGATTTTTACTAAGATTATGTTTTTGGTAGATTTTTAAGATTGACAAGTTTGGTCTATTTTTGACTTCTAATCAAATCTAATGTAATCAATAGCATATAGAATGTTATTTACAAGATTTCCAAATATTATCCTGTAAAAACACCTCACACCAACTATAAAAATCCTTCTTTTGTTCCTTCATTTTCCACCCCTCAATTGCTTTTCTGTTTTCTCTTTTTCTTTTCTAGCAACAAACTCTCTTTTTTCGGTGTCTCTATTACATCACAGAATAGTGAGGAGTGAAAACCAAAAATACATAGAGATTTCCCTGCATTTAAGTGAGCATTTTGGCTTATTTTGGCCAAACAATTATTTTGTTTTGATTAATCTGTTAATTTATTTTTATCATAAATAATTATTTTTATCCTATATAAATTAAGCTTCAACATTTAAAAAGTGATTTTTCACATTTGGATCTTAAAAACTACTTAAATTCAGCCTATCTAAATAGGTTTTTATTATATTTATCTTTAGCTAAAATTATAAATAGTAGTAACTCAATGAATACTTGGTCTTATTTTTGTGTTTTCTTCTTCCCTTTCAAAAGCATAGATTATGGAAAATGTGTTCAAGGGGCAATTCTGACACTAGTCAACTTGGAAAGCCTTTTTATAAGTTGCAAAAGAAAATGAATTTTTCATTAACAAGAACAACAACAATAACAACATGTATATACCCAGTGTGATTATATAAGTGGTGTGAGAAAAGGGTGGTATGTGCGTAACCTTGCCTCTACCTTGCCTCTACACTTTTCTGACACCACTTATGTAATCACACTGGATATATACATGCTGTTGTTGTTGCTGTTCTTGTTAATGAAAAATCTGTATCCTTTTGCAACTTATAAAAAGGCTTTTCAAGTTGACTACTAGTGTCAGAATTGCCCCTCGAATACATTATTCATAAACTATGCTTTCGAAAGGGAAGAAGATAACAAAAAAATAAGACCAAGTATTTATTGAATTACTATTTATTTATAATTTACGCCAAAGAAAATATAATAAAAACCTGTTTAGATTGGTGGAATTTAAGTAGCTTCTAAGCTCCAAGTGTGAAACAAAATACTTTTCAAGTGTTGAAGCTTAATTTATATTGGATAAAAAATAATTATCTATGACAAGAAAAAAATTAACAGATTAATCAAAGCAAAATAGTTATTAATCCAAAATGATCAATTTAATATAGCGACATCTCAGTATATAATTTGAGTAGTGACAGATTTTGATATTCTCACAAGTCTAATTTGCTTTGCACTCATGAATAACAATGCTTTATTATAGTAAATTCATCTCACAAGAATAGTGCCTTTGTTTACATTACTTCTACCTTATAAAGAGTATAACCGACCTTGCTAACTACCATAGGAAAAGACTTAAAAGACCCTATTAGCAACTAACTAACTAACTAATCCATATTGACAGCTGGCCACTAACAACAACTGTCAACTAACTGAACCAGCAACTAACTCAACAGTTGGCCAATAACTAACTCAGATCTGATTACTCCCCTCAAGCTAGAGGGTGATAAACATCCAACACTCCAAGCTTGGACATTAGAAAACAATGCTGAGTAGAAGGCAGTCCCTTGGTCATCAAATCTGCAAGTTGTAAACTAGTTGGGATTTTAGCAGGATGCAATAATCCTGAGGTGATCCTTTCCCTAAAAAAGTGGCAAATCAATCTCAATATGTTTAGTTCTTTCATGAAAAATGAGATTTGAATCAATTTGTAGGGCTGCTTTGTTATAAAAAAATAGTGTCACAAGTAAGTCTATAGATACTCCAAGTTCCTTCAGTAAGCCAGTGAACCAAATGACTTCAGTAGTTGCAACAACCATGCTTCTATACTCTGGCTCTGCTGAACTTCGACTAACAGTGTGTTGCTTCTTGGATTTCCAAGAAACCAATGAGTCTCCCAACTTTAAGACATATCCAGTCATTGATATCCTAGTGTGCTTTGATGCTCAATTGGAGTCACAATAGGTAGTAAGACTGTGCATAAGACCAGCCTTGAACAACAAACCAAGTCCTGGACTCCCCTTCTAGTATCTAACCACTCTTAAAGCCCCTTCCATATGTGATTGTTTTGGGCTCTTCATAAACTGACTGAGCACCTGAACTGAAAATCAAATATCTGACTTGGTGATAGTAACATTTAGCAGCTCTCCAATGAGCTTTTGATAGCTCAGGATGTCTTCCAGCTTGGGATCATTAACTTGTCCTTCCCCTACCTGTGTATCATACTCTAGAGTAGTGAATTTCTGGTTCAGTTCCATAAGAGATACAACTGGCTTGCTTCCACTCAACCCAACCTTAGAAATGAGCTCCAATATATATTTTCTCTGGTTTAATAAGATTCTCTTATGTGATCTAAGGACCTCAAGCCCTAAGAAGTATCTTAGATGCCCCAAGTCTTTAATCTTGAATGCCTTGTTCAAAGTATCTTTAGCATGCCGAATCAATGAGGTACTGCTTCCTGTGATGAGTAAATCATCGACATACACTAGTACCACTACTAGATCAGACCCAAATCTCTTAGTAAATAATGAAGAATCATAAGCACTTTGAGAATATCCTCCTTCAAGCAATGTAGTGGTAAGTTTAATATTCCATTACCTAGAAGCTTGCTTAAGTCCATACAATGACTTCTTCAATTAGCAGACTAACTGCTCCCCCTGTCTAGTAAAACCTTGAGGCAACTGCATATATACATCCTCATAAAGATCCCCTTGCAAAAAGGCATTATTGACATCTATTTGGAATAGATTCCAACCCTTAGAAGCTACTATGCTGATTATTGTTCTCACAGTAACCATCTTTACAACTAGTGAAAAAGTCTCATGATAATCCATTCCCTCTTGCTAATGATACCCCTTTGCAACCAATCTAGTCCTATGCCTCTTTTGTAACACCCCGGATATTTCTAAGATCAGATTCTGGGCTTAAAGAAAGAAATCAAACTGAAAAGGAAAGTTTTTGTGCAGAACGAGTCGGGGAAATGACTCGTTAGGAGGCCTAACAGATCATGGTTAGCCCCGTGGGAAAACAATTTTGAGGTATGGTTAAGTCAGGCGATGATGGACGACCCAACGAGTCATCTTGCCTGGCAACGACTAGTTAGGTTGGTCATTGGATGGAGGGAAGGGTCCCCGAGTTAAGCCTTAAGCAGTATAGTTGACGAAAGGATGTGATGAGTCGTTAGGTGAGGCAACAACTCGTCATGTCAGTCGCTAGGAGGAAGGAGTCAAGACCATGAAGGAAGTTCCACTGTACATGATGGGTGGAATTGACGAGTCATTAGAAGAAGCAAAGACTCGTCATCTTAATCGTGAGATGAGGAAGCTAAAGTTTTGAAGTTTATCTTCCAGTGCAATTGACGAGTGGGTCTAATGAGTCGTTGGGTGGATTAACGACTCGTCACGTTGGTCATGGTTTGAAGAATGATTAAACTGTGTGAATTTCTAGTGTACTTAACGGGCGAGATAACGAGTCATTCGACGACTCGTTACATGAGTCGTGACTCCAGATTTGGGGAAATTTCCAGTTATCTTCAGGGACATTTTTGTGAACTCATATGCTTTCAACTTTTAAACTAGGTCATGCTGTATATTGTTTGGGACGTTTTTAAGGGTTTTTCGTGCCTAAACCCTCATTCTCTCAACTTTCCTTCTTCTCCTCTCAATATCAAGGATCCCCAAGGTTTTTCCTCCAAGCTTCAAGTTGCAATTTCGAGTGGGTTTTCTTCTACCAGGTATGCTGGTTTTCAACAAAGATATTCTTCCATTCTTGTGCTCCAAAATGTTTTATTTAAAAACCTGGTTTCAATGAATCTAGAAAAGTATGATCTAGGGTTTTGTGTTATGGGTAAATTTCTTCTACATTTCTCATAAATGCTATTATCTACTGTGATTATGAAATTATTTGTGATATGAATAGTGAGTTGTCTTAAATTGTGAAATATAAGTTGAGAATGCAAGAGTATAGCATGTTCTTCATAAATTGGCTTGAATGGTGAATGAGACTTATTGATTTTCACTTGATTTATTGTAGTAGTTCATATCCATGTTCAAATCATGTGAATCTCGTATTATCATCCCTAATAACCTGATTATGACATTGACGAATATGTTGAGATGAGTTTGGAGTTATGGGCTTGAGCAATTGAAAGTAAATTATGTATTATCACCATATTTTTGATTTAATTGATTTGGTATGATTAGATTGTATTTATATGGATGGGTTATGAAGCTTGGGTGGATTCTAAATTATTTTCCTTACAAAAATGGTTTTTCCAAAATTTTGAATCTAAAACGCCCATGGATGAAAAGTTCGTAAAATAAGTGATTTATGATAAATGTGAGATGATGTGAGGTTGAGGATGAAAAATATGTTTCTAAAAACTACCCATGATTATGTCGTTGTTTTCAAAATGAATTGATTAAATCCAAGTGTAACAAAGCTTTGGGTAATGCCCATATGTCGATTTTAAATGATGATTTTCCCGAAATAATCTTACCATATTGTTTGGAGCGAAGTATCCCAACTGTTATAAATGTTAGCCTGTGGTATGTTTCGAAATAAATGAAGCCATGCATATTTGATAAAGTATGAGTGGAATCTATTAACCATTGCATGACTTTATGTTACATGTTGATGTAATGCCCCGGAAACTCAAAATCTAATTCCGGGACTTAAATCAAAAAAATCTAAAAAAGCTACAGAAAAGCTCCAGGATGGCCCACCTAATGAGTCGTTAAGCGACCTCACGACTCGTCAAGTGAGCTGTGAGAAGGAGGCTTAATAATTTATAGAGGGGAGGCAATGTACCCAACGAGGGACTTCACGAGTCGTGGTCACTGACCACGACCCGTTAGGTCACTCGTGGCCAGGCCTAAGTTAGGAATACTTTTGTTGACCAGTGTACTTGACGGGTGGGAGCAATGAGTCGTGGTCCTCAGTAACAACTCGTTATGTCCCCCGTTACCAGCCTTATTAAGTTTTTAGCCAGTGTACCTGACGACAGTGACCACGAGTCGTGGTCAGCTACCACGACTTGTTAGGTCATCTGTTAGGGGCACCTGGCAGTTTTCCCAGAGAATTTCTAAGGGCTATTTAATAATTTTCTACTCTCCCAAGCTTTAAACTACGCCGTTTTAGTAATAATTTCAGATGTTTTAGTGGGGAAAAATGGTTCACTCCTCATTCCCCATTTCAGTTCTCAGAAACATCGAAAGTTCTCCTCTCAAGAACCCTCCAAGAAAGGCTAGGGCTTCTCATCTCTTGCATCAGTTCAAGTTTCTCTTCCGGAAGGATTTTAGTCAGGTATGCGGGAATTCAACAAGGGAATTGTCCTTCTCTTGTCTCCCCCAAAACCCTCCCATAATTCCCATATCAGTTTGGCCTTGAGTTCTTTGAATATGAATAAATTTTCATGTTGGGTTTCGTTAATTTCAATTGGGATAATATCCATGTTTATTACTCGTATGATTTTCATCAATTCATAAGTAAATAGTTGATGTTATTGCCAAGATGATTTATAGCCCTAAATTTTAGAGTAAAGATTTCTGCGTATTAAATTCCTTCTATTTTGCAAAGTATGTTTTTGGAATGAATATCCTAGAAATTCTTATCATATATATATATATATATATATGCGAGAAATTATTCCCTTGATGAGAATGATTTTACCCTTGTTGGATGAAACCCCTTTAAATTCTTGAAATTTCATCATATTATGAAATTCCCGTGTTGTTGGAATAAGTTGAGTTCTCTATTAGATGCTAGTAGTTTAGGACAGTTAGAATGTAGAATCTCTTCAGAATCATTCAAAAAATTGTCAACTGATCAGTTTGACCCCAGTCTTTTCTTGAGGTGTCAGCGGTGCCTCCCAGTTATCAGAATCAGACTCAGAATCTAGTTTTGGTCCATTAGGCGGTCATGACAGTTTAGATATATAGCTCTGACTAGCCCCAGGACCCTAGTTCAGTTTACAGTTTATTTTTAGACGGTTACAATACTTCCAGATAAGCAGCTCTGACTAGTCTAGAACCTAGTTTCGGAATCTGGTCCAACAAGTCTCTCAAGGTACTTTCAGTTATATGTACCTATAGTCTTGGACCCCAATTTAGAGTTATCAGCTTAGCAGTTCAGTAGAGGTTTCCAGTGGGAGTAGGACTTAGCATCGAGCAGGTCCAGAGTTCCAGCGCACCCAGGTTCCTAGAACTACGTTGTCAGCATAGGTTACAGTATTACTTGGCCTGATTGGCCCCAGAATTTTGTGATCACCCAGTTCATGTCTTTATACCCTGGCAAGGTATATGGGGTCCTACTGGTGGCGTGTATACATCGGACTCCACGTCTAACTCACGTGGTTATATGTCGGTTATAGACTCTCCCACTAGTCAGTTTAGCTCATTTTCAGATTTCTCAGTCCAGTTCAGTTCAGATCAGTTCAGTGCAGTATCTCAGACTCAGTATTTCAGACTTAGGGCATGTTTATGACCATCAGCCAGGGTCATTTTTGACCAAATCAGTTATATTCCAGTTGTATCAGTTTTTAGTATTTTCAGTTGGTCATTTCATGTCATTTCAGTTTAGTTACTAGTTCTTTCATGTTATTTATGTTTCTCTCACTTACTTAGTACATTCAAAGTACTAACATATACTTTTATGATGTATTGTTTCATGATACAGCCGCAGGTTCTCAGACCCAATACCGTTAGCTGTTTACGTTCGGGTCTCTCTATTAGCAGTAGTAGTGTAAGTCCTCATATTTTGAGGGCACATTTTATTCATTTCAGTTTCTTTATTGTTTTTAGCTAGACTTAGAGTTAGCTGGAGACTTGTCCAAGTAACTCCTCAGTTAGATGGCTTTCAGACCAGACTTGATTTCAGACTTTCAGATATTTAAAATCTCTATGTTCAGTCTTTAATTTTTCATTTATACTATTATGTATTATTTCAAATTTTTGCTGTCCATGTTTACTCAAAATACCAGTGTATGATAGACCAAGGGTTGACTTGGGGTCACTTGTGACTTCAAGTACCGTGTTACATCCAAGGTGTAGACTCAGGTCATGACAGTTAATGTGAATGATAGTGAAACTATTGGTCTTGTTGTTGTTAGAAAGTAGCCCCAATCCTGTCGAAAAGAATGTTGCATGATGAAAATTAGTAAATGTCCTTGTCTATAATTAACTATTGAAACTTAGATTAGCGTTAGTCAGTCGGGATTCTCGTTAGCAAGAATGTTTCCCTAGTCAGTTGGGACTCACATCCCTAGCTACTAGCCAGACATGTTTCTCCTTAATCGGTCGGGACTAACATCCCTAGCCAGTTAGTGACTCTCTATATCAGAGCATTTCCTCCCTTTGACAGTTACGAACTCCCCTTGGACAGTTAGGGACCCTCTTGATATCACTCACGACATCGTACCTCTGTATTATTTACGATTATTACTTTTGCACATCAGTTGATCTTATAACGATATATGTCCTTATGATATAGTTATGTTGATATGAATATGTGAATCTCATATAAGGTTGTCGTATCTCATTTCAGTTACATTACTACTATTGTGTTTTATATACTTCCTTTTTGTATGTGCTTATGAGTTAGTTGATTTCACTTCTTGCATACTCAGTACATTCCAAGTACTGACCGCATGCCTCCTTGTGCTAGATTGTTTCATGATATAGATTCAGGTTACCAGACTTAGCCACGTGGTTAGATACGCTTCATCCTCTCTCAGCTGATAGTGGTGAGTCCTCATCTTCTGAGGACGTGATTTATGTTTCATTTTTCTTATATTTAAGTTTTCAGATTTTAGGAGTTAGCTGGGGGCTTGTCCTAGCAACTCATTAGTTTAGTAGAAGGCTTTCAGACTCGTCTAGATAGATTCAACGTTGTATCTAAGTGTTGTTAAATTGTCCCTATGGTTTATATTAAAATTCTTGATATTAGCTTCCACTTTTTCATGTTGTTAGTCATGTTTGCTATTAAGTGTATGCTTTGATTATGCCATGGGTAAATTTGGAGCCTTTCGGGGTTCGTTGTCTCGTGTTACTGCTAGGGTGTGAGCTCGGGTCATGACAAACTTGGTATCGGAGCAAAGGTTTAGAGTGTCCTAGGGTGTCTGGAAGCCGCGTTACGTAGAGTCTTCTTCATGGATGTGAAGTGCGTCACATTTATGACGAAGAGGCTATGAGACGTTTTAGGAATGTTCCCTTTTCTTCATGATTCTTATCGTGTATAGAGTATGAATCTCTAAATAGTTCCTCCCCTGACTCGTGCTTTACGCGCTCGCAGATAATGCCTCCTAGACGAGCGAATGAAAGAAGACATGGTAACGACCGCCAACAGGTAACACCAACCCAAACAGATCCAATGGATGATCATGTTACTCGTGCCGAGTTCTGAACAACCATTCATATGTTGGCGCAGGCCTTGACCGCCCAGGCTAACCAGCAAGCGATGGCTCGTGTCCCTCATCATGGAAATGAAGCGGCGGCAAGGATAAGAGATTTTCTCCGAATGAACCCATACGAATTCTTAGGGTCAAAGGTGAATGAGGACCTATACAAATTCTTGGAAGAGATTCAGAAGATCACTCACATCATGGGAGTGACAGGGAATGAGAGCGCAGACTTAGCCTCCTACCAGTTAAAGGGAGTTGCTTACATCTGGTATTGTTAGTGGAGAGAGAGTCGGTGAGTTGGAGCGGGTCCCATAGTTTGGGATGAATTTATGACAACGTTTTTGGACAGGTTTTTTCCTAGGGAGTTGAGGGAGGAAAAGGCGGAGTTCATTTACTTGAAACAGAATGACATGACTGTCCAGGAGTATGCGTTGGAGTTCACTCGGTTATCTAAGTATGCGCCAGAAATGGTAGCCGACCAGCGGGCCCGAGTGAGCAGGTTTGTGAATGGAGTGTCAGACTCCTTGGTCAAAGAATGCAGGACTTCCATGTTGCACCGAGACATAGACTTCCCACGCTTGGTAATATTTGTCAATAGATGGAAGCGGAACAGGTGAAAGAAAAAGAGAGAGAGGCCAAGAAGGCCAAGATCGGAGACCCAGATTTCTCCCATCAGAGGTCGAGTGCCGGACATTGCTCATGTTACCAGCATAAATCAACAGCCTCAGCACCTTCGACAGCCAGTGCTTTGTGTGTCACGACCCGAGTTCACACCCTGACCATAACACTGGACAAGAAACCCCCGAGAGGCTCCAAGTCGACCTATGGCATTATCATAGAATACACTTAACAAGGAAAACATCTAACAACATAAATAAGTAGAAGCTAATAACATGAATCTAATATAAACCATAAAGATAATTTAATAACACTTAGATACAATGCTAAATCTGTCTAAACAAGTCCGAAAGCCTTTTACTAAACTGATAAGTTTCTGGGACAAGCCCCAAGCTAACTTCACAAGTCTGAAAACTGAAGCGTAATAAAATAGTAACATAAACCACATCCTCGAAGGATGAGGACTCACCACTAGAAGCTGAGAGAGAGAGAGAAACGTATCTAACCACGAGGCTGAGTCTGGAAATGTGAATCTATATCATGAAATGATATAGCACAAGAAGACGTGAGGTCAGTACTTGGAATGTATTGAGTATGCAGGGAACGTAAATAAACTAACTCATAATATATATACAAGGAGGAAGTAGTTCAAAAACACATTAATGGTGATGCAATTGAATGAGTTATGACAACCTTATATGAGATTCACATATTTACATCATCATAACTACATTACAAGGACATGCATTATTGTAAGATCGACTGATTCGCATAACTAATAATCGGAGAATAGTATAGAGGTGCGATGTCGTGACTGATATCAAGAGGGTCCCTGACTTTCAAAGAGAAACATTCTTACTAGCGAGAATCCCTGACTGCCAAAGGGAGTGAATGCCCTAATATAGAGAATCACTGACTAGCTAGGGATGTTAGTCCCAACTGAATAAGGAGAAACATGCATGACTCGTTACGTGAGTCGTGACTCCATATTCGGGGAAATTTCCAGTTATCTTCAGGGACATTTTTGTAAACTCCTATTCTTTCAACTTTTAAACTACATCATTTTGTATATTATTTGGGATGTTTTTAAGAGTTTTTCATGCCTAAACCCTCATTCTCTTAACTCTCCTTCTTCTCCTCTCAATATCAAGGTTCCCTAAGGTTTTTCCTCCAAGCTTCAAGTTGCAATTTCGAGTGGAATTTCTTTTACCAGGTATGTGGGCTTTCAACAAGGATATTCTTCCAACCTTGTGCCCCAAAATATTTTATTTAAAAACTTGATTTCAATGAATATAGAAAAGTATGATCTAGGGTTTTGTGTTATGGGTAAATTTCTTCTACATTCCTCATAAATGCTATTATCTACTGTGATTATGAAATTATTTGTGATATGAATAATGGGTTGTCTTGAATTGTGAAATATAAGTTAGGAATGCAAGAGTATAGCATGTTTTTCATAAATTGGCTTGAATGGTGAATGAGACTTATTGATTGTCACTTGATTTATTGTAGTAGTTCATATCCATGTTCAAATCATGTGAATCTCGTATGATCATCCCTAATAACCCGATTATGACATTGACGAATATGTTGAGATGAGTTTGGAGTTATGGGCTTGAGCAATTGGAAGTAAATTATGTATTATCACCATGTTTTCGATTTAATTGATTTGGTATGATTAGATTATATTTATATGGATGGATTATGAAGCTTGGGTGGATTCTAAATTATTTTCCTTACAAAAATTGTTTTTCCAAATTTTTGAATCTAAAACGCCCATGGATGAAAAGTTCGTAAAATAAGTGATTTATGATAAATGTGAGATGATGTGAGGTTGAGGATGAAAAGCATGTTTCTAAAAACTACCCATGATTATGTTGTTTTTTTCAAAATGAATTGATTATATCCAAGTGTGACAAAGCTTTGGGTAATGCCCACATGTCGATTTTAAATTATTATTTTCCCGAAATAAGCTTACCACATTGTTTGGAGTGAAGTCTCCCAAATGTTATAAATGTTAGCTTGTGGTATGTTTCGAAATAAATGAAGCCATGCATATTTTATAAAGTATGAGTGGAATCTATTATCCATACATGACTTTATGCTACATGTTGATGTGAATGATATTGCAACTGTTGGGCTTGTTGTTGCTAGAAAGTAGTCCCAATCCTTTCGAAAAGAATGTTACAAGATGAAAATTAGTAAATGTCCTTGTCTTTGATTAGCTGCTGAAACTTAGATTAGTGTTAGTCAGTCGAGATTCTCATTAGCAAGAATATTTCCCTAGTTAGTCGGGATTCTCTTTAGTAAGAAAGTTTCCCTAGTCAGTCGGGATTCTCGTTAGCAAGAATGTTTCCCTAGTCAGTCGGGATTCTCATTAGAAAGAATGTTCCCTAGTTAGTCGGTACTCACATCCCTAGATACTAGCCAGGCATGTTTATCCTTAGTCGGTCGAGAATAACATCCCTAGCCAGTCAGTGGCTCTCTATATCGGAGCATTTCCTCCCTTTGACAGTCAGGAACTCCCCTTGGACAATCATGGACCCTCTTGATATCAATCATGGCATCATACCTCTGAATTATTTCCGATTATTACTTTTGCGCATAAGTTGATCTTATAATGATGTATGTCCTTATGATGTGGTTATGTTGATATGAATATGTGAATCTCCTATAAGGTTGTTTTATCTCATTTCAGTTACATTACTACTATTGTTTTTTATATACTTACTTTTTGTATGTGCTTATGAGTTAGTTGATTTCGCTTCCTGCATACTCAGTACATTCCAAGTACTAACTGCATGCCTCCTTGTGCTATATCGTTTCATGATATAGATTCACGTTACCAGACTCAGCCTCGTGGTTAGATATGCTTCATCCTCTCTCAGCTGATAGTGGTGAGTCCTCATCTTCCGATGATGTGATTTATGTTTCATTTCTTATATTTCAGTTTTAGATTTTAGGAGTTAGCTATGGGCTTGTCCCAGCAACTCATCAATTTAGTAGAAGGCTTTCAGACTCATCTAGACGAATTCAACGTTATATCTAAGTGTTGTAAAATTTTCCTTATGGTTTATATTAAATTCTTGATATTAGCTTCCGCTTATTCATGTTGTTAGTCATGTTTGATGTTAAGTGTATGCTATGATTATGCCATGGATCAACTGGAGCCTTTCAGGGTTCCTTGTCCCATGTTACGGCTAGGGTGTGAGCTCGAGTCATGACATCTCTACATCCCCATTTGCTTTATATTTGATTTAAAAAACCCATTTAGACCTAATAGCATGTTGACCAGTGGGTAGAGGAACTAGTTCCCATGTGTGATTGTCTTCCAGTGCTTGGATCTCAAGTTGCATTGCTTCAATCCATTTAGGATTAGCTTAGCCTGTTTGAAGGTTTTAGGTTCCATTTCAGCTAAGAAGGCCTATAGATAGGCCTGATATTTAGCTATCACACCATCATAGTACAATACATCCTCAATAGGATACAAGGATGAAGAAGTTGTTGCTCTACTAGAAGAGGTAACATAGTCCTTTAACCATATAGGTGGATTACCATGTCTGACAAATCTTCTGAGTTTTACACCACTATCTGGTGGTCCTGCAGGAGGTATGTTGGAATTTGAATCCTGACCAATTGAAACACTGCAACACCCCAAAACTTTCCTAGAACAATCTCAGACATTTCATGAAAAACTTGAGAAGAATCAGAAAATTTTCTATCTTAGAAGACCCAAACAATGGGCCGTTGGTAGCACCAATGAACCATTGTAAGAGTTGTTGATTGCCCAGCAGGTTTCCCCTCCCAGAAACAATAGGTTGTTGAACGAGTCATTGGTAGCTCCAATGACCCATTCTAGTCAGTCGTTGCTAGAATTCCAGTGAGGGTTGAAATTGTTCTCTGAAGCAACGAGTGGAGTCAACGACTCGTGGTTACCACCAACGAACCATTGTTTCCACCCATCATCAAGGCCCAGGTCCTAGCAATGCTGACCATGGGTAAATGCAATGACCCGTTGGTTCTACCAACGTGTTGTTGTGTTGCCCATTGTCTTAGGGCTTTGGCCCTCCTGCCAATAACAACGAGAGATACCAACGACCCGTTGGTTCATCCAATGAGTCGTGTTATCCTCCCGTGGTCCAATTCCAGTGAGCTCATCTCTTGGACACAGGACCAACGACTGGTTCCAATGGGCTGTGGTTTCGACCAACGACCCATTGTGAGGTCGTTGGTTCCTATCGGGTAGTTTCTCAGATTTTCTCCCAGGGTTATTTTAGTATTTTTATATCTTTTTAATCTTAAAATTCTGTTGTTTTGGGCTCGTTTAGGAGGGAGTTAAAGGGGTAGAACGACATTCCCCCTTCACTTTTACTCATCCTCTAAAAATCAGAACGTAGAAATTATTAGAAAGCTTAGAGCAAAGACTAGGGTTCCTCATCAATTGTATAAACTCAAGCCTTCTTCTTCAGGGGATTCTTAGCCAGGTATGTGACAACAAGGGAGTAGTTCTTCCCTAGTGTCCCTAAAACGTTTGTCTAATTTCTTCTCTATCAGTTATAACCCTGTAGTCTCGAAATGTGAAATGCTTTCAGACATATTATTTTGTGGATTAAAAGGGAATATTTTCATGATTTTATTTCGTATTTATTCCCTATTTCTATAAATTGTGAAAGATTGCAACTAGTAACATAATTCATCCCTAGTCACAGATCAATAGAAATTAGAAACTTGTGGGTTGAACTGGTCTTCCCTGAAGTGTGGTTCCATTAGCTTTAGAAGCATATATATTTAATTTATGTTAGAATCTCAGTTAGAATCATGTCAGCGTAGTCTCAGTCAGATTTTAGCAACCTCAAAGTGTTCCAGAAAAATGTCAGCTGATCAGTTTGACTATAGTTAATCCTTGAGGTATCCGTTATACCTCCCAGTTATCATCATTAGACTCAATATCAGATTTTAGTGGTTCTTTAGGAGGTCATGACACTTTCATTTAAGAAGCTCTGACCAGCCTTAGGACCCGAGCTTCAAAATACAGTTTGTTCTTTAGGCGGTTATGACGCTTCTAGATAGCAGCTCTGACAAGTATTAGAGTCCAGTTACAGAATTCGGCCCAATAAGATTCTTAGGGTACTTTCAGATAGGTATACCTAACTAGTCTTGGGCCCCAGTTTTGAGCTATCAGCTTAGTAGTCAGTCTAGGACTATCCAGTGGGAGTAGAACTTAGCACCGAGCGGACTGGGGTTCCAGCACACCCAGCTTCTCAGAACTACGTTCCCACCATAGGTTACATTTTATTGGCCTCTGGCCCAGACTTGTGATGACCTAGTTCATGCCTTTATACCTTGGCAAGGTATATTGGGTCCTACCGATGGGGTGTATACATCGGACTCCACGTCCAGCTCACGTGGTTATATGTCGGTTATAGACTCTCCCACTAGTCACATCATTTCCGTCTCAGATTAGCTCAGTTAGAATAGTTTCAACTACATAGTTTAGTTCAGTTAGTTCAGATTCAGCATCTCAGATTTAGGGCATGTCTTTGACCACTAGATAGGGTCTTTTTGGCTATCTCAGTATATTTTAGTTTATTCAGTTTCAACATTTCAGTTGGTCATTGCATGTCTTTATAGTTCAGATATTTACTCTCATTATTATGTTTATCTCCTACTTACTCAGTACAATCAAAGTACTGACGCATACCTTTTATGTTGTATCATTTTATGATACAGCTGCAGGTTCTCAGACCCAACATCGTTAGTATATCTTACTCAGGAGTTTTCAACTGCACCGGTGGTGAGTCCTCATCATTCGAGGATGATATTTATTTTATCCAATTATTTTTATACAGTTAGACTTTGGAGTTAGCTGGGGGCTTGTCCCAGCAACTCATCAGCTATAGATGGATTTTAGACATAACTTCATACTTTCAGTTATGTTTCTCAGATGTTCAAACTTTTTATTTAATCAGTTTTCTTAAGTGATTTCATTATTTAATGCTTCCCTATTTTTTTTACTCTTGCCAATGTTATGATAGACCATGGGTTGACTTGGGATTACTTGTGATCCTAATTACCGTGTCCTGTCCAGGGTATAGACTCGGGGCGTGACAAACACTCTTCACTTCTAGTTCAATTGTTCCAGTGCTAGCATCAATAGTATTATATGTCATCACTGGAGTTGTAGTCACCGGGATGATGGGATTAGATGATTTAGGGGAAATCTCTTGCACTTCAAATACATCCACTGATTCTTTATGTTCACCACCTTTGAAAGGGAATGCTTCTTCTCTAGCATTACATTCCTACTCACAAGAAATATCCCTAACTCCAGATCATAGAGTTTATACCCTTTCTGTGTTTCTGAATAACCAATGAGAGCAGTCTTCCTAGCTCTAGCTTCAAATTTATCCCCCTTGGGTAAAGTTGATGCAAAACACAAACACCCAAAGACCCTCAAATGATCATAAGCTGCTGGTTTACTATATAGTACTTCATAAAGGGTCTTACCTTATAATACCGGGGTAGGTAACTTATTGATCAAATAGACTGCAGTTTTGACACAGTCACCCCAGAATCTACTTGGAATTGAGCTATGAATTTTCAAGGATCTAGCTACCTCCAGGATGTGCCTATGTTTTCTTTCCACCACCCCATTTTGTTGAGGTGTGTATGGACAAGAGCTTTGATGAATAATACCAAAGAAAGATAACAACTCAAAATATTTTGAATTAAAAAATTCCTTCCCATTGTGTGACCTCAAAACCTTAACAAAAGTCTGAAATTGATTATGCACTTTGAGTAAAAAAATCTTTTAACACAACAATCACCTCAATCTTATGTTTTAGTAAACATGCCCAAATATATCTACTATGATCATCCACAATTGTAACGAAGTAGTGTTTTCTTTCATAAGTAGGGACTTTGTAGGGTCCCCACACATCTACATGCAATAATTGGAAAATACAACTAGTACTAGTAGTACTAAGAGGGAATGACATTCTGGTCTGTTTGGATAGTGGACGGACCTCACAAAATCTATGTGCATCCTTATTGCTTCTAGTTATAGGAATTAGATCAATGGATTTCATGGAAGGATGTCCCAATCTCCTATGCCATAGTGCTCCATCACCATCATGTGGCCGTTGAACTAATGATTCTGCAGTGCAACTTGTAACTGAATCATCTTCTAGCAGATATAATCCACTGTTCTCCTTACCAATCCCCAACATCCTGCCAGTATAAAGGTCCTGGAAAACACAAAATTCTGAGTAAAAGGATATTGAATAGGACAGATCTCTGGTCAATTTGGATACAGATAATAGATTAAATTTAAAGTCTGGAACATAAAGAACATTCTTCAATCTATGACTTCTCAGTATTAAAGTAGTTCCTATGTGTGTGATTTCACTTTTGCCACCAGTGGGAACCTGTACCTTGTTATTCCCTTGTCTACAGATCCTTATAAGATCATCCAAACATTCCTTATGGTGAAGTAATATGGTGGGATGCTCCTGAATCTATTATCCAATTCTGAGAAAATACATTGGACAACAGTGTGAGTATACCTGACATATGTGCTTGGAAATCACCTGCAGTAGTGCTCTTGTTCTTATACCCAATGAGCTGTTGGTACTTATATTCAGGTACATATCTTCCTTATGTTTCTTCCTGATTATTCACCCTTATTTCCACTGCACTGCTATTGGCATAATTTCTAGAACTGGTGCTTGCACCTGTGTTTCCCATTTGTGCTTTGTTTTTTCTCTTGAAATCTGGTGGATACCTAACCAGCCTATAACAATCATCCTTCAAATGTCACTTGTATCCACAGTGCTCACATACTGTACCTAATGGTGGTTTTCTATAGTTGTTGTAGTGATTAGGATAAGTATGGTTCTGATTAGAGTTAATGAAGTTGTGACTAGGACCTGGATAATGTAAACTGCCGTGATTTTGAACTCTAGATTGGGAAGCTCCACTAAACCTTTGATTCCTTCCTGCCATCATTGTTAAAGTATCTTTGTGTTCAGCTGCCCCTATAGCTCTTTGACTTTCCTCCTAAATTACTACGGCATATGCCTGATTAACAGTCAGTACAGGTGTTCTCAATAACACACTACTTCTCACATGACTAAAACTCTCATTGAGTCCCATTAAGAATTGTAGCAAATGTTGATTTCTCAACATTTCTATTAAAGGCCTCGATGCCTCACAACTTAGCCACCACTAGGGACTAGTGCATCCAGTTCATCCCAGTAATCCCTCATTTTTGAAAAATAAGAAGTGATTGAGTCTGTACCTTGTGTTAGTGTAGCAATGTCCTCCCACGGTTGATAGATTTTGGTGAGATTTGATTTGTCTGAGATTTGATTTGTCAAAGCGTTTCTTGAACTCATCCCATACCTTTTTTGTGTTTGAAGCATATACAATACTCGAGACCAGATTTGGTGATACAATATCTCCTATCCATGACAACACGATGGAATTACACCTCTCTCATAGATTCACCAAACTTCCTGTGTATTGACTCTTCCTGCAACTGCCATCGATGAATCCAAGTTTGTTCTTCCCTAATAGAACCAAACGCATCGACTTGCTCTATAATGTGTAATTTTTTGGACCTGTTAGTTTGATTCCAATAAAGGTCAGGTCTGGTGTATCTGATGAAGACAAATAGAGCGAATGATGAAAATTAATTTGCTTGATTTGCTCTCCTGTTTCTTCTACTCGATTAATCTCTGTCATTGCTGCTTGTGCTTTGAGTTTTGATGGGAGATGCATCTTCAAATGATCTCCGATCACTGCTTTGATACCATAATAGATTTTGATATTCTCTCAAGTCTAATTTGCTTTGTACTCATGAACAACAATGCTTCATTATAGTAAATTCATCTCACAAGAATAGTGACTTTATTTACATTACTTCTACCTTATAAAGAGTATTAACTGACCTTGCTAACTACCATAGGAAAAGATTTAAAAGCCTCTATTAGCAGCTAACTAACTAACTAATCCATATTGACAGCTGGCCACTAACAACAGTTGTCAACTAACTCAATAGTTGGCCAGTAACTAACTTAGATCTGATTAAGTAGTTCTTGAGTCTACAAACCCGTTGGTTGAGCCATGTAAATCTCCCCATCCAGCTTCCATGTAGAAACACGTTTTTAACATCCTTCAGCCAAAAACTCTAATATTTTCTAGAAACAAGTGCAGTAAGAATCGCGCAGTTGTAAGCTTTGTTACTAGACTGAAAGCTTCCTCATAATCCAACCCATCTTCTTGAGTGAACCCTCGAGCTACTAGGAGAGTTTTATGCTTCTCAATCGACCCATATTTGTGACGTTATTTTATAAACCCTTCAGCGTAGTATAGGCTTCACAACTTTTGGCTTTGGCACAAGTTCCCAAGTTTGATTTTCTTCTAATGCAGCAATCTCTTCCTTTATTTCTCTAGTCCACAATAAATGTTGAGATACTTCATGAAAATTTTTAGGTTCTTTTGCAGAGTCATCCTCTACTATTGTTGCATTGGCATATTTGTTATTTTGCCTCCAAATCTGTTCTGAACTTCTTGCCTGAGATTGTGGAGTTGGTACTTCTACTTCACTTGTCTCATCCTTCACATGGCGGCTAGTGAAAAACTGATTGTTCAACATCATCACTTGATTGAAAATTAGCAATTTGCAACTTATTTGTTAGATCAGTTTGGTCTGGTAATATCTCCTTTTTTGAAAACCACCACCTAGAGGTCTCATCAAATACAACATGTCGTGATGTATAACACCTTCCAATTGAAGGATCACAATATTTCCTCCTTTACTTTGATTGTCATAGCCCACAAAAATACATCTACTTGTCTATTTGTGATATAGGAAATGTAGCAGATAATAAAGGATGAAGAAGATATGTAGCAGATAATGAAGGATTAAGAAGATCAGTTAGCTGGAAGTGAAGTCCAAGTTAGGAAGTTACTTTTAACTGGCGAGTTTGTTAGGTTATTATTGCAAAGTTAATTAGGCTGTTAGGAATGGACATTCTGTTAGAACAAGATGTATTAGAATGAGATATAAGTTATTTATTCATTACTATATAGCTTATAATTATACAAAAAGATATTCATTGATATATATGATACTACAATTTCGTCTCAACTCTATCTTCTTCCTAGCTACTCTATTCTTCTTCTCTTCGAGTTGCATTCTTGAACTTGGGTTCTGAAACAGCCTGCAAATATCAAATTATTCAATTGAGCTCCTACATTCGTGCAACATTAGTATCATATCCATGTAAAAAACCTGATCGAGATGACGAAGACAACAAGAGCTACTGAGAATTGTCAGCTATGGGGACCTTAACAAGTGAAGTTACAAATCTGAAGAGATTGGACCAAGCAGTAATAGAATTGACAGATCATTTGGTGCAATCAGGAAGGTCATCAAAGGGAGACATCTCCTATGGAGCAAGGAGGTCCATCTATACCAGGACAAACAAATGATAGAGTTCAAAGTTTGAGAAGCCCCGCAAGTCACAACACTCATAGTTCTAGTTTCTCAAAATGGTTGAAAATGAAATTTCTGAGATTCACAGGGGGAGGATTTGAGGTCTTGGTTGTTCAAGATCGAGCAATTTTTTAATAGAAAATGTAGCTTCTGATGAGAAGGCAGCTATAGTAGCCTTGCAATTGAAAGGAGAAGTTATATAGTGGCATTAGTCTTTTATAAGATATAGACAATACTTACAACCAACCAATTGTAATGAGTATGTGATGTTATGGTTGAGAGATTTGAAACTGATTTCGATGACCCAATGGAAGAAATAAAAAGATCAAACAGGTGGGAAGTGTAAAGGAATATCAAGCAGTGGTTGAAAGGAATTTGACTAGGGTGAACTTGTCACAAGAAATGAGATTAGCTGTTTCATTGGAAGATTGAAACATGACTGGAATATATTGTAAATTTTGCAAATCCTACATCATTGTATCAGGTTTATAAAAATTCAATATACAGGAGACGCATCTAGCTGCTATTAGAAAACCTACTGGACCTCGCACTTCAACTCTGTAACACCCCGAATGTTTCTAAGATCAGATTCTAGGCTTAAGAAAAGAAATCAAATAGAAGGTGGAATTTATTTAGTAGAACGAGTCGGAGGATGACTCGTTAGGAGACCCCACGAGTCGTGGGGGAGCAGTTCAGAGGTGTGACAAAGTCTAGTGATAAAGGAAGACCTGACGAGTCTTCCTGACTGGAAATAACTCGTTAAGTCGGCCGTTGGGTGGGGGCTAGAGTTCCTGGATGGGGTCTCAGTAAGCGGGGATGACCGATGCAGGCCATGAGTCGTCGTGGAAGACCACGACTCGTGAAGTGAGTCGTCAGTCGAGTTGGGAGATTTTTGAGAATTTGGGCAGTGCACTCCACGACTCGATCCCCATGAGTCGTTACTTGTACCCATGAGTTATTACCTGACCCCACGACTCGTGGGGTGCCTCGTGGGGGCCTGATAGGGTGATTTTGCCAATGTTTTTCCAGGGGCATTTTCATAAACTCTTGTGCTTTTAACTTCTAAAATACGTCGTTTGAATATTATTTAGGACATTTTTAAGGGTTTCTCCTAGTCTAATCTATCATTCTCTCAAAATACTCTCTCAAACCCTTCTTCCTCCTCTCTCTCAAGGTTCAAGGATTCTTCAAGGGATTATTCAAAGACTTCAAGGTCAAGTTCAAGTGGGAGATTCTTCGAGGCAGGTATGCGAGTTTTTCTACAAGGATATTCTTCCATCCTTGTGCCCCAAAATATTTTATCAAAAGCCCAATTTCAATTATTCTAGAAAAGCATGACCTAGGGTTTAAATTGATGGGTGATTTCTTCAATGTTTTCTTGAATTCTAAAACCCATTAGAATTATGAGCTAATTGTGATTATAAACTATTTGAATGTCTTGAATTATGTGCTAGATGGTGAAAATGTATGATGTTATAATGTTCTTAATGAAAGGGCTTGAATGATGATTAGGGTTTTATTATTATTCAATCAATTGAATCCATGACTCGCATCCATGTATGAAATATGTGAAGAGTGTAAGATTTCCCTAATAGTTAGAGTGCGCTATTTGCTAAATATGTCAAGATGAGATTAGGGCGTATGGGCTTGATTAATTGAATGTAAAATATGTATTCTGAACTAGAACTGTCCGATTTTTCTTTTCCAAGGAGGTAGTACGAGATTGGAAAGGCAATGCAGCTACGCCAAAAAGGTAGGTTCATATCCTATCTTCAGGCAAGAAAGTTGATAGCGAAAGGTTGTATTTACTATATTGTTAGGTTTCACGATATGCAAGAAGAATCTCCAACTCTTCAGTCCATCCTAGTGGTAAGTGAGTTTCTAGATGTGTTCCCAGATGAGCTTCCTGGCATTCCCCCAGAGCGTGAAATCGATTTCTCCATCGACTTGTTACCAGGTACTCAACCTACATCCATCCCTCGGTATCACATGGCTCCTGTTTAGTTGAAAGAATTGAAAGAACAATTGAAAGGCTTGTTAGAAAAGGGTTTTATCAGGCCTAGTACTTCGCCATGAGGTGTGCCAATTCTGTTTGTGAGAAAGAAAGATGGCTCCCTACGCATGTGTATAGATTATTGGCAGTTGAATAAGGTTAGCATTAAGAATAAATGCCCTCTTCCAAGGATAGATGATTTATTTGACCAGCTACAAGGGGCGAAATATTTCTCCAAAATTGATTTGAGATTCGGGTACTACCAGGTTCGAGTTCAGGAGAAAGATATCTCAAAGACAACTTTCAAGACTAGGTATGGTCATTTCAATTTCCTAGTTATGTCCTTCAGGTTAACAAAATGCACAAGAAGTGTTCATGGATCTCATGAACAGTATCTTTACGCTATACTTAGATTTGTTTGTGATAGTGTTCATCGACGATATTCTGGTGTACTCCCACTCAGAAACTGAACACAGGGACCATTTGCAACAATACTCCAAATCTACAGAAACCACCAGTTATATGCAAAGTTTTCTAAATGTGAGTTTTGGTTGAATTCCATAGCCTTCTTGGGCCATATTGTATCAGATGCGGGTATTCAGGTTGACTCACGAAAAATTGAGGCAGTTAAGACATGGCCTAGACCTACAACTCCAACTGAAGTTCACAGTTTTCTAGGGTTAGCCGGGTACTACAGAAGATTTGTGGAAGGATTTTCAACCCTATCAGCGCCATTGACCAGGTTGTCTCAGAAAGAAGCCAAATTCCACTGGACTGAGGTGTGTGAGCAGAGTTTCTAGGAGTGGAAAAATAGAATGACATATGCACCAGTATTGGCCTTACCAGAGGGTTCAAAGGGCTATGCTATATATTGTGATGCTTCCGGCGTTGGGTTAGAATGTGTTCTGATGTAGCACGGCAAGGTAATTGCCTACACTTCAAGGAAGCTAAGAAAACATGAAAAGAACTACCCCACCCATGATTTGGAGTTAGCTGCAGTGGTTCATTCCTTAAAAATATAGAGGCATTATTTATATGGAGTGCATGTGGATATTTTTATTTCTCATAAAAGCCTCCAGTACATTTTCACGTAGAAAGAGCTAAATTTGCGATAGCGCCATTGGCTAGAATTGCTGAAAGAGTATGATGTGGACATCTTGTATTACCCAGGGAAGGCTAATATCGTAGTTGATTCCCTTAGCGGCAGATCCATGGGTATTTTACCATATTTGAGGCTAGAACAACGGGAAATGGCTCGAGAATTGCACCGCCGAGCAAGCTTAGCAGTCCGGGTAGTGGATTCAGAGGAAATGGGGATATGATTCAGAATACAACAGTATCATCCCCGGTTGTAGAGGTAAAAGAGCGATAGTATAAGGACCCTAACCTAGTACAACTCAGAAATAACGTTCAACAAGGTGGATTAACAGCTTTCGAGTTAACAGAAGATGGAGTCTTGAGATTTAGAGGTCTCATCTGTGTTCCAGATGTAGCAGGGCCCTGCTAGCAGATCATGGCAGAGGTACATTATTCTCGTTACTCTCTTCATCCAGGTTTGATGAAGATTTACCATGACATAAAGGAGATATACTGGTGGCCTGGAATGAAGAAAGGTGTAGCTAAATTCGTAGCGCAGTTTCCTAATTGTCAGCAGGTAAAAGCTGAACATCAGAAACCTGGCGGGCTAACTCAAGATATGGCTGTACCTATGTGGAAATGGGAGGCAGTTAATATGGAATTTGTGATAGGGTTTCCCTGTACTAGATGCAGATTTGACTCTATTTGGGTTATTGTCGATATGTTGTCGAAATTAGCTCACTTCCTACCAGTCCAGACTACATTCTTAGCCGAAGATTATGCTGAATTATATATTAAAGAGATAGTCCAACTGCATGGTGTCCCAACATCTATCATTTCTGACAGAGGGGCACAATTTACAGTTAGATTTGGCAATTATTTCAAAAAGGTTTGGGGACATAGGTTAATTTGAGTACAACTTTTCATCCCCAGATAGACGGCCAGGCAAAGCATACCATTCAGATGTTCGAGGATATGTTACGGGCGTGTGTGTTAGATTTTTGAGGGAGATGGGATGAGCATTTACCCCTTATTGAGTTTATATACAACAACAATTATCATTCTGCTGTTCAGATGGCACCGCATGAGGCTTTATATGGGCGGAAATGCAGGTTCCCCATAGGCTGGTTTGAAGTAGGAGAGGCTGAGTTGATCAGACCTGATATGATCCATCAGTCAGAATAAAAAGTGAAACTTATCAGAGAACGCTTGCTAACAGCCCGGAGCCGTCAGAAGTCCTATTCCGATGTTCGGCATAGAGACTTGAAATTTAATGTAGATGATTAGGTGTTTCTCAAGGTTTCGCCTATGAAAGGCGTGATGAGGTTTGGCAATAAGGGAAAGCTTAGCCCTAGATTCATTGTCTTATATCGAATCCTCTAAAGAATAGGCCGAGTGGCATACGAGTTAGAACTGCTTTCATAGCTAGAATCTGTTCATCCAGTCTTCCATGTGTCAATGCTGCGAAAGTGCATAGGGGACCCATCGCGGGTTGATCTAGTCGAGGATGTATGAGTTACTGAAGAATTAACCTACAAAGAGACTCTAGTTGCTATACTAGATAGACAGGTTCATAGACTGAGAACTAAAGATGTAGCCTCCGTTAAGGTATTATGGAGGAACAGAAATGTAGAGGAAATGACTTGGGAAGCTGAGGAAGACATGAGGACTAAATATCCTCACCTATTCTAGACCTGACCTAAATTATATAGTTGAGGTGAGATTGTTGTTCAGATGTTACCTTATTGTTTATATTACTAGTATTGTTCAGTTATTCACTTCTATGTTGTAAGATAGTTGGTTATAGCATCTCGTGAGACACCTATGTTGGACTTTTCTGCGTTTCAGGTTCCCAGATAGTCCACATTACAGAGGAGACTCTGCTGAAATTTTTTTTGGCAATAGTTAAAAAGGTTAAGTCTTTTGAGCCTAAAGACTACATTCGAGGACGAATGTTCCTGGGGGGGGGATGATGTTACACCCCATAAATTTTTGTAGTACGACCATCGTGTGCGTAAGCATATTAAGAATTATAGCATACCATACACCCATGAGAAGGCCCGGGGGATGAATACACGAGCACGTCGTTAAACGGACGAGAGGCTGAGACAAGGAGGCCGTGTGCGCTGGGCGCAGCATCGCGCAGCCTGCCCTTGCGCAAGCATTGGCATGTCGCGCCCCTAGTGCAGCGCGATGGTGGGTGCGCCGCATACCCCCTTGCCATCGTCCAATTGTTTATATAAGTTTTTCTTGATTATTTGATTCATTATATGAAATTTCCCCTCGACCCAAAATAGAGAACAAACACAATTTTCATCCAATTTCCTTCGAATTATGCCTTTAAACTCCGTCTAAACACAAATTTGCCTTGGATAATGGGTTCTAGGCTAATGAGAAGCATCGCAACAGAGTTATTTCGTGAAAATTCGCTTGGTGTACCGGAACCTCGTCGAGTAAAGGTTGTCGAATTTACTTTAAATTGAGTCCTAAGCGGCTACAGGCAATAGATAAGCAATTCTACCTTCTATGTTCTCGAGAATTGGCGAGTTTTCGGCTGAATTAATTGAAGTTGAAGTTATAGTAAATTCTACTGAAAGATATTGTTGTTTGCCGATTATTAGTATTGAAATAGCCTCGTTTTCTCAGCGTGAGGGCTGCGAATTTGCGAAATTACTGACTTTAGCTTAAATTGCTCGAGCGCCTAGAAATCATTGAATAAGGTATGTTAAGGCTATCCTTTTCGAAAAGTTAAGTTCGTCGTACATTTAATACGGCCTGTTTATCTATAGTATTCTAGAGTAAACCTATTGTGGTTAGCTGCTACAAATAGAATTGAGGTGACAATGATGACATAGTAACCCTCGTGAGCGTTAACTCTAGTTAGCTTGGTCTCCTAATATGAGATTGGGATTATTGGATGTTTTGTTGCCTATGGGACTATGCTCACAGGAGCAATATGATGTCCGAAGGGATCAGATTGAGGTCGTAAGGGCCGTATTGAGGTCTAGTCACCTCTAGACTCCTTTATGCCATAGTGGCATCACGACCCTTAGTCGAGCCAAGGCTAGGGGTCCAATCACAGGAGACCAAATGGTTCAAACATAGCTACAGGAGCCCAAAAGGCTAAGATATAGTTACAGGAGCTCAAATGCCTCAAATACAGTTACAAGAGCCCAAACGGCTCAGACACAGTTATAGGAGCCCAGACGGCTCAAATACAGTTATAGGATCCCAAACGGCTCAGACACAATTACAGGAGCCCAGACGACTCAGACACAGTTACAGAAGCCCAAACGGCTCAAACACAGACACAGCTATAGGAGCCTAGACGGCTCAACCCAGAAACAGGAGCCTATCAGGCTCGGATACAGCTTCAGAGGATGAGTACTCCTGAGTTACAGTATGCTTACAAACCTTTAGTAGCCCAGATAGGAGGAGTGTGCATTGTTTGTACTTGTCAGGGCTTATGGGGGCCCAGGTAGGTTATTCCATGTTGATTGTACTTTCCAGGCTTATGGCTCCAGTTAGGTTCTTGTTTGTGCTTATACTTGCTAGTTATATTTCAGATTGTGAAGCTATTCAGGTTAAATTCTTATTCTCTTTATTGATTACTTTCATCCCTTCTATTAGCTTTATTCATCTTCCATTACTGCCTTACATATTCGGTACATATTGTACTAACGTCTATCTTTGGGGTGCTGCATTACTTGCCTACAGGTGCGGTTAGATGTGATCTAGGACCTTTTTAGCTGTCAGTCAGAGTCGACAGTTCAGTCAGCTCCTTTTCTCTAGAGTTGATAGCTAGAGAAGGTTTGTTTCTTTGTTGTATAGCTTTTGGGTAGGTCGGGGTCGTGTCCCGACCCTTATTCCACTCGTAGAGACTTGCAGGCTACAATTTCTCGGTTGTTAGTTGTTGTTGGCCGTGTGGGCCTATGTATATTATGTTTTTCGTGGTGGCCGTGTGGGGCCTAGTGTAGCTGGTTAGTTGGTGGCCTTGTCAGCCACAATATGAGTATGATTGCCTATTTTTCATTCCGCTATAACTAGACAGCATGGTGGTCTTGTCGGCCTGCATAGGATCCCTTTTACTGTCTTGTTGTTGGGTCAGTTGTTTTTGTTTATAGGTGTTATGTGGCCTTGTCGGCTCGAGACTGTTTTTACAACCGAGATATAGCTCGTTGTTTTCTTGATTTTGAGTTGCTTGAAAGCACCAGAGGTGCCTATGCTTAGCCAGGTCAGTCCAAATCCTTGGTTGGCACTAGATGCCAGTCATGCCTCCCAAGGTAGTGTGTGATAGTCTACAAGCCTCTAAGAGTAGAATATTGGTCGGGACAAGTCCCCGACCTACCCAAAACTATACAACAAAAGATAATCAAACCTTAAACATCTGGAAACTCTAGAAGAAAGGAGATAGCCAATCTACTGGATCTGAATAGGTACTGAGACGATCTCGAGCCCCATCTGTCTGGACCTACAGGCAAGTATGCAGCATCCCATGCGTGGGCGTCAGTACAATATGTACCGAATATGTAAGGCGGTAAGTAACAACTGAATGAAAGCTGATAAGGAACTGGAAGTAATCAGTAATAAAGGCCAAAAGTTAACCTGCATAATCTCACGATATAGACTATAACTAACAGGTAATGTACAAACAAGAACCTAACCTGGCCTCCATAAGCCTAGAAAGTACAAACAATACAGAATAACCTACCTCGGACCCCATAAGCCCCAGTAAGTGCAAGCAATCATACTCTTCCTATCAGAACCACTATAGGCCTGTAGGCAAGCTATAACTATGGTATAATTGACCTCTGAAGCTGTAATTGAGCCTTATGGGCTCCCGGGACTATGTCTGAGCCATATGGGCTCCTGTAGCAGTATTCGAGCCATTTGGGCTCTTGGTAACTGCATCTGAGCCATCTGGGCTCTTGTAACTGTATTTGAGCTATCTGAGCTCCTATAACTGTATCTGAGCCATCTGGGCTCCTGTAACTATATTCGTAAGTAGGAAGAAGCGATACAATCACTAACCGTAGGTAGTTTACCTAGAAAACTACCACTCAGTCCATTTGGCAACCCTGGTGCCACTAATGGGGAGATAAGGTCATTCTATCATGATTCTAGTCCTGTAGGCGTCAAGATATGCCAGTGGTTTGTAAGCGAGCTCTACTGTGTATGTATAGGCGTAGAACAATATATTGTATCACCCAACTATGCCTTACGCAGCCTAACGCAGCAAGATACACTAATAGCTACCCTCAGATCTCTTTGGCCTCAATATGGTGACAAACCACTTACTAGTCTTCTTAACTAGTAAATAACTGAACAGGGAATCCCTTCGTTGCCTCTGGCGACAATTAAAACTGAATAAAAACTTCCCAACAAGGGATACTATACTATAACCTCAATTCATCTCATAGCAGCTAACCATAGCACTATAAGCACAGGCTACTACAAGGTATTGATTGTATCAGCTAAATAACATGAGTAACTTTCCGAGAGGAGTTAGTCTTAGCATACCTTAATTTTCAATTTTCGTTCACCCAGATAGTTCCAACCTAAAGTCGGTGATTACTCTAATTTGCAGCCCTTACGCTGAGAGAATAAAGTTATTTTCAGTACTAGGAATCGGAAAGTAATGATATCTTTCAAAGACATTAACTAACAGTCAAACTTCGTTCAATTTGGTTGAAAGCTTACAAGTTCCCGAGAGTTTAGAAGGTAGAAATTCTTACCTATCACTTGTAACTTCTTAGGACTCAATTAGAAGTAATTTCTACAACTTTTACTCGGTGGGGTTCTGACAATCTGATGAGATTTCAAGAAATAACTTCGTAGGGACATTCCTCATAGGCCCAGAACTTGTTATCCAAGATGAATTTGCGTTTGAACGGATTTTAATGACATAATTCGGTGAAAATTGGATAAAATTGTCGCTCAAGATTTGCTCCTCTATTTTGCGAAATATTAGAATAAATAACTTTAAACATTAGTTTATATAATTTTTGAGGTGGTGGCAAGGGGGACGAGGTGCACCGGCCACAGCGCTAGAGTACGGGGCACGACGCGCCGGCTAGTGTTCTGGCATGGCCTGCATGGTGCGGCACTCGGTGTGCCCTGCCTCTGGCCCCAGCTTCCTACTCGTGTGACAACGTGCTTGTGTGCTCATTCCCCAAGCCCTTCCTCGCATGTGTCGTACTCCAAAACTCTCAACATATGTATGCACGTGTCGGATAAACGATAGAAACTTACAGGGTGTAACATGGAATAATTGCTAAGTTGTGTTTTAAAAAACTGATTATTAATTACATATTAATTTTATGTTGTTGCCTAAACTAATTTTTCTCTACCGATTATGCCTACCAGTATGTGTGGTGTACTGATACTACTCTTGCTATACCTTTTTGGTATAGGTTGTGGCAGGTTTGAAGTCTCTATGTTCAAGGTGACGATATTCAGCATCAACTTCTACATTTTTCATAGGTGAAGCTGTGTATTTTATTTTTTGATATTTTAATTAGAGATTTGTACCTGTCTAGATTAGATCCTTGGGAAGAATCGGGTTTTGGGATATCTTTTTGGGTTTACTCATTGTACCTGTCCAGCTCGTATGCCACTTGGCCTATTCTCTGGAGGATTCGATATGGCCCAATAAGCCTCGGGCTAAGCTTGCATGTTTTACCAAACCTCATCACGCCCTTCAGTGGCGAAATTTTCAAAAATAAACAGTCGCCTACATTGAATACCAAGTTCCTACGCCGTACATCAGCATAAGATTTCTGGCGGCTTTGAGTTGTCAGCAAGCGCTCTCTGATAAGTTTCACTTTCTCCTCTGACTGATGGATTATATCTAGTACAATTAAATTTGATTCTCCTACCTCGAACTAACCAACTGGGGACCTGCACTTCTGCCATATAAGGCCTCACACGGTTCCATTTGAATTGTCGAGTGGTAACTGTTACTGTAAGAAAATTCAATAAGGGGTAAATGTTCATCCCAGCTACCCCTGAAGTCTATCACGCATGCCCGTAACATATCCTCGAGTGTCTGGATTGTACGTTCAGCCTGTCCATCTGTCTGAGGATGAAATGCTGTACTTAGATTAACTTGTGTTCCCAAGCCTCTCTGAAAAGACTGCCAGAACCTAGCTATGAATTGTGCTCCTCTATTAAAAATGATAGATACTTGGACACCATGCAATCAAACTACTTCCCTGATGTATAATTCAGCATAGTCCTCGGCTGAGAAGGTGGTCCTGACTGGCAGAAAATGAGCTGACTTCGTCAATCTATCAACAATCACCCAGATGGAATCAAATCTGCATCTGGTACAGGGTAATACTGTCACAAAATCCATATTAATTGCCTCCCATTTCCACATAGGCACTGCTATTTCCTGTATCAATCCGCCGAGTTTTTTATGTTCCGCCTTTACCTGCTGGAAATTAAGGCATTGTGCCACAAATTCTGCTACACTGTTTTTCATTCCTGGCCACCAGTAAATCTCTTTTATGTCATGATACATCTTTTTTGAGCCTGGATGCAGAGAATAACGAGAGTAATGTACCTCTTCCATGATTTGTTGGCAAAGTCCTGCCACATCTGGAACACAGAGGCGACCCCTACATCTCAAAACCCTATCCTTAGTTACCCCGAAAGATGATATTTCTCCCTGCTGTACCTTATCTTTGAGTTGTACCAGGTTAGGATCTTCATACTACTGCTCTTTTACTTCTACAACTAGGGATGATACTGCAGTATTCTAAATCACTGCCCCGTTGTATCCCGAATCTACTATTCAGACGGCTAGGCCAGCTAACTGATGCAATTCTCGGGCCAACTCCCGTTGTTTGGGTTTCAAATATGCTAAACTCCCTATGGATCTACGACTGAGGGAATCTGCTACAATGTTGTCCTTTCCTAGATGATACAAAATGTTCACGTCGTAGACTTTCAGCAATTCTAACCAGTGACGCTGCCGTAGATTCAACTCATTCTATGTAAAGATGTATTGAAGGCTTTTATGATCAGTGAAAATATCTACATGGATGCCATACAGATAATCCTCCATATTTTAAGGAATGAATTACTACGACAACCTCCAGATCGTGGGTGGGTAGTTCTTTTCATGTTTTCTCAGCTGCCTCGAAGCATAAGCAATCACCTTACCATGCTGCATCAGAACAAACCCTAACCCAACACCTGACGCATCACAATGCACTGCATAACCCTCTGAACCTTCTAGCAGAGCCAGTATTGGCGCTGATGTCAATCTATTTTTCAGTTCTTGGAAACTCTTTTCATACGCTTCAGTCCAATGAAATTTAGCTGCCTTATGAATCAACTTAGTCAAAGGTGCTGATAAGGTAGAAAACCCTTCTACAAACTTTCTGTAATATCCAGCTAACCCCAAGAAACTACGCACCTCAGTAGGTGTTGTGGATCTAGGCCAGGTCTTTAACGCCTCGATCTTTTATGAATCAACCTAAATACCAACATCTAACACAATATGTCCCAAAAAAGCTACCGAATTCATCCAGAACTCGCACTTAGAAAATTTTGCACACAACTGGCGATCTCTGAGAATCTGAATCACTGTGCATAGATGATCTCGATGTTCTGCTTCTGAACGAGAATACACTAGAATATCATCAATGAATATTATCACAAACAAATCCAGATATGGCCTGAAGATGTTGTTCATCAGATCCATGAACACTGCAGGAGCATTCGTCAACCCAAACGACATGACTAAGAATTCAAAATGGCTATACCTGGTCCTGAAGGCCGTTTTCGGGATATCTCTCTCCCGAACACGAACCCGGTGATACCCAGACCTTAAATCAATTTTTGAGAAATACTTCGCCCCCTGTAACTGATCAAACAAGTCATCTATTCGGGGAAGTGGGTATTTGTTCTTGATGGTGACTTTATTTAGCTGCCGGTAGTCTATACACATGGGGAGGGAGCCATCCTTCTTTCTTACAAACAGAATTGGCGCACGGTGAAGTACTCGGCCTGATGAAGCTCTTATCTAATAATTACTACTCAGCAATTCAGATGGCACCGTAGGAGGAATTATATAGGCGGAAGTGCAGGTCCCTAGTTGGTTGGTTTGACGTAGGAGAATCAGAGTTAATTAGACCAGATATAATCCATCAGTCAGAAGAGAAAGTGAAACTTATCAGAGTGCGCTTGCTGACAGCTCAAAGCCGCCAGAAATCTTACGCTGATGTACGACGCAGGAACTTGAAATATAATGTAGACGACTGGGTGTTTCTGAAAGTCTCACCAATGAAGGGCATAATGAGGATTGGTAAAAAGAGTAATCTTAGCCCAAGGTTTATTGGGTCGTATCTAATTCTCTGAAGAATAGGCCAGGTGGAATATGAGCTATATTTTCCTTTAGAGTTAGAATCCATCCACCTGGTCTTTCATGTATCGATGTTAAGAAAGTGTATAGGGGATCTGTCCCAAGTTGTTCTAGTTGAGAACGTTCAGGTTACTGAGTTAGCCTATGAAGAAGTTCTAGTGTCCATATTAGACCGGCAGGTTTGTAGGTTGAGAACTAAAGATGTTGCCTCTATTAAGGTACTATGGAGAAACAGGAATAGAGAAGATATGACCTAGGAAGCCGAGGACGATATGAGATGCAGATATCCTCATTTGTTTCAGGCTTAGTCCAGACTATGCAATTAAGGTAAAGTTGTTGATTCAGTTGTGGTTTGTTTGTCGAGTCTAAAACCCCGACTATCCAGTCAGTTCCAATCGTACATGAGTATCTAGATGTCTTTCCTGATGATTTTCCAAGTGTCCCTCCCGAGCGGGAGATCGATTTCGGTATAGATCTTCTTCCTGACACGCAGCCTATATCTATTCCGCCCTACAGAATGGCTCCAGCCGAGCTAAAAGAGTTGAAGGATCAGTTGAAAGGCCTGTTAGATAAGGGCTTTATTAGGCTGAGTAAGTCTCCATGGGGTGCACCAGTCCTATTCATTCAGAAGAAGGATGGTTCTCTTCGGATGTGTATTGATTATAGGTCGTTGAACAAGGTCACCGTTAAAAACAGGTATCTGTTACCTAGGATCGATGATTTGTTTGACTAGCTTCAGGGTGCCAAGTGTTTCTCCAAGATTGATCTCAGGTCCGGGTATCACCAACTTAGGGTTCAGGAGAGTGAAATCCCAAAAACCGCTTTCAGGACTCGTATGGTCACTACGAATTTGTTGTTATGTCTTTTGGACTAACCAATACCCCTGCAACTTTTATGGATCTAATGAACAGGGCATTCAAGGAATATGTGGACATGTTCGTGATTATGTTTATCGACGATATCCGCATATACTCTCGGACCGAGGAGGAGCATGCCGCTCACTTGAGAGTAGTGCTTCAAACCCTCAAGGATTGTCAGTTGTATGCAAAGTCCAGCAAGTGTAAATTTTGGTTGGACTCTGTGGCATTTTCGAGTCATGTGGTATCGAGTGAGGGCATAAGGGTGGATTCTCAGAAGATCGAGGCGGCGAAGAATTGGCCCAGACCAGTGAACCCATCAGATATCAGGAGCTTTTTGGGCTTAGCGGGTTACTATCGGAGATTTGTTGAGGGTTTTTCATTGATTGCAACACATTTTACCAAGTTTACTCAGAAAAAGGTAAAGTTCCAATGGTCGAAGGCTTGTGAGAAAAGCTTCCAAGACTTGAAGACTCGACTCACTTCAGCACCAGTGTTGACCCTACTCGAGGGTACCGAGGGTTTTGTGGTGTATTGTGATGATTCACGAATCGGACTTGGCTGTGTGTTGATGCAGCATGGGAAAGTAATCGCATATGCCTCAAGACAGTTGAAAGTCCATGAGAAGAATTACCCGACTCATGATCTTGAGTTGGCTGTGGTGGTGTTTGCATTGAAGAATGGCAGCATTACTTGTATGGGGTCCCCACGTGGATGTATTTATGGATCACAAGAGTTTGCAATATGTGTTCACGCAGAAGGATCTCAATCTTCGGCAGAGGAGGTGGTTGGATCTACAAAAGGATGATGACATGAGTGTCCTTTACCACTGGGGCAAGGCTAATGTAGTAACAGAAGCACTTAGAAGGCTCTCTATGGAGAGTGTGTCCAACGTGGATGAGGGAAAGAAGGAGTTGGTGAAAGATGTCCATCAACTTGCGAGGTTGGGAGTTAGATTGGTCGACTCGACTGATGGCAGCGTTGTTGTGCAAAACGGATCAGAATCATCCTTGGTGACGGATGTGAAAGCCAGACAAGATGGGGATCCAATTTTGGTAAAGCTGAAGGAAGCCGTGGGAAGTTAGAAGGTGAAGGTATTCTCCCAAGAGGGAGATGGGGTGCTACGGTACCATGACCGTCTATGTGTTCCGGATGTTAATAATTTAAGGGACCGGATATTGCATGAGGCACATGGATACAGGTATTCTATCCATCCGGGTGCCACCAAGATGTATCATGATTTTCGGGAAATATATTGGTGGGACGGCATGAAGAAGGATATTGCAGAATTCGTAGCCAAGTGCCTGAACTGTCGCAAGTAAAAGTCGAGCATCAAAGGTCGGGAGGCGTACTTCAAGATATTAGCATTCCCACTTGGAAGTGGGAAGAGATTAATATGGATTTCATTACAGGCCTGCCTCGTACTCGCCGACATTATGACTCTATTTGGGTGGTGGTATATGCACACTTCCTATCTATCAAAACCATAAATTCAGTGGATGATTATGCCAAATTGTATATTCGGGAGTTGGTTCGGCTTCATGGAGTGCCCTTGTCTATCATCTCAAACCGAGGTACTCAATTTACCTCTCAGTTTTGGCGGTCTTTCCAAAAAGGCCTTGGGATTCAGGTTAAGCTCATTACAGCATTTCATCCGCAAACGGATGGTTAGGCGGAGCGAACAATTCAAACTCTCGAGGACATGTTGAGAGCTTGTGTGATGGACTTTAAGGGTAGTTGGGATGATCACTTTTCCTTGATTGAGTTTGCTTATAATAACAGTTATCACTCCACCATCCAAATGGCACCGTTCGAGGCTCTTTACAAGTGTAGGTTTAGATCTTCCATCGGATGGTTTGAGGTTGGTGAGGCAGCTATGATAGGACCTGATTCGGTTCATGAGGCTATGGTGAAAGTTCAGTTGATAAGGGACAGGCTGAAAATCGCTTAGAGTCGTCAAAAGCCATACACTGATGTGAGAAAGAGAGAGTTGGAGTTCGAGGTGGATGATTTGTTATTTCTGAAGGTATATCCCATGAAGGGAGTCATGCAGTTCGACAAGAAAGAAAAACTCAGTCCCCGCTATGTTGGTCTCTACCGGGTTATGGGAAGAGTTGGTAAGGTAGAGTATGAGTTGGACTTGCCATCAGAGTTATCTTCAGTTCATCCCGTCTTTCATGTATCGCTCTTGAAAAAGTACTTGGGTGATCCATTTTTAGTTGTCTCGGTGGAAAGCGTTGGTGTGGGAGATAGCCTCAGTTATGAGGTAATTCCAGTTGCAATCTTGGATCGTCAGGTTCAGGGGCTGAGGAACAAAGAAGTAGTTTCGGTGAAAGTGTTATGAAGAAATCAGCATGTTGAGGGAGCTTCGTGGGAAGCCAAAGCGGCTATGATGGCTAAATACCCTCACATGTTCCCTACCGGCTCAGTTTCAGTTTAAGGTATCCGTTCTTAACCTAATTCTTTAATCATTTTCCATATTCAGTTCATGTGCACAAGTTTGATTTATGACATGATAGATGTATGTGATGTCTGAATTCAGTTCAGCTATGTAGTCCTTTTCATAGGTAGTCATTCCGCTAGTTTTTGATTTAAATGATCAGTGTTTGCATATGATGATTGCATGTTTCTGAGTTTCTATGTGTTTCTAACATTCAAGGATGAATGTTCCCAAAGGGGAGATATTTTTATACCCCGGGAATCCAAGGATCAGGCCCGGGAGTCAAAATGGTGAAAAACTGAAAATTCAAGTTACAGGCACAAAATGAGTCGTTGGACGACTCGTGAGACCAGCCCATGAGTCGTCAAGTGACTTGTGGGGAAGGCCAGGGAAGAGAAGCAAGTTGGAGGATAAGGGTTCCCCATGGGCGAGGAAATGACTCGTGGTCAGTCAACACGAGTTGTTAGGTCAACTGTGGGGTAAGGGTGTTTGAAAAATTAAAGAGGTCAACCAGTGTATTTGATGGGAGCAGACCATGACTCATTATGTCAGACAACGAGTCGTGGTGTGAATTGGGGGGTGACTTGTAAGTAAAGTGATATGATAGAAGCAGTGTACTTGACGATACGAGTCGTAGTCACCCCTGACGAGTCATTACATGATCCGCTACGAGCCCACGAGTTAGACAAGGCAGTGTACTCAACGAGCAACATGAAGGTTCATCCCCTCCAGTGATGAGTCGTTGGGTCGTCCATTAGGACCACCTGACAGTTATTTTCTGTGATTTTGGTAAGGGCTTTTCCTTAATTCCTAAGTTTTTAAGACCTATACTACGTCGTTTAAGGCTCGTTTTACAAGGTTTAAGAGGGGAAAACCTATTCTAAGCTAATTCATTCCATGCATGCAAACTTTAGAGTTTGAAGAGAGGATTTAGAGCAAGTTTTGAAGGTTTCCATTGGAATCTCATCTTGGGCAATTAGAGAAGTGGTAAAATTTTGCTCCCAGGTATGTAAGGTTATGATTGGGTGTCTCCTTCCACACCCATGCCCAATTTCTATCAAATCATGAAAATTACCTATGATCAAGTATGAGTTTTTTACCCAATTGCATAATTCTTCAATCTCTATACATGGGTATAATTAGATTATGTTCATATTGATGAATTGTGAAGCTTGGGTAGATTTTAAATTTGTTTCAATCAAAAATTGTGTTTTCTAAATTATGAAATTGAATTATCATGGATAAGAATTCATGAAAGAAGAGAATGATGATGAATGTATGATGATGATGAGATTTGATTATGAAGAGCATGTTTCTAAAGCGACTCGTGATTATGATATCTTTTTCAAAATGAATTGAGTAGATCCAAGCATGATAAAGTTTTGGGAAAGGCCCTTATGTCAAGTATGATGATGTAGTATCTCTAAAATAAGCTTACCACATGATTTTGGAGTAGATGCTCCCACTTATATTTGAGCTTGTGGTTTGTTTCGAAATAAAGCTTCTCATATGCATAAATTCATAATTGAGATGTATGTTATGATTGAGCTTCATTTTTATACTATGTCGGTTCTATGTATAATTTCACTATTGAGCTTTGTCAAATGACAATGTTGAGCTTCGTTTCGTATGATATTGAGTTTATGCATGATATCATTGTTGAGCTTCATCAATAGGCGATGTTGAGCTTCGTTATATACGATGTAGAGCATTGCATGTTTTGGGAGAAGAGTCTAGCATCGAACGGGCTAAGGGTCGATCACCCTATGCCCCAGAACTACATGCCAACATAGGCGGATACTATTATATTATTGGGACCTCCCTTGCGAGCTATCTCTGGCCCTAAAGGCCCATGAGCTTGATATCGATATCATGGTAGCGTCCTTAACCCTGGTAAGGTTTTAGACAGCTCTGCCAACTTGATTTTAATAGTCGGGACCACGTAAGCTCTATCGTGATATGTTAGTTACATGATGAGTCTCCCACTGTCTATACTATCCATATTTGCTTATTCATTACTCATGATTATTACTTTAAGCATGCATGTTCTAAAATCAAGGTTTGACTCCTTGTTCAGCTTTCCTATAAATGTCATATCTCAGCTTTGAGTTATTTGAGTCAGTTATGATGTTATAAAGCTATGCATGGTCATGTCATGATAAGATTTCGATTTCAGAATGAATGCATGTAGCCCTTCTTCTCAGACTTGAAAGCTTATGATATGTTATGAAATGTTTTAAATGATTTATTTTACTTAAGAGGTTTTACTTACCTTGCATATTTGTTACATTCCACATACTAACCGCATACTTTCTATGCTGTATCATTTCATGATACAAGACCTGACTGGAAGCTTCAGCCCCGCTGTTAGATAGCTTTACGGAGTTAGTACCTACTTGGATTGGTGAGTCCTCATCCTTCAAGGACTAGAGTATCATTTTCCTTTATGTATTTCTAGTTTCAGAATTGTTGAGTTAGTTGGGGTTTTGTTCCATCAACTCGTCCAGACTAGATGCTTTTCAGACTTATTTATGTGTTAGCTTCAGATGTTATTCTGATGTTATATTGAATTTAGACTTCCGATGAGTTATATTGATGATTTCTTCAGTTTATCGAATAGGTTAGATGTATGCTTATGCCACGGGTCTACTTGGGGGTCTCTCTCGGGGTCCCTTGTCCCATGTGTACGATCCGGGCCTCCGTTCGGGTCGTGACAAATTACATTTGCACGACATTTGGTAGCGTAATGAGACGAAAATATATTGAAATTACATGTTCTCTCTGTTTTAGCTGTGGGAATATGTTTGTAAATGAGATGAAATAATCCAAAGGCCTATATATACATGTTTGGCTGGTGGCACAGGGGTGCTTCCCGTCGGCCAAAGCGCCATCCCTATGCCGCGCCGCGCCTCCCAAAGAGCCAGCAGGACTGGCGCGTTACGCTGCCCAATGCACTGCAGGCTGGCGCGTCGAGCTGGCCCCCCGCAGCCTAACCTCGCCCGACCCTACTTCCGAGGCTCTTCCCACATGCGTCAAGTTCTCCTTACTCATCACAAATTCACGCGTACGCCTACTAACTGTTAACATTTTAGGGGGTATAACATCCTCCCCTCTTTAGGAACATTCTTCGTCGAATGTCATCTTCAGTCTTAAAGGAGTTAACTCTTTTAACTAGCACTTAGAAAAATTTTAGCAGAGTCTCCTTTGTAAGATGGACTATCCGAAAGCCTGAAACGCAGAAAAGTTCAACTTAGGCGCCTCATAGGATGCTATAACCAACTACTCCACCAAATAGAGGTAAAAAATTAAACAGTAACTGGTACTACAAATAGTAAACTAATAACTGAACAACAACATCACCTAAATTGTATAATCTGAATCAATCCTGAAACAAGTGAGGATATCTAGATCTTATGTCGTCCTCAGCTTCCTAGGTCATCTCTTCTCTATTTCTGTTCCTCCATAGTACTTTAACGGAGGCCCCATCTTAGTCCTTAGCCTACAAACTTGCCAATCTAGTATGGAAACTGGGACCTCTTCATAGGCTAACTCCTCAGTGACTTGAATGTCCTCAACGGGCACAACTCGGGATGGGTCTCTTATGCACTTTCGCAACATAGACACGTCAAAGACTGGGTGAACAGACTCTAATTCTAGAGGTAGCTCTAATTCATATGCCATTTGGCCTATCCTTCGGAGATCCAATACGACCTAATGAACCTCGGGCTAAGCTTGCCTTTCTTGCCAAATCTCATCACCCCCTTCATCAGCGACACTTTAAGGAATACCCAATCATTAACATTAAATTCCAAGTCCCTACGTCGCACATCAGAGTAGGACTTTTGACGACTCTGGGCTGTCAGTAACCGTTCTCTGATAAGTTTCACTTTCTCTTTTGATTGATGAATCATATCCGGTCCGACTAACTCTGCCTCTCCTACCTCGAACCATCCGATGGGGGACCTACATTTTTGCCTATATAATGCCTCATATGGTGCCATCTGTATTGTAGAATAATAGATGTTATTATATGTAAACTCAATAAGGGGTAAATGCTTATCCCAGCTTCCTCCAAAATCTGGCACACACACTCATAACATACCCTCGAGCGTCTGAATGGTGCGCTTTGCCTGGCCATCTGTTTGGGGGTGGAAGGCTGTACTCAAATTAATTTGTGTCCCCAAACCATTCTGAAATGATTGCCAAAATCTAGCTGTAAATTGTGCCCCTCTGTCTAAATGATAGATGTTGGTACACCGTGCAAACAAACTATCTCTTTAATATATAGCTCGACATAATCTTCGGCTAAGAACATAGTCTGGACTGGCAGAAAATGGGTTGACAAAGTCAACCTATCAACGATAACCCAAATGGAGTCGAATTTGTGTCTGGTACGGGGTAGTCCTATCACAAAGTCCATATTAACTGCCTCTCATTTCCACATAGGTATAGTTATCTCCTGAGTTAGGCCACCGGGTTTTTGATGTTCAACTTTCAGCTGTTGGCAATTAGGACATTGCGCTACGAATTCAGCTATAGCTTTCTTCATTCCAGGCCACCAGTATATCTCTTTCATGTCATGGTACATCTTCGTTGAACCTGGATGAAGAGAGTAACGAGAGTAGTGTACGTCCTCCATAATCTGCTGGCGGAGCCCAGCTACATCTGGAACACATAGCTGACCTCTGTACCTCAAAACCCCATCTCCAATTACCTCGAAAGCTGATAATTCACCTTGATGAACCTTATCTCTGAGTTGTGCTAAATGAGAATTCTCATACTATTACTCTTTTACCTCTACCACCAGGGTCGATACTGTTGTGTTCTGAATTATAGTCCCATTATCCTCTGAATCCACTACTCGCACTGCTAAACTGGCTAGCCAATGCAATTCTCGGGCCATTTCCCACTATTCTGGTCTCAGATGTGCTAAACTGCCCATGGATCTGCGGCTAAGGGCATCAGCTATGATATTGGCCTTCCTTGGGTAATACAAAATGTTCACATCATAGTCTTTCAACAACTCTAGCCAACAGCACTGTCGTAAATTCAGCTCTTTCTATGTGAAAATGTATTGGAGGCTTTTATGATCAGTAAAAATGTGCACATGTACACCATATAAGTAATGCCTCCATATTTTTAAAGCATGAATCACCGCAGCCAACTCCAGATCATGGGTGGGATAGTTCTTTTCATGTTTCCTCAATTGCCTTGAAGCATACGCAATTACCTTCCCGTGTTGCATCAGAACATACCCTAATCCAATGCCCGAAGCGTCGCAATATATAGCATAACCCTCTAAACCTTTCGGCAAAGCTAACACTGGTGCTGATGTCAATCTATTTTTCAATTCCTGGAAACTCTGCTCACCGGCCTTGATCCACTGAAATTTAGCTACTTTCTAAGTCAATTTAGTCAAGGACACTGACAGGGTAGAAAATCCTTCCACAAACCTTCTGTAGTACCCGGCTAATCTTAGGAAACTGCGAACCTCTATTGGAGTTGTAGGCCTAGGCCATGTCTTTACTGCCTCAATTTTCTGTGAATCAACTTGAATACCAGCCTTTGATACAATGTGGCCCAAGAAAAGCTACAGATTTTAGCCAGAACTCACACTTAGAAAACTTTGCATATTGTTGGCGGTCTCTAAGGATCTGAAGTACTGCTCGCAAATGATCTCGGTGTTCTGCTTCTAAGCGAGAGTATAATAGGATATCATCGATGAACACTATTACAAACAAATCTAAATATGGTTTGAAGATGTTATTCATTAAGCCCATAAACACTGCTGGTGCATTGGTCAACTTGAAGGACATACTAGAAACTCGAAATGACCATACCTAGTCCTGAAAGCCGTCTTTGGGATATCCTTCTCCCGAACTCGAACCTAGTGGTACCTGGATCTCAGGTCAATTTTAGAAAAATATTTCTCCCCTTACAACTGATCGAAAAAATCATCTATTCTTGAAAGAGGATATTTATTCTTAATAGTGACTTTATTCAATTGTCGATAATCTATACACATGCGTAGGGAACCATCTTTATTTCTTACAAATAGAACTGGTGCACCCTACGATGAAGTGCTCGGCCTGATAAAACCCTTATTTAGCAAATCTATCAACCGTTCTTTCAATTTTTTTAACTCGGCAGGGTCCATTCGATACGGGGGAATGGATATAGGCTGAGTATCTGGTAGTAAGTCTATAGAGAAATCTATTTCCCGCTCTGGGGGAATACCAGGAAGTTTGTCTGGAAATACCTCTGGGAACTCACTAACCACTGGAATAGACTAGAGAGTCGGGGATTCTGCTTGTATATCCCGAACCCTAACAATATGATAGATACAACCTTTTGATATTAATTTTTCGCCCGAAGATAGGATATGAACTTACCTTTTAGCATAGCTGTATTACCTATCCACTCTTGCACTACCTCTCTCGGGAAATGAAATCACACAATTCTAGTCCAACACTCTATAGTGGCGTAACATGGTGCCAGCCAATCCATACCCGTAATTACATCAAAATCAATCATCTCTAGTTCTACTAGATCTTCTAAGGTCTGACGACCAAAAATCTTTACTGTACAACCCCGATAAACTTTTTTTTGCAATAATAGAGTCACCGACAGGTGTAGACACTGAGAAGGGTCACTAAAGCAATTTTGGCACTATATTGAACCTCTAACGGAGTAACATACGACAAAGTGGAGCCCAGATCTATCAAAGCATACGCTGAGTGAGAGAAAACATCTAGTATACATGTCACAACATATGTGACGACTCTGATTCCTATCGCCCCGATAGTGCATATGTGCGATCCTGACCACTGCCTGAACTGGATGCCCCTGATCTACACCGGCCTCTGCTAGATGGAGCTAAGGGTCTACACTCTGCAGAAGGTGCTGGGGCATATGAACCTGCTGAGGATCTATTTTACTGGTCCTGACCGCTCTGGCATCTAGTAGGACAATCCCTCATTTTGTGTCCCTCCTTTCCATAGGAATAACAGGCAGTGGAACCATACCTACACCTCCCCGGATGCAGTCTATGATAGTTACTGCAACGTGGTACTTCTTTTCCCATCTGATCTGGCCCTCTCTACTGCTGTGAGCCTAGCGTTCGTGAACTCTCGTCGGGGTCTGATTGCCCGCAACGATCTGATCTGCTACCATGCTTCTGCTGGAACATGGGCCTAGGTTGCCTACCTGATAAACGGGGCCTAAGCCCACCCTGAAAGTCTTCCTGAAAATCTACGGGTCTAGCCCAAAGACGCTGCTCCTGACCTGCCCTTTCCATGGCATACTAACGTTGTCTGAGCTCCTCTATATTCTGAGCAAAGGACTGAATTCGTGAGATATCCATATCCTCTAGCAGTTTGGTTGTAATGCAAGACTCCACATATTCTGGCTTAAGTCTCATAATAAACCAGCGCACCTTAGCTGGCATAGTGTCGACAAATGAGGGCACATACCTGGCTAAAGAATCAAATCTCAATGCATATTCTTTGACACTCATTCTTCCCTGCTCCAGATGTAAAAACTAATCTACTCTGGCCTGCCGGGCCTCTCGAGGCAAATACTGGTCTATAAAATTCTCATAGAAGCTAGGCCACGTAGGTGGAGGTGCATCTCTACCTCGAGATGTTTTCCAGCTCTCGTACCATAAGACTGCTACATCTTACAATCGAAATACTGCTAACTCAACTAATTCTGTGGACGAGGCATGCATAACCCTGAATATTCTCTACAGTTGATCTATGAAAATCTAGGGGTCCTCTCCACGATTTGTCCCTATAACTGCAGGGGACTCAAAGCAAGGAACTCACGGACTCTCGAACTACTGGACCCCTCAGTGGGCTCAACGGCAGCTGATACTACTGGCTGAGGCTTATGCTGAGCAGCCATCATCTAAACTAACATATAGATTGCACCCCTGAGCTTCTGATCTGATGGCACGGGAATGGCTTGGGGTGGTACTAGTATATCTGCTACCCTAGCAGGCTCTGAGTGAGGTGGTAAGTGCTGGGGAGATCGAGGTTATGTCTCCATGTCGCCCTCAGATCGGGCTGACTCTGCCTAAGGCCCCCCTCTCCTGCTTCCACATCCAATTCTCGATCAGTCACGGTCTGTCATGCATCAGAAATTTCTCTATAAATAAGCAGAATAACATAAGCTTAGGGAGTTTTCCGATACAACACATCTCTATAGCACGACTGGAGAGGAAAGAAGAGTAACCACACTATTATGCCTCGTAGCCTCCTGTCTATAGAATGTGGTGCACAACACATCCATAGAAAAGACTCTACTTGACACAGCTTGCAGACTCTCTGGGATATAACCTACTCTAATACCAAGTTTGTCATGCCCCTACCTTGGGAGGTATGACTGGTATCTAGTGTCCCACTAGGATCTAGACTAACCTGACTGGCCTGGTGCACTTTTGGTGCACACCTATAACTTAATAAGAAATCGACGAGCTATATTTCGACTGTAAATACAACCTCTGGCTGACAAGGCCACCTGTAAAAGAAGACAGCTAAGCAACGACAATGCTATAATAGAGATCCTATGCGGGCTGACAAGACCACCATGCTGTCTAGTTATAACTGAATGAAATCAAGCAACTAAAACCATGCTATAGCCTACAAGGTTGCTAACTGACAGCTAAATAAGGCCCCACACGGCCATCACATGAAATAAAACATACATAGGCCCCACACAGCCAACAACAAAAGATAACAATTGAAAATCTATAGCCTACAAGCCTCTAAGAGTGGAATAATAGTTGAGACAAAGCCCCGACCTACCCATAAACTATACAAAAAAAGAACAAACCTCTTCTAACTATCAACTCCAGAGGAAAGGAGCTGAATGAACTGCTAACTCCAGCTGATGGCTAAGAATGCCCCAAACCGCGTCTATCCGCACCTGCAAGCAAGTAATGCAACACCCCAAGGATGGGCATCCGCATAATATGTACCAAATATGTAAGGCAGTAAAATAATAACTGACTGAAAACCGATAAAACTAAAGCGATCAAGGAAGAGGGTAAGAATTTAACCTGAGTAACCTTACCATATGAAATATCTAACTAACAAGTATATAAATACAAACAAGAACCTAACCGGACCCCCAAAAGCCTGGAAGGTACAAACAACACAAAATAACCTGTATGCCCCCCCCAGGCCCCGACAAGTACAAACAATACACTCTCCTGCTATCTGGCTCCTAAAGGTTCGTAAGCATACTGTACTCAGACATACTCGTTATCTGATGTTGTATTTGAGCCTAATAGGCTCCTATATTTGTGTTTGTGTCTGAGCCGTCTAGGCTATGTAATTGGACCTAGAGCCTTGGCTCAATTGTGGATCATCATATGACTGTTGTAACTAGATCCCAAGCCTTGGCTCGACTATGGATCATACTGTAGTTGCTGTGACAGGGCCCCGAGCCTTGGCTCGACTATAGGCCAAAATATAACTGTTGTAGCTGGACCTCGAGCCTTGGCTCGACTATGGGTCATAATGTATGCTTTGGAAACTGGATAAGGCCCTCACGGCCTCACTCTGGTCCTTCCGAACATCATACTGCACCTGCACGCATAACCTTATAAGCAACAATATTCAAACCCAAATATTGTATACAACAATCAAGCTGGCTAGGGTTAACCCTGATGAGAGTTACTATATCATCACTATCATCTCAGTTCAATTCATAACAGCTGACCACAATAAGTTTACTCTGAAGTACTATAGATACACCAGTCATACTAACTTTACGAAGAACGTAACTTGCCAAAAAGGATAACCTTACATACCTCGAGTGCCGACTTTCGTTTAACTGGCAAGTTTCAACTTGTAACCACTGGTTCTATCCAACTGCAGCCCTAATACTGGGAGAATAGGGCTAATTTCAATACTAAATTCGGCAAATAATGATAAATTTCAATAATAATATCAATTATAATTCAACTTTGAAAAACTCGGCCGAAAACCTATAATTTCCCGAGAGCTCAGAAGGGTGAAGTGCTTACCTAATGCTTGTGGCCGCTTAGGATTCAATTTGGAGTAATTCTGAAAACTTTACCTCGGTGAAGTTCCGATATGCCGAGCGAATTTCGAGAAATAAATCCGTAGTAATGCTTCCCGTAGGCCTAGAACTCATTACCCGAAGTTAATTTATGTTTGGACGGCGTTTGGTAGTGTAATCGGACGAAAATATATTGAAAATTGCGTGTTCACTCTATTTTAGCCGTGGAATATATTTGTAAATGAGATGAAATAAGCCAAAGGCCTATATATACATGTTTGGCCGGTGGCACAGGGGTGCTTCACATCGGCCAAAGCTCCAGCCCTGTGCCGCACTGCGCCTCCCAAAGCGCCAGTAGGCCTGGCACACCGTGCTACCCAGTGCACTGCCAGCTAGCGCGTCGCTCTGGCTCCCCGCGGCTTAGCCTCACCCGACCCTGCTTCTGAGGCTCTTCCCACACATCAAGTTCTCCTTACTCTTCACAAATCAGCGTGTATGCCTATTAACCATTAATATTTTATGGGGTGTAACAAAAACCAAAAAGGTTTTAGTCTCCAAAACCAGAAAATAAATGAACACAGAAAAAATAAATTAAATTCCTTAAGCTTGTTTTTCTCTTGTGTTCAAATATGCAAAGCAAAGAAAATGAATAATATCCGAGTCCACATAATTCACTAAAAGAAGTAACAAATCACACAACAGGCTCGATTTTATTTGTTTGAAAATATGCAGAATTTTCAAAAATTCTCTATCCAAAAATGAAGGCAAAAGGTCTTTATTTATAGCCAAAGATCTGAAGTAAAGGGGTGTGAATACACCTGTTCGGATGGTGTCTGTTCGGAATGGCTATCATTGGGAAAGAAACTTTTTAACTTTCTCCTGCCTCCAATTTATTTCTCTCTATTTCCCAATTCACATCCAACACTTAACTCCAACATTAGGTGAGGAACAGGTATGGAATACCGTTTATGGCTATTCAGTTCAGGTATGGTATCTTATGACATTTCGTGGTATGAGATCAGATATGTGCATGTACTTTACTGTTGGGGAAATTGACTCTCTCATATTGTTTTGATGACCTTTGTATGTACTTGAGATAGTAATCCATAACTGCCTTTGATTGTCTTGTTTTAAATTAATTTTGTGGGCTATGGATGATAGTAGGACGGACTTGAACGGAAGATAGTGCAGTACCGTGAGATAGCAAGTAGATGTTATTATTTGATGTACTACAGTAAAGAGAGTTAGAAAAATCCTTCAGGTAACTAAATAGGTTAATAAATGATAGAAACGGACTTAGTCATTCCTAGTGAAATGGTAAGGGGGTAGTTGAACTATAAATTATATGGCGGAATAAAACAAAACTGGACTACGGAAAATTGATTACTGTCTAGATGGGTAAGCATTGCTGTGAATACATCGCCGCGGTAGCGGGATCGCTGTAGCGAACTAAGCCTTCGCTGCAGCGGAAATAGAGAGAGGCAAACTGATAGGCTAATTAACGGGCCAAAGCATAGGATAATTGTGTGAACCTTGATGAGTCATAAGAAGCATTTACTGTAGTGGTTAAGCGTAGTGGGATGTTATTTAGTATTATTGATTTTATATTATTGTGTTAACTAACCCTAGTCGGCTGATGATGCCTACCAATACGTGTGTTGTACTGATACTACCTTGCCACACCTTTTTTTTTGTGTAGGATGTGTCAGGTTGAAGTTCCTTGATTGGTGTGGAGTACTCAGCACCACCTTCAGTGTTTCTCTTTCCGAACGAAGCCAGGTCATTTTGTTGTCAAGTATTCAAATAGAGCTCTTTACCTATCTAGACTAGATTTTCAGAGAGTCATGGTCATATAAATTGCGTAATTTTATCTTATTGAGATTTTTATTTATTAATGAGAAGAAATGAAAATGTTCGAGACTAATTCTTGTATATTAATAGTAACGTTTGTAAGGGTTCTCATATCGAGTAAAGTCGATGTAGGTGCTCGCACGGCCTGTCTAGTTGGGATGTGACAATAAGAATGATGGCCATAGAGAGGTGCAAATTACTTTATTTATGTCTAGCTTATACATGCGCGCGTGCGTGTAAGTCCTTTGTTCTTACATATTCTTATTTAATTATTATTCATAAATAATATATTAATTATAAATAATAATATTTATGGTTATTATACTCATAAGTAAATGTTATCCATAAACAAAGAATATTTTGATCTTACATAAGTCTTCTCATCTTCTGCTAATTAGAAAAATAAAAAAATTAAAATTAAAATTAAATATGTACCATATCAGATGTAACCTTATGGTTTATCACTTTGAATTTTTTTGTCTCTAATGAATTTTTTAAATTTTTACCAACTATGAATATTTAATTAACTTCCAAAATAAAATCAATAGATAAAATAGAAATTAGAACTCTTAAAAATGAAAAGTACTGGGGTAACTGTAATGGAAAGATATGACTCTCTGTGGAGAACAATATTGAAATAGAAATATTGATGGATACCAAGCAGCAGCTAATAATAAAGTTGACACTTACAAAGGAGAAGAAGGAATGCATAGTGACAGTGGTATATGCTAAGTGTTCAGAAAGGGAAAAATTATGTTTATGGAGGATCTATACCAACTTTCAGTAAATATGGCATCATCCTGGTTAGTAGGTGAAGATTTCAATGTGATTATGAATGAGGAAGAGAAATTAGGGGGACTGCCAATGTTACTTTAAGAGACAGAAGATTTTGCATTTTGCATCAATTCATGTGAGCTGGAAGAGATAAGATTCACAGGGAGCCCTTATACTTGGTGGAATGGTAGAGTAGGGGTAGATTGTATATTCAAAAGGCTGGACAGGATAGTGCTGAATTCAGAAATGAAGAATTGGATTTTAAGTGTGGAGTTGGAACACTTAGCAAGAATAGGGTCTGATCATGCTCCATTGCTGCTAACATTGAGGGACCAAACCCAGATCTATCACAGACCTTATAGGTCTCTAAAGTTCTATATAGAATAGGAGGGCTTCATTGAAGTGGTAAAATAAAACTAGAGAGCTGAAGGGGGAGGAAATTATTTCTACCAGTTCAATGAGAAACTTAAGAAAGTGAAAAGGGCTTTATCAACATGGAATACGGATTCTTTTGGTGATATTTTCCAGCAACTCATTATAAGAGAAGAAGTGGTGAGACTTAAAGAACAGGTATTTGAGGAGGATAATTCAAAAAGCAATAGATGCATCTTGCAACAGGCACATGCTGAATTGAAGAGATATCTTTACTATGAGGAAGAATATTGGAGGCAAAAAGCAGGAACTACTTAGTTCACAGAGGGAGACAGAAATACCAAGTTTTTTTTCACAATTTAGTCAAAGGGAGAAGACACAGATTGTTGTTGAAGAGAATATAAGATAGTAATGACAGATGGGTGGAGGGGGAAGATCTAGTGCAACAGAAGCTATTAATTATTACCAGGATCAATTCAAGCATGCTACAGATTTCAGCCTACAAGAATGTATTCCATAGCTGATCAACAAAGAGGAAAATGATTAATAATGCAAGATACCAAATGAGGAAAAAGTTAAAAAAAAATAGTTTTTGAGCTTAATGGGGATAACTCTTGTGGTCCAGATGGAATCTCAGGTATTTGTTTTATTAGGCTTGTCGGGAAGTGATTCAACATGATATGATTGCTATGGTTAAATCTTTCTTTGAGGGTAACATTTTACCAAAGTTTATCACCCATACCAACTTACTTCTACTGCCCAAGAGAAACATTGTTGAGACCTTGGCAGACTTGAGGGCAATTAGTTTGAGTAACTTTACTAATAAAGTGATTTCAAGGTTGATACATGACAGGCTAGAAGAAATTCTCCCTAAAGTGATTTCAGCTAACCACTCTGGGTTTGTAAAGGGTAGATGCATTATAGAAAATGTAATGCTTACATAGGAAATTGTTTCAGATATCAGAAAAAGAGAAAAGCCAGCAAATGTGGTAATAAAGTTGGATATGGATAAAGCATATGATAGGGTATCTTGGTTGTACCCAACAAGGGTCCTCAGAAAAATGGGATTCTCTAAAGTATTGATAGATCTGATTTGGAGGCTGATGGACAATAATTGGTATTCAATATTGATAAATGGACAAACTAAAGGTTTTTTTAATTCTATAATAGGGGTAAAGCAAGGAGACCCTCTCTCAAAGTCCTTTTGTTATTGTCTATTGAAGTACTATCCAGAGCTTTGAATGAACTACAGGAGGATGAGAATTATCAGAGTTTTGGGTTGCCTAAATGGAGTAATAAGATAAACCACCTGGCATATGCAGATGATACTATCATATTTGCTTCTGCTGACAAAGAATCACTGAGGAGAACTATGAAAGTGTTGAAAGATTATGAGAAAGTGTAAGGGCAACTGATTAATACAGAGAAAAGTGCCTTGTATATGCTCAATAAAGTCTCAGAGACAATAGTACAAGAGGTATCCAGGGATACTAGTTTAGAAGGGAAAAGTTTCCTTTCAAACTCTAGAAAGAAAAAGGAATACTACAATGAACTGATCAAAAGAATAAAGAACAAGCTACAGAATTGGAAAGGCGGGTTATTATCATTTGGGGGGAAGGTTGTCTTGATTAATAGGGTATTACAGAGTATGCCACTGTATATGTTGTCTGCATTGACACCTACAATCTAAATGAAATACACAGAATACTTGCCAGATTCTTTTGGAGCAACAAGGAGAAGGGGAGAAGTAGACACTGGTCAGCATGGATTAAACTGTGTATGCCAAAGGAAGAGGGAGGTATGGACTTTAGATCACTGTTTAAAGTATCTAAGGCACTGTTTCAGAAGATATGGTGGAAATTCAGGATATCATGTTCATAATGCTCTAATTTTATGTGGAAAAAGTACTGCTAGAAGAAAATTCCATCTCTGGTACAGAGAAAACAAGATTTATCATTATGGAAAGCTATGTTGGAAGCAAGGGACAGTATAGATAAGGAGATATATTGGGAGCCGAGAAGTGTCAATGCCAACTTTTGATTTGATAATTGGACCAAAATGGGACCAGTAGTGCTATACCCCGGAAGTCCAAAGATCAAACTCGGGAGTTGAAATGGAGAAAAGATTAAAAACTGGCACCCGACACAGGACGAGTCGTGAGGTAACCCGTGAGATGAACCCATGAGTCGTGATGTGACTCGTAGGGAGGCCAGGTGATGATCTTAAGAATATTGGGAAATGAAATCCTCACGGAGATAACCACGACTCATGGTCAGGCCCCACGAGTCATTGGATCAATCGTGGGGAGTGATGCTTGAGTAAAGAGGAAAAGGAAGACAGTGTACTAGACGGAAGGCCGTCATGGTCAGCCCCCATTATTCGTGGGGTGAGTCGTAATCAAGCATGGAATAAATTTTGTTGAGGCTAAGGCAGTGTACATCACGGATGGTGACCACGAGTCGTGGTCACCAGGAATGAGTCATTATGTTGTTCGTTATGAGCCCTGAACACTTGAGAAGCAGTAAACCTCACGAGCTAAGCTACAAGTCGTGACCCTTGACGACGAGTCATTAGGTCCCTCATTGGGACCACCAAACAGTTATTTTATGTGAATCTAGTAAGCGCTATTTCGTAATTCCTAAGATTATAAGGCCTAAAATACATCGTTTTGAGTTATGAATAGTGACTTTTAAAGAGGTTAAGTTCATTTTAGGCCTTATTCATTCATGCATACAAGGTAGAATACTAGAGAGGGTGATCAAGCCTAGCATTAATTTCTCTTCAATTTTCTATGGGCATCTAAAGAAGTGTAAGAATCAGCTACCAGCAGGTATGTAGGGTTATGAATGCGTGATTCCTTTCACACCCATTCCCAATCCCTCTCAAAATCATGAATGATCTATGACTAATCTATGGTGTTTTAACCCGATGAATGAATTTCCTAATTCTTTATGTCACACCCCGCCTTGGGGGGTATGACTGGCACCTGGTGCCCTACTAGGACCTGAACTGCTGGACTGCTAAGCCTGGGCACATCTGGTGCCTGGCTGGCTCTAATTCACATTTTTGGAAACAAAGGGCTATACAACGGCTGTAAACACAGCCCCCGGTCCATTGGCCTATAGCCTCTTGTACCTGTACTAACAGCTGACCAGAAACATGTCAATATAGGGGAACCTATGCGGGCCGACAAGGCCACCATGCTGTCTAGTTATTTGCAACTTAATCATAGAATATTAGAAAGCTACGTGACCGGCAAGGTCACCACTACTGTCAAGCTATGGCCCCACACGGCCAACATGAAAGAAATAGAAGTACTAACAGCTAACAACTGCACGGCCTCACACGACCGGCTCATCTGACCACAGGGAACATATACAGACTCCAAGCCTTTAGGAATAGCAATAGAAATGATCGGGACAGGGCCCCGACCTACCCGTACTATACAACAAAAGAAAATAAAGTACACCTCTGGAATTCAGTCTCCGGATGACAGGAGCTGAATACTCGATCGCTGACAGGAATCACGTGGTATCGCCTGCTCTTCTATGAGTACCTGCACGCAAGTAATGCAGCACCCCACCGGGCGTCAGTACCGCTGGTACTGAGTATGTAAAGCAATAACTGAAGGCAAAATCTGAAAACAACAATGTAACTGATGAAACTGAAGTAGGAAGGAATAGATTAACTGTCTGATAATGTAAGTCATACCTTCTCTTAATTATACTGGAAGGAATAGGAGTCATACCTGAGAATTTATCGTTCTACTGTTGATCTACTCATATCTACTGTAACACGGCATAACATGTCATAACATAACATAGCACACACACAAACCTTACCCGGCCCCCATAAGCCGGGAGGTACAACCAGCACAGAATCTATACCCCTACCCCGGTCATCCCATCTCCTATAACCCTGTAAGCGTCCTGCGGGTCCCCTGGGTATGCACTTGGGCTCGCTGAGCCCCTGACTATAACTGCATCTGAGTCCGGAGGACTCCTAAATCAACACCCGAGCGTATCCGCTCGACAGGGGTGTGTAAAAGCCGACCAAGGCACAATATGGGGAAAACTGGCATCCCATCTTTGTCCCCTGTGGGATGGCATGCCACTCCGTAGAGCGACGTATCCTCGTCCTCTGGCGGACGAGTCGATACAGCTATCAACCCTGGGGCGGTCATGGACGCTAGGTAATCCAACCCCAAACAATACAACGGTCTCAACTAATAATACTATCTGCATGTCCCACATGCTGAAGCTAATAGTGGTAAAGTATTGTATACACTATATGTTGGACCAGTGATAGTAATATATACGTACTTAATACATGCTGAGGCTGGTAATAGTACATATATGTAGAAATATAGTCTTCTGTCAGACCGTACTGGGGCTAATGCTGAACAAGATATAATGTTTCTGCTGAAAACTATGTTGTATACTGAGTTTCTATAGTAACATGATTTACTATTCCTAATATGCTTTCTAACCTCATTTTAACTTATCGTTCTATTTCTGAGATGTCTTACAGATATTACATTACTTTACTGGGTTTCAACTGAATACAATGATATCCTAACATTCTGTATCACATAACATACTGAGCATGCTGTGCAGTTCTTAACACTTATATTAGAATCTATATCGTGCTAGCAAGTCTCGTGCTGATCATAACATAATGTTTCTAGTATCGTACCATCATTCATAATAAACATCATACATGGCTTCTGAATATTCTATTGGCCTTTAAATTACTGTACTGTACCAAGATTACTAACTTGCCGAGGAAACTAGCTTTACATACCTTATCCCCGAACAATCCGTCTGTCGGACGAGGCTCGGCCGGTATTTCAACAATTTTCTCCCAACTGCATTCATAAATATGTCAATCAATACTAAATACAACTTTATTTTAAAGAGCAACATTACTTTCGATATAATTTATAGCCTAAACTTAGGCTTATCGAAAGACGGTCGAAAACTCACTATTTTTCAGAGGTCCAGAAGGGAGAAATATTCACTTCACAGCTAGGAACACATAGACACTAGTTTAGAGCAATTCCACTTACCTTAGCTCGGTAGCTCGACGATTCGTCGGCCGTATCTCGCGAAACTAAATCCGTAGGAATGCTCTCTGCTGCTAAATACCTCGCTATCTGAGGTTAATTTGAGTTTGGACAACGTTTAGCAGCGTAATCAGATGAAAATTATATTACCCCCTTCGTTCCTTTTCTCCCTCTGATTTCTCTCCTCTATTTCACTAGAAATATAAGTTTATAAATGATTTAAAACTGAAGTGGGGCTTTATATACTTGGTCCTGGACAAGGCCAACGTGTCACGGAGCTAACGCGGAGGCTTCACCTCCGTGACACACTGCCATCGCGGAGGGGTTCTGCCTCGGCTCCTTCCGCGATGGTTCGACAGGTTTCTCGTCTGACCTTTTCCCGGGCCTTTCTCTAGCACGTATGGCCTTCAAATATGCTTAACCAACGTGTGAATAGGTCATTTAGGTGCCGGGAATTCTACGGGGTATAACATTCTCCCCCCTTAAGAACATTCGTCCTCGAATGTACACTGTTATCTAGAGGACTACTTAACTTACTTGTTTAGAAAAATTTCGCCAGAGTCTCCCCTGTAATATGGACTATACCAAAAACCTGAAATGCAGAAAAGTCCAATACAGGTACTGTACGTAATACTTTAGAACTCCACTGGATGGCTAAGTATCAATCCTTCTCATTCACATACATACAACTATAAGGTACTGCGTAAATAATAATACAGACATACCTGCCGCCTGACTAGATCTAAAATAGGTGAGGGTATCTGGCTTTCATATCTTCTTCATCTTTTGACGTCATTTCCTCACGATTACTGTTACGCCACAATACTTTGACAGACGCAACATCTTTAGTCCTCAACCTGCGAATCTGTCTGTCTAAGATAGCCACGGGAACCTCTTCATATGCTAACTCTTCTGTGACCTGGACATCCTGAACTGGAACTACTGTAGAAGGGTCTCCTACGAACTTCCTCAGCATAGAGACATGGAATACTGGGTGAACAGATGCTAACTCCGAAGGCAAGTTCAATTCGTATGCAACTCGGCCTATTCTTCGCCGAATCTGATATGGCCCAATGAGTCTCGGGCTAAGCTTGCCTTTCTTGCCAAATCTTATCACCCTTTTCATTGGAGACACCTTCAGATATACCCGGTCATTTACCACAAATTCTAGATTTCTGCGCCGCATATCTGCATAAGACTTCTGGCGGCTCTGAGCAGTCAGTAAACGTCCTTGGATAAGCTTTACCTTTTTCCTCTGACTGCCGAACAACGTCTAAGTTAACCGATGCTAAGTCTCCTATTTCAAACCAACCATTTGGTGATCTGCATTTTCGCCTGTATAATGCCTCAGAAGGCGCCATCTGGATGGCTGAATGATAACTGTTATTATGAGTAAATTCAACTAACGAAAGATGCTGGTACCCTCAAAATCTAGCACACACGCTCGTAGCGTATCTTCGAGCGTTTGGATAGTCCGCTCAGCCTGCCCATCTGTCTGAGGGTGGAATGTTGTGCTCAAGTTGATCTGCATTCCCAAACCCTTCTGGAATGACTGCCAGAATCTAACCGTCAACTGTGCTCCTATATCAGAGATAATAGATACTGAAACACCATATAATCTAACTATTTCTCTGATATACAATTTGGCGTAATCTTAGGCAGAGCAAGTAGCTTTTACTGACAGGAAATAGGCTGATTTCGTCAGTCTATCAAAAATTACTCAGATTGAATCATGTCTATGTCTGGTACGGGGTAATCCTGCTACAAAGTCCATGTTTACTGCTTCCCATTTTCAGAGAGACACAGCTATGTCCTGGGTCAAACCGTCTGGTTCCTGATGTTCTACTTCCAGCTGTTGGCAGTTAGGACACTGAGCTACAAATTCAGCAATTTCTCTTTTCATACTTGGCCACCAGTAGTTTTCTTTGATATCATGGTACATCTTCGTCGCGCCTGGGCGGAGAGAATAGCGGGCGTAATGCGCCTCGCTCATAATCTACTGGCGAAGCCCCAAAATATCTGGAACACGAATGCGGCCTTTACATCGCCACACTTCATCCCCGGTTATCTGAAAATATGTCACCTCTGCATAAATTATGGCTAAGGGCATCTGCTACCACATTAGCCCTTCCTGGGTGATACAAAATATTCACTCTTTAAGGCATAAACTACTATGGCTAACTCCGGGTCATGGGTAAGATAATTCTTTTCATGTTTCTCCAACTGCCTGAAGGCATAAGCTATTACTTTACCATGCTGCATTAACCCTTTGTACCTTCTGACGATACTAACACTGGGGATGATGATAACCTATCTTTTAACTCCTGGAAGTTCTACTCACACGCCTTAGTCTACTGGAACTTTGCTGCCTTCTGTGTCAATTTAGTCCGAGGTGCTGCTAAGGTGGAAAATCCTTCCACAAACCCTCTGTAGTACCCGGCTAACTACAGGGATTGCGTACTTCGATCGGAGTGGTAGGTCTAGGCTATGTCTTCACTACTTTGATTTTTCTGTGTATCTATCTGTACACCAGCCTCCGACACAATGTGACCAAAAAGGCTACTAAACTCAACCAAAATTCACATTTACAAAAATTGACATATAACTGACGGTCATACTGGTTTATTATACCGGAGAATCTGACAAGTAATCCACCAGTATAGCTAAAGCTTATCTGGCCTTCTGGCCGCATGCTAAGGCTACTTGTTGCTGAGATAACCTGAACAACTATCTGCACACCATGTGCCCGTATCTGATCAGAGGATCCTGACAATGATCATGATCTCTATTAGTCTAGCTGAATAACCTCGACTAACTAAATAGCTGGGTTAGATGATCTGAGTGTTGCAGTAGTCTAACAATGCTCTACATGTCCTACTCGGACGTCTGTAGCTCATGCACAACTGCGGGGTTATGGACAGCTAACCGTTTCGTCCTCCTAATTGAACAATTGTGATGTTGTGCTTAGTCCAACCTACTCTCAGGCGATCCGTCCCTGGATCTTCATAGGGAACCTACCGATCTCCTTGTCTTAGTAAACACTGTGCTAGCAGAGCACTACCAATTTCTTACGCCTTGTGTGTATCTCCTTGGATTTATACTGCTATTCTGGGGAATTCTCGATCTTATGAACTATTCTGTAAATACTGGCCTTCTGCTAGGGCTCCGAATCTGAATATCTTACGAGAACTGGCTGAAGCACTAGTCTGTCGCTGACTACTGATGTGGACCCCTCTCTTGGGGTGCCCACAGGCTTGTCTGACTTGCGGAGTATTCCTTGTAATAACTGCTAGGTTGACTAAGGTTGACTCTCACCTACAAGGCTGGGAAAATGATGTACGACCACTTAACATACTGGAAAAATTCTGGTTCCGGCATATACGATAATGCTATTGATTTTTAAAGATGCTTCCCTGCTAATATAAGCGCCAGCTAGTCGTTAAACCATCTAACTGTGCTCTTATCATCTAGCCATCTGATTCAGGCCATTAACTCTAGTAAGCTTCCAGGGCCTAGATCTGACAACAATACATAAGTCCATTAACTTAATAACTGAGAACTGAGATAGTTTCTATAACTTCATACGTAATTCACACTTAATCTTCCCTTTCTCTTCTCCTTTCCCTTTCTCCTTTCTTCTCTCCTTTTCTTTCTTTCTTCTCCCTCTTTTTTTTTTTGGCAAGGGGGGTCCTGCAATGCAATTTGTACATCCTTTCTATTACTAATCAACATCTGTAATTGTACCCCTTATAGGCGGCTACTCACATCATATCTATTATCTGTATATATATATATATATATCAACAGCTACGTACAATATGTACTGAATTCTGCGGTAATACATAATCTTTGACATGCTCTGCTGAGTCTCATCCCGTACATGATACACCGCTTCTATGGCCTAATAATATCTCCTGCCCTGACTTATCATTTCATTGTATTGTCACCCCATTCTGAAAGTAACAAACATAAACACTTTAGTTATTGTCTGCTGTTTGAAATTCTGCCACTCTTGCGATGTGGGGTCGACGTTCAAATCTTGTAGCCTTACTAGGCATATATTGAGAGCCCATGACTGCCTGCTGGGCCTTATCTCTAGGCTACACTAGATTAGAATTGTTGTATCGGTAACTTCTTAACTTTTCCATAGCGGACATACTGCGGTATTCTGAACCGCAATCTTACTGTCAGCCCGAGGCTTAATCCTTAATATGATATTCTATCAACCCGGGGGTAATCCTAATTTCCCCACAACATCTGACACTCCTGCTTCTTCCCCTCATCCTGCTTAAGCTGAACTCTGGGGTTCAAGGTACCTGCTTTTCATTATTAATAAGATTACTGGTCAAGTATCAATTCATAGTTCCCATGACTTGCAATCAGACCTATCTGATTCACATGACCTCTCACCCTTTCGATATCACAACTGAATCATATCTATAATCTTATAGGTATATCTTACTGTCTATTAGCGTATATGGCGGACTTAGCCTTTTTCTGACTCAAATTTGACTATTACTAAGCATTTATTACTAACAAGTCTTTTACCCCTGCTTCGGGTAAGCTAACAGTCTTACTTTCTTTACTAGCTTGTTGTCATAAGGGTCTGCACAGCTTACGTAATCATAGGGGCTCTTTATACTTTCTAATACTTACTAGGATCAATCAGCCCATCTTTACTTACTGCTTGATTTGGCAACCCCATCTCAAGTCTTATGCCCCTTTACTATGCGGGCATCAAAATCAAGAGGTAGGAATAACCCTTTTCTTATTGCAACAAATAAAAACATTTAACTGTACCATATCCAAAAAGATGTTTTTGGGATTCCTGCATTTCCCTCTCTTTCTTATACTTACCTGGTGGTCTGACCTTGTCTGTAATCTTAATCAGATCTCATATAGCTAATAAATAAATCAACTCATATGCACATTACACTCCTGACTTCCTATTCTGACGTTATCAACGTATACTGGGGATAGTACCGATAAAGGTATCATGCTGGGAGGTCTCGGGTACCTCCTCCTGCTACCGTAGTTATCATGTAACTGGTTGATGCCTTCTTTTGTTGCTATATCTGATCTTCTGCCTGTAATAGGGTAATGCTGATCTCCCTTTGTATCTGTAATCAAAGAATACGGTAAGTTTTTAGAGACTCCACCCTATACTGTACCGCTCTAAAGCACGACTGACTGAGAAGGAAGGGTAACCATCCTATCATGCCTCGCAGCCTCCTACCTATAATATGTGGTGCACAACACATCCATAGACAAGACTCTACTTAGCACGGCTTGCAGACTCCCTGGGACACGACCGGCTATGATACCAAGTTTGTCACACCCCGCCTTGGGGGGTATGACTGGCACCTGGTGCCCTACTAGGACCTGAACTGCTGGACTGTTAAGCCTGGGCACATCTGGTGCCTGGCTGGCTCTAATTCACATTTCTAGAAACAAAGGGCTATACAACGGCTGTAAACACAGCCCTCGGCCCATTGGCCTATAGCCTCCTGTACCTGTACTAACAGCTGACCAGAAACATGTCAATATAGGGGAACCTATGCGGGCCGACAAGGCCACCATGCTGTCTAGTTATCTGCAACTTAATCATAGAATATTAGAAAGCTACGTGACCGGCAAGGTCACCACTACTGTCAAGCTATGGCCCCACACGGCCAACATGAAAGAAATAGAAGTACTAACAGCTAACAACTGCACGACCTCACACGACCGGCTCAACCGACCACAGGGAACATATACAGACTGCAAGCCTCTATGTTTGAGTTAAAGCTTCTCTTATGCATGATTTCCGCTTTGAGATGTATTTGATTTATGAACTTCATCAATAGAAGATGTTGAGCTTCATTGAATAACAATGTAGAGCATATGCATGTTTTTTGGGAGTAGTGTCTAGCACCGAGCAGGCCAAGTCGATCATCCTATGCCTCAGAACTACACGCCAATGTAGGTTTATACATTATGATTTGCGGACCTCCCTTGTGAGCTACCCCTGGCCCTATTGGCCCATGTGTTTGATATCGATATCATGGTATTGTCCCTTGCCCTGGCAAGGCTTTGGACGACTCTACCTACTTGAGTGTGAAAGTTGGGACCACGTAAGCTCTATCGTGGTATGTCAGTTAAAAGACGAGTCTCCCATTGTTCCTCATGATTTCAGTTAGGCATGTTTATTACTCATGAGATTTACATATGTATGACATGTTCTAAAGCATGTTTGATTCAATGTACAATTTGACTTATAAATATCATATTTCAGCTTTAAGTCATTCGATTCAGTTATGCTGATATGTTATGTTATGATGAGATCATGATTTCAGAAAGAATGCATGCAAGCCCTACTCTCAAATTCTTAATGTTTATGTTTACATTATGCATTGTCCTTAAATGATTTTACTTACTTAAGCGGTTTTACTTATCTTGCATACTCAGTACATTCCATGTACTGAACGCATACTCTATGTTGTATCATTTCATGATACAGGACCCAGCTCTCAGGTTCAGCCCCGCTCATAGTTCTACTTTAGAGTTAGAACCTTCGTGTTGGTGAGTCCTCATCTCCCGAGGACTAGACTACTCAGATTTCCTTATGTGTTTTCAGTTACAACTTGTTGAGTTAGTCGGGGGTCTTGTCCCAACAACTCTTCATGTTTATAGGCTTTTCAGACATATGGATGTATTCATCTTCAAATTGTGTATTCTAATGTTATGTTTGAGTTTAGACTTATGTTATGATTATATTGTTGATTATTCAGTTTCATTGATTGAGTTAGATGTATGCTTATGTCATGGATCGACTTGGGGTCTCTCGGGCTTCCTTGTCCCGTGTTTTGATCTGGGCCTCCGTTCAGATCATGACAAACTTGATATCAAAACAATAGGTTTGAAGTGTCCTAGGGTGTCTGAAAGACGCGTTAAGTAGAGTTTTTTTCATGGGTGTGAAGCGCGTCACACTTATGATGAAGATGCTACAAAATGCTTAGGAAATGTTTTCTTCTTTCATGATCTATGTCGTGCGATGAGATGCCTTCCTATCCTTCTAATACATGTTATTCGTGATTTCAGAATCATGGCTCCATAAAGAATGAATGGTAAGGAATAGGAATGGTGAAGACCACGAGGATGGAAATAGAAATGGGCACCAGTAGGCCCCACCAGTTCAGGAGCCCCAGGCACCGGAGCTAGTTGCCCATGCTGAATTTCGGCCAGCTATTCAGATGCTTACGCAAGCCTTGACCTATCAGGTCAATCAGCAGGCTATTGCAAATGTTCCGCAAAATGTCAATGCATCGGCTGCTCGAGTTCGAGACTTCTTAAGAATGAACCCACCAGAGTTTCTCAGGTCAAAAAATAGATGAGGACCCGCATGAGTTCCTAGATGAGATTGTGAAGATCACTCAAATCATGGGGATGAATGGAGTTAAGTGCGCAGAGTTGGCCTCGTATCAGTTGAAATGGGTCGCGCATATCTAGTTTCGCCAGTGGAAGGATAGCAGAGGACGCCGGAGCAGGCCTTGTCACTTGGGAAGAGTTTCATATTGCATTCTTGGATCAGTTCTTTCCTTGTGAGATGAGGAAGCTGAAGGCAGCTTAGTTCATAAATTTGAAGCAAGGGAGGATGACGGTACAAGAGTATGCCCTCGAGTTCACTCACCTATCAAAGTACAACTTAGAGTTAGTGGCTAATCAGAGGGCGCGAGTGAGTAGATTCGTTCATGGAGTAGCGGGCTATTTGGACAAGGATTGCAGGACCACTATGCTCCATCAGGATATGGATTTCCCTTGGATAGTCTTGTACACCCAACAGATGGAGGCGGCACATCTGAGAGAGAGGGAGGCCAAGAGGGCTAGGACCGATGACCACAGATTCTCACAACCGAGGTCAGGTGGTAGGCACCGACAGCAGACCCAACAGAGATCATCAACCCTAGAATCTTCAGCATTGAGTGTGCCATCCAAACCGAGGCACGATCAGAAGGGGAGAACATTAGGCTCTAGGGGTCAAAGCAGCAAACCCATAGATTCTAGCATTCCAACTTGCCGCAGGTGTGGTCGGGGTCACACAGGTCAGTGTTTAGCAGGTACAGGTGCTTGTTTCGGGTGTGGGAAGCCCGGACACATGCTTAGAGATTGCCCAGTCGTGAGGCAGGATTATAATGGGGGTCAAGGCGCAGCTTCTAATTCCGCAGCCCCACCCACACGCTTAGCACATCAGGGAGCATCTACTAGCACAGGTGGCGGTCAGCTCCAGAATAGATTCTATGCTTTAGCATCCCGCCAGGAGCAAGAGGTCTCCCCAGATGTAGACACTAGTATTTTATGATTTTTCCATCTTAATGTTATGCTTTGTTAGATCCGGGGGCTACCTTGTCTTTTGTGACACCTTATGTGGCCAGTAGCTTCGTAGTTAGTCCCGAAGTCTTGTCAGCACCCTTCTCAATTTCTACTCCAGTAGGTGACTTAGTTATAGCTAGACGGGTATATAGAGGTTTTCTGGTCTCAGTCCTTCAAAAAGTCACCTCAGTAGATTTGATTGAGTTATCCATGACCAATTTTGATGTTATCCTCGACATGGATTAACTATTTACATGTTATGCCTCAGTTAATTGTAGAACCTGGGCGGTAGAGTTCAGATTTTCGGGTGAACCAATCTTAGAATAGAAGGATAGTTTAGTTGTGCCTGTAGGTCGTTTCATTTCCTACTTTAAGGATAGAAAGATGATTTCTATGGGTTGTGTGTACCATATAGTTAGGGTTAAGGATGTTGAATCCGATATCCTAACTATTCAGTTAGTTCCAGTAGTGTGTGAGTATCCAGAGGCCTTTCCAGATGATTTATCGGGAATCCCTCCCAAGAGGGAGATTGATTTTGGCATTGACCTTCTTCCCGACATGTAGCCTATATCTATTTCTCCCTACATAATGGATCTAGCTGAGCTAAAAGAGTTGAAAGAGCAGTTGAAGGACTTGTTAGATAAGGGTTTCATTAGACCGAGCAAGTCCCCATATGGTGCACCAGTTCTCTTTGTCCAAAAGAAAGATGGTTCTCTTCGAATGTGCATTGATTATCGGCAATTGAACAAAGTCACCATCAAGAACAGGTATCCTTACCCAGGATTGATGATTTATTTGATCAGCTTCAGGGTGCTAAGTGTTTCAGAAAGATAGATCTCTGATTCGGGTACCATCAGCTCAAAGTTCGAGAGTGTGACATCCCGAAGATAGCCTTCAGGACGCGATATGGTCATTATGAATTTGTAGTTATGTCCTTTGGACTAACGAATTCTCTTGCATCCTTTATGGACTTGATGAATAGGGTGTTCAATCCATACTTGGATATGTTCGTGTTTGTGTTTATTAATGACATCCTGATATACTCTCGGAGCGAGTAGGAATGTGTCGCTCATTTGAGAATAGTGCTTCAGACTCTCAAGGATCGTCACTTATATGCCAAATTCAGCAAGTGTGAGTTTTGGTTGAACTCCATAGCATTTTTGGGTCATGTGGTATCAAGCGAAGTCATAATGGTGGACTCTCAAAAAATAAAGGCGGTGAAGAACTAGCCTAGACCGGTGAACTCTTCAGATATTCAGAGTTTCTTGGGTTTAGCTGGCTAGTATCGAAGGTTCTTGGAAGGCTTCTCATCGATTGCAACACCTTTGACCAAATTGACTCAGAAGAATGTGAAATTCCAATTGTCGGAGTCTTGTGAGAAGAGCTTCCAAGAGTTGAAGGCTCAACTTACTTCAGCACCGATGTTAACTCTACCGGAAGGTACCGATGGGTTCGTGGTGTATTTTGATGCTTCAAGGATAGGACTTGGGTGTGTATTGATGCAGCACGAGAATGTTATAGCATATGACTCTAAACAACTAAAAGTCCACGAGAAGAATTACCCGACCTATGATCTTGAATTAGCCGCAATGGTATTCGCCTTGAAGATATGGTGACATTATTTGTATGGGGTTCACGTGACTGTTTTTATGGACCACAAGAGCTTACAATATGTGTTCACGCAGAAGGATCTCAATCTTCGGCAAAGGAGGTGGTTGGAGCTACTCAAAGACTATGATATGAGTGTGCTTTACCATCTGGGTAAGGCTAACGTAGTAGCGGATGCACTTAGTAGACTCTCTATGGAGAGTGTGCCTCGTGTGGATGAGGGTAAGAAGGAGCTGGTGAAAGATGTGCATCGACTCGCAAGGTTGGGAGTTAGGTTGGTTGACTCGACCGATGGCGGTGTTGTGGTTCAGAACGGATCAGAATCTTCCTTGGTGACTAATGTAAAAGCTATACAGGATGAGGACCCGATTTTAATAAAGCTAAAGGAAGCCGTTCAAAATCAGAAGGTAGAGGTCTTCTCCAAAGGGGGAGATTGTGTGCTTCGGTACCAGGGTCGCCTATGTGTTTCAGATGTTGATGATTTGAGGAACCGGATGTTGCACGAGGCTCATGGATCCAAGTATTCTATCTATCCAGGTTCCACCAAGATGTACCGTGACATATGGAAAGTCTATTGGTGGAATGGCATGAAAAAGTATATTGCAGAATTCATAGCTAAGTGTCCGAACTGTCCGCAAGTAAAGGTCGAGCACCAGAGGCCGGGAGGTGTGCTTCAGGATATCAGCATTACTACATGGAAGTGAGAAGAATATGGACTTCGTCACAGGTTTGCCTCGCACTTGCCGAAAATATGACTCCATTTGGGTTGTGGTAGACAGGTTGACCAAGGTTGCATATTTTCTACCGGTTAAGACCATGGATTCAGCAGAGGATTATGCCAAATTATATATCCAGGAGCTAGTCCGATTGCATAGAGTGCCCTTATCCATCATTTCAGACAGAGGTACTTAATTTACCTCTCAGTTTTGGAATTCATTTCAAAAAGGGCTTGGTACGTAGGTTAAACTCAGTATAGCATTTCACCCGCAAAATGGATGGCCAAGCAGAACGGACAATCCAGACTCTCGAGGACATGTTGACAGCATGCGTGATTGACTTCAAAGGTAGCTGGGATGAGCATTTGCCTCTTATTGAGTTTGCATACAATAACAACTATCATTCCAGTATCAACATGGCACCTTTCGAGGCTCTCTATGGGTGGAGGTGTAGGTCACCCATTGGATGGTTTGAGGTTGGAAAAGCGGTGATGATAGGACCAGATTTGATTCATGAGGCTATGGAGAAGGTTCAGTTAATAAGGGATAGGTTGAAAACTACTCAGAGTCTCCAAAAGTCCTATGCCGATGTGAGAAGAAGAGAATTAGAATTTGAGGTCAATGATTGGGTATTTCTGAAGGTGTCTCCCAGGAAGAGAGTGATGAGGTTTGGAAAGAAGGGGAAACTTAGTCCCCGCTATGTCGTCCTGTACAGGATCGTGCGACGTGTTGGAAAGGTGGCCTATGAGTTGGAGTTACCCTCAAAATTAGCTTCTGTACATCCTGTATTCCATGTGTCGCTCTTGAAGAAGTGTTTGGGTGATCCAGCTCTAGTTGTCCCGGTGGACAGTGTTGGTGTAAAAGATAGCCTCAGTTATGAGGAGGTTCCAGTAGAAATACTGGATCACCAGGTTCGAAGGCTAAGGAATAAGGAAGTAGCTTCACTTAAAGTATTATGGAGAAATTAGCATGTTGAGGGAGCTATGTGGGAAGCCTAAGCGGATATGATGGCTAGATACCCACAGTTATTCTCTACCGACTTAGTTCCAGCTTGAGGTATCAGTTTTGACCTAAAACTCTATCTAGTTTTCATGTTCAGTTCATGTGCCCAAGTTTCTTTTATGTATATGGATGTGTGTATGGTTTGTGAAATCAGTTCAGCAATGTAGTTTGAATTAAGGATAGTCATACTGTTAGTTTTCGATTTAAATGATTAGTATGTGAATATGATAACTGCATTTCTCTGCTTTTCTGTATGTTTTCCAACATTTGGGGATGAATGTTTCCTGAGGGGGAGATATTGTTATACCCCGGAGCCCAAAGATCATACCTGAGAGTCGAAACAGAGAAAAGAATAAAAACTAGCACCAGGCATAGGACGGATCGTGAGGTGATCTGTGAGATCAACCCACGAGTTGTGATGTAAGGGGGGAGGCCAGGTGATGAACTTAAGAAGATTGGGAAATGAAATCCCCACGGAGATGACCATGACTCGTGGTCAGGCCCTACGAGTCGTTGGGTTAATCATGGGGAGTGATGCTTGAGTAAAGAGGAAAAGGAAGATAGTGTACTAGACGGAAGGCCCCCACGAATCATGGTCAGCCCCCACAATTTGTAGGGTGAGTCGTGATCAAGCATGGAATAAATTTTGTCGAGGACAAGGCAGTGTACATCATGGATGGTGACCATGAGTCGTGGTAACCAGGAATGAGTCATTATGTTGTCCTCTATGAGCCCTGAAGACTTGAGAAGCAGTGAACCTCACGAGCTAAGCCACGAGTCGTGGCCCTTGGCGACGAGTCGTTAGGTCCCTCGAAGGGTCCACCTGACAGTTATTTTCTGCAAATTTAGTAAGGGCTATTTCGTAATTCCTAAGCTTCTAAGGCCTAAACTACGTCGTTTTGAGTTATGAATAGTGACTTTTAAAGGGGTTAAGTTCATTTTAGGCCTTATTCATTCATGCATGCAAGATAGAATACTAGAGAGGGTGATCAAGCCTAGCATTCATCAATTTCTCTTCAATTTCCTATTGGGCATCTAAAGAAGTGTAAGAATCAGCTACCAACAGGTATGTAGGGTTATGAATGGGTGATTCCTTTCATACCCATGCCCAATCTCTCTCTAAATCATGAATGATCTATGACTAATCTATGGGGTTTTAACCCAATGCATAAATTTCCTAATTCTTTATATTTGTGTGATTTAAATGCATTTCTACTATTGAATTATGAAGCATGGGTGAGTTTTATAATGTTTTCAATTAAAAATCATGTTTCTGGCTTTATGAATGAAAAAGCCCATTGATGAGAAGTTCATGAAAGATGAGATTTCTGATGAATGCATGATGATGATGAGATATTATGATGAAAAGTATGTTTTCAAGCTACCCGTGTTTAAATCATGTTTTCGATATGAATTGAGTATTTTCAAGAATGACAAAGCTTTGGGCAATGCCCACATGATCAAAGTATGATTGATGATTTTTCGAATTAGGCTTACCACATGGCTTTAGAGCGAAGGCTCCCACTTATATTTTTAGCTTGTGGTATGTTTGAGTTAAAGTTTTTCATATGCATAGCTTACCACATGGTTTTGGAGCGAAGACTCCCAATTATCTTGTAGCTTATGGTATGGTTTGAGTTAAAGCTTCTCTTATGCATGATTTCCACTTTGAGATGTATTTGAATTATGAGCTTCTTCAATAGACGATGTTGAGCTTTGTTGAATAACAATATAGAGCATATGCATATTTTTGGGAGTAGTGTCTAGCACCGAGCAGGCTAAGGGTTGATCACCCTATGCCTCAGAACTATGCGTCAACGTAGGTTTATACATTATGATTTTGGGACCTTCCTTGTGAGCTATCCCCGACCCTATTGGCTATTGAGATTGATATCGATATCATGATATTGTCCCAAGTCATGGCAAGGCTTTGGAAGGCTCTACCCACTTGAGTGTGATAGTTGGGACCACGTAAGCTCTATCGTGGTATGTCAGTTAAAAGACGAGTCTCCCATTGTTCCTCATGATTTCAGTTAAACATGTTCATTACTCATGAGATTTACATATGTATGCATGTTCTAAAGAAGGTTTGACTCAATGTTCAATATTACTTATAAATATCATATTTCAGCTTTGATTCATTTGATTCAGTTATGAAGATATGTTATGTTATGATGAGATCATGATTTCAGAAAGAATACATGCAAGCCCTACTCTTAGATTCTTAATGTTTATGTTTACATTATGCATTGTCCTTAGATGATTTTACTTACTTAAGAGGTTTTACTTACCTTGCATACTCGGTACATTCGACGTATTGACCGCATACTCTATGCTGTATCGTTTCATGATACAGGACCCGACTCTCAGGTTCAGCCCCGCTCATAGTTCGATTTTAGAGTTAGCACCTTCGTGTTGGTGAGTCTTCATATCCCGATGACTAGACTACTTAGATTTCCTTATGTGTTTTCAGTTACAGCTTGTTGAGTTAGTTGGGGGTCTTGTCCCAACAACTCGTCATGTTTAGAGGCTTTTCAGACATATGGATGTATTCAACTTCAAATTGTGTATTCTGATGTTATGTTTGAGTTTAGACTTCTGCTATGATTATATTGTTGGTTATTCAGTTTCATTGATCGAATTAGATGTATGCTTATGCCATGGGTCAACTTGGGGTATCTCGGGGCTCCTTGTCCCGTGTTGCAATCGGGGCCTCCATTCAGGTCGTGACTAACTAGCCAGCCTCATCCCTGAAGGAGACCATATGGATAGATCCATTGAGTTAGTGAGTGAAGGAATGCATGAAGGACAATGGAATCAGCAGTTTTTGTATTATAAATTACCACAGGAGCTGGTGGTTAATATCATCAAGAATCTGCCAATGGGAGAAGTCACTCAAGAATGTGACAAACCTTGGTGGCTTCTGAATCCTCGGGGACCTTTACTGTGAAGAGTGCTTGGGAAGCTTTGAGAGAGAAGAATCCCAAGCTTTAGATATTTTAGAAAATCTGGTTGAAAGATTTACCTTTTGGAGAGTGTAGAATGCTAAACTACCAGTTGATGATATTATGGTTAGGAATGAATTTTCTATAGTCTCTAAATGCAGATGTTGTGACAATCCCAAATAAAAGACCCTGAAGCATCTTTTCCTAACCGGGGAGTTAGCAAACATCATTTGGAGGAGGTATGCTGATGCAGCAGGCATATAGGAGTCCTGCGTACAACTAAAACAAGTTATGGTTAAATGTTGTAAGACAGATAAAGGGGAAAATCTGGAGATGGTGATACATGCTTTTCTAGCTATAATGGTGTAGCACATATGGAAATGGATAAATTCAGTGGTTCATGGAGGATGTATGTTAAGGGGCAGGTTAATATATTGAGGACCTTAGACAGCGGAAACAGGATAGCAGACGAATAAATCAGGAGCAGCGCTGCAGGGATAGATCAGATGAAATACAGAGGGAGATTCAGAGAGGAATTAGGCCACGATTGTCAGAAAGGCCACCTAGACCCCCATCCCCATCACAGCAGCAGAAGGGTAGATTCAGTCGCAGAGGACAGTTAGATTCTAGCGGCAGTTCTCGAACGGTAGATTCACCTCAGTCGAGGAGGCAAGAGCAGAGCAGGTACACACCCCCACCTTGCCCTATTTGCAGCCGACCCCACACTAGAGCTTGCAAATATGGCTCCACAGGGTGTTATATATGTGGGCAGGAGGGTCATGTGATGAGAGACTGTCCAGCCAAGGGTCAGGGTAGCCGAGATAATCAAGACAGGGCGTCAGTAGGGCCGCGAGCTCCAGCAGCCTCGGCAGGGCATAGGCCCTCAGGTCCAACGGGTAGAGGCCGAGATAGATCAGGGGCCTCTAGTTCATGTACGGGCTCAAGCCGTAGCTATGCATTACCAGGAAGGCAGGACTTAGAGGCGTCTCCAGATGTGGTAACAGGTATGATGACTATCTGCTCACACCCTACTTATGTATTGATTGATCTAGGATATACTTTGTCCTACGTTACCCCATTTGTGGCTCGAAAGTTTAGTGTTGCACCAGAGTTGCTTCAGCAAACCTTTTTAGTATCCACACCCATCGGTGACTCCATCATAGCCAGAAGGGTCTATCGAGGGTGTACAGTAGAGGTTGTTGATCATCACACCACAGTAGATCTGGTAGAATTAGAGATGATTGATTTCGATGCCATTATGGGTATGGATTGGTTAGTGTCGTGCTATGCCAATGTAGAATGTTGGACCAAGATGGTCAAATTCCACTTCCCAGGGGAGACAGTACGAGAGTGGAAGGACAGTATAGCTACGCCAAAAGGTAGGTTTATTTCCTACCTTCAGGTTGAGGAAGTTGATAGCTAAGGGATGCATTTACCACATAGTCAGAGTCCAGGATGTTCGGGTAGAGCCTCTAACTCTCCAGTCCGTTCCAGTGGTTAATGAATTCCCTGACGTATTTCCAGATGAGCTACCTGGTATTCCCCCAGATAGGGAAATAGATTTTGCAATTGATTTGCCACCAGGCTCTCAGCCCATATCAATTCCTCTGTATCGTATGGCTCCTGTTGAACTCAGAGAATTAAAGGAGAAGCTGAAGGATTTGTTAGATAACGGCTTTATCAGGCCGAGTACTTCACCTTGGGGTGCGCCAGTTCTATTTGTGAGAAAGAAGGATAGCTCACTCCGTACGTGTATAGACTAATCGCAGTTGAATAAGGTTACAGTCAAGAATAAGTATCCGCTTCCCAGAATAGATGATTTGTTTGATCAGTTACAGGGGGCCAGATATTTCTCCAAGGTTGACTTAAGGTCAGGATACCATCAGGTTCGAGTTCATCAAAGGGACATTCTAAAGATTGCCTTCAGGACCAGATACGTCCATTTTGAATTCCTAGTCATGTCCTTTAGGCTGACGAATGCCCCAGCAGTATTCATGGACCTGATGAATAGTATCTTTAGGACATACCTGGACCTGTTCGTGATAGTATTTATTGATGATATTCTGGTGTATTCTCGCTCTGAGGAAGACCACCAGGATCATTTGCGGACAGTGCTTCAGATTCTCAGGGACCGTCAGTTGTATGCCAAGTTCTCTAAATGTGAATTTTGGCTGAACTCAGTAGCTTTCTTGGGGCATATTATGTCAGATGCTGGTATACAGGTGGACACACAGAAAATAGAAGCAGTAAAAACATGGCCCAGACCTACCACTCCGATCAAAGTACGCAGTTTTTTGGGATTAGCAGGGTCCTACAGAAGATTTATTGAGGGATTCTCCACCATAGCGGCACCTCTAACTAAGTAGACGCAAAAAGCAGTAAAGTTTTAGTGGGTAGAGGCATGTGAGCAGAGTTTCCAGGAATTGAAAGACAGGTTAACCTCTGCCCCAGTGTAAGCATTGCCAGAAGGTACAGAGGATTATGCAGTTTATTGTGACGCTTCGGGTATTGGGTTAGGATGTGTGTTGATGCAGCATGGTAAAGTAATTGCTTATGCTTCCAAACAGCTGAGGAAACACAAAATGAATTATCCTACCCATGACCTGGAACTGGCCACAGTGATCCACGCTTTAAAGAAATGGAGACATTACTTGTACGGCGTCCATGTGGATATTTTAACTAATCATAAGAGCCTACAGTATATCTTCACTCAGAGAGAGTTGAATTTGCGGCAGCATCGCTGGTTGGAGTTGTTGAAAGATTATGATGTAAATATTATGTATCACCTAGGAAGAGAGAACGTAGTAGCAGATGCCCTCAACCGCAAATCTATAGGGAGTTTGGCGTACTTGCAGCCCGAGAAGCGGGAGTTGGCTAGAGAAATACACCAGTTAGCCAGTTTGGCTGTTCACGTAGCAGAAACAAAGGACAACAGAGCGGTAATTCAGAACTCCACTGTGTCGTCATTGGTTGTGGAGGTAAAGGAACGGCAGTATAAAGATCCTGACCTGGTTCAGCTTAAAGACAGAGTTCAACAAGGAAAAGCGTCGGATTTTCAGGTAAGTGGGGATGAAGTGTTGCAATGTAAAGGCCGCCTTTGTGTTCCAGATATTTCAGGGCTTCATCAGCAGATTATGAGCGAGGTACATTATGCCCGCTATTCTCTCCACCCAGGCGCGACGAAAATGTACCATGATATTAAAGAAATCTACTGGTGGCTAGGTATGAAGAGGGAAATAGCAGAATTCGTAGCCCAGTGTCCTAACTGCCAGCAAGTAAAAGCGGAACACCAGAAACCAGGCGGATTGACCAAGACATAGTTGTGCCTCTTTGGAAGTGAGAAGCAGTAAATATGGATTTTGTAGCAGGATTACCTCGTACCAGACATAGAAATGACTCGATTTGGGTAATTGTTGACAGACTGACAAAATCAGCCCATTTTCTGCCAATAAGGGCTACTTTCTCTGCCGAAGATTATGTTGAGTTGTATATTAGAGAAATAGTCAGACTGCACGGTGTTCCAGTGTCTATTATCTCTGACAGAGGGGCGCAATTCACAGCTAAATTTTGGCAATCATTTTAGAGAGGCCTGGGAACACAGATTAACCTGAGCACAGCTTTTCACCCTCAGACAGATAGGCAGGCAGAACGCACTATTCAGATGCTCGAGGATATGCTGTGATCGTGTGTGTTAGACTTTGGAGGTAGCTGGGATGAGCACCTATCACTTATTGAGTTTTCTTATAACAATAGTTACCACTCAGCTATCCAGATGGCACCCTATGAGGCTTTATATGGGCGAAAAATGCAGATCACCAGTTGGCTGGTTTGAAGTAGGAGAGTCAGCGCTGATTGGGCTGGGTATTATTCATCAGTCAGAAGAAAAGGTGAAGCTTATTAGAGAATGCCTACTGACTACTCAGAGCCGCCAGAAATCGTATGCTGATGTGCGGCGCAGAAACCTAGAATTTAATGTGAATGACTGGGTGTTTTTGAAAGTTTCTCCTATGAAAGGGGTGATGAGATTCAGCAAGAAAGGTAAGCTCAGCCCAAGGTTTGTTGGGCTTTATCAAATCTGTCGAAGAATAGGCCAAGTGGCATACGAGTTGAACTTGCCTCCAGAATTAAAGTCTGTCCATCCAGTTTTCCTTGTGTCCATGCTGAGGAAGTATATAGGAGACCTCTCTAGAGTTGTCCCAGTTTAGGATGTCCAAGTTACGAAAGATCTGACTTATGAAGAGGTTCCAGTAGCCATACTAGACAGGCAGATTCGCAGGTTGAGAACTAAAGATATTGCTTCTGTCAAAGTATTATGGCGTAACAGGAACCGAGAGGAGATGACTTGGGAAGCAGAGGAAGATATGAAAGTCAAATATCCTCAACTGTTCCAGACTTAATCATCCAGAGGTACGTTAGTATTGTTGTTTTATGAATTACTTTATATTATGTGAATAAATGAAATAGTTGGCTTTTATGATGAATACTAGTGTTGTTTGGAGTACCTGTATTGGACTTTTCTACATTTCAGTATTTTTGAGATAGTCCATATTACAGGGGAGACTCTGCCAAAATTTTCCTAGAATATGTCAAATAAGTTGAAATTCTTGCAAGTAGAAGTTTACATTCGAGGACGAATGTTCTTAGGGGGGGGGATGTTACACCCCATAAATTCTTGATATTTAGATGGCCTATTCGCATGTTGGTTAAGAGTTTTAGGATGCCATACATGCTAGAAAAAGGCCCGGGGGAAGACCGGACAAGCGTCGCATTGAACCATCGCAAGAAGATGCTGGGCAGACCCCCTCTGTGATGGCCAACATGTCACGGAGGGCTCACCTCCGCGATGGCCAACGTGCCATGGAGGTGAGGTTCAGCCTCAATTATATAAAGCCTCCACTTCGGTTTTTTTTAGATAATTATCATAATTTCTAGAAAACACTAGAAAATAGAGGGAATGAGAGGTTTGGATGAAATTCCTTCCGTTTACGCTATTAAACGCGGTCCAAACTCGAATTAATCTTGGGTAGTGCAGTATTAAGCTGCAGGGAGCATTCCTGCGGAGTTAGTTTCATGAAATTCGGCCGGCGAATCATCGTCCTACCGAGCTAAGGTAAGTGGAATTGCTCCAAATTAGTGTCAATATACTCCTAGCCCTAAAGTGAATATTTCTCCATTCTGGACTTCCGAGAAATAGCGAGTTTTCGGCTGTTTTTCGATAAGTCAAAGTTTGGGCTATATATATATTCAAAGTAGCATTTTCTTCTAGAATATTGATGAATTTAGTTCTAATTGCTATGAATGTGAACATAGTTGGAAGAAATAGCTGAATATTGGCTGAGTTACGCCAATTAGCCGGAAAGCCGACAACTGAGGTATGTAAAGCTAGTATCTTCGGCAAGTTAGTAATTCTAGTATAGTAAAATACAATAAATCCCAGAAGGGAGTTCCAGAAGCCGAGTATTAAGTATGTTTGTATTGTTATGCCATATTCAGAATAAAAGTCAGTAAATTAGTATTAAACAATGAGATATTATTTCAGACTCAGTACCAGATTTAGTTTAATTTAGCCAGAGATCAGAATAGAATATCAAAATATGAACAGTATTATCAGATCTATTATACATGTTATATGTTATTATTGTTGTTTATAGAGACCTGATTATTTTATGTGGGCACCCTTAGAGCTTCCTTGCCGCCCCAGGGTTAATAGTTGTGTCGACTCGCCCGCCAGAGGGTGAGGATACGTCACTCCAAGGAGTGGCATGCCATCAGCAGTAGGACAAAGATGGGATGTAGCATTCTCCATAGCAGGTTGATCAGCATTATAGCATACCCTGTCGAGCGCTTGCGCCCAGAGCACAGATTACAGATTATAGATACATATCTCAGATTATAGTTACAGGAGTCCTCCAGACTCAGATACAGTTATAGTCAGGGGACCAAAGAGCCCAAGTTGCATACCTAGGGGGCCGGCGGGATGCTCGTAGTTATTAGGTGAGTGGAGTGAATTTATTTTTGGATGGTTTGACCTAGGTAGGGGTATATAGATTGCGTGTTGATTGGCACTTTCTAGCTTATGGGGGCTGGTATAGGTTCTTGTATGCTATATATATATATATGTTACTTATTAAATTGATAGATAGCAGGACGCCGCATCGACAGGTATGATTCCTATCTTCTTTCCAGTACAATTAAGCCCGGTACAGATTCTGCCATCCCAGACAGTCTTAGCCATCTTCTGTTACTCAGTAACTATCAGTATTACTATCTATTTTTAGTCATGTTTAGTTATTGCTTTGCATACTCGGTACCAGTGGTACTGACGCCCGTTTGGGGGCGCTGCATTACTTGCCTGCAGGTACTCATAGATGAGGAGACGATTCCTCGTAACTCCAGCTAGCACATAGAGTCATCAGCTCCTGTCATCTGGAGCTAGATAGCTAGAGGTTTATTCCTTTTCTTTTTTCGTACAGTATGGGTAGGACGGGGCGCTGTCCCAACCACCTTCACGGTATTCTTAGAGGCTTGCAGACTGTATATTCCCTGCAGTTAGCTGTACCCGGTCGTGTGAGGCCGTGTGTATATTTTAGTTTGTTCATGATGGTCGTGTGGGGCCTTATTCAGTTGGTAGTGGTGATCTTGTTGGTCACGTAGCAGTTTAGCACTTATTTTCTTGATTCAGAAACAACTAGACAGCATGGTGGCCTTGTCGGCCCGCATAGGTTCCCTATTGTTTCAGTTGCTCTGGATAGCTGTTGTTTTCTTACAGGTGGCTATAGGCCTAGTCGGCCGAAGGCTGTATTTACAACCGTTATATAGCCTTCTTTTTCTTGAATCTAGAGTTAGAGCCAGCCTAGCACCAAAAGTGCTCAGGCTCAGCTAGTCCAGCAGTCCAGGTCCTAGTTGGGCACTAGGTGCCAGTCATGCCTCCCAAGGCGGGGCGTGACACGATCAGAGGATACGGGTGAGTAGATTCATCCATAGAGTCGCAGGTTATTTGGACAAAGACTGCAGGACAGTTGTGCTGCACCAGGACTTTCCTCAAATAGTGTTGTACGCCCAGCAGATAGAGGCGACACATTCGAGAGAGAGGGAGGCCAAGAGGGCCAGGACCGAGGATCACAGATTCTCTCAGGGTAGAGGTCCGGTGGTGGGCACCGACAGCAGAATCACCAGAGATCATCGGCCTCGGTATCTTCGGCACTGAGTGTGCCATCCAGACCTAGACATGATCAGAGAGGGCGAGCATCAGGCTCGAGGGGTCAGAGCAGCAGACCCGCAGATTCTAGTATTCCAGCTTGTCGAAGGTATAGTCAATGGCACACAGGCCAGTGCCTGGCATGTTCAGGTGCTTGTTTCGGGTTTGGGCAGCCCAAACACATGCTTCGAGATTGTCCAGATGTGAGGTAGGATCAGGTTGGGGGCCGAGGCCTAGCTTCTAGTTTAGCAGCCCCTCTCATACGCTCAGAACATCAGGGAGCATCTACTAGCACAGCTAGCGGTCAGCGCCAGAACAGATTCTATGCTTTAGCTTCCCGTCAGGAGCAGGAGGTCTCCCGGGATATGGTCACTGGTATGTTGCGAGTTTTCCATATTGATGTATATGTTTTGTTAGATTCGGGGGCTACCTTATCCTTCGTGACACCATATGTGGCCAGTAGCTTCGGAGTCAGTCCCAATGTCTTGTTAGAACCTTTCTTAGTTTCCACTCCCATAGGTGACTCAGTTATAGCTAGACGGGTGTATAGAGGTTTCCCAGTCTTAATCCTTCATAAGGTCACCTCAGCAGACTTGATAGAGTTAGCCATGACTGATTTCGATGTTATTCTCGGCATGGATTGATTATTTGCATGCTATGCTTCAGTTAATTGTAGAACCCGGGCAGTAGAGTTCAGATTTCCAGGTGAGCCAGTCTTGGAATGGAAGGGTAGTTCAGTTATGCCTGTAGGTCGATTCATTTTCCTACCTTAAGGCCAAAAAGATGATTTCTAAGAGTTGCATGTACCATCTAGTTAGGGTTAAGTATGTCGAGTCTGAAACCCCGACTATCCAGTCAGTTTCAGTAGTACGTGAGTATCCAGAGGTCTTTTCTGATGCTTTTTCAGGTGTTCCTCCCGAGCGGGAGATTGAATTCGGTATATTCCCAACACGCAATCTATCTCTATTCAACCTTACAAAATGGCTCCAGCCGAGCTAAAAAAGTTGAAGGATCAGTTGAAGGACCTGTTAGATAAGGGCTTTATTAGACCGAGTAAGTCTCCATGGGGTGCACTAGTCCTCTTTGTCCGGAAGAAAGATGGTTCTCTTCGGATGTGTATTGATTATAGACAGCTGAACAAGGTCACCGTTAAGAACAGGTATCCCTTACCCAGGATCGATGATTTGTTTGACCAGCTTTAGGGAGCCAAATGTTTCTCTAAGATTAATCTCAGATCCGGGTACCATCAACTCAAGGTTCAAGAGAGTGACATCCCGAAAATCGCTTCCAATACTCGGTATGGTCACTACGAATTTGTTGTTATGTCTTTTGGACTAACCAGTACCCCTGCAACTTTTATGGATCTAATGAACAGGGTGTTCAAGGCATATTTGGACATGTTTGTAATTGTGTTCATTGATGTAATACCTCAGAGAGGCCTAAGAATAGACCCGGGAGTTGAATTTGAAAAGTGTAGAAAACTGACAAAAACATCACAGGACGGGTGACCCAACAACTCGTGGTTGGATACCACGAGTCGTCGAAAGCAGTCATTGAATGGGGGGTTCAGGGAAGCAGTGGTGACAATCGATGGTGTAACGACTCATTTTCAGGAACAACGAGTCGTTGTTACCAATCGTTGGAAGGACTGAGCTTAGGATGAGGGGGGCAACAGGGAAACCCACAATTCCTGGTGAAAATTAACGGGCCGTTGTTTCTAGTTGTTGTTTGAGGGTTGAAGATTTTAGTGCATTCAACGGATGGAGACCACGACTCATTGGAAGGCACCACGAGTCGTGGTGAGGCTCATGGAAGGGAAAGTCAGATTGGTTAAGGAGTTGACGACGGTCGATTCAATGATTTGTTGTTTTATGTAACGACTCATCCTGACGAGTCGTAGGAAGTACCTAAGATAGGTCATTAAGCAGTGGACCCAATGACTCGATACCACGAGTCGTGGGATCGAGCAACGACCCGTTGGATAGGTCGTTGGTCCGCCCGGAGTAGTTTTCAAGGAAATTTTATTAAGGGCACTTCTGACTTTTCCATGCTTTGAGACTCTAAACTACGTCGTTTTGGATATTTTTCTGAGAGAGATAAGATGAGTTAAGTCCTTTATGCATGTCCATTCTCATGCAAAAGCTTAGAGAGATTTTTGGGAGATTCAAGGTCTTCTTCCCCAAATTTCCATCAATTTCTTTGTGGGTATTCAAGGAACCTTGAAAGCAATCCATTCCCAAGTATGTACGGTTTTAGAATGGGTGAAATTCTTCCTCACCCATACCCAAATTTCAATTTAAATCATGAATCCTTCTATTCAAGTTCTATGGGATTTTACCCAAATGCATGAAAATGTGATTTCTCTTTATGGGTTTGATTTAATTGAGTACTGAATTATGAATGATGGGCAGGTTTTACATTATTTTCTTTAAAATCATGTTTCAATCTTTTAAATCAAAAATTCTCATTTAATGAAAGTTCATGGAAGTTATTATTTATGATAAATACTCTGTATTTTGAGTTTATTGATGATGGAAAAGCATGAAACTCAAGTTACCCATGTTTATGAGCATATTTTGAAAGAATTGAATATGATGAAGTATTGGGCAATGTCCACATGTTGAAGAACGATTTATGATTTATGAAACAAATTACATGATTTATCAATTTGTGATGTTGGCTGATGAAAAAGGCCTATGATTCTTGGCTAAGCATGTTTTAAAGGGGGATCAATGATGACAAATGTTATATTCTAGCCAATGAATCTTAATGCATGATGTTATTGATTTATTTATGAGCCTATATGCATGTTTTGGGAGCAGTGTCTAGCACCGAGCAGTCCGGAGTTAAAGGACTACGTCGGTGTCTCATAACTACCTGCCACCGTGGGTTTCTAATGATATATTGTATTGATAATGATCCCCTCGAATGTGATATCACGCCTAATGCACGACCCTCTCCTGGCAAGCCAGGGTCGGCTCTGCCCACTTGAGCGAGATAGTGGGGCATCATGAAAAGCTCTACCATGATGGTTTCAATTATGATGAGTTCTCCCATTGTTCTGCATGTTTTATTGATTGTTATGTTTATGTTGTTGGATCAAGTTATGTTTTGATAAAGTTTACTTATGATTACGAAAATGAATTATTATGGGTGATTTGAAAGTTATGAGCCTTATGTTTTATTACGAAGATTTGATATAAGCATGATGTCCTTCTCTTATATTTATTTATGAGTTCTATTTACTCTAAAATGTCCATTTTACTTACCCTGCATACTCGGTACATTCCACGTACTGACCGCATACTTTCTATGATGTATCATTTCATGATACAGGGTCCAGATCTCAGGCTCATCCTCACCATTAGTCCATCTCAGCTTACACTTCCAGCTTATTGGTGAGTCCTCGTGTTCCGAGGGCCGTTGACAGACTTTCATGTTATTTATGTTTCAGTATTGGTCGGGTTAGTTGGGGATGTGGTCCCATCAACCCATCTTATGTATTAGAGGCTTTCAGACAAGTATGTAGTGCTCAGCTATGTATATGTCCAGTATTTCCTAATGTTATGCTATAATTACGTTTCCGCTGTGTTTTTGTGATTATCATTACGCTTATTTGAATGAGATTAGTTGTATGCATGTTCCATGGATCGACTTGGGGTCTCTCGGGGTCCCTTGTCCCGTGTCTATGATCCGGGTGTATGTTTGGGTCGTGAAAATTAACGATATTTTTATATACTCTCGAAGCGAGGAGGAGCATGCCGCTCACTTGAGAGTAGTGCTTCAGACCCTCAAGGATCGTCAGTTGTATGCAAAGTTTAGCAAATATGAATTTTGGTTGGACTCTGTGGCATTTTTGGGCCATGTGGTATCAAGTGAGGGTATAAAAGTAGATTCTCAGAAAATCGAAGCAGTGAAGAATTGGCCGAGACTACTGAACCCTTCGAATATTCGGAGTTTCTTGGGCCTAGCTGGCTACTATCAGAGGTTTGTTGAGGGTTTTTCATCAATTGCTGCACCATTGACCAAGTTGACTCAGAAAAAGGAAAAGTTTCAATGGTCGGAGGCTTGTGAGAAAAGCTTCTAAGAGTTGAAGACTCGACTCACTTCAGCACCAGTATTGACCCTACCCGAGGGTACCGATGGTTTTGTGGTGTATTGTGATGCTTCGAGAATCGGGCTCGGATGTGTATTGATGCAGCGGGGAAAGGTAATAGCATATGCCTCTAGACAGTTAAAGATCTAGGAGAAGAACTACCCAACCCATGACCTTGAGTTGTCCGTGGTGGTATACGCATTGAAGATATGGCGGCATTACTTGTATGGGGTCCACGTAGATGTATTCACGGACCACAAGAGCTTGCAATTTGTGTTCACATAGAAAGATCTCAATCTTTGGCAAAGGAGGTGGTTGGAGCTACTTAAGGACTATGATATGAGTGTTCTTTACCACCCGGGTAAGGCTAATGTGGTAGCAGACGCACTTAGTAGGCTCTCTATGGAGAGTGTGTCCCACGTGGATGAAAGAAATAAGGAGTTGGTGAAAGATGTCCATCAACTTGTGAGGTTGGGAGTTAGATTGGTCAAGTGATGGCGATGCTGTTGTGCAAAACGGATCAGAATCGTCCTTGGCGACTGATGTGAAGGCTAGACAAGATGAGGATCCGATTTTTGTAAAGCCGAAAGAAGTCGTTCGGAGTCAGAAGGTGGAGGCCTTCTCCCAAGGGGGATATGGGGTGTTGCGGTACCAGGGTCGTCTATATGTTCCAAATATTGATAATTTGAAGGACCGGATATTGCATGAGGTGCATGGATCCAGGTATTCTATCCATTCGGGTGCCACCAAGATGTATCATGATTTGCGGGAAATATATTGGTGGAACGGCATGAAGAAGGATATTGCAGAATTCGTAGCTAAGTGCCCGAACTGTCAGCAAGTGAAAGTCGAGCATCAAAGGTCGGGAGGCGTACTTCAGGATATTAGTATTCCCATTTGGAAGTGGGAAGAGATTAATATGGATTTCATTATAGGCCTACCTCGTACACACCGACACTATGATTCTATTTGGGTGGTAGTAGACAGGTTGACCAAAGCTGCACATTTTCTATCAGTGAAAACCACAGATTCAGCTAATGATTATGCCAAATTGTATATTCGGGAGTTGGTTCGACTTCATGGAGTACCCTTGTCTATCATTTCAGACCGAGGTACTCAGTTTACCTCCCAGTTCTAGAGGTCTTTTCAGAAGGGGCTTGGAACTCAAGTTAAGCTCAGTACAGCCTTTCATCCGCAAATGGATGGCCTGACAGAACGAACAATCCAAACTCTCAAGGACATGTTGAGAGCATGTGTGATGGATTTCAAAGGTAGCTAGGATGATCATTTTCCCTTGATCGAGTTTGCTTATAATAACAGCTATCACTCTAGCATCCAGATGGCACCGTTCAAGGCTCTTTATGGTCGAAGGTGTAGATCTCCCATTGGATGGTTTGAAGTTGGTGAGGCAGCTATGATAGGGCCTAATTCGGTTCATGAGGCCATGGTGAAGGTTCAGTTGATAAGGGATAGGCTGAAAACCGCTCAGAGTTGTCAAAAGTCATATGCTGATGTGAGGAGAAGAGATTTGGAGTTTGAGGTAGACGATTGGGTATTTCTAAAGATATCTCCCATGAAGGGATTCATGCGGTTTGGGAAGAAAGAAAAACTCAGCCCCCGCTATGTTAATCCCTACCGGGTTACGAGAAGAGTTGGTAAGGTAGCGTATGAGTTGGACCTGCCCTCAGAGTTATCTTCTGTACATCCTATGTTTCATATGTCGCTCTTGAAGAAGTACTTGGGTGACCCAACTTTAGTTGTCCCAGTGGAAAGTATTGGTGTGACAGATAGCCTCAGTTATAAGGAAATTCCAGTTGCAATCCTGGATCATTAGGTTTGAAGGTTGAGGAACAAAGAAGTAGCTTCAGTAAAGGTGTTATGGAGGAATCATCATGTTGAGGGAGCTACCTGGGAAGTCGAAGCGGATATGATGGCTAAATACCCTCCCCTGTTCCCTACAGGCTCAGTTTCAGTTTGAGGTATCAGCTTTTGTCCTAATTCTCTAGTCAATTTCATGTTTAGTTCATGTACGCAAGTTTTTCTTATTTGTATGAATGTGTATGTGAATCATCAGATCAGTTCAGTTATGTGATATGAATCGGAGGTAGTCATCCCGTAAAGTATCAGTTTAGATGATCGGTATTTGAGTATGATAATTGCATATTTCTGAGTTTCTTTGTGTTTTTAACATTCGAGCGCGAATGTTCCCAAGGGGAAGATATTATAATACCCCGGAAGTACCTAAGATTAGATCCGGGAGTTAAAAAATTTAAAACTACTGAAACTGATAAAAATGTCTCAGAACAAGAGGTGTAACGACTCGTTGTTGGGAACCACGAGTCGTTGTTACCAATCATGAGTTCGGGAGTCCTGGGTGGCAGTGGAAGTAATGACCTATGTAACGACTCATTGTAGGAAAAATGAGCCGTCATTTGTAGTCGTGGGGATATGTGGTCTTGAGATTCAGGGAAGTAACGGGCCACCTAACAACCCATCATAAGGTACCACGGATCATTGTCAGCAGTCATTATCTACATGGTCAAAATTCCAGTGGACTTAATAGATAGACACAACGACCCGTTGGAGGTAACAATGAGTCGTTATGAGACCCGTTGTGAAGGAGTTCAGAAATTCAAAGGGGGCAAGCAACGGTCGAATGAAAGACCCATTGAAGGTAAGAACGAATTGTTGTTCTAGTCATTGGTTGAGCCAAGGCCTAAGCTTGGACAGTGCATAGCAAGGACAGATACCCCAGGTCGTGGTATCCTCCAACGACTCATTGGGACGTCCGTTGTTTGGTCCAGTGAGCAGTTTTTCTGTGTAATCAGTAAGGGTCTTTCCGTCATTCTAATCAGTAAGGGTCTTTCCGTCATTCTTACATCCTAAGGCCCTATACTACGTTATTTAAGGCTCGTTTTAGTAGATTTTTAAGAGGGAAAAACCTATTCTAAGTTATTTCATTCCATGCATACAAAGTTGAGAGGTTGAAGAGGTGATTTAGAGCAAGTCTTCAAGGTTTCCATTGGAATATCATCTTGGGTAATCAGGGAAGTGGTAGAATCATCCCTTCTAGGTATGTAGGGTTATGAGTGGGTGTTTCCTTTCTCACCCATGTCCAATCTCTATCTAAGTATAAGAAATTCTTATGATCAAGTTATGAGGTTTTTACCCAATTGCATAATTCTTCAATTTCTATACATGGGTATGATAAAATTATGTTTCTATTGATAAATTGTGAAGCATGGGCAGGTTTTAAATTGTTTTCCATCAAAAATTATGTTTTCTAGTTTTATGAATTTAAAGGCTCATTAAAGAGAAGTTCATGAAAGAAGAGAATGATGTTGAATGTATGATGATGATGAGATTTGATGATGAAAAGCGTGTTTCTAAAGCTACCCATGATTATGATATTGTTTTCAAAATGAATTGAGTAGATCCAAGTATGATAAATCTTTGGGCAATGCCCACATGTTAAGTTTAAATGATGATTTTTCCGATCTAAGTGTACCACATTGTTTTGGAGCGAAGACTCCCAAATTTTATATTCTAGCTTGTGGTATGTTTTGAATTAAGTCTTCCTATGCATAGCTTACCACATGGTTTTGGAGTAAAGGCTCCCAAGTATGTTTTCAGCTTTTGGTATGTTTTGAAATAAAGCTTCTCATATGTATGAATTCACAATTGAGATGTATGTTATTATTGAGCTTCATTTTCATACGATGTCGAGTCCATGCTGATTTCATTATTGAGCTTTTACAATAGATAATGTTGAACTTCGTTTTTATACGATGTTAAGTTATGCATGATTTCACCTTTGAGCTACGTCAATAGACGATGTTGAGCTTCGTTATATATGATGTAGAGCATTGAATGTTTTGGGAGGAGAGTCTAGCACCGAGCAGGCTACGGGTCGATCACCCTATGCCCCAGTACTACACGCCAATATAGGTTGATACTATTATTTTATTGGGACCTCCCTTGTGAGCTATCCCCGGCCCAAATGGCACATGAGCTTTATATCAATATCATGGTAGCGTCCTTAGCCCTGGCAAGGTTTTGGACGGCTCTGCCCAAGTGTGATAGTCGGGAACACGTAAGCTCTATCGTGGTATGTCGGTTAAGTGACGAGTCTCCCATTATCTATATGATTTCAGATTTTGCATATCCATTACTCATACTTATATTTTAAATACGCATTATCTAAAAGCAAGGTTTGACTCATTGTTCAGCTTTTCTTATAAATGTCATATTTCAGCTTTGAGTCATTCAAGTCAGCTATGATGTTATGAAGCTATGTATAGTCATGTTTATGAAAAGTTTATGATTTCCGAAAGAGTGCATGTCAATCCTCCTCTCAGATTTGAAAGCTTATGATATGATATGAATTGCTTTTAAATGATTTACTTTAATTAAGCAGTTTTACTTACCTCGCATACTTGGTACATTCCACGTACTGACCGCATACTTTCTATGTTGTATCATTTCACGATACAGGATCCAGCTGTCAGGCTCAGCCCCGCTCGTAGTCGGTTGTCAGAGTTAGCACCTACTTGGTTGGTGAGTCCTCATCCTTCGAGGGCTAGACTTTCAGCTTCCTTGTGTATTTTCAATTTCAGTATTGTTGAGTTAGTTGAGGTCTTGTCCCATCAACTCGTCCAAATTAGAGGTTTTTCAGACTCATATATGTATTCAGCTTCGGATGCTTATTCTGTTGTTATGTTGAGTTAGACTTCCGCTGAGTTTATATTGTTGAATCTTCAGTTTACTGATTGAATTATGCTTGTGCCATAGGTTGACTTGGGATCTCTCGAGATCCCTTGTCCCGTGTCCATGATCCGGGCCTTCGTTCGGGTCGTGACAGTTTCTTTTAACTACATAATGCAATTCATATCATATCAAAATGAAGCTGAAAAATGAGATTAAAAAAAATATAATTTGTAGCTACAACAAGCGTCTAATCACAAAAATTCCAATAATATATTTATCATTTATGACACAAGGCGGAAAAGCTTCAAAAAATATATTAATGTAGTTTCTACAATATTTCTTAGGCCAATCAATTAGCTTAGAGGAACATCCATGAAAGTGAAGACTTTTGTGGAGGGATTTCATTGTAATATGTGTTCACATGAGATGATCAACATCTTTTTACACAATATAAATTTATAACAACCTTCAAAATTAGGTGATTATTTCATTCGTAAAAATATGTATTATAAAAAAAGAGAAAGGGAGGAAAGTATATTAAAGAATGTTAACTCGCATAATGTGATTTCAGTTACCTTTGTATGTGAAAACTCTTCATTGGCCTCAAAAATTTTATTTCATTCCTTTCTCATAATAATAATAATAATAATAATAATAATAATAATAATATAATTCTAAGAAAATGAAAAATAATTAAAGAATTGAGTGAATTAAAAAAAATTTTAAAAAAAGATTAATAAGATTTTTGGCGTATGAAAAGTGATACATCATTTCTTCTAAGAAACATTATATAATATATAAATGTAAATAGATAAATTGTTTCATGCTACTTAAATAATCTATATTAATAAAGCAAATGAAACAACAGAAAATATAGAAAAAAGAAGTTTAATTTCTTAGACAGTTGAAAAAAAAATAGAGAATCCTTAACATGAAAAAAAAATTAGAAGAGAAAGGTAGAGAATTGTCACCATGATGCTCATATATAATTTCATTTAAGATTGAATTTATGCAACATTTGTTACTTAGGAAAGAAAAGAAATTTAGATTTGTCCTCTTCGAAGTTTCTTGAAAATTATTATTGCAATATTTCTGTTGTTCCTCTTTGAGGCTTGAGCATGGAAAATCAGCTCTACTTTAATTTTTCTTCATTGGAACCCTGAAAATTTCGAGTTTGTTCGAGCCTTCTCTTCATGTTCATCCAAACAATTCACTCATAACATCCAACTACATCCTATAAAAGATAAGCGGTGGTTCATTGCAATTCAAGAAGAAAATTGATTCTCTTCAAAATTTTAAAAAATAAAATAAAATAAAAACTTAAAAGTAAGTCTTTAATACGGTGAGGGAAAAAAAATATTTTGCCTTTACTAATATGTTCAGTACAAATTAATGTAAATCGGAGAGTCTGGAAAATTGAACAATTATTGTAAATATCCTAAACTGAAAATCGCTCTTACAACTGCGATAAATATTTAGTAAAACTAAAAATCACAATCAACAACAACAAAAGAAGTATTGAGAGAGAAAATATTGTCTGACAATAGTAAAATCATAACTAACAATAGAAAAATCTAAATTTGTAATATTTCTTTTTTCCTTCTTCTTTATTAAATCCTAATTCTAACAATTTAAAATAAAAAAGAAAGAGAATTTAATCGTCCGATTGTGATAAAATGACAAAATTTAAACCCTAGTTCTAGTAATTTGAAAAGAAAAAAAAATAGAATTTGCCGTATTATTGTGATAAAATGACAAAATTTAAAAAGGAAAAGGTCAAAAATATCCCTCTACTTTTGTTTATTAGCTGACTTTGCCGCTAGTTATACTATAGAGCAATTGACTAATGCTCCTGTCGTTAACAAAGTATGCAAAAATACCTCTATTTTGGATGAAATCTCCCAAATCAAACAAAAATATTTAATTTTTTCCAAATAACTCACTGCCCTCTTTTAACCCGAACCGACCTACTAAACTAAATAATTTATATTAAATTAAATCCTAATTAAAAATACACTAACCTATTTTGTACTTTTAATTAATTCTTGTTATAAATAAACTCATCCCCACCTCCCCCTCACCACATTTAGTGCTAGCTGCACAATTTCTTCTTCTATTAGATTTTTCTTTCAAGCCACAGGTCTATGATCTCCATTTTGGCAGACACCAACTTTCTTTTTAATAATTAATTATTAATATATCACAAAGAAAACATAAAATCAAGTAGGCTATGGATTTTTTAAAGAAAATCTAATAAAACATGACTATGCAAATAAATCTTTCAATATTTTCGATATACAAATCGTAAAATGACTTGATACTGTACGTAGTAGTGTTATTCATTTAATATAGTTTCTAGTCATGAAGCGCCCACCAATAATTAATGTTTTAATTTATCTTGAATCAATTCTGTTTTTAACCTTCATAATCATTCAAGATACAAATACTTGATAATTACTGGGCTATCATTTTAAAAAAAAGGACAACTAGTAGCAAGCACTAATTAAAAAAAAAGAGTTAGGGTGTTTATAATTGAAGTTCAATTTGATATGGTTATTTAGTTTAGTAGGTCGGATCTGGTTAAAAGAGAGCAGTGGGTTGGTTATTTGGGAAAAATTGGATACTTTTGTTTGATTTGGGGAATTCCATCCAAAATAGAGGCATTTTTGTATACTTTATTAACGGCAGGGCATATTTAGCCTTATAGTATAACTAGGGGCAAAATCAGCTAACAAACAAAAATAAAGAAGTATTTTTGACCCTTTTTTCAAATTTATATTCTAGTTCTAATAATTTAAAAGAAAGAGAAAGAGGGAGAGAAGAGAATTTACGTACTATTATGATAACATGACAAAATTAGTGGAAGTGATTGAAAAGTATAATCTTGAAAGTGAATCTTTTAAAGCCAAAATCATAGATAAGAACGAAAGAGAAGAAGAACTAGAGACGATCTTTTGCTTTTTCAAGGGGGGGAGGGGGAAGGGGGAGGGGGGTCTTTTTGTAAACAATTATATAAGGCATAATATAATATGCAGACTTTCTTACTTTTCGTGGAGGATTAGATTCAGTAACTGGGGGTCTGTGGCTGACTGATATTGTCCATCAGCATTTAGCTATTGCAATTCTTTTCTTGATAGCGGGTCATATGTATAGGACCAACTGGGGTATTGGTCAAAATAGGGACTCAAACTTGGTCTTAACTGGCAATTAAGCAATCAAATTTTGAGAATACACATCTAGACACCTCAACTTGGTTTCACTGTGTCAATTGAGCACTCCAACTTACAAGATGATCATCTAGGCACCTCAACTTGGTTTCACTATATCATGTGTCACATTAGTACGTGTTCCTAAAGACATAGTGGGGACTAGTTGGAGTGTTTAGTTGTCAGTTGAGACCAAGTTGAGGTGCCTAGATGTGCACTCTCAAAGTTTGAGTGCTTAATTGTCAGTTGAGGCCAAGTTTAAGTGTCTATTTATGTATTATGATATTATATAAATATAAAATTTCTCGTAAATGGTACTTCCTCGGTTTCAAAATAATTGATATTTTGAACTTTTTTATTTTATTTCTAAATAAATGGTATTTTATATAATCAAAAAGACATTAATAATGTTCTTTCTAGTTTATCTTTGTTTAAATGGAGAGAATTTTATATAACTAAGAAAATATTAAAGAGTTACATCTTTTTCAGGATATTTATTAAAGGTAAGTTGGTAAAATTTATTTTACTTTCTAGAATTGAGTAGTTTTCTTAAAATGTGTGCCAAGTTAAAAATATCACTTATTTTAAAACAAAGGGAGTAAATGTTATAATTTGACTGTATTTTAGTTTAGTAGCATTTAAGTGAGTACAACAACAATAACAACCCAGTGCAATCCCATTAAGTTGGGTTTGGGGAGAATAGAATATACGCAAATCTTACCACTACCTCATAGGTAGAGAGGTTGTTCTGGTAGATCCTCGGCGTTAAGAAAGACAGACCTAAAGCTTTTAAGTGAGTCAAAAAAAAAAAGGGATCCACTTGTCTTTTTTGTTTTTATTATTTAACACAATAATAACAAATTCAGTGTAGTCCAATGGATCTAAGAAGGATAGTGTGTATGCATATCTTACCTTTATTTAAAGTTAGAGACACTATTCTCGACTCAAAAAAATGTAAAAAAAAAAAATAATAATAGCAACAAGCAAAAGAATCACAAGATAATACAATAATCGAGACTAAAATAAAGATACTAATAAAAGTCTAAGATAATGAAAATACATGAACAATACTAAGGGGTCGTTTGGTAAGGAAACAAGTTATCTCGGAATAACTAATTTTCGGTTACAATAACTCGGGATTGTTATCCCACCCTCAATGAAGAATAAGGAAAAAATAATTTTGGGATTTATATTTAGATGGGTTTATCGCATGTTTGATTGGAATAAAATCTCGGGATAACTTAGTTATCCTACCTTGAGAGTTGGATAAAAATAAACTATAATTTCGAGATAACTAATTTCAGGATAACTTATCTCGAGATTTTATCTTAATCAAACGTGAGATAAATTCATTCAAAAATTAACCCGAAACTATTTATTCTTTATTCGTCTTTAAAGATGGGATAATATTTTCAGATTATCTCAACCCAAGATTAATTATCCGGAGATAACTTGTTTCCCTACCAAATGACCCCTAAAAGAAAAGGATCAAAGATACTCATCTACTTTCATCTATTAGCTAAATTTATTACTAGTTATATTATAGAATTAAATATATATCCTTCATTATCAAAATATACAAAATACTCTTTCGCAGACGAAATCCCCAAATTAAGTTAAAATATCAATTTTTAGTAATTTACCAGTCCCCCCAATTTAACCTGACTCATTTTCAGAAGGTCATATTCAATTTAACCCGACTCATTTTCAGAAGGTCATATTCAATTTAACCCGACTCACTTTCAGAAGCTAAATCAATATGCAACACCCATTAATTTATTCAGAAATCAAGCCTCAAGTCCCAGAGCAAGAACACTTGAAATGGCCACGATGTGATTCACCAAACACAAAGTTGTGCTACTACAATTACTACCGTTCTCAGATAAGCCACTGCTGTAAGAACACTTGAAATGCCCCTAATACTATGCTCCTGGAATGGGAAAAGCAATAAGCTGACTAACTCATCTTCTCTTGTTTCCAGGTATGGGTTCTTTTTGCATAAACTTGACACTCATACTGACTTTGCTATCCGCTAGTTTTCCGTACAGTTCATGGGCTGTTTATACTAATTTGGGATCTGAAACTGAGTCCCTAACTCGGGAGCTTGTGGAATCGGCGAGACAACCCGAGTTCTTGGATTGGTTAAGAAGGATCAGAAGGAGAATACATGAGTACCCAGAATTGTCATTTCAAGAATACCAAACCAGTCAACTCATCCGAAATGAGCTGGACTTACTTGGCATCAACTACTTGTGGCCAGTGGCTAAAACTGGTTTGGTGGGAACCATTGGGTCTGGTGCTCAACCTTGGTTTGGTTTGAGAGCTGACATGGATGCTCTCCCCATTCAGGTCTCTTTCTTGCTTCTTCATATTATCTTCTTCCTCCATTAGCTAAAAACTAGGCTTATTCTTCGGTTGGAGGTGACAATTATTATGAAAAAGCTGATTTGTTATAGTTGTGTTGAAACTCAAAAACAATGAAATGATTAATCTTTTCACCATCCAATGATTCGTTATTTGTTAGATGATTGCATTGATGGTGGGTTTGGGGTAGTACTTTTTTTCTCGAAACAAAGGCTTAATTATCTGTGGTACCTTTGTTTGTGCAATAAAGATTATTTTCAAATTCTAAATGGTGAAATATTTTTTGATAAGGATAATTCAGGTGAAACATCTCTCAGAAGTCAGAATAAGTTAACTTTGCCTTTAAAGTAGCTTAGGATACTCAAAACTGACTTGGATATTTTTGTCACTCTAGGAAAGACTTTAAGAGTGATGAGTTTTCTCGACACTGCACAAGCTTGGAGGGTAAATGATATGCACCCAGCTGAGCTTTATAGAACAAGTAATGTTATAATCAACCTATAATCTCTATGTAGTGATTGAAGAGTGAGAAATCAGTTTCCTTGTGGTGCTGGGTGAGAGAGATTTTCAATCATTCTGTATTTAGAATTTGGAATATCTAGCAATTTGCAAACTCTACTTAAAAGTCTAAGGAGTTTTAAGACGTTATGTGCTACATGCCTCGAAGAACAGATCAAGTCCACCCTGAAAAGTTAAACCTGTTTCCTTAAAGAAGGTTACACTTATTCTTTGTTGTGGAGACCAGACTACTGTATTAATTACATCAAGTATGTGTCTGATACTGTATACCTTCTGCTGCTTGAAATTACCATTAGTTCTTCCTTTTGGCTTCATTTACTATCTTATTGATATGTTTTGTTGTCCTCACCTCCCTCATTTGGAAGCCAATTCCTCGGTGTTGAGCTGTTGAGATGTTGACATTGTGGATCTTGTCTTTCTTGTTAAAACTGCCATTGGGGGAATTTTAGGACATTTATATGATGCTTGACTTAGCTTCCATTTGAATATTCCACCACAAATACACTATATATAAGTTATTTCATGCTTATGTGTGAGGATAGTAGGACATATGGGTGTAACATGTTAGGTTACAATCAAATCGTTGATTTCTTTCTCTAGTTGGTGAGCAGAGATAGATTCAGATGGAAGGTTGAGACGAAGTGCAAATTTGAGAGTTGAAAATATGTTTATAAATTTAATTGTCATAGTTTGGTAAGCATTACCGGAAGTCACACTATTCTCTCCTATGACCACACTATCACTGGTGGGAGAAGGGAAAAAGAATGACCTGAAAAGTCGCTCTTATTTCATATTTGCTCAATCAGTGCGTTGTTAACTGTCTATGCTAAAAGAAAGAGTTCCTCTACAATGACTAGACTAACTGATTCAAAATGTATCTTTTAAGGAATTGGTAGATTGGGAGTACAAAAGCAAGGTCAATGGCAAAATGCATGCCTGTGGCCACGATGCTCATGTTACCATGCTACTTGGAGCAGCTAGATTGATTCAGAACAGAAGGGACAAGTTGAAGGTAGGAGAAATATTATTATTTCTGATGAGTTAAACATGATATGTTAAATTCTCAATAGACTGATTTGGGTACTACTTCACTCTGAACTGAAGGGCACAATTAAGCTTGTCTTCCAACCTGCAGAAGAAGGATATGCCGGTGCCTCCTATATGTTAGAAGAAGGAGCATTAGATGGGTTTAAAGCAATGTTTGGCTTGCATGTCTGGCCATTTATGCCCGTTGGCACTATTGGTTCAAGACCTGGTCCTATTATGGCTGGCTCTAGCAGGTTTACTGCAATAATGCAGGGGAAAGGCGGCCATGCAGCAACACCACATAAAACAAGGGATCCAATTTTGGCTGTTTCTATGGCAGTTCTTGCACTCCAGCAAATTGTTTCTCGAGAAACTGATCCTTTAGAGCCTCGGGTATTTGCCGCTTGTCCAAACAGTTAAATATAATTTGCTTTTAGTTCAGAACCCTAAATTTCAAGTAGAAGGATCTAAAGATTTCTGTCGATTTGTAATACATGCAGGTGCTCTCTGTTGCATTTGTAGATGGTGGTCAAGCCGGTAATGTAATCCCTGCAAGTGTAAGGTTTGGTGGAACCTTCCGGTTCATGACATTAGAAGGATATTCCTATCTTAAGCAGAGGATCAAAGAGGTACTATTAAAGTTGTCTAGGGACCAGTCCCAAGTTCTGGAGAATTTTTCGAACTTCTTTGAGCTTCTCTCTAAACTGTAGCTTCGATAACTTCATCTAAAATATTAGAAGGGTCAACATATAATTGTACAATTAGTGCTTTAATTTTCAGAATTCTTCCACATTGCTCACCATATAGTTTTCTAGTATCGTCTACTATAATTAAATGTTATTATCGACGAGTAACACCAGAAATGCTTGCTACTAACAGATCATCGAGACTCAAGCAGGCGTACATCAGTGTTCCGCTACTATTGATTTCATGGAGGAAATGAGGCCATATCCACCAACTATAAATGATCCCACGATCTATGATCATAGTAAAAAAGTTGGAGAAATCTTGCTTGGCAATAATAATGTGCAACATTCCCCAGCTTTGATGGCTGCAGAGGACTTCGGGTTCTATTCCCAAAGGATGGCAGCTGCATTTTTTTTCATTGGGACACAAAATAAGACAGCCACATATGCTATTAAAGGTTTGCACTCCCCGTACTTCACCATTGATGAAGAAGTTCTTCCAATAGGAGCAGCCCTCCATGCTGCTGTTGCCATATCTTACTTGGATACACATTTTAAGTCAGAGTAACACAATAGACATTGGTGATTATTACTGTTTGGTAATTGAACAATCATCTGCTCATAAACAAAAATGTTGAGATTTGACTTTATTTATTAGCAGAAAAATCTGTAAGCTTGATAGCCTTTTCTCCATCAAATGATACTCTTTTTATCCAGTGCCCAGTATCTGCATTGGAGCCCGACTAATTTAAGTTCACGCTGTGTAGGGTCCATTCAGGGAAAGCGATCTCTACCAAGGATTTTTCCCTAAATGATGCTTTACTTTAGGATAATTCACAGATGTGCAATAGTTTTAGATGGTAGGATTGAACTGCTGGAATAACTTGGGATCTATATATAGGGATTGTAGTTAGAGAATTTTTATATGATTGTACATTTTTTCTTTTTCATAGTGGGAAACTCTCCTTACTTCTGCCCCGAGGATCATTAGGTTTAGCTAAACTTCGTTAAATTTTTGTGTTATTTTTCTTCTCTCTTTGTTTTATGTGTGATTCTGTGCTAGTTAACCTATGATATTTCTGCAACAATTGGTATAGGAGCAACGATAGGTTTCTACATCCAAAATTATATTGTTATTTTTTCGAAAGAAAAAAACACATACTATATGAACAGTTCATTAGTTATTAAAGAACTAGGGAAATTGTCCGCGCTTTGCGCTGTTATTAAAAAAATAAATAAATTATAACAAAATAATTATTGTTAAAAACTTTAATAAAAAATACTGATCTTTACATATCAATTGATTTATTTTTTCTCTATTTTTCATGTGTAAGATTGATATCAAACAATAAAAGAAAATTTAACTTAACAATTATTGAACAAATTTCCTCTTTAATTTTGATCTTCCAATTGCATATGTCAAATTAAGAATCATGTAACTTTAACTTATTTGTCTTAATTATTTCTTAATATTGCTGGTAAATATTTTAAATTAAAATAGTTTTCCAAATTTAAGAATTTAATTAAGAAAAAGCAAAAAAAATATATATATATTCTTATTGCCTTTTGATTTTTTTTAGATCACCTTTCTTTTCTTTTATTATTTTCTTGATTATTATTTTTTCTATTAATTTTATTTTAATAATACTTTTTATTAGGCACATACTTAGGTAGACATGAAAGACAAAAGAACTAAACAACTCTTAGTTGCTCCTCTTAATATGTGCAATTGTTCAAGAATTTGTATTCAAATGTATAATTCTTCAAGGTTGTCATTACTATTTTTTTTCATTTATGAGGAGTAAAAAATTACAAAAGTTTCATTACTGTTATGAAAACCCATACAATTACTGAAGAAAAATAATAATAATTGGGGTGCTTCTTAATTAATATATAACAATATACCATTTGATGAATACTCGTAGGAGGTTTTTTTTTTTACTTTCGCTCAATATTTTGTACTTGTTTTGAGATATCTGAATTTGTGCCAGAAAGCTCAACTTTAAAAGTAAAACGTTCCCTATCAATGGCGTTTCATTTCAAGGCTCAAATCTGAAAAGTTAAGAGTGAGAAGATACTTGTCATCCCACCACAACATATGATAATACTAATAGAAAGCAACAAAGAAGAAAATGAATTTACCTATTAAAATTGTAACTTTAATGGTATATCTTCTACTATATTTTTCAGGAAAGTTCCTATATATCATCTACCATTTTTCTCTCAACTAATCTAAATAAAGTTTGTGAGATGTGATGAAACTTGATGAAAATAAACTTTGTATTGGTATACGAATAGATAATATTGATTTAAAACTCACTTATATAAGCTAATCACATTCTTTCATTATTGAGATAATTTATTAACAATTCAAGTGAATGTCTAATGACTTTTTTGAACGGCTAAAATAATTCTTTCGTTGTATTAATTATAGTTTATTATTGAAAATATTAGAAAGGATAATCATTACATCTTTTTAACTTTTCACGGATGTTATTGAGCTTTGATATATATTTAATAAGAAAATTAATGACCTTATGAGATAATGACCTTATTAAATACAAGTTTTTTATTTGTGGTCATTTAAAAGGCTCAAATTTCTCTGTCTTTCTATTTTTTTAATCTTTGTTAATTTATTTTCTTAATCTGTATACAATATATATTTATATTTTTTCTATCAAGAAGTTGTCGAATGAGAGTAGTATTTGCTAAAAGTTATATAATTTTTATCAACACATGTCTTCTTAAGAATGCCTAGTAGTCATTATCGATTTCATGGTATATATCTGCAAAGAAATAGTAGTTAATTATGAGAGAATGTTGACATTAAAATAATTGATAAATGTAAATATCTTTTTCACGTATATATGATTTTTATCTGACTCAAACCCATGAGTTCTTTCATCTGTAAATTAGGAGGAAGAGTAATAGTTAACTTATGCCAATAAAACAGTCTAACACTTAATAATTTAAGATTTAGAGAAGAGATTTTGATGAAGGCAAAAAAAAATAATCAAAATTCTTTACCGAATAAGACCATATCTTAATTACAATAGTTTTATATAAAGTGAAAAGAGCTAATCAAGAAAAAAGAATAAAAGATGATAACAAGAGTACAATCATTCAAGTCATGATAAATTAAAGAAAGAGGAGCTGCAAGTTCTAAGAGTCATACTAATGCATGGCAATAAAACTTATAAAACAGAAAATTTTTGCTTTTTTGAAAAAAATAAAATAAAATAAAATTAGATAATAAAGTAATTCAACACATTCTAAATAGTAGTGATTTTTAAGTTCTCCCCAATAATTAAAAATTTTGACTGACCTGTTTATTGTGTTGTAACTTATACCTGAAAAAAAAAACTAAATGAAAGAGCAGTAAGTTTCACGGGAAAAATAAAATTTCCTGCAGAGAAGATAAAACTATAATGTAATGAACTGATTTAATTTCACACTTTGTTTATATTTATAAAGTGCACTAAGAATGTCAAAATGTTGCATAAATGTATTATTAATGGGGAACCTGAAAGGAACACTAATAACGGCTGAAATATGAAAAGATTATATAGAAAAATAAAATTTATACAACTATTCATGAAAATTTAAAAAAAAGGGGAAAAATATACCAAAAAAATCACAAAAAAAAAAATGAATGAAGCTCAAAGAGACATGCCACATAAGCATGCCTCTAAGTCTCCTTTATATATATATTGTAAGCAATTTTATTCACCGGTTATATTTAATAAAATCCAATTATAAATTTTGGGGTTCTTAATACATTTTACTAAATTGTGTATTATTGAGTAATTAAGATAATTTTTAAGTAGATAAAGTTTTATTTATGTTTGTTATTAAGACGAAGTGTTATTATCTTCTTCAATAAATAGCTCTATATTAAACGAATATTTTTAAAAATGTATACCCTACTTATGTTTTACTTTATTTTACATACATTAAAAATGATGTAATTTAACTATAGTATGTTAAATAAAGTATATTTATTTTTTAATATTATAATTTTTAATTTTTTTTTATATTAATCCCTCTCTAGAAGCTTTCAACTTTTTTATTCTTCTGATGACTTAAACCCATAATTTAAATTAGAGGTGGAGGGTGCTTACCATTCGAGCAACCCCTCTTGTCATTTAATATTATAACTGAGGATTAAGTATCAAGTGATTTTTAAATTTTATTTTGAAATATATTTTTTATTAATATTATTGAAGTAACTAGATCTTACATTGTAGTATGGTGAAATAATTTTACGAATGACTATATACTATTAATTCTTGTATAAAGAAATTAAATAAATAAAAGATTAATATTTTATTTAAGGTATAGTTATAGATGTCTCAATATCAATTTTTTCTAAAATATTTACTATTAACGTGAAGTTTAATTATCTCAGTTAATAGATAACTCTATATTAAACGAAAATTGTTATGAAATAATAAAGAAAAAACAAGAATATTGTAGAGAAAGAGAGAAGGAGAGAAGTTCTTATTTCTTTTGATGGGATGAAATACAATTAAGAAGAACTCATCTATTTATAGAGACAATTCCTCCTAACTTTTCTCCAAAAGATAGACTTTCATTATAATATAAACACATGTATCCACTACAATACAAATACCCCTTTATAGACATTCATTATAATACAAATATGTTTATAACACTCCCCCTTGAATGTCTATTTGATAGATAATGTGCCTCGTTAAAACCTTACTAGAAAAAATCCGGTGGAAAAAATCTAGTGAAGGAAAAAGAGTACACATATCTAATAATAAGCATTTTGGCTGCCTCATTAAAACCCTTACAAGGAAAACCCAGTGGGACAAAATCTTGTAAGGAAAAAAGAGTACACCGCGTATTAATCCCCCCTAATTAGAACATCCTTGAATCTTTGTATCCCGATCTTGTGCACCATCTTCTTGAAAGTTGCAGTTGGTAGAGATTTGGTGAATAAATCAGCCACATTATCACTTGAACGAATCTATTGCACGTTAATATCACCATTCTTTTGGAGCTCATGTATGTAGAAGAACTTTGGCAAGATGTGCTTCTTCTATCTCCTTTTATGCATCCTCCTTTTAGTTGTGCTATGCATGCTGCATTATCTTCATATAAAATTGTGGGTAATTTGTCACATTTCAAACCACATTTTTCTCTAATGAGATGTATCATGGACCTCAACCACACACATTCTCGATTTGCTTCATGAATAGCTATTATCTCAACATGATTTGATGAAGTATCTACGAAAGACTACTTTGTAGATCTCCAAGATATGGCAGTACCTCCACATATGAACACGTAGCCAATTTGAGATCGAGCTTTGTGTGGGTCAGATAAATACCCAACATCAGCATAACCAACAAGATCCGGACTGCAATTGTTAGAATAATATAAGCTCATATCGGTAGTCCCTTTTAGATACCGCATTATGTGTTTGATCTCATTCCAATGTCTCCTAGTAGGAGCAGACTATATCTTCAGGACCAAGAATTTCCTCGTTCTTTTAAATCCTTCAAGGATTTTCATATATCCTTCAGTCTCTATAGACATGAAAATAATTTCATTATGCGCATATCAAGTTTTTCATATATTGCCAGACTTAAGAGAAACCTCAAAATAATTGCATCCACCACAAGAGGACCTCTCCATATAATAATGTCAGAATTTACGAAAAATATTTATGCCATAAGAATCCATTTATATCCACTGGCATTATACTTGAATTGCGTATTTTTAATTGGCCAATCATTTATCTGTCCATACTTTTTGACAGATTTGAATTCAAGATCCTCGTCAATATTTATAATATTGAGCGCTACGTTATATTAAAGGTATCGTCGACGATCATTATGATATCAGTTTCAATGCGACATAACTTATTGAGATCTCTTCATTTTTCGTCATTTTCAGGTACCTGAACCTTTGCTAAGGTTTTATGAAATGTTATGTCGTGGTGCTTTCTTAAAGAACTTGCCTCATCATTATGACCATCTTAATCATTTGCTCCTCTCCTTCTTCAAGGAGTTCTATATTTGAAACCGTTTGGTCTATCATGCTTTAGCGTCTCATAGACTCTGTCCTTCAAGGACCTTTCATTGGAGCATTTGCAACTGAATTATAAAATAGAGTTAGCAAATATATCTGGCAATTGATTTTCTATATTTTGCAAGTGAATTATCTATTGAACTTTAAATTCACTTTTTTTTCCGAGGATCTAGATAATTCATCCCACACTCAATTTTCAGCTGCTAATCACTTCTCCCCCTAATATTAGAAAAACTAACATTTACCCCCCAAGCTCATTTGGGGACCCATCTTTGTGCGTTGTGTGGAGCAATTGAATAATATATCACACATTTAAATTTTTAGATGGAATTATTTGGTTCCTAACCCTGAACCAATTGTGATAGGGGAACCTTGTTGGCTTGATGCATTCAAGTGTTGCTATATGTTAAATAAACATATCTCATACCAAATTTTATTTGGGAGTTTTATTCTCATAACCAATGATTTAGCTATAATTGGAGGCATACAATTTTTGCTAAACCAACATAGATATGAATCAGCATTATCAACATGATTTTATAATTTGGAACTATGCTCTTAATTTAATAATTCGAGCAACAACCTTATAAAAATATATTGCAAGTTGATATCAAAACACATGTGACCATTTTATAGATGCATCTATTAGCAAACGGTTCACATGGTAGGTGAATGGGCCCATATTCACCCTTTTATAAGTTCCAAAATTTCAGGGAATATAATTCCAATCTTAACTGATCAAGATCATTCTATCACGATAACAAGCAACACAAGAGAATTCTTGAAGAATCTTTTATTTCTTCAACATATAGTCACGTGAATTCTCAATTATTTTTGCATCACATTTGAGCCGGGATGACCAACCAGTTATGCCAACTTATTTTAGTAAACTTCTAGTTTACTTTCGTATGTGATTTCATCATCATACTCATATTTATGTACTACAAATAAAAAAAATGGTGGGTAATCTTTTATATAAATATTTATAACCTGCTTTAATTGTAGTAGCATGAAGATATTAGATCTTCCCATAATTTATAGTCTCAATTTTTTTTTCAATATCCTTGAAACTTATAAGTTTCCTTTGAGACTTACTACAATAATTTCATTCCTTCAGGTAGTAATATATTAGCTCTTCCGGAGCTCTCAATCAATTTTGTGTACTACCACATATTCAATCATATCAACATCATGAATAGTTTCTTCACATAGTTTCAACTTTGAAACAATTTTGAATGTTGATGAGCTATACTCATGAACAGACTTATAGTCTTGATGAATCCAATCATATCGTGCCTTTGGGTGGATGACCATCTTTAGGTGGTCATACCTTTCTTTTAGGCTATTCCACGAAACAAGTGGATCCTTAATCGTGAGATATTCAATTTTAAGAATTTCGTCAAGATGATGATGCAAGAATATCATAGCCTTACACGATCTTGATTTGATGCTTTATTTTCACTTTTAATGGTGTCTACAAGACCCATTGCATCTATATGAATTTCAGCATCCAACACCCATGAAGGGTAGTTTTTGCCCGAACTTTGAAGGGCAATGAAATCAAGTTTCGTAAGGTTAGCCATATTAAAAGAAAGAGAAAAATAATATCTTAGCTTTCAAATTTTGAGACAGTAGAGTCGTAGAGCAACAATATCACCAAAGAAATATCACTCCTGTGGTTAAGTAATACATCTTTCGAAAAAGAAATTTTAATTTTTCTTACCTTAGATCTTTCAATATGAGTGCTCAAGGCAGAGACTCGTGCTGATAATGTATTATGAAATAATAAAGAAAGAACAAGAATATTGTAGAGAAAGAGAGAAGGAGAGAAGTTCTTATTTCTTTTGATGGGATGAAATACAATTAATGAGAACCCATCTATTCATAGGGATAATTTTTCCTAACTTTTCTCCAAAAGATAGACTTTCATTATAATATAAACACATGTATCCACTACAATACAAATACCTTTATAGACATTCACTATAATACAAATATGTTTATAATAAAAATAAGTTTTTTATAGGTATATTCTAATTATATATTACTTTATTTTACATATGTTAGAAATGATGTAATGCAATTGTAGTATGTTACATAAATTATATTTATGTTTAAATATTATAAATGAGACTTAATTATTGAGTGATCTTCTAATTTTGTTTTGAAACATCCTGTTGATTAATATTATTAAAATAACTGAATCTTATATTTGTGAATAGAATTGTTGAAATAAATTTACCACTTACTATATATTATTAATTCTTGTTCAGAGAGATTATAATTTTCATTTGTTATTCGAAGTATAGTTATAAATGTCTCATTATTAAATTTTTTCTTATTTAAAATATCTAATTTCTAAAATTATATTCTTACTTTTTTTCTTGTAAAAAACACACATTCATTATATGAACGGTCTATTAATCATTAAAATATTGACATAATTTTATTCACTGAGTTATATTTGAAGAAAAAATCAATTATAAATTTGAGATTCATATTTATTATTCCTCAAACGAAAAAAAGGACAGAAAATAAATATTCTTACATACTGATTTATTGAGGGGAAATTAGAAGAAAAGGAGATGCAATTTTGTGAATCATACCACTGAGTGGAGATAATAATTGGGATAAAAACATAAATATACAAAAATGGAAAAATAATTATAAAAAATATTAATAGTTTCATTTTTTTAAATATAGCAAAAAAAAATATTTATCTAAATTATCAGATTTGGTTTAAAAGAAATCAAAGCATGATTATGAAAAATTATTACTCCTAATTTGTAGATATCTATGCTAAGAAAAAGAAGAAAAAATAACAATTATATATATATATATATTTTTTTTGACAGATGTGTATCTAATCTACACCATAATTGATTTGTAACCAAACTTGACAACTTCTTTTCCTTCTCAATAACAAAATCAAAAATTATATTTTTAATAATGCGCGATTTCAATTTTTTTCTACGCGTTTTCAGTTAATTCTACGCGATCGCGCAATTCACTAAAAATGAGCCAATTAATTTTTTTTTCCTCTTTTATAAATATTTATTTATAACCAATATATATACAACTTAGCTATCAATAAAATAAAAAATCAAAAAAATAAACAACTTATCAACACAAACAAACATTATATAAACACAAAAAATATACCAACATATCAACATAAGACAAAAAAAATTAAACGAACATATATAAAAACACTTAAAACCTATTTCTAAACATATATAAATCCAACTATAAATTAAATAAACAAAAATGACAGTTAACAACTTAAAACTTGTTATAAACATATTTGTGTTGTAGTGAATGTCTATAAAGGTATTTGTATTGTACTAGATATATGTGTTTATATCATTGTGAAAGTCTATCTTTTGGAGAAAAGTTAGGAGAAATTATCCCTATAAATAGAGGGGTTCTCCTTCATTGTATTTAATCCAATCAAAGAGAAATAAGAACTTCTCCCCTTCTCTCTTTCTCTATAATATTCTTGTTCTTTCTTTATTATTTCATAACACGATATCAGCACGAGTCTCTGCCTTGAGCACTCACTTTGAAAGATCTGAGGTAAGAAAAATCAAAGTTTTCTTAGAAAGATGAAGGTTAGTATTTCTTGATATTTATGTATTTACTAATAACAATATCGATTTTGTATATTAACTTGAGGACGACTTATTGATTCACTTGGCAATTCATGCCTCATAATTGTTCCAGAAGAACAATATTGTGAAAAATATATTTGTTCCAGAAGAACAATATTGTGAAAAATATATTTGTTCCAGAAGAACAATATTACGAAAATATATTTGTTCCAGCAGAACAATATTGTGAAAATATGTAAGAGAAATCATCTATGTTATATGCATACCTCAATTTGCTCCCGAAGTAGCAATATCTTAAAAGAGGTTTTAAGCTATCATACCTTATGTGGTTAGGGCATATTTTGATGATCATGTTCCATTCCTGAAGAATGAGAAATTGACAACTTTGATAAATGTTACAAATATAGATCTAATACAGATCTAGTCCCTGAAGGGAAATCAAAGCATCAAAAATCCATATGGATGCAATGGGTCTTGGAGACACCAACAAATCATCAAAATCCATATGGATGCAATGGGTCTTGGAGACACCATTAAAAGTGAAAACAAAGCATCAAATCATGATCGTGCTAAGGTTATGATATTCTTGCGTCATCATCTTGACGAAATTCTTAAAATTGAATATCTCATGATTAAGGATCCACTTGTTTTGTGGAATAGCCTAAAAGAAAGGTATGACCACCTGAAGATGGTCATCCACCCAAAGGCACGATATGATTGGATTCATCAAGACTATACGTCTGTTCATGAGTATAGTTCATCAACATTCAAAATTGTTTCAAAATTGAAACTATGTGGAGAAACTATTTTGATATGATTGAATATGTGGTAGTATACAAAATTAATTGAGAGCTCCGGAAGAGCTAATGTATTACTACCTGAAGGAATGAAATTGTTGTATTAAGTCTCAAAAGGAAACTTATAAGTTTCAATGACATTGAAAAAAAAATGAGACTATAAATTATGGGAAGATCTAATATCTTCATGCTACTACAATTGAAGCGGGTTATAAATATTTATGTAAAAGATTACCCGACGGTTTTTTTTATTTGTAGTACATAAATATGGGTATGATGATGAAATCACATACGAAAGTAAACCAGAAGTTTACTGAAATAAGTTGGCATACCGGTTGGCCATCCCGGTTCAAATGTGATGCAAAAATAATTGAGAATTCACGTGGCTATATGTTGAAGAAATAAAATATTCTTCAAGAATTCTCTTGTGTTGCTTGTTCTCATCATAGAATGATCTTGATCAGCTAAGATTGGAATTATATTCCCTGAAAGTTTGGAACTTATAAAAGGGTGAATATGGGCCCATTCACCTACCATGTGAACCGTTTGCTAACAGATGCATCTATGGAATGGTCACATGTGTTTTGATATCACTTGCAATTGATTTTTGTAAGGTTGTTGCTCGAATTATTAAACTAAGAGCATAGTTCCAAATTATAAAATCATGTTGATAATGCTGATTCATATCTATGTTGGTGTAGCGAGAATTGTATGCCTCAAATTATAGCTAAATCATTGATTATGAGAATAAAACTCCCAAATAAAATTTGGTATGAGATATGTTTATTTAACATATAGCAACACTTGAATGCATCAAGCCAACAAGGTTCCCCTATCACAATTGGTCCAGGGTCAGGAACCAAATAATTCCATCTAAAATTTGAATGTGCGATATATGATTGAATTGCCCCACCACAATGCACAAAGATGGGTCCCCAAATGAGCTTGGGGAGTAAATGTTAGTTTTTCTAACATTAGGGGGAGAAATGATTAGCAACTGAAAATTGAGTGTGGGATGAATTATCTAGATCCTCGGAAAAAAGAAAAGTTGCAAATGCTCCAATGGAAAGTCCTTGAAGGATAGAGTCTATGAGACGCCTGAAGCGTGATAGACCAAACGGTTTCAAATATATAACTTCTTGAAAAAGAAGAGGAGCAAGTGATTAAGATGGTCATAATGATGAGGCAAGTGCTTTAAGAAAGCACCACGACATAACACTTCATAAAACCTTGGCAAAGGTTCAGGTACCTGAAAATGATGAAAAATGAAGAGATCTCAATAAGTTATGTTGCCTTGGAACTGATCGTCGACGATATTTTGATACAATATAGTGCGCAATATTGTAAAAGATTGTGAGGATCTGAATTCTACATCTATTAAAGCATGCTGATATAGAAATAATTATCAAGTGAAATGATGCGTATTGGTAAGCATAAAGCTTATTGGACCTGTAGTCCAGACACTAGAAGATGTCATGCATTTAAATATTAATGAATGCTATCACTTGATAAAATTTATATGAAAATCATGAAGGATTCAAAATGCCTGAAGCATTTACAAGTTTCTTTAAACTTGTTCATAATTCTTATATGAGGAAATCCTTGGTCCTGAAGTACCATATCTTACTGTGATTGTTGCACTAATATATCTTGCTAATACTATAAGGCATAACATTCGGTTAATTTGTTAGCAAGTCTGGATCTTGTTGATTATGCTAATGCAGGGTATCTATCTGACCTACACAAAGCTCGATCTCAAACTGGCTACGTGTTCATATGTGGAGGTACTGCCATATCTTGGAGATCTATAAAGCAGTCTCTGGTAGCTGTTTCATCAAATCATGCTGATATAATAGATATTCATGAAGCAAGCCGAGAATGTGTGTGGTTGAGGTCCATGATACATCTCATTAGAGAAAAATGTGGTTTGAACTGTGACAAAGTATCCACAATTTTGTATGAAGATAATGCTGCATGCATAGCACAACTAAAGGGAGGATTCATAAAAGGAGATAGAACGAAGCACATCTCGCCAAAGTTTTTCTACACACATGAGCTCCAAAAGAATGGTGATATCAATGTGCAACAGATTCGTTCAAGTGATAATGTGGCTGATTTATTCACCAAATCTCTACCAACTGCAACTTTCAAGAAGATGGTGCACAAGATCGGGATGCAAAGATTCAAGGATGTTCTCATTAGGGGGAGTTAATACGCGCTGTACTCTTTTTCCCTTGCGAGGTTTTGTCCCACTGGGTTTTCCTTGTAAGGTTTTTAACGAGGCAGCCAAAATGCGTATTATTAGATATGTGTACTCTTTTTCCTTCACTAGATTTTTTCCCACTGGGTTTTTTCTAGTAAGGTTTTAACGAGGCACATTATCTATCAAATAGACATTCAAGGGGGAGTGTTATAAACATATTTGTGTTGTAGTGAATGTCTATAAAGGTATTTATATTGTACTAGATATATGTGTTTATATCATTGTGAAAGTCTATCTTTTGGAGAAAAGTTAGGAGAAATTATCCCTATAAATAGAGGGGTTCTCCTTCATTGTATTTAATCCAATCAAAGAGAAATAAGAACTTCTCCCCTTCTCTCTTTCTCTATAATATTCTTGTTCTTTCTTTATTATTTCATAACAAAACTTAAAATTTTAACCATAATCTATACCACAAATATATAAACAACTTGTCAACTAATAAATTAACAAACAAAATACGGCTTCATAAAAATAGAAATGTTTAAAAAAAATGTATTTTTCAATTTCTAACCGTTTTTTGCAAATATTTGAAAGATGTTAGTGGTTAAATAAAAAGATCAGTTTATAAAAATATTTAATACCAACTTCTAAATAAATTATAAATTCAAACTATAATAAGTTATCACATATGATAATAAACAACTCAAAAATAAAATTTTAATAAATAAGATATATCAATATATAAACAATTATAAACCATTAAACCAACAAGGAAATATGAATTGTAAATACGTAATAAAACAAATGATTTTGACAAAAAAATAAATTAAAACATTTTAAATTGTTAACCAAAATGACAGTTAACTTAAAAATTAAAATTTTAATCATAGTATATACCAAGAGTTGGTTATATTGAGATGAGCATTGTGGAAGAAAACAAATTTGTTTAGGATAGAGAAGAATCACATGGTTAAATTTTTTTTTTTAAAAAAATAGATATGAAAAATTATTACTCCTAATTTGTGGATATGTGGGTATATGGTAGTTATCACTATTATTCATGTGATTCTTAATTATCCCTTATTTATAGCAGAGATAATTATAGAAATTATTGAGGAGAGAGAAAAATCACATGGTTAAATTTAAAAAAAAATAGATATGAAAAATTATTACTCATAATTTGTAGATATCTATACTAAGAAAAAAGAAAAAAAATTTAACCCAATAAATAATTTTTACTACAAATAAGAGATAATTAATAATTCAATGGATAATAGTTATAACTACCGGTATTTTTGTAATCACACGTGGAAATCTTCTTTTTCTTTAATTATCTGTGCTACAAATAACGGATAATTAAGTATTAGTTGGATAGAAGTGATAACTACCATATATATTAATATTGATATTTTTATAATTTATTTGGTGTTTAAGTAAATAAGATAAAATACTGATATAACTTGTAATTAAAAGCCTAATATTAATATTTTATGTAATTTTCTCATAATAATTTGGCCTTATAATGCTTTTGTCGAAAGTGATTAGTAATTTGTGGGCTTTTTAGGAATTAAATTAGATAATCAAATCTATATATCTATATAAGACAAGTTTAGAGGCATTGGTGATGTGGCATTGCTTCTAAGGCCTCTATTCTTATTTTTTTATTTTAAAATTATTTTTTAATTTATTTATTTAATTAAAGTCATTTAATGTTATCACATACATCAATTAGTCACCATTCTTATTTATCTTTTTTCTTGTTCTTTTGAATATTTTTCTTTATTTTAAATAATTAACAGATTTACTTATTTTAAAAAATTTCTTTCATTATCCGTTAAAATGCAAAAGTCATATCACACCAAAAAAAATTTAAAAAGCTATTACTTTTAAATTAACACAACCGTTTTTGCCAAAAAGAATTCAATGGATACAATTGTAATTAGTATTAAATTAACTATTATTTTTTGTCAAAAAAAAAACTCAATGGTCATTTTTTAATGTATATATGAATGTTTTTGTTAGTCATTCTCTATTATTGGGAAAAGTAAATTTTGTTTGAGAAAAATATTATCTTTCTCATATTTTCTTTCAATTGAATTTTAAAGTATTATGAATAACTTTATTATCTTATTTACATTTTCAATTATTTAGATTATATGATGCTATTTTTGCTTATATATAATACGAAGTAAAGATGTAGGTTGAAATTTGATCTACAAATTATATATATGCAAAATATTACACCTTCACTGTGACGTCATTAGATTTTCGAAGATCAGTAAGTTTTTCTCTTTTTCGCATATTTTTGGTAGTTTAGAATTACCGATTCTTCTTTATTATTTTGTTTTCTTTGTTATACTAGAAGTGGAAAGCTCCAAAAGTTAAAATTAAATCATGAAAATACCCTTAAAAAGTTGGATATAATTTGCTAGAACTCTAATTTTTAGGCAAAAATTAATAATTAATTTACTAAAAATAATAAAATTATAGGAGAATTTTAAGAAAACACATCAAGTTTAAGGTGATCTTGAAACTTTCATTTATAATAAAATTATTCAAAATTTGTGATAAAATTGTCCACATTTGTACAAAACATATGAAATAATAACAGATTTTTATAACTTTGAGATTTCACCGTGAGTGAGCAAGCAAGCAAAATATTTAAATAAATGTATTTTCTAGGCTTCTTTCCCATTTGCACTTAGGTTCATTTTCTCTCTTTGCACGTGTGCTTTAAGATTGCTGGATATTTTTTCTTTACAGGCTCAAGTTTGATTTTGTCAATTAACTTTAATTTATGATTTTATAGAGCATATGAATGTGTTCATGGCTCAGCTAAAAGCTTCGATTATTACACTTCAACTATATATATCTCTTATTAATGCAAAAAATTATTTTGTCGATCACTATAGAGTGTGAGTAGTTAAACAATATTGCTTATCGATCTTTTCAAGTCGATAACATCATCACTTGATTAGTTATTGAGAAGGATATTATATAGCACAAAATAAAGTTTTACATCATCCGACAATTAAAAGTTTGAATCCACAGTCACAAAATTGAAGGATTAAATACAAAGTTGTCATCAAATTGTTAAAATAAAAAGATTAATACCTCAAAATGGTAGGTTGAAAATTTATTATCAATATGTGTTTGTATTTATTTGAGTTTTTTTTATGTGCAAGCTCTTTATGACTTATGTTACTTATACCATCAAACTAGGGAACGTGGTCGTACTTCACGCGAGTGTTTAAGTATATGTGTTTGAATCAATTTTCTTACCGATCAATTATGCATTTGATATGTTGTCCGATCATATCATTATCTCTTGTTTCCATTGTATTAAGAAGATTTTAATGATGAAAGTAAAGAAGGTTATCAAGTTTAGCATCTATTAATTAATGTATAGTATATTCCCAATAAATAAATTGAAAAATATTCTCTATTAATAATTTTATTTCATTTTTATTATACTAAACGGGTATTTGACAATATAATATGATGGGTACGTGTGTTTTTTATTGGGAAACAAATAAAGGTTGCACCTTTAAACTGCAACATATATTCTGGTGTACTTTTTTTCATGGAAGTGTAACATATATTTTATAGAATAAAATGGTTGTAAGATAATAAACAAATACATCACAGTGGAGGCAGGAAGTGAGTTTTAAAGAATAAAATCGACTATCAGACAAACTATAGAAATTGAATCTTGTATGATCGTTATAGACACAATCATTCAGCTGCAAAAGCCAAGGGGTTTTGAGATGATTATTATGATGATGAGCAATAAGCATCGATCTCCATGACTTGCAAACTGTAGTCATGCGGACGTAGTCACTAATGCTTACTTTTTCACTATCATCCCATGATTTTTATAGAATATCTTTTTCCCATATACCTATTAATTATGTTAATTGAAAAGAGAACAAAGTGATATAAAAGAGAACAGAGAGAAAGGATGCGTACTTTTGCTTCTTTTTTTTAAGCAATTATGTATGAATGAATTATATTTAATGGACAAGAACTTGCTGCATCTTCTCCTAAAGTGCAATAACATGCTAAGTCCCAAATCAGAGGAACCTACAAATCTCTCTCTTAGCCCAAAAGGTTAATCATACATATTTTAAAACTAAAATATTATTATGAAATAATAAAGAAAGAACAAGAATATTGTAGAGAAAAAGAGGAGAGAAGTTCTTATTTCTCTTGATAGGATGAAATACAATGAAGGAGAAGCCCTCTATTTATAGGGATAATTTCTCCTAACTTTTCTCCAAAAGATAGACTTTCACTATAATATAAACACATGTATCCACTATAATACAAATACCTTTATAGACATTCACTATAATACAAATATGTTTATAACACTCCCCCTTGAATGTCTATTTGATAGATAGTGTGCCTCGTTAAAACCTTACTAGAAAAGACCCAGTGAAAAAAAATCTAGTGAAGGAAAAAGAGTACACATATCTAATAATACGCATTTTGACTGCCTCATTAAAAACCTTACAAGGAAAATCCAGTGGGACAAAACCTCGTAAGAGAAAAAGAGTACAGCGCGTATAAACTCCCCCTAATTAGAACATCCTTGAATCTTTGCATCCTGATCTTGTGCACCATCTTCTTGAAAGTTACAGTTGGTAGAGATTTGGTGAATAAATTAGCCACATTATCACTTGAACAAATCTGTTGCACGTTAATATCACCATTCTTTTGGAGCTCATGTATGTAGAAGAACTTTGGCGAGATGTGCTTCGTTCTATCTCCTTTTATGAATCCTACCTTTAGTTGTGCTATGCATGTTGCATTATCTTCATACAAAATTGTGGGTACTTTGTCACATTTCAAACCACATTTTTCTCTAATGAGATGTATCATGGACCTCAACCATACACATTCTCGATTTGCTTCATGAATAACTATTATCTCACCATGATTTGATGAAGTAGCTACGAGAGACTGTTTTGTAGATCTCCAAGATATGGCAGTATCTCCTTCAAAAGAAATTAACGTACACATCCATCCATCCATCTCTATTTATTTGCTTTCAATTTTTATTTTCTTTTAATTCAGATACCATCAGACTTCAAAGCTTCAACTGTTATAGAGATTGTTTTTGACAATATTATTATTGATCTGATTTTTCTTGAATATTAAGATTGCTAATAATTTACGAAGATTGAAGTTATTATTTTCAGGTCAAGTTAATAAATTAGGTTCTATTGTTTTAATTTTTTTATTATTGTTTTTTAGTTAAATCATTGTGTAGGCATATATTGCTAGACATATTCTGTTATTTCTTGCATTTTTTTTGAGTTTTTAATGTATAGATATAAATTATTCTTTAACTATTTATTGAAATTTAAATATGTCAACTAGAAAATATGAATTCAGTACTTCAAAACTTTAAAAAAATATCAAGGCCTCTCATCGAAGTTTGGCTTTAGGCCCTGTCGCGCCCCATTTTACTCGCGAATAGTGGGATACAACATGTGACGACTCTTAAGGGTTTATTGTAAAAGAAGAATCGCCACCTAATGATTTGAGGTGCGTTAGGGCACCATTCTAAGCTAAAAAATCTGCTTAATTACCTAAGTTACTAGTCGGGTAAGGGCTTAAATTACCTCGAAAAGAAGGTGTTAGGCACTTTTCGAGGTCCACAAATGTGATTCCCGACCAGATCCATTAACATGCGGGGGAGGAGTTAACTAATGATCAAATAAGAATTGATTTTAGCCTATATTATTTACACTTAAACTAGATTGATAAAGAAAATAAATAAATATATAAAACTTGTAGACAAGCGAGAAGAAAGAAATTTGGACAGAATGCATTTCAAGACTATGATTATTATTTTTTTAAAAAAAGGTACAACAATTGACGATTCAATTAAGAAGGTTGACAAAAAATACAGCAGGTTACAAATACAAATACAAGAATAATAGACATTGACAAATAAATATAAAATTTTAACAAACAAACAAATGAATTTTAAAACTAAGGGGCCGAACCTCATAGAGGCGCCTACGTATCCCTTAAGGGAATCATCCCAGACGTAGTTCTACGACAAAGGGGGGGGGGGTATTTTAACCTAAAGGGATCACCCCGTGCAACTTAACTAATACTTCGCAACCATTTAGATTGCTCGTATTATTCAGCTAGCACGGACTATCATATTCCGCTACCCGCCTAATTAATTGATTATTAACTTAAGGCGTTTCTATGTGAATAAACTAACGCCCTAAAATTTGCCTACCCGTCCCGAGCCTAATGTCCAAGAGGCATTGGACAACTGATTTTGAATTTTTGGGTCTAAAATCCTAAGGTTGTTAAGGCGATTAAACGTCAAATAAATAGCAATCAAAACAATCAGCTTGTAAAGGTTTCAAATAGGCCTCTATGTTAAACATATGGGCATGATTTCTAAACGAGTGCAAGTAAATCCTATGAACATGATCTCTAATGCAGAAATGATAGACTTCATATATGAAAACCAAATTTAATGTAAATGTAGTGCCAGTTTGAAATAGATGCAGAAATGTAGATTAAAGAAAACAAAATTTAATGTAAAAGTAGAGCTAGTTTGAAATAGATTCAGAAATGCAGATTAATGGAAATGAAATTTAATGTAAACATAGTGCCAACCTGAAATAGATGCAGAAATGCAGATTAACGGAAATGAAATTTAATGTAAAAGTATAGCCAGTTTGAAATAGATGCAGAAATGTAGATTAATGACGAAATTTAATGTAAAAGTAGTGCAAGTCTGAAATAGATGAACATAATGAGCCATTGAACAAGAAAGGTGATTTAAAAAAATTAATAACCTAACATATAGGTATGACTTTTAGGTTGAAAGGGAACGGTCAATAAACTAATCATTGTACATATATAAGCACAACAACATCTACTGATTATGTTAATATACCATGAGCAGAAATGTGAATACGGGCATGCATTCTAGGTTGAGTAATAAGAGGAAAATTGCACTTATTGTTTAATTACTATATACCTAATTTCGAGTAAAGCAAACAAGTTAGTTTTAAATCCTATAAGCAATGTTACTGAAATTTAAACTTAATACACTTCTGACTAACTATTTAAGTTCCTACGTGTATAATTTCTACACAATATTCATGTTTGTTATCCCTATAGGAAATTTTTTTAAGTGATTCTCCTTTAGCAATTAAGAAAGAAGTAAAGAAACATACCGTCCCGACCCTCATAAGCCCCTTCCACTATTTACTGAGTTTATTACATCATTACATGCTGACGAAAATAAGTAAATACATCCATATATTAAAATAATAAATAAGAAAAAAATAATAAATTAATTTACAGTCCTCTTGTCCCAGCAACTCTTCTTCTCCATTCAAGAAAAACCTATTAAACAAATAATGCTGCGAATATACGCATACGAGTAAATACGCCTAATTTTAATTACTTAGTCGAATATGCACCCATCAGGTAAGGTTTCAGACAAATATATCACGAAGTAAAAAACATAAAATATCACAGAACACACATTAGTAGAAAGTTATACCAGATTAGAATACACTGACTGGTTTATAATAATTCTGGCAAAGCAGCAAATACTAAACAGCAAGTACCGATAAATTCTAAAGACTTTTCCACAATTGTGACCCCAAACCTCTACACATCAAGATCACGAGAACCTCACGAGTTCTGAGCAGTGCTTGTGTCGAGGCGGGTTAAGGGAATTATAGAAAGTAGAGCAAAGAGCAGAGCAATATTAAGAATAAAATGCTTTTTTCTTTTCTTTCAATGTCCGAATGTCCATAAAAGAGGAAAAAAGGGTTGTTTTTATAGCCGAGGAAATCAATCAATTAGAGAAATAATGGAAAAGAAAATAATAAATATTCATAAAAAGATGTACTTCCTTTCTTAACAACATTACTCAATAATTAAATAAGCACCACATTAATTAAAGGAAGGGAAAATCAATTAAAAACTTTTACCATGAATTAAGATGAATCAAAAGGAACGAGAGCAAGTTGTCATTTAGCATATATTAGAAAACTAAATAAATAAAATAAATATTATGTACGTATCACCACATAATGGGACATCTTAAGGAAATAAATCATACAAAAAAGGTCTTCCCTTTAATTACTAAAATCACAACAACATCTTAAATCTCTTATTACTATAATTGCAAACTAACCAAAGAAAGAAAAAATCAATCAATGGAATATTCACCTTAAATTAAGACAAATTGAATGGAATGAGAACAAATTATCAATTAATATTTTTAAAGTAAATACTAAATTACCATAATGGATGCATGTGCCAGAATAGTTAAAGAAATTCCTTTTAATCAGAGTGATCACAGCGATATGAGACTTTTCCAAAAATAATAGTCACAAATCAAAAAAAAAATAAATAAAATGGAAAATTTGCTATAAGTTAATTAGTGCTAAGTTATTCCATATCATGCAAATTGATTCTATCTACCATATGTAAATTAATTAAAATCTGTCAATGGCAATTAAATAACAATGTTATTACTAATCATGAAATTTTAACAAGCATTGAATCGTAATATAAATATAAATCACAACTTGATTAACTCAAATCTTTAGCTGTAACTTTATAAAAGCAACATAATTTACAACCTCTGCCAGAAGAATATCAAGCAAATGTATATATTAGAGTTCTAATAGAGGGTAACAAAGAAATTGCCAAACAGGGATTATATATGTATATGTATGTACATATAGAAAAAAACACAGGATAATTATTACGATTTTCAATCAATATTTAAGGAGAATAATGACATATACATAAAATATGTAGAGCCAAATAAATAAATTTTCATAAGAACTCGGCTAGAATAGGGTGACAGAAACACAGATCGCGTAAATGTTAAGATTTTCATGATATTCTAGAGGTATAATAATGATATTTTCATGATACATTCAGACGTGCATATTGTCACCAGGCATGTTAATCTTAGATCTAAGCCAAGAAACAATACAAAAGAGAGGAAAATTATTCAAATACATAAAAGAATCAACTATGGACAAATCTGTGAGATCTGTTCGAAATCAAAATGTGCATTTGACCCCAAAGATGGGTCTGTACTTGTCAAGTAGGAGAAAAAGGAATACGAAGGGGCAGGAATCTCTTGGTAATGATACGACACTGAAATTTTTCCGACCACAGCGGCCGGAATTAATGGTGAAATAGTGAGCCCGAGAGAGGAGGATTGGGCGGTGCTTTTGGTTTGTGACTTCACGGTCTGTTGGTGGGAGGAAGATCGGAGAATGGAGAGAAATGGAGGGAGCAGCGGCTGTTTGGTGGTGTTGAGTGAGAGGCAGGGAGGAGACACAGAGGTGACTGCTGGTTTCGGGGGTGGCGAGAAACGGAGGGAGATCCGGTGGGTTCACTGGCTCGCCGGAAGTTATGGAGGGCATGCGGCGCTGCGGTGGCTGGTGGGTTTGGGTTTTTCTGGCGGAAGGGAAAAGGTGCTCGGTCGAAAATAGAATGAAGGCGAGGGGTGAGGTTTCACGGTGGTTGTCGGGTCTCACTGGAGAAGAGAGAAGAAGGGGTGTGTTGGTTTGAGAGTTTTCCTGCGGTGGTCGGTGGTGCGAGGGAGAGAGGAGAGGGAGGAGAAGAGAGAGATGCGGTGGTTTTTCCAGTTGGTGGTCAGACGAGTTCTCGTCGGAGTTTGCCGGAGAGAACGAGGGAGAGAAGAGGGGGAGAGGGTGCGGCGGTCGTGAGAGTTAGAAGGAGAATGAGGAAAATGGGTTAAGGTTTGCGGGTGTATACTCATAAGTATGGAAAGGGTAGGGTTTAATCTCAGTCGTTAGATTAAAAGAGATGGACGGGTAGGATTGATTCTGGGATAGATGAGTCGGTTTATAGGTCGGAATCATGGGTAGGGTAAATGAGTAGGAATTAATTTAAGATTGAATTGAATTTAAAAAGTGGTCAAATTTGATAAAAATGGGCTAAAATTGACATGATTTTGGCAGAAAATAGCTAGATTTTAAATAAAGTGGAAAGAATTTTGAATTAGCTGCTATTAACTTAACAAAAATACTATACTTGTAATTAAATTAATAAATAGATGATATAATAGTTTTAAATTATGGAAAAATCATAAAAACATTATTATTGATATAAATAAGTTATAAAATTGAATAGACTTATGTAAATATTATATAATTAATAAAATATTATATTTTGACTAGGAAAGATAATTAATTTATCAAAAATTATACAAACTTTATTATTAACATAAATAATTTATAAATTCAAGTAATATTATTACGCAAATAAAATTATAAAATTTAGTAAAGTTGTGTAAATAGTTTATAAAGATTAAGTAAAAATATATATTTCAAAATAAGAGCGTATATTAATACGAAATATACTATATATGACACAATTAGTTAATATTAGAAAATCAATAAATTAAAAATCAATGCAAGTTATATACATATATATATATATATATGATTTAAGATAATTTCGCAAGATTATGATAATTAATTATTTTTAAAATATGAATGCAAATCGAATAATTACGTAAAATAGGTAACTAAAATATACATATATAAGCAGCGTATACGGGGCGTAGTGAAGTCAAAATTGGGTGTCAACAACTGCCTCTTCTTTGCTCGGGAATGAAGGATGAATTGTCGAGCAAAGAACGTTGACCTAGTGACTAATTTTATCCGACTGAGGAACAATCTCGATGGGGCTAAAGAAAAAGGGAATGAGATTTCTGGTGAAATTGCGACCGAGACTTTGTTATCAAGTCGCCTACATATCTCGGGTTTCACAAGAATCAGGCCTTCTAGATTTAGGGATGAATGAAATCCCTAAAAAGAAATTGGTAACGCGAGGCTTGAATAAGGATGGAGATAGCACGAATCAACGAGATTTAGAATGCATTACAAAATAAACAGGTGGGAATAAGGTTCGAAAATTGTGGATAGGTTAAGAGAATAGTAGAAAAGGCGTTATCATTCGTAGCTTGTTCTTCCTCGACATTGGCGTAAATAAAACGATTAAAGCATATGCATCGAATACTTCGTAAAATAAACTGATACAAAAATTAAACATGATGCAAGTTCCCTTTAGACGATGAAAGTTTGCTTCGAGACAAAAGGATGATGTCTCTAAGTCATGATATCTTGGGCCATGATATGCAAAATAATTCCCTAGGCCATGAAATGATGTCCGTAGGCCATGAAAAATGACGTCTTTGGACTATGACGCCTTAGGGGCATGATAAGCATAAAATAAATTCCCTAGGCCATGAAATGATTCCGCAAGCCATGTAAAATGATGCTTTGGTCTATGATGCCTTGGGAGCATGATAAGTGGAAAAGTAAATCCTCAAGCCATGACATGATGTCCACAGGCCATGAAACGATGTCTTTAGACTATGACGCCTTCGAATGAGTAGGAAAATGGTAATTTGAAGAAAGTAAATTATTCGAGGGCCTAAATAACTCAATTGACAACTCTGGTTTATTCGGGATCACTGCAGATAAATCATAGGGCTCAGAATGCAATAACGGGCTAAAAATGCATAAAACAGGCTTGAAATGCAAATAACGGGATCAAATGCAAGTGCGGGTTCAATTGTATATCGAAATGCAAGTACGGGCTCAGAATGCGAACAACTGGCTCAAAATGTAGATAGTGGACTAAAAATGTAAATAACGAGCTCAATCATGCAAAACGTTAACAGTATGCATATATCACGTATATCACGGGCTCAGTATGAAAATATAAGCTCAGATATATATCAAAATGCATATACCATGTATATCACGGGCTCAATATGCAATTACGTGCTCAAATGTATATCAAAAATGCATATATCATGTACATCACGGGCTCAAATGCATATACCAAAATATATATCATGGGATTAAATGCATATATATCAAAATATATATCACGGGCTCAGATGCATATATAAAAATGTATATCACAGGCTTGAAATGCAAATACGGGCTTATATGCATATATCAAAATGTATATCACGGGCTTAAAATGCGAATAAAGGGTTAAAAAATACAAATATGGGCTCAAATGCGTACGACGGACTCAATATGCAAATACAGGCTCAAAAATACAATACGGGCTTGAATGCATAAAACAGGCTCGAGAATGCATGTATCATGTATATTGCAGGCTCGAAAATGCATATAAAAGCTTAAAATGTGAATACAGGCTCAGATGATGGAATGGAAAGATATAAATAGGGGCACAAGGGTAGAATGACTTAGCTCTATGTCGCCTTGCGACAAGATGTTCTCCATCTCTGCCTTTTGCATTTTCGTTATTTCTGCACTCAAAGAAAAACTATTAGTTTGTAAAGGGGAGGTTGATCTGTGCGTCTGTATTGTAGCCCTATTCTATCCACTAGACACCTGTTGTTGAACTCCGTCCAAGTATACGCTCGGGCATAATGTTTAAATAAAAAAGGTGAACTTTTAAAATAATTTAGTAAAAGTAAAAGTAAAAGTAAGTTGGTATGTAGAAAAATTGAATTGAATCACGGGCCATGACATGTTTTAAAACCATACAACATCCTTTTATAAATCGAACCCTTGTCTTGACTTAACCTTGATGAAATTTTGAGATCCTTCTCAAAATTTCTGTCCCAGTGTAGAACATGATGTTAGATCCTTTGCAAATGACATGGAGTTGCGAATTTTTGAGGTCCCATCAAAAATTCTTCCCCAGTTTGCAGCTTGTTAACCAAGTCACCATAGAAAATATGATAGAACCACCGAAACCTTTTTAACGAAAGGGGAGAAGAAAATTTTATAAAGATATAGACCGAGTCCCACAGGGACGCCTACGTATCCCTCTTAAACGGAAATCAGGTGCAACGTAGTTTAGGTTACAAGGCAGAGCAAAAAGCGAATTCCCAATCTAAATGTAGTATCTCTTAACAGCGTCTGAGTTGATTGGTTTGGGCTAGAGTTCACCATCCATCTCTTCTAGGATGAGCGTTCCTCCTGTCAGCACTCGATGAACTATGTAAGGACCTTGCCAGTTAGGTGAGAACTTACCTTTAGCTTCATCTTGGTGTGGAAAAATCCGCTTCAAAATCAATTGCCCAGGCGTGAAAAGTCTTGGCCGAACTTTCTTGTTAAAGGCCTTGGTCATCCTGTTCTGATAAAGTTGACCATGACAGACTGCATTTATCCTTTTCTCATCAATGAGTGCTAGTTGTGCAAATCTACTTTGCACACATTCTGCATCGTTCAGTTCTGCTTCTTGAATGATCCTTAAGGAAGGAATTTCCACCTCAGCTGGTATCACTGCTTCATTACCATATACCAACATATAAGACGTAGCTCCAATGGACGTTCGGAGAGTGGTACGATATCCCAATAAAGCAAAGGGCAGCTTCTCATGCCAGTTTCTGTAGTTATCGATCATCTTGCTCAAAATCCTCTTGATGTTCTTGTTTGCAACCTCCACAACTCCATTCATTTGCGGCCTATATGCAGTAGAATTGCGGTGCTTGATCTTGAAGTTTTCACACGTCGTTCTCATCAAGTCACTATTCAGATTAACATCATTGTCGGTAATAACAGATTCAGGTACCCCAAATCGGCAAATAAGGTGGTCGCGAACAAAATTTGTCACCACCTTCTTTGTGACGGACTTGTGAGAAGTAGCTTCAACCCATTTAGTGAAATAGTTGATCGTAACCAAAATGAATCTATGTCCATTAGACGCTGCAGGCTCGATGGGACCAATTACATCCATTCCCCAAGCTGCGAATGGCCAAGGTGAGCTCGTGGCATAAAGCTCGTTGGGAGGAGCTCGAATCACATCTGCGTGGGTTTGACATCGACGACATCTTTGCACGTACTTGATACAATCCGTCTCCATAGTCAACCAGAAATAGTCAGCTCTCAAGATCTTCTTTGCCAACACGAAACCGTTTATGTGGGGACCACAAGTTTTGGCGTGGACTTCCTCAATCAAATTTGTTGCCTCCTTAGCATCTACACATCTTAGCAATCCCAAGTCCGGGGTCCTCCTATAAAGGATTTCTACGTTTAGGAAAAATTGATTGGCTAGCCTCCGAACCGTGCGTTTTTGGACGCTTGTAGCTTGCTCAGGATAAAACTCATTTTTCAAATACCCTTTGATGTCAGCATACCAGGGCTCACCGTTTGGTTCTTCCTCAACATGAAAGCAATAAGCCGGTTGCTTATGTATGTGAACAGGAATGGGATCAATGTAATTCTTATTGGGGTGCTGGATCATCGAAGACAACATAGCCAAAGCATCTGCAAATTCATTCTGTACTCGAGGAACATGACGGAACTCAATCTTGACAAACCTCTTACATAATTCTTGCACACAATGCAGATAGGGCAAGATCTCTGTGTTCTTTGTAGCCCATTCTCCCCTCACTTGATGCATCAGCAAATATGAGTCTCCAATTACTAGTAATGACTGTACGTTCATGTCGACTGCCAGTCGAATACCAAAGATGCAAGCTTCATACTCAGCCATGTTGTTAGTACAAGGGAATCAAAGCTTAGTTGATACAGGATAATGCTGTCCAGTCTCTGATACCAACACTGCTCCAATGCCTACTCCCTTAAAATTTACTGCTCCATCGAAGAATAACCTCCAACCATCATACTCTTTGGCAATATCTTATCCTACGAAAGCTACCTCCTCGTCGTGAAAGTATGTCTTCAGTGGTTCATACTCCTCGTCCATAGGATTTTCCACCAAATGATCTGCAAGAGCCTGCCCTTTTACCGATTTCTGTGTGACATAGACAATATCAAATTCACTTAGCAATATCTGCCACTTAGCCAGCTTTCCTGTCGGCATGGGCTTTTGGAAGATATACTTCAGCGGATCCATTCTGGAGATCAGATAAGTCGTGTAAGCAGACAAATAGTGCCTCAGCTTCTGAGCAACCAAGTTAAAGTGCAACACGTCCTCTCTAGCAATGTATATCGAGCTTCATACAGTGTGAACTTCTTGCTCAAATAGTATATGGCTTGCTCCTTTCTCCCTATCTCGTCATGTTGTCCCAAAACACAACCAAAGGCGTTTTCTAGCACGGACAAATACAAGAGCAAAGGTCTTTCTTGTTCTGGTGGGACTAAAACTAGAGGTTTTGATAGATAATCCTTGATTCTACCGAAAGCTTGTTGACACTCAGGAGTCCACTCTATAGAAGCATCTTTTTTCAGCAATTTGAAGATAGGCTCACAAATAACCATTGACTGGGCAATGAAATGACTGATATAGTTGAGTCGTCCTAAAAAGTTCATGACTTCGTTCTTACTCCTCGGCGGTGGGAGCTCTTGGATGGCCTTAATCTTAGTTGGATCCAGCTCGATACCTCGACGGCTGACGATAAATCCCAATAATTTTCCCGATGGAACACCAAATACACATTTTGCCGAATTTAGCTTCAGATTATACTTTCGCAGTCTGTCGAAGAATTTTCTGAGGTCTGCCAAATGATTTGAGCTTTTCTTTGACTTAATGATGACATCATCCATATAAACCTCAATTTCCTTGTGGATCATGTCGTGAAAGATAGTGGTCATGGCCCGCATATAGGTGGCTCCAACATTTTTCAACCCAAATGACATTACCTTATAGCTATATACACCCCATGGCAAAAGGAATGCAGTTTTCTCAGCATCCTCATCATGCATTCTGACCTGATGATAGCCAGCGAAAAATCCACGAACGACTATGTCTCATGATTGGCACAGTTATCAATAAGGATGTGGATGTTTGGCAGTAGAAAATCATCTTTAGGGTTGGCCTTGTTGAGATCCCTATAATCCACACAAACTCTGACCTTTCCATCCTTCTTCGGTACCGACACGATATTGGCCAACCAGGTGGGATATTCTACTACTTTGAGGATTCCGACGTCGATCTGCTTAGCCACTTCTCTTTAATTTTCAGACTCATATCAGGCTTGTATTTTCTCGGCTTTTGCTTGACATGAGGATATGCTGGATCAGTAGGAAACCTATGTGCTACTATGAAATGGCTGAGCCCCGTCATATCAGCATAAGACCAGGCGAAGACGTCTTTATATTCTTTCAGAAACTCTATGTACTCCTAAACCTCATCTTTTGGCAAATAAGTGCTGACTTAAGTCTCTTTAGGCGTCTCTGCATCTTCTAGGATTACCACATCGGTCTCTGTCAGATTTGCTTTGGGCTTGTCTTCGAACTCTTCTATCTCCCTAACAATTTCAGCAGGTACCTCATCTTCTTCGGCTTCTAATGAGTTGCCTGTGTTACGTCGTATAGTTTCATTACAAGCCATGTCCTTAGATTCAATGCGTTTGATACTAGAAATGCTGAAAATATATATAAATTGAATCAAATATGTGAAAAGAAAATAATTTTATTAATTTAAAAATTTGTTTAAAAGTTTGACATAATATTCAAAAGAAATTTTAATGACTTCAAAAATAAATATTTTATTTTGAAACAATAAAACTGATCCTTTTATTCTACCCAGATGCCCATCGAGCTCTGGATGGAGTGGCTGTCCAGTTGGCGACTCCTCTTTGAGCTCCCGCTTCTTGTTGTGGGGCCCCTCCTTCCTCCTCGTTGATAATGGCATGGGTTATCACTTGGCTCCTCCAAAAACAGATTTCTTAAACTGAGCAGCACGACATCCTCCTCAGCCCGCTTGATATCAATAAAATCGCCAAAAACGAAAGTTTGCTGAAGCAAAGGCAGTGGATTTGGCAAAAAGAAACTTTTCTTTCCCAAAGGATACTTCCATTTGTCCAGCTCCTCGGTAGTAGGTTGATATCCCAATCCAAAAATGGTTTTTTGTGTTTCCACTTGCAGCGGCTCTGACGTCCCTTGTAATCTGACCCCAAGGCCTTTGCCTAGCTCAAATCCTAACCATAGAAGCATACTCAGAACTTTGTTTCTCCACCACCTTCCTTCCTCAATGACACTGACAAGTTCTAAGGTGTGGAAACTCTCCCCATCCAAACCTCCTTTTCCTTCAATGACGGGGATAACCGAAGAAGCATAAATTGGACGGCTTTCATCCCCGTGGACCATGACCTCTTGGTGATCCCACTCGAACTTCAGGAATTGGTGCAGAGTTTAAGACACAGCTCCCGCAGCATGAATCCATGGGTGTCCCAATAGCAAATTGTAGGAAGCTAGGATGTCCATTACTTGGAATGTTATAGTGAATGTGGCAGGGCCAACCAACACATCCAGATCAATTTCTCCCACGGTGTCCCTTTGTGAACCATCAAAAGCTTTGACGTTCATCTTTCATAGCTTAATTCGGGCGAGGTCAACTTCCAGCCGGGTCAAAGTGTTCAATAGGAAAATATTTAAACCGGAACCCCGGTCAATCAATACCTTGGTGATGAACTTATCTGAGTGTTGCACTGTGATATGCAGTGCTTTGTTATGAGCCACGCCTTCCACAGGCAATTCATCTTCATGGAATGAGATTTTCTGAGATTCAAATACTTGTCCTACCATATGGGCCAATTCACTGCTAGATATGCTTGCAGGAATGTATGCTTCTCCTAACACCTTTATCAGAGCTTTTTGGTGTTGATCAGAGCTTTACAGAAGGGAAAAATAGAAATTTGAGCCGGGGTCTTGCTCAACTGTTCCACCACAGAGTATTCCTTTGCTTGCACCTTTTTCCAGATACCATTATTTTCTGCTTCCGCCGCTGGTTATTTTCCTTTGTCAGCTCCTTGAGTCAGAGTGTCAGGAGTGTATACCCATCCAGACCGTGTCACCCCTTGTGCCGCATCTGCCTCTGACACCTTTGTTCTCCGTGGGTCATTTCCTCGTAGCTCCAAGGTACCATTTTGTACGAAGTTGGAGTAGCTCTTACAACTGTAAATGGAGGTCTTGGCGTAGCTACCTCAACCTCGAATAGAGGACGTCCCTGAACTGTCATGGATGGGTCTAAAGAAGAACCTGCTTTGTGTTTGATCACCCCAATAGTATTCGACAAGTCTTCGGCCTCATCACAAGAAATCATATTCACTTGGTGATTTGGCTGAGCATTACTTGTTAAGTTCGGTGCTGGATCTTTGAGGTGAATAACCTTTGTATCAATCAGCTTTTGGATTTTTTCCTTCAATGATATGTAGGACTCTGGACTCTGTAGTATGCCCCCTCATGCCTGAGTTATACATGCACACTTTGTTGTGGTCGTACCACTTAGCTTGGGTATCGACCGGGAGGGCAGGTATAGGCTCAATGTAACCAGCTTCTTTCAACCTCACATACAATTGATCGATCAGTTCGGCTAATAGGGTATAGGTTTTTATTGTCCTCCTTTCAAATTGAGCCCTAGGCCTTTGGCTTGATGAGGAAGAAGGTCGTGGGTGAGAGGGTTGTGGATAAGTGGATTGTGTGCTATAGATGGGATAAGTGGGGTCTTGGTAATGTGATGGAGGTGTTCGGAAATGGGTCAGAGGGGGAGTTTGATATGGAGCTTGATAGGAATGGGGAGTTTGGTATGGTGATGGAGCTTGATATGGTGGAGGTGGAGTTTGGTAGGGTGAAGTCTGGTAATGCGGGGTTGGAATTTGGTAGTGTGGGGTTGGAGTCTGAGGTCTGTAAACATAACTCTTCGTCCCTTAGGCCATCATAACAATGCCAACTTCTTTCTTCTTGCATCTCTCTAAAGTAGCTCTAGATTGCAAGGCTTTGTTAGCTGCTTGCAATGCATTCAAATTGATAATGGTACCATCCTTGATACCGTCTTCAATTTTCTCTCCCAGCTTGATGATCTTTGCAAAACTTTTCTCACTAACTAACATCAATCTGTCATAAACTTGCGGGTCCAAAGTTCACATGAAGATGTCCTTCATCTGTGTCTCCTCCATTGGGGGTCGCACTCTGGCGGCCTCGGTTCTTCAACGAGTTGCAAATTTCCTAAAAGTCTCTGTGGGCTTCCTCTTGAGGTTTTGGATGTAATGTAAATCTGGTGCATTTTATGTATTGAACCCAAAACGCTCCACAAAGGCTGCTGCTATCTCTGCCTGGGTAAACCATTTCTTCGGATTTTGCTCCACGTACCAACTAAGAGCATCACCGCCCAAACTTCGCATGAACAATTTCATCCTTATCTTCTCATCTTGTCCCACTCCTACCAGCTTGTCGCAATACAATCTCAGGTGGGCTTTTGGATCACCGGTCCCATTAAACAGTTTGAACTTGGGAGGTTTGTACCCCTCCGGTAGTTCGACATCTGGATGTATGCACAGGTCTTCATAGTCTAGACCTATTATTCATTTGGTGCCTTCAACACTTTGCAATCTGCTGTTTATCTTTTTCAACTCCTCCGCTAGAGTCTGAATAAATCTATCCTTTTCCGAAGGCTTGGATTCCTCCAGATGGTGAGTCACAGGTGCCGTCTCCACATAGATTAGGTTGGTAGGAGTGCGGGCATATGTTGCATTTATATTGGCCCGGGAAGGTATTTCTTGGGCTGGTGATGGGTAATGGGAGGTAACGGGAGCTGGTGGATTTGGATATATATATGGAGGGTATTGGTAAAATTAGGGTGGAGTATCTTGTGGTGGAGCTGCAGGTTGTGAAGACATAGGGAGGTTGGCTGGTGCTTTTGAAGTTGAGGCATTAGCTTGAGCTACAAATAACGCTGTCTGGTTATTGAAACTGCGAACTTGTACTAACTCTTCTTTAAGCTCAAATATTTTCTGCTCGAGCCTCACAATCACCTCGTTGTAACCTGGAGGGCAGGCCTCTTCGAAATTATCTCATTCATCCCTAGATGTATCGTTACCACTTTTGTCTGAAATGCTGTTGTGTTCGTCCATCTTGTTCTTTCCTTTGTTGCGGTTAGGAATGGGAGGAGGAGAAGGAGGAGTCCCTTTGGACCTTGTATAGTAGGCTAGGTTTGCACAGATCAACCTTTGGGAAGGGAAAAAATAAGACAAACAGCAAACAAATCACAATTAGTAAGAGAGGTTAGAAATCATGTTGATTAAAGTAAAGATCAAATAAAATGTTGACGCGTTTCCTAATTTTGGAGCCTCTTTTATGCCAGAGGTAGGCCTAACGAGTTTGAGAGGAACATGCTGTTAAGTATTGTCATTTTTCTCTAAAAATAAACCCCAAAATAAAACTTTATTAAGATAAAATGTTGCAAAATACAAGAAACGAACTAAATAAAAATAAAATTCAATTAAATCTTGAAAACTTCTTCATCGGGGTCTAATTTCTTTGGATCTTCCAGCACTTTGTCAAAACGGTGGCAACTAGACAGAAGATAGGCCAATGCTCGATCCTTCCCCATAGCTCCCCCATTCAAGCATTCTTCCCCATGTTTGCTGAATTCGTCGCGCAAATCTTGTATCCTTAAATCCAAACCTAAGGCGCGAGCTTTCCAGTACTCTAACTCTTTGCCTATCTCAGCAATTTCTTTGGCATTGTCATCGTGTAATTGTCGGTGACAAGCCTTAGAATCTTGGACCTTTCTCTTTAAGCGGCGATAGAGGGTTTGTACTTGGGCTTGCTTATCCTCTACATACTTGCCTCGTTTGACACTCGATATTGCAGTACCAACCCAATTTTCATGTAGCCACTCGATGTATCCTGTTACGTAGTCTGCCTGATATCGGTCAACATCTATGCTCTTCTTATCGAGGTAGATCTTTTTGTTCCATGCTTTTGCAATGTCCAGAGCATGTGGAATAAGATCGTCCTTGTAATCCACTTGGTATGCGCCCATGTCGGCGACCCTGGGTATTATTTACATTCTTCCATCCTGACGCTCGTCTGCATCGGAGAGTATGGTTGAAGACCTCGGAGTCCTATCAAAACCAAATAGTACTGCAACTTGGTATATACCACAAAGTTGGATCTCGAAAACCAATCAAACATCCATTATACAGAGTCCTCTGTTAAATTACCCAACATTTGACCCCATTTTTCCACCTCCTCAGGCCTTTTAATTAGTTTAACTCCCATAGTGACCCTGTAATGGTGAGTGGCAATGTGATTGGTTTCTGTAGGTCTGGGCATGGTCGGGTTGCTACGCACCTTTTGAAGAGTTCGATAAGCCAGAATTGAAGCAGCTGATTACATCCTTCGAAATGCTTAAACCCATTTTTGCATTTTCCCAGAGATCGATAGATGTCGGCCACAATCATTGGGACGATTGTGCAAGGTCCTTTGTCAACACCTTTGCACAAGGCATGAACGACCGAAATAAGGCGGATATCAATGTCTTCCTCGGCTCCTCATGGGAAGACCACCATCCCTAGAAAATAAACCATGAATGCAAATATTCTTTTGCTCATCCACGAGCTCGGATCGGGACTCTCTATTTCGTAGATCTATCGAGATGAATTGTGACCAAACCAGTTGAGCAAATAATTTCCCAGCATCCTTCCCTTCATTATGTAGGATACCATGTTGCTACCTTGTAACCCCAACTTGTCACGCACATCTTCTAAGGTGACGCGTTGGGTATAATCATCTCAACTTTTTTCCATTTCTTATTCCTCCACAACAGGCTCACGTTTTCTACTTACCCACCAATTTCTTCCAACAATGGAGTCATTTCAATGTCGCCAAAATCTGAAAACAACCCTTTTCTCATCCAAAATGCAGTGGCCGCTTTGATAAGTTCTCGACATGGGGCAACTTGCATAAGAGAAGGTAAGTGCCCCAATACTTTCCTCACCTCATTTTGGCCATATTTCCCTAAATTACACTACCATGCTTTCATTCCCAGGGGCATTCGCCAAACCATGCCAAATCTCGGATAGAAGGTGGGGAGGCTCATTGTACCTGCAGCACAAAGAAGGTTAAACTAACTTACCCACCCAGGAGCAAAATGACATTACTTAAACATTATTTTCTCTAAAAATGCACATAATTTATGGATCGTCCTTCTCGGGATTTTAAAATCCCTTAAGACTCAGGGAAAGGTTGTTATATCCCGTAGAATTTCCGGCACCTAAATGACCTATTCGCATGTTGGTTAAGCATATTTGAAGGCCATACGTGCTAGAGAAAGGCCCGGAAAAAGATCGGACGAGAAACCTGTCAAACCATCGCGGAAGGAGCTGAGGCAGAACCCCTCCGCGATGGCAGCGTGTCACGGAGGTGAAGCCTCCGCGTTGGCTCCATGACACGTTGGCCTTGTCCAGGCCCAAGTATATAAAGCCCCACTTCGGTTTTAAATCAGTAAAAACTTATAATTTTCAGTGAAACAGAGAGCAATCAGCAGAGAGGAGAAAAAAACAAAGGAGGTAATATAATTTTCGCCCGATTACGCTGCTAAACGTTGTCCAAACTCAAATTAACCTCAGATACCAAGGTATTTAGCAGCAGAGATCATTCCTACAGATTTAGTTTCGTGAAATACGGCCGACGAATCGTCGAGCCACCAAGCTAAGGTAAGTGGAATTGCTCTAAACTAGTGTCTATGTGTTCCTAGCTGTGAAGTGAATATTTCTCCCTTCTGGACCTCTGAAAAATAGCGAGTTTTCGACCATCTTTCGATAAGCCTAAGTTTAGGCTATAAACTATATCGAAAGTGACGTTGCTCTTTAAAATAAAGCTGTATTTAGTATTAATTGACATATTTATGAATGCAGTTGGGAGAAAATAGTTGAAGTACCGGCCGAGCCTCGTCCGACTGAAGAATAGTTCGAAGATAAGGTATGTAAAGCTAGTTTCCTCGGCAAGTTAAGTAATCTCGGTACAGTACAGTAATTCAAAGGCCAGTAGAATGTTCAGAAGTCATGTGTTATGTTATTATGAAAGTTGGTACGATATTAGAAGCATCGAGTTATAACTTGCGTGCAACTTGCTAGCATGATATAGATTCTAATACAAGTATTAGGAATTTCACAGCATGCTCAGTACGTGATGTGACACAGAATGTTAGGATATCATTGTATTCAGTTGAAACCCAGTAAAGCAATGTAATATCGGTAAGACATCTCAGAAATGGAATGATAAGTTAAAATGAAGTTAGAAAGCATGTTAGGAATAGTAAATCATGTACTATAGAAACTCAGTATACAACATAGTTTTCAGTAGAAACACTATATCTTGTTCAGTATTAGCCCCAGTACAGTCTGGCAGAAGACTATATTTATACATATATATTATTACCAGCCTGAGCATGTATTAAGTATGTACATATTACTATCACCAGTTCAACATATAATATATACAATACTTTACCACTATTAGCCTCGGTATGTGAGACATGCAGATAGTATTACTAGTTGAGACCGTTGTATTATTTGGGGTTGGACTACCTAGCATCCATGACCGCCCCAGGGTTGATATCTGTATCGACTCGTCCGCCAGAGGATGAGGATACGTCACTCTACGGAGTGGTATGCCGTCCCACAGGGGACGAAGATGGGATGCCAGTTTTCCCCATATTTGTGCCTTGATCGGCCCTTACACACCCCTGTCGAGCGGATACGCCCGGGTGTTGATTCAGGAGTCCTCCGGACTCAGATGCAGTTATAGTCAGGGGCTCAGCGAGCCCAAGTGCATACCCAGGGGACCGGCAGGATGCTTACAGTGTTTATAGGAGATGGAATGACCGGGGTAGGGGTATAGATTCTGTGCTGGTTGTACCCCCTGGCTTATGGGGGCCGGGTAAGGTTTGTGTGTGCTCTGTTATGTTATGTTATGTTATGCCATGTTACGTTAGATACGAGTAGATCAGCAGTAGAATGATACGTCTCCAGGTATGACTCCTACTCCTTCCAGTATAATTGAGAGAAGGTATGACTTACATTATCAGACAATTAATCTATTTCTTCCTACTTCAGTTTCATCAGTTAAATTATTGTTTTCAGATATTCCTTTCAGTTATTGCTTTACATACTCAGTACCAACGATACTGACGCCCGGTGGGGCGCTGCATTACTTGCCTGCAGGTACTCATAGACGAGCAGGCGATACCACGTGATTCTTGTCAGCGATCGAGTATTCAGCTCCTGTCATCCGGAAACTGAATTCCAGAGGTTTATTTCATTTTCTTTTGTTGTATAGTACGGGTAGGTCGGGGCCCTGTCCCGATCATTTCTATTTCTATTCCTAGAGGCTTGCAGTCTGTATATATTTCCCTGTGGTCAAATGAGCCGGTCGTGTGAGGCCGTGCAGTTGTTTAGCTGTTAGTACTTTTGTTTCCTTTATGTTAGCCGTGTGGGGCCATAGTTTGACAGTAGTGGTGACCTTGCCGGTCACGTAGCTATCCAGTACTTCATGGTTGAGTTATAGATAACTAGACAGCATGGAGGCCTTGTCGGCCCGCATAGGTTTCCCTATAGTTGCATGTTCTGGTCAGCTGTTATTACAGGTACAAGAGGCTATAGGCCAATAGGCCGGGGGCTGTGTTTACAGCCGTTATATAGCCCTTTGTTTCCAGAAATATGAGTTAGAGCCAGCCAGGCACCAGATGTGCCCAGGCTTAGCAGTCCAGCAGTTCAGGTCCTAGTAGGGCACCAGGTGCCAGTCATATCCCCCAAGGCGGGGTGTGACAAACTTGGTATTAGAGCAGGTCGTATCCCAGGGAGTCTGCAAGCCGTGCTAAGTAGAGTCCTGTCCATGGATGTGTTGTGCACCACATACTATGGGTAGGGGGCTCCAAGGCATGATAGGATGGTTGTCTTTCATTCTTATTCAGTCGTGCTGTAGAGCGGTACAATATAGGGTTGAGTCCCTAAAAGCTTACTATATTCTTTGGTTACAGATAATGTCAGACCAGCGACATCCTATCACAGGCCGGAGCCTAGATATTGCAGCAGGGGAAGGCACCAGCAGGATGCCTCACCCTCGTTTAGAAACAGCCCGATCAGAGGGCACTATAGAGGCATCGTCCCAGCCTTCTCAGCAGTCTCCACCACATCAGGAGCCGCTTGGGGCGACACTACCTTCAGCAGTCCCTATACCGACACCTTCCGACCAGGAGGTTAGGAGTGTTGTAGTTATGTTAGCACAGATGATGGCTGCTCAGCGTCAGCCAATGCCATATACAGTTGCGGAGTCATCGGGAGGGCCCGGTAGTTCGAGGGTCAGAGAGTTCTTAGCTCTGAATCCCCCGCAGTTTATAGGTACGGACCGGACAGAGGACCCTCAGGATTTTCTGGATCAAATACAGAGAATCTTCAGGGTTATGCATGCCACGCCTACAGAATCAGTTCAGTTGACAGCATTTCAGTTACGGGACATCGTGTGTTATGGTATGAAAGCTGGGAAAGGTCCTGAGGGAGAGATGTTTTCCCTCCCACCTGGTCCAGCTTTTCAGGAGCTTTTCTGGATCACTATTTGCCGCGGGAGATTCGACAGGCTCCGGTAGACCAGTTCCTGCATCTGGAGTAGGGGGCCATGAGTGTTCGGGAATATTCCTTGCAGTTTGATTCTTTAGCCTGGTAAGCACCGGCCTTTGTTAATACCATGGCATCTAGAGTACACCGCTTCATCATGGGGTTGAATTCAGAATATGTTGAGACTTGTGTTACGGCCACATTGCGAGAGGACATGGACATTGCTCGAGTTCAGACATTTGCCCAGAATATTGAGGGCATCAGACAGCGACATCGGGAGATCAGAAGGGTCAATCAGGAGCAGCGTCATCAAGTCAGGCCAATTGAGTTACAGAGGGAGGCCTGGGGAGGACCCAGGCCACGATTGTTAGACAGGCCGCCCAGGCCCCCGCCTCCGCCACAGTCGTAGGGGGGTAGATTCAGCCGCAGGGGGCAGTCAGAGACTGGTAGAGGCTCGCAGATGGCAGATTCACCATTACAGAGGAGGGCGGAGCAGAGCAGGTATACCCTACCACTTTGCGCTATATGCAGTCGACGCCATCCTGGAGCATGCAGGTATGGTTCCACCGCATGTTATATTTGTGGCCAAGAAGGCCATTTGATGAAAGATTGCCCAGCCAGAGGCCGAGAGGACCGAGATAGACAAGATAGGGCATCTGTAGGGTCACGAGCCACAACATCCTCGATTGGGCGCAGGCCCTTAGTTTCAGCAGGCAGGGGTCGGGGCAGATCAGAGGCCTCCAGTATAGGTGCGGGTCCAAGCCGCACATATGCCTTACCAGGGAGGCAATATTCAGAAGCGTCTCCTGATGTTATGACAGGTATGCTAACTATCTGCTCACACCCTGCTTATGTGTTGATTGATACAGGGTCTACTTTGTCCTACATTACTCTATTTGTGGCACGAAAGTTTAGTATTGCACCAGAATTATTGCAGCAGCCCTTCTTAGTATCCACGCCCATCGGTGACTCTATCACAGCTAGCCGAATCTACCGCGGGTGTACAGTAGAGGTTGCTGCCGTCAGACCACAATAGATCTGGTCGAGTTAGAAATGATAGACTTCGATGCCATAATGGGTATGGACTGGTTAGTACCGTGTTTTGCCAACGTTGAATGTTGGACCAAGATGGTCCGATTCCACTTCCCGAGAGAAGCAGTGCGGAGTGGAAGGGCAGCACCGCTATGCCAAAGGGTAGGTTTATTTCCTACCTTTAGGCGAGAAAATTGATATCTAAGGGATGTATTTACCATCTGGTCAGAGTTCAGGATGTCCAAACAGAATCTCCGACACTCCAGTCTGTTCCAGTGGTGAATGAATTCCTTGATGTGTTTCCTGATGAGTTACCTGGTATTCCCCCAGAAAGGGAAATAGACTTTGCTATTGACTTGTTACCAGGCACCCAGCCGATATCAATTCCTCCTTATCGCATGGCTCCTGCAGAACTCAGAGAATTAAAAGAGCAGTTGAAAGATTTATTGGATAAAGGTTTTATCAGGCCGAGTACTTCACCGTGGGGTGCGCCAGTTTTATTTGTGAGAAAGAAAGATGGCTCGCTCCGAATGTGCATAGATTATCGGCAATTAAACAAAGTTACAGTAAAGAACAAGTACCCGCTCCCCAGAATTGATGACTTATTTGATCAGTTGCAGGGAGCCAGATACTTTTCTAAGATTGACTTGCGGTCTGGATATCACCAGGTCCGAGTACGTGAGAGAGATATTCCTAAGACAGCGTTCAGGACCCGATATGGGCATTTTGAATTTCTAGTTATGTCCTTCGGGTTAACGAATGCCCCAGCAGTCTTCATGGACCTGATGAACAGTATTTTCAGACCTTTCCTGGACTTGTTCGTGATAGTATTCATTGATGACATTCTGGTGTATTCTCGCTCTGAGGCAGATCACCGGACTCATTTGCGGACAGTGCTCCAGATTCTCAGGGACCGTCAGCTGTATGCTAAATTTTCTAAGTGTGAATTCTGGCTTAACTCAGTGGCCTTTTTTAGGGCATATCGTGTCAGACGCTGGTATACAAGTCGACAAGCAGAAAATAGAAGCAGTTAAGTCATGGCCTAGGCCTACCACTCCGACTGAAGTTCGTAGCTTTTTGGGATTGGCAGGATATTACAGAAGGTTCGTTGAAGGGTTCTCGACCATTGCGGCACCTCTAACCAAACTGACACAGAAAGCAGCAAAGTTTCAATGGACAGAGGCATGTGAGCAGAGCTTCCAGGAACTGAAAGACAGATTAACCTCCGCCCCAGTATTAGCATTGCCGGAAGGCACAAAAGGTTATTCAGTCTATTGCGACGCGTCAGGTGTCGGGTTAGGTTGTGTGTTGATGCAGCATGGTAGAGTAATTGCATATGCTTCCAGACAGCTGAGGAAACACGAAAAGAATTACCCTACCCATGACCTGGAATTGGCCGCAGTAATCCACGCCTTAAAGATGTGGAGGCATTACCTGTACGGCGTCCATGTTGATATTTACACAGATCATAAGAGCCTACAGTACATCTTCACTCAGAGGGAGTTGAATCTACGGCAACGCCGCTGGTTGGAGCTGTTAAAAGATTATGATGTGAATATTCTATACCACCCCGGAAAAGCTAATGTTGTAGCAGACGCCCTAAGCCGTAAGTCAATGGGGAGTTTGGCGTATTTGCGACCTGAGAAGCGGGAGTTAGCCAAAGAAATTCATCAGTTAGCTGGTTTAGCCGTTCGAGTAATGGAAACAGAAAATAATAGAGCAGTAATTCAGAATTCTGCTGTGTCATCGTTAGTTACAGAGGTAAAAGAACGACAGTACGAGGACCCTAATTTAGTCCAGCTCAGAGATAGAACTCAGAGAGGTAAGGAGTCAGATTTTCAGATAACTGAGGATGATGTGCTACGCTGTAAGGGCCGCCTCTGTGTCCCGAATGTTTCAGGGCTTCGCGGGCGTATCATGCATGAGGTACATTACGCTCGCTATTCCCTCCATCCAGGAGCGACGAAGATGTACCACGACATCAGAGATATCTACTGGTGGCCGGGTATGAAAGCTGAGATCGCTGAATTTGTATCTAGATGTTCTAACTGTCAGCAGGTGAAAGCGGAGCACCAGAAGCCGGGCGGTTTGACGCAAGATATAACGGTGCCTATGTGGAAATGGGAAACGATAAACATGGATTTTGTAACAGGGTTACCCCGTACCAGACGCAGAAATGATTCCATTTGGGTTATAGTTGACAGGCTGACAAAATCAGCTCATTTCTTGCTAGTGAAGGCTACCTTCTCAGCTGAGGATTATGCCGAATTATATATCAGAGAAATAGTTAGATTACATGGAGTGCCAGTATCCATTATTTCAGATAGGGGAGCACAGTTCACAGCTAGATTTGGCAGTCGTTTTAGAGAGGTTTGGGAACGCAGATCAATTTGAGTACAGCATTCCCCCCTCAGACAGATGGGCAGGCTGAGCAGACTATCCAAATGCTCGAAGATATGTTGCGAGCGTGTGTACTAGATTTTGGGGGTAATTGGGATGAGCATCTTTCGTTGATTGAATTTGCTTATAATAATAGTTATCATTCAGCTATCCAGATGGCGCCTTTCGAGGCATTATACGGGCGGAAATGTAGATCGTCGGTGGGCTGGTTTGAAGTGGGGGAATCAGCATTAGTTGGCCCAGACATTGTTCGGCAGTCAGAGGAAAAGATAAAGCTCATCCGAGAACGTTTACTGACTGCTCAGAGCCGCCAGAAGTCTTATGCAGATATGCGGCACAGAAATCTAGAATTTGTGGTAAATGACTGGGTATATCTGAAGGTGTCTCCAATGAAAGGGGTGATGAGATTTGGCAAGAAAGGCAAGCTTAGCCCGAGATTCATTGGGCCATATCAGATTCGGCGAAGAATAGGCCGAGTTGCATATGAATTGAACTTGCCTCCAGAGTTAGCATCTGTTCACCTAGTATTCCATGTCTCTATGTTGAGAAAGTTCGTAGGGGACCCTTCTACAGTAGTTCCAGTTCAGGATGTCCAGGTCACGGAAGAGTTAGCATATGAAGAGGTTCCCGTAGCTATCTTAAACAGACAGATTCGCAGGTTGAGGACTAAAGATGTTGCGTCTGTCAAAGTATTGTGGCGTAACAGGAATCGTGAGGAAATGACGTGGGAAGATGATGAAGATATGAAAGCCAGATACCCTCACCTATTTCAGACCTAGTCAGGCGACAGGTATGTCCGTATTATTACCTACGCAGTACCTTATAGTTGTATGTATGTGAATGATAAAGATTGATACTTAGCCATCCAGTGAGTTCTAAAGTATTATGTACAATACCTGTATTGGACTTTTCTGCATTTCAGGTTTTTTGTATAGTCCATATTACAGGGGAGACTCTGGCGAAATTTTTCTAAACAAGCAAGTTAAGTAGTCCTCTAGATAGCAGTATACATTCAAGGACGAATGTTCTTAAGGGGGGGGGGGAGAATGTTATACCCCGTAGAATTTCCGGCACCTAAATGACCTATTCGCACGTTGGTTAAGCATATTTGAAGGCCATACGTGCTAGAGAAAAGCCCGGGAAAAGATTGGATGAGAAACCTGTCAAACCATCGCGGAAGGAGCTGAGGCAGAACCCCTCCGCGATGGCAGCGTGTCACGGAGGTGAAGCCTCTGCGTTGGCTCCGTGACACGTTGACCTTGTCCAGGCCCAAGTATATAAAGCCCCACTTCGGTTTTAAATCAGTAAAAACTTATAATTTTCAATGAAACAGAGAGCAATCAGCAGAGAGGAGAAAAAAACAAAGGAGGTAATATAATTTTCGCCCGATTACGCTGCTAAACGTTGTCCAAACTCAAATTAACCTCAGATACCGAGGTATTTAGCAGCAGAGAGCATTCCTACGGATTTAGTTTCGTGAAATACGGCCGACGAATCGTCGAGCCACCGAGATAAGGTAAGTGGAATTGCTCTAAACTAGTGTCTATGTGTTCCTAGCTGTGAAGTGAATATTTCTCCCTTCTGGATCTCTGAAAAATAGCGAGTTTTCGACCGTCTTTCGATAAGCCTAAGTTTAGGCTATAAATTATATCGAAAGTGATGTTCCTCTTTCAAATAAAGCTGTATTTAGTATTAATTGACATATTTATGAATGCAGTTGGGAGAAAATAGTTGAAGTACCGGCCGAGCCTCGTCCGACTGACGAATAGTTCGAGGATAAGGTATGTAAAGCTAGTTTCCTCGGCAGGTTAAGTAATCTCGGTACAGTACAGTAATTCAAAGGCCAGTAGAATGTTCAGAAGTCATGTGTTATGTTATTATGAAAGTTGGTACGATATTAGAAGCATCGAGTTATAACTTGCGTGCAACTTGCTAGCATGATATAGATTCTAATACAAGTATTAGGAATTTCACAGCATGCTCAGTACGTGATGTGACACAGAATGTTAGGATATCATTGTATTCAGTTGAAACCCAGTAAAGCAATGTAATATCGGTAAGACATCTCAGAAATGGAATGATAAGTTAAAATGAAGTTAGAAAGCATGTTAGGAATAGTAAATCATGTACTATAGAAACTCAGTATACAACATAGTTTTCAGTAGAAACACTATATCTTGTTCAGTATTAGCCCCAGTACAGTCTGGCAGAAGACTATATTTATACATATATATTATTACCAGCCTCAGCATGTATTAAGTACGTAAATATTACTATCACCAGTTCAGCATATAATATATACAATACTTTACCAATATTAGCCTCGGTATGTGAGACATGCAGATAGTATTACTAGTTGAGACCGTTGTATTGTGTGCTATGTTATGTTATGTTATGTTATGCCATGTTACGTTAGATACGAGTAGATCAGCAGTAGAACGATACGTCTCCAGGTATGACTCCTACTCCTTCCAGTATAATTGAGAGAAGGTATGACTTACATTATCAGACAGTTAATCTATTTCTTCCTACTTCAGTTTCATCAGTTAAATTATTGTTTTCAGATATTCCTTTCAGTTATTGCTTTACATACTCAGTACCAGTGGTACTGACGCCCGGTGGGGTGCTGCATTACTTGCCTGCAGGTACTCATAGACGAGCAGGCGATACCACGTGATTCCTGTCAGCGATCGAGTATTCAGCTCCTGTCATCCGGAGACTGAATTCCAGAGGTGTATTTCATTTTCTTTTGTTGTATAGTACGGGTAGGTTGGGGCCCTGTCCCAATCATTTCTATTGCTATTCCTAGAGGCTTGCAGTCTGTATATATTTCCCTGTGGTCAGATGAGCTGGTCGTGTGAGGCCGTGCAGTTGTTTAGCTGTTAGTACTTTTGTTTCCTTTATGTTGGCCGTGTGGGGCCATAGTTCGACAGTAGTGGTGACCTTGCCGGTCACGTAGCTATCCAGTACTTCATGGTTGAGTTATAGATAACTAGACAGCATGGAGGCCTTGTCGGCCCGCATAGGTTTCCCTATAGTTGCATGTTCTGGTCAGCTGTTATTACAGGTACAGGAGGCTATAGGCCAATGGGCCGGGGGCTGTGTTTACAGCCGTTATATAGCCCTTTGTTTCCAGAAATGTGAGTTAGAGCCAGCCAGGCACCATATGTGCCCAGGCTTAGCAGTCCAGTAGTTCAGGTCTTAGTAGGGCACCAGGTGCCAGTCATATCCCCCAAGGCGGGGTGTGACAAAGGTTTCCCTATTAATCTTGACGTGCCATGGACGTCGCGACTTTTTAAGTTTAATATGATGTGCACACCTTACTAAAGGCATAAACGGTCAAGATCGAGGAATAAGAGTGGGTATGACATGGTTCTCTTAAGCACACAACGGAAGCTTATGACCGTCGACGCACCGTTGATCAATCAAATCATAAGGCATTGCTCGGGTGTTTTAATAGTGAAACGTCGTGAAATCACGCAACCGTTGTTGTGTGTGATAGTGAGAGATTCCCAAGTGGGGGAAAGTATGAGCGATATGACAGTTTGTATAAAATACAACAGTTTACTCATAATTGTTGCATATTACAAGCCATAAAGGAAATGATAAACAATGATGTGAAAAACAAAAGAAGAAAATTGTTAGTAACTTCATGATAAAAACATATAAGGAAGTGAATAAATATTGATAGAAAACAAATAAAGGGAAAGGATTTTAAACCTGGCAGTTAGCAATTTATGAAAAAAGAACTTTTAAAAATCAAAACACAAATAAAAAGCCCCACATAAAACGAACACGTTGTGGTTAAAGCCTGAAATTCCCAGCAGAATCGTGATGCTGTCGCGCCCCATTTTTCTCACAAAAAGCGGGATACAACATGTGACGACTCATAAGGGTTTATTGTGAAAGAAGAGCCGCCACCTAACGATTTGAGGTGCGTTAGGGCACCATCCTGAGCTAAAAATCTGCTTAATTACTAAGTTACCAAAGTCAGGCTAGGACTTAAATTACCTCGAAGGGAAGGTGTTAGGCACCTTTCGAGGTCCACAAATGTGGTTTCTGGTCGGATCCATTAATATGCGAGAGAATTAACTAATGATCAAATAAGGATTGATTTTAGCCTATATTATTTACACTTAAACTAGATTGATAAAGAAAATAAATAAATAAATAAAACTTGTAGACAAGCGTAAAGAAAGAACTTTGGACATAATGCATTTCAAGACTATGATTATTATTTTTCTAAAAAAAGTTACAACAATTGATGATTCAATTAAAAAGGTTGACAAAAAATACAGCATGTTACAAATACAAATACAAGAATAATAGACATTGACAAATAAATACAAAATTTTAGCAAACAAATAAATGAATTTTAAAACTAAGGGGTCGAACCTCATAGAGGCGCCTACGTATCCTTTAAGAAAATCAGGCCAGACGTAATTATACGATAAAGGGGGGGGGGGAGGGGGTAGTATTTTAACTAAAAGGGATCAACCCGTGAAACTTAAATAATACTTCGCATCCATTTAGATTGCTCGTATTATTCAGCGAGCACGGACTATCATATTCCGCTACCCGCCTAATTAATTGATTATTAACTTAAGGTGTTTCTATGTGAATAAACTAACGCCCTAAAATTTGCCTAACCGTCCCGAGCCTAATGTCCAAGAGGCATTGGTCAACTGATTTTGGATTTTTTGGTCTAAAATCCTAAGGTTGTTAAGGCGATTAAACGTCAAATAAATAGCAATCAAAACAATCAGCTTGTAAAGGTTTCAAATAGGCCTCTATGTTAAACATATGGGCATGATTTCTAAACGAGTGCAAGTAAATTCTATGAACATGATCTCTAATGCAGAAATGCCAGACTTCATATATGAAAACCAAATTTAATGTAAACATAGTGCCAGTTTGAAATAGATGTAGAAATGTAGATTAAAGAAAATGAAATTTAATGTAAAAGTAAAGCTAGTTTGAAATAGATTCATAAATGCAGATTAATGAAAATGAAATTTAATGTAAATGTAGTTTCAGCCTGAAATAGATGCAGAAATGCAGATTAACGAAAACAAAATTTAATGTAAAAGTATAGCCAGTTTGAAATAGATGCAGAAATGCAGATTAATGAAAATGAAATTTAATGTAAAAGTAGTGCCAGTCTGAAATAGATGAACATAATGAGCCATTGAACAAGAAAGGTGATTTAAACAAATTAATAACCTAACATATGTAAATTAATTAAAATCTGTCAATGTCAATTAAACAACAATGTTATTACTAATCATGGAATTTTAACAAGCATTGAATCCTAATATAAATATAAATCACAACTTGATTAACTCAAATCTTTAGCTGTAACTTTATAAAAGCAACATAATTTACAATCTCTGCCAGAAGAATATCAAGCAAATGTATATATTAGAGTTCTAATAGAGGGCAACAAAGAAATTGCCAAACAAGGATTATATATGCATATGTATGTACATATAAAAAAAACACAGGATAATTACTACGATTTTCAATCAATATTTAAGGAGAATAATGACATATACATAAAATATGTAGAGCCAAATAAATAAATTTTCATAAGAACTCGGCTAGAACAGGGTGACAGAAACACAGATTGCGTAAATGTTAAGGTTTTCATGATATTCTAGAGGTATAATAATGATATTTTCATAATATTTTCAGACGTGCATATTGTCAGTAGGCATGTTAATCTTAGATCTAAGCCGATAAACAAAACAAAAGAGAGGAAAATTATCCAAATACATAAAAGAATCAACTATGGACAAATCTGTGAGATCTGTTCGGAATCAAAATGTGCATTTGACCCTAAAGATGGGTCTGTACTTGTCAAGTAGGAGCAAAAGGAATACGAAGGGGCAGGGATCTCTTGGTAATGATACGACACTAAAATATTTCCGGCCACAGCGGCCGGAATTAATGGTGAAATAGTGAGACCGAGAGAGGAGGATTGGGCGGTGCTTTTGTTTTGTGACTTCTCCGGTCTGTTGGTGGGAGGAAGACCGAAGAATGGAGAGAAATGGAGGGAGCAGCGGCTGTTTGGTGGTGTTAAGCGAGAGGCAAGGAGGAGACACATAGGTGACTGCTGGTTTTGGGGTGGCGAGAAATGGAGGGAGATCCGGTGGGTTCACTGGCTCGCGGAAAGTTATGGAGGGCATGCGGCGCTGCGGTGGCTGGTGGGTTTGGTTGTTTCTGGCGGAAGGGAAAAGGTGCTCGGCCGAAAATAGAATGAAGGTGAGGGTGAGGTTTCACGGTGGTTGTCGGGTCTCACTGGAGAAGAGAGAAGAAAGGGTGCGGCGGTTTGGGAGTTTTCCGGCGGAGGTCGGTGGTGCGAGGGAGAGAGGAGAGGGAGGAGAAGAGAGAGATGCGGTGGTGTTTTTCCAGTTGGTGGTCAGACGAGTTCTCGTCGGAGTTTGCCGGAGAGAACGAGGGAGAGAACAGGGGGAGAGGGTGCGGCGGTCGTAAGAGTTAGAGGGAGAATGAGGAAAATGAGCTAGGGTTTGGGGGTGTATACTCATAAGTATGGAAAGGGTAGGGTTTAATCTCAACGTTAGATTAAAAGAGATGGATGGCTAGAATTGATTCTAGGATAGATGGGTCGGTTTATGGGTCGGAACGCGGGTCATGGGAAGGGTAAATGAGTAGGAATTAGTTTAAGATTGAATTGAATATAAAAAGTGGCTAGATTTGATAAAAATTGGTTAAAATTGACATGATTTTGGCAGAAAATAGCAAGATTTTAAATAAATTGGAAAGAATTTTGAATTAGCTGCTATTAACTTAACAAAAATGCTATATGTGTAATTAAATTAATAAATAGATGATATAATAGTTTTAAATTACGGGAAAATCATACAAACGTTATTATCGATATAAATAAGTTATAAAATTGAATAGACTTATGTAAATATTATATAATTAATAAAATATTATATTTTGACTAGGAAAGATAATTAATTTATCAAAAAGTATACAAACTTTATTATTAACATAAATAATTTATAAATTCAAGTAATATTATTACGTAAATAAATTTATAAAATTTAGTAAAGTTATGTAAATAGTTTATAATGATTAAGTAAAAATATATATTTCAAAATAAGAGCGTATATTAATACGAAATATACTATATATGACATAATTATTTAATATCAGAAAATCAATAAATTAAATCAATGCAAGTTATATACATATATATGTGATTTAAGATAATTTCGCAAGATTATGATAATTAATTATTTTAAAAATATGAATGCAAGTCGCTATTCTAATAAGCACTGTATATTCTTGTAATCAAAGGCTGACATAGCCAAATTCTAACCGGGAATTGGTGGATCTCTCCCATCAGACAGATCAAAGGCACCGGGCATGGGATACACAGGCAGGAGAGCCGATTTTCAAAAGGTAACTAAAATATACATATATAAGCAGCGTATACGGGGCGTAGTAAGGTCAAAATTGAGTGTCAACAGGCTCCCAATAGTGTTGAGCCGCCCCTGGTAGTTTTAGATTACGATCATTTGCATTATGACTTATTAATTTGCAATATTTATTTTATGAGATTTCATTATCTTTTTTGTTTGAATATTTTAGTGTCATCACTCATCTCACATTTTATGTTATTTTTTTAAGTGTAACACCCATATTTTCAAAGCGATGAACTCGTTAGATTGGTAGCTTATGAGTTAGAGTCTATCACTTTATGATATACGACGAGGGGACATCGTAAAGTGAAGTTGCATACGTTACGTCGAGTTTTGGTGAAGTGACCAACCCTTAAGCAGCAGGGGCTTGTGAGGCAAATCCCAAGGCGAGGGCAGACTTCGCCATAGAGTTTGCGAGGAAACCTAAAGCGAGGTCAACCCTCACGATAGAGCTCGCGGTGTGAGCCAAGGGTAGATATGGATAATAGTATATAAGCCACACTTAGCTCAATTGTTTCATTTCCACATAAATCTCTAGAACTCAACAACAAACTCTCTCTCCATCTATATTATATGAGTGAAATTGAAGGGAGAAGATTATTTCCAAGTTTAACCCGAGCCTATACCTATGTAAGCATCGACTTATACGTGCTTCTTAAATCGCTTTTGGCTTCTGTTAGAGCTGTTTTGAAAAGAAAGCTTTGATATTTCTTCTACAACCAAGTCAGGGTTGAATTCTACAGAAGGTAAGAGTTCTAAAACCTCGGTCCGTCATTGTTTTGGGTTTTAGAATTGCTTTCAGGTAGAACTCGTTACTTACAGCTTGTTATGTTTACTTCTTGTCAATTTTTATTAGAGCTTGTAGTGAGCTAGGCGCGACAGTAGATCTTAAAGGTTTGAGTGAGGTGTTGTGTGACGATAAGAAAAGTGGCATAAGGTATGTTAAGGTCAAACCTTCTTTGGCAAGTTTTCTCAATCGTTGAATTGTTATGACTTGTTTACCATTATCATATTACTCATAGCCATGTTTGATGTTGTTGATAGGCTTCTGGAGTTATATATATATATATAAACTTTTGTTGTCGGGATTAGAAATTGGTTAGAAGCAACCTCATATTGAATACGATATAGGAATCACTCGTATAGGTTGCTCATTGCTAAATTGGTTATCTTTAGATTACTTGTTTTTTCTTGATGCCTCTAGAGCTATTTTCATTAGCTACATAGAATTATTTATTGTTAGTAGCAGCTTCATAACCAGATTAGGCGTAGAAATCATGTAGATTGATCGCCTAAGTTATAGTGTTTGCCTATGGGCTATTGGTGTGTTGTTATGCTTTCTAAGCGACTATGATTAGTGTGATATTAACTATCTTTGGATTATTAGTTGTTGTGGCTGTTTATGGGACTATAGTTGATATTTGCAGGGTGTTTTATCCTATTGTTAGTGATCCTATATTTAGAAAAAAAACGTACAGATTGTCATACAGACCGCTTAGAGCCACACTACTTATTTCTAAGCTATATGATTGTGTGCTACCTTCATGGCTATCTTGTTAGTTGTAGAAACTTAGACTATGTCTTCGGAACTATATAATACATGTCGCCTAAGGGGCTGTAGATAAGTGTGCCTTGCCTGCAGGCTATGTTATGCTCACAGAGCTATATGATGTCTAAAATGACTATATCGAAGCCTGCAGAACCATATTGAAGTATGTTCACTTACTGACTTTCTTTATGCCTGGAATGACATTGTTGATCCCTACTGGAGCCCTGTGCTCGAGATATAGATATATGAGCCTTTTATATTTGGGGTGCATCTACAAGAGCTTTATATGCTCGAGATACATATACAAGAGCCTTGCATGCTCGAGATACAGACATAAGAGTCTTATGTGCTTGAAATTCAGATTGCCTACGGGGTTAGACTGCTACCTATAAGGGTATATAGATTGGACAATTCTTACCAAGGTATATGGGGCCTCATGTAGGTTGTTTGTTATTTGTACCTTCCAGGCTTATGAGAGTCGTGTTAAGTTCTTTTTTGCTCATTGATTGAGTAACTGATTTCATATTCAGGCAAGTACAAATAGGTTATCGACTGACTTTCTTAGCCGATTACTTATAATATTTATGCTATCAGCTTCAGTTCCATCTTTCTATTCCCTTACATACTCCGTACATTGTTTGTAATGCCGCCCCTAGTCTGGGGGCACTACATTCTTGCTTGCAGGTGCTGACAGTCAGGTACATTGACCTCTTTAGTAGCATAGTTGAGTCTCAGTAGATTATCCATATCCTTTTCAGAGTTGCCATACTCGGAGGTTTGTCTATATTTTATCGCACAGTTGACGGGTAGGTCGGGGCCTTGTTCCAGTCAAATATCTACTCTTAGAGGCTTCCAAACCATAAATTACATATATATACGTTGTTGACCATGTTGGCCTTGTAGTTGGTATTAACAACTTGATAACCTTAATGACCTTTGTATATATATGCTTAGGTTCAACTTCTTATGATCTTAAAGCCCATGGTGGTCTTGTCGGCTCGCATAGGGAGTTATGATAATAGATAACATGGTGATCTCGTTGGCCCATATAGGATTGTAATGATATTCTGTTATCTATTGGGCTAGCTGAGTTACAGTGCAGGGTACTCTATTGTGGCCTTGCCAGCCAAGACTTTTTTAAGTCGAGATATATTTGTTTGGTTATTTGGGTTGTATGTTGCTGGTCTGCGCTTGATACATACATGTCCAACTAGGCCAGTTCAATATCCAGTGTGATATTAGGTGCTAGTTGCACCTTTCAAGGTTGGGGCGTGACTTTCAAAAACACATTAGATAGTTGTATTTTATTAAGACTAAAGAAATATTTAAAGCATAAGTTATATGTTTGTATAATAATTTATCAAAAAAATCCGGAAAAACTAAAAAACTTTTTTAAAAAATCTAAAATTTAACTTTTATTAATTTAATTTAATTTATAAATTTAAAAACCTAACACAATTGACATACACCTCCATTAAGATCAAATATACAACTTAGCAACATAAGGATCCTTTTATTCTACCAACATTATGATGGAGAATGATGCAACATAATACGTCCAACAGTTTGTACGATTATGTCCATTAACCATCTAGATTAAAGCATGTGATAAAGATAGCATTGGAGGAATTAGTTGGAATAACTACATATAGGTTGAGTCCTCTTCCACTCGAAGGCTAATTCAAATTCTAATGTTCATAGGATCAGAAGATAGATCATATGTATATATAGTTCACAACTGAAGCGAAAAAAATAATGGGAAAATTATGTTTTATGTATACTGAAAGAAATATCTACAACTTTGAGCTAATATTTTGAATTTGTTAGCCGATTTAACCTATATATATATTTATGTATAAATAATTTTTCTATACTATTATTCACTTTTATATTTTTAAAAATTTCCCGAAAAATAATCAGTTCAACAGAAGCCCATCCTAAATCTGCAGCTGATGACTCTGCTTATTCTTCCTTCCTGCCAGTTCGCCTAAAGTGTAATGACCCAAATGTCATTACGGGAAGGGAATGGACTCAGAGCGCTGGAAACAGGCTAAGGGAGGGATAAAAAAGTTTTGACATTATCTAAGTATAAAAATGACTGCAATTGGGTAGTTACTAATTCAGGTGACCGCTGCAGCGGTAGGATGTCCGCTGCAGCGAGACCGTAGTGACGGTCAGAGTTACACCATAACAGATTGGAAAATTAACCATCAGATCCACCGTACCGATTTTCTGATTGCTATAGCGGGTCCGCTGCAGCAAAAATATGACCGTTGCAGTGGGCGGTGAAAATCAGAAAGTGGGATTTCTGGGGTTTCCACCCCATTATTTCTAAAACATGATCAGAAAGGTCATAGAATAAAAATTCCCTCTAGGGAAGAGAATTCTTCTTCCAAGGTAAGGATTTTGATTCCCTATCTTGAATTCTGGGTATTGTTGACCTAGGAATGCTTGTAGACCCTTTAATGGTGGGTTTTTTAATGGAGAAAACCCTAAGTTGGTAAACTAGGGCTAGATCATGGGGAGTCAATGGGTTGAATACACTAGAAGTTTAATTTTGTGAGTAATAACCGTTCCCCAAGGCTTTCTTGCTAACAAATATGGGTAAGGCGGGAATGGAGACCTAGAACTAGCTTGAATTGGAGGGTTTTACTATTAAAGTACCCTGAAAGGGAGGGTTTGATCTGTTTAGACCCTTATTTGAAGAGTAAGTAATGAATTACTCTGACTTTGTGTAGATTTCGAGCATTCCGAAGCTTTGAGAAAGGGCAAGGTTCCTGCAGAATGGCTGAATTTCCATATCCAAATATTGAGATAGGTTATGGTTAGATGGTTAGACCCTATATAATGATATGTATCTGTGTATAATGATGATATGTGATTGGTCTTCGAACATTATTTGTTACGGAATTGCCTTATTGAATAAATTGTAAAATTCATGTTATTATGAAGTGAGGTTGAACTGTTGTGAAATTATGTTGAAGTTGTGAAGTGAATTATGCTTACGTTGTTTCGTGATGATTGATGGTCTATAATCGTGCAAGTGAGGGAGTAGATTGTAAATCCCTAAGCGTTTATATATTGCACCTTGTTATATTCAGTGGATGGAAAATAAGTAGGATAGTAACTATATCCTAAGATGAGAGGCTCGTTTCCAAGGGGACTATCTAGGTGAGCGATATTGTTGAGTGGCTTGTGTCCAAGGGGTGCATCTGGATGAGCATATGAGTGGGAGCGGGTACCGCACCGGTATAGTATATGAATTTCTAGAGTCCCCTGCAGGTCATGACCGGAAGGGCAAAAATGATCCTCTGGCATGTGTGTACACTGATATTGTTGTTTGAGTTTATAGGGACATAGCGGAGGCGTGTGCCCCACATGTCACCCTTGATTTTATTCTATGATATTTTTGTAACCTATTAACAATTTTGAATGAGTATATGTTAAGTGGTAGAGTTGAGCGTGTGAATCTTGTTCTTGTAATCTGAGTTGAGAATGGTGGAAAAAGGTTAATTGTAAATTGATTAAACGACAATGGATGTTGATGTTTTTATCTTTTTTCTGGAGCAGATTGTCTATTCAGAGTTTAGAGCTGCCATCCAGATGTTGGCACAGGCATTGACCATCCAAGTCAACCAACAGGCGGTAGTTCATGTCTCCCAAATGGGAATGTGGCAGCGGCGAGAGTTAGGGACTTTCTGAGGATGAACCCTTCAGAGTTTCTCGGATTGAAGGTGGACAAGGATCTACACGAGTTTATTGATGAGATTTAGAAAATCACTCGGATCATGGGGGCGACAGGGGAGGAGTACGCAGACCTAGCCTCTTATCAGTTGAAAGGGGTTGCCCATATTTGGTTCAGACAGTGAAAGGATGGCAGAGCAGTCGGAGCGGGCCCCATTAGTTGGGATGAGTTCTGTACGCATTTTTGGATTGGTTGTTTCCCCTAGAGATAAGGGAGATCAAAGCAGCTGAATTTGTGAACTTGAGGTAGAACAACATGACGGTCCAGGAGTATGCCTTAGAGTTCACCCGCCTATCCAAATATGCACCTGAGATGGTGGCAGATCAGAGGGCTCGAGTAAGCCGGTTCGTGCATGGGATAACAGACTATTTGGTCAAAGATTGCCAAACTTTGATGCTTTATCAGGACACTGACTTCTCATAGATAGTTTTGTACGCCCAGCAGATAGAGGCGGTATAGGCGAGTGAGTAGGAGAGAGGCCAAGAGGGCCAAGACTAATAGCTTTAGATTCTCCTAGCAGAGACCTGGTGGTGGGCACCCTTAGCAGTCCTACCAGAGATTATCAGCCCCATCGCCATCAGTAGCGAGTGTACCATTCAAATCTAAGCGTGACCATAGGGGAAGACCATCAAACTCTCGAGGTTAGGGAAGCAGATCTATGGAGCCTAGTATTCCAGCTTGTGATAGGTGTGGCAGGAGGCACACTGGTCAATGCTTAGCAGGTACAGGTGCTTGTTTCGAGTGTGGAAAGCCCAGACATATGCTAAAAGATTGTCCAGCAGCTAGACAAGGCCATGGTAGAGGCCGAGACCCAGCTACCAGTTCAGTAGTAGCACTAGCACCCCCAGCTCAGTAGGGTGCATCCACCAGTGCAGGTAACGGCCAGCGTCAGAACAGGTTTTATGCCCTTACATCTCATTAGGAGCAGGAGGCCTCTCCAGATCTAGTTACTGGTATATTATGAGTATTCCACCTTAATGTATATGCTTTGTTAGATCTAGGGGCTACTTTATCTTTTGTGACGCCTCATGGATCGGCCTCGGTTATGTATTAATGTAGCATGGTAAAGTTATAGCCTATGCTTTCAGGCAGTTGAAAGTCTATGAGAATCCGACTCACGACCTCAAGTTGGCAGTGGTAGTATTTGCCTTGAAAATTTGGAGACACTATCTGTACGGGATCCATGTGGATGTGTTTACAGACCATAAAAGCCTACAGTGCGTGTTCACCCAGAAGGATCTAAATCTACGTCAAAGGAGGTGGTTGGAGCTTCTTAAGGATTATGATATGAGTGTCCTTTACCATCCGGGAAAGACCAATGTGGTGGCAGAATCTCTTAGCAGGCTTTCTATGGAGAGTGTGACCCATGTAGATGAGGAGAGAAAGGAGTTAGTGAGGTATATGCATCAGCTTGCACGGTTAGGAGTTCGTCTTGTTGACTCGATAGATAGTGGTGTCACTGTTCAGAATGGATCAGAATCTTCCTTGGTGATCAAATTCAAGGCTAGGAACAATGAGGATCCTATTTTGGTAAAGCTGAAGGAGGCGATTCAGAATCATAAGGTGGAGGTTTTCTCCCAAGGGGGAGATGGTGTACTACGATATCAGGGTCGTTTGTGTGTTCCGGGTGTCGATGACTGGAGGGAGCGGATTTTGCAAGAGGCCCATGGTTTCAGATATTCTATACATCCAGGTGCCACCAAGATGTATTATGACCTATGAGAAGTTTATTGATAAAATGGCATGAAGAAGGACATAGAAGAGTTTGTGGCTAAGTGTTTAAATTGTCAACTGGTGAAGGTTGAGCATCAAAGACCTGGAGGTATATTTTAAGATATTAGTATACTTACTTGGAAGTGGGAGGAAATCAATATGGACTTCATTACAGGGTTTCCTCGTACTCGTCGACAGTATGACTCTATTGGGTGGTCGTAGACAGGTTAACTAAAGCAGCCTATTTTCTACCAGTCAAACTATCGATTCAGCGGAGGATTATGCTAAGTTGTATATTCAGGGAGCTAGTTTAGTTGCATGGAGTGCCCTTGTCCATCATATCAGATAGAGGTACTCAGTTTATCTCCTAGTTTTGGAGATCGTTTCAGAAGGGACTTGGTACTCAAATCAAGTTTAGCACAACATCTCACCCTCAAATAGATGGTCAGGCTAAACGGACCATTCAGACTCTTGAGGATATGTTGAGAGCGTGTGTGATTGATTTTAAGGGTAGTTGGGATGACCATTTACTTCTCATCGAGTTTGCATATAACAACAACTACCATTCTAGCATTCAGATGGCTCAGTTTGAGGCTCTTTATGGGCGGAGATGTAGATCACCTATTGGTTGTTTCAAAGTCGGTGAAGCTACTTTAATAGGACCAGATTCAGTTCATGAGGCTATGGAGAAGGTTTAGCTTATAAGGGAAAGGTTGAAAACAGCTCAGAGTCACCAAAAGTCTTATGCAGATGTGACGAGGACAGAGCTTGAGTTCGAAGTTGATGATTGGGTGTTTTTGAAGGTGTCTCCCATGAAGGGAGTGATGAGGTTCAGAAAGAAGGAAAAACTTAGTCCCCGTTATGTTGGCCCATACAGGATTGTGAGACATGTTGGCAAGGTGGCCTATGAGTTGGAGTTGCCCTCAGAATTGGCTTCAGTACATCCAGTTTTTCATGTGTCACTTTTAAAGAAGTGTATTAGTGATCCGGCTTTGGTTGTTTCGGTGGAGAGAGTAGGTGTGAAGGATAGCCTCAGCTACAAAGAGGTTTCGGTCCAAATACTAGATTGCCAGGTTCGAAAGCTAAGAAATAAGAAAGTATCTTTAGTAAAAATTTTGTGCGGAACCAGCATGTTGAGGGAGCTACGTGGGAAGACGAAGCAGATATGGTGGCTAAATACCTACATCTATTCCCTTCCGGCTCAGTTCCAGCTTGAGGTATTAGTTTCCTCCTTAGTACTCTATTTTAGTTTCTTGTTCAGTACATGTGTCACAGTTTTTTTCATGTCAATGAATGTATGTGTGATTCATGAATTCACTTCAGTCATGTAATTCAGTCTGAAGTCAGTCACTCCGTCAGTTTTAAACTTTAGATATTCAGTATTTTGTATGACAGTTGCTTTCCCCAGCTTTTCAGTATGTTATCCACATTTGAGGATGAATGTTTCCAAGGGGGAGATATTGTAATACCCCAAAAAGCCTTAAGATCATATCTGAGGATTCAAACGAAGAAAACAGAAAATTTCTGCACCAGGTCAAAAGACGAGTCGTTCAGTGACCCCTGAAGTACCCCACGAGTCGTTAAGTGACTCGTAAGGTGGAAGGAAGTTGGCTAAGATTTTTTGTGGTTTGGGGGTTGACCATGAGACAAGACACAACTCGTGGTCAGAGCAATGAGTCATTAGGCTGGTCCGGTCAGAAGCCGGCATGAATGTGGAATTTTTTGGCAGTGTTCCTCATGACTTGGTCACCATGAGTCATTGGGTATACCACAAGTCATGGTGTCCCTCGTGGTGACCACCAGAGGTATATTTTCCAGTGTTGATGATGGGAGCAGACGACGAGTCGTCCCCTCAAGTAACGAATCGTCCAGTCCCTCATTGGGACTGGCAGTGTGATTCTTCTGTGAATTTTATTAAGGGCTTTTTTGTAATTCTTAAGCTCCTAAGACCTAAACTACGTCATTTTAAGCTCAGATAGGTATGTTTTAAGAGGGTTTAACTCATTCTAAATCAATCCCTATCCATGCATGCAAGACCAGTGAAGTTCTAAGATGATCAAGTCTAGAATTCATAAATTTTCCTTATATTTCTTTAGGCATTCAAGAAGGTTGTGAAATCGGAAGTACCCAGGTATATAGGGTTATGAATGAGAGTATTCCTTCACTCTCATGCCCAAATCCTTTTCTAAATTCATGAAATTCTTAGTTGATGAATCTATGGGTTTAACCCAACTTGTGAAATTCTCTAAGCATCTATCATGGGTAAATCTTGTTCATGTTTCTACTGCTGAATTCAGATTCATGGGCATATTTTATAATTTTTTCAATTACAATTTGTAGTTTCAAAGTTGTACAAATTATAATGCCCAATTATGAAAGTTCATGAAAGGTTGATATTATGATCTATGTTTTCAAGTATGATGAGATGTATATGATGAAAGTATGATTTCAAATTACCCATGTTTACATTCATGATTTTGACTATCTAAAGTATGTATAAGTTTGGGCAAGCCCATATGATCAAGTATGTTCATGATTTACTTCAATTTCATGTTATTAGCTTACCATATAGTTTTGGAATCTAGACTCCCACTTTTTAGCTTGTGGTATGGTTTGAGCCAAGGATCCTAATGATATGTTTTCAGATTATGCATGTATTATTATGATTCAGCTTTGTTGCAAGACGATGGTTCAGCTTCATTGAAAAACAATGGAGAGCATATGCATGTTTTTGGAAGTAGTGTCTAGCATTGAGTAGGCTAAGGGTTCAGTCAACCCTATGCCTCAGAACTACGTGTCAACATAGGTATGTTCAAATTATTTGGGACCTTCAGCTTGATATCGATATCATGGTAACGCCCTTAGCCCTGGCAAGGCTTTGGACGGCTTTGCCCACTTGAGTGTGATAGTCGGGACCACGTAAGATCTATCGTGGTAATGTCGGTTATATGACGAGTCTCCCATTGTTCGTCATGATTTCAGCTATGCATGTTCATCAGTCATGATATTATGTTTTCGGCAGGTTTGACCCAATATTTAATTTTATTTATGAATAATCAGTTTTAGCTTTGGGTCATTCGATTTAGTTATGATATTCAGTTATCTTTAAGTCATGTTTTCAAATACTAGCATGCAAGCCCTACTCTCAGGATCTTATGATGAAATGTTTTATGATATGCATGGTTTCAGTTTTACTTACTTAGCGGTTTTACTTACCTTGCATACTCAATACATTCCACGTACTGACCGCATAATCTATGTTGTATCGTTTCATGATACAGGCTTAGATGTTCAGGTTCAGTCCCGCCTTTAGTCAGATCATCAGAGTTAGCATCTCCTAGCCAGAGTTGGTGAGTCCTCATTCTTCGAGGGTCTCCTTTTTATCAGTTATATTAGGTATTTTCAGTTTTATTTTTTAGTGAGTTAGTTGGGGTCTTGTCCCATCAACTCGTCAGTATGTAGAGACTTATCAGACATAGTATATTTCAGTTTCAGATCGTTGTTATGTATTCAGATGTTATTAGATTTTCAGACTTCCGCTATCTTATATATTAAACTTCTGCATTATTATGTTGAGCTTTAGATGCCATGTTCATGCCATGGGTCTTCTTGGAGACTCTCGGGGTTCTTTGTCCCGTGTCTAGGTTCGGGCCTATGTTCGAGTCGTGACATCACCTGTGTAGAGTTAGTGTACGTTATATGGCTATTGTGCGTATGAATGATGTTGAAGACTCGTTTTATATTGTTGTTGCAATGCGTATATGTTATTATGTAAGGTCAGCCGATGATGCCTACCAGTACCGTGTTATGTACTGACCCTACTCCTGCACTTCTTTTCTGAGTGCAGAGTTCGAAAAAGGAAGTTCCTCATGTCCTCACCTATAGAGCAACTACAGTTATTAGAAAAGTGAGCAGACCGAGAAGGCAGTACCACTCCTCAGTCGAAGATGTACTTCCTTTCCGGACATTGCAGTTTTCTTTTCATTTCTTTTACTTTCTAGAATTATTAATCTTAGTGTTTTACATAGACGTCTGGTGCAATGACAATCAGGTCTTGGGATTATCGTTTATTTCATTTTTAAGGAAAATTTAATTGTGATGATGATTCGTTTTGTTCTATTATGAGTTTATTTCTTTAAGAATGTTTGAGGGCAGGTTAAGAAATTAGGTATCATTGATTCGCCCACCGTGGGGTTAATGGATGCCAATCACAGCCATTTAGATTGTGACATAAAGACACTTAAAACAAACGGTGACAGATTAGTGGGACATCTATATAAGACAAATTACCTAGTACAACGTTTAACCAACTTCAAACTTGGATCAAAATAATTTTTTTCTAATAAGTATATTATTTTTTTAAAATATATTTTTATTTAAATAAAAATTTATAACTCTTTATATATATATATATATAAAAGTTTATAGTATTCATCATTAATTTTCATTTAGATGATAATAATTTTTTTAAAAATAAAATATAAGATACTTTATTTCTTAATTTGTTTTGAATGGAAGAAGGATGAGCATTTGGTACTCTAATATAATCCTTGGTGTTAAAGATAAGATGCAACAAGCATAGTGTCATAATACACCAAAATTTATTACATTATTTTAAGCCACAGAATATGTTTAAAATAGGGTTATTATTGATTCTTTTTTATTTTAGTTTTAAAATCAAGAAATACATTAAAAAATATTTATCCCACTTCAATTCGGAAAATATTAAGAAATAAAAATATTTATATTTTATTAGACTATTCATTATCTAAATTAAAATTAATAATGAGTATGATCTTATATACAATTTATATATATTGTCACACCCCTCCTTGGGGGGTATGACTGGCACCTGGTGCCCTGCTAGGACCTGAACTGCTAGACTGCTAAGCCTGGGCACATCTGGTGTCTGGCTGGCTCTAACTCACATTTCTGGAAACAAAGGGCTATATAACGGCTGTTAACACAGCCCCCGGCCCATTGGCCTATAGCCTCCTGTACCTGTGATAACAGCTAACCAGAAACATGCAACTATAGGGAAACCTATGCGGGCCGACAAGGCCACCATGCTGTCTAGTTATCTATAACTCAACCATGAAGTACTGGATAGCTACGTGACCGGCAAGGTCACCACTACTGTCGAACTATGGCCCCACACGGCCAACATAAAGGAAACAAAAGTACTAACAGTTATACAACTGCACGGCCTCACACGGCCGGCTCATCTGACCACAGGGAAATATATACAGACTGCAAGCCTCTAGGAATAACAATAGAAATGATCAGGACAGAGCCCCGACCTACCCATACTGTACAACAAAAGAAAATGAAATACACCTCTGGAATTCAGTCTCCGGATGACAGGAGCTGAATACTCGATCGCTGACAGGAATCATGAGGGATCGCCTGCTCGTCTATGAGTACCTGCAGGCAAGTAATGCAGCGCCCCACCGGGGGTCAGTACCGCTGGTACTGAGTATGTAAAGCAATAACTGAAAGAAATATCTGAAAACAACAATACAACTGATGAAACTGAAGTAGAAAGGAATGGATTAACTGTCTGATAATGTAAATCATACCTTCTCTTAATTATATTGGAAGGAATAGGAGTCATACCTGAGAATTTGTCGTTCTACTGTCGATCTACTCGTATCTACTGTAACACGGCATAACATATCATAACATAACATAGCACACACAAACCTTACCCGGCCCCCATAAGCCGGGGGGTACAACCAGCACAGAATCTATACCCCTACCCCGGTCATCCCATCTCCTATAATAGCTATAAGCATCCCGCCGGTCTCCTGGGTATGCACTTGGGCTCGCTAAGCCCCTGACTATAACTACATCTGAGTCCGAAGGACTCCTGAATCAACACCCGGGCATATCCGCTCGACAGGGGTGTATAAGGGCCGATCAAGGCACAATATGGGGAAAACTGGCATCCCATCTTAGTCCCCTGTGGGACGGCATGCCACTCCGTAGAGCGACGTATCCTCTTCCTCTGGCAGACGAGTCGATACAGCTATTAACCCTGGGGCGGTCATGGATGCTAGGTAATCCAACCCCAAGACAATACAATGGTCTCAACTAGTAATACTATCTGCATATCCCATATACTGAAGCTAATAGTGGTAAAGTATTTGTACATACTATATGCTGAGCTAGTAATAGTAATATGCACATACTTAATACATGCTAAGACTGACAATAGTATATATGTATAATACATAATCTTCTGCCATACTGTACTGAGTCTAATGCTGAACAAGATATAGTCCTTCTGCTGAAAACCATGTTGTATACTGAGTTTCTATAGTAACATGATTTACTATTCCTAACATGCTTTCTAAACTTCATTGCAACCTACCATTCTACTTCTGAGATGTCTTACAGATATTACATTGCTTTACTGGGTTTCAACTGAATACGATGATATCCTAACATTCTGTACTACATCACGTACTGAGCATGCTGTGCAGTTCCTAACACTTGTATTAGAATCTACATCGTGCTAGCAAGTTTCGTGCAAGTTATAACTTGATGCTTCTATCCGTCTGTCGGACGAGGCTCGGCCGGTACTTCAACTATTTTCTCCCAACTGCATTCATAAATATGTCAATTAATACTAAATACAGCTTTATTTTAAAGAGCAACGTCACTTTCGATATAGTTTATAGCCTAAACTTAGGCTTATCGAAAGACGGTCGAAAACTTGCTATTTTTCAGAGGTCCAGAAGGGAGAAATATTCACTTCACAGCTAGGAACACATAGACACTAGTTTGGAGCAATTCTACTTACCTTAGCTCGGTAGCTCGACGATTCGTCGGCCGTATTTCACGAAACTAAATCCGTAGGAATGCTCTCTGCTGCTAAATACCTCGGTATCTGAGGTTAATTTGAGTTTGGACAACGTTTAGCAGCGTAGTCGGACGAAAATTATATTACCTCCTTCGTTCTTATCTCTTCTCTGCTGATCCCTCTCTGTTTCACTGGAAATTATAAGTTTTTAATGATTTAAAACCGAAGTGGGGCTTTATATAGTTGGGCCTGGACAAGGCCAACGTGTCACGGAGCCAACGCGGAGGCTTCACCTCCGTGACACGCTGCCATCGCGGAGGGGTTCTGCCTCGGCTCCTTCCGCGATGGTTCGACAGGTTTCTCGGCCGATCTTTTCCCGAGCCTTTCTTTAGCACATATGGCCTTCAAATATGCTTAACCAACGTGCGAATAGGTCATCTAGGTGCCGGAAATCCTACGGGGTATAACATTCCCCCCCCCCCTTAAGAACATTCGTCCTCGAATGTATACTGCAATCTAGAGGACTACTTAACTTACTTTCCAGAAAAATTTCGGCAGAGTTTCCCCTGTAATATGGACTATAGCAGAAACCTGAAATGCAGAGAAGTCCAACACAGGTACTGCACGTAATATTTTAAGATCCACTGGATAACTAAGTATCAATCTTTCTCATTCACACACATACAACTATAAGGTACTGCATAAGTAATAATACGGACATACCCGTCACCTGACTAGGCCTGAAATAGGTGAGGGTATCTGGCTTTCATATCTTCTTCAGCTTCCCACGTCATTTCCTCACGATTCCTGTTACGCCACAATACTTTGACAGACGCAACATCTTTAGTTCTCAACCTGCGAATCTGTCTGTCTAAGATAGCTACAGGAACCTCTTCATATGCTAACGCTTCTATGACGTGGACATCCCGAACTGGGACTACTGTAGATGGGTCTCCTACGAACTTCCTCAACATAGAGACATGGAATACTGGGTGAACAGATGCTAACTCCGGAGGCAAGTTCAATTCGTATGAAACTCGGCCTATTCTTCGCCGAATCTGATATGGCCCAATGAATCTCGGGCTAAGCTTGCCTTTCTTGCCGAATCTCATCACCCCTTTCATCGGAGACACTTTCAGATATACCCAGTCATCTACCGCAAATTCTAGATTTCTGCGCCGCACATCTGCATAAGACTTCTGGCGGCTCTGAGCAGTCAGTAGACGTTCTCGGATAAGCTTTATCTTTTCCTCTGACTGCCGAACAATGTCTGGGCCAACCAATGCTGATTCTCCTATCTCAAACCAACCAATCGGTGATCTGCATTTTCGCCCGTATAATGCCTCGAAAGGCGCCATCTGGATGGCTGAATGATAGTTATTATTGTAGGAAAATTCGATCAACGGAAGATGCTCATCCCAGCTACCCCCAAAATCTAGCACACACGCTCGTAGCATATCCTCGAGCGTTTGGATAGTCCGCTCAGCCCGCCCATCTGTTTGAGGGTGGAATGCTGTGCTCAAGTTAATCTGCGTTCACAAACCCTTCTGGAACGACTGCTAGAATCTAGTTGTGAACTGTGCTCCCCTATCTGAAATAATGGATACCGGCACTCCATGTAGTCTAACTATTTCTCTGATATATAATTCGGCATAATCCTCAGCCGAGAAGGTAGCCCTCACTGGAAGGAAATGAGTTGATTTTGTCAGCCGGTCAACTATTACCCTAATGGAATCATTTCTGCGTCTGGTACGGGGTAACCCTGTTACAAAATCCATGTTTATCGTTTCCCATTTCCACGTAGGCACCGTTATATCTTGTGTCAAACCGCCCGGCTTCTGGTGCTCCGTTTCACCTGCTGACAGTTAGAACATCTAGATACAAATTCAGCTATCTCAGCTTTCATACCTGGCCACCAGTAGATGTCTCTGATGTCATGTTACATTTTCGTCGCTCCTGGATGGAGGGAATAGCGAGCGTAATGTACCTCATGCATGATCCGCCCACGAAGCCCTGAAACATTCGGGACATAGAGGCGGCCCTTACAGCGTAGCACATCACCCTCAGTCATTTGGAAATCTGACTCCTTACCTTTCTGAATTCTATCTCTGAGCTGGACTAAATCAGGGTCCTCGTACTGTCGTTCTTTTACTTCTGTAACTAATGATGACACAGCAGAATTCTGAATTACTGCTCTATTATTTTCTGTTTCCATTACTCGAACGGCTAAACCAGCTAACTGATGAATTTCTTTGGCTAACTCTCGCTTCTCAGGGCGCAAATACGCCAAACTCCCCATTGACTTACGGCTCAGGGCATCTGCTACAACATTAGCTTTTCCCGGGTGATACAGAATGTTCACATCATAATCTTTTAACAGCTCCAACCAGCGGCGTTGCCGTAGATTCAACTCCCTCTGAGTGAAGATGTACTGTAGGCTCTTGTGATCTGTGTAAATATCAACATGGACACCGTACAGGTAATGCCTCCACATCTTCAAGGCGTGGATCACTGCGGCCAATTCCAGGTCGTGGGTAGGGTAATTCTTTTCGTGTTTCCTCAGTTGTCTGGAAGCATATGCTATCACTCTACCATGCTGCATCAACACACAACCTAACCCGACACCTGACGCGTCGCAATAGACCGAATAACCTTCTGTGCCTTCTGGCAATGCTAATACTGGGGCGGAGGTTAATCTGTCTTTCAGTTCCTGGAAGCTCTACTCGCATGCCTCTGTCCACTGAAACTTTGCTGCTTTCTGTGTCAGTTTGGTCAGAGGTGCCGCAATGGTCGAGAACCCTTCAACGAACCTCCTGTAATATCCTGCCAACCCCAGAAAGCTACGAACTTCAATCGGAGTGGTAGGCCTAGGCCATGACTTAACTGCTTCTATTTTCTGCTTGTCAACTTGTGTACCAGCGTCCGACACGATATGCCCTAAAAAGGCCACTGACTTAAGCCAGAGTTCACACTTAGAAAATTTAGCATACAGCTGGCGGTCCCTGAGGATCTGGAGCACTGTCCGCAAATGAGTCCGGTGATCTGCTTCAGAGTGAGAATACACCAGAATGTCATCAATGAATACTATCACAAACAAGTCCAGGAAAGGTCTGAAAATACTGTTCATCAGGTCCATGAAAACTGCCGGGGCATTCGTTAACCCGAAGGACATGACTAGAAATTCAAAATGTCTATATCGGGTCCTAAACGTTGTCTTAGGAATATCTCTCTCACGTACTCGAACCTGGTGATATCCGGACCGCAAGTCAATCTTAGAAAAGTATCTGGCTCCCTGCAACTGATCAAATAAGTCATCAATTCTGGGAAGCGGGTATTTGTTCTTTACTGTAACTTTGTTTAATTGCCGATAATCTATACACATTCGGAGCGAGCCATCTTTCTTCCTCATAAATAAAACTGGCGCACCCCACGGTGAAGCACTCGGCCTGATGAAACCTTTATCCAATAAATCTTTCAACTGCTCCTTTAATTCTCTGAGTTCTGCAGGAGCCATAAGATAAGGAGGAATTGATATCGACTGAGTGCCTGGTAACAAGTCAATAGCAAAATCTATCTCCCTTTCTGGGGGAATACCAGGTAACTCATCAGGAAACACATCGGGGAATTCATTCACTATCGGAATAGACTAGAGTGTCGGAGATCCTGCTTGGACATCCTGGACTCTGACCAGATGGTAAATACATCCCCTAGATATCAATTTTCTCGCCTGAAGGTAGGAAATAAACCTAGCTGCCCTTCCACTCTCGCACTGCTTCTCCTGGGAAGTGGAATCGCACCATCTTGGTCCAACATTCCACGTTGGCAAAGCACGGTACTAACCAATCCATACCCATTATGGCATCGAAGTCTATCATTTCTAACTCGACCAGATCTACTGTGGTCTGACGGTCAGCAACCTCTACTGTACACCCTCGGTAAATTTTGCTAGCCACAATAGAGTCACCGACGGGCGTGGATACTAAAAAGGGCTGCTGCAATAATTCTAGTACAATACTAAACTTTCGTGCCACAAATGGAGTAATGTAGGACAAAGTAGACCCTGGATCAATCAATACATAAGCAGGGTGTGAGCAGATAGTTAGCATACCTGTCACAACATCAGGTGACGCTTCTGAGTCTTGCCTCCCTGGTAAGGCATATGTGCGGCTTGGACCCGCACCTGTACTGGAGGCCTCTGATCTGCCCCGACCCCTGCCTGCTGAAACTGAGGGCCTGCGCCCAATCGAGGATGTTGTGGGTCGTGACCCTGCAGATGCCCTATCTTGTCTATCTCGGTCCTCTCGACCTCTAGCTGGGCAATCTTTCATCAAATGGCCTTCTTGGCCACAATTATAACAGGCGGTGGAGCCATATCTGCATGCTCCAGGATGGCGTCGACTGCATATAGGGCAGAGCGGTAGAATATACCTACTCTACTCCGCCCTCCTCTGTAATGGTGAATCTGCCATCTGCGAGCCTCTACCAGTCTCTGACTGCCCCCTGCGGTTGAATCTACCCCCCTGCGACTGTGGCGGAGGCGGGGGCCTGGGCGGCCTGTCTAACAATCGTGGCCTGGGTCCTCCCCGATCCTCCCTCTGAAACTCAACTGGCCTGTCCCGGCGACGCTGTTCCTGATTGGCCCTTCTGATCTCCCGATGCCACTGTCTGATGCCCTCAATATTCTGGGCGAATGCCTGAACTCGAGCAATGTCCATATCCTCTCGCAGTGTGGCCGTAATACAAGTCTCAACATATTCTGGATTCAACCCCATGATAAAACGTGCACTCTGGATGCCATGGTATCAACAAAGGCCGGTGCATACCAGGCCAGAGAATCAAACCGCAAGGAATATTCCCGAACACTCATGGCCCCCTGCTCCAGATGTAGGAACTGGTCTACCCGGGCCTGTCGAATCTCCCGCGGCAGATAATGATCCAGAAAAGCTCCTGAAAAGCTGGACCAGGTTGGAGGGGAAACATCTCTCCCTCGGGACCTTTCCCAGCTTTCATACCACAATACGGCGATGTCCCGTAACCGGAATGCTGCCAACTCAACTGATTTTGTAGGCGTGGCATGCATAACCCTGAATATTCTCTGCATTTGATCCAGAAAATCCTGAGGGTCCTCTATCCGGTCCGTACCTGTAAACTGTGGGGGATTCAGAGCCAAGAACTCTCGGACCCTCGAACTACCGGGCCCTCCTGACGACTCCACAACTGTAGACGGCATCGGCTGACGCTGAGCAGCCATCATCTGTGCTAACATAACTACCGCACTCCTAATCTCCTGGTCGGAAGGGGTCGGTATAGGGACTGCTGGAGGTAGTGTCGCTCCTAGTGGTTCCTGATGTGGTGGAGACTGCTGAGAAGGCTGGGACGATGCCTCTGTAGTGCCCTCTGACCGGGCTATTTCTAAACGAGGGTGAGGCATCCTGCTGGTGCCTTCCCCTACTGCAATATCTAAACTCCGGCCTGTGATAGGATGTCGCTGGTTTGACATTATCTCTGTAACCAAAGAATACAGTAAACTTTTAGGGACTCAACCCTATATTGTACCGCTCTACAGCACGACTGAATAAGAATAAAAGACAACCATCCTATCATGCCTTGCAGCCTCCTACCCATAGTATGTGGTGCACAACATATCCATGGACAGGACTCTACTTAGCACGACTTGCAGACTCCCTGGGATACGACCTGCTCTGATACCAAGTTTGTCACACCCCTCCTTGGGGGGTATGACCGGCACCTGGTGCCCTGCTAGGACCTGAACTGCTAGACTGCTAAGCCTGGGCACATCTGGTGCCTGGCTGGCTCTAACTCACATTTCTAGAAACAAAGGGCTATATAACGGTTGTAAACACAGCCCCCGGCCCATTGGCCTATAGCCTACTGTACCTGTGATAACAGCTAACCAGAAACATGCAACTAAAGGGAAACCTATGCGGGCCGACAAGGCCACCATGCTGTCTAGTTATCTATAACTCAACCATGAAGTACTGGATAGCTACGTGACCGGCAAGGTCACCACTACTGTCGAACTATGGCCCCACACGGCCAACATAAAGGAAACAAAAGTACTAACAGCTATACAACTGCACGGCCTTACACGACCGGCTCATCTGACCACAGGGAAATATATACAGACTGCAAGCCTCTAGGAATAACAATAGAAATGATCAGGACAGAGCCCCGACCTACCCATACTGTACAACAAAAGAAAATGAAATACACCTCTGGAATTCAGTCTCCGGATGACAGGAGCTGAATACTCGATCGCTGACAGGAATCACGAGGGATCGCCTGCTCGTCTATGAATACCTGCAGGCAAGTAATGCAGCGCCCCACCGGGCGTCAGTACCGCTGGTACTGAGTATGTAAAGCAATAACTGAAAGAAATATCTGAAAACAACAATACAACTGATGAAACTGAAATAGAAAGGAATGGATTAACTGTCTGATAATGTAAATCATACCTTCTCTTAATTATACTGGAAGGAATAGGAGTCATACCTGAGAATTTGTCGTTCTACTGTCGATCTACTCGTATCTACTGTAACACGGCATAACATATCATAACATAACATAGCACACACAAACCTTACCCGGCCCCCATAAGTCGGGGGGTACAACCAGCACAGAATCTATACCCCTACCCCGGTCATCCCATCTCCTATAATAGCTATAAGCATCCTGCCGATCCCCTGGGTATGCACTTGGGCTCGCTGAGCCCCTGACTATAACTGCATCTGAGTCCGAAGGACTCCTGAATCAACACCCGGGCGTATCCGCTCGACAGGGGTGTATAAGGGTCGATCAAGGCACAATATGGGGAAAACTGGCATCCCATCTTCGTCCCCTGTGGGACGGCATGCCACTCCGTAAAGCGGCGTATCCTTTTCCTCTGGCAGACGAGTCGATACAGCTATTAACCCTGGGGCGGTCATGGATGCTAGGTAATCCAACCCCAAGACAATACAATGGTCTCAACTAGTAATACTATTTGCATATCCCATATACTGAAGCTAATAGTGGTAAAGTATTTGTACATACTATATGCTGAGCTAGTAATAGTAATATGCACATACTTAATACATGCTAAGACTGACAATAGTATATATGTATAATACATAATCTTCTGCCATACTATACTGAGTCTAATGTTGAACAAGATATAGTCCTTCTGCTAAAAACCATGTTGTATACTGAGTTTCTATAGTAACATGATTTACTATTCCTAACATGCTTTCTAAACTTCATTGCAACCTACCATTCTACTTCTGAGATGTCTTACAGATATTACATTGCTTTACTGGGTTTCAACTGAATACGATGATATCCTAACATTCTGTACTACATCACGTACTGAGCATGTTGTGCAGTTCCTAACACTTGTATTAGAATCTACATCGTGCTAGCAAGTTTCGTGCAAGTTATAACTTGATGCTTCTAATATCATACCAACATTCATAATAAACCTAACACATGACTTCTGAACATTCTACTGGCCTTTAAATTACTGTATTGTACCGAGATTACTAACTTGCCGAGGAAACTAGCTTTACATACCTTATCCTCGAACTATCCGTCTGTCGGACGAGGCTCGGCCGGTACTTCAACTATTTTCTCCCAACTGCATTCATAAATATATCAATTAATACTAAATACAGCTTTATTTTAAAGAGCAACGTCACTTTCGATATAGTTTATAGCCTAAACTTAGGCTTATCGAAAGACGGTCGAAAACTCGCTATTTTTCAGAGGTCCAGAAGGGAGAAATATTCACTTCACAGCTAGGAACACATAGACACTAGTTTGGAGCAATTCTACTTACCTTAGCTCGGTAGCTCGACGATTCGTCGGCCGTATTTCACGAAACTAAATCTATAGGAATGCTCTCTGCTGCTAAATACATCGGTATCTGAGGTTAATTTGAGTTTGGACAACGTTTAGCAGCGTAGTCGGACGAAAATTATATTACCTCCTTCGCTCTTATCTCTTCTCTGCTGATCCCTCTCTGTTTCACTGGAAATTATAAGTTTTTAATGATTTAAAACCGAAGTGGGGCTTTATATAGTTGGGTCTGGACAAGGCCAACGTGTCACGGAGCCAACGCGGAGGCTTCACCTCCGTGACACGCTGCCATCGCGGAGGGGTTCTGCCTCGGCTCCTTCCGCGATGGTTCGACAGGTTTCTCGTCCGATCTTTTCACGGGCCTTTCTTTAGCACGTATGGCCTTCAAATATGCTTAACCAACGTGCGAATAGGTCATCTAGGTGCCGAAAATCCTACGGGATATAACATATATGACGTATATTATCAATTTAAAAAGTGCATAAGATTATTCTTTTTTAATTGATAAAATGAGATTAAAAAGAAAAAAAGATTACTTTCTATTTTTTGACAGTTAAAGGAATTTTAAAAGAAAAAAAATAAGAAAATAATTTTTTTATTATAAAAATAATGTGTTTAAAAAGAAAAGAAACAAATGTTTATTAGGAAAAAGAGATTTTGACCCAAAAATAATAATAGGAGTATTTTTGAACCAAACAATTAATGGCAAAGACGTTTTTTGGACCAAACTATTAACGACAAGGATATTTTTGGACGAAACTATTAATAGAGGATATGTTTGTTCAATTTTACATAGTGTAAGGGCATTTAACTCTTTTATTAAGTAGATATTATACATACATCATATATATATATACAAACATATATATATATACATACATACATATATATATATATACATACATATATATATATATATATGTATGTATGTATATATTCTCATATTGATTAAACTTATAAGTTTTGTCCTCCTTATATAACATGAACAACTCTCGTCACTTAAAATAAATTTTAATTATCAAATATTAAATTATTAAATTTAAATAAGAATTAAATATATTGAAATTTAGAAAAACTTACTTCTTAAATTATCTTTAGATATATGAATATTTCAATTTAAAATTTCTTTTGAAAGAACGTGGATAGAATAAAAAAGCATTTTACATATTAATATACTACATAAACTTGAAACAAACTGTGATAGATTAGTGGGACGTTTATAGAAGACAAATTACGTGGTACAACGTTTTACTAAACTTCAAACTGAGAAATAAAGTAGAAAACCAAAAACCAATTTATAGTACAATATTAACTTTTTGGTGTCTTTTCTCCACATCGACTAAAATTCTCTTAAAATATTTTCTTGTTCAAGAGTTTACAGAACGTATTCTCAAAGTTAAGAGTGTGCAGAAGCAAGTTTTTGGAGGCTTTCATGTTAAATACCAACTTACAACTGACAACATAAAAAAAACTATAGCCGATAACAGCAGTAGCCGTATAACAAAAGGTGTCCAGCTGAACATCCTCTGTTAAAAAATTATACTACATATATAAAAAATTATTCGAAATATATAGATTAAAAATTATTTTTCATACATATATATTAAATTTTGTACACCCTTAACAAAATTCTGACTTCGCTGTCGGGGCCCTATAAGTAATAGTTCTCTCTATTAGTACCAGAATATGCTGTAAGACTTGCTGTGTATGCACTCGCAAAACTACACATCAGGTTGCAGTAAGACTTGTTCCTTTCACTCTCAATATCACTGAGACTCTGAGATTACCAAACTACCGACTCTTTATCTCTTGTTCCCAAGAAGAGGCTCTCCGAGACTCCCTTGCGTCCTTCTTGAGATGGAAATGTCCTCGCCTGACTTCTTCAGGTTTCGTCCTTCCTTGCTTTGCACTCCCTGTGCAGTCCAATTAGAAACATCACTAATTAATTCTGTAGCAGCTTAGAGTGAACAATGAAACAGAAAACTACATTCACAAATGCAGCAGAATCGTAGAACACTCCTTCTCCCATCACTATTTTAGTACAATCACAATGTAATGATCTGGAGTATTATTAATAGGAAAAGAAAAATCAAGGACAACAAATACTTCATAGTCAACTATATTACCAGTTAAGCCACTTAAAACGTATTCCCCATGGATATATAAAGAATGCATCATCAAGATGAACAACTAAAGAATTATTTAAAAGATATTCACAACACAGCGTGAGCCCCAACTCTTACTAGGTATTAATCTGCAATTCAAGAATCTAATGCAAGTTGATTTTAGGGTTCCTCTCTACTCCAATTTTCGTTTTGTTTCCCTTTTTTCCTTTCTGGGAAACTTCACCGAGAAGCTGTTCTTGCAAAAGGCCAGGGATAGCGTGAAGGGTGGGAGATCACAACATTGACCTATTCATAGAGTGATTCTGTGATCGGTAATGTTGTTCGTATTAGTTCTTTAACTTCAAGAAGCCTTTTGCATTGTCAATGGTAAGATAATCTATAATTTTTTCCAAAAGGGGGATATACCTATTATAAACTAGTTGACTAGTTTTAGTGATAATTTGTAATGAATCGGGTCCACATGAAAAGATTTAACTATGCACTTGAAATCACTAAATATCGTTTACTATCAGATGACGCCACACAATGGATTTATTTTCTTGCAACTATGTGTATCTAGAAATTATTATGTTGACATTTTCAAAAAATATTCATCATATATCAACGAATATCCTATAACTGTGTACACAGTGTGCACTTACAGCTCCCTTTTGGGCTGTTAACCTCCGGGTTGATGGAGCTCGTGCCACTGATGAAGCTGCTGCTGCTGCAGCCACACGTATCCTGTAAAAATTTGGAGAAAGTTACAATCTGCTCTTCAACAACATTATTATATTGAGTGGGTGAAATTAAGTTATCCAGCTCTCACACACCTCTTATGTACATCAACATACTCATCAGTCTCGTCTACTATTTCCTCCTGCACCAACGATGACAATTTTTGAATTGTAATTTCCATATGTTATAGTCAGATGTGTAAAAGAGGTAACAAGAAACTAGAAGAACCACAAAGCTTACCTGTAAAAGCTCTTCAAAAACATCTTCCAAAGTGATAATACCTACTACTTCAGCATCCTCAATATCATCTGACGACTCGGGCAATCCATTTGTCACTGCATCAGTAGATGTTGGAGGAGTTACCCCCGATACTGTAGCCTTATCGATGTCAACAACGACACTCTCTGGCTTTTCACCCTTTGCCATCAAAAGATGGGTAGTTACATGAGGATTTCCACCAGCGACTGTACTATCATCAGATTTCTCTTCCTCAAGTACTGAGGGAGGTTTTTTGCTTTTCCCTTTAAGCCTCACTACTGCAGCCATATGACTGCTACCCTTTTGGAACTCATTTAGTATATCATATAGTGGCATATCAGCTGGAACTCTGAAAAGATTCATGGAAAACAAGAATTAGAGCTTACTGATTGACTCATGCATAGGCAGGAAATAGAGTAGTAAAAGGTTAATACCGTGGAATTCTGCGGATAGAAACAGCACTAACTGGTGTCTCAGTTTCTGGACGTACGGTAAGAAGACTTTTTACCTAAAATTAAATTGAAACCATCACAATTTCACCGGAGCAGCAAGATTACAAGTGCTCTGAAGGTGAGATCCAAAACTCACCAGTAGAAGTCCAATAATATTCTTTGGACTACCTGAGTAGACTGGAACTCGACTATGACCCCGAGCAAGAATTTTACCCATTGCCTCCCTATAATAGGGACACAGAAGGTCAAGTCAACCAGTAAAATTCATCCAGAAAATATTTCTATGGGTTTACTTTTCCAACTATTTCCAGGGTTAACATCCAAGATATATAGCTGCTTTCAGTTTATATGCAATAGTCCATAGAGAATTTGAGAAGTAAAAAAAAAAGTAGAATTTATTCAACCAAGCAATTATTAATGTATATTGACCTAATCCCTGCCAGGAATCTCACCAATAATAGATGACGGCACATTATATAAGTTCTGTAAACAGCTAGCAAGAAGGAAGTACATTATATAGATCATCTGAAAGAGTTATCTTCTATGTTTTTTTTCTTTTTTTTTTTGTTGGAAAGAAAATAGGAATGGTGGTCATAGGTCACACCTAAGGTTAACTTAGCAAGAGCTAGCCTGTAATTCAGATTCCTTGCATCCCCGTCCAGAGGAAGAATATAATTAGAGAAAACATGAAGAGGAAAAATTAGCCTTGTTAACTTATGGTTCATTATATATTAACCACAACATCACATGCCTGTGACCATTCAATTTGAACCATATAAATAACCTGATTCAAACGTCAAATCATGACATGTTACTGTTCAAAAATTTCATTGCTAGTCTCCAAAACATGACGGAATAGTTGTGTCAGCTGAAATATTATTTACCTTCAGCTATAGCACTAATATAAGTCTTTTTACAAGAAATTAGCCATCAGCTGAACTTTGGCAACCTAGCGTGAAAAAAAACATAAGTTTTTCATTGATAGGTCAAAGTTAGTACTAAGCAATAGCTAGATCATCACAAGTTGCAGTCATTTTGGAAAACAAAAAACAGTTGGAACACTTGTTAGTCCAACACTGTAAGTTAAGTAAAATGGTGTGCAGATATTTGATAATAGAATCTCATGCCTTTGGAACTAACGACTTCAGAACCAAAGAAGCTTTGCAGGAATTGAGCAGAAGACTGGGTTTGAGTAAAACAAAAGCTTGGAAGAATAGTTGCACCGCACTCACCAGTCCAGCTTTGAATTGACATCCAATGAAAATGTCGACTCAATAGGTGTCATGGCCTCCTCAGCAGTCTATCAACAATCCAAAAGCCAAACAAGAGAGAGCACGGTCATCACACTGATGTCTCAAGGTTATCAAATTCAAAAAAGAAAAGATGAGGAAAAAAGAGTCAATAAGTTCTTATCGGGTCTACTTATCCCAAAATAGAAAGGGCCAAGAGTAAGTACAATAGATAGTAGAGGTCTGTCTTGAACCATGAATCTCAGGATACTGATAATTTAGGCAAAATTTTCTAATTGACAAAATAACTATCTTCTCATGATGTGGTCCATTTTTACATCTACAAAGAATTCAACAAGGAAGCATAAATGTTTTAAAACTCAAGCTTTATTAATTGAATAAACCTGGGTCTGGAGAAGTATGGAAATGATAAGACCACTTCAGTGTCCATACCTTCTCAGTCAAATCTAGTGCTCCACTAATGATTGTTGTTTCATCATGTGTAAGTTCACCTCCCTTGCCAGCCTGCAGAACTTTCTCATTATCAAAACCATAGTTTCTAATAAGTTAAAGGAACTAGAGGTAATAAACTACTGGTTCTGCAGTCTTATCAGTACTAAAAATTAAGGATACAACACTGACCTCTTGACTGTGGATAGAAACAAGAGCTTTTAACTGAGCTCGTCTAAATAGTACTTCATGATGTCCTAATACACAGTCCAGGATCTGAAATACAGGCCATCACAACATAATTTTGTAAGAGTTTGAAAGAACTTCACCATTAGTCAAGAGATGCAGATAAACGAGAAGAACAAATCTTCACTTGTTATATGTTTCTTGATAAAGAGATTTCAATTCTTATCAGCTAAGAGTATTTTAAGGCTTCAACAAGAATTCAGAATCCAAAATGCTTAAATAACGGCACTTCTTTTTAAGTGAAGAATGCCTATGTTTGGCATCATCCATTGACTTAGCTATCTTTATTTTTGGTACTTATGCCTTGGAGAAATCCAATGGTTTCAAGTGAAATAGCATACAAGTCCTGCTTTGTCTTGAATTACTTCAAGACTGCAACGATTACCTTCCCTATGGGGTAAGCAATTGGGTAGCATATGACCATCAGAACACGAACTAGCCAAAGAAAATTTGCACCCATGGCAAGTCCATACCTAGTACATATTGCTTGAGGAATAACCTGCAAAACCAAAATAGAAGAAAGACAAGATCATCACGCAAGGTATTAAATTTGGAGATCTTAATTGAAGTCAAGTGGTTCAATGTACCTCTCCAAATGCCATGACAAAAGTTACTGAGAGTATAATGGCCACATATTGGTTGAACATTTTGTCCAGGTATAAGGGTAGGGCCTCCATTGCAGCGGCATTACATAGAAGTAGGGTCACAAGAAGCTGGTGTTGCTTCTGAACAACGGGAAGTATTGCAGCTGAAAAGGTGAACATTCCATTAAAAGTAGAAATTATGCTTTGATAAAGATTCTCCCAAGAAAGAAACAATACTTCAGAACTTATAACAAACTCAAAGCTATTTCTACATTTATATTTAATCACAAGATACCTTGTAGTAGAATATATTATATCTCATCCATTTATCCTGGTTAAATGCAGAGATAAAGTTGATACTGTATCCCAGGGAATTATCATCTCACTCGACTTGATGTAACATTCAACGAGCAAATCACAATGAGCAGTCTTATTAAAAAGTTCAACTTACTTTATAATCAGTTTCAGGACTCAAGTCCTGAACTTCCATTTCATAGTTCGGGTATTAAATAAATGCACAGGAGGGGGTGAATTGAGTGTTTATTGATTTTTCAAAAACTTTTGCAGAATAAACTGATTATCAAAAACTTAAGTTCCCAGAAACTGATTCTGGAAATCCTTTAAGCACACAAACTGAATCAGAACAAGTACAGACTCAAAGTTAACAACAGTTATTAAATGCAGAGTGAAAAAAAGATGCAAACTCAGTTTTTATACTAGTTCCACATGCCTACGTCCCGGCTCCCTTCAATCAAAGTGTTTCACTACGATCAAACTTGTTTAACTCGAGCACAAGCAACAAGTGGTTTTACATGTGCACCACAAACGGATCCTTAAAACTGTGATTTTTACATTTTCTCACCAACAACAATTTTGCCTAAATCATCTCACGGTTGAGAGACTAGAACTTCAAGCAATTTGAATACAATGAGAGTATATGACTATCCCTTAAACAAGTAGGCTAGTTTTCTAGTTAAGTACAGAGCTCAAAAGTGAATTCAACTCTATCTTGATCAAGAGCTTAGAGAAGAAATGAAGCTTTTTGGATCATAGCAGTTTAGTGCATAAGTATTTGTATCTCTTCTTCAATTCTGCTTTATATAGTTGAGTTTCCATGCCTTGATCATTCTTCTAGCTGTTGGAGTTTACCATACAAGTTCAGCATCCATTTGGCTCTTGAAATCCCTGCCTTGTTTAGCCTGCTAGTCATTGCCTTCAAACTCTTCAAACAATTTTCTTTGATTAGTCTTCAGTTTCATTGTAGAGTGAGCAGTCATTGTCCTCAAATTTTGTACCACTTTTTACAACCGATTTGTTTTGCTACAGGATTTGATCATAGTGGATTTTGGAGAATCACTCTGTCACAGTGCATTCTCATTTTTAGAAGTTAATACCATACATGGCTTTTGTGTGCATTCTCATTTTTAGAAGTAAATACCATACATGGCTTTGGTACTGGCTTTCCTTGTATATATGAATCCTTTTGAATAGAAGCTTCAAAGTAAAACCTCTTCCTCTTGACAGCTTGTCCTAGCCTTGATTTGTACTAAATCTTCCCATATAAATCCAGTCTTGAACAGCTTCCTTTGGATCTTGACTTGTATTAGTTCTTGCCTTTAACGTCCCATTCTACAAGCCTTTTGAGAGCCATTCAATCAACAGTTCCAAGTGCTGATTTATTCAAATAGCTTTCACTTTGTGTGGATAAAAAATCAGTCTACATTCTTCATCTTTATCAGCCTCGATTTGAATATATATATATATATATATCACAGATGAATATATAATTGCTTTAGTGATTTCGAATAAGGACTTGAACAAATTGATATCTGTTGAAGATAAAAAAATTTTGGACACAATCTAAAATTTATTTTCTCATTTATTTTGGATTGCTGACTCCAACAGGTGGCATTGTGACACAGAATCAAGAAAGCCACACTTGAGCTTCATAAAAACGGACAGTTGTGACTATGCTCCTAATCGAAACCTAGAAATCAGCTAGCCACAAAATAATTTTCGCCGGCAGGAAATTTTAGAGAGACAGATTAAAGACAAATTAGTTAAAAAGTGAAAGAAAAAACCTGCTTGCTTTTTCTCAGCAGGGGTGCCACTTCGCTGAAGGATCTCGAGTTCAACGAGGCCCAAAGACATGAGTCCCAATGTCAATCCGGACATAACTCCGGCGAAGAGCACCAGGAAACATGAGAATCCGGCATAGACGAACCACGTTACAGTCCCAAATGTTATTTCTGCCCCAACAGAATTATCATTATTGGGGCCTCTCGTCGCCATTCGAACCAGTGCCACTGCATTCATCACCCGCATAATAGCGTGATTCCACCGCTTCTTCTTATTCAAACTGGAACCTTCTTTTTCTTTCTTTAGGAGATGAACGTAGAATGTAACAGGATACTCGTTTCTGTTTTACTTCATTTCAATTTATACTAGTAGTAGTAAAATCAGTGAGAACAAGGTGGAAACTTGGACGACCCTCCTTTTTTTTTTTTTTTTGGAAAATGCTGAGATTTACCCCTCTACATACTGAATAAGTTTGTGGATTGCTTCATACGGCAATTAGCGTTGGCACTGGGTTCAAAAGAAGAGTGCAATGTCAATTTTTCTTTTTTTTTTTTTTGGTTAACTGGTGTCATATTTTAAAATAAATAAAATTAATTAAGAAATAAGTAGCATAATTTATAAGCGTCTTATATTATTTTATCTGCTGTTGCAAAGTGTAGGTGTTGACTCAGCACCTCTGACTAATCTGGCAACCATAGTAAAATGAAATGGTTGAATAATTGAAAAATTAGATTATTCAGGAATATACATAAAATGCTGAGATTATGCATTGAATTTTTTATAGTAGATTCATAATCAAAAAAGTATTTGTGATTGTTTCCAAAAAAATGAAATAAAAGATACAATAAAGCTAGAATAATTATTGTATGAGATCTACCCAACTAAATGAATTATATTGTTCTTTAATGTTAGTAGCGTCACTTTATTTTAGTTACTTTTTACATTAATTTTACCATTTAATTATTATACATATTAAATAAAAAAAATAAAATGAATCAGTGTTATGTAACGCTTCGAACTAAGCTAAATCCATCCCTGCGCCAACGTAAGCTGAACTTGGCCACAATGAATCAAATCGGTTGCTCTCATGAAAGTGGCTGTGCAAGAACAAACGAATAGTCACACAAAATAAAGGGGATATTGATGGCCAAACTAAAATAACGTTCGTCTGTAAGTTGGTCAATAAACGGTATTTCTTAAATTTTACCACCTTTCAATGACTATTAAATATTTTCGTCTCAATTTATATGATATTATTTTATTTAGATATATTTTTTTATTTTAAAATAAGTGGTATTTTTTATTTAGACACACCCTTTAAGAAAATTATTCATTCCTATAAAGTAAAATATATTTTTACTAACTTATTCTTAATAATTACCTTTAAAAAGATGTAGTTTTTTAGTAATTTCTTAGTTATATAAAATTTTCTTAATTTAAATAAGGATAAAATTGAAAGAATAAATATTAATGTTTTCTTGATAATGTGAAACATGTCACGCCCCCCCTTGGGGGGTATGACTGGCACCTGGTGCCCTAGTAGGACCTAGACTGCTAACTGATGAGCCTAAGCACATCTGGTGCCTGGCTAGCTCTAACTTGGATTCAAGGAATCAACGGGCTATATAACGGCTGTAAATACAGCCTCTGGCCGACTAGGCCTATAGCCACCTGCACCTGTAATAGCAGCTAACCAGAAACACACTCGTAACAAGGAACCTATGCGGGCCGACAAGGCCACCATGCTGACTAGTCATCTGAAACTTCAACACGAGACTACTTGACCGGCAAGGTCACCACTACTGTCAAACTAAGGTTTCACACGGCCAACATAAACTGAAATGCTAAACAGCTATAACAAAACTGCACGGCCTCACACGACCGGCTCAACTGACCACAGGGAAATATATACAGATTGCAAGCCTCTAAGAATACTAATAAGATGGTCGGGACAGGGCCCCGGCCTACCCATGTTGTACAACAAAAGAAAAGGGATAAACCTCTAGCTATCTAGCTCCGAATGACTGGAGCTGATGACCCTGTGAGCTGGCTGGAATCACGAGGTATCGGCCCCTCGTCTATGAGTACCTGCAGGCAAGTAATGCAGCGCCCCCAAGGGGCGTCAGTACCACTGGTACTGAGTATGTAAAACAACAACTGAAAGATATCTGAAAACAACAATACAATTGATGGCATCTGGAGATGTATCGTTCTACTCTTAACTATACTGGAAGGAGTAGGAGTCATACCTGGAGATGTATCGTTCTACTGTCGATCTACTCGTATCTAGTGTAACATGGCATAACGCAACATAACATAGCATAGCACACACAAACCTTACTCGGCCCCCATAAGCCGGGAGGTACAACCAACACGCAATCTATACCCCTACCCCGGTCGTCCCATCTCCTATAATAACTATAAGCATCCTGCCGATCCCCTGGGTATGCACTTGGGCTCGCTGAGCCCCTAACTATAACTGTACCTGAGTCCGGAGGACTCCTGAATCAACACCCCGGGCGTACCCGCTCGACGGGGGTGTATAAGGACCGACCAAGACACAATATGGGGAAACTGGCATCCCATCTTCGTCCCCTGTGGAACGGCATGCCACTCCGTAGAGTGACGTATCCTCGCCCTCTGGCGGACGAGTCGATACAGCTATTAACCCTGGGGCGGTCATGAATGCTAGGTAATCCTTCCCAAAACAATACAGTGGTCTCAACTAGTAATACTATCTGCATATACCACATGTTAAGCTAGTGATAATAATGTATCTCTACATACTGTATACTAAACTAGTGATAGTGATATATATGTATTTAATACATGCTGAGACTGATAATGGTATATATATATAATCTTCTGTCATACTGTGCTGAGTCTAATGATGAACAAGATATAGTTTTTCTGCTGGAAATCATACTGTATAACTGAGTTTCTATAGTAACATGATTTATTATTTCTAACATGCTTTCTAAACTTCATTTTGATCTATCATTCTACTTCTGAGATACCTTACAGATACTTATATTGCTTTACTAAGTTTCAACTGAATACGATTATATCCTAACATACTTTACTAAATCACATACTAGGCATGCTGTACAGTTTCTAACACTTTGTATTAAAATTTATATCATGCTAGCAAGTTTCACTCTATACATAACATGATGCTTCCAATATCGTACTAATATTCATGCTAAGCATAACGCACCAATATTCATAATAAACATAACACACGACTTCTGAACATTCTACTAGCCTTTGAACTATTTTACTATACCGAGACTACTAACTTGCCGAGGAAACTAGCTTTACATACCTTCGCTACTGATTTCCCGACTAACTGGCGTAGCTTGGTCAGTATTCCAGCTATTTCTCCCAACTGCATTCATATATATGTCAATCAATACTAAATACAACTTTATTCTGAAGGACGACATCACTTTCGATATAATTATAGCCTAAACTTAGGCTTATCGAAAGACGGTCGAAAACTCGCTATTTTTCAAAAGTCCAGAAAGGAGAAGTATTCACTTCACAGCTAGGAACACATAGACACTAGTTTGGAGAAATTCTACTTACCTTAGTCCGGTAGCTCGACGATTCGTCGGTCGTATTTCGCGAAACAAAATCCGTAGGAATGCTCTCTGCTGCTAAATACCTCGGTACCTCAGGTTAATTTGAGTTTAGACTACGTTTGGCAGCGTAATCGAACGATTATATCTTCACCCTCTTCGTCTCTCTCTGTTTGCTGCGTTTTTCTGGAAATTATAATGAATGAACTTAAATTAAAACCGAAGTGGGGCTTTATATACTTGGGCCTGGACAGGCCCAACGTGTCACGGAGCCAACGCGGAGGCCCCACCTCCGTGACACGTTGCCATCGCGGAGGGGCTCTGCCCCGGCTCCTTCCACGATGGTTCGACAGGTTACTTCGTCCGATCTTTTTCCGGGCCTTTCTTTAGCACGTATGGCTTTCAAATATGCTTAACCAACGTGCGAATAGGCCATCTTGGTGTCGAAAATCTTACGGTGTATAACAAAACATCACTTTTAAAATAAAATAAAAAGGCTAAAACACCATTTATTTTGAAACGAAAGGAGTAAAGTATAAAAGAAAAAAAAAAGATTTTTGAAATTTATGGTTCTGAAACAAATCTTAGATATTTATGAAGGTGAAGTATGCAAATAACTGCTTTTGAAGTCGCCATTTGACTAATACATGCTTTATGTTTTGTTTTTACAAGTTTATCTTCTTTTCAAAATGATTCAGACATACGAGACTGCGGTTAAAATTTTGCGTCTGAAGTGTATGTAAAATTTGGCTTAAAAATTCAGACATGTATGTCTGTATTTGTTTTGCCAAAAAGGTTTTCAACAAATTAACACTCAAATCTACTTCAAATAAACTAAAATTTAAAACATAAAGAACAAACTTCAATCATCATAACAATAACAAATTTAACAAATATATTTAATACCATTTTAATTTTTGAAGTATGTATAAGTTTCAGTCATGGACGACTAAGACACATATTAAAATTAGCAAAAGCTTCATGTGTGTACGTCTGATGTGAAAGTAGAAGTAGAAGAAGTGAAAAAGAAGCATGTTTTTTTGCATAAAAGTTTTCTAATACTAGGTATTCATGTGAAAAAAAAATAAAATTGACAGGTACTACTTAAATGGGATAGCGAAAATAGGATATCCCATTAATTTATTTTATATTTGTATGATTATAAATTATGTTATTACGAATAAAGAAAAATTAAAGTTAAATTAGTCTTAATTATAGAAAGATATCATTCTTTTTGGAATGAAAAGAAAAGGGTGCCACATAAATATAGAGGGAAGGAGTAAAATGATAGTCTAGACACTATTTTCGGGTGAAAATGATCTCTTATTACCACTTATAAACTGAATAGAAAAAAAATAACTTTTTTCAAATCTATTAGGTGCAAAAATAAAAATCCCTAATAAAAAGAACATAAAACTAAAATGAAATTTGTAAAAAATTACAAACCAAATCTCCTGAGTAATAATTGTCCCAAGAAAATTCAATTTTTTTCTGATCCATCATCTTCTCACGATAGGTTGAAATTATACTAATCGAGTATTGAGAATTTCGTTGAACTAAAATAAGATGGAACTGTCCAATAGTTCTTTCGTACTCTTTATTATTTTTTATTTTTTCATATGAAAATGAAATAAGGGTCAAATGATTCAAATTAGTGAAACCCCATGCTTGAGAGTAAGAGATATTCTTGCTAATTTGGAAAGTTTGGATTAACTTTTAAAATAAATATATCGCAGCCATTATATTTTTGAAATAAATATATCTCTGCTATTAATAGAGTTATTAAAAATAACTCTTACTTAGAAAATCTGTATCAAAGAAGCTTAGGATAACAGCTTAGCAGTTGTTTACCCATCTTCTATTCAACACCTAACTCCTCTTCAGAACCTCGGGTTGTATTGCAGAGAGATGATCTGGTGCCTGTTGTTATGTAATTTTATTTGTAGAAATCAATGATCACCACTTTGATTTTCTCTTCTGTATGTATCCCGTTTTCAGAATCATACTTGATTTTCCTTATTTTATTGTGAGCAGTTCTGTTTTTTATACTGAAATAAAAGCATGCATTATTTGAATCCTCCGTGCACTTTTAGTCAAATGTACTCTAGATTTTTGCTAGTATGCTCTCTTGTACTAATGATCATTCTTCTTTAGGTTCCTTTTTGTATCAAAGAGTGCGACATAAATGTCTATAATCTCTCATTTGCATTTGCAGATCCTTTAGTTATTGTCTTGCATTCTGGATCTCTTGTCAATATTTGAGAACTCTTCTCTGTTAAGAGACTTAAACTCGGTACTTTTGACAGTTTTTAGTTTGAGCCAAACTCACTTTATAGGAATTCTAGGGGTGTATTGTTGACACCTTTGTCAAGAACTACTAATGACCTGCCAAATAGTTCATAAATTTAATCTGGACAGTCTAAGCAAATTTGATACTGTGGGGTGAGTGGTATGAGAACTTCGGATCAAGGACATCCACTTCTATTTGAGCAACAGGTACCATCCAGTGAGCACTTACAAGTGTTCTGTCAATTTTACTAAAGACAATACTGTTAGTCCACGTAATATCCCCGGCCATTGCCTTAAGCTCATCTAAGCCAGATGTGGAATAAAATCACTAAAATCCGTAGTTTCAGCAACCTGCACATCGCTACCATTCATTCTATCTTCAGGATACAATAAAGTCCCTCATGATGAGCCACAGGCCTTGTATGTTGGTTTCACCTGTCTTTCAGTTGTAGCCACAAACGTCTTCTATCCTTAACTATGTGCAGATCATAAATGACAATGAATAAAAATTCAAGCGATAGAGGTGCACACATTACCTGACCTCGTACAACTTAGTCAGTCATTAAAATAACCTCATACTCTACTTTGTTATTATCCTACAGTAATCATATCCTCCCTCTGCTACTATAAGTATAATTAACTTGTCACTCTCTTATTCTAATAATCTTCTCAATAATCTTCTTAGTCTTACCCTCTTTAACTCTGTTTTCAAGAATTGCTACCATCCTGACATCTTGCTCAAGCAAGAACCGTTTCATCTCCTTCTATTTATTAATAGTGTTTAAGCCTCCAATATTTCACGTAATAAGCTTCACCGGGAGGATTGAAAATTCTGGGGATTCACTTCATATAGCCCTAACCTCTTTCCAATATAGTTCAAGTTTGACCAATGTCTTGAGTACCCAGTGGAGTAAAACTATTGCCTATTTTATTAAGGCTAAATCCAATGTTGGTCTTTAAGCCACTTCTTGTTGTTGTTTTGGGATTGACAGTAGTCCATGCATTATCCTCATTCTGTCAAGTTGAGTGAGTGATGCCCTTTCCCTGTGGGATCTGCTCGGATCTGCTCAGACACCCCTTTGGTACATTAGTTACTTTATTAAATCTCCATTTCTTGACAACTTTCTTTTGTGGCTCTTTAAGAGTCTACTTACCTTCCTGTTGTGTTTTGAGTCATAGGATTCTGTTTTGGCTTACTCCCTACAGGAACCTAATGTGGCTTAGCTTCTGAGACCTGCACTTCCCATTCAGTATTATGACCAACTTGAAAACATGTATTACAATATTTCGACACCCATTCATATCATACCTCTTGCTCAAACACGCTACCTATTGGGCCCTGAACCTTGACAATTTGGGGCAAGGGTGCTATCACATTTATTTCAATAACAACTCTAGTATAAGATATCCTATCCACCTTAGTGGTGCTTCATCAGCATATATAGGATTTCCATGTCCACTACTTATCCTGCTAAGTGGATTCATTCCCCAATAATTGTGTGTTAGATTGAAAATTTAACCTACAAAAGGCATCACCCTCAAGACCTCCTCATTAAAATCAAAGTCTGATTCTGATGGTTTAATGATAATAGACTTATTGTTCTTCACATGGGGGCCTGAATGTAACACTTCATCCCTATCCTTAAAAGAATTGAATCTCACCACAAAATACCCATCATTTTTCAAAAAAAAATTTTTGGGTTAGAGGCAAAATTCCTTTGGGCTCTTATGAACCTGTCAAGAGAACCTATGGATGGCAGAGAACCCACCACATACAGCAGTTAAACTTATTTCCACTATTTCGCCACTTTTTTCGCCTCTAGTTGTACCACCTTCTCACCCTTCTTAATAACAAGAGCAATATAGGTAAGATTTGCACCTTTTGAAGCCAATTTGTTGCCTTCAAAGAGGTTTTCTCAATTTTGAGTCTCCTACTATTGAGGTTGTTTGACCTGTTTCTTAGAAATCTCTATTTATAAGGTTAGCTTGTGTTGTTTGGCATGAGACATCGGAATCTTCTTTTGCACAACAGGTTGGAGCAGTTTCAACTGATTCTGCTGGTTCACCTATTGCAATGCTGATTGGATCTGCATAGACTTATAATCATGCAGTATAGTTGGCTGGATCTGCTTGGGGGTAGCCTCAACACACTTATCAAGTGGATTCACTAGGCTCGATGGAGTCACAACCTTATTGTTTACCCTATTCCTGCTTCCTATCATCATCTCTGGCTAGATCTAGCGTTGGAGCTCTCATTTATTGCGATTGGTGTCCCAACCCTAGACTTCATATCTTTAGGATTTACCCCTTATTCAGCAAATTCTATCTCTGCAGACCTTCGAAAAATATTCATAACTTCCTTTCAATGAGTTGAACCTTGTTTTATCGTCCTATGGCCATGCCGGTGTGGAGCGCTATAATCAGTACCCATAACATTGTTAATAGGCTTTTTGTTTACCCTTAAGTGATTAGAGCAGGCAATGGTGAAGTGATTTTTGATGTTTAGGAGTGTTGATGTAATGTTGCTTAGATGATCCCAGGACTGTGGCATGTCCAGCCCTGCAGTTTTCTTTAATTTTTTTTTTTTTTGAGTTGTAAGCTCTCAGGTTAACTGATACCTTTACGGGTGGAAAGGTAACAAGTACTAAATGATATAGTCCAGGTAACAAGTACTAAATGATATAGTCCAGATACATACAAGCGAACCTTAATGATATAGTCCAGATACATACAAGCGAACCTTAGGTATGAGCTGTGTACAAGCTAACCCAAGCACCTTGGTTATCATAAGAAAAAAAATAGCAAACTTATCAGGTCTTTATAATTGTATCACCCCCCAAACCCCAATCTTTTCTTCCCTTCTTTTAATGATCGCCCGGGTAGATGTAATGTAAATCACCCTTTGAAAGTTTATCGAATTTGTTTCCCCTAATAAGAAAATGACTTGTTGAGAAATAAGACTGACTTAACTCCATTCCTCTAGAGAAGTGATTAAAACATGATGTGCCAGAGGGTCCCTTGACTCTTAATCTTGATCTATCCTTGCACTAACTTCTGTGATCGCTTGTTTAAATCCTATTGGTAGTTAAAACACATCAATGTATAACAAAATACATCTGAAGTTCTGAACTAGCTTTTTTTTTTAAAAAAAAAAAGTTGTGTTCAAAGTCCGCGACCCTTGTAAGTTCAAAAAGATAAACCAGTTACAGAGTATATATGCACAAGACAAACTAATGTCTACATCAATAAAGGAGCAATAATAGCCATGTTGAGATATCATTGGCATCTAGCTCATTTTGATTGTCAACAAGGTTTGCTCGACTGCTCCTGAATCGTGGATTCATCCGTGCCTGAGTATCCTTTTGTGACATTACACAGGCTGCTAATGTTCGCCAGAAGCAGATCGAGTTTCCTAGAATTTGTAAGGTGCTGACTTGACATTCGGCTTGCAAGATCCAGGCTTTGCCATCTGAACCTGTATAAACCTGCCATCTAAGAACTTGACAGCGAAGAGATTATCAGATGTGGGTGAAGCGGTGGATCTAAACTAGGAGATGTACGTATATAAAATGCTACCTTTCCATTCATCTCTCGGACAGCAGATTGTGCAGATTCATTATCGGGAAACCAGATATATGCAAATCCCAATGATCTCTTACTTTTCTTATCAGTTATGATCTTGACTGCAACACATGAAGGGAAAAAAGTACGACCTTAGCATGAATGATGCAAACCCCAATGGTTGCTTAGTTTCTTATCAATTATAATTTGATTTCAATACATGTAGGAAAGAAAAAGTAGAAGCTCCGTAACACGAATAACTATAAATAGGAGATCTTATCACATAGTATGATTTTTGCCAAGAAAAAGGTGAAGATAAAAATGTACTTAGAAATTTCTTGATAAAGAATTTGCACCTCGGCTGACATCTCCAAATTGTGAAAACACCACCTTCAATCTTCCCTCCGGCGTTGACTTCGCTAGTCCTGCATCAATCAAATTCTGGAATATAATACCCAAACAAGGAGGAGAATCATTGTCTAAGGCAGGAAAAAACAAAAAACATTGTCAAAACTTCCTGATTCATTTGATGTTGACTGATCAGACCAAGCTTTATAGCTAAAGGAGAAGACTAATAAACCACATAATTGATACATCAACATAGCATCTATTGGAGGTTCAGACCTTCCTCAAACATAAAATTCTCCTCATTATATATAACTCCACCCAAAATTTGGGGGTGGGGGGACACTGAATTAAAATAAGCGGTTTACCACCACATCGTTGCATGCAGGGGAGCTCGCTCGATTCGCAGTCATTTCTGATCCCATGTTTGATAGCCCGATTGTAGTAATGTTAATTGTGGTTATATTCCCTTTTTAGTGAAAAATATATTTTGGTGTTTGGTTGCCAGAAAAATAGCATTCTCCAGAAAATATTTTCCTTCGTACCAAATACTCCCTAAATGTAAATTGTCATAGACACTCTTAAGATATGCCTGACCAAATCTTTTCTCCTTATATGAGCAGCCATTAATCAGCTCTAAAAACAACTGAAGGATGTCTTTCACATGCCATGTATCATAATTATAGTGGAAATAATGACACTGACTATACAAAATATTCAAGCATTCATTCAGTATATCCCCAATTCCCTAGTGCTCTCACCTCTTCAATAGCTGATTACAAACATTCATACATAAAAAGAGAAGGGAAGACAGCATATTTTCCCGAACCAGAAAAATGTAAGGTTAAGGTTTCCTAGGAACATCACTTTCATCAATCGTTGCATTATAGGTTTTCTAAGAACATCACTTTTATCAATAATTGCACTAAGTTATTGACATGAGAATAGTAAATAGAATCTATTGTAGGAAATTTCTCAATGTACCTTTCAGGAATATAATTGTAGTAGAATTTGCATCATTATGTTGCTCAACTGAAGAACCCGAACATTTAGGGAAGTGAGGTTTTTTCTGAGACAGGTCAATCAAAATACCCGACTCAAAATTTGAAATTTTTTCAAAACTTAAAATGGGTAGAGAAGGAAATTGGGATTTGAAAGTCGAGACATGCCGAATTGCAGATGATGTAAACGATGGGTAAGGTGAAATTAAGGAATTATTACAGAGTGAGCAAAACAGAGCCATTGCAAAACCCTAAACTAAATTTGGTGGGAAGGGCGAACATGTGTCTGTGCTCCGGGGTGGCGAATTGAAAATGGACGGATAAAAGATAAGTTTAAAAATGGATAAATTTTTTTGATTCATTTATATGTAATATAGATTTTAAAAAATAACTCAATAATTTGGATATATGACATTTATGATCAGGGGAGAACATAATTTATATTTTAAAATAAATTCACACTCTTGAAAAATAAAAATCTACGAAAAAAATAAACATACAAATAAATATTTAATATATTATTTATCTAAATATTTATTTTTTATTAATAATATATAGTATTTAGTTTTAAATAATAAGTTATTCAATTCATATTTAATAAATCGGATTGAGTGATTATTTAATTTTTTTAAGGTTCCCTGAGCAAGTACAGCCTTGTCAACCCCCCCCCCCCCCCCCTCCCCACAAAGCAAACTAATTGAACAATAAATTTAAGAAATGTAGAGTAGAAATGCCTCAAATTTAATTCATGTTTAATAAACGCATGACGAAAATTAATCAGCAAATTAAATGATGTTTACTTATAATTTTGGATGGAACAAAACAAAGTCATATTTTGTTGAGAAATAAATAAATAAATAAATAAATATATATATATATATGAGAAAACATAAAAAGATTTATTATGTTTTTCTAAATAATATATCTTCAATATCTCATCAGATTGATTTCATTCAGAGTTTACTAGTTAGCTTGTGCAGTCTGAACCAATTCGAAATTCAGATCGAAATCTAATAACTTTAGATATTTGATTTGGATTTTTAAATTATAAATCGGACTTCAGATTTTATTTTAAAATATATGACAAATTTAAATTAAATATTGAATTTAGTCTGCTCTACTCATATTAAATGTATCAAGTACTAATAAGTTTAATTTTCAAAGGTCAAATATATTAGTACCCTATGACCCTATCCGTTATAGTATTAAGTCTAAAATAATATTACACGGCATGAGTGACAGGGTATCCTCAATCTTTGTTAATTGCAGAAAGTTATACATTCTAAGGAGCAAATTGTTAAGTGAACTGAAATAGTTAATTGTTACGGCCTGCCCATGAGGTTCAAAAGTTAAAATCGTAAATTTAGAATTTTCAAATCAATTAATTAATAAGTGAACTAAAAAAATTCAATCCAATTGTAACACCCCAAAGTTTCCTAAGACTAGATTCAGAAAGTTGAATATGTTCAGCAGAAAAGTCTGCAATTTTCTCTCAGTACGACTGGTGGTACAGGTTGTGGTCAACTGGTATGGATCGTAGGAAGACCATGGTAAAGTTCAGAGGCTCATCCCGAAGACCACGAGTCCACACCATGAGTCGTGCTTTAGTTGTATGACTCATGGTCACGGAGTCGTAGCATGCTACTGGGTTACCAGGTACTGGTCATATGAGTGATTGTATGACTCATAGTAGGGAACTACGAGTCATGGTAGCCGTCCGTGGAAATAATCAGACAGTTGAAGAAATTAGACTGGCTAGCAATAGGAGGAAACCACTAATCGTAGGTTGGTGGTACGACTCGTGGTACGGGTCATATGACTAGCAGTGTGTATTTTTCCAAACAAATTATTAAGGGCACTTTCATAATTTCTGAGCTCCTAACTTCCTAATGATGTCGTTTTAAGCCTTGAAAAGAGTGTCTTAAGAGGGTTTAGCCTATTCTAAGTCATTAGACTCCTATGCATGCAAGATATTGAGACTTCCTTTCAAGATCAAGCTAGAATTCTCCCCAATTTCTTCTCCAATTCTTTTGGGCTTTCAAGGCTAGTTTGGAAATCAGTTTATCCAAGTATGTAGTGCTATGAATGAGGGTTTCCTTCCACCCTCATGCCCAAATTTCTCCTCAAGTTCATGAATTCAAGTTCTTAATTAAGTGTATTGATTTTTAGGGTTTTAATCGAATTTTGTGAAATTCTCTATGATATGTTTATAGGTCTAATCCCCTCATGATATAAAGTATGTTCAAAGTTTAATGGGAAGATTTTATACACAATTTTATTATAAAATTCATGTTTTCTAGTTGTTAGAAATTATGCCCTATTATGCAAGTTTATGAAAATTCAAGCTTATGATTCATGATTTTAAGTATGATGAGATATCTAGCATACATGAATGTTTATGAACTCTTCACTTATGAATCCATGATTTTAACTCATAAAGTATATTTCAAGTATGCATGATATTATGATTTGGGCAAGCCCATGCAAGTAAATATGCTTATTATGATTTTAGCCAAGGCTAACAAAATTAGTGGACGGATTATTATGAAAATAGAGGGATATATATATATTAAGTGGAAAATCCTCAAGTTAAAAGTTAATTAGATTACGAAAATACCCTTTAAATATTAAATAACTATTTTACCCTTCATTTAAACATTATTCTTTACTTTTCAATATTTATCATAAATGTGTAATTTATGTCAAGGTAAATGACATAGATACAATACAATGAATCATTCTTAATTCCTATAAAGATTCTTAACTGCTATCTAATTATTTTCTATCAAAATACAGGAAATTTGAAGAGTTAATGATCTGAAATATTTTAGAAGAACAAGAAATAAATTAAGATTTCTACAATATTTCTATTGTATAAGACCATTAGTTTCTTGTGAAGTTTCTCTTGGAGTTTGCTTGGAGTAAAGTTTATTCTTCAATTACTAAATAATTTAATTAACTGCGGATCTCTTTCACTCCATGTTTCAACGCTTCATAAAGCATGAAGCTCATCTTACATTCCACTTGAACCTTATATTTGTTATTACTTTTATAATCGAATTATATTCAAGTAATGTGCCAATTGTTTTTTATGTTATTGTTGTCAATAATTTACTATATATATTAATATAGCTAAATTTATTTGCAGTGTTGTTCGGAATCATAATTTATTGGAGGAATTTTGCAATGATAAATTATCAAATCAAGCACTGTCTGTTATACCCCGCAAACCCAAAGATCAGACCCGGGAGTTGAAATGGAGAAAAGCTTAAAACTGGTACCAGACGTAGAACGAGTCGTGGGATGACTCGTTGGTGCATCCCACGAGTCGTGATATAACTCATGGGGAGGCCAGTGAGGAGTTTGGAAGTTTGAGAAAAAAAAGGATCCCCACGAGCGTGACAACGACTCGTAATCAGACCCCGCGAGTAGTTAGGTCAGTCGTGGGGTGGGTAGGGAAAGAAAAGAAAAGAAGGGAGGCAGTGCACTCGACGAAAGGACCCCACGAGTCATGGTCAATCCCCACGATTCGTGGGGTGAGTCGTCGTCAAGTAGGGCAGGTTTTTGTTGAAGCTCAAGCAGTGTACTTCACAACCGACTCCATGAGTCGTGACCCTTGACGATGAGTCGTTGGGTCCTTCGTTGGGACCACCTGACAGTTATTCTCTGCGAATTTAATCAGAGCTTTTCCATAATTCCTAAGTTCCTAAGTCCTTAACTACGTTGTTTTGAGTTATGAATAGTGACTTTTAAAGGGGTTAAGTTCATTTTAGGCCTTATTCGTTCATGCATGCAAGGTAGAGGACTTGAGAGGGCTTAACATTCATCAATTTCTCTTCAATTTTCTATTGGGAATCTAAGGAAGTGTAAGAATCAGCTACCAACATGTATGTGAGGTTATGAATGAGTGATTTCCTTCATACCCATGCCCAATCCCTCTCTAAAGTATGAAATTTCTATGTCTACTCTATGAGGTTTTAACCCAAATACAAGAATCTTCTATCTCTATAAATGGGTATGATTTAATTATGATTCTACTGTCGATCAAGCTAAGGGTCGATCACCCTATGCCTCAGAACTACGCTCCAACGTAGGTTTATATATTATGACCTTGGGACCTCCCTTGTGAGCTTCCCCTGCCCAAATGGGCCTTCAACTTGATATCGATATTATGGTATCGTCTCTACCCCGGGCAAGGCTTTGAACGGCTCTACCCACTTGAGTATGATAGTTGGGACCACGTAATCTCTATCATGGTATGTCGGTTAAAAGACGAATCTCCCATTATTCCTCATGATTTCAGATATGCATATTCATTACTCATGAGATTTATGTAAATGCATGTTCTAAAGCAGGTTTGACTCAATGTTCAACTTTGTTTATAAATGTCAGAATTCAGCTTTGAGTCAATCAATTCGGTTATGATGTTATGAAGTTATGTTATGTTATATTATGAAGAGATTATGATTTCAGAAAGAATGCATGCAAGCCCTACTCTCAGAGTCTCAATGTTTATGTTTACATTATGCATTGTCTTTAAATGATTTTACTTACTTTAGGGGTTTTACTTACTTGCAGACTCGGTACATTTCATGTACTGACTGCATACTCTATGTTGTATCGTTTCATGATACAGGACCCGGCTCTCAAGTTTAGCCCCATTCATAGTTCATTTTCTGAGATTGCATTGTTCGTGTTGGTGAGTCCTGATCTCCAGAGGACTAGAATATTCAGATTTCTTATATGTATTTCAGTTTTGATTTTGTTGAGTTAGTTGGGGTCTTGTCCCATCAACTCGTCATGTTTAGAGGCTTTTCAGACATATGTATGTACTTAACTTCATATTATGTTTTTTGATGTTATGTTTAAGTTTAGACTTCCGCTATGAGTATATTGTTGATTATTCAGTTTCTAGATTGAGTTAGATGTATAATTATGCCATGGGTTAACTTGGGGTCTCTCGGGGCTCCTTGTCCCGTGTCGCGATCCGGGCCTCCATTTGGGTCGTGACAAACTTGATATTAGAACAATAGGTTTGAAGTGTCTTAGGGTGTTTGAAAGCCGCATTAACTAGAGTCTTTTTCATGGGCGTGAAGCGCGCCACACTTATGACGAAGAGGCTACGAAAGGTTTAGGAAATGTTCTCTTCTTTCATGATCTATGTGATGCGATAAAAAGTCTTTCTATCCTTCTAAGTAGTGCTATTCGCGATTGCAGAATTATGGCTCCCCGAAGAATGAATGGCAGGAGAAATGGGAATGGTGAAGGCCATGAGGATGGCAACGGTAACGGGCACCAGCAAGGCCCACTAGTTCAGGAGCCCCAGGCACCGGAGCCAGTTGCTCATGATGCGTTCCGAGCCGCTATTCAGATGCTTGCGCTGACCTTGACCGCTCAGGTCAATCAGCAGGCTGTTGCACATGTTTCAGAAAACGGCAATGCAACGGCGGCTAGAGTTCGAGACTTCTTGAGAATGAACCCGCCGGAGTTCCTCGGGTTAAAAGTAGGTGAGGACCCGCATAAGTTCATAGATGAGATTGTCAAGATCACCCAAGTAATGGGGGTGAATGGAGTTGAGTGTGCAGAGTTGGCCTCGTAACAGTTGAAAGGGGTCGCGCATATCTAGTTTCGCCAATGGAAGGATAGCAGGATCGCCGGAGCAGGCCTTATCACTTGGGAAGAGTTTCATGTTGCATTCTTGGATCGACTCTTCCCATGTGAGATGAGGGAACTGAAGGCAGCTGAGTTCGTTAATTTGAAGCAAGGGAGGATGACGGTACAAGAGTATTCCCTTGAGTTCACTCGCCTACTAAAGTATTCCCCAGAGTTAGTGGCTGATCAGAGAGCGCGAGTAAGTAGATTCATTCATGGAGTAGCGGGCTATTTGGACAAGCATTGCAGGACCACTATGCTCCATCAGGATATGGATTTTCCTCGGGTAGTCTTGTACGCCCAGCAGATGGAGGTGGCACATCTGAGAGAGAGGGAGACCAAGAGGGCGACCGATGACCACAGATTCTCACAATCGAGGTCAGGAGGTAGGCACCGGCAGCAGACCCACCAGAGATCATCAGCCCAAACATCATCATCATTGAGTGTGTCATCCAGACCGAGACATGATCATAGGGGGTGAGCATCATGCTCTAGGGGTCATAACAGTAGACCCGCAAATTCTAGTTGTCCGATTTGCCACAGGTGTGGCCAGGGTCACACAGGTCAGTGTCTAGCAGGTACAGGTGCTTGTTTCGGGTGTGGGAAGCCCGGACACATGCTCAGAGATTGTCCAGCAGTGAGGCAGGATTATGATGGGGCTCGAGGCCCAACTTCTAGTTCATCATCCCCTCCCGCACGCTCAGCGCATCAAGGAGCATTCACTAGCACAGGTGGCGGTCAACGCCATAACAGATTCTACGCCTTAGCATCCCGTCAGGAGCAGGAGGTCTCCCCTGATGTGGTCACTAGTATGTTATGAGTTTTCCATATTGATGTATATGCTTTGTTAGATTCGAGGGATACCTTGTCTATTGTGACACCTTATGTAGCCAGTAGCTTCGGAGTCAGTCCCGAAGTCTTGTCAGAACCCTTCTCAGTTTCTACTCGAGTAGGTGACTCAGTTATAGCTAGACGGGTGTATAAAGGTTGTCTAATCTCAGTCCTTCAGAAGGTCACCTCAGCAGATTTGATAGATTTAGCCATGATCAATTTTGATGTGATTCTTAAGGCCAGAAAGATGATATCTAAGGGTTGTATGTACCATCTATTTAGGGTTAAGGATGTTAAGTTCGAGACCCCGACTATCCAGTCAGTTCCAGTATTACGTGAGTATCTAGAGGTCTTTCAAGATGATTTATTGGGAATCCCTCCTAGGTGGGAAATCGATTTTGGTATTGACCTTCTTCCCGACATGCAACCTATATCTATTTCTCCCTATAGAATGGATCCATCCGAGCTAAAAGAGTTGAAAGAGCAGTTGAAGGACTTGTTAGATAAGGGTTTCATTAGATCGAGCAAGTCCCCATGGGGTGCACCAGTTCTCTTTGTCCGAAAGAAAAATGGTTCTCTTCGCATATGTATTGATTATCGGCAATTAAACAAATTCACCGTCAAGAATAGGTGTCCTTTACCCAATATTGATGATTTATTTGACCAGCTTCAGGATGCCAAGTGTTTTTCAAAGATAGATCTCATATCCGAGTACCACCAGCTCAAAGTTCGGGAGAGTGATATCCCAAAGACATCCTTCAGGACGCGGTATGGTCATTATGAGTTTGTAGTTATGTATTTTGGACTAATGAATGTTCCTGCAACTTTTATGGACTTGATGAACAGGGTGTTCAAGCCATACCTGGACAGGTTCGTGATTGTGTTTATTGGTGACATCTTGATATACTCTCGGAGCGAGGAGAAGCATGCTGCTCATTTGAAAGTAGTGCTTCAGACTCTCAAGGATGGTCAGTTATCTGCCAAGTTCAACAAGTGTGAGTTTTGGTTGAACTCCATAGTATTTTTGAGCCATGTGGTATCAAGTGAAGGCGTAATGGTGGACTCCCAGAAAATAGAGGCGGTGAAGTATTGGCCTAGACTGGTGAACCCTTCGGATATTCAGAGTTTCTTGGGTTTAGCTGGCTACTATCGAAGGTTCGTGGAAGGTTTCTCATCGATTGCAGCAGTGTTGACCAAATTGACTTAGAAGAAGGTGACCAATGGTCGGAGGCTTGTGAGAAGAGCTTCCAAGAGTTAAAGGCTCGACTCACTTCAGCACCAGTGTTAACACTATCGAAAGTTACCGATGGGTTCATGGTATATTGTGATGCCTCAAGGATCGGACTTAGGTATGTGTTGATGCAGCACGGAGAGTTATAGCATACGCCTCTAGACAGTTGAAAGTTCATGAGAAGAATTACCCGACCTATGATCTTGAATTTACCGCAGTAGTATTCTCCCTGAAGATATGGCGCCATTATTTGTACGGGGTCTACATGAATGTGTTCACGGACCATAAGAGTTTGCAATATGTGTTTACTCAGAAGGATCTCAATATTTGGCAAAGGAGGTGGTTGGAGCTACTCAAGGACTATGATATGAGTGTCCTTTACCATCCGGGTAAGGCTAATGTGGTAGCAAACCCACTTAGTAGACTCTCCATGGAGAGTCTGTCCCATATGGATGAAGGAAAAAAGGAGTTGGTGAAGGATGTGCATCGATTCGCAAGGTTGGTAGTTAGGTTGGTTGACTCGACTGATAGTGGTGTTGTGGTTCAGAATGGATCAGAATCATCCTTGGTGACTGATGTAAAAGCTAGGCAAGGTGAGGATCTGATTTTGGTAAAATTGAAGGAAGTCGTTCAAAGTCAGAAGGTGGAGGTCTTCTCCTAAGGGGGAGATGGTGTGCTTCGATACCAGGGTCACCTATGTGTTCCGGATGTCGATGATTTAAGGAGCCGGATGTTGCATGAGGCTCATGGATCCAGGTATTCTATCCATCCAGGTTCCACCAAGATGTACAGTGACTTACGGGAAATTTATTGGTGGAACGTCATGAAGAAGGATATTGCAGAATTCGTAGCCAAGTGTTCGAACTGTCAGCAAGTAAAGGTTGAGCACCAGAGACCGGGAGGTATACTTCAGGATATCAGCATTCCTACTTAGAAGTGAGAAGAAATTAATATGGATTTCATCACAGGTCTACCTCATACTCATCGACAATATGATTTCATTTTAGTTGTGGTAGATAGATTGACCAAGGCTGCACATTTTCTACCGATTAAAACCATGGATTCAGTAGAGGATTATGCCAAACTATATATTCGGGAGCTAGTCCGATTGCATAGAGTGCCCTTATCCATCATTTCCGACAGAGGTACTCAATTCACCTCTCAGTTTTGTAAGTCATTTTAAAAGGGGTTGGTACACGGGTTAAGCTCAGCACAACATTTTACCCGCAAACGGATGGTCAAGCAAAGCGGACAATTCAGACCCTCGAAGACATGTTGCAGGCGTGCGTGATTGACTTCAAAGGTGGTTAGGATGATTACTTTCCCCTGATCGAGTTTGCCTACAATAACAACTACCACTCCAGTATCCAGATAGCGCTGTTCGAGGCTCTCTATGGGCAAAGATGTAAGTCGCCCATCGGTTGGTTCGAGGTTGGTGAGGTGGTGATGATTGGGCCATATTCGGTTCATGAGGCAATGGAGAAGGTTCAATTGATAAGGGACAGGTTGAAAACTACCCAGAGTCACCAAAAGTCTTATGCTAACGTGAGAAGAAGAGAATTAGAATTTGAAGTCGATGACTGAGTATTTCTGAGGATGTCTCCCATGAAGGGAGTGATGAGGTTTGGAAAGAAAGGAAAACTTAGTCCCTGCTATGTCGGCCAGTACCGGTTAGTGAGACGTGTTGGTAAGGTGGCATACGAGTTGGAGTTGCCCTCTGAATTAGCTTATGTGCATCCTGTATTTCATGTTTCGCTCTTGAAGAAGTGTTTGAGTGATCCAGCTCTAGTTGTCCCGGTGCACAGTGTCAATATGAAAGACAACCTTAGTCATGAAGAGGTTCCACTGGAAGTACTGGATCGACAGGTTTGAAGGCTAAGGAACAAGGAAGTAGCTTCAGTTAAACTGCTATGGAGGAATCAGCATGTTGAAGGAGCTACGTGAGAGGCCGAAGCAGATATAATGGCTAGATACCCGCATTTATTCTCTACGGCTCAGTTTCAGCTTGAGGTATTAATTTTGCACTCAGACTCTATTTAGTTTTCATGTTCATTTCATGTGTGCAAGTTCCTTTTATGTATGTGAATGTATGTATGATTTGTAAATTCAGTTCAACTGTGTAGTTTGAATCGGAGGTGGCCATTCTGTCAGTTTTTAGTTTAAATGATCAGTATTTGAATATGATAATTGCATCTCTCTGCTTTCTGTGTGATTTTCAACATTCGAGAATGAATATTCCCAAGGGGGAGATATTATTATACCTTAGAAGCCCAAAGCAGCGGGAATGTCTTCACCACCATATATTGCATTAAGAGCTGATCAGACCCAGAGTTGAAACGGAGAAAAATATAAATTGACACCAGGCATAGAATGAGTCGTGGGATGACTCGTTGGTGCATCCCACGGGTCGTGATGTGACTCGTGGGAAGGCTAGTGAGGAGTTTGGAAGCTTGAGAAAAAAAGGATCCCCACGGGCGTGACAAAGACTCGTGGTCAGACCCCACGAGTCGTTAGATTAGTCGTGGGGTGGGTAGGGAAAGAAAAGAGAAGAAGGGAGGCAGTGCACTCGACGGAAGGACCCCATGAGTTGTGATCAGTCCCCACGATTCGTGGAGTGAGTCGTGGTCAAGTAGGGAAGGTTTTTGTTGAAGCTCAGGCAGTGTACTTCACGACGAACTCCACGAGTCGTGACCCTTGACGACGAGTCGTTGGGTCCCTCGTTGGGACCATCTGACAGTTATTTTCTGCGAATTTAGTAAGGGCTTATCTGTAATTTCTAAGTTTCTAGGGCCTAAACTACGTCGTTTTGAGTTATGAATAGTGACTTTATTAAAGGGGTTAAGTTCATTTTAGGCCTTATTCATTCATGCATGCAAGTTATAGGACTTTAGAGGGTGATCAAGCCTAACACTCATCAATTTCTCTTTAATTTCCTATTGCGCATCTAAGGAAGTTTAAGAATCAGCTACCAACATATATGTAAGGTTATGAATGGGTGATTTCCTTCACACCCATGTCCAATCCCTCTCTAAAGTATGAAATTTCTATGTCTATTCTATGAGGTTTTAACCCAAATGCATGAATCTTCTATTTCTATAAATGAGTATGATTTAATTATGATTCTACTGCTGAATTATGAAGCATGGACAATTTTTATAATGTTTTCAATTTAAAATCATGTTTCTAGTTTATGCATTAAAAGCCCATTGAAGAGATGTTCATGAAAGATGAGATTTATGATGAATGTATGATGATGATGAGATATTATGATGAAAAGCATATTTTAAAGCTACCCATATTTACAATTATGTTTCCGATCAGAACTGAGTATTTCTAAGTATGATAAAGCTTTGGGCAATGCCCACATGTTATGCATGAATGATGATTTTTCCGAGTTAAACTTACCACATTGTTTCGGAGTGAAGACTTTCAATTGTATTTTCAGCTTGTGGTACGTTTTGAGTTAAAGTTTTCCTATGCATAGCTTACCACATGGTGTTGGAGTGAAGGCTCCCAATTATATTTTCAGCTTGTGGTATGTTTTGTACTAAAGCTTCTCATATGCATGATTTCAGCTTTGAGATGTATTTGATTTATGAGCTTCGTCAATAGACGATGTTGAGCTTCATTAAATAACGATGTAGAGCATATGCATGTTTTTGGAAGTAGTGTCTAGCACCGATCAGGCTAAAAGTCGATCACCTTATGCCTCATAACTACGATCCAACGTAGGTTTATACATTATGACCTTAGGACCTCCCTTGTGAGCTTCCCCTGCCCGAATGGGCCTTTAGCTTGATATCAATATTATGGTATCGTCCATAGCCCGGGCAAGGCTTTGGACGACTCTACCCACTTGAGTATGATAGTTGGGACCACGTAAGTTCTATCATGGTATGTCGGTTAAAAGACGAGTCTCCCATTATTCCTCATGATTTCAGATATGCATATTCATTACTCATGAGATTTATGTAAATACATGTTCTAAAGCAGATTTGACTCAATGTTCAGCTTTATTTATAAATGTCAGAATTCAGCTTTGAGTCAATCAATTCGGTTATGATGTTATGAAGTTATGTTATGTTATGAAGAGATTATGATTTCAGAAAGAATGCATGCAAGCCCTACTCTCAGAGTCTCAATGTTTATGTTTACATTATGCATTGTCTTTAAATGATTTTACTTACTTTAGCGGTTTTACTTACCTTGCAGACTCGGTATATTCCATGTACTGACTGCATACTCTATGTTGTATCATTTCATGATATAGAACCCGACTCTCAGGTTCAGCCCCTCTCAGGTTCAGCCCTGCTCATAGTTTGTTTTCTGAGATTGCATTGTTCATGTTGGTGAGTCCTCATCTCCCGAGGACTAGACTATTCAGATTTCTTATATGTATTTCAGTTTTGATTTTGTTGAGTTAGTTGGGGTCTTGTCCCATCAACTCGTCATGTTTAGAGGTTTTTCAGACATATGTATGTACTCAGCTTCAGATTACGTTTTCTGATGTTATGTTTAAGTTTAAACTTCCGCTATGAGTATATTGTTGATTATTCAGTTTCTGGATTGAGTTAGATGTATGTTTATTCCATGGGTCGACTTGGGGTTTCTCGGGGCTCCTTGCCCATGTCGCGATCCGGGCCTCCGTTCGGATCGTGACACCGTCATGTTGTATTATATATGATCATTAAACTACAAGATATTACTTTTTCCTTTTCACCTAATTCTTTCTCAATTTAAATAGTAAAACTTAAATAAAGTGAACGGATTACTCCCCCCTATTTTAATTCCTATATACTCTTCGTTATTAAATTATATTCTAGCATTTTTCTTCTCTTCTCGTGATTTTTAGTTGGATTGACTTCTCGAATACTCTATATTTACTAACAACAGTATAAGATTGCATCATTTTATCTTACATCTTATTTCTACTTATATATTTAATCGTTTATAAGTATACTTTATAAATTAGAAATTCAATTATCTATGTTTGGAATGATATTTTCATTAGTCGCCAATTATCCGGATATGTCAAGGATATCATCTTCTTCTTCTTTTAATGTAAAAATTCTATTATACTACTATTAGAGGATCCGTATTATACTATGTTAGTAGTAGTGAATGTCAATGATGGTTATAGATAAATGAAGCTTCATTTGATTTTTAATGACCGTAAAATTTTTATTGTAAAAGCATGTATGTCAAAACTTACTTGGGTACTTGGGTTGTCAGTTAAGTCAGAAGTTCAACTCAAAATAACGTATCAATTAAATCAAAGAACGTTTTTTCAATGGGACCGTAAACTATTTTTTTGGGACTCACGTGCGACGCATGTGTCCAAAACTAGTATATATATAATTGAGACACCTATAATCTAAAAAGATTACAAGAGCACTTTCGATTTTTAGAATTTCTTGTGGAACTCAAGGTATGTAGGTTTTTTTTCTTTTTCTGTTTCATTGTATTGAAAATTGTTGCACACTTTTTAATTTCACATGAATTTTTAGTATTTATTCAATTTCTATTCTATGCTTTATTTTTCTCCAGAACTCTTATATTCTAGGTATGTACTATTATCTTATACATGTTATTTATGTTCGATGTTTGAATTAAATATCATTTTTAAGGGTAATCTCTATTTTTTTTATAATGATTTTGTTGTTTGTACATATGTCCTCTTGTGTTTCATGAATGAGTGATAAGGAAAACAACAATAGGAGTAGAATAACTTTGTTTTTAATCATGTTAAATTAAAGTTCCTATATAATTTTGTTTTATATATTGAAGAAAGTAAATATTTCTTTTATTTTGATGTATTATTTAATGTTTGGTGCATTGTTTAAATTTTAGCTCCAAGTTTTGTGATTGATTCTGAGTTACGATATGTTGGAGGTGTAGATTGTGAGGAAATGAAGATAAAAAAGAGGTTTGCAAGAGAAAACAAATGACCCAATGATAAGAAGTTTGAAAATATTAATAAAACATAATTTGCAAGTTCCAAACATGTTTAATCACTCACAAAATTTTTTTGTTCTTTCCAAATTAATTCTCAAATCGACGTAACTTTAATATAATACGTCTATGAAGGTGGCGAAAGTGATGGCGACAGAGGCAAAGTAGTAACAAATAATTGTTGCGCCCTTATTTTGAACTGGTCAAAATATGTTTGCAACGTCTGGCTCTTGTACTTGGTTTTAAAAGGTTTAGAGTCGCCACCAAAGTTTTAGGAAAATCATTTAAAAAATGTAAACTCTATTTTAGTCTGCGAAAAATCATTGAAATTCTAGGTAAGGGTCTTATTTACTCCAAGGAGAAGGTGTTAGGCACCCCTCGGAGCCTATCCGAAGATAGTCTTTAAATTTAGTCTAAGACGTGCTAGGAAATTATTTATATAATTATTACCTGCTAAAAAAGATATTAGAAAAGAGTGATAAAAAATGGGTATAAAAAATAATTTAATAATAACTTGAAAAAAACTATAAAAAAATGTATGAGGTATATAAAATATATAATTAATATACATATAATATACAATAGTGATGTATAGTGTGTATATATATTGATAAGTAGTAGTTTGAATAAAGTGAGAAAAATGTGTTAAAATAATTTGAACTTATTTTTAGTGAAAAATGTATGAGGTATGTAGAAATTATAAGTAAATGTACATTTGTATACAAAAATGATATACGTACAACATATAAAGTAATATAATGTGAAGTAATTGTAAAATAGCATACATATAGTATATAGAGTGTGAGATAAGTACATATAAGACAAGATATATTAGGGGTGGGCAAAAAAACCGAAAACCGAAAAACCGAACCGAACCGAATTAATTCGGTTTTTCGGTTTCGGTTTTTTCGGTTTTTCGGTTCGGTTTCGGTTTTTTTTTTTTTAAATTTCGGTTTTTCGGTTCGGTTCGGTTTTCATATTTCGGTTTTTCGGTTTTTCGGTTTAACCGATTTTTTTTTTTTTTTTTTTTTTTTTTTTTTTACTTAATTTCAAAAAAATAAAAATATGACACCCAACCCCAATCTCAAAGCACATTTACATTTAGAGAATTATTTATATAATTGATACAATTGCTTAAGTTTTTTTTACAAATAACAAGTTTTATAATAGTTTTAGCATGTTAAGAAAATTCTTACTATTATTAATATGCTTTGAAAGAAAAATGAAATATATAATATTTATTTAACAAGAAATTAGGGACCATAGATTATTAAAATCCTAAAAGACCCTTAACTTTTTATTGGTTTTGTTATAAGGATATTAAGCATATGAGAAAATTTATTATCAAAAAGTCAAATGTTATGTATGTACTACTAAATGTAAATCAATTAATCTCACTATTTTCTTTATTTAAAAAGTTAAAATTAAGCTTAGTTGAATTAAACTTTAGAATTCAAACTTAAAATAATTTATTTTGAATTTAAAAAGACAAAACAACTAATTTTTAATTTAAAAAGTAGCTCATTTTGTAAGTTAAAAAATAGCCCATTAATTAGGCCCATAACCGAAAAAACCGAATTAGAAAAACCGAAAAAACCGAACCGAATTTGAAAAAAACCGAACCGAACCGAATTAGTTTGGTTCGGTGTTCGGTGCACTATATGAAAAACCGAAAACCGAAAAAACCGAACCGAAATTTTAAAAAACCGAACCGAAAAACCGAATGCCCACCCCTAAGATATATATGTCTAAGAGAATATACGAATTATCAAGTAACTTATAAATAGCATATGTAAATATATGTGTAAATAAATAATTATGAATAGATATTATTATGAGAAAAATAATTAAAAGCATGTGTGTGTGTGTGTGTGTATATATATATATATATATATATATATATATATATATATATATATATATATATATGTATGTATGTATGTATGAGTAAAGTAGTGTGTAAAAATAAATATTCATGTATAAATAATAATATATGGAGAAGAAAATTATAGCATAATAATATGTAAGATATATTTGTAAAATAATATATATACCTCATCCCTGTGCCTTTTGGTAGGAAATTTTGAAATGGGTCAAGTTTTTTTTTGAGCCTAACTTTCTGCAACAAAATTAGTAAAAAATTGGGCTTGCAGCCTACTTAGCAAAAATTGACATCTTTTAAATATGAGAAGATTACATAATTAAACAAATCTTACTACATAATTACATTATATAACAACACTTTAAAAAATTACAAAAAAAATAGCAAAATAATTACACAAAAAGTGAATTATCATTTTCTTGAAAATAATTACTTATTGTATCAAATCTTGCATATTATCTTTCCAAATTACTGTATTCTCTCTCCAATTAATCTCTTTTTTCTCTCATTGTAACTGTCCAAAAATTTCTCTCCGAAATCTCTCAAAATTTCATCCGATCTTCTTCTGGGAACTGCTTCCTCTTCGTCTATTTTCTTCGGCGAAATCCTACGGTAAATTTCCTTCAGCTTTCTCTCTTTCTCTCTGTCTCTCTAAATTCCAAGTCAAACTGCATAATTTATGACATAGGGTTGCCATGGACACCTGAAATTGCATAGAAAAATAGTATCCCAAGAATTATTTTCCATGGAACTTGCTGTTTCTTTTTTCTTATAAAATATTCTCCTCCAACATTTTTGAAAATTTAACCTCGAACTAATACACAATTGATACAGGCTTTGTTTTCATATTAATGGTACTGTCGCACCCCATTTTTCTTCGCGGAAAAGCTGGATACAACATGTGACGTCTCTTAGGGCTCTATGTTTTTGAAGAGTCGCCACCTAACGGATCAAGGTGCGTTAGGGCACCATTCTAAATTAAGTTTATTCCCTAGGTTACTAGAGTCGGGCAAGGGCTTTAATTACCTCGAAAGAAAGGTGTTAGGCACCTTTCGAGGTCCACAAATGTGATTTTCGGCCGGATTCATTAAATGGGGGAATTAACTAAATGACCAATTAAAGTTGATTTTAACTTATTATTTGTATTAAAACGGGCGATAAAAAAAATTGAGAATGAAACTTTGTTGAAACAAGCGAGAGGACAGAAATTAGGCGGAATATTATTTAAACAATAAATACAAAAGTCATGGCAAATAACAGAAAAATAAACACTTTTTAATTATGGGGTCAAACCTCGATGAGGCGCCTACATATCCCTTAAGGGAATCAGGCCAAACGTAGTTCTACCCAAAAAAGATTTGTTTGACCTAGTGGGATCACCCCGTGCAACTTAAATAATATTTCGCAATTCTTTGAATTGCTCGTATTATTCAGCGAGCGCGAACTATCATTTCCCATCTATCCACCTAGTTAATTATTAACTTAACCGTTCTACGTGATAGACTATCGTCCTAATATTTGCCTACCCGCCCCGATCTTAAAGTCCAAGAGGCATTGGACATCTACTTTGAATTTTTGGGTCTAAAATTCTATAGTTGTAAAGAAAACGTCAAACAGACAGCAATTAGCACAACAAGCATATGAAGGTTTCAAATAGGCCTCTTTGTTTAAACCTATGAACATGATTTCTAAATGGATGCTAATAAATCCTATGAATATGATTTCTAACGCAATATCAATTTTGAAACAGCCAACACTTACGGTGGTGATTTGAAAAGGAATGTGATTAAAATTTTAACAATATATGATCAAATAAGCATGAATTGTCGGGTAGATAGTCAATTACAAATCGGTTCAAAATCAGCACAACTTATTATATTTTTATTAGCTTGCAGTCATCCAAACCCTTCAAACAGTAATTACTTTTTTGTACGATATTAAACGATATTTTATTCAGACATTTTTTTAAAAACCGCTAATCATTCTATTTAATTTATCATTTTGAAAGCAAGGTTCCCGATTAAAGAATTAGACATGATCTTCAATGTTCAGATTGTACAAATCAAACATACAATTAAATCTTGTAGGCATGATATCTAACGATTATCAAATTTAAGTATCATAAATCTATTTGCAGAAAAAATAAATAAAAACCAAGACTTAAATTATTTGAACATACCGACATTTACCAAAACAGTTCCCATACGCAGGTTTACTAATAAAGTTTTAATTAATTTATCATAGTCCCTATAGGCATGGTTTCTAGTGAAATAAATATTTTCATATTAATCCTATAGGCATGATATCTAGCAATCGCGTATGCTATTGAAATCCTATGGGCATAATTTCTAGGCGAGATTATTAGTTAAAGCAGAAACATGCAATCCTCCACCCCCAAACCCCTTTCCACTATTTATCATTGTTTTTACAATTATTACAAATTGAAAAAATAAAATAACAAATAAATACAAATATTAAAATAAAATAAATAAATAAACAAATCCATGGTCCTTTGTAACCCGAGCGACTCTTCGTTCCAACCTGTTAAACAGAACTATACGACAAGACTGCGGCCCCATTCTCTATAATAGATTGCAATTTATAAACAAACTTCTATTTGAACATATTATATTATAGCAGATATGCACGTAAATGTAAAAATTTTATACTTGCAGAATCTGATGCAATTATTAAGTTCACATAGCAGAAATTTTAAATTAAAATAAAAGATGAACTAACCGGTTAATTAATGTAAGAAGTAAAGCAACAGTCAGCAATTTTTGAAAGAAGGTTTTTCAAGGATCGAAACCCAAATTCGACACGTCAAGATCACAAGGATCTCTTGGATCCCGAGCAGTGCTCGTGTCGAAATGGGAGAGAAGTATATAAAAATAGAGTAATATTTTGAAATCAAGTATTAGAGTCTTTTTCACTATTAAAACTCTAAAAAACTAGAGAGGAAGAGACCCCCTTTATATAGTTATAAAATAAGGGCTGATGTAAGGGGAAAGAATTAGGGGAAACCATCAAAGAAAATATGTTTTCCTTAAAATAATCCAATCAACAGATTCCACCCACGAAATCAATTAAGGAAAGAAAGAAATCAGTCGTGTTCATTTTCCTTAAACAAAGGTCACCTAATAAACAATTGATATAATAAAATAAATAAAATTGGAAAGAGAATAATCAATTATATGAGTAATAAATAATAATAAAAAATAGAGTCAAATTAGGGCATATAATCAGTTATAAAATTACCCCCCATATTCCATTATTAAGAGTTCACAATTATCACATTTACTGTTCTTTACTTAATATAGAAGAAAATAAATCGACTACTATTTATTCGAATTCATTAAAGAAATTACATGCCCAAAATACGGATTTTCAAGTCACCCTAGAACTTTATATTCCCATATATAAAAATAAGCATTTTAAAGGAGAGGAAACAAATTATTCGAAGATATTAAACGGCATACCATAGCACCACCGGAGTGACAAACAAACAACATATTCTCAACCAAACAACTGTGGTTAATCAAAGTCGGCTGGGCAACAAAGCAAATGTACTAATTCTTTTACATACAGAGGGTAGTGGATGCGAGTATCCTTATCGTGTTTAACTAGAGAGTAAAAGAGAGTTAAATTTAACAATTTCATTAAAACATGTATATACCAAACAGACAGAACCAAATGAAAGTTGAATTTTTTCAGAAAAATTTAGCTGTTTCAGCATCAAAAAATTCATAAACTTACAGGTCATTTTAACAGTAAGCACAGGTAATAATTGAGGCAAGCTTGGAATGCAAACAACCGATGAATCATAAGTATAAATAGATAAATAAATAAATGAACTAGATTTAGTTAAGACCTGAATAGTCATGGACAGATCCACCAGAAACATTAACAAGACATTTAGGCTGCTTTCATTTAAAAGTTAAAAATAAAAATAATAGAGAAGAGTAATATTTGTAATAACATGAGCGACCAGTTAAACTAAATAGATTATCTGCATCTGACAACACGAATAGTATTAGATCTAAATATGCATTCATAAGAGGAAGAAATTTAAAACTGTAAATTAAGAGGCAAACAGGAAAGGTAACAGTAATGAACAGAAATGGAAAAACAACATATATATATATATATATATATATATATATATATATATATATATATTATATATTATTATATTATATATATTTGTTATATATACATTATTCATATATATATATATATATATATATATATATATATATATATATATATATATATATTATTTATAGATATATTTATTATATACATATATACATAACAATAAACAACAAAAAATAAAAATAAATAATTTACGGACAGATCTGTGATCGGTCCGATCCATCGGTTGGGAGGTAACCGGAGCGACGGGGTGTGGTGGTGTTCGGGTGAGGGGTTGGTGGTTTTCCGGTTGGGGTAGTGGTGGTTTATCACCGGAAAAGATGAAGGGAGGGTGGTCGGCGGAGGCATGTTGTTTTTTCGGCGTTGTAATGTGGCTGACCGGTGATATGGAGAGGAAAAGAGGGAGGTCTGGTAGCGAAACGGAGAGGAGAGGCGGTGGTTCGTCGGTGGACAGTGAGGAGAGGAGGGCGACTGGTGGTGTGTTGTTGGTGCGGCTGTTTCCGGCGAAGGTGTTGTTCCGGTGAGGGGAGAAGATGACGACGGCATGAGGCTGTGGGAGAGGAGGAGAATGGGGCGAGGGAGACGGTGGCTGTCGTCGGAGAAGATGAGGGAGAGAGGGAGTTACGGCTGCTGTTGTTTTTCCGGGTTGTTGGTTGGCCGGAGAGGAGAAAGAGAGAAGAGGAAGATAGAGAAGAGGTGAGGTCGGCGGCTGTTGTTGAGGGAGAGGGGAAAATAGAAAATGTTTTAGGGTTTGGGGTGATAAGTGGTAAATAAGGAAGTAAAGTTAGGGTTTAATTAGAGCCGTTAGATTAGGTGAGATGGACGGTTAGGATTAGTTTAGGCTAGATGGGTCGGTTCACCGTTCATATGCGGGTCGCGGATATTTAAATTGAATAGGCTGAATTAGTATTTAAATTATGGCCAGAAATTGATCAAAGTGGCTAGAATTGACATAAATTGAATAGAAAGTGGCCAGACTTGAAATAAATTGAATGAAATTGAATTTAGCTGCTATTAAATTAATAAATATACTACACTTTTAAATAATTTAATAAGTAGATAATAAAGTAACATAAATTATCACATAAATATTATTATTAATATAAATAAATCCTAAATTTAAGTATACTTATGTAAATATCATATAATTAAATTATTATATTTATAAATAATTTAATGACTAGAAAATAAAATTAAGTTATCAAATATTATAAAAATAGTATTATTAACATAAATAATTTATAAATTCGATTAATAATATTAGTCAAATAAATTTATAAAGTTTAGTAAAATTATGTAAATAGAATATATATTTCAAGATAAGGGCGCATATTAAAACGAAATACATTATATACGGCGTAATTATTTAATATCAAAACTTAAAATTAATATAAGTCATATATATGTAACTTGAAATAATTTTCACAACATTATGATAATAAATTGTTTTATAAATATAAAAGTAAGTCAAATATTTGCGTAAAATAAATAAATAAATAAATATATATATATAAACATCATATAAAGGCGTAGGGAGGTCAAAATTGGGTGTCAGCAGATACGTATAATCGATAGTAGACTGATTAAGAATGATATAGACAATGTTCATCTTGTATCTGAGTTATAACATTCTATGATACAAATTTTATTTTTATATTAATGATACAATATATCAGTCTTTTCTCTTTTTTTTTGGTGGATACAACTAACTACTTGAACAATATCGCTTATATATTAATGATACAATACTAAATGTATCAATCGATAATAGACTGATACACAAAGAATTATTTTAACTTATTTCTGATACATATATACATTGAACACATTATAATGGCATTGTTTTGTATCAATTTTAAAAATGGCAGTTGGTGTTTTATTAGTGATACTTGTGATATATATGAAACATACCCAGTAAAATATTTTTTAATATTATTTGATACATGCATAAGTATCAATTTAATTTTTACAATACAGAAATGATACACAGTGACATGTTTGTATATTGTTAATACAACCATAAACAAGAATATACTTTTCAAATGATAGTGTCGATGATACACCAAAATTTTTTTTACCAAACCCGCAATGACGATATACCCAAAAAAAATTATCCCCAATATCTGCGATTTTTTAAAGATGATAATTTTTTCAGATATGAATTAATTTTTCAATTTTTTCATAAATAGCGATGATACACCAAAAAAATAAAATAATTTCTCCCCAAGATCTGCGCTTTTTTAAGGAGATAATCTTTTTTGATATGAATTAATTGTTTCAAATTTTTTAGATATGGTAAAAAAAGAAAAGGCCAAAATCAATTGGAGAATCATTAATTTCCCCAAATCACGCTGAATTTGTTAATTACTTAATTATTAGCACAATTATAGGGAGTTAGTTAGGGTTCAAATTTTAGATACACTAATTATACTTTTCTATAAACTGTATCAAAAAGGAAAAAAATTGCTATTTTATGTAAATAAGATAAACCATGCTATTTTCTGTAATTATTTTACTATCTAGTGCTAAATATGAAAATTGCTCTTTAAATATTAGGCCTGGTGTTTGAACTTAACCATTGGATTTTAATAGAAAAATTATATGTTGCTGCTTTAATTCTTAATTTACCTGAAAAGAGAAACTTATTTTCTTTTAAAGCATCACATGTAAAAGAGATAAAAAAAATTAAACCTTTAAAAAAAGAACGAAGAGAATATCATTTTTTACGTCATTTTCCTAAAAATCTTTTAGACAACAAACATAACAATATAATATGAAAAATAATTATCTTCACAGCATGCTTATGTGAAGAAAACTCACTCCAACGACAAAGAGAAAGTCATTCACTAATATCATAAGTTGGCACTAAACCATACAAACACATATAAAGCAAGAAAATAATCAAACAATAATATAAAACGGGAGTTGTAAAAAAAAACTAAGAAGTGTTGGCCTCTTTTAAGAGACCAATTCTTAATGTTTGACTCTGATAGAAGCGGGATCCTAATAGTTGATTGCCCATGTATATCGGCGAGGTTAAGTTTCAAAGGAGAACTCTCAGCTCCGGTTGATACCATGAAAAAGAAAAGAGTAAAAAGAGAAAAGAATTAGAGATCATTTAATTAATCAAGAAAATACATAAAGAATAGAGCTAGCTCAATAATAGCTTTCAAACTAGTTCGCTTATGCAGTAGTTGAAAAAATCATTTAAGAACAATAGTTTTTAAAAATCAAAGAAGGGTTTTAATTATTCTTAGGCAAATAAAATCTCTCTAGTTATTTGTATTTCTCCAAAAGTTAGTCAAGGTAAGTCACATTTGTTTCAGGGAAGTGAATGACTTGCAACTAGAAACTAAATTAATTTGAAGGTATAATTATTCAAGCCCCAAAACTTGCGACAAAGACATGGAATAGGGAGACAACATTCTTAAAAATAAATAAAAGAATAAGTAAAATAACTCACATCCTTTACTATCATTTTGGCTAAAGGATGATTTCAACACATACAAACAATTAACCAATTAAGAGGGCTACTAGACTTAAACAATTGAAAGCAATGAAGATACATAATCATACACATGGGTCCTAAAAAAAGTTATATTTATGTCATGCCATGGTTTACTTGCAAGAATCATTACCATTATATGAACTACTTCTTTAAATACTAGTTATTATTAGTTGAATCTAAACCTGTATAAAATCTTGACAACAAAAAGAACACTTCCTCGAATCAAATCTTCAAACAAGAAGGAGAAATAATTTCAATGTCCCACATGCTTCATTCCTGTCACTTTAGCTTAAGTTCTCATTTAAGAAGCCAAGAAGTCACACATGCTTAGACATTTAAGGATAAAAATATATACTACAATCATTCATACCAAGTAAAATAAGACTTATCCCAATCCTTTAGGCTAATTGTTCATGTTTAGTGAGCTAGATAGTTGATACATGCCAACACTTGGCCAATTTAGAAGATGAACAACATGAACAAGATCCAAACTTCTCAATGGTAAGAATAAATTATTACAAGAATACTCACGCTCTCATATCAATATTCTAATAACACTCACAACAAACAATATGGTCACACTCCAATGCTCAAACTTTTTGAAGCATTTTTATGCTAAATTAGAGGCTAGAAAGCTTGTAAACGTACAATAAATTAGAAAATATAGCTACGCGGCTATAGTCATATACAAACTATCAAATCGACAATACAACGACCTCAAAATGGGCAGCCAATCAATACCTAAAGCATGAAATTTCATACCGTTATTTCAAGCTAAATCACAAGCTCTACACACCTTACAAACACACAATAGGATACAAATAAAACTAACAACCAAAAATTATTTCATTCCACACTTTTGCAGTCACATCCGATTAAAAGGACTAGTCCATTCCAAACATAATTAATGAATTACGGAGTTAAACATAAAGTTAATTGAGGCAGAATAAGATTTTACCTTGTATCGTGCAGCGATTGAAGCTTGTCGGGATCGAGTATGTGACTAGCTGCTCCAATTTCGGACACAAGTGAGATGAGGAAAAAGAAATTGGATAGGGAAGTATAACAACAGAAAGAGCAAAAACAAAAACTAGAGCACAAGCAAAGAGATGAAATCATGCGCTCTTTCTCTCCGCTATTTGTTATGTTTCTGTGTGCGTGTGTGCGTTTTTTTTTCTTTTTTTATTTTTTCATTTCTCAGCGTGCCTGTTGTGTATCGTGTATGTGGTGTGTGCTTCTCTGTTTTTGTGAGTCTATCTTCTCTATCTCTATTTTTCTGTTACTCCAACGTACTTTTCCTCGTAACTATCGATTCTTCCTTATAATATTTTTTTTTCGTTTGTCTCTCCACCGTCTATCTCTCTGTTTCTAACTCTCTATATTTCTCTGTGCCTATCTCCTCTATCCTCCACTATCTTTGGATCTGCCTCAAAAGGGTAAAGAACTCCTATTTTATAGACAAAATTGAAGGGGGAAATTATCAGTTAGTCTTGAGGATTCAAATTTTGAATCCTCAAGATTTGAAGGGACAGATTGAGTGAGGAAGAAGAAAAAATCTGAAAAAAAAAATGATAAAGAAGGAAAGACTTACCTACTGCACACTGGCAATGGCGTGAGCGAAAAATTCAGCCGATTTGGGTGATGGAATGGGGCGTTGTAGAGAAGGAAAGAGGGAGGTCTGGGGCGTTTGCACTTCGCAGAGACTGAGAGAGTTACGGGTGGGGGGAATTAGGGGTGATTTTTGTGGTTTTGGGTCAGGTAGAATTATCTGGACGGTTGGGATTAAAAGACATAAATAAATATAATAGATAAGTAGCTAATTATAAAATATGATAATTAAATATAAATAAATCATCATATTATTATATAAGTGGGAAGACCTTAAGTGAAAAGTTGAATTATCATTTTGCCCCTCCATTAAATAAAATAAATAAATTAATTAAAAAATAAAATAAAAACATTTATCATCATACTTTTCTAAGTGGGAAGACACTAAGTTGAAAAGTTGAATTACTAAAATGTCTATTAAATATTGAACGATCATTTTACCCTTCACTTAAACACTATTCCTATTTATAATTTTGTACAAAAAAAGTTAAAAAGAAAAGTTGAAAGAAAGAAAAAAGTTTTTTAATAAATAATAATTTATGTTGCATTGAAGCATGATAGCATTGTTTCACCTTCCAACAATTATTATAAAAAAAATTTTGTTATAAACAATTTGTATTATAGTGAATGTCTATAAAGGTATTTGTATTGTAGTGGATACATGTGTTTATATTATAGTGAAAGTCTATCTTTTGGAGAAAAGTTAAGAGGAATTGTCCCTATAAATAGATGGATTCTCCTTCATTGTATTTCATCCCATCAAGAGAAATAAGAACTTCTCTCCTTCTCTCTTTATCTATAATATTCTTGTTCTTTCTTTATTATTTTATAACACGTTATCAGCACGAGTCTCTACCTTTAACACTCACTTTGAAAGATCTGAGGTAAGAAAAATTTCGAAAGATGTATTACTTAACCACATGAGTGATATTCCTTTGGTGATATTGTTGCTCTACAACTCTACTGTCTCAAAATTTGAAGGCGAAGGTATTATTTTTCTCTTTCTTTTAATATGGCTAACCTTACGAAACTTGATTTCGTTGCCCTTCAAAGTTCGGGAAAAAACTACCTTTCATTGGTGTTGGATGCTGAAATCCATATGGAGGCAATGGGTCTTGGAGACACTATTAAAAATGAAAACAAAGCATCAAAGATCGTGCTAAGGCTATGATATTCTTGCGTCATCATCTTGACGAAATTCTTAAAATTAAATATCTCATGATTAAGGATCCACTTGTTTTGTGGAATAGCCTAAAAGAAATGTATGACCACCTGAAGATAGTCATCCACCCAAAGGCACGATATGATTGGATCCATCAAGACTATAAGTCTGTTCATGAATATAGCTCATCAATATTCATAATTGTTTCTAAGTTGAAACTATGTGGAGAAACTATTAATGATGTTGATATGATTGAATATGTGGTAGTACACAAAATTAATTGAGAGCTCCGGAAGAGCTAATGTATTACTACTTGAAGGAATGAAATTATCATAGTAAGTCTCAAAAGGAAACTTATAAGTTTCAAGGAACTCCTATTTTATAGACAAAATTGAAAGGGGAAATTATCGGTTAGTCTTGAGGATTCAAATTTTGAATCCTCAAGATTTGAAGGGATAGATTGAGTGAGGAAGAAGAGAAAATCTGAAAAAAAATTGACAAAGAAGGAAGACTTACCTACTGCACACTGGCAATGGCGTGAGCGAAAAATTCGGCAGATTTGGGTGATGGAATGGGGCGTTGTAGAGAAGGAAAGAGGGAGGTCTGGGGAGTTTGCACTTCGCAGAGAGTGAGAGAGTTACGGGTGGGGGGAATTAGGGGTGATTTTTGTGGTTTTGGGTCAGATAAAATGGATTTGGGGCGGATAGAATTATCTGGACCGTCTGATCTAAATTAAAAGACATAAATAAATATAATAGATAAGTAGCTAATTATAAAATATGATAATTAAATATAAATAAATTATCATATTATATATAAGTGGGAAGACCTTAAGTGAAAAGTTGAATTATCATTTTTCTCCTCCATTAAATAAAATAAATAAATTAATTAAAAAATAAAATAAAATCATTTATCATCATACTATTCTAAGTGGGAAGACACTAAGTTGAAAAGTTGAATTACTAAAATGTCCATTAAATATTGAACGACCATTTTACCCTTCACTTAAACACTATTCCTATTTATGATTTTGTACCAAAAAAGTTAAAAAGAAAAGTTGAAAGAAAGAAAAAAGTCTTTTAATAAATAATAATTGATGTTGCATTGAAGCATGATAGCATTGTTTCACCTTCCAACAATTATTATTAAAAAAATTTTAATAAATAATAATTTTTGTTGCATTGAATCATAAGAGAATTGTTTCACATTCCAACAATTATTATAAGATGTAGTAGTTATGCACAATTGAGGGCTCTTCATATTTCAACTTTATTGTTCCGTTCTTGAGCTTCCATGAGTAATGGTGATTATATGTAGCTTTTACACATTTTATTTACACTATATAAAGATGCACAACAAAAATATTTCATATCACTTTTTTCTCTATTTTATTTAACAGGTTAGATATTCTTTCTCCCAAGAACAAGGACAACACTAATTAAATAGAGTCACCATTTCATAAACTCAATGTCGACTATTGAGTTTCGTCCTTAAAAGAGAAGAAGAGAGTGTAAAGATGGGTCGAGCAATAGCAACAACGGAGGGCGGGAAGAAAAAGGGGGCAACCTTTGTCATTGACTATTCAAAGCCGGTGGATGACAATATTACGGAGATTTGCTTCTCTTGACAAGTTCCTTAAAAGAGAATTAAAATTAGTGAAAAAACTGATGCTCTTGAGGGTTTGAAATATATAAATTTTATTTGTGTACTTATGTAAGATTCTTGTATTGTATCATAATTAACTATTCAATGGTCAATTCATTTAACTTACAAAATTCGGAAGTATTGTAATTTTAGTGAATAGAGATGTATCTTTTTTTGTCATTGTGGTATTATAGCTTCAAAAAAATTATATATTTTGTTTTGTATTTCTTTCTTTTATTATTATTATCTTTTAATTTTTGACACTACGAGATTGAAATTTTGAAGTGTCAACTTACGTAAATACCTGTGAATTATGAGGACTCGACAAAAGCGGAATATTGAATTAGTGTGCGCGAGTTGGATTTTATTATAATTTTATTTTTATTTCTTCTTCTGAGGAAGAATTTTTAATTTTGAAAAAATCATCCTACTTTTGAAGAATTGAGTAAAATAAATGTATAGTCATTGTGCTATATTTACAGGTTTTATTGAAATATATATTTCTTAAGATATTGATAATTTTGTTAAAGTTTTTACATACATTTATTAAATTTAGAACAAAAATTCATCAACATATTCGTACCATTAAAAGTTATATTATCTTAATTAGCTTCATATACTTTTTGCTAGATTGAAAATATGCCATTCCACTGCTATGAATTTTTTTAATGAACAAAATTTAAATAAAATTTAATATTTTTTTACTGTAGCATAATAACAGGGGACAAACGTGCAATGTACATTCCCAGAAACTATATATATACATATAGAAAATATTTTACGAGTTTAAGTCTGATACATCATCAGTATAAGTAATTTTTTTCCTTATCGAGTGATCAAGAATACCTACAAATAAATCTTTTTAAAATGTGAGATTTGAAATCTTAAAAAGATGATGCGAAGGTGAAAATATCTACACTGACGAGCGACGGGATATATAAGCACCACAATAACTATGTTGCCAAAAAGAAAAATGCACAAAAGATTTAAAAACTCTTACTGTCCTTCTATAATAGAGGCAATGAGCTTTGACTATACTTGAGTTGTTTTTACAATAATTATTAACACAAGCCTGTGCTTATAAAGTATCAGATATTGACTTTTAGTCCTCTTATATGTCATGCCTCACTATTTTCTTCACTCTTTACTTCAAGTTATTGAATATTTTAATGTTTAATGCCTTAAATTTGCTGAAGTTAGTAAGAGCAATGGATAAATCAAGAAAACAAGTATTCATATATTATATTTTTGTAATTTATGCTAATATTTTCTTGATTATAGCATAATAAGTACTGAACAAATACAATGAATAAATAAAATAAATCAATTGAAGTCATAATCAAAACATCAAAATGAACAACATACACCAAGAACGTCTATGAAAATGTATTAGATAACATATTAATATATAAAATGTTTGCACCTAATAACATTAAAATGTAACTAATCATACATGTTATTAGTCAACTAAATTTAGTTGTTCAATTTTGCAGGTTCATACAAAATTTAGTTATTTGTAATTCAACAAAAAAGTTATTCGAACAGACTGATTGTTCATCTATTTCAATTTGTACATTTCATTTTAAATTTTATATTATCCATTACAGTACAGTCTTGATATTATTTATACCATATGTACAACTTGCATGGTCACACGTGCAATGCACGTACTAGAAACTAGTATAATTATATATATAAAGAATATATTAAATGGAGGAAAACTGTAGACCGTTGGATCAAATTGGACGGCGAGATTGATCTAAAAGAAGCACAATCCATGTGCTTGCCTATATGGAACACATGAATTGGCTGAAGTTAGTTGGCAAGAATTGAGATGTAAAAAATACTAGATTTGCAATTTAAAACAAAGTCGATTCATTTCAATTGCAGCCACTTTCTTAACAAAATAACTAATTTCTAAAAATTTGAAATTAATTAGATTGTAAAATTCTTTCACTCTCAAAATATAAGTAAAAATCAAGATGCATCATTAATTGATTAATTTAATTAAGCTTCCGAACTTAAATAAAATAAAATATTTATTCGCGAAAATGGGTCAATTAAAATTTAACTTATAATGGACCTAAAATTAATAATTTAAAATATGTACTTGAATAAAATACTTATTTTGACATGAAAAATACAATAACAACTATATATATATATTCATCTCTTTTTTTTTCAATGAAAATGTCAATATAATATCGAAAATAATTTTTAAATATTATAAATAATTTAAACATTTTTATTTCATTTAAAATTTCAGAAGATTAAAATAATTAATCAAAAATGTGGAGAGCCAAAATTGGGTGTCAACAATAATGCCGTTGGATTCTCCCTTTCAAAAAATTGTATATGCTCGTGGATTGATTATATGTATATCATAATACGATTTACTACATGGATAAAATAAAAATACCGATTCACTTTAATTTTTTGTATCACATAAAAATTAGAGAAGGATAAGAAAGTATGTTCTTTTATTTTTGTTGCGCTTGGGCTAAATAACTAACAATTTAAATAATGAAATACCTTATGAGAAAAAAGTAAATAATTTTTTTTATCATTTATCTTTCTCTTTTCATTTGGAAAACCCGATATAATATAAAAGAACGAAAATAATTACTTAAATGTATATAATTTACTTTTACCTTAGTAATAAATTATAACCGCGCGAAACGTGGCAAAATTCACTAGTATAGATTTAAAAAAGATCACTCAGGAATAATATGAATATATATGACATCTATGATTAGGTGATGAAATTTAAAATTTAAAATAAATTTATAATCTTAAAAAATAAAAATCTACAAAAAGAAAAATAAACATTAATAATATTATTTATCTAAATATTTATTTTCAATTAATAATAAATAATAATTATTTTTGAATAATAAGTTATTCAATTCATATTTAATAAATCAGATTATGTTATGAAATAATAAAGAAAGAACAAGAATATTATAGAGAAAGAGAGAAGGAGAGAAGTTCTTATTTCTCTTGATGGGATCAAATACAATAAAGGAGAACCCCTCTATTTATAGGGATAATTTTTCCTAACTTTTCTCCAAAAGATAGACTTTCACAATGATATAAACACATGTATCCAGTACAATACAAATACCTTTATAGACATTCACTACAACACAAATATGTTTATAACACTCCCCCTTGAATGTCTATTTAATAGATAATGTGCCTCGTTCAAACCTTACTAGAAAAAACCCAGTGGGAAAAAATCTAGTGAAGGAAAAAGAGTACACATATCTAATAATACGCATTTTGGTTGCCTCATTAAAAACCTTACAAGGAAAACCCAGTGGGACAAAACCTCGCAAGGGAAAAAGAGTACAGCGCGTATTAACCCCCCCTAATGAGAACATCCTTGAATCTTTGCATCCCGATCTTGTGCACCATCTTCTTGAAAGTTGCAGTTGGTAGAGATTTAGTGAATAAATCAGCCACATTATCACTTGAACGAATCTGTTGCACATTGATATCACCATTCTTTTGGAGCTCATGTGTGTAGAAAAACTTTGGCGAGATGTGCTTCGTTCTATCTCCTTTTATGAATCCTCCCTTTAGTTGTGCTATGCATGCAACATTATCTTCATACAAAATTGTGGGTACTTTGTCACAGTTCAAACCACATTTTTCTCTAATGAGATGTATCATGGACCTCAACCACACACATTCTCGGCTTGCTTCATGAATAGCTATTATCTCAGCATGATTCGATGAAGTAGCTACGAGAGACTGCTTTGTAGATCTCCAAGATATGACAGTACCTCCACATATGAACACGTAGCCAGTTTGAGATCGAACTTTATGTGTGGGTCAGATAAATACCCAGCATCAGCATAACCAACAAGATCGGGACTTGCTAATAAATTAACCGAATATTATGCCTTGTAGTATTAGCAAGATATATTAGTGCATCAATCACACTAAGATATGGTACTTCAGGACCAAGGATTTCCTCATATAAGAATTATGAACAAGTTTAAAGAAACTTGTAAATGCTTCAAGCATTTTGAATCCTTCATGATTTTCGTACAAATTTTGTCAAGTGATAACATTAATTAGTATTTAAATGCGTGACATCTTCTAGTGTCTGGACTACAAGTCCAATAAGCTTCATGCTTATCAATAAGCATCATTTCACTTGATAATTATTTCTACATCAACATGCTTTAATAGACGTAGAATTCAGATCCTCACAATCTTTTACAATATTGCGCACTATATTGTATCAAAAATATCGTCGACGATCAGTTCCAATGCGACATAACTTATTGAGATCTCTTCATTTTTCGTCATTTTCAGGTACCTGAACCTTTGCCAAGGTTTTATGAAGTGTTATGTCGTGGTGCTTTCTTAAAGCACTTGCCTTATCATTATGACCATCGTAATCACTTGCTCCTCTCCTTCTTCAAGAAGTTTTATATTTGGAACCGTTTGGTCTATCACGCTTCAGGCGTCTCATAGACTCTATCCTTCAAGGACTTCATTGGAGCATTTGCAACTGAATTATAAAATAGAGTTAGCAAATAATCTGGCAATTGATTTGCAATATTTTGCAAGTGAATTATCTATTGAACTTTAAATTCACTTTTTCTTTTTCCCGAGGATCTAGATAATGCATCCCACACTCAATTTTCAGTTGCTAATCACTTCTCCCCCTAATGTTAGAAAAACTAACATTTACTCCCCAAGCTCATTTGGGGACCCATCTTTGTGCGTTGTGGTGGGGCAATTGAATCATATATCGCACATTCAAATTTTAGATGGAATTAATTGGTTCCTGACCCTGAACCAATTGTGATAGGGGAACCTTGTTGGCTTGATGCATTCAAGTGTTGCTATATGTTAAATAAATATATCTCATACCAAATTTTATTTGGGAGTTTTATTCTCATAACCAATGATTTAGCTATAATTGGAGGCATACAATTCTCGCTAAACCAACATAGATATGAATCAACATTATCAACATGATTTTTATAATTTGAAACTATGCTCTTAATTTAATAATTCGAGCAACAACCTTACAAAAATCAATTGCAAGTTGATATCAAAACACATGTGACCATTGCATAGATGCATCTATTAGCAAACAGTTCACATGGTAGGTGAATGGGCCCAGATTCACCCTTTTATAAGTTCCAAAATTTCAGGGAGTATAATTCCAATCTTAGCTGATCAAGATAATTCTATCATGAGAACAAGCAACACAAGAGAATTCTTGAAGAATCTTTTATTTCTTCAACATATAGCCACGTGAATTCTCAATTATTTTTGCATCACATTTGAACCGGGATGGCCAACCGGTTATGCCAACTTATTTCAGTAAACTTCTGGTTTACTTTCGTATGTGATTTCATCATCATACTCATATTTATGTACTACAAATTAAAAAAAATGGCGGGTAATCTTTTACATAAATATTTATAACCCGCTTCAATTGTAGTAGCATGAAAATATTAGATCTTTCCATAATTTATAGTCTCAATTTTTTTTCAATGTCCTTGAAACTTATAAGTTTCCTTTTGAGACTTACTACAACAATTTCAATCCTTCAAGTAGTAATACATTAGCTCTTTCGGAGCTCTCAATTAATTTTGTGTACTACCACATATTCAATCATATCAACATCATTTATAGTTTCTCCACATAGTTTCAACATAGAAACAATTTTGAATGTTGATGAGCTATACTCATGAACAGACTTATAGTCTTGATGAATCCAATCATATCGTGTCTTTGGGTGGATGACCATCTTCAGGTGGTCATACCTTTCTTTTAGGCTATTCCACAAAAAAAGTGGATCCATGATGACGCAAGAATATCATAGCCTTAGCACGATATTGATTTGATGCTTTGTTTTCACTTTTAATGGTGTCTCCAAGACCCATTGCATCCATATGGATTTTTGATGCTTTGTTTTCACTTTTAATAGTGTCTCCAAAACCCATTGCATCCATATGGATTTTGGATGCTTTGATTTCACTTCAGGGACTAGATCTGTATTAGATCTATATTTGTAACATTTATCAAAAGTTCTCAATTTCTCATTCTTCAGGAATGGAACATGATCATCTAAATATGCCTTAACAACATAAGGTATGATAGTTTAAAACCTCTTTTAAGATATTGCTACTTCGGGAGCAAATCGAGGTATGCATATAACATAGATGATTTCTCTTACATATTTTCACAATATTGTTCTGCTGGAACAAATATATTTTCACAATATTGTTCTTCTAGAACAAATATATTTTTCACAATATTGTTCTTCTGGAACAAATATATTTTTCACAATATTGTTCTTCTGGAACAATTATGAGGCATGAATTTCCAAGTGAATCAATAAGTCGTTCCTCAAGTTCATATACAAAATCGATATTGTTATTAGTAAATACATAAATATCAAGAAATACTAACCTTCATCTTTCTAAGAAAACTTTGATTTTTCTTACCTTAGATCTTTCAAAGTGAGTGCTCAAGGCAGAGACTCGTGCTGATAACGTGTTATGAAATAATAAAGAAAGAACAAGAATATTATAGAGAAAGAGAGAAGGAGAGAAGTTCTTATTTCTCTTGATGGGATCAAATACAATGAAGGAGAACCCCTCTATTTATAGGGATAATTTCTCCTAACTTTTCTCCAAAAGATAGACTTTCACAATGATATAAACACATGTATCCAGTACAATACAAATACCTTTATAGACATTCACTACAACACAAATATGTTTATTTTCAATTAATAATAAATAATAATTATTTTTGAATAATAAGTTATTCAATTCATATTTAATAAATCAGATTGAATGATTACTTAATTCTTTTTAAGGTCCTTATACTCATGCCAAACACACCATCCCCTAAGCATGTACAGTTTTGGGCGCCTTCGCCCCTCTCCCTTCCACAAATCTCTCTCTATATATATAAAAAGAGGCTATAGACATGTTGATGTGACATGTTTTTATAATTTTTATTTCTATTTATTTTTTTGTGGTTTTTTTAAATATTTTTTCTATTTTAAAATTTATATATAATTGGATATATCAAAAGACCAGCATTAATTTTCTTAGTTAATTTCAAGAGGCAGAGAATTTAAAAAGTTAAATTATTTAATTGATTTACTAGTATAGACCATATTCAAATACAAATATATAAAGAATTTAAAAAGGTGAATGATTTACTAATTAATTATACAGACCACATTCATATGCAAGAACATAAGTTACTATATTCATTACTAATTATTGTATACAACAATAGAGAAATGAAAAGTCATGAGGGTCTTTATTTTACTATATATTATTCAGAATTTTTGTCTAGACTTAAAAAACCACCTTCATATTTTTATCCACCGGTCTCTGTTTGTACGACTGCTGTGGTAATTAGTCGGAAATGGAAGAGGATGGCGTCGGCTTGCAGCATCCGTTTGGCTCGCTGGGTGGAGCAGTGAGGCAGAGCGAGAGGTGTCAAAGATGGGAGTCGAAGAAAGGATGGTGGTGTGACCTCTTAGGTCACGGTCGGAGGTGACCAGAGAAGGAAAGAGTTAGCGGAGATAAAGAGAAGTGATTCTGTTGGTGGCCTTGTGGCGCATGCTGGGAGGAGGAGAGAGTTGAAGGTGCGACGCCAGTGGTGATTGTTTGTTTCGCCGAAGAATACAGGCAGCGGTAGTGGTGTGATTTGTGTCGCCAATGGAGAGAGAGAGAACGAAGAGGAAGAGAAGAGCAGGATATCTCCATAAACTCAGGAATTTTAAACTAATTTATCGTATTTAAAAGTAATTTGACTTTTTATTTATTTATTTATTTATTCTTGACTATCAATATGTAACGGTTTTAAATAAAAAAAAATATCAAAAAGGAATACCAATTTTTTGAAATGGTACTAGCATAATTACAAATGCTAATTATTTAAGTAATAAGTTATATTCTTAATTTTCAAACTAAATAAGGAAAAATACAATTCAATATCTCCATAAACTTAGAAATCTTAAACTAATTCATTATATTTAAAAGTAATTTGACTTTTCATTTTTTTTAAAATTTCTTTTTTCTTGACTACCAATTTGTAACGATTTTAAAATAAGGAAAAAAATTAAAAAGGAAAATTAATTTTCTAAAATGGTACTAGCATAATTACAAGTTCTAATTATTTAAGTAATAAATTATATCCTTAATTTTTCAAACTAAACAAGAAAAAATATGATTTAATATCTCCATAAACTTAGGAATCTTAAATTAATTCATTGTATTTAAAAGTAAATTTTTTCTTGACTACCAATTTGTAATGATTTTTAAAATAAGAAAAAAATATTAAAATGAAAAATCAATTTTCTGAAATGGTACTAGCATAATTACAAGTTCTAATTATCTATATTTTTTTAAAGAAACATATATGCGGTCGCTCCATGTATGACTGAGGGAGTCTTAAAAATGTGTCACCGTTATTTAGGCACGGTAGGAGGACTTTTTATTTGTTGTTGGAATTTATCAAATTATTTATATTAATTATAACTATTTAAATTAGAAAATATTAATTAAATTAACTTACTTGAATTTAAATTAAAGATAAATATTGAGAGTTTCTTTTAGAAGCTATCAAATTCTTTTATTAACTATGAAAAATTTGAATTTAAGCTAAAAGATAAAATATTGTACACTAAAATTTTTTTTAATTTATTTTGAAAAATGAAAATTTGATTTTAATTCAAATATAAAAATATTTGTATTTGAATTTGAATTGATAAAATATATTTTAAAATCAATCAGTTTATTTATGAACATATAGATCATGCTTAAATTTTTGTCACGCCCCGCCTTGGGAAGCATGACTGGCACCTGGTGCCCTACTAGGGCCTGGACTGCTGGGCTAGCTTAGCCTAAGCACTTCTGGTGCCAGGCTGGCTCTAATTCTGGATTCAAGGAAACGACGGGCTATATAACGGCTGTAAATACAGCCTCCAGCCGACTAAGCCTATAGCCACCTGTAAGCAAACAACAGCTACCCAGAACAACTGAATTAATAGGGAACCTATGCGGGCCGACAAGGCCACCATATTGTCTAGTTATTTCTGAATCAAGAAAATAAGTGCTAAACTGCTACGTGACCAGCAAGGTCACCACTACCAACTGAATAAGGCCCCACATGGCCATCATAAACAGGCTAAAATATACACACGTCCTCACACGACCGGTACAGCTAACCACAGGGAATATACAATCTGCAAACCTCTAAGAGTACTGATAAGATGGTCGGGACAGGGCCCCGGCCTACCCATACTGTACAACAAAAAAAGGAATAAATCTCTAGCTGTCTAGCTCCGGATGACAGGAGCTGATGACTCTGTGTGCTGGCTGGAATCACGAGGGATCAGCTCCTCGTCTATGAGTACCTTCAAGCAAGTAATGCAGCGCCCTAGACGGGCGTCAGTACCGCTGGTACTGAGTATGCAAGCAACAACTGGAAAATAACTGAAGACAAGCAATATAACTGATAGAATTGAAGTAGAAAGAAATGGACTGTAACTGACTGAAAGTACGAGTTGAAGATTGTCCTCAACTATGCTGAAAGGAGTAGGAGTCGTACCTGGTAACGTGGCATTCTATTATCTATCTATTTATAACTAACATAACATGGCACAACATAGCATAAGATAACATAACATAGCACACATAAACCTTACCTTGCCCCCATAAGCCGGAAGGTACAACCAACACGCAATCTATACCCCTACCCTGGTCATCCCATCTCCCATAGTAATTATAAGCATCCTGCCGGTCCCCTGGATATGCACTTGGGCCCACTGAGCCCCTGACTATAACTGTACCTGAGTCTGGAGGACTCCTGAATCAACACCCTGGGCGTACCCGCTCGACGGGGGTGTATAAAAGCCGACCAAGGCAAAATATGGGGAAACTGGTATCCCATCTTCGTCCCCTAGGGTACGACATGCCACTCCGTAAAGCGACGTATCCTCGCCCTTTGGCAGACGAGTCGATACAACTATTAACCCTGGGGCGGTCATGGATGCTAGGTAATCCAACCCAAAACAATACAGTCAAGTCTCAACTGATAATACTAACTGCACACAATACATGTTGAAATTAGTGATAGTAATGTGTATATATATAATACATGATGAAACTAATAATGGTATATATATAATTTCTGTCATACTGTGCTGAATCTGATACTGAAACAAGATATAGTATTTCTGCTGAGAATCATACTGTATGACTAAGTTTCATGGTAAACATGGTTTACTATTTCTAACATGCTTTCTAAAATTAATATTAAGCCACTATTCTATTTCTGAAATACTTTACGAGAACTTATATTACTTACTAAGTTTCGGCTGAACACGATTATATCCTGACATACTTTACTAAATTACATACTGAGCATGATGTACTGTTTCTGAAACTTCCTACTAGAATTTATATCATGCTAGTAAGTTACACGCTACACATGATATGATGTTTCTAAATCATACAAATTTATACTAAACATAATATGCGTCTTCTGAAACTGTTATACCCCATAAGATTTTCGGCACCTGGATGGCCTATTCGCATGTTGGTTAAGCATATTTGAAAGCCATACGTGCTAGGGAAAGGCCTGGGAACGGATCGAACGAGCAACCTGTCGAACCATCACGGAAGGGGCCGGGGCAGAGCCCCTCCGCGATGGCAACGTGTCACGGAGGTGGAGCTTCCGCGTTGGCTCCGTGACACGTTGGCCCTGTCCGGACCCAACTATATAAGCCCTCCACTTCAGTTTTAAATGAAATAATTCTCATAATTTCCAGCGAAAACAGAGAGAAAAACCAGAGAGGAAAAAGGAACGAAGGTTTCTTGATAATTTCCTTCCGATTACTCCGTCAAATGTAGTCCAAACTTAAATTAACTCCAGATACCGAAGTATTTAGCAGCAGGGAGCATTCCTACGGATTTAGTTTCGCGAAATTCGACCGATAAATCATTGTGCTACCTGGCTAAGGTAAGTGGAATTGCTCCAAACTAGTGTCTATGTGCTCCTAGCCGTAAAGTGAATACTTCTCCCTTCTGGACTTTTGAAAAATAGCAAGTTTCCGATCGTCTTTCGATAAGCCTAAGTTTAGGCTATAATTATATCGAAAGTGATGTTTTCTTTCAGAATAGTGTTGTATTTAGTACTAATTGACGTATATATGAATGTAGTTTGGAGAAATAGTTGGAATACTGACCTAGCCTCGTCGGACGGTCGGATAACTCGAAGTTAAGGTATGTGAAGTTGTTCTTCGGCAAGTTAGTAAGCCTTAGCTTGGTAAATCATAGTAATCTCCGTATTTGAAACTCTCGGAGTTGAATGTTGAGAATTAAGTGAGTCTAATAGATTCTGAGTTGTGTTGCCATATTCTATTCAGTCCGAAAGTTAGTAAAGCATGCACCAAAGGGCGAGTTAGCATTCTAGATTCATTATAGCTTATTGTATGATTAGCAAGCATGTTGTAGAATAAAAAAAGACAGATTTTCAGAATAGAGTTAGTAAAATAAAATCAGATAGACAGACAGTTTTATGGCTACAGATTAGCCATTCAGACAGATAGTACCCTGGCTACAGATTAGCCAACAGTTAAAGAAAGATCTCAGAATCAGTATAATCAGTAAAGAATCAGTTTAGTACAAAAATAGATCAGAATAAGAAATCAGATTTCAGATAGTCTTTTTCAGTTATACATGCTTGTTATTTATATGTTCTATTTGTTTGTTGAGACTTGATGTGGCGTGAGGGCACCTTATTGAGCGTCCTCGCCGCCCCTGGGTTGGTAATCGTGTCGCCCACTGAGCGGGTGGGTTTTACGTCACTCCGAAGGGTGGCATGCCGTCCCCAGCTTGGACGAAGATGGGATGAAGCTTTCCCCATAGCAGTATGATCAGCATTATAGGTGCAGCTCCGATTTCAGATAGCCCTGTTAAGTTTTGTGTCCAGGGAACCAGACCCTATCTGTTACTGTCTGTACATTCAGTTATTATAGGTGTAACTCCGATTTTAGATAGCCCCGTTGAGTTTGTGTCTGGGGATCCAGACCCTATCTGTTACTGTCTACACAGGAGTCCTCCGGACCTAGACACGGTTGCTAATATCGGAGGCCATAGCCCGAGCCGGAGACCCAGGGGGCCGGTAGAGGAGCTCCGAAGTGAGCAGATGAGTGGAGTGACTTATTTTTGGATGATTTTGACCTGGGTAGGGGTATATAGATTGTTTACTTGCTTGACACCATCCGGCTTATGGGGGTTGGTATTGGCTCTTGCTTGCTAAATGTATATGTATTTATATGTTTTATATATATTAGTTAATAGACAGCAGGCCGCCGTGACTACAGACACGCTCCTGCCTATCAGTGCAGAAAGGTTTGATCTACTTCCTATCAGCTCTTCAGATTCAGTTATCTTCTGCTCACAGATTTGTTAGTTATGTTATCTGTATTCAGTTGTATTATTTCAGTTGCTTTGCATACTCGGTAGCAGTGGTACTGACGCTCAATGGGGCGCTGCATTACTTGCCTGCAGGTACTCATAGACGAGGAGGCGATCCCTCGTGATCCTAGCCAGCGCAGAGTCATCAGCTCCTGTCATCCGGAGTTTGATATTTCAGAGGTTTATATCATTTCTCTTTTGTTGTACAGTATGGGTAGGTCGGGGCTCTATCCCGACCATCTTATCAGTATTCCTAGAGGCTTGTAGTCTGTATATATGTCCCTGTGGTCAGTTGAGCCGGTCGTGTGAGGCCGTGCAGTTTGTTATGGCGGTTTAGCTTTTCAGTTTATGTTGGCCGAGTGAGGCCTTAGTTTGATAGTAGTGGTGACCTTGCCGGTCACGTAGTTGTTCAGTATCCCCGTTGTTGAGTCCTAGATAACTAGACAGCATGGTGGCCTTGTCGGCCCGCATATGTTCCTTGTTACGAGTATGTTTCTGGTTAGTTGTTATTACAGGTACATGTGGCTAAAGGCCAGTTGGCCGGAGGCTGTGTTTACAGCCGTTATATAGCCCGTTGTTTCCCTGAATCTGAGTTAGAGCCATCCAGGCACCAAATGTGCTTAGGCTTAGTAGTCTAGCAGTTCAGGTCCTAGTAGGGCACCAGGTACCAGTCATACTCCCCAAGGCAGGGTGTGACAAACTTGGTATCAAAGCAGGTCATGTCCCAGGGAGTCTGCAAGCCGTGCTAAGTAGAGTCTTGTCTATGGATGTGTTGTGCACCACATACTATAGGCAGGAGGCTGCGAGGCATAATAGGAGGGTTACCCTTCTTTCATACTCAGCTGTGCCATAGCACAGTACAGTATAGGGTTGGTCCTTTTAAAACTTATCATATTCTTTGAATACAAATACAAGTCGGACCAGCGAAATCCTATCCCAGGCAGAAGATCAGATATAGCAACAGGAGAGAACATCAGCCAGTTACAAGGTAACTACAGCAGCAGGAGGAGGTAACAAGGACCTCCCAATGTTATACTTTTATCGGAACCATCCCCAGTATATGTCGATAACTTCAGAATAGGAAGTCATAAGCATAACGTATAAATGAGTCGATTTATTTGTTAGATATATATATAAGACCTGATTAAGATAATAGACAATATTAGATTATCAGATAAGTGTGAGAAAGAGAGGGAAATGTAGGATTCCCACCTCCATTCTTTCAGGTGTAGTACAGTTCCATGTCTTCATTTCGTTGCAGTAAGGAAAAGTCATTTCTACCCCTTAGTTTTGATCCCAGTATAGCAAAGGGCATAAGGATTGAGACGATGTTGCCCAAAGCAGACAGTTAGTGAAAGGTGGATTGGTTGATTCCAGAAAGTGTTAGAAAGAGTAAGGAGCCTTTATGATTATGTAAGTTGTGCAGACCCTCACGGTAATAAGTTAGAAGAGCAAGTAAGACTACTAGCTTACTCGAAGTGGGTGTAGGAGATCCGTCAATGATGGATTCCCAGTAAGAGTCAAGTTCAAGTCAGAAAAAGGTTGAATCCGCCGCTGCATGCTAACGACGGCAGGGTATGTCTGCAAGATAATAGTTATAATCTTAGTTGTGATATCAAAAGACAGGGAGATTATATGAATAAGATGGGTCCGACTGCAAGTCAGAAGAAGTATAGGTTGGAACTTGACTGGCAACCTTATTGACAATGTAAGGCAGGTACCTTGAACCCCATAGCTCAGTTTAAGGAAGGTGAGGGTGAAGAGCATGAATACTAGATTTTGAGGGGAAATTAGAATCACCATTAGATTGATAGAACATCGTGTATTAAGGACTAAACCTTAGACGAACAACTAAGAGACAGTAAGATTGTAGTTTATAATGTTGCGGTATGTCCGCCCAAAGAGAAGGTAAGAGGGTACCGAACCAGAGACTCCAATCTAGTGTGGCCCAGAGACAAGGTCCAACAGACAGTCACGGGCCTTAATATAATGCCAAGTAAGGCCACAAGGTTCGGATGTTGACCCACATTGTAAGAGTGGCGAAATTTCAAATAGCAGATCATAGCTAAAGTGCATGTGTGTGTTGCTTCCAGAATGGGATGAAAAAAAATCCCATGAAATGATATGAGAGGATATGAGATATCATTAGATCGTAGAAGCGGTATATCATGTGCAGTATGAAATTCAGTAAAGCATGTTAGAGATTACGTATCACCACAAAATTCAGTATGTATTGTACATAGTTGTTGATATATATATATCTACAGATGATAGATATGATGTGAGTAGTTGGCTATGGGGGTTACAGTCACACAGATTTTGGTTAGCTGCTAGGATATATACAGATCGTACTGCAGGAACCCTCACCAAAAGGGGGGGGCATGTTAAGTGGTCGTACATCGTTTTCCCAGCCTTGTAGGTGAGAGTCGGCCTTAGTCAACCTAGCAGCTATTATGTGGAACACCCCGCAAGTCAACCAATCGTCTCAGTCAGACAAACCTGTGGGTACCCCAAGAAAGAGTCCATATCAGTAGTCAGTGACGGACTAGTACTTCAGCTGGTTGTCGTAAGGTATTCAGATACAGAGCCCTAACAGAAGGCCAGTCTTTACAGAATGACTCATAAGACCGAGAATTTCCAAGAACAGTAATATAAATCCAAGGGGGTACGAATAAGGCGTAAGAAATTGGTAGTGCTCTGCTAGCACAGTGTTTACTAAGACAAGGAGATCGGTAGGTTCCCTATGAAGATCCGGGGATGGATCGCCTGAGAGTAGGTTGGACTAAGCACAACACCACAATTGTTCAATTAGGAGGACAAAACAGTTAGCTGTCCATAACTCCGCAGTTATGCATGAGCTACAGATGTCCGAGTAGGACATGTAGAGCATCGTTAGACTACTGCAGCATTCGGGTCATAACCCAGCTATTTAGTTAGTCAAGGTTATTCAGCCAGACTATTAGAGATCATGATCATTGTCAGGATCCTCTGATCAGATACGGGCACATGGTGTGCAGATAGTCGTTTAGGTTATCTCAGCAACAAGTAGCCTTAGCATGCGGCCAGAAGGCCAGATAAGATCTAGCTATACCGGTAGATCACCTGTCGGGTTCTCCGGCATAATAAGATAGTTTAGTCATTCGTGTGGCAGAAACAGAGGGCAACAGAGTGGTAATTTCGAACAGCACAGTGTCGTCATTAGATGTGGAAGTAAAGGTACGACAGTATAAGGATCTCGACCTGGTTCGGTTTAAAGACAGAGTTCCGCAAGGAAAAGTGTTAGACTTCCAGGTAATCGGGGATGGAGTGTTGCGATGTAAAGGCCGCTTTGTGTTCCAGGTGTTGCAGGGCTTCGCCAGCAGATTGGGCGAGGTATATTATGCCCATTATTCTCTTCATCTCGGTTCAACAGAGATGTACCATGATTTGGAAGAAATCTATTGACGGCCAGGAACGAAAAGGGGGATAGCAGAACTTGTAGCCCAGTGTCCTAACTGCCAACAAGTAAAAGAGGAACACCAAAGACCGGGCGGATTGACTCAGGACATAGCTGTGCCTCTCTGGAAATGGGGAGAAATTAACAGGGACTTTGTAGCAGGATTACCCCATACCAGGCATAGACATGATTCCGTTTGGGTGATAGTTGACAGATTGACAAAATCAGCTCATTTCCTGCCAGTGAAAACTACTTTCTCGGCTGAAGATTATGCCGAGTTGTATATCCGAGAAATAGTCAGATTGCACGGAGTAACGGTATCCATTATTTCAGACAGAGGAGCACAATTTACGGCTAGATTTTGGCAGTCGTTTCAGAGAGGTCTGGGAACGCAGATTAATTTGAGCACAACATTCCACCCTCAGACAGATGGATAGGCTGAGCGCACTATTCAGACGCTCGAGGACATGCTACGAGCGTGTCTGCTAGATTTTGAAGGTAGCTGGGACGAGCATTTGCCGTTAATTGAATTTGCTTATAATAACAGCTATCACTTAGCCATCCAGATGGCGCCTTTCGAGGCATTATACGGGCGAAAATGCAGATTGCCAATTGGTTGGTTTGAAATAGGAGAATCAGCGTTGGTTGGGCCAGACATTGTTCAGCAGTCAGAGGAAAAGGTAAAGCTTATCCGAGAATGCTTACTGACTGCACAGAGCCGCCAGAAATCATATGTAGATGTGCAGCGCAGAGACTTGGAATTTGATGTAAATGATTGGGTATTTCTGAAAGTATCCCCAATGAAAGGGGTGATGAGATTCAGCAAGAAAGGTAAGCTTAGTCCGAGATTTGTTGGGCCTTATCAGATTCGTCGAAGGATAGGCCGAGTAGCATATGAGTTGAACTTGCCTCTAGAATTGGAATCCGTTCATCCGGTCTTCCATGTATCTATGCTGAGGAAATGCATAGGAGACCCATCCAGAGCAGTCCCCGTCCAGGATATCCAGGTTACGGAAGAGCTGGCCTATGAAGAGGTTCCAGTAGCCATCTTAGACAGACAGATTCGCAGATTGAGGACTAAAGATATTGCGTCTGTCAAGGTATTGTGGCGTAACAGGAACTGAGAGGAGATGACGTGGGAAGAGGAGGAAGATATGAAAGCTAAATATCCTAACTTTTTCCAGGCCTAGTCAGGCGACAGGTATGTCCGTATTATTATTTGTGCAGTACCTTATAGTTGTGTATGTATAAATGAGAAAGATTAATGTTTAGCTATCCAGTGAATCTTAAAGTATTGTGTGCAGTACCTGTATTGGACTTTTCTGCGTTTCAGATTTTTGTTATAGTCCATATTACATGGGAAATTCTGCCGAAATTTTTCTAAGTAGTAAGTTGAGAAGTCCTCTAGATAGTAGTTTCCATTCGAGGATGAATGTTCTTAAGGAGGGGAGAATGTTATACCCCGTAAGATTTCCGGCACCTAGATGACCTATTCGCGCGTTGGTTAAGCATATTTGAAAGCCATACGTGCTAGGGAAAGGCCCGGGAAAGGATCGAATGAGCAACTTGTCGAACCATCACGGAAGGAGCCGGGGCAGAGCCCCTCCGCGATGGCAACGTGTCACGGAGGTGGAGCCTCCGCGTTGGCTCCGTGACACGTTGGCCCTGTCCGGGCCCAACTATATAAGCCCTCCACTTCGGTTTTAAATGAAATAATTCTCATAATTTCTAGCGAAAACAGAGAGAAAAACCAAAGAGGAAAAAGGAACGAAGGTTTCTTGATAATTTCCTTCCGATTACGCCGTCAAACGTAGTCCAAACTTAAATTAACTCTAGATACCGAAGTATTTAGTAGCAGGGAGCATTCCTACGGATTTAGTTTCGCAAAATTCGGCCGATAAATCGTCGTGCTACCGGGCTAAGATAAGTGGAATTGCTCCAAACTAGTGTCTATGTGCTCCTAGCCGTAAAGTAAATACTTCTCCCTTCTGTTTGCTTGCTTGGCGCCATCCGCCTTATGGGGGTTGGTATTGACTCTTGCTTGCTAAATGTATATGTATTTATGTGTTTTATATATATATTAGTTAATAGACAGTAGGCCGCCGTGACTACAGACACGCTCTTGCCTATCAGTGCAGAAAGGTTTGATCTAGTTCCTATCAGCTCTTCAGATTCAGTTATCTTCTGCTCACAGACTTGTTAGTTATGTTATCTGTATTCAATTGTATTATTTCAGTTGCTTTGCATACTCGGTACCAGTGGTACTGACGCCCAATGGGGCGCTGCATTACTTGGCTGCAGGTACTCATAGACGAGGAGGCGATCCCTCGTGATCCTAGCCAGCGCAGAGTCATCAGCTCCTGTCATCCGGAGTTTGATATTTCAGAGGTTTATATCATTTCTCTTTTGTTGTATAGTACGGGTAGGTCGGGGCCCTGTCCCGACCATCTTATCAGTATTCCTAGAGGCTTGCAGTCTGTATATATGTCCCTGTGGTCAGTTGAGCCGGTCATGTGAGGCCGTGCAGTTTGTTATGGCTGTTTAGCTTTTCAGTTTATGTTGGCCGAGTGAGGCCTTAGTTTGATAGTAGTGGTGACCTTACCGGTCACGTAGTTGTTCAGTATCCCCGTTGTTGAGTCCCAGATAACTAGACAGCATGGTGTCCTTGTCGGCCCGCATAGGTTCCTTGTTACGAGTAAGTTTCTGGTTAGTTGTTATTACAGGTACAGGTGGCTATAGGCCAGTTGGCCGGAGGCTGTGTTTACAACCGTTATATAGCCCGTTGTTTTCCTGAATCTGAGTTAGAGCCAGCCAGGCACCAGATGTGCTTAGGCTCAGTTGTCTAGCAGTTCAGGTCCTAGTAGGGCACCAGGTGCCAGTCATACCCCCCAAGGCGGGGTGTGACAGAAACATTCTACTGGCACTTGAACTATTTTACTATACCGGAACTACTAGCTTGTCGAAGAAACTGGCTTTACGTACCTCAGTTGCCGACTTTTTGACTAACTGACGTAGCTCGGCCAACATCCAGCTATTTCTTCCAACTGCATTCATATTCATAGCAAATAACACTAAATCCATCAATATTCCGGAAGTAAACACTATTTTGAATATAATTACTGCCCAAACTTTGACTTATCGAAAAAAAGCCAAAAACTCGTTATTTCTCGGAATTCCAGAAGAGAGAAATACTCACTTTAATGCTGGAAGTGTATTAACACTAGTTTGGAGTAATTCCGCTTACTTGACTCGGCGGGTCGCCGCTTCGCTGGACGATTCTTACGAAACTAACTCCGTAGGAATGCTCTCTGCAGCTTTATACTTCGCTACCCGAAGTTAATTTGAGTTTGGACCGCGTTTGACGGCGTAATTGGAAGGGACTTTATGAAAACTCTTCGTCTCCCCTGTTTTTGTTCGTTCTCTGGAAATGAAAAATGAAAAGTGACCAAAAAAAATCGAAGTGGGGCTTTATATACTTGGATCTGAATCCCCCCTCCGTGGCACGTTGGCCATCGCGGAGGGGAAGCCTCCATGACACGCTGCCTGTCGCGGAGGGGCTTTGCCCGACTTCCTCTTTAAGTTGCATTTGTCGAATGCGATTTATAAGTCGCATTTGTCGAATGCGATTTATAAGTTGCATTTGCCTTGCGATGCTCCAACTTGGCGCTTGTCTGGTTTTCCCCCGACCCTTTTCCTAGCATGTATGACATTCTAAAACTCTTAACCAACATGCAAATAGGCCATCTAAATGTCAAGAATTTATGGGGTGTAACAATTTTAAACTTAACAATCTCTCATCTATATTTGAATCTGCATTGAAAATAAAAATTCTGTATTGAAATTATATAAGAAGTTAATTAAAAGATAAATTTTTAAAATTTGAGTTTAATACTTACAATTTTAAAGATGGTTATAACTTTTCATTTTATTCCATTTGATTTGTGCAAATAATAAAGATGTTATATATGAACTAGTAATATCTTGAATTGTCCCCTCATAAACTATAAAACATATCAGAAAGAAAAAAAAGAATAAGAAGATTGTATTTTTGATTTTTTTTTGTCCTTCCATCATCATTATGCAGGTGCTCAAGTATCATTGAAAACAAAAACAAATATTAACTCATTGATTAAAAAAATATCATTACCTGCATAAGATAGAAATAGGGAAAAGACATAAAATCCCCTCAAACTTGTCCACATAACTCAGTTTAGCACTTTAACTTTACGAGCATTTATTTATCCCTCTATTTTAATCAGAAATGAATTAGTACCCCCTTCTCAAAGCAATCCCACATTAATTAATATGAGTGTTATATACGCGCCTGACACGTGTATAACACCATTTTTTAAATTATTTTTATTTTTCATCATTTATGTTATATTTTTTTAATTTTTCCTTTCTTCTTTTCCTTATTTTCTTTTCTTTCCGTATCCATGGCAAAACATTCATGATAGAACTTTTCTTAATTTCATATCTACAACATACACACTCATACCTCGCTTATAATTGAAAGAGCTTCTCAACAAGATAGTTTATAGATGAGATAAACAATCGTATTGAAGGAAAAAAAATCACCGGAATTCGACTTTTCCGGGGTGAGTGCAACAATTCAATCTCAACTTTTAGATCTTAAATTTCGATTAAAAAAAGGAAAAGATCGAATAAAGTGTTTTATCAGTGTTTCAAAAAGAAAACATTTAGGGTCAACTTTATCGACAAAAATGGTATCGAAAAATAATTTTTTCGGTCAACCAAACCCACATATGATCTGCCTATAAAATAATATTTTAAATTTTATTATGTTACAATATTAAACTCATCAAGCAAATTTATCTTCAAAGAAACAAAAAAAGAAGAAGAGAATGATATGGAAGATGAGAAAAGATATTGAAAAATTTGATGCAATATTGAAGAAGAAAGCAAGAAAGAGAACGGAATGATAGGAAAGAAGAAGAAGAAAGAGAAAGAAAAAAAAAGGAAAAGAAAATTTGAAATGAAAATAAGAAATAAAGAAAACCAAAACTAAATATAGCTAATTGCATCATCCAATTAGAAGATGACATTTGGATATTTTAAATCATATTTAATATTTTTTGCTCTTCTCACACGCTTTCCAAAAAAAATTTGCCACGTCACTTATTAAATAGTAATTAATTCACTTCTGATTAAAATAGGGGGGTAAATAAACACTCGTAAAGTTAAAGTGCTAAACTGAGTTACGCGGACAAGTTTGGAGGGGGTGGGGAGGGGGATTTTATGCCTTTTCCCATAGAAATATATACATCTAATCTCTCTCTCTCTCTCTCTCTATATATGTATATATGTATATATATCATTACCTAAAAAATATTATAATTTTTTTATATTAATTTTTAAACCTTAAAACAAATTTTAGTTATATTTTTGATTCAATGCAATTACAACTTCTTAGCTTTATCCTAAATTCATCCCTTATAAAATTTTTTCGCTTCTTTCCATTTTGTATAGAAAAATATAATTATTGAACGATTTGGACAATTAAATAACATAGAACAGTAGAATAAAGTTTCTATTTAAGAAAAATATATATCTCATGACTAGGAACAAGACATAGCTCCACTATATTAAAAAGTTAAACATAGATATTAATATTAAATTAAGTAAGAAGTTGATTAAAAAGCATATTCACAGTGTAAAATTATATAATAGTTGGTATGCGATAAAGAAATATAACATAGAAGTTATACATTCGATATATAATTTATTTCCTTTAATTTTATAAAAATGTCATTAATCAGGTGTATTAAATTGAAAAATTAAATGATAGTTAATATTTTATTAAAAAATAACATATTCTAATATACTCAACAAGCGAGATTATAATTTAACATGATTAGTAATTTTTAGTATCGATCGCGCAACGCGCGGGTACCTATACTAGTATGTATGTGTATACATATATATATAATAGGAGCGTATAGACATGCTCACATGACATGATTCTGAGGTCTCCATTTCAATTTATCTTTTTTTTTAAAAAAAATATTTTTTCTATTTTAAAATTATTTTTAAAATTTTTTTATTTAAATTATCATTTAATATTATCATTTAATTATTTCTTACGTTGCATTTCCGTTGGCTGTCTGTAACAGCTATCCTGTGCTTCGCCCTATCTCTATGAGCACTTTCTCTCTGTCATAGCGGCTGCCTCTTCTCTCTCTCTCGATCATTCATATCACGATGGTGGTCTCTGTTCCTCTTGTCGTGATCTCGATCCTCCTTAGATTAGCCATGTTTCTTTAAGCTCATTTTCTTTTTTCTTTTTGCAATGATTAAAGCTGAGAATGCACAACACAGGTGAAGGAGATGTTGGTGTCAATTCCTAAAATAATAGGGTATACCCCTTCTATATTTCTTTCAGAACATATGAATCATAAGAAATTTCTTGAATCTGTGATGTAGTGAAATTTGCTAGGCTTCCAAAATAAACGTAAACAATGGAACTTGATTTCTTCGAATTAAGCCATTTCAAGCACTCATTTTTATCAATAGAGGATTTCTTTCCTCTTTCAGCTTTATCTTCAATGTCCCTGTTGCACAGAGAAAGCGGCCCAATAGCCCATAATTTTTACCCCTGAAGTTTGGTGTAATGTTCGACATAATCTGGTTCAAGCTCATAGAAACTGTTGAAGATAACTTCATATCTCTTTGAATTCGCCTCCCTGACTTCATTAAATATCTTGAATATAATTGTCTCTTACTCCATTTGATCAAACGGAGACAATTGCGTTCTGGTCAGCTTGATTACGTGGGGAAAATTCGGTACAACAAAAGCTTGGGAATCAGAGGAGACATTCTTAAAAGGCTTATGATCCCTGATGCTTTCCGCAACACAAAGGGAAACAAAGCTTGTGCCGTGGAAAACAATTCTTGGAATGTTGAATTTGGCTGTGGTATCTGTAGTCCAAGGGAACAACATATCAGAAACAAGACAATTGGGGCAACATTCTTCAACAAGCTGCTCAAATGGTTCTTGTATCATAGTTGTAGCCTTGAAGAAGTTGTTTAGCAATTCAGGAGAAGGTACGAGATCAAGGCGCTCGCATCCTTACTACAAAAAAACTGCTCAATTGCAGGGGTTACTTTTATGATTTGTGGCGGTTTTAAACCCCCGCAAAATGTAATTGCGGTAGTTGCTAGAACTCCCACAATAAGAGTCGTCGCAATTGAATTGCGGCAGTTATTTGCTAAACCCTGCAAATAATTACGGCGGTCAACCTCCGCAAATTTAAAATTAAATATTTTAATATATAATTATCAATTTCAAATTGCGGGAGTTTAAAACCTCCGCAATATGTATGTATGTATGTATGTATGTATGTATGTATGTATGTATGTATATATATTTTAAATTAGCTTATATTTATGGTTTTATCTGTCATAAGCTGCAATTCACCGAATTATTTATTTATTTATTATTAACAGATCGAATCACTAATTAAGTTGTAAATCATAATCGAACCAAAAAAAATATTTTGAAGTTCAAGATCGATAAAATATTATAAACAAATTTTATCATAAAGTATCATTAGTCTTTAAAAACTAAATTGTAAACATCAGACTCCAAAACTAAATTCAAACAACAAAATATTCACTTCAACATTCTAACATCTGCTCCAACCACCAATTACATCGTCATAATTAATCATCTAACACAATTATAATGAAATCAACAGTTGTCACTAGGATTACTACCACCGCTTGATCTTCTTGCGTCCGTGGGTGAAAGAGGTCCGCTGCATCACTTGGTTGCATAAAACAATATACAAGCAGGTTGATATTTCTCACGTCAATTTATTAAAGAACTAACCAAGTCATAATAGACACCAGAATGTAAACAAACTAATTCAAATGAAAAAAAAAATTTAAGAACTTTACTTACCGTTGTAGTAAAATCCGTTGTAGGAGAAGTAAAGAACCCCGCAAATTGTTATGGTATAGTCCCTTCTTTCATTATCATATATGCCTTGAAAGCATTCATCATTTAATCGTGAGCATTCATCACTTGACTATGGTTCTCTTGACATCAGGATGAACATGAACCTTCACTATTTGAAGCACTTGTACCACCAAAACGAGGTCTTGCTTGTTTAAAAAACTTTTACTAGGGACAGGTCCTAGTCCCAAGCACCTCACCCCTCCAGAGCGCTCTTTCAGTACCTTGTGAAGTAGATATTGATTGGTCTGGTGTTTGTTTTTTCTTCAAATGCTTAAACTATGGCATATTTGCAATTCGATAACTCAAATCCCGCACAACAGAAGAAACAACAACTTAAAATACAGAAAATCAGTAGCTAAAAATAGAAAAAATAATATCTATAAAACTGCACAAATTGCAACTTAAAAAGCAGAAAAATAACAGCTAAAAACTGAAAACCTAGCATCAATAAACCTGCAGTCTAACGTAAGCATATATCCTAGGATAAAAGTGGAGAGAACTAAGGAACAATGATGGTTGTTCTAATGATGGATTTTCATAAATTTTTTATATTTTCTAGAAGTAGAAAGCAACTAGTTTGCGACCTGTTTTAGGCATAGGACCCAAATAATTTCTCTTTTAAGTTAAGTTTAATTTCTTGTTTTCCCCCATTGAACATGTTAACTTTGGCAATTAAAATTATGTGTGTACTTTACAGATTTCATCTTGATCGATATAAATGGTTGGTAAATATAATTGGTATATATAAAATGATGAATTTTTTTAATTTAATAAATAATAAACTTGTGGGTCAAATTTTATATTTGAAAAAAATCATCTCATGATGTGAAACCCCAAATTAAGAATTTTTGAGAATTTGAAATTTGATCAATGAAATCGCATGTCCAAACACTGATTTTATCTCATGAGATGAACTCGCATGTCCAAACACCTACTTAGGGTCTCGTTTGATCATGCGAGATGAAATCATGATATGAAATACTATGATATGAAGTTGAAATTTTGCTTGGTCATGCAATTTGAAATTCTTAAGTTATATATTTTTTCATGAGCATAAAAACCCCATAAGTTGTGAAAACTATTAAAATTTTCTCAATTCGTATACAATCTTACTAAATAAATAAAAGTTCATAACAAAGTATAATACACTATTACAAAGCCATTCTAAAAAAATACAATATTTATTGATTGAACTTTAGTTCAATAAAAAGTAAAATTGAATATGAGTTGTAGTGTATTACTCTTTAATATAATTATTATATCCGGAAGCCCAAAGATCAGACCCGGAAGTTGAAACAGAGAAAAAATTGAAATTTGGCATCAGTCATAGAACGAGTCGTGGGGAGACTCGTGAGATCAACCCACGAGTCATGATGTGACTCGTGGGGAAGGCCGGGGAATGAAATTGAACTTGAAAAGATGAGACCCCACGGGTATGACCACGACTCGTGGTCAGGCCCCACGAGTCGTTAGGTCAGTCGTGGGGTAGGTGAGAAGGGAAAAGGAAGGAAAAAGGGCAGTGTACCCGACGGAAGGACCCCACAAGTCGTGGTCAGTCCCCACGATTCATGGGGAGGGTCATGGCCAAGCAAGGATTATTTTTGTTGAAGTTAAGGTAGTGCACTTCACAGATGGTGACCACGAGTCGTAGTCACCAAGCAACGAGTCGTTAAGTCATTCATGATGATCCCAAGAGACTTGAGAGGCAGTGTACTTCATGGACGACTCCACGAGTCGTGGTCCAGGGTAACGAATCGTTAGGTCCCTCGTTGGGACCACCTGACAGTTATTTTCTGCGAGTTTAGTAAGGGCTTTTTCGTAATTTCTAAACTTCTAATGCCTAAACTACGTTGTTTTGAGTTGTGAATAGTGACTTTTAAAGGGGCTAAGTTCATTTTAGGCCATTTTCATATTCATGCATGCAAGAGTGATAGACTAAAAAGGTGATCAAGGCAATACTTTAAGGTTTTCTTCAATTCCTTCTTGGGCATTCAAGGGAGGGTAAGAACCAGCCATTTATAGGTATGTAGGGTTATGAATGGGTGTTTTCGTTCACACCATGCTCAATCTCTCCTAATTCATGAAGTTTGATCAAAATTCTTATGAGGTTTTAACTTAAATCTTGTGGAATTCTAATGATATATCAATGGGTTATTATCTTTCGTGATTTACACCATATTTTAAGAATTATAATCAAATTTTACAACTATTTTGATTATAACTTTATTTATCAATTTCTACTAAATTAAGCCTAATTATGCATGTTTTATGATGAATCGAGTCATGATCTTTACCTCAATTATTGATATTCATAAATCCATCATGATTTATGATTCGCAATATGGATTTATTTAAATTCCCATTATGAATTGATGATTTACAAAGTCTACATATGATTTATAAGTATGCTTGAATCTCATGATTTACTAATTATGTTTTTGGGCCGACTCACGGGCCTTACCCTCATGGCTAGTTTCACGTATTTACAAGCATGCTTATGATTATCATGATTTAACTAGCCCATGAATCTCATGCATACTTTACTATGAGCACTATATATGTTTTAGGAGTAGTGTTTAACACCGAGTAGGTTCGAGACCCAAGTCTCGCCCCGAATCTCAGAACTACATGCCACTGTAGGACATGATGGGACCTCTTTTGTGACTGTCCCCTTGCCCAAATGAGCCCTTTCATGTGTGATATCACGCCCTTCATGGTTCTACCCTTGGCAAGGTACGAACGCCCTCTCGACTAGGGATTTCAAGGTCGGGATCCATGTATGCTCATATGGGGTATGTCGGTTATAAGAATCTCCCACTGTTCCTCATGATTTATGCATGTTTATGATTACGCACATTGGCTCAAGTCATGTTCAATTAAAGCTTTTCTCTTATGATTATGATTACGATTGAATTACGAATATTTTGAAAATCTTGAGCCTTATGTTATCGTATGCTACTTATGTTATGAGCATGATGTCCCACTCTTATGATCATTTATGAGCTTTTATGTATTTTAAATGTCCGTTTTACTTATCTTTCATACTCGGTACATTACACATACTGACCGCATACTTTCTATGATGTATCATTTCATGATACAAGACCCGGCTCTCAGGCTCAGCCCCATCTAGTCCATTTCAGAGTTTAGCATCCAGCCTTTGGTGAGTCCTCATTATCCGAGGACCATATGTTTCAGATATTGATGTCCCTTTTTGATTTCAGTTTTGCCGGGTTAGTTGGGGGATGTTGTCCCATCAACCCATATGATACGATAGAGGCTTTTAGACTAATTGTAGTACTCAACCATTATGTATTTTAGTATGTTCCGTTTATCATGTTATGTTATGCTCATGTTTTCGCTATATCGTCATGTTAAGTATTCCATTTAATGATATGAAGTTAGATGAATGTTCATGCCATGGTCGACTTAGAGTCTCTCGGGGCTCCTTGTCCCGTGTTACAATTCGGGTCTACGTTCAGGTCGTGACAATAATCCTCGCATATGGTTGGCAAAGGTTGGTAAGAGTAATAATACCAACAACAAATTTTGTTTACATCTGAAATAAATGATTGGTAAATATAAAATGACAACTATTTCTTTTACAAAATATAAACTTGTGGGACAAATTTTGTATTTAATAAAGTCCATCTCATGATTTAAAATTTCAAATTAAAATTATTAATAATTTAAAATTTTATTTCATAATTTTAAATCACGAGATAAAATCGCATATCGAAATGAAGTGTTCTACTCTTTTATGATGGTATTGCTGTATTGCATATTGCTTGGGAAGAAACCTTGTTAGAAAATGGTAGTAACAAATACATAGAGTGTACCAAAATTCTTTAGAGGAATTTCTACATTATGTTTTACTGAATTTTTATATTTTGCTAATCATGTTGCTTCTAAAAGACTTGCATGACTATTTATTCTTTCATGTGTCTGAATTAGACCAACTAATTTTTTTTTATTTAAAAGATAGTAATTCACAAAATTTTCTTTTTATTTATGTAGTGAAGAACCAAAATTAACTAGGGAAAGCACTTTATATCTTTAACGAATTTAGCAATTTCTTTTTTCTCACACTTTTACATAGGTGATCATTTGCATCTGGTGTCGAACTTCAAGTGTTATGCTTTCCACCCCACTTCAGCTTTCACCAGGTACTCTTCACTCAGACAAACTATTCATATAGTTGATGAAGATCACGACGAAATGATTCAGCAACTTGGGGAGGAGTTTCCAACTGTGGAGAGCACTTTCGGGCCGAATATGGCTGATATGTTGAAAAGGAACTTAAATGGAAGCACAACATTGGAGATATCATTAGCTCCTGCAGAGAATTGGAAGGTAAGTTTATAGATTCACTTGCTAAGGCGAAAGATAATACGCCATTGTGGGCTTTTGGTCCATTTAACATGCTGCCTGAATCACTAGACTCACTTTCTAATTCTTCACCCTGGCAACAAAAAGACTAGCCATAAATGCCTCGAATTTCTTGACAAGCAAGATGTAAGCTCAGTAATATTCGTGTCGTTTGGAACAACCACTACATTATCACAAGAGCGAGTGAAGGAGTTAGCACTTGGTTTAGAACAAAGCAATCATAAATTTATATGGGTAAGGGAAGCAGACAAAAGGGTAGATATGGAGAATACTGAAGAAAGACATAAGAAGATTGTGTTGCCAGAAGGGTTTGAAGAAAGAGTGGAAGGAAGAGGAATGGTGGTGAGAAATTGGGACATCCGTCTACTGGCGGATTTTTGAGCCATTGTGGATGAAATTCTTCAATGGAGAGCATAAGTACGGGAGTTCCAATGGCAGCTATGCCAATGACTGTTGACCAGCCGTATCACACTCTGTTGGTAACAAACGTGTGGAAGATTGGAGTCTCTGTGTGGAGTTGGGCATGTCGAAAGGAAATAGTACTAGCATCGGCCATTGAGAAAGCTGTCAAGACTTTGATGGGAACACCAGAAGGGGAAGAGATGAGGCAGAGGGTTGTGGAGTTGAGAGATAATATCAAGAACTCCGTCAGCAATGGAGGACTTGCACACAAGGAGATGGAATCTTTCATCTCTTATATTACCAAGAACTGACTTCTCTTGCTCAGTTTGTTGTATGTTGGATTTGGCTTCTATAAATTCTCATACTTGATGATGTTTTACTTTAGTGTCTGCTTTCGAAATAAGACTTTTGCTTAATATTCTGATTTTTGTATTCAAACTGAAAGAGATGAATTACCCTGTTGTTTCCAAATGGAAGAAGGCGTTGTTTCCTTTGACATCTTGCTTTAATGTATACATGTTGGAACAGTGAAAAGGTTTTTGTAAGAAAATGAGTGTCTACTTGTTAGCCAGTTTTGATAAAGGAAGAATTTCTGGAAGTTATTATTATTCTTAAAAATTATTCAAATGCATAATCAAGTCTGTTGATATATAACAAGGGTTTTATTGAAGAACAAGAAAAGAAAAAATCAAAAAGGCTAACTGAGAATTGAATGCAATGATCTAGAATGGGGAAAGGGGTGCCTATATATAGACATAAACTAAAATCCTAATGCCAATAGGAATAGGACTACCTAAAATCCTAATGCCCATAGGACTACCTAAAATCCTAATGCCCATAGGACTACCAATTATATGGGCTAACATTCCCTCTCAAACTCATAATGCGACAGTAATAAGCATTGAGAGTTTGTCACACAAGAAACGAAACCGAGACGTCGACTGAGCCTTCGTAAAAAGGTCAGCAATCTGCAAGTCTGATGGAACAAAAGGAAGCGATATAGTCCCGAGCTGGAGATGATGACGAGTGAAGTGACAATTAATCTCAATGTGCTTCGTCCGCTCATGGAAAACAAAGTTCTTTTCAATTTGCATCGCACGAGTAGGCCGAGAAATGTGAACCCCCATATCTGCAAGAAGCCAGCGTAACCAAACAATCTCACATGTAGTCACTGTCATAGCACGATACTCAGCCTCCGTGGAAGATCTAGAGACAACATCTTGTTTCTTGCTCTTCCATGATATCAAAGAATCTCCAAGAAACACACAAAAACCAGTGGTGGATTTGCGATCATTGCGATCGCCATCCCAGCCAGCATCACTATAGGCTCGCAACTCGAGAGATGACGTCGAGGGAAACAAGAGGTTCTGAAACTGAGTGCCACGAAGATATCTCAAAATACGAAGTACAGCTCCCTAGTGAACTGAAGTAGGAGCAGCAACAAACTGGCTAACAACGTGAACTGCATGAGCTATATCCGGGCGAGTAACGGTAAGATACACCAAGCTACCTACAACATTACGATAAAGACTCGGATCTGTTAACAAAAAACCATCACTAGGAGAGTACCGTGCATTGGTTTCAAGTGGAGTATCTGCAGTCCTATTGTCAGAAAGGCGCGCCCGTTTAAACAAGTCAGATATATACTTAGTCTGAGAGAGAAGATATCCTTTCTTAGACTGAGCCACCTCAATATCCAAAAACTAACGTAGCAGGCCCAAGTCCTTCATGGCAAACCGATGAGCCAAATAATGCTTCAATGACTCAATACCATCATGATCATCACCAGTTATAACCATATCATCTACATATAAGCACAAAAGGATTCGCCCTGCACTCGTACTTCTAACAAACAACGCCGAATCATGGTTACTCGGGACAAAGCAAAGGGAAGTATTCACAGTGGAGAATTTCTCAAACCCAGCACGAGGGGCTTGCTTGAGACCATATAGAGCTTTTCGAAGCCGACAAACTTCACCCGGTTGGTGATCAATACCTGGTGGAGGAGTCATATACACTTCCTCATGGAGATCACCATTCAGAAATGCATTCTTGACATCCATTTGAAATATCTTCCACTGTCGAACGGATGCAACTGCAATCATAGTGCGAACAGTCGTCATCTTCGTCACCGGGGCAAAGGTCTCCTCATAGTCCATACCATATTTTTGTGAGTACCCTTTTGCCACAAGTCTAGCCTTGTATCGCTCAAGAGACCCATCAAGCTTTTTTTTATCTTATACCCCCATCGACAGCCATTCGTATGTTTACCAGGTGGGGGGTTAACCAAATCCCATGTGTGTGTCTGATGAAGAGCAGTGAGTTCCTCCGCCATAGCATTCTGCCAAAGAGGATCAGACACAGCCTCTCTATAGGACTCAGGTTCAGACAATTGATGTATGTTTGCAATAAAGGAAGCAAATGGGGGTGAGTAGGCAGAATAAGCAAAATCAGGTAGTCTGGTGGACTTACTCTGACGAGTAGACCTCCTCAGAGGTGATGGATCTCCAGTCTCAGGTGGGGCTGAAGCACTGTCAGGAAGTACATTGAGTGGCACGGCTGAATCCGAAACTGGAGCCTCTGTGTCAATGCCAAATGGATCAATACACCGAAGATCTGACTTAGTAACATCATGGGATTTAACTAGAATTGAATAGAAAGGAATATGCTCCAAAAAGGTGACATGCCGTGAAACATATAATTTCTGACTGACAAGATCATAGCAACGATAACCTTTCTGTCCAATACCATACCCCAAAAACACACATATAGATGATTTTGGCTCCAGCTTATTTCTTTCAACATGAGGACAAAGGACAAAACAAGTACATCCAAAAACGCGTAACGCAGAGTAATCTGGCATGTGACCATATAATTTCTGAAACGGAGACATCCCTGAAGTCAATGCAGTAGGAATACGATTGATCACATATACAACAGTTAGGACTGCTTCTCCCCAAAAATTACTAGGAACCTCTGCAGATAATAGTAAGGAGCGTGTTGTCTCAACAATATGACGGTGTTTCCTTTCGGCAACACCGTTCTGCTCAGGAGTATCTGTACAAGATGACTGGTGTATGGTACCATCAGAGGCAAGTAACTGAGTGAAATCATTGGAGGTATATTCACCCCCTAAGTCACACCTGAAACACTTTATCACAGCCAAATGTTGCGTTTTAACAAGGGCTCTAAAATTGCTGTAAATGCCAAAGAAGTTAGACCTGCGCTTCATAAGATAAACCCAGGTATACCGAGTATAGTCATCTATAAATGAAACATAATAGTTCGAACCACCCTTAGTGGATACTGGTGATGGTCCCCATACATCAGAATGAATAATGTCAAAAGGAGCAACTGAATAAGACATACTCTTATTAAAAGGTAAGGCAGAAAATTTTGCCAATTTACAACCACTACAATCAGAAATATCAGAAGTGCTTAGATGACCTAAAGCACCAGTAGAGGCTAAAAAACGTAAACGTGACACTGATACATGTCCCAAGCGGGAATGCCAAAGATAAAACTGCGACAACAATGGACTCAAACGAAAAGAAGACAAATCAATGCTGGAGGCGGCAACAACAGACACTCTAAGACTCTCCAGGACATAGAGTTCCCCCTAACCTACGGCCAATCCCAATCACCTTCTGAGTGTGTTGGTTCTGTACAACACAAACGGAGTCAAAAAAGAATACCCAATGACCAGTTCTACACAACTGACTGACCGAAGCAAGATTGAAAGCAAGTTTAGGAATATAATAGACATCAAACAGAACAATGTGAGAGGTAGTAATAGAACCGACACCCTCGACTGGCATAGATGTAGCACTGGCAGACATAACAGAGAGTGGTGAAATAGGTGACAAGGAACCAAAAGATGACAGACAATGTGACATATGATGGGTCGCACCAGAATCCAGAATCCACAAGGATGGGGGAATACCTGATGTACTGGAGGAAGCTGGTTCTAAGCTGGACGCTGACATGGCAGTAGGATTGGATGCCAAAATTTGTCTGAACTGTTTGAACACCCGAGGATCCAACGCCGAAGGAGGCACAGTGCTAGACTCAGCATCTACTGATGGTGCAGCAGCAGCGAACTGTGGAGGAGTACCAAAGGAGTGTGGCTGTCCATTCTTCTGTTGCCGACCAAACTTAGCCTTGTTGAGTAAAAAAGGACACTGAGCCTTCCAATGATTTTTCTGCTTGCAAAATGCACACTCATCAAACGCAACTTTAGGAGATCGTCGCGATTGATTGGAAGTCTGAGGCTGAGAACGTTGTGGTCTGGACTGATCCGGTGAAGCAACAAACACAACAGGAGTAGGTGTTTTTGACCCTTTATCCAATTGAGACTTGATACGAGTCTCTTCTGCAATCAGTTCATGGACAACTGAATCAACTGTGGGGAGGGGAGATCGATGAAGAATTGTTCCACACAGTCCTTCAAAATCAGAATGTAATGCCATCAAAAATTGAACCAAACATTGCTCTTCCCTCATAGCAATATACGGCGCAAAACCTTTCAATTCTGCGGATTCGGTGAGGGCCATTGATCCCACAAATCAGACATAGCAGTATAGAAATCTTGAATGCTCATAGCATTGTGTTGAAGAGCACGAATGTCGTATTCTAATTGGTACTACTTGGCGAAGTTAGACTGAGTGTACAGTCTCTCCAAGTGATCCCAGATTTCTTTAGCTGTGTCATATTTAGCCAATTGCATACCAATTGACTGAGTTACTGAGTTGTTAATCCAAGCGATAACCTTGGAGTTAGCAGTTTCCCATAAATCCAATGACAATACAAAGTCCTCAGCCTTCTCATCCTTAGGTTTGGATTTAACCCCACTAACATAGCCCCACATGTTTTTGCCACGAAGAAAATTCTTCATGACATAACTCCAATATGCATAATTTTTGCCATCTAATTGAGTGTTAATGGATTAGAGAGAATCATCCTTTCCAGCCATATTGACAAAAGCAAAGTGAATACACCAAGATAAGCAACCCCAAAACAACGATAAGAACAAAATACCCTAGTCACAAAACAAACCAACAACGGCGTCCAAAATAAACCAAACCAACAACGACAATCATACAACGCCGTCCAAAGCAAACCAAACCAACAACGAATTTAGCGGAAGCATCAAACACAGGAGAACATCAACTCGATCCGTGAAAATTGGTGATTATTTACAAGTAGGGAAGAATCGATTTATTTTGACTCTGATACCATGTTGATATATAACAAGGGTTTTATTGAAGAACAAGAAAAGAAAGAATTAAAAAGGCTAATTGAGAATTGAATGCAATGATCTAGAATGGGGAAGGGAGTGCCTATATATAGGCATACACTAAAATCCTAATGCCAATAGGAATAGGACTACCTAAAATCCTAATGCCCATAGGACTACCTAAAATCCTAATGCCCATAGGACTACCAATTATATGGGCTAACAAAGTCATTGTCATCCCACTGGTCACGATATCTCTCAGGCTGAGTCTTTCTCTTCTCCCCAGTGATAAAATACATTTGCTTTCTCCATTCTTCAGGAGGTGGAGATCCACACTCAGCAGCCAACCAGTCTTAGTAGTCTAACTGTAAAGATAAGGACTATCTCAATGAGGCAACAACCTGAGAAATCATAAATTTTTACGGTAGACTTTGGTGAAAAGAAATGCGATGTTTTCTTTTGGGTGCACAAAGAAGCTTCATTGATGATTAATTGCAATTCTATTGTTTTGTGCTTCCTTCGTTCATCCTCTTATCTCGTCTGCAATTTTTTAAAGTTAGAAAAGAATGCAAAAGTGGAGCTGCCCAACCAACAGGACTGACAGGGCACAGAAGAAGATTCTTACACATCCAGGTTTGGTTAACGTGTGTGTATATATATATTGTGGGGTCCAACCCCAATTCAACTTTTGCTCCATACATTCAAAGGTTGGTGAACTTTAAAAGGTTGGGCATTCAAAGGTTGGTGAACTTTGAAAGGTTGGGCATTCAAAGGTTGGTGAACTTTGATTGTTGGTCCAAATTTTTCCTATAAAAGGAGCCCCTTACTCATTTGTAAAGATACACCAACAAAGAGAAACGAAAAAATATATAAAGAGTGAGGTTTTTTCTTGAGTGATATTATAGTGAGGTGTGAGTAAAAAAAAAGGTTATCTCTTTTGAAGTGTGTGTAGTGGTTACTTTGAGTGTTGTACTCGTGAACCATACAGTGTAAAATTTCTTACTATAGTGATATCATTTTGCTTCTCTTGGCCTATGGTTTTTCCCTTATTCATAAGGGTTTCCACGTAAAAATTCTTGGTGTCATTGTCTTTCCATTTTTGTCCCCTTTTTATTTTGTTTGTAACCATTCTTGTATTATTCTGCATTGTGTTGCTCCAGTTTTTACCCAACAATCTGGTATCAGAGCCAAGGTTCTGTCTGAGTATGCTCTGTGGTTGCAGCACAGTCTGATCTTCCACATCAGAAAAAAATTTCTTTGGTTATCCGTATTTTTTGGGTGAACAATGGAAGCTAACACAAGTAGAATGGTTACTTTGAGTGGCACCAATTATGCCATTTGGAAGGAAAAAATGGAAGATCTACTTTATATCAAGAATTTTTATCAATCAGTTTTTTTCACTGTAAAGCCTGATAATAAAACAGATGAAGAGTGGAATCTGTTGCATAGACAAACTTGTGGATTTATTAGGCAGTGGGTTGATGATAATGTGTTGAACCATATTTATGGAGAGACACATGCTCGAACCTTATGGGAGCATTTAGAAAGTTTGTATGCTCGGAAGACTGGTAATAACAAAATGTTCTTGATAAAGCAGATGTTAAGTTTGAAATATAACGATGGTTCTCCGATGATAGATCACCTGAATAACTTTCAGGGGATTATGAACCAGTTATTTTCTATGGGAATCAATTTTGATGAAGAAATCCAAGGTTTGCTTCTACTTGGTTCCCTACCAGACTCTTGGGAAACATTTAGAACTTCACTGTCAAACTCTGCTCCAGATGGTGTGATCTCTATGGATCTTGCCAAGAGCAGTATTTTGAATGAAGAGATGAGACGAAAGTCTCAGGGTTCTCCATCGATGGATGTCCTGGTATTTAGCTCCAGGGGGAGAAGCAAGAGTCGTGGTTCTCAAGATAGAGAACATTATAGAAGCAAATCCAGAGGCAAACTTAAAAATATAAAGTGCTATCATTGTGGGATGAAAGGGCACACAAAGAAGTTTTGTCAAAAGTGAAAGCAGGAAAAAAGCAAGGAGGAAAAGAAAGAAGATGGAAATGAAAATAACATAGCCACCGTCACCACTGAAGATCTTGTTACTGTCCTTGATGAGAATCTAATAAATATTACTTGCGATGAGTCAAGTTGGGTTGTGGACAGTGGTGCCGCATCTCACGTGACATCAAGGAAAGATTTGTTCTCATCCTATACTCCTGGTGATTTTGGAACTTTGAGTATGGGTAATGAGACTGTATCCAGGGTGGTTGGAGTTGGTACAATTTGTTTGGAAACTAGTATCAGAACTAAACTAGTTTTGAACAATGTAAAACATGCACCTGATGTTCATTTGAACCTAATTTCTGTTGGTGTTCTGGATGATGAAGGATATGTGAGTACCAATGGTGATGGAAAATGGAAACTCATTAAGGGTTCCTTGGTTGTGGCTCGTGGTAACAAGCGTCGTGGTTTATACTGGACTACGACTTCTACTTGTGCTAACATGGTGAATGCAGTTGAGAACAATAACTCTTCAACGTCACTATGGCATAAGAGGCTTAGTCACATTAGTGAGAAAGGACTTAATATTTTGGCCAAGAAGAAATTATTGGGTGATTTCGAAAGTGCTAAATTACAAAATTGTGAGCACTGCTTGGCGGGAAAACAAAATCGTGTTTCTTTCAAGTCCCACCCTCCTTCAAGAAAGACAGAGTTGCTGGAGTTGGTGCATTCGGATTTATGTGGTCCTATGAAGACAAGGACTTTGGGAGGTGCACTTTACTTTGTCACCTTTATTGATGACTGTTCAAGAAAACTCTGGGTCTATGCATTGAAGACTAAAGACCAAGTGTTGGGTGTCTTTAAGCAGTTTCAGGCTTCGGTTGAGAGAGAAACTGGAAAGAAGCTGAAGTGTATTCGTACTGACAATGGTGGTGAATGTTGTGGATCGTTTGACTAATACTACAAGCTTCAAGGTATCAGACACCAAAAGACTCCTCCTAAGACTCCTCAGCTTAATGGTTTGGCTGAGAGGATGAATAGAACCTTGATGGAAAGAGTCAGATGTTTTCTTTCAGAAGTAAAGTTGTCGAACTCCTTTTTGGGGGAGGCTTTATTGACCGCTGCACATGTTATAAACCTATCCCCTGCTGTTGCTTTGCAAAGTGATGTTCCAAATAAAGTTTGGTATAGGAAGGATATTTCCTATGACCATTTGAGGGTATTTGGATGCAAAGCTTTTGTACATGTGCCTAAAGATGAGAGGTTAAAGTTAGATGCAAAGACAAGGTAGTGCATCTTCATTGGTTATGGCCTTCATGAGTTTGGCTACAGGCTATATGATCCAGTGGAAAAGAAGCTTGTGAGAAGCCGGGATATCGTCTTCATGGAGAATCAGAACATTGAAGATATTGACAAAGCAGAGAAGCTGGAATCTTCAAGCTCTGATGGTGTGGTTAATCTTGATCAAGTCCCTGATGTTGGTGGACTTGATGACAATGGTGATGCCCAGGATTGTGCTCTAGATCAACATGTTGATGATACTGTTATTGATGATGCTGTCACTGACGATGCTCCAGCTAATGAAGTTGTGGAAGAATCAAATATTCCACTTAAAAGGTCTACAAGACAACATATTCCTTTCTCTCGATATTCTCCTGATGAGTATGTGTTACTCACTGATGGGGGAGAACCTAAATCTTATGAGGAGGCCTTGGAAGATGAGCATAAGGACCAATGGATTGAAGCCATGCAAAATGAGATGAAGTCTTTGCATGAAAATAACACTTCCGAGCTGGTAAAGTTGCCTAAGGGCATGAGAGCTTTGAAGAATAAGTGGGTATTCAAAGTTAAAATTGAAAAACACAACTTGAAGCCCAGATACAAAGATAGATTGGTTGTTAAGGGATTTAGTTAAAGAAAGGGTATTGACTTTGACGAAATATTTTCACCTATTGTGAAAATGACCTCCATTCGTATAGTTCTAGGTTTGGCTGCTAGTCTTGATTTAGAGATTGAGCAGATGGATGTGAAGACGACTTTGCTTCACGGTGAGCTAGAGGAGGAAATTTATACGGAATAACCTGAAGGCTTCAAGGTGAAGGGTCAAGAAAAATTTGTGTGCAAACTTAAGAAGAGTCTCTATAGCTTGAAACAAGCTCCTAGACAGTGGTACAAGAAGTTTGAATCTGTTATGAGAGAGCAAGGTTACAAGAAGACTTCTTCAGATCACTGTGTGTTTGTACAAAAATTTTCTGACGAAGATTTTATCATCCTCTTGCTGTATGTGGATGATATGTTGATTGTGGGCAAGAATGCTTCCAGGATTGACGAGTTGAAGAAACAGTTGTTTAAGTCTTTTGCCATGAGAGACTTGGGTCATGCTAAGCAGATTTTGGGCATGAGAATCACTCGTCTTAGAAATAAAAGGAATCTTTATTTATCACAAGAAAAGTACCTTGAAGGGGTACTGGAGCGCTTCAATATGAAGAGCGCTAAGACGGTTAGCACACCTCTTGCTGGTCACATGAAGTTAAGCAAGAAGATGTTCCCTACAACAAGGGAGGAGAAAGAGAGCATGGCCAAGGTTCCATACTCCTCCGTGGTCGGAAGTCTGATGTATGCAATGGTTTGTACAAGAACCGACATTTCTCACACAGTTGGTGTGGTTAGCAGATTTCTTGAAAATCCAGGAAAAGAACATTGGGAAGCTGTCAAATGGATCCTGAGGTACCTGAGAAGCACTACAAGTAGTTGCTTGTGTTTTGGAGATTCTGATCCAATCTTGAAGAGTTATACGGATCCTGATATGGCAGGTGACCTTGATAACATAAAATCCACTACGGATATTTGTTTACATTTTCAGGGGGAGCTGTATCATGGAAATCGAAGTTGCATGTTATACCCCATAAGATTTTCGGCACCTAGATAGCCTATTCGTGCGTTGGTTAAGCATATTTTGAAGCCATACATGCTAGAGAAAGGCCCGGGAAAAAACCGGACAAGAAACCTGCCGAACCATCACGGAAGGAGCCGAGGCAGAGCCCCTCCGCGATGGCAACGTGTCACGGAGGTGGAGCCTCCGTGTTGGCTCCGTGACACGTTGTCCCTGTCCAGGCTCAAGTATATAAGCCCCACTTCGGTTTTAATTCATTTAAAACATTTGAAATTTCCAGAAAACGCAGCAAAACAGAGGAAGACGAAGAGGGCAAACATATAATCGTTCGATTACGCTGCCAAACATAGTTCAAACTCAAATTAACCTCAGGTACTGAGGTATTTAGCAGCAGAGAGCATTCCTACGGATTTAGTTTCGTGAAATACGGCCGACGAATCATCGAGCTACCGGGCTAAGGTAAGTAGAATTGCTCCAAACTAGTGTCTATGTGCTCCTAGCTGTGAAATGAATACTTCTCCCTTCTGGACTTCTGAAAAATAGCGAGTTTTCGACCGTCTTTTGATAAGCCTAAGTTTAGGCTATAATTTTATCGAAAATGACGTTGTTCTTCAGATTAAAGTTATATTTAGTATTAATTGACGTGTATATGTATGCGGTTGGGAGAAATAGCTGGAGTACTGACCGAGCCTCATCCGACAGTCGGATAACTCGAGGTTAAGGTATGTGAAGTTGTTCTTCGGCAAGTTAGTAAGCCTTAGCTTGGTAAATCATAGTAAACTCTGTACTTGTAACTCTAGGAGTTGAATGTTGAGAATTAGGTAAGTCTAATAGATTCTGAGTTGTGTTGCCCTATCGGATTCAGTCCGAAAGTTAGAAAAGCATGCGCTGGAGGGCGAGTTAGCATCCCAGATTCAGTATAGCTTATTTTGTGATTAGCAAGCATGTTGTAGAATAAAAAGAGACAGATTTTCAGAATGAAAGTTAGTAAAGAAAGATTAGATAGACAGACAGTTATGGATACAGATTAGCCATTCAGACAGATAGTATCCTGGCTACAGATTAGCCACGCAGTTAAATAAAGATTTCAGAATCAATATAATCAGTAAAGAATCAGTATAATACAGAAAGAGATCAGAATAAGAAATCAGATTTCAGATAGCCTTTTCAGTTATACATGCTTGCTATTTATATTTGTTATTTATATGTTGAGACTTGATATGGCGTGAGGGCACCTTATTGAGCGTCCTCGCCGCGCCTGGGTTGGTAATCGTGTCGCCCACTGAGCGGGTGGGTTTACATCACTCCAAGGAGTGGCATGCCATCCCCAGTTTAGACGAAGATGGGATGAAGCTTTCCCCATATCAGGCTGATTAACATTACAGTACAGATAGCCCTGTTGTGCGCAAGCGCCCAGGGAATAGATATAGATACAGTTACAGTACAGATCATATTACAGGTGTAGCTCCGGTTTCAGATAGCCCCGAGGAGAGTTTCGGGGAAACAGACCCTATCTGTTACTGTCTACACAGGAGTCCTATGGTCTCAGACACGGTTATTTTTATCGGAGGCTATGGCCCGAGCCGGAGACCCAGGGGGCCGGTAGAGGAGCTCCAAAGTGAGCAGATGAGTGGAGTGACTTATTTTTGATTGGTTTTGACCCGGGTAGGGGTATATAGATTGATTGCTTGTTTGGCGCCATCCGGCTTATGGGGGTTGGTATCGGCTCTTGTTTGCTATATATGTATATATGTATTTATGTGCTACATGTTAGTTAATAGACAGCAGCCGCCGTGACTACAGACACGCTCCTGCCTATCAGTGCAGAAAGGTTTGATCTAGTTCCTATCAGTTCTTACAGATTCAGTTATCTCCTGCTATTCAGAACTGCCAGTTATGTTATTGTATTCAGTTATGTTATTTCAGTTGCTTTACATACTCAGTACCAGCGGTACTGACGCCCGGTGGGGCACTGCATAACTTGCCTGCAGGTACTCATAGACGAGGAGGCGATCCCTCGTGATCCTAGTTAGCGCAGAGTCATCAGCTCCTGTCATCCGGAGCGTGATATATCAGAGGTTTATATCATTTCCTTTTGTTGTATAGTATGGGTAGGCCGGGGCCCTGTCCCGACCATCTTATCAGTATTCCTAGAGGCTTGCAGTCTGTATATATTTCCCTGTGGTCGGTTGAGCCGGTCGTGTGAGGCCGTGCAGTTTGTTATAACTATTTAGTATTTCAGTTTATGTTGGCCGTGTGTGGCCATAACCAGTCAGTAGTGGTGACCTTGTCGGTCACGTAGTTATTCAGTATGCTATTGTTGAGTTACAGATAACTAGACAGCATGGTGGCCTTGTCGTCCCGCATAGGTTCCTTGTTATGAGTATGTTTCTGGTTAGCTGTTTTTACAGGTAGGGGTGGCTATAGGCCAGTTGGCCGGAGGCTGTGTTTACAGCGTTATATAGCCCTTTGTTTCCAGAAATTTGAGTTAGAGCCAGCCAGACACCAGATGTGTTTAGGCTCACCAGATAGCAGCCTAGGTCTTACTAGGGCACCAGGTGCCAGTCATACCCCCCCCCAAGGCGGGGCATGACAAACTTGGTATCAGAGCAGGTCGTGTCCCAGGAAGTCTGCAAGCCGTACTAAGTAGAGTCTTGTCTATGGATGTGTTGTGCACCACATACTATAGGCAGGAGGCTGCGAGGCATGATAGGATGGTTACACTTCCTTCTCAGTTAGTCGTTCTATAGAGCGGTACAGTATAGGGTCGAATCCCTAAAACTTATCATATTCTTTATCTACAGATAAGAATGGCAGACCAACGTTACCCTGCCACCGGCAGAAGACTAGACACAACAGCAGGAGAAGGCACCAGCAGGATGCCTCAGTTTCAATCAGAGTCAGCCCGATCTGAGGGCGATATAGAGGCTTCATCATAGCCCTCTCAGCAGCCCCCCTCAAATCAGGAGCCGTTGGGCACTACACCGCCCCCGATAGCTCCTGTGCCTTCGCCATCCGATCAGGAGGTTCGTAGCACTGTAGTTATGTTGGCACAGATGATGGCCACACAGTGCCAGCCAGTGCCACCTGTAGCGGCAGAGCCTTCAGGTGGGTCAGGTAGTTCCAGGGTCAGGGAATTTTTGGCACTGGATCCCTAGCAGTTTATTGGGTCAGATCCGGCAGAGGACCCTCAGGACTTCCTAGATCAAATGCAGAGGATATTCCGAGTTATGCATGTGACCCCTTCAGAGTCTGTTGAGCTGGCAGTGTTCCAGTTACGGGATATAGCTATATTGTGGTACGAGAGTTGGGAAAGGTTCCGAGGGAGAGATTTTACCCCTCCGACCTGGACCAGCTTCTCGGAGGCCTTTTTAGATCATTATTTGCCACAAGAGATCCGGCAGGCCCGGATGGACCAGTTCCTACATCTAGAGCAGGGGGCGATGAGTGTACGTGAGTATGCTTTACAGTTTGACTCCTTAGCCCGTTATGCTCCAGCATTTGTTGGTACTATGCCAATGAGAGTTCATAGATTTATCATGGGTCTGAATCTGGAGTATACTGAGGCATGTATGATGGTGACATTGCGGGAAGATATCAATATCGCCCGAGTACAGGCCTTTGCTTAGACCATAGAGGGTCTTAGACAGCGGCAACAGAGTAGTAGACAGATCAGTCAGGAACAGCACCGTAGAGACAGACCAGATGACATACAAACGGAAGTTCAGAGAGGACCCAGGCCTCGCTATCAGATAGACCCCCTAGACCCCCACCTCTATCACAGCAGTAGGCAGAGGTCGAGGTAGATCAGGAGCTTCCAGCTCAGGTACGGGCTCAAGCCGTACTTATGCATTGCCAGGGAGACAGGATTCAGAAGCGTCTCCAGATGTAGTGACAGGTATGATGACTATCTGTTCATGCCCTGCTTACGTATTGATTGATCTGGGATCCACTCTGTCATATATTACCCCATTTGTGGAACGAAAGTTCAATATTGCACCAGAATTATTACGGCAGCCCTTTGCAGTATCCACGCCCGTCGGTGACTCTATTATAGCTAGCAGAATTTATCGAGGGTGTACAGTGGAGGTTGCCGACCGCCAGACTACAGTAGATCTGGTAAAGTTAGAAATGATAGACTTCGATTCCATAATGGGTACGGATTGGCTGGTGCCATGCTGTGCTAACGTAGAATGTTGGACCAAGACAGTTCGATTCCACTTTCCAGGGGAGGCAGTGCGAGAGTGGAAAGGCAACATAACTACTCCAAAGGGTAGGTTTATTTCCTACCTTCAGGAGAGGAAATTGATATATAAGGGATGTATTTGCCATCTGGTCAGAGTTCAGAATGTCCGAGTAGAATCTCCGACACTCCAGTCTGTTCCGGTGGTGAACGAGTTCCTTGATGTGTTTCCAGATGAGTTACCTGGTATTCCCCCAGAAAGGGAAATAGATTTTGCTATTGATTTATTACCAGGCACTCAGCCTATATCAATTCCTCCTTATCGTATGGCTCCTGCAGAACTCAGAGAGTTGAAGGAGCAGTTAAAAGATTTGCTAGATAAAGGTTTCATCAGGCCGAGTACTTCACCATGGGGTGCGCCAATTCTATTTGTGAGGAAGAAAGATGGCTCGCTCCGTATGTGCATAGATTATCGGCAATTGAACAAAGTTACAGTGAAGAACAAGTACCCGCTTCCCAGAATTGATGACTTATTTGATCAGTTGCAGGGAGCCAGATACTTTTCAAAGATTGACTTGAGGTCCGAATATCACCAGGTTCGAGTTCGTGAAGGAGATATTCCCAAAACGACGTTCAGGACCCGATATGGACACTTTGAATTTCTAGTTATGTCCTTTGGGTTAACGAATGCCCCAACAGTATTCATGAACCTGATGAACAGTATTTTCAGACCATACCTGGACCTGTTCGTGATCGTGTTTATTGATGACATTCTGGTGTATTCTCGCTCCGAAGCAGATCACCGGACTCATTTACGGACAGTGTTCCAGATTCTCAGGGACCGCCAGCTATATGCTAAGTTTTCCAAGTGTGAATTCTGGCTGAACTCAGTAGCCATCTTGGGGCATATTGTGTTGGATGCTGGTATACAGGTTGACACGCAGAAGATAGAAGCAGTCAAATCATGGCCTAGGCCTACCACTCCGACTGAAGTACGCAGTTTTCTGGGATTAGCGGGATATTACAGGAGGTTTGTTGAGGGATTCTCTACCATAGCGACACCTCTGACCAAACTAACGCAGAAAGCAGCGAAGTTTCAGTGGACAGAGGTATGCGAGCAGAGCTTCCAGGAACTGAAAGATAGATTGACCTCCGCCCCAGTGTTAACATTGCCGGAAGGTACAGAAGGGTATTCAGTGTACTGCGACGCATCAGGCGTTGGGTTGGGTTGTGTGTTGATGCAGCATGGTAAGGTGATTGCGTATGCTTCCAGACAGCTGAGGAAGCACGAGAAGAATTATCCTGCCCACGACCTGGAGTTAGCCGCCGTGATTCACGCCTTGAAAATGTGGAGACATTACTTGTATGGTGTTCATGTTGATATTTTTACAGATCACAAGAGCCTACAGTATATCTTCACTCAGAGGGAATTGAATTTGCGACAACGTCGCTGGTTAGAATTGCTAAAGGATTATGACGTGAATATTCTGTACCACCCGGGAAAAGCCAATGTTGTAGTAGATGCTCTCAGTCGTAAGTCCATGGGGAGTCTGGCGTATTTGCAGCTCGAGAAGCGGGAGTTGGTCAAGGAGATACATCAATTAGCCAGCCTAGCCGTTCGTGTAGCAGAAACAGAGAACAATAGCGCGGTAATTCAGAACACCGCCGTGTCCTCGTTAGTTGTAGAAGTGAAAGAACGGCAATATGAGGATCCTGACCTGATCCGGCTTAAAGATCAAATTCCGCAGTGGAAAGCGCCAGATTTTCAGGTAACAGAGGATGGAGTGCTACGTTGTAAAGGTCGCCTTTGTGTTCCAGATGTTTCAGGGCTCCGCCAGCAGATTATGAATGAGGTACATTACACTCGTTATTCTCTACACCCCGGTGCGATGAAAATGTACCATGATATCAAGGAGAACTACTGGTGGCTAGGTATGAAAAGAGAAATTGCTGAATTTGTAGCCCAGTGTCCTAACTGCCAACAGGTGAAAGCAGAACATCAGAAACCAGGCGGGTTAACTCAGGACATAGCTGTGCCTCTCTGGAAATGGGAAGCAGTAAATATGGATTTTGTAGCAGGATTACCCCGTACTAGACACAGACATGACTCTATATGGGTGATAGTTGTCAGATTGACAAAATCAGCTCATTTCCTGCCAGTAAGAACTACTTTCTCGGCCGAAGATTATGCGGAGTTGTATATCCGAGAAATAGTCAGGTTGCACGGAGTACCAGTATCTATTATTTCAGACAGAGGAGCACAGTTCACGGCTAGATTTTGGCAGTCATTTCAGAAAGGTTTGGGAACGCAGATTAATTTGAGCACAGCATTCCACCCTTAGACAGAAGGGCAAGCTGAGCGCACTATTCAGACGCTCGAGGACATGCTGCGAGCATGTGTGCTAGACTTTAGCGGTAGCTGGGACGAGCATTTGCCGTTAATAGAATTTGCTTATAATAATAGCTATCACTCAGCTATTCAAATGGCGCCTTTCGAGGCTTTATACGGGCGGAAATGCAGATCGCCAGTTGGCTGGTTCGAAATAGGGGAATCAGCGTTGATTGGGCCGGACATCATTCAGCAGTCAGAGGAGAAGGTAAAGCTTATCAGAGAACGCCTACTGACTGCACAGAGCCGCCAGAAATCATATGCGGATGTGCGGCGCAGAGACCTAGAATTTGATGTGAATGAATGGGTATTTCTGAAAGTATCTCCGATGAAAGAGGTGATGAGATTCGGAAAGAAGGGTAAGCTCAGTCCGCGATTTGTTGGGCCTTATCAGATTCGTCAAAAGATAGGCCGAGTAGCATATGAATTGAACTTGCCTCCAGAATTAGAATTCGTTCATCCGGTCTTTCACGTGTCTATGCTGAGGAAATGCATAAGAGACCCTTCCAGAGCAGTCCCAGTCCAGGATATCCGGGTTATGGAAGATCTGGCCTATGAAGAGGTTCTAGTAGCTATCCTAGACAGACAGATTCGCAGATTGAGGACTAAGGATATTGCGTCTGTCAAGGTATTGTGGCGTAACAGGAACCGAGAAGAGATGACGTGGGAGGCTGAGGAAGATATGAAAGCTAGATATCCTCACTTATTTCCAGGCCTAGTCAGGCGACAGATATGTCCGTATTATTATTTATGCAGTATTTTATAGTTGTAAATATATAAATGAGAAAGATTGGTGTTCAGCTAGCGGGTGAATCTTAAAGTATTGTGTGCAGTACCTGTATTGGACTTTTCTGCGTTTCAGGTTTTTTCTATAGTCCATATTACAGGGGAAACTCTGCCGAAATTTTCCTAAGTAGTGAGTTGAGAAGTTCTCTAGATAGAAGTTTACATTCGAGGACGAATGTTCTTAAGGGGGGGGGGAGAATGTTATACCCCGTAAGATTTCCGGCACCTAGATGGCCTATTCGTGCGTTGGTTAAGCATATTTGGAAGCCATACATGCTAGAGAAAGGCCCAGGAAAAGACCGAACAAGAAACCTGCCGAACCATCGCGGAAGGAGCCGAGGCAGAGCCCCTCCGCGATGGCAATGTGTCACGGAGGTGGAGCCTCCGTGTTGGCTCCGTGACACGTTGGCCCTGTCCAAGCTCAAGTATATAAAGCCCCACTTCAGTTTTAATTCATTTAAAACATTTGAAATTTCCAGAAAACGCAGCAAAACAGAGGAAGACGAAGAGGGCAAACATATAATCGTTCGATTACGCTGCCAAATGTAGTCCAAACTCAAATTAACCTTAGGTACTGAGGTATTTAGCAGCAGAGAGCATTCCTACAGATTTAGTTTCGCGAAATACGGCCGACGAATCGTCGAGCTACCGGCCTAAGGTAAGTAGAATTGCTCCAAACTAGTGTCTATGTGCTCCTAGCTGTGAAATGAATACTTCTCCCTTCTGGACTTCTGAAAAATAGCGAGTTTTCGACCGTCTTTCGATAAGCCTAAGTTTAGGCTATAATTTTATCGAAAATGACATTGTTCTTCAGAATAAAGTTATATTTAGTATTAATTGACGTGTATATGTATGTAGTTGGGAGAAATAGCTGGAGTACTGACCGAGCCTCGTCCGACAGTCGGATAACTCGAGGTTAAGGTATGTGAAGTTGTTCTTCGGCAAGTTAGTAAGCCTTAGCTTGGTAAATTATAGTAAACTCTGTACTTGTAACTCTCGGAGTTGAATGTTGAGAATTAGGTAAGTCTAATAGATTCTGAGTTGTGTTGCCCTATCGGATTCAGTCCGAAAGTTAGAAAAGCATGCGCCTGAGGGCGAGTTAGCATCCCAGATTCAGTATAGCTTATTTTGTGATTAACAAGCATGTTGTAGAATAAAAAGAGACAGATTTTCAGAATGAAAGTTAGTAAAGATCAGATAGACAGACAGTTATGGATATAGATTAGCCATTCAGACAGATAGTATCCTGGCTACAGATTAGCCACGCAGTTAAATAAAGATTTCAGAATCAGTATAATCAGTAAAGAATCAGTATAATACAGAAAGAGATCAGAATAAGAAATCAGATTTCAGATAGCCTTTTCAGTTATACATGCTTGCTATGTATATGTGCTATTTGTTTGTTGAGACTTGATGTGGCGTGAGGGCACCTTATTGAGCGTCGTCGCCGCCCCTGGGTTGGTAATCGTGTCGCCCACTGAGCGGGTGGGTTTATGTCACTCCAAGGAGTGGCATGCCATCCCCAGTTTGGACGAAGATGGGATGAAGCTTTCCCCATATCAGGCTGATCAGCATTACAGTACAGATAGCCCTGTTGTGCGCAAGCGCCCAGGGAATAGATACAGATACAGTTACAGTACAGATCTTATTATAGGTGTAGCTTTGGTTTCAGATAGCCCCGAGGAGAGTTCCGGGGAAACAGACCCTATCTGTTACTGTCTACACAGGAGTCCTCCGGACTCAGACACGGTTATTTATATCGGAGGCTATGGCCCGAGCCGGAGACCCAGGGGGCCAGTAGAGGAGCTCCGAAGTGAGCAGATGAGTGGAGTGACTTATTTTTGGTTGGTTTTGACTCGGGTAGGGGTATATAGATTGATTGCTTGTTTGGCGCCATCCGGCTTATGGGGGTTGGTATCGGCTCTTGTTTGCTATATATGTATATATGTATATATGTATTTATGTGCTACATGTTAGTTAATAGACAACAGGCCACCGTGACTACAGACACGCTCCTGCCTATCAGTGCAGAAAGGTTTGATCTAGTTCCTATCAGTTCTTACAGATTCAGTTATCTCCTGCTATTCAGAACTGTCAGTTATGTTATTGTATTCAGTTATGTTATTTCAGTTGCTTTGCATACTCAGTACCAGCGGTACTGACGCCCGGTGGGGCGCTGCATTACTTGCCTGCAGGTACTCATAGACGAGGAGGCGATCCCTCGTGATCCTAGTCAGCGCAGAGTCATCAGCTCCTGTCATCCGGAGCGTAATATATCAGAGGTTTATATCATTTCCTTTTGTTGTATAGTACGGGTAGGCCGAGGCCCTGTCCCGACCATCTTATCAGTATTCCTAGAGGCTTGCAGTCTGTATATATTTTCCTGTGGTCAGTTGAGCCGGTCGTGTGAGGCCGTGCAGTTTGTTATAGCTATTTAGTATTTCAGTTTATGTTGGCCGTGTGTGGCCATAACCAGTCAGTAGTGGTGACCTTGCCGGTCACGTAGTTTTTCAGTATGCTATTGTTGAGTTACAGATAACTAGACAGCATGGTGTCCTTGTCGGCTCGCATAGGTTCCTTGTTACGAGTATGTTTCTGGTTAGCTGTTTTTACAGGTACGGGTGGCTATAGGCCAGTTGGTCGGAGGTTGTGTTTACAGCCGTTATATAGCCCTTTGTTTCCAGAAATTTGAGTTAGAGCCAGCCAGGCACCAAATGTGCTTAGGCTCACCAGATAGCAGCCTAGGTCCTACTAGGGCACCAGGTGCCAGTCATACCCCCCCCAAGGCGGGGCGTGACATTGCAGAAGTGTGTCGCACTGTCTACAACTGAAGTAGAGTATATTGAGGCTACTGAAGCTGGCAAGGAGATGATATGGCTTAAGCGGTTCCTTCAAGAACTTGGATTACGACAGATGGAGTATGTTGTCTATTGGGACAGTCAGAGTGCAATAGACTTGAGCAAGAACTCCATGTACCATGCAAGGACAAAACACATCAATGTCAGATACCATTGGATTCGTGGACAAGTGGAGAGTGAATCGTTTCATATCAAAAAGATTCACACAAGTGAAAATCCTGCAGATAAGCTGACCAAGGTGATACCAAAAGACAAGTTTGATCTGTGTAGAATGAGCTCTCTCTGAGAAAATGAAGATACCTCCTTTAGATGCATGGGACTGGAGGGGGAGATTTGTGGGGTCCAGCTCCAATTCAACTTTTTCTGCACACAATCAAAGGTTGGTGAACTTTGAAAGGTTGGGCATTCAAAGGTTGGTGAACTTTGAATGTTGGTCCAAATTTTTCCTATAAAAGGATCCATTTAAAGATACACCAACAAAGAGAAAAGAAAAAATATATAAAGAGTGAGGTTTTTTCTTGAGTGATATTATAGTGAGGTGTGAGTAAAAAGAGGGTTATCTCTTTTGAAGTGTGTGTAGTGGTTACTTTGAGTGTTGTACTCGTGAACCATACGGTGTAAAATTCCTTACTATAGTGATATAATTTTGCTCCTCTTGGCCCTAGATTTTTCCCTTATTCAGAAGGGTTTCCACGTAAAATTTTTTGGTGTCATTGTCTTTTCATTTTTGTCCCCTTTTTATTTTGTTTGTAACCATTCTTGTATTATTTCGCATCGTGTTGCTCCGGTTTTTACCCAACATATATGACACTTGAATATTGAGTACTAGAGAGCTGCTTCCTTACGTTGAATGGGAGTAGCAATTGCTGTATTACTTTGCAAAAACTAGTTTAGCCACATAGAGATGTATATATTCCCCAACACATCGGTAAGCAACCAGTCAAGTTTGCTCATTATTAATGTTCAGGAACTTACTATTCTTTAGTTCATTTTATTAAAACCTTTCTTGTTTCTTTGATAACCTAGAACTTCTATAGACACTGAACAGGGATGAAATGTTCCTTTCCTTATATCAATTTGTACTTCCACTCCAACTTAAGAAGGGGAAAGAGAAAGGGATATATCAATGGAAAAAAGAATGTAGAAAATTTCAACCATTGAACAAGGTCGGTCAGGTTTCATACCTGAAACTCAATATTGTGAGTGTACCATTTTGGGATGCGCAAGTTCAATATCAGCAATCATACCTTCCTTCCACGGGAGAGAAATTTGGCCAGATAAAACACCAGGAATCCATTTGCTTTGTAATTCACAACGGGGGAACGGTGAAAGCTGGTGCAAACCAAAAGCAAACACAATTCGTTCATGTCCACCATGCTTCTAAATTACCTTAAAATTGACATCCAAAACCATCTTATTTACCTTACATTCCACGGCAGCCCAACAAATGAAAGACTCGGAGCGAAGGCTGGTGGAAAAATGTGCTTGTAAATTGGCCCAACACGGTTGTCATCCACAGTCACTATCCCATTAGTTTCGAGGAAAGGGAAATGATATTTGTACCTGGGAGAAATTGAACAGCAAACACTACTGATACTTCATCCTTCCATTAAATTTTCAGATTATTTGGTAATTATTAAACTTTTTGTATTGTTCCTTCCAATTTACTCTCGGATTTTGATTAAATCAAAGACAAGTATACTATTCCCGTTTATCTACTTCCAGTCATGTGGGGAGGAAAGAAATTAAGGCAAAAGGCAAATGGTGGGTAATCAGACTCACCCTGTGCAGTGTAGGATGATATCAGCATAGACTTTGGACTTGTCTTGAAAATAGACTCCACCATCTATACCAACACCTTCAATCTGTCACATTTAGCCAGTATATTAAGTTACTTCTAGAAAACACAAATATTCAGCATCAAGAATCGACGATCCCCCTAACAACATTACTCAAGTTATTAACAACTTTACCACAGAGTGGAGCCAAAGATTTTCATATCCAGGTAGCTTTTTGGGTGTCCCACTTAGAGCTGATCTAGAAGAAATGTGGACCTCTTTAGCCACTTCAGCAATTTCTCTGGAGATATCAGCAGCACTTGTGGCACCCCCTATGACCACAATGACCTGCCAACCGTTGATCATATCATATCATGATCCGTTTGTAATGCCAGTGCTATCAGTTCAGCATTTTTAACTTTCACTAAGTAGGGCAAATTCATAATGCAAGCTGTTTCAAAGTCATGTCGCTGCACTACTAACATTAAGCTGTACAATGCACATGACACATACTTGAGCTTGAAAAGGCTCAGGAACCGGGTAATTGTGGCTGTGGATTTGCTTTCCTGGCCATACTTCGATTCCTAAAATGGCAGAGGCCTCTGGTTAGAAACTTTGACATTGACATAGACAAATGAAAGGTTAGCAATATAGGTTGGAAAAAATTAATCTAAAATCTAAAGATGTAGGAAAGAAAGAACTACTCAATACTTTAAAAAATATGAACTGCTCGCAAAACTTCCAAAACCATGACAAAACCAATTTTTTTTCCTTCTTTGATAGCCATAGTATAGTGTCTGGGCAGTTTGCGCACAATTTTTTATCACCTCCCACTAGCAACATGTACCGGATTATGTTATCCCCCAAAATTAGAATAGATGAGAAGAAATTATCTAATATTTTTATCTTAGTTGGGATTTGAAAGTAAGACCTCATGGTTATTGACCATGACAAAATCCACACTATTATAACTATGTTGAATTGATCTTAATAAAGAAAAATTAAAACTTGACATGTTGATTTGGCCAGACCAGCACAACTATTAAAACACCAATATATTCCATTGTAGTGTTACAATCTGCAGTGAAAAGTATACAGCAATGCTGATGCTCAAAATGATCAACTTTGATTGTCCACCAGCAATAAAGAACTTGTAGGATGTTGATGAAGTTGCCACAAATAACATGGGAGAAGTAGTAGGAGAAATAAAAATCCCAAAGATGGAATTAGAACTTGAAAAATTTGAATATGCACATAAACTGACCAATTGAAAAATAAATGGGTGAAAATCCTCGTACCCCCTCAACTTTGCTTTAAAAATCAAGCTCCCCCTTTAACTTTGAACAATAGATATTCTCATTTCTCCCCTCCTTATCCTAATTAATTTTTTAAAAGATCTATTTTACCCTTACATTATCAACTTTGTCTTCTTCTTTTTTACTTCTTTAAAATCATAATATATATTTTTAAATCTATGTAATTATCTTTTTAATAAAAAAAGTTAACTTTTGGGATAGAATAAAATAAAAAAATACTAATTGAGTATATAAATTAATGGCATTCTATAATGAAGTAAATTAGCAGAATAAAAAAATAATTTTATTAATAATAATCAAAACTCTAATATTTATTTATACAAGTAAAATAAAAGGTAATAATAATTGTAAATATATTTCAATGCATGAGATACAAAAAAAAAGGTCAATAAAATAAAGACAAATTTAAAGATTATTTATTTACAATGTAAATTAATTTTAAATTATAATTTACAAAATATTCTATTAATAACAATCAAATTGTATATATAGAGAGAGAGACACACACACATTTAATGCATATTACATTTTAATAACAATAATAAAAAATTAATAAATAGTAATAGATTTTGTGATAAATTCATAGAAGTATTGTTCTACTTATAATGTTAGTGAATTTAAATAAGAAACTATAAATATCTAAGTTAAAAAATAAATATTATATATAATATAAAAAAGATATTACATAAATAGAGAATTGAAAATAATAAGGGTAAAATAGATATTTTAGAAAATTAATTAAGAAGAAAAAATGTTTATTGTTTAAAGTTGTGGGGGAGGGAAGTTTGATTTTTAAGACAAAGTTGAGGGTGAAAATCAAAACAAATTTAAAAAATGCAGAATAGAAATGCAGAATAGAAATGCCTCAAATTTAATTCATGTTTAGTAAACGTATGATGAAAATTGATCACCACATTAAATGATGTTTACTTATAATTTTGGATGGAACAAAACAAAGTCATATTTTATTGAGAAATAAATATATATAAGAAAAAAATAAAAAGATTTATTATGTTTTTCTAAGTAATATCTTCAATCTCTTTAGATTGATTTCATCTAGAGTTTACTGGTTAGACGTGTGTAGTATGAGCCAATTCAAAATTCAGATCAAAGTTTAATATTTTTAGATATTTAATTTGGATTTTTAGATTATAAATTGAACTTCAGATTTTATTTTAAAATATATAAAAATTTTGGATTAGATATTGAATTTAGTCCGTTCTACTCATATTAAATGTATTAAATACTAGTAAGTCTAATTTTCAAATTAAAGGCCAAATAGATTAGTACCTTACGACCCTATCCGTTATAATATTAAGTCTAACATAAAATTACACGGCGCATGAGTGACAGTGTGACTTCAATCCTTGTTAATTGTAGAAAGTTATACATTCTAAAAAGCAAACTATTAAGTGAACTGAAGTTGTTAATTGTTACAGCCTGTCCTTTAGGCTCAAAAGTTATAATCGTAAATTCAAAATTTTTAAATCAATTAATCTGTAAGTGAACTAAAAAAATTTAACCCAATCCAAATCTATTTAGATTAAATTTGGATCATAATTTCTTCAATTGCCAAATTAAAGTATTATTATTCAATTCGAATGCCAGAACCCCTTTAGTTCTCGTCAATTATGAATAAGAATACATTGCTCGTCTGACTTGAACCCAGACCATCAAGTATGTGAGCATTTTAAATATTAATTAACTAACATGTTTTGTCATTTTTCTAGTTACAACTTGTCTCGACAAAAAGCTCATGTTAATTATGATATGAGTGTTTAGAATTATTTTGAGACTAGGATATTGAATGATTCAATTGATAAGAATGACCCTGATAAATGTAGCATTCTAGAAAATTTTATCATATTAAATGTTTATTTAGAGACTTAATCGATATCCTTATTTTTGGCGTCAAATTATAAACATGAATAAATTATGTGTATGCAAAGGTTTGAAAGTGATTCAGATTAGCAACATATTCATGAGAAGACTCAAGAAAATATATTGAAAAAAACATAAGAAATTATATTAGCTACAAATTGATTGTTGCTATGTTTGATGCTTCGCATCAACCATAGTATCAAAACTTGAGGTGTCAGAAATGTTCGGCAGGGAACCCTCGTGAAGGCATCACCTGCAACATGCATAATCTGAAGCATTTAGAACATATTTCAGAGAGAAAAATTTTCCTCATTTGAACCTTGAATTCTAAAGAAAGAGAGTTCGTTCAAGACATCAAACATACTACAAGACAAATTTTTATAGTGCATCCCATGATAGATTAACATGGTTTTGATGATTATATTGACACTATTTTGGATCAAATTCATAGAAATTACTCCAATCTTTAAAAGATCTCAAGAAAGCTCAAGTTAAGATTTGAGTAAAAGAGGTAATTTCGTCATCCTACCTTCAAATATTGATATTATTTGCACTCCTAGTAATCACTCGAGGATAAGAATGTAGCTATATCAGAACCTTGTATAGTTTCCCTTATTTTTTCATCTTACGACTCCTCTACTTTAGAGTCATGCCCTGTCATCATCTTCTTCATCAGTTAAAAATGAAATCAGGGAAAGGGCAGCCACCATCTACTCTTATCCAAACTTTTTCATGTTTCTTTATCTCTAGGTTACCACAAAATTTAGCATACATAATGATAATTAAAGGTGGGGGGGGGGGTGAATTTTACAATTAACATTATTTAACTATTAGATTGAATCAGTCGACTCAATTCCCGCGGAAGATGTTAGTGATAATAAATCAATATCAAAGCATGAGAGATAAAAGACACAATGATTTATCTTAGTTCGGATCACCCTTGTGGTGCCTAGTCCAGTCCCCTTGGGTTGCAAGGGTTTCCCTTTGAGCTTTTAAGTCGTCAATATTACAAAAGTAAATTTACCAAGCTTTGGTGACTAGTAGTAAACTTGATACAACCTCTACCCGTATATCTATCTGACTATTTCTATCTTTTGATCTCACTAGTAATGTTTTCAGAATTACAATGATTGAATAAGAACAGAGTTGTCAGTTTGATCAAGTGAAGTTGTACACTAGGAAGAGTCTTCAAAATTCGTATTTAAAGACTCTCGTTGTACGATCTGACAAGGATACAAGATCAATTCCTTTGATCTTGTTTTACCGCTCATCAAGGGATAACCCAAGGAATTTAGCTCCAGTCATATCCCTTGAAAAAATGTCGATCAGTGATTGAGGCCCTGATTGATTTGAAAATGATTTCTTCCTTTTGAGGCAATGGATATCGATCAACGATTGAAGTCCTGATTGATTTGGGGATGATTTCTTCCTTGTTCGCCCTTTATTCTGCTAGAATATTCCTTGGATCGGCTTCTCTAAATATTATTCAGTTTTCTTCCTTTTGCAGTCGATCTTCCTTCCATAAATATTTCTTCTGAGATCATGATACATTTCCTTGATTCTTTACTTGGTGCATAGTCGAGTCAACTGGAGTGGTTCTGTTGCGTATCCGTGTTTTACTGATTTTGCTAATCCTGCAATAAATTTGTCATCATTGAAACATATTAGTGCAACAATCTCCCCTTCTTTTATGATGACATAATTTTAGAGATGTGACTTTAGGGGTACTTCCCTGTTCTAGAGATCCTTTTGTGGATTTCTCTCCCTGGCTTGATGCTTCCTCCCCCTTATTTGATGTGTTTTGTTCTTAAGGCTCGAACATTAAGTTATGAGAGAAATTAGGATAATAAAGAATCTTAATTTGATCAAAACTTCGTCACAGCATCAAAACAAAACACGAGGAGTAGTGATAACGGACAAGTTAGTGCAAAAAAGTAATTTCAGATATCCACAAAACAGAATAATCATTCCTTCCATTTACAAAAACAGCAGACCAGTACACCAACATCAAAACAAAAAACATAAACATAATCTCTCCCTTCATCACAAAAATGGAACAATACTAAAACATAAGCCCACGCGGGGAAAGGGAGAGCAGGTGACAGATAAAGATCAGACACGACCAAGGAAATATTTGAGCGTATTGATGATACGCTCAGAGAAAGAGTGATAGAATTACTCGAATCGAGTGGACAGATGTCACGACCCGAGTTTACGCCCTAGCCGTAACACGGGACAATGAACCACAAGAGGCTCTAGGTCGATCGATGGCATAATCATAGCATAACACTTACCAATGAAAACAGCTATCAGAAACATAACTGAGCGAAAGCTAACTGTAAGAGTCAAATTTAAAACTCAAAAGACATAATCTAACAAAACTTTGATACATAGACTGAATCTGTTTACACATGTCTGAAATTCTCTACTAAATTGATGAGTTGCCGGAATAGGTCCCCAGGTAACTCCTAAAGTCTGAAAAAAAAACTAACATATAACTGAAATAAGAAACATAGATCTCGTCCTCCAAAGATGAGGACTCACCACAATCTGCTGAGATGGAAAATGAGTGTGTCTAACTGTGTGACTGAGTCTGAACACCTGAATCTATATCATGAAATGATATAGCACATAAAGTATGCGATCAGTACTTGGAATGTACTGAGCATGCGGGAAATGTAAATAATCTAAAACATACAAGTATACAAGAAGATAAACTGAGTATATCAACATATAACTAAATTAGAGTGAAACAACCCCTTTCTGAGTGGCATACACATATCGACATGAAACTTTTATTTGGAATTCATCTCATGCATAAGGGTCATGTACTAAACATATAATGAAAGCTAAAGCTGAAACTGATATCATACACTGTACAGGCTATCTGTTGCTAACTGAGACTGTGTTATGCTATATCTGATTTAAACTGAAGTTTGAACTATACAGAACTGAGCCAAACTGATAACATGAACTAAGGGAGTCATTCTATGCTTTGGAGAGTCCCTAACTGACTAAGGAAAACATTCTCAGCTATTGAGAGTCCCTGGCTGATTAAGAGAAACATTCTCAGCTATGGAGAGTCCCAATCTGTGCTAAGGGAAACATTCTCAGCTATTGAAAGTCCCTGACTGACTAAGGGAAACATTCACAACTATGGAGAGTCCCAACTGAACTAAGGAAAACATTCTCAGCTATGGAGAGTCCCTGACTGTACTAGAACATGAAGAATATTGATCTGACATTATTCATCTGGTCTAAGCTACTACAGCTAGTCAGAGACATGAGCATTTACTGATTTCATCACACTGCATTCATTTAAAATTGATGAAGGCTACTTTCTACTAACAGAAAGCCCTAAAGTCTGAAGGATCATTTTCATGTTTTATTATTATAATTTATATCATCATAGTCTCGGATCATCAATTAAATCGTGCATTCACCATTCATGAAACAACTACAGGAGTAGATCATTTTTTGAACACATCCCAAACATTTAATTCTTGTGTTCATAGCATATGACGTATATCTTATATTCATGTAAGATCCATGGGTTCATTTCATACTTTAGCATGTATAATTAAATCATGGTGAAAGCATATAACATTTTCCTGGACTCCATTTCAAAATTTAGTCAAATTCATGAAGAAGATTCCATAATCATACCATTACCATATGTTCAACTCATACCCAAACCATTTACATCAAAATCATAGTAAAAAAATATATATACTTCACATTGATCAAGCCCATAAGTTCTAATCGTATCTCATTCTATCTCTTAAATCATATATTCTAGGTTCGAGAGAATTCATACAATCTTTCTATACTTTAGACGTGGAAACAAGTTCATGATAAGAGCATGTAAGTCCCATTCACAATTCTAGGCTATCTCATGGTGAAAATTCTATAATCATGCATTTCTCTTATCAAGTACATAATTCGAGATATTAAAAGTAATCTGATAAGCACACATGACTGTCAAGCACAATGGGTCTTAGAATTTCATAGGAGCCATAGAAGGAATCATCCATAAATCGAAACCCTAGATCATGCTTTACTAGAAATCTGTGAGTTTGGGGTTTTAGTATAAAAATCTAGGGCACAAGGATGGAAGGATATCCTTGTTAAAAAGCCCACATACCTGATTAGAAGAAACCCCCACTTGAACTTGCACCTTGAAGTCTTGAGGAACCCTTGATGAATCCTTGAGTCTAGAAAGAAAGGAGGAAGACGAGTTTGAGAGTGTTTTGATATAGAATGAGGGTTTAGGCTAGATATCCCCTTAAAAATGTCCCATTAGATACTCAAAACGGTGTAGTTTAGGAGTTAGAAGCGTAGGTTTTTATGAAAATACCCCTGGAAAAATGCAGGAAAAATCCAGGAAAAATCCACCTACCAGTCCCCACGAGGCACTCCACGAGTCTTGGGCTTGGCAACGACTTGTGGTGCCCAGTCATGGGGTGCACTGGATGATTTCTCAAAATTTTCTCGGATCTGACGACGATTGACTTCACAAGTCATTATCCGACCATACAACTCGTTACTCCTTCCATTGCCACTGAAGCCTACAAGCCTGCTCTTCATTCCACGACTGACACGACGAGTCGTTACTTTACTAGACAAATCGTCATTTCCACCCGCCGTCAACATTGGACAACTTGCATTATTCCTGAATTCCACTCGACGATTCTTCAGGACGACTCATTACTGGACTTAACGAGTCGTCATGTCCCTCGTCCCTTGGAGTCTTGATATTTTCGGCTACTGCTCGTGACCAGTACCCCACGACTCATCTCCTCATCCCATGAGTCATGACGTGGGTCGTTACCTCAGAACTCTGAACAAGACTTCACTGACTGCTTGCAACGAGTCTTACCATGACTCGTGGTGTCACCTAATGAGTCGTACCACGACTTGTTCTGAGGCAAATTTTCCACTTTCCAACTGATTTCTTTCTTTTAAGTCTAGAGTCTGATCTTATAAACCTTTGGGGTATTACAATAGATAGGAGTAGGAGTTTTGAACTGCGACAACAAGCTCTTTGTTAGAGATTTCAGCTCGAGCGACGATTGAGTCGACTTGGCACAGAACTTTGTTGAAAGAATTTACCTCTTCATGCTAAATGATGGTCAACTGCTTCTTCAGATCGGCAACATTAGAGATTAGGATAGCCAATGATTCATTGCTCTTGTGCAGGTTACCAACCACTACACCAAGAGTTTCCTTAACCTCTTTAAGATCAGTCATGAGAGAGGAGAGAGCAGAACTAGAGGAGCCATCTGGAGAGATATAGTTAGAGCTTTCAACAGGGGAGATTTTGGCTTTGGGCATAAAGCTTGCCTGCTTGATCCAGCGATCCTCATCAAGAATGTATCCCATACTAGCAAAGGCGCGATCATTGTAGGTAGAAGTGATTTCTTTGACAGGGAACTCAGAGACATCTACACCCATAGCTTTAATGATTCAACTTACGAGCATTCCATAGGGGAGGCTGGCGTTGCCAGTGGAGTCTTGACAGCTTTCAAACATGTACCCAAGGAACCATTCAGACCAGTCTATTTTACGCTTCTTCAGAAAGCAGTACACAACGAATACATCTCTATTTGACAGAGTGCTTAGAGACCCTTTGCGAGGCACTAAAATAGTAGCAATGATGTGAGCGATGATGCGATTCTCAAAACAAATAGAAGTAGGGCCAAAGTCGAAGAGATCAGTACCATCTTCAACAATGAACAACTTTGCTTCATCAAAAGACTTCAAAGTATTCAAGAAAACCACTGGTGAAGAAGGGAATGTGCCAGAAAAGCGAGAGTTGAAGACTTTTTCAAAGAGGGTTTTTCTCAGAACAATTCTGGTGCTCAGAACAAGGGTTTCAGGATCACTATTGTCGTTGGAAAGTTTCAGATCTGCATAGAACATATGGATGGGATCTTCGAATGCTTCATTAGCACATCAAAGAAATAGATTATCTAGCCCTTAAAAAGAGAAGAGATGACTTATAGAGTAGTGAGAGGCTTCAAGATGAGCGAGGCAAATGACTCTTCCATGGGCGAAGGGGCAATTTTTGAAGGCCAGAATTTTTTTTCTCAAACACACTCCAAAACTTCTGCATGTCTTCTAGGTCGAAAGAAAAAGGAGATTCAGGATTTTCTTTCTTAGGGTAGGAACCCGAGGGTTTTTTTATCAGAAGGGAGGAGGAATCAGGTGAATCTTCAGAGGAAGAGTCGGAGATTTCAACTAGGGATGGAGAAAGGGATAATCTTTTAAGCCTTTTGCTGGAGCGACGAGCATTATGAACAGAGGGTTTCGCCATTTTTGATGAGGAAGAAGGAGCACGAAGAAGATGATTTTAAAGGAAGAGAGATAGAGTTGAGGAATGTGAAGTGTGATCAGTTGAAAGGACGACATGCAAACAGACGTAGTAATGATGACCTAGGAAACTGAAATGACAGAATTAAAAAAGGAAAAGAAATATGTCATGAAGGTTTTAAACAAGTTAATTTGGGTCAAGAAATAACACACATAAAATTAAGAAAAATTAATTAAGGAGCATGAAATAACACCAAGACTTTTCCTTAAAAATAAAATCGATTTTCTAGAAGAGGTTTAGTAAAAGTCTCAGCCAGTTGATTTTCAGAGTCAACAAATTCTAGTATAAAATCTCCATTTTTGACATGATATCAGATAAAATGATGTTTAATATCTATATTCTTTGCTCTAAAGTGATGCACAGTATATTTAGAGAGACTAATGACACTGGTGTTATCACATAAAATAGATATGTTTTCCTAATTTAAATCATAGTCTAACAACCGATGTTTTATCCATAGCAGTTGTTCTCCACAATTTCCAAGAGCCAAATATTCTGCCTCTGTAGTAGATAGTACTTCAGAGTTTTATTTTTTTCTTTGCCAAGAAGTGAGAGCTTCCCCGAAAATCTGACATGATGCAATAGTGCTTTTCCTGTAGGACTTGTCACCTGCAAAATCTGCATCTGTGTAACTAATTAAATTAAAGTTGTTAGAGTAAGGATACCATAGAACAAAATCTCTGAGTTCCAATGAGATAACGAATGATCCATTTTATTGTAATCAGGTGGGACTCTTTAGGAGTTGACTGAAATCTAGCACACTTGATACATTAAACATGATGTCTGCTCGACTAGCAGTAAGGTACAGTAGTGATCCAATCATTCCTTGATAGAGTTTTTTATCGACACTTCTCCCAATTGAGTCACTCTTTAAGCAGGTTGAGGGGCTCATTAGGGTTCCAATAGCTTTTCCTTTTTCCAGACCAAAATTTTTTATCAGCTCCTTCGTATACTTGGTTTGATTGATGAATTTTCCTTCAGTCGACTGAAGAATTTGAAGTCCTAAAAAGAATGTTAATTCTCCCATCATGCTCATCTCAAATTCTCCTGTCATTAAATCTGTAAAATTCTTACATAGGGCAGCGTTAGAACTTCCAAATATGATGTCATCTACATAAATTTGAATAATCAGAAGAGTAGTAGAGGATTGTTGAATAAAAAGAGTGTTATCAATTTTTCCTCAAAGAAAATTATTTTCAATGAGAGAAGAGATTAGTCATTCATACCAGGCTTTTGGAGCTTGTTTCAAACCATAGAGATCTTTAGAGAGTTTAAAAACATAGTCGGGACACGAGAGATTTTCAAAAATAGGTGGTATTTTGACAAAAACTTCTTCTTTTATTCATCTATTTAAGAAAGCGCTTTTAACATCCATTTAAAAATTTTTAAAATGTTTAGAGACAACATATGCTAACAAAATGCGAATAAATTCCAGTCTAGCGACTAGAGCAAAGGTTTCATCGTAGTCAATACCTTCTTGTTGAGAATACCCTTGTGCAAATAACCTAGATTTATTTCTAACAACCTTACCTTCTTCGTCTAATTTGTTTATGAAGATCCATTTTGTACCAATAATGGATGCATTTTTTGGCCTTGGAACTAGAGTCCAAACACGACATCTTTCAAACTGGTCTAGTTCATATTGCATAACTTTTAGCCAATATTCATCAATAAGAGCTTCATCGATCCTCTTTGGTTTTTTGAGATACTAATGCCAGTGATGATTGATTTTTAAGAGAAAATCTTATCTGTCGCTGAGCATTTGGATGCCTAATGATAAAGTCATTCGGTTAGCTGGCTTCGTTTCTCCATTCTCTCAGAATATTTGAGACTTTAGTCGACTGATTTGCTTCCTCTTAATTTGGTTTCTTTGAAAGAGAGGTTTTGGATATGTCAATGATACTTTCTTCCTCAAAGATGGTTGAATTTTGTTTTGTTAATGTCTTAGGAATTTGTGAGATGGTTCCACCATCCTCCCCTGCATCATGCTCAATAAGACTTGTCGATGGATTAGAATCATTAAACACGACATGAATAGATTCCTCAACAGTTAAAGTACATTTATTAAAAACCCTAAGACCGGCTCAGAGGCGCATACCAAAGGAAGATTCCTTCATCACTTCTATGATCAAACTTACCGAGATTGTTCTTACCATTATTGTGGATGAAATATTTACATCCAAATGGATGAAAGTAACTTATATTAGGCTTTTTTCCTTCCCACAATTCGTAGGGAGTCTTCTTTAGTATGGGTCGAATGAGACATCGGTTAAGGATATGACATGCAGTGCTTACAGCTTCAGCCCAAAAGTGATCGGAAAGATTCTGTTCTATGAGGATTATCCTAGCAATGTCCTGAAGTGAGCGATTTTGTCTTTCAACAACTCCATTTTGTTGAGGAGTTCGAGATGAAGAGAAGGTTTAGGTATAACCCGACTGATTGCAGAATTCTTCAAATGACTGATTTTCAAATTCCCTTCCATGATCACTGTGGATAGATGAGATAAAGTATCCATTTTCTCGTTGAACCCTTTTGCAAAAAAATTTGAAATTTGAGAAGGCTTCATCCTTGTGATCTAAAAACATGACCCAAGTAAATTGTGAGAAATCATCAACAATAACAAAAGCATATTTCTTACCACAAATGTTAGCAGTTTTGGTAGGACCAAATAGACCCATGTGAAGAAGTTCAAGAGGTATAGAAGTAATCAGAATGTACTTTGACTTAAAAGAGGATTTGGTTTGTTTTTCCAGTTGACATACATCACATATAGAGGTATTAGAGAAATTTAATTTTGGCAAACCAAGAACTAGTTCTAGTTTAGAAAGTTTTTCAATAGTGTGCATGCTAGCATGACCCATCTTCCTGTGCCAAATGCTTGGCTCATTTGAGACAGCTGCAAGACACGTTAAAATAGGCAGATCAACATTATTTAACATATAAATGTTTTCAACGCGATCACCAATAAGAAAAATGTTTCTGGAGGCATAGCTGATGGTGCATCTGATAACGTTGAGTAGAACGTTGAAACCAACATCACATAGTTGACTGATGCTTAGAAAGTTGTGTTTCAGTCCATTCACAAGATAAAATTCAATTAAGTTACACGAGGGACTTATAGTGATAACCCCTACACCAGCCACATCGCCTTTGGCGTTGTCACCAAATATGATGTATCCTCCATCAATTCTTTTAACAGATCTAAAGTTTTGTTTTGTTCCTTTCATGTGTCTGGAGAATCCGCTATCAATTACCCACATTCCCTTTTTATAACTGCCTTTGGATTGCTCCTGCAAAACAAAAAGATTAATTTCTTTTAGGTACCCAAGTTTTCTTGGGTCCTAATAAGTTAGTAAGAGAGGATTCATAGGTCGTTTCTTTTTTCTTCCAGACCCATTTTCCACGAGAATAAAATTTACAGTTAAAAGACTTATGACCATGTTTTCCACATGAGTGGCATATGGGAGAAGAGAAGGATTTAGCAGAGTGAAAACTAGTTGAGGCACTTAGGGAAAAATCAAAATGTGTTTTATTCGAGTTGATTGAGCTGTAACTGGGTGATTTCTTAATGCTATTTAACTGCATCTTGACTGCACCTAGCTCTTCCTCAAGCAGGTTTACTTCAATTTGAGTTGCTTCAAGAAGAATTTGCCAGTCCTTTTTTCTTTGGCTAGTTTATTATATTCATCAATAATTTTTTGCAGTTCATTTGTGACAAGATCTAGGGAATCCTGAAGATTGTGAAACTTATTACAGAAATTTAATCTTATCTCGTTTGATACTTCAAAGGCCATAAAGCAGATGTTGGCAGCTTCTTCGGTTTCTTCATCAGATATATCTTCATAACTCCATGCTCCCATGGATTTGTTATTTCTTCAAAAGTTCCTTTTCTTCAACTCAGGACAGTTTTGCTTTATGTGTCTAAGTTTTCCACAATGACAACATCGATCATAATTCTTTCATTGTTGCAATATCCAGGTTGGGGCTTCTTTCGTCTTTGCCGAAGAATATGTCTGACTCCTCAGTTGATTAGAGATAGTCCTTCACTGTCTTCTTCTTCTTACTCTTTCTCACTCTCATTTTGTACAGCATTAAAGGCTACTGATTTCTTATTTTCATCTTTGAAATATTTGTTAAGATGATTTTGCTCATAGTCCATCAGATTTCCTCGAAGTTCATCATAGGAAAGTTTTTCCAGATCTCCGTCTTCAAGGATTGTGGCTATTGTTTTCCAGACTTTAGGAAGACTTCTAAGGAGTTTTTGAACTTGCATACTGTTTGAGTACACCATTTCAAGTGATTTTAATTCTCCAACAGTCTTGCTGAATCGTGAGAACATGGATTCAACATTTTCCTCATCTATCATCTTAAACAACTCATATTCATTGGTTAGTGCATTTATTCTAGCCTCCTTCACTTTTGTGGTGACTTCGTAAGTTACTTCAATCTGCTGACTCTGAATAGCTGCTAACGAAGGCCAATCTGCTGACTCTAAGTCTAACTAAAAATAATAACTCAATTGAAAGAAAGTAAAACAAGGCCCTCGAATGATGAGGACTCACACATCGGCTGCAGCAGAGGATCTGAATCGCAACGGCTAACAATGCTGAATCTGGGAACCTGCAGCTGTATCATGAAATGATACAACATAAAAGTATGCGCCAGTACTTTGAATATACTGAGTAAGTGGGAGAAACCATATCTGCATATAAAGACTAAACTGAAATGACACGCAATGGCCAACAGATAAGCTGAACTGAACTACTGAAGTAAACTGAAATGGTCAAGATGACCCTGTTTGATGGTCAAAGACATGCCCTAAGTTTGAAATACTGAGTTTGAGAGACCACACTGAACTGATCTGAACTGAACTGAAAGTAACTGTGATTGAACTGAATTGACTAGTGGGAGAGTCTCTAACCGACATATAACCACGTGAGCTATACGTGGAGTCCGATGTATACACCCCACCGGCAGGACCCAATATACCTTGCCAGGGTATAAAGGCATGAACTGAGTGATCACAAAAGTCTGGGGCCAATCAGGCCAAGTAATATTGTAACCTACATTGGCAACGTAGTTCTGGGAACCTGGGTACACTGGAACCCTGACCAGCTCGGCGCTAAGTCCTACTCCTATTGAAAAACTTAAACTAAACTACTAGGCTGATAGCTCAAAAATTGGGGCCCAAGACTAGTCAGGGACATATAACTGAAAGTACCCTGAGAGTCTTATCGGACCAGATTATGAAACTGGGTTCTAGATTGGTCAGAGTTACTTATCTGGAAGCGTCGTAATCGTCTAAGAACAAACTGTAACTGAATTGGGGTCCTGGGGCTGGTTAGAGCTATATAACTAGAATGTCATGACCGCCTAATGGACCAAATAACTATAATCTGAGTCTGATTCTGATAACTGAGAGGCACCACTGACACCTCAAAAAAAGACTGAAGTCAAATTAATCAGTTGACAATTTTTTTGAATGATTCTGAAGAGATTCTATGTTCTAACTGGATTGAACTGCTAAGCAACTAATAGAGAGCTCAACTCATTCTAACAACATGAGAATTTCACAACATGATGAATATTTCAAGAATTTAAAGGGGTTTCATCCAACAAGAGTAAAATCATTCTCCTTAATGAATTAGTTGCTCACATATATACATATATAATAAGAATTTCTAGGATATTCATCCCAAAACATACTTTGCAAAATAGGTGAAATTCAGTAGGCAATAATCTTTACTCGAAAATTTGGGGCTAAGAATCATCTTGGCAATAACAATAACTATTTACTTAGGAATTGATGAAAATAATATGAGTAATACACATGGATAACAACCCAATTGAAATTAACGAGAATCAACATGAAAATCTCTGCATACTCGAAAATCTCAAGGCTAAACTGATAGGGAAATTATGAGAAGGTTTTGGGGGACACAAGGAAAGGACAATTCCTTTGTTGAATTCCCACATACCTGACTAAAATTCTCCCAGAGAAGAGGAATTGAACTGCTGCGGAGGAAAGCCCTAAGCTTGCTTGAGAAATTCTTGAGAGAACTTTCGATAAGTTTTCTGAGAATAAACGTGAGAATGACGGGAGGAACCGTCCAAACTCTCTAATAAGTCTAATTTTACGTTCAAAACGACGTGGTTTAAAGCTTAGGAGAATAGAAAATTACTAAGTAGCCCTTAGAAAATCACTGGAAAAAACTGTCAGGTGACCCTAACGGGTGACCTAACAAGTCGTGGTGACTGACCATGACTCGTTGTCACACCCGTTGAGTACAGTGCCCATGAAAGGAGTGTCAGTTGATGACTGTCAGTTGATGATTGGGGATACCTAAAAATTTTGCCCATGAAAGGAGTGATGAGGTTTGGCAAGAAGGGAAAACTCAGCACGAGGTATGTAGGACCTTATAGAATTTTGAGGCGTATCGGCAATGTAGCCTATGAGCTAGAATTACCTTCAGAACTAGTAGTTGTACACCCAATTTTTCATGTGTCACTTTTGAAGAAGTGCATCAGAGATCCTACCTCAGTTGTGCAATTGGACAGTGTAGGAATAAAAGATAGTCTCTCATATGAGGAAGTACCAGTCCAGATCCTTGACCGTAAGGTTCTTAAGCTGAGGAATAAGTAAATAGCTCCAACCAAAGTTTTATGGAGGAATCAGTAGGTTGAGGGAGCTACATGGGAGGCCGAAGCAGATATGATGGCCAAATACCCCCATTTGTTCCCTACCGGCTCTAGCACAACTTGAGATATTAGTTTTGACCCGAGAACTCAATTTAGTTTTCATGACTCAGTCTAAGTGTTCAAGTCTCTTTTATGTTTTTGAATGTATGTATGAAAAGAGAATTCAGTTTAGTTATGTATTTTGAAATAGAGGTAGTCGGTCCGTCAGTTTTGGAGTTAAATGAATAGTATATGGAACTTTGATTATTGTTCTCTGCTTTCCTATGTGTTTTCTAGCATTCGAGGATGCATAGTTCCAAGGGGGAGATATTGTAATGCCTCGAAAACTCAAAGACTAGATCCGGGACTTAAATCAGAAAATCAAGAAAATCTATAGAAAATGTCTCAGGACGACCCACCTGAGGAGTCATTGTGAGAACTAACGACTCGTTAGGTCGGTTGTGGGAAGGAAGAATTGGAAGTGTGAAGTGGGAAGAAGTGTACTTGACGGATGGTGACCACGAGTCGTGGTCACCTGCAACGACTCTTCATGTCCCCCATTGTTAGCCCTAGTCAATTGTTAGGCAGTGCACCCAACGAGTGTCACCACGAGTCGTCATCAGTGGCAACAACTCATTAGGTGACTCGTGGTCAAGCATAGTATAGAACTTCAGAAGTGAGGCAGTGAGGTCCACGAGTGGTGACCATGAGTCGTTAGGTCCCTCATGGTGACCTCCAGGGGAATCCAAGAACTGTACTCAACGGGTGTGACCACGAGTCGTGGTCAGTCACCACGACTCGTTAGGTCACCCGTTAGGGTCACCTGATAGTTTTTCCAAGCGATTTTCTAAGTGCTATTTAGTAATTTCCTATTCTCCTAAGCTTTAAACCACGTCATTTTGGACGTAAAATCAGACTTATTAGAGGGTTTGGACGGTTCCTCCCCTCATTATCACGTTTATTCTCAGAAAACTTATCGAAAGTTCTTTCAAGAAACTCTCAAACAAGCTTAGGGTTGCCCTCCATTGCAGCAGTTCAAGTCCTCTTCTCCGGGAGAATTTTAGTAAGATATGTGGGAATTCAACAAAGGAATTATCCTTCCCTTGTGTTCCCCAGAACCTTCCCATAATTTCCCTATCAGTTTAGCCCTGAGATTTTCGAATATGTAGAGATTTTCATGTTGATTCTCGTTAATTTCAATTGGGTTGTTATCCATGTGAATTACTCATATGATTTTCATCAATTCCTAATTAAATAATTATTGTTATTGCAAAGATGATTCATGGCCCCAAATTTTCGAGTAAATATTATTGTCTACTGAATTCCATCTATTTTGCAAAGTATGTTTTAGGCTGAATGTCCTAGAAATTCTTATTATATATGTATATATGTGAGAAACTAATTCATTAAGGAGAATGATTTTACTCTTGTTGGATGAAACCCCTTTAAATTCTTGAAATTTCTTCATACTATGAAATTCTTGTGTTGTTGGAATGAGTTGAGCTCTATATTAGCTGCTTAGTAATTCAGTCCAGTTAGAACATAGAATCTCTTTAGAATCATTCAGAAAAATTGTCAACTGATCAGTTTGACTTCAATCTTTTTCCGAGGTGTCAGTGGTGCCTCTCAGTTATCAGAATCAAACTCAGATTATAGTTATTTGGTCCATTAGGCGATCATGACATTCTAGTTATATAGCTCTGACCAACCCCAAGAACCCAATTCAGTTACAGTTTGTTCTTAGGCGGTTACGACGCTTCCAGATAAGCAACTCTGACTAGTCTAGAACTCAGTTTCAGAATCTGGTCTGATAATACTCTTAGGGTACTTTCAATTATATGTCCCTGACTATTTTTGGGCCCCAGTTTCGAGCTATCAGCCTAGTAGTTCAGTTTATATTTTCTAGTGGGAGTAGGACTTAGCGCCGAACAGGCCGGGATTTCAGCACACCCAAGTTCCCAGAACTACGTTGCCAGCGTAGGTTACAGTATTACTTGGCCTGATCGGCCCCAGAATTTTGTGATCACCCAGTTCATGCCTTTATACCCTGGCAAGGTATATTGGATCCTACCGGTGGGGTGTATAGATCAGACTCCACTTCTAGCTCACCTGGTTATATGTCGGTTAGAGACTCTCCCACTTGTCAGTTCAGTTCAGTCACAGTTACTTTCAGTTTAGTTCAGGTCAGTTCTGTGTGGTCTCTCAGACTCAGTATTTCAGACTTAGGGCATGTCTTTGACCATCAGACAGGGTCATCTTGACCATTTTAGTTTACTTCAGTAGTTGAGTTCAGCTTATCTATTGGTCATTGCGTGTCATTTCAGTTCAAACTTTATATGAAGATATGTTTTCTCCCACTTACTCAGTACATTCAAAGTACTGACGCATACTTTTATGTTGTATCATTTTATGATACAGCTGCAGGTTCCCAGACTTAGCATTGCTAGCCGTTGCAATTCAGATCCTCCTCCGCTGTAGCTGAAGTGTGGGTCCTCATCATTCGAGGGCCTTGTTTTACTTTCTGTTAGTTGAGTTATTATTTTTAGTTAAACTTAGAGTTAGCTGGGGGCTTGTCCCATCAACTCCTCAGTTAGATGGCTTTCAGACTAGACTTGATTTTAGATTCTCAGATATTTTAAATTTCTAAATTTAGATTTTAATTTTCATAAATGGAATTATGTATTATTTCAAATTTCCGTTGTGCATGATTTCTCAGATTACCAGTGTATGATAGACCAGGGGTGACTTGGGGTCACTTGTAACTTCAAGTACCGTGTTGCATCCAGGGTGTAGGCTCGGGGTGTGACAAAGTTGGTGTCAGAGCTGGTGCCGGGCCGGTGGTGGGGCAAACCTCAGCGAGGACACTGAGTCCCGGGGGGGGGGGAGTGAGTGTAAGTCTTGCCTTAGGCAAATCCCGTAACGGTTTGGGAGGAGAACGAAGAGTGATTTATAAGTGCTTGGATACCTTTATCTTATAGACGTGTTTTAAGACCATGAGGGGCGAAGGCTCCAAAGTGGACAATTTCTACAAGCGGTGGCCTGGGCTGTTACACAGTTAGCAACCCTAAAGTTGGTCAACGGAAGCATATTCTAGGTGGGGGAAATCCCAACCGATGTGCTATATTTAAGTCTCAATCTAGCCACACAATAGTCGTATCTGGCCCTTAGGCCTAACGCGACCACTACTCGCCTCTAGAATAGTCTGTATAGCTGCCAACAGGCATACCCCATGTGCATACACCTGACCAGAGGGTCCTGACAGTGATTATAATCTTTGACGGCCTGGATAGAATAGGGCGAGGTTCGAAGTGGCCTAAGCGATACTTCAAAGGTCATGCTAGGGCAATGATAGCTCATAAGCAAACAACAACTCATAGGCGATCATCTATATGATCCCTTTGCTTGGGACAACTACAGGGCTGGTACCAACCGGATACGTTCCTAAGCAGTCAGCCCTAACTTCCCATAGGAAACATGCTATAATTCTTAGCCTAGCAGTAATGCTGTGATGCTAAGATTCTAGTCCCTTAGACACTGACTTGGTCTGTCCAAATTTGGATGGCTCGTCTGGAAGGTTTATAGCCTCGTAGATAGGTATATCTGTACCTAGCCCTATGCGGCAATGTGTACATGAGCATATATAAGAGTCTCCTAGGGCGTTGGCTCCATACTGACTACTAATAAGGTTTCCCCCTTAGCGTATCAACTGGTCTGTCAAACTTGTAACAACTAGAGTGGTTTCCTGAGCGGCCTGTAGGACAAACATTGAGTCGGCTGAAACTAACGGTCAATGACAGTAGTCAATCATATGACAGGTTGTCGCTTAGTCACTAGGAAACCCTAGTTCCACTGACTCGAAGGTAAGACCTCCCTATCCAAATTATGGCCCAAGAGGCATCAAGGTACGCCAACGTCCTCTAGGTGAGCTTTACTGACAGTATAGGCGTCAACCTGAAAGTTATATCGCCCGACTACGCCCTATGCTGTCCAACTTACCAATTCAAGCCCAACAGCTAACCATAAACTTCTAAGGCCTTGGCACGACAACAAAACATCAGAATACCTCTAAATAGTAAACAGGTGAAAGGGGAACTCTCTATGGCACACCCATCATTAGTCATACTTAACATACCCTTTCCCGATGAGGGATACTATGGTATAATCTCAATACGTCTTATAGTAGCTAACAACAACATACATAATCATTATCTACTAGGGCATATGTCGTATCACTATACTACGAGCATAACTTTCCAAAGAGATAAGCCTTAACATATTTCGAATACTGATTCTCGTTAATCCAAGTTGTTTCAACCTAAATCCAACAATTCCACACAATTGAAGCCTTTATGCTGAGAGAATAAGGCTATTTCAATAGTAGGAATCGGCAAACAACGATTTCTTTCAAAGAACATTGACTACAATTCAACTTCATTCAATTCGGCCAAGAACTCACAAATTCCTAAGAGTTTAGAATTTAGGAACGCTTACCCGTCACTTGCAGTCGCTTAGAACTCGATTAGAAGTGACTCCGATGATTTTTACTCGACGGGGTTCCAATACTCTGAGCAAATTTTTAAGAAATAACTCCGCAGGGATGTTTCTTGTAGCCCTGGAACTTGTTATCCAAGGTGAATTTTCATTTGAATGGAGTTTAACAACGTAAATCGGTGAGAAATGGATGAAAAATGGAGAGAACCCTTCATAGGGTCGAGTTCCTGATTTGGGGAAATGTTTTTTATGATTTCAACTTAACATTGAAATGTTTAAATAGGTTTGAGTCGATGGCACAGAGTGGCGCGGCGCGCCGGCCATAGCTCCAGGTCAGGGACGCGACGCGCCGGCCATAGTGCCGGCCTGGCAACTGCGGTGTGGCGCCCTAGCCTCCAACCCTGGCCTCCTGCTCACTTGATGTCGCATTCTTATACTCATCCCCTGGGCCATTTAGTGCATGCGTCGTACTCCATAAATCTCAACATACGTGCGCACGCGTCGGTTAAATGATAGAAACTTATGGGGTGTAACATCATCCCCCCTTAAAAACATTCGTCCTCGAATGTCATTTCAGGCTTAAGATACTCAACTCCTTTAACTATTGCCAAAAAAATTTTGGCAGAGTCTCCTCTGTAATATGAACTATTCAAAAATCTAAAACGCAGAAAATTCCAACATAGGCGTCTCACAGGACGCTACAACAACGATACAACACAGCTCCATATCGTACAAGCAAATAATTAAATAGTACTGATGATATACATAACAACACAATAACTGGACCACGATCTCACCTTAATTGTACAATCTGGGTCAAGCCTGGAATAAGTGAGGCTATCTAGATCTCATGTTGTCCTCCGCTTCCCAGGTCATCTTTTCTACATTCCTATTCCTCCATATGACTTTAACGGAGGCTACATCTTTAGTTCTCAATCTATGAACCTGTTGATCTAGTATAACTGTTAAAGTCTCTCCATGGAACAGCTATCATGTACCTTGAGCATCCCTGATTAGGTCAATCTGGGAAAAGGTCTTCTACGCACTTGCGTAATATTGATAAATAAATCTTAGACCCGAAGAAAATTCTAACCCATAGGCCACTTGGCTGATCTTTCGGAGGGTCCGGTATAACTTAGTGAATCTAGAGTTGGGCTTTCCCCTTTCACCAAATCTCACAACGCCCTTTTTTGGTGAAATTTTTTAAGAATACCCAATCGGTTCTTTAATCTCCGACTCCCTATATTGTATCTTGGAATGGGACTTCTGGTGACCCTAGGCTGTGAGTAAATACTCTCCAATGAGTTTAACTTTTTCCTTCTGTCAGATGTGTTATGCTAGGTTCAATTAACTCTGACTCATCTACTTCAAGACATCATATAGGGGACCTACATTTCCACCCGCAATATACCTCCGAGCACCTAAATCGTGTGCTCTGCTTGGACTTTTGCCTGGGGACAGGAAGCTGTACTCGACTTAGCTTACGTCCCAATCCGTTCTGACACCTTTTCCAAAACCCATCTGTCGGTTGTGCCCCTCTGTCTGACAGAAATAGATATGGGGACCTCATACAGCCGGACTATCTCTTTAATATTTAACTCAGCGTAATCTTTAGCTAAATTGATCTCATTAGTCTTCCTACAATGACTTAGATAGGGTCAAATTTACACCTAGTACGAGATAACCTTGTAGCTATATTCGTACTGACTACTTTCCACTTTCACGCAGGAACGACTATCTCCTGAATTAGCCTGCCCGATTTTTGATGTCCAGCCTCTCCTTGCTGGACATTAGAGCTTTATGCCATAACTCGATAATAACCTTCTTCTTTCTATGCCACCAGTAGATCTCTTTTATAACTTGATGCATTTTTGTCAAACCCGGATGGAGGGAATAACAGATATGGTGTACCTTTGCCACAGTCTACTAACGAAGGCTTGCCATATTTGGAACACAGAGTTGACCTCTAGGTCTCAAGACTCCGCTCTTATTACCTCACAAGTCGACGACTTTCTACTGGGCCTTGTCTCTGGGTTGTACTAGGCTAGGGTCTCCATACCGTCACTCCTTTGCCTCCACAACTAAGGGTGATACTGCTGCATCATATGTCACAATCTCACTACCCTTTAGATGTCAGCCTGATGCTTATTTCTTGACATTCAACAGCGATTCCACATTCTATCAACCCGTTGTTGACACCTAATTTTAACATCCCTGCGCCCCGCATATGTTGCTTATATATGTATAATTTTAGTTATCTTTTTACGCAATTGTTCGGCTTGCATTCATAATTTTAAAATAATTTATTATCATAACTCTTGCATAGTTATTTCAAACTATTTTAAATTTACATAATTATTTTAAATTGTTATATATATATATATATATATATATATATATATATATATATATATATATATATATATATATATATATTTACATTTAATTTTAATTTATTAATTTTTTGATATTACGTAATTATGTCATATATAGTATATTTCGTGTTAATATACATACCTTTAATAAAACAAGCTTTTATTTTAAAATATATATTTTTACTTAATTCTCATGAACTATTTACATGATAATATTTACATAATTTTATAAACTATTCACGTAATAATATTACTTGATTTTTACTTAAATTTATAAATCATTTATGTTGATAATAAAGTTTATATAATTTTTGATAAATTAATTTATTATATATCCTATTTATTAAAATATGTACAAATATAGTATTTTATTAACTATATAGCAGTCAATTTTGAATTTTTCCCAATTTATTCAAAATTTGGCCATTTTCACTTAATTCATGCCAATTCTAGTCTATTTTATCAAATTTGGCCACATTTAAATCCAATTCAATTAAATTAAATTAAATTCCAACCCAATTAACCCATTTATGGCCCGTGGATATATTCATATCCGACTCATTTATCCTAAAACTAATCTCAGCCCTCTATCAGATCCAATCCAACGGTTGAAAATTAAAACCCATTTCTTTTCCTTAAATAATATCTTCCACCCACAAACCCTAAAACATGCTCTCATTTTCCCTCTCAGCTACACCCAATCCTCTTCTCCCCTCTCCATGTCCAACCACCAACACTCCTCATTTTTCGGCAAGCACCCAACCACCAAACAAAATCGGAACACCACCATTAGCGTCGCCTTCTTTCTCTTTCTTTGTCTCCGGTAAAGTTGTCAAAACTTACCTAAAAGTGACCGCCGTCTGTTTCAACCACCAACAACAGCCGAAGATCCTCCGTATCCTCACCTTTTTGCGCTCCAGCAGAACTCGGCAAAACTCTGACCAAACCAGATCCGTTGGACTACCGCCTCACCAGCGAAATACCGAGCGCCGCACTCACTCTTTCCCTCTTTATCTTCTCCATTTTCTCCGGCCAATATCTTCTCCGACCAAGACCAGTCGCACACCATCAGATCTCCCTCTCCTCCTCATTTTCTTCTCCGACAGACCACCGAAAAACAACGAACCCGGCAAAACCCTCATCTCTATACCTTTTCTCTTCGCCGGAAAACCACCCTCACCCATACATCGAACCTCCCTTCATTTTCTCCCTTCGCCGACCACCACGGGGACAACCCCGACTTGTGATAGTCGAACATACTTATTTTTCTAGACAGATCTAAATATTTAAAGTCTTTTGCCTCTTTTGCATTTTTTTTTGTTTCTTATAATGGATTCAAATTAATCTTTTTTAATAGTAATACCTTTAACTATTCAGATTATCATTTCTGTGTTATCTGCTAGGTCATACCAATCCCATTGAGTGTTCTGATTAGCTTTCATTTGATTATTTGGATTTAGTTTTAGTATATGTATTACATATATCTCACTGGTCCTTCTATACTTTTGCTCAATTTGTTTGTTTTCTTGATGTATTTTCATAGACACTGCTATGGGGCTGATTTAATCAACTTGTAATTTATATTTATATCACGACTCTATGCTTGTTAAAATCTTGTAATTAGTTGGTAATTGTTGTTTCACTGACCTTGACAATTTTAATCAAGTTAAATGCAGTGATTTAGAATCAATTTATATGACTGGAATAATTTCGTGATTCAAAGAATCTAGAAATTTTATTACTTGATTTATTTTCTGTACTTGTTTAAAAGACTTCTGCTCATATATTATGCTGGCAATATGTACTAATTGAGCCAATTAGTAGTTGTTTGTTTATTTATTTATTTATTATTTCATTTATTTTGTTGTCATTCATCTATGTATGCATTTATTCGCTTTTATTTTTATTCTTATTACAATTTGATTAACCATTTCTTGGTAAACTTTGTCCCGTAGGACTTGCCTTAATTAAAGAAGGTTTTTTCATGATTAATTCATGTTTATTTTGGTACACGTCATTTAGAGTAATCTAATATGAATTTAATTATTTCTTAAAGCATAATTATTGACATTTTTATTCTTTGAATATTTTAATAATTTTAATATGATTTTGCCCCTTAATTGTTTTTTTTTTTAAATTTTGTTAAGGAAGTTTAGCATGACTTTTTTGACTAATTATAGGCAAGATATTTATTCATGTATGTAAGAAAATTGTGATATTCAAATTAGTTGATTTCCTTTCTTTTCCGACCCTTTAATTATATGGCAAGTCATATTCTAACCATTTACGGTAATTTTAGATAGCTTAGTTAATCAATTATTTTTGAAAAAATCTTGACAGATTACATGCTAAATTGATTGGCCTTACTTATTCTGTTCCTATAAAATCTTTTATGATTTATTCCCTTTTTTAATTATTTTCTTAAAGGATTATGTTACATCTTTAGTACTTGTTTATGTATGATAAATTTTGATTATTCCCAAAGAATTGATTGAGTCATTCTGTTTAGGAAAATATCTTGATTAGCTGATCTTTGCTTTTTTTTATTCCTTAATAGCTAGGATCTTTAAGCTATATAAGTATGCCTTTTCCTTTCTTTTCAATGGGCGAACTTTTCCTACTCTTGGGAGTGACTACTTTCAACATCTCTTCCTAGTCAATAGCGGCTTTTATTTTTCTAAGTCATTCAACTTAACTTATCCTTGAGTAATATGGCTTTGCTTTCGCTTTTTTTCATTGGAAATACTGTTATGTTTTTATCAATATAAGCAATCATATATACTAGCTTTCTATAAAAAAAAATTTCTCTTATAAAGGATCAAGCTTTACTAAGTTCCCGCTCTTCCAATCTTAAGTCATATACCCCTTAACTGATAGTCCATCAAACTATGCGAGTTTTCAATTACTTAGTAGCTTAATCATGGTGTGTTAGATAATTATTAATAATTAGTTTGTTTGAGTATATATATTCGATTTGATTTATTTGTTACTAATTTTTTTATGTCTACCTAATAAATCTTTAAATTTCATTTAATGTAAAACTATTGTCTGTATCCACATATGTATGCATGTTGCTTGTGTTTGTTTAGTCTTTTGGAAAAGGTACTCCCTCGGCTTTTCTTGAGCTTTGGTTTGTGACGTTCCTCTCCTTTTCCCTTTTTAACCAGCATGCTTATTTTGTCATTTTGGGTAGATGCTAGAAGTCATGTCTATCGTTTATTCGTGTTTCGGTGTGTTAATTACATAGAAAATATGCCTATAGTTATTTATTTAATGTTAAATAATTTATTTATTATGCTAAAATTATACATATGTTCATGAGATAAATGCATTATATCTGCCTATTTTTACTAGATCTCATGTCCTTAGAAATTTCACATTTTGCCCATGTTCAATAAGTACGCGTAGAATATTTTGATTATTTTTTTTTTGTTTTGTCTGCTCACCAACAGTGCTATCATGCTAGTAAACCTATCCATAAGAATCAACATTCATCACCTATAAATCCTGTCTATAGGACTGCATTACATCTTTAAATTTAAGAAATCATGCTTGTTAGATTGGGGCTTACTTGAGAAATCCTGCATTGGGACTGATTCTTCAAAAGGACATCTATTTGAAGGATGTGACATTCGGCTTGATCACAAATTAAAAGTTCACGAGACTGGGGTGGCAACAGACGAATAGAGGCATAAATCAAACCTTTTCCCTTTTAAACTTATAATTTCTCTTTGAGCACAGGAACGACAGGTATAAATTCGCAATCATTCTGTATATCATCTGGATTTACAAAGGTATTCATTATCAACTGCAAAGCTAAACTACTTGAATTTCGTCCATGAACGGGGTTAAGTGCTACCCTCTTAGTAAGTTACTCAAAGTTGAATGCTGTTTATTTAAAGCTATGTATTAATACTTTATTTTTGATTGGCTAAGCACTACCCTAAATGTTTTTTAAGGGCTAAGTGTTGTCCTATGGGTTAAGCACTACCATAAGTATTTCTTTAAGGGCTAAGCATTACCCTATGGGTTAAGCACTACCCTCAATTTTTAAGGGCTAAGCGTTGTCCTATGGGTTAAACACTATCTTAATTATTTCTTCAAGGGCTTAGTGTTGTCCTATGGGTTAAGCACTATCCTAAATGTTTCTTTAATAGCTAAGCATTGTCCTATGGATTAAGAACTACCTTCAATTTTTAAGGGCTAAGCGTTGTCCTATGGGTTAAACACTATCCTAAATGTTTCTTTAAGTGATAAGAATTGTCCTATGGGTTAAGAACTACCCTCAATTTTCAATGGCTAAGCGTTGTCCTATGGGTTAAGAACTACCCTAAATATTTCTTTAAGGGCTAAGCACTGCCCTCCAGTCTTTTAAGGTTAAGCACTGCCTTCTAAATTTTGATTGGGTTAAGCACTATTCTTTCAAATTTATTCGAGCTAATCGTTAATTTTATAAAATATTATCTTATGCTTATTGACTAATCATTTTTATCCAGTATTTTAAGGTTTGCAGGCTACTATTGTGTGATTTCAAGTTACTCTCATGATTTTGAATCAAGCTACTATCATGCTACTTTCAAGCTCCTATATTGTTTTGCCACTCTTACGCTATTTTCAAACTTTCAAGCTATTATCGTTTTTCTTCAAGACACTATTTGCTACTCTTAACATATTATCATTGTGTTACTATCGCCATTATTTTAATTGGATTAAGAATTACCTTACAGATTTTTAAGGCTAAGCATGGTCCTACTTTTTCTGGACGTTGTTAGGGTTAAGCACTACCTACCTCAAAATTATTTGAGCTATGCTTTGTTTTTGAATTTATACTTATTTTAATTATCTCTGCCTGTTATTATTTATTTCTTTACCTTCAAGCTCTACCACTTTTCATCATATATTACTTAGAAGCAACTTTCACTTTCCTCTCGCTTTTCAATCTTTTATCTTTCAGATTAGCCCTCATTCTAATATTTTCACATTTTGACACAAAAGTAACAATATCGTCTATCTCTTTCATCTCTCTAATATTATCATTTCATACTCCTTTCGTTCCTTATTCAAGCCCTATATTATAAATTTTCTTTAGGGATCTCGCTTGTCCCTAATTCTAGAACTACACGCGGCCTGATTCTCGTAGACCCGAGATATGTAGGAGACTTGATACTGAAACCACAACATCTTCACAACTTTTATTTTATTTTTTTTCTTACCTGGTCCCTCTAAGATCGTTCTTCGGTTGGACAAAATCGGCTACTAAGTCAACGTTCTTTGCTCGACAATTCAACCTTCATTCCCGAGCAAACAAGGGCAGTTGTTAACACCCAATTTTAACCTCCCTGCGCGCCGCATATGTTGCTTATATATGTATATTTTTAGTTATTTTTTTACGCAATTGTTCGACTTGCATTCATAATTTTAAAATAATTGATTATCATAACTCTTTCATAATTATTTCAAATTATTTAAAATTACATAATTATTTTATATTGTTGTGTATATATATATTTACATTTAATTTTAATTTATTAATTTTTTCATATTATGTAATTATGTCATATATAGTATATTTCGTGTTAATACACGTACCTTTAATAAAACAAGCTTTTATTTTAAAATATATATTTTTATTTAATTTTCATGAACTATTTACATAATTTTACTAAGTTTTAAAAACTATTCACGTAATACTATTACTTGATTTTTACTTAAATTTATAAATCATTTATGTTGATAATAAAGTTTATATAATTTTTTATAAATTAATTTATTATATTTCCTATTTATTAAATTATTTATAAATATAGTATTTTATTAGCTATATAGCAACCAGTTTTGAACTTTTCCCAATTTATTTACAATTTGGCCACTTTTCACTTAATTCATGCCAATTCAAGCCTATTTTATCAAATCTGGCCACATTTAAACCCAATTCAATTCAATTCAATTCAATTCCAACCCAATTAACCTATTTATGACCCGTGGATATACCCAGATCCGACTCATTTATCCTAAAACTAATCTCAGCCCTCAATCAGATCCAATCCAACTATTGAGAATTAAAACCCATTTCCTTTCCTTAAATAATATCTTCCACCCCAAAACCTAAAACATGCTCTCATTTTCCCTCTCAGTCGCACCCTATCCTCTTCTCCCCTCTCCACGTCCAACCACTGACACTCCACATTTTCCGGCAAGCACCCAGCCACAAACAAAATCGGAACACCACCATTTGCGCCGCCTTCTTTCTCCTTCTTCGTCTCCGGTAAAGTTGTTAAAACTTACCTAAAAGTGACTGCCGTCTGTTTCAACCACCAACAGCAACCATAGATCCTCTGTATCCTCCCGTCTTCGTGCTCCAGCAGAACTCGGCCAAACTCCGACCAAACCAAATCCGTTGGACCACCGCCTCACCGGCGAAATACTGAGCGCTGCACTCACCCTCTCCCTAATCGTCTTCTCCATTTTCTCCGGCCAACATCTTCTCCGACCAAGACCAGCCGTACACAATCAGATCTCCCTCTCCTCCTCATTTTCTTCTCCGGCAGACCACCAGAAAATAAAAAACCCGGTAAACCCTCATCTCTATACCTTTTCCCTTTGCCGAAAAACCACCCTAGCCCATACATCGGACCTTCCTTCATTTTCTCCCTTCGCTGACCACCGCGGGCACAACCCCGACTTATGATGGTCGAACATACTTATTTTTCTAGACAGATCTGAATATTTGAAGTCTTCTGCCTCTTTTGCATTTTCTTTTGTTTCTTATAATGGATTCAAATTGCTCGACTCCAAAACTACACGCAAGTGCACGTGGTCGTACAAGTAGTAAAGTGGCTTTATTTCAAGCCAAGTATTAATCCCACAGGGTCTGAACTACAGTATTAATTAACTTAAGCGTCAGTGAACGATATCTCTATGAATGCAGACAACCAAATAAATAATGTTTTATGAGTTAACATCACTAATTAATAAGAATCTAAGTCTAGATTATAATTTAAGTCTGAACAATAGCAATGAACAAGCTGAGGTTAAGTCAGTCATACAGGGTTGTCCCCAGTGTTCACATAATTTCAAAATATCACAAAAGTTGTGCGGTGAAACTCCCTGATCAATCAAAGTATTCAACTTCTTCATCAGGTGCTAGTGCTTCATCCCCCATGTCAGAATCGCCCCCTCCGTCCTCGTCTGACTCAACATCTGCATCCTTCCGGCGTGTCTCCTCATCGGTAGGGACATTATCATCCACGGGCTTCACAAATATAGGCCCCACTCTGCATAAATCTCGGGCATTCTTGTTGAATGGGTAATCTAACTGGAGCTGCCACAGCTCATCCTCTGTCGTGGGCCATCCTCCGATGCGCAGCTGCAACATCTGCATCACGTACATACGGGCCATGTACTGATCATTCCGAGCATGTTGCTCGGCTAGTGTGAGCACCGGCTCAAAAGTAGTGTCAGGTGCCTTGGTTTTGGTGACATCCAAGGAGCTTCTATCGATCTGAGGGATGTAATCTAGGGCCTCCTCCTCAATATTGTGGCCCCTCAGGAATGTGGTAAGCAGACCACCGAACCTGTATCTATGCTCTTGATGCAGTCAGGCTCTCTTCACGGCGGAGATGATCACCGCCCCCACATTGATTTCCAACCCCTTCATCAGGGCATACACCAAGCAAACTCTATCCCGGGTGACATCTGTCATGTGCACCCCCTAGATCAGGCACGAATACATAATCTTTAACCAAATCTGGGCCTCCCGGTTCATTTGAGAGTAGGGCAATGCCTGGTGGTATCCTCTCTCCTTGTGCCTGCTACACCTGGCTGTCGATCGAGCTCCACACAAAGTGTGTCTGATGTCCGCATAGGGTGGAGTGATGTTCAGCTGACGGAGGACATGAGCGTCTGTGTCCCGCGCCCCCAGGATTGCATTCAAGTGTTGGGGCTCAAAGGTGACTACCTGTCCTCTGATTTTTATGGTGTGGCTGCACAAGGTTGGGTTCCAGTTGGCATACAACTCTCAGATAAGATGGAGATTAAACTCCCTGGGTTCTTCAAAAATGAAGTTTAGCCCAGTGGTGTCAATCCTATGTACAATCCGTGGGAATTCCTGTGCCAGTGGTTCCCGTGCTATCTGCTCCTCCGGGAAGTATTTGGTTTCTTTATGTTTGGCATACCACTTCTTCCCCTCATCACTCACCCATCTGGTTCTGTATTGTCTGCGTTGACCTCTAGGAACCGCTGGTGCTACTAGAACTGCTGCTCCCAATCTTACCCTCTTTCTGCTGGCGCCCGATGTGGATGCGCCCTTGCCCTTGTCCTGTCGGCCTGACATTGTTCCTGTACATCCAAACATATAGTATCAATGTTATTCAAGTCATTAGCTACAACTAAGGTTGGGTTTAATTGGATCACCCCACACTTAGTCTTTAGCCGCAACCAACACAATTCGACAAGACATTCATGATTTTGCCATTCTTAGCATTCAACATGCTTAGTGCATTCATATAATTCGATGGGATAATTACTTTGTACTACTCAGACTTCGTACAATGAATAAAAATTTCTCCATCGATTCAATTATATCATCATTAGCACTTTGCAATTTTTTTTTCAACAACCTATGTAATTCTCCAGTGGCATTCTCCTGAAAATCCCTCTTCTAACTTAGCATATTCAACATCAATCACAATACATTCACTTCACCCAACATGCACAACCCAATTTATCAACATTTTAAAGCATCTAGTCTTCTTCCTATTCAATCCTCAACCCTAGCTAGCAATTTTGCAAGAATTTCAATAAAACATGCAATCATTGGGTTCATCTACTAACAACGATACTATGAACATCATTCAATCATAACTCAGGTGATTTCAAGCTTATTTCTCACTTAGGGCAAGGTTTAATCACAAAACATGTTCAAGAATCAATAATTTGAGCAATAATAAGAAAGAATTCAAGAACATACCTTTTCTTCAACTTGAAGAAAGTTGATCACTAAGTCCGTGTCACGTTGGGGGAGAAGGGGATTTTGGGTGTGGGTCGCGAGGAAATGAGAGAATAGGAAAAAAATGAAGGCATTTGGGGTTAAAATGAGGTTTTTTCGCGCGGGTGACCCGGTTACCCGAGGTGACCCGACGCGAAATACACCTCAACGTGTCACGGAGGGTAACGCGGAGCACTGCCTCCGTGACATAGAGCCATTGCGCAGGTATTCTGGATTTTTAAAAATTCGGAATAAGCCTCAACGTGTCACGGAGGGTAACGCGGAGGCCCTCCTCCGTGACACGGAGCCATCGCACAGGCTCGTTGGGATGTGCCAATTTTTATTTTCTTACCTTGATTTTTTTCCTTTGGGTTTTTTTTGTATTTTTGCCCTCCGTTCCACCTGAAAATCATTTCATCACAAGAAATTGGTTAGAAATCATAGGTTGCAACGCAATAATTTTTATTTTTGTTTTTCTTTTTCTCTTTTTTTTTCAAATAATTCTACTCTTCTATTACAATACATTCACGGGTTGCCTCCCGTGCAGCGCCTGATTTACCATCGCGGCTCGACGCTACTTATTCTCAATCATCCTCTAGAGTGATGGACGTCTTCTCTCGAATAACGTCCTCACCCCAATAATGCTTACATCATTGCCCGTTCACCAAAAATGTGGCACTTCTATCTTCTTGCCACAACTCCACTGCCCCGTGTGGGGTCATTCTCACCACTTCAAACGGCCCTGACCACTTGGACCGCAACTTACCTGGAAAAAGTTTCAATCTTGAATTAAATAACAACACTTTCTTCCCTGGCTCAAAGATCCGATGCACCATATGCCTATCGTGCCACCTCTTCATTTTCTCCTTGTAGCATTTGGCACTTTCATATGCATGCCATTGAAATTCATCTAGTTCACTGAGTTGCATCATCCTCTTCTTCCCTGCTAGCTCCGGATCCATGTTCAACTTTCTCACGGCCCAAAAAACTCGATGTTCCAGCTCCACAGGCAAATGACATGCCTTTCCATAGACTAATCTATACGAAGAAGTCCCAACGGGTGTCTTGTATGCAGTTCTATAATCCCACAACACATCGTCAAGTTTGCTTGACCAATCAATTCATTGTGCATTTACTGTCTTCTGTAGAATCTGCTTTATCTCTCTATTCGACACCTCCACTTGCCCACTAGTTTGGGGATGATACGTTGTTGCTACCTTGTGCTGCACCCCATACTTAGCTAGCAAATTCTTGAAACTCGCATTCACAAAATGAGCCCCTCCATCACTGATAATAGCTCAGGGTGTCCCGAACCTGGTGAAAATATGCTTTTTCACAAATTTCGTCACCACCTTGTTGTCATTCTTGGGACAAGATGTTGCCTCGGCCCGCTTAGATACATAATCAACCGCTACCAAGATGTAACGATTACCAAATGTAGGTGGAAACGGGCCCATGAAGTCTATTCCCCATACATCAAAAATCTCCACTTCTAATATCTGCTGCAGTGGCATCTCCTTCCTTCTACCAATTATGTCTGTTCTTTGACATCTATCACACATTTTTCCATATGCTATAGAATCTCTGAACAGTGTAGGCCAAAATAAACCTGACTGGAGCACCTTGTGAGCTGTCCGCTCGCCTCCGTGGTGCCCTCCATACAATGATGAGTGACAACTCCTCAATACTTCTGTTACCTGGCTCTCTGGAATGCATCATCTCATCACTTGATTCGGTCCCTACTTAAACAGATACGGCTCATCCCAAATGTAATACCTGCAATCATGTTTCAACTTCTTTCTTTGCTGAGCCATAGCCTCCGGTGGGTAGACTCCACTTACCAGCAAATTCACAATGTCTACATACCAAGGGATTTCAGCTTCCCTTATTGCCAAGAGCTGCTCATCTGGGAACTCTTCTTTGATAATATCACCTTCTTTTATATGCAACCGGCTTTCCAATCGTGATAGGTGATCTGCCACTTGATTCTCACTCCCCTTTCTGTCCCGAATCTCTAGGTCAAACTCTTGTAGCAATAATATCCATCTGATTAGTCTGGGCTTTGCATCCTTCTTGTTAAATAGATACCGAATTGCTGCATGATCAATATACACCACTACTTTAGGTCCCACCAAGTAGGACCAGAATTTATCAAATGCGAACACCAGTGCTAGCATCTCCTTTTCCATGACTGTATAATTGACCTAGGCTGCGTCAAGTGTTTTGCTTGCATAATAAATGGAATGAAAAATTTTATTCCTCTGCTACCCCAATACAGCTCCTACAGCCACGTCACTTGCATCACACATTAATTCAAATGGTTGCTCCCAATCCGGAGAAATGAGAATAGGCATTTCTACCAGCTTCTGTTTTAACTCCTCGAATGCTTTAACATAATCCTCGTCAAACTCAAACTTCACCTCTTTTTCTAGCAACCGGCATATCGGTCTAGAAATTTTAGAGAAGTTCTTGATGAACCATCTGTAGAACCCTGCATGTCTGAGAAAACTGCGGGCCCTCTTCACTGACACTGGTGGTGGTAGCTTTTCGATCACTTCGATCTTTGCACGATCGACTTCCAACCCCTTGCATGACACCTTATGGCCAAGGACGATACCCTCCTTGACTAAAAAATGGCATTTCTCCCAGTTAAGCACAAGGTTAGAGTCTTCACATTGAGCTAGCACCCTGTCAAGATTCTGCAAACATGTAGCAAATGAATTACCGAAAACAGAAAAGTCATCCATAAATACCTCGACAAAATCTTCCACCATATCGTGAAAGATCGCCATCATGCATCTCCGGAATATGGTTGGTGCATTGCATAAACCAAATGGCATCCGCCTGAAAGCATATGTCCCATAAGGACATGTAAAAGTGGTCTTTTCCTGATCCTCCGGTGCTATGGCTATTTGGTTATAGCCAGAACATCCATCAAGGAAACAATAATATTCTTGACCTGCCAGCCTGTCTAAAATTTGATCAATAAAGGGGATAGGATAATGATCTTTCATCGTGGCCTCATTGAGCTTCCTGTAATCCATGCAAATCTGCCAGCCTGTGACTGTGCGTGTGGGAATCAACTCATTTTTTTCGTTGGTGACCACGGTCATCCCTCCTTTCTTTGGAACACACTGAATGGGGCTAACCCATTCACTGTCTGAAATGGGACATACCACACCTGCATCCAGCCACTTGATCACTTCCTTCCTAACTACATCCTTCATCACTGGATTCAACCTCCGCTGATGTTGTACAGTTGGCTTTGATCCTTCTTCCATAAAAATCCTATGTGTGCAAAAAGCTGGATTAATTCCTCTGATGTCCGACATTTGCCAACCCATTGCTTTCTTCCGCCTCTTGAGGACCACCAATGCATCTCTCACTTGTGACTGTGTCAGTTCTGCGGAAATGATGACTGGCAAGGTGTCATCTTCCCCAAAAAATACATACTTCAGATGTGGAGGCAATGTCTTCAACTCCAATTTTGGTGCCTCCTCAATTGATGGTTTTGGCAATGGTTCTAAGGATCTCATCAACGGCTTAAAGTCTCGCTTCCTGGGAAACCATTTTGGCTCGTTCAGTGTTTGCACCATCTCGTATGTAGCACTGTCTCCAAAATGATCGGAGCCCATCAAGGCTCTCTCCAATGGGTCCTGAGAGTCAACAATCTGCAGAATTGATCCCTTATTTAGCACATTGACCACTGATAGCTCCTCATAGATGGACGGTAGCTTCATGGACTTATACACATCAAAAACCTCTACTTTGTCATGTGCTCGCATGGTTAGCTGCCCAGCAGCCACATCAACCAAAGCTCGCCCGATTGCCAAGAAAGGACGTCCCAAAATAAATGGGACTTTCGCATTCGGCTCGAAATCCAAGATAATAAAATCCACCAGGAAAATGAGAGAGCCCACTTGCACTAACACGTCCTCCACAATACCATCTGGTCTGGCCAAAGAACGGTAAGCTAGCTGCAAGATCACAGTAGTTAGTCTAGGGCTGCCTAGCCCCAACTTCTTGAACACCGATGTTGGCATCAAGTTTATTCTTGCTCCCAAATCACATAATCCACGAGCTCGAATACTTTGCTCGATTGTAATCTGAATGGTAAAGCTCCTAGGATCCTTGAGCTTTGTCGGCAACCTGTTCTGTATCCGGGAGGTGCACTCCTCAGAAAGCACCAACGTAGCATACTCCGTCAATCTGCTTTTATTTGCTACGATGTCTTTGATATACTTTGCATATTTCAGCACTCCCTGCAAAACATCAACCAAAGGTAAATTAATGTATACCTGTTTCAGCACTTCCATGAACTTCTTAAAGCAAGTTTCTTCCTTGTGCTTCTTTAATCTCTGAGGGAACGGGGGTGGTGGTATTTCTGTCTCAGCTGCATTTTCCTTCCCCCTCACATCATGATGTTCCCCATCTTTTTCCATTGTTCCATATTGCTGAGGTGGTCTTTCTAGTTACACCTCCTTAAGTTGTAGTCCACTCCTTGTGGTCACTGAATTGACCTGCTTGGGGTTTGGGTCAGTATCACTCGGTAGTCCTCCTCTGGGCCTGGTGTTTTGAGCTCCAGCTAACTGTCCAAACTGGTACTCCAACGCCTTTGTAGCTAACTACTGATTCTTCATGCCAGCTACTAATTTCACATAATCAGCCTGCATTTGCGCTTGGTTAGCTAATATTGTCTTGAACATATCCTCAATGTTGTTGGATGGTGGAGGAGGTGCATTGTTTCCTCTGTATTGAGACTGAAAATTCTGATGCCCCCCTTGATTTCTCTGCACGCCCTAATTCAAACTCTGTCCTTGATGGCTATTACTCCCCCAAGAGAAATTTGGATGATTCCTCCAATTTGAGTTGTAATTGTTGCCATACTGTTGATTATTATTCCTCTGGACGTTCCCAACAAAATTTACCTAGTCTGGATTGGCACCACAACACTTAGCTGAGTGTTCACTACTCCCACATACTTCACACCACACCTGATAAACTGCATTGACTAGGACTTGTGCTTGATTCAAGCTCATACTGCTGAAGTGGGTGTTGAGTAGATTTTGCAACGCAACTATCTGTGCAGCTATAGCTGTAAAACCATCCACCTCAAAGACTCCTGCCGCTTTCCTTGTTCCTCCTCGTGTTGAGTCCGCATTCCATTTTGGATCTGTGAAATACGATTTAACAAAGTATAAAGCTCCTCATAAGTCTTCTCCAATGCCTGCCCCCCAGCTGCTGAGTCTAACAAAATTTTAGTATGTGGTTCTAAACCCTCAATAAATGTGTGCACCAACACATCATTAGACTGGTGATGATGAGGACAATCCCTTAGCATAGACTTGAACCTCTCCCAAGCTTGATACAAATTCTCACCCTCTCTCTGTTTAAAACTTAGAATCTGACTTCTAAGTCTGGCTGTCTTCCCAGATGGAAAGAATCGTATCAAAAACTTTCTTGCAAGATCATCCCAAGTGGTGATAGAATTAGGTGGTTCAGCTTTCAACTACCTCGTTGCTTCCCCCAATAATGAGAACGGGAATAATGTAAGCCTCACATAGTCGAATGATACTCCAGCGGAAATGTAAGTGTCACTTATCTCCAAAAAGTTTTGGAGATGTTGTAGATCTTCATGAGGGAGACCTGTGAATTGCCTGCTGGTGTGCAACAACTGCACCATGTTCTTCTTAAGCTCGAACCTCCCTCCTGGCTCTGGTCTGCGAATACTAGATGTAATATTATTTGCATGTGGGATTGCCACTTCGCGGACCGGCCTTGCTGCCATCTCCTCGGGCACTAAAACTGCCCTTACAAGTGGTGGATTCTGTTGCTGCTCCAGAATTGCTTGTCTTAGCAACTGCAGCTTCTTCTCTAGAGCTTCCCTTCTTTGGCGATGAAATTGTCTCTCTGGCTCTATAAATGAATCCACCAACTCCTTATCTCTTGCTAGTGTTTAGAAAAATTCAATACCTGCAAGAGAAAGGCTAAGACCAAGTTGTCAACACTTATATTGAATTTGTAAACTAACATTAAGAAAATAAATTTACCAATTGCCAGTCCCCAGCAACGGCGCCAAAAACTTGCTCGACTCCAAAACTACACGCAAGTGCACGTGGTCATACAAGTAGTAAAGTGGCTTTATTTCAAGCCAAGTATCGATCCCACAGGGACTGAACTATGGTATTAATTAACTTAAGCGTCAGTGAACGATATCTCTATGAATGCAGACAACCAAATAAATAATGTTTTATGAGTTAAGATCACTAATTAATAAGAATCTAAGTCTAGATTATAATTTGAGTCTGAACAATAGCAATGAACAAGCTGAGGTTAAGGCAGGCATGCAGGGATGTACTTTATTAATTCAATTAAGTTAATCTTCTCTTTGGTTGCTAGTCAGGAATTAATTGCCTATGGATTGGATCTTTCGACTCCTATCCACTTAAAGAATCATGAAACCTTATTCTACATTTCTGTGATATAAGAATCTCATGCTCTAGCCATACATAACCGATTCCATAATTGACTATTAAGACTTTCAAATATATTTCTATTCTGAATGTAAATCAATTCTCAATTTTCTCAACTAAGAAAAGATCATATCCTACCAATTCACATCTGTCCATTTTCTTTCCTTTTCAAAATCAAAATTGGATTTCTAAGATATACATTAACATTGGCCAAACATTAATGCAGTAAAAACAAGAATTGATAGAACAACCATTGAAGAAAAGATGAAAACTGAAATGATCAATAATTACATTCCTCTACAATTATCCTTAACCTCAGCAAGAAGTGAATTAGCCACTCATTTGTGGATTAAACATCTTCAAATAAGTAGAATTCATACAATCAATTGAAATTAAAGAGAAAAAGGAAGAGAATAACCCTAGAATTTTCATCCTCTCAACTGCCTGTAACCCACGTTCTTGCTCCACCAAGTCAGAATGTTTAAAATAAAACCTAAGTGTGCTATTTATACTATTGAGAATTTTTTCCGGAATAATAAGCAACGAGGCACGAATTGTATCGCAGAGCACTCCCTTCGTGCCACGGGGCTATCGCGGAACCCCACTGGAAGTCGGCTCCCAGGTCACTGCACCTCACTGTGGCATGGCTTGTATCGCGGAGCCTTGCCTCCGTGCCACGGTGCTATCCCGCACCTTCACTGGAACTTGAGGTTCCAGGTAATCACACTCACGTGACACGGAGTGCATCGCAGAGCACTGCCTCTGTGCCCCGGAGGTAACGCAAACCTCCACTGGAATTTGACATAAATAATTCATCCCAGGAAGAATGCCTCCGCGATGGTAGCGTGACACGGTGCCATCGCGGAGCCCTTATTTTTGCCACTTTCCCTTGTCAACTTCCGCTTCTTGCTTACAAGTCCATTCCCGCACTTCACCAACATATATATTAGCTTTCAAAATTTCCTTTTACCTACAAAACAACACTAATCATGTTGGTTAGTATAAATTCACATTTATCAAATAATCACATGAGAATATACATATAATAATAGATAAACAAGTCGAAATGAAGCATTTGAGTATCACTTAGGCATGCAATTCTGCCCAAGATCACAAATTAATCCTGTTTAATAGTAATACCCTTAACTATTTAGATTATCATTGCTGTGTTATCTGTTAGGTCATAACAATCCCATTGAGTGTTCTGATTAGCTTTCATTTGATTATTTGGATTTATTTTTAGTATATGTATTACATTTATCTCATTGGTCCTTCTACACTTTTGCTCAATTTGTTTGTTTGCTTGATGTATTTTCATCTACACTACTATGGGGCTAATTTAATCAACTTGTGATTTATATTTATATCACGACTCTATGCTTGTTAAAATCCTGTAATTAGTTGGTAACGTTATTGTTTTATTGACCTTGACAGTTTTAATCAAGTTAAATAGAGTGATTTAGAATCAATTTATATGACCGGAATAATTTCGTGATTCAAAAAATCTAGAAATTTTATTACTTGATTTATTTTCTTTACTTATTTAAAAGACTTCTGCTCATATATTATGCTGACAATATGTAGTAATTGAGCCAATTAGTAGTTGTTTGTTTATTTATTTATTTACTATTTCATTTATTTTGTTGTCATTCATCTATGTATGCATTTATTCGCTTTTATTTTTATTCTTATTACAATCTGTTTAACTATATCTTGGTAAACTCTGGCTCGTAAGACTTACCTTAATTAAAAAAAGTTTTTCAATGATTAGGTCACGTTTATTTTGGTACACTTCATTTAGAGTAATCTAATATGAATTTAATTATTTCTTCAAGCATAATTATTGACAGCTTTATTGTTTGAATATTTTAATAATTTAAATATGATTTTGCCTCCTAATTATTTTTTTTATATTTTGTTAAGGAAGTTTAGCATGACTTTTCTGACTAATTATAGGCAAGATAATTATTCACGTATGTAAGAAAATTGTGATATTCAAATTAGTTGGTTTTCTTTCTTTTTCGACCCTTTATTTATATGGTAACTCATATTCTAACCATTTACGATAATTTCAGACAACTTAGTTAATCAATTATTTTTGAAAAAATCTTGACAGAATACATGCTAAATTGATTGGCCTTTCTTATTTTGTTCCTGTAAAATCTTTTATGATTTGTGCTCTCCTTTATTATTTCCTTAAAAGATTATGTTACAGCTTTAGTACTTGTTTATGTATGGTAAACTTCGATTATTTCCAAAGAATTGATAGAGTCATTTTGTTTAGAAAAATGTCTTGATTAGCTGATCTTTGCTTTCTTTTATTCCTTAATAGCTAGGATCTTTAAGATATATAAGTATGTCTTTTCCTTTCTTTTAAAGGGTCGTACTTTTCCTACTCTTGGGAATGAATACTTTCAACATATCTTCCAAGTCAATAGCGGCTTTTATTTTTCTAAGTCATTCAACTTAACTTATCCTTGAGACATATGGCTTTGCTTTCGCTTATTTCATTGGAAATACAACTATGTTTTTATCCATATAAGCAATCATACATTCTAGCTTTATATAAAAAATATATTTTTCTCTTATAATGGCTCAAGCTTTACTGAGTTCCCGCTCTTCCAATCTTAAGTCATATACCCCTTAACTGGTTAGTCCATCAAACTATGCAAGTTTTCAATTACTTAGTAGCTTAATCATGATTTGTCAGATAATTATTAATGATTAGTTTGTTGGAGTATGTATATTCGATTTGATTTATTTGATACTAATTTCTCTATTTCTACCTAATAAATCTTTAAATTTTATTTAATGTAAAATTATTGTTTGTATCCACATATGTATGCATGTTGCTTGTGTTTGTTTAGTCTTTTGAAAACAGGTACTTCTTCGGCTTTGTTCGGACATACAAAAGAGTTGTTTGGGCTTGAGCCCAGAAAGGGAGGAAAAGGATGTCAAACTAGTTAGATTCGATATTATTAATTTTCGTGTTTATTGTTTCATTAGTTGTAATATTGTAATAAATATGATATAGTGGAAAAGATTATTATTTTGAGGGGGAGTGGGGGGTGGGGAATCTCTGCTTTGGTTTGTGATGTCCCTCTCCTTTCCCCTTTTTAACCAGCATGCTTATTTTGTCATTTTGGGTGGATGCTATAAGTCATGCCTATAGTTTATTCGTGTTTTGGTGTGTTAATTACATAGAAAATCTGCCTATAGGTATTTATTTGATGTTAAATAATTTATTTATTATGTTAAAATTATACATATGATCATGAGATAAATGCATTATATCTGCCTAATTTTATTAGATCTCATTTCCTTAGAAATTTCACATTTTCCCCATGTTCAATAAGTATGCGTAGAATATTTTGATTTTTTTTTGTTTTGTGTGCTCACCGGCAGAGCTATCATGCTAGCAAACTTGTCCATAAGAATCAACATTCATCACCTATAAATTCTGTCTATAGGACTACATTGCATCTTTAAATTTTAGGAATCATGCTTGCAAGATTGGGGCTTACTTGAAATTCATATTTGCTACTTGTTTTAATTATTATTTGTTTGACGTTTATCATTAATAACCCTAAGTAACTTCTAGACCCAAAAATTTAAATTTAATAGTCCATGCCTCTTGGACTTTAGGATTGGGATGGGTAGACACATGGGCATTAGTGTTTTTTATTTTTATTTAGAGTGATTTTAGGATTAATCATTAAGTAATTAGGTTGGTAGTGGGATATGATAGTCTGTGTTCGCTGAATACTACGAGCAATCTAAATGGTTGTGAAGTATTATTTAAGTTGCACGGGGTGATCCCTTTAGGTTAAAATAACCCCTCCCCCCTTCTTAAGCAGAACTACGTCTAACCTGATTCCCTTCAGTGATATGTAGGCGCCTCTTCGAGGTTCGGTTCAATCCTTAATTTTTCTATTTTGTTTGTTTTGTACTTTATATTAGTTATTTCATTATTTGATTGGTATGAATTAACCAAATAATCATCTCTTTTAATACATATATTGATCAAAGATTCTCTCTCCTTGTTCATCTTTTTCTCTTCTTCTTGTTGTACTAATTTTATGGTATATTATTTTTAATGATTAGTTTATTTTCATAATAACGTATTTGAATAGCTTGTATATTTTTAGACTTAATAGTAATTGACTTTATTTGCTCATTAATTAGTTCCCCACATAATAATGAATTCGGTTGGGAACCAGATTTGTGGACCTCGGTAGGTGCCTAACACCTTTCTTTCGAGGTAATTTGAACCCTTTCCTGAATCTGGCGACTTAGGCTAGTTTAAGCAGACTCATAGCATAAAATGGTGCCCTAATGCACCTTAAATTCGTTAGGTGGCGACTCTTCAATTTGAATAATCCTTTAAGAGTTGTCACATGTCGGGCTCCGCTTTTCGCGAGAAAAAGGGGGCGCGACAGCAAGTTCTGCTTTTCGCGAGAAAAATGGGGCGCGACACTCGCTATTACCTAGAGCTAGTTTTGTCCTTCTCCAATGCTCGATGTTCATGTCTTGCCCCTTACTTCTATAAGCTGGATTCTGGGGTTCATGCCCCATACACCGCACTAGCACGGATACTACTGGCCAAGTCTCTTAACCTTTATCATCCTAACCCACTGTCGAGTCAGGTCCCATCCTACAACCTCTCTGACCTTTAACCAAAAACTAGGGGCCATAGCCATTATTCTCCAGGTTTTCACTACCGCCATCAACATACTGCGGTAGGATTACCCTATTTCTGGCCCGAGCTTTACTATTGCTGGGAGTCTACTGCTTATGGACTCTCACACGTACTTAGATGCTCCTAGCAATCTTATCTTCTATCTTGATTTTTACTGTAGTGAAGCCCTAGGTGGATTATTTAAGTACTAGGGGTCTTGATCACTTTTCTAACACCTCCTAGGAATCAATGGATCTAGCCTTCCTTTACTATTTACTCTTGGCAACATAGCGTCAATACTTACGCTCTCTGTTGTACTAAGAAAAGGCTGGAAGGAGGGAAATAACCATATCATACTATGGTGGGGCTAGGGTACGAAACTCAACAAACTCTAAAGGTTGGAGGTGAGAATCTAGCAATTTCACAATCTTTCGTACATTTCAGGTAATCCAACATCAACTATCGTCCCTGTCTAATTCCGAGTATCTACTAAGTAAGCCAACTTACATATACTACACTCCTGACCTCCTGAACTAAGGGTGTAGGAATCGCTTGAAACGGTACTAACACATCTGTTACCTTATGAAGTTCCTAGTGCCCTGGAGGATGAAAGGGAGACAGATACCAAGTTTGTCATGTACCACCTTGGGAGGCAATGATTGGCACCTAATGCCATACTAGGACCTGGGCTAACCTGGTTGGGGTATAAGCACCTTTGGTGCCTGCTAGTCACTCAAAATCAAGAAGACAAACTGCTATATCTCGGCTGTAAACACAGCCTCGGGACAATAAGGCCACGCAACACCTATAAAGAAAAATAACTAACCCAGCCAACATAACAATAAGTGATCCTATGCGGGCCGACAAGACCACCATGCTGTCTAGTTATAACAGAATAAAAACAGGTAGTCATATTCGTACTATAGCCGACAAGGTTGCTAACTAACTAGCTAAACTAGGCCCCACATGGTCAACAACAATCAACTAATTAAAAACTATAGTCTGCAAGCCTCGAAGAGTGAAAATATTGGTCTGGACAGGGCCCCGGCCTACCCACATGCCATACAAATAAAAGACAGGTAAACCTCTACAACCTGGCGACTCTAAATGAAAGGAGTTGGCCAATCTGTTGACTCTGAATAACTTCTATTGGAGGTCCTGAACCCTATCCGTCTAAACCTGCAGGTAAGTATGCAGCGCCCCATAGTTGGGCGTCAGTACAATATGTATCGAATATGTAAGGTAGTAATAAAAGCTGGATAGAAGTTGATAAAGAACTGAAAGTAAAGAGCAAGAAGGGGCAGAAGTTAACTTGTAAGTTTTCTTATCCATAACCTGCATCTAGTAAATCACTACACAAATAAGAACTGGAGCTGTATGACTATACATCCATAAACTATATATAACAAGCAAATATATAAACAAGAACCTAACCTGTCCCCCATAAGCCTACAAGCTGCAAGCAACACAGAAATAACCTACCGGGGCCCCCATAAGCCCTGACAAGTACAATCCGATCTATATACCCCTAACAAGGTCCTTATGATTCTACTGGTACTATAGCCAATCGACCTGGCCTCTGGGTTCGAAATTGAGCCAACTGGACTCCTTTAACTGTGTCTGAGTCCTTTGGGCTCCAGTGACTGCACCCTGGGCATATAAGGCTCGACGGAGAGTCAATAATGCCAATATGGCATAAAAAAGGTCCATACGGGACTGTAGTGCAGCCTTGTAGGCCTGAATATAGTCCTTTCAGACATTACATAGCTCCTCTGAGCAATCAATAGCCCCATAGGCGATGAAAAAGTTAGCAACCCTGAAGTTGGTCAACGAAAGGCTATTCTAGGTGGGAGCAATCCCAATTGATGCGCTACATTTAAGTCTCAATCCAGCCACACAATAGGTGTATCTATCCCTTAGGCCTGACGTGACCACTACTTTCCCCTAGAATAGTTTGTATAGCTGCCAACAGACACACCCCGTGTGCCTACACCTGACCAGAGGGTCCTGGCAGTAATTATAATCTCTGATGTCCTGGATAGAATAGGGCAAGGTTTGAAGTGGCCTAAGCGATACTTTGAAGGTCATCCTAGAGCAATGATAGCTCATAAGCAAACAACAAGTCATAGGCAATCATCTATATGATCCCTTTGCTTGGGATGACCACAGGGCTGCTACCAACCGGATACATTCTTAAGCAGTCAACCCTAACTTCCCACAAGCAACATGCTATAATTCTTAGCCTGGCAGTAATGCTGTGATACTAAGATTCTAGTCCCTTATACATTGACTTGGTCTGTCCAAATTTCGGATGGCTTCTCTGGACGGTTTATAGCCTCATAGACAGGTATATCTGGACCTAGCCCTATGCGGCAACATGTACATGAGCATCTATAAGAGTCACTTGAGGCGTTGGCCCTATATCTGACTACTACTAAGGTTCCCCCTTAGGGTATCAACTGGTCTATCAGACTTGTAACAACTGGAGTGGTTTCCTGACCGACCTATAGGACAAGCACTGAGTCGGCTGAAACTAACGGTCACTGATAGTAGCCAATCATATGGCAGGTTGTCGCTCAGTTCACTAGGAAACCTTGGTTCCACTGACTCGAAGGTAAGACCACCGAATCCAAATTCTGGCCCTAGAGGCGTCAAGGTACACCAACGGCCTCTAGGCGAGCTTTACTGACAATATAGGCGTCAACCTGAAAGTTATATCACCTGGCTACGCCCTATGCTGTCCAACTTACCAAGTCAGGCCCAACCGCTAACCATAAACTTCTAAGGCCTTGGCACGACAGGAAAACATCAGAGTACCTCTAAATAGTTAACATACCCTTTCCCGATGAGGGATACTATAGTAAAATCTCAATACGTCTTATAACAGCTAACCACAACATACGTAATTATTATCTACTAGCAACAGCTAATCACAACGTATAAGATCATTATCTACTTTTGAGGGCGTAGGTCATATCACTATACGACAAGAATAACTTGCCAAAGTGATAAGCATTGACATATGTCGAATACTGATTCTCGTTAATAAGTAGTTTCAACCTGAAGCCAACAATTCCACCCAATTGTAGCCTTTACACTGAGAGAATAAGGCTATCCCAATAGTAGGAGTCGGCAAACAATGATTTCTTTCAAAGAACATTGACTACAATTCAACTTCGTTCAAGTCAATTGAGAACTCACAAATTCCTGAGAGTTTAGAAGGTAGGAATGCTTACCCTCACTTGTACTCGCTTAGGACTCGATTAGAAGTGATTCCAATAACTATTACTCGGTGGGGTTCTGGTATTCCGAGTGAATTTTCAAGAAATAACTTCAAATGGATGTTCGTCGTAGGACTGGAACTCATTATCCAAGATGAATTTGCATTTGGACGAAGTTTAACGACATAAATCAGCAAGAAGCAGATGAAAAATGGAGAGAACCCTTCGTAGGGTCGAGTTCCTGATTTGAGGAAATGTTTTTTATGATTTCAACTTAACCTTGAAATGTTTAAATAGGTTGGAGTCTGTGGCATGGGGTGGCGCGGCGCACTGGCCATAACTCAAGGCCAGGGGCGCGACGAGCCGGCCTAGCAGCGCGGGCCGGCGCCTGGCCTCTGGCCTCCTGCTTACTCGATTTCGTGTTCGTATACTCATCCCCCGAGCCATTTCTTGCATGCGTCATACTTCAAAACTCTCAAATATGTACGCACGTATTGGTTAAATGATAGAAACTTATGGGGTATAACAATACAGCCTCTATCTGTATATCTATCTGACTATTTTTATCTTTTGATCTCACTAGTAATGCTTTCATAATTGCAATGATTGAATAAGAACAGAACCGTCAGTTTGATCAAGTGAAGTTGTACACTAGGAAAAGTCTTTAGAATTTGTATTTAGAGACTCTCGTTGTATGATTTTTGTTACACCCCGTAAATTCTTGACATGTAGATGGCCTATTCGCATGTAGGTTAAGAGTTTTAGAATGCCATACATGCTAGAAAAAGCCCGGGAAAAGACCGGACGAGCGTCGCATCGAACCATCGCAGGAGGAGGTCGGGCAGACCCCCTCCGCGATGGCATCGTACCACGGAGGAAGCCCCTCCGCGATGGCCAACGTGCCACGGATGGGGGGTGTCCAGGCCTAAGTATATAAAGCCCCACTTCAGTTTTTCTTTTCATTTTCCACTCTTAACTTTCAGAAAACGACCAGAGAGAAGAGGGAGACGAGGGTTCGATATAAATTCCATCCGATTACGCCATCAAACGCAGTCCAAACTCGAATTAACCTCGGGTAGTGAAGTATTAAGCTGCCGGGAGCATTCCTGCGGAGTTAGTTTCGTGAAATTCGGCCGGCGAATCATCGTCCTACCGAGCTAAGGTAAGTGTAATTGCTCCAAATTAGTGTCAATATACTGCTAGCCTTAAAATGAGTATTTCTCCCTTCTGGACTTCCGAGAAATAGCGAGTTTTCGGTTGTTTTCCGATAAGTCAAAGTTTGGGCTATATATATATTCAAAGTAGTGTTTTCTTCCGGAATATTGATGGATTTACTTCTAATTATTGTGTATATTAATGTAGTTGGAAGGAATAGCTGGATATTGGCCGAGTTACGTCAGTTAGTTCAAAAGTCAGAAATTGAGGTATGTAAAGCCAGTTTCTTCAGCAAGCTAGTAGTTTTGGAATAGTAAAATAGTTCAAGTGCCATTAGAAGGTTTCAGAAGCCGCTTGTTATGTTTAGTATAAAATTTAGTAACGATGTTGGATACATCATGTTATGTGTAGCATGAAACTTACTAGCACGATATAAATTCTAGTAGAAAGTTTCAGAAACAGGACAGCATGCCCAGTATGTAATCTAGTAAAGTACGTCAGGATATTATCATGTTCAGCCGAAATTTAGTAAAGCAATACAAGTGCCCGTAAAGTATTTTAGAAATAGAATAGTAGCTTAATATGAATTTTAGAAAGCATGTTAGAAATAGTAAATCATGTTTATTATGAAACCTAGTTATACAACATGATTCTCAGTAGAAATATTATATCTTGTTTCTAGTATCAGATTCAGCACAGCATGACAGAAATTATATATATATATATATATATATACAATTATCAGTTTTTAGCATGTATTATATATATACACATTACTATCATTAGCTTCAGCATGTATCGTATGCAGTTAGTATTATCAGTTAAAGATTTGACTGTATTGTTTTTGGTTGGATTACCTAGCATTCATGACCTCCCCAGGGTTAATAGCTGTATCGACTCGTCCGCTAGAAGGTGAGGATACGTCGCTCTACGGAGTGGCATGCCGTCCCCTAGGGGACGAAGATGGGATGCCAGTTTCCCCATATTTTGCCTTGGTTTGCTTTTATACACCCCCGTCGAGCGGGTAAGCCCGGGGTGTTGATTCAGGAGTCCTCCGGACTCAGGTATAGTTATAGTCAGGGGCTCAGCGGGCCCAAGTGCATACCCAGGGGACTGGCAAGATGCTTATAGTTACTACGGGAGATGGGATGACCGGGGTAGGGGTATAGATTGCGTGTTGGTTGTACCTTCCGGCTTATAGGGGCCAAGTAAGGTTTATGCGTGCTATGTTATATATGTTATGCTATATTATGCCATGTTACGTTAGTTATGAATATATGGAAAGTAGAACGCTACGTTAACAGGTACGACTTCTACTCCTTCCAGCACAGTTGAGGACAGTCTTAAACTCATACTTTTAGTCAGTTACAGTCTATTACTTTCTATTTCAATTCTATCAGTTATATTGCTTGTCTTCAGTTATTTTCCAGTTGTTGCTTTGCATACTTAGTACCAGCGGTACTGACGCCCGTTTGGGGCGCTGCATTACTTTCCTACAGGTACTCATAGACGAGGAGCCAATCCCTCGTGATTCCATCCAGCACACAGAGTCATCAGCTCCAGTCATCCAGAGCTAAACAGCTAAAGGTTTATTCCTTTTCTTTGTTGTACAGTATGGGTAGGTCGGGGCCTTGTCCCGACCATCTTATCAGTTTTCCTAGAGGCTTGCAGATTGTACATTCTCTGTGGTTAGCTGTATCGGTCGTGTGAGGCCATGTGTACGTTTTAGTTTATTTATGATGGTCGTGTGGGGCCTTATTCAGTTGGTAGTGGTGACCTTGCTGGTCAAGTAGCAGTTTAGCACTTGTTTTCTTGATTCAGAAATAACTAGATAGCATGGTGACCTTGTCGGCCCGCATAGGTTCCTTATTAATGCAGTTGTTCTAGGTAGCTGTTGTTTGCTTACAGGTGGCTATAGGCCTAGTCGGCCGGAGGCTGTATTTAGAGACGTTATATAGCCCGTCATTTTCTTGAATCCAGAGTTAGAGCCAGCCTTGCAGCGGAAGTGCTTAGGCTTAGCTAGCTAGCAGTCCAGGTCCTAGTAGGGCACCAGGTGCCAGTCATGCCTCCCAAGGCGGGGCGTGACAAACTTAGTATCAGAGCAGGTCGTATCCCAGGGAGTCTGCAAGTCGTGCTAAGTAGAGTCTTTCCTATGGATGTATTGTGCACCACATACTATAGGCAAGAGGCTGCAAGGCATGATAGGATGGTTGTTTTTTATTCTTATTCAATCGTACTGTAGAGCGGTACAGTATAGGGTTGAGTCCCTAGAGCTTACTATATTCTTTGGTTACAGATAAAATGTCAAACCAGTGACATCCTATCATAGGCCGGAGATTGGATATTGCAGCAGGGGAAGGCACCAGCAGGGTGCCTCACCCTCGTTTAGAAACAGCCCGATGAGAGGGCAATACAGAGGCGTCGTCCCAATCTTCTCAGCAGTCTCCACCACATCACGAGCCACTTGGGGCGACACCACCTCCAGCAGTCCCTATGCCGATACCTTCCGACCAGGAGGTCAGGAGTGCAGTAGTCATGTTAGCACAAATGATGGTTGCTCAGCCTCAGCCAATGTCGTCTACAGTTGCAGAGTCATCAGGAGGGCCCGGTAGTTTGAGGGTCCGGGAATTTTTGGCTCTGAATCCCCCACAGTTTGCAGGTATGGACCGGATAGAGGACCCTTAGGATTTTCTAGATCAGATGCATAGAATTTTTAGGGTTATGCATGCCACGCCTACAGAATCAATTAAATTGGCAGCATTCCTGTTACGGGACATCGCCGTGTTATGGTATGAAAGCTGGGAAAGGTCCCGAGGGAGAGATGTTTCCCCTCCGACCTGGTCCAGCTTCTCAGGAGCTTTTCTGGATCACTATTTGCCACGGGAGATTCAGCAGGCCCGGGTGGATCAGTTTTTACATTTAGAGTAGGGGGCCATGAGTGTTCGGGAATATGCCTTGCGGTTTGATTCTTTGGCCCGGTACACACCAGCCTTTGTTGATACCATGGCATCCAGAGTACACCGCTTCATTATGGGGTTGAATCCAGAATATGTTAGACTTGTATTACGGCTAACTTGCGAGAGGACATGGATATTGCCTGAGTTCAGGCATTCTCCTAGAATATTGAGGGCATCAGGCAGCGGCAGCGGGAGATTAGGAGGACCAGTCAAGAACAGCGCCGTAGGGATAGGCCAGTTGAGTTACAGAGGGAGGCATGGGGAGGACCCAAGCCACGATTGTTAGATAGGCCGCCCAGACCCCCACCTCCACCACAGCCGCAGAGGGGCAGATTTAGTCGCAGGGGGCAGTCATAGACTGGCAGAGGCTCGCAGACCGCAGATTCACCACTACAGAGGAGGGCGGAGCAGAGTAGGTATACCCTACCACTTTGCCCTATATGCAATCGACGCCATTCTGGAGCATGCAGATACGGCTCTACCGGATGTTATATTTGTGGCCAAGAGGGTCATCTAATGATGGATTGTCCAGCCAGAGGTCAAGATGACCGGGATAGAAAAGACAGGGCATCGGCAGGGTCACGAGCTTCAGTATCCTCGGCAGGGCGTAGGCCCTCAGTTTCAGCAGGCAGAGGCCGGGGCAAATCAGGGGCCTCCAATGTAGATGCGAGTCCAAGCCGCATATATGCCTTACCAGGGAGGCAGGATTCAGAAGCGTCACCTGATGTTTTGACAGGTATGATGACTATTTGTTCATACCCTGCTTATGTATTGATTGATCCAGGATCTATTTTATCCTACATTACCCCATTTGTGGCCCGAAAGTTTAGTGTTGTACCAGAGTTGCTTCAACAACCCTTTTCAGTATCTACACCGGTCAGTGACTCCATTATAGCCAGGAGGGTTTATCGAGGGTGTACAGTAGGGGTTGCTGATCGTCAAACCACAGTAGATCAGATAGAATTAGAAATGGTTGATTTCGATGCCATTATGGGTATGGATTGGTTGGCTCCGTGCTATGCAAATGTAGAATGCTGGACCAAGATAGTCCAATTCCACTTTCCAGGGGAGGCAGTACGAGAGTGGAAGGGCAGTACAATTACGTCAAAAGGTAGGTTTATTTCCTATCTTCAGGCGAGAAAGTTGATAGCTAAGGGGTGCACTTACCACATTGTCAGAATTCAAGATGTTCGAGTAGAGCCTCCTACTCTCCAGTCTGTTCCAGTGGTGAATGAATTCCTAGATGTATTTCCAGATGAGTGACCCGGTATTCCCCCATAAAGGGAAATATATTTTGTAATTGATTTATTACCAGGAACTCAGCCCATATCAATTCCTCCGTATCGTATGGCTCCTGCTGAACTCAGAGAATTAAAGGAGCAGCTGAAAGATCTGTTAGACAAGGGCTTTATCAGGCCGAGTACTTCACCTTGGGGTGCGCCAGTTCTGTTTGTGAGAAAGAAGGACGGCTCACTCCACATGTGTATAGACTACCGGCAGTTGAATAAGGTTACGGTCAAGAATAAGTATCCGCTTCCCAGAATAGACGATTTGTTTGATCAGCTACAGGGGGCCAGATATTTCTCCAAGATTGATTTACGGTCTGGATACCATCAGGTTCGAGTTCGTGAAAGGGACATTCCAAAGACTGCTTTCAGGACCAGATACGACCATTTTGAATTTCTAGTCATGTCCTTTGGGCTGACAAATGCCCCAGCAGTATTTATGGACCTGATGAACAGCATCTTCAGACCATACCTAGACCTGTTCGTGATAGTGTTTATTGATGATATTCTGGTGTACTATCGCTCAGAGGCAGACCACTAGGCTCATTTACGGACAGTGCTCCAGATTCTCAGGGACCGTTAGTTGTATGCCAAGTTCTCTAAATGTGAATTTTGGCTGAATTCAGTGTCTTTCTTAGGACACATCGTGTCGGATACTAGTATACAGGTAGACACACAGAAAATAGAGGCAGTAAAAACATGGCCCAGACCTACCACTCCGACCGAAGTCCGGAGTTTTCTGAGATTAGCAGGGTACTACAGAAGATTTGTGGAAGGATTCTCCACCATAGCGACACCTCTAACTAAGCTGGCACAAAAAGAAGTAAAGTTTCAGTGGACGGAGGCATGTGAGTAGAGTTTCCAAGAATTAAAAGACAGGTTGACCTCCGCCCCAGTGTTAGCATTGCCAGAAGGTATAGAGGGTTATGCAGTTTATTGTGACGCTTTGGGTATTGGGTTAGGATGTGTGTTGATGCAGCACGGTAAAGTAATTGCTTATGCTTCCAGATAGTTGAGGAAACACGAAAAGAATTATCCTACCCATGACATGGAACTAGCCGCAGTGATCCACGCCCTAAAGATATGGAGACATTACTTGTATGGTGTTCATGTGGATATTTTCACTGATGATAAGAGCCTACAGTATATCTTCACCCAGAGAGAGTTGAACTTATGGCAGCGTCGCTGGTTGGAATTGTTGAAAGATTATGATGTAAATATTTTGTATCACCCAAGCAGAGCCAACGTAGTAGAAGATGCCCTTAGCCGTAAGTCTATGGGAAGTTTGGTGTACTTGCAGCCCCAGCAGCGGGAATTGGCTCAAGAAATACACCAGTTAGCTAGTTTAGTCGTTTGTGTAACAGAAACAGAGGACAACAGAGTGGTAATTCAGAACATCGCGGTGTCGTCATTAGTTACGGAGGTAAAGGAACAGCAGTATGAAGATTCTGACCTGGTTCAGCTTAAAGACAGAGTTCAACAAGGGAAAGCGCTGGATTTTTAGGTAACTGAGGATGAAGTGTTGTGATGTAAAGGCCGCCTTTGTGTTCCAGATATTTCAGGGCTTCGCCAGCAGATTATGAGCGAGGCACATTATGCCTGCTATTCTCTCCACCCAGGCGCGATGAAAATGTACCATGATATTAAAGAAATCTACTGGTGGCTAGGTATGAAGAGGGAAATAGCAGAATTCGTAGCCCAGTGTCCTAACTGCTAGCAAGTAAAAGCGGAACACCAGAAACCAGGCGGATTGACTCAAGATATAACTGTGCCTCTTTGGAAGTGGGAAGCAGTAAATATGGATTTTGTAGCGGGATTACCCCGTACCAGACATAGGAATGACTTGATTTGAGTAATTGTTGACAGGTTGACAAAATCATCCCACTTTCTGCCAGTAAGGGCTACCTTCTCCGCTGAAGATTATGTTGAGTTGTATATCAGAGAAATAGTCAGACTGCATGGTGTTCTAGTATCCATTATCTCTGACAGGGGGGCACAATTCATAGCTAAATTTTGGTGATCGTTTCAGAGAGGCCTGGGGACACAGATTAACCTGAGCACAGCATTCCACCCTTAGACAGATGGACAGGCAGAATGCACTATTCAGACACTCGAGGATATATTGCGAGCATGTGTGTTGGACTTTGGAGGTAGCTAGGATGAGCATGTACCACTTATTGAGTTTGCTTATAATAATAGTTACCACTCAGCTATCCAAATGGCGCCCTATAAGGCTTTATATGAGCAAAAATGCAGATCGTCGGCTGGCTGGTTTGAAGTAGGAGATTCAGCGCTGATTGGGCCGGATATTATTCATCAGTCAGAAGAAAAGGTAAAGCTTATCAGAGAATGCCTACTGACTGCTCAGAGCCGCCAGAAATCGTATGCTGATGTGCGACACAGAAACCTGGAATTTAATGTGAATGACTGGGTGTTTTTGAAAGTTTCTCTGATGAAAGGGGTGATGAGATTCGGCAAGAAAGGCAAGCTCAGCCTGAGATTTGTTGGGCCTTATCAGATCCGTCGAAGAATAGGCCAAGTAGCATACGAGTTGAACTTGTCAGCAGAATTAGAGTCTGTTCACCCAGTTTTTCACGTGTCCATGCTGAAGAAGTATATAGGAGACCCCTCCAGAGTTGTTCCAGTTCAGGATGTCCGGGTTACGGAGGAGCTGGCTTATGAAGAGGTTCTAGTTGACATACTGGACAGGCAAATTCGCAGGTTGAGAACTAAAGATGTTGCTTCTGTCAAGGTGTTATGGCGTAACAGGAACCAAGAGGAAATGACTTGGGAAGCAGATGAAGATATGAAAGTCAGATATCCTCAGCTGTTTCAGACTTAATCAGCCAGAGGTATGTTAGTATTGTTGTTTTATGAATTGCCTTATATTATGTGTATGAATGAAATAGATTGCTTTAGTCTATTGCGTGATGAATACTATGGTATTGTGTGGAGTACCTGGATTGAACTTTTCTGCGTTTCAGGATTTTTGAGATAGTCCATATTACAGGGGGAACTCTGCCGAAATTTCCCTAGAATAAGTCAAGTAAGTTGAAATTCTTGTAAGTACAAGTTTACATTCGAGGACGAATGTTCTTAAGGGGGGGAGGATGTTACACCCCGTAAATTCTTGACATGTAGATGGCCTATTCGCATGTTGGTTAAGAGTTCCAGAATGCTATACATGCTAGAAAAAGGCCCGGGGAAAGACCGGACGAGCGTCGCATCGAACCATCGCAGGGGGAGGTCGGGCAAACCCCCTCCGCGATGGCAGCGTGCCATGGAGGAAGCCCCTCCGCGATGGCCAACGTGCCACAGAAGGGGGTGTCCAGGCCCAAGTATATAAAGCCCCACTTTGATTTTTCTTTTCATTTTCCACTCTTAACTTTCAGAAAACGACCAAAGAGAAGAGGGAGACGAGGGTTCGATATAAATTCTGTCTGATTACATCGTCAAACGCAGTCCAAACTCGAATTAATCTCGGGTAGTGAAGTATTAAGCTGCCGAGCATTCCTGCGGAGTTAGTTTCATGAAATTCGGCCGGCGAATCGTCGTTATACTGAGCTAAGGTAAGTGTAATTGCTCCAAATTAGTGTCAGTATACTCCTAGCCTTAAAGTGAGTATTTCTCCCTTTTGGACTTCCGAGAAATAGCGAGTTTTCGGCTGTTTTTCGATAAGTCAAAGTTTGGGCTATATATATATTCAAAGTAGTGTTTTCTTCCGAAATATTGATGGATTTACTTCTAATTACTGTGTATATGAATATAGTTGGAAGGAATAGCTGGATATTGGCCGACTTACGTCAGTTAATTCAGAAGTCAGAAACTGAGGTATGTAAAGCTAGTTTCTTCGGCAAGCTAGTAGTTCTGAAATGGTAAAATAGTTCAAGTGCCAGTAGAAGGTTTCAGAAGTTGCTTGTTATGTTTAGTATAAATTTTAGTACGATGTTGCAAACATCATGTTATGTGTAGCATGAAACTTACTAGCATGATATAAATTCTAGTAGAAAGTTTCAGAAACAGTACAGCATGCCTAGTATGTAATCTAGTAAAGTACGTCCGGATATTATCATGTTCAACCGAAATTTAGTAAAGCAATACAAGTGCCCATAAAGTATTTCAGAAATAGAATAGTAGCTTAATATGAATTTTAGAAAGCATGTTAGAAATAGTAAATCATGTTTATTATGAAACCTAGTTATATAGCATGATTCTCAGCAGAAATATTATATCTTGTTTCTAGTATCAGATTCAGCACAGCATGACAGAAATTATATATATATACCATTATCAGTTTTAGCATGTACTATATATATACACATTACTATCATTAACTTCAGCATGTATCGTATGCAGTTAGTATTATTAGTTAAAGATTTGACTGTACTGTTTTTGGTTGGATTACCTAGCATTCATGACCGCCCCAGGGTTAATAGCTGTATCGACTCGTCCGCCAGAGGGCGAGGATACGTCGCTCTACGGAGTGGCATGCCGTCCCCTAGGGGACAAAGATGGGATGCCAGTTTCCCCATATTTTACCTTGGTCGGCTTTTATACATCCCCGTCGAGCGGGTACCACCAGGGTGTTGATTCAGGAGTCCTCCAGACTTAGGTACAGTTATAGTCAGGGGCTCAGCGGGCCCAAGTGCATACCCAAGGGACCGGCAATATGCTTATAGTTACTACGGGAGATGGGATGACCGGGGTAGGGGTATAGATTGCGTGTTGGTTGTACCATCCGACTTATGGAGGCCAAGTAAGGTTTATGTGTGCTATGTTATGTATGTTATGCTATATTATGCCATGTTACGTTAGTTATGAATAGATGGACAGTAGAACGCTACGTTACCAGGTACGACTCCTACTCCTTCCAACATAGTTGAGGACAGTCTTAAACTCATACTTTCAGTCAGTTACAGTCTATTACTTTCTATTTCAGTTCTGTCAGTTATATTGCTTGTCTTCAGTTATTTTTCAGTTGTTGCTTTGCATACTCAGTACCTGCGGTACTGACACCCGTTTGGGGTGATGCATTACTTGCCTGCAGGTACTCATAGACGAGGAGTCGATCCCTCGTGTTCCAGCCAGCATAAAGAGTCATCAACTCCATTCATCCGGAGCTAGACAGCTAGAGGTTTATTCCTTTTCTTTGTTGTACAGTATGGGTAGGCCGGGGCCCTGTCCCGACCATCTTATTAGTTTTCCTAGAGGCTTGCAGATTGTACATTTCCTGTGGTTAGCTGTATCGGTAGTGTGAAGCCATGTGTATGTTTTAGTTTGTTTATGATGGCCGTGTGGGGCCTTATTCAGTTGGTAGTGGTGACCTTGCTGGTCATGTAGCAGTTTAGCACTTGTTTTCTTGATTCAGAAATAACTAGATAGCATGGTGGCCTTGTCGGCCCGCATAGGTTCCCTATTAATGCAGTTGTTCTAGGTAGTTGTTGTTTGCTTACAGGTGGCTATAGGCCTAGTCGTTCGGAGGCTATATTTATAGCCGTTATATAGACCGTCATTTTTTTGAATCCAGAGTTAGAGCCAGCCTAGCACCGGAAGTGCTTAGGCTCAGCTAGCCAGCAGTCCAGGTCCTAGTAGGGCACCAGGTGCCAGTCATGCCTCCCAAGGTAGAGCGTGACAATTTGACAGGGTTACAAGATCAATTCCTTTGATCTTGTTTTACCTCTCATTAAGGGATAACCCAAGGGATTTAGCTCCAGTCATATCCTCTGAAAAGATGTCGATCAGTGATTAAAGCCCTGATTGATTTGGAAATGATTTTTTCCTTTTGAGGCAATGGATATCTGTTATACCTCGTAGGATTCCCGACACCTAGATGACCTATTCGCACGTTGGTTAAGCATATTTGAAAGCCATACGTGCTAAAGAAAGGCCCGGGAAAAAGATCGAACGAGAAACCTGTCGAACCATCACGGAAGGAGCCGAGGCAGAGCCCCTCCGCGATGGCAGCGTGTCACGGAGGTGAAGCCTCCGCGTTGGCTCCGTGACACGTTGGCCTTGTCCAGGCCCAAGTATATAAAGCCCCACTTCGATTTTAAATCATTTTAAACTTATAATTTTCAGTGAAACAGAGAGGAAACAGCAGAGAAGAGAAAAGAACGAAGGGGGTAATATAATTTTCATCCGTTACACTGCTAAACGTTGTCCAAACTAAAATTAACCCCAGATACTGAGGTATTTAGCAGCAGAGAGCATTCCTACGGATTTAGTTTCGTGAAATACGGCCGACGAATCGTCGAGCCACCGAGCTAAGGTAAGTAGAATTGCTCCAAACTAGTGTCTATGTGTTCCTAGCTGAGAAGTGAATAGTTCTCCCTTCTGGACCTCTGAAAAATAGCAAGTTTTCGACCGTCTTTCGATAAGCCTAAGTTTAGGCTATAAATTATATCGAAAGTGATGTTGCTCTTTAAAATAAAGCTATATTTAGTATTAATTGACATATTCATGAATGCAGTTGGGAGAAAATAGTTGAAGTACTGGCCGAGCCTCGTCCGGCAGACGGATAGTTCGAGGATAAGGTATGTAAAGTTAGTTTTCCTCGGCAAGTTAGTAATCTCGGTACAGTACAGTAATTTAAAATCCGGTAGAATGTTCAAGAAGTCATGTGTTATATTTATTACGAAATTTTGGTACGATATTAGAAGCATCAAGTTATAACTTGCGCGAAATTTGCTAGCACGATATAGTTTCTAATACAAGTGTTAGGAACTGCACAGCATGCTCAGTATGTGATGTAGTACAGGATGTTAGGATATTATCATATTCAGTTGAAACCCAGTAAAGCAATGTAATATCTGTAAGACATCTCAGAAGTAGAATGATAGGTTAAAATGAAGTTTAGAAAGCATGTTAGAAATAGTAAATCATGTTACTATAGAAACTCAGTATACAACATAGTTTTCAGCAGAAAGACTATATCCTGTTCAGCATTAGACTCAGTACAGTCTGGCAGAAGATTATATTTACACATATATACTATTATCAGCCTTAGCATGTATTAAGTACGTACGCATTACTACTACTAGCTCAGCATATAGTATGTGCAAATACTTTACTATTATTAGCTTGAGTGTATGGGATATGCAGATAGTATTACTAGTTGAGACCACTGTATTGTCTTGGGGTTGGATTACCTAGCATCCATGACCGCCCCAGGGTTGATAGCTGTATCGACTCGTCTGCCAGAGGACGAGGATACGTCGCTCTACGGAGTGGCATGCCGTCCCACAGGGGATGAAGATGGGATGCCAGTTTTCCCCATATTGTGCCTTGATCGCCCCTTACACACCCCTGTCGAGCGGATACGCCCGGGTGTTGATTCAGGAGTCCTCCGGACTCAGATGCAGTTATAGTCAGGGGCTCAGCGAGCCCAAGTGCATACCCAGGGGACCGGCGGGATGCTTATAGTTATTACAGGAGATGGGATGACCGGGGTAGGGGTATAGATTCTATGCAGGTTATACCTCCCGGCTTATGGGGGCCGGGTAAGGTTTGTGTGTACTATGTTATGTTATGTCATGCCATGTTACATTAGTTACGAGTAGATCGGCAGTAGAACGACACGTCTCCAGGTATGACTCCTACTCCTTTCAATATGATTAAGAGTAGGCATAGTTTTACATTGTCAGGCAGTTAATCTTTCCCCTTCCTATTTTAGTTTCATCAGTTGTATTGTTGTTTTCAGATGTTCCTTTCAGTTATTGCTTTACATACTCAGTACCAGCGGTACTGACGCCCGGTGGGGCGCTGCATTACTTGCCTGCAGGTACTCACAGACAAGGAGGCGATCTCTCGTGATTCCTGTCAGCGATCGAGTATTCAACTCCTGTCATCCGGAGACTGAGTTCCAGAGGTGTATTTCATTTTCTTTTGTTGTACAGTATGGGTAGGTCGGGTCCCTGTCCCAATCATTTCTATTGTTATTCCTAGAGGCTTGCAGTTGTATATATTTTCCTGTGGTCAGCTGAGCCGGTCGTGTGAGGCCGTGCAGTTGTATAGACGTTAGTACTTTTACTTTTTTTAAGTTGGTCGTGTGGGGCCATAACTCGACAGTAGTGGTGACCTTGCCGGTCACGTAGCCTTCTAGTATTTTATTGTTGAGTTGTAGATAACTAGACAGCATGGTGGCCTTGTCGGCCCGCATAGGTTTCCCTATAGTTGCATGTTTCTGGTTAGCTGTCATTACAGGTACAGGAGGCTATAGGCCAATGGGCTGGGGGCTGTGTTTACAGCCGTTATATAGCCCTTTGTTTCCATAAATGTGAGTTAGAGCCAGCCAGGCACCAGATGTGCCCAGGCTCAGCAGTCTAGCAGTTCAGGTCCTAGTAGGGCACCAGGTGCCAGTCATACTCCCCAAGGCGGGGTGTGACAATATCGATCAGTGATTGACGCCCTGATTGATTTGGGGATGATTTCTTTCTTGTTACCCTTTATTTTGCTAGAATATTCCTTGGATTAGCTTCTTTAAATCTTAATTAGTTTTCTTCCTTTTGGAGTCAATCTTCCTTCCATAAATATCTCTTCTGAGATCTGATACATTTCCTTGATTCTTTCCTTGGTGCGTAGTCGAGTCAGCTAGACTGGTTCTATTGACGTATTCGTGTTTTACTGATTTTGCTAATCCTACAATAAATTTGTCATCATTGAAATATATTAGTGCAACAATCTCCCCCTTTTTTATGATGACATAATTTTAGAGATGCAACTTTAGGGGTACTTCCCGTTCTAGAGATCCTTTTGTGGATTTCTCCCCCTGGCTTGATGCTTCCTTCCCTTTATTTGATGCGTTCTGTTCTTAAGGCTCGATCATTAAGTTGTGAGAGAAATCAGGATAATAGAGAATCTTAATTTGATGAAAACTTCATGACAGTATCAAAACAAACCATGGAGGAGTAGTGGTAACAGACAGGTTAGTTTAAAAAAATAATTTCAGATATCCACAAAACAGAACAGTCATTCCTTCCATTTAACAAAAACAGCGGACCAGTACACCGACATCAAAACAGCAAACATAAACATAATCTCCCCCTTCATCACAAAAAGGGAACAATACCAATAATTAATCTTTTCTCCTTCCCCTATAATTAATGTAATTAATTTGTATTAATTTATTAGTAAAAATAATTAATCCTCACTCTCCTCACGTCTAAGACAATAAATTTTCTAAAATTTTCTTCTTACTATTTAAAGAGTTTAACTTTATGTTACCACCATAAAAGTGTCAAATTCTCTAGAATCATCTTCAAACTAAATTTGGGTGAGAATTCTCTTTATAATTTCTCCCTAATTATTTTTGTTAGTTTATTTTTTAGAGTTAAGTGGATTTTTCTTACCAACTTTATTATACTTACAGTTTTTAAAAATTCTGATTTGTTTGAATGATACATTTTTTTTGGATTGAATGATTAATTGTTGAATTTTTTGACTTTTTTCTTTTTGTATGTGTTAGTTTGTTATTCATCTCATAATGTTAATGATACATATTCAAAATTTTCAGTTCTATGATTTTCTTTTTATCCATCGGTGAGATCGGCTTAATGAGCATATTTGAGTGGTGCTTTCTCGATCAACAGTTGAATTGACAAAAAGCTAATATAATTTTTTAAAATATACAATTCTATTAAGTAATCAACTTGAATTTACAAAGCGTATAATACCAAATCGGTCTATACGAAAGTGATGTCCTACCTCTTTGTGATTAAAACAAGTCAATTTATTTTAGCTTTTTATTTTTATTTTTCATATAAATATTTATTTTGTCTTTTCAAAAGAAAGATGTAACTTTTCAAATGACGTGAATCAGTATAAACTCTTTCTTTCTTTAATGAATCAGTATAACTCATTTATTTGAGATCACCACAATTGCCAATTAATAGAATCACCTATTATTAGTTCATAATTTGTTTATTACATGTAACATTTATTTGGAGAGGTATATTATAGTCTAACTTGTGTTTTGTGATTTTTAACAGGATTTGATTTGCTAATTTATTGAAATAACATCTAGCTATGTCTCATGGAATGGTGGAAACTAACAACTTTTAAACTGATAAAGTTGATATTTGATCGGAGAATACATAATTCTTTTAGATCTCTCAAGTTAATGTCACGGGCATTTTTTTTAATTTTTATGAAATAAAAAAACTGATTTGAAAGTTGCTTATGTTGGCATGAATTTTGCTAAAGATTCCTCATCATTGTGTGAAAATACGACTTTTAATTGATTTATAAGAAAATTAAGAGACACTTTCTAAAATTATTTTTTATTTTTTATTTTTATAATTTCCCATCATTTTCGCAATTCAAAATATAACTTTTTAAATTCCTTCGTCAAAGAAATATAAAGCGGAAAGGGAGAAAAAAATATTATGGAAAAAGTACAAGGTAAGAATAAGGAGAAAAAAACAAAAAAAGTATGAAGGTTAGAGAATTGAAAAAGTAAAAAAAGATTTAAAATAAATAAATAAAGTTTATAAGAAAAAAATTAGAAAAGAAGTATATGACTAGAATATAATTTAATAATTGTTATTTAATTTTTTTTTACTTTTTATTTTATTTTTATTTTATTTAGAAAATTAAAATTTTACTACTTACAATTTAGAAAAAGGAACGAATCAAATATCTATATACATTCATATTTATTAATATATACAATACTTACATCTTTTTAAATTTATTATCTAAAATGCTCAAATACAAAGTGTAAAAAACATTACTTAAATGAAATGTTTAATTCAATATTTAAATTTAATGCTGAGTGGAATTAAAATAATAAGCAAGAAAACATGTAATTCTTTTAAGTTAATAACATTTAACATATTATAAATTATCACTTAGTTTGATAAATTAAAAAAAAATATTTTTTAAAAAGTATAAATAAAGAATTTTATTATGGTTCTTTATGTGTTTAGATAAAAAGAACAAGAATTGAATAATTTTATTCAAAAAAAAAAAACTTATAATGTTGGGTCAGTAAGCAGGCCCTTCCTCATCTAGTATTAAACTAAAAATCATGTAGTAAAATTATATGAAAACCCTCAATCACCACACAAAAGGTACAAATTTCCTAAAAAGAATTCCTTGTACAAAAAGGTTCTGACGATAAAAAATGTAATTCATTAAAGCTCAAACGATAATATTTGAATATAAATAAATAAATTATTTTTATTTCAATTTATAAAAAATTATTTAAATTTTAAAAAATTTATTAAACCGCGCGAAGCGCGAATAAATTCTCCAATGACATAATAATAGCTATAATAACCTTATAAATCATCCGAAATAAAAAATATCCCAAGATAATAAATGATCAAATTTGAGTCATTGACTCCACCTATCAGCTCATATCTCTAGTAATTCTTAATGAATTCAAACTTTTAAGATTCTTAATCTTTAACATGTTACAGTAATTGAATCAACATTAAGAGTCCGGTGAAAGAAGAAGGAAAAAAAAAAGTTTAAAAAAAGGGGAAGGGGAGGTGCTGGAAGGATCCGTGCTGGAAGGATAAGGGCACGTAACAAAAAAAAAAATGAAAAAGGGTAAGGGAAGGGATAAAAGAAAAGCTGAGAGAGAAGTAAAGAAGAAGGAATGATGGGAAGGGAAGAAGATGTTTTTTTCAAAGGAAAAAGGTTAAAAACATCTTTAAACTATTTGAAAGAGCTCATATTTATTCTTTATTTATTTTTGATATCAAAAATATTTTTTTCGTCTAAAACTAAAAATGCTTTAAACTAATAATTATCCACATAAGTCCTCTAGATCACTAACATGACTAAAAAAAAAGGTCAATATTATCACAAACTATCAAAAATAGCTCAATTTTATCCCCCCACCCCACCCCACCCCACCCCCCATGCCGTCTATTTTTTATTTGGTTTAACAGAATTTTTTTTTGTTGGATTTTCGGTAGGTTTAATGAAATTATTTTTATTTGATGCTAATAATAGAATCATTTTTTTTAAAAAAAATTATAGGTTCAATTATTTTTTTCGTGTTTAAATGAGATTAAATATTATGAAAAGAAAAAAGTATCAAAAATTAGGATACACTTTTGAATCATCACAAATTAAGGTCAACTTTAAATTTATCTCAAATTTTATGAAATGAACTTTAGCATGCAAAATAAAGTAAGATTGTTAAATAACGAGCCCCAAGTTAAGTTACTACCGTAGAAGACGACATTTATTTAAAGTCCTTGCTAAGTCAAATTATAACACATAAATTAAAATAGAGAGGATATTAATAATACAAAGAAAGATGAAAAAAATTGAATGTTTTTTGTTCAAATATATTCAATGTTCTTTATTGAATGTCTTTTGTTCAAATATATCCAATATTCTTTCTCTAATGCAGAAATTAGACTATTTTTAGGAAATGATCTTTATTTTATGTGTCATACTTATTATTATCTTGATCAATAAGAAAATATCAATATACAACCTCATGAGTCATACTTATCAACTATTGATACTAATACTTAATAATACAAAAAATGCTAGTTGTTTTTATTTACTTAACTTTATTTTATTTAGCCTTTTATACTTTTGGATATATATTTCTCTACTTTATTATTAGAATTTTGTCTTGCATCCTCCTCAATATATATCTTCACTTTTCTTTCTTCCCCTTAACTGCACCTAGGGGTGTGTATCGCTCGGTTCGATTCGGTTTTGAAGGTTATCAGTTTTACTTATCGTCTATCGGCTTGTAGACATGCTAAACCCTTAAAGAACCATTAAGATATAGGCTAATCGGTTATTGGTTAATTGATAATTGATTGGGTTAACTGTTAATATTTCACATGAAATTTTTTATAAGTTATAAATATATTTAGTTAGAAAAAAATTAGTGAAAAGAGAAAGAGCATATATAAAATTAGAGCAGCTAAAGCAATTAATTTTAATTTAGATTTGAATAACATCCCTTTCACTTGTCATCAACACCCGATTCATCTTCTTCCTAGAATATTTTATACGTTGAAGGCTAAAATTATAACTTTATAAATTATTATCAGGTTATCGGTTCACCCATTAAAAAATGGTTAATTAACCGATAACCGAACCAATAACTCAATAACTTGCGACAATGAACCGTTAATCAAATCATTAAACGAATAACCCGAATTATTAATTCAATAATCTAATTATCGATTCGGGTTATTGGTTTAATCATTAATTTGCACAACTCTAACTGCATGTCCTTTCCCTGTCTGGCATCTTTCACTGGAAGAACAAAAATTGAAAAATACAAATAGAGTAAATTGTGTTCATACAAAGTAACAATAAAAAAATTATAAACTCATATATATACCATGAGCTTTCTTACTTGAATAAGCATAAAAATCACTTATTGGTAGGATGAAAATCCACCATCATAAAAACATAAAATTGAAGAATTTTCAATAATTCAAAGGCAATTTTAATTTTTTTTTTGCCACGACGGATTGTTATGTCAAGTGACAAGCAAATATTTTAAAGATATTCTGTGATCCAATAGACGACAAGAATATTTATGAAAAATAAATTAAGAGTAAATGTGAATTACTTTGAATAATTTAAGAAAAAAAAAGTTAAAATAACACTTAAACTATAATTGAATTTGCAGCAACACACTTATATTTCAAGCGTGTAAATAACCGTGTATATACGTTCATCAAGCGCGTGTGAGGATAACATTGAATCCAAAAACGATGTGTCGGAAACGAAAAAAAGAATTCAATACTTTTTTTCTTTTTGTGGGCCTTTCTCCTAAAATCAGCAATAACCAACTCCTCCTTTTCTTCTTTGATTTTCAACCATTAGTTCCGATAGTAAAGAAAGCAATCCGTGAGGAAGAGCAAAAATTGGGACGATTCAACCAATTTATCGTTGACGAAACTGGACAGATTTTTCGCCAAATACGTAACCACCATGCATCCTCATCACTCTCACGAAAAAACTCAGGCTTGAAGCATCTCTCTCTATATATATGTGTGAGTATGAGCTGAGCTGTGCTAATCAATGAAGAAAAATACCCAAAAGAAAATTAGCAGGGAAAAAAGAAGAAATTGTTGGTGCCAAATTAAAGAAGTTTTTGTCCTACAATTGAAGAAACCGGAAGAAACAAAAAAGTGAAAGAGAAAAAAAAATTTATTCAGGCGCGTGTAAAACATCGCACGAGTTTTCATTTTGTTATACATGCCACGTCACTTCTTGAGATTATAATAATTATATTATTATATAAATAAAAAATTGAAAAGTAAAAAATTAAATTACTGTTTTACTCTTTCATTAAATTAAAATTTAAATAAATATATAAATTGAATTTTAATATTTTATTATATCATATCATATTTATATAGTTAGATTATTTTATTTTGCCCATCAAATAAATTAAAATTTAATTAAATCATAATTAAATATTATTTTTTAAATCATATTATATCATATTTAAATAAAATGTAAATAATAAAATTAATATTGTTAATTTTAAACATTTCTTATTTTATAACTCAAATTTTTAAATATATAGAAATTTTATAGTTATAATAAGAGTTTAAAAAACGCTTTATAATAATGATAAATATAGATTAATATGCTCAATATTTATCATTTTGAAATTGTATTTTACCAATTCAAATTTTGTTTAAATCATCATACACATATTTTAATATTATTTAAAAAAAATTACTGATTAGCATGAAATACACGTGCAACGCGCGTATTCGAAAACTAGTCTCTCTCTCTCTATATATAAAGGAAGGTTTTGAATGTGCTAATGTGATATGCTTCTAAAGCCACCATTTTCATTTATCTTTTTTCTTACTTTTTTTTGAGCATTTTTCTTCATTTGTCCTGTTAATTTTTAATTATCTTTGTAACAATATTAAATGGCTCAATAATTAATACTCCACTATTTTTTCTCTTAGAGTCTCACTAATAACATTTATCAGCCCAATACACTATATTTTTCTTCTTTTAAAGTCTCACTAATGGTATTTATCAGCCACTACGCTATTGATCTCTCTATATATATATGGAAAAATACATAATTTTTCTCTTAATATATTAAAAATGATAAAAGTAAAAGTGAAAGTCTACTTTTAATATAATGAACAAGTCAAAGCAAATATAGGAAACATATTTTTTTTTTCTTTTCTATTTTTTGTTTATCTTAATTCTTCTCTTAAAGTCTCACTAATGACATTTAATAGAACAACTACACTCTATCGGTTTTATCACTCTCCATATATATGAAAAAATATATATTTTTCTCTTAATATGTTAAAAATGACAAAATAGAAGTGAAAGTCTATTTTTAATATAGTGAATAAGCCAAAGTAAATATAGGAAATATATTTTCTCCTTTTTTATTTTTTGTTTATCTTAATTTTAAAAAGTTAAATATCTACATAATTACTCAATTAAAGAGGAAGAAAATTACTCACTACAATAAAAAATGAAAAGTCATAACTCTTCAAGATAATGTGAAGGCAACAACATGACTTTTTCAAGGAGAAGTATTAGAGAAGATTGAAACAATCACTCAAGATGATCTTTGCTTATGTTCTAACAAACTGCTCTTTTAATATTTATTTTTAATCCCTTACATAGATTGATGTCACGACAATATGATATTTCATATCATAATTTTGTAAGCAACTACTATGGAGGAAGTTTTAAAGTAATGTATCGCTTATTAGACCCTCAAGGAACTAAAGTGAAACAACGAACCTAGCTACCATCTCTTGCTTTCTTTTGCAAAATCTTAGTGTAAATATTAAAGAGAAGTAATAGAGTAGATGTTGAAGTCGGTAATGATTTAGTAATATAGATTTGATATCATATTTTAAAGTCCAAAGGAGATTTGATATTGTGGCATAGTTCATTTTGGTCAGTGATTTATTTTTTATTTGGCTCTTTTCACTACTTTTTTTTTCCATTCAACTCACTCTATTTTGGATGATATGACATATTTCATTTTAAGTATTATTTTTATTTTTGTTATATTTACAAGGAGTAACTACTCATATCTTTTCAATTTCTACCCTTAATAATCTACATATATATGACACCTCTTTAAGTATTTTTCTCTTTATATATATATATATAACTAAGAATGATAATAATGCTAGGAATAGAAAAAGTGATGTGACACCTATATTTGGGCAAGAAACACAATTATCTTTTTTTAAAAAAAATTTCTCTATTTTTTCCTCATTTATATGCTATATTAAAATCCTTAAGAAATCACTCTTTTATCACTCTTAATTAAATGAAATATGAAATATTAAGAAACTAAAAGGTCATTTTTTTATAATTTCTTTAATGTAAAATATAATGGTCTTTATTTTCGTTATTTCTATAGTTTTTTATTTTCATAAATCTTAAAATAATTAATAGTCATATTCATGATATTATTTGATATTTCATATTGTAGTCCAATAAATAAAAATATTATAAAATTTTGTAGAAATGATCACATTAGATTCATGCTTTAGTTTGACTTATAAAATAAGATGAAAGCTATTGAATAGTGATCGGCTTGTGGGAGTGGATGTTGACAAGAGTTTAAAAGATTGTGCATTAATTTCGTATTTTTTCTTTTATTTTTTAATTATTAAAGTTTTAAGAATGATGTTGCCTTATTTATTTTTTGTATGTTTTCTGTGATTTCTCTCTATTTTTTATTTATATGAATTTCTAATTATCGTAAATTTATAATTTCTTTTAGTTATATATATGATAAGTATCTCTCTTTTTTATATTATATTTAATAAAATTATTGATATTTTTTTATTTTTTTAATCGCGTGAAGTGCGAACAAATTTACTAGTTTTATTATAAAAATACTGAAGGGGGTAATAAGACTCTCGTAAAGTATGAATGCGTTACTATAAATTCAATTATAATTTAAATATTATTTGAATTATTTTCCTAATTCGAATGTATTTCGACCTCGACCCCCCCTCCCTCCCCCACTCTCCCATCCTCCCCTCCTTTTTTTTTTTTTGGAGGGGGATTGGTTAGGGGATTTGCTTTTTAAATAAATATATCTTTTTTTTTAATTTTTAATATTTATTTTCTTTTTTGTAATTTGTTAAAAAAGAAAATTAAGATATTTAAATAAAATAAATATCACGTAAATTTAATTAATGATTAAAAATATATAAAAATAACTCTTTTAATAAATTCATGTATTTGATGAAATCCGATAAAGTAAAAAAGAAATCAAAATGATAAATTAAAACAAAGTACAAGAATATTTGAGGCCCACCCCAACGTACTACTTTTTACATTGTACTGCTATCCTCTTATCTTTACGAACCAAACCAAATAAATCCAAACCCCCAAACCCCACAAAAATACAAATGAACATTCTAAGTGACCAAAACGTCCTCGATCATCTCCTATTATAAATTTCGTTACACCTTGTCTTACTCCTTTGCCAGTCCTCAAAACGTCACTGAGACACTAATTTTTGCTCTCTCTCTTATTTTTTTCTTCATAGTTTGTTAGATTTGGAAATGTTGGCTGTTTTTAGCAGCTCCATTCTGTCGCCGCCGGAGGAGATGGTGGCAGCAGGAAGCCGAACCCCGTCACCTAAGATGACGGGGGAGGCTCTGGTGAACCGGTTCGTTAGAACCGAGTCATCTTCTGTGTCGGTTCAGATCAATGATGTTGTCCAACTCGCCTACACTCACAACAATGAGTCCGCTTTACTGCCCAGGTACCATTTTACCAACTTAGATGTGTGTGTGTGTGTAATTGAAAGTAGGGAAAAAAAATACTCTTTTGTTTTCTCTGTGCTTTGATCAATGCCTCTGTATATATAGAAGTAGGCTACACTAATTGCAAAATTAGGTGTATGCATTTTATATCTAGTCATCACTCCGATCGTTAATAAAATGGTCGAGAAGGTAAAAAATATTATTATTATTTTAATGAGTGATCGTTTAAAAATAATTTTAAGTATTTAGATTTTTTTAATTTTTCATCTAAATTTTATTTATTTTATCTGAATTATCATTAAATTTTTATTAAAAAACATCTTAGCTACTTATTTTTCCTATTTGAAATATCATCATCGTTCATGTAAGAAAAATAAACATGTAATCATTTAGGTGTGTTTATATAAATATTTAATAATAATTTAATTAAAAAATTCATACAAACTTATCCACCTAATAACTTAAATATGAAACTCAAAAAATTATAATACTAGCTATATTTTTTCATCATTCACTCTATTTTAATTTTAATAAACAAATTTATTAGATACCCGTAATATTAAAATTAGCCGGAACACGATGATTACATTAAAAAAAAATGGTTGAAGCAGCTGATAGAAGCAACATTAGCGGTTATTATTATACAATCATGTAATTAATTGACGGTCCAATCGAAGATGATGGAAAAAGCATTAATTGGCTCCAACTCTCCCTTGCATGGCTAACATGTGTTTTACCGTGTGGTTGTTCGGTTCCCGGATTTTGTCCTCTTCATGGACGTGGCAAAATTTATAGATTATATACAACTTTTATGAAGATTCAAATAGTAAAAGTTTGTCCACAGATGCAACCAAAAAACAAAAGTGTAGTAAGAGTTTATCCAAAAATGTAGTTGGGAATTTGCATTTTTAAGAAAAAGGCAAATGAATCCCACTGCTGAAAGGGACTTTTTATATAAATAGCGGGTGAGATTTTTCATTTATTTTTTAATTAATATATATAAATTGTATATTAATTATTATAATTATATGTAATTCTCTCTTTATATATATGTTAGGCTATTTTAAATTTATGTAATAAAATAAATAGTTATTTAAATTAATTTTTTTTTAAAAAATTATTCTTCAAAAAGTATTGTATAATTAATTGACGATTGAGAAATTGTTTTGCCAAGCGTTGATTCTTTAGTGTCACGCAAGTGTTAGAGCGAAAAAACGATGTGAATATGCCAGCAGCGTAGCTACCATTAAAGTTACGGGTTTAGTAAAATTTATAGTAGTTTTTACTTAGATCTTGTATTTATGTTAAGAAATTTAGTTAATATATAAAAATTTTGAATCTGTGTCTGTGAATATCTATAGCTGCTTGTAAATGGCAGGTCATTTGGTGTTAAGGATGAAATATTTTGCTTGTTTGAGGGATGTCTTGACAACTTAGGGAGTTTGAGGCAAGAATATGGGCTGGCGAAGACTGCAAATGAGGTGGTATTGATGATTGAAGCATACAAGGCACTACGTGATCGGGCACCTTACCCTCCAAGCCATGTTGTTAGTCACCTTCAAGGCAATTTTGCATTTATCGTTTTTGACAACTCCACTTCTACATTGTTTGTCGCTACTGTAAGTAGCTATTTTTACCTATATCCAATTATTGAAACTTGACTCATTTTGACCGAATCTGTTTAATCCAAGCAAATTTTGATCAGATTGGGTCTTGATCTGTTCATTGTCTTGATTCGCTTAAAATTGATCCAATCCGCTTAATTACCACCTCTGAAATTATGTTACATTTTGAAGAGCCGGTTTGACCCAAATAATTTAATGGGTCATTTTGAATTCAATTCATTGGATCAAGTCTAATTAACGAATGAATCAAAATTTAATTCATTTAGACTAGCTTAAGTGAATTGTAGGAATTACTTGAAAATGAGTTGATTTTGCTATGTTTTTCTAAATCGATGAGGCTGAATAATCGGCTGAGACTGTACTTGTGGCAGGATGAAGTCGGTAAGATACCTCTGTATTGGGGAATAACTGGTGATGGATATGTAGCATTTGCCGATGATGCCAAATTGCTGAAAGGTGCTTGTGGCAAGTCTCTTGCTTCTTTCCCTCAAGGTGGGTTAGGCATATTATTTCTTTGTTCTTTTGGTGGTTTTTCATTTGGTACATAACCTAGCCTGATATGCTTTTTTTTTTGGTTGAGAAATTGAACACGTGACTATATTAATTTGAGAAAATGACATTGATAAAGACCGGATTAATGAAAATTTAATCTGGCCTATCCAACCATATAACACTATGAGGTTGTTTAGTTGTGAACAATTTATTATGAAAATTATAGTGACTGGACTATATACAGGAATTAAATAACGAGGGAACTATTTAGTGGATATTAATAGATATTTGTCCATTGAAAATAATGGAATATACGAGCTATGATATAAAATATGTGTTATGTTTAAATTGGATAAATTTTAGAAAAAGTTTTAATTTCAATTTTAACAATGTCTTTCTTAAAAAGCTTTGGAGAGGGCAAATTTGTTATTTTGTTTTTCAGTAAGACTATACCTAGTGAAATCACACTAATTGATAAAATGATTCTACAATTTATTCAATTACAATCCCTTGTTCCACCAGCAAAATTAACTTTGTTCTTAGTTTGTACAAATATAATGTTTAATTATTCTTGTGAATATTTTGTAGGGTGTTTCTTCTCTACAGCAGTAGGAGAACTGAGAAGCTATGAGAATCCTAAAAACAAGATAACTGCCGTTCCTGCTACTGAGGAAGAAATATGGGGTGCAAAGTTTATGGTAAGTTATGATTTTAATACCATATATAAAGATTAAGATACTTTAAATTAAGATTCATCCTTTGGGGTATGGGGCTCTCAGATACCATATGATCAATTAATTAATGTAACTTTTCGTATTATTGGATCAGTGTGCCATGGATATTACTTAATGTTTGCTTTCTAAATCATAACTTTGTTTTGGTTTATCAGAGAAAGATATACATACACTTATATAAAGCGTGAGATTTTTCTTGGTATGGCAACAATCGACTGTTGAATCACTTGTAACCGACCATTAGCGCTTTACAGGTCAATTGTCACCCGAACCCCTCCATTCAAAATTTAAAGTTTATGAGTTTGTATAACGATAATATATTATTCTATATTCTAGTGTCGCTGATTTGAAGAGTTTCTTGATGATTATGGGGTGTCTAATGGACGTTTAAAGTTAAATTTGAAAATGACGGGTTAATTAATTCATCCAAAAGTTATATGGGTTAAAGTGAATTGGGCTAAACCGACCTGTCCAACTCTTACTAATTTTTAATTTTATTATTTGTTCTTTTATTAATTTTTAAATACCTAATAAAATTATTTTTTTTTCCTTTATTGTGATTACATAAAACATATCTAACAAAAGGAAAGTCTATTTGAAAAGATTTTTGACAAATTTTTTATGTTGATTTAAATTATATATCAGTTTAATTTTTAATAGATCATAATAAGTTGAACTAATAAATGAACGGATAAAATTTAAATGCACTGGTCTAATTTTTGTCACCCTTTCTGATGGTATATATATATATATATAAATCAGGTGGAAGGTGGGGCAGTTCTTACAGCCACAAAATAGAGAGGATTTCCTTTTATCACAAGAGATGCATTAGTGGGATGATCCATGTCAAATAAATGAGTGGGAGATACATTGCTCTTCTATTTTTCTTCTCCTCTTTAGAGCTGAACCTTTTTTATGTGAAAGACTTGTCATTTCAGGCATTTTAATGGTTTCAGTAACTTTCTTCAGCTATATGTTAACATGTTGGTAATTGCGGTTAATTATATATATATATATATATATATATATGATCTTAGATGTTCTAGCACTTCTTTTTCTAAATTTTATTTTCTAGTTTTCCCTACATCTTAATATTCCGATACGTATGTTAATATATATGTTATAAATAATTAAATCGGCTTGTTTTTAGGCATGTTTATCTTTGTCTAAAAGGTACTCCTTTTAGTTCCATTTTTCTGTGACACATTACAATTGTGATGATTATAAATATATTTTAAATTGTTAATTATTATTGCTTATGTTGAAAATTGAATGGATATATTTTAAATATTCATAGTTTGAAGCATATCAAGAATATTATTTTTAAAGCTATTTCACTCGGTATAGCATATTTTTCAGGTATTAACAAATTTTCTCTAATATTAAATTAGAAGCATAAAAATTAATAAAAATTTAATTTATTAAGAAAGAAAATTCAATAAAATAAAAAAAAGAAAATAAAAGAATTTTTTTTTTCATGGTATAAAAACTACAACCAATGAGAGAACTTAAGAAACATGCTGCATATCTTCACACCCCGAATGAAGGATATCTTTATAAGCCAACTCTTGGTAAACAGTAAACACTAACGTTGGTAATCGGTGACACTGTATATTTTCTCCCATTTAAAATAAGTGGTATTTTAATTTTCTAATTTTGTTTAAGAATAAATGGTGTTCTACATGATCAAAAAGACATTAATGATGTTCTTTCAATTTTATCTTTATTTAAATGGAGAAAGTTTTACATAATCAAGAAAATATTAAAGAGTTACATCTTTTTCAACATATTTATTAAGATTAAGTGGGTTAAAATACATTTTTCTTTTTAGGAATGAGTAATTTTCTTAAGGGGTGTACCAAAATTAAAAACACCACTTCTTTTAAAACGAAGGGAGTAATTGCTATTCAATTATATGAGAACTAGTGGAGTGATCTGCGTTGTGCAGTAATGAAATACTTAAGTAAATCGATGAAACAATGCTTTACAAATTTATTGAATAAAATATATTTTCATGTTGTACATTTTAATTGAATTAAACAATTGACTAAATATTTAGATCACAGATAAAAATATTTTTCTTAAAATTAGATATGGAATCCTTGGAGATGAGAATAAAAAGATGAGAAATTGAGCAATATTACATTCTAAGTCAACCAACCATTTTGATGATCATTGAAAGATCGAGCTCATGCAAGGAATACAAATTACTTACTTATCTTCATAATAAAAAAAATTTAAGCGCTTAAAGGAAAAAGACACTGGTGTTAAAAATATTGTTGCCATATATATTAAATCAAACGGTAATATCATCTTTTACTTATTCTAATCCAGAATTTCATAATTTTTTCCTTTTTGAAATTTAGTAGTCAAAGTCTCATTCAATATTATGGTATTCAATGCCACATCAAATTAGAAAAAAAAAATCTCACCTACCTTCTTTTTCTTTTCTTCATTCAATTAAATGTCTCACAATAGATTATTCTATATAAAAACTACCGTCATTTTTTATATTGTCACTATAAATATTTAAACCAGCTAGACACGTAAAATGATCTACATAGATATAACCATTGTTATATATGCTTTGACTCATAAATAAAACAAAAGTTATGTAAATAAATTTAAATGCATTACAAAATCTATATCATCAACATCATGATTGACATTAAGTAAAAGTATATCTGAAATAGTTAAATTTGATTTACAGTTAATAGTGGGAATATGTTGGTGGCTTTAAAATAATTGTAGAAGAGAATAGACTGGCGTTATCTCGATGCAATTTATATATCTCCCATAACATAATCTGTCATTATAAAGAAGATTTTATCGACCTTTAAGTCCTATTTCACATTTAAATATGTATCGAAAGATTTATCAAGAGATCATAAGATCAACGATAATAGATTTCTCAATATATAGTTTAATTCTTGTGGGTAAGCAGTGTTGCATTTGGTAATTTTTACAAATTTGATTTAAGATTTTGTATTAGATGCCTGGATATAATACACGACAAATTGTAAATGAGCATTACAACTTGATATGAAAAAATAAGAAAAAAAACATTTGATTCAAAAGTTAATGTATGCAACTATCCACAAAGTCTACATAGTTACAGACCGAACAGTAAATTCTGAGAAGGCGAGTTGACATTAAAGAATACATCATCAAGCTCCACATAAATCGAAGGACAACTCGACGATCCATTTCTTTAGATTTTGTTTCACTTATTGCAGTCATCATCACTCCATCAAATGTAAACTCTAAACCATAATTTTTGAGTACTCAATATTAGGTGAAAGAGAAAAAACTCGTAAAGAAAATAATTACAATAAATGATACTTCATCTATATCGTCTCTGATGTATTACCAATAGGAGAACGATAATGTCTTCTGGACAAAGACATAAAGCATACTTAATCTCATGGCGCACAGTTATGCATAATAGCATGTGAAAGCAAGAGTTATAAGTTACATCTTTATAGTTGGGCGTATTTTAGCCACATCTATACATATAGTAAAATTAAGCAATGTCTAAGGTCGTGAAGAAATTCAATGATAAATATTTATAGGATTAGTATGGGAAGATTGCTAGTACAAATGCTCATTTGATTTAAAATGACCAAGTTTAGTCTAACTTTAGTTGCAAAAGTAAAAATGTCTTAGATTATTAATAACTTAAGAGAATTCTTTTTCTTTTTTGCTTATTTATGCTTAATAAATAGTGCACTCTCATCCTTGAAAAAGACAAATATCATAATTCTACATCCATCCCAGCCCATAACCAGTGAACGCCCGCAACTAAGTTGAAGGAAAGTTCGGGTTAGGAAAACTATAAAGAAAAGGAAAGCACTTGATAATAACGAAAAAAAACATCTTTTAACAAATTTAAATTTGTCTAATCCTTCTCTCCAAATCAAAATTTAGAAAAAGAAATGCTACTTTTACGGTTTAAAAAACACTTGTCATTTGACTCTAAAGAGACATATTTCCATAAAAAACAAAAATAAGGACAATTTGCGTTACATGCAAAATATTAGTTGTTTATATCTCTGACATTTGTAATACAAAATAACCAGTAAATCAAAGACAACAAATCAAACTTTTTCTGGTCCATAATATTTTTGGCAAATAATAAATTCATCGAGTTCATGTAAACATAAATTGTTAAAGTATGTAATAAGGTTCAATTACCTAACCAAGTTACGGCAATATTCTTCTCTCTTTGCCGTCTCTTCCTCAATTCCAATTACATCACAATTGCATAAAAAGTTCTGATTGCCGCATACTCGAAAGTCAGTACAAATTCATCAAGTTTATGTACGAATTGTTAAAGTATGCAATGGAGTTCAATTAGCTGATCAAGTTGCGCCAATATTTCTTTTCTCTTTGCTGTCTCTTCCTCAATTCCAATTCCATCAGAATTGCCTAAAAAAGTACTCTTTACTGCATACTCGAAAGTCAATACAAATTTATGAAAGATAAAAGACTATTAATCATTGAATCGATAAAACACCGACTTAAACTCTCGAATTTGACCATCACAGTGACGACAAAAGAGAAAAACCCCAGAAAAAAAAAAGCAATCGAGCTAGGTAAATACCGACCAAGTAAACTATACAGATCATTGAGCCAGTATATTCCCGATCAGAAAATTTTCATGATTGTGATCTAATTCAAAAATTGAGTGGTTGCGACAGTTTCTTTTTTGAGATGCTGAAGAGATAAAATAAATTATGATAATTGTAGTGTATCCACGCCGTATCATCTTTCTTTTTTTGCTTTTTCTAAAAATATATTAAAATAGAGCTTCAAAGGAATTTTGTTTAGGGATGGAATAAATTTCTCACAAATGAGCATAGGAAGAGTGGTTATGATTTGGTTAGTTTTTATCGGAGGCGGTCATCGTTGAAGAGTCGTATAAGTTGTAGTTACGAGTTTAAAAGTAATTGAAAAGTAGGAAGAATACCTAAAATTACGGATGAAAAAGATAAAGCTAATTTATGCTTTTTAAGCTACGACACGTAATAAGGCCCAGGGCTTCCTTTTATACAAATATATAGATAGGTTGTCTGTTATAGCTGTAAACAGTGAAAAAGATAATTAGAAAAAGAATTGAAAATGTATTAATGACTAATCAAAGGTGGTTTGAAGAAAATGCTAATGATGAGTAATAATTAAGGATGATTAATGATTATTAATCATGTCTAGTAAAAGATAAATATTACTTTCTCCGTTTCTTTTTACTTGTCAAAATAAGGTTTACATATTCTTTAAAAAAATTAATAGGGATTGCAATTTGATTAATATAATCCTATTAATTTGTAGGTACTTTTTTAATACATGCAATAATCATTCATTCTTTTCACATTCTAAAGTGGCTTAAATATAAAGGGTAGAATTGAAAAAAAATGGTCAATTATTTCTTGAATTTTGACACTAACAACTATTTTGGAACAACTATTTTTAGTATACCTAGCAACTAAAAAGGAACGGAGGAAATATGTTATAATTTATTTTTGAGATATAAGAATTATTTTTTCATTAATTTCTTACACATCTCAAAGATAAAATTAAGGAATAGAACGAAATAAGAAATTTTGTATAATTTTTATATATGAGTATAATGCATCGAATCTAGTAACTCGTAGACTATAAATCAAATCTAGATAAAACAAGATCAAACTTACACAATAATTAGTAAATTCTGAAACTTCTATGAACCAAGAATTCTTTTGTAAGTTCAAAATCTTATTCTATATATCACATTATACTCACACAATCTTTGTCGTTATCGCAGTTTTGCGTTAATTGGCTATGCGTGCGTCCTGTTATTCATGAGTGCTCTAAATCACAATTTCATAAAAATGACACCGCTCCACACTCATATAGGTCCAATCATTATATGTATTCTGCAGAGGTATACACCACCTATAAAGGATATGATTTAGATTAAAAGTATAACTCAACCTCACTTTATCTAGCAGTACTGCAATATATTCACAGATTATAAGAGGGACATAATTTAATAGTGCATATTTTATCAACTAATGACTTGACATTACCCATATAAACCTAATTCATAGAATTTTCAATCACATAGATTGAGTACCATCATTGTTGTTTTGTCAAATTTACAAAAGTTTTACTCCCTTCAAATTCTTTTTAGCCAGTGAATCGATCAGATTCACTTTTGACTACACATAATTTACATAAATAATTTCATCTCACATCAGTTACTTCATCACATTATATCTCAAACGAATGTGTCTATTTTTGCCAAAAAAATATTTAATTTTCACTATAGTTATTGTTGCTTGATAACCACAGTATATAAACATACACGATGTTCATTTTATTTTTAAAATAATGTATTGAGAAATAATATCATTTCAACAAAATAAGTGTAAAACCACCATTAAAATTCTTTTTCCTTCTTTAAACTTACCATCTCCAAAATTATTTTGAACAACACTAAGGAGTACTTCTATTTTGAAAAACAGAAGTATTGAGAATTACTATCATTCTTCAAAAGAACACCATTCTTTAAAATTTAACATCTCTCTTAATATGTTTCTACTATGTTGTTGCATCCAATCACACTACTATTGGTTATCAGAAGTTTGTATACCAATATCATATCAATATATAATTAAAAAAATTAAAATCATATATTTTTTCTCTTAGGATCATGTCATATAATTTTAAAAAGATATCCTCACATTTTTAAATGTTTCAGAACAAGAGGATAACTTTTCCACAGTTCAATTTTTTTAAACATTTCTAATAAAATATCCTATTTTTTATATAACATACAAACTTATACACCAAATTATATAAAAGATAAAATAGGGAAAAAGAGTTTTTCTATTGTTTTCATTGTATATAACAATAAACATATAAAAGAATACACACACGACAAGAAAGCTGGCATCAAATTATATGAGAACATCTCCATAATACAAAAAATCTGTCTGATCTTGAAATTTACAATGAAACAAATAAGATAATTATTGAAAATGAATTACATATAAACATTACACATGTTAGAAATACTACAAGGTCATATTTGAAAGTTACAAAGATGTTCATAGTCCCTAAAATTAATAAAAATTTATTATATGTTAAAAAACTTGCAAAAAACAATTCATGTATTCTTGATTTTATTGAATCTAGTTTTGTTGTTAAGGATAAGAAGTCAGGGAGACTACTGACCAAGGAATCTAAGAGAGGAAGGCTCTATGCATTGAAAGATAATAATATTTATGCTATAATAACAACTCCACATTGAAAGAAAATAAAGTGAATTTGGTATGCTAAATAAGATCATTCTAGTTTAAAGTAATTAAAAGTTTTGAATAGCACTAAATATATATGTGTTGAAAAAAGTTGTAAACTTCATTTTGCATTGAGAAATAAAATTGAGGAAGAATCATTTTTCAAAATTCTCTATGATCTGTAGAGTCTAGCCCATGTTGAGCCTTATTAACATATGAAATACTATGTGTTGTTTGTTAATGATAACACAAGATACACCTGGTTATACTCAATCAAAAGAAAGTCTGAATTTCTTAAGTTCTAGAAAATAGTGGAAAATAATTTTTTAGACCAATTAAAGTCTTTCATTGTGATGGAGTAATGAATTCATTAAGAATTGTGGGATTATTAGACAACTATCATGTCTCAATATCCTTGAACAGAATGAAATTTCTAAGTGTAAACATAATCATATAGTAGAATCTGGTTTGACACTACTATTCCATAACAAATTGTCTTTATTTCTTTGGGGATGAAAACTTTTATCACTATTGTGTTTTAATAAATAGACTTTCATCTTTAATCCTAAAGAATGAGATACCTGATCACGCCCAAACTATACCTCACAATAAAGTATAAAGCGGTCGCTGTCAAATATAGTAACCCAACTAGGTTGGAGTCGAATCCCATAGGGAATATGGTAAGAAATTAATCAAATGTGAGTATTCAATCAGTAGTCAGTATTTCAAAGGGGGGTTTACAATAAAAAGTAGTAATCTAAACTAGTTGTTTGTGAACTTGTTGATTGTGATCAATATCTGTGAATAAACTAGGACTGTGTTCCTCATGATTTCATAACATAGTAGATTTATTTTATTAGTGCTCTATCTCGGTGAATTTCATGCAAAACTATGATTAAGTTCATCTAACATCTCTCGGCCTACATAGATGAATGTCATATTAAATTCTTTCAAACCTTAGGTGTTTATCATTTGTCCTCGTCACTAGTTTTGGATCGACTATCCTCAGTTAGAGCTCAAGTCAATTAGATGCAAATTTTCATTGTTATTTTCTTTTCCTAACTTCAACCTCTTTAGTCAAGCAAGTTGATGATACAGATAAGTTTTAACGTTTACAATTGCTAAAAGCAAATTAAAATAAAAAGAATAATAATACAATCATATTCACCATTCAAGAATCACTATTTTATTTTATATACTTTCATTAATCCATCATGATTTTCACAATTCTATTTTATTAGTTTAGCTATTCATGTTCAGAAGCCATAACGATAACTTACAAATATATGAAATTATTTGACAAACCTTGATAAGCTAATAAAATCACAAGAACTTGATGTATTTTCTCCATGAATGAATGAATAATAAAAATGACCTAATTAGAGAGTATTTATAGTGGCATGATTGTTTGCCTCTCTCCTATTTTTACTAGGACTTAACTTTGCAAAAGCTGGTTCGAACGACCTTCCGTATGTGATAATCACGCCCAAATTACACCTCGTAATGTAGTATAAAATGATCACTGTTAAATGTAGTAGGTTTGAATCGATCTCATAGGGAATATGGAAGAAATAATATATTAATGATAATTAAATCAACTTATAGTCAATATTTTTAGGGGGGGGGGGGGGCTGCAAATAGAAGAAAAAGTAATTTTAAACTATGATTGAGTTGTTATCCAATTAATGAGACAAAACTAGAATTGTGTTTTTCATGATTTTATAACATAGTGGGTTTATTTTTTTTTTATTGGTGATCTATCCTGACGAATTTTGTGTAAAATTGACGATTAAGTTCATCTAACGTCTCTCGACCTACATAGATGAATTTCACCTAAATCCTCTCGGACTTTAGGTGTATATATTTTGCCTTCACTATAAGTCTTGGGTTAACTATCCCCGGTTAGATCTCAAGTTAATTAGATGAGGGTTGGTAGCCTCAAATTACCACTATTATTCTCTTTCCCTAACTTCAACCTCTTTGGTCGAGCAAGTTGAAGATACATATAATTAAATATTAAAAATAAGAGAATAATAATTCACTCAATTCACCATTCAAGAATCACTATTTTATTTTCACCTACTTTCGTTAATCCATCACGGTTCCCACAACTCTAGCTTAAAAAAATTAGCCACTCATGTTTATGAGAACAAAAATATAAGATGTGGAACAAATCATAATGAAATAATGACTATAATATGTAATTGTTTAACAAATCTCCAAAGCTAAGCAGCATCACAAGACTTTGATGAATTCTCCAACTAATATTTGACTAAGCTATTGCACAAATTCTTTTTGTTGGACAATAATTCTACTATCTCCAAAAGTGGAGAATATTTGACTCAATAACTAAATTTGGACTACAGTATCATGCCTAAAACATGTTAAGAAGGGGTTTATATAGTAGTAGATTAAGCCTTTATTATTCCTTCTTGAATTGAAATTGGGTTTTACAGCTTCTGTTCCTAATCGAACTGGGATTGAAATCTGGCCACGCCTGGACACTACCTGCGCGCCGCACAGGCTATAACGCCAGTCCCCTTGGTGCGTCGCGCCTCTTGGCGCTCAGTGCATATATGTCGTACAGGCCATAGCACAACTATGCCTATGCGATGCCAACTTCTATCAAACTTGCTCTTATCAATTTCGTTTTGCCATTCTTACTCTTTTTAGCCATAATTAGATCCAAATTCATCACTTTAATACCTGAAAATATCTAATCATGTGCATTAGCCCTTTTTCACATAAATCACATACAACACAAGAAAAACACATATAATTTGTTCTAAACATTTAGCTAAGCATGGGCAAAATATGGTTATTAAATGCGTAAATGCGTAAATACTCTGTACATCACCACCCCACACGTAAACTATTGTTTTCCCTTCAACAGTCTACTACTTTCCTTCTCAGATTCAATCAAAAATTCACTCTACGAACAGGTCTACTTACACTTAGGATCAATAGACAAATCAATCAAGCTCCAACAACTCACTCAACATGCATATAGGATCCACATTCAAATGCCAAAGTTTGAAATCACTTAGCTTCTAGAGCTAACTCAACAAGATATATTTGGGCCAACATGAATAATATATAATTTAGCAATCAAGATATATCAAAATTTTACTATTATGTGCCACTCACTATTTGGAGAGATGCCCTTTCACACACAAGATGTATAACAATATGGACTTGGGCATAGATAAAACAATATTACTCACTCTCTCGAAGAACTCAATATGCATGCAAAAGACGACCCATAGGCTTACCTTTAGTGTAATACTCCACTAATATAGAATACCGAATCTAAGATCAATTAGGACTTATGATGGTTGTAATGTAGGCTAAGGGACGGGTAGGAACTTTGGCCAAGATAGTAACTAATCTCCCTAAGCTTTTTAATACTTCACAACTCTTGACTTTTTTAGCACATTCTTCAATCTTCCTATTTTTCTCCTTATACCTCTCTTTTATTTTTTAATTTTTCAACTTGGGTGACTAGTAGAGATTTTTTAATCTCATTCACAATTTTTTTTCATTCTTGATTCATTCACTCATCTTTTTTTCTCTCTCTTTTCCCGCTAATATCACCGTCTTTGTTTAGCAATTTTTTCCTTTTTCTTTCCTTCTAATTTTCATTCTTTTTAACTTTTTCCCTTTTTTCTTTCTCTTCACTTGTGCTCTTTTTATGCAAAATTTTCAATTATAGTGATCTAGGAATCATTTGGATCAAATAAAGGTCAATAGAAAGAAAAGGATTAAGCTTGTATAAAAGAATAGGCTAAGGCCCAAAGTGACTAACTAGGATAATTACATCAAGGTAGGTCAAGTAGTATACAAATAGGCTACCAAAGAAATGCCTATATTACTTTCTAGATTCAATATTCTTATTTTATTTTGCATACACACCGGGCAAGTTCTAGACATTAGATTGCAAGCATGGAGTAGACAAGAAAATCTCACTCACACAATGACACAAATGAAAATTAAGATTACATAAACACATATATCCATATTGAATGTTTCACATTATTAAGCCCAATTTGTCAAGCATAGGAGTCAAGTTCCAAAAGTCTAAGCGTTTCTACCTTTTCATGCATTTTTGAGTGAACTTGACAAAGTCTCAACCATTTCTAAGTGAAACGCCTAGCATTCGTAAGGTTTCAAGTTCTTGCACTCCTAATGAATAATGTTTTCTTAAGACGATTGTCATCCATCTATCATCGGAACAAGTCATGAATCTATGACTAAAAAAAATCTAGACTCTCTAATCGGTTCTAAGGAACTATCCACCGAAAAAGTATCAAAAATAAAAATTAGGGAACCCAAATAAGAATAAAACATCATAGAAAAAAAAACTACAAGCTAGCAGGATAAGTCATGAATCACAAAAAAAGTTTTGGCCCGCCACGAACAATATTTAGCAATGAAAGCAGACATGGTTTAATGAAGTTTAATTCTCCCACCCCGCACTTAATCGGTAGCACTGTCCTCAGTGCTAAAATAATAAAGCATAAGTAAAAGAGTAAAAGAAGAACTCCCTGGACCTCTAGTCCTCATCATCTATGGGGGCAAAAGCAGCTTCCCCCATCTTAGAATCATCTCCATCATCATCAGACTCTAAATCAGAATCCACTTTAGCCTGCTCCTCATATATGGCATCATCATCATCTAGGGGCTCCTTAAATCTAGGCCCAACTCTGTAGAGAGTTCTTGAATGCTCGCTCAAGGAGTAGTCTATGTTGAGCTGATGTAGTTGCTCCTCTGTCAGCTTCTACGGCATAAGCTTTAGATCTATCAACGAATAATAAACATTTCATAAGAAAAGAATAATTTTTTGTTTAAATCTCAAAGAAAGGTATAGGTTAAATTTTGCACAGTTATTTCAATCTTTTTCTTCCAATTCTAAGAAACAAAAATCTCGAATTTATCATATATATATATATCTATTCTATTTTCCATCTCATTATTTGGGTGTTGTTTACGCACCCATTTTATATCTCACTTTGGTGTTTATTTACTGGATATTTTTTCTTTTGTTATTGTTTTAAGTGTTAGGTTCGGGAGGAGGGCAGCCACTTCCTCTTCCGGACACTTTTTTGATAGTATATTAATGACTAGGACTGAAATTCCAAGCGCTCCTAGCTCCGAAACCACACACAGACAAACACATGGAGGCCCATAAAACCCATAAATAATAGACTAACAAATATACGTGACATACACTTCCTGTGTGAAGTTTTCATCTTAATGAATCAAAGCTGTTTGTAAAATGCTACTTTTCTCTCTGCAACAAGTAAGAGTACTTTTTCTTATCATACACCCTTATGAATGAATGAATCAAAAAAATTAGACTCCTAAACTAGTCTCCCTCCTCTGTTTCTTCAAAGACAGAGGTTCTCTCCTCCCCTTAGCCATACATCCCTTTTTTTCTTTTGGCCCTTTTTGTTAGGCATTGAACCCTACCCCACGGAGCGGTGCTGAGTGGTGTCCTCCCCTCCCTAATACCTAAATAGAGTTCCGTCTATGGAGCCTAAAGCTTAAATCATGGTAGTAAGCAGTAAGTTGGCCTAGTCTCTCGCCTAGCCTTTGCCTTCTTCAGTGGCCAAGTTGAAGCGTTCAACGTCGGCCTACCACCTTTTGTTTTCAAGGTTGAGCTTGTTCAATTAAAGCTAATTCTATGCTGCCCTTCAAAGCAAGGAACCTTGGCTTCAGCTCTCATCACCTCACTCAATCCTATAGCGGAAACTCGAGTCGAGGCGCTGCAAGCGAGCAAAGAAGCGCTTCTTGTAACCAAAACAAAAAGCCCATGGATCCACAAAGGCTTGTTCTGGACCACGCCGCGTCATTGAGACTGCCACCTTCCTATTTGAGTAAGGAATGAATATCGAACCCTACTGACGTTCAACCGACGACTGGGCCTAGTGGTGCTTGCAGCTTTTCCTATTTCCGCTTGGATTGAAAATACTGGACAGGAAAGGAAAACAAACTGTCCAGCCTTTCAAGCCCTACTAAGTAAAGGGGGAAAGTGCTAAATAAACTAAGTAAACGTAGACTCACTCTAGAATATGCCTTGGACATCTGTGCCACCACAATAGTGATCAATTCTTGAACCAGGCTTTATGCATAAGGCTTAAGAAGCTCCGGATCGGCTCGGTTATCAATCAAAGGAAGTAGGGCTCTCAAAAGAAGCTCCAGAAGATGAGCCTAGGCTAAGAATTGGTTCTCAAGAAATATCTTTATGTAAGGAAGCGAGTCTTGTCCTCTCAGCCACTGACGGAATTCCTGCCGGAAAGACACGAGAATCTATTGCCCAGGCACACGGTCCACATGGGCCTCCAAAGCCGCCTACTAAGAGTCCAATAAAAGAGACCCGCGAAAGAAAGAGCCTTTGGCCTCAGAAAGCCCCTCCCCGCTAACTACCGCTTAGCTCAAAACATGTTCTATTGGAGGACCATCCCGTAGACCGACAAGATTATGAATAAGCTATTCATTCTCCGTCCTTTTTAATAAAAAAACCTTCGAAATGATGGTAGTAGAGTAGTCGATCTGATCTCGCGCGTGGGCGGATAGAAATGCCTATAGATGAGGTAGGCGAAGGTAGCTTGTCGGCAGCGTGTATGGTAGTCTTTTGTTTGATGATAACGGGAAGGGCAATTGGTGTGACATTAGATTGTTGAAAATGAAAGCGGCAAACTTGAACCCTTGTATAGGTATGCAATTTCAAAAAGGACAACAATTGAAATAGGTAGTCCATATTGGTATCAGATCTATTCCCATGTTCTGATCTTTTCATTTTTATGACCCATTTCTTGGGTAAAGTATCCCAACTATCATGAGAGGCCGTCCCCGAACGCATAAGATAGAAAAAGGACCCCATAGCCCAAACCCTGCTGAAAAACGTGAGCAACTTCAGTTAGAAGTTTCGCTCGAGTGGAATGGTTGTTGGTACTCTCTTTCATATCCTCCTCCTGTTGATGACTGACCTCTTCCTTTAGCAGGCTCAGAGCCTTTTGATGGAGGAAGAACCGCGGCTATGGAATCTGCTGCTCTGGCCGTTGTTCTGTTACCCGGTCTTGGTGGTGTAGTTATAGGAGGTGCCGTAGCTTTAAACTCTTTTTTCGAGATGAGAATCATAGACTTTTTTATTTCCCAAGCAAGGGAATCCATTTGCCTTCGACCTGACTTTTTGAAATGGGATTCCGAGAAGGTGGAGTTCAGTAACCCAGTTCAGTGACCAAGGAGAGGTTGAGAAGAAGACAATGAATGGAATGGTCCGAAAGTCATTATAGAAGATCGAATGAGTTCGACTGACTAAGAGGCTTTCACCGAGGTCTATTTTTTACTTTTGGTGGTAACAACAGAGTGATCCTCTAAGGTTTACGTCCTAGCAACTAGGAAAAGGAGTAAGCATACATATCGGAAAGCAAAGATGCCACCTCTGGTTATTGATTTACTTTGAGAGAACTCAGTCCTTGGCTTATGGCAGGAAAACCGGTAGTTAAAGAAGTGTTGGTATGCCCTTCATTAAGAACTCAAACTTCTGAACCCTTCTTTGTTCTTTCATGAATGGTTCAGAATATTACAAAAATTTTCATCTTTGGACCGTAGGAGATGGAATTAATTTGATGGTTTGTATAAGTCTTTTTATTTCACTAATTACTACTATTTCAAATACGTCATGGTACGGGATTATTTGGACTACAAGATCAAACCAGATTATAGAGCAAGATTTTCTAAGTAATAGTCAACAAATTGGAATTCATTTATGAACAGATTTTTTTCTTCCATTTGAACTTATTTCAATAATATTTTTAGTTGCTTTAATAGGTGCAATTGCTGTAGCTCGTCAATAAAAAATTTCTATTAAAAACTTGGAATTCAAATAAAATTTTGTTCTGGCTTATCACATCCATTTTCCTTCAATTCTATTTGAATTCCAGCTGTATAAATAGAAAGACTTTAGGTCAATCAAATTTCTTGGGAATCCTACAAGATCCGTTCGTTCTTTTTTCTCTGATAGATGGTCAGAACTTCATCTGGGTTCGAATCCTACTGAGAGGTCAAGGATTCTATGCGCAGACGTGAAAGCTCTATCAATAGAAAGATTCTAGCAGATTTTATTTTCTTTTTAGAGGAATGATTCCCTCGTCTGAGAATCGCCATTCATGTAAGCTCTATTGCTATTTCACGAGGCAATCCAACTCCGCAAATATCGATCGAAACTTGAACCCTTGTATAGGTATGCAATTTCAGAAAGCACAAAGGACTGAGCAACTTTCCAATTTCAAAGATCTATCAAAGCCCATTTGAAATGACGACTCCAAAAAAGAGCGAGGGAGTGATGGGAAACCTTAGTCTATATGTTGCTCGTGAGCCGCCAAGTACCAGTCTCGCAACAGTATTGGCCAAAAGGATCGGTCCTTCACTTGCTGATCGTTATCTACAACGCACTAGAACGCCCTTGTTGACGATCCTTTACTCCTACATCATCTAGGGATCGGTCGCTCAAGATCTTTGGTCTTTATCCAGACCCGATGAAAAAAATGGGATCACTTCTTATGGACTCGTTGAGAATGATTCTGATCTAGTTCATGGCCTATTAGAAGTAGAAGGCGCTCTAGTGGGATCTTCACGGACAAAAAAAGATTGCAGTCAGTTTGATAATGATCGAGTGACATTGCTTCTTCGGCCTGAACCGAGGAATCCCTTAGATATGATGCAAAAGCGCTCTTGGTCTATCCTTGATCAGAGATTTCTCTATGAAAAATATGAATCGGAGTTTGAAGAAGGGGAGGGAGAAGGAACCCTTGACCCGCAGGAGGATTTATTCAATCACATAGTTTGGGCTCCTAGAATATGGAGCCTTTGGGGATTTCTATTTTATTGTATCGAAAGGCCCAATGAATTGGGATTTCCCTATTGGTCCAGGTCATTTCGGGGCAAGCGGATCATTTATGATGAAGAGGATGAGCTTCAAGAGAATGATTCGGGGTTCTTGCAGAGTGGAATCATGCAGTACCCGACACGAGATAGATCTTCCAAAGAACAAGGCCTTTTTTTCTTTCTTTCTTTATTTTTTATTACTGATGGGGACGGAATAAATATCTCTTTCTTTTCTTTTTCACTAGATTTACCTTATTCGTATGAAGAATTTATCTGTATTTTCTTTTTAATGGACTGATATCTTTCGCATGAAGATAATCTTGTATTTCAGATATTTCTTTCCTTGTTTGGCGATCTTTGCATTTTTTTTCAGGGGTCCAGAAGGCTAAAAGGTGGGGGAGAAGGAAGCAGAACCTCTAATCGACCTGGAAACATAAAGAATTCTCGGCGTAGAGAGAGATTTGAGATTCCGTAAGTAACTCAGTGAGTGCTTTCTAGGAAGGGCTTGGAAGAAGAAAATGAAATAGGAACAACTGCGCTGGTCGTAATAGATCGACTTTCATGATAGTTCTTGCTCCAGCATTCACTTTATTCATTCTCAACTGCAGCATTTGCATGCTGCAGGTGACTCAGAACATTATCAATTCGTTCATGACACTCACAAATAGACAACACAGGACCATATACGCCCTTAGGATCCTTAGTTTTCATCACATCAATCCCCTTTGGTTCATACCGTCGTCTATAATCAACCACCTCCTTATCTATTTGATTCCCTCTAAGAAATCGGGTCAAGAGACCCCCAAAATTGAAACTTTGTCCTTTTTTCACCCTTGCCTTTCTCTACACATCCTTAATAATTACACCAATATTAACTGGAATCCCAATCATCAAAGCATACATAAGACACACTCTCTCTCTCATAACATGAGTCACGTGCTTTCCAGGTACCAAACAAGCACAAATAAGTTTTAATCAAATCCTAGCTTCCCTACTCATAAGTGCATAAGGGAAAGACACATGATACCTGTACTGTTAGTGGCGGGCCCATCTTGCTACCGAATTTGGGCCACTGAGAGTGTGCCTAATTTCTCTATAGGAAGGTCTCAAAATAAGGTTCTTGAGTGGCGATATGTCAATGCTAGGTGAACCAAGTAATCTATTTAAAACAGCGGGCGAAAAATTCACAGTTTGCCCTCAAATTTTAATTTGGTTTGACCTTTCCTTAGGATCCCAATTTTCTAGAAATTTCCTGACCATGTTCAAGTTACACTCACCTAGATCATTAAACATAAATACCAACCGAAGAGCGTGCAATCTTTCAACAATATGAGAAAATTCGGATGCCAAGCTATCTTTATCAATAAATGATTCATGTGAATTTTTGATTTTTTATATTCTTTAAACCACTTCTTACCTTCTTGCTCTGTAACCTAATGGAACCCATAAAGCCTTGATGGTTGTTGTTATACGCTTGCATCCTCATTGGGAGCTTCTTGACCCATTATAGTCCTTTTGCTTCAATGTCTTGAAGAAGCCACTCCCTTCCCCTTGCTTTATTTTGGTGCCATTGTTGGTGAAATTTCAAGAAAAAAGTCTTTTATGATTTTGATAAATAATTTTGGAAGAATTTGCGAGAAAGATAGTTTTTGGAGAGAATTTAGAGAGAAAGAGGGTGTGCATCTCGCCTATGATGAAAAGTGAGGAGAAAAATTGGATTTTTTCTTTTAAAGGCACTCCATGGGACAGGTTTGACCCGTTGACCCGTCAAAATTTTTGTTTGGACCCTTTCTCTGCGGCGCGCTGGATTGGCACCGTGTCGCAGCACTGCCTACGAGTCGCGCTAGTCTATGCTGGCGCGCTGCATTTCCAGACTCGATGCCTATATCATTTTATTGATTCAATATCTTCGTTTCACTTAGCACACACACCGGGCAAGTTCTAAGCATCATTATGCAAGCATGGAATATATGCAAAGAGTCTCACACACACAATGACACAAATGGTTTAATAATGGTGATCAAGATTACATAAAACACAACATATTCATATTAAATGTCTCACATTATTAAGCCCATTTTTCTCAAGCATAGGAATCAAGTTCAAGAGTCTAAGTGTTTCTACCTTTTCATGCATATTTTTTGAGTGAACTATTATGAGGTCTTAATGGTTTCCCGAGTGAAGCACCTGACATTCTGAAGGTTTCAGGTCCTTGTTCTCCTACCAATGACTAATTTTCCCTTAAGAAGGTCGTTATCTATCCATCATCGAAAAAAGTCAAGACTATGACTAACTGACTCAATCTTTAAAAAAAAATCTAATAAGTTCTAACGGACTATCCAGCGAAAAAATATTAAAAATAAAAATTGGGGGAACCCAAATAAAAACATACCAAATATATTAGATCACAAGTTTTAACAAATCATGAAAAAATGGGGACCATAAAAGAAATGAGGACCATACTAAGTTATGACACTTTTAGCAAACATGAGAATTCACTTATCCCTACCCCACACTTAAAGCTTAACACTGTTCCCAGTGCTTTAAATAGTAATGTACAAGTAAAAGGTGAAAGAATGAATTCTCTGCTCCTACTGCTCATCATCTGTGGGAGTATAAGCTGAATCTCCCATCTTTTAATCCTCTCCTCATTATCATCTGAATTCAAGTCTGAGTCGGCATGAGCCTGGTCATTATCTGTGGGCTCATCATCATCTAGGGGCTCCTAGAATGCCGGACCAACTTTGCAGAGGGCTATGGAGTGCTCGCTTAATGGGTAGTTTTTATTTAACTACTGCAGCTGCTCCTCAGTGACTTCGCTCAGCTTGAGCTAGAGTATTTGTATCCTATACAGATGGCTCAACATATTGTCAATTCGCGTATTTCGCTCAGCAATCGACAACACTAGACCGTGCTAACCCTCAGGCTCCTTTGTCTTTGTTAAATCTAGCTCCTTTGGATCACGCAGAGGTCTATAGTCCACATCCTCCTCCGTAATCTGCTAAGCCCTCAGAAATCGGGTCAAACTATTCCAAAGCTAAACCTCTGCCACTTTTTGATCCTTTCCCTTCTCAACATATTCCTCAAGATTACCCCCTACATTGACTGACATCCCAGTCATCAACGCATATGCCAGACATACTCTCTCCTATGTAACATGTATCACATGCTTCCCCGGAATAAAACTACTACAAATAAGTTTGAGCTATATTCTGGCTTCTCTGTTGATATATGCATATAAAAAAGTCATGTGGAACTCGAACTGCTGGTGACGAATCCATCTAGAAAGAGAATTCGGACCACTAAGAGTATGCCTAGGTTCCGGCTTCAAAAGTAAGTCTAGCATTGGCTGGGGGTCCACATGTGGTGTGCCCAACAATTGGTTTAATGTGGAGCTAGTGAAGTTCACCACTTTCCCTTAGATTTTTACCTGATTACTTCTTTCCTTTAACTCTCAGTTAGCCAAAAATTCTCTAACCCCGTTAAGATTACATTCACCAGGGTCATTGTAAACAAAGTCTAATCTAAGAGCTTGCAACCTTAGCACAATATAAGGAAATTCAACTGTTAGGCTGTCTTTGTCAGTTTTCATTTCATGCATATATTTGGACTCCTTGTAGTCCTTAAACTATTTCTTACCTTCTTGCTTTGTAAGCCAGCGGAGTCCAAATTGCCTCGCAGGTGATGGTATTGTGGCAGCCTCTCTTTCAGCTTGAGAGCTTTGTCCCGCCCTGGAACTCTTGGTTCGTTTGCTCTAAGAAGAAACTTCTTTCCCTTTGCCTGCCTTTGGATCCATTTTCAGTGAGTTTTATAGGACGGGAAAGTGTTTGGATAGTTTAGTGGAAACATTTGGATGTTCTTTTAAGAAGAGATAAATAATCTAGAGCTTTTTGGGAGAGTATTTGGGGTGTGCAGCGCAGAGGTGGAGAGAATAAAAGGATTTTTTAGGTTTTAGTTTATGTAGGATGCCCATGATCGGGTTTTACCTATGGGTTATCAAAAAAAATTTTCTTGGAAAACCTTGCTCCACTTCGCGGACCTTGCAGAGCTCCTTGCATCTGACCTTGGTGAAGGCACACAGCTTCGTGCAGAGTCTAGAATGCGTGTCGTGTAGCTTTGTGCAGTGTTGTGCCAGTGTTGCCCAGTTTCATCCTTCCGCAGCGCGAATCCCCTCCTAAAATTGCAATTTTCTTCCTGCACATTTGAGCACATAAATCAAATCTAAAGATTTATAAAATTAAGACAATAAATATGTTATCTTGGATTGCCTTTCAAGTAGCACCTGATTTAACATCGCGGTACGACACAAGTGTCTTGATTACTTAGACTTCATTAAGATACTCGATTTCACTAGGGTCGAACTCATCTTGCACCTCAATATATTTACTGACGTGATCGCTATTCCCCTTGAATCTCATACAATTTCGCATCTCAAGCTCTATCTCCATAGACGGGAATAACTTCACCACTCTAAATGGACCCGACCAACTTGGTCGTGGAATGCATGAAAACATATTGAGCTTGATTTCCTATACTAATAGCTGATTGCCTGGGCTGAATTTGGTTTGCGCCAAACCCTCTTCAACAGTGTCGATCACTGATGCAACCCTTAAATCTCTTAGTTGTTTAGTAGATTTGCGGACTTTGAATATGATGTCCTCACCATTCACCCAAAATTTTAGCTCGCCACTCTCCACATTAACTAGTGCCCTTCCGGTGGCTAAGAATGGACGTTCCAAAATGATGGGGATGTCAATGTCAACTTCACAACCCAGAATGACAAAGTTTGTTGGAAAGATGAACTTGTCCATCTTCACAAAGACGTTACTTAATATGCCCACAGGTATTTTCATCATGTGGTCAGCAATGAGTAGCCACATTTCCATCCTTTGGGTGTTCCCAGGCCCATTTACTTATAAATTGCAGCTACATTAAGTTTATGCTCACACCCAGGTCGCATAGTGCCTTAGCAAAATTAAAAGCCCCACCGTGCTTGGAATAGGGAAAGCTCTGGGGGCCTCCTTTTTCTGAACTAAAGAGTACAAGGCTATTACACTGTAATGATGCAAGGTATCTGCTGGCCGTAACTCATAGCCTTCTTCTTCATCTCTAGTTCCTTCATAAACTTTGTATATCCAGGAATCTGCTCGAGCGTGTTCAATAGTGGGATGTTCACTAATAGCTGCTTTAGAAGGGCCATAAATTTTTGAAACTTATCATTTTCAACCTTCTTCTTTATCCATTGAGGAAAAGAAGGAGGTGGCCTCGAAATAATAGTGCATAACTTTGGGTCTTCCTTCTCTTCTCCCTTATCAGCGATGATAGTTGGCTTCTCGGTCTCGACCGATTTCTCTTCCTTTTCACATACATCTACCAAGAATTTTGAATTTGGACCAGTTTTTTTCCTATAATGTCCTCCACTTTCTTTTTCAAGTGTTGGGGAAAAATGGAGGCGGTGGCCTATGCATTGGCTTATATACATACGAGAGCTCTTTCTCCTTTTCTTTTCTTTTAATATGTAAGTATGGAGCAACTTCCTCTCCTTCATCAATGGAAACTAGCTTGGGTTCTTTAGCCATCATCTTCCTGCTTCTGGCAGTGATAACCATAGAGTGAGCATCATTTCTCGGATTAGGCACAGTATCACTAGGCAAAGTACCCTTTTGACACTGGTTTAAGGTTGTAGAAACCTATCCTATTTGTCACACCAGCTGCTTGATAGATATGGAATGTGAGTCTACCAGCTGACTAAAAGTTGATAACTCTCCATGAATTTTCTTGACACTTATATCTGTGGATTCCACCTTTTTGTAGCACTCCGTTCAACATGTCTTCCACCTTGAAACTTGAAGCATCATTACCGGCTTGTTCCCTGGCTCTAGGTGGAACATAAGCGTCATTTCTATCATTTTGCTTCCCATCTCTGTTTCCCCACACACCCTAATCTCTATCTCTTATAATACCCCGAAAGCCTTAAGATCAGACCCGAGGGTTCACACAGAGAAAACAGAAAATTTTACATTAGGTCACAGGATGAGTCATCTAGTGATCTGTGAGGAGACTTCACGAGTAGTTAAGTGACTCATGAAATGAAGGGACAATTGGCAGGAACTCATGGTCAGGGGGTGACCACGAGAGAAGTAACGAGTCATGGTCAAGACTACGAGTCTTTTTGTTAGCCGTGATCAAGAGGGTCAATGATTCAAGGTTCACTTTTCCAAAGATGGCATGAGATGCAGTCACGAGTCGTGAAGTGACTCCATGACTCATGAAGTTGGTCGTGGTCAGGAGCAAGATTTGAAGTTGAAATTTAGGGCAGTGTACTTCACGAGTGCATCGCCATGAGTCGTTAGGTACACCATGAGTCGTGACAAACTTGATATCAAAGCATTAGGTTTTGAAGTTTCCTAGGGTATATGAAAGCCACATTAGGTAGAGTCTTTTTCATGGGTGTGAAGCACGCCACACTTATGACGAAGATGCTACGAAGCGTTCTCGAAAAAGATTCCCTTCTTTCATTATCTATGCGTGCGATGAAATGTATCTCTATCATTCTAACTCATGCTATACACGTTTTCAGAATCATGTCTTCTCACCGAGTTAATGGAAGAAGAAACGAAAATGGAAATGACCATGAGAATGGCAATGGAGATGGGTACCAGCAGGCCCCACCTGCCCCCGAGGATCATGTGCCCGAGAAGGTTGCCCCTGCAGAGTTTAGGAAGCCATCCAGATGTTAGCACAGGAATGACCGCCCAGGTCAACCAGTAGGTGGTAGATCATGTTCCCTAGAATGGGAATGCGGCAGCGGCAAGAGTCAGGGACTTTCTTAGGATGAACCCTCCAGAGTTTCTCGGATCGAAGGTGGACAAGGATCTACACGAGTTTATTAATGAGATCTAGAAGATCACCCAGATTATGGGGTTGACAGGGGAGGAGTGTGCAGATCTAGCCTCTTATTAGTTGAAAGGGGCTGTCCATATCTGGTTCAGACAGTGGAAGGATAGCAGGACAGTTGGAGCGGGTCCCATTGATTGGGATGAGTTTCATACTGTATTTTTGGATCGGTTCTTTCCCCGAGAGACGAGGGAGATCAAAGCAGCTGAATTTGTGAACCTAAGGTAGAACAATATGACAGTCCAGGAGTGTGCTTTAGAGTTCACCCGCTTGTCCAAATATGCACCAGAGATGGTGTCTGATCAGAGGGCTCGAGTGAGCAGGTTCGTACATGGGATAACAGACTACTTGGTCAAAGATTGCAGGACCTCCATGCTTCATCAGGATATTGACTTCTCACGACTGGTTTTGTAAACCCAGCAGATAGAGGCGGTATAGAAGACTGAGCGGGAGAGAGAGGCCAAGAGGGCCAGGACCGATAGTTTTGGGTTCTCCCAACAGAGGCCTGGTGGTGGGCATCATCAGCAGTCCCATCGGAGATCATCAGCCGCAGCTCTGTCAGTAGCAAGTGTGCCATCCAAATCTAGGCGCGACCAGAGGGGATGAGCATTAGGCTCTCGAGGTCAGGGGAGCAGAGCCAAAGAGCCTAGTATTCCAGGTTGTGACAGGTGTAGAAGAAGGCACACTAGTTTGTGCCTAGTAGGTATAGGTGCTTGTTTCAGGTGTGGGAAGCCTGAACATATTCTCAGAGATTGTCCAGCAGCTAGACAAGGCCATAGTAGAGGCCGAGACCCAGCCACTAGTTCAGTAGCCCCACCAGCATGCTCAGCTCAGTAGGGTGCATCCACTAGTGCAAGTGGTGGTCAGTGTCAGAATAGATTCTATGCCTTTGTATCTCGTCAGGAGCAGGAGGCCTCTCCAGATGTAGTCACTGTTATGTTACGAGTATTTCACCTTGATGTATATGCTTTTTTAGTCACTTTATGTATTCCTAGGCCCATTTACTTATAAAATTCCAATGACATTAAGTTTACGCTCACACCTAGGTCACATAGTGCCTTACCAAAATTAAAAGACCCACCGTGCTTGGAATAATGAAAGCTCTGGGGTCCTCATTTTTCTGAACTAAGGAGTACAAGGCTATGACACTGTAATGGTGCAAGGTATCTGCTGGCTCATAACTCATAGCCTTCTTTTTAATCTCTAGTTCCTTCATAAACTTTGTATATTCGGGAATCTGCTCGAGCGTGTTCAATAGTGGGATGTTCACTAATAGCTGCTTTAGAAGGGCCTTGAATTTTTGAAACTTACCATTTTCAGCCTTCTTCTTTAGCCGTTGAGTAAAAGAAGGAGGTGGCCTCGGAATAATAGTGCATAACTTTGAGTCTGCCTTCTCTTCTCCCTTATCATTGATGATAGTTGGCTTCTTGATCTCGACCGGTTTCTCTTCCTTTTCACTTACATCTACCAATAATTCTGAATTTGGAGTAGTTTTTTTTCCTATAATGTCCTCCACTTTCTTTTTCAAGTGTTGGGGGAAAAGGAAGCGTTGACCTAGGCATTGGCTTATATACATTCGGGAGCTCTTTCTCCTTATCTTTCCTTGTAATATGAAAGTATGGAGCAACTTCCTCTCCTTCATCAATGGCAACAAGCTTGGGATCTTCAGCCATCATCTTCCTACTTCTGGTAGTGACAACCATTCGGATTAGGCACAGTATCACTAGGCAAAGTACCCTTTTGACACTGGTTTAAGGTTGTAGAAACCTGTCCTATTTGTCGCACCAGCTGCTTGATAGATATGGAGCATGAGTCTACCAACTGACTAAAAGTTGATAACTCTCCACGAATTTTCTTGACACTTATATTTGTGGATTCCACCTTTTTGTAGCACTCCTTTCAGCATGTCTTCCACCTTGAAACTTGAAGCATCATTACCATCTTGTTCCCTGGCACTAGGTGGAACATAAACGTCATTTCTATCATTTTTATGCCCATCTCTGTTTCCCCACAGACCATAATCTCTACTCTTGTAATACGTCAAAAGCCCTAAGATTAGACCCATGGGTTTAAACAGAGAAAATAGAAAATTTTGCACCAGGGCACAAGATGAGTTATCTAGTGACCCATGAGGAGACTTCACGAGTCATTAAGTGACTCGTGAAGTGAAGGAAGAATTGGTAGGAACTTGCGGTCAGGGGGTGACCACGAGAGAAGCAATGAGTCATGGTTAGGGCTACGAGTCGTTACATTAGCCGTGGTCAAGAGGGTCAAGGATTCAAGGTTCATTTTTCCAGAGATGGAATGAGAGGCAGCCACGAGTTGTGAAGTGACTCCATGACTCGTGGAGTTGGTCATGTTCAGGAGCAGGATTTGAATTTTAAAATTTAGGGCAGTGTACTTCACGAGTAAGTCACCACGAGTCGCTAGGTACACCGCGAGTCGTGGTGTCCCTCGCGGTGACTGGTAGAGTGTATTTTTCCTGCATTTTAGTAAAGGTGTTTTTGTAATTTCTAAGCTCCTAAGTCCTAAATTACATCATTTTAAGCTTAGTTAGAAGGGTTTTAAGAATGCTTAACCTATTCTAAACCTCCCCATTCAATGCATGCAAGATCAAGGAGCTTATTAAAGAGACAGGTAGAGGATTATTTATGTTCTTCCTCAACTCACTTGGATTCTCAAGAGAGCTTGTGAAATCAAAGTTTCCAGATATGTAGAGTTATGAATTGGAGTATTCCTTCACTTCCATGCCCAAATCCTCTTCTAATTCATGGAATTCTAAGTTGATGAGTCTATGGGATTTTAACCCAGTTTGTGAAATTCTCTAAGTATTTATCATGGGTAAAATCTATTCATGTTTCTATTGTTGTTTTAAGATTCATGGGCATGTTTTACAATAATTTTAATTACAACTTTATTATTTCAAAGTCTTACAATTATGATGCCCAATTATGAAAGTTCATGAAAGGTTGAGATTATGATATCTATTTTCAAGTATGATGAGATGTCTATGATGAAATAATTATTTTGAATTACCCATGTTTATATCCATGATTTTGACCATCTCAAAGCATGTATAAGTTTGGGCAAGCCCATATGATCATGGATGTTTCATTATTTACTGCAACTTGATGTTATTAGCTTACCACATGGTTTTGGAGTCTAGACTTCCACTTTTCAGCTTGTGGTATGGTTGAGCCGAGGCTCCTCATGATATGATTTCAGATTATGCATGTACTATTATGATTCACCTTCATAGCAAGATGATGGTTCAACTTCATTGAAAAACGATAGTGAGCATATACATATTTTTGGGAGTAGTGTCTAGTACCTAGTAGGCTAAGGGTTCAGTTAACCCTGTGCCTCAGAACTATGTGTCAACATAGGTATGATCAGATTATTTAGGACCTCCCTTGTGAGATTTCCCTACCCCCAAGGGGCCTTCAGCTTTATCGATATCATGATATCGCCCTTAATCCTGGTCAGGCTTTGGACGGCTCTGCCCACTTGAGTATCAGGACCACGTAAGCTCTATCTTGTTAATATCTGTTATATGGCGAGTATCCCATTGTTCCTCATGATTTTAAGTTATGCATGTTCGTCGGTGATTATATTATGTCTTCAACAGGTTTGACCCAATGTTCAATTTTACTTATGATTATCAGTTTCAGCTTTAGGTCATTCAAATCGGTTATGATATTCAGACATGTTTAATCATGTTTTCAGATAATAGCATTCAAGCCTTACTCTTAGAATCTTATCTTAAATATGTTTTATGATATGCATGATTTCAGTTTTACTTACTTGGTGGTTTTATTTACCTTGCATTCTCAGTACGTTCCAAGTACTGACTGCATACTCTATGATGCATCATTTCATGATGTAGGCTCGAATGTTCAGGTTCAGTCCCGCCGCTAGCCAAATCCTTAGAGGTAGCATTTCCTTGCTTGTTGGTGAGTCCTCATGCTTCAAGGACCTTCTTATCAACTTTTTATCAATACTTTCAGTTTCAACTTGTTTGTGAGTTAGTTAGGGTCTTGTCCCAATAACTCGTCAGGTTGTAGAGGCTTATCAGACATAGTATATACTCAGCTTCATATCATTATTATGTTTTCTGTTGTTCAGATGTTATTGGAGTCTCAGACTTCTGTTATTTCAAATGTTAGACTTTCTGCATTTATTATATTGAGCTTTAGTTGTCATGTTTATGCCATGGGTCGATTTGAAGCCATTTATAATTCTTTGTCCAGTGTCTCGAACTGGGCCTATGTTCGGGTCATGACATCTCTGTAACCTGAATGGTCATAATTGTTATTTCTATAGTATCTTTGACCTTGATTCCATAAGTCTTGATTAGACCCTTGGATGTTGGTCCGAGAATCCCCCATCTGATTGTTGATGAAGTTGGCCTCTTCCCCTAATTTCGGGTAATAATCTTTGTACTTGGGTGCTTTATCTTAAAAATAACTGGTTGCAATTTTTAAGAGGACAAACCTATTAAGTGGTTGGTGATCAGGTCTAACTGAGTCTTTGTATGGGCTATGTCATGATCACGCTCCTCATCTCTTCTTCTTTGCTCTACAGTTAGTCCCTTGGAATAACTCATGGCTACAACTTTTGACTCCTTTATGTGCCATGCTCTGTTAGTTTTGGTCATTTTTTCCAGCATGTGCTGGCCTCTTCAAAAGTATGATCCATCATCGAGGCTTCAACAATACTATCAGTAACTGCTTTATTTGTAGCATTCAACAACTTGTAAAATATTTTCAGAAGAACCTCTTCTAATAGCTTATGATTTGGATATTGCTTTAACTTCTTTTTTAACTTGATCCAAGCTTTATGCAAGGCTTCACCAACCAGTTATCTAAAGCTGTTAATCTTATCGCTCAGCTAAATCATCCGATACAGTGGAAAAAAGCTCTCCAAAAAAGCTGTGGTTAATTCTGCATAGGTGGTGATCGACTCATTAGATAACTCATTTAGCCATAGCGTAGCTTCTCCTATGAGGGAGAAGGAAAATAATCTGAGTTTGATGGCCTTGCGAATTACCCCAGTAGTCTATATACCTTGCAGATCCCTGTGAAATTCGTCAAGTGCTGATTCAGGTACTCACTAGCTAACACATTGAATAACTCCTTCATTCTCAACAACTGCATCATGGTACTGGTAATGTCGAATTTAGCATTTGCTGGTAGAGGGAGCGGCACAGTAGCACCTATGAATCCAACTTTTTCAAGGTCAAGGTCCTCCTCATAAAGCACATTCCTTATGGCTTATCGCTCATGGTGACGTTGAGGGTTTTGTCGGTTTCTATCTGCTAGAGCCCAACAAATTCTGCAGCTTTAGCTAATCTAGCTGCCTCAGCTAGTCGAGCTTCCTCCACTTATCACACAGCCTCAACTTGTTGTGCGTCTATCAAATCTTCCCCCAAATGGAGGTCAGGCTATCCATTTGGAGCAGCCATAACTCCTGAAATAAAGAAAAACAAAAAAAATAATAAATTAAGAAATAAAGACTACAAGAATAATTTAAACACTAATTCAACTATCACTAAATCGTATTCCCCAACAACAGTGCTAAAATTTGTTCATGCTCAAAATACACCTTGTAATAAAATATAAAGCAGTCGCTATCAAATATAATAGTCCAACTAGATTGGGTCGAATCCCACAGGGAATATGACGAGAAATTAGTCGAACATGAGTATTCAACTAGTAGTCAGTATTTCAAAGAGGGATTTGCAATTTAAAAAGTAATTTAAACTAGTTGTTTGTGAACTTGTTGATTGTGATTAATATTTGTGAATAAACTAGGACATTGTTTTTCGTGATTTCATAACATAGTAGTTTATTTTATTAGTTGGTGAATTTCATGCACAACTGACGAATAAGTTCATCTAACGTCTCTCGGCCTACATAGATAAATGTCACACTAAATTCTCTCAGACTTTAGGCGCTTATCGTTTTCCCTCGTCATTACTTTTGGATTGACTATTCTCGGTTAGAGCTCAAGTCAATTAGATGAGGGTTGGTAGCCTCAAAGTTTCATTGTTATTCTCTTTTCCTAACTTCAACCTCTTTGGTCAAGCAATTTGATGATACACATAAGTTTTAATTTTCGGAACCACCAAAAGCAAATTAAAATGAAGAGAATAACAACACAATCATATTTCCCATTCAAGAATCACTATTTTATTTTATCTACTTTCATTAATCCATTATACTTTCCACAACCCTATTTTATTAGTTTAGCTATTAATGCTTGAAGAAAAAATAGCAATCAATCAGTTAAGGGTTCAACAAAAATCCTATTGACTAATGTTCCCTCAAGACGGTCGTTATCCATCCATCGCCGGAAAAAATCTTTAAACTATGACTAAGACACTATGTACAGATAGGCAAACATTTTATTCTCGGTTCAAAGTGCCCCTCTTCTGAAAAGAACTGAAAAGAAAAACCAAAGGGTGGGTGAAATGTGCTCAACTCCAACTTTTAAAGAAAACAATTTTCACACCATGCAACACTTCACCCGAAAACCAACATCGCAAAATTTTTAAATTTACCACTCACCCCACACTTAGGTCATGTCCCCAAAGTATCATTGAAATTAAAACAAGGGTTAGAGATACTTCCTGAGGCCTCTAGGACTAGCTAACAATATGTTGTGTCATTTTCAAGCACATGGGTCACCAACCCCATACTTATGTTTTTTCATGCTCCTTAGCTTCTACTTCAAAGGGTACTCAAACTTCCCCACAATCTGTTCTCAAATCACAAAAACAACAACACAAGTGAAAATAAACAAAATCAAAAATAAAAGAGAAAGAAAATTGTCCCTGTGGTACTCTTGGGTTGCCTCCCAAGCAGCGCCTAATTTAGAGGGAACAGCCTCCACACTCTCCCTCTTTACCTCTATCACTTCCTTCAAATTATTACCCCCATCAGACTTGGGCTTAATTGTTAGGATGTCCTGCAAAAGTGGACCCATTAAATCCATCACCCCACACTTGACATCTTTCACAACACTGATCTTGCAAAGATCTCTGTAGTGTGTGGGTGGGCTGATCTCCTAATACACTTTGAAGAGCTCCTCCTCATTATTTATCCTTATTTTTAAGGCACCAGCTCTTACATCAATTATAGCTCCACCAGTAGCCAGGAATGGCCATCCCAGAATGAGGGTACTTTTTCATCAACCTTACAATCTAAATTATGAGGTCAGCAGGTATGATAAATTTACCTACTTTGATGAGAAAGTCCTCAATAATCCCTTCCGGAGCCACCGTCGACTTGTTTGCCAGCTGTAGTTTCACTCTTGTGGGCCTTGGTTTTCCCAAATCAAGTTTGAACAGTGATAGGGGCATCAAATTTACTTTTGCCCCTAAATCACAAGGCCCTCATTATGCCTGTCTCACCTATTTATACGGGGAGGGTAAAACTCCCTAGGTTTGTGAGCTTTTTGGGCATTTTGCTCGTCACCTTGAAAATGTACTCCTTAGTAAGTGCCACAATCTGGACATCCACTAGCCTCACTTTGTTGGCGACCACGTCTTTTAAGTACTTTACATACTTAAGCATTCCCTGCAGACATCAATTAGTGGAAAATTTATGTGAAGTTCTTTGAAAATATCAAAGAACTTCTGAAAACACGCATTCTCCTTGCTCTTCTTGAGCCTTTGCGAGAACGGTGGTGGTGGTTTCTTTAGTGGCTACAATAATGATTGTGCATTGTGTGCTGCAGCATCCTTCTCTGTGCTCTTGTCCACTGATGGACCAAGTCTGACCAACTCTAGATGCACCTCATTTTTCTTCTCCTTCTGTGGTACGTCAGCCAACTGTTTTCCACTCCTCATACTAATGGTCATGAACTATTAGGGGTTTGGATCTATATCACTAGGTAAACCTCCTTGAGGTCTATTGTGCTGAGCAGCTGCTAATTGATTGTTATACCCCGAAAGCCCAAAGATCAGACTCGGGAGTTGAAACGGAGGAAAACTGAAATTTTGCACCAGATCACAGCACGGGTCATTAGGTGACCCGTGAGGAGGGACCACGAGTCGTGAAGTGACTCATGGTCAAGAAGGGAAATGGGCTGACTTGGGGAGACACCACGGACATGACCACCAGTCGTGTTCAGGCCATACGACTCGTGGAGTGACCCGTGGCTTGGACGGGAAGTTGGCAAGGAAATTTTGGACAGTGGGGATCAAGGGTGGTGACCACGAGTTGTGGACAACAACCACGATTCATGGGGTCCCCTAATGGATTTTGGTAGTGTACTTGACGGTTTGAGGCCAGGAGTCGTGGAATCTGGGGATGAGTCGTCCAGTCCTTTGTGGGGACTAGCAGTCAACAAAATCCTGTAATTTAAGTAAGGGTCTTTTCGTAATTCCTATGCTCTAGGGTCCTAAACTACGTCATTTTAGGCTATGAAAGGTGGGTTTAAGAGGGGAAAACTATCCTGAAGTCTTCATTCATGTATCCAAAAGAATAGAAGAGTGATAGAGAGGTGACCAAAGGGTGATTCAGGATTTTCTCCTTCAATTTTCTTTTGGGCATTCAACGGAGAGTAAGATTCTGCCTCCAGCAGGTATGTAGGGTCATGAATGGGTGGTTTCTTCCACACCCATGCCCAATACTTCTCTTTAAAGTATGAAATTCTATGATGTATCTATGGGTTTTTCACCCAAATGTATGAATTATCTATTTCTATACATGTGTATGAATTGATTATAATTCTATTATCAAATTACGAAGCATGGGCAAATTCTTATAATGTTTCGACTCAAATTCATGATTCTAGTTTTGTAATTCAAAAGCCTATTGATGAGATGTTCATGAAAAGTGATATTTGTAATGAATAAGTGATGATGATGAGATATTATGAGGAAAAACATGTTTTTAAAGCTACCCATGTTATGATTGATATTTTTGATAAGAATTTAGCATTTGTCTAGCATGATAAAGCTTTGGGCAGGGCCCACATGTTGAGTATAAATGATGATTTTTTCGAATTGAGCTTACCACATTATTTTGGAACGAAGACTCCCAATTCTATATTCTTAGCTTGTGGTATGTTTTGAGTTAAGTCTTCCTATGCATAGCTTACCACATGATTTTGGAGCAAAGGCTCCCACTATGTTTTCAGCTTGTGGTATGTTTTGAACAAAAAGCTTCTCATATGCATGATTCCATATTTGAGATGTATTTGATCATTGAGCTTTGTCAATAGACGGATGTTGAGCTTCGTTATAAATAATATAGAGCATATGCATGTTTTTGGGAGAATGGTCTAGCACCGAGTAGGCTATGGGTCGATCACCCTATGCCTTCAGAACTACGCGCCAATGTAGGTTTATACTATTATATGATTTGGGACCTCCCTTGTGAGCTTCCCTTGCACGAATGGGACTTCAGCTTGATATCGATATCATGGTAGCGTCCTTATCCCTAGTAAGGTTTTAGACGGCTCTGCCCACTTGAGTGTAATAGTCCGGACCACGTAAGCTCTATCGCGGTATGTCGGTTAAAAGACGAGTCTCCCATTGTTCCTCATAATTTCAAATATTCATATTCATTACTTATGAGATTTATGTAAATGCATGTTCTAAAGCAGGTTTGACTCAATGTTCAGCTTTAACTTATAAATGTCAGAATTCAGCTTTGAGTCAATTAATTCAGTTATGATGTTATGAAGTGATGTTGTGTCATGTTATGAAGATATCATGATTTCAGGAAGAATGCATGCAAGCCCCACACTCAGTTTACCGACGTTTATGTTTTAATTAATGCATTGTCTTTAAATGATTTTTACTTACTTTAGCGATTTTACTTACCTTGCATACTCGGTACGTTTCACGTACTGACCACATACTTTCTATGTTTTATCATTTTATGATATAGGACCTGGCTCTCAGCTTCAGCCCCACTCTTTTTCAGATTATTGGAGTTAGCGTTTGCCTTATTGGTGAGTCCTCATCTTCCAAGGACTAGACTATTCATCTTTCCTTTATGTATTTCAGTTTCATCTTGTTGAGTTAGTTGGGGTCTTATCCTATAAACTCATCATGTATAGAGGCTATTCAGAAATGTATGTATTCAGCTTCGAATTTTATATTATGATGTTACATTCAAGTTAGACTTCCACTATGATTATATTGTTGATTATTTAGTCTTTTGATTGAGTTAGACATATGCTTATACCATGGGTTGACTTGGGGTCTCTCAGGGCTCCTTGTCCCGTGTTACGATTTGGGCCTCTGTTCGGGTCGTGACAAACTTGGTATCAGAGTATTAGGTTTTGAAGTGTCCTTGGGTGTCTGAAAGCCGTGTGAAGTAGATCCTTTTTCATGGGTGTGAAGCGCACCACACTTATGACGAAGGGACTATGAAACATTTTAGAAAATGTTCCCTTCTTTCTTGATCTATGTCGTGCGATGAATAGTCTTTTATATCCTTCTAATTCGTGGTATTCGTGATTGTAGAATCAGGGGTCCTCAAAGAGTGAATGGAAGAAGGAATGCAGATGGTGAAGGCCACGAGAATGGCAATGGTCATGGGCATCAGCAAGCCCCACCAGTTCAAGAGCCCCAGGCATTGGAGCCAGCTGCCCATGCTGAGTTCCAGGCCGCTATTCAGATGCTTGCGCAGGCCTTGATCGCTTAGGTCAATCAGCAAGCCGTTGAGCATGTTCTGCAAAATGGCAACGCAGCGGCGGCTCGAGTCAGAAACTTCTAGAGGATGGATCCGCCGGAGTTCCTTGGGTCCAAGGTAGATAAGGACCCATATGAGTTTGTAGACGAGATTGTCAAGATCACCCAAGTCATGGGGGTGAATAGGGTTGAGTGCGCCGAGTTGGCCTCTTATCAATTAAAAGGGGTCGCGCATATCTGGTTTTTCTAATGGTCTCTTCTCGGGCAATGTATAGCTTAAGTTGAGCTCGCACCAAACAAAAAAGGAATAAGTTTCTAATTTCCGAAATTAGGATAGCAGGGTCGCAGGAGCAGGTCCGGTCACTTGGGAAGAGTTCCATGTTGCATTTCTAGACTTGTTCTTCCCTCGAGAGATGAGGGAGCTAAAGGCAACTGAGTTCATGAATTTGAAGCAAGGAAGAATGACTGTACAAGAGTATGCCCTTCAGTTCACTCGCCTATCGAAATATGCCCCAAAGTTGGTAGCCGATTAGAGGATGTGGGTGAGTAGATTCGTCCATGGAGTAGCGGGATACTTGGACAAGGATTGTAGGACCTCTATGCTCTATCAGGATATGGATTTCCCATGGATAGTGTTGTACACTCAGCAGATGGAGGAGGCGTATTCGAGAGAGAGGGAGGCCAAGAGGGCCAAGACCGAGGACCATAGATTCTCTCAGCAGTGGTCCGGTGGTGGGCACCAACAGCACACCCACCAGAGATCATCATCCCCAACATCATCATCATTGAGTGTGTCATCCAGGCCTAGACATGATCAGAAAGGGCGAGCATCAGGCTCGAGGGGACAGAGCAGTAGACCCATAGATTCTAGCATCCCAGCTTGTCGTAGAGGTGATTGAGGGCACATAGGCCAGTGCTTGATAGGTTCAGGTGCTTGTTTCGGGGTATGGGCAGCCCGGACACATGCTTAGAGATTGTCCAATAGCAAGACAGGATCAAGTTGGGGCCCGAGGCCCAGCTTCTAGTTTTGCAGCCCCTCCTGCACGCAAAACACATCAGGGGGCATCTACTAGCACAGCTGGCCGTCAGCGCCAGAACAGATTCTATGCTTTATCATCCCGTCAGGAGCAGGAGGTCTCCCCGTATGTCGTCACTGGTATGTTACGAGTTTTCCATATTAATGTTTATGCTTTGCTAGATCCGGGGGCTACCTTGTCTTTCGTGACACCTTATGTAGCCAGTAGCTTCGGAGTCAGTCCAGAAATCTTGTCAGAACCCTTCTTAGTTTCTACTCCAGTAGGTGACTCAGTCATAACTAGACGAGTGTATAGAAATTTCCCAGTCTCAGTTCTTCATAAGGTCAACTCAGTAGATTTGATAGAGTTAGCCATGACCGATTTTGATGTTATTCTCAGCATGGATTGGCTATTTGCATGCTATGCTTCAGTTAATTGTAGAACCCGGGTAGTAGAGTTCAGATTTCTGGGTGATCCAGTCTTAGAATGGAAGGGTAGTTCAGCTGTGCCCATAGGTCATTTCATTTCCTACCTTAAGGCCAGGAAGATGATTTCTAAGGGTTGCACGTATCATCTAGTTAGGGTTAATGATGTTGAGTCCGAGACCCTGACTATCCAGTTAGTTATAGTAGTACGTGAGTACCCAGAGGTCTTTCCTGATGATTTGCCAGGTGTTCCTCCCGAGCGGGAGATTTCGGTATTGACCTTCTACCTGACATGCAGCCTATACCTATTCCTCCCTATAGGATGGCTGCAGCTGAGCTAAAGGAGTTAAAAGAGCAATTGAAGGACTTGCTAGATAATGGTTTCACTAGACCGAGCAAGTCTCCATAGGGTGCACCGGTTCTCTTTGTTCGAAAGAAGGATGGTTCTCTTAGCATGTGTATTGATTATCGGCAATTGAACAAAGGTATCGTCAAGAACAGGTATCCTTTACCCAGGATCGATGATTTGTTTGACCAGCTTCAGGGTGCCAAGTGCTTCTCAAAGATAGATCTCAAGTCCGGGTATCATCAGCTCAGAGTTTGGGAGAGTGATATCCCGAAGATAACCTTCAGGACGCGGTATGGCCATTATGAGTTTGTAGTCATGTCTTTTGGGCTAAGGAATGCTCCTGTAGCTTTTATGGACCTGATGAACAGGGTGTTCAAGCAATATCTGGACATGTTCGTGATCGTGTTCATTGATGACATCCTTATATACTCTCAAAGCGAGGAGGAGCATGTCGCTCATTTGAGAGTAGTGCTTCAGACTCTCAAGGATAGCCAATTGTATGCCAAGTTCAGCAAGTGCGAGTTTTGGTTGAACTCAGTAGCATTTTTGGGCCATGTGGTGTCAAGCGAGGGCATAAGGTAGATTCTCAGAAAATCAAAGCGGTGAAGAATTGTCCTAGACCGGTGAATCCTTCAGATATTTAGAGTTTCTTGGGCCTAGCTGGTTATTATCGAAGACTTTTTGAAGGTTTTTCATCGATTGCAGCACCTTTGACCAAGTTTACTCAAAAGAAGGTAAAGTTCCAATGGTCAGAGGCTTGTGAGAAGAGCTTCCAAGAGTTGAAGACTCGACTCACTACTGCACCAGTGTTGACCCTACCCGAGGGTACGGATGGTTTTGTGGTGTATTGTGATGCTTTAAGAATCGGGCTTAGTTGTGTATTGATGCAGCGAGGGAAGGTGATAGCATATGCCTATAGACAATTGAAGATCCATGAGAAGAATTACCCGACCCATGATCTAGAGTTGGTAGCGGTGGTATTCGCATTGAAGATATGGCGACATTACTTGTATGGGGTCCATGTGGATGTGTTTACGGACCAAAAGAGTTTACAGTATGTGTTCACACAGAAAGACCTCAATCTACGACAAAGAAGGTGGTTAGATCTACTCAAAGATTACAATATGAGCATTCTTTATCATTCGGATAAGGCTAATATGGTGGCGGACGCACTTAGTAGACTCTTGAGAGTGTGTCCCATGTGGATGAAGGAAAGAAAGAGCTGATGAAAGATGTGCATCATCTCGCAAGGTTAGGAGTTAGGTTGGTTAACTCTACCGATGGCGGTGTTGTTGTTCAAAGTGGATCTGAATCATCCTTGGTGACTGATGTGAAGGCTAGACAAGACGAGGAACCGATTTTGGTAAAGTTGAAGGAAGATGTTCGAAGTCAAAAGGTGGAGGTCTTCTCCCAAGGCAAAGATGGTGTGCTTTGGTACCAGGGTCGCCTATGTGTTCCAGATGTTGATGATTTGAGGAGCCAGATATTGCATGAGGCCCATGGATCCAGGTATTTTATCCATTTGGGTGCCACCTAGTTGTATCATGATTTACGATAAATCTATTGGTGGGATGACATGAAGAAGGATATTGAAAATTCGTAGCCAAGTGTTCGAACTGTCAGCAAGTAAAGGTTGAGCATCAAAGGCCAGGAGGAGTACTTCAGGATATTAACATTCCCACTTGGAAGTGGGAAGAGATTAACATGGATTTTATAACAGGGCTACCTCGTACTCGCCGACAATATGATTCCATTTGGGTTGTGGTGACCAAGGATGCACATTTGCTATCGGTGAAAACCATGAACATAGCGGAGGATTACGCCAAACTATATATCCGGGAGTTGGTTCGATTGCATGGAGTGCCCTTGTCCATTATTTCAGACCGAGGTACTCAATTTACCTCTCAGTTTTGGCGGTCTTTCTAGAAAGGGCTTGGGACTTAGATTAAGCTCATCACAGTATTTCATCCGCAAATGGATGGTCAAGCGAAGCGGACAATCTAGACTCTCGAGGACATGTTGAGAGCATGTGTGATAGACTTCAAAGGATGTTGGGATGATCACTTGACCTTGATCGAGTTTTCTTACAATAACAACTATCACTCCAGCATCCAGATGGCACCGTTCGAGGATCTTTATGGGAGGATATATAGATCGCCCATCGGATGGTTTGAGGTTGGTGGGGCAGCTATGATAGGACCAGATTCGGTTCATGAGGCTATGGTGAAGGTTCAATTGATAAGGGACAAGCTAAAAACTGCCCAAAGTCGTCAATAGTCCTATGCGGACGTGAGAAGAAGAGAATTAGAATTTGAAGTCAATGACTGGGTGTTTCTGAAGGTATCTCCCATGAAGTGTTTGGGTGATCCAGCTTTAGTTGTCAGTGTTGGTGTAAAAGACAGCCTTAGCTATGAGGAGGTTCTAGTGGAAATACTGGATCGATAGGTTCAAAGGCTAAAGAAAAAAGAAGTAGCTTCAGTTAAAGTGTTATGGAGGAATCAGCATGTTGAAGGAGCTACGTGGGAAGACAAAGAGGATATGAAGGCTAAATACCCTAACTTGTTCCCTACAGGCTCAGTTTCAGTTTGAGGTAACAACTTTTTCCTTAATACTCTAATCAGTTTTCATGTTCAGTTCATGTGTGCAAGTTTGTTTTATGTTATGTTGAATGTATGTGATGTGAGAATTCAGTTCAGTTGTGTATTTTGAATCGGAGGTAGTCATTCAATTAGTCTTCGGTTTAAATGATCAGTATTTAATTATGATAATTGTATATCTTTGCTTTTCTATGTGTTTTCCAACATTCAAGGATGAATGTTCCCAAGGGGGAGATATTGTTATACACCGGAAGCCCAAAGATCACACCCGGGAGTTAAAATGGAGGAAAACTAAAATTTTACATCAGATCATAGCACGGGTTGTTAGGTGAACCGTGAGGAGGGACCACGAGTCGTGAAGTGACTTGTGGTCAAGCAGGGTAGTGGGCAGATTTGGGAATACACCACAGGCATGACCACGAGTCGTGGTCAACCCACACGACTCGTGGAGTCACCCGTGGTTTGGACGGGAAGTTGGTAAGGAAATTTTGGACAGTGGGGATCACGGGTGGTGACCACAAATCGTGGCCAGCCACCACGATTCGTGGGGTCCCCTGATGTGTACTTGACGGTTTGAGGACACGAGTCATGGCATTTGGGGATGAGTCGTCCAGTCCCTTGTGGGGACTGGCAGTCAGCAAAATCCTGCGATTTAAGTAAAGGTATTTGTGTAATTTCTATGCTCTAGGGTCCTAAACTACGTCATTTTAGGCTATGAAAGGTGGTTTTAAAAGGGGAAAACTATCCTAAAGTCTTCATTCATGCATGCAAAAGAATAGAAGAGTGATAGAGAGGTGACCAAAGGGTGATTCAAGGTTTTCTCCTTCAATTTTCTTTTGGGAATTCAAGGGAGAGTAAGATTCAGCCTCCAGTAGGTATGTAGGGTCATGAATGGGTGGTTTCTTCCACACCCCATGCCCAATCCTTCTCTTTAAAGTATGAAATTCTATGATGTATCTATGGGGTTTTCACCCAAATGCATGAATTATCTATTTCTATACATGTGTATGAATTAATTATAATTCTATTATCGAATTACGAAGCATGGGCAAATTCTTATAATGTTTCAACTCAAATTCATGATTCTAGTTTTGTAATTCAAAAGCCTATTGTTGAGATGTTCATGAAAAGTGATATTTGTAATGAATAAGTGATGATGATGAGATATTATGAGGAAAAACATGTTTTTAAAGCTACCCATGTTATGATTGATATTTTTGATAAGAATTTAGCATTTGTCTAGCATGATAAAGCTTTGGGCAAGGCCCACATGTTGAATATAAATGATGATTTTCCCGAATTGAGCTTACCACATTGTTTTAGAGAGAAGACTCCCAATTTCTATATTCTTAGCTTGTGGTATGTTTTGAGTTAAGTCTTCCTATGTATAGCTTATCACATGATTTTGGAGCAAAGGCTCCCACTATGTTTTCAGCTTGTAATATGTTTTGAACTAAAAGCTTCTCATATGCATGATTCTATATTTGAGATGTATTTGATCATTGAGCTTCGTCGAGACGATGTTGAGCTTCATTATAAATGATGTAGAGCATATGCATGTTTTTGGGAGTATGGTCTAGCACTGAGTAGGCTATGGGTCGATCACCCTATGCCTCAGAACTACGCGCCAACGTAGGGTTATACTATTATATGATTTGGGACTTCCCTTGTGAGCTTGCCTTGCCCGAATGGGACTTTATCTTGATATCAATATAGCGTCCTTAGGCCTGACAAGGTTTTGGATGGCTCTGTCCACTTGAGTGTAAGAGTCGGGACCACGTAAGCTCTATCGTGGTATGTTGGTTAAAAGACGAGTCTCCCATTGTTCCCCATGATTTCAGATATGCATATTCATTACTTATGAGATTTATGTAAATGCATGTTCTAAAGCGGGTTTTACTCAATGTTCAACTTTAACTTATAAGTGTTAGAATTCAGCTTTGAGTCAATCGATTCAGTTATGATGTTATGAAGTCGTGTTGTGTCATGTTATAAAGAGATCATGATTTTAGGAAGAATGCATGCAAACCCCACTCTCAGTTTACTGATGTTTATGTTTTAATTAATGCATTGTCTTTAAATGATTTTTACTTACTTTAGCAGTTTTACTTACCCTGCATACTCGATACGTTCCACGTACTAACCGCATACTTTCTATGTTGTATCGTTTGATGATACATGACCCGTCTCTCAGCTTCAACCCTACTCTTAGTCAGATTATCGGAGTTAGCGTTTGCCTTATTGGTGATTCCTCATCTTCCGAGGACTAGACTATTCATCTTTTCTTTATGTATTTCAGTTTTATTCTGTTGAGTTAGTTGGGGTCTCGTCCCATCAACTCGTCATGTTTAGAGGCTATTCAGACATATGTCTGTATTCAGCTTCAGATTTTATATTATGATGTTACATTCAAGTTAGACTTCCACTATGATTGTATTGTTGATTATAAAGTTTCTTGATTGAGTTAGACGTATGCTTATGCCATGGGTTGGCTTGGGGTCTATCAAGACTCCTTGTCCCGTGTTACGATCTGGGCCTCCATTCGGGTTGTGACATTGACCCAATTGCTTCTCCAAGTATCTGGTAGCCAGCTGCTGGTTCTTTAAGTGTAAGACCCCGAAACTTTCCTAGACCGAACTCAGACCTTGTAAGAAAAATCCAGTAAGAAACCAGAAATTTTTGCCTTAGAATGACCGATACAACGATTCATAGTCAGGTCCAATGACCCATTGTCTCAGTCGTAGTCAGCCCTGCCTTGGTCTTTCGAGAACCAACGGGACATGGAATGATCCGTTGTGAGAAACAACAAGTCATCTTCTCACTCGTTGGTCCCCAGCTCAGAACTCCCTTTTCAGGAACCCATGACTCAACTAATGAGTCATCGTGTGGTACAACAACTCAAGGTGTGAGTCGTTAGTTGGGACTCTCAAATATCCCCTTCAGTGACAATGAGCGGAAACAACGATCCACTGTGTCACACAACGAGTCATTGTGACCACCCGTGGTGACAAGTTCAGGGACCTTTAAGAACTTTTCCAGTGGAGGTGACGACTCGATACAATGACCCGTTGGGTCTACCAACGAGTTGTTGTGTTGCTCATTGTTAGGCTTCCTAGATTTTTCTTCCAGTGGCCACGGGTGGTACCAACGACCTGTTGGTTCATCCAGTGAGTCGTGGTCCCTCTCGTTGCCAGTTCCAATGAGCCAAGGACCCAGGCCCAAGGACCAGCAACTGGTCCCAACGAGTCATGGTCTCAACTAACGACTCATTGAGTGACCCTTGGTCCCTATCGACAATTTTTCTAGATTTTTCCCCAGGTATATTTTAGTAATTCCCCACCTTTCTAATCCCTAAACTACGTCATTTTAGGTTATTTTCAGGGAATTTAGAGGGGTAATCGATGATATACTTCACCTCTCATTCCCTCAGAAGTGAGATCGTAAAGATTCCCTCAGAAAAACTCAGAGCAGAAGCTAGGGAAATCGATTTCCTTCTCAGATTCTCAAGGGATTTTCTCCGGGATTTCTTCATTCGATATGTGGAAATTCAACTATGGAATTGTTCTTCCCTTGTGTCCCCAAAACCCTTCCATAATCTCCTATCAGTTATCCCTAAGGTTTTGAAATTTAGAAAGTTTTCAGACAGAATTTGATAAACTTCAGGTGGAATATTATCCACGTTATTAACTGCTATATTTTCCCAATTCTTAGAAATCATGTGGAAACTAGCTTCTTGTGAAATGATTTAGCCCTAGCTTTGGCATTTAGTAAATTAGAGTCTTGCATATTTGACTAATTATTCATGTTGCTTGTTTCTATCAGTGTTGGGATTCCCTTGTTGGTAAAATAAGTTGAAATATCAGTCAGATGCATGCTAGTCCAGTTTCAGCCAGAATATTAGTATACTCAGTTTTATTCAGAAATGTTAGCTGATCAGTTTAACTACAATATTTTCTTGAGGTGTCAGTGGTGCCTCCCAGTTATTAGTTATTAGATTTTAGTTTGTTCTTTAGACGGTTATGACGCTTCCAGATAAGCAGCTCTGGCTAGTCTGATGTCACCCAAATTACACCTCGTAAAGAGATATAAAACGGCTGATGTCAAATATAGAACCTAACCAGGGTTGGGTCGAATCCCACGAGGAATATAATGAGAACTTTGGTTAACGCGTTTAGCTAATACTATTGGCTTGCTTATTTCCTAGGGGGGGGGGGGAGATTTGAAACACAAAAAAACAATGAAGCGGTAGAGATCAATGAGTTGATCCTTCATTAAATTCAATTGTATTCAATAAGTGAGTTGACTAGGATTTTGATTCCCATGACTTCATAACCACAAGGCCTTTTATACTATTGATCTCTTCCGGTGCTTAGCGTGCAATATTAGTAAGTTAACTTCACCTAAATGGTTGGTCCCCAATCTAGATGATTATCACCACACAACTTGATCTGTATGCGGGTGTATACTTAACTAATCCTTACCCTTAATATCGGATTAGGTATTTTCGGACAAGGTCAAACTATTAGATGAGGGTTGATAGCCTCAAATCCCCATTGTTGATCTCTTTTCCCATTCATTACCCCCTTTATCCGGTGAATAAGAATAAGGCAAATTCCAACGTTTGCAACCGTTAAGAAGCAAGTAAAACGAAGGGAAAAACAATACATGCAAAAACTCCGTTCAAGATTCAGTAAGTACTTTTACCTATGTGTGTTAATTCATCATGATTTCCACAGCCCTTGTTATGGGAAGAAAATAGAGAAGAAATCACAATTATAAAATAGAGAAGAAATCATAATTGCAACTTACAATGATTTGTAGAAGAAACCACTTGTATTGATAAATCAGCAAAATCAAAGGACAATATCCAATGTTATTTTGATCCTCAAAATCAAGAACAAAATTGTAAACTTCGTTTCTTGAACCTTGATGGTAGTCAACAACACCCAACAATAATGTTCAAAGCCGTAAAAAATAAACTGTCCTCTAAAAATAAACCAACAAAAAGTATTTATAATCTTAAACAATACCTTTCCTAACTAAGAACGGAATCCAAATCAGTAGTGGCAAAGGGCCAGGTAATAAGTCGTGGCATGCATTAAGTACTCATCCTCGGCAAACTGCTTCTTCAAGACAACAGGTCACCTAACGACTCATCAGTTTAGAGCACGAGTCATTAGGTCCCTTGTGGCGTCTGATGCTCAAAACCTCCAGTGTAGATAACGGGTGCTCCTGGCTTCTCATGACGAGTCGTCAAGTCTCCCTACGACTCATTGAGTCCCCAGGTAAGTTTTCAGCATTTTTCTTTCCAGTCCTTACGACACTCATAACGACTCATTATAAGTCTTAACGAGTCGTACCTTCAACTTGTGATAACCATTGGATTATTTCCCTTCGCACTTGTTTTCTTCCCACAACACCAGGAATGAGTCGTCCAATGAGACGACGATTCGTTATCTGACTAGCAGTCCACACTTGATTCAATTTATGCCTTATTTTGCCTATTTCACATTCCAAACCTGTTTTCCTGCAACACTCAACAAAAACACATTATATCTACATAAACATACTAGGAATTTTCATATCTTAGTTTTAAGCGTCGAAAGTGCAGTAAAACCACAACACATCACAATCTTAGAACACCAGTCATAGAATCCGGTCCAATAAGACTCTCAGGGTACTTCCAGATAGGTACCCCTGACTTAGTCTTGGACTCCAGTTTTGAGCTATCAGCTTAGTGGTCAGAATAAGACTATCCAGTGGGAGTAGGACTTAGCACCGAGCGGACCGAGGTTCCAGCACACCTAGGTTCCCGAAACTACATTGCCACCATAGGTTATTTTATTGGCCCTATGGCCCTAGACTCGTGTTCTCCTAGCTCATGCCTTTATACCCTGGCAAGGTATATTGGGTCCTACCGATGGGGTGTATACATCGGACTCCAAGTCTAGCTCACATGGCTATATGTTCGGTTATAGACTCTCCCACTAGTTAGTACAGTTTCAGTTTAGCGCAGCTCAGTACAGTTCTAGATTTACTCATTCCAGTTTATTTCAGTACAGTTCTAGATTTACTCATTCCAGTTTATTTTAGTACAGTTAACTCAGATCAGTATCTCAGATTCAGGGCATGTTTATGACCATTAGTCAGGGTCATTATTGACCATCTTAGTTATATTTCACTTGTTCAGCTTTTTAGTATTTCAGTTGGTCATTACATGTCATTGAAGTTCAGTTACTTGTTTTGAATGTTTATATTTTCTCTCACTTACTCAGTATATTCAAAGTACTGACACATACCTTCTATGTTGTATTATATTATGATACAAGCACAGGTTCTCAGCCTCTGCACCATTAGTAGATTTTTTCCAGGTAATATCAGTAGCAGCAGTGGTGAGTCCTCATCTTTCGAGGAAGATATTTTATTTTTCAGTTATTTTCTTTCAGTTAGACTTTAGAGTTAGCTGGAGGCTTTTCCCAGCAACTCATCATCAGTAGATGGTTTTCAGACATAATTTCAGATCATCAATATTTGTTTTCTTTTAGATGTATTGACTCTTGTCAACTCATTTTTTCTTAAATAATTATTATTTCTAAAGCTTCCACATATGTTTACTCAGATTACCAGTGTTATGATAGACCATGGGTTGGCTTGGGGATACTTATGACTCCAAGTATCGTGTCTCATCTAGGGTAAAGACTCGGGTCGTGACAAAGTTGGTATCAGAGCACTAGGTTTAGAGTATCCTAGGATGTCTGAAAGCCACGTCAAATTGAGTCCTTTTCATGGGTGTGAAGCACGCCGCACTTATGACGGGGAGGCTACGAGACATTATTAGGAAAACTCCCTTTTGTTCATACTCCTTATTGTGCGTTGAAGTTCAATTTTAGAAACGTTCTCCTAACTCGTGTTGTATTTTGTTTCAATGAAACCATGCCTCCAAGATGCGGAAATAAAAAAAGGGCCGGCAACGCTAACCGACCTGCACCACCAGCTCCAGTATCCCCTCAGAGTGATCAAGTGTCCTCAACAGAGTTCAAAGTGGCAATCCATCTGCTAGCAAAGACAGTAACGAACCAAGTGAACCAGCAGGTGGTTCCAGTAAACTCAAATGGGTCCGCAACAGCTGCCAGGGTTCGGGACTTCACCCGAATGAACCCTCCAGCCTTTCATGGATCCAAGGTGGGAGAGGAACCAGAGGAGTTCGTGGATGAAGTATGGAAGATCACCCGGATTATGGTTGTTAGTTCCACTGAGAGTGCGGATCTGGCTGCCTACCAGCTGAAAAGGGTGGCACAGATCTGGTATAATCAGTGGAAAGAAGGGAGACTAGCAGGGGCAGAACCGGTGGAGTTGGAAGAGTTCACCGCAGCATTCTTAGACAGATTCTTCCCCTGGAAGTTAAGGGAGGCTAAGGTTGCAGAATTTATGAATTTGAAGTAGGGCAACAAGACGGTAGAGGAATATGCACTGGAGTTCACACGGTTGCTAAGATATGCTCCGGAGATGGTAGCTGAGCCATGGGCTCGCATGCTTAAGTTCGTCAACGGAGTATCAAACCTAGTCCTTAAGGAGTGCAGTACTGTGATGCTTATAAAAGACATTGACCTTTCTAGCCTCATCATTCATGCCCAACAGATTAAGGAAGAAAAGTTGAAAGATATGGAGTAGGAGAATAAGCGGGCTGGGACTGGCCAATTAGATTATGGCCACCGTAGGTCTAGCGGTAGTAGCTGCCCATAGCAGCAGCAGCAGTAGAGGACTCCAACACCCACTTCAGCCAGTGCCCCTACTTTTTGATCCTGCAGGGATCGGAAAGGTGGAGCATCTGGCTCACAGTCTCAGAGTCACAGTGCCCGCAACCGTTATCTAGCTTACCCTAAGTGTGGCAAGAACCATCCAGGAGAATGCCTTCAGGGCAGAAAGGGTTGCTTTGGGTGTAGACATCTAGGTCACTGGCTTAGAGAATGCCCTTCAGCAGGAAGGGGGAGATCATAGTCTACCACTTCAGCAGCTCCAGCAGGCCAATACTTCAGGTAAAAATGCTGGTCAGCACCAAAATCGCTTTTATGCTTTGTCTTCCCGTCAGGATCAGGAGAGCTAACTTGATGTGGTCACGAGTATGTTACGTCTCTTCCATCTAGACGTGTATGCCCAACTAGATCTAGGAGCCGCATTATCATTCGTGACTCCCAGTGTAGCTGTCCAGTTTGAAATCAGTTCATAAGTCCTCTAAGAACCATTCTCAGTCTCTACCCCAGTTGGTGAGTCAGTTAGAGCTAGCTGGGTGTATAAAAACTACCCAGTCTCAATCTTGAATAAGGTTATTCCAACTAATCTCGTAGAGTTAGAAATGGTCGATTTCGATCTCATTCTTGGCATGGATTAGTTACACTTCGAAATGCCTCAGTCGACTGCAAAACTAGAGTTGTCAGATTTCAGTTCCCTAATGAGCCAGTTTTAGAGTGGATGGGCAGTAGTTCAGTGCTTACAGGTCGGTTTATTTCCTACCTTAAGGCAATGAAGCTCATTACTAAAGGGTGCATTTATCATCTAGTTCGAGTTAAAGATTCCATCTCTGGGACCCCAACTATCTAGTCAGTTCCAGTTGTCAGCGAGTTCCCTGACGTATTTCTCGAAGATCTTCCTAAAGTACCTGCCGAGCGGGAAATAGACATCGGCGTAGACCTTCTTCCAGACACTCAGCCCATATCTATCCCTCCTTACAGAATGGCTCCACCTGAGCTTAAGGAGTTGAAGGAGTATCTAAAAGATCTTCTTGATAAAGGTTTCATCAGGCCCAGTATCTCTCCATGGGGTGCTCTAGTATTATTTGTGCGAAAGAAAGACGGTACTCTAAGGATAGGTATCAATTACTATCAACTGAACAAAGTTACAGTTAAGAACAGGTATCCCATACCCAGGATTGATGACTTGTTCGATCAGCTTCAGGGAGCTAGTTATTTCTCCAAGGTAGATCTTAGGTTGGGGTATCATCAACTAAGAGTCGGAGAATGTGACATACCAAAAACAGCCTTCAGACTAACTAATGCCCTTATAGCTTTCATGGACCTGATGAATAGTGTTTCTATCCGTATCTAGACATGTTCATCATTGTGTTCATTGATGACATTCTGTTATACTCCAGGAACGAGGAGAAACATGTTAACCATCTGAGGATAGTGCTAAGAACGCTCAGAGACCGCCAGTTGTTCACTAAATTCAGTAAATGTGAATTTTGGTTGAAGGCTACGACTTTCTTTGGTCACGTGATCTCAGGTGAGGGTATTCAGGTAGATCATCAAAAGATAGCAGCGGTGAAAGACTGGCCAAGACCTACTTCCCCAACTGAAATAAAAAGTTTCTTGGATCTAGCCGATTATTACCGACGTTTTATAGAAGGATGTTCCTCTATTGCATCTCCTCTGACTAGGTTGACTCATAAAAAGGTGAAGTTTCAGTGGTCAAATGCGTGTGAGAAGAGTTTCCAGGAGTTAAAGACTCGACTCACTACCGCTCTAGTCTGAACCTTACCGGAAGGAACATATGGGTTCATCATATATTGTGATGCTTTCATAGTGGGACTCGATTGCGTTCTGATGCAGCGGGGTAAGGTCATAACTTATGCCTCCAAACAGATCAAGGTTCATGAAAATAACTATCCAACTCGTGACCTTGAGTTGGAAGCAGTGGTGTTTGTATTGAAAATATGGAAGCACTACTTTTATGGGGCTCACATGGATGTTTTCACCGATCACAAAAGCCTTCAGTATGTGTTCAGTCAGAAAGACTTGAATCTTCATCAAAGAAGGTGGTTGGAGCTATTGAAGGATTACGACATGAGTGTGCTACCACCTGGGCAAGGCCAATGTGGTGGCTGGTGCCCTAAGTAAGATGTCCATAGGGAGCACGGCTCATGTTGAAGAGAACATAAAAGAACTGGTAAAGGATATTCACAGGTTAGCTCGGTTGGGAGTGCAGTTGGTTGATTCAGTTGAGGGCGAAGTAGTAGGGAAAACTAGATCAGATTCCTCGTTAGTCGTTAAAATTACGTCAAGGCAGGATGAAGATCCCATACTGCTTAAACTAAAAGAAGCAGTTCTCAGAAAAAAAGTGGAGGCTTTCTCTAAAGAGGGAGATTGTGTGCTCCGTTACCAGGGTAGACTATATGTACCGGAAGTAGGTGACTTGAGATAATAGATACTGGCAGAAGCACACAGTTCGAGATATTCTATCCACCCAGGTGACACTAAGATGTATCATGATCTACGGAATATTTACTGATGGAATGGCATGAAAAGAGACATAGCAAAATTTGTGGCTAAGTGCCCGAACTGCCATCAGGTTAAGGTGGAACATCTGAAACTGGGAGGTATGACTCAGGATATCAACATACCCACATGGAAGTGGGCAAAAGTGAATATGGACTTTATTACAGGTCTACCACGTACTCTTCGGTAGCATGACTCAATCTGGGTAATAGTAGACTGAATGACCAAGTCAGCACATTTTCTCCCAATTAAAACTACAGACTCAACTGAGGATTATGCTAGGATATATATCGGGGAGTTAGTCAGACTGCATGGAGTGCCTTTATCCATCATTTCAGATAGAGGTACCCAGTTCATCTTACATTTCTGGAAGTCATTCAGAAAGGACTTGGTACCCAGGTCAAGCTCAACACAGTTTTTCACCCTCAAACAAATAGACAAGCTGAGCAGACTATTCATACCTTAGAAGATATGCTGAGAGCTTGTGTGATCGATTTCAAGGGCAGTTGGGATTATCACCTACCTCTCATCAAGTTTGCGTACAACAACAGCTACCACTCCAATATTCATATGGCTCCATTTGAGGCATTATATTGTAGGAGGTGTAGGTATACTATAAGGTGGTTTAAGGTTCGTGAAGCTACCTTTTTAGGGCCAGACTCAGTTCATGAAGCTATGCAGAAGGTGCACCTTATCAGGGAGATGTTGAAAACAGCGCAAAGCCGACAGAAATCCTATGATGACGTGAGGAGAATAGAGTTAGAATTTGCAGTAGATGATTGAGTTTATCTAAAAATTTCACCCATGAAGGGGGTGATGAGTTTTGGAAAGAAAGGGAAACTCAGTACGAGATATGTGGGACCCTACAGGATTCTAAAGTGAATTCGCAGTGTGACATATGAGTTAGAATTACCTCTAGAGTTAGCATCTAACCCACTCTTCCATGTGTCACTATTGAAGAAGTGCATCGGTGATCCGACTTCGGTTGTGCCACTAGACAGTGTGGGAGTGAAAGATAGTCTCTCTTATGAAGAGGTCCCAGTTCAAATGCTAGACCGTCAAATTCGTAAGCTGAGAAAAAGGAAGTCACTTCGGTGAAAGTCTTATGGAGGAACCAACTAGTTGAGGGAGCCACGTGGGAGGTAGAAGCAGACATGATGGCCAAATACCCTCATTTATTCCCTTCCAATTCAGTTCCAGCATCAGGTATTAAATTCCTCCTCAATACTTTGTTCAATTCCGTACTCGTTGGCTCTATTCAGATTTTCAATGTGCATTCTAGTTGCATCTACTCTGTTAGCATGGTTAAGTCAGTTCAAAGTCAATTACTCCTTCATAAATCAGTTTATAGCCTTAGTCTAGGAATTGCAGCTCTTTTCCCGATTTTATAGTATTTTTAGCCTTCATTCGAGGACGAATGATCCCATGAGGGAGATATTGTAATACCCTAAAATTTTTCTAGACCAAACTCAGACTTTGCAAGAAAAATACAAAAGAAACCAGAATCTTTTGCCTCAGAACAACCGAGACAATGAGTCATGGTCAGCTCCAATGACCCGTTCTCAGTTGTGGTCAGCCCTGCCTTGGTACTTCGGGAAATAACGGGACATGGAATGACCCGTTGAGAGAAACAATGAGTTGTCCTATCACTCATTGGTCCCCAACTCAGAACTCCCTTTTCCAAGAACCCACGACTCAACCAACGAGTCGTCATGTGATACAATGAATTGTGGTGTAAGTCGTTAGTTGGGACTCCCAGATATCCCCTTCAGTGACAACGAGTGGAAACAATGACCCGTTGTGTCACAAAACGAGTCGTTATGACCACCCGTGGTGACAATTCAGGGACCTTAAGAACTTTTCCAGTGGAGGTGACGACTTGATACAATGACCCGTTAGGTCTGCCAACGAGTCATTGTATTGCTCGTTGTTAGGCTTTCTAGATTTTTCTTGCAGTGGCCACGAGTGGTACCAACGACCCGTTGGTTCATCCAATGAGTCATGGTCCCTCTCGTTGCCAGTTCTAGTGAGCCAAGGACCCAGGCCCCAGGACCAACGACTAGTCCCAACGAATCGTGGTCTCAACAAACGACTCGTTGAGTGACCCGTTGGTCCCTATCGGTAGTTTTTCCAGATTTTTTCTCAGGGATATTTTTGCAATTTTCCACCTTTTTAAATCCTAAACTACACAATTTGGGTTTTCATGGAATTTAGAGGGGTAATCTACGATATACTTCACTCCTCTCATTCCCTCAGAAGTGAGATCGTAAAAATTCTCTCAGAAAAACTCAGAGCAGAAACTAGGGCAATTGATTTCCTTCTCAGATTGTCAAGGGATTTTCTCCAAGATTTCTTCACCAGGTATGTGGGAATTCAACTAGGGAATTATTCTTCCCTTGTGTCCCCAAAATCCTTCCATAATCTCCTATCAGTTATAGCCCTGAGGTTTCAAAATTTAGAAAGTTTTCAGACAATATTTGATAAACTTCAGGTGGAATATTATCCATGTTATTAGCTGCTATATTTTCCCAATTCATAGAAATCATGCGGAAACTAGCTTCTTGTGAAATGATTTAGCCCTAACTTTGGCATTCAGTAAATTAGAGTCTTGCATATTTGACTAATTATTCATGTTGCTTGATCCTATCAGTGTTGGGATTCCCTTGTTGTTAAAATAAGTTGAAATCTCAGTCAAATACATGCTAGTCCGGTTTCAATCAGAATATTATATACTCAGTATTATTCAGAAATGTTATCTGATCAGTTTAACTACAATCTTTTTTTGAGGTGTCAGTGGTGCCTCCTAGTTATCAGTTATTAGACTTAAATATCAATTATCAGATTTCAGTTTGTTCTTTAGACGGTTAAGACGCTTCCAGATAAGCAGCTCTAGCCAGTCTTAGAACATCAGTCACAGAATTCAGTCCGATAAGACACTCAGGATACTTCCAGATAGGTACCCCTGACTTAGTCTTGGACCCCAGTTTCGAGCTATCAGCTTAGTGGTCATACTAGGACTATCCAGTGGGAGTAGGACTTAGCACCGAGGGAATTGGGGTTCCAGCACACCCAGGTTCCCAGAATTACGTTGCCACTGTAGGTTATTATATTAGCGCTATGGCCCCCAGACTCGTGATCACCCAACTCATGCCTTTATACCCTGGCAAGATATATTGGGTGCTACCTATGGGGTGTATACATCGGACTCCACGTCTAGCTCACATGGTTATATGTCGGTTATAGACTCTCCCACTAGTCAGTTTGGTTTCAGTTTAGCTCAGTGATGAAGCGCGTACTTACGCACTTCATAGACATATTTTGCCCATACTTTACTATGTATTGAGAACAAATTATGTGCTTTTGCATGTGTTTATGTAATACCCCGAAAGTTCCTAAGAGTAGACCCAGGAGTTAAAAATTTAAAACTGCTGAAAATAGGGAAAAAGTTGCAAGAGGAGAGGTGTACCGACTCATGGTTGGAAACCACGAGCCGTTGTTTTCAGTCGTGGTTTCAGGAGTCCAGGTGGCAGTGGAAGCAACGACCGACATAACAACTCATTGGTACCTATGATGGGTCATTGTAAATGGTCGTGGGTTGGAGCCTTGGGTTTTCATGTAGTGGCAACGGATGGTTGTAACGAGCTGTTGAAGCTAGCAACGACCCATTGTGTCGATCCTGGGAAGGAAGTTAAGGGCTGGTCCAGTGTTGGGGACGGAAAGAAACAATGAGTCGTTTGTTCTAGCAACGAGTCCTCATGTCAGTCGTTTTTTGGGCTAACCAGTTAAGTAACCAGTGCATCTAACGGATGGGTGTGATGAGTCATTAGAGGAACTAACTACTCATCCTGTCAATCGTTGTTGGGAGAAGTTGAAAGTCCGAAGGAGGTCCAGTGCATCCAACGGTTGGTGACGACAGGTCGTTGTGTGAGACTGAGGGTTGTTGGTTCCATTTCAGAAAAATTTCAGGTTTTTCTCAGGGGCAATTTGGTAAAATCCCACACTTTCAGATTTAAAGTATCATCGTTTTTGGGTACTACCTTGCACGTTTTTAAGGGTTTTCCTAATCCTAATCTCACATTCTCTCAAAATACTCTCTCAAACCTTTCTTCCTTCCTTCTCTCAAGTTCAAGGGTTTCCTTCAAGAGCTTCAAGGTGCGATTCCGGGTGGGATTTCGTCTGCCAGGTATGCGGGTTTTTCAACAAGGATATTCTTCCATCCTTGTGTCCCAAAATGTTTTCATTAAAGACCCGATTTCAACAAATCTAGAAAAGCATGATCTAGGGCTTTGTGTTATGAGTAGATTTCTTTTATATTCCTCATAAATGCTAAATTCTACTGTGAATATGAGATTTAATTTGAGTATAAATTAATGGGTTGCTTTGAGATGTGGATTACATGTTGGGAATGCAAGCGTGTAGCATGTTTTTCATAAATTGGCTTGAGTATTGAATGAGATTTGTTTATTGCTCACTTGATTATCGTAGCAGTTCATGAGCAAGATGAAATTGTGGAAATATTGTATGATTAACCCTAATAACCCAATTATGTCATTAATGATTATGTTGAGATGATTTTGGAGTTTATGGGCTTGAACAATTGTAAGTAAATTATGTATTATCATCATATGTTCGATTAAATTGAATGGGTATGAGATGAATTTATGATAATAGCCTAATTACTTTATCTTCCTCATGAATTGGAATAAATTAGGAAATGGGTCTTATGAAATAAAAATGAATGCTCCTCCCTTGGTTTTGTTGTAAATAATGAGGTACGAGTTAAATGTATGGGTTGTCCGTAAAGTTAAACAAATGAAGTCTCATGTCCTTAATAAGGTGTGAATTGAACTTATGGACCATGCATGACCCTATGATACAGGCTGAATGTGATGAATTGGAATTGGAAATGTCGTGATAGTATAGTGCATCATGTGAACCTATGGCATGCTCGTTAGTGTAAGGTGCTCAAGCAAATATTGATTTGACTCCATGATGATGTGATTGGTGATGATAAGGCATGTGTCTAGTATGTCGGACTGTTGAGCCGGTGTGCAATAAGAGATAGCTCTAATCCTTTAAAATGAGTATTATTTGATGAGAATGGTGAATGATTGTGTCTCCGATTAGCTGTAGTAATTCAGACTAGCTTTAGTCAGTCGGGACTCACATCCCTAGTCGCCAGTGGAGTATGTATTCTCTTAGTCAGTCGGGACTCACATCCCTAGTCGCCAGTGGAGTATGTCTTCTCTTAGTCAGTTGGGACTCACATCCCTAGTTGCTGGTGGAGTATGTCTAGCCTTAGTTAGTCGGGATTCTCTTTAGCCGAGAATGTTTCCCTTGGTCGCCAGCAACTCTATACATATCAGAGCATACTCTCCCTTGGACAGTCAGGGATTCTCTCTAGCCGAGAATGTTTCCCTTTGACAGTCAGGGACGCTTCCTTGACAGTCAGGGACTCTCCCTTGGACAGTGAGGGACCTTTTTGATATCAATCACGGTATTGTACCTCTGTATTATTTCTGTTTGTTATATGTTGCGCATCAGTTGATCTTATGTTAATGAATGTCCCTATAAGTGATTATGTTAATATGTATATGTAAATCTCATATAAGATTGTTGTATCTCCTTTCAGTTGTATTACTATTAATGTGTGTTTAAATTACTTCCTCTTTGTATATTTGTATGTTTAGTTTAATTACGCTTCTCGCATGCTCAGTATATTTCAAGTACTGACCGCACGCCTTTTTGTGCTACATCGTTTCATGATATAGATTCAAGTTTTCAGACTCAGCCTCGTGGTTAGATACGCTTCATCCTCTCTCAGTTGATAGTGGTGAGTACTCATCTTCCGAGGACGTGTTTTATCTTCTTATTTTATTATGCTTTAGTTTCATACTTTAGGAGTTAGCTGGGGGCTTGTCCCAACAACTCATCAGTTTAGTAGAAGGCTTTCAAACATTGTCTAGATGGATTCAGCGTTGTATCCAGTGTATTATATTTATGATTATGGATTTTCTAATTGATTCTTGTAGTTAGCTTCGGCTAATCATGTTGTTAGTTATTTCTTTGATAGAACATGCTATGATTATTCCATGGGTCGACTTGGAGCCCTTTCAAGGTTCCTTGTCCCGTGTTACGGCTAGGATTTGAACTCGGGTCGTGACAAACTTGGTATCAGAGCGAAGGTTTTGAGTGTCCTAGGGTGTCTAAAAGCCGCGTTAAGCAGAGTCTTCTTCATGCGTGTGAAGCACGCCACACTTATGACGAAGAGGCTATGAGACGTTTTACGAATGTTCCCTTTTCTTCATGATTCTTATTGTGCATAGAGTATGAAGGTCTAGACAGTCCTTTTTCCTAACTCGTGCTTTATGCACTCACAGATAATACCTCCCAGACGAGCGAACAGAGGAAGACGTGGTAACGGCCGCCAGGAGGTACCACCAGCCAGGCAAACCCAATGGATGATCGTGTTACTCATGCTGAGTTCCGAGCGGCCTTTCACATGTTGGCGTAGGCCCTAACCGCTTAGATTAACTAGAAGGTGGTGGCCCGTGCTCGTCAGAATGGAAATGAAGCAGCGACAAGGATAAGAGATTTTCTTCAGATAAACCTACCCGAATTCTTAGGGTTAAAGGTGGATGAGAACCCGTATGAGTTCTTGGAAGAAATCTAGAAGATTACTCACATCATGGGAGTGATAGGGAATGAGAGCGCAGACTTAGCCTCCTACCAGTTAAAGGGAGTTGCTTATATCTGGTATTGTCAATGGAGGGATAGTCGGGAAGTTGGAGCGGGTCTCATAGGTTGGGATGAATTTATGACAGCATTCTTGGATAGGTTTTTCCCTCGAGAGTTGATGGAGGCAAAGGCGGCGGAATTCATTAATTTGAAATAGAATGACATGACTGTTCAGGAGTAGGTGTTGGAGTTTACTCGGCTATCCAAGTATGCACCAGAGATGGTAGGAGTTTACTCACTATCCAAGTATGCACCGGAGATGGTAGTCGACCAGTGGGCCCGAGTGAGAAGGTTCGTGAGCAGAGTGTTAGACTCCTTGGTCAAGGAATGCAGGACTGCCATATTGCACAAGGACATAGACTTCCCACGCTTGGTAATATTTTCTCAGCAGATAGATCAGAACAGGTGAAAGAGAATGAGAGAGGGGCAAAAAGGGCTAGGACTAGAGATCTAGAGTTCTCCCAACAGAGGACGAGTGGTGGATATCGCTCACGTTACCAACAGAAATCATCAGCCCCAACACCTTTGACAGTCAGTGTTCCGTATCAGCCCAGGGTGAGGGAGATTACGTACCCATTGTGTATGAGCTGTGGAAAGCACCACTTGGGAATATGCATGGCCGGCTCAGACATTTGTTTTTTGGGTGGTAAGATGGGCCATAAGCACCAAGATTGCGCAATGGCTAATCGAGGAGAGAGTAGATTCTCAGCCACCTCTTCAGCAGCTCTGGTATGTCGCCCATTTCAGAAGGGAACATCCTCAAATCCGAGTGGTAGGCATCACCAAAATCGCTCCTATGTCGTAGCATCACATCAGGATAAGGGCAAGGCGCCAGTAGTGGCCACAGGTATGTTGTGAATCATGTATTACCCTTTATATCATATCAGCCCAGTATTGAATAAGAATCCATGTTGTAATTGCAAGAGGAGATTATAGATGGGTAATGTGAATAGCTGTTAGTGTGAGGCTTTTAGTGAAGGTTAGAGGTGGAAAAGAAGCAAGGAGTTTGTAAATTGGCCTGACTTTAAGGAAGATTCGGGAGCCTTAGAATGATGACTTTAAGCTAAGGGGGAGATAGTGAGTATGCATAGTAAGTCGGACCTTGAGAATCCCTATAAAGAAGTTTCATCCTTAGCAGTTGCAGTATATCGATCTCTTGGAGGTTCAGGTAGTTTCCCTTATGATTCAATTGAAGTTAAAATGGTGTCTATTCCTATGTGTAGATTCTCGAGGTTTAGAGGTAACCGCTTCAGAAAGTGATGCCAGTCTTGCTCTATGAGCCCTTTATGCTTATTTTCGTGTTATGAGTCAGTTATGTGTGTTGATTTATGTTTTCCAGTGTGGTCAGCTCGAACTCAGTCTTTAGAGTGGTTTATTAAGTCAGTAGAGTCATACTATCTCATGTATATGCTCAGTTTTAGATGTCGGAATAACTCGTGCTCATGAATTCCTTATCCTCAGATAGATTAGATATCGTGAATTCTAGCTTAGTATCGAGGTGCGATTTTAGAACAAAGGATCAGTCTGTATCAGTTCTGTGCCGGACAAAAAGGGGAAAGAATTCTTTTCGGTGTTCTGTCTAGTTCTATGATGGTTTCATGTTCTTCGGTTTCCCTTGAGCCATGGTATGCATGTTAGATGTGGATATTCAGATTTGGTATATGAGGTCGGTCTGGAGTTAGATATTCCGTTGGTGTAGCTGAGATTGATTGATATTGGGTTTTCAATTTCGTCTCTGTCTTTTAGTATGTTCAGCCAACATTCGAGGATGAATGTTCCCAAGGGGGAGATATTGTAATACCCCCGAAGTGCCTAACACTTTGTTTGGATTGTGGTTAGCCATGGTTTCATAATGTATGGTATTGCATTGTATGCTATTGTATTGTACTGTAATGTAAATACAATATTTGGATAGATAGTATCGTTTGCTGTTGTTTAATAACCTTTTTATTTTATTTTAACTTTATCATAATTGGGAAGTTTTTACTAAAATGCCCTAAATTATTTTATATATTAAATTCATTAATAATTTCTAATAAAATAATTTAAGATAATTTTTTCCTGCTAATTTGTTATAAATTATGTCTTGTAAATATATTAAGTTGTTAAATTCATGAAAATTCTAACAAAATTAATAAAAAAAGCAGGTCAAAATAAAGTGAACACGAATTTCAACAAAGAAGTAAGCAGACTTGTAAGATGTTTAAGAAATCAAACCTAGAAAGAGAGAAGACTGAACACAAAAGAGAATTGAATACGGTAGGATTTTTGGGTGGAGTTAAATAATATAGGATAAAGGGTAAAATAAAATTATGTAATATTAAGTAAAGACATAATTGGAAAGAAAAATTAGGAAACAATGGGATTACACCAAATTGGTGGTTTAATAAAGTGAGGCTTTTCATGGTTACCTAACCATGGAATAAAATCATACCATACCATATATTTTAAGTAACAATCAAAACAAACATGGTACTCTTAATAACCATACCAAACTATACCATGGGTAACTACCATCCATACAAAGGGTAAGAGTAGACCCGGGAGTTAAAAATTTAAAACTGGGAAAAAGTTGCAGGACGAGAGGTGTAACGACTCGTGGTTGGAAACCACGAGCTGTTGTTACCAGTCGTGGTTTCATGAGTCTAGGTGGCAGTGGAAGCAATGACCGACATAACGACTCGTTGGTACCTCTGACGGGTCGTTGTAAGTGGTCGTAGGTTGGAGCCTTGGGTTTTCAAATGGTGGCAATGGATGGTTGTAACGAGCCGTTGAAGCTAGCAACGACCCGTTGTGTCGATCGTGGGAAGGAAGTTAAGGGCTGGACCAATGTGGGGGACAGAAAGAAATAATGAGTCATTTGTTCTGGCAATGACTCGTCATGTCAGTCGTTGTTTGGGTTAACCAGTTAAGTAACCAGTGCATCTAATGGATGGGTGTGACAAGTCGTTAGAGGAACTAATGACTCGTCTTGTCGATCATTGTTGGGAGAAGCTGAAAGTATGAAGGAGGTCCAATGCATCCAACGGTTGGTGACGACAGGTCGTTGTATGAGACAACGACTCAGCCTGAGGGTCATTGGTTCCAGTTCGGGAAAATTTTAGGTTTTTCTCAGGGGTAGTTTGGAAAATCCCACGCTTTTAGATTTAAAGTATCGTCGTTTTGGGTATTACCTTGCACATTTTTAAGGGTTTTCCTAAGCCTAATCTCTCATTCTCTCAAAATACTCTCTCAAACCTTTCTTCCTTCCCTCTCTCAAGTTTAAGGGTTTCCTTCAAGAGCTTCAAGGTGCGATTCGGGGTGGGATTTCGTCTGCCAGGTATGCGGGTTTTTCAATAAGGGTATTCTTCCATCCTTGTTCCCCAAAATATTTTCATTAAAGACCCGATTTCAACAAATCTAGAAAAGCATGATCTAGGGCTTTGTGTTATGAGTAGATTTCTTTTATATTCCTCATAAATGCTAACATCTACTGTGAATATGAGATTTAATTGGAGTATAAATTAATGGGTTGCTTTGAGATGTGGATTACATGTTGGGAATGCAAGAGTGTAGCATGTTCTTCATAAATTGACTTGAGTATTGAATAGGATTTGTTTATTGTTCACTTGATTATCGTAGCAGTTCATGAGCACGATGAAATTGTGGAAATATTGTATGATTAACCCTAATAACCCAATTATGTCATTAATGATTATGTTGAGATGATTTTGGAGTTTATGGGCTTGAACAATTGTAAGTAAATTATGTATTATCATCATGTTTTTGATTAAATTGAATGGGTATGAGATGAATATATGATAATAGCCTAATTACTTTATCTTCCTCATGAATTGGAATAAATAAGGAAATGGGTCTTATGAAATAAACATGAATTCTTCTCCCATGGTTTTGTTGTAAATAATGAGGTACGATTTAAATGTATGGGTTGCCCGTAAAGTTAAACAAATGAAGTCTCGTGTCCTTGATAAGGTGTGAATTGAACTTAGGGACCATGCATGACCCTATGCTACAGGCTGAATGTGATGAATTGGAATTGAAAATGTTGTGATAGTATAGTGCATAATGTGAACCTATACCATGCTCGTTAATGTAAGGTGCTCAAACAAATATTGATTTGACTCTATGATGATGTGATTGATGATGATAAGGCATGTGCATAATATGTCGGACTATTGAGGCGGTGTGCAATAAGAGATAGCTTTAATCCTTTAAAATGAATATTGTATGATGAGAATGGTGAATGATTGTGTCTCTGATTAGCTGTAGTAATTCAGACTAGCTTTAGTCGGTCGGGACTCACATCCCTAGTCGCCAGTAGAGTATGTCTTCTCTTAGTTAGTCGGGACTCACATCCCTAGTCTCCAGTGGAGTATGTCTTCTCTTAGTCAGTCGGGACTCACATCCCTAGTCGCCAGTGGAGTATGTCTAGCCTTAGTTAGTCGGGATTCTCTTTAGCTGAGAATGTTTCCCTTGGTCAGCCAACGACTCTATACATATCAGAACATACTCTCCCTTGGACAGTCAGGGATTCTCTCTCACCGAGAATGTTTCCCTTTAATAGTCAGGGACTCTCCCTTGATATTAAGGGACTCTCCCTTGGACAGTCAAGGACCCTCTTGATATCAGTCACGGCATCGTACCTCTATATTATTTCTGTTTGTTATATGTTGCGCATCAAAGATCTTATGTTAATGAATGTCCCTATAAGTGATTATGTTAATATGTATATGTAAATCTCATATAAGATTGCTGTATCTCCTTTCAGTTATATTACTATTAATGTGTGTTTAAATTACTTCCTCTTTGTATATTTTTATGTTTAGTTTAATTACGCTTCCCGCATGCTCAGTACATTCCAAGTACTGACCGCACACCTTCTTGTGCTATATCGTTTCATGATATAGATTCAGGTTTCTAGACTCAGCCTAGCGATTAGATACACTTCATCCTCTCTCAGCTGATAGTAGTGAGTTCTCATCTTCCAAGGACGTGGTTTATGTTCTTATTTTCTTATGCTTTAGTTTCAGACTTTAGGAGTTAGCTGGGGGCTTGTCCCAGCAACTCATCAGTTTAGTAGAAGGCTTTCAGACATTGTCTAGATGGATTTAGCGTTGTATCCAGTGTATTATATTTATGATTATGGATTTTATAATTGATTCTTGTAGTTAGCTTCCGCTTAATCATGTTGTTGGTTATTTCTTTGATAGAACATGCTATGATTATGTCATGGTTCGACTTGACGCTCTTTCAGGGTTCCTTGTCCCATGTTACAGCAGGGTGTAAATTCGGGCCGTGACAGCTTATGTTATATATTTGTGAAAATGGCTAACGCATGTGATTAGATGCTTTCAGGACTAAAAGTGATGAATTTGGGTGTGTTTGAGACGTTTTGAATGAAGTTGAAGAAGAAGGAATGAACTAAGCAAGAATAAGTGCAAAAATAGTGCACTACCACGCCCACGTGACCAGCAGCACGTGGCACTAGCACCTCAGCACAACCAGCCGCGCGAAGCAGCAGCAACACTGGCGCTACAAGATGCAAGAGGCGCCAGCAGTCTTGGCGCTACAAGGCGTGCAACGTGGCAGCAGCAATGGCGCAACACAGCCCCTCTCCCTGTGCGTTGGCAAGCACAATGCAACCCTTTCCCTGTGCGATGGCAAGTGCAAATGGGCCAATTAAGGTGCTTTGGAATAGGTGATGAGACAAGGGTATTCACACGGCCAGAATTGATCTCCTACTTCAACTAGCAAAAGGATCTTCCAATCCCAAATCAAATCCGCAAAGGAACAAAAAAAGCATAAATCTACTACAATAAATACCCTTTTATTTTTATGTAATAGCCAAGTTTGAAAGCAAGTTTTTAGACAAGTTTGAAAGAAAGTTTTTAGAGAAGTTTGAAAGGAAGAGTTGGAAAGAAGTCTTAGAGAAATTTTTTGAGACGTTTTAGAAGACATACTTTGAGATACGATTGTAAAGTTTTTCTTCCTTATTTTTTGCAATAATCAAGTGAGTTTCTTCCTATCTCGTTGTAAGTATTAATTTGTGTTTTTGTTTATGGATGCTATTAATTTACTTATAAACATGATAGGCTAAAACTTCCACAACAGGGTTGTGGGAACCATGGTGAATTAACGAAATAGGATTTGCACAAAGTGATTCTAAACCAATACTAAATGCTTGTATTGTATTCTTTTCATGCTTAAATGTTTTTTAACGGTACGCAACGTTAGGACATGGCTGAATTCTTTACTTGCTTGAGCCTAGAGAGGTAGAGATTAGGAAAAGAGAATTACAACAAAACTTTTATTTTTATGATCATTTTATTAACTTGAGCTGTGGTCGCAGGATAGTTAAATTTGGAACAAATTGATAACGGTTAAATTGAAATTGTTCATGAGACCTGACCCGGTGATTTAGTCATCCAATAGGGATGAACCAGTCGTTTGGATGAACCCTAGTTATCATCTCTACAAGTAAAGTATTGGGATAGATCACTAGTGTAAAACCCGAAGTAGTTATGAATCCATGGGGAACACTTACCCTAGTTGGATTAATTTGGAAACAACAATCAATTTCTCGACACAATTACTTAATAATTTTACAAATCCCCCCTTCTTAGGAAATAATTGACTCAAAAGCTTAGATACTAGCGTTCTTCTATATCCTTCCATATTCCTTGTGGGATCGACCCCAACCTCTCTGTTGGGTTCTTTATTGGCAAGTCTGCTTCATAATTCGGTAGGAAGTATGGTTTGAGCGTTATCACTCAGCTAAGTACAGTTCCATATTTACTCAGTCTAGTTCAGTTCAGTACCGTTAGCTCAGATCAGTATCTTAGATTCAGGGCATGTTTATGACCACCAGTCAGGGCCATTATTGACCATCTCAGTTATATTTCAGTTGTTCAATTTTTTAGTATTTCAGTTGGTCATTACATGTCATTGTAGTTCAGTTACTTATTCTTAATGTTTATATTTCCTCTCACTTACTCAGTACATTCAAAGTACTAACACATACCTTCTATGCTATATCGTATTATGATACAGGTATAGGTTTTCAGCTTCAGCATCGTTAGTAGATTTTCTCCAGGTGATATCAGCAGCAGCAATGGTGAGTCCTTATCTTTCGAGGACGATATTTTTTCAGTTATTTTCTTTCAGTTAGACTTTAGAGTTAGTTGGGGGCTTGTCCCAGAAACTCATCATCAGTAGATGGCTTTCAAACATAGATTCAGATCATTAGTATTGTTTTGTTTTCTTTCAGATGTATTAACTCTTGTCAACTTAGTTTTTCTTAAATGATTATTATTTCTAAAGCTTCCACATATTTTTACTCAGATTAGCAGTGCTATGATAGACCATGGGTTGGCTTGGGGTTACTTGTGACTTCAAGTACCGTGTCTCGTCTAGGATATAGACTCGGGTCGTGACATTAAGTCTGAGTCCATCCTTGCCTGATCGGCTACCATATGGATCTAGTTGTCCATGATCTTTTGCAACATCTCTTCGAAGTTGCTAGACTGGCCACTATTCGGCCTGCTCTGCTGCTGGTACCACTACTGCTGATAACCTTGACACTGCCCCTGATTTCCACCCCAAGAAAAGTTGGGGTGATTCTGCCAGTTCTTGTTGTAGGTGTTCTTATAGTTCTGAGTACCTCTCGGCACATTACCACATTACCTACAAATTTGACTGACTCCGGGTTGGCTCTGGATGAGTTTGCACCGTGTCCACTGTTGCCACATATCTCACACCATCTAGGAGCTAGTTGAACTTCATTAACCTATGTCTGCGGCTGTGTCATACTCAGTTTGCTGAACTAGGTCATCATCTGGTGCTGGAGTGAAGCCAACTGAGATGCCAATGCATTAACACTATCAACCTCAATAAGTCCTGTTGCTCTCTTGCCTACCCCTCTAGATGATTAACTGTGCCACTCTAGATTTCCTTGGGCAATCCTATTCAACAGAGTGTACAGTTAGTCATAGGTCTTCTCAAGTGCTTGCCCACCTAATGCGGAGTCTAGTAAGATTTTAGTGTGAGGGTCTAGACTCTCCACAAAAGTGTGGGCTAACACTTCATTAGACTGCTGATGGCAAGGGCAATTTCTTAGCAATGATTTGAATCTCTCCCAAGCCAAGTAGAGATTTTCCTTCGGTTTCTACTTGAAACTAAGTATCTCGCTTCTAAGTTTTGTAGTCTTGTCGGAGGGGAAGAATCCGATGAGGAACTTCCTTGCTAGGTCGTCTTAGGTAGTGATGGAATTTGGTGGCTCTGCCTTCAACCACCTCTTTGCCTCTCCCAAAATTGAAATGGGAAGAGGGTAAGTCTAACATAATTAGTTGACCTCCAGTGGGGACTAAAGTGTCACTGATTTCAACAAAGTTCTATAAGTGTTGTCGTGGGTCTTCATGTGTCATGCCAGTAAATTGCCCACTCGAGTGCAACAGCTGCACCATATTCTGTTTGAGCTCAAAATTGCCTCCAGGCTTCGATTTGCGTATGCTGGAGGTCACATTTGTCGCCAGTGGAATTGCCACTTCGCGTACTGGTCTGGCTGCCATTTTCTCTGGCAACAACTCTTCCTGCTCAACTGGTTGATGGGGTTGTCGTTCAAGAACCTCTCTTTGTAACAACAATAATTTTTCTTCAAGAGCCTCTCTCTGTAACAAATGCAACCATCATTCAGGCTCTAGCAATGGATCCACCAGTTCTCTATTCCTTGCCAGCTTGCTGCAAGGACAACCTATTACCTACAAATTACAAACCAAGACCAAGATTTTTAACACTTTTAGAAAAATAAAACTAACACAGAAACTAAAAAATTCACCAAAAGTTGCCAGTCCCAGCAATGGCGCCGAAAACTTATTGCGCTCCAGCGTACGCAGTCGTACAAGTAATACAGTGACTCTTGAAGAGACGGATGTTGAACCCACAGGGACTAGTCTATTTAGCGAATATTCAAGTTCAAATATTAAATTAAATTTCACAAGTGCTGGTTTCAAAGATTTGGATTTTTGTTTCTAAATCTGAGGTGATCACAAAATAATTGGAAAAAAAAACAGTAATTAGAAGCATCCAAGGTTAAGACCTAATAACCATGTAATGCTACATTCAAAACGGTTCAAGTATATGACTTCAGTCGTTGTCTAACAAAGTTAAAGCAATGTTCATGGTCTTTCGAGCCTCTAAACACAATAAATTAGTCTTACAACTATATCATTGACCGGGAATATGACGTTCTAATTCGTGAGCAATTAACTATGTGGAGTAGTTTATGGGGTTTAGACCCTTGATTATGGACTTTTGAACCTCTAACCATTTAACCTAACTTGTCTTCACAACTTCTACGAGCAGTGATGTGACAATTCCACGTCGATGTCTAGCTATCTTCCCATTTTATAATTAAACGAGGCGAATTAGGTAAATTTCTATCCTAACCGTGAATCAAGTCTTGAAGACTTTGAACTCACTTCTTGAATTCCTAGTTCTAACCTAGGTTTCTCTCTTTTAAGTTTTGTCTAAGCTTAACAATTGGATTTTAGTGGTGATCAAACATTAAAATGATAATCAAACAAGAATTTAAGAACTAACAACAAATAAAACTTGAACCAAAGAAGAATTTAAGCAATTACACTCATATCTTGTGGCCTGAACCCTAGAAGAAGGATCTTAGCCACTCATGTTCATATAAGAGATCAAAAACATAATTGAATTCAAGTAATTACAAGAGATGGTAAAGAAGAATTAAAGAAAGTAAACCCTAGATGAGTTTCTTCCATTCTCTCCTTCGCTCCTCATGCTTTCCCAAAAATAATATGTGATATCCAATTAAACTGCTAAGTGTTCCTTTACAATTGTCAAACTTTGGCATATGGTGGACTGCCTCCGTGTCACGCTGGCTATCGCGGATATTTGCGTCCGTGACACACTGGCTATCACGGAAATTTGCCTCTGTGACATTCTATTACCGCGGATGCTCACTGTTTTATAGCCCCTGCTCATATAATTTAATTATTTGCTCTGTGGCACGTTGTTTAATGCCCCAATGCTTGTCTGCGGTACGGAGTTGACTCCAAATGTTATTTTTAGCTTGTCTCACCATACATATTCTGTCACTTAGCATTTATCTTCAAGATTAGGACCATTATCTTCACATTTAGCTCCATACATTGGTAATTTCAACCTACAAAATGAGCTAATCATATTTATTAGTCCATGGCCACAAAATACATAATATTATTCTTGAACTAAGGTACAAACATGGGTATAAAATAATCTTTGGGCATATAAATATGCCCAAGATCAGTGCTGAAATTAGATGGTTCTAAAAACCAAGCTAGTTGCCAAGAGATATGCTCAACTTGAAGGAGTGATTTTGAAGAAACATTTAGTCTTGTTATTAAGGCCACTACTTCTTAGTGTTATTAACAACTATTTGTCTACAGTGGCCTATTAGACAACTTGAAGTCAAGAATGCATTTTTATATGGATATCTACAACAAGAGGTCTATATGGAACGACCATCAGGCTTCATTAATCTCAAGTATTCAAGCCATGTTTTTTGTATGAAAAAAATATTGTATGATGGAACCTGAGCGTGATTTGATAGGTTCAATTTGTGCTTGCTTCATCTAGATTTTAAATGCAGTAGAGTAGATCCATCACCACTTGAACTTCACTGCAAGAGAGGTATTACTCTGCTCCTTTTTTATGTAGATGATATAGTGTTTACATAGAGCTCCCTTGCATATATCTAAGAAATAATCACAACCTTGAAAAAGAGTTAGCAATAAAGGATCTCGACCCCTGCATTTCTTTCTTAGAATTGAGGTTACTTATATTGATGGGAGTATTCATCTAAATCAAAGTAAATATGCTATTGAATTTCTCAAGAAAAATGATTTGACCTTGATTAGAGTAGTGAACACACCACTTGCACAGAAGCATAGCCTACAAGAAGCTAAAGAAAGTCCTATTAACGCTTCAATATATAGAAGTATTATAGGTAGCCTTGATAGCCTCCAATATTTCATACTGACTAGGCCAGATATAACTCACGCAGTAAATTTAGTAAGTCGGTTCATGCAGACTTCAATTAATGAGAATTTCTAGGAAGGGATCCTTATATATGTAAAAAGGACCATTAAACTTGGACTTAGATTGATTGCAAATTCACCTATAAGTTGTGTGGATACTCTGGTATGTTGACACCCAATTTTGACCTTCATATGCCCCGTCTAAGCTGCATATCATATATATGTGTATTTTAAAATTACCTTTCAAACGAAATTATTTAATTCGCATTTGTACTATTCTAGCATTAATTAACATATATATTTGAAGTTTTTGCATAATTATTTTAAACTATATTTCTAAAATATTTTATTTACATTAATTTAAAATATTATATATAATTATGTCATATATATAATATATTAATAATATACATACATACATATTTTTAATTAAACAAGGTTTATTTACAAAATATAATTTACTTAGCTTTATAAATTATATATGTAACTTCATAATAATAATATTTATATTGTTTTATCATAAATTAAATTATTGTGTTATTTATTTATTAAATTATTTGTAAATGTAGTATTCTTATTAATTTAATAGCAGCTAATTCAATTTTCCTCCAATTTATTTAAAATCTAGCCACTTTCTATTCAATTCATACCAATTTTAGCCATTTTTTATTTAATTTATGCCTATTCTAGCCTACTTAAATCACCTTGGCCCTATTTTAAACCCAATCCAGTAAATCCTACTCAATTTACTAAATCCGGTTAACCCAGCTATGACCCGCGATCCGACCCATGTATGACTTTTAATCTCAATCATTCATCTCACATAATCTTATGGTCAAGATTAAACCGCTATATATTTTCTATTCCTATTACCCACCCCCATAACCCTACCTTTCTCTCATTCTCTTTCACTAGAGAAGAAGCGCGGCCCTCACCCATCATCTTCCCCTCTCTCCTCTTCTACCATCCTTTCCGGCCTACTTTTGCTGGAGAACTGTCAATGCAAAACCCGGCGACATCATCTTCTTCCTCTTCTCCCGTCACTGCGCCACTACACCACCGCCATCCGGACAACACCACCAAATAGACCTCCATTAATGTCGTCGACCACCCTCACCCAACTCTTCCCTTCATCTCCAGTCACCAGTCGCACCGGTGAAACAGCAACGCCGTCCTCCTCTCCCTCTTCTCTTCTCACCTTCACCACCGAAAACACCAGTAACCACCGGCGAAAATCCTCTCCAACCTCCCTTCTCTCCAGTCGCCGCACAAGCGGCAGCACTCCCCTGTTCTTTCTTTCACCGGCGAATCACGCAACACCTTCATTTTTTCCGACCACGAGTCGCACTGCGCCGCCTCCACCCTCACCCGTCACTCTCCTCCTCATATCCGGCCAACACCACCCTCACCCTATCCCTCTTCTCTTCTCCTCTCCTAGCCGGCAAGACCCAAACCAAAATCATCCAGATCTCCCATCTCCAGCCAGAAACCACCAGACCTCCCTCCATCATTGGTCTATTCGGCGAAAGCAGACCCGGCTCTCACCCTCTCCCTCATTCTTCTCTCTCACTGCTTCCGCCATTCTTTTCGGCCATTGTTGGCCGGAGAACAGCCAGACCCTGCTCCGGCTGTCTCCATGTCTACTGTGTCACCAAGAAACGACATTAAGAGAATCCTCGGCCATTATCAAACCAGATTTACTCAATATATGAAGGATTGTTACGAACCCATTTTCTATATAATCTATTGATATTTATTTATTTATTACTCGATTGGTTATCCCTCTGTCTAGATCCACGATTTTTGTGTTGGTCGAGTCTGAATTTCGAAAGTGTGAATTTATTGCTAACACTTTTATTCTTATATCTTTATATTCATGTCTTTGTTATATGAAAAGCTTTAAGTTCATGTTAACCCTGATATATGATATAGTTGACTTAGTTATCTATGTTGTGATCATGCTCTATGTGTAAACACACGCCTATGGTTCAGAAATTTAGCATTTGTCTATTCTTGGTATATTCTGTCGACCCAGAATGATTTTTGGCCCTCCTCAGTAATTTGTATTTCTTGAAAAATTTTCTATATATTGAGTGTGGAAGATGAAATACCTTTTATGATAATTTTTGACTTGTGTAGTTGTCTTATTTGAGAAAAATGCTTTTACGGTCACCTGTCATATCCATTCCCTCCTCCATTCGAGCTTGGCATTATTTTCACCCATCAAGGATGGTAACTTTAATTATTATTAGTATTTACCTGTTATTAGTGAATCCAGATTGGTTGTATATCATATTGATCTTATCGCTTAGTCAACTTATAGTACTAGCCTACTTGGTAATTACTAACCTATTAGGTAAATTTTGAACGATTCAATTATCTGGTTAAAAGAGAAACTCATATGATTCATGTCTTCCCTCACTTCATTTAGCCAGTACCAACAACTTGGTATTGATTTATTGTGTCAAATATGGGTATTAGATTGGATTATTCACTTCCTTTCTTAGAATATTTGATAATAACTCGATCAATGATCCGTAACATTTGCTCCATTTCCTTGTATGATTTGAATCACTAAGATATTAGCATTTACTCAAGTTATGATAAACTTTAGATTTTAATCAAACGCAGCCTTGCGATAATTTTGGTACTAATCTATATTTGGTAGCAGGATAATTTTGTGTGATAGTCTAAAATTTTGTACTTGCATAATTAGCCCTTTTTTGTGATAGCTTTGAATCGTGTTGCTTTTGATAAGTTTCATAATAATTTGCTCCTAATTGATTGAATTACCCCTTTAAGTAAAAGATTATGCCAATTTAGTGTATTTTGAAAATAGTTACTGACAACTGGTTTAAATAGTTTTGGTAAAGTTCTCACGCCATATAATTGACTTATTCTTTCCTTCTTTTAAGTATTTATGATTATGGTAAAAAGAGATTATCCTTTAAAGATATTGATTTGATTTCATAAATTAAGGAAATAATCTCTTGGCTGATTCTAGGGATTATTTTCTTCCTCTTTCCTATCTAATTGATGAGTTGTCTTCTCTACTATTTAAGAATGCTCCTTCTTCAAACATTCTGACTCTCTGATCATGAAAGTTTTTCCTCTTTCATATCATATTCTTATTCAAGTTTTGTTGAATTTTTTTTAAAAAAAAATTTCTACTCTCGTTTGGCATTTTGTGGAAAATTAACAGGTTTGTCATATTCTTACGAAGATAGTTTCACTCTATAACGCATATTTAGAATTATGAGACCGCCTTATTACCTGTATATACCTATATATGCGTCTGTATGTGCATTTTATATAAACAGGACTTTAGCTCACATATCCGAAATGCGTTGAAGAGTCGCCCGGGGCAAAAGGGATTACAAAACTTTCTTTAATTTAGTATTATTTTTACGTTATGTTGTATTTGTTATCTTATTTTTCTTCAATTTTGCTGTAAATTGTAATAACTCGTAATAGTGAAAAGGGGATTGTTTAAGGGGATGGGGATTATGTGCTAGTTGTTTTAACTTCGTTTTTTAAAGTTTCTTATAAGTTCTCATTACTATGTATTTATTTTAAGTGAAAAGTTATTTTTTTTCTTCTCTATTTGAATTAGGCAGCGTGTTTCATAATTAAATAAACACTATCCCTTAACATATAGTTATTGGGAAGTAGAAGGAATTATGAGGTCTAATTCCGAATCTTTGAAACTAAGCCAACCCGTTCCTCGGCAATAACACCAACCCAAGTTTTCAAAGTATTAATGTGTATTTATATGTAAATATCTTGTGTGCTCATCTTTGCTTATAGAATATATTATTATTACTATTATTCTATTATTAATAATAGAATATATTATTATTATTATTATTATTATTATTATTATTATTATTATTATTATTATTATTATTATTATTATTATTCAACTTAATACCTACCTCCAATTAATTTATTGCTAAGGTTGAGGATTGCGATTTACAATATCGTATTATCATCCCTATAAAGCAACAGACATTTTTAAAACTATCAGATCTCTATTATATCTCGTTTAACATATTAAATGTATTTTAGATTGTCATGAGCTTATTCGGCATTCTTAATTTATAATATTTCATCTCTTCGGGTAGTTAGATTTTTATGATTTTATTGTTATAAATAAAATTTTGTTATTGTATTCTAACCTTTATTCCTCGCTAGTCTAAAATCTATTTTTTTTTAAAAAAAAATTAGCAAGTACCTTTGGAGTAGTAGGTAATAAATAAGTTTGTAAATCTAATTGCTTTATCATTTAAGTTTATATTAATTTAAGTGGAAATATTTGTTTGTTTTTAAATAATCTTTATATGTCTTATTAGTAAACAACTTAATTAACCTTTTATCACATAGTTAATAAAAGATATCATTTTGTTTGACTCAACTTTTGCAATAAATTTATTTACTTGGACACTTAATTGACATAGGTAATTTAGTATACACTTTATTATTAATTTTTTTTTAATTTTCTTTGTGCTTTGATATTTTGTGTAATCACTTAGTCATGATAACATTTGGTAAAGTAATTAACGATCTTTACTCACTTAGTAATTCCCCACGTAATTAATGAACTCAGCCGGGATCCACAGTTGTGGACCTCGAAAGGTGCTTAACACCTTCCTTTCGAGGTAACTTGAGCCCTTACCCGATTTCTGGTAACGTAGACTAATTAAATAGAATTTTTTTGTGTAATTAGTTTAATCTGGTGCCCTAACGCACCAAAATTCGTTAGGTGGCGACTCTTCATCTTTTTCAACCCTTAAAAGACGTCACATGTCGAGTTTCGCTTTCCGCGAGGAAAATGGGGCATGACATGGTACACACCGGAGATGCTGCACTACAGCAAGATTTTGAAGCAAGCCAAGAGTATATATTCTACCTCTTACTAGCTTGAGGAGAAGTGTTGGAGATTAGCCGAGATCTAGATCATTTTTGTATAAGAATTAGGACTCTAATACATGAGTATGACTCAATTATGTTATAATTAGAATTCTATCATGTAAAGATATGACACCTAGGCCTAACTCAACCTCAAAAGCTAGCTCATGAGGGGAGGATTGCCCAAGTCCATATAAACAAACCATTGGTCCATTCCCCAACCAATGTGGGACTTTAACACCCCCTTCACACCCAGGCCCGACTGGAGTGTGGACTGGGAGCCCAAACGGGAATGGACCTGGCTCTGATACCATGTAAAGATATGACACCTGGGCCTAACTCAACCTCAAAAGCTACCTCATGAGGGGAGGATTGCCTAAGTCCATATAAACAAACCATCAGTCCATTCCCCAACCAATGTGGGACTTTAACCTACTAACACCCCCCTTAACCTATAAGTCATGTATCTATATAAGGAGGCAAGGTACGTATGACGAATATACACCAGCACAATCAGCTCCCATCCTTTCTATACTGTGTTTTCTACGATTCCGAAGTTTAAATAATTATGAAAATACATTTGCTGAAAATGTAAATTACAATAAAACACATTAAAAACATTACAGTCCTTACATGCATTACCAAAGAAGAAACGAGGGAAGATTAAGGAAGACTTCGATCCCAATCTCTATAGGTTTCAAGAAGAAACCAATTAGATTATTTTATTAAAAACAACTACTACATCAAAAGTTATAATTAATACCTTATTACTACTCTCAATAATAATTGGGACCACACAGCACAGCATTGTACTTCCAACTTTTCCAATCCTCAAATAAATTGGAAAAATGGCAGTCTTGTGGGTTTTGCCATCTTCATTCCAAGCAATTGTAAATTTCTCAATAACATCATCAGTCAAGAGTTCCACTCCTTTTTCTTTTGCATATTGATAAGCTGACAATGACGTTAAGTAAGTTAAATAAGAACCCAAATCCATCACTTTCTCTATTTTAAACTCAAAGGGTCCATTATTGTCATGACATGGCTCAAATGGGAAATCAATAGTTTCGTACTTTTCATCCACTAATTTTCTTGTGGGTTCCCAATAAGGTCCAACATTATAATATTCATTGAGAACTGAATCCACTGAACTGTTTATATTTGGCAATGTGTAACACCATGCTGCAATTACCCCATTTGGTTTCTTGAGTACCCATTTCACTAGTTGGTAGAAATTTTGGGGATCGTCAAACCAGTGCAATGCCTGAGCAATTGTCACCAAATCCACACTTGACTCTTTTCCGACGTTGTTCTCTAGTTCAGATATTGACATCTTGGGATTAGTACACACGTATCGAACATTTGGAACATTGGCTGCAATTGCAAATTCCAGCTGCTTTGGACTTGTATCGGTTGCTATCACATCTTTGTAGAGCTTAGCCAACTGATGTAAGGAAAAAAAAAAGAGCTAGGTAAATTTTGGAAATATTTATCCAAAATGTATTTTTAAGAAAATATATTTGAGAATTGCATGACTGAAGGGGGTAAATAATACGAAAAAAAAAGAGTTTAGAGTCGGGTCATAGAAACCCTGCATAGTTTAGGTTTGTAGTTGGTAATTTCGCCATAATTTACGTGCATTTCGATGTCTTAATTACCTCTTAACTATTTGTAGTTGAGGTTTTGCTAATAGATTTCATTAAAACATTCCATCCCTTTTCTATTTTCAAGTTTCGAATTTATAACATATGTCACTGCAGAGAAACACACAGACCCGCATATATATATAAATACAACCAGAAAAATCACGTAAAAGTAATACTACCGTCCCCGACCCCAGATCTGTGTAAAGGTAATGTATAAAATGATGTCATCTACAAAAATTCTGCGTACACTACTGGCCTGGCTATGCGTGAGAAAGGCTTACGTACAGATTTTGCAGCTTGGCCGTTACCGGTGCCGACGTCCCAAGCTAGGTTATGGCAAGGTGTCTTAGACGCAATGAAATTGAACAATTCTTGTGGGTAGCTTGGTCGAGCCTTACAATACAGGTGTGCCTGCTGGCTGAACAACCTTGCCATTTTTAATTAATTACTCAGTATATATATATATATATAATATATTCTTCTAGGATATATTTAATAAGAAGAGAATTAAGCTCCGATGATCCTGACTTTATAGAAGTAGTTCTTTTATATGCATGGACGTGGTGGTGGTTGATAGAAAATAATTTAGATGGGGCCGACCACTCTTTATTACTACTTGCATCTAATTGGTGGAGTACAGTACTTGATTTTACAATTCATGAATTTGTTAGTACTTGCAAGCAAAAGGAGGACCTATCCTTACAATTACTCACAGCCTTACAAGCAATTGATAATTTTGGAAAAATATGTGTAAATTGTAAAGTGTTTATATTTTTGTATTGACATTTTTAGTAATAACACCGTCAAAATTTTTAATTTCGGTTTTCAACTGTTTACCCCTATAGGACATTTTACAAAGACACGTGAATTATGAAGTAACGTGAAAAAGAGATAGATCACGGGAGCTATCGGTAGAAATTTTGTACGTCGTGTCGGGTATTTTAATTTGTAATATATGAAAGTTATTATTGAGGATTGTGGGAATAGAAAATTTTGTGATAAGGGAGGGCTATCCTTTTAAATGGTCTTTACATACACAAATTCATATTAGTGAGGATCTCACTGTAAATAATGGATATTAAATAGAAAATTAAAAGAAAAAATACATTTGAAAGTTAAAAGGATTTATAATTTTTTATTTATATGCTGAAATTACGTCTGAAAAAAATTTATATTTTATAATTTAATATATTATTGTGGATTTTTGCCTTATTTAATTCTCAAGTTACGAGTTTCGGTTAATTATAATTATTTTTTGGATGATTTGATAATTTAAAAATTCATGTTATTGTCAATATATATATATAAAAGTCAAACTCAAACAATCAAATAAAGTGTCTGATGTAAATATTACTCCCTTCGTTTTAAAATAAGTGGTGTTTTTAGCTTAGGCACATCCTTTAAAAAACTAACTCATTTTTAGAAAATAAAATATATTTTTACGCACTTATCCTTGATAAATATCTTGAAAAAAATCTGACTCTTTAATATTTTCTTGATTATATGAAACTCTCTCCATTTAAATAAGGGTGAAATTGGAAGAACATGATTAATGTTTTCTTGATTATGTAAAATGTCACGTAGTTTGAAACGAAGAGTGTATTGTTATGTAATTGTGGATGCCCATAACTCCTAGTTGTAATTTCTATCTTTATTAATACTCACACCTCCACTATATCTTCATTGATTTTCCACAACCTCAAAATCTTCTCACATTCTTAAGGGTTAATGTCATGTTCATGACACTCTTTGATATTACTCAATGTAGCACTATAAATAGAGGTCTTGAAAATTATGTTGCATATACTTGAAGATACTTAGAAGAATAAGAAAAAACTCACCTGTCTCTTTTAATGTTCTTGCTTTTATCTTTTGATATATTATAATAACTCTTTTAGGTTGATTTTATAACAGTATTTCACTATTATTATAATACAACCTTTTCTTTTTCAAAAAATCACCGAAGCCATACTGGCTCTATGTATCACTTTATTAATGTCCAGAACATTTATATAAACTATGTTAAGCAAGTTACCCTAAGGATCTTATTGTACCATTCCACTTTTCACAAACTTGCACTAATATTTTTGAAAGTAGAGGGGCAACACAAGTGTGACAACTTCAAAGACAAGGATATTTTGATTTAAGTGTAATGAAAATTATATATAAATTATTTTTGGAAGTAGAGGGACAAATACCATCCTTTTTCTCAGGGCATATCTATAACTTGGGTCATGGGTACGTGTGAACTCATACTTCTCCCCCTAAATTATATATTGCGATATTAGATTTTTAAGAAATTATTTAAATATATATATGTGTGCGATCAAGTTCAAAGAGTTTTATGGTGCAATATTTATTGGGTGTACCTTTATAAAAGTAATCGGGATCTACCTCACATTTATCTTATCGCATTTTCTGCTTCTATTTATTTCTACGATTAAGAACCCACATGTACAAATCTCACATATGTCTTCTCTTTTTTTTTTTTTTTCCTTTTTTTAGAATTGAGTCCATTCATGGGGAATGAAATTATCAAGTTTGGCACTTTTAAATTCATATTCTCCATTTTTCTTCGTCGCTAAATTTAGTAATTAAATCGAATGTCAGCAATGGAGAATGTATCATATATATAATCAGCTCAACTGATTTTAATATTTTTAATACAGAATATAAATATATATATGAAAAATAAAAATTCGATTTTCAGATGAAACAGGGGTAGTTTGAGGTGTAATTAGGTGTTTTCCCTAATTTGAAGTGCAATTTATATATTTTCCCTATTTTGAAGTGCAATTTATGTATTTTCCCTAGTTTCTACTTTCTGTGGAACTTTCTACCACAGAGTAGGTGAGAGTGGAGCAATTGTTTTTTATTTAACTTTATTTTGATATGAAGTTGTAGATAACAAAAATTGATGCATATTAAGTTATAATTGCCGGATATTTTACATATATTTTGAAACAAAGTTGTCATAATATAAGATTAGAGCTTACAAACGCAAGATCCATAAGAGTGAATCCTTCAGAAAGAAAGATTACAGAAAAGAGCATATGAAGAAGAATTAAGCTTATATAATCTAATGATTCAAAGTGCCTGATCATTAGCTATTTATAGTAGCTTAGATTCTAACTAACTAATTGGCTAATTACAATTAGTCTTAATAAGTAGCTAGACATGCTGAGTATTTACACAACACTCCGTCTCAAGCTAAGTGTCATAAAAATATTGAGTACACCTAGCTTGGATATAAGCTGTTGATGATGAATGTTGTTAAGTCCTTTGTGAGTACATCATTAGGTTGATCTTTAGACTGTATGTACTCTGTCTTGATCAGTCCTTGTTGAATCTTTTTTCTTATAAAGTGGTAGTCAATCTCAATTTTTTGTGTCCTCTTATAGAACACAGGATTGGATGTTATTTAAATGGATGTCTTACTATCACTATGTACACATACGGGTAGCTGAACCTGTACTCCAAGATCCTTGATTAACGCAGTTAACTAAGTCAGTTCTGAAATTGTTGCTGCTAGACTTCTATACTCAGCCTCTACTAAGCTTCTTGAGATAGTGACCTGTATTTTTTATTTCCAAGATATTAATGAGTCACCAAGTTTAACCAAATAAGCTATGATTATTTCCTTGTGAGGGGACATGCTGCCCAATCAGCATCATAGAAGGCAATAATTGTATCTTTTCTATTGCTTAATAACAAGATGCCTTGTCTAGATTGCTGCTTAAACATATCTAACCACTCTCAAAGCAGTCTCCATATGAGACTGTTTTGGTAGCTGGAGAAATTTGCTTAAATTTTGTATACTGTAGCTATATTACGCCTTGTAACTGTCAGATATAACAGTTTACCAGTCAATCTTTGATTACTTCCTTGATCCACTAGTTCTTCATCATCATGTTTGGCTATCTGTTTTCCCATATCATCATGAATCTTCTTGATATGTTGATCATACTCTTTGGTGGTAAGCTTGACATTAGTGTCCAAGGGTGTGTTGGTAGGTTTGGTTGCACTTAATCTTGTCTTTGATATGATTTCTAATGCATATTTTCTTTGATGCATCACAATTTCCTTTGTTGATCTTGCAACTTCAATTCCCTGGAAGTATCTAAGATCTTCCAGGTCTTTCATTTTAAATATTTTATGTTGAGAACTTTTGATTTCAGTAATCAATTCTAGGCTGTCTCCACTGATGAATATATCATCAACATACACCAATAGTATAACAGATCCTTTGTGTGTCCTTTTGGTATATAATGAGTGATCATATTGTCTTTAAATAAAGCTAAACTTCAACAAAGCTTCTGCAAGCTTAACATTCCATTATCTAGGTGCCTACTTTAGGCCATACAAGAATTTATTGAGTCTACACACTTGTTTGATCTCCCCTGGACTCTTAAATCCTTGTGGCACTTCCAATATATTTTACCATGAGAATCACCTTGAAGAGAGGTCTTATACATATTCATTTGATGAATATGCTAATGTCTAAAAGCAATAATTGCTAGGACTGCTCTCACAATACCATTTTGACTACAGGGTTCATCAAATTTTCATGGTAATCTATGCCTTCATGTTGGTTGTAACCCTTGGCCACCAGAGACATATGTAGCTCCAAATGTGTGTGTTCAATTGAAATCATAAATTTCTGTCATGCCCCACCTTGGGAGGCATGACTAGCACCTAGTGCCACACTGGAATCTGACTGACCTAGCTAGGATTATGCACGTCTGGTGCACGCCTGGAACTTGACTCAAGAAAACAACGGGCTATATCTTAGCTGTAAACACAACCTTCGGGCGACAAGGCCTTATAGCCACCTGTATATGAAAACAGGTAACCAATAATAGACCATGATAGGGAGTCCTATGCGGGCCGACAAGGCCGCCTTGACATTTAGTTAAACTGAAATGGAGACAATCTGCTATCCTAGGCCCCACACAGCCAACATACGAAACATAACTGATTAAGGCCCCACACGACCAGCATTCAACTAACTGACTGATGACTGTAGTCTGCAAGCCTTTAGAAATATAAATAGTGGTCGGGACAGGGCCCCGGCCTACCCGAAGATACTGTACAACTGAAAGATAGAACTCTCTACAACCTTGCAGCTCTGAATGAAAGGAACTGGCCCAACAGTAAACTCTGAGCAACTGCTACTGAAGATCCTGAATCCTGTCTGACTAAACCTGCAGGCAAGTAATGCAGCGTCTAGGGGAGGGCGTCAGTACAATATATACCGAATATGTAAGGCAATAGATGAGCTGAATATAAACTATGAAATATTGGAAGTAAGTAGAAAGGAGAGGCAGAGGGATTAACCTGTATGCCTGCTAATTCGTAATTTGCATCTAACCAACACTTACATGTACGTAAGTTAAGACTGTATAGTTACGTATTTACAAACTATAACTAGAATACACGAATACAAACAAGAACCTCACCTGGCCCTCATAAGCCGGAAGGTGCAATCAACACAGAATAACCCACTGGGGGCCCCCATAAGCCCTGGTGAGTGCACTTCAATCTATATACCCCTAACCAGGTTTCTATGACTGCATTGGTGCTATAGCCAACCAACCAGTCCCCTGGGTATGCAACTGAGCCCACTTGGCCCCTGATCTATAGTTGTGACTGAGTCTGATGGACTCCTGATATCTGCACCCCGAGCACCAGGCTCGTCGGGGGTGTGGTGCCGATACGGCATAAGTATAATAGTCCAGCCATGAAATGGACTCTATGAGGACCTGGACCCCATCTTCGTCCCTCGTGGACGGCAAGCTGCTCTTTCTGGAGCGACGTCATCTCGCCCCTGGCGAGCGTCGACACAACTAGTAACCCTGGGGTGGTCATGGAAGCCTCCTAAGTAAGGGCAACCTCGAACCCAGAGGTTGTACTAATATCTCAATCTAGTCACTCGAAAGGCGTAAATGGCCTTCTAGGCCTAACGCCACCGCTGCTTGCCCCCTAGGATAACTAGCAGGCACGCCATGTACCTGTATCTGATCATAGGATCCTTATAGTGATCATGATCTCTAATAGTCTGGACTGAATAGGGCGAGGTCTGGAGTGGTCCAACATAACCCTGAATGTCCTGCTCGGACGACTCTAACTCATAAGCAACCGTGGGGTCGTGAATGACTAACTATTCAACTCCCCCGCCTGGGATAACTATAGGGCTGGTACTGGCCGAACCTGCGTTCGAGCGGTCGGCCCCTTATCCCCTATGGGAAGTTTATTAACGTCCTTAACCTGTGAGAAGCACTGTACTAACATGGTACTTACTAGTGCCTTAGACCTCATCTTGCTCTAATCGGGTCTTATATTACTGTTCTGGGTGATTCTTACCCTTATAGACAAGTTCATATAAACTTAGCCACTCCTGGTGACCTGTACCTGAATACCTTATGAGGGCTGACTGGTGCGCTGGTCCAGCCTCCAACTGCTGATAAGGCCCCCTTTCTTAGGGTATCCACGGGTCTATTTGACCTAGGCGACTGGACTAGCTTTCTAGTGGCCCATAAGATGAATACTAAGTCAATTGGGACTGACAACCACTGGTAATACTAATGACTTAACCTAACTAGGTAGCAGGATGTCACTAGCTCACTAGACAACTCTGGGTTGCTGTTTCTAAGGCATGGCTCTTGCTGGCCCTGGGGCGTAGGAATGCGCCAACGGCCCCGAGGAATGCTTTCCTAATAATACAGGCGCCAAACTGGTAGTTAAACCGCCTAACTTCGCCCGTACTTGTTTAACCAACTGGTTTGGGCCCGATAACTCTCACAAGCCCCTAAAGTCTAGGCCTGGCAACAACATATAAGTCTACCAACCCAATGAACTAGAAACTAGAAGAGTTTTTATGACGCTCCTAGCATGAATCACACTTAACCTGCACCCTTTCAGCGAGGGATCCTACGGTACGATCTATATACGTTTTCTAGCAGCTAACCATAATTTATGTAATCGTAATCTACTAATAGCAGTTAATCACAACATACCTGAGCTTTATATATATCACTGATAGCTAATTACAACATATCGACTTACAGTCTAATGGTAGCAACTGTCTGCGGCATCTGAAATCGTTATTTCTATTCGAGAACATAAGTCGTAACGCTGTACGACAAGGATACTTGCCGAGAGTTAAGCCTTACATACCTCGATTGCCGGTTTCTGATTAACTGATATTTTCCAATTCGCATTCAACATCTCTTCCCAACTGAAATCGTGTTTCTGGAAAGATAGGACTAGTTTTAACACTAAATTCGGCAAAAAGGAAAACTTTATATATAAATATTAACTATATTTCAACTTTACGAAACACGGTTGAAAACTTATTATTTCTCGAAAGTCTAGAAGGGAGAAATGCTTACTTTAAGCCTGTGATCGTATTGACACTAGTTTGGAGTAATTTCAACAACTTTGGCTCGGGGGGACGACGATTCGCCGGGCGAATTTCACGAAACTAACTCTGTAGAAATGCTCCCTGCAGCCTTATACTTCAATACCCGAAGTTAATTTGAATTTGGACGGCGTTTAGCGGCATAATCAGATGAAAATTATAATTCCCCTTCGCTTCTAACTCTGCTGGCCGAGTTTATTTGAGAAAATAACATGAAATCTAAAGGTGAGGCCTATATACTTGAGGCGGTGGACAAGGCAACTATGGCACGGACCTCAATGAGCTAATTTATGGGCGTGCCACGTTGGGTAACGTGGAGGGGGCTGCTCCGTGCCACTTTGCCCTTCTGGGCAACTTGGTTCGGCCTCCTCCCGTGAAATTCCGACTTTGCACTCGTTCGGCCTTTTCCCGGGCCTTTTTCTCGAATGTATGGCACTCTAAAACTCTCAATCAACGTACGAATATGCCGACTAAACGTTAGAAACTTACGGGGTGTAACACTTTCAACGTGGGGCATAAATTTATGTAAAAAAAATTATTAAATTTGAAATTAATAATATATATGAACCCATAATTTTAAAAATACAGTGGGTTCAATGCTAAAATTTTAAGATTGAACCCATAAAGTTTTAATATTGGATCTGCCTTTATTAGCCACCAACCTTGCTTTAAATCTTTCAATATCCCCATTGGTGTTATACTTGATTTTATAAATTCATCTGCATCCAATAGGAGTTCTTGCATATGGCAATGTCACAATAACCCATGTGTTATTTTGTTTAAATTTAGTAATTGTTGCTTGCATGGCCTCTATCCATCTTCTGTCTTTCACTGCTTCTGTGTATGAGATAGGCTCGGTGATGCTAGACATAGCTGCAACATAGGATTTGTAAGTAGAAGATGTGTTTTCATATGAAAAATACTTAGACAGTGTATAAGGGCTGTTATGAAGAGAGGTTAGTTATACAAACTCTTTCATCCAACATGGTCGATGTGTTCCTCTACTAGATCTCCTTACAGTAATAGGTTGGCCTGCTGTGGTTGATTGAGGATCTTGAATATTAGTCACTGACTCCTGAGCTCCAGTTCTGTGCCTTTGTAAATTAGCAGGTTGAGTTGCTTCTTGTCATTTGTACTTCTAAAATGGAACATTTTCACTAATATCTATTATAGCTACATTATTTTCTAGTATCTGATGGTTAGTAGTCATTGATATAACAACTTATTTTTTTCAAAGTTAGGAACAGAAGTGGGAAATAATCTATATATAATATAAAGCAAGATATTAGAGAAGTGATGTGGCGCCTCTCTTTGCCAAGGATCCTATTTATTTTTTTCTTATTTTTTGAGAATTTCTCTTATATTTTTATTTACTTATTATTGTACAAAAATAAATATTCAATTACTACTCTCTTCATTCATTTCAATTTCTTTATTGTAAAAAAAATTTAATGTCTCAAAATTTACTACTCCACTTATTCGTATTCTTTATTGTAATATTTAAAAGCCTTAATATTTACTACTCCAACTTTTTATTTCCTCCATGAAGACTGAAAATATGTTAAAATGGAGTGTGTGTGTGCGCGCATATATATATATATATATATATATATATATATATATATATATATATATATATACATACATAAACAAGGTGATGTGACACCTCTCTATTGTTAGCAATGTTATATATTTTCTATTTTTTTTTTTTTTGCCTTTCTTTCTCTTAATTTTGCTAAAAATAACTCTAATGATCTTGCTTCTTTTCCTAATTTTTACTTATCTAAAAAACTGATGAAAATTTAAGAGTCTAGAATACAAATGAAATGTTAGGAATATGAAGGGAACTATTATACCATTACAACTAATCACACCTAATATATTCTCAACAATCAACATACATCATATCATATTATTATATAAGTAGGAAGCCAAAAAGTGAAAAGTTGAATTATGATTTACCCCTATTATTAATTAAAATGTTATATAACATCTAATTAATTAGTAATAACCTCTTATTAAATATTTAATTAATAATGAAAAGTTGAATTATAATTTTACCCCTATTATAAATTAAAATGTTATAAACATCTCATTAATTAAATATTAATTAGTAATAACTTCTTATTAAATATTTAATTATTAAAATATCATATATCTAACACCAAAAATAAGAAGCCCCGTAGTTAAAAAATTAAATTATGAAATTACCCTTAAAAAGTTGCCTGACATTTTTAATCTTCAATTAAAAAAAACTGTTCTTTTAATATTTTATTCAAAAATATAAATATACATTTACATAAATACTTAAGTATCAGAATTGAATATTATACAATGAATCAGCCACAATAATGGCTCTTGCACATGTCAAATAATATAACGGCTAATGTATTTGATATTCTTTGAGAGCTAACTATTCATTTTATTAATTTCTTGGAACGTATTCTTTTTAACCAGAAATATTATATTTTTTAATGTATTCCTTTACAAAGTGAGATTTTAAAAACGTTACTTTTCAAGAAGTTTTTCATTTTCCTCTCATTTACAACACTAAATATATGAACTCATAAAACTCTATTAAATATGTATATAACTTTCAAATATTATTTAATATGTAATTTTATGACATCCTTTTATGTTCTCACATATATTTGTACAAGTTCATTCTCTATATCACAAAATCAAAATTGAATTTTTTTAAGAAAAAGGAAATGGCTGAAGAGTCCGTTGATGAGCGGGGCGTGGATGATGAAGATAATGGAGAAAAAGATGGTATTTTTCTGTTTTATTATGGATGATTATTTATCTTATTTTTCGATGATTATTTTTAAAATGTGATAACTTATTCCTATCAGAAGAACCTATATATCCTGTAGTGCACTTTTTATAATTTATACTCCAGGTTTCAAATATGTATGATTATGTCATGCATATTTCATTGCATTTTCTTTTTCTTCCTCCGACAAATAATATTTATAAGTATGTCTGGTGCGTTTACAACAAAGAATTGTTGATCAGATAGTGTATATAAGCTTGTGTGTTTATTATTTTGAATTTTTTGTAGAAATCTAGAGAGCACCATTGTTAGGAATTATAGGCTTTACCAAGGGAAGTAAGAAGTCAAGTAGCGCGCTATCAATTATTTTGATAAATGTTCTAAAGATAGTAGTAAAATTACTTGTGCAATGTTTCTATTACGATTTTACTCCTATTACGATGAATTTCTTCTATATCTCTCCTTCCCCTCCCCCCACCCCCCACCCCCCAAAAACAAATTAGAAGGTATTAAAAATGTGATTTTTTAAAATAAAAATCTATTAGAAAAAAGCTATTAAAAGGTGTATTATTTCAAACGTCCCAATTTATGTGATAAATCACTAATCAAAAAAATAAGAGAAGTTTGTTCGTGATGGGTTCTGCGAATTATGTCATGCATAAAAATGATAATATTTCAGTTCTGTAGTTAACCAATACATCAAATAAATTTAACCTTTCTAAGGCTTAAAATATATTGTACACATATTATTTTTGTATTATCACTATTTAAAAAGTATGTCATATTAATCAGGTAGAAACGTGCAACGCACGTAACCAAAAACTAGTACATACATGCATACATGTATACATGTATGTATGTATGTATTATATGTATGTATGTATGTATGTATGTATAAAGATACCCAAAATAAGAGTGATGTGACACCTCTTTTTTTTTAAAAAAAATAAAATTTAGCCCTACTAATTATAAAATGATAATATCTCCTAATATTTGAAGTATTTTTCTATTTTTATTTATTTTATTTACAAGGAGTAACTACTCATAATTATATCTTTTTAAGTTATACTCTTAATAATATTCATAACTTTTCAAACTTTTCATATTTATAACCTCCAAACTTTAATTTGTAAGTTTGTGATACCTTATGGTATTTCTTAATTTTGCTTATATAAACTCAAATTTTGTTTCATGAAGATTCACATTCAAGGTTATCCTTTCTCTTTATCAATACTTTGACTTGTGAATAAACTAACATGTAACATTAAAAGAGTATATGAAGGCAACAAATATTTTATTCTCAAGTCTTTCTTTTCTTTTTTATGTACTTGATTGCACTTTCTTAATTTTCGCATATTTTCTTTAGTTCTGTATTATCATCCTCCAAGCAGTATGATCAAGAAAATTTTCAAGATCATCAATATTGAGGTAATTTTGATAGTAGTGATATTTTAAATGTGTTGCATCTATGTAGTTGATCTTTCTAAAAGTGATCAATTTGCTATTCTTTTCTTACTTGAAGTGTATTTATAATTTTTTTTATTTTTTATTTTTTATATGTTAATTACTTTGTATATAATAGTGTAGATTATTTATTATATGCAATAACAATATAATTAAGAAATCTATATCTATATATTGTATAGTTATGATTGAAATAGTAATTTGGCACATCTCTTATGAAGTTAAATCATTTATCTTTGTTCTTCCGTTTTTAACTTTTCCCTTATTTTCGTCATTTATTTATTTTTACAAATAAAATCAATACATAATGATTAACGTACTCAATATCTAATAAAATTATACATTCAAATTGTTTATAACTCATATCTCTTCATCGATCCTACTTATAACTTCTACTTTTAAATATTATTCATAACTCTTATATGTTTGATTTTCATAATTCTTAAAAATATTAATTTAATATATAAAAGATTATAGTAAATAAATATAAAAATCAAGAGATAATATAGAAGCTCAAAAGTTTTTTTAAGAAATCTAGACTGTTATTTCAAAGTACGATCCTATAATCCATTTATTTCACCACTCATAGACTCTAAAAAATTTTTTTGTTCTACTATGTAAATATGAATGATTTGTACTTAAAAAGAAGCAAAGAATGTCTATTTTGCATATTGAAAAATAGATGAAAGAATGTGTCATGTCCTGGATGAAGACAAAGATCTAAATTATCTTCTCTTCTATCCACTGACCTGAATATAAATGTTACATAATACTTCATTAAAATAAGAAAATCAATATATAAAATTATAATATATATATATTAATTTTTTTATAGCCGCGCGAAGCGCGAATTATTTCACTAGTGTAGTATAATCTGACTTATTAGTAGAGAAAGGAAAGACATCGTCTTTGAAACTCACATCCCTAAGTACAAAGAAACTGTTGTTAGTAGCATCAAACAATATGTATCCTTTTTGAGTTTTAGAATATCCCATATGAATAGAAGTTCTAGTCCTTGATTGTAGTTTATCAGTTTCTTGTATTCTTTTAGCAAAACATAAGCAACCTAGAAATCTAAGATGTATCAATGAAAGTTTTCTATTATTTAACCTTTCATAGGGAGACAGTCCTCCAATTACCTAAGATGGTAGTCTATTTATAATATATGTTGTTGCTTGAACAAAATGACCCCAATATCTAATTGGACTTGATGCCTAAAACCTTATAGCCCTAGTTGGTTTCAGGACATGCCTATATTTTCTCTCTGCCACTCTATTTAGATGTGGAGTGTAGGGATAGAATTTTGATGAACAATACCCATCTTGTCAAATAAATCTTTGCACAGAGAGTTTATAAGCCCTGTGCCATTATCTGTTCTTACTATTTTAACAGTATTTTCATATTGAATATGTATCAAGGTCAGAAAATTTTTAACATGTAGAAAGACATTAGACTTTAGCCTTAACAGAAATATCCAAGTAAACCTGTTGAAATCATCTACAATGGTTAGAAAGAATTTAAAACCGTCAAAGATAGCATTCTTATAAGAACCCCATACATCCATATGCACAAGTTTAAAAGGTCTTGAGCTAACTGTTGTACTATGTTGAAAATGTAATCTGCTTTGTTTTGCACAAGGACATATACTGCATTTATTCAACACATATTCAATCCTAGGCACTTTAGCAGGAAATATTTTTTATAAAGTACTAGCAGACACATGTCTTATTCTCCTATGCCACAAACTAATATCCTCTTCCTTAGTGGTCAGATTTGTAGAAGACAATCCAATTTTAATTGACTCAGCTGTAGTGGTGTTTAATCCTGCAAAATAGTATAGACTATCCCTTTACTTACTAATCTCCTTCACCTTCCCAGTGAAGAGATTCTGAAAAATATAAAAGTCAGGATAAAATTTGACTGAGCAGTTTAATTGTCTAGTTACTTGTGATACTGATAGAAGATTAAATTTAAAATTAGGCATATAAAATATATTCCTAATACTATTTCTAGATCAAATATTACTTGATCCAGTATGTGAAACATGTGTTATGTCTCCATTTGGCAACACTACCTACTTTGTATTTTCAGGTTTTATTATAGTTGGCTTATTTAGTTAGGTTAAATTAGAAGTCATATTATTTGTAGCCCCTGAATCTATTATCCAATCCAATGAATTATTTGAGAGTAGCAGAGCACTGTAAGTACCTGTCATGTTTGCAAAGTGAGATATTCTTCTCCTCTAACAGTGTGCAGATTTCATCATTTTGAGTCTTGGATAGACTTGGTCCCTCATTCTACTGATAGGGATATGAATTCCCTTGTTGTTGGCCACTTGGAGTGCTTGCTGTTGTTCCTGAAGGTGCTTTGATTGACTTAGAGATTTGGGCACAACTAACTGCATGTTGACTCCAATTCTCAGAAATGGCATTGTGAGCATTATAAATGTCAAACCCTCCTTCTCTCCTTTGTCTAAATCTGTTGTCTGGCGGACCATGCCTGTTATCAGCTTGATTTTCTTTAGGATGATTTGGAGGGTATACAACTATCATGTAACAGTCTACCTTGTAGTGTCCCTTCAACTTGCAGTGATCACAGAAGGCATAAGAATCATTATTTGAATTATATCTTTTCTTGATTTTTTGACCTCGAGTAATTCTAGTGTACAATGTTGTATCTCCTGTATCATTTATTACCTGAACTCTACCAGAGGTTGTTCCTAGCAAGCTAGTTGCACTAGTTATTGCTCTTTAATTCTTATCGCTCATGATCATAGAGTATGCTTGATTTACAGTTGCACAAGAACCATTCGAAGAATATGACTTCTAGCTTGATTATAGGACTCGTTTAATCCCATAAAGAACTGATAAAGTTTTTTCCTTTGTAAATACTGAACAAAGTCTCTTGATCTCTCGCAACTACAACCAGGTGCAGGGACTATAGATTCAAATTCATCCTATAAGTCTTTTAGTCTAGTGTCAACACAGATACTGGTTGAGTACCTTGAGTGAATGTAGCAATTTCTTGATGCAGATTGAATGATCTTTCACCATCAATCTTTTCAAATTTCTCCTTTAAGTCCTCTTATACAGATTGTGCATTATATGCATATACTACTCCACCAATTAAATTACTTGCAACAAAATTCATAAGCCATGAAATAACTATAAAATTCATATGTTCTCATTGATACCACAGATTTTCAAAAAATGACTCCTTCTTTCGAGATTCATCTACAAATCCTAACTTATTTCTTCCGAATAATGCAATTCTCATAGACTTACTCTAGGCGGTGTAATTTTCATTGCCTTTCAATTGAAAAGTCGGTAGATTGAAGAAACAGTGGATGATTATAACTGATTGCTTGCACCTAATTATTAGTTGCACTAGTAGTACTGCTTGAATTGACTAGCACAATATTTTTAGTTTCATGAAAATCCATTAGAATTCGCCTTAGTTAGAGATTCTGCCCTAATTTTCTAGATGTACTCACGATCTTGAGCGTGCACAAACTTGCAATTTGATCGCAATTAAAATTCCTTCGTAATCAACCAAGACCGCAATTGATCTTCAATAATTTTCACAATCGCTCTTCGATTGCAATTGATTAACAGAATCTTGCAACTGAATTTTCTTGTTTAAACTAGCTAAATTTCTTGATGAACAACTAGATTTCATCGCTTGCTCTAATACTATGTCATAATACAAGATTAGAGCTTACAAGAACAAGATCCATAAGAGTAAATCCTTGAGAAAGAGAGGTTACATAGAAGAGCATGTGAAAAAGAAGAAGAATTAAGCTCATATGATCTAATGAGCCTAAGTGCCTGACCATTAGCAATTTATAGTAGCTTAAATTTTAACTAAATCACTGGCTAATTACAATTAGTTTTAATATATAGTTAGACATGCTAAGTATCTACTCAACAAAAATATTCACTCATGGATATTATATTATGATTAGAAAGTGATACAATATTTATATCCATGGTTACATATATTAGCTATTTGATGTTAAAGTGTTATATTCTTTACATCATACGTGGAGAACTATTTACAAAAGACAATTCCACATGCATCTGGATTATCTTGACACGACAATATTTGTATTACAAGTATACCAGCTTGAAGGAGGATGCGTCTAGCTTACCTTTGTATATTTGATCTGTTAAAGATAAGCTTCAAGAAATTGTAGGATTACAGACCAGCGATCTTTCTGAGATTTTAGTAATATTTCGGTATATACTTATACTAGGTTGTTATGGCCAGTTAGTAGTTTGTGGTAATATAGAAGAGCATGTCAAAAAATAAGAAGAATTAAGCTTATATGATCTAATGATCCTAAGTGCCTGACCATTAGCTATTTATAGTAGCTTAGATTCTAACTAAATCACTGGCTAATTACAATTAGTCTTATTATATAGTTAGACATGTTAAGTATCTACTCAACAAAAATGTACACTCATGGATATTGTACTATGATGAGAAAGTGATACAATCTTTATATCCATGGAAACATATACTTACTATTTGATGTTAAAGTGTTATATTCTTTACATCATACATGAAAAACTATTTACAAAAGACAATTGCACATGCATCTGGATTATCTTGACACGATAATATTTATATTACAAGTATACCAGCTTGAAGGAGGATGCGTCTAGCTTACCTTTATATACTTGATCTGTGAGAGATAAGCTTCAAGAAATTGTAGCATTGCAAGCCAGCCATCTTTTTGAGATGTTAGTAATATTTGGGTATATATTTACACTAGGCTGTTATAGCCAGTTAGTAGTTTGTGGTTATTAGCACCTTGTAAGACCTTCCTATATGTTGTTGTCACTTTCTTTATGCCTTTGAATCTGAAATTTTGATACCAAACTGGGAATTACAGTCCTCTTCTTGTTATTCTTTTACTGTTGTCCTCGGCTGCTTCTTTCTATTTCCCAAATAGTGATTCTGAAATTTTTCATCGAGACCTCATTTATCTTTGTTAAATTTCTACTTCCTATGTTCTATGAACTGGGTATCATCAAGCCCTAGAGCTTGATTAAGAGAGAATAAGCTAAGAAAAAGAGCAGAGTGAACTTTTTACCTTTTTTTTATTTTTGCCACAAACAGTACATTGTTCTATTTATATATAAAACTACTAGCCAGCATGTGTACTACATATGCTAAACCTGATAGCTCATCAATCTGTTATTCTAACCAACTTTAACTAACTATAACACCCAATATAACAAACTATTAACTGCCTAGCTAATTATTTTTAGCAGCATTTCCATATTTCAACACTCCCCTAGAGGGTGAAAGACATCTAGTACCCCCAGTTTGGACAGTAGGAAATGGTGTTGTCTCACACCTAGAGCCTTTATGAGTAAATCTGCTAGCTATGACTTTGTTGGAAAATGTTCAGTTTTGATTAAACCATCCTTGAGCTTCTCTCTTACAAAGTAGCAACCGATTTCAATGTGTTTAGTTCACTCATCGGACATAGAATTTTCAGCAATTTGCATAGTTGCGTTGTTGTTACAGCAGAGTGTAACTGGTTTGAAAGTGAAACTCCCAGATCCTTCAATAAACCAATGAGCCATATTACTGTTGGTGTTGCATGTTTTTGTACTCAGCTTTTGCTGAGCTACGACTTACTGTGTGTTTCTTAATAGATTTTCAAGAAATCAATGACCCTTATAGCTGCACAACATTTCCTAACACAAATTTTCTGGTATTTGCATAAGCTTCCCAGTTTGAATCTCACTAAGTAGCTAAGGCAGTGACGACATGTTTCTTGAACATAATTCTCATTCTTGGTACAAGCTTCACATATGTAGCTATTCTTAAGGCTACTTCTCAACTTAAAGTCTTCGGATGCTTCATAAACTGACTCAAAACCTGTACTGCAAAGCAGATGTCTGGACTAGTAATAGTCAAGTAGATCAGTTTTCCAACTAGTTTTTGATAGTTCGTGATATCCCTTAATGTTGGGTCATCTATTTTTTTCACAAGTTGATCATGGTCAACTGTTTAGTTTCACACTTATCTTCATTGGTGTTGAGGCTGTCTTGGCACCACTCAGTCCCAAATCGGAGATAAATTCCAAAGTACAATTTCTTTGATTTAAGAGGAAATATCTCAAAATACCCAAATCCTTCACTTTGAAGTTGTTGTGTAGAATGTATTTTGCTTCATCTATCATCTGTTGAGAATTTCCAGAAATGAGAAGATCATCAACATAGATGAGTATCACAACAATATCATCTCCATTGCTCTTTGGGAAAAAAGAGTGACTATGATGGCTTTAGTAGTATCTTGCTTCTGTGAGGACAGTGGACAATTTAATATTTCACTATCTTGAAGCCTGCTTCAAATCAAAGAGGGACTTCAGCAGCTTGCACACTTTAGTTTCACCTAAATTGTTGAACCTCTGTGGCACAGTCATATAGGTATCTTCATGTAAATCTCTTTGTAAGAAAGCATTGTTCACATATATTTGGTATAAGGGTCAATCTTTGGCAGCAACCACCCCAATAATAGTTTTAATAGTGACCATTTTTGCCACTGTTGAGAATGTCTTGTGGTAATCCAGTCCTTCTCTCTGATTGTACCCCTTAGCTACCAACCTTGGCTTAAACTTGTCCACCTCACCATTTGCTCTATACTTGATCTTGTAGATCTACTTGGAGTCAATAGTGTGCTTCCTAATAGGCACGTCTACTAGTGTCCAGGTATGATTACTCTCCAAGGCTGCAATCTCATCTTGCATAGCTAAAACCCACTACTTGGACTTAGAAGTCTCATGAAAAGACTTAGGCTTAGTATCAGTGGAGAAGGATCTCCAAGTAGGCCTGGTAAGAGGCGAATAGATGGGAGTATTGGACATGATTGAAAATAGGATGGGAGCAAGTGGTGGTAGATTTATTGGTAGTCTCATAGTCTTTGAGCCAAATGGGTGGCCTGTGCTGCCTGCTAGGCGTGGTAAGAGGTGCTAGAAGAGTAATAATCTCTTAAATATCTGGGAAAGTAGTATCCATGTCCATGGGAGAAGAATGATGATCATCAAGACCCCTAACAACATCCTGATCAGAATTAGGAGAAGTTAAAAGGAACCACTGCATCACTTAATGAAGGTGGTGTTACTATAGCCTGTACTGGAGTCGCTATTAAAGTTGGTTCCACTGCAATCTTCACTGGAGCTGGTATAGGCTCATATGCATTAAGGTGCATGACTTGGAACATATCTGAGGAAATCCCTGCCTCTTGATCCTTGAAGGGAAAGGTGAATTCTCTAGAGGTAACATCCCTGCTAACAAATATCATGTGGTCTTCCAGATCAAGCAACCGGAACCTTTTTGTGTTTCTGGGTATCCAAGTAGAACAACCTTTTTGGCTCTACTTCAAAACTTATCAATCTTTGGCAACTTGATGGCAAAGTATAGACAACTAAACACTCTCAGGTGATCCAGTGTAGGTGGCCTACAATGCATCAGTTTAAAAGGAAATTTACCACCTAAAACCTGAGTTGGCAACTTATTAATAAGATAGACAGCAGTTTTAATATAATCATCCCAGAATCTTAAAGGCAAACAACTTTGAAATCTCAAAGCTCTTGCAACCTCCAAGATGTGCCTATGCTTTCTTCTACTATTCCATTTTGCTATGGTGTGTATCCACAACTGCTTTGATGTATAATTTCATGTTTAGTCATTAACTCATTACACTTAGGATTATAAAATTATGTACCATTATATGTTCTTACCGCTTTCACAAAATGATCAAACGGATGGTAAATCAATGCAAGGAAATCAGTTGAATTACTATCACTTCACATTTGATATACCATGTTAATTTCTACTTCCTACGTTCTATGAATTGGGCATCGTCAAGCCCTTGAGCATGATCGAGAGAGAAGAAGTTAAGAAGAAGAGCAAACTAAACGTTTTATCTTTTTATTTATTTGTATCATCTAACAGTACACTGTTCTGTTTATATAGAGAACTACTAGCCAGTCATGCGCACTACATGTGCTAAACTTGACAACTCATCAATCTATTAACCTAACCATCTTAACTAACAATAAACACAATATAACAAATTATTAAATTCCTAGCTAATTGATCTTAACAATATTTTTATATTTCAACAATCTTTCTAATTAATTTTTCGTGATTTCATTCTCAATTTCTCGGTAGCACGTGACATCACGTGCTTAAAAATCATATTTTTCCCATACAATTTGGGTTTGAACAATAAACAAATTTCACAATTTCTTCCCTTAGTTAGTCTATACGCGTGGTTGGTGTCCACCTCGAAATTAACTTTGCAAAATATAATAGTCCTAATTAAGATTTTTGCAAACAAAATAGAGAAATGGTTATGTGAAAACAGAAAGAGTCACTGGATAAAAAACTAAAAAAAGGAGCTAGAGCTATTTGGCAGCATACATGATACACGAGTCCCTGCTATGATAAGCAAGGCGATGTGTTTTTTACGAACGAAAATATAATATTTTTTATTGTATTTTAATATTTAAATAAAAAAATATTATATGAAAAATATTTATATATAATTTAAACAAATATTAAAGAAATTGGAAGCAAGGATGGCAGTAGAGGTGAAGTATTGTGAAGAATAAGGAGGAGAATATCAATGTGGGATACTCACTCTTGAAACTTATTTTTTATATTTTTATTATAAAAATCTTTTTTTTTAAAATCTATTTCTCTAAAAAAAATATTGTTTAAAAATTTGGATCCATCAATCCGAAGAAAATTGAAAACATTTTCCATATCCAACCCACCCTAAATCGTAAAATTTTGCTTAAGCGATAAATTTGTTAAAATTTATTTTAAATACGTTATTGCGTCGGTACTAAATAACTTATTGATTTGTGAGCTCTCATATATTTAATATTAAAAAATATATTACTTATATACTATATACATATTTTATAAACTAAATGGTTTAAAAAGATTGGACTGTAATTTTTCCTAATTAAATAGATAGAGTAATTTTAATAAATAGCACTATATAGTAAAATAATTACATAAAATAGTATGATTTATTAAAATTACAGAAAATAGCATATTTTTTTATTTTCTGGTATAATTTACTGTAATCATTATGACTGTATCTAAATTTCAAACCCTGCAATTCCTCCTTAATTGGTGTTGTTTGTTCAATTCCTCCTTAATTGGTGTTTTTATTTTTTTAAGGAAAGTTGCGTAATTAATGGGAGTAAATCACTCTTTTTATGATCTTGGACTTTGTTTTCCCATATCTAAAATTTTTAAATCAAAATTTCACATCCGTGCAATTTCTAAATATGAAATCGCACATTTTGGAGAAAATTTCTTTTTCTTTGGGTGTATCATCGTTGCAGATTTGAAAAAAAATTCAAATTTATACTGATACATGTATCAAAAACTCATGTATCTAAATGGAAGTTATGTATTTTAGTAGAAATATTGATACATACTAATAAGCATAAAAAAATTTGATACATATACAAATATAATACATAAAAACAGTATCGTCGGTTTCAATAATCAAAATTAAAAAAAACATATACACAATCAAAAAATCTATAATTTGCAGAATTCTATAACATTAAATGTTTTATAAAAAATGATATAGTTGTCATACATTGATGAACATGAATGAGTAATTTTCAATTTGTAATTTATTCAAGATAATACTGATACATGGGCAATAAATCAAATAAATGGCAAAAATTTTCTAAATTGATACACAACATAATATGGATATTTCATATTCATGTATCACTGGAAATACTGATACGTACTAATAACAAATTGGTACAATATATTGATATACACAAAGTAATACATTTGTACATAACAATTTTGAAATTATCAGAAATCTAATACTGATACATGTATCAATTCCGCATTGAATATACAAAGATAAAAGTTTAAAAAAATTGCAGTGTGTCAATCTGTCATTGATACACAAAGACAAAAGCTTGAGAAATCCAGCAATAACAGATTGATAATAAAATCTTCGGCTTCGATTTCTTTGACATTGGTGAAGCAAAGGTTTCTCCATCAGAAAGATTGTTAATCAAATCTGAAGTTTTGATTTCTCCGACAATCATATTTCCGGAGTAGTTAATGTTGAAATAAGGAGCACCCACCCATCGACCCCGTACAGATCAGAGAATAGATCCGATAGACCAATAGGGAACTACAATTCTCTACATCTTCACCAAAAATTTTGAATCTCTTTTTGCTTTCTCCAGAGATCTGTAATTCTCTGCATCCAGATCGCCATGGCTGAGAGAGAGAGGGGGGGAGAGGGGGGGAATCGAAAAAAATAATAAAAATTTTGAAAGAGGAGAAAAGGGGTAATGAGAGAAAAATCGAATGAACCTTTGGGGGATTTGGGAGAGAAATTTTTGGGCAGTTACAATGAGAGAATAAAGGGATTAAATTGGAGAGAGAACATAGTAAGCTGCAAAGAGAATATAGAAAATTCGATACAATAGTAATTATTTTTAAAAAATGATAATTCCTTATTTCTGTAATTATTTTGCTAAACCCATTATGCTACCTTCAGTAACCCACAAAACTAATTAAAACAAGCATTCAATCGAAAATACAGATTAATAAATTCAAATACACACAAGAAGTCATCAACACATATCGAGGGAGTTAATTTTTTTCCACATACTAAAGTACATGCACATACCTGTCTCCATACCAAGAAGATGAAATAAGGTATCAAACCTGAATCATATAGTCATGTACGGTATTTTCAATATTTTTCTCACCTCAAATCTGAATTATGTCGGTATATCCTGTATCACATTTGTATACATGTACCTTCTCTATCTCACAATCATACCATCAGTGATATGCCGGGCACACACCTCCTTCACATCACTGTACACACATGCCGGAGGATTTAATGCTTGCCCTTCTAGTCATGACCTACAGGTAACTCTAAAAATTCATGTACTATACACCCAGCCGTATGAAATCTTCATCATACCAGTCTGTGTACTCATATTCGTAAACCCAGTCGCATGGTCTTTTAGCCATACCTGTCTGTGTATTCCCTTATACTGCTCGCCCGGATGCTCACCTCGGGCACGAGCCAGTCATTTCTCCAACCCTCATTTAGAGTCTGATCGTACCAACCTGCTAATCTAAATTCTCTCCCTTCAGCCCCAGGCCTCTCATTCACCATCACATCAATGATTTACCTTTTCATCTCATACGTTATTCCATGCACACATTAGATCCACACCGACTTGCCCTTCAATCTCGGGACACACATATCATAGCACAACAAATAATAAATCACACATGGCAAGAGTTATATATATACATGTCAACAATTGTAAATCAAATGCATAGTTCTGAACCCAATTTCATACCCACTTATTTATAAGATCAATTATATTTGTACATCACAAGGTAATGCAACCTGGCCCGCTCGCAAGATTAGGCTCCGCTGCAGCGGCATTATCGTTAGACAGTACTTAGACCAGTTTTATTCCCAGTTTTTTCCACGAATTGTTTCTTCCCAATCTCGTATCTCACTCTGTTGGGCCCACCACAATGGAGGCAACATCATGTCAAGCTTATTTCATTATTTAATTTTTTTAACAAGGCAATCATTAAGATGAACAATATCCTCCGATCCAAAAAATACATTATCATCCACAGAACATACAGGTCATTATGTAAATTCTAATTTCTCTAAATTTACGGGTTTTAAATCGCGTTCTGCAATAATTATAGTCTATTAACCGATCAGTTACCGCATTCTATAAACATGATTTATATATCTATCTGTTCAAGATTATAATTCGGGAAGAATGACTCTATAATTATGTATATATATATATTCGACACAACGCCCGAAGATCATTCTACATACAACCAATCTAATCCCACATACACCCTCATGCAAAGACTAATTTTAGCGCAATATCTCCCCAGGAGTTTTCACTTTAGGGGAATATCTCAACCCTTTTTCTAATTCTCTCATCCTCAAAATCTTATCGGTTTTGAATATTCGATAATAATTTGTTCATGTTTCGATCCTACCCATCAAAAGCATATCAACTATAGGCACGTATATGTTTAGCTAATCAAAGTCTAACACAAAAGTGAGTAAAGCATAGCCTACCTGCGCTCCAAGCTACCGTCGATACATTCTCAATTGCATGTTTGCACCGATTCTTAAGTTCTTGCTGAAAATTCTAGCTATAGAGGACGAATCTTTACCTCCTAGCTCCTCTTCTTGATCTAAAAGTCTATTTTCTATTTTTGGGTATTTTTAATAAGCCCCTTTTTTAGAGAGTAGGTTTTTAAAATTCTAAGTGGAACAAGACTGCGAAATTCTGATCCGTGTTACCTGCTATAGCGGGACACTTTACCGCTGCAGCGATTTTGCTATGGCAAAGAGAAGCACGTCGCACGGACTTGCACCTGGGCCTACGGATTGTAGCGTAGCCCATTCGAACTTGTTCATCTTATGTCATTTTTTGGGGGGACTTCATTCCAATTTTTCAAAGATTTTTTATTCGCCTGGTCTTAGGTGGTCGGGATCTATAACGGCTGGGCAGGTTGTTGCATCAGATACCAATTAATAATTTGTTCATCTCCGAACGGCCTTATGATACATAGGCGGGGGTTTTTAGTCGCCTCATATGGATTCCAACATCGGTTATAGTTTTCCCCACTTCTAGCTGGCACCGGGGCTTATCGATTTCTGTGTCTTGGTCCCTAGACTGATCATTGCAGGACATCTTCATTACACCTTAAACTTACATTTCTCAAGCATAAGCCTAAAAATTTCTCATGGAATTATAAATCTCTATTTGGAGTTAACCAAACTCGAGCGTTTACTTGTTCAAATAACAATTAAGGTGAAGCAGGGTCAGGAACGACGAATCTCTTTATGATAAACAGATCCATTTTGCAAGTTCGTTATTATGGGTAGTTCCTACAAAGGATCGGACTAATGACGTATACAATACTTGAATTCTCGATCAGTACACGCATTTACCCATCCTTCGGTTTCACGGTTACTTATTCCTGGATCGAGTGTCCTAGGTATTCCCAATTTTATTGGACCTCTCGGAGTGGGTGTTTTTTAAATGGTGGGGCCCTACGGTGGAATTCGAACCATCATTGTTTTAATTGTCCGCTGCAGCGAGTGTGTTTACCGCTGCAACAGTTAAAGGGGCAGAAATGGTCAGTTGCAGCAGACCACGTCATCACTTAAAGGGGCAGAATGGACAGTTTTGAGTTCAATTTTAACTTTTCACTTCACTTCTGTGCAAATCCTCTCAATTCTCCCAGTGATTTCCCTTGATTTCTCAGGTTATCCTCATCCTTGTGGCTTCCTTAATTTATTTGCTAGTGAATACTTGCGATATGTTGCCTATTTGCTTCATTTTTGGGTTTTTATAGGGGCGATATGTGTAGGTTTCTTTTTCGAATTTATAGGCTAGATTGTCATAGCATGCTGCTTGCATTTACGTTCTCAAGTGATCTCTATTATTCTCTGCATGTTTCTAGTCAATTTCATATGGTTGTGGGGTCGAAAACGAGGGGTTTTAGGTAAGGTGGTGGTTTGACTTCCTCGAAACTTTTGGGCTCGAATCCATACACTATCGGGGTGGGTAATGATTATTAGGGCTTGAGCAACTTCTCCCCTTGCCTGATTTGTAGTTTGTTTGAAGGAATATGGAGGTTGAAATTTCAACCTCCATTGATGGGGTTCGGAGGTCTGGGGAAGACGATGTCCGCTGCAGCGGAATAATGATCACTGCAGCAGTACCGTTATAGTGGACCTACTTCCGCTATGGCGAACTCACTGCGACGAACATCAAGTTTATCAATATGGTTTTCTTTAGCAGCAACATCTGCACCGGGGACTACATTCGCTTCATGAATAACCAGTGTCAATTTTGAAACAATGAACAGGCCACGAAAAACTTGCTGCACAAAAGGGGGTTTTTCATGCAAGATGTAGAAGAGAAGGAGCCGAGTTTTATGCCTTCCTCCAGGAGATTGGCTGGGGTCCATTGGTGGCGGACCCAGTAAGGCTAATGAGGCCTAGGAGAGGGAGTTTTACGCCAACCTCCTTACGGTAGCTTGGAGCCAGGATGAGCTGGTGGCTTATGTCAGGGGTATACAGATCACCTTGACCCCCGCTGCCATCAGTAAAGCTTTGGGTCTGCCGAACCCTCTAGAGGATGAGTTGAAGGCCCGGGATATGAATGGAAATGGACAATGGTTGGTGGATACCCTGGTGGTAGAGGAGCAGAGGGCCTCGACTAACTGGAGTGTCACTAGGAAGGGCATCCAGAGTTCTCATTTCTTTATGGAAGCCACGAGATGGATAAACCTTGTGTTTATGAGGATTCGCCTGTCCTCAAATATCATAAATGTGGCCTATTCTTGTGCCCTGGTAGTGGTCTGCGATTTGAGTAGTGTGAGGGTAAATGTGGGGGCTCAGATTATAGAGGAGTGGAATTATTTATCTACAAAACCCATCACCGGCCTATCGTTTCCTTCTCTGATCACTAGTCTTTGCAAGCGGGCTGGCGTCCATCAGAAGTCCAGGGATGTCATAGTAGACTATGATAGGCCCTTCTATCCCTTAAGGGTGAAGGGGGCTCCAGGGAGAGGTCGAAAGAAAAGGAAGACTGCATCGGCTGAGGGAGATGGCGGGGCCAGCACCTCTAGACCAGGCAGGCTATTCGAGCGGATTGAGGCCGAGATGGAGGCCATGCGAGAGTTACTTGGAGGGTTGACAAACCTCTTCCTAGCAGTCAACCCTCCAGAGCAGCAACTGTCGACACCGGGGAGGTGCAGGGGGCAATTTCTGCCTTGGCTCAGGCCCATGTAGAGTTCCAGGAGGACTTAGAGCGAGAGAGGAGGAGGCGGCATTCTCGGGACAAGATGTTTGTCCGAATGTGGAAGGGAATCAAGAAGAACCTGGACCCTCTCTCCCGATTCCAGGACACCTAAGGCGACCAGGAAGGACGCCCCAAGTTCTCCTTCCTTAGAGGTTTTAAGGAGGGAGCAGACGAGGATGCAGCCAGCGACAGTGAAGAGGCCTCCAGCTAGACGGGTCACAGCATTCCCCTCCCCCATGTTATTTGCTTTTATATCTAGTTTTTGGGTATCCCCCGTTTGGAGCTTGTAAGACGATATTATTTTTCCTCCTTTTCTGGTTTGAATGTTGATACTTTTCCTGTTATGGTGTACAAATGCCTGTTTGGCATCTTCAAACTTTCGCCATGTTATTGGCCCTCTATTTATGGTATTGTAGTTTCTTTCCTTTAGTCGCATTGTTCGAATGATTTTATCGCTTAACGCATGCACTATCCAAAATAGGGGAACTTGAAATTTCTAGAACCTGGCGTTCTGCCTGGCCATGTCCGCTGCAGGGGTCGTTCTACCACGACAGCGGACCCATTACGGTAGTACATTTCTCACTGTAGTGAGTCTACTGCAATGAGAAAGCCTTCGCTGCAGCTAAACTCACTAAGACAGATATCTGTAGGGTTCTTTCCCCTCCGGTCAACTCAAATCAATCCATCCCACCAGTTTATCTCATATCCTCTATACCCTAGCAAACCCGAATACCAGGTGTGACTGTTGAGATACCAATTAGAATTCTCTAGATACCAATTGGATTCAACCCAGGAGATCGACATATTTGGACAGTACGATGAGGAAGAAATAAAGCGAAAACTTCCTAGATGCCTTATAACTTCTTGAAGATTAGATGTGAATGTCTACACACCAATCCGTAAGTGCCTACTCGATATTGCTCTTATATTTGTGAGATCGGTAATCTAAATGCTCTGATACCAACTTGTCACGACCCCTATAGATGGATCATGTGGGAACCTATATCAACTCTACTCGATAGGAGAAATCTTGCGGAATGTTACATAAAATACCCAAGTTTCTCATTAATTTACATAATTCAATAGTAATTCGAAATAATAATACAAGCTTTCCAGAAATCATGAATCTCCATAGAATCTAGTCTAGATAGGTACAAGAGCTCTAATAGAATACATGACAAGAAAAAATGACACAGCTTCATCTGAGAAAAAGAACACGAAAGCTGATATTGAGTACTCCACATCAATCAAGGAACTACAAATCTGCCATAACCTACACCAAAAAGGCGCAGCAAGATAGTATTAGTACATCATTCATACTGGTAGGCATCATCGGTCGGCTAAGCTTAGTTAACATAACAGAATAATAATTAACATACAAATGATATTAATAAATTCAATGACTATCGTGCTCATGCATCATCCGACTACTTTATTCTCTACATTATCATCTCTTAAGCCTCGTCAAGTCTCATGAAATTACCCTACCATTCTAGCCTTCAATTTATCTCCAATCTGCCTCCTTACTATTCCGCTGCAGTGAGTTCTCAGACCGCCACAGCGGTCTTGCTACCATGGCTATTTGTATGCTGCAGCGACATACCCAGCAGTCAGTAACCTATTTTTCTTGATCCATTTCTACTTTATTCCGCTATATAACTCTGTAGCATGACTATCTCTCTAACCATTTCACTATGATTGACCAAATTGGTTTATACAATTTATTAACCTATTTAATCATTTATAGGATTTTCTGACCTTTCTTATTGAGGTACATTAAATAATAAAGTCTACTCGCTGTGTCTCATGGTAATTCGCTACCTTTTATTAAACATGTGATGCTACCTTCCGTAACCCGCAAAACCAATTAAAACAAGTATTTCATCGCAAATATAGATTAACTAATTCAAGTATACACAAGAAATCATCAACACATATCGAATTTTTTCCAAATACTAAAGTACATGCACATACCTGTCTCCATACCATGAAGATTCCATAAGATATCATACCTGAACCGTATAGTCATGTACAGTATTTTCAACATGTTTTTCACCTCAAACCCAAATCATGTCGGTATATCCTGTATCACATGTATATACATGTACCTTCTCTGTCTCACAATCATACTATCGGTGATATATCGGGCACACGCCTCCGTCAAATCACTATACATACATGCCAGAGGGTCTTATGCTTGCCCTTCCATTCATGACCTGCAGGGGACTCTAGAAATCTATGTATTGTACACCCAGTCATATGAAAACTTCATCATACATGTATGTGTACTCATATCTGTACACCTAGCCGCATGGTCTTTTAGCCGTACCTGTCTGTGTACTCCCTCATACCGATCGCCCGGATGCTCACTTCAAAGTACGAGCCACTCATGTCTCCAACCTCATTCAAAGTCTGATCGTACCAGCCTGCTAATCCAAATTCTCTCCCTTCGACCCCAGGCCTCTCTTTCACCATCACATCAATGATTTATCTTTCCATCTTATACAGTATTCCATGTACACATTCGATCCATAGCGACTTGCCCTTCAATCTCGGGACACACATATAATAGCACAACAAACAAAAAATCACACACGACAAGAGTTATATATATATATATGTCAACGATTATAAATCAAATGCATAGTTTCGAACCTAATTTCATACCCATTTATTTATAGCATCAATTATATTCATACATCATAAGGTAATGCAACCTGGCCCACTTGCAAGATTGGGCTCCGCTGCAGCAGCATTACTGCTGTGACAATGGTCTTGCTGCAGCGATACCATACCCGCTGCAGCAGTACTGTTCGGCAGTACTTAGACCAGTTTTATTCTCAGTTTCTCCCACGGATTGTTTCTTCCCAATCTCGTATCTCAACAGACAATAGGATGCAACATCATATCAAGCTTATTTTAACAATTAACGTTTTTAACAAGGTAATCATCAAGACGAATAATATTCACCAATCCAAATAATACATTATCGTCCGCAGAACATACAGTTCATTATGTAAAGTCTAACTCCTCTAAATTTATGGGTTTTAACTCACGTTCTGCAATAATCGTAGTCTATTAACCGATTAGTTACCGCATCCTATAAACATGATTTATATATCTATCTGTTCAAGATTACAGTTCGGGAAGAATGACTCCATAATTCTATATACATGTAAATATATTTTACACAACGCTCGAAGATCATTCTACATACAACCAATCTGATCTCACATATACCCTCATGCATAGCCTAATTTTATGGCAATATCTCCCTAGGAGTTTTCACATTAGGGGAATATCTCCACCCCTTTTCTAATTCGTTCATCCTCAAAATCTTACCTATTTTGAACATTCGATAACGATCGTTCATGTTTCAATCCTACCCATCAAAATCATGTCAACTATACGCACGTATATGTTTAGCTAATCAAAGTCTAATACAAAAGTGAATAAACTATAGCCTACCTGGGCACCAAACTACCGTCGAGATTTTCTCAATTGCATGCTTGCACTGATTCTTGAGTTCTTGCGGAAAATCCTAGAATGGAGGACGAATCTTTATCTCCTAGCTCCTCTTCTTGTTCCAAAAGTTTATTTTCTATTTTTGGGCATTTTTATTAAACCCCTTGTTCAGAGAGTAAGGTTTTTAAAATCCTAACTGAAACAGGACTGCGGAATTTTGATCCGGGTCACCCGCTGCGGCAAGACCCTTTATCGCTATAGAGGTTCCGCTATGGCGTAGAGAAGCCCGCTGCGGCGGACTCACGCTTAGGTACATCGATTGTGACTTAGCCCATTCGGACTTGTTCATCTTACGCCATTTGTTTTTCGGGGATTTCATTCTAATTTTTCAAAAAAAAAATTATTCGCCCGATCTTAGGTGGTTGGGGTGCTATAACGGTCGGGCACGTCGTTACAATTGACCATATTTTCCTAAGAGATAATTGACCATATTTTTTCAATTCTACCCTTAGTATTTGAAGTCATTCCAAAATGTGAAAAGAATTATTATTGTATGTTTTTAAAAATTTAATAGAATTATATTAATCAAATTAATTTTTTTATTAATTTTTTTTAATGAATATATAAATTTTATTCTAATAATTAAAATGGAACGGAGAGAATAGTTGATACAGGAAATTAGGAGAAGGCCTATTCTTGTAATGTTTCTATTTATCTTATATATAGTTTGTGCAGCTTTTTACCTGCTTTCGAGTTAGCACTACATATTTCAATTATATTTTAATTTCGACCAATACTTGCTTGATAATTATTATATATAATATATTTACATTATAAATTTTTTCTGCGTTTGGCACCAAATTCCAATTTCAGGGGCTAAGCAAAATATCTTTTTTGACTGCATCATGCATGTAACTGACAGTTGTTAATATATTTGTAAAAATGTCTTCCGAGGAATGCATGCCCTTATGTCTAGCATGCAATAAATTTATCTACGGGTTATATTACGAGAGACAAATTTATAAATTTTTATATTAATTTTAAATTAATTTATCATTTAAATAAACTTTTATAAATTTTTAATACATCTATAGAGTTAGAAAAGCTACTGAATCCCTAGCATATTCCTTAAAGCTTCGAATCCGCTCCTTCATATTGAAAATGCATATATATATTCACATACTTCTTAAGTTCTTTTAGCAGCAATTTGCAAGAGAATGAAGGAGCGGTCGAAGAGAAAATTGGAAATTATTTTCAACTAACCAACCAAAAAATCCTGAATGTCTTTCACTAGGTCAATCGAACGTGAAAAATTATGTCAAACACATCCAAAATATCCATTACGATTTGCGTAGCTCTTTTGGTAACATGTCTTTGTGTATCAAATACACTGTGGTTCGATATGATGCCTGCAGGCAAAATCTTATCGAAACACTCTCTCTGTATATATACATATCAAAATCAGAAGAACAATGGATTTTGATAGTACAATAGCTATTTAAACAAATAAATAGGGAATAACATTACTCCTTCGGTCCAAAATATGTGAATATTTAGCACTTTTTCTTTAGTCTAAAACAAATAAATTTTTCAAAGCCCAAAAAGATATTAATTACTTTCTTTTTTTTAATATAAGTGGTGTTTTTAGTTTCGACACATTCTTTAAGAAAATTACTCATTCTTAAAAAATAAGAAATATTTTTGCTATGCTTAATAAATATCTTTAAAAAAGGTGTAGCTCTTTATTAATTTTTTTGTTATATAAAACTCTCTTTATTTAAATAAGAATAAAATTGAAAGGACATAATTAATATTTTCTTAATTATATAAAATACCACTTATTTTGAAATAACCCTTTAACTTAGTCTAATTAACTAATTTTTAAAAAAAGTGTATCACACTGAAAAATTTATTTATTTGAGTACGGGAGGGAAAATTATCATAATATTATGCAACTAATGGGTGACACATTGGCGAGTCATTCAACATAACAAGCAGTGGGCCATATATAATGAACATTTACTTTTATATTAGTGTTACTTTGGGGGCTTATAAATATGATGCTTCTCCGTGAAAGAAATCACCACAATAATATAATCCAAAAGTGTTTGCAAATAATGGCTGCTAATCATCCAATCAACAAGTTTGCTATCTTCTTCGTTGTTCTCCTGGTGATGACTATAGGTTCACAGCCTTACTTTACTTTTCTTATTAATTTTATAAAAGACGTGCACGCGCAAAACTTTAATTTAAATTTTATATTTTTATTAAGAAAATTCAAATAATTTATCCGGAATCCTGTAAGATGCATCTTTGAGAGTCCAAAATCTATAAACTAAAAATTCTAGTTCTGATAATGCGTTAAGAAACGTTAAAACATATGTCAATAAGCATATCATGATGTGCACGAGCTTTTTGTGTGCCCTCAGTTATCCGTCTATAAATTTATATGAATGTTTCTAATTAGTGCATGTACGGACATTTATACTTATGTAGTAGTTTACATTATAGTTTTTGAATTATTAGATTGATCTTAATTTCAATATATGCATGCAGTTGATATGCTTGGAACCTCATAATTGCAAGTTATGGGATCTTGCGGTGGCTGGACTCTCTGCTGGTGGTGTTGGCTGAAGACGGACTATAATGGTCATAGATATCACTCATACAGCATGTTGCCATGAGGAATATTAATAGCGAACTTTTAAATATTCTAGCTCAGATGCTCTTTATTTCGATTCTGCTTCTATATAAGTGGCTAAATCTTTGTGATTGTTTATATTTACTCTAAATATGTGTGTTTCTGATTTAAGTCATGTTGTGTTTGTATTTCTTTTCCTTTTAGCAATAAGCTTGGCGTACTTGAAGAATATATCTACTAGCAAATATGTGTATTTCAGATTTAAGTGTTATCTATGTATGTCTTTTCCCTTCAACACCAAGTTTAGTAGTGTTGTCTTTGTATGTCTTTCCCTTCTAACACTAACTATTTTGGTGTGAAGAAAAGGAATATGAATGAAGTATTAGGCTTGTGGTAAATCATAATATCTCGGTATGTTTTTTCTTTTTAGTGTTCGTTTATTAGTTATTTTTATTTTCAATCAAAATCATCCTAGTGGGGGAGAGGGGTTTAATTTGATTTTGATCCCCACCTTATATATTAGTACAAAAAAAGAAAAAAGGTAAATACATAATTAGATCGAACCTCCTCAAAAATTATATGAGATTTAGACACGCATGTCCAATTCAATACAATTTGAACAAAAAAAATCACTACTTTAAAATATAAAATAGTTACGAAATTTATCAATAATTACTGGTTAATGCATCGCTAAATATATTTTCAAGGGATAGTGCTATAAATATATTTTCTTATTATGGTGAATGTCTATTTCTTTAAAGGAAAGTTAGGGTTAGTAACTTTTGGACCAAGTTAGATTTCCCCTATAAATGAAGGAGTTTGCATTCATTGTAATTCATCCCTCAAGAGAAATAAGAATTCTTAATTCTCTCTTCTGTTTCTCTCTTCTCTTTTCCTACAATATTATTCTTGTTCTTGTTTAATTACTCTATAACACCCTATATAAACAAACAATTATACTAAGTTGTTGCCTGCTTAAGCTGTTCAAACAGGCATGTCGACCTGATATTTGCTTGAGCAAGGATGTGGCTCCATCAGTGGCGCCACAAGCAGCAGCTAACCATGCAAATCAAATAACGAGGAGCAACAAGAAAAAGAAAATAAAGACCCAAAGGGCCTAAGACCCTCTTGCAATTGGATCGTTGCAATTACGGGTTGGATATCTAATTGTTCAGATATTTGATGGACTGACAAATCAGCCACGTAATTTGTCCCTCAAGCTGAAAGAACTTAGATTATTAACCCTTAATAATAGAAAATAATAATGTTAGGCCCATTAAATCATAGATAAAATAAAGCCTAAAATAACAAAATACACAAACAAATTTGGGCGGCAAAATAGGGATGTGTAGTCTCCCTCTGAAGTGTGTGGCCGTAAATCCCAAAAGGTTATTGGGAGAAGCACAAAGTCTTTTTAACTCATATACCTATTAATAGTTTAGACGAAAAAAGTTATATTTATTCTTGTATTTTCTGGAAAAGTGTTATATTTATTTTTTTTATTATACTTTTTTTTATATATTTATTCTTGTCATTCAACTTTAGGTAAATATTTATCCTTAAACTATTAAGTTCAATATTTTCGCCCTTATTATCCTATTTGACGTCTATGTGGATATATCTTTTCAAACTTTGAACCTTTAAAATTGAAAATCTCATTCAATTTTCATCTGATCATCTTGAAAATTATTTCACCTATCCCCGCAAGTCTAAACAATATAATGAAGTTACGTGAAGAGTCAAATTGGAGAAATGGATTTAAAAGCCCAAAACAATCCTGCGGGTCGTTACAATATTAATGTTGATATGAACATCCCACACACGCATCCTCAATGGTTAGAAAAATTATACATATGAGGAAGATTGGATGACTCTAGGAGATCAAACCAGTATGATACATAAGGAAAAATTCCTCATATGTGCAGCTTATAAGAGGCTAAGAGGGGATGTCCCAAATAAGGTAAGAAAACAGCTAAAGGCAAATTTTTATCCTATATGGTGGACTGAGGACTAAAAATATGCTCATCAAAATAAGGACCAGTTACTGCTACTTGTATATTCTGCTCTAATTCACCTAATATATTGTTCATCTCTATTTTGAATGTCCTTATGCTCATACTATCCGGAGAAGGATACTTGATTGGCAACACTAAAATAGAACTAAATTGAATTGGGAAGCTGAGTGGCAATGGGGTGAAGCATAAGGCTAGGGGTAAGAATGGAGAAGGATACTTGATTGGCAACACTGAAATAAAACTAAATTGAATTGGGAAGCTGAGTGGCAACGGGGTGAAGCAGAATGCTAGGGGCAAGAATTCTAGAGGAGTTGTGTTCAAGGCTAACTTTGTTGTTGTGATTTATACTATCTGGATTAAAAAAAAAATTTGCAAGAATATTTCAGCAGAAGGATATGTTAGGGATATATACTATTAATGATACATTTAGATTTAGTATTTATTATAGAATAATAATTTATTCAGTTTTAAATAAATATTTAAATAAATCATATATTTGTTGATGTGTCTTTTATTTAAATAGTAAATAATTTAATGTATAGAGTTTAGCTTATACAAGAAAGATTAAATAATTGGTTCTTATAAGTATAAATGTTTATATATGTTCACAATCTAAAATGAAAATTGGACAAATCAGTCAGTATGATTGTAGCATGAGATTAAATATAATTTATCTTGATTATGGAAATGGTATAATTTCAACTTCTTGTGCTAGTACATTTTGTATGTATTGACCGAATCAAGTATTGATAAATATTGTATTAAAATAATTCTATAGTCGATTAAATATACTAATACTCTTAATCTTGATATAATTATTATTAGCTATATATATTTTTCTTATTATTTTAATTTATTAAAATACAAGATTCTTTTGTGGGTCAATTGGCCTGATAGATTGGATGATAACAACATACATGGGCAAAATAATAGTTAGTTGATGGAATCCATGTCTCGAACGATCTAGAGATTGATGATAAACTTTTACGAAAGCTTATAAGTTTTCATGTGTAAACCCTGCAGGTGGATTTTATGTCCACCACATGATATAAATTAAGTGAAAGTCTAAAGGAAATAATCAATAAATTAAATTGTCAGTAATTTAATCTGATTGATTAGTATCTGAATCTTAATATGGGGAATTAAATAAGGTTTAATGGATAAAGTTCAAAATTAAACTGAGGAGTGCAATTACAAATTTTTAGTAGAATAATTTATAGTTTATTATGGTAGGATTAATTCAGATATTTTGAATTAATTCTATAATGGAAAGCCTCGCTAATTAAATTTTGTGGTCCCTACTGTGCCAAAATAATTTGTTACACCCTGTAAATTTTCGTTGACTAACAGATGTATATATGTGCATGTTGAAGAGTTTTTAAAGTACGGCGTGTGGGAGAAGGCTCGGAAGTAGAACGCACGAGTGCATTATTGAGCGAGCGGAAGGCCGGGGCCGGAGGCAAGGCGCACCAGGTACCGGGCCGCGCCCCTCCCACAGCGCAAGGAGTCCCACGTCACGCCTCTCCCTTGGCGCGTTGGGAGGCACACCACGCCCATGTTTCGATGTGTTGGGAGGTGTGCCACGGACCTCCCTTCACTGCCCCCTTATATATATATTAAGTGCATATGTTTAATTCATTTAAACATTTCTAAGAACCAGAGCTACGGTCTTGGCGATAGTCCGCGCAAATTTCTCATCTATTGAAGGCAAAATACGCTATCAAACTTCATTTAATCGCCAATTCTTCTTGGATAATGATCCCTAGACCTACGAAGAACATATCTACAGAGTTGAATCTTCGAATTTGACCCGGTTCGACGGAGTCCCACTGAGTAGAAGTAGTAGAAATCACTTCTAATCAAGTCCTAAACGTCTACAAGTGATAAGTAAGTATTTCTACCTTTCTAATCTATAAGAATTCGTAATATCTCGTCGAGTTGAACTCGTTTTGATATATTATCGTTATGTTTGTGAGCTATGAATTGCTGGCCTAACTCTTGGATTAGAATAGCCCTGTTCCCTTGGCGTAGAAGCTAGAATACGGAGGGATTACGAGTTCTTGATCGCAGCTGGATTGATTGAGTTGAATTCGATAATTGAGGTATGTTAGGGCTAACCTCTTTCAGCAAGTTGTTCTTGTCGTATAGTTGATACGATCTGCGCTTTTGTAGTAGCTTATGATTATACATGTTGTAGTTAGTTTCTATGAGACTAATTGAGGTTGTAACATAGTATCCCTTGTCGGTAAAGATTATATTCAGTTTGGACTATCGTTAGAAGCGATAAAGAGATTTCCTATTAAATTATTTACCGTCTAGAGAGACTAGTAGTGTCTTGCTGCCATACTAAGGCCAAAGAGTCATGTGGTTAGCTTTTAGCGTACTTGGTTAAGTTGGGCAGCGTAGGACATAGCTTGGCAATATAACTTTCTGTTTGACGCCTATACATATACAGTAAAGCACGCCTACAGGCCATTGGCGTACCTTGACGCCTACAGGACTAGAGTCATGATAGAATGGTCTTACCTTTGAGTCAGTGGCACTAGAGTTGCCTAATGAACCAGGTGGTAGCTTTCTAGGTGAACTATCTACTGCCAGCGACTTTATAGTTTCTTTCGACTTACAGTTGGTAATATAGGTCGCTCAGGAAACAGCCCTAGTTACCAGAAGTCTGAGGGACTATGCGATATCCTAAGTAAGTATCTTAGTAGCCGTTGAACATGGGGCTAACGCCTCTGTATATTCATACAGATGCCCACGTACATGTTGCTTAAAAGGGCTAAGTCTAAGTATACCTGCCTATGGAGCTACAGATTGCTCACATGAGCTATATGTTGTCAGGATAGACCAGATTGATGCCTATGAACTAGAACCTTAGTATTATGGTTTATCCTTCGGGTTAGTAATTGTTGTGGCTGCCCACAGGACTATTGTAATTGATCGCCTAGCATCATATCCAGTTATTAGCAGCCTAGTAGTCATTCTAGACGAGGGAACTATATAGTTGGTCGCCTACGACCTTACTGTCCACTGATGAATGACTATTGTACTAGGATGACCTTCAAAGTGTCACCAGGTCATCCTGGACCTCGCCCTTTCCTTTATGAGCTAGCTAATTTTATAATTACTTCCATCATTATCTGACTAGATGTGGACACATAGAATACGCCTGTTAGCTACTATTTAAGATGTTACAGGAGCCCAGATGGCTCATATATAGTTTACAGGGGCCCAGACGGCTCATATACAGTTACAAGAGCCCAGATGACATATATACAATTACAGAAGCTCAGATGGCTCACATACAGTCACAGGAGCCTAGATAGCTCATATACAGTTACAGGGGCCCAGACGTCTCATATACAGTCACAGGAGCCCAGATGACTCATATACAATTACAGGAGCCTAGAAGGCTCAGATACGATTACAGGAGCCCAGAAGGCTCAGATACGGTTACAGGAGCCTAGATAACTCAAACACCGTTGCAGAAGCCCAAAAGGCTCGGGTACAATTTTAGAGGTCGAGTATGCTTTAGTTATATCTTGCCTACGAGGCCACAATGAAACATATAGGCGTAATAGTTTGCTTGCACTTATCGGGGCTTATGGGGGCCCATGTAGGTTATCTTTGTGTTGCTTGCACCTTCCAGGCTTAGTGGGTCAGGTTAGGTTCTTGTTTGTATCCTTGTTTGCTAGATATAGTTTATGAACATGTAATCATTCAGCTGAAGCCCCCGTTTGTAAAATTGTTTACTAGATGCAGGCTATGGTTGTGATATCATACAGCTTAACTTCTAGCCCTTACTACTGATTACTTTTAGTTTCTTATCAGCTTTCATTCAGTTATTATTACCGCCTTACATACTTGGTACATATTGTACTGACGTCCACGCATGGAGCGCTGTATACTTGCCTGCAGGTTCAGATAGACAGGTTTTGGGACTTCCTTAGCAGCTATTCAGAGTCAGCAAATTGGTCAACCCTTTCCTTCGGAGTTTCCTAATAGTAGAGGTTTTCCTGTCTTTAGTTATACAGCTTTTGGGTAGGCCGGGGCCCTGTCCCGATCAATATTTCACTCTAAGAGGCTTGCAGACTATAGTTTATAGTTATTGGTGCGTTGTTGGCCATGTGGGGCCTATATATGTTGTGATCGGAGTGTTGGTTGTGTGGGACGTAGTTATAATACCTATTAGACAGCATGGTGGTCTTGTCGGACCGCATAAGATGATATTGCTATTGCACCTGTTGGGTTAGCTGTTTTGCGCTGGTTTACATTGCGGCCTTGTCAGCCTGAGGCTATATTTATAACCAAGATATAGCCAATTATTTTCTTGCTATGTGTTGTTGGCATGCATCAGAAGTGTATGTGTCCAGCCAGATCATCTTAGAATCCAGTGTGGAATTAAGTGTCAATTACGTCTCCCAAGGTGGGGCATGACATAATTATAAATATTAAAATAAAATTAATTTCTTGGTGAAAAAGGAAAACCTAGCAGGTTTGCAATGGGTTTAAAACCCTAAAACTTGTGGTTATATAGAGGGTCTTATTCTATCAAGGAGGAAAGAGTTTTGAACACATGTTTTTCGATGAGAAATTTGCCCATACGAATTTCTCATATTCCGCTATTATTCGGATTACACAGTAGAAGACAGTAGGAATGGAGGATGATTACATGGACAATTTTTGCTCATGCTTTAAGGTTCAATTTGTGATTGTGGTCATGATTCATGAGATAAGTATCGATTTTATGTTTAATTAAAATCATATGTGAATCCACGTAAAGTTGTAGGGGTGTACGTGTACTCATTAATTCAAAAAAAAAATATGTATATATATGTATATATACCTTGAGAACCAAAAGATATAATTGAATGTGCACTCTGAAATACAAAGTGAAGTGGGGGCATGTTGGTTGTAGCTATCAGCTTCCTTACCCGTGGCCCAAGATCGGACCCCAAATATCTCTGCTTTTTCTTTAATTGTAAACAACACCTTTATTTAGGAAAATAGTAAGTTGTATTGAGAGAACCTAGATTCAAACCTGCATCAAATGACATAGTTCACAAAATTTTAACCACTGAGCTACAACATCAATTGCTTCAATTTTGTTAAAGTTTAATATTAGTGTAGATTTAACTTTTTCTCGGTAGAGTAAGGAATTTTATGGTTTGAAATGCTTCGCTCCAATTGTACTAAGAAAGGCTCAAAATTTTGATCTTTGTAGTTCTTGTCATAACTTAGTATTTCTAATTTATAACTTTTGATTTATTTTCGAAAATTTTGACTTAAAAATAAATATTTAAAAGCATTTTTTATTTTACACAAACACTATAAAAATGCTTAAAAACTAATTTAATTTAAAAACACTTAAAATAAATCAATCTAAATAAACCCTTAATTCATTTTATGAAATATTACTCTCATGAAAAAGTCAAAGTAATTACATCTTAATATATGAATTGTAAATTTATATTTCTAATGTTTTACAAAATCCTTTAAATAGTGAATTTTATTCCCGTTGGTGTTTAATAGGTTGCGTTGGCTTTTCAACTATATCAGTGATGATAGGGGAAAAATACTTAATCATACTTCTTGAAATCAGTAGCTCGTGTACTTTTATGTCTTTCAATATTTTTATTAATATTATTTCTTACTCTTGATTTTGAAAATTATTTTTATTAAAATTGAGGGTTTATTAAAAATAATATTTCTATCTCATAAAGGTAGGGATAAGCAACGGCGAAATTAAAATTTTCAATAAGATAATTAAAAATATGGAGAAGTAAACATACGAAAAATCAAAGGAGATTCAATATCTATTATATATACATAAAAATTAATTTTAACTATATATATAAACAGTGTAATTTTTTACCAAAGAGGCTCTGGTCCTGGAGGTAAAATCTGCGTACACCCCATCCTTCTCAGACCCCATTTGTGGGACCATACTGGGTATGTTATTGTTGTATTATTGTATTACCGCAAAAACCATATTTGACCTATATACTTGTATTTTGATCACTACTCATGCTATCAGTGATCAAATTATTTAATATTTTATTGGCGTTTATATTAAGATAATGGTGCCCCCGTTGTCTTTAAATTTTGAGTTCGCCTCTGATTAAAATCGGTGATTATATATTTATATTACATGCAAGTACAATTCTAATTATTAATTTGCTTTCACTGTGTATGCCTATATTTCAACGTTACAAACCTCTGAATACACTACTCCATCAATTTAAACTTGCATATGCATCCGATTGATACATCTTAGTATGTAGTTGGCTTTGTGTTTTCTCTCCGAATGCAGAGGATTTCAGTTTGTTTGATTTATTCTTGAGAAGGGCGGACTAGGATCCCCCCTCCTTGGTTTTGTAATTTCTTTCTTGATAATTAATAAAGTCTTTTAATTGCCAAAAAAGACTGTTCCTTTTATTCTGTAATGACAAAAATAAATGTTAAGATTCCTTTATTTTGTCAAGTGTTCATTAAATAGTTATCCCTCAAATAGGAACGATTTAACTTTTTCAAAGTATTTAGCATGACAGTGCAAATAATCTATTATTCCTAGGTCATAGTGGCCTAATGTTACAAATGTGGACACTCTTAAGTGAGAACCATATAACTGCCTAGTCGATGACAATATCATATGATCATAGACAAATTATTGAGTCCATAGCTACACCACATATAACAACATGCATAACAAGTAAGATTCTCTAACTTTTTGAAGTGAATTTGTAGAGTACTTAAGCTTTTTTTTTTCCTCAATATTCTCACAACACACTTTTCATGCATAGCTGCACCACTTTTTTCATGCATCTTCACAAGGAAGAAATACTCCTATTTGTAGATGCAGGACGTTTTACCCAAATAGATTAGAATTTAGTGGTTAATTAACACTTATTAGTGGATAATAAGAACGTAGATCATGGGTAGAGCTGACAAAATGGGTAATATATATGGTTATCCATCCAAACCAATCCATTTTAAATGGGTTGGATGTATGATGTTTTAAAAATGGGTTATATATGAATCAACTCATATTATCTATTTAAAATATGAATAATTTAATGGGTAAGATGGATAAAAGCAACAAGCTATACAAAATATATTATTATGTGTAATGGATAAAAAATTGAGCAATTTGTTTCTTAGAAGCACTAATATGTAACTCATGAAATCAACTTCTTTGAAGTAATTTAAGATGATATTGGGTCATATTATCCGTCAGGTAAACCATTTTTATCCTGTTAAATAAGGGTGAGTCTAATATTTTATCTATTTTTATTTAACTTATTTTCAACCAGCCTATCTGACCCGTTCATTTGCCACTCCTAATCATGGGATCACGGACGGCTAATAAGTAGGACCATTATTAGGTAATTAACATACAAGTAGTTGATAAGTATGGCCTCAAAAGTGGAATAAAACAATTTTGGCCACAAATATAAATATTAGTGAAAGGTCATGCAATTATCTTTAATAGTACTAAATTAAAAATGCAAAATTCTCCAACATGGCAAAGATAAGAAATTCTATCTTTAGTTCACCTATCTGATCTAATATTGGCCTATTGCTTCTCCTCAACCTCATCTCTTCCTCTTTTTTCCCTTTTCTTTCTCATTTGGATAAATATAATAATCCATATATAGAAATTACACTTCCATGATATCTTGATGTGGGACTTCTAATTGACCCCATCATTCTACTTGTATGTCCTTTTCTTCAACTCATTGCCCTTTTCACTATTTATTAGATGCTATATATATGTTACCAAAAAGAGATAAGTATTAAGCATCTCAATTCTCTTATATATATACTAGTAACATTTGCAAGAAGCATCGAAGACTCAAACTAGAAAGTTTTCTCGAATTGCTTGTAGGAAAACCTACCTTCTTTGATTCATTTGACACGTGTAATTTCTTTTTTGTCGATAGAGAAAAGGAAACATGGAATTAATGGATATGGAAGTAGAAAATGATTTGTTTTTTGCAGAATTAAGCAAAAGAATCTCTCTTCTAATCATGGATGATGACAAGGAAGTTCCTTCAACTCATTGTTCTAGAGCTCCTCTTCTGATTTCCAATCTTTATCCTCTCTTGAAATTTTAGTTTAAGTCTATTTACATGTATAGTTTTAACATTTTTAACTTTGAATCTTCCAACATGAAGTAAAACTATGGAAGATGAAAGCGATAACAACAATTTCAGTTTAAAGTTTTTCTTTTTCCTTTTCATTTCATAACTTAATATAGTGATAATATTAAAAGAATTTCTATACTGCCAAATCATTTAACATAAGCTACGGCTAACTTACAACTTGGTTTGGAGGATTGTTATATACGTATTGGATTGTACTTTGAATTATTGTTAGAATAAATGTAATGATTGTTTTGGTTGTTAGTTAAATTTTACTGTATCTTATTGTTAAATTCATTATTATGTAAGTAATGATCTATTTGGTGTTATTGTGTCATTACCTTTTTTTTTTCTATTTTGTCTTTACTTGTTATTTAATAATTTTATTTTTTTTTACTCAAACTTTTTATAGTAGCTCTACGCTTACCCTACTTCTCTTGTAAGTTTATCCTTCAAATTATATTTTATAAACAAATACTATACATTATGAAATAACATGTAACAAGCATAATTTTTATTTTTGTTGCAGGGCTTTTCTGAAGAAGTGGATCCAGGCCCATGGCAGAGCAGCAAAAGGGAAATCAAAGGAACTGGAGTTTTTATCCCTCGGACTTGTCATCCAAGAAGTAAGAATTGGCGGCGAGGAATATCTGTTTCCTCCAACATCAACTTCCAAAGGCACGCCGATGACCCAAGAGGAATTATTCGAGCCCATTACAATGATAATCTACCTCATAATTCGTTAAATCCTACTAGAAAATTTTCTTAATTATAGCAGCATTTGTCCAGAGTGGATTCTGTGAGTGTTTTTCTAGCTTGAGATATTGCATAGGCCTCTCATATTTAATTAAGTAAAACCTTTTCCTATTTCTCTCTGTTATTACAACTCTCTTTATATTTTTTGAAAAGCAATAAGAATTTCTTGTTAATATTTTGAACATTGGAACCAAATTTGGCCAACGAAGTGGTATTTGATATTTTTGCAGTTTTTTACACGAATTATTTCTATTTTAAGATAATTTTTAATTTTTTTTATTTTTAAATTTGTGATCTTTAACTTTTATCTTTATTGCTTATTTAATAAAAAATTTATAGACTAAAGTATTTTTAATTATGATCTAATTTCGCTGGACAAAATTAATTTCACAAGGCAGAACTTTTTAGAGAAGATTTACCCCTTGGAGCATAAGTTCTATAGTATTTGATTCGCAAGACAAGACTTTTTAGAGAACCTGTGCCTTAAAATATAACTTCTACTACTGAGCTTGTACCTTGTGGCATAACTTGTATCATTGAACTGATGTCTTGAGCATAACTTGCACCATCAGACTTATGTTTTAAGCTTAATTTCTTTTGCTTCAAGCATAATTTGTGTCGCTGCACTTATGCCATGGGGCATAACTTATGCTTTTGACATAATTTCTTTTACCTTGTAGGCATAACTTATGTCTCTGAAGGCATAAATTGTGCCATGAGCATAACTTGTGTCACTGAAGGCATGATTTTTTTGTCTTCGGGCATAACTTGTGTGACTACATTTATGTCTTGGACATAACCTGTACCACTGAACTTATGCCTGGGGCATAACTTTAATTGAACTTATGTCTTGTGAATTTTCTTTTGCTCTTGCATTATTTTATTTATTTTTAACTGTTATAGGTATTTTTGACTTTTTTTTTATTACTTAAAATCTTGAAGGGTAAAAATTGCGATTTTGATGGGAAAAAAATTAAAGATCACTCCCTAACAAGGGCATTTGTGCGAATGACTCATATTTTTGTGTGACAAAGTTATTAAAACAGGCGGGCCCTTAATCCAATTCTAGTCGGGTAATTCGCGCAAATACTCCTATTTTGAAGTGGTCTTTAATTTTTTTCCCTCAAAATTCGTGATCCTTAAGTTTTACCCTTCAAAGTTTTAAGTAAAAAAAAGGACTGAATGTTGTTGCGCCCCAGCGCACGCGATCGTACAAGTAATATGGTGACTCTTTAAGAGCCGGATGTCGAACCCACAGGGACTTAACTAATTCAGCGAATAGTCAAGTTCAAGTGCTATATTTAAATTTCACAAGTGTTGATTGTAGAGATTTCGGTTGTTTAAACTAAATCTAAGTGATGATCACAAAATACTCGGGAAACAATAATAAGAAGCATCTAGAGTTAAGGCCTGACAATCATGCAATGCTACAATTCACAATTGTTCAAGTATATGAAGTTCAATTGTTGTCTCACAAAGCTAACATGCAGTGTTCATGGTCTTTCGAGCCTCTAAACACAACAAACTAGTCTCACACCTACATCGTTGAGCGAAAATGTGACGTCCTAATTCATGAGTAATTTAACACTATGGATGTGATTTATGGGGTTTATGCCCTTGATTATGGACTTTCGTACCTCTAATCATTTAACCTAACTTAGCTTCACAACTACTTCTACGAACGGTGATGTGACAATCTAAGTCGGTGTCTAGCTATCGTCCCGTTTAATTAACCAAGCAAGGCAAATTAGGTATAATTTCTATCCTAACCGCGAATCCTATCGTAAAGACAAGAACTTGCCCCCTGCATTCTTTCGTTCTAACCTAGGGTTACTCTTTTTCATGGTGATCAAGCATAAAAACAACGATAATTAAGAATGCAAGACAAAACAACAACGAAAACTTAAATCAAAGATGAATTCATGCATGTACATTCATATCATGTGGCCTCAACCCTAGAAGAAGGGTTTTAGCCACTCATGTTCATACCATTACACAAAACATGTTTAAAGTAAAGTACTTAAAAGAATGGTAAAAGAGAATGGAAGACTATGAACCCTAGGTAGAGTTTCTTTTGTTCTTTTGTTCTCCCTTCGCTCCTTTTCATTTTTTCCTTAATATTTTGTGATGATGAAAAATATAACCAAGCATTCAATTTATAATAAGTGAAATTTTGCAAAACAATTGGTCGGGCATGGAACTGCTCCGCGCCACGCTGCCCATCGCGGCAAGCAGCTGGCGTGACACGGAGCTAACACGGTAGCTTATTGGATTTCGGTAGATGGCATGTCCTCGCGCTGCACTGGTGCGCGTCGCCCAGCATGGCACGCCACTGGTCGCGCTAATGGAAGGGCGTGGCATGGCCCGGACGCACAGGACTCCTGCCTTGGCATGTCTATGCGCGGGCACGCACACACGGCGTGGCACGGCGCCTAGTGTGCTACTTGTCTGGCGTGGCACGCTGGCATGTGTTGGAAGCCTGCTCCTTGTGCTATCTTCATGCGACTTCTCCGAAATTAATTCCGCGATTCCTCCTCACTTGTGCATCCTCATATTTAAGCCTATCCTTAGCATTTTTCACTTACACAAAAGGGCTAATCACATTGGTTAGTTTTTGCACATAAATATACCAAATCACATGAGAATGTAATTGATTAAATTAACAAACATGGAAAAAACTAAGTTATAAAATAGCACTTGAGCACGTAAATATACCCAAGATCACTACCCCACACTTAAAGTCTTGTTCGTCCTCGAACAACTCTATTACATCTCATATGCACGAAGGACTCACTAATAACCAACTGAAGCAAGAAGACTCAAGCTAAGGCTACAACGATTGTCTCAGATAGCAAGTTTAACATTGTGCATGCAATATATACCCACTGAAATCACATACAACTAAGTCAAGACTTCCTACCCTCAAGAATCGACTCTCAAACTCAGCAAATTCATGCAAATTAACCAGTCAAGACATCCGAAATGAATTTTTATCCTTCCTCAAACATGTTCCCTCACAACAAGAGAGATATCTGTTTTTCACTCGCAAGTTTTTAAATTATAGCATGTATGGATATATGAATAAGAATTCAGCACAAAGAATTCACATGCAACATATATTGACCCATAGGCTTTCCTTTAGTTTTTTACTTCACTCATTTAGGAATGTTCGAAAGTAAGATCAAGTAGGACTTATTGGGTTGTAATGTAAGCTAAGGGACGGGTAGGTACTATTCTGGCCAGTAATAGTGACTATTTTCCCTGAGCACTTTTAATATATCACAAATTTTATTATGGGCATCTATTCTCTTACTTCACCTTTATTCTTTTCACTCATTAATTTCCTCTTTTGTTTCCCCATTTCTTTAGGCATACTCAGCTCATTAGTAAGGAGTACTTAAGTAACTTTTTCATTCTTTTGTTCTCTTATTCCCAACCAATACTTATGCATTTTTAAAAAGTGCACCTCTAGTCTTTACTTCAACTCCCACAACCACTATTTTCCTTTTTTTTCTCAGCTCCCACTCCTTAACTCTTTTGTGTTTTTAACTTAAACGCTTAGGAGTTTTGGATCAAATTTAAGACTCATGAAAGAAAAGGATTAAGTTTATGTTGCAGCTATCAAAGAATAAGCATAAGGCTCAACGGGGCTACCTTGGATCAAAACATTCAAGGTAGATAAAGAGAGGTATAAAAAATTAGGCCCACTCAAAGAAATGCCTAAATCATCTCCTACAATTGACATCCCTTATTTTGTTGTGTATACACATCAGGCAAGTTCTAGATACTACACGATAGCATGGAATATACAACATCCTCACACTCAGTGCACATGCTCAATTCAATACAAATTCAGTAGACTCTTAACTTAGCTAAGCACAAGAATTCAAGATTAAGCTTTAAGCACACAGAGTCATACTCGAGAGCCTAGGTGTCTCAAAAAAAGTTGTACAACTGCTGAACATGCTTCTCAATTAAAACCACTTGTATCTAACAACCATGTATAGCACTCAACAAGAATATCAAGTTATCAATCAGTTAAGGGTTCAAACACAACACCTATTGACTAATTTTACCTCAAGACAGTCGTCATTCATCCATTATCAGAAAAAATCTCTAACTATGACTAAACCATTATGTACAAACAAAGAAAAACTGTATTTCTCAGTTCAAAGTGCCCCCTTCATAAAAGAAATCGAAAAGAAAAACCAAAGGGTGGGTATATTGTGCTTAATTCAAACTTTTTCATCAAACAATATTACACCAAGTACCAAATTCACCCGAAATAACTTAGCATAAAATTTTGAAATTTCTCTCATCCTACACTTAAAATATGCTATGTTCCCAAAGCAACAATTACAATTAAAATAAGGGTGAGAGATACTTTCTGAGGCCTCTAGGCCTAGCTAACAACATATTTTTCTCCATTTTTGAACACGTGGATCATCGACCCCACACTCATTTTTTTGTCATGCTCCTTAGCTTTCACTTTTATAGGTACTCAGACTTCCCTTGAATCTATGGTACTCTTGGGTTGCTGTTCGGTTGGTTTGGTTGGGGTTAAAAATCGACACGCAAGTGCACGTGGTCAAACAAGTAGTAAGTGGCTTAAGTAAGCCAACTATCGATCCAAGGAGACTCTGGATAAGTAAAAATTGCTTAAGTATACTATATTCTATCTCACTTCTAAATATGTTGACTACAACGTAACCAACAATTGAAAAGTTTGTTTTATAAATTATGTACTAAAACTACTGACAATTATCTACTTTGAATTTAAACTATGGATATGAGCATGCCAAGGTTAAGAACATGTAATGAACTTATTATCATCATAAATTGGTTAATCTTTTCTTCTAGTTGCTAGCCAAGAACATCAGCCTAGAGATTAAAACTCTCGTATTTAATCTCACTTAAGAATCATAAACCATCCGTCTACATTTTTGTGATCAAATGCAATTCATGACCTAGCAATACAATTTCGGTTCCTAAATTGACTAATACGGCTTTCAAGTATATTTCTATCAGGAAAGCACATCAAAACTCAATTTTCCCAAATCAAGTTAAGAACAATACCCTATTAATTCACAACTTTTCAATTTCGTGCTCTCTCGAGTGAAATCGGACTTTTTAGATATACATTAATGTCGGCCACATACCAATGCAGTAGAAACAAGAATTAATAGAACAACATGGAAGAAGAAGATGAAAAACCATATAATTCAATAATCAAAATTCATCACAAATGTTCATAACCTCAGCAAGGAAGGGAATTAGCCACTCATTTGTGGATTAATCATCCTAAAACAAGTGTTAATCATACAAACAATTGAGTGAAAGAAGAAAGAAGGAGAGAAAAAACCCTGAACTTTTCGTCCCTCAACTGCCTGTAACCCACGTCCTTGCTCCACCAAGTCTGAATTATGAAAAATACATTTAAGTGTTCTATTTATACTAGTGGGAATTTTTCCCGGAATAACAAGCAACGTGTCACGGAGTGCTTCGCGGAGCACTACCTCCGTGACACGGCGTGAACACGGACCCTCTCTGGAAATTGGGGGTCCGGGAATAAAGCACCAACGTGGCACGGCGTGCAACGCGGAGGCTTGCCACCGTGCCACGGAGCTGTCGCGAGGCTCCACTGGAAATTTGTGCATTTTTCAGCCTCCAGGCAGAATGCCTCCGCGATGGCAGCGTGACACGGCTCCATCGCGGAGCCCCTTTATTTGGTGCAGACCAATGCCTTTTCCGTGCTCGAATCCAAGTCCAACTCTGATATTGTTCCAACATGCATTTTAGCTCCTCAAAATCACATTTTACCTACAAAACAATGCTAATCATGTTGGTTAGTATAAATTCACATTTTATTACCAATTACATGAAAATGTATACACATTGCACGATAAACAAGGCAAAAAGGATACGTTTGAGTATCACTTGGGCATATAAATCTGCCCAAGATCACTTGTGTTATACCCCGTAGGATTCCCGGCACCTAGATGACCTATTCGCACGTTGGTTAAGCATATTTGAAGGCCATACGTGCTAGAGAAAGGCCCGGGGGAAAGATCGGACGAGAAACCTATCGAACCATCGCGGAAGGAGCCGAGGCAGAGCCCCTCCGCGATGGCAGCGTGTCACGGAGGAGGAGCCTCCGCGTTGGCTCCGTGACATGTTGGCCTTGTCCAGGCTCAAGTATATAAAGCCCCACTTCGGTTTTAAATGATAAAAACTTATGAAAATTTCCAGAAAACAGAGCAACCCAGCAGAGAGGGAAAAAGGAACGAAGTATTAATATAATTTTCGTCCGATTACGCGGATAAACATTGTCCAAACTCAAATTAACCTCAGATACCGAGGTATTTAGCAGCAGAGAGCATTCCTGCGGATTTAGTTTCGTGAAATACGGCCGACGAATCGTCGAGCTACCGGGCTAAGTTAAGTGGAATTGCTCTAAATTAGTGTCTATATGTTCCTAGATGTGAAGTGAATATTTCTCCCTTCTGGACCGCTGAAAAATAGCGAGTTTTCGATCATCTTTCGATAAGCCTAAGTTTAGGCTATAAACTATATCGAAAGTGACGTTACTCTTTAAAGTAAAGTTGTATTTAGTATTGATTGACATATTTATGAATGCAGTGGGGAAAAAACAGTTGAAGTGTCGGCCGAGCCTCGTCCGACAGACGAATGGTTTAAGGATAAGGTATGTAAAGCCAGTTCCCTCGGCAAGTTAAGTAATATCGGCACAGTATAGTAATTTACAGGCCAGTAGAATGTTCAGAAGTTAAGTGTTACGTTTATTGTGAATGTTGATACTGTATTAGAAGCATCAAGTTGTAACTTGCGAGAAACTTACTAGTACGACATAGATTCTAACACAAGTGTTAGAAACTGCCCAGCATGCTCAGTATGTGATGTAATAGGAAATGTTAAGATATTATTGTATTCAGTGGAAACCCCGTAAAGCGATGCAATATCTGTAAAGCACTTCAGAAATAGAATGGCAGGCTAAAATAAAGTTTAGAACGCATGTTAGGAATAGTAAATCATGTTAATCCAGAAACTCAGTATACAGCATAGGTTGCAGCAGAAATACTATGTTTCGTATAGCATTTGCCCCAATACAGTCTGGCAGGAGACTATATTCATATATACATATTTACCAGTCTCAGCACATATTAAATACGTACAGATTACTATCATTAGTTCAGCAGGTGATATATATGATACTTTACCCCTATTAGCCTCAGCATGTGAGATACGCAGACAGTATTACTAGTTGAGACCGTTGTGTTGTTTGGGGTTGGATTACCTAGCATCCATAACCGCCCAGGGTTAATAGTTGTATCGACTCGTCCGCCAGAGGATGAGGATACGTCGCTCTACGGAGTGGCATGCCGTCCCACAGGGGACGAAGATGGGATGCCAGTTTTCCCCATATTGTGCCTTGGTCGGCCCTTATACACCCCCGTCGAGCGGATACGCCCGGGGTGTTGATTCAGGAGTCCTCCAGACTTAGGTACAGTTATAGTCAGGGGCTCAGCGAGCCCAAGTGCATACCCAGGGGACCGGCAGGATACTTACAGGGTTTATAGGAGATGGGATGACCGGGGTTGGGGTATAGATTCTGTGCTGATTGTACCTCCCGGCTTATGGGGGTCGGGTAAGGTTTGTGTGTGCTATGTTATGTTATGCCATGTTATGTTAGATACGAGTAGATCAGCAGTAGCACGATACGTCTCCAGGTATGACTTTTATCCCTTCCGGTAAAGATTGAGAGAAGGTATGGTTTACATTACCAGACAGTTAATCTATTCTCTTTACTTCAGTTTCATCAGTTATATTATTGTTTTCAGATATTCCTTTCAGTTATTGCTTTGCATACTCAGTACTGACGCCCGATGGGGCGCTACATTACTTGCCTGCAGGTACTCGTAGACGAGCAGGCGATACCACGTGATTCCTGTCAGTGATCGAGTATTCAGCTCTTGTCATCCGGAGACTAAATTCTAGAGGTGTATTTCAGTTTCTTTTGTTGTATAGTACGGGTAGGTCGGGGCCCTGTCCCGATCATTTCTATTGCTATTCCTAGAGGCTTGCAGTCTGTATATTTCCCTGTGGTTAGTTGAGCCGGTCGTGTGAGGCCGTGCAGTTGTTAGCTGATAGTACTTTTGCTTCTTTTATGTTGGCCGTGTGGGGCCATAAGTTTGACAGTAGTGGTGACCTTGCCGGTCACGTAGCCTTCTAGTATTTTATTGCTGAGTTGCAGATAACTAGACAGCATGGTGGTCTTCTCGGCCCGCATAGGTTTCCCTATAGTTGCATGTTCTGTCCAGCTGTTATTACAGGTACAGGCGGCTATAGGCCAATGTGTCGGGGGCTGTGTTTACAGCCGTTATATAGCCCTTTGTTTCCAGAAATATGAGCTAGAGCCAGCCAGGCACCAGATGTGCCTAGGCTTAGCAGTCCAGTAGTTCAGGTCCTAATAGGGCACCAGGTGCCAGTCATACCCCCCAAGGCGGGGCGTGACAAACTTTGTATCAGAGCAGGTCGTATCCCAGGGAGTATACAAGCCATGCTAAGTAGAGTCTTGTCTATGGATGTGTTGTGCACCACATACTATAGGCAGGAGGCTGCGAGGCATGATAGGATGGTTACCCTTCCTTCTCAGTCAGTCGTGCTTTAGAGCAGTACAGTATAGGGTTGAGTCCCTAAAAAACTTACCGTATTCTTTGATTACAGATACAAAGGTAGATCAGCATTACCCTACTACAGGCAGAAGATCAGATATGACAACAGGAGAAGGCATTAGCCAGTTACAGGGTAACTACAGCAGCAGGAGGAGGTAACAGGGACCTCCCAATGTTATCTCTCTTATTGGTATCATCCCCAGTATATGTCAATAACGTTAGAATAGGAAGTCGGGAATGTAATGTGCATATGAGTTGATTTATTTATTAGCCATATAAGATCTGGTTAAGATTACAGACAAGGTCAGACCACCAGGTAAGTATAAGAAAGAGAGGGAAATGCAGGAATCCCAAATACATCTTTTTGGATATGGTACAGTTAAATGCTTTTATTTGTTGCAATAAGAAAAGGGCTATTCCTACCTCCTGATTTTGATGCCAGCATAGTAAAGGGGCATAAGACTTGAGATGGGGTTGCCAAATCCAGCGGTAAGTAAAGATGGGCTGATTGATCCTAGTAAGTATTAGAAAATGTAAAGAGCCCCTAGGATTACGTAAGTTGTGCAGACCCTTATGACAATAAGCCTTTAAGCCAGTAGAGAAAGTAAGACCGTTAGCTTACCCGAAGCAGGGGTAAAAGACTTATTAGTGATAAATGCTAGGTAATGGTCAAGTTCGGGTCAGAAAAAGGCTAAGTCCGCCACATATGCTAACAGATAGCAAGACAAAGACATACCTGTAAGATTGTGGTTATGATCCAGTTGTGATATCAAAAGGGTGAGGGATCATGTGAATCAGATAGGTATGACTACAAGTCAGGGGAAGTATGAACTAATACAGGACCAACAATCTTGTTAACAATGAAGAGCAGGTACCTTGAACCCCAGAGTTCAACTTAAGCAAGATGAGGGAAAGAAGCAGGAATGCCAGATCTTGTGGGGAAATTAGAATTACCCCCGGATTGATAAAATATCGTATTAAGGATTAAGCCTCGGGCCGACAGTAGGATTGCGGTTCAGAATACCGCAGTATGTCCGCTATGGAAAAGTTAAGAAGCTACCGATACAGCAATTCTAATCTAGTGTAGCCTAGAGATAAGGCCCAGCAGACAGTTATAGGCTCTCAATATATGCCTAGTAAGGCTACAAGATTCGAACGTCGACCCCACATCGCGAGAGTGGAGGACTTTCAAACAGCAGACAATAATTAGAGTGTTTATGTTTGTTACTTTCAGAATGGGGTGACAATGCAATGAAATGATAAGTCAGGGCAGGAGATATTATTGGGCCGTAGAAGCGGTGTATCATGTACGGTATGAGACTCAGCAGAGCATGTCAGAGATTATGTGTTATCACAGAATTCAGTACATATTGTACGTAGCTAGCGATATATATATATATAGATAATAGGTATGCTGTGAGTAGCTGCCTCAGGGGGTATAATCGCTGATACTGATTAGTAATAGAAAGCATGTACAAATTGCATTGCAGGACACCCCCCCCCCCTTGCCAAAAAAAAGAGGAAAGAGGGAGAAGAAAGAAAGAAAAGAAGAAGAGAAAGGGCGCAGTTAGACGGTCTACCGACCAGCTGGTGCCTGCATTAGCAGGGAGTCCTCCCTGAAGATCGGTAACAGTAGTGCATGTGCTAGAACCAGGATTAGAGGCCGAATAGGCAAATTTCAGAGATTAGCAATACAAAATTGTTCTAGTATGTTAAGTGGTCATACGTCATTTTTCCATCCTTGTAGGTGAGAGTCGGCCTTAGCCAACCTAGCAGTTATTATGTGGAACACCCCATAAGTCAGCCGGCCGTCCCAGTCAAAATACCCGTGGGTACCCCAAGGAAGGGTCCACATCAGTAGTCAGTGACAGACTAGTACTTCAGCTGGTTTTCGTAAGATATTCAGATACAGAGCCCTAGCAGAAGGCCAGTATCTACAGAATAGCTCATAAGACCGAGAATTCCCCAGAATAGCAGTATAAATCCAAGTGGATACACACAAGGCGTAAGAAATTGATAGTACCCTGCTAGAACAGTGTTTATTAAGACCAGGGGATCAGTAGACTCCCCGTGAAGATCCAGATATTGATCGCCTGGGAGTAAGTTTGATTAAGCCCAGCTTTACAGTGGCTTAAGTAAAATAACAGAGCAATTAGATGCCCACAAGTCTACGGTTATGCACGAACTATAAGCACTCAAGTAGAATGATTAGAGCATTGTTAGACTACTGCCGCATTCGGGTCATTCAACTCGATTATTTAGTTATTTAAGGTTATGCAGCCAGATCATTAGAGGTCATGGTCAATATCAGGACCCCCTGACCAGATACGGGCGCATGGTGTGCAGATAGTCGTTCAAGGTTACTTTAGCAACAAGTAGCCTTAGCATGCGTCCAGAAGGCCAGATAAGCTCTAGTTATACCGGTAGCCTACTTGTCAGATTCTCCGGTATAATAAACCAGTATGACTGTCAGTTATATGTCAATTTTTGTAAATGTGAATTTTAGTTGAGTTTAGTAGCCTTTTTGGTCACATTGTGTCGGAGGCTGGTGTACAGATAGATACACAGAAAAATCTAAACAGTGAAGACATAGCCTAGACCTACCACTCCGATCGAAGTATGCAATCCTTGCGGCTAGTCGGGTATTACAGAGGGTTTGTGGAAGGATTTTCCACCTTAGCAGCACCTTTGACTAAATTGACACAGAAGGCAGCAAAGTTCCAGTAGATTGAGGTATGTGAGCAGAATTTTCGAGAGTTAAAAGCCAGGTTAACATCAACTCCAGTGTTAGTATCACCAGGAGGTACAGAGGGTTGATGCAGCATGGTAAAGTAGCAGCTTATGCTTTCAGGGAGTTGAAGAAACATGAAGAGAATTATCTTACCCACGACCTGGAGTTAGCTACAGTAGTTTATGCCTTAAAGAGAGAAAATTTTGTATCACCCAGGAAGGGCTAATATGGTAGCAGATGCCCTTAGACGTAAACCTATGGGGAGTTGGCATACTTGCGGCCAGAACAGCGGGAATAGACCCGAGAATTACACTAGTTAGCCGGTTTAGCCGTTCACATAGCAGAAATAAAGGATAACAGAATGATAATACAGAATGTCGCAGCGTTGTCGTTAATGGTGGAAGTAGAGGAACGACAGTGTGGAGACCCTAGCTGGGTTCAACTTAAACACAAGGTTCAGTAAGGAGAGATGACATATTTTCAGATAACCGGGGATGAAGTGTGGCGATATGAAGGCCGCATTTGTGCTCCAGATATTTTGGGGCATCGCCAGCAGTTTATGAGCGAGGCGCATTACGCCCGCTATTCTCTTCATCCCGATACGACAAAGAGGTACCATGACATTAAAGAGAACTACTGGTAGCCCAGTGTCCTAACTGTCAACAGGCGAAAGCAGAACATCAGAAACCAGGTGGGTTAACTTAGGACATAGTTGTGCCTCTCTGGAAATGGGAAGCAGTGAATGTGGATTTTGTGGCAGGATTACCCCGTACCAGACACAGACATGACTCTATATGGGTGATAGTTGACAAATTGACAAAATCAGCTCATTTCCTGCCAGTGAAAGCTACCTTCTCGGCTGAGGATTATGCCGAATTATATATCAGAGAAATAGTTAGATTACATGGAGTGCCGGTATCCATCATTTCAGATAGGGGAGCACAGTTCACAGCTAGATTCTGGCAGTTGTTCCAGAGGGGTCTGGAAACGCAGATTAACTTGAGCACAGCATTCCATCCTCAGACAGATGGGCAGGCTGAACGTACAATTCAGACGCTCAAAGATATGCTACGAGCGTGTGTGTTAGATTTTGGGGGTAGCTGGGATGAGCATCTTTCGTTAATTGAATTTGCTTATAATAACAGCTACCATTCAACTATTCAGATGGCGCCTTTCGAGGCATTATACGGGCGAAAATGCAGGTCGCCGATTGGTTGGTTTGAAATAGGAAAATCAGCATTGGTTGGCCCAGACATTGTTCGGCAGTAGAGGAAAAGATAAAGCTTATCCGAGAACGTTTACTGACTGCTCAGAGCCGCCAGAAGTCTTATGCAGACATGCGGCGCAGAAGTCTAGAATTTGCGGTAAATGACTGGGTATATATGAAAATGTCCCCGATGAAAGGGGTAATGAGATTTGGCAAGAAAGGCAAGCTTAGCCCGAGATTCATTGGGCCATATCAGATTCGGCGAAGAATAGGCCGAGTTGCATACGAATTGAACCTGCCTCCAGAGTTAGCATCTGTTCACCCAGTATTCCATGTCTCTATGTTAAGGAAGTTCGTAGGGGACCCTTCTACAGTAGCTCAAGTTCAGGATGTTCAGGTCACAGAAGAGTTAGCATATGGAGAAGACATGAAAGCCAGATATCCTCACCTATTTCAGGCCCAGTTAGGCGACAGGTATGTCCGTATTATTGCTATGTAGTATCTTATGGTTGTATATGTATAAGTGAGAAAGATTGATACTTAGCCATCCAGTGGATCCTAAAATATTGTGTACAGTACCTGTATTGGACTTTTCTGCATTTCAGGTTTTTGGTATAGTCCATATTACAGGGGAGACTCTGGCGAAATTTTTCTAAACAAGTAAGTTAAGTAGTCCTCTAGATAGCAGTATACATTCGAGGACGAATGTTCTTAAGGGGGGGAGAATGTTATGCCCCGTAGGATTTCCGGCACCTAGATGACCTATTCGCACGTTGGTTAAGCATATTTGAAGGCCATACGTGCTAGAGAAAGGCCCGGGGGAAAGATCGGACGAGAAACCTGTCGAACCATCGCGGAAGGAGCCGAGGCAGAGCCCCTCCGCGATGGCAGCGTGTCACGGAGGAGGAGCCTCCGCGTTGGCTCCGTGACACGTTGGCCTTGTCCAGGCTCAAGTATATAAAGCCCCACTTCGGTTTTAAATGATAAAAACTTATGAAAATTTCCAGAAAACAGAGCAACCCAGCAGAGAGGGAAAAAGGAATGAAGTATTAATATAATTTTCGTCCGATTACGCGGATAAACGTTGTCCAAACTCAAATTAACCTCAGATACCGAGGTATTTAGCAGCAGAGAGCATTCCTGCGGATTTAGTTTCGTGAAATACGGTCGACGAATCGTCGAGCTACCGGGCTAAGGTAAGTGGAATTGCTCTAAATTAGTGTCTATGTGTTCCTAGCTGTGAAGTAAATATTTCTCCCTTCTAGACCGCTGAAAAATAGCGAGTTTTCGACCGTCTTTCGATAAGCCTAAGTTTAGGCTATAAACTATATCGAAAGTGACGTTACTCTTTAAAGTAAAGTTGTATTTAGTATTGATTGACATATTTATGAATGCAGTGGGGAGAAAACAGTTGAAGTGCCGGTTGAGCCTCGTCCGACAGACGAATGGTTTAAGGATAAGGTATGTAAAGCCAGTTCCCTCGGCAAGTTAAGTAATATCGGCACAGTATAGTAATTTACAGGCCAGTAGAATGTTCAGAAGTTAAGTGTTACGTTTATTGTGAATTTTGATACGGTATTAGAAGCATCAAGTTGTAACTTGCGAGAAACTTACTAGTACGACATAGATTCTAACACAAGTGTTAGAAACTGCCCAGCATGCTCAGTATGTGATGTAATATGAAATGTTAAGATATTATTGTATTCAGTTGAAACCCCGTAAAGCGATGCAATATCTGTAAAGCACTTCAGAAATAGAATGGCCGGCTAAAATAAAGTTTAGAACGCATGTTAGGAATAGTAAATCATGTTAATCCAGAAACTCAGTATACAGCATAGGTTGCAGCAGAAATACTATGTTTCGTATAGCATTTGCCCCAGTACAGTCTGGCAGGAGACTATATTCATATATACATATTTACCAGTCTCAGCACATATTAACTACGTACAGATTACTATCATTAGTTCAGCAGGTGACATATATGATACTTTACCCCGATTAGCCTCAGCATGTGAGATACGCAGACAGTATTACTAGTTGAGACCGTTGTGTTGTTTGGGGTTGGATTACCTAGCATCCATGACCGCCCAGGGTTAATAGCTGTATCGACTCGTCCGCCAGAGGATGAGGATACGTCGCTCTACGGAGTGGCATGCCGTCCCACAGGGGACGAAGATGGGATGCCAGTTTTCCCCATATTGTGTCTTGGTCGGCCCTTATACACACCCGTCGAGCGGATACGCCCGGGGTGTTGATTCAGGAGTCCTCCGGACTCAGGTACAGTTATAGTCAGGGGCTCAGCGAGCCCAAGTGCATACCCAGGGGACCGGCAGAATGCTTACAGGGTTTATAGGAGATGGGATGACCGGGGTTAGGGTATAGATTCTGTGCTGATTGTACCTCCCGGCTTATGGGGGCTGGGTAAGGTTTGTGTGTGCTATGTTATGTTATGCCATGTTATGTTAGATACGAGTAGATCAGCAGTAGCACGATACGTCTCCAGGTATGACTTCTATCCCTTCCGGTAAAGATTGAGAGAAGGTATGGTTTACATTACCAGACAGTTAATCTATTCTCTTTACTTCAGTTTCATCAGTTATATTATTGTTTTCAGATATTCCTTTCAGTTATTGCTTTGCATACTCAGTACCAGCGATACTGACGCTCGGTGGGGCGCTGCATTACTTGCCTGCAGGTACTCGTAGACGAGCAGGCGATACCACGTGATTCCTGTCAACGATCAAGTATTCAGCTCCTGTCATCCGGAGACTGAATTCCAGAGGTGTATTTCAGTTTCTTTTGTTGTATAGTACGGGTAGGTCGGGGCCCTGTCCCGATCATTTCTATTGCTACTCCTAGAGGCTTGCAGTCTGTATATTTCCCTGTGGTTAGTTGAGCCGGTCGTGTGAGGCCGTGCAGTTGTTAGCTGATAGTACTTTTGCTTCTTTTATGTTGGCCGTGTGGGGCCATAAGTTTGACAGTAGTGGTGACCTTGCCGGTCACGTAGCCTTCTAGTATTTTATTGCTGAGTTGCAGATAACTAGACAACATGGTGGCCTTGTCGGCCCGCATAGGTTTCCCTATAGTTGCATGTTCTGGCCAGCTGTTATTACAGGTACAGGAGGCTATAGGCCAATGGGCCGGGGGCTATGTTTACAGCCGTTATATAGCCCTTTGTTTCCAGAAATATGAGCTAGAGCCAGCCAGGCACCAGATGTGCCTAGGCTTAGCAGTCCAGTAGTTCAGGTCCTAATAGGGCACCAGGTTCCAGTCATACCCCCCAAGGCGGGGCGTGAAAACTTGCCTCCCAAGCAGCGCCTTATTTCATGTCGCGGACAACGTGGACTATCCTTTTCAGGATATCCTCAAAAAGGTGCTCCCTTTCGGCAACCATCTTCTCCTTTTTTTATTTTTAGAGGGAACAGCCTCCACTCTGTCCCTCTTTTCTTCCATCTTCATCTTCAATTTTCACCCTCCATCAGACTCGAGCTGAAGTGTCAACATGTCTTGCAACAGTGGACCCATGAAATCTACCACCCCACACTTAGCATCTGAGACCACACTGAACTTACAAATATCTCTTTAGTGTGTGGGTGGGTTGATCTCCTGGTAGACTTTGAAGAGCTCTTCTTTATTATTGACCCTCATTTTGAGGGTACCCGCTCTCAAATTGATGATAGCTCCTCCAGTTTTCAAGAATGGTTGTTCCAGAATCAAGGGTACCTTATCATCAATTTTAAAATCAAGAATGATGAAGTCAGTAGGTATAATAAATTTACCTACTTTGATGAGAAGGTCCTCGATTATTTCCTTTGGTGTCACTGTTGACTTGTCTTCCAACTACAGATTACTCTTGTGGGCCTTGCTTTCCCAAATCCAGGGTGTTAAATAGAGATAGGGGCATTAAATTTACTGTTGCCCCCAAGTCACACAGAGCCCTTATGATTTCAGCTTCACTAATTTGTACGGGGAGGGGGATACTCTCTGGGTTCTTGAGCTTTTTCGGCATTTTACTCATCACCCTGTAGCTACACTCCTCAGTAAGTGCCACTGTCTCAACATCAACCAGCCTCGCTTTGTTGGCCACCGCATCTTTAAGTACTTGGCATACTTTGGCATATCCTGCAAGACATCAAATAGAGGAAAATTGATGTGAAGTTCTTTAAAAATATCAAAGAACTTCTTAAAGCATTCTTCCTCCTTGCTCTTCCTGAGCCTTTGTGGGAATGGTGGTGGTGGTCTCTGGGCTGGCTGTAATGATAATTATGCATTGTATTTTGCAGCCCTCTGATTATCTTCTCCATCGGCTGATAGACCCTGTTTGACTAGCCCTGGCTGCACCTCATTTCTCTTCTCTTTCGGCAATGCATCAGCCAACTATTTGTCACTCCTCAAACTAATGGCATTGACCTATCGGGGGTTTATATCTATATCACCGGTAATCCTCCCTGAGGTCTGATATGCTGCACAGCTGCCAACTGGCCCATCATCTTTTCTAGATTTCTGGTGTCCATCTGCTGATCTTTCAAGTATGAAGCCATCCTCGCCTGATTTTCTGCCAGCTGGGTCTGAGTAGCCATGATTTTCTGCAACATCTCCTCAATATTGCTACTACTGGACTGACCACTGTTCTGCCTGTACTGCTGCTACTGAGGCTTCTGGTAGCTCTGACTCTGATGGACACCCCAAGAAAAATTTGGGTGACTCTGGCAATTTTTATTGTAGGTGTTCCCATAATTCTGACTTCCTCTCTGAACATTTCCTACAAAGTTAACTGATTCTGAATTAGCCCCACAAGAATCTACATTGTGCCCATTATTACCACATATCTCACACCAGCAAGGAGCTTGTTGAATTGCATTAACCTATCCCTGTGGCTGGTTCATACTCAGTTTGATGAACTGAGTCATCATTTGGTGCTGCAGTGATGCTAACTATGCTGCTAGGGCATTAACACTGTCTACCTCAATCAGCCCTGCTGCTCCCTTTCCTGCCTCTCTGGATGATTCGCTATGCCACTCTGGATTCTCTTGAGAAATTCTGTTCAATAGAGTGTACAGCTCATCATATGTCTTCTCCAGTGCTTGCCCACCTGATACAGAATCTAACAAGATTTTTGTATGTGGGTCTAAACTCTCCACAAAGGTGTGAGTTAACACCTCATTGGACTACTGGTGATGGAGGCAATCTCTCAACGATGACTTGAACCTCTCCTAATCCAAGTATAAATTCTCCTCAGGCCGCTACTTAAAACTTAAGATTTCATTTCTAAGCTTGACAGTCTTGCCTGAAGGGAAGAATCTGATGAGAAACTTCCTTGCTAGGTCGTACCAAGAACTAATAGAATTCGGTGGCTCAGCCTTCAACCACCTCTTCGCCTCTTCCAATAGTGAAAATGGAAAAAGGGTGAGTTAGACATAGTCAGTTGACACTCCGGTGGGGATGAAAGTGTCACTGATCTCAAAAAAGTATTATAAGTACTGTTATGGGTCCTCATGTGTCATTCCAATGAATTGACCACTAGAATGTAACAACTGCACCATGTTCTGTTAAAGCTCAAAGTTTCCTCCGGGCTCCAATTTGCCGATACTGGAGGTCACATTTATCGCTAGTGGGATTGCCACTTTGCGAACTGGTCGGGCTGCCATTTTCTCAGGAAATTACTCTGTCTACTCAACTGGTGGATTTTGTTGTATCTGGTCCTGTAACTGCTTCAACTTATACTCTATAGCTTCTCTCCGGAGCAAATGCAATTGGCATTTAGGCTCCAATAAAGGTTCCACCAACTCACTATTCTTTGCCAGTTATGCAAGGACAACCTGTTACCTGCAATAGAACAGACTGAGACCAAGTTTTTCAACACTTAAGAAAAATAAAAAAAATCATACAAAAACTAAAAATTCATTAAACGCTGTCAGTTCCCGGCAACGTCGCCAAAAACTTATTGTGCCCCAGTGCACGCACAAGTGTACGCGGTCGTACAAGTAATATAGTGACTCTTTAAGAGCTGGATGTCAAATCCACAGGGACTGGACTAATTCAGCAAATATTTGAGTTCAAGTGCGATATTAAATTTCAGAAGTGTTGATTGTAGAGATTACAGTGGTTTAAAATAAATCTAAGTGATGATCACAAAATACTCAAAAAACAATAATAAGAAGCATCTAGAGTTAAGGTCTGACAATCTTGCAATGCTACAATTCACAATGATTCAAGTATATGAAATTCAATTGTTGTCTCATCGAGTTAACATGCAGTGTTCATGATCTTTCGAGCCTCTAAACACAACAAACCAGTCTCACACCTACATCATTGAGCGGGGATGTGATGTCCTAATTCGTGAGTAATTTAACACTATGGATGTGGTTTACGGAGTTTATATCCTTGATTATGAACTTTCATACCTCTAGTCGTTTAACCTAACTTAGATTCACAACTACTTCTGAGCGGTGATGTGATAATCTAAGTCGGTGTCTAGCTATCATCCCGTTTAATTAACCAAGCAAGACAAATTAGGTATAATTTCTATCCTAACCATGAATCCCATCATAAAGACAAGAACTTGTCCCCTGCATTCTTTCGTTCTAACCTAGGGTTACTCTGTCGAGCTTTTTACTAAGCTTAACAAGTTTGTTTTTATGGTGATCAAGCATTAAAACAATGATAATTAAGAATGCAAGATAAAACAACAACGAAAACTTAAACCAAAGATGAATTCATGCATGTACAGTCATATCATGTGGCCTCAACCCTAGAAGAAGAGTTTTAGCCACTCATGTTCATACCATTACTCAAAAACATATTTAAAGTAAAGTACTTACAAGAACGATAAAAGAGAATCGAAGACTATGAACCTTAGGTAGAGTTTCTTTCGTTCTCCCTTTGCTCCTTTCCGTTTTTCCCAAAATATTTTGTGATCATGAAAAATATAACCAAGTGACCAGTTTATAGTAAGTGAAATTTTACAAAAAATTAGCCGGGCATGGAACTGCTCCATGCCACATTGCCCATCGCGACAAGCAGCTGGCGTGAAACGGAGCTAACACGGCAGCTTACTGGATCTCGGCAGATGGCATGTCCTCGCGCTGGACTGGTGCGCGGCGCCCAGCATGGCACGCCACTGATCGCGCTGATGGAAGGGCGTGGCCCGACCTGGACACGCAGGCCTCTTGCCTTGGCATGTCTATGCATGCGCGCGCGCGCACGGCATGGCACGGCTCCTAGCGCGCTGCTTGCCTGGCATGGCACGCTGGCATGTGCTGACAGCCCGCTCCTTGTGTTATCTTCATGCGACTCCTCCGAAATTAATTCCGCGCTTCTTCCTCACTCGTGCATCCTCATATTTAAGCCTGTCCTTAGCATTTTTCACCTATAAACAAGGGCTAATCACATTGGTTAGTTTTTGCGCATAAATATACCAAATCACATGAGAATGTAATTGATTAAATTAACAAACATGGCTAAAACTAAGTTATAAAATAGCACTTGGGCACGTAAATATGCTCAAGATCAAATATACCCCTGATAGCAGCGAAAAAAATCACAAGACATAACTTTAATTAAAATTATGCCTAGACATAAGTTTAATGACACATGTTATGCCCCAGGGTCCAGAGCATTAGTTCAATGACACAAGTTATACCCCAAGGCAAAAGAAATTATATCTAAGGCAAAAGTGCAGTGACACAAGTTATGCTTGAAGGCAAAAGAAATTAAGCTCAACTCACAAGTTATGCTCGAAGATATAAGTTTTGTGGCACAAGTTATGCCTCAAGGCATAAATTCAGTGACACAAGTTATGCCATGGGGCATAAGTTCAATGTACAAGTCACACCACAGGACATACATTAAGTGGCATAAGCTATGCCCTAAGACAAAATTTTTCTAAAAAATTTGTGTAGCGAATCAGATACTATAGAATTTGTGCCCCAAGAGAAACATCCGTAAAAAAAATTCCTTGTGAAATTAGTTTTTTCAAGCAAAATAACCCATAAATTTTTATTAAATGAGTAATACGGACAAAAATTAAAAATTTAAAGGACAAAAATTAAAGACCATCTAAAATGGAGACATTTCATGCAAAAAATTGATCCTAGTGAGAAGCTCAGCTCAACCACCTTATTTGAAGGAAAAATCACCCGCTATAATTAATTAAAATTATATATTACTAAATAATTAGAATTATTTTCTTATTTAGTAAAGTAACAAAATTTTACAGAATCTAGCAGATTGGGAGAAAAGTGTGCGTAACTCTCTACAATCACAACCACGACTTTCCATTCTTCATTCTTTAAGCCTCGTCCCTATCTAATATTTGGATATATAGTGACAGAGCTATGGCGAATTTTTTCATGGGTTTTGGGGTATGATTTTTATTTTGTTTTTCGCGTTTAGTCAATGGGTAGATTCTTATGAATTTGAAGATTTTCTTTTCAACAATACTAAGGGGCTATTTTTGTATGAAACTTTTATCAGTAGTTAGAGGTGGGCATGATACAGTAGATATCGAATATCATATTAAAATATTAATATTGGGATAAAAGAGTAATAAATAAATAAAATAGAAACTTACCACTATTTAAACATTATGATACTTTGTTACACCATATGAGAGTCCCCATCAAATGAACACATGATCCAAAGGATGGTTGAGAACAAGTAGTGGTTCCTAAAGCAATACTATCTAATTAGTTTGAGAATAAGTTATTGTTCTAAGAGTACAATCTTGATTTAAGGATATGCTTTGTACAATCACTATTTGTCCTAAAATTCTTTGGATCATGTCACCACTTGATGGTACGCTGCCGCCAATTACAAAATCACAACTTTTCCGATAGACCTGTTTTACAATGAATTACCGCGTCTTGAACCACTAGAATTATACAAAATAGGATGTAATAAAGTGGTATTATGATGTTTAAATGATGGCAAGTATGCTATTTTAATTTTATTTATTTACTTATTACCTTTTAAAGTTAAATATTGGTGACTTAGGGACCATTACTTGTTCTTAAACTCTTTGAATCATGTCACCATTTGTGGGGACTCTTATATGATGTAATGATGTTTAAATGATGGTAAGTCCCCTATTTTATTTTATTTTTTTGCCTTTTTTAGTCATAGGCCTGCCTTAGTCTATATATATCGATGGATGGTGATAGGCTAGATCCTGTGTCGATCGTACAACACAGCTTTTAGATATTGGCAATGGATCATTTTAGTATATATTTATTTTTTAGGTTTGGGATTTGACAGACTTGTACAAATTTAATAAGTTTCAAATTAGTCCCTATTTTTGAAAGTTTATCATCAATCCCTAATCAATTATAGATTTTGTTTCCATATAATTATTCATCCAGTGATCTATGCTTAACCACTACCTTAGTCTATACTACTTAAAATGTGGTGTATCATAAATCTAAACTGCATAAAATTATTCCGACTCACTTGGGACAGTTAGACTTGTGCAAATTAAATAGATTTTTCATTACCTATTTTTGAAAATCTATCATCAATCCCTAGTCTATTATAGATCATGTTATAATATAATTACTCATTTCTACAGATTTATGCTTAACCACTGCCTTGATCATATTATAAATTCGAACTGCATAAAATTATTTTGACTTGACTCACTCGGGATAATTTTTTTCTTCAATGGTAATTAATTTATAACAATAAAAATACACCCTTGCCCATATAAAAGATTCATATACATTTCAAATCTTCCATATTCTTTTCTTGATCAACCCTTCCATTCTCTTTTCAATTTGACCACCTAAAAATATATTCGTAAGGTATGTTTCTTTCATGTGATTTTCGTAAAAAAAAAACTCTAATTATTTATTATTTTGTTTAAAATAATGGTGAATGTCACTATTTCAGGTGAATTAAATCACGCCAAAGACAAAGCAGCAAATCTAAAAAAAAAAAGAAATTAGAATGAGCCCAAGATTTGAAAGAAGCCCATCTAGACTTAGAGGTGTCAAAATCAGCTTAATGAGATTAAAACTTACCTGGCTTGCTCAAGTTTGGACTGATAATTGACCCTCTCATTTATCAGTTCATCCCATTTCAGCCCAACTCATTTTAATTCATCAAAGTTTAGGCTAATATCTAACCCAAATTAATTTATGAGAAATCTTGCCAAAATATTTTCAAAAAGATATTTTACATTATTTAATATGTTATATTTAGTCATAATAAAGAAAAATATTAATTTTATAAGCTATCAAAAGATTATAAAAGAATAATAAAGCAATTAAAACTTAATTAGAGTTGGGCGGGTTGGGTTATGATCCGCATTTTAGCCCATATCAACCCAATCTATTCAGCCCAAGTAATTTTTGGGTGGGTCAATAACCCGTCCATTTATTAATTCAGTACATTTTGATCCGCTCAAATTCAGTCCAGCCCGCTCATTTGCCACCTATATCTAGACGTGACACATCAGCATCTCAAGGCTTAATCAAGTTTGAAATATAAAAAAGGTGAAGAGAATGTGAAGAAAATAGAAATTTTCTTAGTACATTATTTAAAGAATTTGAAGAGAAGAGGAATCACATAAAAAATTTGTTGAGAAATACTGAGATTGAGAGGGATCAACTAAAATAGAGATTGATTGTTGCTGAAGAGAAAAGAACTGACTGAAGATGTTGAAGTATGATTTATTATTATTATTTGCTACTTGGAAATGTCTTAACAGGGTTATAGTTGAGTCGATTATTTTATTTTGGGCCTGTAAAGAAATTTGAACAACATATTCAAAAACATTTTTATATTTATAACATCTATGTTTGAGCTTAGGTATGATCTTTTATTCATAGTCGACAACAATAATCATCGACTTGCAGTCGATTATCAACCAATATTATAGTAGATAATAAGGTTTGGTCATGGCAATAGACAATAAGGGCCCAATGAGTCAACCTTAGCATATTAATATTAAATGAGTCAATCATGATCACTAAACTCAATAAAGTAGCAGCATAAAAATAGTACTGATAATCAAACAACTAATAATCACATTTTCAATTAAACACATCCAAAGCTATACGAACAGACAAAGAAATTATTTGTCAAGCTCCGTCCAACATCCAAAAATTAAAAAAAAATGTTCGCTACATGCCAACTACCAAATTAATTATTTTCACCATTGATATTTGCGATAATGGATAACACATCTTTTTTTTCAAAGATATCTTCTGCATTTTCTTCTTTAAGGACCTCTCATCAATTGCCTTCTCAATTTGAGCAGGTTCAAGACCCCTATCATCATTTGATAGATCTGCTCCAACAGCTTCTTCAAGGGCCTTATCAGCATTTGATAAATAAGCTTCAACAATTGCTTCAATATTCTCCTTATTGATAGTAGTTTCTTGCGCATCATCGATCATATTGAAGTTTTCCTCACCATAATATTAAGGAGATGTGTTCACATATGCTTTCACTGTATTTTTTGAACATAATCAACAAAAATGATTATGATATGCAGTATTTATCAAACAACAAGACATTCTCGATATTGAATACACACCAAAGTAGTTTCACCTTCACTGTTGGGTCAATACCAAAATGTCTCCTAGTTGATCCCTAACAACCATCAGGATGTCCTCTATTTAGTCTTGTTGACCACCAAAATGTCCTTTGTTTTGTATTCTTTCTTCATTAATTTTTGCGTCTGCATGACCTCCAATATCTGGTGACATAGTATCATCCTCCTCACCTAAAGGATCCCTTTCCCAGATTCCTAGGAGCTTGTTTTGGTGAAAGGATGATAGTCATTCTTTTCAATTTTATCCGTCAAGATATTTATTAATAAATTATTCACCTTATCTGGATATAGAATAACTTTTGTCATGTAGTCTTCCCCATCTCACGAACTATAGAGATGATATAAGGGTGCACAATTTATAAATAAGCAAAACGTTAATGTTTAGCTTATACTTTTGCAAACAATCGATAATTAAGTCCAAATTGATACCTCCGAAGCTCCCATTTGATTGAATTCACCTTCAACAAATTGGATTTACAAATGTGTCATTTAAGGATTTTAGGAATAGACAAAAGAATATTCTCTAATTTGCCAACATTCTTTTCAAGTGAGGGAAAACCTTTATATATCTAGGACCGTAATCACACAAATAATTTAAACAATGAATAAATAAGTAACAAAACACACTGTCGCGACTCGAGCCGGGACCTCAGATTGACACGGGACCTAGAACCACGAATGGATCCAAGTCGACCCATGTGTTACGATTCATTTTTGAACTCGCGTTCAAAATATTTCATAACTTGGCAATTTTATGAAGATACAGAGTCGCCACCTAATTATTATGGAAATTAGGAAAATCATTTTAAAGGTAATTTAAAAAAAACATTTGTTTAGAAAACAGTGACCCCGAAGCGATCTTCTTCTAGTTGCGGATTCTAGCCAACTGAAAGGATCTTCTGATCAATCCAGAGATCATTTGGATTCTATTAGTAATAAGGATTCGGAATATCACACATTGATTAATCAAGGAGAGATTCAAAAACGAAAATAAAGATCGATTCTTTGGGACCCTTTCTTTCTTCAAATGGAACGAAAAGAGATAGAATCAGGCCGATTCCCGAAATGCCTTTCTGGATATTCCTCAATGTCCCGGCTATTCACGGAACGTGAGAAGCAGATGATTAATTATCTGTTTCCGGAAGAAATTGAAGAATTTCTTGGGAATCCTACAAGATCCGTTCATTTTTTTTTCTCAGATAGATGGTCAGAACTTCATCTAGGTTCGAATCCTACTGAGAGGTCCAATAGAGATTATAAATTGTTGAAGAAACAACAAGATCTTTCTTTTGTCCCTTCCAAACGATCGGAAAAGAAATAAATGGTTAATATATTCAAGATAATTACGTATTTACAAAATACCGTCTCAATTCATCCCATTTCATCAGATCCGGGATGTGATATGGTTCCGAAGGATAAACCGGATATGGACAGTTCCAATAAGATTTCATTCTTGAACAAAAATTCATTTTTTGATTTATTTCATCTATTCTATGACCGGAACAGGAGAGGATACACATGACACTACGATTTTGAATCAGAAGAGTGATTTCAAGAAATGGCAGATCTATTCACTCTATCAATAACCGAGCCGGATCTGGTATATCGTAAGGGATTTGCCTTTTCTATTGATTCCTGCGGATTGGATCAAAAATAATTCTTGAATGAGGCCAGGGATGAATTGAAAAAGAAAATCTTTATTGGTTCTACCTCCTATTTTTTATGAAGAGAATGAATCTTTTTCTCGAAGGATCAGAAAAAAATGGGTCTAGATCTCCTGCATGAATGATTTGGAAGATCCAAAATCAAAAATAGTGGTATTTGCTAGCAACAACATAATGGAGGCAGTCAGTCAATATAGATTGATCCGAAATCTGATTCAAATCCAATATAATACCTATGGATACATAAGAAATGTATTGAATCGATTCTTTTTAATGAATAGATCCAATAGCAACTTCGAATATGGAATTCAAAGGGGCCAAATAGGAAAGGATACTCTGAATCATAGAACTATAATGAAAATTAGAGAAAGGGTAAGGGTTCAAATAATCTTTTAAAAAAGGTGTTAGGCACTTTAAAAAATCCGCAAATACGGTTACCGACGAATTTGAAACATACTTGTGGCTAAAAAATAACTTATTCATAAAAATAGGCAAATTTGAGAGTGATTTTGCTTGAAATTGATTTATAGCACTTAAATTATTTTGCTAATTTATCTTAATGAATTAACTTAATAATTTTGGCTAAATTCGAAAATCTTTAAGTTTTGAAAAAATTTTAAAAGAGAATATTTTAAAAATCCCGTTTTCAAAAATATTTCTAACTTTCAAACATTTTTTAATGAAAGCATTTTGAGTTAAATGATAATGATTAACTCATCTCATTATACAAAATTTTAAACTAGTTAATTACTATGGAGGGTCACGAAAGATTCACCGAGTTATTCTTGAGCTTAAACTTGCGTTATATTAAAAAAGTGATTTAACTAAATTATTCAAACGAGCGTGAGTAATAAAGGAAATTAATCTAATAAAAGAAAAACTCTCTTTTGGGGGTTTCATCTAAATATTTTTTTTAAAAAAAGGTTAGCATTCTTAAACCATATACAAGATAGACATGAGGCAATACGAAAGAAATCTCTGTGTTCTCGACCCAAATCAATTTTCGCACTCCTGCTGCTGCAATTTTTAGCCCAATATTAGCTTCTCTTTCTCTGTTGTGCATGGGATTGACTCAAGGAATATGCTATGTTGGGCTCCGGCCCAACTCAGAATATGAAATGAGCCCCAATTGACTCGATCAATGGATTTCATGCATAAGAAAAATAAAAAAAAGGATATTAGCACTTATCTCAGCATACCCAATACACTTACATATGTTAAAGATGAAAATTACGTATTGAGAGAAAGGAGACTAGGAGAACAAATATTTAATCTATATTAAGTGGAATCAGTTATGATAAGAGGGATTATATAGTGATAAACAGGAAAGGTATAATCTAGTTTCTAACAGTAACTCAAGAACTTAAAATGAGAAAAGAATATACAAATAATCAACATTCGGCCCTATATCAGAAGCACATTATTACAATTGCAGGGAAAGGTCGATTATGACTTAAATTAATAGATAACAGTTTGGAGGGACAACAAGAAACCTTGGAATATTTTTAAATGTTGAATTAGTGCATAAAAAAAACTACTCATCTCTTTTCTTTTCTTTTTTTTTAATAAATAAATAAAGAAATAAAGAAACCCAACAATACTAAGAAAGAGGAGAAACGATTATTTCAAATAGATGATAGGAGTAAAGAGGTAAAGAATATATTTTTGTAAGTAGGAAATACTTCAATCTTCCAAGTAAAAGATGTTGCGTAAGAAAACCTAATGTCATTTTTTAGTTTAAGGGCTCACAAACCCATACGAACCAGTTGTTATGGCTGAAAATAATTAATTAAATCAAATATAAGAATAAATAAAAATAATAGGGGGTGAAATCAATCACTTATAGAGAAAGAAGTGACCGGCTAAAACTCAAACATACTAAAGCAAATCAAATCCGGATGGCAAACATGTACCTTTGAGGATCAAGACTCGTCGCTAAACAAACATTTCCAATTAGTTTATAAAAAATCGATTTGGTTTGGACCCTCGTAGATTAATAAAATAATGCAAAGTTAATTCACGATAAAATTACAACAATACTTAAAACCTGTTTTGAGTCAAAGGGAAGTGTCAAGAAGACCATTTCGAATATATACTAAATCTTACGACAACAACAACGGGATGAGTGGTATGAAGAAAGAATTGAGGTAGTTCACAACTCTAGGTTTCAAAACAGTAGAGAGATCAACTAACCAAGTACACCAAATTCGCAGATGAAGTGATATCTATGATGAATCTAAAACACATATATCCTAAGAATCTTGTTCATATTTTAACACCTTTCATAAAGAAAAATCATGGTATTCAACACACCAGAGGAGGCAATGAATAAGAGTAACGCATAATCGTAATGATAACTTCCTACTCAATTAAACTATAATGGAATAAAATAAAATACTAAAGATGAAACTAGTGCAAAAGAAACAGTAACTCAAACCAGACGTTCATGCAACACACTATGCATAAGCCTAAATGACAAAATGCCACACTTAAACATCATGATTTATCACATGATCGAGAGTGAATTGGTCCATCCTTTATCAAACATAGGCAAAAACAAGGACTTTATATATGTCATGGATTTATGAGAATGCAATGAAAATTGCTTAAGTATTCAATCAAATTTATGTGGAAAAACCACCATAACCGGAATTTCTTAATCTTTTCAAATTAACCAGTAACTTACAACTCATGCATGTATAGAGATTAAATTGAAATATTTAGTGATCCTTTGAAACTCGTATTTAAAATAGAATGTCTTTAAACTAAACCAGGGGAACACTAGCTGCTTTTTCTTTTGCAACATACATAGCCTGAATGATAATGAAGATCCTTATATTCAAGAGTCCGTTAAAAGACTGAATTTACACTCCAAGCCTCTTCTAGAGCTCAATTAAAATTTAGATCGATTCATCTTTCTCATAAATTATTTTCAGTTGCGGTTAAGACTCATAAGACATTTGAATAAGACTTGAACTTACACTATCTCTAACTTACGCTCAAAACGGGAAATAGTAACAAATTTACCAACATGAATTTCAAATATGCAGCAAACATTAGGTGTAAAACCAATAACATGTTATATAAATAATATAGGGAAAGGATCTCATATTCATAAGGCCAAAACAATAAAGACATAAGAGTTTAATATGCTGGCCTCTAATATCATACAAAGTAGAAAGAAAATAAATTTGAGCATAAACTAAAACGCATAACTAATATGAAATATTGCCAGCAAAGCAAAAAATTTGACCTGCCACTATTTAATTCTATACGAAAAAGAGGCTGAACCTAAGAAAATAAACTAAATTAACAAAGCTAAAGCAAATATGCAAACAAAACTATGAAGCACTTTAACTTAATTCTAAACTAGAAAGAAAAAAAAAACTAACTATGCTATCCACGAGATAATACATATGGCCGAACAAATAACCTTGAATGATTATAACTAATCATTATGACGAATTGCGTTACTAAAACAGGGGACGGCGTATAACTATATGTGACTCAACGTGAATCCTATAATTTAATAATTAAACCCGCATTATATTAACCAACAATTATTACTAACAAAATATTAACGTATAAAGAAATAAATAATTAATAAATTATAGAGAAAAATTTAAAGGAAACCTACTGATTGTTCTAGGAAAACGGAAGATTTATAATAAACTAAATAAACAAATTGCTACAAAAGAAACTAAGAAAAATGACCAGAAAGAGAGGGGGGAAAAAAACATATAACTATTGCCGAGAAAAAAAAAAGCTTAATTAAATAATTAACCCTAAACTTAAACATACAACACAGACAAACAGAGAAGAAGATGAAATACTGAAAAAAGAAAATTACCTGGTAGGGAGCAGCGAACTGGGAGGGAAGAGTCGAGTTGATTTCGCCGATTTTGATACCAACAATCGACAAAATCCAAATAGATAGTGACTTTAGAATACTTGAGCAAAGCTAAAGTTTTAAAAATGGAAAATGCAGAATATCAATACCCAGCTCTGGCTACAAAGATGAGAATAAGATTCTATTTATAGAGCCCCATACACTAAATTTGAAATTTAAAATCCCATTCCAGAATATAGAGGTTCAAAGAGAGGTACACAAAGCCTCACCTGTTCTGAAATCGAGTTCAGAGGACGAGTCTCTTCCTCTCACGCCATCAGAGATTGAGAGTAGGTGAGGGATATCTGGAGCGGCGGAAGTCAGCGGATTTTCTAGTATGAGGGGACGGGAGAGGCGAAGGTGAGAGAGGGAGCATCGTTGAAGTTGAGAGAGGAAAAGATGAGAGATGTGCGATGTGAAGGGTTAGGGAAAGGGAGGAATACGGTGGGGGAATAGGGGGAAGGTTAGGGGTTTGAAAAATTTTGTTTTTTTGAACTGCTTTGGACCGTCCGATCATCTTTAATCAAACGGATGAGATTAAATCTATGAAAAAGAAAATATTTATATGTATAAAGATTTGAAAATAAAGGAACCACTGGATCAAATTCGACGGCTGAGATTAAAAGAGATAAAGCACAATCCATGTGTACGCTGACGTGGCGCACATGGATTAGTCAAATTTAAATGGGAATTGTCAATGAGATGAAAAAATAGGGCTGATTTTTAAATTTAAAATATACCAAAAGTACTTCAATTGTAACCAAAATATTAATAAAATAGCCAATTTAACTAAAACTGAATCGCTCTTTTAACAATTAATTTGAGATAAAATCAAGATAAATTATTTTTTTAACTAATTAACCAAGCTTCTTAAACTTAACAAAGTAAATAATTATTTTTTTAAATAACGGATTAATTATCAAACTTGAGTAAATAACTTTAGTCTTTGCATAGTGATAATAATAGTAGTAGTAGTAGTAATAATAATAATAATAATAATAATAATAATAATAATAAGTAACAACAACAACAACAACAATAATAATAGTATTAATAATAATAATAATGAATATAATAAATATGATAATGATAAAGATAATATTAAAAATAAAATAACGAAAATGATGTACTTGGTATAATATTTTTATATGTGTAAAATTATTCAAACCGATCAAAATATATTTAACATGCGTTATTTACATAAAATATGTATTACATATGTTAGGCTATTTTGCCAAGTGAAATGGCAACATAGCACCAAAACATTTAATAAAATATTTTTTATTATAAAAAATTAAATATTTTACTCTGTTTGTATTTCGAGAAGCTTGAACAATTAGTTTAAAATATGGAGGGTCAAAATTGGGTGTCAACACCATGGTATGAAGATAACAACTAAAGAGCATATATCAAGCGTAATCTGACAACTAAAACATGAATAAGCGGAAGTCTGAATAACATAATGATCAAGAAACAGAGTCAACACTCAACAAACTGAAAATCTACATATCGTCTGATAAGCCTCTACTACTGTCTGATGAGCTGATGGGACAACATCTCCAACTACCTAGCTAAAGTCTGAAACTGAATAACATCACTCAACACTCAACTAAAGATCCTCGAAAGATGAGGACTCACCAACTATAGAAAACTAAGCTAAGCTGTAGGAAGCTGGACTAACGGTGGAACTGAGTCTGATCGTTCGAACCTGTATCATGAAATGATACAACATAAAGCATGCAATCAGTACTTGAAATGTACTGAGTATACAAGGTAAGTAAAACCTTTTGAGTAACTGTGACTAAAAATAATGCATATAAACATATATCATAAGATCATGAGAGTAAGGATTGCATGCTGAAATCCGAATATGAATCATGTATAGTCATAAGATGAATATCATATCTGAATAGAATGACCCTAAGCTAAAATAGAAATCATATGACTTTGTCATAGCTGAAATCATAAGTAAAATCTTATAATCTGGTCATTGGATTAGACCTGCTGTAAAACATAATATCATAATTAATAAACATGAATAACTAAAATCATGAGGAACAATGGAAGACTCGTCATAACCGACAACTACCATGTATGAACGCATGATGATCCCATGTCTTTCCCATGCGGAGGAGAGCCATCCTAAGCCTTGCTGGATCAAAGAACGAATAAGATGTGATATCACGGTGTGCCCTTGGGTGGGGAAAACACTCTCTTGAGAGGTCCCAAGATATATCCCCATGTTGGCGCGTAATTTATGAGACCGAGGAACCTTGGAGCCCCTAATCTATTCGGTGCTAGACACTACTCTCAAAACATGTATAATGCTCATATAATTATATTATCAAAACATAGATTGAATCTGGATATTGGGAGTCTTGACTCCAAAGTATATATCATAACTGATCTTGTTAGCCTTGGCTAAATCATGAAAACATACTTAACGTGTGTGGGCTTGCCCAAATCTTAAAATCATGCAGACTTGAAATAGACTTCATAAGCTAAAATCATAGTTTCATCCATGGGTAATTTGTAAACATTTAATCATGCTAGATATCTCATCATTCTTGAAATCATGAATAATAAACTTGACTTTTCATGAAACTGACATAATTTTCTAAAACTTCAAATCATGAATTTATAATCAAAATAGGTATAAAGTCTGCCCATGAATCTTAAAATATACTTTGAAATATGAAGGGAATTGACCCATAAATAAATCATAGAAAATTTCATAAAATTGGGTTAAAACCCCATAAGATCATAAACTTGAATGAAGCCTTGAATTCATGAACTATAGGAGAAATTTGGGTATGAGAGTGAAAGAAAACTCTCATTCATAGCCCTACATACTTGGATAAACTAAATCTCAACTTGACTTTAAGAGTCCAAGAGATTTGGAGAAGAATTTGAGGGATTCAAGCTTGATCTTCAAAGAGGAACTTCTAAACTTGCATGCATAGGAGTTGAATGAATTAGAATAGGTTAAACTCCCTTAGTACACTTCTTTTAGAGCTTAAAATGACGTAGTTTAGGGCTTAGGAGTTTAGTAATTATGAAAATTTCCGTACTAATTTTGCAGAAAAATCATACTGCCAGGTGCCACGACTCACACCACGGGTCATCCTTCAATACCACGACTCGTGGTACTTTCTTCCAAAATTTCTCAGTTTCTGATCGTCAAGCAACGGCTGGACAGGACGAGTCATTACAAGCCACAAGGACTCATTACTTTTTTTCATTGTCAACATTATCTTTATAACTCAGCTTCTGGAATTTCCCCAACGAGTACCAACCACGAGTTGTTACACGTCACAATAGGTCGTTGGACCGTCCATTGTCACTACACCGACTTTCACTGCACCATCTCATGAGTACTAACTATGACTTGTTGTTCCCCACAATGAGTCGTACCACGACTTGTACCAACCCTGACACTTCTAAAACAAATAACGACTCCAGACCACGATCCCTGGCTATTTCCCACGACCATACCATGAGTCGTTCTGAGGTATTTTCTTTTCAACTTTTTCTGTTGGTCACATTCTAATCTCGAGTCTAGTCTTAGAAACTTTTTGTTATACCCCGTAGGATTCCCGGCACCTAGATGACCTATTCGCACGTTGGTTAAGCCTTGTAGGTGAGAGTCAACCTTAGTCAACCTAGCAGTTATTATAAGGAATACTCCGCAAGTCAGACAAGCCCGTGGGCACCCCAAGAAAGGGGTCCACATCAGTAGTCAGCGATAGACTAGTGCTTCAGCCAGTTCTCGTAAGATATTCAGATGCGGAGCCCTGGCAGAAGGCCAGTATTTACAGAATAGCTCATAAGACCGAGAATTCCCCAGAATAGCAATATAAATCCAAGTGGATACACACAAGGCGTAAGAAATTGGTAGTGCTCTGCTAGCACAGTGTTTACTAAGACAAGGAGATCGGTAGGTTCCCTATGAAGATCCAGGGACGGATCGCGTGAGAGTAGGTTGGACTAAGCACAACATCACAATTGTTCAATTAGGAGGACGAAACGGTTAGCTGTCCACAACCCTGCAGTTATGCATGAGCTAAAGATGTCCGAGTAGGACATGTAGAGCATTGTTAGACTACTGCAGCATTTGGATCATTTAACCCAACCATTTAGTTAGTCGAGGTTATTCAGCCAGATTATTAGAGATCATGATCATTGTCAGAATCCTCTGATCAGATACGGGCACATGGTGTGCAGATAGTTGTTCAGGTTATCTCAGCAACAAGTAGCCTTAGCATGCGGCCAGAAGGCCAGATGAGCTCTAGTTATACCGGTAGATTACTTATCAGATTCTCCTGTATAATAAAACAGTATGACCGTCAGTTATATGTCAATTTTTTCTAAATATGAATTTTGGCTGAGTTCAGTAGCCTTTTTGGTCGCATTGCGTCGGAAGTTGGTGTACAGGTAGATACACAGAAAAAAATGAAGCAGTGAAGACATAGCCAGACCTACCACTCCGACCGAAATACGTAATCCCTGCGGTTAGCCGGGTACTACAGAGGGTTTGTGGAAGGATCTTCCACCTTAGTAGCACCTCTGACTAAATTAACACAGAAGGCAGCAAAGTTCCAGCAGACCGAGGCATGTGAGTAGAACTTCCAGGAGTTAAAAGACAGGTTAACATCATCCCCAGTGTTAGTATCGTCAGAAGGTACAGAGGGTTAATGCAGCATGGTAAAGTAATAGCTGATGCCTTCAGGCAGTTGGAGAAACATGAAAAGAATTATCTTACCCATGACCTAGAGTTAGCCGTAGTAGTTTATGCCTTAAAGAGTGAATATTTTGTATCACCCAGGAAGGGCTAATGTGGTAGCAGATGCCCTTAGCCGTAATTTATGGAGAGGTGACATATTTTCAGATAACCGGGGATGAAGTGTGGCGATGTAAAGGCCGCATTTGTGTTCCAGGTATTTTGGGGCTTCGCCAGCAGATTATGAGCGAGGCGCATTACGCCCGCTATTCTCTCCGCCCAGGCGCGACGAAGATGTACCATGATATCAAAAAAAAACCACTGGTGGCCAGGTATGAAAAGAGAAATTGCTGAATTTGTAGCTCAGTGGCCTAACTGCCAACAGCTGAAAGTAGAACATCAGGAACCAGGCGGTTTGACCCAGGACATAGTTGTGCCTCTCTGGAAATGGGAAGCAGTAAACATGGACTTTGTAGCAGGATTACCCCGTACCAGGCATAGACACGATTCAATCTGAGTAATTTTCGACAGACTAACGAAATCAGCCCATTTCCTGTCAGTAAAAGCTACTTTCTCTGCCTAAGATTACGCCAAATTGTATATCAGAGAAATAGTTAGATTACACGGTGTTTCAGTATCTATTATCTCTGATAGAGGAGCATAGTTGACGGTTAGATTCTGGCAGTCGTTCCAGAAGGGTTTGGGAACGCAGATCAACTTGAGCACACCATTCCACCCTCAGACAGATGGGCAGGCTGAGCAAACTATCCAAACGCTCGAAGATACGCTACGAGCGTGTGTGCTAGATTTTGAGGATAGCTGGGATGAGCATCTTTCGTTAGTTAAATTTGCTCATAATAACAGTTATCATTCAGCCATCCAGATGGCGTCTTCTGAGGCATTATACAGGCGAAAATGCAGATCACCAAATGGTTGGTTTGAAATAGGAGAGTCAGCGTCGGTTAGCTTATACGTTGTTCGGCAGTCAGAGGAAAAGGTAAAGCTTATCCGAGAACGTTTACTGACTGCTCAGAGCCACCAGAAGTCTTATGCAGATGTACGGCGTAGAAATCTAGAATTTGCGGTAAATGACTGGGTATATCTGAAAGTGTCTCCGATAAAAGGGGTAATGAGATTTGGCAAGAAAGGCAAGCTTAGCCCGAGAATCATTGGGCCATATCAGATTCGGCGAAGAATAGGCCGAGTTACATACGAATTGAACTTGCCTCCAGAGTTAGCATCTGCTCACCCAGTATTCCATGTATCCATGTTGAGGAGGTTCGTAGGAGATCCTTCCACGGTTGTTCCAGTCCAGGATGTTCAGGTCACAAAAGAGTTAGCATATGAAGAGGTTCCAGTAGCTATCCTAGACAGACAGATTCGCAGGTTGAGGACTAAAGATGTTGCGTCTGTCAAGGTACTGCGGCGTAACAGGAATCGTGAGGAAATGACGTGGGAAGCTGAAGAAGATATGAAAGCCGGATACCCTCACCTATTTCAGGCCTAGTCAGGCGACAGGTATGTCCATATTATTACTTATACAGTACCTTATAGTTGTATGTGTGTGAATGAGAAAGATTGATACTTAGTTATCCAGTGGATCTTAAAATATTACGTGCAGTACCTGTGTTGGACTTTTCTGCATTTCAGGTTTTTGCTATAGTCCATATTACAGGGGAAACTCTGCCGGAATTTTTTTTTCTCTAGAAAGTGAGTTAAGTAGTCCTCTAGATAGCACTATACATTCGAGGACGAATGTTCCTAAGGGGGGGAGAATGTTATACCCCGTAGGATTCCCGGCACCTAGATGACCTATTCGCACGTTGGTTAAGCATATTTGAAGGCCATACGTGCTAGAGAAAGGCCCGGAAAAAGATCGGACGAGAAACCTGTCGAACCATCGCGGAAGGAGCCGAGGCAGAGCCCCTCCGCGATGGCAGCGTGTCACGGAGGTGGAGCCTCCGCGTTGGCTCCGTAACACGTTGTCCTTGTCCAGGTCCAAGTATATAAAGCCCCACTTCGGTTTTAAATCATAAAACACTTATAATTTCCAGTGAAACAGAGAAGGATCAACAGAGAAGGGATAAGAACGAAGGAGGTAAGATAATTTTCGTCCGATTACGCTGCTAAACGTTATCCAAACTTAAATTAACCTCAGATACCGAGGTATTTAGCAGCAGAGAGCATTCCTACGGATTTAGTTTCGTGAAATACGACCGACGAATCGTCGAGCTACTGAGCTAAGGTAAGTGGAATTTCTCTAAATTAGTGTCTATGTGTTCCTAGCTGTGAAGTGAATATTTCTCCCTTCTGGACCTCTGGAAAATAGCGAGTTTTTGACCGTCTTTCGATAAACTTAAGTTTAGGCTATAAACTATATTGAAAGTGACGTTGCTCTTTAAAATAAAGCTGTATTTAGTATTAATTGACATATTTATGAATGCAGTTGGGAGAAAATAGTTGAAGTACCGGCCGAGCCTCGTCTGACAGACGGATAGTTCGAGGATAAGGTATGTAAAGTTAGTTTCCTCGGCAAGTTAAGTAATCTCGGTACAGTACAGTAATTTAAAGGCCTGTAGAATGTTCAGAAGTCATGTGTTATGTTTATTACGAATGTTGGCACGGTATTAGAAGCATCGAGTTATAACTTGCGTGAAACTTGCTAGCACGATATAGATTCTAATACAAGTGATAGAAACTGCACAGCGTGCTTAGTACGTGATGTGACACAGAATATTAGGATATGATCGTATTCAGTTGAAACCCAGTAAAGCAATGTAACATCTGTAAGGCATCTCAGAAGTAGAATGATAGGTTAAGATGAAGTTTAGAAAGCATGTTAGAAATAGTAAATCATGTTACTATAGAAAATCAGTATACAACATAGTTTTCAGCAGAAATACTATATCATGTTCAGCATTAGACTCAGTACAGTATGGCAGAAGATTATATTTATATATATATATATACTATTATCAGTCTCAGCATGTATTAAATACGTACATATCACTATCACTAGTTCAGCATGCAGTATGTACAAACACTTTCTTATCATTAGCTTCAGTATGTGGTATATGCAGATAGTATTACTAGTTGAGACTGTTGTATTGTTTGGGGTTGGATTACCTAGCATCCATGACCGCCCCAGGGTTAATAGCTGTATCGACTCGTCCGCCAGAGGACGAGGATACGTCGCTCTACGGAGTGGCATGCCATCCCACAGGGGACGAAGATGGGATGCCAGTTTTCCCCATATTGTGCCTTGGTCGACCCTTATACACCCCCGTCGAGCGGATACGCTCGGGGTGTTGATTCAGGAGTCCTCCGGACTCAGATGCAGTTATAGTCAGGGGCTCAGCAAGCCCAAGTGCATACCCAGGGGACCGACAGGATGCTTACAGGGTTTATAAGAGATGGGATGACCGGGGTAGGGGTATAGATTCTGTGCTGGTTGTACCTCCCGGCTTATGGGGGCCGGGTAAGGTTTGTGTGTGCTATGTTATGTTATGATATGTTATGCCGTGTTACAGTAGATACGAGTAGATCAATAGTAGAACGATACGTCTCCAGGTATGACTCCTACTCCTTCCAGTATAATTGAGAGAAGGTATGACTTACATTATCAGACAGTTAATCTATTTCTTCCTACTGCAGTTTCATCAGTTATATTATTGTCTTCAGATATTTCTTTCAGTTATTGCTTTGCATACTCAGTACCAGCGGTACTGACGCCCGGTGGGGCGCTGCATTACTTGCCTGCAGGTACTCATAAACGAGCAGGCGATACCACGTGATTCCTGTCAGCGATCGAGTATTCAGCTCCTGTCATCCGGAGACTGAATTCCAGAGGTGTACTTCATTTTCTTTTGTTGTATAGTACGGGTAGGTCGGGGCCCTGTCCCGATCATTTCTATTGCTATTCCTAGAGGCTTGCAGTCTGTATATGTTCCCTGTGGTTAGATGAGCCGGTCGTGTGAGGCCGTGCAGTTGTTTAGCTGTTAGTACTTCTGTTTCCTTTATGTTGGCTGTGTGGGGCCATAGCTTGACAATAGTGGTGACCTTGCCGGTCACGTAGTTTTTCTAGTATTTCATGATTGAGTTATAGATAACTAGACAGCATGGTGGCCTTGTCGGCCCGCATAGGTTTCCTTATATTGATATGTTTCTGATCAGCTGTTAGTACAGGTACAGGAGGCTATAGGCCAATGGGCCGGGGGCTGTGTTTACAGCCGTTATATAGCCCTTTATTTCCAAAAATGTGAGTTAGGGCCAGCCAGGCACCAGATGTGCCCAAGCTTAGCAATCCAGCAATTCAAGTCCTAGTAGGGCACCAGGTGCCAGTCATACCCCCCAAGGCGGGGTGTGACACTTTTGGGGTATTACAATATCTCCCCCTTGGAACATTCGTCCTCGAATATGGGCTAAGCATACTGAAAAGCTTGGAAAAGAACTGCAATCCCAAAACTGAATAACTGAAGTTGAAATCTGACAGAGTAACTGACTCCAGACTGATATAGATGACTGGACTGAATTCATGAATCATACATACATGCTAAAACATGAAAAGAATTGAGAGTCATAAACTAGACATGAAACTGACTAGAGTACTAAGGAGAAAACTGATACCTCATGCTAGAACTGAGTCGGAAGGGAAAAGATGTAGGTATCTAGCCATTATATCAGCTTCGGCCTCCCACATAGCTCTCTCAACAAGCTGATTCCTCCACAAAACCTTCACTGAAGCTACTTCTTTGTTTCTCAACTTCTGAACCTGACGATCAAGGATCTCAACTCGAACCTCCTCATAGGTAAGGCTATCCTTCACACCTATACTCTCCACCGGAACAACCAAGGCCAGTTCACCAATGCACTTTTTCAATAGAGACACATGGAAAATTGGATATACCGAAGCTAACTCCGTTGGTAGCTCCAACTCATAGGCCACCTTGCCAACCCGTCTCAAAATCCTATAAGGGCTAATATATCAGGGACTAAGCTTTCCTTTCTTCCTGAACCTCATCACTCCCTTCATGGGAGATACCTTCAGAAATATCCAATCATCAACCTCAAACTCAAGCTCTCTCTGCCTAACATCCACATATGACTTCTGATGACTCTGAGCTGCTTTTAGTCTTTCCCTAATATGATGAACTTTCTCCATGGTCTCATGAACTAAATCTAGCCCTATCAACATAGCTTCACCTACCTCGAACTAACCAATAGGCGATCTACACCTCTGCCCAAGCGAGCCTCAATAGCGTCATCTGAATGTTGGAGTGGTAACTATTATTGTAAGCAAACTCGATGAGAGGCAAATGATCATCCCAACTACCCTTGAAGTCAATCACACACGCTCTCAATACATCCTAAAAAGTCTGAATGGTCCACTCGGTCTGACCATTTGTCTGTGGGTAAAAAATCATGCTAAGCTTGACCTGAGTACCAAGTCCCTTCTGAAATGATATCCAAAATTGTGAGGTAAACTGAGTACCTCCATCTAAAATGATGGAAAAAGGAAGTCCATGCAACCGAACTAACTCCCGAATGTACAATCTCGCGTAATCCTTAGCTGAATCGGTAGTCTTGACCGGTAGAAAATGTGCTGCTTTGGTCAACCTATCTACAACCATCCAAATAGAGTCATACTGCCGGCGAGTACGAGGCAAACCCGTAATGAATTTCATGTCTATCTCTTTTCATTTCCAAATAGGGATACAAATATCTTGTAACATACCCACTGGTCTTTGATGCTCAACTTTCACGTGTTGACAATTCGGACACTTAGCCACAAACTCCACTATGTTCTTTTTCATGTCATTCCACCAATAGACTTTCCGTAGATCATTGTATATCTTGGTGGCACCTGGGTGGATAGAATACCGAGAGCCATAAGCCTCACCTAATATTCATCTCAAGTCATCAACATCCGGAACACATAAACGACCCTGATAACGAAGTACATCATCTCCCCCTTGAGAGAAGACCCCCACCTTCTGATTCTGGACAGCTTCCTTTAGCTTCACCATGATAGGGTCAGTACTAGATATCTCATCATTCTTGAAATCATGAATCATAAATTTGACTTTTTATGAAACTTGCATAATTGGGCATAATTTTCTAAAACTTGAAATCATGAATTTATAATCAAAAATAGGTATAAAATCTACCCATGAATCTTAAAACATACTTTGGAACATGAAGGAAATTGACCCATAAACAAATCATAGAGAATTTCATAAAATTGGGTTAAAACCCAATAAGATCATAAACTTGAATTAAGACTTATATTCATGAAGTTGAGGGGAAATTTGGGAATGAGAGTGAAAGGAAACTCTCATTCATAGCCCTACATACCTGGGTAAACTAAATCTCAACTTGACTTTGAAAGCCCTAGAGATTTGGAGAAGAATTTGAGGGATTCAAGCTTGATCTTTAAAGGGGAACTTCTAAACTTGCATGCATGGGAGTTGAATGAATTAGAATAGGTTAAACTCCCTTAATACACTTCTTTCAGAGCTTAAAACGATGTAGTATGGGGCTTAGAAATATAGAAATTATAAAAATGCCTTTACTGATTTCATTGAAAAAATCACACAGCCAGGTGCCACGACTCATACTACGGGTCGTCCTTCAATACCACGACTCGTGGTATTACTCTCTACTTCCTTCTAAAATTCCTCACTCTCTGATCTTCAAGCAATGGCTGGACAAGACGAGTCATTACAAGTCACAACGACTCATTACTTCCTCTCGTTGTTTCCACTGACTTTATATACTTAGCTTCTGAAATTTTCCCCCGGGTACCAACCATGAGTCATTACGCATCACGACGGGTTATTGGACCATCCGTTGTCACTGCATTGACTTTCACTACACCTTCTCATGTGTACTAACCACGACTCATTACCACGACTTGTACCATCCAACCCTGACACCTCTGAGACAAATAATGACTCCAGACCACGATCAGTGGCTCCTTCCAATGACTCGTATCACGAGTCATTCTGAGACATTTTTTTTCAACTTTTTCTGTGGGTCACATTCTAATTCCGAGTCTAGTTTTAGAAACTTTTAGGGTATTATATACACATTCTATAATCTACTGCCTAGTTGATTTATAGTATTTACCATGAATATCCAGAGAAATTCATACAAAGCATAAGGTGCATTCTTCTTTTTCACATGTGTAGTGTGCTGCTTAACCATGTCGACTTTGTCCTTCAGTAGTCCAAAGTCAAGTCAGAGCATTCCTTTCCCTAAGGATATTTCTGGAAGAAATCCAGGAAACCTCGGGTGACTTGGACACACTCATGGCAAGCAAGATGGTATGCAGAAATCACGCAAGAGAACATTTCAACTTCTCATCTTTATCGAGCCTACTCCTTCTAAGAAGCGACAACAACCTTTCTCCTGTAATCCTCTGGCTGACTAATCTTTTCGCAAAAGGCCTTTTGTATATACCTTGTTCAATTTCTCTTCACGAGGAAGAGATCGACAATCTAAACCCATAATCAAAGCAAACTCCTTCAAGTCAAAACATACAAACTTGTTATCTACTACAAATCACATTTCATGCTTCTTCTGCTTATTAACACAATGAAGAAGCATTTAGTGGGCCATCTGTCTAGTAAATTTGGTAAACTATTTGACAGCTTTCTAAAATGACCAAAACATGATTGCTTGAACCTACTCCTAAATTTTTTATCAGCCAATAATTGTTTAAATTCAACAAGCGACATCGACCTAGTCTTTGCTGGAATTTTTACTGGAAAAGCTTCAACTTCATCCAGCCAAATATTCATACCATATTTATCAACACTAGTATCCTTTGCAAAATATGGTAAGGACAGAGAATCATCGTCTTTATTTTTTGAAACAGGTTTCTCAATATCAACCTCAACTTTATCTCCTTCATCATTGTTGTCACAATACCCATCAATCTCATTCATTATGTCTGAGTTAAACTCATTTTCATCTTCTACGATCTTTTATCTTTTGCTATCTCGTGCATCTTCTTCACCTTTTCTCTTTTTACTAGCAGAACGGGTTATTACCTCCCTTTATCTATTTTTTCTTCATTGTTTATGATCTACAAACCAATAATATAATATCGTTGGCCAACGACGAGATAAAAACAACAATAATCGAAGTCAAGATTAGTAACAAACCATGATGAATTTGCAAAAATTAAGCAAAACTTCTCATGTCTAATGAGATCAATAAACCTCCATATATTCAGATAAATAAATTTTAAAAAAAAACGCTAAACCTTTATGAAACAGACAACATAAACAACAAATAAACGTTATTGAATCAATCAAATAACTAGAAATAACATAAATTTTGACCAAAAAGGAATAAAATTATAAAAATTCAAAACTTTATGAAGACTAGTTCGTCAACCGATCAAAAAAAATTTGAACTGTTTGAAAAAACTGTATCAATATAAAGCTAAAAATGCTTGGAATGAGTATGTAGCATACCTGACGACGACGAGTATGGAGATCAACGCTTGGGGGAGAAGAGAAATCAATGTGAAGATTGGAGCAGACACAAAAAATATAAAAACGAAAATGAGAAAGGAGTTGAAGAGAGAAAAAGACTTTATTTTATTTAATGAGAGTAGTCAGTAGATATGAACTCAAGTGTATATTAATAGACTTAACTTCGTGTTCCAAACTCTTTAAAATTATAAGAACACTCTGACCCTATTTTTTCTCTATTTTCTGAATCCTAACATCAAAAAATAAAACAAAAAAAAAAAAGAAAAAAGAGTAAGAATTGAGTTTTCAAAATCGCTTTTTTTTAACCAAATCTTCTTCTGAAACATCATAATTTGCAGAATTAAAAATTTTAGTTAAAATATGGAGTTCAATTATGCGTTCTTTAAATTCTTTTTTAGTAGGTGCGTAGACTATTTATTTTAATCGTACTTTTTTTTTCTTTTTTGAGACTGATACTTTATTATATTAGCCAAATACTTTTTATCCTAAACAATGAGATTTCTTGATTTTACAAATTTGATACTAAAATAATAATCTAAAAAATAAAGAATTTAATAATTATTTTTAAAATGTCTGGATCTCGACTTCGTTGAGTCTGGACAGGTCACAAGAGGTAAAAGAATAATAAAGAGCCCATGCCAAATTTCTTTAGGTATTAGTGTCGAGTAAATGATCAAAATGCTCCTTGGTATATGGGATTGTTTTATTTTATAACTCGTGTTAGGATTTATTTGATTTCATGGCGTATGATTTACAAACCTATTAACTTATTTTTATTATTTTAATTTAAAAAATATTTTTAAATTTTATAAAAACATTATAAAAATATATTAAAATAAATTAAGTTAAATAAGTTTTTAATTCTTACTTAAAAATAATAGTAACCAACTAATAAAGGTAAGGAAAATTCCTTGACCCCGTAAACTTGTTGTCGCAGTCAATTTGGACTATTTCCTTCTCAGGGTGCATTCGGCGGAGAGGAAAATGTTTTTATAGAAAATAAGTATATATTTTATTTATTTTTTAATATTTATATATAATTTAAATAAATAAAATGAGAGGTAGGATTGAGAATATGGACTGCGAAGAGTGAAGGGAAGTGTATTAAAAAGTGAAGAGAACATAATGAATATAAAATATAACTTATACAATTTAATTTTTTCTATATTTGTTTAAAAAAATTTAAAACTTATTTTTCTAATCTTTAAATATATTTTGTAAAAAATAATTTTAAAATTATTAATCAATAAATATAAAAAAATCAAAAAATATTTTTAAAAAACATTTTTCATTCTACTGAACACACCCTTAATATCTTTGTTGATTGTTGAGCAATATACCCCCACATAATTTAGTTCACAGATATACTGTAGATGTAGAATAGACTGGGTAGCTTTCCTTTCACCTAGGTGCCGCCGTCAATGCTCCATAAAAAACTCCTTTTTATTTCCATTTTTTATTTCTTTCCGTCCTTTAACCTATTTTTTCCGTTTTATTTTAATTATCAGATATATTAAAAATAATTATTTTAAATAATTTGTTAGTTTTAAAATTTAAAATATAATTAATATATTTTTTTATCTCTATCTTTAATATTTAAAGTCATTTTATAATGTAAAAAAAAATATTATTATTATATATTTTTAAAAAATTAATAGAATTATATTAGTCAAATTATCATCCCTATTAATTTTTTCTTCGTAAGTGTGCAAATTGTATCCTAACAATTAAAATAGAATAGAGAAATTCTATTACGTAATAAAATATGTCTATTATTATAAATGTATTTGTATTATAGTGAATGTCTATAAATGTATTTGTATTATAGTGAATGTCCATAAAGGTATTTGTATTGTAGTGAATGTGTGTATTTGTATTATAGTGAAGGTATATCTTTTGGCAACAAGTTAGGAGGAATTATCCCTATAAATAAAGGGATTTTCCATTCATTGTATTTCATCCCTTTAATCCCGTCAAGAGAAATAAGAACTTCTCTGTTTCTCTACAATATTCTTGCTCTTTCTTTTTTATTTCATAACACGTTATCAGCACGAGTCTCTGCCTCGAGCACTCACTTTGAAAGATCTGAGGTAAGAAAAAATAGAATTTCTTTTTCGAAAGATGTATTACTTAACCACAGGAATGATATTTCTTTGGTGATATTGTTACTTTACGACTCTACCGTCTCAAAATTTGAAGGCCAAAGTATTAGTTTTCTCTTTCTTTTAATATGGCTAACCTTACGAAACTTGATTTTATTGCCCGTCAAAATTCGGGCAAGAACTACCTTTAATGGGTGTTGGATGCTGAAATTCATATGGATGCAATGGGTCTTGGAGACACCATTAAAAGTGAAAATAAAGCACCAAACCCATATCGTGCTAAGGTTATGATATTCTTGCATCATCATCTTAATGAAATTCTTAAAATTGAATATCTCATGGTTAATGATCCACTTGTTTTGTGGAATATCCTAAAAGAAAGGTATGGTCATCTGAAGATGGTCATCCACCCAAAGGCACGATATGATTGGATCCATCAAGACTATAAGTATGTTCATGAGTACAACTCTTTCACGTTCAGAATTGTTTCTAAGTTGAAACTATGTGGAGAAACTATTAATAATGTTGATATGATGGAATATGTGGTAGTACACAAAATTAATTGAGAGTTCCGAGAGAGCTAATGTATAACTATTGTAGTAAGTCTCAAAAGAAAATTTATAAGCTTCAAAGATATTGAAAAAAAAATTGAGACTATAAATTATAGGAAAATCTAATATCTTCATATTACTACAATTGAAGCAAGTTATAAATATTTGTGTAAAAGATTACCCGTCGTTTTCTTTTGTTTGTAGTACACAAATATGAGTATGATGACAAAATCACATACGAAAGTAAATTAGAAGTTTACTGAAATAAAGATAAGTTGACATAACCGGTTGGCTATCCCGATTCACATGTGATGCAAAAAAATAATTGAGATCTTACATGGTTATATGTTGAAGAAATAAAAGATTCTTCAAAAATTCTCTTGTGTTGCTTGTTCTCGTGATAGAATGATCTTGATCAGCTAAGATTGAAATTATATTTCCTGAAATTTTGAAACTTATAAAAAGGTGAATATGGGCCCGTTCACCTGTCATGTGAACCGTTTGCTATTATATAATTTTAATAGATGCATATGGTACAGTCACATGTGCTTTGATATCAATTTGCAATTGATTTTTGCAAGATTGTTTGCTTGAATTGTTAAATTAAGAGCACAGTCCTAAATTATAAAATCATGTTGATAATGATGGTTCATATTTAAGTTGGTTTAACAAAAATTGTCTTCCTTCAATTATAGATAAACCATTGGTTATGAGAATAAAAATCGCAAATAAAATTTGGTATGAGATATGTTTATTTAACATATAGCAACACTTGAATGCATCAAGCTAACAAGGTCCCTCTATAACAATTGGTTCAGGGTCAGGAACCAAATAATTCCATCTAAAAATTTAAATGTGCGGTATATGATTCAATTGTTCCACCACAACGCACAAAGATGGGTCTCCAAATGAGCTTGGATGGGGGGGAGGGTAAATGCTAGTTTTTCTAATATTAGGGGGAGAAGTGATTAGCAGCTGAAAATTGAGTGTGGGATACATTATCTAGATCCTCGAATAGAAAATGTGAACTTAAAGTTCAAGACATAATTCACTTGCAAAATATTGCAAATCAATTGCCAAATGTATTTGCTGGCCGTATTTTATATTCAGTTGCAAATGCTCCAATGATAGGTCTTTGAAGGACAAGGTCTATGAGACGCCTGAAGCGTGATAGATCAAACGGTTCCAAATATAGAACTCCTTGAAGAAGGAGATGAGCAAATGATTAAGATGGTCATAATGATGAGGCAAGTGTTTTAAGAAAGCACCACAACATAACACTTCATAAAACCTTGGCAAAGGTTCAGGTACCTGAAAATAATGAAAAATGAAGAGATCTCAATAAGTTATGTCGCATTGGAACTGATATCAAAATGATCGTTGACGATACCTTTAATATAACATAGCGCTCAATTTTACAAATATTGACGAGGATCTTGAATTCAAATCTGTCAAAAAAAGTGTGGACAGATAAATGATTGTGTTATACCCCGTAGAATTTCCGGCACCTAAATGACCTATTCGCACGTTGGTTAAGCATATTTGAAGGCCATACGTGCTAGAGAAAGGCCCGGGAAAAGATCGGACGAGAAACCTGTCGAACCATCGCGGAAGGGGCTGAGGCAGAACCCCTCCGCGATGGCAGCGTGTCACGGAGGTGAAGCCTCCGCGTTGGCTCCGTGACACGTTGGCCTTGTCCAGGACCAAGTATATAAAGCCCCACTTCGGTTTAATCTCATTAAAATCTCTTAAAATTTCCAGAAATCGCAGGAGAACAGGGAGAGAACGAAGAAGTAATATAATTTTCATCCGATTACGCTGCTAAACGTTGTCCAAACTTAAATTAACCTCAGATACCGAGGTAATTAGCAGCAGAGAGCATTCCTACGGATTTAGTTTCGTGAAATACGGCCGACGAATCATCGAGCTACCGAGCTAAGGTAAGTGGAATTGCTCTAAACTAGTGTCTATGTGTTCCTAGCCGTGAAGTGAATATTTCTCCCTTCTAGACCTCTGCAAAATAGTGAGTTTTCGACCGTCTTTCGATAAGCCTAAGTTTAGGCTATAAACTATATCGAAAGTGATGTTGCTCTTTAAAATAAAGTTGTATTTAGTATTAATTGACATATTTATGAATGCAGTTGGGAGAAAATAGTTAAAGTACCGGCCGAGCCTCGTCCGACAGACGGATAGTTCGAGGATAAGGTATGTAAAGCTAGTTTCCTCGGCAAGTTAGAAATCTCGGTACAGTACATTAATTTAAAGGCCAGTAGAATATTCAGAAAGCAAGTGTTATGTTTATTACGAATGTTGGTACGTTATTAGAAGCATCAAGTTATAACTTGTGTGAAACTTGCTAGCACGATATAGATTCTAATACAAGTGTTAGAAACTGCACAGCATGCTCAGTATGTGATGTAGTACAGAATGTTAGGATATCATCGTACTCAGTTGAAACTAGTAAAGCAATGTAATATCTGTAAGACATTTCAGAAATAGAATGATAGGCTAAAATGAAGTTTAGAAAGCATGTTAGGACTAGTAAATCATGTTAATACAGAAACTCAGTATACAACATAGTTTTCAGCAGAAACACTATATCCTGTTTAGCATTAGCCCCAGTACAGTCGGGCAGAAGACTATATTTATACATATATATACTATTACCAGCCTCAGCATGTATTAAGTACGTACATATTACTCTCACTAGCTCAGCATATAGTATATACAAATACCTTACCATTATTAGCTTCAGTATGTGGGGCCTGCAGATAGTATTACTAGTTGAGACCGTTGTATTGTTTGGGGTTGGACTACCTAGCATTCATGACCGCCCCAGGGTTGATAGCTGTATCGACTCATCTGCCAGAGGACGAGGATACGTCGCTCTATGGAGTGGCATGCCGTCCCACAGGGGACGAAGATGGGATGCCAGTTTTCCCCATATTTGTGCCCTGATAGGCCCTTACGCACCCCTGTCAAGCAGATACGCCCGGGTGTTGATTCAGGAGTCCTCCGGACTCAGATGCAGTTATAGTCAGGGGCTCAGCGAGCCCAAGTGCATACCCAGGGGACCGGCGGGATGCTTATAGCTATTGTAGGAGATGGGACGACCAGGGTAGGGATATAGATTCTGTGCTGGTTGTACCCCCCGGCTTATGGGGGCCGGGTAAGGTTTGTGTGTGCTATGTTATGTTGTGATATGTTATGCCGTGTTACAGTAGATACGAGTAGATCGACAGTAGAACGATAAACCCTCAGGTATGACTCCTACTCCTTCCAGTATAACTAAGAGAAGGTATGATTTACATTATCAGACAGTTAATCTATTCCTTCCTACTTCAGTTTCATCAGTTATGTTGTTGTTTTCAGATATTTCTTTCAGTTATTGTTTTACATACTCAGTACCGGCGGTACTGACGCCCGGTGGGGCGCTGCATTACTTGCCTGCAGGTACTCATAGAAGAGCAGGTGATACCACGTGATTCCTATCAGCGATCGAGTATTCAGCTCCTGTCATCCGGAGACTGAATTCCAGAGGTGTATTTCGTTTCCTTTTGTTGTACAATACGGGTAGTTCGGGGCCCTGTCCCGATCATTTCTATTTTTATTCCTAGAGGCTTGCAGTCTGTATATATTTCCCTGTTGTCAGTTGAGTCGGTCGTGTGAGGCCGTGCATACGTATAGTTGTTAGTACTTTTATTTCCTTTATGTTGGTCGTGTGGGGCCATAGTTCGACAGTAGTGGTGACCTTACCGGTCACGTAGCTATCCAGTACTTCATGGTTAAGTTATAGATAACTAGACAGCATGGTGGCCTTGTCGGCCCGCATAGGTTTCCCTATATTGATATGTTTCTGGTCAGCTGTTAGTACAGGTACAGGAGGCTATAGGCCAATGGGCCGGGGGCCGTGTTTACAGCCGTTATATAGCCCTTTGTTTCCAGAAATATGAGTTAGAGCCAGCCAGGCACCAGATGTGCCCAGGCTTAGCAGTCCAGCAGTTCAGGTCCTAGTAGGGCACCAGGTTCCAGTCATACCCCCCAAGGTGGGGTGTGACAAACTTGGTATCAGAGCAGGTCGTATTCAAGGGAGTCTGCAAGCCGTGCTAAGTAGAGTCCTGTCCATGGATATGTTGTGCACCACATACTATGGGTAGGAGGCTGCAAGGCATGATAGGATGGTTGTCTTTTATTCTTATTCAGTCGTGCTGTAGAGCGGTACAATATAGGGTTGAGTCCCTGAAACTTACTGTATTCTTTGGTTACAGATAATGTCAGACCAACGACATCCTATCACAGGTCGGAGATAGATATTGCAGCTGGGGAAGGCACCAACAGGATGCCTCACCCTCGTTTAGAGACAACCCGATCAGAGGGTACTACGGAGGTATTGTCTCAGCCTTCTCAGCAGTCTCCACCACATCAGGAGCCATTAGGAGCGACACTACCTCCAGCAGTCCCTATACTGACTCCTTCCGACCAGGAGGTTAGGAGTGTGTTAGTTATGTTAGCACAGATGATGGCTGCTCAACGTCAGCCGATGCCATCTACAGTTGCGGAGCCGTCAGGAGGGCCCGGCAGTTCGAGGGTCCGAGAGTTCTTGTCTTTGAATCCCCCACAGTTCACAGGTACGGACCGGACAGAGGACCCTCAGGATTTTCTGGATCAAATGCAGAGAATCTTCAGGGTTATGCATGCCACGCCTACAGAATCAGTTGAGTTGGCAGCATTTCGGTTATGGGACATCGTCGTGTTGTGGTATGAAAGCTGGGAAAGGTCCCGAGGGAGAGATGTTTCCCCTCTGACCTGGTCCAACTTCTCAGGAGCTTTTCTGGATCACTATTTGCCGCGGGAGATTCGACAGGCTCGGGTAGACCAGTTCCTGCATCTGGAGCAGGGGGCCATGTGTGTTCGGGAATATTCCTTGCGGTTTGATTCTTTGGCCCGGTATGCACCGGCCTTTGTTGATACCATGGCATCCAGAGTACACCACTTTATCATGGGGTTGAATCCAGAATATGTTGAGACTTGCATTACGACCACACTGCGAGAGGACATGGACATTGCTCGAGTTCAGGCATTTGCCCAGAATATTGAGGGCATCAGACAGCGACATCGGGAGATCATAAGGGTCAATCAGGAGCAGCGTTGCCGGGACAGGCCAGTTGAGTTACAGAGGGAGGCCCGGGGAGGACCCAGGCCACGATTGTTAGACAGGCCGCCCAGGCCCCCGCCTCCGCCACAGTTGCAGGGGGTAGATTCAGCCGCAGGGGGCAGACAGAGACTGGCAGAGGCTCGCAGATGGTAGATTCACCATTACAGAGGAGGGCGGAGCAGAGTAGGTACACTCTACCGCTCTGCCCTATATGCAGTCGACACCATCCTAGGGCATGCAGATACGGCTCCACCGCATGTTATAATTGTGGCCAAGAAGGCCATTTGATGAAAGATTGTCCAGCCAGAGGCCGAGAGGACCGAGATAGACAGGATAGGGCATCTGTAGGGTCACGATCCACAACATCCTCGACTGGGCGCAGGCCCTTAGTTTCAGCAGGCAGGGGTCGGGGCAGATCAGAGGCCTCCAGTACAGGTGCGGGTCCAAGCCGCACATATGCCTTACCAAGGAGGAAAGATTCATAAGCGTCTCCTGATGTTGTGACAGGTATGCTAACTATCTGCTCACACCCTGGTTATGTATTGATTGATCCAGGGTCTACTTTGTCCTACATTACTCCATTTGTGGCACGAAAGTTTAGTATTGCACCAGAATTATTGCAGCAGCCCTTTTTAGTATCTACGCCCGTCGGTGACTCTATCACAGCTAGCCGAATCTACCGTGGGTGTACAGTAGAGGTTGCTGACCGTCAGACCACAGTAGATCTAGTCGAGTTAGAAATGATAGACTTCGATGCCATAATGGGTATGGACTGGTTAGTACCGTGTTTTTCCAACGTTGAATGTTGGACCAAGACGGTCCGATTCCACTTCCCAGGAGAAGCAGTGCGGGAGTGGAAGGGAAGCACCGCTACGCCAAAAGGTAGGTTTATTTCCTACCTTCAGGCGAGAAAGTTGATGTCTAAGGGATGTATTTACCATCTGGTCAGAGTCCAGGATGTTCAAGCAGAATCTCCGACGCTCCAGTCTGTTCCAGTGGTGAACGAATTCCCTAATGTGTTCCCAGATGAGTTACCTGGTATTCCCCCAGAAAGGAAAATAGACTTTGCTTTTGACTTGTTACCGGGCACTCAGCCGATATCAATTCCTCCCTATCGTATGGCTCCTGCAGAACTCAGAGAATTAAAAGAGCAGTTGAAAGATTTATTGGATAAAGGTTTCATCAGGCCGAGTACTTCACCGTGGGGTGCGCCAGTTTTATTTGTGAGGAAGAAAGATGGCTCGCTCCGAAGGTGCATAGATTATCGGCAATTAAACAAGGTTACAGTAAAGAACAAGTACCCGCTTCCCAGAATTGATGACTTATTTGATCAGTTGCAGGGAGCCAGATACTTTTCTAAGATTGACTTGCGATCCGGATATCACCAGGTCCGAGTACGTGAGAGAGATATTCCTAAGACAGCGTTCAGGACCCGATATGGACATTTTGAATTTCTAGTCATGTCCTTCGGGTTAACGAATGCCCCGGCAGTCTTCATGGACCTGATGAACAGTATTTTCAGACCTTTCCTGGACTTGTTCGTGATAGTATTCATTGATGACATTCTGGTGTATTCTCGCTCTGAAGCAGATCACCGGACTCATTTGTGGACAGTGCTCCAGATTCTCAGAGACCGTCAGTTGTATGCTAAATTTTCTAAGTGTGAATTCTGGCTTAACTCAGTGGCCTTTTTAGGGCATATCGTGTCGGATGCTGGTATACAGGTAGACAAGCAGAAAATAGAAGCAGTTAAGTCATGGCCTAGGCCTACCACTCCGACTGAAGTTCGTAGCTTCCTGGGGTTGGCAGGATATTACAGGAGGTTCGTTGAAGGGTTCTCGACCATTGCGGCACCTCTAACCAAATTGACACAGAAAGCAGCAAAGTTTCAATGGACAGAGGTATGCGAGCAGAGCTTTCAGGAACTGAAAGATAGATTAACCTCCGCCCCAGTACTAGCATTGCCGGAAGGCACAGAAGGTTATTCAGTCTATTGCGACGCGTCAGGTGTCGGGTTAGGTTGTGTGTTGATGCAGCATGGTAGAGTAATTGCATATGCTTCCAGACAGATGAGGAAACACGAAAAGAATTACCCTACCCACGACCTGGAATTGGCCGCAGTAATCCACGCCTTAAAGATGTGGAGGCATTACCTGTACGGCGTCCATGTTGATATTTACACAGATCATAAGAGCCTACAGTACATCTTCACTCAGAGGGAGTTGAATCTACGGCAACGCCGTTAGTTGGAGCTGTTAAAAGATTATGATATGAGCATTCTATACCACCCCGAAAAAGCTAATGTTGTAGCAGATGCCCTGAGCCGTAAGTCAATGGGGAGTTTGGCGTATTTGCGACCTGAGAAACGGAAGTTAGCCAATGAAATTCATCAGTTAGCTGGTTTAGCCGTTCGAGTAATGGAAACAGATAATAATAGAGCAGTAATTCAAAATTCTGCTGTGTCATCATTAGTTACAGAGGTAAAAGAACGACAGTACGAAGACCCTGATTTAGTCCAGCTCAGAGATAGAATTCAGAAAGGTAAGGAGTCAGATTTCCAAATGATTGAGGATGATGTGCTACGCTGTAAGGGCCGCCTCTATGTACCGAATGTTTCAGGGCTTCGCGGGCGGATCGTGCATGAGGTACATTACACTCGCTATTCCCTTCATCCAGGAGCGATGAAGATGTACCACGACATCAGAGACATTTACTAGTGGCCAGGTATGAAAGCTGAGATAGCTGAATTTGTATCTAGATGTTCTAACTATCAACAGGTGAAAGCAGAGCACCAGAAGCCGGGCGGTTTGACGCAAGATATAACGGTCCCTACGTGGAAATGGGAAACGATAAACATGGATTTTGTAACAGGGTTACCCCGTACCAGACGCAGAAATGATTCCATTTGGGTAATAGTTGACAGGCTGACAAAATCAGCTCATTTCCTGCCAGTGAAGGCTACCTTCTCGGCTGAGGATTATGCCGAATTATATATTAGAGAAATAGTTAGATTACATGGAGTGCCGGTATCCATCATTTCAGATAGGGGAGCACAGTTTACAGCTACATTCTGGTAGTCGTTCCAGAGGGGTTTGGGAACGCAGATCAATTTGAGCACAACATTCCACCCTCAGACAGATGGGCAGGCGGAGCGGACTATCCAAACGCTCGAAGATATGTTGCGAGCGTGTATACTAGATTTTGGGGGTAGTTGGGATGAGCATCTTTCGTTGATTGAATTTGCCTACAACAATAGCTATCATTCAACCATCCAGATGGCGCCTTTCGAGGCATTATACGGGCGAAAATGTAGATCGCCGGTGGGCTGGTTTGAAGTGGGGGAATCAGCATTGGTTGGCCCAAACATTGTTCGGCAGTCAGAGGAAAAGATAAAGCTTATCCGAGAACGTTTACTGACTGCTCAGAGCCGCCAGAAGTCTTATGCAGATATGCAGCGCAGAAATCTAGAATTTGCGGTAAATGACTGGGTATATCTGAAAGTGTCTCCGATGAAAGGGGTGATGACATTCGGCAAGAAAGGCAAGCTTAGCCCGAGATTTATTGGGCCATATCAGATTCGGCGAAGAATAGGCCGAGTTGCATACGAATTGAACTTGCCTCCGGAGTTAGCATCTGTTCACCCAGTATTCCATGTCTCTATGTTGAGGAAGTTCGTAGGGGACCCTTCTACAGTAGTTCCAGTTTAGGATGTCCAGGTCACAGAAGAGTTAGCATATGAAGAGGTTCCCGTAGTCATCTTAGACAGACAGATTCGCAGGTTGACGACTAAAGATGTTGCGTCTGTCAAAGTATTGTGGCGTAACAGGAATCGTGAGGAAATGACGTGGGAAGCTGAAGAAGATATGAAAACCAGATACCCTCACCTATTTCAGGTCTAGTCAGGCAACAGGTATGCCCGTATCATTATTTATGCAGTACCTTGTAGTTGTATGCGTGTGAATGAGAAAGATTGATACTTAGTTATCCAGTGGATCTTAAAATATTGCGTGCAGTACCTGTGTTGGACTTTTCTGCATTTCAGGTTTTTGCGATAGTCCATATTACAGGGGAAACTCTGCCGAAATTTTTCTAGAAAGTAAATTAAGTAGTCCTCTAGATAGCAGTGTACATTCGAGGACGAATGTTCTTAAGGGGGGGGGGGAGAATGTTATACCCTGTAGAATTTCTGGCACCTAAATGACCTATTCGCACGTTGGTTAAGCATATTTGAAGGCCATACGTGTTAGAGAAAGGCCCGGGAAAAGATCGGACGAGAAACCTGTCGAACCATCGCGGAAGGGGCCGAGGCAGAACCCCTCCGCGATGGCAGTGTGTCACGGAGGTGAAGCCTCCACGTTGGCTCCGTGACACGTTGGCCTTGTCCACGCCCAAGTATATAAAGCCCCACTTCGGTTTAATCTCATTAAAATTTCTTAAAATTTCCAGAAATCGCAGGAGAACAGGGAGAGAACGAAGAAGTAATATAATTTTCATCCGATTACGCTGCTAAACGTTGTCCAAACTCAAATTAACCTCAGATACCGAGGTAATTAGCAGCAGAGAGCATTCCTACGGATTTAGTTTCGTGAAATACGGCCGACGAATTGTCGAGCTACCGAGCTAAGGTAAGTGGAATTGCTCTAAACTAGTGTCTATGTGTTCCTAGCCGTGAAGTGAATATTTCTCCCTTCTGGACCTCTGCAAAATAGCGAGTTCTGACCGTCTTTCGATAAGCCTAAGTTTAGGCTATAAACTATAACGAAAGTGACGTTGCTCTTTAAAATAAAGTTGTATTTAGTATTAATTGACATATTTATGAATGCAGTTGGGAGAAAATAGTTGAAGTACCGGCCGAGCCTCGTCCGACAGACGGATAGTTCGAGGATAAGGTATGTAAAGCTAGTTTCCTCGGCAAGTTAGAAATCTCGGTACAGTACAGTAATTTAAAGGCCAGTAGAATGTTCAGAAAGCATGTGTTATGTTTATTACAAATGTTGGTACGTTATTAGAAGCATCAAGTTATAACTTGTGTGAAACTTGCTAGCACGATATAGATTCTAATACAAGTGTTAGAAACTGCACAGCATGCTCAGTATGTGATGTAGTACAGAATGTTAGGATATCATCGTACTCAGTTGAAACTAGTAAAGCAATGTAATATCTGTAAGACATTTCAGAAATAGAATGATAGGCTAAAATGTAGTTTAGAAAGCATGTTAGGACTAGTAAATCATGTTAATACAGAAACTCAGTATACAACATAGTTTTCAGCAGAAACACTATATCCTGTTTAGCATTAGCCCCAGTACAGTCGGGCAGAAGACTATATTTATACATATATATACTATTACCAGCCTCAGCATGTATTAAGTACGTACATATTACTCTCACTAGCTCAGCATATAGTATATACAAATACCTTACCACTATTAGCTTCAGTATGTGGGGCCTGCATATAGTATTACTAGTTGAGACCGTTGTATTGTTTGGGGTTGGACTACCTAGCATTCATGACCGCCCCAGGGTTGATAGCTGTATCGACTCGTCCGCCAGAGGACGAGGATACGTAGCTCTATGGAGTGGCATGCCGTCCCACAAGGGACGAAGATGGGATGCCAGTTTTCCCTATATTTGTGCCTTGATCGGCCCTTACGCACCCCTGTCAAGCAGATACGCTCGGGTGTTGATTCAGGAGTCCTCCGGACTCAGATGCAGTTATAGTCAGGGGCTCAGCGAGCCCAAGTGCATACCCAGGGGACCGGCGGGATGCTTATAGCTATTGTAGGAGATGGGACGACCAGGGTAGGGATATAGATTCTGTGCTAGTTGTACCCCCCGGCTTATGGGGGCCGGGTAAGGTTTGTGTGTGCTATGTTATGTTGTGATATGTTATGCCGTGTTACAGTAGATACGAGTAGATCGACAGTAGAACGATAAACCCTCAGGTATGACTCCTACTCCTTCCAGTATAACTAAGAGAAGGTATGATTTACATTATCAGACAGTTAATCTATTCCTTCCTACTTCAGTTTCATCAGTTATGTTGTTGTTTTCAGATATTTCTTTCAGTTATTGTTTTACATACTCAGTACCGGCGGTACTGACGCCCGGTGGGGCGCTGCATTACTTGCCTGCAGGTACTCATAGACGAGCAGGTGATACCACGTGATTCCTATCAGCGATCGAGTATTCAGCTCCTGTCATCCGGAGACTGAATTCCAGAGGTGTATTTCGTTTCCTTTTGTTGTACAGTACGGGTAGGTCGGGGCCCTGTCCCGATCATTTCTATTGCTATTCCTAGAGGCTTGCAGTTTGTATATATTTCCCTGTTGTCAGTTGAGCCGGTCGTGTGAGGCCGTACATTCGTATAGTTGTTAGTACTTTTATTTCCTTTATGTTGGCCGTGTGGGGCCATAGTTCGACAGTAGTGGTGACCTTACCGGTCACGTAGCTATCCAGTACTTCATGGTTAAGTTATAGATAACTAGACAGCATGGTGGCCTTGTCGGCCCGCATAGGTTTCCCTATATTGATATGTTTCTGGTCAGCTGTTAGTACAGGTACAGGAGGCTATAGGCCAATGGGCCGGGGGCTGTGTTTACAACCGTTATATAGCCCTTTGTTTCCAGAAATATGAGTTAGAGCCAGCCAGGCACCAGATGTGCCCAGGCTTAGCAGTCCAGCAGTTCAGGTCCTAGTAGGGCACCAGGTGCCAGTCATACTCCCCAAGGCGGGGTGTGACAGATTGGCCAAATAAAAATGCAAAATTCAAGTATAATGTCATCGGGTATAAATGAATTCTTGTGGCATAAAGGTTTTTTGCAAATCCTGACATTATTATATGGAGAGGTCATCCTGTGGTGGATGCAATTATGTTGAAGTTGCTCATAAGTCTGGCAATACATAAAAAACTCGATGTGCGTATAATGAAATTATTTTCATGTCTAGATAGATTGAAAGATATATGAAAATCCTTGAAGGATTTAAAAGAATGAGGAAATTCTTGGTCCTGAAGTACCATATCTTAGTGAAATTGGTGCGCTAATGTATCTTGATAACACTACAAGACCTGATATAGTCTTTCCAGTTAATTTGTTAGCAAGATATAATTCTGCTCCTACTAGGAGATATTGGAATGGGATCAAACACATAATGCGGTATCTAAAAAGGACTATCGATATGAGCTTATATTATTCTAACAATTGCAATCCCGACCTTGTTGGTTATGCTGATGTTGAGTATTTATCTGACCCACACACAGTTCGATCTCAAACTGGCTATGTGTTTATATATGGAGGTACTGCCATATCTTGGAGATCTACAAAGCAGTCTCTTGTAGCTACTTCATCAAATCATGCTGAGATAATAGTTATTCATGAAGTAAGCCGAAAATGTGTGTGGTTGAGGCCCATGGTACATCTCATTAGAGAAAAATATGATTTGAAATGTGACAAAGTACCCACAATTTTATATGAAGATAATGCAACATTCATAGAAAAACTAAAGGGAGGATTCATAAAAGGAGATAGAACGAAACACATCTCGCCAAAGCTTTTCTACACATATGAGATCCAAAAGAATGGTGATATGAACGTGCAATAAATTCATTCAAGTGATAATGTGGCTGATTTATTCACCAAATCACTACCAACTGCAATTTTCAAGAAGATGGTGCACAAGATCGGGATGCAACGATTCAAGGATATTCTCAGTAGGGGGAGTTAATACACATTGTACTTTTTTTTCCTTATGAGGTTTTGTCCCACTGGGTTTTGCTTGTAAAGTTTTTAATGAGGCAGCTACCAATGCGTATTATTAGATATGTGTACTTTTTTTTCTTCACTAGATATTTTCTCACTGGATTTTTTCTAGTAAAGTTTTAACGAGACACATTATCTATCAAATAGACATTCAAGGGAGAGTGTTATAAATGTATTTGTATTATAGTGAATATCTATAAAGATATTTATATTATAATAAATATGTGTATTTATATTATAGTTAACATATATATTTTGAAGAAAAGTTTGAAAGAATTATCCTAAAATCTACGTAATAAAATGTCCATATTTGATTCTTTTTCTCTAAAATCTAACAGATCTGTTAGAAAGAACTGTTGAATTTAACCCTGGGCCCACATCACCGGTCAAAACCCATCTGAGAAGCTCTATTTTCCTCAATCCAGACGAGTATAAGAGCTTGTATATTATCATCCTCGACGTTCTGATCTGGAGGTCGGGAACTGCTTGTCAATGGCGGACTTGAGCCTAGCTTTTCTTTCTCTCGTCCTCCTCCTCCCTCTATCCCTCCTAATTTTCCTCGCCTTAATTGTCCGACCACGCCCCGTCAAAGTCCCAATTAAGAATCGGCATGTGTTTATCACTGGCGGCTCAAGCGGAATTGGCCTAGCTCTAGCTCAACAGGCTGCTTCAGAGGGTGCAAAAGTCTCAATACTCGCTCGTAATACTAGTAGGCTGGAGGATGCGAAGGAGTCAATTCGGCTTTCTACTGGCCGTGATGTTGCCATTTTCAGCGCTGACGTCAGAGATTACGGGGCCGTCAAGAAGGCTATTGAAGAGGCTGGACCCATTGATGTGTTGGTGTGCAATCAGGGCATATTTGTTCCTCAGGAATTGGAGCACCAAGATATTGACGAGATCAAATTCATGATTGATGTGAACTTGACCGGGACTTTTCATCTGATTAAAGCTGCTTTACCTGGAATGAAGAACAGGGCTGGTCGTGGACCTGGATCCATCGCTATCATGTCTTCACAAGCTGGTCAGGTATCTTCTACCTTCGGTTCAATGGTCTACTAAAGATATAACCTTATAGACGTCTGGTTAAAAATGGAGGAAACTGTTTTCCTTCAAAAAGGTTTACCTTAGGAATCTGTTTAATTATAAGGTATAAAAGTAAGTGGCACTACCAGTGGTACAAGGTGTATAAGGTATAAGGAAAATAAGTCACTTTTCCCATGTTGGTGAAAGTATTTGGGAGAAATATGCTTTTGACATGTAAGGTAACCAAAAACCAAAAGAGGATTTCTACAAATATTTTCTGTTGCAATGAACAAATAGTAAAGTTATCTAGCATTGCCGCCTAGTGGGTTGACCAGTGGACTTAAGGACATTAGGGGCTAATGTATTCTGATGTGTAGTTTGCACCAATTCAAGAGCATGCTTGGGGTAATTTATGAACATGCTTGATTGCATTATACTCTTTTGGGTTAACTTGATACACACAATTGAAGAAGATAACTAAAACAACTAAGAAGAAGAAAAACACTAAACAGCAACAAGATAACAATTCTCATTCATAATTCTGAAATAGGCAACTCTGTTACATATAAGGAGGGTAAGACCTAGGGGGCAAAGTGAAATAGAAGGAACTTAGGGAAAATGATGTTACTACTTATTGGACTCTAATAACTAGCAGGTAAATTACTAACTCAACTCCCATGTATACTTCCAGAAACATAGAGTACTACTGACCACAGCTGTCCTATTCCTGAATCGTATTAGTCCGGTGGACATAAGGACTCTAGGGGTTAATGTATTCTGATGTGTAGTTTGCTCCAAATCAAGAGCATGCTCGGCAGTAATTTACGAACATGCTTGATTGCATTAATACTCTTTTGGTTACCTTGAATACGTCTCTTCAACCATTTCTGGTATCTGCAATGTAAGAATTGAGGTTGAGGTTAGATGTCAGTCCAGAAAAATGCTTAGTAACAGCCATAGTAAGTATGAAAAGGAGTAACTACTCTTGAAATAAGGACGTGAAAGCTAAACTGCTCCGGAGTATATTTCTGTTGGAAGATTGACCTGACTTATTACAATAAAGATTGGCCTCTGGTATGTCTTATCGCAATATGTCGAGTTGAGAACATGTTCAGAACCAAAATATGGTTTGAACTTGATCACTATGTAAATGACGTCATACTGAAATGTTCATGTATTTGGTTAATTTTCCAAGATATTACCCTGGTTTCCTGGTATAAATAGATTGGGAAATGAAGGTAATATTAGTGACATACAGTATGAGATGATTAAAGAATAACAAGGCATTATAAAGTCTCTCAATCTCTAAAATTCACCAGATTTAGTCCAGATATGATTTGTGCTATTGGTTCTTAAATAAGGAGTCTGGAAAATGTTGGATGGTATTCTAACCTCTACTTGCTTTTCCCATTTACTTACTTTACCAAGTACATTGGAGTTTTTCTTTTGTTAAATATCCTATTAATACTTTCAGTTTTAGTAACACAGGTTCATTTACCATTTATTACTGTAAAATTCTGAGCTAAAGCATCCGGAAAAGTTCAGAGCTATAATACTATTACAGAAGTATCTGAAAACGTAACTACTATGGTATCAACATTTGCAGATAAGCACTTCCTATAAACTTTTTCATGCTAAAGTTATTAGCAAATGCATTTCAAGGAGTGTCTTTCATCTGACATCTTTATTCAGAAAGAAACAGTTATGTACCCGACTCACTTAAAGTTTGGAACTCATTATTCTTTGAGGATGGTATTTCGAGAAAGTCTGGACAATCTTATGATTTTGCAGTACTATCCTTAGTACACATTCGTGAAGACTGAATTTTGCAAGAAGGCACACTTTCCACGGGAGCTTTTCATCTTCTGTTCCGATTGATATCTTATCTCTATTGCAAATTTATGTGTTATTTCATCTAGGAGTTTTGGGGAAAAAAGAAAATAAGTTTGAGATTATCATCACCATTGTCCAATTTATTTAATTTTGTTTCCCTCTATGCATTCACATTTGCGTGTATCCATCATAAAAATTTAAACTGAAAGACCCACAACAGCAAATGCTTCCTTAAATAGTACTAGTTTAACCTGAAGGACAGCAGCTTGGTCTGTGATACTGACATAATTAAGGGAGAATGTGTATCATTAGCCCCCACTGAAATGTTTCCTCAAATAGTAGTTTAACCTGAAACACTGGAGCTTGGTCTGTGATGCTAAAATATGGTAGAATCAATGGAATTTCTTTTCCCATACAATTGCATTAATGAATTTTAACCTTCATTCTGTTTATTCCTGGCTGATTTGGTTTATTTGGTATTTTGTTTTGTCTTAGGTTGGCATATATGGTTATACAGCTTATTCAGCCAGTAAGTTTGGCCTCAAAGGACTGGCAGAAGCACTGCAGCAGGAAGTAATTGGTGAAAATATTCATGTATCACTAATATTTCCCCCGGACACTGAAACTCCTGGGTTTGCTGAAGGTTGGACTGAACAGATCCTACTCTGTTTCTTCTGGTTGTTATTGTTGCTTGTCACAATGCTTGAACTAAGATGTTTATGATACTTTCTGCTTGCATCATGTTTATCTATGTTAAAAAATTAGGTTATTTAAAAAAAAATATCAATGTAAAAAATATTAAAATGTAACATCACCCTACCCACTTGGAATCCACTAACGCTAAATGCTACAATCTGCCTCTGATTCTATATGTTTGGAGGAACCAAGCCAGAAAGTATTTGTTCCCTGATTAGCTCATGATGAACTGCACATATTATACATCCTTTATGGTAATCCAATGGGTTATCTAATATCTGTTTCTGCCTTTTATCTTCTTGAAAATGGCATGATGATCTCCTAGAACCTGACAGGATTTAAATGCTGCAATAGAGTGTCTTTAGGTCTATTTAGATAATACAGGTCTAGAACAGTTTGAAGCTTAATGTGTATTTCAGTGCTTCGTTTTACTATAAAAGAATGTGGTCAAGGGGTTGACATTCTTATGCGAGTTCTAGAGTTCCATTGTTCTGATTTTTAGGCCGTGATATTTTGTCTGTTTTATTTTGTATATTTAAGTTTTTCAGTTTTTTCTTTATTCTCATTTACTCCTGACAACCTGTAGAAGGTGCTTGGTGCTCTATCTATCTTATTTAATAGTGCAATATTTACCAATCCAAAAGAATAAAAAAGAATAAAAAATGTGAAGAATGTGCATGGAGATATATGTATGCACTATGGGAGACATCAGTATCATTGTGTGTGTTGTACCCAGTAATTGAAAGCACTTGAAATGTAATCTTAGAAACTCCTAGTTCTCTTGCTTCGGAGGCATGTGCACAATGTCTAGTGTACCTGATATGTGCTTGAACTTACCTGATTAATAATCAGTTTACATTTGCAATAACTTTGCTGTACTCTTTGACCATTTATCTCCTCCTGTATTTCACCTGTTTGAACAACAATTATGAAAGTTTAATCCTTATTGCAGAGAACAAGAGGAGGCCACAGTTGACTAGTATAATAGCAGCTTCTTCTGGTGCCATGAGAGCTGATGAAGTGGCAAAGAAAGCTTTGAATGGCCTTAAATCAGGAAACTTTATTGTCCCCTGCAACTTTGAGGGATTCTTTCTTTCCATAGCAACTGCTGGTCTATCTCCTCAGAGATCATTCCTGATGGCATTTGTCGAAGTGATAGCTGCTGGAATATTACGTATTGTTGGTCTATGTTTCCAGTGGAACTGGTATGGGAGCATTGAGAAATTCCTTGGAGAAAGAAATAGGGAGTAACTACTAAGTATAGTCTAACAAATAATTTTTGGCACTTCTGTCAAGAATTAGTAGTTTGATCGAACAAATGGCTTTCTACATGATAGTTATTACAGAAATTGAACTTTTTCATGATGGTTTATGTACCCCTAGGTTGTCCAATTTTGAATTGCTTTTGTGCTAGTGAACTAGATGTATGTAGTCCTCATTCCTAATTGATTGTGTCCATTACCAAGTGTTGCTGGCTAATTTGTCCACTTTGTTGAGAAGTTTCTCTATCTACTGTGCTTGGAGTTCATAGATTTCTAGGTTAACTGATTAAACTGCATGTTCTCTATCAACTGCGCGCTATTAGCTTTGCTTTAATTAAGCTTAATAGTTTCGAGTTGTCCAAGCTTCATTACGCTTCTGTGACTTGGTGTGGGCTTTGATATACCACTACCACTGTCAGTTAATTATTTACTTTAGTGCAGATAAGTTGCTTTTCTACGTATAGATGAACATTCTACTTCTCCTGAAGAGCTTGTAACATTTATGGGCTTTTCCGACCTGTACACAATTGGTTTAAATACTACTCCATATCACTACTGTACAATTGGTTTATGATGAAAGCAAAGATGCAACAACTAGAAGTTCCAATCCAACTGGTATTGTTAGGATGCCTCCGATTTGGACATCTTTATACATTTTGAATTTTCTTTTATTGTGCATTCTAGTTAGAAAAGATGTTGACATTAATATTGTCTTTTAGTACTTTATATGGTAAAAATAAACTTGTGAGAACTACGATTACGCGCCACATGCAATGAGCAGAACTCAACTGAAGTCTCTTGGTCGAAAAGATAATACTACACTGTGTAATTATATCATGTATATACAATGAAAATAATCTTCATTAAACATATATAAAAAGAAATATTAATTTATCCCTTCAATATAAGAGAGCATGTTCAATCCAAGGTGTGGCATTTTTGAATTCTTGAAATAGCCCCAGCATTACTACAAAGGAGCAACGTCATGTAGATCCTCTTGTCTTTAACATAAAAAAGAAGAAGAAATAATTAATAAACTTGCCACAGAAAAAGTAAAAAAGAAACCACGTAATTGTCCTGTGAAATTCTCACTTCAAAAGTGTTGAACAAACACATTGTATTCCACAGTAGCATCTCCAGTCTTGGCATCAAACCAAACAGTATGGGCCAAAGCATAACCTCTAGCAAACCTAAACAGGCCAGTGCCTCCCACAATAGGCATCTCCCTAACATCTCTCGTTACTGGATTCCTCCCAAGAATGCTAATGCTGCTCCCATTGTACTTGCCTTGTGTGAACTCAAAATTCATAGTCATAAGCAACGCAAGCTCGCTCTGCGAAGCGATTGCGTAAATCCCTTGTGCCCTCCCTACGACCTCAGTTGATGCATTAGGCCCTATGGTTAATGCATCATCACATATGAAAGTTTTGCCAAAACCATAGATTCCTTCGCCACCTGGTGAAATGATCTTGATTGAAGAAGGTTTTTTTCCACTTAGGATGTCATGAAAATAGAAATGGAGGTGGCTCGTTTTCTGACTTCGTAAGTTTATGGCTAGGATATCAGAGATTTCTTCAAGAAAAACTCCATTGGAAAAAGGGGTCAAGAGGTTTGAGAAGATTATGAAATAGGGAATGGAAAGTGTGTACATATGTAAAGAAGCCATTTTTTTAAAGTAGCAAGTTTGGTTCGATAAAAGAGCAAGAAGGGGAGGTATTTATAGGGGTATTAGTAGACAGGGACATAGTTGTGTAGGTCCAAGGGTGGTCAATGGAATACTCTTTAATGGAAAATTATAATATATATATAAGCTATATATATATATCTTGAAAGTATTTTTAATTATTCTTATCAAAATTTTTGATTTCGTCGCTGAATAATAATAGAGCATAGCTTCGCCACTGAATAATAGAGCATGGTGATTATTATTTCTTGGTGATGATGTTGATGTTGTATCTCTTATTGTTGTTCTTACATAGTGGAGATCGTGTGGACCTCTGGAAATTAAGTTTTCTTGATGTGAAAGAAGGATAATATATAAAGAGATATAATTGCGCAAATATATGGTATACCACACTACATTGCAATTATATAATTAGATTTTTAAGTTTTCAGTCGTATAGTTTACATTTTTTTAAAGTAGTGATTAAAAAAATTGGTATATAATATTATATATTCATATATCATATTATATAATAACTTTTTTTTTTATAACAATGTCTACAAACTCAATATGCAATATTATACACCCAGTATATAAATATTATACAAAATTATAAAAAGTGTTTACACACCCGTATACACTCATATATAATATTTATACACTACTATACAAAAAAATGTCTTCGTCTTCTTCTTTGAATTCAAGCATCAGATTCATCCAAAACACCTCAAAAACAACACCAAATCACCTAAAATTTCATATTTGGGCTCCTCAATATTTACCCGATCTTTTATAATAATACTCACTCGAAATAAAACTTATTTACCGAAGTTCAATTTTCAAACAGTAAAACTTTAAACTTCAACAATAGACGCCTTGAAGTTTCTGATTACAACAATACCAACAAAATTAAGAGAAGGACAAAAATAAGAATACAGAAAAAGAAAAATGATAATAAAAAAAGAGATTGATGTTTTAAATTGTTATGTTGAGAGATAAAAAGTAAGTTTTAATTCATTAAATTATAAAAAAATTAAAATATAAACTAAATTTATTAGCATTATTATCTGACATAATATGTAGAAGTGTTTTGTTCTGAAATGAAGTAAATTCTACTCTAAGATGTGCTTTGGGCTTATGCTACCAACAATGATGCACTTGAAATGGATGTGGCCCACCGTGGTCTTATGATACTCAGGATACAATGAAAACTACAGCTCCTAAGTGAATTATTGAGTAGAAAGAGAGGGATGCTATTAACAACAGTTTTTTTAATGCTCATGTTCCTGTCATCATTGATGTTAGCACTCCAGAGATCCAACTTAATACTTCCGCCATTCCAATTTATATATTAAAATAATTTTTTTTTATCGTGTATTGAAATATATAATCTTTAAAATTTTTGAAAAATAATTTACATATTTAAAAATTATATAAAAATTATTATAAGCCCAAGAGTTAACAATTTAGAATATCTGAAGGGTATACGAATAAATCGCGATCAAAAATTTTTTTGTTTGATCCTCAAAATTTAAACTATGTCCCATAAATAGAATAGAGGCAGTAAGTGTATTTATTTTAATTTTAGTTGTTCAGGTTTCAATCGTTAACCGTATTTTTATTTTATTTTACAACCATTTAATATATTTAAATAGATTTAAATGATTAAAATCTACAATAAATGAACTAGCATATTTTTATTAAGACTAATTTTAGCATAAGTGCTTCACGCGTGTCCCTCATATTAATAAGAATAAATTTTTAAAACTAGCATAACTAACATTTAAAAGATGTGCTTGTGTAACATCATAAGAATTTAAAAAGAAAATTATTAATTTCAAATTGATAAATGATTATGTTTAACAGTTTGATCCAATCCAATAGTTCTTTATTCAATTTGTTCGAATACTTTTTTCAATGAACAAATATGTTGTAGAAATAACGTTTGATTGAAAGGCAAAAAAATCTTTCACTTTTACATGACCATTTAAATGCATGCATTATATGTATATTTCATTTTAATTATCACAAAATTTCTAATACTACACTATTGATAGATTAAAAAATAATATAAATATTAGTATTACGAAGATACATTATAATACAAAGTTGTATAGTAGAATAGAACATATAGTATAAGTTATTAGTTTAAATGATTTGCACTTACGAATTCGTATTGTGAGTTACTTTTGACTTATTTTGGCACTAATAAATTAATATAAGCATTTATTTATTTATAATTGATCGTCCAAACTAAGAAAGACTCAGTAAAATCAGTGAAAATGATCACCCATGCTTGCATTAGGGTAGACTATCTTATTAGAAAGAATTCCTCAATGATTCTCATTAAGATCAACGTATATATACAAAACCGAAACATGATATGTGCCTAATTCTAAGGGATACAGTTAGCATGATATGTGCCTAATTCTAAGGGATACAAGCATGATATGTGTCTAATTCTAAGGGATACAGTTAGCATGATATGTGCCTAAATATATTTACATATATTTAACACACCCCCGCAGTCGAAGCCGGAGGTTGTCGGACACTGAGACTGTCACGAAAATCTTCAAATAGAACTCGCGGTAGACCCTTGGTAAAGATGTCTGCGATCTGATATCGGGAAGGTACATGAAGAACACGAACCTGACCACGAGCAACTTTTTCCCGTACAAAATGAATGTCCATCTCAATATGTTTGGTACGTTGATGTTGCACTGGATTACCCGATAAGTAAATAGCACTAACATTGTCATAATAAACAAGTGTAGCCTGTTTAATCGGACAATGTAACTCCAAAAGCAAATTTCGTAACCAACATGATTCGGATACTACATTTGCCACACCCCTATACTCGGCTTCGGCACTGGACCGAGAAAGAGTAAGTTGTCTCTTAGAAGACCAAGAAATCAAATTATCACCCAAAAATACACAATAACCAGAGGTAGATCGTCTCATATCCGGGCAACCACCCCAATTAGCATCAGTATATGAAACAAGGGATGAAACAGAAGATGAGTAGAGATGGAGACCATGGTCAAGTGTACCTTGAATATACCGGATAATGCGTTTGAGAGCTTGCATATGGTAAACTCTCGGATCATGCATATGTAAACACACTTGTTGAACAGCATAACAAATATCCGGCCGGGTAAATGTAAGATATTGAAGAGCCCCGGCAAGACTTCTATATAAAGACGGATCCTCATAGGGTGTACTAGAAGTCGCACTAACCTTCTCCTTTGTGTCAACAGGAGTAGGAGATGACTTGCAAGAAAACATTCCGTCTCGCTCAATTATTTGCTCGTCATACTTGCATTGTGAAAGGAACATACCACCCTTATGTCGAGAAACTGCAATGCCAAGAAAATAATTTAAAGGACCAAGATCCTTCATAGCAAACTCTGAGCTGAGAAGCTTCATAATAGACAGACGGAGAGCATTAGAAGATGCAGTGAGAATAATATCATCAACATAAAGCAAAATATATGCCATATCATGACCCTTACGATAAATAAATAAAGAATTATCGCAATTGCTATTAGAGAAACCAAGGGAAATGACATAATCAACAAATCGCTTATACCAAGCTCGGGGTTCCTGTTTGAGTCCATACAATGACTTACGTAACAAGCATACATAATCTGGATGAGTATGATCCCGATATCCCAATGGTTGATGCATATACACTATTTCTTGTAGCTCACCATGAAGAAAGACATTTTTAACATCCAACTGATGAATAGGCCATGCCTTTGACAGAGAAAGAGAAAGAGAAAGAACTGTGCGAATGGTAGACGGTTTCACCACCGGACTAAATGTTTCACCACAATCAATGCCCATTGCTGAGTTTTCCCATCACCTACAAGACGGACTTTATGCCTCTCAAAAACACCATCAGATTTTTCTTTATGAGCAAAAATCCACATAGAACGAATAACATTCACATTAGGTGGACGGGGCACCAACTCCCACGTCTTATTTTTAATAAGAGCATCATATTCATCGTCCATGGCTAACTTCCAATTCGGATCACGAAGGGCTTCAATTGGGTTACGTGTTAGTGGGGACCGTGTAACTGTAGTAGCATATGCATGGTCATATTTTCTATTGGGTTTAAAAATACCCATTTGGCTTTTTGTGACCATGGTGGGCCGATTGGTGGGCAAGGAATTTGATGTTTGGGCAGGAGGTGTGGGGAGAGTAGGAGAAGCTGGGCTGTGGGCGACAGCTGGGCTCATAGGAGTAGGCCGGTCAGTAGAAGGTGGAGGTAGGTCGTGTGTTTGGGCCGTTTGTAGCTGAGTAGAAGGAGAAGAATTCTGATTTCGTAAGTGATGCAATGTGTATGGTGAAATATCATCACATAAAAAACCATAAGTAGAAGCAGAAGGAGTATGCAATTGTGCAAAAGGAAACACATGCTCATCAAACACAACATGCCGACAAATTATAATCTTATTTGAGGACAAGTCATAGCATTTATAGCCACGGTGATTTGAAGGATATCCCAAAAAGACACATGGAGTTGAACGAGGTTGCAACTTATTGATGGTTGTAGATGGAAAAAGAGGATAACACAAGCACCCAAAAACCCGAATGTGAGAGTAAGATGGAACCCGATGATAAAGAATTTGAAGTGGAGATATATTTCCCAAAAGCTTGCTTGGAAGCACATTAAGAAGATAGGTAGCCATTTGTAACGCATGATGCCAAAAAGAAGGGGAAGAGAGGCATGAGCTAAAAGAGTACGAGTAATATTATTTATAGATCGAATTTTTCGTTCGGCTTTACCATTTTGAGACGAGGTATGAGGACAAGAAAGACGGAAAGACATGCCATTTGTTTTACAAAACTCCCAAAAAGGGCCATTGTCAAACTCCCTCCCATTATCACATTGCACATTCTTAATATTACGTTCAAATTGGGTGAGAATATGAGCTTTAAAAGCTAAGAATTTGTCAAACACATCAGATTTTTTAGCTATGGGAAAAGTCCACAGATAAATTAGAATAATTATCTAAGAAAACAACATAATATTTATGCCTCATAGAACTCAAAATAGGAGATGTCCAAAGATCACTATGAATAATATCAAATGGCATAATAGTACTTGATTTTGAAGAAACAAATGGCAACTTAATATGTTTGCCAAAGACACAAGATCGACAAATGCTAGAACTTGAATGACGATTACAATCAATGCTTTTATTTAGCCTAAGAGCATCTAAAACGGAAGCACCCGGATGACCCAAACGATCATGCCAAAGAGTAGGTGAAATGGCTGCAAAGGTTGAGTGGAGGGCTTGATTGTTGATGGAAGAGGTAAGAGGATAAAGGTCGCCCCGACTATCACATCTCATTATTGGCTTCCCCGTCTGAAATCCTTCACAGAAAAACCAAAAGGATCAAACTCAACTGTCACATAATTATCAGTAGTAAACTTACGGACAAAAATAAGGTTTTTAATGATTTTGGGAGCATGAAGAACATTGTGTAGGGACAAAGGAAGATTATGATTAGTCAAAGATGTGTGACCATAACCATGAACTGGAATAATATGACCATTGCCCACAGTAATACCACTATTATGATTACTCAAATTAAAATAAGACGAGAGATTACCATTGGAGAAAGTCATATGAGAAGTAGCTCCGGTGTCCATGTACCATGTATGATCGGGGGATTTAACGACATAGTATGCATCGCAGAAGCTATATCAGTTGGTGCATATGTAGCGGACTGCCCACTAGTTGAATCCATAAAGGCCTGTTGTGGTCGTGGCCCAAGAAGACCAGGCTGCTGCTGCCCCTTGTTACTCATTGGACGCTGAGCCCACCCTTGTGTTAGATATGGGCAAGGTGGAGTGGCCCATTGTGGCATCCAACCCCAAGGAGGAAAATTAGGCAACGGTTGTGACCCCCACTGCTGCTGTCCGTAAGGCTGCTGCCCAGAGCCGGATTGTTGCCGCTGTCCACCCCGAGCACCACCACCGTGAGACTGACCCTGGCGTCCCCCACCAGGACCTTTGCCGCCACCGAAACCCTTATGCCCAGAATTCTTGCGGTTGCCATGTTGCTTCCCACAATGATTAGAATGGTTCGAAAGAGAGGATGGATAACCCGAATCCTCATACTCTAATCCCGAGGCAGCCACCATAGCGGACTCAGAGCCTGCGGCAGCCTCCTTCGCCAAGCCGGCCTCTTCTAAAGTCAACATCGACCGGGCTTGATAGAATGGAGGTAAAGGGTCACTTTGTCGAATCAAGGTACCAACACCCTGATATGCTCTCCTGAGACCCGAAACGAGTTGAATAACAAGCCGACTATCCGATACCGGTGCTCCGACATTCTTTAATTGATCAGCAAGAGACTTGAGACGCTGACAATATGCCGAAACGTTCGGAAAATTCTCCATCTTTGTATTGGAAAATTCGGCTTCAAGAGTCGCCACACGGGAATTTTTGTTATCTTGGAAAATATCACGGAGTCGATTCCAAGCTTCCATGGCCGTAGCATCGGGTTCGATAATAGTATGCAACAGATCATTAGAGATTGTAGCATAAAACCATGAAAGAACCGTAGCATCAAGAGTCGACCATAATTCCTTTTCATCCTCGGTCGAAGGAACCTTCTCTTTGCCCCTGGCAGGAGGAATAATATGATGAAGGACCTTATGAGAGCGTGCGGTGATTTTGAAGAGTTCTGCCCATGTGGAGTATTGGACATTCTCCATTTCTAGAGTGATGGAGATATGGTTCCAAATGTTCGAAACCGCAAATGCAGGATGAAAAGTGCTCTTGTTATCCGACATGGTGGACAAAAGAAGAATAGAAAAGAAGAGTAATGGAGAAGAAGAAGAAGGCTAGGGAGCTTTGCGGGAGGAAGAAAAAGATCGTTTTTCCCTAGATAGCTGATACCATATTAGAAATAATTCCTCAACGATTCTCATTAAGATCAACGTATATATACAAAACCGAAACATGATATGTGCCTAATTCTAAGGGATACAGTTAGCATGATATGTGCCTAATTCTAAGGGATACAAGCATGATATGTGCCTAATTCTAAGGGATACAGTTAGCATGATATGTGCCTAAATATATTTACATATATTTAACATATCTATATCATACTCCTTGGGATGCGATCTTTCTTCGGACCCTATTAACACAGGATACTTTATGCACCGGGCTGCCTTTTTTACGAATTTATTTTCAAAAGTCCCAAACATAAGATTGATTTGCATTATAAGTATAATTTTATTCAACGTGTAATTATTTCTTAAAATTAAAGATAAAATCTTAATCGTTTTTAAATTTCTAACTATTAATATTTTTTTGTATATTTCAAATAAAGAAGGATTTAATACATAAAATTTAATAACTTAAAATTCTAAATATTAGAAAAATTATTAAAAAGCTATTTTGTCAAGTGTGGTCTCTATTTTTAAGAGGGTAAAAAGATGAATGATATTTTGCTATGAGGCTTCGTACTTTAAATAATTATTAATAAAATAATTTTAAACTTTTTTTTACCCTTTTTGAGATGAATTCAACTCAATTTTTTCTATCGTTTAATTTATGTGTCTAGTCAAACATCTTCACATAGTTTGAAACAAAAGAAATAATGTAGATTTAACTAAAAGAGAGTGAATAACAAGACCACTTGCTTAATTAAAACAACTTAAAGTATGTTTGTGTTTCTATTTCTTTTCTTTTTTTTTATTATACAATTTATTTCTAAAAAAAAATAAAGAAGAAGGAGGAGGAATTCAATGTATTAATACATAATAAAATTACACTCTTTAATTTATTTTCTCGTACCGTGAGATAAATATTTGTAATGGATAACTAGTTAGTTTAATAAATAAAGTATTGATATAAGTTAATAGAATTGTAATTGATTTTAAAGTCTTAAATGTTAGGACTTTTAATATAATTCAAAGAAGAAAAATATTCAAGAAGCAAAATTTTAGTCAACTTTGAAATACGATATATTAGGAGCTCTTAAATTTTACAAATAAGTAAAAATTTAATAGCTATAACTTTATTTAATTTCAAACTCCTAAATATTTGTATAATAATTAAATGACAGTTATTGAAGAAAAATAACAAAATGACAATTTTGTCTATTAAAGAGTCTTTTAATGAAGGTAAAAACTTCAATCAATATTTTTAAAACCCTTCACACTTTTAATATAGTACCAGTTTAATGTACGTGCATTGCAAGTGTGTGTCGCGTTCATATAAGAGAGTTGTATTAAAAAGAATGAAGTATATAATATTGCAATGAAAGTTATAATATGTGTAATATTATATTCATTTAAAGGTCAAAAGTATGTATTCTTTTATTTTAGTATACATATATTGCACATGTATATCGCATAAATTAATTAGTACAAAATACATACGAAAAAAATAAATTATTGAAAATAACAATTAATGTTAAAAATGAGTCCAACATTTGCTTAAACGATAAAAATGAGAGAATTATTATTATTTTTAATAATTTAACTTAATAAGTTGTGTTTTTATATTTTTTTCTTTTTTCGATTATATATATTTTTTTGAACAAAAGAAGAAAAAGAAATTTAATGTATTAATATAAAATAAAAAATGATTGTTATATGTTAACAAAATTGTAATTTATTTTAAAATATTAAATGTTAGGACTTTTAAAATAAAATTTTAATTTATTATATAATATTAAATATTAAAAGTACTTACTCCTTAATAAATAAATAAAGAATTAATAACTATGTCAATATTAGAAGAAAAATAAATGACTTCAGATATAAAAATAAAAAAAAAAGCTCAATATTACGAGCGTAAGCATTTGCTATATAAAAAAAAAATACTCCACATCATATGTAAAATCAAAGCTAGTTATATAGAGGGAGACACACACATATGATCTCTCTTTATATCACTAGAATTCAAATAAAGAAAGAATTGAAAAGTAAAATTTTAGGCAATTTTAAAATATTAAAAGTTAAATTTTTTTATATTTTATAAATAAGTAAAATATTATAGCTGTAATTTTAACTAATTTTAAAGTTCTAAATATTACGATAATAATTAAACGATAATTATTTAAGAAAAATAGTAAATGACAATTTTATCTATTATAGAATCTGTTGATGAAGGATAAAAAGTTCAATCAATATTTTTAAGGACCTTCATATTTTTAATATAGTATAGATTATTGAAAAGTATAGCATGAACTTTTGTGTTTTGTAAAAAAAAAATAAACTTTAATTATTATATATATATGTAAAATATAAAATATAGAATATAGAATATAATAAGAAAAAAAAGTATTACCTCTTCGTCTACTAATGTTATAATTATTGGAGTGCCTTTTTTGTTCTATTTTTATACTCTTTTACTAATCCAGCTCCAATTACTAAAATTTTTACTATCCGATGAGTATTGTATTGCCTTAAGTTGTTAATTGACACAATTTCATTCACGAAATCCTTTTCAAATTCTATTGCAAGATTATTTAAAATAAATTGTGTACAAGGATTATAATTATAATAATCTATAATTCTATTAAAAAACTTATTTTATGAGATGGGGAGATTATTTTACCCGAATAGATGAAACTTGTGACTGTATGAGTAGATGAACAATGTCAATTACAAATAAGATAAATTTTATATCACATAATATTAATATTAGACTCAATTAAGGGAGATAACTTAGTATCAATATTAAACTCAACTAAAGGAGACAATTTAAGTTAAATTATTTTGAATATAAACAACTTGAGTTGGCATATGAATTACTATTGTCTTTTACAAATCCACAACATGAAAAAGAAAAAAATTTATATGAAAAAAATAGATTTTAAAATAAGAAAATATAAAAACATACAAAGTTGGAGAGGTGTTCATATAAACGAGTAGATGAGTTAAATTATACTATCAAAATTTTATTTATAGAAGTGGAACACTACAATCAAAAAGGTAAAAAACTTTTGTAAAAATTCAAAAAGGAAAAGAAAATTATCTAAAAGAAGAAAAAAACGTGACTATAAAAAGGAAAGAAAAACTTTGAAAGAAAAAGAATTATTAAAAAAAAAATTGTAATTATCAAAAAGGAAAAGAATTTTTTGCTAGAAATTGGGTTGGAGTATAATTTTTCTACAGAGGTAAAAATTTGATGGCGTATAATTTTTTTAGATTTACACAGTAATTAGAGTTATGTTACAAATAAAAAATTTAGTATGATAAATGGAATAATTATATTATATATATCATTTAAGATAATAATATTACTAAATTTAGCCCACTTTTTAACTTTTTACCTAATTTAGCCCAATATTTATATAAATTAAAATTTAGTTTTCAACTCTTAATCCAACAATTCAGAACACTAATCTCTTCCTCCGTATTTCATTTTTCATCCCCCAATTTCCGTTTGCTCTTTTTTTTTTTTTTTTTTTTTTTTTTTTTTTTTTTTTTTTTGTTCTGCTTCTTCTTCGTTGTTCTTTTTGCCTGCTTTTTCATTCTTCTTTCTTTTTAGTTTTTCTGTTGCTTCTTCTTTTATTTTATTTTATTTTTGGTTTTGTTTTTTTCTTTCATAATTTTTGTATCTAATGTATTTGATGTGATTATGAATTTTATATTTTGATACTTTAAAATTTATTGAGAGTTGATACTTATATTTATCATTACAAATTTAAACATTAATTGTTAGGTGCATTAAATTGAAAAATTTAAAACTCCATTGTTGGAATTTTTAAAAGCTAAAAATTCACACATGGGTTTTAGATTTGTTAACATTTTTAACAAATTGATGATTGTGATTCGTTGGTGATGTCATTTCGAAGTTGTGGTTAAAATTTGATGAAAAATTAAGTGTTGCTTCTTTAATTTCTTAGTCCTTTTATTTTATTGATTTGAAATAGTATTGCATAAAAAAGTATAAACTAATTATTCATAGTGGATTAATTTATAATATATCAATTTTGTATGAATTAGTATAATTTTATATAATCATGTAAAAGTGTGTATAAATACTTTTTATACACTATTATATTACTTTGTACATTTTTATATAAAGTTAACATATTGTCTACAGTAAATGTATAATGTTGTATAATATTGCATAACATTGTATATCAAGTTTTTAAACATTATTGTAAAACAAAAATAAATAAAAATTTTGTATAATATTGTATTCCGGTGTATATTATTATATGCCGAATTTGTTTTGGGCTATAAAATTGCAAAGTAAGTTTTGAGCTATATTTTTACAATTTGATAATTATATATTTTTTGTAATTTTCCCATAATAAATTAAGGTGATGGAAAGGTAAAATAACATAAAAATTTGAAAAATACGTAACTTTTTTATTTTTAGAAAATACATAAAATTTTATAGAGTTAGGTCCTAAATAGAAAACCTAAGGCGGAAAAAATCTTTTAGAGAAAATAGAAAATCTAACCTAATGTGGTAAAATGACAATAAAAAATAATAATTATGTAAAAATAGTAAATGGATATTTTGTCTATTGCAATGTCTTTTAATGAAGGACAAAAAGTTCAATCAACATTTCTGACGGCCTTCACATTTTTAATATAGTATAGATAGATCAAGACATCTGAAACTGAATATTAAGATGTTTGAATCCGAATTTTAAGATGTTTGAATCTGCGTACACATCTAAATATTAAATATTATGTTAAGATATAAATATTAAATAATTAAGATTATTTTCTCAATTTCAGAATGTATACCGCTCGTATTTATTTAACAAAAAAATAGTAAATATAACATTTAAATACAATGCTAAATTAATCTAATATTTATATAAAAAAATAATTACATGGTAATTGGTTATGGTGATAGATAACAGTAGCGGTTGTAGTATTGATTGAGGATAATGTTGACTGATGGCGATGTAGGTAGTAGCTAATGGTGATGGCAACCGACAATAGTGCTTAATAATAGCTGTTAATAGTGGTAGTTGATAATTTTGATAGATGCATAATAGTGACAGTTAATGATGATGTTGGTTTATTATATATAATAGCGATTGATAGTGGTGACTCTTGGTAGTAATTGGTGTTGTTTTATAGTAATGGTGGTTGGTGATGATTACCATAACTGATGATTAGTGGTTGTGACGACAACGATGATTATGATTGAAAATGATAATCGTTGGTGGTGATAATTGATAACGATGTGCGCCGACGAAGTTAGCACGCGGTGAAAATGGATAGAGTGGTGGTGAACTGCTAATTTTTCTTGAAATTCTTAAATATACATCTTAATTATATTAATACTTTGTTATAAATGTTAATTATTCACACTAATTAAGTGACTGTAAAATTAAAACAAACACACACAAAAAAAAACACTCTTAATGGTTAAGAGTAAAATATGTTGTAAGACGCAGTGTTTTAAAAGGCGGAGATGTGATGCTAGGCATTTTATGCAGCACGGGATGAGGCGTAAACCCCAAAATCGAGAAGTAAGTATCATGAATCTACGGGGCGTATATATCACATCTTTAATTTTATAATTTTATTACTAAAAAAATAAGCAAAAGTAATATTTTGAATTATTGTGCAAATAAATTCAAATAACTCATCAATAATATAGAAAAAACTATTATAATTAGTTTTTGAGAAAGATAACAACACAAAAAATGATAATAGTCAAAGTAATCTTTAAAATGAAATCCACTTCATCATCAATCTCTACATCTACTAGTTCTTGCCAAAATATAGATAAAATTTTCTCAAAAACGTAGTGTTATAAATTTCCATCATATCAATTTTAGGCATAAACATCTGAAAAACTATTTATGACAAACTCATTTTCCATATGAGTTGCTTTTTTATCAAAATATTTTAAGACAAATCACTACAATTTGAAAACATGATAGCATAAAATATAAATATCATTACCACTACTAGGATTTTGATATTTTTCGACTACAAATACCGACTACAATTACATAGTCGAAAGTGTGGCTATTTTTCCGACTACTGTAGTTAAAATTTAAGATTTATATTTTTATAATTTCAATTAATTGTATCCGACTACCATTTTTGACTACAGTAGTTGTAAAGCAACATATAATTAATATAATATTATTAATGAGCGACTAATATAGTCGGCCATTTTAATTTTTTAAAAAAATTTAAAACGCACTTAACTTCCCGACTAATGTAGTCAGGAAACTGTAACTATAATTAAAATAATTTTATTATAAGGAGACTACTGTAGTAGGAAACTTTCAAAAACTTTTTATTTATTTAAAATTATTTATCTTTTTCAATTGCCGCAGTCGGTAAATTTTTTTAAAAATATTTATTCGAGAAAGGACCTAAACTACCATTGAACTATTAGATTTGGTACAAAATATCCTCTGTTAATCGTTGCGCTCCAAAATACTTTCGACGTCAACCTATCGGCTCTGAAATGCCCTTTCTTTTAATGGCAAAAATTTAAATAATTGTTTAATATTTTATTTATTACGTGACACACTCTAATTCATTAATTTTTTTTAATTAAAACCCAATCTAAAACCGGATCCATCCACATATTCTACCCGCTCCCAAAATAAGAGAATTAGACTCTTGGGGAAGGGGATCCGTTTTCTTCTTCTTCTTCTTTTATACCTTGGTTACACAGAAAGATTAACAACTCTTTCATAGGAAAAAAAATTGTCAATTAGTGATGATGATGAAGATAGCCATGTTTATGGCAGTAATAAGGAAAAGGCCCCCTTAAACTTGGAACAGTTTGTTAGTTTGCCTCCTAAACTTGTCAAGAGAAATACTTCGTACTTGGATACTAACCCCTAAACTCTTTGGATGAGGTTATGATGATATTCTCCAGGAAACTTGAAAGTCAAACTTAATCCATTGATTCGTACCTTAGTTAGGCAAAGACAGGGGAATTTGTGAGGTGAGTTCTTATGTGCTCTATCACAAAGGGGGTCTGCTTCTTGCATTCTTCTGATATAATTTTTAGGCTAATCTGAGCCACTTATCTGTTAAGTTTAGTTCTACAATGAGTGGTCCTTTCGGTTCATTCTCTTCATGTTCTTTCTTCTGTTTTCGAAGAATCTCAATTTCAAAACAATTTTTTTATGTATCCATCTCCACATTTTCCTAGAGAGTAATTATTAGGTATATGAGACAACTCCAAAGCTCTTATGTATATGTGGAGTCATATACTTTCTGAGGCTACTTGTTGCTTGAGGTTATTTGAGTGGAGATATAAATTGGAACACATAAAATAGGTAGGTGGATCCGGATTTGGATTGAATTTTAATTAAAAAATCAATAAATTAGAGAGTTCCACGTAATAAGTAAAATATTTAACAATTATTTAAATATTTGCCGTTAAAAATAAGGGCATTTCAAAGTCGATAGATTGATGTCAGGGGTATTTTGAAGACCCTTTTCCTTTTTTATTTAAAATCATTTGCGTTTTCAACTACAGTAGTTGGTAGCCTTAAAATATTATTTTAGGTTAATCGACCATTTTCACATTTGTTCTCTCAAGTCAATCGACTACACCCTCTCACTCCGCCGCATTTCTCCTCACCTGTTCCCCTCTCTCTCTACCGCGCCTCTCCCCATCTGTTCCTCTCTCCTTCTCCCTCTCCCCCCTTCTCTGTCTCTCATCCTTTAATTTATTGCGTACTAACCCTCTTCTTTTCGCAGGCAGCAGTAATTTGGTGGATTTGGAGGAGCAAATTCGACCTGCACTTTGTTTTTTTTTCCGTCCAAGGTTGATATATTCTTTGTGAAGAAACCTAATTCTTTAATTTCTAGGGTAAGTAATCTGAGCAAAGATTTTTAATTTGCACTGTGAACCATAATCCTCTTTGCTTACTTCTTCTGAACCAGTAGCTTTAAGGCTTCTGAAAACTCGCTGCATTATTAATGGTTCGTAAAGATTAACCATCATGACAAGTATGATTCGATTTTTGTAATTGAAAAAGTTTGAACTTTTGATAGTAGTAGTATTTAGCATAGGGTATACTAATTTGCAATCTGCTCCAAAAACGCCTATTCAATATCATTAAGGACTAGTAATTTTAGGTACACAAATTTGGTTAATTTTTTTTTTTTAAATTACTTTCAAATTAATACAGTTTAAGATGTTAGCCCATATTATTGTTAGCCCATATAATTGTTAGTAGATGAGCCTTAGAGTTTTAGGTAGTCTTATGCCTATATATAGGCACCCCCTTCCCCATTCTAGATGGTTGTCTTCTATTCTCTTATATAACTTTGTAGTTAGCCTTTTGATTCTTTCTTTTCTTGTTCTTCAATAAAGCCCTTGTTATATATCAATATGGTATTAGAACCAAATAAATCGATCCTTCCCTAGTTGTTGGTTTGGTTTGATTTGGACGGTGTTGTTGGTTTGGTTTGATTTGGACTAGGGTATTTTGTTCTTATCGTTGTTTTGAGGTTGCTTATCTTGCTGTATTCCCTTTGATTTTGTCAATATGGCTGGAAAAGATGATTCTCTCCAATCCATTAACACTCAATTAGATGGCAAAAATTATGTGTATTGGAGTTATGTCATGAAGAATTTTCTTCGTGGCAAAAATATGTGGGGCTATGTTACTGGGGTTAAATCCAAACCTAAGGATGAGAAGGCTGCGGATTTTGTATTGTCGTTGGATTTATGGGAAACTGCTAACTCCAAGGTTATCACTTGGATTAACAACTCCGTAACTCAGTCAATTGGTATGCAATTGGCTAAATATGACACAACAAAAGAAATCTGGGATCACTTGGAGAGAGTGTACACTCAATCTAATTTTGCGAAGCAGTACCAATTAGAATACGATATTCGTGCTCTTCAACAGAATGCTATGAGCATTCAAGATTTCTATACTGCTATATCTGATTTGTGGGATCAATTGGCCCTTACTGAATCTGCAGAATTGAAAGGTTTTGCGTCGTATATTGCTAGGAGGGAAGAACAATGTTTGGTTCAATTTTTGATGGCATTGCGTTCTGACGTTGAAGGACTACGTGGAACAATCCTTCATCGATCTCCCCTCCCCACAGTTGATTCAGTTGTCCATGAACTGATTGCAGAAGAGACTCGTATCAAGTCTCAATTGGATAAAGGGTCGAAAACACCTACTACTCCTGCTGTGTTTGCTGCTTCACCGGATCAGTCTAGACCACACCGTTCTCAGACTTCCAATCAATCGCGACGATCTCCTAAAGTTGCGTTTGATGAGTGTGCATTTTGCAAGCAGAAAAATCATTGGAAGGCTAGTGTCCGTTGTTACTCAACAAGGCTAAGTCTGGTTAGCAACAGAAGAATGGACAGCCACACTCCTTTGGTACTCCTCCACTTCCTCCACAGTTCACTGCTGCTGCACCATCAGTAGATGCTGAGTCTGTTAGCACTGTGCCTCCTTCGGCGTTGGATCGTCGGATGTTCGAACAGTTCAGACAGTTTTTGGCCTCCAATCCTACTGCCATGTCAGCATCCAGCTCAGGCCCAAGTTTCAGATTCAGCTGTGCCACCCGATGTGCCGCTTGACAGTGCTTCAGCCCCGCCTGTGTCTGAGTCTGATCCTGAGACTGGAGATCCACCACCTCTGAGGAGGTCTACTCGTCAGAGTAAGTCCACCAAACTACCTGATTTTGCTTATTCTGCCTACTCACCCCTATTTGCTTCCTTTATTACAAACATACATCAATTGTCTGAACCTGAGTCCTATAGAGAGGCTGTGTCTGATCCTCTTTGGCAGAATGCTATGGCGGAGGAACTCACTGCTCTTTATCAAACACGCACATGGGATTTGGTTACCCTCCCACCTGGTAAACATACGATTGGTTGTCGATGGGTGTATAAGATAAAAACAAAGCCTGATGGGTCTGTTGAGCGATACAAGGCTAGACTTGTGGCAAAAGGGTACTCACAAAAATATGGTATGGACTATGAGGAGACCTTTGCCCTGGTGACAAAGATGACGACTGTTCACACTATGATTGCCGTTGCATCCGTTCGATAGTGGAATATATTTCAAATGGATGCCAATAATGCATTTCTGAATGGTGATCTCCATGAGCAAGTATATATGACTCCTCCACCGGGTATTGATCACCAATCGGGTGAAGTTTGTCGGCTTCGAAAAGCTCTATATGGTCTCAAGCAAGCCCCTTGTGCTTGGTTTGAGAAATTCTCCACTGTGATTACTTCCCTTGGCTTTGTCCCGAGTAACCATGATTCGGCGTTGTTTGTTAGAAGTACGAGTGCAGGGCGAATCCTTTTGTCCTTATATGTAGATGATATGGTTATAACTGGTGATGATCATGATGGTATTGAGTCATTGGAGCATGATTTGGCTCATCGGTTTGCCATGAAGGACTTGGGCCTGCTACGTTATTTTTTGGGTATTGAGGTGACTCAGTCTAAGAAAGGATATCTTCTCTCTCAGACTAAGTATATATCTGACTTGTTTAAACGGGCGCGCCTTTCTGACAACAGGACTGCAGATACTCCACTCGAAACCAATGCATGATACTCTCCTAGTGATGGTGTTTTGTTAACAGATCCGAGTCTTTATCGGACTGTTGTAGGTAGCTTGGTGTATCTTATCGTTACTCGCCCGGATATAACTCATGCAGTTCACGTTGTTAGCCAGTTTGTTACTGCTCCTACTTCAGTTCACTGGGGAGCTGTACTTTGTATTTTGAGATATCTTCGTGGCACCCAGTTTCAGAACCTCTTGTTTCCCTCGACGTCATCTCTCGAGTTGCGAGCCTATAGTGATGCTAATTGGGATGGCGATCGCAATGATTGCAAATCCACCACTGATTTTTATGTGTCCTTGGAGATTCTTTGATATCATGGAAGAGCAAGAAACAAGATGTTGTCTCTAGATCTTCCACGGAGGCTGAATATCGTGCTATGGCAGTGACTACATGTGAGATTGTTTGGTTACGCTGACTTCTTGCAGATATGGGAGTTCACGTTTCTCTGCCTACTCCTCTACATTGTGATAACAAGATTGCGATGCAAATTGCAAAGAACTCTGTTTTCCATGAGCGGACGAAGCACATTGAGATTGATTGTCACTTCACTCGTCATCATCTCCATCTCAGGACCATATCGCTTCCTTTCATTCCATCGGCCTTGCAGATTGCTGACCTTTTTACGAAGGCTCAGTCGACGTCTCGATTTCGTTTCTTGTGTGACAAACTCTCAATGCTTATTACTGTCGCATTATGAGTTTGAGGGGGAATGTTAACCCATATTATTGTTAGCCCATATTATTGTTAGCCCATACAATTGTTAGTAGATGGGCCTTAGGGTTTTAGGTAGTCTCATGCCTATATATAGGCACTCCCTTCCCCATTCTAGATGGTTGTCTTCTATTCTCTTATATAACTTTGTAGTTAGCCTTTTGATTCTTAATTTTCTTGTTCTTCAATAAAGCCCTTGTTATATATCAACATAAGACACTATAGAAACTTGAGATTTTCAATTAATTGACAATCAAGAATATTAAAGCCACATTTTCATTTTTTAAAATTTTAGCGTTTACCTCAATTTCCTTAGAATTGATAAACGTAGAATTTGTTTTATCTTTAAACAAGATGTACTCATCCTTGTATTTTTAAGGATTCAGTAGCTAGAAGACGGCAATTCCAATCATAATGCAAAGCTTGAATCTTAATAGCCTCTTGATCATTTTAGTTTGAATATTAGATAGGGGTATTCTACTAATATGATTCGACTTTCTGATTTTTCTCTGTTTATGCACGTAAATTTTTCCTTTTCATTTTTGCCTTTATATTACTTTGGTTTGAGTTGTTTGAACAGTATAGGTGGACCTATTCATGATTCACTGTTCAAATCAGAATATGCCAACACAAAGCTTTGCATGGCAAAGAAATTGATTTCTAAGTTGACTTACCCAAAGATTTCTGCATGGCAAAGAAATTGATTTCTAAGTTAGGACTTTTATCAAGAGGATTGACTATTGTGAGAAAGGTTGCATGTTATTCTATAAGGATGATGCAACTTTAGAAAATTGTAAATTTTGTAATTAAGCTGTCATACCCCACTTTAATCGGGTCAAAGTAGAGTACAATATATTGATAATTCCTAAATTAATTAACTTAAGGAGTTGCCACCTAATTATTTTTAAGGATGAATTAGGACACCTAAATATTAACTAAGTAATGCTAAAATTAAACTCCATTTTTATGGTCTATTTAACTCAAAATTCTAGATAAGGATTCTAATTATCCTAAAGGGAAGGGGTTAAGCATCCTTTAAGATCTGTTAAAACGGTTAACCGGCCAAACTTAGGTCAATTATTCTAATTTGAGTACACTATTGGGGATTATCTATTTATTTCTATCAAGTTAAAAGATAATCAAAAGTATGAATTTATTTTAGAAGCACCATGTATCTACTCGTAAGACTTAAGTCATTTAACATTAGGTAAACTAAAATGTATGCAACTAAATGCAATATTTTGATAAGCATAAATTAATGCAAATAATAAGGATTAATAAAAGTTTATAAAGTAGCATTAGTCATTTGAACTTTAGAAAATATGTATAAGTATGAAGATATCTAAACCTTAGAAAAATAAAAACATCAAGAATAATCTTGCTAAAAATAATTTGGATCAACTGCATTTTTAAAAGAAAAAGTGTGAAGTTGTGTGTCTTTTTTTTTTTTTTTAGAAGGAAGATATACATATATAACCCTACTTATTTACTCTAAAAAAATCTACACTTCTAAGCTCTGAAAAATTATATTTTTAAATTTTAAAATCTGTAATTTAACACCAAAATATGCACTTCTAATAGTTTTTTTTTTTTTAAAAAAAGAAGTTATGTTTAAGCCTTCAAGATCTACACTTTAGAGACTCAAAGATATGCACTTTTAAATTCTAGAGAAAAGAACAAAAAAAAATCTGCTTTATCTGGCTCTTGAAATTGTATTTTTTATTCCAAAATCTGCATTTTAAGAGCTAAAATCTGCACTTTTCTGCTATGGCGCGCGGGAGGGCCTGTGCTTCTTTTGAAACAAAAACCACTCTCGATAACGGATATCTCGGCATCTGCACTTTTAAGCTTTAAAAAAAAATCTGCACTTTCGGCCCAAAAATGTAGTTTTTAACTATTGTTTAACAAAGATGAATTTCGGAAAAAAAAAGTTGGTGACTATTTTTTTTCAAAAAAAAAAGATTTTTCTTTCTTTTCACCTTCTTTTGAAATATAAATCTTTCACGATAAAAAAGGAAATTGTTAAGTAACAATTGAAACTTAATAAGCAACATCATTATACCTAAGTACTCCTAATCCAAACGGTTATACTAAATTCAATATTTAAAGAAATGGGGAGGTAGGCGACTACGTCTCGCTATTATTCCTAGGTGATTTGTAATAACCTCAAACACGAATAAAACTCATATAAATATAAATACAAGATACTAATATGTAAAATGTTAGTCGAGAAGATAACAACATATATATATACACACACATTAATCCAAAGGGATAAGAGTGTAAAGAGGAGAAGGGAAAGGACGCTGAATAGTTTTGACGCGAAAGGGGCTGTTAGACACGAGCGCATGATGCTCATATTAATCACTTCTCTGATTTGGACAGAGGTAGAGTCATACCACGACTCCGAAGAACTCTCGAGTGTACATGTGAAGAAAAATGTATATAAAAAGAAGTTAGTAATAATAGGAGAATATAGAGAAATCATGTTCACTACGATAATTTATAAATGTAAGGAGGAGATTTAAATGCATGAATCCACACATGGAATTCTATCCTAGCAACATATTACCACAAATAATAGTTATTGAGATACGGTAATGGATAAGCATTAGGCTAGTTAGTAAGTGGATTAACTCAAACTATGCTCAAGTTATTTGAGACGACAACTCAATTTCATTTTAATAGTACATAAGAAATAGAAACCTTCATTAATCTACACAAAACTTATATTAGGCACCTAGTGGAACAAGAACATATAGGAGCATCACATGGATTTACAAAAAATATCCTTTACTTTAACTCAGACTTATTATAATAAATAAAGTAAGCCATCTTACTTGAAAGTAAAGCATCAAGAATAAGAACATTAAGCCTGCTTAATTTAAAGTCAATTAAACTTTAATAAATTAAGAACTAAACCTTCTTTGATGAAAAAAAAGGATCAAAAAAAAAATAAATAGCTTGATGCATGGTATTAGAAGGGTTTCAAATAATTTTTAAATTTAAAGACTTTCATGCTCAACTTATTTATTACAATGATTATTAGAATACTCAAATCTTGAAGTAGGATTTAAACCTCTAAAATCTAAAAGTTATTGAATCATGAATCATAACATTCAGGGTTTTAGAGAACCTTGGGTTTTAATTGTTGAATTTACTGGCCAATAAAAATATAACACATGGCGAGGAGGATGTTGGGCATGTGCAAGTGTGGGAGGAATGTGTTTGGCATGTGTTTTGGTCCATTGGCGCCTTATGTGGCGCTGAGGTGGAGCCTGCATGGACGCCACATGGATAGGAGAGAGAGAGAAGGAGGTCTGGCGAGTTGGACTTTCTTCTTGGGCCATTTTGACTGAATTAATGGATTAGAAGTTATATAATTGGGCTAGCATGAAATATTTTCTTCCTTATATTTCTTTGAGCTTCTAAATCAAGATTAAAAACACTCTTTTAATAAATTATTTATTAATACGTGATAAATTATTCAATAATAAAAATAATTATTAATACTTAGATAAAATTACATGATATCATAGAATTATGTGATAATAGTTATAAAGTATAAAATTAAATAAATACTTCATTTGATAAAATAAATGTGACGTTTTTTGCGAAAGATTTTTTTAAAAAGAAAACAATATGGTCATGATTGTAAAAAAAAAATATCATCATCATCATCATCATCATCATCATCATCATCATCATCATAATAATAATAATAATAATAATAATAATAATAATAATAATAATAATAATAATAATAATAATAATAATAATAATAATAATTGTCACACCCCGCCTTGGGGGGTATGACTGGCACCTGGTGCCCTACTAGGACCTGAACTGCTAGACTGCTAAGCCTGGGCACATCTGGTGTCTGGCTGGCTCTAACTCAGATTCAGGGAAACAACGGGCTATATGACGGCTGTAAATACAGCCTCCGGCCGACTAGGCCTATAGCCGCCTGTACCTGTGCTGACAGCTAACCAGAAACATATCAATATAGGAAAACCTATGCGGGCCGACAAGGCCACCATGCTGTCTAGTTATCTGTAACTCAACAATGAAATACTGAAAAGTTACGTGACCATCAAGGTCACCACTACTGTCAAGTTTCGGCCCCACACGACCAACATAACAGAAACAAAGGTACTAACAGCTATACAACTGCACGACCTCACACGACCGGCACATCTGACCACAGGGAAATATATACAGACTGCAAGCCTCTAGGAATAGCAATAGAAATGATCGGGACAGGGCCCCGACCTACCCGTACTGTACAACAAAGAAAATAAAATACACCTCTGGGATTCAGTCTCCGGATGAGGGGAGCTGAATACTCAATCGCTGACCGAAATCACGACGGATCGCCTGCTCGTCTATGAGTACCTGCAGGCAAGTAATGCAGCGGCCCACCAGGCGTCAGTACCGCTGGTACTGAGTATGTAAAACAATAACTGAAAGAAATATCTGAAAACAACAATACAACTGATGAAACTGAAGTAGAAAGGAATAGATTAACTGTCTGATAATGTAAATCATACTTTCTCTTAATTATACTGGAAGGAGTAGGAGTCATACCTGGAGACGTATCGTTCTACTGCCGATCTACTCGTGTCTAATGTAACATGGCATAACATAACATAATATAGCACACATAAACCTTACCCGACCCCCATAAGCCGGGAGGTACAACCAGCACAGAATCTATACCCAACCCCGGTCATCCCATCTCCTATAATCGCTGTAAGCATCCTGTCGGTTCCCTGGGTATGCACTTGGGCTCGCTGAGCCCCTGACTATAACTGCATCTGAGTCCGGAGGACTCCTGAATCAACACCAGGGCGTATCCGCTCGACAGGGGTGTGTAAGGGCCGACCAAGGCACAATATGGGGAAAACTGACATCCCATCTTTGTCCCCTGTGGGACGGCATGCCACTCCGTAGAGCGACGTATCCTCGTCCTCTGGCGGACGAGTCGATACAGCTATTAACCCTGGGGCGGTCATGGATGCTAGGTAATCCAACCCCAAAATAATACAACGGTCTCAACTGGTAATACTATCTGCGTATCCCATATACTGAAGCTAATAGTAGTAAAGTATTTGTACCTACTATATGCTGAGCTAGTAATAGTAATATGTACATACTTAACACATGCTGAGACTGACAATAGTATGCATGTATAATATATAATCTTCTGCCATACCGTACTGAGTCTAATGCTGGACAAGATATAGTCTTTCTGCTGAAAACCATGCTGTATGCTGAGTTTCTATAGTAACATGATTTGCTATTTCTAATATGTTTTCTAAACTTCATTTTAACCTATCATTCCACTTCTGAGATGTCTTACAGATATTACGTTGCTTTACTGGGTTTCAACTGAATACGATAATATCCTGACATTTTGTACTACATCATATACTGAGCATGTTGTGCAGTTCCTAACACTTGTATTAAAATCTATATCATGCTAACAAGTTCATGCTAATTATAACCCCATACTTCCAATATCGTACCAACATTCGTAATAAACGCAACACATAACTTCTGAATATTCTACTGGCCTTTGAATTACTTTACTGTACTGAGATTACTAACTTGCCGAGGAAACTAGCTTTACATACCTTCGCTTCTGATTTCCCGACTAACTGGCGTAGCTTGGTCAGTATTTTCACTATTCCTCCCAACTGCATTCATATATATGTCAATCAGTACTAAATACAACTTTATTCTGAAGGACGACATCACTTTCGATATAATTATAGCCGACACTTAGGCTTATCGAAAGACGATCGAAAACTCGCTATTTTTCCGAAGTCCGGAAGGGAAAAATGTTCACTTCACAGCTAGGAACACATAGACACTAGTTTGGAGCAATTCTACTTACCTTAGCTCGGTAGCTCGACAATTTGTCGGCCGTATTTCACGAAACTAAATCCGTAGGAATGCTCTCTGCTGCTAAATACCTCAGTATCTGGGGTTAATTTGAGTTTGGACAACGTTTAGCAGCGTAATCGGATGAAAATTATATCACCCTCTTCGTTCCTTTTCTTTTCTCTGCTGTTTCCTCTCTGTTTCACTGAAAATTATAAGTTTTAAAATGATTCAAAACCGAAGTGGGGCTTTATATACTTGGGCTTGGACAAGGCCAACGTGTCACGGAGCCAACGCGGAGGCTTCACCTCCGTGACATGCTGCCATCGCGGAGGGGCTCTACCTCGGCTCCTTCCGCGATGGTTCGACAGGTTTCTCGTCCGATCTTTTTCCCGGGCCTTTCTCTAGCACGTATGGCCTTCAAATATGCTTAACCAACGTGCGAATAGGTCATCTAGGTGCCGGGAATTCTACGGGGTATAACAATAATAATAACAACAACAATAATAATAATAACAGTAAGTTATGTCGCCAGTTTAAATAAACAAATAAAGAAATAACTTATGGGTTATGCTAATATGTATAACGATGATACTAAAACGCCTAATTTCAATAAAATAAATGAGCATTCTTAAAATATCAAATTATTAGAAATACAAAGAAATAATTTGAAAGAAAGGCGGGACAAAATTGGGTGTCAACAAAGTTCGTTATAAGAAATTCACAAATGCCAATAGGAAGAAGAAGATTCCGGTGAAGACAATGCATTTCTTACCTTTTACCTAGGTTAAAGAGGTCATATGTATCAATAAACTCTGCTGCTCATATGAGATGACATTATGAGTATAGAAGGCCACTTGGTGTTCTATGTCATCTGTCATATGGAGAAGCATGGAAGCATTTTGATAGAGTATTTCCTGACTTTGCTAGTGAACCTAGAAATATTAGGTTGGGATTATGTACTAATGGATTCACTCCATTTGCCGGTCTCTATTGCGTCATATTTATGTTGGCCTGCGTTTGTTACACCTTATAATCTTTCTCCCGAGTTATGTATGACAAGTCTATATTTATTCCTAACTTGCATTATTTTAGGTCCAAACAATTTCAAAAGTTTAATTGATATATACATTCAGCCTTTAATTGATGAGTTACAGTTATCGTGACATCAAGGTGTTAAATATGATATATCAACTAAATAGAACTTCAGATTGAGTGTTGTTTTAATGTGGACTACAAATGATTTCCCTGCTTATGGAATGTTATCCGGATGATCAACAGCTAGTAAGTTAGCTTGTCCTTGTTGTATAAAAGACATAAAAGTATTCACATTGAAACATGGAGGTACGAATATACGGTTCAATTATTATCGCCAATTCTTAACAATGGATCATGAATTTAGAAGAAATACTAGTGTGTTTATGAAGAATCAAACTGATTCTGAAGAGCCGCTAATAACTTTATCGGCCGAGGAAATTTAGAATAAAGTTGGGAATCTATCTAAGGCAACAAAGTATCCACCATCTAAGATATCTTGTTACAGTGTTATACATAATTGGATCAAACATAACATATTTTGGGAGTTAATTTATTCGAAGTATAACCTTCTCGACACAATTTGGATGTCATGCATATTGAAAAAAATTGTGAACTTGTTTAATATTATGATAGATATCAATAACAGGACAAAAGATAATTTAAAGGCTTGATTGGACTTAAAAGAATATTGTAGGTAAAGTGAGTTGTACTTGACATACTTTAACAACAAGATCAGAAGCCCAAGACCTTGTTACACATTCACTTTGGATAAAAAAAGAGATATATGTGATTGGGTTAAGAATTTGAAGATGCCTGATGGATATGCTTCAAACTTATCCAGATGTGCTAATATAAAAGAAGGAAAGTTGGTGTCTATGAAAAGCCACGATTGCCACATTTTCATGAAATCTTTGATGCCTATTGCATTCAATGCCTTTCCTGATAGAATATGGAAACCCATCACAGAGATAATCTTGTTTTTAAGGAGTTGTGTTCTAGCACATTGAGGGTGGAGAATCTAAATTACATGGAGAGTAGCATTCACTTAACTTTAAACAAGTTGGCAAAAATTTTTCCTTCAGGTTTTTTCGATGTAATGGAATATCTCTCAATTCACCTTGCTCAAGAGACACGACTTGAAGGGCCAGTTCAATTAGATGGATGTATTCATATAAGAGGTATTTACTTTTGATCATTTATCTTTTATGTGTTTTAGGTGAGAAATCTTTTATCTAAAAATCATACTATTTATGACTATTGAAAAATATAAGCGGACCGTGAAAAATAGATCAAGAATTGAGGGATCGATATGTGAAGCATATCTGACAAAAGAAACTTCTTATTTCTGTTCATATTATTTTGAACATGACGTGCCATGTTTGAGAAATAGACCCAATCGGCATAATGATGGAGGAAGTATCGATCCTTTAGCACCATCCATTTTTTATTATCCAGGTAAAGGAACTCCAAAACATACTCCAAAGAGAAGTTTAACTGAGATGGAGCTAAAGTCGGCTGCAATACATGTATTATTAAATTACCCCAAGGTCCAACCTTATTATAGGTACGTACATATATTATATATTATCAACTTCCATACAATATTCAAAATTTCTTTAACTAATCAAAATTTTAATTTTATCAAATAGTTACGTTGTAGGTACATATGAGAACGATGCTGTTTATCCTAGATTTTTAGAGTAGTTTACAAAATATATAAGTGTTTAACATGATTTTTAGTATTTGCAAATTATTTATATGTATTTCTAAAATTCTAAAGTTTCTCTAATTCAATATAAGTTTATAACTTGGCTAATGACGTGAATTATCAATTTTTACGTGACATAACTTAGAAACTTGATTATAGAGTCAGAAAGATGTCTAATAGCCTGTTTGGCCAAACTTCTCAAATCAGTTTATTTTGAGAAGTGCTTTTTCCAAAAGTGCTTATCAAAAAAATACTTTTGGTGAGAAATAGTTTGTATTTTGGCCAATAAATTTTAAAAACACTTTTAAACAATAATTAGTGTTTGATCAATATTTTGAAAAGTGCTTTGTGGAAAAATCTACTTTTTTTAGCTTCTGCTACTCTTTAAAAGAACTTATTTTCTCTCAAAAGCTTGGTCAAACACCCATTTTTTAAAAATAAGTGGTTTTTGTAAAGATATGACACCTGGGCCTAACTCAACCTCAAAAGCTAGCTCATGAGGGGAGGATTGCCCAAGTCCATATAAACAAACCATCAGTCCATTCCCCAATCAATGTGGGACTTTAACCTACTAACACCCCCCTTCACACTCAGGCCCGACTGGAGTGTGGACTGGGAGCCCAAACGGGAATGGACCTGGCTCTGATACCATGTAAAGATATGACACCTGGGCCTAACTCAACCTCAAAAGCTAGCTCATGAGGGGAGGATTGCTCAAGTCCATATAAACAAACCATCAGTCCATTCCCCAACCAATGTGGGACTTTAGCTAGCTTTTGAGGTTGAGTTAGGTCCATGTGTCATATCTTTACATGGTATCAGAGCCAGGTCCATTCCCATTTGGGCTCCCAGTCCACACTCCAGTCGGGCCTGGGTGTGAAGGGGGGTGTTAGTAGGTTAAAGTCCCACATTGGTTGGGGAATGGACTGATGGTTTGTTTATATGGACTTGGGCAATCCTCCCCTCATGAGCTAGCTTTTGAGGTTGAGTTAGGCCCAGGTGTCATATCTTTACACTTTTTAGAAAAAATAAACACTTTTGACCTCCTAGAAGCTTGACCAAACAGGCTATAAGTACTACATTAATGGGTATAGGTTTCATACAGAAGAGTGGTCTAAAGGCATGAAAATCAACAATAGTGGAGTATGGGTGAAAAGTGACAGGGACGTTGATTATTATGGTGTGCTTCAAGAGATTATAAAACTTGAGTATAGTGCTGGTTGACCGAAGAAAAAATTGGTACTCTTTCGGTGTATCTAGTATGATCCTGACTCTAGAGGTACAAAGATGCATCCTTAGTACAAAATATTTAAATAGTTAAAATTAAAAATCTAAAATATTCAAATCAATTAATTTAAAATTAAACTCAAAAAAATTCAATTTATTCGAGCTTATTTGAATTGAATTTAAATTGTATTTTTTTTCAATTTAAAAAATTAAAAATTTAAACCAAAATTTTCATATTCAATTTGAACGGCGCTGACGCCGATCCCTACCTCAAATTTCTAGATGGAGTAGTGCTATGTTGAATTATCGCCTCATAGTTTAATTTCAATATATTAACCAAAAAAAAAGTATAATGAAATAGGGCCAACTATAAATCCTTAACCACACAAATAACTAATGGCTATGTCAAAAGAGATATGCATGAGGTTAAAAAAATCTCTAGTTGTATTTAGTTTAGGTACCACTCGTGATAATAAAGGGCGGCAATTACTTGTTTTTTAACGAAAGTTCCAATTTTCCTTGTATAGATTTCAAACTTTGAACTCATTAATTAACACTACAACAAAAGTTTTGTTTTACATCCTCCTTTTATTCACTTTCTGAATCCTGTAAATGTTGGATGCTATCAACTTGTCTTTGTCAACATCTATCATAATCTAAATGATATTTTTATAGGAATTTTTTTATTATTCAACCCAGTGTAGATATCCGTTTTCGGCCCAACAAATTAGGATTTACTTTGAGTAAAGCTCATTAAAGAAAAAGTGCTCTTTCCCTTTTCTTTTAATTAGAAAAACACTCATATGAATTGTGCTAATTGTGATGTTCAATTCTATAGACTCGTTCTCCTCGTTCCTTACTCATCTTTTAAAATTATCAGCCTAAATTTTCTTTTCTTATGCTTCAGAGAGTATGCAAATTCAAACGTGAATTTTTTCTTATCCAACTCCTCACAAATAAAAAAATATTCTTTGATCTTGACCTCTTCTATTCATTTCATCGTAATCATGACTATGTGATAGTGAATTATATCTGAAAAACATATGTTGTACATTACTATTTCATTGCATGCACCGCGTGTTGGTGAATGTTTAAATGTTCCCAGCATGTTCTTATATAATGGACTTGCTATCATGCTATCTATTCAAAATAGATCTAAGCTTGTTATGAGGGTAACACAAAAACTTATTTTTATATTCCATATTTAAGATTAAATTGTACATAAACAAAAAAGTTTCAAATCTAAAGAGCTTTAGTTTCACAACTAAGTCGAATTTACAATCAATACGAGTTACTCTAACATATCGTGTACCATATACATATAATATATAAACTAAATTATCGAATTACTTACGAGCAGTGCAGGCAAAATAAGCTCGTATTTTGATAACCCGCCCAACCCACCCTTATTTTGGTGGGTTGGATGAGTGACTTTTTAGATGGGTAAAATTTGAGTTTAAGCCCATATTCAACCCATAGAAATATTGATATTCATGGGTATAAATATAGGTTAGCTTAATCAGTTAAGCTTTCAACTTTTATTTACTTAAAATTCATGATATCACAAAAATGCTACAACTTCCCTTTCCTTTTAGTGAACGAAAACGGGATCAAGGTCAGGGTCAGGGCCAGGGCCGGGGTTAGGAAACGGGGATTGGGGGAAAGAGGAAGGGTACTGGGGTCAAGGATCGAGGTCGAGGTCGGGAGTTGGGGCCGAGGTCAGGAGTTGAGAGTCGGGGGTCGGGGTCAGGGTCGAGGTCAGGGTCGGAGATCAGGTCAAGGTCGAGTTCGGGAGTCGGAGTTGGGGGTTGGGGTTGGGGAACGGGGATCAGGGTCTGGGGAAGGGGGAAGGGTGTTGGGGTCGAGGTCGGGAGTTGAGGTCAAGGGTCGAGGTCAAGGTTAGGGAATGGGGATCGAGATCGGAGAAGAGTGTTAGGGTTAAGGGTCGGGGGTCAGGAAAAGGGGAAGGGGAAAGATGTTGGCTTCGCGGGTCGGGATTGAGGCCCGAAGTTGAGGTCGGGGTCGAAATTGAGGTCAGGAGTTGAGGTCGGGAGTTGAGAGTCGGGGGTTGGGAGTCGATGTTTGGGTCGAGGTCAGTGGTTGAGGTTAGGGGTCGGGGTCGAGGTCGGAAGTTGAGAGTCGGAGGCCGAGGGTCGATGGTCGGGGTCGAGGTCAGGGGTTGGGTTCGGGGTCGAGGTCGAGATTCGAAGTCGGGGGTCGGGTTGGGGAAGGGGGATCGAGGTCTGAGAAGAGGAAAATGTGTTGGGGTCGAGGTCGGGAGTTGAGGTCGGGGTCGGGGTTGGAGGTTGGGAGTCGGAGTCGAAGTCAGAGTCGGGGTCGAGATTCGGGTTTGGGGTCAAGGTCGAGACTTGGGTCCTGGGTAGAATGTCGGAGTCGGGGTAGATATCAGGAGACGGGAGTCGAAATTTTGAAAAATATCTCTTTAACTTTATATAGAAAAATCATTTTCTTTAAATTTGAGAAAAACAAGTCAATTTACAAGAATAATAACTTAAAACATTTAAATTAACTAAACATGAGAAAATTGAAAAATATTTTTCTTCATACCAAACACACTCTTATAAGTGATTATAAATATTTTAAATCATGTATTAGTATTGATATTTTTAAAAGTGTATTAAGCATGTTTTACTCCTAAATTATAATTTTTTTTAACTTTGAAATCCAATGATAATATTTTTTTCGTGTTATTACGTTTTTTTTATATTAAAAAGTTATAAAAAAAACTTTATGACTTTTATGATACAATAAAACTAAATAAAATATTTTTAATATTTCTCATTTTTTTGAATATTGAATTCTAAAGTGGAGTACAAAGTACTATTTGCTCATGAAAATATGGGTAAATATGGGTAAACATATCTTTTACCCAACCCGTTTTACCCATATGAAATATGGACGAGTTAAAATATTATCTATTTTATGTTGACCCATTTTTAATTTGCCCAAATTTAACCCAACCTACCCATTTTCCACCACTAGTTACAAGCCATATGTTGTGCATACGTATGCTCTTGAGTAATATATAGTACCATAAAATTCATATCTCCTTGATACCAAAACTAGTTAATTTTTTCGCGCTTCGCGCGATCTTAAAAAACTTTTTAAAAGTTATAATTTAAATCTTTTCAATTGTTCAAATACTAAAATAATCACAAAGTATATTTTTTGATATTTAATATTATTATTAGTTTTTTTTTCAAAAGATGATCTAAATAAATAAATTTATAACTTTAATCCATATGTATTTGCCAAAATAAATTTTTAAAAGTTAAAATAAATATCAAATTACATCAAAGTGTTCTTTTATTTGTTTAAACAAAAAATAAATAAAAACAAGAAAAAATAACTACATAGACACAATAACAAAAAATCTTGAAATCTTATAAGAGAAACCAACTATAGTCTATATGTACTAAAAATTATTATATATTAAAAATGACTAATTTAATATTCCTCTTTTAATATTGAAATATTTAATTATTTTAAAAATATATAAATAGTTCTAATCAAGTGATTATTTGCAACATAAATATATCACTAATTAAGATGTAATGTACTTTTCAAAGTGCAATTTTTTAAAATTTTAGAAAATATCAATTGTGCTTTTAAAATCATTCACTTAGAGAACACATGATATTATAATTAAATAAACTTTAAATCTGAATATTATAGTAATTGTATTAGAAGTATCAACTTTAACAAACTTAAAGAACCATGTGTGCTTAATTATTAAAATAAAAATAAAAATAAATGTATCCTTAAATTAAAGAGATTATTTGAGGCTAAAACTCATGTATTGATGAATTACTAACAGTTTCAAAGGGAATAGTCCATTATTTAAGTGACTTAGTTCGAACCTTAATTTCAATATTTTGAATTTTAATTATTCTTAAATATATATATATATATATATTAAAAGTCTTGCTAAATAAATTAAAATTTCATGGCAACGCAATTAAAATAATCCTTGACAAAATGCTACTCATAAATCTAAAGAAAAGAAAAAATTATTGGCAACACTGCATAAAATTTCTTGTGTATTGTTTTCTTTTTATTTGCAATGGTATTTTGAAATGTTATTGTGATTATTTGTCAGTTAATATGAGAATTTGATAAGTTATTCCTTGAAGATAGTCATTTTACACAATTGAATTGAATAATGACTTTGATAATTGTGTTATTGTAAGAAAATTGAATATTTACCTAGACAGAGATGTAAGATATATTGACCTTATAACAATAATAAAACAGATAAATTAATCATCACAAAAGTATCACTAAAATACGACATTATTTATAGTGCTTATCTTACATGTAAATTTATGTAAATTATTATGGAGGAACACAATAAACTATCATAAATTTATACATTAATATTAAAGGGTTATAAAAGAGTAAGATATAAGCATTATTTGGATTATTAAAAATATAGAGTTACGAGGATAAAAAGGTGTGAGTTTTGTAGATGAGTTTTTAAATTTTATGATAAATGAAAAAAAGAAACTAAAACAAAAAAAAGAAAAAAAAGATGAATATATTTCTTGATCTTTAAAAAGTGTTAACTCATCTGTTAGAATAAATACAACATTCATGCTATAAAGAATCTGTTGAACTTAATTAATCACAAATAAATGTTAGATTAATAAAAATTAATTTTCTTCAATAAATATTATAAGATTAAGATTTTATCATTATTTTATTATGATATAAAAAGTTGCCGGAGTATTGAAAATAAAGACCAATTAAGTTTTACATTAAAAAAGTTTAAAGAAATGACTTTTTAATTTCTTAACATTTCATATTTAATATAATTAAAAGAGTTAAAAGAAATTATGATTTAAAAAAACTCAATAGTCCCTTCTCTTCCTTTAGAAAAAACGTCTGCCGACAATTAATACAAATAATGATTTCAATTTGAAAGTATATCTAAAAGAAAAATTCTTTTTTACTTATAAAATAAATTTTCAAACTTGAATTTTGTTTCAAAGTTGGAATGAAACATTGATACAAAGACAAAATAGTATTTTCGGTTAGCATAATCAAGTTTAATTTTAGGTGGAGCGCATACGAAATAGAGAGCGTGCTATAAAAGTTTATGAACGTGTTTATATATACCATACACTAACAAAGTACTTTGGTATGTAGTTGGACTTTGATTTTCATATTGTATTTGTTATATACTATCTTCTTCATCTTTTTTGTCTTTCTTTTTCATGTTCACATATGTTCATTTTTTAAAATAAAAATTATGACTTGTATGGTTGAAAAAAACAACTAAAAATAAGAGAGAGAAAATACTTAGGAAATTGAACCCAAAAAATGGTCTTAGAATAAACATATAAAAAATTAATAAAATCAAAACTCATTCATAAGTTGTTTCATGTTAAGGATGACATACACAAAAAATAAATTTTGAACGACTACATCTTCTAAGCTTATGTTGGGATATTATATGAAATTTAACTTATACGAAAAAAGATATTAAAACACAAATTTCTACACTTTTTGTTATTGTACTAAAGAGAAAGATCTAAATATTGGTAAGGATAAGTAAGAGGTCTCCTTACTACAACCAACCAAACAAAAAATTATATAAAATAGGGTTATATAGAACAAAAGCGGAGTTAGGTACAATAGAATAGAGAAAATATTAAAATACGACATAGATAGTAGCTTCCACATTAATATAATCTTTTTAATTTTTTTAAAAGCAGACTATAAAATAAAATTCATTTGTATCAGAATGTTAATTTCTACAAGACATTTCTAAAATTTAAATACTTCTAATTTTGACTGGACATCAAACGCCAGAAATAAGTTTTCACAAAACTTCCTTGCTCTTCTGGAGATGGAAGCTGCGGCAACTGCATCTCACACATAGCATGTGTGTCTTAATCCTCCTCTTCCTGAAACTTTATGTTCCTTTTCCCATTGCAGTGCAGATGTCGAAACCCTAGCGTCTTCTCTATCAATATTATCTATATGTTCTAATAGATATAAAATTATATTCATCTCAAAAAAATTCTACCAACAAACTATAACAATGTGAATATGAGAATAATCTTCCACATTAATATAATCTTTTTAATTTTTTAAAAGCAGACTATAAAATAAAATTCATTTGTATCAGAATGTTAATTTCTACAAGACATTTCTAAAATTTAAATACTTCTAATTTTGACTGAACATCAAACGCCAGAAATAAGTTTTCACAAAACTTCCTTGCTCTTCTGGAGATGGAAGCTGCGGCAACTGCATCTCACACATAGCATGTGTGTCTTATTCCTCCTCTTCCTGAAACTTTATGTTCCTTTTCCCATTGCAGTCCATGTGTACAAATCTACAATCAATTTCTAAAATGATTATTCATAGACCAAAATGATTATTCACAGAAAGGGCAAGGTTCCTGCATAATAGCTGAATTTTCATATCTAAATATCGAGGTAGGTTACGGTTAGAGGGTTAGATTCTATATAATGATATGTATGTGTATGTGATGATGATATGTGATTGGTCTTTGGATATTATTTGTTATGGAATTGTTTTATTGGATGAATTGTAAAAAACATATTATTATGAGGTGATGTTGTAACTATTGTGAAACTATGTGGAAGTTGTGAAGTGAATTATACTTACGTTGTTCATGATGATTGATGATCTATAATTGTGCAAGTGGGGGAATAGATTGTAAATCCCTAAGTGTTTATATATTGCATCCTATTATATTCAGTGGATGGAGAATTAGTAGGATAGTAAATATATCCTGAGATGAGAGGCTTGTACCTGAGGGGAGTATCCAGACGAGCGATATTATTGAGTAACTCATGTTCGAGGGGAGCATCCAGACAAACATATGAGTGAGAGTGGGTACCATGCCGGTACAGTACATGGATTTTTAGAGTCCCCTCCAAGTTATGACTGAAAGGGTAAAAATAAGATCATCTGGCATGTGTGTACACTGATTTTATTGTTGAGTGTTATGGGGACACGATGGAGGCGTGTGCCCGACATGTTACCTTTGATTTTATTTTATGATGTTTTAGTAGCTTTATTACCAATTCTGAGCAAGTATATGTTAAGTGGTAGAGTTGAGTATGTGAATTCTGTACTTGTAATCTTAGTTGAGAATGGTGGAAAAAGATTAAGTGTAAATTAATTAAACCATAAATTTGCGTTGATGTTGTTAATCCCTGTGATGAAATGCTCAAAATGTATGTGATGATGATGTTGGATTGCAGTTACACGCAACGGAAGCAAACAATTCAGGATCACACTTGCGTGTAATATGCACAACACATAAACACATATTTCAATCAAACATAAAATTGATACTTATCTCTTGAAATGTGACCGCGAATCAATCCTCTTGAATCTATTGCACAGATCATTATGCGTTCTCCAGGTCTGTGATCTTCAGCTATAGCCTCAAAAATCTCCAAGTAGAAAATACTTGTGCGGGAAAGTACTGCTTCTTAGAAAGGTAAAAAGTTCTTCATCATATTCCATGGAGGAGGAGAATCCTATTTATAACCACGTTTTAGGGTATAAAACCCTAGTCCCAAAACGTATAGGAATCTTTTTCTCTAAGTAATAATCAAACTTTCCTTCTAGAAGACCAGTTTATTTTTAACCAAAATCTTGTAGGATTTTTCTTCTTCTAGAAATTGATTTTTTTCCTTTTCAAGTTCATTAATTAATCAGGCATAGCAGAGACCACAGATTTAATTAGCGTGACTTCCAATTATGATATTAATTCAAAATAATGAATGAATTAACCTATCATAATAAATTACAGATTATTCTACTAAAAATCCGTAATTGTACTCCTCAGTATAATTTCAAAATCGTTCATTAAATCTTATTTAACTCCCCATGTTAAGATTATAGATACCAATCAATGAAATTAAATTTCTGACTATTTAAATTTCTACTAAAAATTCGTAATTGCACTCCTCAGTATAATTTCAAAATCGTTCATTAAATCTTATTTAACTCCCCATGTTAAGATTATAGATACCAATCAATGAAATTAAATTTTTGACTATTTAATTCATTGATTAAATTAATATTTTATTCAAACGTTTAACTTATTTCATGTGACGGATACTAAATCCACCTGCAGAGTTTTCACATGAAAACTTATAAGCAATCATAAAGGGATATCATCAATCTCAAGGCCAAGACATGGATTTCATCAACTAATTATTATTTCACAAAATCATTTGTCATCATCCAACCTATCAGGAACATTTTAACTCACGAAAGATCGAGTTTCACCCTTTGATAGATCAAAACAACAAAAAAATTACATTGATCATAATAATTATATCAAGATTAAGAGTATAAGTACATTCAATGATCTAGAGAATTTATTTTACTGAGTCAGATAAAATACGTATCTCCATTTGGCCCGTTCAATACATACAAAATGTACTAGCACAAGAAGTTGGAATTATACCATTTTCATAATCAAGATAAATTATATTTAATCTTGTGCTACAATCGTATCGATGAATTTGTCCAATTTTCATCTTAGATTGCGAACATATATAAACTTTATACTTATAAGAACCGACGATTTAATCTTCCGTGTATAAGCTAAACTCTATACACTAAATCATCTACTATATCAATAAAGGATATATCGACTAATATATGATCTTTTTAAACCTTTATTAAAATTGAATAAACAATTATTATATAATAAATATTATATCTAAACACATGGTCAATAGTACATAACGCATGGTTAATAGTATATATCCCAATAATCTCTCACTTAAACTTTTAACCATTATAATTGTTAGAATATGCCATATCTAAGTGCATGGTTAATGGTATAAACCCCAAAAATCTTCCACTTAGACTCTTAACCACGCATCTAACTTTTACAGGCATTCTTTTTACACGACTTTCAAAAGTTTTAACCAATAAGCTCTTTGCAAAACGAACTTGCAAATTCATTTTCTAATGCAACTTTGTCTAATAGTAATTCATCGTAATTGGACGGTTCTGTATTAATATCTTCAGGGATTCTATCATGAAACTCTCCCAAGAGTATACACCGAACCGATCTAGGATATCATTCTCCCACTACAACTAAGTACTATCACTACGGTTGTCACACTATAATGTTCTTGAGTCTTAATATTTTCTTCATTACCTCTCAGTATTGAAATATTAACAACCTCATATAGTGTTATTTCCTCAATATTACTCCCACTACTTGAGGTAGTGAATTTCCTTACGTCTATTAATGTTTCTCCTACTACATAAATGCAATGGAATGTCAATTCTAACTTCTCGATTAGATGTATTGAACTTCTAAATTTTTAGATGACTCTTTTGTTATTTCTTTGCTTAGTTCCTGTGAAACTAGTTTACTTCTAGGAACATGATTTATTAAATAGTCCTTTTCTAGAAATCTGGCATTTGTATTAACAATTACCTTGTTTTCTTTAGGATAAGAAAATAAACCTCCTTTCATTTCCTTTGGATATCCAATAAACACTCACACATTCGTTCTTAATTCAACTTATCTGTTTTCCCTTTCAACACATATACTGGAGAACTCCATATATGAACATATCACAAATTGGACTTACGTTAAATCCACAGTTCATAAGTATCAACGGTACCAACTTAGAAGGAATTAAATTAAGAATGTAACTTGAGTTTTTTTAAGAAAGAATATCCCAAGACGAAAAAAGCAAAAATGAATAAGTTAGTCATTAATCTTAGCATCTCCATAAGAGTCTTATTTCTTTCCTCTTCTACATCAATATATTGTAGAGTACTTGATGTAGACAATTGATTGCAATTCCTCTACCTGATAAGTGATAAATTAACTCTCCAAAGAGGTACTTGCCACTATGATCAGATCACAATGACTTAATGTGTTTTTCATTACACTTTTTCATCCGCTATAAATACCTTGACTATGTCAAAGCACTCAAACTTACGGAGCATCAAATAAATATATTCATATCCTGAGTAATCTTCTGTGAGTGACACAGAATGCTCAAAATCACCTCTTGCCTAGATGCTAGTTTGACCACACAAATCGGAATGGATTAAATCAAACTTATCACTAGCTTTATTTCTTTTTAAAAGGAATATACTTTAGTTCATTTTTTCATTTTAAACAGGACTCAAAAATTTGGTAGTGTCTTCACTTTCAATGAACCTTCAAGTCTATCAGTTAACCAACCTCGAAGTCCTATCCAGAATAAATGACTTATAAGCTAGTAGACCAGATAAGTTTCATTCAATATTAAAGAATATTTTCTCTTATGAGACAGATTAATATTACTCAGTTCAAGAGAGATATTAATGATAAAGAATTCACGCATTTATATATCACAAGAGATAAAAAGTTTATCAAGTTCAATAACATAAAAGTTATAAGAAGAATAAACTAATATCCATCTCTTAATTGTTTAGAAACTTAAATTAAATTCTTTCCAACAAAAAGGTACATATACAATGCATTCTTTAAATTAATGTCATATCTTTGAGAAAAATATATATTCTTGAACAGTAGTAAGTGGATCGGATAAAGTCTTTTGGGGGTATATGAGATATAACATATTAAATAGATCATAACAAGCTGATAAACTGAATTATCGAATTCAGATCGCATTCATCAATATATATACATACATGCATCTGAATAATAAATTTTGATAGAAAAAATACTATTCATACAATGTAAATATATTATGCAAGATTAATACAATTCAAAAAGAAACAAAATCAACTCAGTTGGAGAGCAAGTTGTTACTTTTAGTCAATTGTATATAATTATTGAACACTAGTTCCATTGATCCAACATGTAACTCAGTTGGATAGTTAATACACGTTCAATAACTAGTGATGAAAACCACAGTAATTGACCATAATGAGTCTATCCGATGGGGAAAGAAGACCAATGGCAACATGTAAACTCATTACTGTCATCAATAACTAGTGATTTTACCTAGTGAGAATCCATAATAAATTTATCCGATATGAAGGAGGACCTAAAGTCAACACGCAAATTTATTATCTAACTTGCCACATGAATTAATATCGGCTACTACTTTACATGTCCGTCTTAAAATCTTAAAACTGATTCAACATATAAAATCAAATGGAGAGTTAATACATGCTATCAATTACTATAAATTTTACCTAGTGAACTTGTAATAAATTTATCCATTATAGAGGAAGACTTAAAGTCAACACGTAAATTTATTATCTCACTTGTAATTAATAGCGGAGACCATAGAAATTGATTCATATCATCACTTGAACACGAACAATTTATACATGGTACATCGAGAATATCAATGACTTAATCAAATAAACCGCTTGATGGAAGCTCTTTGTTTAATCATAATTCTCAATCCATGCATAATATAGTTTCACATAAAATAAAATAAGAATCTTCAATGACCACAAATAAATAGATCACTTTAGCAGAAACTATTTATTAATCATGAATTCTTATTCAAGTTATATAACATGCATGTAAAATAATTAAAGTAATGTATGATCGAATATTAAATTTCAAAACACACCACATATATATCCATGCATCTTGAATAGTAAATTTTGATGGAAAAAGAACTCTCATGCAACACACATATGTGATGTTAGATTATTCACTCTAATAAATTAAAATTAAAGTTAACTCAGATGGAGAGTATATTATTAATTTAAGCCAAGTGAATATCATTATTATCATCCCTAGTTCCATTGACCAACATGTAACTCAGTTGGAGAGTTAATATAAGTTATCAATAACTAGTGACGAAAAACACAGTAATTGACCATAATGAGTCTATCCGATGGGGAGAGAAGACCAATGTCAACATGCAAACTCATTACATTACTGTTATATGTCAATGGAAACCATAGAGATTGAACCCTACCACCGCTGGTTGAAAGAAAATGATTTTTCTTAATTTTTTAATTTTTTAAAAAATAGAAAAATATTCAAAAACCCATCAAAGCGACTTCGAATGGCCAAAAAATGACGTTAATCACTGTAAAGCAGTGAATATTATTTAGTGGATCGTTTTCGATGAACCTATCAAATTTCAGGTCAATCAGAGTTGGTAAAAATTTCGATCTCCAAATCTATGACCAAATTCGATAAACAACCAATTTAGCCGATTTAAGAAAAAAATAATCTGATCTATATTCTTATCATATATCAATTCATTTTAAATCATCATGTGTAAGCATGTTCTAGATTTAACATAAATAAAACCAATATAAAGAATAGTGTTTTCATACTTCATCAAATTTTGATCCAACAAACTGCCTAAAACCCATCTAAATGTACGACCTCAGAATGACGACTACGACATTGATATTACAAAGTCATGTGCATCATTCACCAGGTCGTTTTTTATGGTCTCATCAAATTTCATGTCAATTTGAGATCATGAAAATCATAATGTCAGACCATGACCAAATTTGAAACAACTGTTTTAGTCACAGTTAAGGATTAAAATAACCTAATTTAGGATTTTCAATCTCCTTATAATTATTCCATGAGCACAAGGTATACATTGTGTTCTTCCTTTTATAATACACACAACACCTCCTTGCAACAAATCTTTCTCTTAATTAATACTCGAGAATCCAAGATATTATGTTTCTCCCTTTTGAGTGAAAACCTTAATATCTTTTCTCATGAATTAATCAAGTGTTACTAGTATACAAAAGCAACACTAGCATACACTTATTCAGAATAATTTATACATGGTATATTGAGGTTATTCCAATGAGTCAAATAAATAGATTACTTTAGTAAATCCTATTTATTAATCGTAAATCTCAATTACATTAAATAATATCATATATTATAAAACTATTAAGAGATTTCAATGATCTCAAACAAAACTAAGTAGTACATTCTAAGTAGTACAAAATACATATGCGATAAAATTTACCCACGTTAAGGAGAACAACTATGTACTGCAATCAAAACTATAAAAATACACCATTAAAATTGTTGAACAAAATAAGGCAGCTAATCTTACACCTTTTAGCGGATTATCCACTTGTTCAAACCACCATCTGCAATATGCATTTATTTTATAAGACTTTTCTTGATTTAGCCAATATCACAGTTATAGGTTAAATTTATGACCCCACCACTGCCGCCAAGCAAATCCATCAAGAGATTAACCTTATACTATACCACGAGAACTAACAATCAACGATCAAATAAGTTAATCATGGCCCATCCCTCAACAATTCATAAAACACGCAAAGCTATACATGGATCCTCTGACATTATATTTCAGAGTTCTTTTTCCTCTAGCTTTTCCAACGTGATATAAAAAAATTATGAATCGCATGTGTAATCACATATATATGTAAGTCACTCATGTTACCTAATTAGATACAAGCAAGGCTCTGATACCAATTGTTGGATTGCAGTTACACGCAACGAAAGCAAACAATTCAGGATCATACTTGCATGTAATATAGACAACACATAAACTCATATTTTAATCAAACATAAAATCGATACTTATCTCTTGAAGCGTGACCGCAAATCAATCCTCTTGAATCTATTGCACAGATCGTTATGCGTTCTCCAGGTCTGCGATCTTCTGCTATAGCCTCAAAAATATCTGAGTAGGGAATACTTGTGTGGGCAAGTACTGCTTCTTAGAAATGTCAAAAGTTCTTCATCATATTCCATGAAGGAAGAGAATCCTATCTATAACCACGTTTTAGGGTATAAAACCCTAGTCCCAAAATGTATAGGAGTCTTTCTCTCTAAGTAATAGTCAAACTTTCCTTCTAGAAGACCAATTTATTTTTAACCAAAATCTTGTAGGATTTTTCTTCTTCTAGAAATTGATTTTTTCCCTTATCAAGTGCATTAATTAATCAAACATAGCAGGGACCACAGATTTAATTAGCGTGACTTTCAATTATGGTATTAATTCAAAATAATGAATGAATTAACCTATCATAATAAATTATAAATTATTCCACTAAAATTCTGTAATTGCACTCCTCAGTATAATTTCAAAATCGTTCGTTAAATCTTATTTAACTCCTCATGTTAAGATTACAGATACCAATCAATCAAATTAAATTTCTGACTATTTAATTCATTGATTAATTTAATCTTTTATTCAAACGTTTAACTTATTTCATGTGATGGATACTAAATTCAGTTGCAGGGTTTTCACATGAAAACTTATAAGCAATCTCAAAGGGATATCATCAATCTCAAGGCCGAGACATGAATTCCATCAACTAATTATTATTTCACAAATGTCATTTGTCATCATCCAACCTATCAGAAATATTTTAACTCATGAAAGATCGAGTTTCATCCTTAGATAGATCAAAACAGCAAACAAATTACATTGATCATAATAATTATATTAAGATTAGGAGTATAAGTAAATTTAATGATCTAGAGAATTTATTTTACTAAGTCAGATAAAATACTTATCTCCACTTGTCCGTTCAATACATACAAAATGTACTAGCACAAGAAGTTAGAATTATACCATTCCCATAATCAAGATGAATTATATTTAATCTTCTTCTACAATCGTATCGATGAATTTGTTCAATTTTCATCTTAGATTGTGAACATATATAAACTTTATACTTATAAGAACCGACGATTTAATCTCCGTGTATAAGCTAAACTTTGTACACTAAATCATCTACTATATAAGTAAAGGATACATCGACTAATATATGATTTATTTAAACCTTTATTAAAATTGAATAAACAATTGTTCTACAATAAATATTATATCTAAACACATGGTCAATAGTACATAACGATGGTTAATAGTATATATCCCAACAGATGAGTGGATGTGAATTAGTTTCAAAAGCTTGTGTGCTATATGAATTAATATCTAAATGTGAGCATTGTTGAAACTGGTGAATTGATGGAAGGTGCAACTAAGTCGAGCTTCTGCCTCGAGCAGTAACGCTGCAGCGAATTTACTTCCGCCGCGGCGAGACCGTTGCAGCGAAAGGCCCAATCCTGTGAGTAGGTCGATTGTCACTTGTGTAGAGCTAGTGTACATGATATGGCTATTGTGCTTATGTATGATGTTGAAGACTCATTTTATATTATTGTTGCATTGCGTATATGCTATTATGTAAGGTTGGTCGATGATGCCTACCAGCACCGTGTTACGTACTGACCCTACCCCTGCGCTTCTTTTCTGAGTGTAGAGTTCGAACCAGGAAGTTCCTCACGTCCTCACCTATAGAGCAGCAACAGTTTTTGAAAGGTGAGCAGACCGATAAGGCAATACTACTCCTTTATCGAAGATGTCTTCCTTTCCGGACATTGCATTTTTCCTTTTTATTTCTCTTACTTCTTAGACAGATAACTCTTAGTGTTGTACGTGGACATCTGGTACAATGACAATCAAGTCTTGGGATTAATTATTGTTTGTTCGTTTTTAAGAGAAGTTTGATTGTTGACGATTCGATTAGTTATATTATGAGTTATTTCTTTATGAATGTGCGATGTCGGGTTGAGTAATTGGAAATGGTTGGTTCGCCCACCGAAGGGTTAGTGTGGGTGCCAATCACGACCCTTTGAGCCATAACACTTTGTCTTTCCTACCAAAGAAAATATTGTACAATTTTTTTGAATTTATTGTTGTTTTATTTTTATTTTTTATTTTTTTCTAAAAGTTCTATTGTTCAGCATTAAGTTAACGTCATTTAAATTGAGTTATTGTTTAGATTAATATTATATATAATTCAGTCAAATTAAATACAATGATCAATTCAAACTAATAATATTTATATTTTTCAAATTAATTTATCATAAATTAAATTTTCTAGTGACATAGCATTACACATAATTAAATATTAAAGAGTCGACTTGAATTCAACTCGACTCGATATTGTAAAAAGTTCGATCATACTTGACTCAATTGAGCTCGACTCGCTCAGCTCGAACCCTGGAATAATTGCGATCACGGAGACCAAAATTATTACATTAAAAAAAATATAATTTAATGTAGCTGAAATGACATTTGGGCATCTGAAGCTCTCCTAAAGCCCTTGGGTTGTAAATACCAACGTATATATAAATCCAAAATCATCATACGGACCTACAGTACCTTCAAATCATGAATCTATGGTTGTTTAATTAAATAGTTGAATTTGGTCCACTCCTAACTATTCAAGCTTCTAGTTTAGGTACAGATAGTTCGGAATGCAACTGAGCCCCTCGGAACTTGCGCCATCCACACCCGTAAATCATAAACCACCAAATAAATCTATATAAAGTCTCAAAAATATGGAAAAAGGGTTCTAAAATTCAAACGATCAATTAGATCAATGCACAACTTTTTTAAGCGATAGTAAAATAAATAGCTTCTCTCAAAGATAAATGCTTTTAATTTTTTAGGACGAGATTACCCATACGAAAAATTCAGCTTTTCTTAGGAAGAAAAACATATTATTAATCTCCACGTAAACGAATTAACTTGGGTGCTAAAATTATACAGTAAAGTATCCCATCTAAGTATGTATTGATTTTCTATCCATTCTTTACCTCTATTATTTTGCCTTATATCCAAACATTCATTCTTTCGAGTTGTGGGTTCTTTCTTGATTTGATCTTGAATATTTTGTGGACAACCTTTGGTTCCATAATGTTATATTGTTTTCCTTCCATATGTGGTGTATGAATGCAACCATTATAGCAATGACAAGTTATCTGCACCATTTTCCTTTACAGATTCTAGTCATCTTTCTCCATATTCCTTAACCACTCAAGTAGTTCCTGCAGAGAAAATTCTGAAAATTCGACATTCAGAATAAATGCTTCATAGTCGCTATTATGTTATCTCCATGCATCAGATATTTGCTACCCTACATTAAATATATCAAGTTTAAATAGTGTTTTCTTGGTAAGTAGTTTTTCTTGTGTATTGCTAGCTAACAAATAAAATTGCTCTAGTTTCACCAACCCAAAGGCGATTTCCATCCTTTTTTTATTTACACACCTTTTGTGATGACTATCTATTCATCCCATAAGAAATTACTGCAAAACACTTAAGAGTTTTTTTTTTTTTTTTTTTTTTTTGGCTGAAATTGGTACTCCAAGATACTTGAAAGATAATGATTTTTTGTTTGGGTTTTTAAGACGTGAACGGAAAATGAGAAAAGACACCTTTTGGGTTACACCAAAAAAAAACTTTTTGAATTGCACCTCTCTATCTCATCCTTTCATTCTCTATAAATTTATAGGCCTTGACTCAGATTCTAGATACATAGAAAAAGAAAATACTCTTCTTATTTCCCTTATTTTTACATTGCAATTTGCATTGCCGCTATTACAGACACGTTTTTCCGTTCTATCCTGGGAGGAAGAGTAACCCAATCTTAGCAACTGTGAGGGGGTTATAATTCCTTAAGGATACACAAGAAACTTGTGAGCTCGGAATAATCTTTTCTACTTCTTATACATTTTTGTTTTAAATATTATTTTGTTTCTTGATTAAGAAAAATATAAATTAATTCTTAAAGAATTATTTAAAACACACATAAACATCAAACTTAAAGAAATTATATAGAATTTCCAGAAAGTAGAAAAAACATAAATTTAGAGTGAATCTGTTGAATGATCCTAAGGAAAATTTGCTTACTGTATTTATTGATTGTAAATTTTTTAGATTTGTCGGTTAAGCATTTTGAACATCACTAAGTTTGATCAGATTCCAAGAATCTAAATAAATGAGTGAAGGTATCAAACTAATGCTTCTATCACATGAAATATGTGGAAGATTATTTTCAAGATAGTAAGATATAAATTAGGCTTACGTTAATATTTGAAAATTAATTTTGGAGATCATGAAAATAAAGGGTATATATCTTTTGGGTCAATAAAGATATAGCATGTTAGTACTATTTAAACATTTAAGGGATACAACACGGTTTTGTTGGAAAGCCATTTGAAAAGAAAATTCAAATCCTCGTGATTTTCTAATTCTATTTTGAAGATCAAAATTTTTGTGGTTTTCTACTCCTAATTTGGAGATTAAAATTTTACATGATTTTCTTCTCCAAGTTAAAATTTGGTTTGAAGATATATAAATTTCACTGATTAAATCTGCTTGCGTCAGATATTGTTCGATTTGAAGATATAAAAATTTCACCGTTTTGTGATAAATAATATTCGATTTGAAAATTAAAAACTTTACCATTTATTAGTTATGGTTGTGTTGTGACACAAATAACATGTCATGTGGTTGGCTCCACAAGTTAGACTGCCTCTTCAAGCCACTTGGTACAGGCACCGGCAGAATAAGACCAAAAAGATGACAGAAAAATATATTATTTTTATCTAACTACTTTAAGTCTGCAAAAGTTCATTTAGGAGGATGTTCCAGTTTTAACAGAAGAAACTCTCGATAATGAGCATTTCTTTGTGACTGAGACGTGGAAGCGTTCTTACTTTCAATGCAAGAATTACATCCTTAATGGGATTAGAAGACGACTTGTACAAATTAATATTTGTGATATGAAATCTATCATCTCACGATGGGTAGAAGTATTTCATAAATGCAATTGATGTATTCAAGCAATACAAAGTAATAGGGGTGGCGAATATGAATCTCTCTTTTTAAAGAAAATCTGTTTGGGTTATTGCATTATTAATCAGAAACTAACCTTTAATTCACCACAATTCAATGAAATTGCAGATAGAAATAATAGAATGTTAATGGAGATGATAAACGTCTTGTTGATAAGCTTTAGTTCATTCCAGAATTGGGGAAAAACTATTCTTTTAGCGAATAAAATACTTAAAAGCCTATAGAAACATACAATCCATTTCATATGAAAAATGGAAATGAAGAAAATCCAACTTGAATTACTTCAAAGTATGGGGATGTTTGGCTAAAGTGCTGGTTCCTAAATTTAAAAGGGTAAAATAGAATCAAAAATAGTTGGTTGTGTTTTAATAGAAAATGATATTGATTTCTGGTTCACAAATAAGAAAATTCTGACATTCATATAATTAATACAGTGATAGAATCAAAAAGTAATAATTTATTACTATTATTGTATTATGTCAACCCCACGATATATGTTCTTAGTAAATGAATACGATAGTTCGTAAAATTTCTCATAACTCGTTTCATCCTGGTAAGAGTAGTTGATCAAACTATTCACTTGATCGTTGATTATATGTCTTTGCATTAAAGGTCGTGATCTTTAATTTCTTGAAGGAAAGTCAATTGAAATATAATGTTTAGATCTTTCATGATCAGATATCACTTGAAAGAATGTAACTTACCATTATTATATGTGTTTGTTGAAGGACAATCTTTGTAAAAACAAGACGGATCATTGAACATATAAGTTTATTGGTGTATAAGGAGAAGAACCAATTAATGATAATGGTAAAAATTCTCAATAGATTGAGATTTTATATCGGTGAATATGCTATTAGTTGGATGTTTAACAAGTGGACTTACAAGTAGTGGAATGATTGAGGAAAATGTATATTATTAAAAGGTTGTGGCCACAACTAATGCCAACTATCCATGAGTATTTATATAATGATGTCACTTTAAGTATAGTCATCAGTCTACACCTATTTTTTAAGTTGTGTTTTGCACTATAATAAATATTTCATGATTAATTGAGAGATATAATGATGCAAATTGAATCACCGGATCAATTAATTGCTTTAAATAATATCGGTGAAAAGTTGAGTGACTCCAAAATGGCCCAAAATGTTGACATTCATATGCATATATTGCGATAGTTAAGCAACAATAGAAAGAGCTGAGATTATTATGTGTAACGAAAGATCTCGTCATATACGATGAAGACATAATACCGTTAGACAACTACTCTCTAGTGGAATTATCTCGATTGACTATGTAAAGTCAATGGATAATATGTTGGATCCATATATAAAAGGCCTATCTAGAGTGGCGATTAAGACATCATTAAAGGAAATGGGACTATAGCCGATGATAAATCATCATGGCGGTAACTCTACCTAGAAGACTAGAGATCCCTAGATCTAGGTTCAACGATAAAAATAAAGTTATGCTTGACGGTTCAACATTGTCAAATTAAAATGTTGGCCTATTCTCGTGATAAGACAATATTCAGTAACAAGAATAAAGTACTAAAGATTTTTAATGATTTTATAAATTTAATATGGGGTATATCAAATAGTGTATCTAAAGAATAACATGTTTAGGAATAACCTGTGTAAGTGTGAAGTGTAAGTCGCTTCGAGGAGAATTATGTAAGACCAATTCTCTATACACTTATGAACTAGGTGGTGTTCATGGTTGAAATGAACCAAACAATGAGAACCAAAAATAGTTTAAGGATTGATTGTGTGACTTATGGTTGTCTAGGTATACACCAAAGTTCGGTAGTTCAAAGATATCAAATCTACCGATTGATCGAGTATATGCGACATATGTTCACTACGGAAAGTTTAAAGAAAAACCTACTTACCCTGATGCGATTAATCTTTACTTGCGAATCACAGAGCTTTTTCATGTATTTTTTTATCATATGGTCATTCCCCATTCATGTGGGAAATTATTGGGGTTTTAAGATGTGAATGGGAAATGAGAAAAGACACCTTTGGATTACATCAATAAGACATCTTTTCAATTGCATCTCTTTGTCTCACCCTTTCATTCTCTATAAATTTAGAGGTCTTGCCTCAAATTCTAGATACAGAGAAAAAGAAAATACTCTTCTTCTTTTTCTTATTTTGCACTGTTTTTACTAAATAAAGTACGCATCGTGTGATCTGCTCCGTTTGTTGAGTTCATTGGAGTACTGTAATTTGCATTGCCGCTATTACAGAAATTATTTTCCGTTCTATCCTAGGAGTAAGTAAACCAAACTTTGGAAACTGTGAGGGGGTTATAATTTCTTAAGGACGGACAAGAAATTTGCGGGCTCGAAATAATTTTTTCTACTTCTTTTACATTTATATTTTAAATATTATTTTGCTTCTTGATTAAAAAAAATATAAATTGATTCTTAAATAACTGTTAAAAAAACAGATAAACAAACTTCTTTTGTTCCCTGTCAGCTTACACAAGTCTTTCACATTGAGGATTTAATTTGATGTATTAGTTCTCATGCTAGTTGCATTTGAAAAGGTTTCTAATCTTCTCAGATATTAGCATATCATCGACGAAACAAAAGTGATTTGGTTTAAATTCCCTACATTTAGTTTGGTAATGAAACATTCTTCCTGATTTGCTATTATTCTTATGAAATATTTCATACACAACAACCTCTCTGTCTTAACTTTCTCTTTCCTTTTTATCCATATGGTGTATTCAATGATAGATATACATACAGAGGTAGCAAATAGGCTCTTTGGGTGAATTTGGACGGGTTAAAATGAGTTGATTTAATAAATGAGTCATTATCCAACTTTACTCCAAATTGCTTGGGCTAAGACGAGTTGGGTCAAGATGGGCTAAATAATATGTCATAATCCTACTCGCCTAATTTGATCCAAATTCTCTTATTTATTTTTAAAGATAACAGTAAATATTCTCAAACAAATATTTCTAAAAGTCTTCATACATATCATATATAGTACACAAAAGATTTAAATTATACACATTGACAATATAATATTTGTTATAATTATGAAACTTTGATACATTTCTTTTTGCAACTTTTAATGTACTAAAGTAGGTAGTACCACATCATTAGTCATTTTTAGGAAACAAAAAGTTTGACTTTAGATGATCTAAATATAAACACGATTTGCTCATTTTTACATTTTTAAAATTTATATTTTTTTTGGATACAAATACGTTCTTAAAATAGGGGTAATAGTGACACATTCAATTTCAGATAAAAGAAGTAAAATACTTCAATCATCTCAAAATATTGATACTACTACGACAGGTTTATACAGGAGACTTGTAAAAAAAAAATATTTGACTTTTCCTTTACCTATACAGATATATCTTTACTATAAAAATCTTAAGCAAACTTTTTTTCTAATATAGACGGCTGAGTTTGGACTAGCTGATGGGTTGAACTTGGGCTAGCATATTTCATGGGTCAAGATAAATTATGCACAAATAAATTTATCTAGAAATTATTATATGCCCATCTCATGAAATGTTAGGGCGGGTCAAACGGGCTTGGACCAGATTTGCCATCCCTACGTGTTATTATCCCTTTGATGAGCTTTATAGGAAATTCCAAAACATACACCATATCCTCCACTGAGCCATAGTTCTTTTTAAGGTCAATTTAATCAAGCAACAACTTTTAGTAATCTGTTTCCTGCTATAGAGCTTCACCAAGTTTTGACAAACTAATATATTTTGTACAATTATTCTGCCTGCAACAAAGACACTTTTCCTGAGCTTTGTGTCATACTCTCTATGTTGTTCACCTGTGATGTCATTACCTGCGTTTAGACCATTGCAGACTGCTTTAGCTACAGTGGAATAATTCCTTGTATCACATTCTGTTGATAGTGGAATCCCTTTAATTCATACCTATGTTATCAGTTGGATTGCTCCCCTGTTCCATTTGCCCTATCCCTCTAACCTTCCATTTCCTTGCCATTTCAACCTTAGATGAGAGAAAATGTTATTCTACAGAGAGAAAGTTCTCTCAGCCTTTGCTGAGAAATATTCATCTTTATCAGAGGCTGATCTAGAATTTCTAAATCATGGGTGTACCAATAAGTGAGAAGTGATCCCTCATCCTCAAGCTAAATAACTTAATATTCAACCAAGTGCATCAAAGTGCACCATTTAATCTTTTTGAAATATGGGTGTTAGCAGTTTATATTATATCAATTATAAAAAATATGTACATGAAAAACGTAATTTTACGAGAAAACCATGGTTCACGTGCACCATTTATTAAATAAATTCGCCCTTGATTTTTTCCTGATTAATAATTAGTAATAATCTTTTTTTTAAAAAAATTGACACTTAAAAGTACTATCGGTCAAATAAAAATTACTAACAAAATAACTTCTTAAACTTAACATTTCACTGGTGGAACATAGGAGGAAGGTGCACGATAAGCGACGCTAGCTAATGTACGCCCTTCATACATGGCTAGAAAGTGAACTAATCCACTATAAAAACTAAAAAATCCAACGAAGGCTTATCACAATACCGGCATCAGAGGATCATAGTAGGATTGTCACACTAGAGACAGGCATTCCGCAGCCACTACAACCTATTCAGCTAAGCCAGTGGATAAAGGAAGCTAGTAGTGGTTCAAAAGCACACAATGCCTTAATGAAGGGGATAATACAGAAAACCCTGATTATTCCAATGTCTTAGCACACAATGCCCTAACGAAGGGGATAACACAGAAAACCCTGATTATTCCAGCAACTAAGATGCCAGATCCAATGCCAGAAGAAGGTGAAGGTGTGGTCCAAGCAGTGCACAAACTAACCTTCTCTACAACTAGTAGGAAGGTTACTGAGAGGATTGAAGATAATTGAACTCTCAATAGAGGTAAACATCTCAACTTTGTCCCACCTATGTTGAAGGAAGGTATTAAGATGGTCAAACTGAATCCGAGGGACATAAAGCTTCAACAACGAAAATGGGATTGTGCTCTGATAGGTTGTGTAATGGGAACTAAACCTTCATTTAAGTAAATGTTGAAGTTTATTTATATAGTATGGAGATTTGTGACAACACCACGGGTGTTTCTCTACGAGGAAGGATATTTCCTATTTATATTTCATACTGAGCAAGATAAACAATAGGTCTGGCAAGTAGACCTTATACCTTTGAATATAGACCGATGGTTCTAAAACAATGGTTTCCTGATTTCTAGATAGAAGCAGAATCTATTAGATAAATTTTTATATGGGTGAATTTCTCAAGGCTATCAATTTATTGTTGGTCCACTGAAAATCTGAGTCGTATTGCAAGGTACTTGGGAAAACCTATTTGCACTAATACGCTAACTACTGAATAGGGAAGGATTTCATATGCTAGAATGTTAATTGACATGGATACCACACAACCTATACCAATACAAATGCTTATCGAGGAACCTAATGGAATAACCAAAACACAAAAGCTGGAATATGATTGGTGGCCTAAGTTTTTTCAAGATTGTACGGCATTAGGACGTGACATTAAGGTATGTCCATAGAAGAAGCCACCAACATACCAGCCAAAAGTAACTAAGCAATGCGTAGCAAAGCCTGCATTAATATAGGAGGATACGAATCAGAATGCTACTAAGCCACAAGTATAGAGGTTTTGAACTCTATAAAGCCAATTGAGAAGAAGGATGGAGATGACAATCTGCCAGACACATGAATTGGAATAACTAAGGCATTAGAGTTGAGTAACTTGGGTTTTATTAAGGGTCCTGAGTAGACCTTACAGTATCCTACATAATCTTTGGCTCTTGGAATATAAGAGGGTTGAACCAACGCTATAAGAAAGGGAAATCGAAAAAATTTCTGTTGAATAACAAGTTGGATCTCCTTGGCTGTCTAGAAACCAAGATCAAATAGAGAAAAGCTAATGATATTGAAAGAATGATAGCAGCTGATTGACAATGTTTTGCAGACTATACATTACGCCCCAATAGAAGAATATGGTTATGGTGGAGGCATCAAAATGTTACAGTTAATGTTATATTTGCTAGACCACAATTAGTACACTATTTTGTGGAGGATAGAGGTTCAATATTTACTTGTTACATAACTTTTATTTATGGTCTAAATACAACACTGGGAGGAAATGAGATCAACTATAGCTCTTTCATCCTAATATAAATGATCCCTGGTTAATTTTTGGAGATTTTAATTACTGAAACTTCAGTGGAGGACAGATTAAATGGGGCACAAATGCAATAAACTAAAATACAAGACTTTCTGGACTGCATTGACGATTTGGGTTTGGGGTAGCTTACAAAGAGGGATTGTGATTACTCCTTGTGTAATAAAAGGGATGCTGGAAGCAAAATATATAGCAAAATTGATTGTGCATTAGGTAATGCTCAGTGATTTTTGAAATATGGTAATTTAGAAGCTATATTTAATTATCCACTATGCTTATATCATTCTCCAATTATCATCAAAACTACAGTCACCTGACAACACGGCAGAAGGCCTTTCAGACTACTAAATGTTATGGTCAGACCAATTTAGAGGTATTGTGCAACAAGCATGGTCCAAGCACATTGAGGGACATACTATATACAATATGGAATAAGTTACAAGATGTGGACAATCAATCACAATGGTTGAATAAGGCGTCTTTATAGCAAAAGTGGAGTGATTTGAGGTATCAACTCCAAAATACACAAACTAGTATGGCTAGGAATTTATTTGATCCAAATCTGATCAGTACTGAAAGGGAGCTTCTGGTACAGATTCACAACTGCGATAATACACATGAGCAAGTACTCAGGTAACATTCTAGAGCAGTGTGGATAAACTTTGGAGACTCCAATTCACATTTTTCCATGCACAATTGAAAGATAGAAAAGCTAGAAATAGAATTGTGTCCATTTGTAATGACCAAGGGAAAAGAACAATTGATCCAGAAGAGGTACAATAGGAATTCATCCAATTCTTCTAGTAGCTACTTGTAACAACCCTCAAAAGATCCTAAGATTAGATTCTATACTTGAATTAAAAACCAGCATAAAACTGACAAAAACCAATAGAACGAGTCACATCATGACTCATGGTGAGAAGTAACGAATCGTGACATAACACATAGTAAGCATCTAAGTCTTCAGGACCCTGATCTAATGAGTCACATGATGACTCATTGCTACAAGTAATGAATCATTCTAATAAGCCGTGGTAAGGGGTTCAGAGAAAGTGTAAGATACTGTCAATGACCACGAGTGACAGTAGATTCATGGTATCGACTAACATATGGAATTGTGTGAAAGAATTAGAGGATGTCCAAAATTGCTTCAGTTATCACAGATGGTCACCACGACTCGTGGTGACATAGGACGAGTCGTCTTGTCCGTCCATCAATTGAAGATCAGAAAGTAACAAATTTGCTCCAGATGTAATGAGTGGTTCTCACGAGTCGTTAATTCAGACAACGACTCGTTGTGTGGATCATTGCCACTAATGGGTAGAAATCACAGGCGAATTCCTAGGGGAAATTTAGTAAATTCATATATTTTTATCTCCTAAACCAGAATGTTTTGAGATTCCTAAGGAGTATATTTAAGGGTTTGATTAGTCTAAACTCCTATTCCTTTTATTACAATGTGAATTCAAGATCATTAGCTCTCAAGTTCATCAAGCAAGCTAGGAAGTCTTCTTCTTCAAACTAGGATTCTTCAAGCTTGAGTCTAACCTTAATTTTTCAGGTATGTAAGGCTAATCCAAGTAAGAATTTCTAATCATTCTTATACCCTAAATATATGCAAGAGTTGATTGAGATTAAAGCTAGGGTTTTTGACTAGACTCTTGAATTGTCTTCTTCCCTATCTATATATGTTGAGTTGTCATTGTTGAATTCTTCATACTGAATTGATTATTGATGTCCCTGTTTATTAATTATAATCCTATTCTATTAAATTATTGATCATCCTCTCTTGATTATTGATGGTTGGTTCATATCTCTTACCCTATTAACCCAATTGTATAAAGTCATGATTTTGAAAGGCATTTTTTTTAAAGCATTGAGTTTTAAAGTGAATGCATTATTTTCAAAAAGTTGAACATATTTTAAATAGAATTATATAAATAGATTTTGAGAAAGAAAATATGATTTTTGAGCATGATTTTCAAAGCTAAAGTGAAATCTTGTTTTTGAAACTCATGAGATGATTTTGAGCATAAAGCTCTCAAGTTTTCAAAGAGATGTTTGGAGCTTGAGCTCTCTCAAGTTTTTAAGAATGTTTTAAGTGAAAGGCTCCAAAGAGATTTTAAAGCATCAATTATATTTATAGCTAAAATGATTTATAAAAGATGTTTTTAAAAATGCCTCAGATAGGCATAAGTATGTGAGCATATGTTTTGGGAGGATTATTTAGCACCGGTTAGGTGAAGAATTCATATAAGTCTAAAGCCCTAAAACTACATAGCCAACATAGGATAGGATCATGTTGTAGGTTCTGGTGACTCCTCAAAAATAAAGTCTCTGAAAAGGACTCGATGTTATGGATCCAAGATATGATCGTTCTCTGTTGTGGCAAGGCTTTGAGTGGCTCTGCCAACTTGACCGAGACAGTTAGGCATTATGTGCTCACTCATGACGGTGTCAGTTATAAGAAACTCCCAGCCAAGTTAAAGTTTGCATTTATTTATGTATTTTTCAAAGATCATTTTGATACACAATTTTATTGCATAACTTTTACTTATTGATCATATTGAGTTTATCGTATCATTCATAACTTCAGTTTTAGTCATATTATTTTAATTAGTTTATTCTTTCAATTCATATACTCTGGCTTGACTAGTGTTTCATTCAGCCTTATTACATACAGTACATTCCATGTGCTGACACCATTTGGCACTACATCTTATTATGATGCAAACTCAGGTAGATAGGATCGCCGTGAGAGCTTTGTCCCGACACCTATTATTCAGTTATAGAGGCTTCATAGATAAAATTAGAGTTGAGTCAATAATGTTACTTTATAATATTAATTTTGGTTTCAGCTAATAAATCTTAGTTTATTTTATTAATCTTATACGGTTATTACTTCCGCTATGTTTTATTGTATTATAAGTTGATAGTAACCAGGCCTTTGGTTTGCTTGGATCACAAAAGTGGTCTGAGTGTCAGTTGACGTCTAGGGTGTGGGCTCGGTGCTTGACAAACTTAGTATCAAAACTTTAGGTTTTCTAAGAATCTTAGGGTGTTTATGATGTCGCGTCTAGTAGTGTTGTTTTTATAGGTGTGAAGCGTGCCACATCTGTAATAAGGAGACTACGAAACGTTAGGAAATACTTCCCTTCTTTCATATACTAGATCATGGATCCTTAAAATTTTATTGATGAGATCTGGCAGATTCTAAAGGCAATGCATGCCATAGAGACAGAGGGAGTTGAGTTTACTTCTTATCAGCTCAAGGATGTGGTTAATGTTTGATACAACCATTGGGAGAAAGAGAGGGGTGATTATGCAACTCCATCCACTTGAGATACTTTTGAGGAAGCTTTCCTGAACCACTTCTTTCCTCGCGAGCTGAGAGAGGCAAAGCCAGAGGAGTTTGTTAACTTGAGGCAAGGCACTATGAGTGTGAAGGACTACAACCTTAAGTTTATTCAGCTATCCAGATATGCTCCAGAGATGGTGCCAAATATGAGGGCCAGAATGCGGAAATTCATGTTTGTCTTGGGCAAACACGTGAATAAAGAGTGTAAGGGCTCTCTACTGAATAGTTTTATGGATATTTCTAGACTCATGGTCTATGACAGCTAGAAGAAGATAAGTAGAAGGAATGAGAGGAGCATCAGAGTAAGAGGGCTAAGATAACAGGTAATGAGACAACACCGAGGAACGGGAATGGAAACAGATCTTTCTTTAGGAAGAGGTGCTTTGGACCTGCACCGACAGCTAATGCTCCAGCTGTATGTAATAGGAATGACCAAAGGTCTTAGACACAGGGAACCCCTCGACATCCATCTTGTGGCAAGTTTGGTAAGGTCCACTTAGGTGAGTGTCGTGCGTACAGAGATGGATATTATGGTTGCGGCTAGCAGGGCCATTATTTGAGAGATTCTCCATCCCCACTGGGTAATGCAGGTAATTGAGCTCAGTCTACTCCCTCACCAGGTAGAGCTACCTAGAAGGGCAATACTTTAGGAATAGGCGAAGGTCAGAACCATCTGTATGATATATCTAGTCGCCTGAATCAGGAGAACTCTCTAGATGTTTTTACTAGTATGTTAAAAGTCTTCTTCATTGATGTATATGCTTTACTTGATCCAGGTGATACTCCATCTTTTGTGACTCCTTATGTAGCAATTCAATTTGGGATTTCCTTGGAACAACTCATAGAGCCTTTTAGTATTTCTACTCTGATCGGTGAGTCAGTCTTAGCTAAGAGAATCTACAGAGATTATATAGTTTCAATCCATCATAAAGATACCACAACTGACCTAGAAGAGCTAAACATGGTAGATTTTGATAGTATTCTAGACATGAATTAATTATATTCCTATTATGCCACAGTTAACTGTGGGACCCGAATAGTAGAGTTCTGTGTTACACCCCGTAAATTTCCGGCATATAGATGGCCTAATCGGGTGTTGGTTAAGAGTATTAGAATGCCATACATGCTAGAAAAAGGCCTGGGGAAAGATCGGACAAGCGCCAAGTCGGCGCGTCGCAAGACAAAATGCGACTTATAAATTGCGTTCCAGGAATGCAACTCAGGAATGCGACTTATAAATCGCATTTCAGGAATGCGACTTATAAATCACATTGCATGAATGCGATTTATAGTGTCTATTATATATAAGCCCCACTTCGGTTTTTTATTCAAATTCCTTATAATTTCCAGTAGAAAATAGAGAGTAATCAGAGAGAAGGGGAAAACGAAGATCTCCTACTAAAATTCATCCGATTACGCCGCCAAACGCAATCCAAACTCAAATAAACCTCAGGTATCGAGGTATTTAGCAGCAGGGAGCATTCCTACGGATTTTGTTTCGCGCAATACGGCCGACGAATCGTCAAGCTACCGAGCTAAGGTAAGTAGAATTGCTCCAAACTAGTGTCTATGTGCTCCTAGCGGTGAAGTGAATACTTCTCCCTTCTGGACTTCTGAAAAATAGCGAGTTTTCGACCGTCTTTCGATAAGCCTAAGTTTAGGCTACAATTATATCGAAAGTGACGTTATTCTTTAGAATAAAGCTATATTTAGTATTAATTGACATATTTATGAATGCAGTTGGGAGAAATAGTTGAAGTATTGGCCGAGCCTCGTCCGACAGACGGATAGTTCGAGGATAAGGTATGTAAAGCTAGTTCCTTCGGCAAGTTTGTAGTTTTAGCCTTGTATAGTGCAATAAACTCCGTAGTAGAGTTCCCGGAGTTGAATGTTAAGTATCGTGCAAAGTTCAGTAAACCTAGTTTGCGTTGTTATATCGTATTCAGTTTGAAAGTTAGAAGAGCATGTGCCAGAGGGCAAGTTAGTATTTCAGATTCAGTATAGCCTATTACGTGATTTGCAAGCATGTAGTAGAATAAAAGAAATAGATTTTTTCATAATAAAAGTCAGTAAAGAAAGATCAGATAGACAGACAGTTATGGCTACAGATTAGCCGTTCAGACAGATAGTATTATGGCTACAGATTAGCCGTACAGTTAAACAGAGATTACAGAATCAGTATAATTAGTAAGAATCAGTTCAGTATAGAAACAGATCAGAATAAGAAGTTAGATTCCAGATAGTCTTTTCAGTTATACATGCTTGCTATTTCTATGTGCTATTTGTTTGTTGAGACTTGTTGTGGCATGTGGGTACCCTTTAGCATCCCCACCGCCCCTGGGTTATAGCTGTGTCGATACCAGATTCAGATACCGCCACCAGCTGGGCGATGTCGTCCGCCTAGAGGACGATGATGGCCGACCACCATGATAATACGGTCCAGACCACCCTGCTTGCAGGGGTAGTTCAGTTTACTCTGCGTAGAGCCAGTCCACCCTGTTTACAGGGGCAGATCACTCTGTGTGCATTTGTGGTCGGGGGCAGTTTCAGATATAGATTTTTATAAAATTACCCTGTTGCATGCTTGCACCCAGGGGCATTTTTTATTACACACCCCATGTACACTTGCGCCCAGAGGCAGGAGTCTTCAGACTCAGACACACTTTACTGTCAGAGGCCAAGGCCTGAGCTACATACCCAAGGGGACCGGTAGGAGGAGCTCACAGTTGTCAGATGAGTGGAGTGACTTATTTTTGGTTGGTTTAGACCCGGGTAGGGGTAAATAGATTGTGTATTGGTTGGCACCTTCCGGCTTATGGGGGTCGGTCAGGTATTGTGTGTATTATTATGTATATCTCTATATGCTATTAGATACGGATAGACAATGGGACGACACGGCATCAGGTAAGCTCAGTTTAGTTATAGAATAAATAAATTCTCCCCAGCTATTCTCAGCTAGATAGACTCAGCTACCTTCCGCTTATATGTCATGTTACTGTTGTTATTCATTTCAGTTGTGTATTTCAGTTGCTTTACATGCTCAGTACCTGTGGTACTGACGCCCAGTGGGGCGCTGCATTACTTGCCTGTAGGTACTCATAGACGAGGAGGCGATCCCTCGTGATTCCAGTCAGCTATTGAGTATTCAGCTCCTGTCATCCGGAGACTGAATCCCAGAGGTGTATTTCATTTTCTTTTGTTGCACAGTATGGGTAGGTCGAGGCCCTGTCCCGATCATTTCTATTTTTATTCCTAGAGGCTTGCAGTCTGTATATATTTCCCTGTGGTCAGTCGAGCCGGTCGTGTGAGGCCGTGCAGCTTGTTATAGTTATTTGTTATTTCTGTTCCTGTTGGCCGTGTGTGGCCACAACCAGTCAGTAGTGGTGACCTTGCCGGTCACGTAATTATTTAGCGTGCTATTATTAAGTTACAGTGAACTAGACAGCATGGTGGCCTTGCCGGCTCGCATAGGTTCCCTTGATAGTAGTATGTTTCTGGTTAGCTGTTTTTCAAGTACAGGTGGCTATAGGCCTGTTGGCCGGAGGCTGTGTTTACAGCTGTTATATAGCCCTTTGTTTCTAGAAATTTGAGTTAGAGCCAGCCAGGCACCAGATGTGCTTAGCCTCACCAAATAGCAGTCTAGGTCCTACTAGGGCACCAGGTGCCAGTCATACCCCCCAAGGCGGGGCGTGACAAACTTGGTATTAGAGCAGGTCGTGTCCCAGGGAGTCTGCAATCCGTGCTAAGTAGAGTCTTGTGGATGTGTTGTGCACCACATACTATAGGCAGGAGGCTGCAAGGCATAATAGGATGGTTACCCTTTCTTCATATTCAGTCGTGCCATAGAACAGTACAGTATAGGGTCGAGTTCTTAAAACTTACCATATTCTTTGAATACAGATACAAGTCAGATCAGCGATGTCTTATTCCAGGCAGAAGATCAGAGATAGCAACAGGAGAGGGCACCGACCAGCTATAAGGTAACTACAACAGCAGGAGGAGGTATCAGGGACCTCCCAATGTGATACCTTTATCGGTACCATCCCTAGTATATATCGATAACTTCAGAATAGGAAGTCAGGAGCATAGCGTATAAATGAATTGATTTTATTTGTTAAATATATAAGATCTGATTAAGATGATAGACAATATTAGATTATCAGATAGGTGTGAGAAAGAGAGGGAAATGTAGGATTCCCACCTCCATCCTTTCAGATGTGGTACAGTTCCATGTTTTGTTTCGCTGCAGTAAGTTCCTACTTCTTAGTTTTGATTCCAGTATAGTAAAGGGCATAAGGATTGAAGCAATGTTGCCCGAAGTAAGCAGTAAGTGAAAATTGATTGGTTGATTCCATAAAGTGTTAGAAGGGGTAAGGAGTCCCTATGATTACGTAAGTTGTACAGACCCTCACGATAATAAGTCAGAAGAGCAAGTAAGACTATTAGTTTACTTAAAGTGCACGTAGGAGATCCATCAATAATGGACTTCCAGTAATAGTCAAGTTCGAGTCAGAAAAAGGCCAAGTCCGCCATAACACGCTAACAAGAGCAAGCTATACCTGCAAGATAATAGTTATGATTTCGGTTGTGATACTAAAAGATAGGAAGGTCAGTGAATCAGAGGGGTCTGACTACAAGCCAGAAGAGGTATAAGCTGGGATTTGACCAGTAACCTTATTAACAATGTAAGGCAGGTACCTTGAACCCCAGAGCTCAGCTTAAGCAAGATAAGGGGAAAAAGCAGGAATACCGGATTTTGAGGGGAAATTAGAATCACCCCCAGAATGATAGAATATCTTGTATTAAGGACTAAGCCTCGGACTGATAGTTAAAAGACAGTAAGATTGCGGTTCAGAATGCTGCGGTACGTCCGCCTACGGAGAAGTTAAGAAACTGCCGACATAGAGACTCTAATCTAGTGCGACCTGGAGATAAGACCCAGTAGACAGTCACGGGCTCTCAATATAATGCCATGTAAGGCTACAAGATACGAATGTTGACCCCATGTTGCAAGAATGGCGGAATTTCAAATAGCAGACCATAATTAAAGCGCATATGTTGTTGCTTCCAGAATGGGATGGAAAAAAAAATTCAATGAAATGATACGAGAGGACAGGAGATATCATTAGACCGTAAAAGCGGTATATAATGTGCAGTATGAAATTCAGTAAAGCATGCCAGAGATTACGTATCATTACAGAATTTAGTATGTATTGTACGTAGTTGTTGATATATGTATGTACAGATATCAGATATGCTGTGAATAGCTATCAATAGGGGTTACAATCACATAGATTCTGGTTAATTGCTACGAAGTATATACAAATCATATCGCAGGACCCCTCGCCAAGCCATAGGAACTCTCTTAGCTTTCAGATTATTGAGTTAATGGACTTATATGTTTGTTGCCAGATCTAGGCTTCAGAAACTCACAGGAGTTAGTAGCTTGGGTCAGGAGGTCGGTGATACGGGTGCAGTTAGAAGGTCTCACAACCAGCTGGCGCCTGTATTAGCAGGGAAGCATCCCTGAAGATCGGTAACATTAGTGCATGTGCTAGAACCAGGATTAGAGACCGAATAGGCATATTTCAGAGATTAGCAATACCAGAATTGTCCTAGTATGTTAAGTGGTCGTACATCGTTTTCCCAGCCTTATAGGGGAGAGTCGGCCTTAGTCAACCTAGCAATTATTATGTGGAACACCCCGCAAGTCAGTCGGCCATCCTAGTCAGAATACCCGTGGGTACCCCAAGAAAGGGGGTCCACATCAGTAGTCAGTGAATGACTAGTACTTCAACTGGTTCCTGTAAGATAATCAGAAACAGAGCTTTTGTAGAAGGCCAGTCTTTACAGAATAGCTCATAAGACCGAGAATTTTCCAGAATGGCGGTATAAATCCAAGTGGATACGCATAAGGCACAAGGAATTGGTAGTACTCCGCTAGCACAGTGTTTACTAAGATAAAGAGATCAGTAGACTCCCCGTGAAGATTCAGAGATTGATCGCCTGGGAGTAAGTTTGATTAAGCCCAGCCTTACAGTGGTCCAAGCAAAATAACAAAGCAATTAGATGCCCACAAGTCTGCAGTTATGCATGAACTATAAGTACTCAAGTAGAACAGTTAGAGCATTATTAGACTACTGCCACATTCGGGTCATTCAACCCGACTATTCAGTTATTTAAGGCTATGCAGCCAGATCATTAGAGGTCATGATCAATATCAGGATCCTCTGATTAAATAAAGGCACAAGGTGTGCAGACGGTCGTTCAGGTTACCCCAGCAACAAGTAGCCTTAGCATGTGGCTAGAAGGCCAGATAAGCTCTAGCTACGTCTGTAAACTACCTGTTGATTTCTTCGGCAAGACAAGCCAGTATGAACGTCAATTATATGCCGAGCTCTCTAAGTATGAATATGTTATATCAGTCAAGAAGAGATAATGGAGCAGCAAACACTATTAGCTATAGATCTATTAGGAGTTTGGCGTATTTGCAGCCGAACAACGGGAATTGGTTAGAGAAATACATCAGTTAGCTAGCCTAGCTGTTCGTGTAGCAGAAATAGAGGACGGTAGAGCTGTAATTCAGAACACTGCCGTGTCATCGTTGGTTGTGGAAGTGAAAGAACGGCAATTTGAGGATCCTAACCTAGTTCAGCTTAAAGATTATATTCCGCTAGGGAAGGCGCCAGGGTTCTGGCTAATAGAGGATGGAGTGCTGCGTTGTAAAGATCATTTATGTGTTCCTAATGTTTCAGACCTCCACAAGCAGATTATGAACGAGGTACATTACGCCCGTTATTCCCTTCACCCCGGTGCGACAAAAATGTATCATGACATCAAAGAGAACTACTGGTGGCCAGGTATGAAAAGGGAAATTGTTAAATTTGTAGCCCAGTGTCCTAACTGCCAACAGGTGAAAGCAGAACACCAGAAGCCAGGCGGGTTAACTCAGGACATAGCTGTACCTCTCTGGAAATGGGAAGCAGTGAATATGGATTTTGTGGCAGGATTACCCCGTACCAGGCACAGACATGACTCTATATGGGTGATAGTTGACAGATTGACTAAATCAGCTCATTTCCTACCAGTAAGAACTACTTTCTCGGCTGAAGATTATGCGGAGTTGTATATCCGAGAGATAGTCAAATTGCACGGAGTGCCAGTATCCATTATTTTAGACAGAGGAGCGCAGTTCACGGCTAGGTTTTGGCAATCATTCCAGAAGGGACTGGGAACGCAGATTAATCTGAGCACGACATTCCACCCTCAGACAGATGGACAGGTTGAATGCACTATTCAGACGTTCGAAGACATGTTGCGAGCGTGTGTGTTAGATTTTCGTGGTAGTTGGGATGAGCATTTGCCCCTAATCGAGTTTGCTTATAATAACAGCTATCACTCAGCTATCCAGATGGCGCCTTTCGAGGCATTATACAGGCGAAAATGCAAATCGTCGATTAGATGGTTTGAAATAGGAGAATCAGCGGTGGTTGGGCCAGACATTGTTCAACAGTTGGAGGAAAAGGTAAAGCTTATCTGAGAACGGTTACTGACTGCACAGAGCTGCCAGAAATCATATGCAGACGTGCGGTGCAGAAACCTGGAATTCGATGTGAATGACTAGGTATTTTTGAAAGTATCCCCAATGAAAGGGGTGATGAGATTCGGCAAGAAAGGTAAGCTCAGCCCAAGGTTTGTCGGGCCATATCAGATTCGTCGAAGAATAGGCCAAGTGGCGTATGAGTTGAACTTGCCTCCAGAATTAGAATCCGTTCATCCAGTCTTTCATGTATCCATGCTGAGGAAATGCATAGGAGACCAGTCCAGGGTAGTCCCAGTCCAGGATATCTGGGTTACAGAAGAGCTGGCCTATGAAGAGGTTCCAGTAGCTATCCTAGACAGACAGATTCGCAAATTGAGAACTAAAGATATTGCGTTTGTCAAAGTATTGTGGCGTAACAGAAACTGAGAGGAGATGACATGGGAGGCGGAAGAAGATATGGAAGCTAGATATCCTCACCTGTCCCAGGACTAGTCAGGCGACAGGTATGTCCGTATTATTACTTATGCAGTACCTTATGGTTGTATATATATAAATGAGAAAGATTGATGTTTAGTTATCGAATGAATCTTATAGTATCGTGTGGAGTACCTGTATTGGACTTTTCTGTGTTTCAGGATTTTGGGATAGTCCAGATTACAGGGGAAACTCTGCCAAAATTTTCCTAAGAACAAGTTAAGCTAATTGAGTAGTCCTCTATATAGCAGTTTACATTCGAGGACGAATGTTCTTAAGGGGGGGAGAATGTTACACCCCGTAAATTCCCGGCATATAGATGGCCTAATCGCATGTTGGTTAAGAGTATTAGAATGCCATACATGCTAGAAAAAGGCCCAGGGAAAGATCGGACAAGCGCCAAGTCGGCGCGTCGCAAGACAAAATGCGACTTATAAATTGCATTCCAAGAATGCAACTTATAAATCGCATTTCAGGAATGCGACTTATAAATCGCATTCCATGAATGCTATTTATAGTGTCTATTATATATAAGCCCCACTTCGGTTTTTTATTCAAATTCCTTATAATTTCCAGTAGAAAACAGAGAGTAATCAGAGAGAAGGGGAAAACGAAGATCTCCTACTAAAATTCATCCGATTACGCCGCTAAACGCAGTCCAAAATCGAATTAACCTCAGGTACCGAGGTATTTAGCAGCAGGGAGCATTCCTACGGATTGTGTTTCGCAAAATACGGCTGACGAATCGTCGAGCTACCGAGCTAAGGTAAGTAGAATTGCTCCAAACTAGTGTCTATGTGCTCCTAGCGGTGAAGTGAATACTTCTCCCTTCTGGACTTCTGAAAAATAGCGAGTTTTCGACCGCCTTTCGATAAGCCTAAGTTTAGGCTACAATTATATCGAAAGTGACGTTGTTCTTTAGAATAAAGCTATATTTAGTATTAATTGACATATTTATGAATGCAGTTGGGAGAAATAGTTGAAGTATTGGCCGAGCCTCGTCCGACAGACGGATAGTTCGAGGATAAGGTATGTAAAGCTAGTTCCTTCGGCAAGTTAGTAGTTTTAGCCTTGTATAGTGCAATAAACTCTGTATTAGAGTTCCCGGAGTTGAATGTTAAGTATCGTGTAAAGTTCAGTAAACCTAGTTTGCGTTGTTATATCGTATTCAGTATGAAAGTTAGAAGAGCATGCGCCCGAGGGCAAGTTAGTATTTCAGATTCAGTATAGCCTATTACGTGATTAGAAAGCATGTAGTAGAATAAAAGAAATAGATTTTTTCATAATAAAAGTCAGTAAAGAAAGATCAGATAGACAGACAATTATGGCTACAGATTAGCCGTTCAGACAGATAGTATTATGGCTACAGATTAGCCGTACAGTTAAACAAAGATTACAGAATCAGTATAATTAGTAAGAATCAGTTCAGTATAGAAACAGATCAGAATAAGAAGTTAGATTCCAGATAGTCTTTTCAGTTATACATGCTTGCTATTTCTATGTGCTATTTATTTGTTGAGACTTGTTGTGGCATGTGGGCACCCTTTAGCATCCCCACTGCCCCTGGGTTATAGCTGTGTCGATACCAGATTCAGATACCGCCACCAGCTGGGCGATGCCGTCCGCCTAGAGGACGATGATGGCCGACCACCATGATAATACGGTCCAGACCACCCTGCTTGCAGGGGTAGTTCAGTTTACTTTGCGCAGAGCCAGTCCACCCTGTTTACAGGGGCAGATCACTCTGTGTGCACTTGTTGCCAGGGGCAGTTTCAGATACAGATTTTTATAAAATTACCCTGTTGCGTGCTTGCACCCAGGGGCATTTTTTATTACACACCCCGTGCACACTTGCGCCAAGAGGCAGGAGTTTTCAGACTCAGACACACTTTATTATCAGTGGCCAAGGCCTGAGCTACGTACCCAAGGGGACCGGTAGGAGGAGCTCACAGTTGTCAGATGAGTGGAGTGACTTATTTTTGGTTGGTTTAGACTCGGGTAGGGGTAAATAGATTGTGTATTGGTTGGCACCTTCCGACTTGTGGGGGTCGGTCAGGTATTGTGTGTATTATTATGTATACCTCTATGTGCTATTAGATACGGATAGACAGTGGGACGACACGGCATCAGGTAAGCTCAGTTTAGTTATAGAATAAATAAATTCTCCTCAGCTATTCTCAGCTAGATAGACTCAGCTACCTTCCGCTTATATGTCATGTTACTGTTGTTATTCATTTCAGTTGTGTATTTTAGTTGCTTTACATGCTCAGTACCTGTGGTACTGACGCCCAGTGGGGCACTGCATTACTTGCCTGCAGGTACTCATAGACGAGGAGGCGATCCCTCGTGATTGCAGTCAGCTATTGAGTATTCAGCTCCTGTCATCCGGAGACTGAATCCCAGAGGTGTATTTCGTTTTCTTTTGTTGTACAGTACGGGTAGGTCGGGGCCCTATCCCGATCATTTCTATTGTTATTCCTAGAGGCTTGCAGTCTGTATATATTTCCCTGTGGTCAGTCGAGCCGGTCGTGTGAGGCCGTGCAGCTTGTTATAGTTATTTGTTATTTCTGTTCCTGTTGGCCGTGTGTGGCCATAACCAGTCAGTAGTGGTGACCTTGCCGGTCACGTAATTATTTAGCGTGCTATTGTTAAGTTACAGTGAACTAGACAGCATGGTGGCCTTGCCGGCTCGCATAGGTTCCCTTGACAGTAGTATGTTTCTGGTTAGCTGTTTTTCAAGTACAGGTGGCTATAGGCCTATTGGCTGGAGGCTGTGTTTACAGCCGTTATATAGCCCTTTGTTTTCAGAAATTTGAGTTAGAGTCAGCCAGGCACCAGATGTGCTTAGGCTCACCAGATAGCAGTCTAGGTCCTACTAGGGCACCAGGTGCCAATCATACCCCCCAAGGCGGGGCGTGACATTCTGGTTTTCAGATGAGCCAACTTTAGTTTGGGAGGGTAGTACCGCTATGCCTAAGGGTCATTTCATTTCGTACCTTAAGGCCAGGAAGTTAATCTCTAAGGGGTGTGTCTATGATTTAGTGAAAGTGAAAGACTCTAATGCTGAGACACCATCCCTTCAGTCAGTTTCAGTCATAAATGAGTGTCCAGAGGTTTTTCCCGATGATCTTTCCGGAGTTCCTTTAGATAGGGAAATAGAATTTGGGATAGATGTTCTTCCTGATACCCAGCTATCTCTATTCCACCATATAGAATGGCTCCAGCCGAGCTAAAAGAGTAAAATGAGTAGTTAAAGGATCTTCTAGATAAGGGTCTCATCCGCCCCAGTGTTTCACCTTGGGGTGCTCCAGTACTCTCCGTGCGTAAGAAGGATGATATTCTTAGAATGTGTATTGATTATCAGTAGTTGAATAAGGTCACTATTAAGAATAAATATCCCCTTCCTAGATTCGATGACTTATTTGACCAACTTTAGGGTGTCAAGTATTTCTCGAAGATAGATCTTAAATCGGGGTATTATAAGTTGAAGGTGAGGGAATGTGATACTCCCAAGACAGCCTTCAGGACTCGGTATGGCCATTTTGAGTTTGTTGTTATGTCCTTTGGTTTGACTAACACTCATGCACCATTCATGGATCTCATGAATAGAGTATTTAAGCCATATTTAGACATGTTTATTATTGTGTTCATTGATGACATCCTGATTTACTCCAAGAGTGAGGAGGAGCATGCTAGTTATCTCAGAATAGTCCTGCAGACACTTAAAGACAAGGAGCTATTCACCAAGTTCTCCAAGTGTGAATTTTGGCTGAAGTCAGTGGCTTCCTTAGGCCATATTCTCTCTAGCGAGGGTATTAAGGTTAACTATCCAAAGATTGAGGCTGTGAAGAGTTGGCCCAGACCCACAACCCCAATTGATATGAGGAGTTTCTTGGGTTTAGCTGGGTTCTAAACAGGAGATTTCTAGAAGGTTTCTCAACCATTGCTACTCCGTTGACTAGTTGACCCAGAAGAATGTCCAATTTCAATGGTCCAAAGCTTGTGAGAGAAACTTTTAGGAATTGAAGACTCGCTTAACTAAGCTCCAGCATTGACCTCACCAGAAGGTACAGATGGCTTCATTGTATATTGCGATTGATGAGCGGCGAATTTATGCATTTATTAGCCATATTTTGCCCATACTTAGCTATGTTTTGAGAATAAACTATGTGTGTTTTCTTGTGTTTTATGATATATTTGTGAAAAAGAGCTAATGCACATGATTAGATGCTTTTAGAGATTAAAGTGAAGAATTTGGGCTAAATTGTGGCTTAAAAGTGCGTGGATGAAAAAATGGGGTTGACGAAACAAGTATAATAAAAGTGGGCAATACACAGGCATAGCTGTGCCGCACGGGCCACTCCAGAGATCTCAGAGGCACAACGCGCCAGGCACACTGACGCAGGGAGAGGCGTGGCATGCCACATATGTCCAGACGGCCAGAAGTCCAATTCCAATCCTACTAGGAATAGAAGCTGCAAACCCAATTCAAATTCAAGAAGGAACAATGAAGGCTTAATCTACTCTTATAAATAACCTTTATTCCATGTCATAGGCGTCAGGGTGACTGTCATATTGTGTGTTCTTGGAGTTTAGTGTTGCACAATTCATACTTTACGAATTTGTGCAATAGTTTAGTTAAATATTTGTTGGAGATTCATCAAGTTCTTGAGACTTAATATAGCTTGGAGATTTTGTTAACAAGTTTATATTATCATAAGTATTTCATTACGAATTCTTCTACATCTTTTATTTTCCTTCTCATAAATAAGCTTCTAGAATCTATTCAGCTAGGGTTGTGGGAACCATGATGGATTAACGAATGTAGGCATAACAAAATAGTGATTCTTGAATGGTGAATTGCGTGAATTATTATTCTCTTTGTTTTAATTAGTTTTAGTGGTTGCAAATGTTAAAACATGTCAGTATATCCAACTAGCCCGACCAAGGAGGTTGTAGTTAGGAAAAGAGAATAACAACGGCAATTTGAGGCTACCAACCCTCATCTAAATTAACTTGAGCTCTACTGAGGATAGTTAAGTCAAGACTTATGGCAAGGAAAAAATCTACACACTTTAATTTCGAGAGGAGATAAGTGAAATTTATCTATGTAGGTCGAGAGACGTTAGATGAATTTAATCATCAATCTTATAAAAAATTCACCAGGAAAGGTCACTAATAAAAGCCTACTAAGTTATGAATTATGAGGAACATAATTCTAGTTGTGTCTTGATAATTTGATACACAACTTAATCATTATTAGCATTTTCTTTTCTTTATTTGCGAACTCCTCTTCCGAAATATTGATTGCAAGTTAGTTTATTCATCACTAATGTATTGTTTCTTCCCTATTCCATATGGGATCGACGCTAACCTAGTTGGATTACTATATTTGAAAACGACCATTTTATATTTTAATTGTGAGGTGTAATTTGGGCGTGATCAACTATGCATCCAATGTTGGCATTGGTGATGTATTGATGCAAAATAGTAAAGTCATAGCCTATGCCTCCAGACAGCTTAAAGTCCATGAGAAGAACCATCTGACTCATGACCTCGAGTTGGCAGCTATAGTATTTGCATTTGGAGATTTAGCGCCACTATCTTTATTGTGCGCATGTTGATGTATTTACAAACCACAAGAGCCTACAATATGAGTTCATCTAGAAAGAGTTGAATCTCATACAGAGGAGGTGGCTTGAGTTACTTAAGGACTATGACATGAGTATTCTCTACCACTCAGGTAAGGCTAATGTAGTTGCGAATGCTCTTAGCAGGCTATCCATAAAAAGCACAGCTCATATAAAGGAGGAAAAAACAGAATTGGCAAAGGATATGAACAAACTCTCGCACTTAGGAGTTCGTCTCCTAGACTCGGAAGAAGGTAATGTTCTTGTTTAGAATTAGGCTGAATTATCCGTAGTGGCAGAAGTTAAGAAAAAGCAGGACAAGGATCCCCTTTTACTTCAATTAAAGAAAGATGTTCACAAGTAAAAGGTATTGGTCTTCACGCAAGGGGTAGATGGTGTCCTGAGGTATCAAGGTAGGTTATGGGTTCTAAATGTAGATGGTCTCAAGGAGAGGATCATGGCAGAGGCACACAACTACAGATATTCTATTCACCCAGGTTCCACTAAGATGTACCATGACTTGAGAGATTTTAATTGGTGGAATTGTATGAAAAGAGAAATTGCAGACTTTGTGGTTAGATACACAAATTGTCAACAAATTAAGGTTGAGCACCAAAGACCATGTGGTGTACCCCAGAATAACAATTCCTGAATGAAAGTGGCAGATGACCAATATGGACTTTATTACTAGTCTACCGAAGTCACCTAGGCAACATGACTCTATTGGGTGATTGTAGATCGAATGACCAAGTTAGCTCATTTCTTATAGGCTAAGACTATGGATTTAACTAAGGGCTATGCTAGATTGTATAATCGAGAAATAGTTAAACTTCATGGAGTTCCATTATCTATCATATCAGATAGGGGCACTCAGTTTACTGTACAGTTTTGAAAATCATTTTAGAGAGGTTTGGGTTCAAAGGTGAACCTTGGCACAACGTTTTATCCGCAGATAGATGGTTAAGCAGAGCAGACTATTCAAGCATTGGAGGATATGTTAAGAGCATGTGTTATTAACTTCAAGAGATATTGGGATGACCATTGACCTCTTATAGAGTTTGCATATAATAATAGTTATCATTTCAGCATTCAGATGACTTCCTATGGGACTCTCTATGGGCGGAGGTGTAAATCTCTGATTGGTTGGTTTGAAATTGGTGGAGCAGAATTGATAGGGACAAACTTAGTGCAATAAGCTATGGAGAAGACTATGATCATAAGGAAAGGTTGAAGAATTCCCAGAGTCGCTAAAACTCTTATACAAATGTTAGGCATAGAGACTTGTAGTTTGAGGTAGATGATCAGATTTGCTTGAAGGTTTCATCCTTGAACGGTGTCATGAGATTTGCGAAGAGAGGGAAACTTAGTCCTTGTTATATTGGTACATTTAGTATTTTGAGGAGCGTTGACAAGGTAGCTTATGAGTTGGAGTTGCCAGCCGAACTAACCTCAGTTCATCTAGTTTTCCATATCTCTATGCTTAAGAAGTGTGTGGGTGATCCTTCACCCATTGTCCATTCAGAGAGTGTAGGAGTAAAGACAACCTGTCATATGAGGAAGTACCAGTTGAGATTCTAGATAGTCAGGTTCGTAAGCTAAGAAACAAGGAGGTTGCTTCTATGAAAGTGCTATGGAGGAATCAATTAGTTGAGGAAGCTACTTGGAAAGCTGAAGCAGATATGATGGCCAAGTATCCTCACCTATTCCCTCCTAGTCTAGAATCATCTTGGGGTAACAATCCCCTCTCTTAGCATTCTTATTAGTACCATGTTCCATTAGTTGTTGTTGATGTCCTTAGTGTGTTTTCATGCTCCATAAATTCAATTAAGTTCAGTTGAGATACTTTCAGTTAGATCATTTATTAGTCCTGCTTAGTCGTCATTCAAGGAAAAATGATCTCAAGTGAGAGATATTATAAGAATCCTCAAAATACCCTAAGATTAGATTCTAGACTTGAGTAAAAACCAACAGAAAACTGACAAAAGCCCATAGAACAAGTCTCATCACGTCTCGTGGTGAGAAGTAACAAATCATGACATGACCAGTTGTAAGCATCTAGTCTTCAGGACCCTGATCTAACGAGTCATGTGAAGACTCGTTGCTAAAAGTAATGAGTCATTCAGATAAGTTGTAGTGAGGAATTCAGATAAAGTGCAAGACACTATAAGTGACCGCGAGTGACAATACGACTCGTGGTATTGACTGACGAGTCATTATATGGAGTCATGGGAAAGAATCAGAGGATGTCCTAATTTCTTCAGTTGACATAGATGGTCACCACGACCCATGGTGACATAGGACGATTCATCCTAGTCATCCGTTAGTTGAAGATCAGAAAGTAGCATATTTGCTCCAGATGTATCGAGTGGTTCTCACGAGTCGTCAAGCCAGACAACGACTCGTTGTGTGAATCGTTGCCATTGACGAGCAGAAATCACAGGTGAATTCCTAGGGGCAATTTAGTAAATTTTTTAATAATTTTTATCTCCTAAACCATCATAGTTTTGGATTTCTAAGGAGTATATTAAGGGTTTAATTAGTCTAAACTTTTATTCCTTTTATTACAATGTGAATTCAAGATCATTAGCTCTCAAGTTCATCAAGCAAGCTAGGAAGTCTTCTTCTCCAAACTAGGGATCTTCAAGATTGAGTCCAAACTTAACTTTTCAGGTATGTAAGACTAATCTAAGTAAGGATTTTTAATCATCCTTATGCTCTAAATCTATGCAAGAGTTCATTGAGATTAAAGTTAGGATTTTAAACTAGACTCTTGAATTGTCTTCTTCCCTATCTATATACTGTTGAGTTTCCATTCTTGAATTCTTCATACTGAGTTGATTATCGATGTCCTTGTTTATTGATTATAATCCTATTCTATTAAATTGTTAATCATCCCCTCTTGATTATTGATTGTTGATTGATGGTTGGTTCATGTCTCTAACGCTATGAACCCAATTGCATAAAGTCATGATTTTTAAAGGCACTATTTTGAAAGCATTGAGTTTTGAAGTAAATGCATTGTTTCCACAAAATTGAGCATATTTTAAAGAGAATTATATAAATAGATTTTGAGAAAGAAAGTATGATCTTTTAGCATGATTTTCAAAGTTGGAGTGAAGTCCTGTTGTTGAAACTCATGAGATGATTTTGAGTATAGAGTTCTCAAGTTTTCAAAGAGATGTTTGGAGCATGAGGTCTCCCAAGTTTTTAAGAATGTTTTGAGCGAAAGGCTCCAAAGATATTTTAAAACATCTATATCTATAGCTAAAGTGTTTTATAAAAGATGTTTTTAAAGATGCCTCAGATAGGCATAAGTATATGATCATATGTTTTGGGAGGATTATTTAGCACCGAGTTGGGTGAAGAGATCAGCTAACTCTAATTCCCTAGAACTGTAAAATCAGCGTAGGATAGGATTATGCCATGGTTTGGGTTACTCCTCAAATATAAAGTCCCTGGTAAGGACTCGATATTATGGATTCAATATGTGATCGTTCTTTGCCTTGGCAAGGTTTTGAGCAGCTCTACAAATTTGAGCGAGACAGTTGGATATCATGTGATCATTTATGATGGTGAGCTTCCTAGACCAGTCTTTCTGGCTGGTGTTTACTGTTTTGACCAGAATAGTCTTGATCTCCCTGTTGGACACTCTTTCCCACTTGATTGAGGATCGGTTATGAGAAACTCCCACCCAAGTTAAAGTTTGCATTTATTTATGTATTTTTTATAGATTGTTTTGATGCACAATTTTACTACATAACTGTTTTACTCATTGATCATATTGAGTTTATTGCATCATTCAAAGCGTTTATTCCTTCACTTCATATACTCTGGCTTGACTATTGTTTCATTCAGCCTTGTTACATATCATACATTCCACATACTGACACTATTTGGCACTACGTCTTATTACGATACGAACTCAGGTAGACAGAATCAGCAGCAAATGCAGCGCTAGGATTTCATTATAATTCAGTTGTTGGTGAGACCTCCTATTTTTGAAGAGTCCTCATCTTGCTGAGTATTTTATTTTATTAGAGCTTGAGGTAGCCGTGAGAGCTATGTCTCAGCACTTATTCTTCACTTATAGAGACTTCAGAGATAGAGTTTGGAAATAATATTACTTTATAACATTGATTTTGGTTTCAACTAATAAATCTTAATTTATTTTATTGAGCCCATACAATTATTATTTTTGCTATATTTTGTTGTATTTTAAATTAAAGTAACTCAGGCCACGATTCTCCTGGATCATGAAAGTGGTCTGAGTGCCGGACATCGTTCAGGATGTAGGCTCGAGGTACATAAAAAAAGCATATTACTCAGTAGAATGGGGCTTTTTAGAGATGGTACTTACTGAATTTGGGTTCCATACAAAGATGATAAGTTGGATAATGACTTGTGTAACCATTGTGAACTATGCATTGCTGATAAATAGTAGTCTTACGGAGTGGTTTTCAATAAAAAGGGATTAAAACAAGAGGATTTCATGTCTCCGTATTTATCTTAGTTATGGAGTAGCTTAATAGTAACTTAAAACAATTAAGACACAAGCCAAATATCAATTATCACCCCAAATGTGCTAAGCTCCAACTGACACATATTTGTTTTGCTGATTATTTGCTATTGTGCTGTAGAGTTGACAAAATTTCCATCCAATTACTCCTTCAGGCCTTTGATCATTTCTCTGATGTAACTGGCCTCAAGGCTAATATGGAGAAAAACCCTTTCTATGTTGCAGGGGTGACAGATGAATTTAAAAATCAGATATTAACATAAATGAAATTTACATTAATAGACATACCATTCAAGTATTTTGAAGTGCCCGTAGGAAACTTAATATCTAATAGTGTTTACTATTAGTGGAGAAAATAGTGGCAAGAATCAGATGTTGGTCCTCAAAACTACTATCTTATACTGGTAGACGACAACTATAAAAATGCAAACCTATTGGATACAGGTCTTTCTGTTGTTGCCTAAGAAGGACATATATATGATTACAAATGTATGCAGAATCTTCCCGTGGACTGGTAGCAATACTTCATCCGAAAACAGTTGGAGGTCTCAACATTATTGAATTTTGCAGATGAATAGAGTTGTAATCCGCAAGCTGCTATGGACATTATCATACAAGAAAGAGACACTTTGGATGCATCAGATACACAGTTATTACATAAAGAACAGAAAGTTAAATCTGATGGACACACCTAAATAAGCTTGTTGGCTGCTAAGAAATGTTTTTGATGCAAGGAGATGGTTCCCTAACGTTAATCCTATCTAGCACTTGAATTAGTTCACAATGGATAACAAATTTAGCATCAAGAAGTTGTACACAAGTCTTTTCCTCCAAACACCAAAGATAAGCTGGAAGAACTTGATCAACTCATATGGGTTGCTACCTAGACATCACTTTATATTGTGGCTGGCGCTTCAGGGCAGACGTGCTACTATGAACAGACTTGCAAAATGGGGAATCCAAGTGTCAACAGATCGTGTCTTATGCTCTTTAACAACTGAGACACTACCTCACCTCCTGCTTGAATGCAATTATTCCAAGTCCATTTGGAAATGTTTTCTAAGATGGCTAGGCATCACAAGACCAGCTAAGACCTGGCTAGAGTGTTGGGCTTGTGGAGACAAGATTAAGCCGACTTATGACTGTTAGAATTTCGACTTATGACTGTTAGAATTCTTAATAGCCCGAATCTATTTCTATAAATAGATAGCTTATACTTGTAATCTAGACACCACAAGAGAGAGCAATAAAATTCCTCCCAGTTGCAGCTGTGGACTAGGTCGCGAGACCGAACCACGTAAGTTCTTGTGTGTCGCTTTGTGTTCCGTTTTTCTCTATTTTCTCGCAGTTAATTTGTGTGTGTGTGTTTATTGTTGTTCCACTGTCCCAACAATTGGTATCAGAGCGAGGTTATAACACACGAAAAATTAGCGAGAGTCACCAAAAATTTTATTTTTGGAGAAGGAAAAAAAAGGGCAGCAGATCTGCTACCGGAGAAGAGTAGCAGTCGCCGACCAGAGAGACAGCAACCACCGACGAGCAGATCGAGAAGCATTCGCCGGAAAAGACACCGGCAGATACTGCTTCACCGGAAAATTATTGTTTCGCCGGAGAAAAAAAAAATTTCCAGCAGAAAAGTTTTTCCAATTGGTCTCTTGTTGGTGGTGGTCCGAGTTAACTTTGTTGGTGCGTATTGGCTTTGTCAATTTTTCTTTTGAAATTACCAAGATTTGAGATCAATTGTACCGGGTACCTCATCTAGTCGTTTGAGATGGCAAAAGATGGGAAATATCGAATTGAGAAGTTTGATGGTGCAGATTTCAGTTGGTGGAAAATGCAAATTGAGGATTTGCTGGTTCAGAAGGAGTTACACATGGTATTGGGTGACAAACCAGAAAAGATGCTGATGCAGAGTGGGCAGGTTTGGATCGGAAAGCCATGGCGGTTATCCGACTCTCGTTGACCAAGAATATTGCGTTTAACATTCTGAAGGAGAAGACAGCGAAAGGTGTCATGGAAGCGCTGTCTAACATGTACGAGAAGCCATCTGCAGCAAACAAGGTCTTTCTGATTAGAGAATTGGTGAACATAAAAATGAAGGAAGGAGGTTTAGTTACCGAGCACATCAATACAATGAATTCGATATTAGCCAGACTTACGTCAGTGGGCATTAAGTTCGATGATGAAGTTCAAGCCTTACTACTGCTATCGTCATTACCTGACAGTTGGTCCAGAAGGGTTACAACAGTTACCAGTTCAGCAGGACCAGATGGATTCACTTTTGAAAAGATTCGTGATCTCATTCTAGGCGAGGATTTCAGAAGAAGGAGTTCTGGGGAATCATCGAGTGAATTGCTAAATGTCAGCAGAGGCAGGAGAAATAGCAGAGGTAGTGGGAGCAGGAACAGAAGGAGGAGTCAGTCGAAGACTCAGGATCGCTCAGGTGTAACGTGTTGGACGTGCCAGGAGGTGGGGCATTTCAAGAATCAATGCCCGAATAATAAACAAGTTAACATTGCAGTAGACAACGCTCATAATGATCTTTTGATATGTAGCGTGGAGAGCAGTGTGGATTCCTGGGTCATGGATTCTGGTGCTTCATTTCATGCTACCCACAGCAGTGGAGCATTGCAGAATCTGAAAGAAGGGGATTTTGGAAAGGTAAGACTAGCGAACAATAAAGTTCTTAATGTAATGGGTACGGGTGACATGATTCTGAAAACTTCAGTCGGTCCGTGGACTTTAAAGGATGTCCGAGTGATTCCAAGCTTGAAGAAACGGTTGATTTCTGTTGGGCAGTTGGATGATGAGGAACACGATGTTAAGTTCGGAAACGGGCAGTGGAAGGTGATAAAGGGGAACTTGGTCATAGCTCGAGGAAAGAAATGGAGTTCGCTGTATATGGTCTATCTACCGTCTAAGGGAGTGACTGTCCCAGATCAGAAGAGAAACAAAATCCAGTTCACAGAGTCTCGTGGGCAGAAGAAGGTTCGTTTTGCAGGAAATAAACCCAGAGCCACAGGTCAGATTCAGGTTGAACGTTCTTGGAAAGGTTCAGGTAAACCAGTCAGGGATTTTCGTGGCAGTGGGAGCACCGGCAGTCAGCCAGTTAAAGCTTCAGCCAGAGTCACCAGACAGTGGGTTAAGAGAACCAGTGTTCCAGCTGTCAAAGTCTCTCGGGATGATTACCTGCTAACTATGGAGAGTGTCGTTTATTCTCAGAGTATCTCAGAATTCGGCAGTTCGTGCAAGTGGGAGTCGGTAGGGACAGAGAACGAGTCAGGGGCAGTTTTAGCCGTGACTGATGTTGGAGCTTGGGGAAGCTTCAACGGGCCTTCAGGTTAACTGATGAAAAGGCCGCTGCAACCAGGAAGATGAGAAAGATATTACTAGACGTACAAGTGCTCACAGTGGATGGCAGTTGAACATGCCTCCAAGTGGGAGATTGTTGGGCTTGTGGAGACATGATTAAGCCGACTTACGACTGTTAGAATTCCGACTTATGGCTGTTAGAATTCTTAATAGCCCGAATCTATTTCTATAAATAGATAGCTTGTACTTGTAATCTAGACACCACAAGAGAGAGCAATAAAATTTCTCCCAGTTGCAGCTGTGGACTAGGTCGCGAGACCGAACCACGTAAATTCTCGTGTGTCGCTTTGTGTTTCGTTTTTCTCTATTTTCTCGCAGTTAATTTGTGTGTGTATGTTTATTGTTGTTCCGCTGTCCCAACGTAGAGGAAATCCAAGAGAATTCGCCAAAACAAGCTAAAAGCACAAGTTCTGTAATGCTACTATATATCTACCAAGTGTGGAATGAAGAAACATGAGAAGTTTGTGAGGACACGGAAGATCTACTACATAGATTATTGGGCTTGTTAGCTTACAATCACATATTAGAGGTCAAATAGTTTGGAAATGAAAAGCTATTTTAGATACTGTCCCAAGATTTCCTATATAGCAAATGTAATAGTTAATATAGAAGTCTAAGTACTGGTTCGAGAGTCAAAAAGAACTAGTTGTGTAATTATTGACAAACTGGTTAGGATAAAAAATAAAGAGTAAATTATATAATATAACAAATTAATAAGCAGATATTTAAAATATTATTATTTATAACTACACTTTAAAAATAATTACTATTTATAATATTTTTCTCCACTCTCTTCCTCTCTTCTTGGCCTATCAGACTCTAAATACTCATCTTTTTATAGGTAACTACTAATGATACCGGAAAATATTGATCCCAAAATTCCAGTTAGTGAGAATGAAAGAAGTTGAAGCCGTCCATGTTCATGTGCACCTATTGTCCAAAATCTTTAAGCTAGGCCCTGCTAATCTTTATAATATTTGCACCTTGTGCAATTGGTTTAGCCTCTCTTTGCTCTTTGGTTTCTGATTTCTTCAACTCTAATCTAAGCGGTGAAAATAACTTTTTGGGAACTTGTGAAAAACCTCTTGAGGGGCCCATGTTAAAAATGACGATAATAACTACTATCCACAAGTTCATAGGACCAAGTTCTATATATTACAGGACCGACCAAATATATGCTTTTTATTAATTATCTGTAGAGAGTTTTAAAAAAATATTAACATATAAATTAAGTTTTAATAGACAAATACATTATATAGGTTGTATCATCAGGTAACTTTTATCACTAACTCTCCTTTATTCTAATGAATTCAGTTTTTTTTACTTCTTCTCTGAGGAAATCAAAATTTATGTTTGTCTTTTCTCTTCTCTCTCTTACATGAAGAAAGTAGCAGAAACTTCATTATTGAGTCTCAAAGTTCAAGATGTATAATTTTGAAGAAAAAAGAACTCTATGGAACGGGTTGTTTACCACCTATAAAGTAGCAGAAACTCTATTTAGTAGTATGAAACTCCATTAGCAGTCACGGGAGAAAGTTTTGAGAGTTACGTTTAAATTTTCTAAATTATTACTGATTTTAAAAGATTGGGTATATCATGAGGAGTTCATATCTCGAATTTGAGGAATCTTGGTCAAGATTTCAAATTTAAATTTTTTTTAAAAAAAAATCAAGATTGAAGATGAACAATTACACCTGCTCAAATTTTATCACCGACTTTCAGTGTATCACGCTTTTATCTCATAAAATACAAGTGTTATACATTGAAATATAGTGGCATACAAGTGTATGTTGTATGTATCTAAAGTGTAATTTTTTGTGTATGTAGGAGAATAGCATAGATATGGGTCATTTTTATCAATGGCGGACGCCTGTATGTTGTATGTATATATAGATTTAAGTCATCTTCTCCTTCTTTGTATGTATATTCACTCTATTTCGCTAAATGAGAGGAAGAATACAGTCTGTTGAGCGAACACATACAACCTATTGTAACTAGTTTGCACTAAGACAACGAAATTAAATAAACGCATACAAGTCATTAAAAGATGCTCATCAAATTTATATGCGTTGATATAAATATTAAAATAAATAAATACAAGTAATAACTAGGAATTATAATTATCCAAATATTAGTTGTGCACCACAATAGCCTACAAACTATAGTGCTTAGTGAAATTTTGTGTATGTAATGCATATGGAAAATAATGACATTAGATAAAGAGGGGAAAAAGATTGAAATGCAAAGTTTTTGGAAAAGTTAAGAAGTAGCCACCCATAAAGGCTTCCTCCAATCACAAAATGTCTTATTGCCCTGCCTTCCTTCCTTGCACCTGCGTATCCTTTGACAATTCCCTATTCCAAATTCCACCTCAACATCGTAACTATTTCCATCCATGTCCCCTTTCATGTACATGCCACTTTCTCCTTCTTCATCTTCCTCTTCCTCTTCCTCTTCCTCATCGTTAATTTCACTTTCAGATATGTCGTTTTCAACTTCTAATTCTCCGTTGTCTTCATCGGTCGTTTCCGTCAAGTCAAATTTTGAAGCAGAGCATCCATCATTCAGAAAACAGAGCCTAAGGCGGCCATTGCTTCTTTCAGCATGAAAATAGGTGCGCACTTGCGGGGCCTCAACGGCTTTGATGACTAAACTACCCCCTTCTCGGTGTGGCCGAACTTGTAGAGCATTCGATCCTCTTAACGTTGTCAAGGGAGGTGGAATTTTTCTGCAGCTTTCAGTACTGTTATTATAAGTAATCACCTTATTGTAATTTGTTTTCCAAGATGATGGGGATTCAACTCGAATTGATGAGGGAGATTGCTCTGTTTTCGACTCTTGAGAAGAAAATGAGAAAATGCTGCTGGCAGTGATATGATCAGTTCCCGTTTCACTTCCCAAATTTTCAGTACACAATGCAAGGCTTTTTTCGCTAAGTCTTGATGATGAAGGGGTTCGTTTGGATAAAGGGTGAACATAAGAGTTTTCCTTTTCCTTTGAGTTTGTGGTGGAGAGACTTCGAAGGGAACTCCAGCATTTTTCATTAGTAGTAGTAATAGTATCTGGATGAGGCAGAGTGGTTGGGGTTGGTACTTTGAGCTTAAGGGTAGTTGTTTCAATGATATGGGACTCGGAACATGACTGCACTATGGTTGACATGTCGAATAATTGTTGGAATTCTAGAAGAGGAAGAATCTTGAGTATGAATATTGCCTAGGGAGTTTAGGTTTCTTTGTTCTTTGCTTTTGTGAAGCACAAAGCAAGAAAGGAAAGGAGAGAGATAATTGAACGAGGTGTTAAAAGTGAGGGGTTGGGTCTGAATTTGTAGTGCTCAAAAAGTGCCCATGTCTATGTTGTATTGTGGTGTGGGGGCCTTTTTTAGCACCACTTGAATTGTACAGTTAATTGGATGCCAAACCCATATAAAAGGAAAAAAATTATTTTTCTAATGAATGGAAATATTCCAGTGTACTATTTCATTTAATTGATTATAATGTTCGAGAAGAAAAAAGAAAAACGAAATCGAGTAGTACTTTTCTGCCGGTAAATTTTTATTCTCGAACAATCAAATGTGGGGAGAGATGTTCTTGATGAGAATGTCCAAAGGAGTCAAATGTTTTTTTGTATTACTAATAAGGATGCATGAATGTTATTCCCTCCGAACCACTTTATTTTTAAACAGGAAAACAGCTCTTCAACAACTTTTGGTTCTAAGTAATAGAGGAGTACATAAAATAAGAAGAAGGACCATTCCTTGATGCATGATTCACACTTGATCAGAGTCAAAATCGGTGATTCATGTCTATCTATCACCGAACATCACAGGCCACGCTGTTTGAAATTTCTTGAAAGCACCACCGATGAGCGCGGTGTGGACCAGAGACCAAGTTAAAAATTTAAAGCTTTTGAATTTTAAAATTTTAATTAATTTTATACATATATATTTGAGATAAATATAAAATATAAATCAAAATTATGAAGTTCGACCAAATAAATATTCAATGCTCTCCCTCCGCCCTTGTGAGGAACTATTGGTAAATCTCATTATATTTATATTTATTTTATAGTCAAATCTCATTATAATAGCATTTTTATTATAATAGTATGATTTTTGCGAAATCAATTTTCATGTTATATTTTACTTCTCCATAACAATATTCTACTTATAACAGCAATGGCCTTCAATAAAGCGGTACTACTCTTTATAAAATTACCCCTATATAATAGTCATACTCAAATACTGTGAAATATAATAATATTTTATATTAAAAAATATATTATGTATAAAAATAAAATTAAAATATTTATGATAATCATCATTAATGTCATGCACATATTAAATTTTAAGTATGAATATTTAAAAAGAAAAAATTATATTAAAATAATGTTCATCAGTTATGATCGTAACTTCACGAAGAAAGGCTATTGGTGTTTGCCTTTTTTAATATTATTAAATTGATTAATAAATACATTTCTTCTTCTTGATACACTAAATTATTAAATTATATTTTTGCGTACTTTTGTTTATAACAACTAAATGAGATCTAAATGTCTAATGTCAATACACATATATAACTGTACCTCACTAATATTGCAGCCATAACATTTTCAAATAAACGTTGTCACTATAACGAAATTTGATTGTATAATAAAAGAAGATGGTCAAACTTAATTCTAAGTCAAGTGTGAAAACAAGCCACTTAGCACTATTAAAGAATCTATTTGTTGGATTCTATTGTATTATTAATTGCAATTCAGATATTACCATATAAGAAATAATATTATCTGACGATTCTTTTCATATATTATTATTCTTTATATACAAATTAGAATTTATGTAATTCAAATATTATCATATAAGGGATACGTATATGAAAAATAATATTAGTATAATATTATTTCTTATGAAATTAAAATATTTGTAGTTTAAATATTAACATATAAGGAATACTATATATAATATGACAAAGAATATTATATAATATAATTTCTTTTATTAAATTAAAATATTTGTAGTAAATCAAGAAAATATTATAGGGCCGATCAAGAATCTATATTTATATTTATATTATATTAAAAGAAGGGTGGCCAAACTTGATATTAAGTCAAGTGGTGTATTGACAATAAGTCACTTGGCCCTATTAGCAAACCTATTTGTTGGATTCTATTTGTATTATTAATTGCAGTTCAAATATTACTAAATAAATATTAATATTATATGACAATTCTTTTCATATATCATTACTCCTTATATGAAATTAGAATAATGCAGTTCAAGTATAATCATATAAAGAATACTAAATAATAATGTTAAAATAGGGGTTTGTTCTCTCTTAGCGCATGTTAGCTTAACATGCGCATCCATGGGGAGGAGGGCTCGAATCCCATCACAGAAGGCCTTACGGGCTCAGGCGATGGCGGCACAGTCACAAGGGATACAAAAGAAGCAGATTGGTACACCGAGGAAGGTTAACACGGGAACTCCATTATCAAATCAGGTGAGTAGTGGCTCTGAGAGACCGACGTTGAACCCTAGTGATGGGAAGGATGATGGACGTATGGTGAGTCCAACAAATGCAGCAATAGTTGAGTGAACAGTGAATCGGAAAACTGATGGAGCAGGGGAGAATCGAACTGAACCTAGAAAAATTGAAACTCAGGACTGGGAGGATAGTGTAGCGGGAAACACATCCAAGTTGTCCTGGGCGGATGAGGTAGAACACAGTGCTGAGAAGGAGAAGAAACGATCGGTGTGGGATAATTTTGACATCAGAAAGATCTCTAATGTGGGTTTCAAGCTCGATTATGTGACACCGGATAAATGTGGGGAAGGTTCAATTTGTGAGATTGAGATTGAAGATATTAGCTCGGAATTGGTCTGTTGGGAAAATGCAGTAGTGTGTTATGTGTTGGGGGCTCATCCCCCTTTCTCTGTGCTGAATGGCTATATACAACGAATATGGGGTAAATTGGGATAAACAAAGTGGTAATACTGAAGAATGGTATTGTCCTACTGCGGTTTGATTCTGGGCAAGGGAAGGTAGAGGTACTAGAAGGGGGAATATATCACTTTGACAATAAACCATTTATTGTAAAAGCTTGGAATCTAGATATGGAGTTCACAAAAAATGAATTGTACACTGTGCCTATATGGGTTAAGATGCTGGGGCTGGAGTTCAAGTATTGGAGTCAAAAAGGATTAAGCAAAATAGGAAGCTTAATAGGGAGACCACTCATGGTGGACCATCATACAAAGAAGAAGATGAGCCTCAATTTTGCAAGACTGTTGATAGAGGTTGAAATGAATGCCAAGTTGTCTGATAAGATCCAATTTAAAGGGTAATCTAGTGGAACAAAAGATTTTGTATGATTGGAAGCCTACACTATGTACCTATTGTAGCAAATATAGGCATAATGTAGAGGAATGCAAAAAGAAGAAGGCTCCAAATTAAGAGGTGCCTCAACAACATAAGGATGAAGAGAAGCACTGATGTTGTTATAATAGAAGGTGGGGAAAGTAAGAGTGTGGAGGGCCAGGTCCAACAAGATGGGAGGGAAGGATGGACTACTCCAGCAATGAAAAATTCTGTCTAGAAGTCACAAGATAGAAATATAATATCTGTTAATCCAGTGGAGCAAGGGAATGACTAGACTCAAGGAACTAGCAGAAGAAATCAAAATATGTTTCAGATATTAGAATCCGAAAGGCCAGAGAAGTAGGATAGGTTGTGTGTAGCTGACAAAGAGGGAGGTCTTGGCCCCTCCTGTGATCATGGATAATATGATGTGCTGGAATGTTAGGGGAATGAATGCCCCTAACAAACAAAAGGAGGTTAAACTCATGTGTAATAAGGAATCAGTTGTAATGGTGGCACTACTTGAAAATAAAATCAAGTCGAATAATGTAGCTGAAGTGGCTAGTAGGTTATTTGGAGGATGGCAATATATACTAATCTGGATCAACATTACAATGGTAGAATTTGGGTGAATTGGAGGCCGAATATGTTCCAAGTTAGCTTGGTGAGCAGTGGGGCTCAAGCTATAACTTTCCAGGTGCAGAGTCTTGCAATACATAAAATTTTTCTGTTGACTATTGTGTATGCATATAATACTAGAAAATAGAGGAGATATATGTGGAGCTACATAGAAGCTGTTAATACAAATGTTAACCAACCATAGATATTCATGTGGGATTTAAAAACTATATTAAACATGGATGATAGAATAGGGGGCAATAGAGTGAGTATGACTGAAGTTGTTGATTTTCACACATGTGTGGATACTTGTGGATTGATGGAACTACCTAGTCAGGGTAGTAGGTATACTTGGAGTGATAGAAAAGAGGGAGATAGAATCTTCTCTAAGATTGATTGGGTATTTGTTAACAGTGATTGGTTGAACACCATGCCAGATTGTAGTGCTCACTTTCTCCCTGAGGGGATAAGTGATCACTGCCCAGTAAAGATAGCACAGATCCATGGTCCTAAGAGATCTAGACAGGAATTTAAATATTGCAATGTATGGGCCAAGCATCCTCAATTCTTGGCCAAGGTGAGAGAGGAGTGGCAGAATCAGATAACAGGGTGCACTATGCTGACAGTAGTAAGAAGACTGAAGCTGCTTAAATAGCATCTGAGGAGGTTGAATGGTGAACACTTCAAGAATATTATTGCAGAGGCTGAAGAAGATAGGGAAGCTTACACCAAGCTCAACTGGCACTTCAGGTTGATCACCTAAGTAGAGATTTACAACAACAGGAAAGAGAACACTTCCTTAAGTTTAGAAGATCATCATATTTGGCTGAATCTGTTTACAACAGAGAAGTAAGGCTACTTGAATAATATTGGGAGATGATAGCAACAAATATTTCTTTTCAGTCATTAAGCATAGGAAACTACAACAGGCAGTCCTACAGTTGAAAGATAAGCATGGGGTCTTGCAGGCTGAGCATGAGGTTATTGCTGACATCTTTGTAGAATTTTATCAAGATCTGTTACGGGGTAAACCTCAGTGGAGACAGAAAGCAGATGATAGATTTTTAAAATATGGACATGTCTTGTCAGTATCTGAGCAACTTGATCTATTAAGACCCTATAATGCCAGGGAGGTTAAGGATGCAATGTTTAGAATTGATAGAAATAAGAGTCATGGGCCTGACGGCTACGGGAGTGGTTTCTTCCAGGATTCTTGGAGTGTAGTGGGAACTGATATAACTAAGGTTGTCCTAGAATTCTTAACCAATGGTAAATTGTTACAGCAAATCAATTCTACTATTATTACATTGATCCCAAAGTGCCTATGCCTCAGCATGCCAGCCAGTTTGGGCCTATTTCTTGCTGTAATGTCTTATATAAATGCATATCCAAAGTGATCTGTAAGGTTGAGGAAGACTCTAATTCCCCTAGTGGTAGAAAATCAAGCAGCATTTGTTGAAGGTAGGAGCCTTACTCATAATGTCCTCATTTGCCATGATATTCTGAGACATTATACCAGGAAAACCTCCCCTAGATACTTGATGAAGATAGATCTGAAGAAGGATTATGATATGGTTAGATGGGAGTTTGTGGAGGAAGCATTAAGAGGATTTGGATTCCCCATAACCTTTGTCCAATTGGTTATGAGTTTTGTGTCTACCACTAAGTTCACTGTGAAGGTGAATGGCACTGGATATGGGTTTTTTGAGGGGAAAAGGGGGTTGAGACAAGGGGATCCCATATCACCCTTGCTCTTTGTTCTTGTGATGGAATACCTATCCAGAATTCTGAAGCAAATGAGTGGACTTCTGGACTTTCGATTTCATCCTATGTGCAAGAAGACTCAACTAACTCATTTGGTGTTTGCAGACGATTTGATGATCTTCTGTAAAGGGACTCTAGCATTAGTGAGCAGAATCATAGAGGCACTTGAATATTTCAATGGAGTCACGGGATTGGAGGCCAACTGTGGGAAATCTAACATATTTCTGGCAGGGGTAACTATGGAAATGCAGGAGAGTATTCTACATAGATCCGGATTCACCTTGGGTTCCTTTCCAATTAGATACTTAGGGGTACCTTATTCTTCCAAGAAATGGAGTAGTAGTGAATGCTTCCAACGGGTGGATAAGATCTCACATCAAATCAACAATGGGTATTCTAAACAACTATCTTATGTTGGCAGGCCCCAAATCATTAATCTGTTTTATTTTTCATTTATTATTTTTTGTGGTGCTTTCTTCATATTGCCCCAAAAAATTCTTAAAGTTGTGGATAGGAAGTGTAGGGAGTTCCTCTGGGGTAGTAGTACAGAAAAAAGAAAAGTGGCTTTAGTTGCTTGGGAGAAGGTCTGTAGACCCAAGAAATATGGAGGGCTGAACATTAAAGGATGTAGAAACTGGAACATTGCATCTGTAGAGAAGTTAGTGTGGAAGTTGGCTAGAAAGCAAGATGTTCTATGGGTTAAATGGGTGCATGAAGTTTATATGAAATCTAATGAGGATATTTGGGAACATAAACCACTTCAGGATAGCAGCTGGTATTGAAGGAAGATTAATGTTATCAAACTGATGATGAGGACTTGGTATTATAGGGGGAACTACATGTTGTCAACCTCCAGGAGATACTCATTTACTGGTAGTTATAATTCTTTGATAGGGGAAGCCTCACGATGGGGGGAGGCAGAGTTGATATGGAGCTCTATAATGTTGCCTATACAGAGAACTATTTTATGGTTAGCCTTTCAAAACAAGTTACTGACCAAATGTAGGTTGCAAAGATTGAATGTTCAAGTTGAAGATACTAAGTGTTGTTTATGTGAGGTGGATGCTGAGGAGTCTCAACAACATCTATTTGGTGATTGCGGTTGGATAATTGAAGTCATATGTATGTTATCGCAGTGGCTTGGGGTACAGATATACCACAGGGATGTACAAAGTAGTGTACATAGGATTAGCAGGAGACATTGGGAGCAAATTAAGAAGCGAATTATTGCAGCCGCATGGGGTGCTATGGTCTATTATACATGGCTGGCTAGGAACAAAAAGGTGTTTCAGCAGGAGACTATACATACCAGTTTTGTTATTACACAGATTCAGAAAAGAGCTTAAAGATAGAATTAGCTTAGTTAAAGATTCAAAGAGAGCTAGAATATGTCAATATTGGATCCAACAAGTTTGTAATTAGATTTGGGATCCTGAGGTCTATTCGAACTCACTGCAACCTTCATTGAAGGGAGTAGATGAGGCATAAATGCTCTTTAGGTTGTATCTCAGTTTGTTAGTAATGGTAATACTTGACATATTATTACCAAATATAAAGAATACTATATGACAAAAAAATTATTTAATATTATTTCTTATATAAAATTAGAACATTTGCAGTTTAAATATTATCATATAAGGAATACTATATATTATATGACAAAAAATATTTGTATAATATTATTTCTTTTATAAAATTTGAATATTTGCAGTAAATCACAAAAGTATTACAGGGCTGATTTGTAACAACCCGCACGGCCGTTATAGCACCCCGACCACCTAAACGCTGGTGAATTTAATTTTTTTTATAACCTTGAAATGAAATCTCCAAAAAATGAAGGGCGTAAGATGAACAAGTTCGAACGGACTGAGTCATTATCGGGTGGACCCAGGCACGTGTTCGCTGTGGCGAGACGCTTCCCACCATAGTGGAACCATTGCAGCGGTAAATGGACTCGTTGACGCGGACCAGAATTCCGCATACCGTTCTATTTAGGATTTTAAAAACCTAGTCTCTAAAAAGGGCTTAATAAAAACACCCAAAAATAGAAAATAGACTTTTGGGTAAAAGAAGAAGAGTTAGGAGGTGAAGATTCATCCTCCATGGCTAGGATTTTCTGCAAGAACTCAAGAAATTGAGGTAAGCAAGCAATTGGGATTGTCTCGAAGATAGCTTGGCGCCCAGATAGCTTATGATTTACTACTCTTGTGTTACAATTTGATTATCTAAACATATACATGCATATGGTTGATACGCTTTTGATGGGTAGGATCGAAACTTAGATAACTTGTTGTCGATTAATTTAAATCAGTGTGATTCTGAGGATGAAAAAAATGGATTAGAAAAAGGGAGTGATATCCCCGTAATAAGAAAATGTCACACCCCGCCTTGGGGGGTATGACTGGCACCTGGTTCCCTACTAGGACCTGAACTGCTAGACTACTGAACCTGAGCACTTCTAGTGCCTGGCTGGCTCTAACTCAGATTTAGGAAAACAACGGGCTATATAACGGCTGTAAATACAGCCCGGCCGACTAGGCCTATAGCCACCTGTACCTGTACTGACAGCTAACCAGAAACATATCAATATAGGGAAACCTATGCGGGCCGACAAGGACACCATGCTGTCTAGTTATCTGTAACTCAACAATGAGATACTGGATAGCTACGTGACCGGCAAGGTCACCACTACTGTCAAGCTATGGCCCCACACGACCAACATAAAAGAAACAGAAGTACTAACAGCTATACACTGCACGGCCTCACACGACCGGCTCATCTGACCACAAGGCAATATATACAGACTGCAAGCCTCTAGGAATACTGATAAGATGGTCGGGACAGGGCCCCGACCTACCCATGCTGTACAACAAAAAAAAAGGAATAAACCCTAGCTATCTAGCTCCGGATGACTGGAGCTGATGACCCTGTGAGCTGACTGGAATCACGAGGTATAGACCCCTCGTCTGTGAGTACCTGCAGGCAAGTAATGTAGCACCCCACCGGGCGTCAGTACCACTGGTACTGAGTATGTAAAACAATAACCGAAAGAAATATCTGAAAGCAGCAACACAACTGATGGAACTGAAATAGGAAGGAATAGACTAACTGACTGGAAACGTAAAACTAAGCCTACTCTTAACTGTACTGGAAGGAGTAGGAGCCATACCTGAAGATATATCATTCTACTGTCAGTCTACCCGTGTCTCATATCATATGGCATAACATAACATAACATAACATAGCACACACAAACCTTACCCGGCCCCCATAAGCCGGGAGGTACAAACAGCACGCAATCTATACCCCTACCCCGGTCGTCCCATCTCCTATAATAACTATAAGCATCCTGCCGGTCCCCTGGGTATGCACTTGGGCTCGCTGAGCCCCTGACTATAACTGTACCTGAGTCCGGAGGACTCTTGAATCAACACCCGAGCGTATCCACTCGACAGGGGTGTATACGGGCCGACCAAGGCACAATATGGGGAAAACTGGCATCCCATCTTCATCCCCTGTGGGACGGCATGCCACTCCATAGAGCGACGTATCCTCGTTCTCTGGCGGACGAGTCGATACAGCTATTAACCCTGGGGCGGTCATGGATGCTAGGTAATCCAACCCCAAAACAATACAATGGTCTCAACCAGTAATACTATCTGCATATCCCACATACTGAAGCTAATAGTAGTAAAGTATCCCAACATTCTGTACTACATCACATACTGAGCATGCTGTGCAGTTCCTAATACTTGTATTAGAATCTACATCGTGCTAGCAAGTTTCACGCTAAATATAACATGATGCTTCTAATATCGTACCAACATTCGTAATAAATATAACACATGACTTCTGAACATTCTACTGGCCTTTATATTACTTTACTATACCGAGATTACTAACTTGCCAAGGAAACTAGCTTTACATACCTTTGCTTCTGATTTCCCGACAAACTGGCGTAGCTTGGCCAGTATTTCAGCTATTCCTTCCAACTGCATTCATATATATGTCAATCAGTACTAAATACAACTTTATTCTGAAGAACGACATCACTTTCGATATAATTATAGCCTAAACTTAGGCCTATCGAAAGACGATCAAAAACTCGCTATTTTTTAGAAGTCCAGAAGGGAGAAATACTCACTTCACAGCTAGAAACACATAGACATTAGTTTGGAGCAATTCCACTTACCTTAGTCCGGTAGCTCGACGATTCGTCGGCCGTATTTCACGAAACTAAATCCGTAGGAATGCCCTCTGCTGCTAAATACCTTGGTGTCTGAGGTTAATTTGAGTTTGGACAACGTTTAGCGATGTAATCGAACGAAAATATATATACCTTCTTCGTCCTCCTCTATTCCTCTGCGTTTTCTGGAAATTTTCTAAGTTTAAAATGAATAAAAACCGAAGTGGGGCTTTATATACTTGGGCCTGGACAAGGCCAACGTGTCACAGAGCCAACGCGGAGGCTCCACCTCCGTGACACGTTGCCATCGCGGAGGGGCTCTGCCTCGGCTCCTTCCGCGATGGTTCGACAGGTTTCTCGTCCGATCTTTTCCCGGGCCTTTCTTTAGCACGTATGGCCTTTAAATATGCTTAACCAACGTGTAAATAGATCATCTAGGTGCCGGGAAACTTACGGGGTATAACATTCTCCCCCCCTTAAGAACATTCATCCTCGAATGTAAACTTCTATTTAGAGGACTTCTCAACTTACTATCTAGGAAAATTTCGGCAGAGTTTCCCCTGTAATATGGACTATAGCAAAAACCTGAAATGCAGAAAAGTCCAACATAGGTACTGCACGCAATACTTTAAAATTCACTGGATAGCTAAGTATCAATCTTTCTCATTTATACATATACAACCATAAGGTATTACATAAGTAATAATACGGACATACCTGTCGCCTGACTAGGCCTGGAATAGGTGAGGATATCTAGCTTTCATATCTTCTTCAGCTTCCCACGTCATCTCCTCATGGTTCCTGTTACGCCACAATACTTTGATAGACGCAATATCTTTAGTCCTCAACCTGCAAATCTGTCTGTCTAAGATAGCTACTGGAACCTCTTCATAAGCCAGTTCTTCTGTAACCTGGATATCCTGGACTGGGACTGCTCTGGACGGGTCTCCTATACATTTCCTCAGCATAGATACATGGAAGACCGGATGAACGGATTCTAGTTCTGGAGGCAAGTTCAACTCATATGCTACTCAGCCTATCTTTCGACGAATCTGATAAGGCCCAATAAACCTCGGGCTAAGCTTACCTTTCTTACCGAATCTCATTACCCCTTTCATCGGAGATACTTTCAGGAATACCCAGTCATTCACATCAAACTCCAAATCTCTGCGCCGCACATCTGCATATGATTTCTGGCGGCTCTGTGCAGTCAGTAAACGTTCTCGGATAAGATTTACCTTTTCCTCTGACTGCTGAACAATGTCTGGGCCAACCAACGCTGATTGTCCTATTTTAAATCAACCAATCGGCGACCTGCATTTTCGCCCGTATAATGCCTCAAAAGGCACCATCTGGATGGCTGAATGATAGCTATTATTGTAGGCAAATTCAATTAACGGCAAATGCTCATCCCAGCTACCACCGAAATCTAGCACACATGCTCGCAACAAATCTTCGAGCGTTTGAATTGTGCGTTCAGCCTGCCCATCTGTCTGAGGATGGAATGTTGTGCTCAAATTAATCTGTGTTCCTAGACCTCTCTGAAACGACTGCCAAAATCTAGCCGTAAATTGTGCTCCTCTGTCTGAAATAATGGAGACTGGCACTCCATGCAATTTGACTATCTCTCGGATATACAACTCAGCATAATCTTCAGCCGAGAAGGTAGTTCTTACTGGCAGGAAATGAGCTGATTTTGTCAATCTGTCAACTATCACCCATATAGAGTCATGTCTATGTTTAGTATGGGGCAATCCTGTTATAAAATCCATATTCACTGCTTCCCATTTCCAGAGAGGTACAACTATATCCTGAGTTAAACCGCCTGGTTTCTGATGTTCTGCTTTCACCTGTTGGCAGTTAGGACACTGAGCTACAAATTCAGCAATTTCTCTTTTCATACCTGGCCACCAGCAGGTTTCTTTGATATCATGGTACATTTTTGTCGCACCGGGGTGAAGAGAATAACGGGCGTAATGTACCTCATTCATAATCTGCTAGCGGAGCCCTGAAACATTTGGAACACATAGGCGACCTTTACATAACAGCAATTCTCCCTCAGTTACCTGAAAATCTTGCGCTTTTCCTTGCTGGATTCTGTTTTTGAGCTGGATCAGGTCGGGATCCTAATATTGCCGTCCTTTCACTTCCACAACTAATGATGACACGGCGGTGTTCTATATTACTGCACTACCGTCCTCTGTTTCTACTACACGAACGGCTAGGCTAGCTAACTGATGTATCTCCCTGACCAATTCCCGCTGCTCGGGCTGCAAATGTGCCAAACTCCCCATGGACTTACGACTGAGAGCATCTGCTACAACATTAGCTTCTCCGGGGTGGTATAAAATATTCACATCATAATCTTTTAACAGATCCAACCAGCGACGTTGTCGCAGATTCAACTCCCTCTAAGTGAAGATGTACTGCAGGCTCTTGTGATATGTGAAAATATCAACATGGACGCCATACAGGTAATGCCTCCACATCTTCAAAGCGTGGATCACAGCGGCTAATTCCAGGTCGTGGGTAGGGTAATTCTTTTCGTGTTTCCTCAGCTGTCTGGAAGCATATGCAATTACTTTACCATGCTGCATCAACTCACAACCTAACCCGACGCCTGATGCGTCACAATACACCGAATAACCTTCTGTACCCTCCGAGAACGCTAACACTGGAGCGGAGGTTAATCTGTCTTTCAGTTCCTGGAAGCTCTGCTCGCATGCCTCTGTCTGCTGAAACTTTGCTGCTTTCTATGTCAGTTTAGTCAGAGGTGCCGCAATAGTCGAGAACCCTTCAACGAACCTCCTGTAATATCCTGCTAACCCCAGAAAGCTACGGACTTCAGTCGGAGTGGTAGGCCTAGGCCATGATTTAACTGCTTCTATTTTCTTCTTGTCAACTTGTATACCAGCGTCCGAAACAATATGCCCTAAAAAGGCTACTGAGTTAAGCCAGAATTCACACTTAGAAAATTTAGCATATAACTGGCGGTCCCTGAGGATCTGGAGCATTGTCCGCAAATGAGTCCGGTGATCTGCTTCAGAGCGAGAATACACCAGAATGTCATCAATGAATACTATCATGAACAAGTCCAGGAAGGATCTGAAAATACTTTTCATCAGGTCTATGAAGATTGTCGGGGCATTCGTTAACCCGAAGGACATAACTAGAAATTCAAAGTGTCCATATGGGGTCCTGAACGCTGTCTTAGGAATATCTCTTTCACGTACTCGAACCTGGTGATACCCGGACCGCAAGTCAATCTTAGAAAAGTATCTGGCTCCCTGCAACTAATCAAATAAGTCATCGATTCTGGGAAGCGGGTACTTGTTCTTTACTGTGACTTTGTTCAATTGCCGGTAATCTATGCACATACGGAGTGAGCCATCTTTTTTTCTCACAAACAGAACTGGCGCACCCCATGGTGAAGTACTCGGTCTAATAAAACCTTTATCCAACAAGTCTTTCAGCTGCTCCTTTAATTCTCTGAGTTCTGCAGGAGCCATACAATAGGGAGGAATTGATATCGGCTGAGTGTCTGGTAACAAGTCAATAGCAAAATCTATTTCCCGTTCTGGGGGAACACCAGGTAACTCATCGGGAAACACACCAGGGAACTCATTCACCACTAGAACAGACTGGAGCGTCAGAGATTCTGCTCGGACATCCTGAACTCTGACCAGATGGTAAATACATCCCTTAGATATCAACTTTCTCGCCTAAAGGTAGGAAATAAACCTACCTTTTGGCGTAGCGGTGCTGCCCTTCCACTCCCGCACTGCTTCTCCTGGGAAGTGGAATCGGACCTTCTTGGTCCAACATTCAACATTGGCAAAGCACGGCACTAACCAATCCATACCCATTATGGCATCGAAGTCTATCATTTCTAACTCGACCAGATCTACTGTGGTCTGACGGTCAACAACCTCTACTGTACACCCTCGGTAAATTCTGCTAGCCACAATAGAGTCACCGACGGGCGTGGATACTAAAAAGGGCTGCTGCAATAATTCTAGTGCAATATTGAACTTTTGTGCCACAAATGGAGTAATGTAGGAAAAAGTAGACCCTGGATCAATCAATACATAAGCAGGGTGTGAGCAGATAGTTAGCATACCTGGCACAACATCCGGTGACGCTTCTGAATCTTGCCTCCCTGGTAAAGCATATGTGCGGCTTGGACCCGCACCTGTACTGGGGGCCTCTGATCTGCCCCGACCCCTTCCTGCTGAAACTGAGGGCCTGCGCCCTACCGAGGATGTTGTAGCTCGTGACCCTGCAGATGCCCGATCCTGTCTATCCCGATCCTCTTGACCTCTGGCTGGGCAATCTTTCATCAAATGGCCTTCTTGGCCACAAATATAACATCTGGTGGAGCCATACCTGCATGCTCCAGGATGGCGTCGACTGCATATAGGGCAAAATGGTAGGGTATACCTACTCTGCTCCGCCCTCTTCTGTAATGGTGAATCTGCCATCTGCGAGCCTCTACCGGTCTCTGACTGCCCCCTGCGGCTAAATCTACTCCTCTGCGGCTGTGGCGGAGGCGGGGGCCTAGGCGTCCTGTCTAACAATCGTGGCCTGGGTCCTCCCCGAGCCTCCCTCTATAAATCAACTGGCCTGTCCCGACGACGCTGTTCCTGATTGGCCCTTCTGATCTCCCGATGCCGCTGTCTGATTCCCTCAATATTCTAGGCAAATACCTGAACTCGAGCAATGTCCATGTCCTCTCGCAGTGTGGCCGTAATACAAGTCTCAACATATTCTGGATTCAACCCCATGATAAAGCGGTGTACTCTGGATGCCATGGTATCAACAAAGGCCGGCGCATACCGAGCCAGAGAATCAAACCGCAAGGAATATTCCCGAACAATCATGGCTCCCTGCTCTAGGTGTAGGAACTGGTCTACCTGGGCCTGTCGAATCTCCCGCGGCAAATAGTGATCCAGAAAAGCTCCTGAGAAGATGGACCAGGTTGGAGGGGAAACATCTCTCCCTCGAGACCTTTCCCAGCTTTCATACCACAATACGTCGATGTCCCGTAACCAAAATGCTGCCAACTCAACTGATTCTGTAGGCGTGGCATGCATAACCCTGAAAATTCTCTGCATTTGATCCAGAAAATCCTGAGGGTCCTCTGTCCGGTCCGTACCTGTAAACTGTGGGGGATTCAGAGCCAAGAACTCTCGGACCCTCGAACTACCGGGCCCTCCTGCCGATTCCACAACTATAGATGGCATCGGCTGACGCTGGGCAGCCATCATCTGTGCTAACATAACTACTGCACTCCTAACCTCCTGGTCGGAAGGTGTCGGTATAGGGACTGCTGAAGGTAGTGTCGCCCCAGGTGGCTCCTGATGTGGTGGAGACTGCTGAGAAGGCTGGGACGATGCCTCTGTAGTGCCCTCTGATTGGGCTGTTTCTAAACAAGGGTGAGGCATCCTACTGGTGCCTTCCCCTGCTGCAATATCTAAACTCCGGCCTGTGATAGGATTTCGCTGGTCTGACATTATCTGTAACCAAAGAACACAGTAAGTTTTAGGGACTCAACCCTATATTGTACCGCTCTACAACACGACTGAATAAGAATAAAATACAACCATCCTATCATGCCTTGCAGCCCCCTACCCATAGTATGTGGTGCACAACACATCCATGGACAGGACTCTACTTAGCACGGCTTGCAGACTCCCTGGGATTCGACCTGCTCTGATACCAAGTTTGTCACACCCCGCCTTGGGGGGTATGACTGGCACCTGGTGCCCTACTAGGACCTGAACTGCTAGACTACTGAGCCTGAGCACTTCTAGTGCCTGGCTGGCTCTAACTCAGATTCAGGGAAACAACGGGCTATATAACGGCTGTAAATACAGCCCCGGCCGGCTAGGCCTATAGCCACCTATACTTGTACTGACAGCTAACCAGAAACATATCAATATAGGGAAACCTATGCGGGCCGACAAGGCCACCATGTTGTCTAGTTATCTGTAACTCAACAATGAGATACTGGATAGCTATGTGACCGGCAAGGTCACCACTACTGTCAAGCTATGACCCCACACGGCCAACATAAAAGAAACAGAAGTACTAACAGCTATACACTGCACGGCCTCACATGACCGGCTCATCTGACCACAAGGCAATATATACAGACTGCAAGCCTCTAGGAATACTGATAAGATGGTCGGGACAGGGCCCCGACCTACCCATGCTGTACAACAAAAGAAAAGGGATAAACCTCTAGCTATCTAGCTCCGGATGACTGGAGCTGATGACCCTGTGAGCTGACTGGAATCACGAGGTATCGGCCCCTCGTCTGTGAGTACCTGCAGGCAAGTAATGCTGCGCCCCACCGGGCATCAGTACCACTGGTACTGAGTATGTAAAACAATAACCGTAATAAATATCTGAAAGCAGCAACACAACTGATGGAACTGAAATAGAAAGGAATAGACTAACTGACTGGAAATGTAAAACTATGCCTACTCTTAACTGTACTAGAAGGAGTAGGAGCCATACCTGAAGATATATCATTCTACTGTCGGTCTACCCGTGTCTCGTATCATATGGCATAACATAACATAACATAACATAGCACACACAAACCTTACCCGACCCCCATAAGCCGGGAGGTACAAACAACACGCAATCTATACCCCTACCCCGGTCGTCCCATCTCCTATAATAACTATAAGCATCCTGCCGGTCCCCTGGGTATGCACTTGGGCTCGCTAAGCCCCTGACTATAACTGTACCTGAGTCTGGAGGACTCCTGAATCAATACCCGGGCGTATCCGCTCAACAGGGGTGTATACGGGCCGACCAAGGCACAATATGGGGAAACTGGCATCCCATCTTCGTCCCCTGTAGGACGGCATGCCACTTCGTAGAGCGACATATCCTCGTCCCCTGGCGGATGAGTCGATACAGCTATTAACCCTGGGGCGGTCATGGATGCTAGGTAATCCAACCCCAAAACAATACAATGGTCTCAACTAGTAATACTATCTGCATATCCCACATACTGAAGCTAATAGTAGTAAAGTATTGTACATACTGTGTGCTGAACTAGTAATAGTAATATGTACGTACTTAATACATGCTGAGACTGATAATAGTATATATGTATAAATATAATCTTCTGCCATACTATGCTGAGTCTAATGCTGAACAAGATGTAGTCTTTCTGCTGACAACCATGTTGTATACTGAGTCTCTATGGTAACATGGTTTACTATTTCTAACATGCTTTTTAAACTTCATTTTAACCTATCATTCTACTTCTGAGATGCTTTACAGATATTACATTGCTTTACTGGGTTTTAACTGAATACGATAATATCCCAACATTCTGTACTACATCACATACTGAGCATGCTGTGCAGTTCCTAATACTTGTATTAGAATCTATATCGTGCTAGCAAGTTTCGCGCTAAATATAACATGATGCTTCTAATATCGTACCAACATTCGTAATAAACATAACACATGACTTCTGAACATTCTACTGGCCTTTATATTACTTTACTATACCGAGATTACTAACTTGCCGAGGAAACTAGCTTTACATACCTTTGCTTCTGATTTCCCGACAAACTGGTGTAGCTTGGCCAGTATTTCAGCTATTCCTCCCAACTGCATTCATATATATGTCAATCAGTACTAAATACAACTTTATTCTGAAGAACGATCACTTTCGATATAATTATAGCCTAAACTTAGGCCTATTGAAAGACGATCGAAAACTCGCTATTTTTCAGAAGTCCAGAAGGGAGAAATACTCACTTCACAGCTAGAAACACATAGACATTAGTTTGGAGCAATTCCACTTACCTTAGTCCGGTAGCTCAACGATTCGTCGGCCGTATTTCACGAAACTAAATCCGTAGGAATGCTCTTTGCTGCTAAATACCTCGGTGTCTGAGGTTAATTTGAGTTTGGACAACGTTTAGCGACGTAATCGAACGAAAATATATATACCTTCTTCGTCCTCCTCTGTTCCTCTGCGTTTTCTGGAAATTTTCTAAGTTTAAAATGAATAAAAACTGAAGTGGGGCTTTATATACTTGGGCCTGGACAAGGCCAACGTGTCACGGAGCCAACGCGGAGGCTCCACCTCCGTGACACGTTGCCATCGCGGAGGGGCTCTGCCTCGGCTCCTTCCGCGATGGTTCGACAGGTTTCTCGTCCGATCTTTTCCCGGGCCTTTCTTTAGCATGTATGGCCTTTAAATATGCTTAACCAACGTGCAAATAGGTCATCTAGGTGCCGGGAACCTTATAGGGTATAACAGAAAACTCCTAGAAGAGAGAAATGCAGTAATAATTAATCTATGCTTAAAGGTGTATGTGGGACCGAATCAAGTGTATATAAATTGACCTTATGGTGTTGTATTCAATGTATTTTCCTGTGTACGGAATTATAGGGTCATTATTTTAGAATTGAAATCTTGGACGGTTAGTCATGTAAACATGCTTAAAAGATGCAATAAATGAATGATTAATTGGTTGTGATTATTATAGAACGTGAGCTGAAGCCCAAAAATTAGGATAGTTATACTTTTCGTAATGACCTGAATGTGTTGCTATTAATATTGCATTGTTTTGTATTGGTAAATATTATTCATATGGATGGTTGAAATATGGAATTTTTAACTGTTGAAATAAGTTTGATAGGATGTTGCCATTATTGTGATGGGCATGGTAGAGAATGAGACACTAGATGGGGAAGAAACAATTCATGGAAGAGGCTGAGAAGAAGACTATTCATGGTACTGCTAGCAGTACCGCTGTAGTAGTTATTGTACCGCTGCAACGAGATTGTTGTGGCGGCTCGTTGCAGCGGAGCCAACACCAGTAAGTGGTCCAAGTCATAATTCCTTGTAATATATTAAGGTAACTGATATTATTACTAATTGGGTATGAGATTGGATTCAGTATTACGCATGTGATTGTAGTCGTTGATATGTATATGTAACCTTTGTCGTATGTGATTTATTATTTATTGTGCTATGTTGTGCGTCCCAAGATTGAGGAGCGAGTTGGTGTTGAACGAATGTGTGACTGAGATGATAGATGATATAGAAGGGAAATCATTAATATGATGATGAATGTGAGACCTGGGGCCAAAGGTAAGGAACTCAGATGAACAGGTTAGTACAATCAGATTTTGAAGGAGAATTGAATACTTGAGTGGCTTGTTCCCGAGGTGAGTATCTGGACGAGCAGTATGAGAGAGTACACAACCAGGTATGGCTAAAAGACCATGCGGTTAGGTGTACGGATATGAGTACAGCAACAGGTATGATAAAAGACTCATACGGCTTGGCGTATAGTATATGGATTTCTAGAGTCCACTGCAGGTCATGACTGGAAGGGCAAGCATAAGAACCTCTGGCATGTGTGTATAGTGATGTGACGGAGGCGTGTACCCGACATATCACCAAATGGATGATTATGAAACAGAGATTGTGCGGGCATGGTTAATTATACATATGGCTGCAAAGACAAAAAGGTATAGGTATACAAGTGTGATATACATAATATACTGACATGATTCGGGTTTGAGGTGAGAAACATGTTTGGGATACCGTATATGGATATGCGGTCCAGGTATAATATCATATGACATTTTCTTGGTATGGAGACAAGTATGTGAATGTACTTAAATAGTTGGAAGTTTACTCCCTCGACATATGTTAATGATTACTTGTATGTACTTGAATTAATTCATTTGTATTTGTAATTGAATTTTGTTTTAATTGATTTTGTGGATTATAGAAGATAACATGATGCATTTAACATAAGTTAGCGAATTATTGGAGACAACAAGTAGACCTTGTTAATTAATGTACTAATTTGGAAAGGTCTAAAAATGTTGTAAGTATAAGTAGGTTAATCAGTGGTAATTGACGAATTTAGCCGATCATAGGGAAGTGATAAAAGAGGTAGATGTACTACAAAACTATATGACGGAATAGAACGGAACTAGATCGTGAAAAATCGGCTACTGACTGATCGCAATAGCGCTGCAGCGAGTATATTTCCACGGCAGCAGGATTGTTGTAGCGGCTTGACTCTTTGCTGGTGCGGAAATAGAGAGGCATATTTGAGATAAGCCAATGGCTAGGACACTAGGGTAATTTCACAAACCTTAATGGGACTTAAGAAAAGATAATGTAGTATTAAAAGTTATTGAGTGGTTGTATAAGTGGAACAACTGTTGAATTTAGTGACATTGATCGTATGCTGATTATTATGATATTGTGTTAACTAACCTTAATCGGCCGATGATGCTTACCGGTACGTGTGGTGTACTGATACTACCTTGTTGCACCTTTTTGGTGTAGGTTGTGGAAGGTTTGAAGTTCCTTGACTAACGTGGAATACTCAGCATCAGCTTCCGTGTTCTTCTTCTCAGGCGAAGCTGTGTCTTTTTTGTCTTGTCATGTATTCAATTAGAGCTATTGCACCTATCTAGACTAGATCTTGGGAGAGTCGCGGTTTTGAAAAGTTTGTAGTTTATTTTTATTGTGAGTTATTATTGAATTGTGTAAGTTAATGGAAACTTCTGGGTATTGATCGTAATGTTTCGCACGGATTCGCCTATTGAGTAGCATCGATATAGGTGCCCGCACGACTGCTTATTTGGGTCGTGACACGATCGAGAGGGTTAAAAAACGAATAATCAATTAGCAATCAAGAAATATATTTAAAATATTTTTATTCCGATCAAGAGTCATTCCAAAATAAAAAATAATTAAGTTTGAGGATACTTAAAATTTCTCTGCCAAATCCAAAAGTTCTCTACCAATTCAAAAGTTCTCTGCAAAATTTAAAATTCTAAGCATTTCAAGTAAAACAAAAAAAAATAATGATTCTTGACTTGAGGTATAAAATTTGAATTTACTTTTTATCAAAATATTAAAAAAACTATATTAAGCATAAATGAGTTGGATTTATAATTGATTGAACGATAAAAATTTTTGAATTAGATTAAAAAAGTTTAATTTTAAATTTGAATTGAAAGACAAGGATCAAATAGTATACAAAGATAAAGTTTTAGGATTTTGAATTCCTAAGTTATATCACATTTTAATATTAAAAATAAAAATTTTAAGAAGATTTATTTAAGGAGCTATTAAATAAATATCATTAAAAAAATCTTGATACATTAATTATTGGGATTGATAATTGGGGTTCAAACATTGGCTTTAATTCTCATCTTTATCATTTTTATAAAATCACCAGCTTTAGAAGAAGACAATAAAAAATAATTTGAAGAAAGGTAAAATTTAGATCTTTTACAAAAAATACAAAGATACTATTAATTAAAGAGCATGTATTTCTTCCAAAGATATGCGGGAAAAGAATGAGAGAAACAAGTGTTAAGTAATTAATATTTTAATAATAGAAAAAAATAACTAGTGTAATATATAAGAAAAGAAATTGAAGCACCTAAGCTAGAAATTGTAATAATTTATTAATGAATACATAATAATATTCATTATACTTTTTTCGTTGCTAACATATTTATTTGGTTTTCACATCAATATTCCATTTTTGAATTTCTTATTTTTTGTCTTCCCAAAAGGAAGGGCCTACATTATTGAAATCTCCAAAAAAAAAAAAAAAATATTAGGGTGATGCTAGGAAGTTAGATTTTATTTGTGAATATTTATTATTATATACTTTAATATAGTTTATGTACGTAGAAACATATAATATTATCACATTAAGAATCAGTACGTTTTGTTTACGTAATTTGTGTTTATTTTCAATTTAAATTGAGTGTGTTTATTTTTTGAATTGATTTAAAGTATAAATTTTTTAATTTGGGCATAGCTAATTTTGTTATTTAATTGAAGTATAAACGATTTATTTTTTGTATAAGAGGAGATAAGACGTGAGTAATAGTAATATAGATTTTTTTAAAAAATATCCCTTTCTTCTTGCTATTTCCTTGTTCAATGTGTGCTTAGCTCCATTAAAAAGATCTCAAAAACCATGCCATTTTCCTTTCTTTTCTATATAGGGACAATTTTTATCTTATATAGGTTGTCCTTGGTCCAATTTCTTCTCTCTCCCACCTCCTCTTTCCTTGGTCTAATTGATGTTTTTTTTTTTTAATATAATTATTTCATTTTTCTTTAATCATTCGGTACCCACAATTTATTGACTCAACTAATTTGAATTGGGTCTGTAAGATCCACTAAAGGATAAAACACTAAATTTATTAGGATTTTTTTTTTTTTCATTTTCAAAGTTTGAACATAAGATTTTTAGTAAAAGGGAAAGGAATCCTATATAAATTAACAATTTTTACTCAATCTGTGATCATAAATGGGATAGTTGAATTGTTATGCATAAAATCAATCCGTCCAGGCTTCTATTTTTATTCATAAATTTGAAGGATTCTAGTTTTTCTTGTGAATGTTAAATTAGAATTATTTAAGTTTGAACAAAAGAAATTATTTTTTTTGATAAAGGGTTAACTCTAGCTGATTTGTTCATGTGATATAATAAAGGAAATACGCTTATATGGAAGCATCATATTAAAAATACAAAAAGCGGTTTTTAGGGCAACTCCGTTTTTCTTAGGGTAAGGAGCCTCCCCTTGAAACTGGACGGGCGAAGCTAGGGTACCTTATAATAGGTTTATTTGAATTTTTATGTATATATAGTACGTAGATGATGAATCTCATTGATTCTAACTCCTCCCGCTGACAGGAGGGTCCTTTTTCATAACAATTATTGTTGGATATAGGTAATCACTACTGAAATGTATACTCATATCACATGGCATGGAGCTTAGGATTGAGTGTGGATGATTCAGAAACCAGCAAACCCCCTTCTTCAGAAATAAGGTATATAATAAAGGGGGAAAAAAGTGTGAAAGAGAAAAGGTATTATTATATGAACGATGATTGGTAAACACCAAGTCTACAAGCAAAAAAAGGGATGGCTGAGTGGAAGATAATTTCATATTTCTTTTTGAACATCTTCAATATACTACACTACGAAAGGAAACACTTTTTTTTCTCGCAATATATCTTGCATAAGCGCCGTCCCTACTATTATCTAACCTGGTGTGGTACTAACAACCTGTCCATTTATTTTCTTTAGTTTCCCTATCGGAATTCGATATTGTTAATTCTTTCAATTCAACGAAACAGATTTTTATATTCCCACCATTTAAGTAGATGCGAGATATAGGGGAATGAAGAAATTTAATATGAAAGAAAAGACAACGAAATGAGAGAATATCGAATTCTATTTCTTTGGATCTGATATAAAATCTTTTAAAGGAAAAAAAAGTAAATATCATAATTTTTTTCATTCTAAATATTCAAACTCACAGTGATAAATTTTACCTGATTAACCGATATCTATAACGAGCTAAAAACATGACTATCAATATGATGTTAATTTAATGTTGATTGAATAATGCAATTCTTTGATGTCAATATTTAACTTTTATTTACGAAAAAGAAAAGTTTAATTATTTAGACTTTTCAGCATTTGCCACGATATTAAGCAATTGACATAATACAACTCCAAAATGTAATATTGTTAGATAATTAGTTAGTCTATCCTAATTCATGGGATAGTAATTTTATCATTCTTTTTAGTTTTACCTAATCTGGTATATTTGTAAACATTTTTTTTAATTTTTGAAAATTAAAAAATATTGGTATATTTTGTAATTATTCTCTAAATATGTATAGTTATGTTATTTAAGCAAGTCTAGCACCGAAACAGACAAAATTATAAAAGAAAATTTCAAAAAAGATAATTTTTGCAGGGTTACCAAAACGGATACCTCGTTGCTTGGGTAATGAGGTTGTATTAAAATATTAATGGAACCTCGTTACCCAAGCAACAAGGTATCCGTTTTGATAATCTTTTATATTTGTCTGTTTTGGTGCCGGATTGTAGCTACCTCATGAGTTAACAGTGCAACCGGCCTAATTACTTATTCCTTTTAGTATTGTTTCAAGAATTATTTAAAACAGGCGGAATATTGGAATAGATACGAACACCTAATTAAGTAAATATAAATGTGTTTTATGTACAATTTAATTTTTTAGATGATATATATATTTAATGTAATCACCTTTTTGAGCTTGGATGAGCTTTATTCTATCATAGCAAAGATGACATTGTTACACAATTTAATACGATAGCAGACAATTGTGTGTGCGCGTATATATATATTGTGAGCTCCTTCACCTAGCGCAAATCATCGCTTTTCACCCAAAAAATTTCATGCTTTATCAACACATTCAAAGGATTCCACCATGATTATATAGGGAGTGGACAAAGACATGTAGGTTATAATTGTGGGGTCCAGTCTCAATTCGATTTTTGTTGCACACATTCAAAGGTTGGTGAACTTTGAAATGTTGGGCATTCAAAGGTTGGTGAACTTTAAATGTTGGTCCAAATTTTTCCTATAAAAGGAGCCCCTTGCTCATTTGTAAAGATACACCAACAAAGAGAAAAGAAAAAATATATAAAGAGTGAGGTTTTATTTCTTGAGTGATATTATAGTGAGGTGTGAGTAAAAAGAGGGTTATCTCTTTTGAAATGTGTGTAGTGGTTACTTTGAGTGTTGTACTCGTGAACCATACGGTGTAAAATTCCTTACTATAGTGATATCATTGTGCTCCTCTTGGCCCGTGATTTTTCTCTTATTCAAAAGGGTTTCCACGTAAAAATTCTTGGTGTCATTGTCTTTCCATTTTTTATCCCCTTTTTATTTTGTTTGTAACCATTCTTCTATTATTCCGCATTGTGTTGCTCCGATTTTTACCCAACAATCTGGTATCAGAGCCAAGGTTCAATCTGAGTATGCTCTGTGGTTGCAGCACAAACTGATCTTCAACATCAGAAAATAATTTCTTTGGTTATCCGTATTTTTTGGGTGAACAATGGAAGCTAACACAAGTAGAATGGTTACTTTGAATGGCACCAATTATGTCATTTGGAAGGAAAAAATAGAAGATCTACTTTATGTCAAGAATTTTTATCAATCAGTTTTTTTCACTGTAAAGCCTGATAATGAAACAGATGAAGAGTGGAATCTGTTGCACAGACAAGTTTGTGGATTTATTAGGCAGTGCTTGATGACAATGTGTTGAACCATATTTCTGGAGACACACATGCTCGAACCCTATGGGAGCATTTAGAAAGTTTGTATGCTCGGAAGACTGGTAATAACAAAATGTTCTTGATAAAGCAGATGTTAAGTTTGAAATACAACGATGGTTCTCCGATGACAGATCACCTGAATAACTTTCAGGGGATTATGAACCAGTTATTTTCTATGGAAATCAAGTTTGATGAAGAAATCCAAGGTTTGCTTCTACTTGGTTCCCTACCAGACTCTTGGGAAACATTTAGAACTTCACTGTCAAACTCTGCTCCAAATGGTGTGATCTCTATGGATCTTGCCAAGAGCAGTATTTTGAATGAAGAGATGAGACGAAAGTCTCAGGGTTCTCCATCGACGGATGTCCTGGTATCTAGCTCCAGGGGGAGAAGCAAAAGTCGTGGTTCTCAAGATAGAGAACATTATAGAAGCAAATCCAGAGGCAAAATTAAAAATATAAGGTTCTATCATTGTGTGATGAAAGGGCACACAAAGAAATTTTGCCAAAAGTGGAAGCAGGAAAAAGGCAAGGAGGAAAAGAAAGAAGATGGAAATGAAAATAACATAGCCACCGTCACCACTGAAGATCTTGTTATTGTCCTTGATGAGAATCTAATAAATATTACTTGCGATGAGTCAAGTTGGGTTGTGGACAGTGGTGCCGCATCTCACGTGACATCAAGGAAAGATTTGTTCTCATCCTATACTCCTGGTGATTTTGGAACTTTGAGTATGGGTAATGAGATTGTATCCAGGGTGGTTGGAGTTGGTACAATTTGTTTAGAAACTAGTATTGAAACTAAACTAGTTTTGAACAATGTAAAACATGCACCTGATGTTCGTTTGAACCTAATTTCTGTTGGTGTTCTGGATGATGAAGGACATGTGAGTACCAATGGTGATGGAAAATGGAAACTGGGTTCCTTGGTTGTGGCTTGTGGTAACAAGCGTCGTGGTTTATACTGGACTACGGCTTCTACTTGTGCTAACATGGTGAATGCAGTTGAGAACAATAACTCTTCAACGTCACTATGACATAAGAGGCTTAGTCACATTAGTGAGAAAGGACTTAATATTTTGTCCAAGAAAAAATTATTGGGTGATTTCGAAAGTGCTAAATTACAAAATTGTGAGCACTGCTTGGCGGGAAAACAAAATCAAGTTTCTTTCAAGTCCCACCCTCCTTCAAGAAAGACAGAGTTGCTGGAGTTGGTGCATTCAGATTTATGTGGTCCTATGAAGACAAGGACTTTGGGCGGTGCACTTTACTTTGTCACCTTTATTGATGACTGTTCAAGAAAACTCTGGGTCTATGCATTGAAGACTAAAGACCAAGTGTTGGGTGTCTTTAAGTAGTTTCAGGCTTCAGTTGAGAGAGAAACTGGAAAGAAGCTGAAGTGTATTGGTACTGACAATGGTGGTGAATATTGTGGACATTTTGACGAATACTGCAAGGTTCAAGGTATCAGACACCCGAAGACTCCTCCTAAGACTCCTCAGCTTAATAGTTTGGCTGAGAGGATGAACAGAACCTTGATGGAAAGAGTCAGATGTTTGCTTTCAGAAGCAAAGTTGTCGAACTCCTCTTGGGGGGAGGCTTTATTGACCGCTGCACATGTTATAAACCTATCCCCTGCTGTTGCTTTGCAAAGTGATGTTCCAAATAAAGTTTGGTATGGGAAGGATATTTCCTATGATCATTTGAGGGTATTTGGATGCAAAGCTTTTGTACATGTGCCTAAAGATGAGAGGTCAAAGTTAGATGCAAAGACAGGCAGTGCATCTTCATTGGTTATGGCCTTGATGAGTTTGGCTACAGGCTATATGATCCAATGGAAAAGAAGCTTGTGAGAAGCCGCGATATCGTCTTCATGGAGAATCAGAACATTGAAGATATTGACAAAGCAGTTGGAATCTTCAAGCTCTGATTGTGTGGTTAATCTTGATCAAGTCCCTGATGTTGGTGGACTTGATGACAATGGTGATGCCCAGGATCGTGCTAGAGATAAACATGTTGATGATACTGTTATTGATAATCCTGTCACTGATGATGCTCCAGCTAATGAAGTTGTGGAAGAATCAAATATTCCACTTAGAAGGTCTACAAGACAGCATATACCTTTCTCTCGATATTCTCCTGATGAGTATGTGTTACTCACTAATGGGGGAGAACCTGAATGTTATGAGGAATCCTTGGAAAATGAGCACAAGGACCAATGGATTGAAGCCATGCAAAGTGAGATGAAGTCTTTACATGAAAATAACACTTGCGAGCAGGTAAAGTTGCCTAAGGGCATCAGAGCTCTGAAGAATAAGTGGGTGTTCAAAGTTAAAATTGAAGAACACAACTTGAAGTCCAGATACAAAGCTAGATTGGTTGTTAAGGGATTTAGTCAAAGAAAGGGTATTGACTTTGACGAAATATTTTCACCTGTTGTGAAAATGACCTCCATTCGTACAATTCTAGGTTTGGCTGCTAGTCTTGATTTAGAGATTGAGCAGATGGATGTGAAGACGGCTTTTCTTCACGGTGAGCTAGAGGAGGAAATTTATATAGAACAACCTAAAGGCTTCAAGGTGAAGGGTAAAGAAAATTTTGTGTGCAAACTTAAAAAGAGTCTCTATGGCTTGAAACAAGCTTCTAGACAGTGGTACAAGAAGTTTGAATCTGTTATAGGGGAGCAAGATTACAAGAAGACTTCTTCAGATCACTGTGTGTTTGTACAAAAATTTTCTGACGAAGATTTTATCATCCTCTTGCTGTGTGTGGATGATATGTTGATTGTGGGCTAGAATGCTTCCAGGATTAATGAGTTGAAGAAACAGTTGTTTAAGTCTTTTGCCATGAAAGACTTGGGCCATGCTAAGCAGATTTTGGGCATGAGAATCACAAGAGAAGTAGCTTGAACGGGTACTGGAGCGCTTCAATATGAAGAGCACTAAGCCGGTTAGCACACCTCTTGTTGGTCACATGAAGTTAAGTAAGAAGATGTGCCCTACAACAAGGGAGGAGAAAGAGAGCATGGCCAAGGTTCCATACTCCTCCCTAGTCGGAAGGCTGATGTATGCAATGGTTTGTACAAGACCCAACATATCTCACGCAGTTGGTGTGGTTAGCAGATTTCTTGAAAATCCAGGAAAAGAACATTGGGAAGCTGTCAAATGGATCCTGAGGTACCTGAGAGGCACTACAAGTAGTTGCTTGTGTTTTGGAGGATCTCATCCAATCTTGAAGGGTTATACGAATGTTGATATGGTAGGTGACCTTGATAACAGAAAATCCACTACTGGATATTTGTTTACATTTTCAGGGGGAGCTATATCATGGCAATCGAAGTTGCAGAAGTGTGTCGCACTGTCTACAACTGAAGCAGAGTATATTGCGGCTACTAAAGCTGGCAAGGAGATGATATGGCTCAAGCGGTTCCTTCAAGAACTTGGATTACATCAGATGGAGTATGTTGTCTATTGCGACAGTCAGAGTGCAATAGACTTGAGCAAGAACTCCATGTACCATGCAAGGACAAAACACATCGACGTCGGATACCATTGGATTCATGGACAAGTGGAGAGTGAATCATTTCATATCAAAAAGATTGACACAAGTGAAAATCCTACAGATAAGCTGACCAAGGTGATACCAAAAGATAAGTTTGATCTGTGTAGAGAACTTGTCGGGATGAGCTCTCACTAAGAAAATGGAGATACCTCCTTCAGATGCATGGGACTAGAGGGGGAGATTTATGGGGTCCAGTCCCAATTCAACTTTTGTTGCACACATTCAAAGGTTGGTGAACTTTGAAAGGTTGGACATTCAAAGGTTGGTGAACTTTGAATGTTGGTCCAAATTTTTCCTATAAAAAGAGTCCATTGCTCATTTGTAAAGATACACCAACAAAGAGAAAAGAAAAAATATATAAAGAGTGAGGTTTTTTTTCTTGAGTGATATTATAGTGAGGTGTGAGTAAAAAGAGGGTTATCTCTTTTGAAGTGTGTGTAGTGGTTACTTTGAGTGTTGTACTCGTGAACCATACGGTGTAAAATTTCTTACTATAGTGATATCATTGTGCTCCTCTTGGCCCGTGGTTTTTCCCTTATTCAGAAGGGTTTCCACGTAAAAATTCTTGGTGTCATTGTCTTTCCATTTTTTGTCCCCTTTTTATTTTGTTTGTAACCATTCTTGTATTATTCCGCATTGTGTTGCTCCGGTTTTTACCCAACACCAATGACACGTCGAGGAAAGAGGTATATTACCACACTCTTACAAGCATAAGGTGCACCATCTTCCTGAACGAGGAGAGGATTTCTCTAAAAAAATAGATAAGGTTTGTGAAGAAATTAAAAATATGAAGTCACCTCTCTTTTGTTGACTAATGATCCTAAAAAATGTGTGACGTTTAATTAGGAAGCATCAACAACCTTTCGTGTATGATCAATTGATCTCAGGGGTACGATCGGGGTGCTTCTCCCGTTGCGTCAGCCTCTCAATTTTAAATATATATAGCAATTAAACTAATGCATTTGAATTCCGATGCATGAAAATCTACGTACAATTGCGCTAGTATACACTACGTACTAATGCGACTTTCATATGTAGTAATTTTTTTTGTGAACTATGTCTCTTACCCTCTGAAAAATGTCCTGAAATTCGGACATGAGACATACCTTGACACAGCAAAAATTGTTGCTTTTGAATATATACACCAATTTCAAACCATTTGTGTTATTTACAAGCAAGCCCCTAGACTCTAATTATCAACTTAAAAGAAATATTTATGGACGTCAGCGGAGGTGGGAAGGTTTACATGCATCATAGTTTTAATAATTAATTAAGAGGAAATGCGGGTCAAATACATTGAAAAAAAAATGATCCAATAATTAATTTAATCTAACTTGCTAGAAAATGCCAACATCATCTAAATTATATTGTTGCTAACAAGTAGCAACATCCGAGTTTTGTGTTTTGGTATTTTGGATACAAAAAAGAAAAAAGAAAATCGTATATTTGAAGTTTTCGTGCAACTTGCAAGGTAGCTGACACATTATATCCTTAAAGAAATGAAGTGAATAATTCATGAGTGTAAAAAATATTTACGTATTTGTTGAAAATAGAATCAAGTGCACACGTAAGAAAATGTATAGAGACACAATATAAATAAATAAATAAATAAATAAATAAATAAATTATTGACAATAATAATAACAACGTAACAGAAGACAGTGTGATAGCACAACAAATATAATTGTATATAATAATTTATGTTACATCAATATGGCATCAAGCCTTTGACCTGGTGCTATTTGTAGTCATGCAACATGCATGAGAGCACTTGGATATAATCCCACTCCCTTCATTCCCATTACTTTGTAAATAAAATAATCATGAAATGGATTCTTTGTTGAAAGTGAATTTTACTTACTGTACTATAAAAAGAAAAAAAAGAGGCAGTGAGGTATATAATTCAAGGGAATCCATATATATATGATCTGAAACAGTTATGGTGGTCCAAAAAAGTACACTACTCCAACAAACTAATTAACCTTTGGTGACCCTTAATAATTTCTTACAAGTACAACTTAATGCTTTAGTTTCTTCTTCATTCTCAAGGGTTAAAGAATCTTGGTCAGCTCAACTAATTAAGGGTCGAAAAGCCAACAAATGCCAATGCAACAAAAGTGCAAAACAAACAAACAAAAAAAGAAGAATCAGAGTCAAGATTTTGAGTCAGTAGGCATGGAATATTTTGCACTCATATATGTATTTTGATTTTTAGGCTAGTGGGTAGAAATGAATTAATTAAGATGCACAAAACCCATTTGATTTTTAGGAAAAAAAAAAAAAAGAGGTCCAAAGTGAGACATTTATACAATCTACAGGTTGATTTTTGACCTTTTCCATAATTTTAAAATCTTTTGCTTTTGCTTTTAATTTGTTGGAGTTTGACTAGTTAATTGATTAAATTGGTTAAGACACACACACATTATTTATGCGTCAGAATCCATTTCATCTTTTGTTTCTTTCTTTTTAGGGTTTGAATTAATTAATAAAGCCATCCAATTGCAGAATAAATATAGTGAGAATACGTCATTTCCCCTTGTCCTAGTTGAAACTAATATTTGATACTTTGACATGGAGATATGCTCCTCTGTTCCTTTTCACTTTTTGAATAAAGTCATTGTAAAAAAAAAAATTAAATTAAATTAAGGAGAACCAGATTCATGGCTTACACACATATTAAACCCCGACATTAACTTTTTGGCTCAAATTTATCCTTATTTTTAATAGCCCACACTCATAAGATGGACGGAGAGTAATATTATACCAAATTTTATAGTTTAGAGGCATTTTAAGCCCTTTTTTATTAAAATAATTTAAAATTACTTAACACGTAACCTATATTAATTTTTTTTTAAAAATTCTCTCTTCCACTTCTCTTTTTCTTGAATATTGTCCACCATTTCAAATTATAATTTTTTTTCTCAACTTACAATTGAGCAGGAAAAAATAACGACGGCATTCGTACAAATTAATAATTAGTTGATTTAATTAAGCAACTATTTATTTTTATGCATTTATTCAAAATTCGAAATCAAAATAAAAGAAGGAAACAATCTTTTCTTCTCCTGTACCCTGTTGCACCCAGGGTAATAGAACAAATCAAAATAATATGAAAATGCAAATTTATTTCAGGTTTGAATCCTAATATTCTAATTAGGAAGAAATTAAAATACAACAAAAAGAAATGAAATGAACAACACAATTGAGTAATCAATAGCAAATTTATAATAAAAATAATTAGTTTATTAAATAGGGCAATCAAATGGGCGGGTATGGATTTTAATTAAATCCCAAATTATGAGTTGGGTATTAATAAATCAGAAGGTTGATTTAAAATAGGTCAATAAAAAGATTGTCACGTAATTAATAAATTTTTGAATATTATTTTCAGATTGATTGAGTTAAAATATCGGTGATAGATAGTGGATTTTAAATTAATTAGATAAATCAGATTAGATCACATAATAAATAAATATTTAATTATTTTATTTTAAGAAGATCATTAAAAATAAGGATAGACTAGAGCCAAAAAATATTTTTAATCCAAAAATATTAATATTGAAGTCATTTTTAGTCTGACCAAAATAAATGAAGGTTAATATTATACAAAATGTCATAATTCAAAGATATTTTACACCCACGTCGACTAAATTAACTTGCTACTCCTTCTGACTGGCATGTTAATGCCTATCTTTTGATGCCATAATTAGCAATGTTAACATTAAAATTGATTTAACAATTTAAGGCAATAAAAAAACCTTTGACATGAAGGACATTAAAAACACTTTAGAATAATGATACCTAGTTGACATCAAAAGTCGTCAGATACGTTAGCTTTACAGACAGATTATGTACTAGGTAGTTTGATGGAATCTCCATGTGCGTTTTATAATTTATATACCAACTATAGATGTATGGAATCAACAGTGTAGCTTTAGCCTTTATAGTTATATGAACCATGTATAATTAGTTTATCGATTTTATGCTAATTGAGTAATGATGGATGTATTAATGTGGAGAACCTTTTTTATGTTTTAATGGTAATTACAATATTGCAACTAGGCATTTTCAGTTACACATTGTTAATAAATGATGGGAAAATGAGAATAGAATAATGTTATTCTTTTGAATAGTGATTTGTAGTGTAAAATCACAAAGAAACGTAATAGTGGGAGCACACGGCTAGGGTTACTAGTTTTTTTTTTTATTATTATTTGTTTGTGCAATTCTCTAAACAATATATATGCACATCAGATGCCTTGCTAGGGATTGAGACCAAAAAGTTATGAGAGAATGCATAAAGCAGTAATATCTGAATTTGTATCTTATTTTCTAAAAGACATTTTTAAGTTTGTGGGGATTGTATTACTTTTCTATTCTTATTCATAAATAACACCTTTTGAGCTTAATTATATAATTTTTGATGTGTTTTGTACTTGATTGGAGCGCATGAATAGCTTCAGAAATATTATTTTTTTATTAAAATCTTTTTTCTTTTTTTTCTTTTTCTCCATTTCAAAAATATTATTTTTTTGGTTATAAACATATTTGTATTATAGTGAATGTCTATAAAGGTATTTGTATTGTAATGGATACATGTGTTTATATTATAGTAAAAGTCTATCTTTTGGAGAAAAGTTAGGAGAAATTATCCCTATAAATAGAGGGGTTCTCCTTCATTGTATTTGATCCCATCAAGAGAAATAAGAACTTCTCTCTTTCTCTATAATATTCTTGTTCTTTCTTTATTATTTCATAACACGTTATCAGCATGAGTCTCTGCCTCGTGTATTCACTTTGAAAGATCTGAGGTAAGAAAAATTAAATTTTTTTTTTCGAAAGATGTATTACTTAACCACAGGAGTGACATTCCTTTGATGATATTGTTGCTCCACGAGTCCACTGTCTCAAAATATTAAGGCCAAGGTATTATATTTTTTCTTTCTTTAAATATGGCTAATCTTACGAAATTTGATTTCGTTGCCCTTCAAAGTTCGGGCAAGAACTACCTTTCATGGGTGTTGGATGCTGAAATCCATATGGATGCAATGGGTCTTGGAGACACCATTAAAAGTGAAAGCAAAGCATCAAAAATCCATATGGATGCAATGGGTCTTGGAGACACCATTAAAAGTAAAAACAAAGCATCAAAAATCTATATGGATGCAATGGGTCTTGGAGACACCGTTAAAAGTGAAAACAAAGCATCAAATCAATATCGTGCTAAGGTTATGATATTCTTGCGTCATCATCTTGACGAAATTCTTAAAATTGAATATCTCATGATTAAGGATCCACTTGTTTTGTGGAATAGCCTAAAAGAAAGGTATGACCACCTGAAGATGGTCATCCACCCAAAGGCGCGATATGATTGGATCCATCAAGACTATAAGTCTGTTCATGAGTATAGCTCATCAACATTCAAAATTGTTTCAAAGTTGAAACTATGTGGAGAAACTATTTTGATATGATTGAATATGTGATAGTATACAAAATTAATCGAGAGCTCCGGAGCTAATGTATTACTACCTGAAGGAATGAAATTGTTGTAGTAAGTCTAAAAAGGAAACTTATAAGTTTCAAGGACATTGAAAAAAAATGAGACTATAAATTATGGGAAGATCTAATATCTTCATGCTACTACAATTGAAGCGGTTTATAAATATTTATGTAAAAGATTACCCGTCGGTTTTTTTTATTTGTAGTACATAAATATGGGTATGATGATGAAATCACATACGAAAGTAAACTAGAAGTTTACTGAAATAAGTTGGCATAACCGTTGGCCATCCCAGTTCAAATGTGATTCAAAAATAATTGAGAATTCACGTGGCTATATGTTGAAGAAATAAAAGATTCTTCAAGAACTCTCTTGTGTTGTTTGTTCTCGTGATAGAATGATCTTGATCAACTAAGATTGGAATTATATTCCCTGAAATTTTGAAACTTATAAAAGGGTGAATATGGGCCCATTCACCTACCATGTGAACCGTTTGCTAATAGATGCATCTATGGAATGGTCACATGTGTTTTGATATTAACTTGCAATTGATTTTTTGTAAGGTTGTTGCTCGAATTATTAAATTAAGAGCATAGTTCCAAATTATGAAATCATGTTGATAATGCTGATTCATATCTATGTTGGTTTAGCGAAAATTGTATGCCTCCAATTAAAGCTAAATCATTGGTTATGAGAATAAAACTCCCAAATAAAATTTGGTATGAGATATGTTTATTTAACATATAGCAACACTTGAATGCGTCAAGCCAACAAGGCTCCCCTATCACAATTGGTTCAAGGTCAAGAACCAAATAATTTCATCTAAAAATTTGAATGTGCGATATATGATTCAATTGTTCCACCACAATGCACAAAGATGGGTCCCCAAATGAGTTTGGGGGGTAAATGTTAGTATTTCTAACATTAGGGGGAGAAGTGATTAGCAACTAAAAATTGAGTGTGGGATGAATTATCTAGATCCTCGGGAAAAAGAAATGAACTTAAAGTTCAATAGATAATTCACTTGCAAAATATTGCAAATCAATTGCCAGATATATTTGCTAACTCTATTTTATAAATCAGTTGTAAATGCTCCAATGAAAGGTCCTTGAAGGATAGGGTCTATGAGACGCCTGAAGCGTGATAGACCACACGGTTCCAAATATAGAACTCCTTGAAGAAGGAGAGGAGCAAATGATTAAGATCGGCATAATGATGAGGCAAGTGCTTTAAGAAATCACCACGACATAACACTTCATAAAACCTTGACAAAGGTTCAGGTACCTGAAAATGACGAAAAATGAAGAGATCTCAATAAGTTATGTCGCATTGGAACTGATATCAAAATGATCGTCGACGATACCTTTGATATAATGTAGCGCTCAATATTATAAATATTGACAAGGATCTTGAATTTAAATCTGTCAAAAAGTATGGACAGATAAATGATTGGCCAATGAAAAATACGCAATTCAAGTATAATGCCGGTAGATATAAATGGATTCTTGTGGCATAAAGATTTTTCATAAATTCTGACATTATTATATGGAGTGATCCTCTCATGGTGGATGAAATTATTTTGAGGTTCCTCATAAGTTTGGCAATATATGAAAAACTTGATATGCGCATAATGAAATTATTTTCATGTCTAGAGAGACTGAAGGATATATGAAAATCCTTGAAGGATTTAAAAGAACGAGGAAATTCTTGGTCCTGAAGATATAGTCTGCTCCTACTAGGAGACATTGGAATGAGATCAAACACATAATGCGGTATCTAAAAAGGACTACCGATATGAGCTTATTTTATTCTAACAATTGCAGTCTTGATCTTGTTGGTTATGCCGATGCAGGGTATTTATCTGACCCACACAAAGCTCGATCTCAAACTGGCTACGTGTTCATATGTGGAGGTACTGCTATATCTTTGAGATCTACAAAGCAGTCTCTCGTAGCTACTTCATCAAATCATGCTGAGATAGTAGCTATTCATAAAACAAGCCGAGAATGTGTGTGGTTGAGGTCCATGATACATCTCATTAGAGAAAAATGTGATTTGAAATGTGACAAAGTACCCACAATTTTGTATGAAGATAATGCAGCACGCATAGCACAACTAAAGGGAGGATTCATAAAAGGAGATAGAACGAAGCACATCTCGATAAAGTTTTTCTACGCACATGAGCTCCAAAAGAATGGTGATATCAATGTGCAACAGATTCGTTCAAGTGACAATGTGACTGATTTATTCACCAAATCTCTACCAACTGCAACTTTCAAGAAGATGGTGCAAAAGATCGGGATGCAAAGATTCAAGGATGTTCTCATTAGGGGGAGTTAATACGCGTTGTACTCTTTTTCCCTTACGAGGTTTTATCCCACTGGGTTTTCCTTGTAAGGTTTTTAATGAGGCAGCTAAAATGCGTATTATTAGATATGTGTACTCTTTTTCCTTCACTAGATTTTTTCCCACTGGGTTTTCTAGTAAGATTTTAACGAGACACATTATCTATCAAATAGACATTCAAGGGGGAGTGTTATAAACATATTTGTATTATAGTGAATGTCTATAAAGGTATTTGTATTGTAATGGATACATGTGTTTATATTATAGTAAAAGTCTATCTTTTGGAGAAAAGTTAGGAGAAATTATCCCTATAAATAGAGGGGTTCTCCTTCATTGTATTTGATCCCATCAAGAGAAATAAGAACTTCTCTCTTTCTCTATAATATTCTTGTTCTTTCTTTATTATTTCATAACATTTTTTATTAAAATCTTTTCTTTTTTCTTTTTCCTCTTTTCTCCACTTCTTTGCTTTATTTTCTTCTTCTTCTTCTTCTTTCATTCCTCATTTTCATAATCTTTAATCATATATCTGCAATTTTTACTATAACTCTGTTCCCCCACCCTTCAACCCCCCCCCCCCCTTTTTCTTTCTTATATTCATTCTACTCTTTCTTCCTTTCCTTATTTTGATAACAATATAGGAAAATATGAGTTTGTTAGATTTTCACCATAACTCCTCCTCTTCTTCTTTTAATTAAAAAATTTTAAGAGTCTAACATTCACATTTGATTCCTTGATTCGGCGGCGTATTTTTATTTTTTTTTTGTTCTTCAATATTTATATTTGATGAGTTTAATGGTGATTTATAAATTTTTAAATTTTTGTTGGGTGGCTATTTAAATTTTTAAAATTTGATTATGAGATTATTTGATTTAATTTTTGATACATTTGGTGATGATTTTAATGATGGTTTCTGATGATTTTAATTTAATGGTGGTTTTGATTAATTATTTTTCGATAAAAATGGTGTTGACTAGGTTGTGGAGAAGAAGAAAAGGAAAAATGAATAAAATTAAAAAGTAAAATATTAAATATAAAATGAAAATAGTGAATTAAAAAGGAAAAAGAAAGAAAAGGAAAATAAAAAGATAAATAAAAATACTGAAAAAAATGACATCACACAATCTGATTGGTGCATGTCATGCACTTTTTTTAAAAAAGTGGTGGTAGCCACAAAAGGTGGTATTTGAACTATCATTACAAAAACTGGCAAAAAATGAGGGTCAAATCTGATGGATAGTGTTGATTTTTTGGTCAAAACCGATGACTAACCAATTGATAAAGGTTCGTCGTAAATTAAAAATCGACGGACAACATCGGTTATTATCGAGGGACGTCCGTCGGTTTATTAAATTTCAATTTGGGTAGGTTTTTAAATGCCACTTGACAAGGAAAAAAATATCCAACAGACGCCATCGGTTTTTTCTTAATTAATTATCTTTTTTATTAAAAAAATTTAAATTAATTTACGGACACCGTCAGTATGTTCTTTATCTAAGAACATACCGACGAACAGTATCGATTGTCTGTCGGTTTTTTGGGATTCTGCGTGTGGTATTCTTGTAAAAAACCGACAGTCTTACCTATGCTTCCGTCGGTTTCTGCAAAAAAAAATCAGTAGCAAAAAGCTGCAATTTATGCATTTTTCACCTGCCAAATTAAAATGTAATTCAATTACAGCACTATCCAGCACTAATTGTTGCCAAAATAATTTTAAATTAACAACAACATAACATAGTAATTCTCAAATTAAATCGTCAAAACAATGCTAAATATCCACCAAAATTATCTACAAAGTTTAAAAACATCAAAATATATATACAATGTCATATTCAATATTTAATAATCCTAACAACTAAGGTATCTCTTTGACATTTTCAAAATCAGTCGAAACGTCATCGTCATCTGAGAAAGGAGGAGGACGGGCACGTCGTCCATGCACTCCATCAGCAAGAAGGTTATTCATTTGTGCCTTGAGAGCTTCGACGGTATGACACATTATCTTACTCTTTGCAATGCGTCTTGCCTTGGCATCTACCAAGGCACGTGTAAGGTGTTCGATCTTCTGCGACATAGCAGCGATCTGAATACCATCAACTGTTTCGGCTTGGCTAGACGAGTCATACCTTTCAATTTGGACTGAATCCGTCGAACTGGATTCCTAGATCTTAGATCGTAGACTCCCCTTTTGCCTCCCCTGGCCACTATTTTCGTTCAATTTGGGTAGCGACATCAGAGGATGGGTCGTTCCACCTTGGGTTTGTTGAGTTTGGTTGTACTCAGACAAGAGTTGTTGATAATCTACCTACATAATTAAAAAGACAAGTGAGTATAATATGATTGTTCAAATTAAACTTAACATATTACTATTTATATATAAGTTGTACGGACTTACATAGACTTGTTCAACTCTTTGCTCGACCCATGTGTCTAAATCTGACTTGTTCTTCTTTTTTCTTACGTGAGTAGCCCGAAATAGCTCCTCCTGAATCGGGTCGCGACCCAATTTTTTGGCCTGGAAACAAAATGTAATCAAAATTAGCCAACATATAAAACTTAATCGAATTTATATAATTATTAAATATAATAATTACTTACCAATTCTCTAACTATCGTCCCTTGGCTCTTTGCACCACCAGTGTGCAACGATCCACCTTTCTCTTCCTTCCTGGCCTTCTTCTCCTGTTCACACTTTGCCTCAAATTTTGGCGTGCTCCAATATCTTTGAAGCTCCTCGTAAAGACGAGGTAGCATCTGCACATGCTTCTTGTTCTTTAATCTGGCATCTCTAAACCACTCCGACATCCTAAAACTGTCCTTTCTCTAGAAGTTCGTGGCTATTGTCTTTTCGTGCTGAGGAAGCCAAGTACACAATGTCTGCAATCAATGATCAACAGTGTTAGATGATATATAATAATCAATAATCAAAGAAGAATTTTACCAAATAATAATTAATTTGTATACCTTAAACTGATTAAACATGTCTTGTCGTACCTGATGTGGTATTTCATTCCAACTTGGATAAGCTCGATCATAAAGCCTCCAAATGCTCTCCCTTAGAGCATTTTCGCTTTTTTTTCTCGGGTGGAACTGTTAAAATGATAAGAAACATGTCAAGTCATAAATATAACATTAAGATTAAATATTATAAATCTAAATTAAAATCAAAAGCAAACTTACTCAGATCCATTAGGCAAGATCACCATTCTACCGAGACTGTCTGTATCTCTTGGTTGTAGCACTCCATATGCTGGTGCTGGTGCTGGTATCAGTGCTCTATACGACTGAGTGAAGGGTGGAGTACTAAAAGTACCCTGTGAGTCTGACTCAGAGTTGTAATATCTGAATCTAAGCTAGACCTGTGAGGAGATGATTCACTCGGAGAAGGAGCACCGGACGATGAATAAGTTGAGTTTTTCCGTGGTGGATAAATACCGGGTGTAGGCATGAAGTGTGAGAAGTAGTAGGAACTGGAGGTACAGAAGAATGTGTCGGATGCCTAGTGCCATAGAGGACATGGGACAGAGGCAGAGAAAAATGTGTATGTGGAGTAGTTGAAAGACCACATGAAGCAGCACTAGAATCTAGTGGTCTCTTATATGTTTTTCTACTACTCTTACTCGATTTACTTCCCCTATTATTATGACCTCTATCAGCATTACCCAACGACATCTGCATACAAGTTTATATTTAGAATATACAATTAAAAAAATAATACAAGTATTAGATATAATAATTACTTAAAAGAATTATGTTACTTGCTAATCATCATTCTCCCATTCTTCCTCCTCATTTGTTTCATTTCCATCATTTTCTCATTCTTCCTCCTTACTTGTTTCATAATCATCATTTGATTCTTCTCCCTCACTTGGTTTATTTTTATTATCTGATTCATCCTCAATATTTACAATTTCAATTATTACCTCATCATCAGAAACTTCTTCTAATATGTGTTCAAAATGTTCTAAATTTTGTTCTAACTCATCATCCACAGTTTGATGAACAACTGCCAAATTATTTTGATACATCATATCTAACACATTATCCATCTCAATTCGAACGACGAGCTTAGTCTTTATAACCATCCACCAATCAGCATTGTCTCTACGTAGAGGATATGGAGCATAATACACCTGCTCAGCATTTTGTACAATGACGCAAGGATCATAACGATCATATTGTCTAGTGTGCTTAACTTCAGTTATATTATGTTGTTGATTCACCCTAGTATCTCTGTGTGATGGACCAAACCACTTACACTGAAATAGTACTATCTTTTTCCTCGGCCATCTAGCATATCTAACTTCCATTATCTCTTGAATCACACTATAATAATCAGCAGTTTGGCCATTACCGTCTACATCGCCTTTAATTCACACTCCGCTATTATTGATTTTCTTATACTTAGAAGTTTCTTCTGTTTGAAATTTGAAACCTCTGACATAATATTTATTCATTGACTAAATTTAACTATTAGGCCGTGTGTAGCATCACTCACAATTTGTAAATGTTCAATAGTGCTATTTTCATCATAAACCTACATAGTGTTTAAAAAATTATTCTTTAAGTAAATGATTATGTTGTGCTTATATCATTAATATGATATTGAACACTTACATAGCCTTTCAGCCAATTAGAGAACCTCGTGTATATGATATCATTACCCTACTGGCCTACAAAGTAACTGTTTAATAAATTGAGATTTTTCGTTAGTTTAACCCTTAGTATTTAAATGATGTTAGGACTTACTTAAGAAGTGATTGTATCTCGGGGCAATTAAATAAAACATGTATCACAATAGATTGCATTTTTATACTACTCAAACCTCATCTGGTTCATTTTTTAGAACCTCGACCTAGTTGATTAAAAATTAAAATCGGCGGGTGGATGGGATCAATATCACCGTCATCATTCTAGCCTTTGAATTATCTTTTGTCTTACCCTTAACATCCATCACTATGTTGAACAATTTATCAAAATAACTTTTTTTAATGTGCATCACATCAAGATTGTGTCGTAGAAGGTTGTCTTTTCTATATAAAAACTCCCAAAATATGCTTTGTTTTGTCCAATTATGTCCAACACCATATCCAGGAAGTTTAGAAGGTGTAGCTTCTATAACCTTTGGCAAGTGACAAACTCTCTCCCAAACTTCATTTCCTAACAATAATGGAGGTGGCAGATCATTGTCAATCTATTCTTTCAGAAAACATGTTTTATTCTTCTAAACTCGTGATCCATTGGCGAGAACCGACGGTGACAATCAAACCATGAATTTTTACGATCATGTTCTAATATGAATGCTTTACTATTTTTCATGCAATACAGGCAAGCTAATTTTTCAGCAGTCATCCAACCAGACAACATCCCATGCATAGAAAAATCATTTATACTCCACATTAAACAAGTATGCAAAAAAAAATTCAGCTTAGTTGATATGTTCTAAGTCACTACACCTTCAGACCACAATTGTTTTAACTCGTCTATCAAAAGTTATAGATAAACATCAGTCAAACTTTTTGGGTTAAGAAAATCTGGGACAATACAACTTAGAAATATATAGGGACTTGTCATACACATTTCAGATGGAAGATTATACAGAGTAAGAAATACAGGCCAGCAAGAGTAGAGTGCAGCAGAAACAGAAAATTGTGTGAACCCATCTGCACACAAGCCTAATCTAACATATCTTGGTTCACTAGAAAAATCAGAATAAGTTCTATCAAAATGTTTCCAACATCTGATAGATGAGACGTAACACCAGGAGCCTTTCTATTTCCACGGTGCCATCTTATATGAGGAGAAGAACTCATCGACGCGTATAACCTCTATAACCGAGGTATGAGAGGTAAATAATGTATCACCTTAACTGAAACTATCGTCCTACTAGGAGTCTGCTTAAACGAGCATGTCCACAAAACTTACAGTTTTCTAGATCACCATCATTCTTATAGAACAACATGTAACCATTTTCACAACAATGAATCTATCATACGATAATCCTAACTTGAAAATCAATTTCTTTGCCTGATAGTATATCTTAGGTATGTTCAACTCAGAGTTAACTAGTTTCCCTAAAAGACCAACCACAAAGTCCATAGTAGCTTGAGAAACACTCAAATCTCATTTGATATTGATTAGTCTAATTGTAATGGACAACTCAAAATGTGGACTCCCTACACATAGTGGACGACTAGCCTCTTATAGTTGTTGGTAGAAACACATTGCTTCTTCATTAGGAGTTTCTTCGAAATACTGTTCGGGTTTCATCTCATATTGTATCCCGAACGCATCATTGACCATTTCATGCACTCTATCATGTTGAACACTACTTTGATCATGTGTAGACCTACTACTTTCACCGATCAAATTATAAAATATACTATTCTCTCCATTGGTCTCACCATGATCAGTCCACACAAAATATCTAGGCTTAAACCCATAATGGTAAATATAAACTACAACTTTATCAGATTTAAAAAATTTCATGCAATTGCATCACTTACAAGAACACCTAATCAATCCATCAGTTTGAAAAGGGTATAGTGACATTGCATGGTTGATAAATCCTCTAACACCTTCAACAAATTCATCTCTCATGTCCCCACGATTTACATTAGTTCTATCGTAATCCACAAACGGTGATTCATCTACAAAAATATAGGTACTTTAGATTACACATATAAATTTAAATTAATTTTATCTGGACAAGATTATGAATCGATTTTCCCCAGACACCACCTAGTGGGATTATGCTTGATTGTTATTGTTGTATATAAATTTACATTAATTAATTTGTATTGATAATTAAATTTTATTACTTAATGGTTGCATTATTTAATAGTTAAATTATATTAATAATTAAATTCTATTACTTAATAGTTTTAATTATTTTATTCTTACACATTATAAGTTTCTAACTTCGCTTCTAACTCAATCACTAAGTTTTAATTTCTAACTTAATCACTCCAAAAGTAAGTCAAATATATAAGTTTAAGTTTCTAATTTTGCTTCTAAATTTCTAAATTCACAAGCAATTTCAAATGAATTAGAAAATAAACAAGAGCATATGCTTTGAAATCTAACAATGAAATCTTACTAAATCTTGCAATGAAAGAATTCAACTAAAATCTAACAATTTAACAATAACATTATCTAAATCTAACAATTCTAACAATATATAACTTACAATAATATTATCTAAATCTAATAATTCTAACATTAACTTACCATAACATTATCTAAATCAACCAATTCTAACAATAACTTATTATATTAACATTATCTAAATCAAACAATTCTAACAACAACTTACATTAACATTATCTTAATCAAATAATTCTAACAACAACTTACATTAACATTAACTAAATTCAATAATTCTAACTAATAATACTAACAATAACATTACAAATCTAACAATAACATTAACAATTTAACAAACATACTACTTTTTAATCTAACAATAACATTGAATAAAATAAAATTCTAACCTTTAAAATTGGGGCTTAAACGGTAAGGAATGGAGGGGACTCCGAAGGTGGAGGAGCGGTAGCAACGGAGGGAGGGAGATGACGATGGTGGTTGGGCGGAGGACCGCCGATGGTGATCTGGGAATGGGATGGTGGGGAGGGTTTCTTTAGCTGGACGGAAAGAAGAAAGAATTGAAAGTGAGAAATGCGATTTTTCGGATCTCTAGTTCTAATTTAATTGGACAAACCGACGGACAGGGTCGGATAATCCATCAGTTTATCTATTAAATGAATTGACCAGATGTTGACCGAAAAACTGAGCAACAAAAACGGATAAAAGGACACTATCCGTCGATTTTTCAAAATTATTTAAAATAAAAATTTATTTCTATGCTTTTTTTTATTTTTTTAAAACAATAATTAATTAAAGGAACGACTCTGTCAATCAGATAAGTAAATTAATTATTTTTTTATTACATCCGATGATGTCCGTCGGACTATCAATTTTTATCCCGGTTTAAATTATTCGCGCAAAAATGCGCAAAAAATATTGACAAGGAAATCGAGGGACAGTGAAGGTTTTTTAAAAAATTAAATATAAATTAAATTAAAAAAATCGAATAACCGACAGACAGGTTCGGTTTCCCCTCAATTTTGTCTGAGTGACCCTGTTCGTCGGTTTTCGTCCCTCATTTTTTGATAAGTTTTTTGTAGTGTATTTTAAATAAATATAAGGGGTAATAAGATCTCCACAAATTTAAAATATTTTTAAAAGAATAAGGTACAAGTTCAAAGAGTATTTTATGTATTCTCTCGAAAGTTATAGTTAAATTAGATTACAATAAAGGAAGTCCTATTCTAGTCTCTAACTCTTCTCCTTAGATTTCTCCTCACACTACTGAAAGAATTATTATTTTCCCATTAAAATTTATCACTAAAAAAAGTTAAGTGACTATTTTCATGATATTTTGATTGAATTTGACGGGCAAAAAAATAATATTTTCACATGTAAAAATTATAAAAATTTTCACTATTTCAGTGAATATCTGATTCTCATTATGCGTTTTTTCAGTAAACTGATTTAATAAAAATAAGTGAAAAAAATATATTTTTATAATATAAATTTTTTATTAATTTATAATTAAATTTTTTTTTATTTCTAATAGTGTTGGACAATATATTTTTAACACTCCCTGCAAGCTGAAGGCGGCAAAGACACCTTCAGCTTGGACCGTAGGAATTCAAATCGAAAAGATGATAAAGGTTTGGGTAACAAATATGCTATTTGCTCTTTGAAGGATAAAAATTGAACATCCTTCTTAGCCACCCTATACCCAAATAGAAATGAAAATCAATCTCAACATGTACTATCAAAGATAGTGTAAAAATTAAAGAAAAAAAATTGATCAATTGAGTCGGTCCAAATAATCAAAGAAAAATCAATTCAATTCTTTTTTAATTTTCTTAAAAATGAAAATCGATGAATGGTAAGAAAATTAATGGACATTCGTCAATTTTTTTCCACATATGCGTGAAAATTATAAAAAAAAAGATTTTTTATTTGCAATTTCTGAGTTTTTTATATATTTTTTTATTAAAATTGAGGAATTCTGTTGATTCTTGAAGTGCAAAATTGTAATTGAAAAATATAAATATAAATGATGAGAAAATTTCATCATAAAGTATATGTGACTGAGTGATAAAATTATCTAATATCATAATAGATATTTGGGTTTAATTCCAAATAACTATATTACTTAAGTATATTATGAAAAATCAATCTAATCCATAATTTTTAAAAAGAATTTTAATATCGATTTTAAATTTATTAAAACCGAGGAACAACTAATCAATCCGTGCGTTTTGACAGAGACATCAGTATTTTGGGGAAAATGTCTTAACGATTTGCCCTTGTCCTAGTTGAAACTAATATTTGATACTTTGACATGGAGATATGCTCCTCTGTTCCTTTAATTTTTTTAAAAGGAGAATCAGATTCATGGCTTACACACTTATTAAAATTTAATTATTTATACCCATTTGCAACTCCTGATGACAGCCATGTTACTGCCTCGCTATCTTTTCATACCATAATTAGCAATCTTAACATTAAATTTGCAAATTTAGGAAATAAAAAAAAACCTTTGACATGAAGCACATGTAAATACAATAAAAACAGTGGAATAATGATACCTAGTTGACATCAAAGGCCATCGTATATGTTAGCTTTACAGACCGATTATGTACTAGGTACTTTGATGGAATCTCCATGTAGAATGCTGAAACTAATATTTGATACTTTGGCATGGAGACATGCTCCCCTCTTCTTTTTAACTTTTTTAAAGGAGAATCAGATTCCTGGCTTAAACATTCATTAAAATGAGGGAGAAAGGTTAAAAATATCTCTTTTACTTTTGTCTATTAACTAATTTTATTCTTAATTATATTATACGGTTAAATATACCCAGATCAATAACGAAGTATGTAAAAATGCCCGTCAATTGAATGAAATCTCCCAAATTAACTTAAAATATCTAATATCAATTAAATTACCCATTTTCCCCTTTCAAACCGACCCAAAACTTGTCCCACATGTTTTTCTCTCTCTCTTTTCACTCTCTAAATTTATGTCTAGTGAAATTAGATTATAAATAAGGATGTCTTGGTTCACACATTCTTATTAAATGAGCAACAGAGAAATTTTTTTAAAAAAATAATCATATTTGTGGCCAAAAATTTAAAACTATCCTAAAATAAGGTCAATCAATACAAAAACTTGTTAACTACGGGGAAGCTCTAGCACCCATTTTTGCAAATTGGGCTTTCCAAGTATCCATTTCCTCTTGAAAAAAGAGAAAATTACATAATATAGCAAATATATGTTATGTATTTATTATTAGTAGATATAATTTTTTAAAATTATATGTTATAAAAATAATTAAAATTTGCAGCATTTCTCTCCCTCCTCTTTCTCCCTCTCTCTCGCTCACCTCTCTCCTCTCTTTCCCTCGCCTCTCTCCTTCTTCCTTCTCGCTCTCTTTCTCTCCTGCTCTCGGTCTCTCTATCTATTTTTTCTTTTTTCTTTTCCTTTCTCTCTTTGCCTCTCTCTTTCATGATACATTGGTACATAATAAATCTGATACCGATATGATACAATTGATGCTTTGCTAGTACAATGCACTAAATTAGAATTATATATTGATAATTGATTAAAAAAAATGATACATAGCAATATAAAAGTGTATAATTGATATACAACAATTCTAGAATTATCAAATATATGATACTAAGACATGTATCAAAAAACTCATCTATCTAAATGAAAATTATGTGTTTCACTGAAAAAATTGATACCTACTGATAAGTATTAAAAAAAATAGATACACATTCAAAGAGTACAAGTAGAATGAATGAATAGAAGTGATACAAGAGTGAATGAATACAAACTCAACTAGAGCTTTTGGTTATTTTGTATCTTGTATTCACGTAAACTGTATTCATCAATACAATCTATATTAATTGATACAATAAGTATTCATCGATATTTATATCTTTGTATATATGTAGACTGTATTCGTTGATACAACCTAGATGCGCATATGAATATAAGTAAAATGAATGAATAAAAGTGATACAAGAGCGAATGACTATAAGTGATATAAGAATGAATGAATACAAATTCAATTAATTACAACAAGTATTCACCGATACAACTACTGCACCTATGAATACAATAAGAATAGAGTTATTTAATACCCTCCCAAATAATATAAAAAAAATATAGAGAAAAAGATACAATTAGAATACAATATACAAAGAGGGAGAGAGAGAGAGAGAGGGGGGGCAAGAAAGCAGAGGGAAAAGAGAAAGAGCGAGGGAGAAAGAGAAAAAGAGGGAGAGACATATAAACCGGGGAGGGGGGGGGGGAGGGGGGAGAGGGGGCAGAGAAAGGAAAAAAAAGTGCGCGCGAGAGAGAAAGAGCGAGAGAGAGAGGGAGGGTGGAGATGTTATACCCCGTAAGATTTTCGGCACCTAGATGGCCTATTCGTATGTTGGTTAAGCATATTTGAAAGCCATACGTGCTAGGAAAAGGCCCGGGAAAAGACCGGACAAGAAACCTGTCGAACCATCGCAAAAGGAGCCGAGGCAGAGCCCCTCCGCGATGGCAACGTGTCAAGGAGGTGGAGCCTCCACGTTGGCTCCGTGACACGTTGGGCCTGTCCAGGCCCAAGTATATAAAGCCCCACTTCGGTTTATTTTTATTAAACTCATTGATAAAATCCAGAAAACGTAGAAAAACAGAGAGAGACGAAGAAGGTGAAGATATTATCGTTCGATTACGCTGCCAAACATAGTCCAAACTTAAATTAACTCCAGATACCGAGGTATTTAGCAGCAGGGAGTATTCCTACATATTTTGTTTCGCGAAATAGGCCGACGAATCGTCGAGCTACCGAACCAAAGTAAGTAGAATTGCTCAAAACTAGTGTCTATGTGTTCCTAGTTGTGAAGTGAATACTTCTCCCTTCTGGACTTTTGAAAAATAGCGAGTTTTCGATCGTCTTTCGATAAGCCTAAGTTTAGGCTATAATTATATCGAAAGTGATGCCGTCCTTCAGAATAGTGTTGTATTTAGTACTAATTGACGTGTCTATGAATGCAGTTGGGAGATTTAGCTGGAATACTGATCGAGCCTCGTCCAACAGTCGGATAACTCGAGGTTAAGGTATGTGAAGTTGTTCTTCGGCAAGTTAGTAAGTCTTAGCTTGGTAAATCATAGTAAACTCCGTATTTGAAACTCTCGGAGTTGAATGTTGAGAATTAGGTAAGTCTAATAGATTCTGAGTTGTGTTGTCGTATCGTATTCAGTCCGAAAGTTAGTAAAGCATGCGCCAAAGGGCGAGTTAGCATTCCAGATTCAGTATAGCTTATTATATGATTAGCAAGCATGTTATAGAATAAAAAGAAACAGATTTTCAGAATAAAGTTAGTAAAGTAAAATCAGATAGACAGATAGTTCTATTGGCTACGGATTAGCCATTCAGACAGATAGTATCCTGGCTACAGATTAGCCAGCAGTTAAAGAAGGATCTCAGAATCAGTATAATCAGTAAAGAATTAGTTTAGTACAGAAACATATCAGATTTCAGATAGTCTTTTTCAGTTATACATGCTTGCTATTTATACGTGCTATTTGTTTGTTGAGACTTGATGTGGCGTGAGGGCACCTTATTGAGCGTCCTCGCCGCCCCTGGGTTGGTAATCGTGTCGCTCACTGAGCGGGTGGGTTTTACGTCACTCTGAGGGGTGGCATGCCATCCCCATCTTGGACGAAGATGGGATGAAGCTTTTCCCATAGCAGTCTGATCAGCATTACAGGTGCAGCTCCGGTTTCAGATAGCCCTGTTGAGTTTTGTGTCCAGGTAACCAGACCCTATCTGTTACTGTCTGTACATTCAATTATTATAGGTGTAGCTCCGGTTTCAGATAGCCCTGTTGAGTTTTGTGTCCAGGGATCCAGACCCTATCTGTTACTGTCTACACAGGAGTCCTCCGGACCCAGACACGATTGCTTATATCGGAGGCTATGGCCCGAGCCGGAGACCCAGAGGGCCGGTAGAGGAGCTCCGAAGTGAGCAGATGAGTAGAGTGACTTATTTTTGGTTGGTTTTAACCCGGGTAGGGGTATATAGATTGTTTGCTTGCTTGGCGCCATCCGGCTTATGGGGGTTGGTATTGGCTCTTGCTTGCTAAATGTATATGTATTTATGTGCTTTATATATATTAGTTAATAGACAGCAGGCCGCCGTGACTACAGACACGCTCCTGCTCATCAGTGCAGAAAGGTTTGATCTAGTTCCTATCAGCTCTTCAGATTCAGTTATCTTTTGCTCACAGACTTGTTAGTTATGTTATCTGTATTCAGTTGTATTATTTCAGTTGCTTTGCATACTCGGTACCAGTGGTACTGACGCCCAGTGGGGCACTGCATTACTTGCCTACAGATACTCATAGACGAGGAGGCGATCCCTCGTGATCCTAGCCAGCGCAGAGTCATCAGCTCCTGTCATCCGGAGCTTGATATTTCAGAGGTTTATATCATTTCTCTTTTGCTGTACAGTACGGGTAGGTCGGGGCCCTGTCCCAACCATCTTAACAGTATTCCTAGAGGCTTGCAGTCTGTATATATTTTCCTGTGGTCAGTTGAGCCGGTTGTGTGAGGCCGTGCAGTTTGTTATGGCTGTTTAGCATTTCAGCTTATGTTGGCCGTGTGAGGCCTTGGTTTGACAGTAGTGGTGACCTTGCCGGTCACGTAGTTATTCAGCATTTTATTGTTGAGTCCCAGATGACTAGATAGCATGGTGGCCTTGTCGGCCCGCATAGGTTCCTTGTTACGAATATGTTTCTGGTTAGCTGTTATTATAGGTACAGGTGGCTATAGGCTAGTTGACCGGAGGCTGTATTTACAGCCGTCATATAGCCCGTTGATTTCATGAATCTGAGTTAGAGCCAGTCAGGTACCAAATACGCTTAGGCTCACCAGATAGCAGTCTAGGTCCTATTAAGGGCACCAGGTGCCAGTCATACCCCCCCTCCAAGGCGGGGCGTGACAAACTTGGTATCAGAGCAGGTCGTGTCCCAGGGAGTCTGCAAGCCGTGCTAAGTAGAGTCTTGTCTATGGATGTGTTGTGCACCACATACTATAGGCAGGATGCTACGAGGCATGATAGGATGGTTACTCTTCTTTCATACTCAGTCGTGCCATAGCATAGTACAGTATAGGGCCGAGTTCCTAAAACTTATCATATCCTTTGTCTACAGATAAGATGGCAGATCAACGACACCCTGCCACAGGTAGGATATTAGACACAACAGCAGGAGAAGGCACCAGCAGGATGCCTCAGCTTCAGTTAGAGTCAGCCCGATCTGAGGGCAATATAGAGGCTTCATCACAGCCCTCTCAGCAGTCCCCCTCACGTCAGGAGCCGTTGGGCACTACACCGCCCCCGATAGCTCCTGTGCCTTCGCCGTCAGATCAGGAGGTTTGTAGCGTTGTAGTTATGATGGCACAGATGATGGCCGCACATCGCCAGTTAGCACCACCTGTAGCAGCAGAGTCTTCAGGTGGACCAGGCAGTTCCAGAGTCCGGGAATATTTGGCGCTGGGTCCCCCGCAGTTTACAGGGTCAGATCAGGCAGAGGACCCCCAGGACTTTCTAGATTAGATGCAGAGGATATTCCGAGTTATGCATGTGACCCCTTCAGAGTCTGTTGAGCTGGCAGTGTTCCGGTTACGGGATATAGCTATATTGTGGTACGAGAGTTGGGAAAGGTCCCGAGGGAGAGATGTTACCCCTCCGACCTGGACCAGCTTCTCGGAGGCCTTTCTAGATCATTATTTGCCACAAGAGATCCGGCAGGCCCGGATGGACCAGTTTCTGCATCTAGAGCCGGGGGCGAGGAGTGTACGTGAGTATGCTTTACAGTTTGACTCCTTAGCCCGTTATGCTCCAACATTTGTTGATACTATGCCAGCTAGAGTTCACATATTTATTATGGGTCTGAACCCCGAATATACTGAGGCATGTATGATGGCTACGTTACGAGAGGATATGGATATTGCTCGAATACAGGCTTTTGCTCAGACCATAGAGGGTCTTAGACAACGGCAGTAGAGTAGTAGACAGACCAGTCAGGAACAGCGCCGCAGAGACAGACCAGATGACATACAAAGAGAAGTTCATAGAGGACCCAGGCCTCGACTATCAGATAGACCCCCTAGACCCCCACCTCCTCCACAGCAGCAATGAGGTAGATATGTGCGACGAGGGCAGTCAGAGCCCAGTGGCAGTTCCAGAATAGTAGAATCTCCGCAGCAGAGAAGGGGAGAGCAGAGTAGACTTGCACCTTCACCTTGCTCTTATTGTAATCGACCACACTCTGGAGCTTGTAGATATGGCTTCACTGGGTGTTATAGTTGCGGTTAGGAGGGGCATCGGATGAGAGATTGTCCGACCAGAGGTCAGGGGAGTAGAGACAGTCAGGACAGGGGATCCGCAGGGCCACGGACTCCAGTAGCCCCAGCAGGGCGTGGGCCTTCAAGCTCAGTAGGCAGGGGCCGAGGTAGATCAGGAGCCTCCAGTTCAGGTACGGGCTCAAACCGTACTTATGCACTACCAGGGAGACATGATTCAGAGGCGTCTCCGGATGTAGTAACAAGTACGATGACTATTTGTTCCTGCCGTGCTTATGTATTGATTGACCCAGGATCCACTCTGTCGTATGTTACCCCATTTGTGGCACGAAAGTTCAATATTGCACCAGAATTATTGCAGTAGCCCTTTTCAGTATCCACGCCCGTCGGTGACTCTATTATAGCTAGCAGAATTTACCGAGGGTGTACAGTGGAGGTTGCTGATCGCCAGACTACAGTAGACCTGGTCGAGTTAGAAATGATAGACTTCGATGCCATAATGGGTATGGATTGGCTAGTGCCGTGCTACGCCAATGTAGAATGTTGGACCAAGACAGTCCGATTTCACTTTTCAGGAGAGGCAGTGCGAGAGTGGAAAGGCAGCACAGCTACTCCAAAAGGTAGGTTTATTTCCTACCTTTAGGCGAGGAAATTGATAACAAAGGGATGTATTTACCACCTAGTCAGAGTTCAGGATGTTCGGGTAGAATCTCCGACACTCCAGTCTGTTCCGGTGGTGAACGAGTTCCCTGATGTGTTTCCAGATGAGTTACCTGGTATTCCCCCAGAGAGGGAAATAGATTTCACTATTGATTTATTACCAGGCACTCAGCCTATATCAATTCCTCCTTACCGTATGGCTCCTGCAGAACTCAGAGAGTTGAAGGAGCAGTTGAAAGATTTGTTAGATAAAGGTTTCATCAGGCCGAGTACTTCACCATGGGGTGCGCCATTTCTATTTGTGAGGAAAAAAGATGGCTCGCTCCGTATGTGCATAAATTATTGGCAGTTGAACAAAGTTACAGTAAAGAATAAGTACCCGCTCCCCAGAACAGATGATTTATTTGATCAGTTACAGGGAGTCAGATACTTTTCTAAGATTGACTTGCGGTCCGGATATCATCAGGTTCGGGTACGTGAAAGAGATATTCCTAAAACGGCGTTCAGGACCCGATATGGACACTTTGAATTTCTAGTTATGTCCTTCGAGTTGACGAATGCCCCAGCAGTATTCATGGACCTGATGAACAGTATTTTTAGACCTTTCCTGGACTTGTTCGTAATAGTATTTATTGATGACATTCTGGTGTATTCTCGCTCTGAAGCAGATCACCGGACTCATTTGCGGACAGTGCTCCAGATCCTCAAGGACCGCCAGTTATATGCTAAATTTTCTAAGTGTGAATTCTGGCTTAATTCAATATCCTTTTTAGGGCATATTGTGTCGGATGCTGGTATACAGGTTGACACGCAGAAGATAGAAGCAGTCAAATCATGGCCTAGGCCTACCACTTCGACTGAAGTCCGCAGCTTTCTGGGATTAGCAGGGTATTACAGGAGGTTCGTTGAAGGGTTCTCGACTATAGCGGCACCTCTGACCAAACTGACACAGAAAGCAGCGAAGTTTCAGTGGATAGAGGCATGCGAGCAGAGCTTCCAGGAGTTAAAAGATAGATTAACCTCCGCCCCAGTGTTAGCATTACCGGAAGGTACAGAAGGTTATTCAGTGTATTGCGACGCATCAGGCGTTGGGTTAGGTTGTGTGTTGATGCAGCATGGTAAAGTGATTGTGTATGCTTCCAGATAGCTGAGGAAATACGAAAAGAATTACCCTACCCACGACCTGGAATTAGCCGCAGTGATCCACACCTTGAAAATGTGGAGACATTACTTGTATGGCGTCCATGTTGATATTTTTACAGATCACAAGAGCCTGCAGTATATCTTCACTCAGAGGGAGTTGAATCTGCGGCAACGTCGCTGGTTGGAGCTGTTAAAGGATTATGACGTGAATATTCTGTACCACCCGGGGAAAGCCAATGTTGTACCAGATGCTCTCAGTCGTAAGTCCATGGGGAGTTTGGCGTATTTGCAGCCCGAGCAGCGGGAATTGGTCAGGGAGATACATCAGTTAGCTGGCCTAGCCGTCCGTGTAGCAGAAACAGAGGATGGTAGAGCGGTAATTCAGAATACCGTCGTGTCATCATTAGTTGTGGAAGTGAAAGAACGGCAATATGAGGATCCTGACCTGATCCAACTCAAAGACAGAATCCAGCAGGGTAAAGCGCCAGATTTTCAGATAACTGAGGAAGAAGTGTTGTTATGTAAAGGCCGCCTCTGTGTTCCAGATGTTTCAGGGCTCCGCCAGTAGATTATGAATGAGGTACATTACGCCCGTTATTCTCTTCATCCCGGTGCGACAAAAATGTACCATGATATCAAAGAAAACTACTGGTGGCCAGGTATGAAAAGAGAAATTGCCGAATTCGTAGCCCAGTATCCTAACTGCCAACAGGTAAAAGCGGAACACCAGAAACCAGGCGGTTTGACTCAGGACATAGCTGTGCCTCTCTGGAAATGGGAAGCAGTGAATATGGATTTTGTAGCAGGATTACCCCGTACTAAACACAGACATGACTCTATATGGGTGATAGTTGACAGATTGACCAAATCAGCTCATTTCCTACCAGTGAGAACTACCTTCTCGGCCGAAGATTATGCTGAGTTGTATATCCGAGAGATAGTCAGATTGCACGGAGTGCCAGTATCCATTATTTCCGACAGAGGAGCATAGTTTACGGCTAGATTCTAGCAGTCGTTTCAGAGAGGTCTGGGTACGCAGATTAAATTGAGCACTGCATTCCACCCTCAGATAGATGGACAGGTTGAACGCACCATTCAGACGCTCGAAGATATGTTGCGAGCATGTGTGCTAGATTTCGGTGGTAGCTGGGATGAGCATTTGCCTTTAATCGAGTTCGCTTACAATAACAGCTATCACTCGGCTATTCAGATGGCGCCTTTCGAGGCTTTATACAGGCGAAAGTGCAGATCGCAGGTTGGCTGGTTTGAAATAGGAGAATCAGCGATGATTAGGCCAGACATCGTTCAGCAGTCAGAAGAGAAAGTAAAGCTTATCAGAGAACGCTTACTGACTGCACATAGTCGCCAGAAATCATATGCAGATGTACGGCGCAGGAACCTGGAGTTCGATGTGAATGACTGGGTATTTCTGAAAGGGTCCCCGATGAAAGTGGTAATGAGATTCGGCAAGAAAGGTAAGCTCAGCCCAAGATTTGTCGGGCCATATCAGATTCGTAGAAGAATAGGCCAAGTGGCGTATGAGTTGAAATTGCTGCCAGAATTAGAATCTGTTCATCCAGTCTTTCATGTATCCATGCTAAGAAAATGCTTAGGAGACCCGTCAAGAGCAGTTCCAGTCCAGGATATCCAGGTTACAAAAGAGCTGGCCTATGAAGAGGTTCCAGTAGCCATCTTAGACAGACAGATTCGTAGATTGAGAACTAAGGATATTGCGTCTATCAAGGTATTGTAGCGTAACAGGAACCGAGAGGAGATGACGTGGGAGGCTGAGGAAGATATGAAAGCTAGATATCCTCATTTATTCCAGGCCTAGTCAGGCGACAGGTATGTCTGTATTATTACTTATGCAGTACCTTATGGTTGTATATGTATAAATGAGAAAGATTGATGTTTAGCTATCAAGTGAATCTTAAGTATGGTGTGCAATACCTGTATTGGACTTTTCTGCATTTCAGATTTTTGGTATAGTCCATATTACAGGGGAAACTCTGCCGAAATTTTTCTAAGTAGTAAGTAGAGAAGTCCTCTAGATAGCAGTTTCCATTCTAGGACAAATGTTCTTAAGGGTGGGAGAATGTTATACCCCGTAAGATTTCCGGCACCTAGATGGCCTATTCGCTCATTGGTTAAGCATATTTGAAAGCCATAGCTAGGAAAAGGCCCGGGAAAAGACCGGACAAGAAACCTGTCGAACCATCGCGAAAGGAGCCGGGGCAGAGCCCCTCCGCGATGGCAACGTGTCACGGAGGTGCAGCCTCCACGTTGGCTCTGTGACATGTTGGGCCTGTCCAGGCCCAAGTATATAAAGCCCCACTTCGGTTTATTTTCATTAAACTCATTGATAAAATCCAGAAAACGTAGAAAAATAGAGAGAGACGAAGAACGTGAAGATATTATCGTTCGATTACGCTGCCAAACGTAGTCCAAACTTAAATTAACTCCAGATACCGAGGTATTTAGCAGCAGAGAGCATTTCTACGGATTTTGTTTCGCGAAATATGGCCTACGAATCGTCGAGCTACCGAACCAAAGTAAGTAGAATTGCTCAAAACTAGTGTCTATGTGTTCCTAGCTGTGAAGTGAATACTTCTCCCTTCTGGACTTTTGAAAAATAGCGAGTTTTCGACCGTCTTTCGATAAGCCTAAGTTTAGGCTATAATTATATCGAAAGTGACACCGTCCTTCAGAATAGTGTTGTATTTAGTACTAATTGACGTGTCTATGAATGCAGTTGGGAGATTAGCTGGAATATTGACCGAGCCTCGTCCGACAGTCGGATAACTCGAGGTTAAGGTATGTGAAGTTGTTCTTCGGCAAGTTAGTAAGTCTTAGCTTGGTAAATCATAGTAAACTCCATATTTGAAACTCTCGAGTTGAATGTTGAGAATTAGGTAAGTCTAATAGATTCTGAGTTGTGTTGCCGTATCGTATTTAGTCCGAAAGTTAGTAAAGCATGTGCCAAAGGGCGAGTTAGCATTCCAGATTCAGTATAGCTTATTGTATGATTAGCAAGCATGTTATAGAATAAAAAGAAACGGATTTTCAGAATAAAGTTAGTAAAGTAAAATCATATAGACAGACAGTTCTATTGGCTACGGATTAGCCATTCAGACAGATAGTACCCTGGCTACAGACTAGCCAGCAGTTAAAGAAGGATCTCAGAATCAGTATAATCAGTAAAGAATTAGTTTAGTACAGAAACAGATCAGAATAAGAAATCAGATTTCAGATAGTCTTTTTCAGTTATACATGCTTGCTATTTATACGTGCTATTTGTTTGTTGAGACTTGATGTGGCGTGAGGGCACCTTATTGAGCGTCCTTGCCTCCCCTGGGTTGGTAATCGTGTCGCCCACTAAGCGGGTGGGTTTTACGTCACTCCGAGGGGTGGCATGCCGTCCCCAGCTTGGACGAAGATGGGATGAAGCTTTCCCCATAGCAGTCTGATCAGCATTACAGGTGCAGCTCCGGTTTCAGATAGCCCTGTTGAGTTTTGTGTCCAGGGAACCAGACCCTATCTGTTACTGTCTGTACATTCAGTTATTATAGGTGTAGCTCCGGTTTCAGATAGCCCTGTTGAGTTTTGTGTCCAGGGATCCAGACCCTATCTGTTACTGTCTACACAGGAGTCCTCCGGACCCAGACACGGTTGCTTAAATCGGAGGCTATGGCCCGAGCCGGAGACCCAGGGGGCCGGTAGAGGAGCTCCGAAGTGAGCAGATGAGTGGAGTGACCTATTTTTGATTGGTTTTAACCCGGGTAGGGGTATATAGATTGTTTGCTTGCTTGGCGCCATCCGGCTTATGGGGGTTGGTATTGGCTCTTGCTTGCTAAATGTATATGTATTTATGTGCTTTATATATATTAGTTAATAGACAACAGGCCGCCGTGACTACAGACATGCTCCTGCTCATCAGTGCAGAAATGTTTGATCTAGTTCCTATCAGCTCTTCAGATTCAGTTATCTTTTGCTCACAGACTTGTTAGTTATGTTATCTGTATTCAGTTGTATTATTTCAGTTGCTTTGCATACTCGGTACCAGTGGTACTGACGCCCAGTGGGGCGCTGCATTACTTGCCTACAGATACTCATAGACGAGGAGGCGATCCCTCGTGATCCTAGCCAGCGCAGAGTCATCAGCTCCTGTCATCCGGAGCTTGATATTTTAGAGGTTTATATCATTTCTCTTTTGCTGTACAGTACGGGTAGGTCGGGGCCCTGTCCCGACCATCTTATCAGTATTCCTAGAGGCTTGCAGTCTGTATATATTTCCCTGTGGTCAGTTGAGCTGGTCGTGTGAGGCCGTGTAGTTTGTTATGGCTGTTTAGCGTTTCAGCTTATGTTGGTCGTGTGAGGCCTTAGTTTGACAGTAGTGGTGACCTTGCCGGTCACGTAGTTATTCAGCATTTTATTGTTGAGTCCCAGATGACTAGACAGCATGGTGGCCTTGTCGGCCCGCATAGGTTCCTTGTTACGAGTATGTTTCTGGTTAGCTGTTATTACAGGTACAGGTGGCTATAGGCCAGTTGGCCGGAGGCTGTATTTACAGCCGTCATATAGCCCGTTGATTTCATGAATCTGAGTTAGAGCCAGCCAGGCACCAAATGCGCTTAGGCTCACCAGATAGCAGTCTAGGTCCTATTAAGGGCACCAGGTGCCAGTCATACCCCCCCCCCCCCCAAGGCGGCGCGTGACAGGAGAGAGATTCTGGAGAGAGGGGAGAGAGGTTATTTTATCCTAAAAATTATTGCCATAAATTGTAATTTTGCAAAGTATAGCTACTAATGATAATTAGTTTTAAATGGATGCTATTTATGATATTTCTCCATAAATTTACCCCCCACAACTACTTAACGCTTTAAATTACTAAACAAAATAATATTTTTTTCTTATTTACTAAATATAACAAATATAATATATTTTTTTAAAAAGAATTATTTCCCTTTCTCCTCCTCCTCCTCCTTCTTTTCTTCCTTCTGCTTTATTTTTTCAATTTACTAAATTTTTCTTTGTAAATTAAAATCTCAAATTTCACCGTTGATGAATTTTTATTTTTATTTTTTTAAAAAGAACTATTTCTCTTCTCCTTCTCCTCCTATTCCTCCTTTATCTCTTCTTTCTTCTTTATTTTTTCCTTCTTCTTTAGTTCTTCAATTTATCAAATTTTGTAAATTAAAATCTCAAATTTCACCATTGATGAATTTTTAAAGCTTCAAAGTTGAAATTTAATTTTAAAAATTTAAAATAATTTCAGATTGGGCGTGGTTTTTTAAAAATTTGAGAACGTTTTATGGAGTTTACAATTCAAATTTAGGATAATTTGGTGTAGATTTGATGTGGTTTAAAATAAAATTTTAGATTCAATCTCGAATTTCATCATGAATGATGCTTGAAGCTTCAAAGTTGAAATTTGGGTTTGAAAACTTAAAATAATTTTAAGTTTTTGCACTGGTTGCCCTATTTTGGGGTGATCTTTAATTTTTGCCCCTCAAATTGATGGTCTTTATTTTTTTTTCTCTTTAGTGCTTTAAGTAATAAAAACGAAACAAAAATTCCCCTAATATTTTTTTAAAAATTTTCAAAATAAAAAATAATCGCAAGTAAAAAAAATGGCAAGGCTAGGTTAGTCCTAGAAGACATAAGTTTATGCTACTGAACTTTTGCCCCAAGGCATAAGCTCAGTAGGCAGAAGTTCAATTGCTGCAGAACTTTTGCTTATAGGCACAAATTCCCTACTGAACTTGTGCCCAAAACATAATTTCATGTTATTGAAATTGTGCCAATGGACAGAAGTTCTTCTTACTTAACTCATGTCTGGTAGGCATAATTTCATGTTATTGAACTTGTGCCTATGAGCAGAAGTAGGCACAAGGAAATAACTTGTGCGAATTTATGCCTTAAAGCATAATTTTGAGCAAAAACTTATGTCTTGCATTTTTTTTGTGTCGTATGAAATTTTGCCTTATCAATGTTACACCCCATAAGTTTATAATGTTTAGTTGGCCTATTCGCATATTGGTTAAGAGTTTTAGAGTGACATACGTGCGAGGAAAGGGCCCGGGAAAAGGCGGAACAGGTGCTAAGTCGGGATTTCACGGGAAGAGGCCGAACCAAGTTGCCCAGAGGGGCAAAGTGGCACGGAGTAGCCCCCTCTGCGTTACCCAAAGTGGCACGGAGCAGCCCCCTCCGCGTTGCCTGGCGTGGCACGCCGGTAAATTGGCGCGACCTGCAACGTGCCACATTGCTCTGTCTGCCGCCTCAAGTATATAAAGGCCATGCACTTAGATGTTACTTCATTTCTCATGTATTCTCGGCCAGAACAGGTAATAACAAGGGAAAACTATTGAAAATCATCTGATTACGCCGCTAAACATCGTCCAAATCTAAATTAACTCCGGGTAGTGAAGTATAAGGCTGCAGAGAGCATCACTGCGGAGTTATTTTCGTAAAATACGCCCGGCGAATCTTCGTCCCGCTGAGCCTAAGTTGGTAGAATTATTTCAAACTAGTGTCAATACGATCACGTGCCTAAAGTAAGTATTTCTCCCTTCTAGATTCCCGAGAAATTATGAGTTTTTGATCGTCTTTCGATAAGTTGAAGTATAGTCAATATATATATATAAGTTATCGTTTTCTTTGAATATAGTAATAAAGTAGCCCTATTCTTCCGTTAATATGATTACAGTTGAGAAGGGAAGTTGAAAACGAGTCGAAACTCGCCAGTTAATCAGTAAACAGCGAACGAGGTATGTTAAGGCATTTTCTTTCAGCAAGTTAGTTTCTTCAGCATAGTAGTCCAGTATGAATCCCAGTAAAGTATGTTAGGAGTATGTTATCATGTCTAGTTGTTTTTGTCAGTTGAGCCTCGTAATTTGTATTGTTTTGGGTTGGGTCACACCTGTATAGCTTCTGTGACCACCTCAGGGTTCATAGCTATGTCGCCGCCCCTAGGGGCGAGATTATGTCGCTCTACGGAGCGGCATGCCGTCTGCAAGGGACGAAGATGGGGATCCAGATCCTCATATGTCGTGGTTGGCCTTATACACACCCCCGCCGAGCGTTTACACCCGAGGTGTAGATATCAGGAGTCCTTCGGACTCAGACACAACTACAGTCAGGGGCCGAGTAGGCCCAGTTGCAGACCAGGGGATCGGCAGGACGCTTATAGCTGGTAGTTGACTCAGTATGACCTGAATAGGAGTATATAGATTGAGGTGTACTCACTAGGGCTAATGGGGGCCCAGGTGGGTTATTCTGTGCTGATTGTACCTTCCGGCTTATGGGGGCCAGGTAAGGTTTATGTTTGCTTTAGTTACTGATAGTTAGACAGTAAGATGCCTCGTTTGTCAGGTATGACCCCCACCCTCCTTATTATAGTTATGTTTAGCCTTGATTTTACTACTTCGGTCCGTTTTCTTTATTCCAGTCATTGTCAGTTCATTTCCTTACATTTAGTTATTTAAAGTTACTGCCTTACATATTCAGTACCTGTGGTACTGACGCCCTCTTCTGGGGCACTGCATTACTTGCCTGCAGGTGCAGATAGACGAGGAGTAGGTCCCTCGTAGTTTCAGTCAACTGTACAGAGCCGTCAGCTCCCTTCTTCCGGAGCTTGTGTGATAGAGGTTTACTTCTTTTGTTTGTACAGGTCCCGACCATCTTATTACTCCTAGAAGCTTGCAGATTGTGTTACTTCCCTGTGGTTAGATGATATTGGCCGTGTGGGGCCCTGTTTAGCTGTTGATTGGCGGCCTTGTCGGCCATAGTTCAGTTTAGCATCTCATTTTACTTTCCAGTTGTAACTAGATATCATGGTGGTCTTGTTGGCCCGCATAGGACTCCCTATGATTGTTTGTCTCTGGTTAGCTGTTTGTTTTTACAGGTGGCTATAGGCCTTGTCGGCCGGGGGTTGTATTTGCAGCCGCTATATAGCCTGTTGTTTCTTGATTCTAGAGTTAGAGTCAGCCCTGCACCAGAGGTGCTTAGGCTCAGTCAGCTCAGCAGTTCAGGTCCTAGTAGGGCACCAGGTGCCAGTCATGCCTCCCAAGGTGGGGCGTGACAATCAAATTATGCCTTTAAAGTATAATTTGGACAAAAACTTGTGCCTTGCAAATTTATTCTTGTCTTTCAAATTTTTTTCTTCTGTTAAGGGCATTTTTGATCATTTTTTGTCACTTAAAGTGTCGAAGGGTAAAAATTAAAGACCATACCAAAATAAGGAGATTTATGCGAATGACTGAAATGAGTATGGTTTCAAAAATTAGAGAACACCTTGAAGAACTTATATTTGAAATTTAGGATGATTTGATGTGGTTTTGAATAAAATTGAATGAATTTAAGTTATGTTGTTGCGGTAGTATTAAATTTATAATAAAGTTGTATGTAATGTTTGTTTTAGATGTATTAAATTTTTAAAAATGTTATATCAATTTTTATATAAATTTTATATCATTAGATACACATCTCATATCAAATTTGAGCAAATTTTTTTAATCATTGAGCGAGATATACACATTTTATATTAATTTTATACAGTTCTTATACACAGAATTTTGAGCAAGATATACACATTTTATACCATTTTCAGACACTAAATTTTTAGAAAAATTTAAGCAATTTTTTTTTAAAAAACTAATATTATATTTTAAAAACTGAAAAATCTTAATATATTTTATAATATTGAAATTCTTCCTTTCCTCTTTCCAATCTTACATCTCTGTGTTTTGGATCCATTTCACAAAATAGGAGCAACAATTGACAATTATGAGGCTCACCGAAGCCCATGTTGGAATTATTTAGTGCAAATTTTTAGGGATTTTATGCTACACGACAACCCACCAAAACCTACAATAAAAATAACATTAATCTTTATTTTTATAAAATTTTAATCAATATAATCATTATATAATTATCAATGTATACATTATATAAAATTTATAGATTTATTATACACTTTGTTGTGCACTGAATATATGCCAACGACGATTACAAACAACTACAGCTAAATATCAATAAATGCAAATATTTTTAATCTTCAGACTAAAAATGTTAAGATCCCAACTCGCTTTAGATGTACTTGTAAACAAAGAAATTATCATAAACAGCTTAAAAATGGGAGGAAAAGAACAAAGAAAGTAACCCCACATTTTTGTTTATTATCACGTAACTCATATAATTTGATAATATTTGATGAATATATCTTATTATATTATAAATAGGAAGCTCTTTAAGTTTAAAAATTAAATTATGAAGAGAACTTTTATATTGATTAGTGATAATTTTTTTTTCCTTATCAGATAAATATGCAAAAGAATTTTGAATTCCTAAGTCACTACTTGTTGAAAATGTTTTCTAACAAAATTTTGAATGACAACGAATATGCAATTTTATTCGTAAAAATTTATCAAACAAGATTTGAGCGATTATTTTATTGTTCAAACAAATATTATTTCAAAATTTTTTTGGTGAAAAAATGTAAATATACTTTCAATAAAAATAATATAATAAGAATTAAAAAAAAAAAGTAAAATAAGAAGAAGGAAGAAATGTGGAAGACATTTTCTTTCTTCATTCTAAAAAAAAATGCACAACACATTATGATCATAAATGTGAAACGGTTTTGAACTCTTTATTTGCCTTATTAAATAAATTAAAAATTGAATTATTATAATTTTTTTAAACAAAAATTAACAGTCTCAATATTTTTAGTGCTCCAACTTTTCCTATTCCTTCATGCTTAGTTCTTAAATTATTTTTAAGAGGACATGATGCAGATTCAAGTCACATAAATATATAGTGATCGTGTTTTTATACTGCAGGAAGATACTTTTTATATTTAAGTTAGAATTCTACTCTTCTTTTCTTTGTTTAGCTTAAATAGTTGACTGGATTTTTTCTTTTGATTTTTGATTATTGTAGTTAACTGGTGATTTTAATGTTATTATTCTCAGTTATTGTCGTATAAGCTTTATACTGATGAATATAAAATTTTCATGTTGAGAAGAAAAGATCTTTCTATGGTGTTTTTTCACTTTCGTTTTTTCCTATTTAAATATATGTTCTCTCTTATTTTTTTCCATGGATTTTTTCTTGTGCTATAATTTTTACTTTCTCTTATGGGTATATTTTTTTCTCCTAATTAAATTTTTCTTATGATGTAAAGATTTTAATTGAATAAAATGTTACTGTATTTTTATTTCAATGTCTCAGATATTCTGTTAGTTTTTTCTCGACATTTCTCGCCTCTATTATTCTTTCTTAATTTTTAGCTTGTGATATTCTCCTTCATATTTGGTGTTCCACATCACATCCATCTAATCATTTTTTGGTATAAGAATTCTACTAAACACTACTTTCACTCAACAACTTCTTGATCTGTATGTGCCTGTAAAAGAGTAGGGTACAACTTTTTAAACACAAGACACAAACTTTAAGACTTGAAGCATTTGTAATTATAGCCTATCGATCTTGCTTATATTTACATATAAATTATGTTTTGTTGTAATATAAAAAAATGAGTAAGTTCTCAAGTTGAATATTTGAAACATTAGACGAACTACGTAACAAGAAGTTACATCACTTCAGCTGATTGCATATCATTATAAATTTCTAACTGTGACTGAGTAGAAAATAATATTAAACAACATTTTCTCTCTTGTCTAGAGACGGAGGCTATTCTTTTAACTTTATCCCATATCAATTTTTAATAAAAGTATAGTTTGTAATTACAAAAAATATTGAGTATATAGATTCATTTTTTCATCAGATTGCCTTGTATTTTTCTTGAAATTTGTTGTAACCCATTGCTTTATTTACATTGTTATAAGAGATTCATACTTAACAGTATAGAATACATGTGCGACGCACGTGTTCATACACTAGGATTTTATTTTGGATTTTTTGAAGGTTTTGATTTGGAATTTGAACTTTAAAGTAAGAAAACTAAAATATAAACTTAGTTTCTAATTTATTTTAGTTATTTCAATATATATTTTTAAAGTGTTAAATTTCTTATATTTAAAATGTAATATAATAAAATTATTCTTCTATTTATTGAAAAGAGAGGAAAATATATACAGACAATTTCACTCCATTAGAGAGTGAGATGGGTGTGGAGGGTGTGGGACAGTGAAGAGTAAATTTGTTATATTGGTCCACTGTTGAAATTCATACTCCAAACATACACAAAAATATACCATAGAAAAATCAGATTACCTAAATCCTCACACACACATTCACACCATTTATATATCCCGTCCGTTACTTTTTACTCGATAGGATAAAATTTATATATTTTTTTTAAAAAAATTAATAAGAGTTACAATTTGATTAATATAATTTTATTAATTGATAGACACTTTTTGAAAATATTCAAATAATCAGTCTTTTCACATTTTAAAGTGACTTAAGTACTAAGGGGCCGTTTGGTTGGGAAACAACTTATCTCGGAATAACTGATCTCCGGTTGAAACAACCCAGGATTGTTATCCCACCCTCAATGAGCAATAAGAAATAAATAGTCCTGAAATTAATTTTTGTATGAATTTATTCTGATCACGTGTTTTGCACGTGTATCCCATGTTAATTGGTGTAATATTCTTTTACTTATAAAAATATCAATAAAATATGCTCATGAGATATAAATTGAAAAAAGATACAAACTTAAAGTAATGAGAGGTGATCCTAATTCTGGTAGTTATATTATATGTATTAAAATTCTAAGAGTTATTTTTTTTTAAAAAAAAATGTGAAGATATTAGATATGACTACCTTAATAGGTTCATTGAAATTGCTCATGCAAACTTTTTTAAAGGCTAAAATTTGGAGTTTATGAATTCTGAATTGCAAAAAAAATAAAAAAAAGTTATGATTTAACATTCTTGTTAATAAATTATCTTCATTTTGCTTCAGATTACTGATTTTAAATAAATTATTTTATACATATTAAGTGATTTTTTTAGTACAAACACATGATTTGGTAAAAAATTATTGGTTTCTGTCAAATCCATAAGTTTTATTTAAAAAAAAATGGGAGAGAGGAAAAAAATTACAATGTGAAAAATCGAGCTCTCAACAATAAGATAAATACTCATATAAATAACTAACTAAACTACTAAAATCCCTTGTAAGTTGTATAATGACTCCATATATTCCTGATTATCAACATACGAATATCAAATTCAACAATCAACACAACTATATTAGAAAGAAAAAAAAAAGCTCTACATTCAAGTAAATTTGAAGTAAATCACTTAAACCCATTAATTTAAAAAGTGAAAGGGATAAAAAATTCATGATTTACAATAATTTAAAGCAAAGTACATAAACCCATCATTATTGAAAGTGAAAGAGATAAAAACGAAATAAACCTTATATATTAGAAAAAGATAGAAGACTCTGTTGACGCTTTGCCGAAATTCTCACATTTCTGATTTCCTGCTCAAATAAATCCTTCTATATTGAGTGAATTTATATATTTCTGCAAGACATGAAAAATGGATAAAAGATAAAAGATTTGGACATATCATTTATTGTAATTTAATTCCTCATTATTATTTTTAATACTGTTGAAACATCTCATTATAAAGAATTTAGAAAATCAGAAGATTGCATTAGCACGTAAGATAAAAAAATAAATACTAAATATGCATTTATTTATAATTTAATTAGATAAATATACTTGCAGTGTTTCTCAATTTCTTGATCAAGTAGTAAAAGAGCACAAAATTAAAAAAATTGAAGAGACTCAAATACGATAATGATAATGATTAATTGTTACTATTTACTATAAATATCTTTATTTATTTATTTAATATAATATAAGTTTGTATTTTTGTACACAAGTATTATATAGGAATAATATTTCTCTGGAAGTTATCAATATATATATATATATATATATATATATATATATATATATATCATATTATAATTTTTTGATTATTTATTTATTTTATTAGTGGAGAGAAAAAACGGTAATCCAATTTCGAAGTTAGGAGCTTCTCAATTTTATTATAATATAATTACTATTTATTTATTTATTTTATTTAGTGAAGGTAAAAATCCAACTTTGAAGAACTTCCCACTTTTAATACAAAATTTCTCTTTCTTCTTATTTTGATTTTATATGTGTGTGTGTGTGTGTGTGTGTGTGTGTGTTTTGTTACACCCCGTAGAACGCTATCAATTAGTAGGCATATGCATGGATTGTGACAAGGAAAGAAAGCTTGATGAGTGTGGGAAAAGTCTCAGAAATCAGGTCGAGCGAGGCTAGGCCGTAAGGGCCAGTGCAACGCGCCAGTACCCTAGAGTCCTAGGCAGCGCGACGCGCCAGCCCTATTGGAGCCTTGAGAGGTGCGGCGCGGCAGGGGCATTGGCATGATGACCGGCGCGAGGCGCCCCTATGCCACCGGTCATGCCCTATATATATACTCCCTTGGTTCATTTATGAACATTTATCATATACTCCCTCGACCAAGCATAAATGAAATCGCAAGTTTCAATATATTTTCTTCCGATTACACTGTCAAACGCCGTCCAAATTCAAATTAACTTCAAGTATTGAGTTCTAAGCCTACAAAGAGCATTACTACGAAGTTATCTTCTTGAAATTCGCCCGGCAAATCGTAATCCCACCGAGCAAAAGTTGTCAGAATTGCTCCAAATTGATTCCTATATGGCCACAAGCTTCAAGTAAGTATTTCTCCCTTCTGAACCCTCGGAAAATTATAAGTTTTCGACCGTATTTTACATAATTGAATTATAGTTGCTATTAATAGCAAAAGTTATCATTTAACACCGAATTTGGTATTGAAATTCGTCTCTTTCTCTAGTATAACGGTTATAGCTGAAAAGAGCTGACGAATCCAAGTTGAAACTCGTTGGTTTTTCGGGAAACAACAATTGAGGTATGTGAGGCTTAACCCTCCGCAAGTTATTCTCGTCATACAGTGCTACGACTTATGACCTTGAATGGAAATAACAGTCTTATATGCTGCAGATAGTTGCTACCAGTAGATTGTGATTAGACATATTGTAATTAGCTTTTACTGGTATATAAAGATCAGATATGTTGTGATTAGATGCTATCAGTAGATTACGGTTATGTTTGTTATGGTTAGCTGCTAGAAAACGTATATAGATTATACCACAGTATCTCTCGTCGGGAAGGAACATGTTAAGTGTGATATGCGCTAGAAGCGTCATAGAAACCCTTCTATTCTCCAGTTCATTGTATTAGTAGAATTGTATGTTTTCTTGCCAAACCTAGACCTTAGAAGCTCGTGAATAGTTATCGGGCCTGAGCTAGTAAGTTGAACAACATAGGCACAACTAGGCGATTTAACTACCAATTTGGCGCCTGTATTGTCAGGAAAGCACGCCTAGAGGCCATTGGCGTACTCTCATGCCCCAGGGCCAGAAATTTAGATAGGAAGGCCATACTTTAGAGTCAGCAGCCTAGGATAGCCTAGTGAACTGAGTGACAGCCTACCATCTAGTTAGTTATTACTAGTGATCGTCAGTCTCAGTTAACTTAGCATTCGTCATACAGGTCGCCCAGGTAGCCAACCCAGTCGTCCAGGTCAAATAGACCCATGAGTACCCTAAGGAAGGGGGCCTTATTAGCAGTTAGAGGCGGCGCTAGTGCCCCAACCGGTTCTTATAAGATACTCAGGTACAGATTGCCGAGAGTGGTTAAGTCTATATAAACTTCTCTATAAGGTTAGAAATCGCCCAGAAAAGTCATACAAGATCTGAGCAGACCAAGATGGGGCCAAAAGGACTAGCCCCATGTTAGTACAGTACTACCCATAGGCTAAGAATGTCGGTAAGCTGCCTATGGAGGATTAGGGGCCAATTTCTCAAAAGAATATTCGGTCAGTAATAGTCATACAATCGTTCTAAGTAGAGGAACTAAGTAATTAATCATCCGTGACCCCACAATTGTTTGTGAGTTATAATTGTCTAGGAAGGACATTCAGAGTATTGTTAGGTCACTCCAAATCTCGCCCTATCCAGTCTAGACCATTAGAAATCATAATCACTATCAGGATTCTCTAATCAGATATAGGTGCATGGGGTGTACACCTGCTAGCAGCCTTATAGACTATCCTAGGGGGCGAGCAGCAGCAGCGTTAGGCCCAGAAGGCCAGATACACCTTTTGAGTGGCTAGATTGAGAGTTCAGTACAACACTTTAGTTGGGGTTACCCTCACTCAGGAGCCTTCCATGACCACCGCAGGGTTACTAGCTGTGTCGTCCCCCGTGAGGGGCTAGATGACGTCGCTTCAAGGAGCAGTATGCCATCCGCGAGGGACGAAAATGAGGTCTTAGGGCCTTATGCAGTCCATTTCATGGCTGGACTATTTTTATGCCATATCGATACAACACCCCCGACGAGCCTGATGCCCGGAGTGTAGTTATCAGGAGTCTACCGGACAGACACAACTACATATCAAGAGCCAAGCAGGCTCAGTTACAAATCCAGGGGGACAGGTAGGTTGGCTATAGCACCAGTAGAGTCATTAAAACCTGGATAGGGGTATATAGATTGAGGTGTACTTGCCAGGGCTTATAGGGATCTTGGTAGGTTATTTCTGTGTCGCTTGTACCTTCCAGGCTTATGGGACCAGGTTAGGTTCTTGTTTGTATTCTTGTCTGCTAGCTATAGCTTATGAATATATGATTGTACAATCGTAACTCATATACGTGTAGTGTTTTGCTAGATGAAGATTACGAATGAACCATCTTACAGGTTAATCTTTCTGCCCCTTCTCTCTATTTACTTTCAGTCTTTAACAACTTACTTATTGCCTTACCTATTCGGTACATATCGTACTGATGCCCATCCCCGGGTGCTGCATTACTTGTCTGCAGGTTTAGACAGACAGTGTTTAGGCTTTTCAGTAGTAGTTGTTCAGAGTCAGAAGTTTGGCCAGATCCCTTCGTTTGGAATTGCCAGGTTGTAGAGGTTACAGTCCTTCAATTGTATAGCATTTGGGGGTAGGCCGAGGCCCTGTCCCGATCACTATTTGTATTATTAGAGGCTTGTAGACTACAGTCATCAGTTAGTTAGTTGTTGTTGGCCGTGTGGGGCCTAAATTAGTTATGTTTCATATGTTGGCCGCATGGGGCCTAGTGTAGTGGCTTATTTTCATTTCTGTTATAACTAGACAACATGGTGGTCTTGTCGACCGGCATAGGATCTCTTTTGTTGCCTGTTGTTGGTTAGTTATTTTTATTTACAGGTGGCTATATGGCCTTGTCGGCCGGAGGCTGTTTTTACAACCGAGATATAGCTCATTGTTTTTTTAAATTGAGTTACAGGCAGACACCAGACGTGCATCGGCCCAGCCAGGTCAGTCAGATCTTAGTATGGCACTAGGTGCCAGTTATGCCTCCCAAGGTGGAGCCTGACATATATATATATATATATATATATATATATATATATATATATATATATATATATATATATATATATATATATATATATAATAATTAAAACTTAATAAGTATTGAAAGATGTTACAAACCCTTTATCATGCTTTTAATTTTGCACCAAAATTAAATAAATTAGCGCTCGACCCCTTGATCTATTTTGGTCTATTGAAATTCTACCACTAATAACATTTAGGTATGAATTTTTCATATGTTATTCTGCACTTTATAAAAGTGCATAACAAAGTATCAAAATTACTTATCATTTTTCTCTTTCTATCATAAATTGCACTTTGTTCTACAGAAAATTTACTTCTATTATGTTTTTTTATTGATCTTTAAATGTAAAATTATGATAAGTGTAAATTTAAAATGATTGAACTGATATTTTGGTTAACTTAGTTTATTGATCATGCTTTGATGATGATTAAGTATAAAGCGTGACAAGATCATCTAAATAAAATAAAAATAATTTTTTTTTCAACATTTATGCGGAAAAGTGCAAGAATTACATAAAATACAAGTTACCATGATGAGCATAAATATAAGCTACACGCCAAGAATAAATTTAATCTGCAGGTTTGAGCATGCTTCTATCAAATTTATGGACATTTCATACAAACCCAAAATGTCAACGACAACAAAACAAGAAGGTAACTCATAAAATATTTGAAAAACTATCTAAAAGAAAAATAAAGAATGCAACAAATTCATATTACCTATTAAAAGGTGTAGAGTATGATCATGACACAAAGACGTATATTTTTCATATTGAGTCTGCTTAATAGTACAGATCTTCATTAGAGGATTGTGTATAAATACTATTGTAACCGCTAGAAGCTTAGAAGATAAAATAATTGGAAGGTGAAAAGGTAGTATATGAAATAATAATTAAAAAAATATAAAAGTGTAACTTACAATAATTACTAGCAACTGAAATAATCCTCCTCATTTACTCGGTTTAATCAATGATTTTATTCATTTCTTTTTATTTGTATATATATATATATATATATATATATATATATATATATATATATATATATATGATTTTTGATGATAAAATATTATATTTAGTTAGACATTTTATTATATTTTAGTTACTACGGGGCAAAATGGTAATTCAACTTTTAAGATAAGGGTTTTCCACTTTTAGTATATAATTAATTAATTTTTATTTATTTATTGTTGTTGTTGTTGTTAATAATAATAATAATAATAATAATAATAATAATAATAATAATAATAATAATAATATGTATGAATTATATATGTAACTATATACTTTAGTATGATATTCGATATTTCGGTATTTTTTATATAAATATTAAATATCATACCAAATATTAAAATATTTTTAAAATTATATCATATATCATAATATCTAAATCACGATATTAAAAAAGTTAAATTTTAATATAATATTCAATATATATGATACCATGCCCGTTTCGTTGTACAGTAACAGACAAGATAAGTTTACAAAGTCCTATGGAAATAAATGTTGGGTATAAATCTAAAACCAGAATTTATAGAGTTTTGACATGTAATTGTTGCTAAAGACATTTTTGCATGCCCTTTTGTCCACCCTTTTTATATATTATTGACATTATATGAGGTGGACCCGTGTGAAAGCTAAGTAAAGTGTGCATTCATCGACTTCCAAAAAAAAAGAAAAATCATATGTAGAGTGAATTTAAATTAAGTAAATTAGTGATTTTATATATCAAATAGTTACCATATATTATGACAAGATACTCTCTCCATCATAAATTACTTATCCTGTTTCATTTCTTTCGATAGTTAAATTAAATGAATTATGATTAATAATTTAAGAAGCATTTTTAATATATTGATTTGAGAAAAATTATAATTTATAATATTTTTTATATAATTTTAAAATATTTAAATTTTAATTTTTAAAATACTAATTTACTTTAATTTACTTTAATTTGAAAATACAGTAAAATTAATTATTTGAAAAGCAAAATATGATAAATATTTTAAAACGGAGAAAGTAGATAATTAGAAATTTAATAAAGGTCAAACATATATATAACCTCTTAAACTTGTCCTTATTTTTTATTTTGGCACCCCTGTTCCATTTTGACCCTCAAACTCTATTTTTTTTTAATGTTTCATTTGAACACAAAATATTAATTTTTATATTTTCATTATTTTTATTTATATTTTTCAACTGCAGTTTTACACTTTAAAAATCAGCATCCGTTAATATTCATAAAAAAATCAACAAATGTCAGTTGATTTTCTTTAAAAAAATAATAGCATTATTTTTTTTATAGTTTTTGCACATTTTTGTAAAAAAAGAAACCGATGAAAGTACGCTGATTTTCTTAAAGTCCATTAGTTTTTTATTTTTAAAATTATTGACAACCCAAAGGAATTCGTTGAATCTTAATTTTTTAGTAGTGTTATTAGCAATGAACTAGAGTCTTTTTTTTATCCGAATTAAAGATGGGTTCTTTTTACCTGTATTGGAGCAAGTGAAAAATTAGGAAGCGGAGTATTTGGGTTAAATTCAAATGACGTAGATGATATAAAAAAAATACGTGGCGTTATTTAATTGAATATTTTGTACATTTTAAAAAATATTTATTCAACATGCATTAAATAGTTTATACCAAATAATATTTTTTGCATTTAAATGAAAAATAAAAAATAGAGTTGAAGAATCATAATGGAACAAAGTCGAATTAAAGTGGCAATAAAAAATAAAAACAAATTTAAGAGATTAGGTATGTGTTTGAGGTTAAATAAATGCAATAGCACATTTAGGTAATACTAGTAATACTGTACTATCAAAGTAAGAATTAAAAGGTATTCTCGCAAATATAAGTGTGATGTTCTAATAAGAAAGAAGCTTCTTTATAAATATAAATATAACGTGATGTTCTAAAAAGCTTCTCAGCATAGAATAAGAATATTTTCAGTTGCAACCAATTAGGTCTACACAAATTTGTATAGATTTTAGAACTTACTTGTATCTACTTATGAATACATAAACACTAGTTATACTTGAGTGTTTGATAAAACTAGCAATCCCCGCTTTATGAGATTTCTGGCTTTGTCACTCTCAGGATTCAAGATCAGCCTTCAACCACCTCTACTGATTTCCCACTTGGGCGTAACCAATTCCCAAATTTCTCTCTGCCACACAGTCACTAACATCTTTGAAAACCCCAGCCATGACAATCTTGGAGCCTTTTCAACCAAAAGGATTAATCTTAGGATCGTCAATTCCATTCTCCGCTGATGGATTTACAAACTATCTCCCCTGTTTTGGCTCGACGACAGAAAGTATGGGAAAGAAAGAATCCCACCCAAGATTTTAACTTTACCATTCAATCGCTCAGTACCAGCTCTAAGGGTTACCTCCGCCACTGTCGCCGCCGACGAAGATTTTTCTCGAAATCTCCATGCTCAATTAACCATTCTTCTTTTTCGAATTTGGGGTTTACAAGAACATGAGAACCGACCCATTGAAGGGCTGTCCAAGAATCATCGTAAATTGCAGACAGAGGATACTCTGGAGCAAGACGGTACTCTACAGAGAGGATAATAGCGTTAGATTCAGAACTTAAGAGGTTAAGGTAACGTTGGGAGAGGAAAGAGAAAGTGGAGCCCACCGCGATAATACACTAAGATAGGGAGCTTTTCATTATCAGCGGCGACGGTTGAGAGCTTTGGGACATAGATTCTGGCTTCGAGATCTGATGAAATGTTGAGGTCTTTGGAGGAAACGCCAATAGCGGAGTCTTCCGGTGAAGGCGGAACGTGAGGTGAACGGAAAATACGTTCCACCCGGCCGACTTTGTAGACTCGGATGACCGGAGAAAGATCAGTTACCACCTCATTGCCGTCGGAGTGCATGATTTACTGATTTTCTATGATTGAATTTTGACTTGTAAGTGACAACTTAGTAGGAAAATGTCATTGCAAAATACAGTTTTTCTTTTGTATCTATATAACCCAGAGTCAAATAAATAAATTAAACTTTGAAGTACCTGCATATCAATTGATTCGGCTTAATTATGAAAGTTATCCGTTATTTATTGATTATTAATTTGTAGATATGTTATATTATTAAGATATCGATTAATTAATTATTGACTAATTAGTTATTGATCGTTATCGATTTAGTTATCAGGTTAATCAATAAGATATCACTTGAAAAATCTATAAATCATAAGTATGTTTAGCAGAAAAAAATGAGTGAAAAAAGAAATAATATATATATATAGAACTAGCTAAGCTAAAACAATTAACTTTAATTTAGAGTTGAATAACATCTCTTTCACTTTTCATGACTCCCAATTCATTCTTGTAGGATACTTTATATATTGAAGACTAAAATTATAATTTAATAAATTATTATTGAGTTATCAATTCAATCTTTAAAAATATGGTCAAAAAGAATGATGAAGGGAAGGAAAACTCCCTTTATTACTTAAGCAGAATGATGACACCAAATGAGTTGAATTATTCACCAATTGAAAAATTGTGTTTGGCGTTAGTCTTCCCGATCCAAAAATTACAAATCCCATCAAATTTGTGATGTCAAAACCAGTCCTTAGTAATCGATTAGCAAGGTGGTACCTCCAATTTTAATAATTTGAGATTGCGTACATCCCTCAAAAGGCTGTAAAGGGACAAGCGTTAGCAGACTTCTTAGCAGATCGCCCGATACCCGATGATTGGAAGCTAACCGATGAACTGTCTGATGAATATGCAATGGTTATTGAAATTCAACCTCCATGGACGATGTACTTTGATGGTGCTGCACATCGTGGCGGGGCTAGTGCAACGTGGTATTTGTCATTTCACAAAGAAAGGTTCTACCATACTTATTTACTTTGACGCAATGTTGCTCCAATAATGTTGCTGAATATCAGGCGTTAATACTTGGTCTTGAGATGGCTCTCGACATGAAGCAATTGCAATTACAAGTCTTTGGTGACTCTCAATTGGTGATCAATCAACTCTTGGGAAGCTATGAGGTCAAGAAACCTGAACTACGCCCCTGTCATGGTTATGCTCAAAAGTTGATAGGATGGCTTCTGGATGTTACCCTCCAACATGTATCGAGGAAGGAAAATAAGAAAGCTGATGCATTGGCTACTCTAGCTTCAACACTAACTCTGTCGGATTAAGCACATGTTACTATCTGCTAAAAATGGGTAGTACCGTCATCGAATGAGGATGAATATATGGAAAATAAGTTTGAGCATCTCGTCGCTATCTTTGAAGGGGTGAAGGAGGACTGGCGACAATCCATTATTCGACTATTTCTGTTATGGAATTTTTCCAGAAAATTCAAAAAGAAGGACTGAAATTCGTCGTCGTGCACCCCGATTCCCTTACTACAAAGATATATTTTACAGAAGATCATTCGAGGGAGTACTCCTGTGATGTTTGGGGGAGGAAGAAGCGTCCCAAGCTTTACAAGAAGCACATTCAGGAGTATGTGGGTCACATCAATCTAGACCGAAGCTTCACTGTCACATAAAAATGATGGGATATTACTGGCCAATAATGGTAAAAGATTGCTTGGACTACGCTCGAAGGTGCAAGGCTTTCCAGTTTCATATAAATTTCATACATCAGCTGCCCGAAGTATTGCACCCAACCGTCGCATCTTGGCCATTTGATGCATGGGGATTAGATATCGTTGGTCTATTACCAAAATCTTTTGGTGGGCATTTGTACATCTTGGCTATAGCAGATTACTTCTCCAAATAGGCCGAAGTTGTTGCTCTTAAAGAGGTAAAGAAAGAGAATATTGCAAATTTCATCCAAATCAATATCATCTACCGTTTTGACATTGCTCGTTATATAATAACAGACAAAGGTAAGCCATTTGATAACAAGTTCATGAATAAAATTTGTGAGCTTTTTGGTTTCAAGCAGCGTAAATCTTTTCTATATATCATGCTGCCGCAAATGGTTTAGCTGAAGCATTCAATAAGACTTTGTGTAACTTGTTGAAAAAGATCATCTTCAAGTCCAAACGGGATTGGCATGAATGGATGGAAGAAGCTTTGTGGGCTAGGACGACTCACCGTACACCGACACAAGCGACGCCATATTCGCTTGCTTATGGAGTTGAAGCGGTCCTACCACTTGAGCGCCAAATACCTTCTTTAAGGCTTTCTACTTAAGAAGGGCTCACTGAAGAAGAAAATGCTCGATTACGGTTTGCAGAATTAGAAGCACTTGATGAAAAGAGACTGGAGGCTCAACAAAATTTGGAATGCTATCAAGCTCGTCTATCTCATGCTTTCGACAAAAAGGTTCGATTGAGATGCTTTCAAGTAGGAGATGAAGTGCTGGCAGTAAGAAGGCCTATCATCACTTCTCATAAGTCCGGGGGAAAATTTACCTCAAAGTGGGATGGACTGTATGTCATACAAGAAGCATATTCAAGTAGCGCTTACAATCTTTTTGACGCAGATGGCGTGAGAATTGATCCTATTAACACAAAGTTCTTGAAAAGGTATTATCCTTGAAGTGAGATGCCGTTCCTTAAGGCACGAGCATAAACTACATGTTAATCCTGGCCCGCAAGAGTATATACTGTGCACGGCTTTTAAAAAAAAGTCTGTTAGGTTGAAAATCTCGCGAGAGATGCCCCACACAAAAGTTAGGACACAAAAGGTCTGCTAGATTAAAAACCTTGCAAGAGGAAATCTAGGAAAAAGTTAGGACAAAAAAAAAGGAGAGTCCGCTAGATTGAAAACCTTGCAAGAGGCGATCTAGGCAAAGGTTAGGACCAAAAAAAATAACTCGCTCTTTATGAACTATAGAATGACTTGATCCTCTTTACCGAGGTATGTAGGAAGCTTAAAGTTTTATTTTAAGTTCAGTCTCATGAGTTTAAAAAGATATATCACTCCAAGGGATGTTCAAGAGAAAGGTGACGTGTCATACCCCGGGAACCCAAGGATCAAACCTGGAAGTGAAATTGGAAAAAAACTGAAAATTCGCACCAGGTCACAGAATGACCCGTGAGGCGAGTCGTGAGGAGTGACCATGAGTCGTGAGGTTACTTGTGGTCAGCATGGTGTGGCAAGGCCTGAGAGAGGAGTCCACGGGCTTGACCACGAGTCGTGGTCAGACCTCACGACTCGTGAGGTCACCCGTGATCAAACCTGGAGGTTTGGCAGGTTGGGATGGGCAGTGTAGGCCACGGAAGGTGACCACGAGTCATGGTCTGACCTCACGACTCATGAAGTCATCCGTGGGGTTCCTTTGGAGGTTTAGGCAGTGGACTCAACGGATCAAGGCCACGAGTCGTGCCCTGTGGCAACGAACCGTTAGGTCCCTTGTGAGGACTGGCAATCAGAAATTCCTGCATTTTAATAAGGGTGTTTTTGTAACTTTCTAAGTCCTTAAGACCTAAACTACATCGTTTTGGATATGTTTCTAAATTAGATAAGATGGGTTAAGCCCTTTATGCATGCCCATTCTCATGCAAGAGCTTAGAGAGGTTTTTGGGAGATTCAAGGCCTTCTTCCCCAAATTTTCATTAATTTCCTTGTGGGTGCTCAAGGAACTTTAAGTCCATCTATTACCAGGTATGTAGGGTTTTAAAATGGGTGAAATTCTTCCTCACCCATGCCCAATTTTGAGTTAATTCATGAATTCTCCTACTCAAAATTCATGGGGTTTTACCCAAAGCATGAAGATATGATTTCTCTTTATGGATATGGGTTAATTGAGTTTTAATTATTGAATTATGCATGTTGGGCAGGTTTTGTATTATTTTCTTCAAAATCATGTTTCAATCTTTTTAAATCTAAATGCCCCATTTATGAAAGTTCATGAAAGTTATGATTCATGATGAATATTCATTATTTTAAGTTTATTGATTATGAAAATGCATGAATCCAAGTTACCCATGTTTATGAGCATATTTTGAAAGAATTGAGTATGGTGAAGCATTGGGCAATGCCCATATGATGAAGAACGATTTATGAAATGAATTTCATCCTTTACCGATTTATGATGTTGGCTGATAAAAAGGGCCTTTGATTCTTGACTAAGCATGTTTAAAGGGGGATCAATGATGACAAATGTTATTTTCTAGCCAATGAATCTTAATGCATGATGTTAATGATTTATGTATGAGCCTATATGCATGTTTTTGGGAGTCGTGTCTAGCACCGAGCAGCCCGACATTTAACGGACTACGTCGGTGTCTCATAACCACGTGCCACCGTGGGTTGCAAATGTTATGATGTATTGATAATGATACCCTCAAATGTGATATCACGCCATATGCACGACCCTCACCTGGCAAGCCAGGGTCGGCTCTGCCCACTTGAGTGAGACAATGGGGCATCATGAAAGGCTCTAACATGATGGTGTCGGTTATGACGAGTCCTCCCATTGTTCCGCATGTTTTATGCATTGTTATGTTTATGTTATTGGCTCAAGTTATATTATGATAAAGATATTTACGATTATAATAATGAATGATTTGAAAGCCTTGAGCCTTATGCTTTATTACGAAGATTTTGATGCAAGCATGATGTCCTTCTCCTATGTCTATTTATGAGTTTATTTTACTTTTAAAATGTCCATTTTACTTTCTTTGTATATTTAGTACATTCCACGTACTGACCGCATACTTTCTATGTTGTATCGTTTCATGATACAGGGTCCGGATCTCAGGCTCATCCTCATCCTTAGACCATCCCAGCCTATGATATCAACTTGTTGGTGAGTCCTCATGTTCCGAGGGCCGTTTGATAAACTTTTCTATTGATTATGTTTCAGTATTGCTCAGGTTAGTTGGGGATGTTGTCCCATCAACCCATCTTACGTATTAGAGGCTTTCGGACAAATAAGTAGTATTCAGCTTATGTAAATGTTTGGTATTTCCTGATGTTATGTAATGGTTACGTTTCCGCGATGTGTTGTGCTTAATATTCCGTTTATTTAAATGAGATTAGTTGGATTCATGTGCCATGAGTTGACTTGGGGTCTCTCAGGGTCCCTTCTTCCGTGTCTACGATCCGGGTGTACGTTTGAGTCGTGACATGATGAGATAAAGTTCATCTGACCAAAGCATGGAGATTATATCTACAAGGGTTCTTATATTTGAGCTTCGGACCTTCATCAAACCTTGATGGTTCACTATAATGGAGGGAAACCTCCGTGAAAAATCAGTTTCTTTAATAAGACAACTATATTTTTTGGCAAATTGTCAAATCAACAAGTTGGGGTCTTTAAATTGGTAAAGCCTTTGAGTTCGAAGTTCAAATTCATTATGTAGGCACATTTGGAGCTGTCAGCTTTCCAACATTCAAAATCGATTTAAAAAAAAATTATCATTCAACTCAAAGGTGCAAGGATGAATACAGAGATCATGAAAGGTAAGTTCAAAATCAAAATCCTAAAGCGTGGATAAAATTCATCCTGTACTACGCCTTAGGCTCGGTTTCTTCAAGAGAATGACCAAAATCCTAAAGCGCGGATGAAATTCATCTTGTACTACGCCTTAGACTCAGTTTCTTCAAGTGAATGACCAAAATCCTAAAGCGCGGATAAAATCCATCCTGTACTATGCCTTAGACTCGGTTTCTTCAAGAGAATGACCAAAATCCTAAAGCGTAGATGAAATTCATCCCGTACTACGCCTTAGGCTGGTTCTTCAAAAGAATAACGAAAATCCTAAAGCTTGGATGAAATTCATTCTGTACAATTTCTTCAAAAGAGTAACCAAAATTCTAAAGTGCGAATGAAATCCATCCTATACTACGCCTTAGGCTCGGTTTCTTCAAGAGAATGACCAAAATCCTAAAGCGCGGATGAAATCCATCCTGTTCTACGCCTTAGGTTGGTTTCTTCAAAAGAATAACCAAAATCTTAAAGAGCGGATGAAATTTATCCTGTACTATGCCTTAGGCTGGTTTCTTCAAAAGAATAACCAAAATCCTAAGTCGTGGATGAAATCCATCCTGTACTATGTCTTAGGCCGGTTTCTTCAAAAGAATGACCAAAATCCTAAAGCGCGGATGAAATCCATCCTGTATACGCCTTAGACTCGGTTTCTTGAAGAGAATGACCAAAATCCTAAAGCGCGAATGAAATCCGTCCTGTTCTACGCTTTAGGCTGGTTTCTTCAAAAGAATAACCAAAATCTTAAAGCGCGGATGAAATCCATTCTATACTACGACTTAAGTCTGGTCTCTTTAAGAGAAAATATAAAATCCATCAATAATGAATGTTCCATCAATATTAATCTACATTGAACTAGAACATGACCTTCTAATCTATGAAACAAAGAAGAAGAAAGAGAGAGAAAAAGGCAATATAAGAAAACACAAGTAGAAGAAAGAGTGTTACTTGTCAAGACGTTTCAGATTCAGAAGTCGAGTTTGAAACTTAGTCTAGGCCATATCAGCTAGACTTGAGACAAGATCTTTAGTGAGAATAAAGTCTTTGAAGTCTGATTTTCAATAATCAAAATATTTTTCAATTTCGATATTTCAATATCAAGATATGAATTATTTGGTGAAGCCACATAAATATGGAACCATCTGCGTGTTAGAATATAGAACTAACTTTAAAAAATCACTTGGAATGATCTTGAAGGAGTTTAATTCTGAAATTTAGATATATTGTAGATCTTGAAGTCCAATATCTGGAACATTAAATGGATCATGATTTTGATATTCCTACAATAAGATATGAATTTTCTACCACAGACATGCTAAGCTGTGAAAAAGTGACGCGAATCAGCATGATAGAATTTTAAGCTTACTTCAACATATTCTATAGAATTACATTGAAGGAATTTAATTCTGAAATTTGGCCATATTGTATATCTTGAAGTCTAGTTTTTGAAACATCAAACAGATCATGATTTTAATATTTCTACAATAAGATATGAATTTTATACCACACATATGTCAGGCTGTAAAAAAGTGACGAAAATTAAAAAGGGAAGGAGAAGAAAATTACCTGGTATTATGATTAACTTGCAATAATGCAACTGATGCAAAATAATGAAGAGTACATCCCTTTATATAGAGTTTCAAGGAGGTAAAGAAGAAGTGGTGTGCCAATTGGATTGGAGTTAAAGTATCCTAATGAAATTCAAATTGGAAAAGTCAAGGCTCTGTGCAATTCTTCTCGAATACAATTTCACAGAAGTTGCGAGTGGCAATCCTTCTTAGATACAAATTTAATCCATTTCACTTTTAGAAAATGGCAATCCTTTCTGAATACAAATTCAATCCGCATTACTTTTAGAAAGTGGCAATTCTTCTTGGATAAAAATTCAATCCATATCACTGTAGACAGTTAAATTTTATTAAATTTAAATTCGTAAGAAATTTAGATTATCTTAAATTTAAAAATATTAATCCAAATATATATTATGGATTAATATAATTGAATTAATTATTTGAGTCCAATAAATATGAATTTAATTAATGGTCCAATTTCATTGGGTTAGTCCATCAAATTGGGCTACAAATAATAAGTCCACTTTAAGGAGCCTAAGATGTCATCTTTCTAGAGGCTCAAATAGGTGCCACGTGTCAAATAACGTGTCATGCCAAGTCAAATAAAACAACTATCTGATTGGTTGAAAGAAGTTCGTCCTTATCGCAACTCTTCCATCCTACAACTATAAATAGGGTCTCATAATTCAGAAAAGGGATAAGAATTCTAACAAGAAGCTAGAGAGAGCTTGTGGTCCAAAGCTATAGATTTCTCTACAAGCTACAAGCATTCAAGTACTCCAGTATTTCTCTACAAGTTTTAGAGATCAAGACGAAGATACAAGAACAAGCTTCAAGCTCTTGAATTTAAACACGAATCAAGATCAAGACCACCAGATTCAAGATCAAGCTCAAAAGCCCTTAAATTCAAGTACAAGTCAAGATCAAATCCTTCAAGTTCAAGATCAATCTCTAAAGCCTTTGAATTTATATTTGAAAGGAAGAATCAGAGGATTAATAGAAATTGTAACACTCATATTTAAAATAAATACTACGATTGTTGCGATATTTTTCCGTCCTGATTATTATTTTCTTGGCGCGAGATTTTATTATCTACAGATGCATCTTCTCAAATAATTACTTCTTAATTAAGTGATATTCAGATAATTTTACCAAATTTAAAAGAAAATGACAAAGTGGATCCGAAACACATAATAGTGGCTACTACATTCATATGCTAAAATAGTAAAAAGAAAAATTCCAGATCAATTGTAGTGAATGAAAGAAGCATAATGTATCATCATATCTTTAGCTTTGTATATTTGGAACGAATAACCTTCTTCGAATTCAATGAACTTTAGTTCTCCTTTTCACCCACTTTTCTTCACACCATCAAAAAATCGAATAAATGTTTCTTTGGAAATGCACTCTTCATTTTAATAGAGAATGTTAATCCAAATCTTATTAGGTATACCTTCTCGATCAACAAGTATGGAAAAGCAAGTATTGAACCACATATTTCCACATCGCAATTAATTACTTATAGAAATTGGCTGAAATATCTCTTTTTCCAATTAGTAGAGAAAGGAATGCGTATATTTAGATGTGAATAAATAAAGGTAGAATACTTAAAGATTCTTATAAACTTGATGTATTTTTTTCAAATTCCCCCTAAATTATCAATAGTTTTAATTATCCCCCTAAATTTTTCTATCTGATAGTCTTTAAACCCTTGCACCATCTTATCCTAAGAGAGTAAGATACACTCTTCTGCCATGTAACCTTTTTATCCATGTGTTATTTTATATTTTTAATTTTAAAATTTATTAATTTTTTAGATTTAATTTTTCAATCAGAATTTTTTTTTCTAGAACTCTACTTTTTAAGAAAACAAAAAAATTATTTTGCTAAAAATAATAAAATTATAATTAACTTTCTCTAAAGATTTTTTCCTAAAATAAAAAATTTACTATTGAAACAGATAGTCATTATATCTAAGTAAAATTTAATAAAAATTATATAGTTGAAACTTTATTATTCTGCTAAAACTTTTTATTTCACTAAAAACAATGGAGCTTTAACCGAGTTTTTTTCTTGTTCTAGATTTTGCTTGAAAGAAAATAATGGTTATTGCATCTTAACAAGAAATAAAAAATTACACAATTGCAACTCCATTATTGGGATTTAAGTTATTCTTTTATGTGAATAAAAATAATGGGAGTCCAAGTTTCTTTTAGTTGATTTATGCCTGAAAAAAGAATACACAATTGAAATAAATAGTATTTCATATAAAACAAATATACAGTTGAACTTTATTATTTTTTTTAAAGAATTAATTTTATTTTTTAGAATAATAAAGTTCAAGTCAATGTCATATACATCAAATGGATGTATACAATGCCTTTCTTCAAGGGGATCTTTATGATGAGATTTACATGAATTTGCCACACGGATTTCAAAGTTAGGGGGGCACTAAACAAGTATACAGACTTGTGAAATCCTTGTATGGCCTGAAACAGGCACCAAGGCAGTGGAACACTAAGTTAGCAGAGGCTCTAGTGAAATTTAAGTTCATACAAAGTCAATTTGATCATTCTTTATATACAAAGAAGTCAGATAAAAGATTTGTGGCAATCTTGATTTATGTGGATGATATGCTCATTACTGGAAGCAGCTTGGAACTGATAATTGAAACAAAAGATGCACTGCAAGAAGCTTTTAAAATAAAGGACTTGGGAGAATTGAAATACTTCTTAGGTATTGAGTTTGCAAGATCAAAGGGAGGAATTGCTATGCATCAAAGAAAATATGCACTTGAGTTGATTTTAGAAACTGGTCTTAGTGCCGCTAAACAACAGCAACACCCATGGACAGTAACATTAAGCTTACCACCAGAGAATATGATCAACATGTTCAGAAGATCAGTGGTAAAGACAAATGTAAAGATGAACAAAATGATGAACTGCTATAGGATAAAACTGGTTATCAAAGACTGGTTGGCAAACTTTTATATTTAACAATGACTAGACCAGACATAGCTTACAGTGCACAAACTCTCAGTCAATTTCTCTAACAACCAAAGAAATCTCATCTTGAAGCTGCTTTAAGGATAGCCAAATATATTAAACAACAACCAGGTCTTGGAATTCTATTATCCAGCAATAAAAAGGATGAAATCACAACCTTCTGTGATGCTGATTGGCATCATGCTCATTCTCTAGGAAATCTGTTACTGGTTTTCTGGTGAAACTTGGAGATTCATTAATCTCTTGGAAATCAAAGAAGAAGACCACCATTTCAAGAAGTTCAGCAGAAGCTGAATATAGAAGTATAGAAAACACTGTTTCTAAACTTGGATAACAGGATTAGTTAAGGATCTTGGGGTTCAAATACAACTACCTGTGAATGTCTATAGTGATAGCAAGACAACTATTCAAATAGCAGCCAATCCAGTGTTCCATGAAAGGACCAAACACATTGAGATTGACTGTCATTTTATAAGGGAAAAGATTCAAAAGGGATTGATCAAGACTGTGTATATTCCTACCAAAGATCAGCCAGCAGATGCTCTTACAAAAGGCCTCAACAAAGTTCAACATGAATTCTTAATGTCCAAGCTAGGTGTGATTAATATCTTTCTGCCACCTAGCTTAAGGGGGTTGTTAAGTAAGCAAAAGAGAATTGGATGCAAGGCTGTAGATCAAGCTGGTAGTTAAAGGTTGTTAGTGTTAGTTACAAGCAGTTAAGATTCTAAGATTAGTTAGGACTAATTCACTGTTAAGATGTCTAATCCTAAAGTTAGTTATAAGTTAGTTAAAGGCTATTGATGTCTATAAATATAGACACATTATACACAGTTGAAGTTAAGTTGAATAAGAAATTTTTTTCTTTTACTATTTCTCTCAATTGATGTACTTCTGATTTTCCTTCATAAGTTCATTGCTTCATTGCTTCATATTCTTCTTCTTCTTGAAGAATTGAAGAATCAGTAAATAACTTCACAACAGAAGTAAAATCTCTGGCCATAAATTTTGGGAGTAGATTTTAAAATTTTATCTTCAAATAATCTGTTTGACCATGAAATTTGATAAGATTTTAAAAATTCGATCTTCAAATAATTTCAAGTTCCCATAAAACTGATACAATTGAGACTTTCACTTATAAAATTTAATTTTTTTTTCAAGTAAATTATATATCCAGGCATAATCTTAAAAACTTAAAATTTTAAATTTCAACTTCAAAATATATGATCAAACGAAAACTTTGAGTGATAAAAGGGTCGAGGGAAACAAAATATAAAAGAAGACACCTAAGATTGCACAAGGCCTAACTTCTAATATATGGAGCGGTGTTTAAAGGAGCTGACACAAAGTGAGATGTTTTTCACTTGATAAGATGTGAGGTGTAAGGCTTGAGGCGCTAAGGATAAGCCTCATGAATTTAATTTTTAATATAATTTTATAAAATAAATAATAATATTATGAAGATAAAATTATAAAGAAATTTATTATAGGATATCAATAAAATATAAAATAATTAAAAAAATATATAGAACTATTTTATATTAAATAATAATCAAAATTAATAATTGACTAAGAGCTTTTTTGGATGGGTTTATGACTTACGATTTATAAGTCAAAAAGCATAAGTTAGGATTTCTAACTTATCACTTTTAACTTATTTTTGTTATTTTGACTTAAAAACTAGTGCTTAAAAACACATTTTAAATTTATTCAAACATTACAAAAATGCTTAAAAGTTATTTTAGCTTAAAATCATTTAAAATAAGCCAATCTAAGCAGGCTCAAAAAACTAACCAAAATTGCTTCATCTGGGAAAAATAACCAGACATGAAAAATTGAGAAATTTTTTTAATAAACTAACTTGAAAAAGCGAAAAAATTTGAAAAGAAAGATAAACGAAGAAGGATCCTATAATAAAAAGCGTCAGTGCCGGAGTAAGTGATGAAGGATGGTGTGTTCATTTTTGTAATTTGCAAATTGATCATTTTTTTTTTACCCGGTAAAAGATGAAGAGAGAAAACGAAAATTAGGGTTAAGAATTTTTAAAAAATGAGTTAAGTTTTCTTTTAACTTTTTAGAATTTAATAATAAGTTGACTTTGTATTTTTTGATATTAAAGTAAGGACTTGTTTAGCAATTTTAATTCTTGTTTGGAAAGGTTTTTTAGGCATACGCTCCAAAAAAAAAAAATTCACCCAATGCCAAATTGCACGCCCAGAACATTGGGGATTACACCTTGAAATATATAGTTTCATCACTTAGATAGCTCCAATGCATTTTTATAATGTCCCGCCTTGAAACTCGTCCTAGAAATGCTTTTTTAAAATATTGTTAAGGAGTTCTACTCTCAATAAATAATAAATTAGCAATGATTTGTATATAGAAATTTTAAAACTTGAAATCTAGTTTCAAATAATTCTAAGCAGTAATTTGTTATTTAAAAAATCCTACAAAAGATTACGGCTATTTTACTTAAAAGCTAAAATACAATCAACAAGGTCGCACTATAGCGCGCCTCTTGACACGAATTTTTGAGTTCCAAACTGTTCTAGTTAAGAAGAATGAGCAAGATTTCTCTTCTTGCATGTAAGGGAACGAAGAAGAAGAAGAAGAATAATAAGAAAAGGAAGAAGCAAAGAGTAAGATTGAGAGAAGAAGAAGCTATTTGGTATATCTTCAAGATAGTACAATCTCTCTATACATAGAGAGTTATATCAGGTATCTAATCCCAATTAATTGTACACTAACTGATAGCACAGTTAATATGACCCATAATAGACTACTTAACAGACTAACAACATATGTTACAAAATGGCTCTAATGCCCTTTCTGAACTTCATCTGTTTTCTTCTCAATACAAACAAAGGTTATTCGAATAAAATTTTCTTACCCAAGCACACATGTTGGGAAATAGTTGATATACATTATGGTGTGTTAACATGAATCTTAATATATAATACATGAACTTTGCTTTGAAAATCCATTTCTCTCTAGAATTTTTCACGGAAGACATTTTGACTTTAAAGAGATTATTCCATCACTTGGGGTTTATATTTGATGTATTATAGTATGAGTGCATGTTTAATTGAACTTTATTTGTAATTGTATTAATGTACCGGATGAACCCTAAACACATGCATCTATTATTAGATTTATTTGTATGAATTGTATCAGATTTATTTTATTTGATTTGTATAATTTTTTAATCAAATTTGTAAATATTTGTCAATATATGAGACCTCTCATCTTCTATATTGACTAATATTAATTTGTAATGTATAAGTTTTTTTTCAAATTTATAAGTATTTGTCAATACGTGAGGTCTCTCATTTCTTACCGTTGTTGCTGCACTGATGAATCCTCGTAAGTAATTATAATTTGACGAATGACAGTATCTAGTAAGTTTATTATCAACAATTTTTATTAAAATATATTGTTATAATATTAAGATTATGTATTCTCTTGTTCATTATATAGAAGTATAATCCGTGATAATGATAATAAACATCATTAACGATGATTCTGCATAATTTGTGATTAGCAAGAATGTTCATTTGGTATAATTGAGTATTGTTTTTTACAATTTTTAAAATTTATGTGTGTAAATCATGTTTCATGTTTTCTTTTTTCTTTTTTGATTAAAAGGTGAAATATATTTTAAAAGGAATCTGATTTTTTAAAAATATTTGAAAAAATATGACCAAAGGCTAGCTAATTTCTTTATTTTTTTTAGACGGTCAGCCTTCCCTTTTCTTTTCAATTTTTTCCCCTTTTATTCTTTTTTAATTCTCAATTAAAGCATCTTTGTGTTACTCTTTCTCTATCCATGTTGCTAATTCAAAGATTCTCAAAGAAGAACTAGAATTGTTATTACTACTTAAAATTGAGGTAAAACGATCTAAAGACTAGTAATTTAAGTTAAATGAGAAAAGGGTACACAAACATTGTGAATATCATTCAGGAATTATCTAATTTATTTGAATTACTTGCTTGGTTTCTTTTTTCATTTTTCTTGTGATTTTGTTGGATGTAATTTAAATTGACAAAAAAGATTTAATTTAACTAAACTAAACTTAAATTGATTCTTTACCTATTTGTCTTTATTTCTAAGATCACTTTTATGCGATGAAAGCAGCAATAGCTTCACCGGGTTTTTAAATTTCTCCGCCTTGGGATTGTGAATGTGAAGGCAATAACTTTCGCTCGATATTTTTTTGGAAGACAGAGTCTGACAAATATGTGAGGTGAGATGATAATATTTTTTGGAGGATTGGCCGATGTTTGTGTTTTTAGGAAAAGGTTGAAGGTAGTTACTATCTTAAATGATTATTTACCTATGAGAATTAATCTTGTAAAGGTATTGAATTTTTATTTGTATCAATAAAATTACTCAATTTACAGTTTTTCTTTTGTAAAATTATTTAATTAAGTTCATCATTAAAAAAAATTAGGCATGATAAAATAATTTAATTTTTTATGCCATATAAACATAGGCCCCACAAATAAATAAGATTAAATTTCTTTTTATGCCCGACGAACCCACCTACAACTAAATCGTTTTTTCTCCTTGTTTCTTTATTTCTCCAAAAACTCACAAAAAATACTCTTGAAAGATTTTTAAAACTTTTTAATACGGATATTCTCAAAAAAAAAAAAAAAAAAATTGTCTTCAAACCTTGAGCGCAAGTCAAAAAGAAATTACTTTATCAATTTTCTTTCAGTACCAGCTAAGTAAAAGATTACATAAAACACAATTTCTAAATATTGCATACTAGGCTGTTTATGAGCGCCATTGTTTTCCAACAAAAAAAGAACCCAAATTATTGTGTTCTAATAGGTGTTTGACGTCACCAAAAAAATTACAAAGATAATTTCTATACTTTACTGTGATTTCTAGGCTTCTTCTTGTGAACTTCAACAATATACTCCTCCATAGCTTTTCTGTTAAAGAATCTTCCTCTCTTAGACGTACAAGACGTATCAATAGTTTCAACACCTTCAATTGCAACTTCATCAACACCTTATGAAGCCGGTACATCAATTTGAATAGCTAGTACTGATTCTTCATTTGGTTCCTTATGAACAAAATAATAAAGAAATAAAGATTTTGATAAAGGAAACATTCAGATTATATTAATTTTAAAGTAAAATTATTATCTGAGTTATAGTTGATTGATATGCTAAGTTGAATTCTTGGTGATTATTATTCCACAAATCAGGGTAATACATATTTGAGCAATCCCAATCATGTGCGGGTGGGGGTGGGGGGGTGAGTTAGGTATAAAAGTATTTATTTGATTTTATTTATCTGTGAGACCTATATTTACATGACATAAAAAATTAAATTATTTTTGTCATATCAGATTTTGTTTTTATAATAAATTTAGTTAAATGATTTTATAAGAGAAAAACTATAAATTTAATGATTTTATTGATACAAACTAAAATTTAATAACTTTATAAAAGATTTTTATAATTGAGTAATTATTTAAAATATTAATAAAGAAGTGTATTTTCCTATGTCGCAGAAGCGGCCAACTTGACCATTTTTATAGACTCAGAAGAATGTGTAGACATCTTTGACTCCATCAATATTCTCATCGGGAATCAGATACGTGAGGCAGCAATAAAAAATTTTCATTTTCATATTATGGGATGAGTTGGTATTTTATGTCTCTTAAATAGTGAGGAAAGTAGTTATCTGACCAATCAAATTTGAGAAAGTACAAATTTAAATAGTAAACTGAAAGCAAACATTAACAGTTGATTTAAAATTAAAATTTTATTTAAATTTGTAATTTAAATATTTTAAATTATCTTTTTTTTTCGTAAACATGAAAGCTCACAAATTATGAATGTTATAATTTTTATACTGTTAAAATTTGAAAGTGAGGAATACATTAGACCTCAGGAGAGAGAAAACATAAGGAGAGAAGAACAAATTCTCATTTCTGTGAAGTATATTAAAAAAAGTGTGTAAACTACTCTACTATTTCATGCATTTATACATCATGAAAATATCTAATCTCTAATGTACAGACTTATGTAACTAATTAATCAATCAGCTAACATATTAGCTAGCTAACTAATCTGCTCAACAATTTAACTTCCAGAAGGATATAACCCAGTTAGCTTTCTGTACAACTTCTAACTCCTCTCAAGTTGAGAGCGAAAATATGCTCTCCATTAGGGGTGAGCATAAATATCAAAAAATCAGATTGAATCAAACTAATTCGATTTTTCAGTTCGGTTTCGATTTTATTTTTTCTACAATTTTGATATTCGGTTCGGTTTTCAATTTTTAAATTTCTGTATTTCGATTTTTTAGTTTAACCAAAATATTTTATATATTTTTTTAAAAAACTAAAAAATAAAATTATAAATTTCAAAAAAATAAAAATACTATATCCAATCCAATCTCAAAGCTCATTTAGAGAATTATTTAGGAAGAATTATATATCATCCCACATTTAAGAAACTATTTATATATAATGACCATGGTTTAAAAAAATTACACATAATGGCTTTATTTCATTTAATGTGCCATTTTTTACTTTTTACTTTGTATTTTTACCTTTTAACCGTGGGTTCTTAATTTACTGAATTAACTTCTCATTAAACCCATTTTCTTCTTCTTTTCTCTCCAACGTGTTCATCCTCTTTCCTTTTTTTTCCTCCTTCAATCTTAATAAATCTCCGAAATTCCGCTACATTATCTCAGAATCTTCTCTAAATCAAGTAAGTCAATTATTGATTTTATTTTTTTTAAATTTTAAATATATATTTTTTATATTTGAAAATAAATCTATCAATAAAGAAAAAGAAGAAATTAAAAAATATCTATTAATAAAGAAAAAGAAGAAATAAAAAAATACATAAACAAACAAATTCTGCCTGACATAATTTATCATGTATTTAAATCACCAACATATTAAAGAAAATTTATACATAAAATTTTTTTGCATACAAACCCTCAAGAGCACTAAACGATAAATTCCACGAAATTTTTTATGGAATACACATAAATGACATGTTGTTATGGTAAATAATGATTCTGTCCTTTATTAGAATCCTATTATTAATTAAATGTAATAATTATCATTTGAGTGATTTATGATAACCGAAATTCTAATTGAAACCTAATCCCTAAAATCACTCAAATTCTCAAATTTTGTATTTGTATTTGGTTAGGTTTACTGACGCTAAATACAAAGCATGACATATCAATTATTGCCATTTTATGTAAATAATTAAATTGTGCCACTTAAGCCTAATTTCTTCCAAATTATTGTCATTTCTGAAATTTTCTCAATTATTTATGTAATTGACACAATATGGTTGAATTTAGTGTTTTGGTGATTTAAGACTTAATATGTGATTTCTAGGTGCTACTATTTGTTAGTATTGTTTTTGGTGAATGGTGATGGATTGGGAGTATAAAGAATTATTGTATGATTAGAATCTTTAGTGATAATGTGATATAGTTTCGGTGATGTGAAAATGTATATATCATTGTACTTGTAAAGAAAAAGAAAAAGATCACGTATAAGTCATTATGGACAACAACAAACTCTAAAAATCATTTATGAACAAGAAATGCAGAAGTTTGTTGAAGATATTTGTTTGTTATTTATTTTTAATTTTTCTACCATTGACTTAGCCCTTAGGTTGTCAAATATAATCTGCCAATCTGGCACGTTGCTTCTTCTATTTTTAGTTACTTACTTATTTGTAAGTTGAAATATTTTATGCAATGCAACTATCGATTTTAGCTTCTTGAACTGGTTTGCTATAGACTATAGGCTACAATTGCGTTTCAGCATCAATGATATTAAAAAATAGATCATTTTGAATTAAAAAGTATATAATAATTTATATTTTATTTAAAAAGTAGCCCATTTTACAAGCAGAAAAAAACCCATAAGTCAAGCCCAAAAATCAAAAAAATTGAATTAAATAGATAGAATCGAATAACAAAAAAATCGAACCGAACTAATTCAGTTCGATATTTGATTCCCCTTCTTCATAATCGAAAACTAAAAAAACTGAACCGAAATTTAAAAAAATCGAATGCCCACCCCTACTCTTCATTCCCAACTTGAATGTAAAAAAAACATGTTATTGGTGTCCTAAACCTTTGTTAGAATGTGGGTGACTTGCTCCTTGCTTTGCCACATACCAGTCTTGATCAAACCTTCTTATATTATGTTCCTTATGAAATGACAATTTATTTCAATATGTTTTGTCCTTTCGGGGTACATGGGATTACCTTCTATTTGCAAAGCAACCTTATTGATACAATATAACTGCATAGGAAGTTCAAACTTCACTCTTAGCTCCTTTTATACTACCCCAATCCATACCAGTTTTGAAATTGTGCTTGTTATAGTTCCTCTATGACATGACTATGCCTTCACCGGACCTTGCGAACTTAATGCCAAGAGAGTATTTGAGTACCCCAAAGTCTTTAACCTTGAAATAATATTGCAAAGTAGGTTTATCTCTCCAAATCATCCACATATACTAGAATAAGAGTAAACTTGGTGCCAAGAACCTTAGTAAATAAGGAGTAATCATCTTGATCTAAGTGAAATCAGAGTTCAAGAGAACTTCTGTGAGCTTAAGATTCCACTGTCTAGAGGCTTGCTTTAAGCCATACAAGGATTTTAGCAGTCTACATACTCTAGTTTCTCCCTGATGGCAAAATCCTAAAGGAAGGGTCATATATACCTCCTCAGAGAGATCACCATTTAGAAATGTATTATGGATTTCTATTTGAAAGATAGGCCAAGACTATAAGGCAGCTAAGACAATAACATATCTCAGAGTGACCATTTTGTCCACTGGAGAAAATGTATTATAAAAACAAGCCTTCTTGTTTGGGCATAGACTCTAGCCACTAATCTAACCTTACTTTCTATGGAACCATCAACATTATACTTGATCTTGTACACTCATTTGCAGGCAATGAGGACCTTGTTAGTAGGCAGGTAAACTAAATCCCAAGTATGGTTGAGTTTTAGAGCCTCAACTTCAAGTTTCATAGTCTTGACCCACCTATCATCCTTAACATCCTGAGCATATAAAAGGTTCAGTGTCAATAGAAAAGGAAGTGAGAAAAGACTGAGAAAAGGTAAAAATGAGAGTAAGAAACAAAATGTTCAATGAGGTAATAAGAAGAGACAGAAGAAGTGGAAGGTAAATAAGGGTGGACATAGTCAGCAAGCTAGATAAGAGGCTTAGAGGATCTATTAGATTTCTTCACGGGTTGGAAAAACTGAAATAAAGGTAAAAATTGGAGCAGAATCAACAAGCTCATAAAAGGAAGGAGGGAAAAGAGTGACTTAAGGAGAAGGAGAAAAGTGGTAGAGATAAAATGACCAGTGAGGGAAGAAGGATCTGAATTACAAGGTGGTGAAAGAATGAAATCATTAGACATAGTAGTGTGCAGAAAAGATCATTGATGATGTTGAAAGAAAAATATGTATCTTTGAACACCACATCCCTATTGATGAAAATAGAACCTGTAGCAAGACATTAGAGCCGATACCCCTTTTCAATGCAGGAATATCTAAGGAATACTATGGGAATAGATTTGACAGAAAAATTGTTGAAGAAATTACGCTTGATAGCATAACAGAAACAACCCATAATCTTGATGTGATCAAGGTTGGGAGGATAGCCATGGAACAGTTCAAAGGAGACTTGCCAGATAAAATTGAAGTAGTCAGTCTATTAATGATGTATGTTGCAGTTATGATGTATTCACCCTGGAATTTTAAAGATAAATGAGACTGAAACCTAAGGGATCTAGCAACCTTAAGGAGGTGCCTATGCTTTAGTTCTATCACTCCATTCCGTTGAGGAGTATGAGTACAACTACTTTGGTGAATGATATTATTAGAAATAATAAAGAATAACAATAAGCATTAAAGAACTCAAAAACCATTATCATATCTTGATTATTTTATAAGAGTAGAAAATTAAGTATGCACCATTTGAATAAAAATGGTCAGTGCAACAAAGGAATCACTTTTCGATAAGTAAAAATGTCCTAGTCATTCTGATACAATCATCAACCAATGTAAGAAAGTATATAAATCCACTATAGGTAGTAATTTGAAATGATCCCCAAATGTCCATATAAACAAGATCAAAAGCATGTAGAGAAGAAGAAATGCTGATAGAAAAATGAAACCTAATTTGTTTAGCTAGAGGACACACATTACAATCATATGAGCCAGCTTGAGAGAATGAATCTTTATTGATGTAATATTCTACAAGAAAATGCAAGGAGCATGTCCCAATGTTTTGTTTCATAGAGTGGGATCATGTATTTGTATTTTTGATGTTGGTACAGTAGTATGCAGACAATGAGAAGCTAAAGTAGTAGTTGGTGATGAGAGATTCAGTAGGTATAATTCACCTTCCTATCTACCAATACCCTTTACTATGCCACTAAAGAGGTCCTAAAATAGGTAAAATCTAGAATAGAATGTAATAGAATATTATATTTCTTTATTATATCTAGACACAAAAAGAAGGTTATATTTAAAATATGGTACTTGAACGACATTGTGGATAGTTTGAGTCTTGTTTAGTTGATTAGATCTAGTAAGGGTTATGTTCGTACATGTATCATTGAGTAATTGAACATATTTAGGTTTAGTTGGGGAATCAATATAGGAATAAGATAATAGGTGCAAGGATGAAATTATGTGTTTAGACGCCTCAAAATATGCAATCGGACAAACTTGTTCAAATAACTGACTTACCTGTCCTATTAGCCACATTCTCCTTCTCAGAAACTTTACCCATTCACTTTTCAACCATTTAAAAGATGTGTACTGATCTGGTGAAACAATTAACATGGCTAAGTATGAAGTCAAGTAAGTTATTGCTGCATTTGCGTGATTCTGGGCTGGGTTCATCATTACATGATTCTGAAGGGTTAGATTCATAATATTTTTAGCCAAGTGAGTAGTTGTAGTATCGTATCCTAAGTCTCATTAGTCATTCATGAATTGCTGGCTGAACATCCAAATGAATTCTCATAAGTTCTCCCATTGTTGTTGAACTTGAAACCAGGTGGATATCCTACCAATTTGTAGCAAAATTTTCTTTTGTGGCCTTTCATATGACAATAACCCAATATAATTCCGATTTTCTCTTCATCTTCATATTTGAAGTGCTCACAACTGTTAGTAAACTACTTCTTCTCTCAATTGGTCTACTCCTCAACAGTTCTGTACCCATGCCATTTTCTCCCCAAATCCTTTTTTACTTTCCTCATGCACAATCATCGACTATGCCTGATTTAACCCAGACGTAGGATTCACCATAAGCATTTGACTCCTATATGCTCCGTATGTTTCATTTAAACTAGTGAGAAATTTCATTATTTTCTAAGGTGTAAGTACTCAACAAAACTCTTTAATTTCTCACAATCACAGCTAGAAAATGACATAAAAGATTTAAATTCATCCCATAGGTCACTTAACCTTGCAAAATATGCAGACTAGAAATTTCTTCAGTTAAATCACTAATATCCTGGTGCATATGAAACTTTTTATGGCTTTTACCTTATCAAAATGCTCTTTCATTTCTTCCTAAACTCCCCTCATAAATGTCAAATACACAATTTTCTTTTGCAGCACCTATGACACTGAGCTTTAGAACCAAAATTCAACAATTTCATTAGATCGTTCTCTGGTGAAGCCTGAAGTTGTCACTCATAGTTTGCATAAAATAAGAATACTTTCCTAAAATTTCTAATAATTTTTTAAAAAAAATCTAAGAAAGACCGAAAATTAATTTTAGCGGCAGGATTATATGAACACGAAACTCGAGGCTCTAATATGATAATTATGAATTAAAATATGATATATTGAAAGATTTTCTACTTTGAATATCGAGTTTTTGATACAAATCGAATAAATATGTGTATATCATTTGAATTTTTAAATATTAAATCATGATCATACATAAATGTTAGTTTTTTTAAATTAAACTATTATTTTTTACTAATCAATTAATTAAATTGTTCAGCAAGTCTTAAAACAAAACTAAAGCTAAAAACAGTAAGCAGTAAGGGCTGGTCCGTAAATTATTTAATTTGTTATATCTCATTATTTCTTATTTGTATAGTCTAATTTGATGTTCTTCAACCTTCTGTTGTATAGTATGGGGTTTGTCTATTTGTTTTCTCTCCTTTGTTAGGGTTTCTATCGCGATTTTTTTATATGTTGGTCTGGCAGATACTGCATCTCTGATGCCTGTATGCTCTGATATCTAACAGATGATGATCTTTCTCTAATACTGATTGATAGATGATAATCTTTCACTAATTCCTCTGAGCTTATTACCTCTATCTCTGCCGCTTCTTCTTCATATTCTATTTCTGTTCTTTCTTTATTCAACAACTGAATTTTAATACCTCTTCTTTCAACTTATCTGACAAGGACTTCTACCTGGTCTGATAGATATGTTCTCTTCTAGTTGTTCTTATTTTAGTCTTTCTCATCTCTTTTTGTGCCTTTCCTTCATTATCATAAATATCATTATTTTGTGTACAGGCTTGATCTGAATTTGAAATTTTGTTCTATGCATGGATCTGATTTTTTATAAAAGAGGTTTATACTTTCTTTAAATATAATTTTGTTCTTCCTTTTTAGTGTATTATGTAAACTATGTATTTGTTGATCTCTATTTTCTTTTTTATTTTTGCTTGTAATTTCTGTATTATTACTTTGTGTCACTTTGTTTTCCTGCTGCCTTACTTCTCTATTTTCTTTTGCTTGTATATCTTAATTCTTTTTTATTCTCTTTGTCTTAATTCTTACCACTGGAATTTGTGCTTTGTCAACATTTAAAATTTTTGTGCCCATAGTTGGAAGGTCTTGAAAGTTGTTGTATTATTGTATCTCTTCATGGTCTAAAACTAGATTCACCACATAATATGTCATTGAATTTCCTTCTCTAAAGACGTGTGTGATTTGTGCATTTACCTTTTTCATAGTGCCTTTATATTCTCTATTCTTTGTGCTATTTCCTATAAAATTTTGCATTTTCTCTGTAGAATATTTTTATTACTTGTGAGTCTGTCTCCACATTGATGCTCTATAGTATTTAAGTGCTTATTTGATTGCTATTGCTTCTACCTCCATGCTGGTAGTAGTTCTTATCTTCTTTGCTTATGCATAAATTAAGTCTCCTGTGTCATTCCTTTGACAATATCCAATATGACCCTATTCCTAGATTTCCTTTAAATGCTCTATCTGTATTGCATTTTTATCTTTTCAAGTTCTGATTTTTTTCATTTTATAATACAATAGTATAACTTTGGCTTATAATTTATAAATATGTTATCATTGATAGACAATCTGGTGGTACACCTTTTATCCATGGATAGTTTGTTCTGATTAGTTGATTTGTACGTGATTGTATTTGATACATCATTTTGTTAAGTATCCTTTTTATGCTTTTCTTGTATTCCTTCTTTTTCATAATTTTCACATTATTATACTTGGTAGTGCCTTGTATATGTTTCTTAGCTTTGTTGTTATGTGAGTTGTCCACCCCATCCTGATAACATGTTGTAATTATAGTCCTTCAATAGAGAATCCTACACAATTAGTAATTAACTCCATAGCTGAAAGACTATTGGAGATGTTAGAAATAAGTGGTTCATTATTTCTTGTTTGTATTCTTCACAACACCAAATCATTAAAACTATGTTAATATTAATACTTTTTAGATTGCCATCAATAGGAATTTTTCTTTGTAATGTTCTCCAATAAAGAAACTAATTTTGATTGACAGTCCTTTAACCCATAAGTACTCATATATAACCAACTTCTCTTTCATTTTTCTGAGAATTTCCCATGCTAATTCATCTGTTATTCGCATCCACCAAATTTTATCATTGTCTACCTCTATAATTTTAGGATAGATGTTATCCTGTATGTAGCTCAAACCATTTCATCAAATATGTAGTGACGTAGTTTATTGGTGTCCCATTCTCCATCTTTAATGAATATTTTTACTTCTATATCTTCTTCTCTAACATTATTTCCTTCTACAAAGTGTAGAGCCCCTATTTTAGTCCAATAATCATATAAAAAAATAGAGCTGCTAGCTTTTATTTTCCACCAGATCTGATGTTCTATCTCTTCTCTACTATCTATCATTTTCTTCCACACATGTGAGTCTCCTCTTCCAGCAAGTATGACTGGATGTAATTTCTTGCAATACTTGTTTCCCATGTAAGTACTCTAAAGTGTCATTGAAGTCCTATAATTCTACCATAGCTTGACAAATAGTGATTTTAATACATCTAGAAGTGTTATGAAACCAAGACCTCATTTTTCCTTGGGATAACGCATTTGATCCGATGATATCCAGTGTCTTCTTCTTTCATCTTTTTGTTTCCCTAGTAAAATTTTACAAAAATTCTGTGAAGTTGTATTATAACATCTACTGGGGGGGGGGGGGTCATTGAAGACAGTAGATAAACAGGCATAGTTTGAAAAACATGAGATATTGAAATATATTTTCCCCATAAGATAGTAATCTGTATTGTCATGATAAAATATTTGTCATTACTTTATTTACTAAATTTTGTATATTATTGTATTTTTCTCCTCCCATAGAACATTAGACATCCCAGATAGGTGAATAATATTTTTTACGCCAGTTATTCTTCTTATTTTTTCTTCACAATAATTGATACTTTATCATGAATATAAAAGGCACTCTTGATATATTGATCATCTATCATGATATGTCTTCATAATCCTTTAGTACCTTTATCATTTTCTTCACAGAATATTTGTCTGATAAACAAAATAAAATAGTATCATCTGCATATGATAGGTGATGAATTTCTGGGCTTCATTTGGGTAAATCATACCCTTTGAATGTATAATGCTCATGTAGTTTGTTTAATACCCTAGTAAGTACTTCTGCTGCTATAATGAATAAAGTGGGAGACAAGGGGTCTCCCTGTTTAAACCCTCTAGATGTTTTGAAGAAACCATCAGCTTGTCTACTAATTGGAATTGAATACCAATTATTGAACGCCAACCTCCATACAATATCTATTATCACTTTAGAGAAGCCAAATTTTCTCAATACTTTTGTGAGGTATATCCATGATACTCTGTCATATGTCATATCCAGTTTTACTACTAATTGTGATTCTTGTTCCTCTAGTTTATGTCTCTGATTATTTCTTGAGCTAGTAATACATTTTTAGAAATACTCCTACCTTTTACAAATTTTGTTTGATTTTTAGAGATCAAACCTGATAAAACTATTGTTGATTTGTCATGTAACACTCTAGATATTATCTTGTTAGAGAAGGTACTAAGACTAATGAGTCTTAAATCAGCAAAGGTTCTTATCTCTTTCTTTTTTGGTAGTAGCACCAGGTTTGTGTGAGATGAATCTTGGTATTCTCTGTCCACAGAAGAATGTTTTTACTATATTTTTCACATTCTCTCCTATTATTTCTTAGCATTCTTGAAAGAATAATTTTGAACTTTACCTATTCAATACAAGGTAGATGTATTACTCCTCTGTCTCAACATGTTACAACATACACTTAATCATTTGCCACGTACTCCACCCATAGTCCAGGAATAATATCTTACAGTTCAATCCACTTAACAACATACATTCGATAATAAGAATTAATCAATACAATTTCTAATGGTTCGAAGATCATTTAATTATATAAATCAATTTATCGATACTCAAGATGTTAGTCGTAATCCTATTCCCACGCTTTCGATTTACCAACCAATTAGAAGTATAGGAACTTAATAACACCCCAAAAGGGCCTAAGATCAAACTAGGGAACTGAAATAAGGAATAGGGAAAACCTGCACTAGGTCACAGAACGAGTCATAGAGTGACTCGTTGTGTGACTCGATGAGTCGTGAAGTGACCCGTCATGTGTGCCTCAATTGGTGAATATTGGGATTTCTCGGGGACTTAATGAGTTGGGGGACGATTCGTGGTGCCACTTCACAACTCGTCAAGTGAGTCATCGTCTGGAATGGATGGAAGAAGAGAAATTTCCAGTAATGACAACGAGTGGTGGAAATGAGTTATTGTGACACCTATTGAGTCGTTAGGTGTCCTGTAGGGTGAGACACTAAAAAAGGGGGAAAAGTTGCCAGTCGCAACGAAGGGAGGCCACGAGTCGTCCAGTGACCTAACAACTTGTTAGGTTCCTCGTGGAAACTGGCAGTGAGATTTTAACAATCTGAATTCCATGGGCATTTTTATAACTTCCTATTATTTTAACTCTTAAACTACGTCATTTTGGGGTTATATTCAGGGGATATAAGGAGTTAGTCGACATTTTCTCCTCATTCCTCTCATTTTCTCAAGTTTAATATATAGAAAACTCAGACAGTTCTCCCAGAGCTAGAATAAGGGTTTAGTTTCTCCTGAGTCCTCATCTTTCGAGGACGAGAGTATCTTTTTAGTTCATCTTTCTTTAGAGTTAGACTTTAGAGTTAGCTGGGGGCTAGTCCCAGTAACTCGTCAGTTCCTAGATGGCTTTTAGACAAAGTATTGTTTCAGTATGTTTTGTAGTTGTTGCATAAATTTCAATATCTTATTAGACATTTCTTATTTTTGAGAAAAGTTATTTAGTTATGTTTTCTTAGCTTCTGCTTCTATTTAATTCTGCGTACCAGTGTGATGTTAAGCCATGGGTTAGCTTGGGGTCACTTGTAGTACCAAGTACCGTGTCACGTCTAGGGTGTAGGCTCAGGTCATGACAAACTTGGTATTACGGAACTAGGTTTAGAGCATCTTATGATGTTCGAAAGCCTCGTCGAGTAGAGTCCTTTTCATGGGTGTGAAGCACGCCACACTTATGAGGCGGAAGCTACAAGACGTTATTAGGAAAATTTTCTTTTGTTCATGATCCTTATCGTGTGTTGAGCTAATCTCCAAATGTCCTCCTAATTCATGCTCTATTCATTTCAGCAATAACTATGCCTCCAAAAATTAAAGGAGGATCAGGAATGCTAACTGGCTAGCCCCACAAGCTCCCGTAGCTCCTCAGGACGACCAAGTCCCCCATGGAGTTTTTGACGGTGATTCAAATACTGGCTCAGGCAGTGACTAGTCAGGTTAACTAGGAGGTGGTACCAGACAACACCAATGGGTCTGCAGCTGCAATCAGGGTCTGGGATTTCACACGTATGAACCTTCTGGCATTTCATGGGTCTAAAGTTGATGAGAACCCACAGGAGTTTGTTGATGAGGTACAGAAGATCACCCAAATCATGAGTGTCACCTCTACGAAGAGTGCCGATCTAGCTGCCTACTAGTTGAAAGGGGTGGCTCAGATTTGGTACAAGCAGTGGAAGGCGGGAAGGACGAATGGCGCAGGTCCGGTGGAATGGGATGAGTTTGCTATGGCATTCCTGGATAGGTACTTTCCTTGGGAGTTGAGGGAAGCTAAGGCTGCCGAATGCATGAACCTTAGGCAGAACAATATGACCATAGAGGAATATGCATTGGAGTTCACTCAGCTGTTGAGATATGCTTCGGAAATGGTTGTTGAGCCGAGGGCTCATATGCTCATATTCGTTAATGAAGTTTTTGATCTGGTGCTTAAGAAGTGTAGAACTGCGATGCTTATCAAGGACATTGACCTCTCTAGCCTCATCATTCATGCACAGTAAATAAAGGCGGAGAAGTTGAAGGAGATTCATAGGGAGAACAAACAAGCGAGAACAGACCAGTTTGAGTATGGCCAACAAAGGTCAGGTGGGGATAGTTTCCCATAGCAGAAGCAGCAGCAGAGACCTCCAATACCTGCATTAGCTAGTGTCCCTTCTTTCTGATCCTGCAAAGAACGAAAGGGTGTAGAATCAAGCTCTCAGTCCCAGAGTCACGTCTGAAGCAGCCGCTCATTTTCAGCCTGCCCTAAATGTGGCAAGAATCACCCCGGGGAGAGTCTTTTGGGTAAGGAGGGTTGTTTTGGTTGTGGCCAGCTGGGTCACAGATTGAGAAATTGTTCGTCATCAGGACGAAGGGAGACTCAGACTACTATCTTAGCAGCCCTAGCAGGTCGTCCAGCTTAGTAGGGAACTACTTCAGGTACGTGTAGTGGTTAGTGCCAAAACCATTTTTATGCTTTGCCTTCACGTCAGGATATGAAGAACTCACCTGATGTGGTTACTAGTATGTTGTGCCTTTTCCACATTAATGTATATGCTTTTATAGATCCAGGAGCAACACTTTCCTTCGTGACTCCTTACATCGCTGTTCATCTTGATATTAGTTCAGAAGTCTTCCTAGAATCATTCTCAGTTTCTACTCCGGTTGGTGAGTCAGTTAGAGGCAGCCGGGTGTATAGAAATTGTCCAGTCACAGTGTTGAGTAATGTAATCCCAGTTGATCTAGTAGACCTAGACATGGTCGACTTCGACGTTATTTTTGGAATGGATTGGTTACATTCCTGTTATGCCTAAGTCTACTACTAAACTAGAGTCGTCAGGTTTCAGTTTCCTAATGAGCTAGTCTTAGAATGGAAGGGTAGTGTTTCAATGCCTAAGGGTTGGTTTATATCCTACCTTAAAGCCAGGAAAATGATCTCAAAGGGTTACATCGTTCACTTAGTTAGGGTCAGGGATTCCAGCTACGAAACCCTGACTATTCAGTCAGTTCTAGTTGTTAGCAAATTTCCTTATGTTTTTGCCAAAGATCTTCCGGAGTCCCTCCTGTTCAATGCTGTGGTGACTACACGCAAGTGCATGTGGTCTAACAAGTAGTAAAGTGGATTAATTAAAGCCAAGTATCGATCCCACAGGGACTAAGCTACGGTACTAATCAACTTAAGCGTCAGTGAACTCTATCTTTAAGAATGCAGACAACCAAATAATTAATATTTTGAGAGTTTAAGTTTACTAATTAATAAGAATCTAAGGCAAAATTATAAAGTGAGTCTGAACAATAGTAATGAGCAAGATGAGGTCAAAACGAACATGCAGGGAAGTAATTTATCAATTCAATTCAGCTAATCTTTTCTTCGGTTGCTAGTCAAGAATTATTGTCTATGGATTGGAACTTTCGACTCCTATCCAATTTAAGAATGATGAACCTTAATATACATTTCTGTGATAAAAGAATTTCATGCTCTAGCCATACATAACCGATTCCTTAATTGACTAATAAGACTTTCAGGTATATTTCTATTCTGAATGTAAATCAATTCTCAATTTTCTAAACTAAGAAGAGATCATATCCTACCAATTCACATCTTTCCAATTTCTTTCCTTTTCAAAATCAAAATTGGATTTTTAGATATACATTAACATTGGCCAAATATTAATGTAGTAAAAACAAGAATTGATAGAACAACCATTGAAGAAAAGATGAAAACTGAAATGATCAACAATTACATTCCACTACAATTGTTCTTAACCTCAGCAAGAAGTGAATTAGCCACTCATTTGTGGATTAAACATCATCAAATAAGTAGAATTCATACAAACAATTGAGATAAAAGAGAAAGAGATAGAGAAGAACCCTAGAATTTTCGTCCTCTCAACTGCCTGTAACCCACGTTCTTGCTCAACCAAGTCAGAATGTTTAGAATAAAACCTAAGTGTGCTATTTATACTATTGAGAATTTTTCCCGGAATAACAAGCAACGTGGCACGGAGTGTATCACGGAACACTCCCTCCGTGCCATGGGGGTATCGCGGACCCTCACTGGAAGTCGGCTCCCCAGCAATTTCACCTCAGTGTGGCACGACTTGCATTACGGAGCCTGGCCAATGTGCCACGGTGCTATCGCACACCTTCATTGGAACTTGATGATCCAGGTAATTGTACTCAACGTGACATGGAGTGCATCGTGGAGCACAGCCTCCGTGTCACAGAGGTAACGCGAGCCTCCACTGGAAATTGACCAAATTATTTCATCCGAAATGCCTCCGCGATGGCAGCGTGACACGGCTCCATCGCGGAGCCCTTATTTTTGCTGCTCTCCCTTGTCATTTTCCACTCCTTGGTTCCAAGTCCATTCCCGATTTTCACCAACATGTATATTAGCTTCCAAAAATTTTCTTTTACCTTCAAAACAACACTAATCATGTTGGTTAGTATAAATTCACACTTTAACTAAAAATCACATTAGAATGTACACATAACGACAGATAAACAAGTCAAAATGAAGCATTTGAGTATTACTTGGGCATGCAATTCTGCCCAAGATCACTTACCCTACACTTAAAACCTTGTTCGTCCTCGAACAATACTCTCACATCTCATGCAATTGACACCCACATGATCTTGGGCAGATTTCTATGCCCAAGTGATACTCAAACGTATCATTTTCGCCTTGTTTGTTGTGCAATGTGTATACATTTTCATGTAATTGGTAATAAAATGTGAATTTATACTAACCAACATGATTAGCATTGTTTTGTAGGTAAAATATGATTTAGAGGAGCAAAAATGCATGTCGGAACAATATTCGAGTTGGACTTGGATGCGAGCACGGAAAAGACATTGGAATGCACAATGTAAAGGGGCTCCCCGATGGAGCCGTGCCACGCTACCATCGCGGAGGCACACTGCATGGAGGATGAACTAATTGGGCAATTTCCAGTGGAGCCTCGCGACAGCTCCGTGGCACGGAGGCAAGCCTCCGCGTTGCATGCCGTGCCACGTTGAGGCTATATTCCCGGACCCTGAATTTCCAGCGAGGGTCCGCGTCCACGCCGTGTCACGGAGGCGGTGCTCCGCGTTGGCCTCCGTGACACGTTGCTTGTTATTCCGGGAAAAATTCCCAATAGTATAAATAGAACACTTAGGCTTATTTTTAATGAATTCAGACTTGGTGGAGCAAGGACGTGGGTTAGAAGCAGTTGAGGGACGAAAAAGCTAAGGGATTTTCTCTCTTCCTTTCTTCTTTGAATCAATTGTATGTATGATTAACACTTGTTTTAGGATGATTAATCCACAAATGAGTGGCTAATTCTCTTCCTTGCTGAGGTTATGAACAATGGTGATGAATTTTGATTATTGAATTGTATGGTTTTTCATCTTCTTCTTCCATGTTGTTCTATTAATTCTTGTTTCTACTGCATTAGTGTGTGGCCGACATTAATGTACATCTAAAAATTCCAATTTCACTCGAGAGAGCAAGAAATTGGAAAGTTGTGAATTAATAGGGTATTGTTCTTAACTTGATTTGGGAAAATTGGGTTTTGATGTGCTTTCGTGATAGAAATATACTTGAAAGCCGTATTAGTCAATTTAGGAACCGGAATTGTATTGCTAGGTCGTAAATTGCATTTGATCACAGAAATGTAGACGGATGGTTTATGATTCTTAAGTGAGATTAAATACGAGAGTTTTAATCTCTAGGCTAATGTTCTTGGCTAGCAACAGGAAGAGAGGATTAACCAAATTATGATTATAATCAAGTTCATTACTTGTTCTTAACCTTGGCATGCTCATATCCATAGTTTCAATTCACAGTAAATAGTTGTTAATAGTTTTAGTATATAATTTATAAACAAAAATTATTTAACTTTCGGTTACGTTGTTGTCAGCATAATTAGAAGTAAGCTAGAATATAGTATACTTAAGCAATTTTACTTATCCAGAGTCTCCTTGGTTCGATACTTGGCTTACTTAGCCACTTTATTACTTGTTTGACCACGTGCACTTGCGTGTCGGTTTTAACACCTACCGAACCAGCCGAACAAGTTTTTGGCGCCGTTGCCGGGGAGACTAGGCAATTGGTGAAATTGTGTTAAGTGTAAATTTACTGTATTTTTGTTTTATTTTCTTAAGTGTTGACAACTTGGTCTTAGCCTGTATTTTGCAGACTTGATTTCTGTGAACACTGACAAAGGACAAGGAGCTGGTGGAATCTTATACAGAGCCTGAACATGAATTTCATAGTAAACGCAGAGAAGCTCTACAAAAGAAGCTGCAGTTGCTCAGACAGTCTATTATGGAGCAACAAAATCCACCGGTTGTGAGGGAAGTGTTAGTGCCCGACGAAGCAGCAGCGAGGCCGGTTCACGAGGTGGCAATCCCACATGCCAACAATGTACATTCAAGTATCCGCAAACCAGAGCCTGGAGGGAGATTTGAATTAAAGCAGAACATGGTGCAACTATTGCACACAAGCGGGCAATTTACCGGTCTCCCTCATGAAGACCCACAACAACATCTCCAGAATTTTTTGGAGATAAGTGACACTTATATACCCGCTGGAGTGTCACCTGATTATGTTCGGCTCACCCTATTTCCGTTTTCCTTACTTGGTGAAGCCAAGAGGTGGTTAAAAGCTGAACCACCAAATTCTATATCAACGTGGGATGATCTTGCACGGAAGTTTTTGATAAGATTTTTTCCCTCTGGTAAAACAGCCAGACTTAGAAGTCAAATTCTAAGTTTCAAACAGAGGGAGGGAGAAAATTTGTATCAAGCCTGGGAAAGATTTAAATCCATGTTGCGGGACTGTCCTCATCATCATCAGTCCAATGAGGTGTTGGTACACACATTTATTGAGGGTTTGGAACCCCATACTAAAATTTTGTTAGACTCAGCAGCTGGAGGGCAAGAGCTGGAAAAGACTTATGAGGAGCTGTACACTTTGCTCAACCGAATTTCATAGGGCAATCCAGAATGGAATGCAGATTCATCACGAGGTGGAGTAAGGAAAGAAGCAGGAGTGCTTGAAGTGGATGGATTTACAGCTATCGCTGCACAGATAGCTGCCTTGCAGAATCAGTTAAAAAACCACTTCAGCAACATGAACTTGAACCAGCCTTCAACTTCAGTCAATGCGGTCCAGCAAATGTGGTGTGAAGTGTGTGGAAGCAGTGAGCACTCAGCTGAGTGCTGTGGAGCAAACCCAGATTCGGTTAACTTTGTGGGCAGTGCACAAAGAAATCAGCAGCAGTTTGGTAGTGGCTACAACTCAAATTGGAGGAACCATCCAAATTTTTCGTGGGGTAGCAACAACCAACAAGGCCAAAGTTTTGGTCAGGGTATGCACAGGAATCAAGGAGGGCAACAGAACTACCAATCTCAATTCAGAAATCACAATGCCCCTCCTCCACCACCATCACCTACCATTGAAGAAATGTTCAAGACCATGATCGCTAATCAGGCGCAATTGCAGGCTGACTATGTTAAATTGGCAGCCGAAGTGAAGAATAATCAATTAGCGACCAAGGCTCTTGAGTATCAATTTGGGCAATTTGCTAGTGCCCAAAACACAAGGCCCAGAGGAGGACTGCCTAGCGACACGGATCCTAATCCGAAGCAGGTAAATGCGGTGACCACACGGAGTGGTTTGCAGCTTAAGGAGGTGGAACCGGAGAGATCACCTCAAAAGTCAGGAGCACCAGATGTTGAGGAGGAACAAAGTTCTGATAGGGGGAAGACCAAAGAAGCAAAATCAGAAAGACCTCCACCCCCGTTCCCTCAACGACTCAAGAAACACAAGGAGGAGGCGTGTTTCAAGAAATTTATGGAGGTGCTTAAACAGGTACATGTTAATTTACCTCTTTTTGATGTCTTGCAGGGAGTGCCAAAATATGCCAAATATATTAAAGACATCATGGCCAACAAAAGTCGTTTGACTGAGTATGCCACGGTGGCTTTGATGGAGGAATGCACTTCCCGGATCCAAAATAGACTGCCTACGAAACTAAAAGACCCTAGAAGTTTTACTATCCAGCTTACTATTGGGTAGAGTATCCGAGCTCGTGGATTGTGTGATTTGGGGGCGAGCATAAATCTGATGCCATCTTCGGTATTCAGAAAGTTAGGTCTAGGGAGTCCTAGACCTACAACCGTAATCTTGCAGCTAGCAGATAGATCCTTAGCTAGGCCGGATGGCATTGTTGAGGATGTGCTTGTCCAAGTGGGATCCCTCATTTTTCCGGTTGATTTTATTGTTCTGGATTTTGAACCAGACGCTGAAGTCCCATTTATTTTGGGACGACCCTTCTTGGCAACCAGAAAAGCATTAATTGACGTGGCTGCGGGTCAACTTACAATGCGAGCACATGACAAGGTAGAAGTGTTCGATGTGTACAAAGCACCCAAGCTCCCGATTGTAAATGAAGAACTCTCGGTGATCAATGTAATTGATCATGGGAATGCTAAGCACATGAGTGATTCCCGAGAGTTGATGGGAAGACCACCAGATAAAGGTGAGCACTACTGGGGGGAGGAAAATGATCGTGAAAAATCGTCCATCACCCTAGTGGATAATTGAGCATAAAGGACGTCGAGCCGCGACGGTAAACTAGGCGCTGCACGGGAGGCAACCCGTGAAAAATATTTTTTTTCTTTTGTTTAGTAAAGTGTAAATAGTTTTTATTTTAATTTTTCTTTTTCTTGATTTGGTATAAATTTTTCGTTTTAGTTAGTATTTTTCATTTTAGTTAGGGAAATCTATTAATCTAACCAATTTTGTTTAGTAAGGTGATTTTCAGGTCAAACGGAGAAAAATATGCATGGAATCTGGAAGGAAAAGGCAAGGTATGAAAAAATGAATAAAATGAAGAGATAGTGCACTGGGGCATTGGCTCCGTGTCACGGAGGAGGGGCTCCGCGTTACCCTCCGTGACACGTTGACGGTTTAATCTGGAATTTTAAAAAAATTCCAGTGAGCCATCGCGTCAGCTCCGTGTCACGGAGGAGGGGCTCCGCATTACCCTCCGTGACACGTTGCCCTATATTTTGTGACGGGTCACACCGGGTTGCCGGGTGACCCGCGTATTTCTTTCATTTTAAACCCCGAATTTTTGCCCTTTTTCCCCATTTCCTCTCTTCTCCGCGACCAAACACCTAAGTTCCCTCTCCCAACCAACGTGCCACGCTACTAAGCAAATAATTTGTCAAGTTTCTTCGGTTATTCAATGTAAAGGTATGTTTTCCTCGTTTCTCTCAAATTTTTTTCGATTTTAGTCGAATTTGAGCATGGGAGGTGAGATAAATCACCCTAATTAGCAATTTAGCATGAAATTGAATTATTCTTTGATTGATAAATGTTCGGAATGTTGTAATTAGCGTTTGAACTTGTCGATTGCGTGAATGATTCGAATTCGATTGTAAAATTGATTTCTAGGGCTTGGGTTGTTGAAATCGAATTGGGTAACTTGGTAAATTGGTGAATTATATGCCGGGGTGTGTTTGTGAATTGAGATACGTCGTTGTAAATATTGTTTGAAGGTAATAGACGACAAATTCTCTGTTTTTGGGGAAAATGTAAAAAATGGTTCAAATTGGTTTGGTTATTTGGATTCGTATGTATATAGAATTTTTGTCATTGTTTTCATTTGTTGTTTTCGTTGCTAAGTGTGATGGTTGAATTACTAGCGATGGTAGGATTGGGATTAACTGTATGAAGTCTGAGTAGTACGCTAACAGTTATACTGTCAAAAATTTTTGTGAACGCACTAAGCATAAATTGTATAGTTGTTTGTGTTTGGGTTGTAACTAAAGTAATCCTTGCCGTAGTATCGTAAAAGTAGCTAAGGACTAAGTGTGGGGTAAACTTAGTTTAACCCGACCTTAGCCGAAGTTAACATGTATTTAGCTTGACATTGTGCTTGTTTATTTATGTTGATAGGTACAATGGCGAGTAGGCAGGATAAGGGTAAAGGTGCTTCTACTTCAGGCACCGGGAGAAAACGACTGAGACTGGGCACTGCAGTCCCAGCTGCACCAGCTGTTCCGCGCGGCCAACGCCGCTAATACGGAACGAGGTGGGTAACCGATGAAGGGAAGAAGTGGTACGCTAAACATAAGGAGAATAAATACTTCCCTGAGGAGCATATTGCACGGGAACCACTAGCACAGGAGTTCCCCCGTATTGTGCAAAGGATTGAGGCAGCTGGGCTCAGCTTCATATTTCAGGAGCCCAAGGAGTGCAACCTACATTTAATCCGGGAGTTCTATGCAAATTGGAACCTGGCCATCAGAAGCCACACAATAAAAATCAGAGGGCAGATTGTCACTCTGGAACCCCAGAAATTAAATGCCATCATTGGAGCGCGGGACACAGATGCCCACGTTCTCCGCCAGCTGAACATCACCCCACCATACGCCGATATCAGATGCACTTTGTGTGGGGCTCGATCCACAGCCCGATGGAGCAGACATAAGGAGAGGGGTTACCACCAGACTCTGCCGTATTCTCAAATGAATAGGGAGGCAAGAATTTGGATGAAAATAGTTTGTTCGTGCCTGATCCCGGGGGTGCACATGACGGATGTGACCCGGGACCGAGTGTGCCTGGTGTATGCCCTGATGAAAGGGCTAGAGATTAATGTTGGGGCGGTTATCATATCCACCATGAAGAGAGCCCGACTACACCAGGGCCACAGGTATGGGTTCGGCGGAGTCATCACCACCTTTCTCAGGGTCCTCGACGTCGAGGAAGAGGCTTTGGACTACATCCCGCAGTTGGAGCGGAGGGCCCTTGATGTGACCAAAACCAAGGCCTCCGACACCACACACGGGCCAGTGCTGACACTGGGCGAGCGACATGCTCGTGACGATCAGTACATGGCACGGATGTTTGGTATGCAAATGCTTCAGCTCTGGATTGGTGGGAGACCAGCCACGGAGGATGAATTATGGCAGTTGGAGCTGGATTACCCATTTGGCGAGAACGCCAGAGCTTTGTGCCGAGTGGAGCCAGCCTTCGTTGAGCCCACTGACGATGATGTCCCCACGGACAAGGAGACACGTCGGGAGGACTCCGATGTGGAGTCCGATGACGACGATGGAGGTGACTCGGACATGGGTGATGAGGCAGCAGCACCGGATGAAGAAGTCGAATATTTCGACTGATCAGGGAGTTCCACCACCCGAAATTTTTTGTGATTTTTAATTTTTGTTAACACTGGGGACAGTGTTCGATTTAAGTGTGGGGTGGGGAGTAGCTAGGTGCTGGGCTGGACTGATTTGCTGTATGTTCTTCCTTTGTTTTGTATGTATGTTTATGTTTCCCTGTGGTTGTGAGTGCAAACTGATTTGTATTTGTATCTGTACATATTTTTGTGGTAATTGATGTGTGTTGTGAAATGTTGTGGTTGCCAGTGTAAATATTTTATAAATTTTGTAAATTTTTTTTTTATCGAAATGATCGATATTTTGCAAATTTTCGCGAAAATATTTTGTACATATTAAAATATTTTGTAAATATTTTTCCATCAAAATGATCGATGTTTTGCAAAAATTTTTCAATTTTTATTTTTGGGTTTCTCGGAGTTTGTTTTCGGTTCTTTTACCGAGAAGAGTCCCATTGAACCGAAGTCATAGTTAGTGACCGTCCCCTATGATGGATGGATGACGACCGTCTTAAGGGAAATGTAGTCAGTAGGAGTAGTGATTTTAATTTGTTTTCAGTTTTTTCTTTGGTGGATTGCATCACTGAACCTGTAGTTACTATATGGTTGTGAAATTTTGGTTGCGTGTTGTAACTGATATTCAAAATGTAAAAGTGATTCGTTTGAAAGCATGCAACTTTGTAAATATGTTGAGTTACCTAGGCTGTAGAATTCGATTCGGTGTGACTGAGGCTTAATTTTTGAATTCATGTAATTGGCTAATTAAAGAGTCTGTGAATGCATCTTGAATCGAGCATGTGCATGAAGTGTGAAGTGAGGTATTGTTATTCCATGCTATTTTGAAGTGTCTAGAACTTGCCTGGTGTGTGTACAAAACGAAATAAAGGGGGTGTAGTGTTAGAAAGGATGTAGGCATTTCTTTGTTTTAACCGTGAGTTTCTATTTTTTTCTTGTCGTACTCTCCTTTTTATGTGACTGTATACCCTAGTCAGCCCGTTGAGCCTTTAGCCGATTCTTTCTTTCTTTTGTCCAAAAATGTATAAACTAAGCTTTATTCCTTCTTTTCATTAGCCGTAAAGTCTATACAAAACTCTTAAGCGCTTAAGAAGAACAGAAAATTTTTTCCCAAAGTGTCAAAGAGTGAGAAGGGTGAAAAGAAAAAGAAAAGCAGAGTGAGGAAAGAAAAGAAAAAGGTGGAGGGTACACTCATCATAATTAAATGATATTGAGGGTACATGAAAACCCTTTGTATTGTGTCAAGTGTGTTGGATGAAATGGGCAGTATGAAAGTAAACCAGCATGAATGGGATGATGAAAAAAAAAAGAAAAGAGAGAAACAATGTCATGAGTTGATGGGAATGTGTTGAAAAGGCGCTTAAGGATGCTAGTGACTATTATTGGCTAATCCAATACATACTAGTTCCATAGCTTCCATTACAACCCATTAAAGTCCTACGTGATCTTACATTGCATTTATTTATATTAGTGGAGTAATACACTAAGGGCAAGCCTATGGGTCATGACATGATGCATGTGAATTCTTTTGGGAGAGAGAGTGAAATTAATTTTGACATGTCCCTACTTGAATGTTTGTGTGTTGCATGAACATAAAGGGGAAGATTCTCTTGAGTTGCGAGGGCACATGCTTGATGAAAGATTGATTTTCGTGTCGGATATCTTGATTAGCTGATTTGCATGAGTTTGCCGATATCGAGGGTCGATTCTTAAAGTCTAGGAAGTCTTGATATATTAAAGGTCATTGCATTGTTAAGACCATGCATGTTTTCTTGATGATTTGCAAAAATTGAATAATCGGTATGACCATAGCATAAATTGTCGCACCATAGTGGCGAAGGGTGGGATGTAATTTGCATGAGTTGTGTATGTGTTGTTCGAGGACGAACAAGGATTTAAGTGTGGGGTAAGTGATCTTGGGCAGATTTATATGCCCAAGTGATACTCAAACGTATCATTTTCGCCTTGTTTGTTGTGCAATGTGTATACATTTTCATGTAATTGGTAATAAAATGTGAATTTATACTAACCAACATGATTAGCATTGTTTTGTAGGTAAAATATGATTTAGAGGAGCAAAAATGCATGTTGGAACAATATCGGAGTTGGACTTGGATGCGAGCACGGAAAAGACATTGGAATGCACAATGTAAAGGGGCTCCGCGATGGAGCCGTGCCACGCTACCATCACGGAGGCACACTGCATGGAGGATGAACTAATTGGGCAATTTCCAGTGGAGCCTCGCGACAGCTCCGTGGCACGGAGGCAAGCCTCCGCGTTGCATGCCGTGCCACGTTAAGGCTATATTCCGGGACCCTGGATTTCCAGTGAGGGTCCGCGTCCACGCCGTGTCACGGAGGCGGTGCTCCGCGTTGGCCTCCGTGACACGTTGCTTGTTATTCCGGGAAAAATTCTCTATAGTATAAGTAGAACACTTAGGCTTATTTTTAATGAATTCAGACTTGGTGGAGCAAGGACGTGGGTTAGAGGCAGTTGAGGGACGAAAAAGCTAAGGGATTTTCTCTCTTCCTTTCTTCTTTGAATCAATTGTATGTATGATTAACACTTATTTTAGGATGATTAATCCACAAATGAGTGGCTAATTCTCTTCCTTGCTGAGGTTATGAACAATGGTGATGAATTTTGATTATTGAATTGTATGGTTTTTCATCTTCTTCTTCCATGTTGTTCTATTAATTCTTGTTTCTACTGCATTAGTGTGTGGCGACATTAATGTACATCTAAAAAGTCCAATTTCACTCGAGAAAGCAAGAAATTGGAAAGTTGTGAATTAATAGGGTATTGTTCTTAGCTTGATTTGGGAAAATTGGGTTTTGATGTGCTTTCCTGATAGAAATATACTTGAAAGCCGTATTAGTCAATTTAGGAACTGGAATTGTATTGCTAGGTCGTAAATTGCATTTGATCACAGAAATGTAGACGGATGGTTTATGATTCTTAAGTGAGATTAAATACGAGAGTTTTAATCTCTAGGCTAATGTTCTTGGCTAGCAACACGAAGAGAGGATTAACCAAATTATGATTATAATCAAGTTCATTACTTGTTCTTAACCTTGGCATGCTCATATCCATAGTTTCAATTCACAGTAAATAGTTGTTAATAGTTTTAGTATATAATTTATAAACAAAAATTATTTAACTTTCAGTTACGTTGTTGTCAGCATAATTAGAAGTAAGCTAGAATATAGTATACTTAAGCAATTTTACTTATCCAGAGTCTCCTTGGTTCGATACTTGGCTTACTTATCCACTTTATTACTTGTTTGACCACGTGCACTTGCGTGTCGGTTTTAACACCTACTGAACCAGCCGAACACCACACATAGATACTTTGGCTCAACCATTCGAGCTACGGTTATACCGATTATTTAAGATAGCAAATCATCAAGAAAACATGCATGGTCTCATCAATACAATGAAATACACCACATTAAGACCTCCTAAACTCAAGAATTGATTCTCGATCTCGACAAACTCATGCAAATCAACTGATCAAGCCATCCGACACGAAATTTAATCTCTCGTCAAGCATGTGCCCTCACAACACAAGAGAATTTCCTCATTTGCAATCATATGATTTCCAAAGCACTACATGTAGGGGTATTTGAACACGATTTCACTCTCTCTCCCAAAGAATTCACATGCATCATGTCATGAACCATAGGCTTGCCTCTAGTGTATTACTCCACTAATATAATGACGCGTGATGTAAGATCACGTAGGACTTAACGGGTTGTAATGTAAGCTAAGGAACTAGTAAATACTGGGCTAACCAATAGTAGCAACTAGCTTCCTTAAGCGCTTTTCAATACCTCCCACCATCATTATGGGCATTGTTTCTTCCTTCATTCTCTCATTCTTGAAATCTTTCTTTGTTTTTTATTCCCATTTCTTTAAGCACGCTCGCCTTACTAGCAAAGATTAGTTATACATCTTTATTTTATTTCATTTCAGCAAGTGCACCTTTGACCTTTTCTTTAACTTTCACCACTTTCGCTTTTCTTCCGTTTCACACTTCTCACTCCTTTACACTGTGGGAAAATTGTTTTTCTAAGCGCTTAAGAGTTTTGGATCAAATTTATGGCTAATGAAAAGAAGGGATTAAGTTTGGTTTGTACCTCTTCAAAGAAAGAAAAAAATAGGCTAAAGGCTCAATAGGGCTAACTAGGATGTACATTCAAGGTAGGTATGATAATAGAGAAACTTTCGGTTTAATCAAAGAAATGCCTACATCCTTTCCTACAATACACATCCTTCATTTCGTTTAGTACACACACCAGACAAGTTCTAGACACTTTACAATAGCATGGAATAATCGAAACCTCACCTCACACTTGTTACACATGCTCAACTCAAGACATATTCACAGACTCTTCAATCAGCTAATTACAAGAATTCACTATTAAGCCTCGATCACACCGAATTGCACTCTATGGCCTAGGTATCTCAACATGTTTACACATTTGCATGCTTTCATACGAATCACCTTTGCATCATAATATCATGTACCACACGTAACAAGAATTCCGAACCATGAAGTAGCGACACGTTTGGGAAACAAACGAAAGAAAGAAAAGAAAGGAAAAAAACTACTCCTATCGACTACATTTCTCTTAAGACGGTTGTCATCCATCCATCATAGGGAACGGTCACTATCTACGACTTCGGTTCAATGGGACTATTCTCGGTAAAAGCACCAAAAACAAAGGCCGAGAAATCCAACATAAAAGAAATTCAACAAAAAATTTAAAAATTTCAAAATATTGACACAACAACCAACTAACAACAGCTCAACACAACACACAACAACTTAACATTCATTACAACACCAAATTAATTACAGAACACACAACACAAAGTCACAAGGTCACATTTTTCATAGGCACAACAACAAAAAAACAAAACATCAACAAAGCAAGTAGCTGACACCTAACTACTCCCACCCCACACTTAAACCGAACACTGTCCCTAGTGTTCACATAATTTCAACATATCACAAAGGTAGGTGGTGAAACTCCCTGATCAATCAAAGTATTCAACTTCTTCATCAGGTGCCGTTGCCTCGTCTCCCATATGAGAATCGCCCCCGCCGTCCTCGTCTGACTCAACATCTGAGTCCTCCCCGCGTGTCTCCTCATCGGTGGGGATATCATCATCTACGGGCTCCACAAATGCGGGCCCCACTCTGCATAGAGCCCGGGCATTCTCGCCGAAGGGGTAATCCAAGTTGAGCTGCCAAAGCTCATCCTCTGTTGCCAACCTCCTGCCTATGCGCAACTGCAGCATCTGAATCCCGTACATGCGGGCCATATACTGATCATCCCGAGCATGTCGCTCGACTAGTGTGAGCATCGGCCGATGAGTAGTGTCAGGTGCCTTGGTTTTGGTGACATCCAAGGCACGCCTGTCAATCTGTGGGATATAATCCAGGGCCTCCTCCTCGATGTCATGGCCCCTCAGGAACGTGGTAAGCAAACCACCGAACCCGTATCTATGCCCCTGATGCAGTCGGGCTCTCTTCATGGCGGAGATGATTACCGCCCCAACATTGATCTCCAACCCCTTCATCAGGGCATACACCAAGCAAACTCTATCCCGGGTGATCTGTCATGTGCACCCCTGGGATCAAGCAGGAACACACAATTTTTAGCCAAATCCGAGCTTCCTTATTCATCTGCGAGTAGGGCAATGTTTGATGGTAGCCCCTCTCCTTGTTGTACCCCACCGTGCTGTCGATCGGGCTCCACACAGGGTGTGTTTGATGTATGCATAAGGTGGAGTGATGTTCAGCTGCCGAAGGACATGAACATCTATGTCCCGCGCCCCTAGGATTGCATTCAAGTGATGGGGCTCAAAAGTGACAACTTGCCCCCTGATTTTTAAGGTGTGACTGCGGAGGGTCGGGTTCTAGTTGGCATAGAACTCCCGGATAAGATGGAGATTGAGCTCCCTGGGCTCTTCGAATATGAAGTTCATCCCAACGGTGTCAATCCGGTGTACAATCCGAGGGAATTCCTGTGCCAGTGGCTCCCCTGCTATCTTCTCTTCCGGAAAGTATTTGGTTTCTTTATGTTTCGCATACCACTTCTTCCCCTCATCAGTCACCCATTGGGTTCCGTATTGTCGGCGTTGGCCTCGTGGAACCGCTGGTGCTGCTGGAACTGCTGTTCCCAATTGTATCCTTTTTCTGCTGGCGCACGATGTGGATGCGCCCTTGCCCTTGTCTTGTCGGCCTGACATTGTTCCTGTACATTCAAACATACAATCCCAATATTATGCAAGTCATAATTAGCTACAACTAAGGTTGGGTATAATTGGGTCACCCCACACTTAGTCTTAAGCCACAATCCAAATAATTCGACAAGACATTCATGATTTTTCTCATCTTAGCATTCAACCGGCTTAGTGCATTCATATAAATCGATGGAACAATTACTATGTACTACTCAGACTTCGTACAATGAATAAAAATATCGCCATTGATTCCATTACATCATCATAGCACTTAGAAATTTGTTTTTTCAACAACCTATGCAATTCACCAATTTCATTCTCCCGAAAATCCCTTTTCTAACTTAGCATATTCAACATCAATCACAATATATTTCACTTCACCCAACATGCACAACCCAATTTTTTCACATTTCAAAGAATTTAGTCTTCTTCCTATTCAATCTTCAACCCTAGCTACCAATTTCGCAAAAATTCAATAAAACATACAATCATTGAGTTCATATACTCACAACGATACTATGAACATCATTCAATCATAACTCAAGTGAATTCAAGATTAATTCTCACTTAGGGAAAGGTTCAATCACCAAACATGTTCAAGAATCGAAAATTTGAGCAAAAATGATGTAGAGTTCAAGAACATACCTTTAATTTGATGAAATTGAAGAAAACTTGAAGAAAATTGATGCCTAGGTCCGTGTCACGTTGGGGGAGAAGGGGATTTGGGGTGTTGGTCGCGGAGGAAGTGAAGAAATAGGAAGAAAATGAGGAGATTTGGGGTTTTAAAGTGATTTTTCGCGTGGGTTACCCGGTGACCCGACGCGAAATAACACTCAACGTGTCATGGAGTGCAACGCGGAGCACTGCCTCCGTGACACGGAGCCACCGCGCCAGTGTTCTGGAATTTTTAAAAAATCCAAAATAGGCTGCAACGTGTCACAGAGGGTAACGCGGAGCACCTCCTCCGTGACACGGAGCCATCGCGTAGGCTCACTCTGATGTGCCAATTTTTATTTTTCTCACCTCGATTTTTTCCTTTGCGCTTCTTTGCATTTTTGCCCTCCGTTTCACCTGAAAATCATTTCACCACAAGAAATTGATTAGAATTCATAGGTTTCAATGCAATTTTTTTTTTATTTTTATTTATTTTTTTTCTTTTTCTCTTTTTTTTTCTTCTTTTTTTTTTCAAATAGTTCTACTCATCTATTACAATAATTTCATGTTTTGCCTCCCGTGCAGCGCCTGATTTACTGTCGCGGCTAGACGTCATTCATGCTCACTCATCCTCTAGGGTGATGGACGTCTTCTCTTGAATAACATTCTCACCCGAATAATGCTTACATCGCTGCCCATTTACTAAGAACGTGACACTTCTATCTTCTTGCCACAACTCCACTGCCCCGTGTGGGGTCATTCTCACTACCTCAAACAGCCCTGACCATTTGGACCGTAATTTTCCTGGAAAAAGCCTCAATCTTGAATTAAATAGCAATACTTTCTGCCCCGGCTCAAAGATCCGATGCACCATATGCCTATCGTGCCACTTCTTCGTTTTCTCCTTGTAACACTTGACACTTTCATAAGCATGCAAATGAATCTCATCAAGTTCGCTGAGTTGCATTAGCCTCTTCTTCCCAGCTAGCTCCGAATCCATGTTCAATTTTCTCACGGCCCAAAAAGCTCGGTGTTCTAGCTCCGTCGGCAGATGACATGCCTTTCCATAGACCAATCTGTATGGAGAAGTCCCAATGGGTGTCTTGTACGCAGTTCTATAAGCCCACAACGCATCGTCGAGTTTGCTTGACCAATCACATCGTTGTGCATTCACTGTCTTGTGTAGAATTTGCTTTATTTCTCTGTTCGACACCTCCACTTGCCCACTAGTTTGGGGATGATATGCTGTTGCTACCTTGTGGCGCACCCCATACTTAGCTAGAAAGTTCTTGAAACTTGCATTTACAAAATGAGCCCCTCCATCACTGATAATGGCTCGGGGTCTCCCGAACCTGGTGAAAATATTCTTTTTCACAAATTTTCTTACCACCTTGTTGTCATTCCTAGGGCAAGCTGTTTCTTCAACCCACTTTGATACATAATCAATGGCTACCAAGATGTAACGATTACCAAATGATGGTGGGAACGGGCCCATGAAATCTATTCCCCATACATCAAAGATCTCCACTTCTAATATCTGCTGCAGTGGCATCTCCTGCCTTCTACCAATCGTGCCTGTTCTTTGACATCTATCACACATTTTTACGTATGCCATAGTGTCTCTAAACAGTGTAGGCCAAAAGAAACCTGACTGTAGCACCTTGTGCGCTGTCCGCTCGCCTCCATGGTGCCCTCCATACAATGAAGAGTGACAACTCCTCAAAACTTCTGCAATTTGGCTCTCCGGAATGCACCTTCTCATCACCTGATCCGGTACCTGCTTAAACAAGTACGACTCATCCCAAATGTAATACCTGCAATCATGTCTCAACTTCTTTCTCTGTTGAGCCGTAGCCTCCGGTGGATAGACTCCACTCACTAGCAAATCCACAATGTCTGCATACCAAGGGATTTCAGCTTCCCTTATTGCCAAAAGCTGCTCATCCGGGAACTCCTCTTTGATGCTGTCACCTTCCTTCACATGCGACTGACTTTCCAATCGCGATAGGTGATCTGCCACTTGATTCTCGCTCCCCTTTCTGTCCTGAATCTCTAGGTCAAACTCTTGTAACAACAAGATCCATCTAATCAGCCTGGGCTTTGCATCCTTCTTGTTAAACAGATACCGAATCGCTGCATGATCGGTATACACCACTACTCTAGAACCCACCAAGTAGGACCTGAATTTATCAAATGCGAACACCAATGCTAGCATCTCCTTTTCTGTAACAGTATAATTAACTTGGGCTACGTCAAGTGTTTTGCTTGCATAATGAATGGAATGAAAAATTCTATTCCTTCGCTGCCCCAATACAGCTCCTACAGCCACATCGCTTGCATCACACATTAATTCAAACGGTTTCTCCCAATCCGAAGAAATGAGAATATGTGCTTCTATCAACTTCTATTTCAACTCCTCGAATGCTTTGACACAGTCCTCATCAAACTCGAACTTCACCTCTTTTTCTAGCAACCTACATATTGATCTAGAAATTTTAGAGAAGTTCTTAATGAACCGTCTGTAGAACCTAGCATGTCCGAGAAAACTGCGAACACCCTTCACTGACACAGGTGGTGGTAGCTTTTCAATCACTTCGATCTTTGCACGATCGACTTCCAACCCCTTGAAAGATACTTTATGGCCAAGGACGATACCCTCCTTGACCAAAAAATGTCATTTCTCCCAGTTGAGTACAATGTTGGAGTCTTCATAACGAGCTACCACCCTATCAAGATTCTGCAAACAAGTAGCAAAAGAATTACCGAAAACAGAAAAATCATTCATAAATACCTCGATGAAATCTTCCACCATATCGTGAAAGATCGCTATCATGCATCTCTGGAATGTGGCGGGTGCATTTCATAGACCAAATGGCATCCGCCTGAAAGCATATGTCCCATAAGGACATGTGAAAGTAGTCTTCTCCTGGTCCTCCGATGCTATAGCTATTTGGTTATAGCCAGAACACCCATCAAGGAAACAATAATATTCTTGACCTGCCAACCTGTCTAATATCTGATCAATAAACGGGATAGGATAGTGATCTTTCCTTGTGGCCTCATTGAGCTTTCTGTAGTCCATGCAAATTCGCCAGCCTGTGACTGTGCGTGTATGGATTAGCTCATTCTTCTTGTTGGTGACCATGGTCATCCCTCCATTATTTGAAACACACTAAACGGGGCTGACCCAATTGCTGTCTGAAATGGGATAGACCACACCTGCATCAAGCCACTTGATTACATCCTTCCTAACCACATCCTTCATCATCGTATTCAACCTCCACTGATGTTGTACAGTTGGCTTTGCTCCTTCCTCCATAAAAATTCTGTGTGGGCAAAAAGCTGGATTGATACCCCTAATGTTGCCAGCCCATTGCTTTCTTCCTCCTCTTGAGAACCACCACATGCATCCTTTACCTGTGCCTCCGTCAGTTTTGCGGAGATGATGGCTGGAAAAGTGTCATCTTCCCCCCAAAAGACATATTTCAGATGTGGAGGCAATGTCTTCAACTCCAGTTTTGGTGCTTCCTCCATAGATGGTTTTGGCAATGGTTCCAGGAACCTCATCAATGGCTGAAAGTCTTGCTTCCTGAGATGCCATTTTGGTTCATTCAACATTTGCACCATCTCATAAGTATCTCTATCTACAAAATGATCGGAGCTCATCAACGCTCTCTCCAATGGATCTCGAGAATCAACAATCTGAAGAGTTGCTTCCTGGTTTAGCACATTGATTGCTGAAAGCTCCTCATAGATGGCCGGAAGCTTCATGGCCTTATACACATCAAATACCTCGACTTTGTCTTGCGCTCACATAGTTAGCTGTCCCACAGCTACATCAATCAACGCTCTCCCGGTTGCCAAGAAAGGACGTCACAAAATAAATGGGACTTCCGCATCCGGCTCAAAATCCAATATAATAAAATCTACCGGGAAGATGAGGGAGCCCACTTGCACTAGCACATCCTCCACAATGCCATCTGGTCTGGCCAAAGAACGGTCTGCTAACTGCAAGATCACTGTAGTTTGTCTAGGACTGCCCAACCCCAAATTCTTGAACACCGATGTCGGCATCAAGTTTATACTCACTCCCAAATCACATAGTCCGCGAGCTCGGATACTTTGCCCGATTGTTATCTGAATTGTAAAGCTCCCAGGGTCCTTGAGCTTTGTTGGCAACCTGTTCTGCATCTGGGAAGTGCACTCCTCAGTAAGCGCCACCGTAGCATACTCTGTTAATCTGCTTTTGTTTGCTACGATGTCCTTGATATACTTTGCATATTTTGGCACTCCCTGCAAAACATCAACCAAAGATAAATTAATGTGTACCTATTTAAGCACCTCCATGAACTTTTTAAATCAAGCTTCCTCCTTGTGTTTCTGTAATCTTTAAGGGAACGGGGGTGGTGGTCTTTCTGCTTCAGCTGCCTTCTCCTTCCCCCTCTCATCATTATGTTCCCCATCTTTCTCCACTGCTCCTGATTGCTGAGGTGGTCTTTCTGGTTCCACCTCCTTGAGTTGTAATCCACTCCTTGTGGTCGCTGTATTAACCTGCTTGGGATTCGGGTCAGTGTCACTCGGTAGTCCTCCTCTGGGCCTGGTGTTTTGAGCTCCTGCTAGTTGTCCAAACTGGTACTCCAACGCCTTTGTAGCTAACTGCTGGTTTTTCAAGTCTGCCGCTAATTTCACATAATCAGCCTGTATTTGTGCTTGGTTAGCTATCATTGTTTTGAACATTTCCTCAATGCTGTTGGGTGGTGGAGGAGGTGCATTGTTTCCTCTGTATTGAGACTGACAATTCTGATGCCCCCCTTGATTTCTCTGCACACCCTGATTCGAACTCTGCTCTTGATGGCTATTACTACCCCAAGAGAAATTCAGATGATTCCTCTAATTTGAGTTGTAATTGTTTCCATACTGTTGGTGATTATTTCTTTGGACGTTCCTAACAAAGTTCATTGAATCTGGATTTGCACCACAACACTCAGCTGAGTGTTCATTACTCCCGCATACTTCACACCAAACCTGCTGCACTACATTGACTGGGGCTTGTGGTTGATTCAAGCTCATACTGCTGAAGTGGGTGTTGAGTTGATTTTGCAACGCAACTATCTGTGCAGCGATAGCTGTAAAACCATCCACCTCAAAGACTCCTTTTGCTTTCCTTATTCCTCCTCGTGATGAGTCCGCATTCCACTCTGGATTTTCCTGTGAAATACGATTTAACAAAGTATACAGCTCCTCATAAGTCATTTCTAATGATTGTTCCCCAACTGCTGAGTCTAGCAAAATTTTTGTATGAGGTTCCAAACCCTCTATGAAAGTATGCACCAACACATCATTGGACTGGTGATGGTGAGGACAATCCCTTAACATAGATTGGAACCTTTCCCAAGCTTGATACAGATTCTCACCCTCTTTGTTTAAAACTTAGAATTTGACTTCTAAGTCTTGCTGTTTTCCCGGATGGAAAGAATCTTTTCAAAAACTTCCTTGCAAGATCATCCCAAGTGGTGATAGAGTTAGGTGGTTCAGCTTTCAACCACCTCTTTGCTTCCCCCAATAATGAAAATGGGAATAATGTAAGCCTCATGTAGTCGGATGATACTCCCACGGGGATGTAAATGTCACTTATCTCCAAAAAGTTTTAGAGATGTTGTTGTGGATCTTCATGAGGGAGACCTGTGAATTGCCCGCTGGTGTGAAAAAATTGCACCATGTTCTGTTTAAGCTCAGACCTCCCTCTTGACTCTGGTCTACAAATACTAGATGTAACATTGTTAGCATGTGGGATTGCCACTTCGCGAACCGGCCTTGCTGCCATTTCCTCGGGCACTAACACTGCCCTCACAAGTGGTGGATTCTGTTGTTGCTCCAGAATTGCCTATCTTAGCAGCTTCTTCTCTAGAGCTTCCCTTCTTTGACGATGAGATTGTCTTTATGGCTCTATATATGAATCCACCAACTCCTTATCTCTTGCCAGTGTTCAGAAGAATTCAAAATCTGCAAGAGAAAGGCTAAGATCAAGTTTTCAGCACTTATATAGAAATTGTAAACTAACACTAAGTAAATAATTTTACCAATTGCCAGTCCCCGGCAACGGCGCCAAAAACTTGTTCGGTGCTGTGGTGACTACACGCAAGTGCACGTGGTCTAACAAGTAGTAAAGTGGCTTAATTAAAGCCAAGTATGGATCCCACAAGGACTGAGCTACGATACTAATCAACTTAAGCGTCAATGAACTCTATCTTTAAGAATGCAGACAACCAAATAATTAATATTTTGAGAGTTTAAGTTTACTAATTAATAAGAATCTAAGGCAAAATTATAAAGTGAGTCTTAACAATAGTAATGAGCAAGCTGAGGTCAAAACGAACATGCAGGGAAGTAATTTATCAATTCAATTCAGCTAATCTTTTCTTCGATTGCTAGTCAAGAATTATTGCCTATGGATTGGAACTTTCGACTCCTATCCAATTTAAGAATGATGAACCTTAATATACATTTCTGTGATAAATGAATTTCATGCTCTAGCCATATATAACCGATTCCTTAATTGACTAATAAGACTTTCAGATATATTTCTATTCTGAATGTAAATCAATTCTCAATTTTCTAAACTAAGAAGAGATCATATCCTACCAATTCACATCTTTCCAATTTCTTTCCTTTTCAAAATCAAAATTGGATTTTTAGATATACATTAACATTGGCCAAATATTAATGCAGTAAAACAAGAATTGATAGAACAACCATTGAAGAAAAGATGAAAACTGAAATGATCAACAATTACATTCCACTACAATTGTTCTTAACCTCAACAAGAAGTGAATTAGCCACTCATTTGTGGATTAAACATCATAAAATAAGTAGAATTCATACAAACAATTGAGATAAAAGAGAAAGAGATAGAGAAGAACCCTAGAATTTTCGTCCTCTCAACTGCCTGTAACCCACATTCTTGCTCAACCAAGTCAGAATGTTTAAAATAAAACCTAAGTGTGCTATTTATACTATTGAGAATTTTTCCCGGAATAACAAGCAACGTGGCACGGAGTGTATCGCGGAGCACACCCTGCGTGCCACGGGGGTATCGCGGACCCTCACTGGAAGTTGGCTCCCCAGCAATTTCACCTCAGCGTGGCACGACTTGCATCGCGGAGCCTGGCCGACGTGCGACGGTGCAATCACGCACCTTCACTGGAACTTGATGTTCCAGGTAATTATACTCAATGTGACACGGAGTGCATCGCGGAGCACAACCTTCGTGTCACGGAGGTAATGCGAGCCTCCACTGGAAATTGACCAAATTATTTCATCCGAGGCAGAATGCCTCCGCGATGGCAGCGTGACACAGCTCCATCGCGGAGCCCTTATTTTTGCTGCTCTCCCTTGTCATTTTCCACTCCTTGTTTTCAAGTCCATTCCCGATTTTCACCAACATGTATATTAGCTTCCAAAAATTTCCTTTTACCTGAAAAACAACACTAATCATGTTGGTTAGTATAAATTCACACTTTAACTAAAAATCACATTAGAATGTACACATAACGATAGATAAACAAGTCGAAATGAAGCATTTGAGTATCACTTGGGCATGCAATTCTGCCCAAGATCACCTCTCGAGCGAGAGATAGACTTCAACATAAACATTCTCTAGAGACCCAGCCCATCTCTAATCCTCCTTACAGAATGGCTCCGCCTGAGCTTTTAAGGAGTTAAAGAAACAATTGAAAGACCTTCTAGATAAGGGCTTCATCAGACCCAGTACTTCCACGTGGGGTGCCCCAGTTCTATTCGTGCAAAAGAAAGACAGTACACTCAGGATATGCATTGATTACCGTTAGCTGAACAAGGTTATAGTCAAGAACAAGTATCCTCTACCCAAGATTGACGACCTGTTCGATTAGCTTCAGGGGGCTAGTTGTTTCTCCAAGATAAACCTCATATTAGGATACCACTAGCTCAGGGTTAGAGAATGTGACATTTCGAAAATAGCCTTCAGAACTCAGTACTATAAATTTGTAGTTATTTCTTTTGGACTAACCAATACTCCTGCAGCTTAAATAGATCTGATGAACAGGATATTTAAGCCGTAATTAGACATGTTCGTTATTTTCTTTATAGATGACATATTGGTTTACTCCAGAACAGAGGAGGAATCTGCGGACCATCTGAGGATAGTCCTGCAGACTCTCAGGGACTATCAATTATTCGCCAAATTAACAAATGTGTACTCTGTCTAAAATCAATTGCTTTCCTCGATCATGTAGTCTCCAGAGATAGTATTCAGGTGGATCCTCAGAAAATAGCTGTAGTCAAGGACTGGCCAAGACCCACCTCTCCGATAGACATCAGGAGTTTCCTAGGTCTAGCTAGCTATCACAGACGGTTTGTGGAAGGATTCTCCTCCATAGCCTCCCCTTTGACCAAATTGACTCAGAAGAAGGTGAAGTTTCAGTGGTCTGATGAATACAAAAGAGTTTCCAGGAGTTGAAGACTCCACTCACTATAGCCCCAGTTCTGACCCTTTCAAGAGATTCATATGGGTTTGTGATCTATTGTGATGCCTCCAGAATTGGTCTTAGGTGTGTTCTGATACATGTCACGACCCGAGTTTATACCCTAGTCGTAACACGAGACAAGGAACCCCGAAAGGCTCCAAGTCGACCCATGTCATACTCATAGCATAACACTTAATAATATAAGTGGATAACAAAAACATAATTGAGTGGAAGCTAACTTTAAGAGCCAAGTTAACATTTAAAGACATAATCTAGCAAAACATAATACATAGACTGAATCTGATTACACATGTCAGAAAGCCTCTATTAAATTGAGGAGTTGCTGGGACAGGTCCCTAGCTAAATCCTAAAGTTTAAAAACTAAAATACAACTGAATAAGAACATAGACCTCGTCCTCGAGAGATGAGGACTCACCAAAATCCGCTGAGATGGAGGAAGGAGCGTGTCTACCTGCAGGGATGAGTCTGGATACCCAGATCTATATCATGAAATAGTATAGCACATCAAGTATGTGGTCAGTACTTTGAATGTACTGAGCATGAGGAAAACGTAAACAAACAAAACATTTAAGTATACAAAGGAAATAAACTGAATACATTGACATATAATTGACCTAGAATACAACAATTCTCTTCCGGGTCACATACACATGTATATACATAAAACTTTCATTTTGATCTCATATTCTGAACCATCATCGAACTAATGCATTGTAACGCCCCGCCTTGGGAGGCATGACTGGCACCTGGTGCCTTACTAAGACCTGGACTGTGCTAGGCTGGCTCTAACTCTGGATTCATGGAGCCAACGGGCTATATAACGGCTGTAAATACAGTCTCCGACTGACTAGGCCTATAGCCTCCTTTAAGAAAACAACAGCTGGCCAGAACCAAAGGAGTATAAAGGAACCCATGCGGGCCGACAAGGCCATCATGCTGACTAGTTTCACTGAAAAGCTGAACTAAATGCTAAACTTCTTTGTGACCGACAAGGTCACCAACTATAACCTATACAAGGCCCCACACAGCCAAAATAAACAAACTAAAACATACATACGACCGGTACGACTAACCACAGGGAATATGCAATCTGCAAACCTCTAAGAATGATAATAAGATGGTCGGGACAGGGCCCCAGCCTACCCATATAGTACAACAAAAAGAGAAATAAACCTCTAGCTGTCAAGATCCGGATGATAGGAGCTGATGGCTCTGTGTGCTGGCGGAATTACGAGGGATCGACTCCTCATCTATGAGTACCTACAGGCAAGTAATGCAGCGCCCCCAAACGGGCATCAGTACCACTGGTACTGAGGTAAAGCAATAACTAAACATAACTGAAAATAGACAGTAATACTAATAGTTACTGAATAACAGAAGATGGCTAAGACTTTCTAGGATGGCAGAATTTAAACTAAGCTTAACTATACTGGAGAGAAGGTAAGAATCATACCTATCAATGCGGCGTCCTGCTATCTATCAATTTAATAAATAACACATATAGCATACAAGAACCTATACCAGCCCATATAAGCCGGAAGGTACCAATCAACATGCAATCTATATACCCCCACCCGGGTTGCCATCCAAAAATAACAATTCACTCCACTCATCTAGTAATTATGAGCATCCCGCAAGCCCCCTGGGTATGAAACTTGGGCTCTCCGTGCCCCTGACTATAGCTGTATCTGAGTCCGGAGGACTCCTGTAAACTGTAATCTGAGATCTGTAATTTGTAATCTGTGCAGCCTGCTATGGGGAAGGCTGTATTCCATCTTCGTCCTCTGGCGGATGACATACCACTCCTTGGAGTGACGTATCCTCACCCTCTGGCGGGTGAGTCGACACATCTATTAACCCTGGGGCGGCAAGGAGGCTTTAAGGGTACCCACATAAAACAATCAGGTCTCTACAAGCAACAATAATCACATATAACATGTATAATAAATCTGATAATACTGTCCATGATATGATATTCTATTCTGAATCTCTTACTGAATTAAACTGAATCTGATACTGAGTTATACTGAGTTTGGAATAATATCTCGCTATTTGATACTAATTTACTGACTTTTATTCTGCATATGGTATAATAACTCAGACATGCTTACTGAATTCACGTTGGACATAATACTCAGCTTCTAAAACTTTCTTCTAGAATTTACTCTATTTTACTATGCTAGAATTACTAACTTGCCGAAGAAACTAGCTTTACATACCTCAGTTACTGACTCCTTGGCTAATTGGTGTAGCTCGACCAATATCCAGCTATTTCTTCCAACTACGTTCATATTTATAGCAATTAGAACTAAATTCATCAATATTTTGAAAGAAAACACTACTTGAATATCTATATAGCCCAAACTTGACTTATCGAACAACAACCGAAAACTCGCTATTTCTCAAAAGTCCAGAAGGGAGAAATACTCACTTTAGGGCTAGGAGTATATTGACACTAATTTGGAGCAATTCCAATTACCTTAGCTCGGTAAGACGATGATTCGCCGGCCGAATATCACGAACTAACTCCGTAGGAATGCTCCCTGCAGCTCAATACCTCACTACCCGAGGTTATTTCGAATTTGAACCGCATTTGATGGCGTAATCGAATGAATATTTATAGGAACCCTTCGTCTCTCTCCCTCTCTGGTCATTTAAACATGGATAAATGACTTAAAGTTGAAGGTGAGGCCCTTTATATACTTGCAGCAAAATACATGGCAAAGTGGCATGCTGGCCAACATGCCGTTTTGGCTCCGTGCCGCGTTGGCTAACGCGGAGGCCCCAGCTCCGTGCCACTTTGCCCCTTTAGGCAGCGCGATTTGGCCTCCTCTTGCGAAATTCCAACTTGGCACTCGTTCGGCCTTTCCTGGGGCCCTTTTCTCGCATGTATGACATTCTAAAACTCTCAACCAACATGCGAATAGGTCGAATAAATGCTAGAAACTTATGGGGTGTAACATCCTTCCCCCTTAAGAACATTCATCCTCGAATGTAAACTTTTGCTTGCAGGAATCTCAACTTACTCGACTTATTCTTAAAAAATAATTTTGGTAGAGTTTCCCATGTAACATGGACTATCTCAAAATTCCTGAAATGTAGAAAAGTCCAATGTAGGTACTCCACACAATACTATAGCATTCCTCACGCAGTAGCCTAGAGTTATCTCATTTATACACATAATATAAGGCAATTCATAAAACAACAATACTAACGTACCTCTGGCTGATTAAGTTTGAAATAACTGAGGATATTCGACTTTCATATCTTCTTATGCTTCCCAAGTCATTTCCTCTCGGTTCCTGTTACGCCATAACACCTTGACAGAAGCAACATCTTTAGTTCTCAACCTGCGAATCTACTTGTCCAGTATGGCTATTGGAACCTCTTCATAAGATAGCTCCTCCGCAACCTGGACATCCTGAACTGGGACAACTCTGGAGGGGTCTCCTATATACTTTCTCAGCATGGACACGTGGAAAACTGGATGAACAGACTCTAACTCTTGAGGTAAGTTCAACTCGTATGCCACTTGGCCTATTCTTTGGCGAATCTGATAAGGCCCAACGAATCTCGGGCTGAGCTTGCCTTTCTTGCCGAATCTCATCACCCCTTTCATTGGAGAAACTTTCAAGAATACCAAGTCATTCATATTAAATTCCAAGTTTCTGCGCCGCACATCAACATATGATTTCTGGCGGCTCTGAGCAGTCAGTAGGCATTCTCGGATAAGATTTACTTTTTCCTCTGACTGATGAATAATATCCGGCCCAATCAGCGCTGGCTCTGCTACTTCAAACCAGCCAACTGACGATCTGCATTTTCGCCCATACAATGCCTCATAAGGCGCCATCTGGATAGCTGAATGGTAACTGTTATTATAGGCAAACTCAATAAGTGGTAAGTGCTCATCCTAGCTACCTCCAAAGTCTAACACACACGCTCGTAGCATATCCTCGAGCGTCTGAATAATGCGTTCTGCCTGCCCATCTGTCTGAGGGTGAAAAGCTGTAGCTCAGGTTAATCTGTGTCCCCAAGCCTCTCTGAAATGATTGCCAAAATTTAGCTGTAAATTGCGCCCTCTGTCAGAGATAATGGACACTGGAACACCGTGCAGTCTGACTATTTCTCTGATATACAACTCAGAATAATCTTTGGCAGAGAAAGTAGCCCTTACTGGCAGAAAATGGGATGATTTTGTCAGTCTGTCAACAATTACCCAAATCGAGTCGTTTCTATGCCTTGTGCGGGGCAATCCTACTACAAAATCCATATTTATTGCTTCCCACTTCTAAAGAGGCACCGCTATGTCTTGAGTCAACCTGCCTGGTTTCTGGTGTTCAGCTTTTACTTGTTGGTAGTTAGGACACTAGGCTATGAATTCTGCTATTTCCCTCTTCATACCTGGCCACCAGTAGATTCCTTTGATATCATGGTACATTTTTGTCGCGCTTGGATGGAGAGAATAGCAGGGCGTAATGTACCTCTCCCATAATATGCTGGCGAAGCCCGGCAACGTCTGGAACACAAAAGCGGCCCTTACATCGCAACACTTCATCCTCAGTTACCTGAAAATCCGGCGCTTTTCCTTGTTGAACTCTGTCTTTAAGCTGAACCAGGTCAGGATCTTCATACTACCGTTCCTTTACCTCCACAACTAATGACGACACTGCGGTGTTCTTAATTACCGCTCTATTGTCCTCTGTTTCTGCTACACGAATGGCCAAACTGGCTAATTGGTGTATTTCTCAGGCCAATTCCTGCTGCTCGGGCTGCAAGTACGCCAAACTCCCCATAGACTTACCGCTAAGGGCATCTGCTACTATGTTGGCTCTTCCTGGGTGATACAGAATATTTACATCATAATCTTTCAACAACTCCAACCAGCGACGCTGCCGCAAATTCAACTCTCTCTGGGTGAAGATATACTGTAGGCTTTTATGATCAGTGAAAATATCCACTTGGATGCCATACAAGTAATGTCTCCATATCTTTAGGGCGTGGATCACTGCGGCTAGTTCCAGGTCATGGGTAGGATAATCCTTTTGTGTTTCCTCAGCTGTTTGGGAGCATAAGCAATTACTTTACCATGCTGCATCAACACACATCCTAACCCAATACCCGAAGCGTCACAATAAACTGCATAACCCTCTGTACCTTCTGGCAATACTAACACTAGGGCGGAGGTCAACCAGTCTTTCAATTCCTGGAAACTCTGCTCACATGCCTCTGTCCACTGAAACTTTACTGCTTTTTGCGTCAGCTTAGGTAGAGGTGCTGCTATGGTGGAGAATCCCTCAACAAATCTTCTATAGTACCCTGGTAATCCCAGAAAACTACGTACTTCGGTCGGAGTGGTAGGTTTGGCATGTTTTTACTGCTTCTATTTTCTATGTGTCTACTTGTATACCAGCATTCGACACGATATGCCCCAAGAAGGCTACTAAGTTCAGCCAAAATTCACATTTAAAGAACTTGGCATACAGCTGACGGTCCCTGAGAATCTGGAGCACTGTCCGCAAATGATCCTGGTGGTCTGCCTCTGAGCGAGAATACACCAGAATATCGTTAATAAACACTATCACGAACAGGTCCAGGTATGGTCTAAAGATGCTATTCATCAGGTCCATGAATACTGCGGGAGCATTTGTCAGCCCAAAGGACATGACTAGGAATTCAAAATGGCCGTATCTGGTCCTGAAGGCAGTCTTTGGAATGTCCCTTTCACAAACTCGAACCTGATGATATTCGGACCATAAGTCAATCTTGGAGAAATATCTGCCCCCCTGTAACTAATCAAACAAATCATCTATTCTGGGAAGCGGATACTTATTCTTGACTGTAACCTTGTTCAACTGCCGGTAGTCTATACACATGCGGAGGGAGCCGTCCTTCTTTCTCACAAATAGAACCGGTGTACCCCAAGGTGAAGTACTCGGCCTGATAAAGCCCTTATCTAACAGATCCTTCAGCTGCTCCTTTAGTTCTCTGAGTTCATCAGGAGCCATACGATATGGAGGGATTGATATGGACCGAGTTCCTGGTAGCAAATCAATTGCAAAATCTATTTCTCTTTCTGGGAGAATACCAGGTAGCTCATATGGGAATACGTTGGGGAATTCATTAACCGCTGGAATAGACAGGAGAGTCGGAGGCTCTACCCACACATCCTGGACTCTGACTATGTGGTAAATGCATCCCTTAGTTATCAACCTCCTTGCCTGAAGGTAGGAAATAAACCTACCTTTTGGCGTAGCTGTACTGCCCTTCCACTCTCGTACTGCCTCCTCTGGAAAGTGGAATCGGACCGTCTTGGTCGAGCATTCTACATTGGCATAGCACGACACTAACCAATCTATACCCATAATGGCATTTTAATCAATCATCTCTAATTCTACCAGATCTATTGTGGTTTGACGATCAACAACCTCTACTGTACACCCTCGATAAACCCTTCTGTCTATGATGGAGTCACCGACGGGGGTAGATACTGAAAAGGGTTGCTGAAGCAACTCTGGTACAACACTGAACTTTCGAGCCACAAATGGGGTAACATAGGACAAGGTAGATCCTGGATCAATCAATACATAAGCAAGGTGAGAGCAAATAGTCATCATACCTGTTACCACATTTGGAGACGCCTCTGAGTCCTGCCTCCCTGGTTATGCATAGGTACGACTTGGGCCCGTACCTGAATTAGAGGCCCCTGATCTGCCTCGGCCTCTGCCTGCTGGGACTAAGGGCCTATGCCATGCTGAGGCTGCTGGAGCTCATGGCCCTGCTGACGCCCTGTCTCAGTTACCCTGACCCCTAACTGGACAATCTCTCATCACATGACCCTCCTACCCGTATATATAACACCATGTGGAGCCATATCTACAAGCTCCAGTGTGGGGTCGGCTGTAAATAGGGCAAGGTGGGGGTGTATACCTACTCTGCTCTGACCTCCTCTGTTGGGGTGAATTTTTCATTCGTGAGCTACCGCTGGACTGTGACTGCCCTCGGCGACTGAATCCATTCCTCTGCGGCTGTGATGGAGGTGGGGGTCTAGGTGGCCTATTTGACAATCATGGCATAGGCCCTCTCCAGATCTCCCCCTGTATCTCATCTGATCTGTCCCTGCTACGCTGTTCCTGATTTATTCATCTGCTACCCTGTTGCCGCTGTCTAAGGCCCTCAATAGTCTTAGCAAAGGCCTGCACCCGAGCAATATCCATATCTTCCCGCAGCGTAGGTTTCATACATGCCTCAATATAGTGTGGGTTCAGATCCATAATAAACCGGTGGACCCTAGATGGCATGGTGTCCATAAAGTCTAGAGCATAGCAGTCCAAGGAATCGAACTGCAGGGCATATTCTGGTACACTCCTCGCCCCCTGCTCCAAGTGTAAAAACTTATCCATCCGGGCCTATCGGATTTCCTGTGGCAGATAATGGTCCAGGAAGGCTTCTGAAAAGCTGGACCAAGTCGGAGGGGCAACATCTCTCCCTCGGGACCTTTCCCAACTTTCGTACCACAACACAGCAATATCCCGCAGCCGGAATACTGCTAACTCAACCGACTCCGTAGATGTCACATGCATGACCCGGAAGATTCTATACATCTAATCCAGGAAGTCCTGGGGGCCTCTGCCTGATTTGACCCTGTGAACTATGGGGGACCTAGTGCCAATAATTCTCGCACCCTCGAACTGCTAGGACCACCTGATGCCTCTGCTGTTACGGGTGGCACTGACTAGCACTGAGTAGCCATCATTTGTGCCTACATAACTAGTGCACTTCGAATTTCCTGGTCGGATGGTGTGGGTACAGGAACTGTCGGAGGCGGTGTCATCCTGAGTGGCTCCTGGTGGGGTGGGGACTGCTTAGAAGGTCGAGATGACGCCTCCGTATCGCCTTCAGATCGGGTTGATTCTAAACAAGGCTGATAGGCATCCTGCTGGTGCCTTCTCCTGCTGCAGTATCCAGTCTTCTACCTGTGACAGGATGTCGCTGGTCTGCCATTTTATCCGTAAACAAATAGTATGATATGTTTTAGGGATGCAACCCTATACTGTACTGCTCTATGGCACGACTGAATATGAAGAAAGAGTAACAACCCTATTATGCCTTGTAGCCTCCTGCCTATGGTATGTGGTGCACAACACATCCATAGACAAGACTCTACTTAGCACGACTTGCAGACTCCCTGGGATACGACCTGCTCTGATACCAAGTTTGTTACGCCCCACCTTGGGAGTCATGACTGGCACCTGGTGCCCTACTAAGACCTGGACTGCTGGACTACTATGCCTAAGCACTTCTGGTGCCAGGCTGGCTCTAACTCTGAACTCATGGAACCAACGGGCTATATAACGGCTGTAAATACAGCCTCCGGCCGACTAGTCCTATAGTCTCCTGTAAGAAAACAACAGCTGACCAGAACCACATGAGTATAAAGGAACCTATGCGGGCCGACAAGGCCACCATGCTGACTAGTTTCACTGAAAAGCTAAACTAAATGCTAAACTGCTCTGTGACCGACAAAGTCACCAACTATCAACTATACAAGGCCCCACACGACCATCATAAACAAACAAAAACATACACATGGCCTCACACGTCCGGTACGACTAACCACAGGGAATATGCAATCTGTAAGCCTCTAAGAATGATAATAAGATGGTCAGGACAAGGCCCCGGCCTACCCGTTCTGTACAACAAAAAGAGAAATAAACCTCTAGCTGTCAAGCTCCGGATGACAAGAGCTGATGACTCTGTGTGCTGGCTGGAATTACAAGGGATCGGCTTCTCGTCTATGAGTACATGCAGGCAAGTAATGCAGCACCCCCAAACGGGCGTCAGTACCACTAGTACCAAGCACGTAAAGAAATAACTAAACATAACTGAAAATAGACAGTAATACTTATAGTTACTGAATAACAGAAGATGGCTAAGACTGTCTGGGATGGCAGAATTTAAACTAAGCTTAATTGTACTGGAGAGAAGGTGAGAATCATACCTGTCAATGCGGTGTTCTGCTATCTATTAATTTAATAAATAACACATATAGCATACAAGAACCTATACCAGCCCCCATAAGCCGGAAGGTACCAATCAACATGCAATCTATATACCCCTACCCGGGTCGCCATCCAATTAACAATTCACTCCACTTATCTAGTAACTATGAGCATCCCGCTGGCTCCCTGGGTATGTAACTTGGGCTCTCTAGGTCCCTGACTATAGTTGTATCTGAGTCCAAAGGACTCCTGTAAACTGTAATCTGAGATATGTGATCTGTAATCGGTAATCTGTGCCTTGGGCGCAAGCGCTCGACAGGGGTATGCTATAATGCTGATCAGCCTGCTATGGGGAATGCTGCATCCCATCTTCATCCTCTGGCGTACGGCATGCCACTCCTTGGAGTGACGTTTCCTCACCCTCTGGCTGGTGAGTTGACATAGCTATTAACCCTGGGGCGACAAGGAAGCTCTAAGGGTGCCCACATAAAACAATCAGGTCTCTACAAGCAACAATAATCACATATAACATGTATAATAAATCTGATAATACTGTCCATGATCTGATATTCTATTCTGAATCTCTTGCTGAATTAAACTGAATCTGATACTGAGTTATACTGAGTCTGGAATAATATCTCGCTGTCTGATACTAATTTACTGACTTTTTTCCTGCATATGATATAATAACTCAGACATGCTTACAGAATTCACACTGGGCATAATACTCAGCTTCTAAAACTTTCTTCTAGAATTTACTCTATTTTACTATGCTAGAATTACTAACTTTCCGAAGAAACTAGCTTTACATACCTTAGTTACTGAATCCTTGGCTAACTGGTGTAGCTCGGCCAATATCCAGCTATTTCTTCGAACTGCATTTATATTTATAGAAATTAGAACTAAATTCATCAATATTTTGGAAGAAAACACTACTTGAATATCTATATAGCCCAAACTTTGACTTATCGAACAACAACCGAAAACTCGCTATTTCTCGGAAGTCCAAAAGGGAGAAATACTCACTTTAGGTCTAGGAGTATATTGACACTGATTTGAAGAAATTCCACTTACCGTAGCTCGGTGAGACGACGATTCGCCGGCCGAATTTCACGAAACTAACTCCGTAGGAATGCTCCCTGCAGCTCAATACCTCGCTACATGAGGTTATTTCGAGTTTGGACCGTGTTTGATAGCGTAATCGAACGAATATTTATAGGAACCCTTCGTCTCTCTCCCTCTCTGGTCGTTTAAACATGGATAAATGACTTAAAGTTGAAGGTGAGGCCCTTTATATGCTTGCAGCAAAATACATGGCAACATAGCACGCTAGCCAACACGCTGTTTTGGCTCCGTGCAACGTTGGCTAACGCAGAGGCACCAGCTCTGTGCCACTTTGCCCCTTTAGGCAGCGCGGTTCGGCCTCCTCTTGTGAAATTCCAACTTGGCACTCATTCAGCCTTTCCCCAGGCCCTTTTCTCACACGTATGGCATTCTAAAACTCTCAACCAACATGCAAATAGGTCTACTAAATGCTAGAAACTTACGGGTGTAACATGCATAAGGGCTAAGTACTGAACATTTAATGAGAGCCGAAGCTGAAGCTAGCATCATACACTGTAGTGGATGTCTACTGGTAACTGAGTCTGCATTTCATTATATTATATCTGTTCAAAACTGAAATCTGAATCATACTGAACTGAGCCATGCTAATAATATAACTAAGGGAGTCACTCCCTGCTATGAAGAGTCCCAAGTAAGCAAAGGGAGTCATTATCTGGTATGGAGAGTCCCGACTGGGCTAGGGAGTCATTCTCTTCTATGGAGAGTTCCGACTGAGCTAGGGAGTCATTCTCTATTATGGAGAGTCCTAACTGAACTGGGGAGTCATTCTCTGCTATGGAGAGTCCCGACTGAAACAGGGAGTCATTCTCTGCTATGGAGAGCCCTGACTAAGATAGGGAGTCATTCTCTAATATGGAGAGTCCCAAGTTGATGATGTCGCTCAAATTACACCTCATGAATGAGATATAAAGCAGTCGATGTCAAATACAGAACCCAACAAGGTTTGGGGTCGAATCCCACGAGGAATATGACGAGAACTTGACTTAATGCGTTTAGCTAATACTATTGGCTTACTTATTTCCTATGGGGGAAAGTTTTGAAATACAAAATAATAAACAAGAGTTGAGACTAGTAAATGTTTAAATCAATTTCAGTTTTATTCAATCAATAAAGTGACTAGGATTGTGTTCCCTAAGACTTCATAACCATAAGGCTTTTATTCTATTGATCTATTCTGGTGTTTAGCATGCAATATTGGTAAGTTAAATTTGCGTAAATGGTTGGTACCCAATCTAGATGATTATCACCAACCAACTTGGTCCGTATACGGGTGTACGGTTAATTAACCCTTATCCTTAATATCGAATTAGCTATTCCCGGACAAGGTCAAGTTATTAGATGAGGGTTGATAGCCTCAAATCTCTATTGTTAATCCCTTTTCCTATTCATCACCCCTTGATTCGGTAAGTAAGAATAAGGCAAATTCCAATGTTTGCAACCGTTAAAAAACAATTAAAATGAAGGAAAAAACAACACATGCATAAACCCCGTTCAAGAATCACTAAGTATTTTACCTATGTGTGTTAATTCATCATGGTTCCCACAACCCTAGTTATGGGTTTAGTTACTCATATTTGAATGATCACAATCACAAAATAAAGAAGAAATCATAATTGTAACTTACGAAGATTCGTAGAAGAAAACCACGTGAATTGAATAAATCACCAAAATTAGTGAACTAGCATGTGAATTGAATAAATAACCAAAATCAGTGAACAAGACTTTAATGTTGTTTAATTCTCAAAATCAAGAACAAAACAATAAACTTTGTTTCTTCAATCAAGAAGGATCGTTAAAAACACCAAAATCCACGTGAAAAGCAGTAAAATAAATTGTACTTCAAAAATAAACCTAAATAATGTATTTATAGTTCCAAACAAAATTTTTCCTAACTAAAAATGGACTCTAGGTTGGCAGTGGTAACGGGCCAAGTAACGACTTGTTGGGTCTCCTAACGAGTTGTGGCCAGTGGAATTGAGTCGTCCTCGGCTACTTGTCCAGTCTTGTTGACGGGTCACCTAATGACACGTTAGGCCTAAGCACGAGTCTTTAGGTCCCTCGTGGCCATGGATCACCAAATCCTCCAGTATACCTGAAAAATGCTCCCAGCATCTCATGACGAGTCGTCACTTCACCTAACGACTCGTTATGTTTTTCGTTGTCTTCTCTGAGCATTTTTTAGAAATCTTCCTCCTAGTCTTCACGACTGGCATAACGACTCGTTACCAGATGTAACGAGTCGTTCCTTCAACTTGTTAGGTGCACTTGTTCTTCTTCATAAAACACCTGATCTTCTCCACGACTCTAGGAACGAGTCGTCCACTTGGACGACAACTCGTGCCTTGTCTAGCAGTCTGCATTTTGCTCTATTTTTGCCTTACTTTTCCCATTTCATGTTTCGGACCTATTTTCCTGCAACACTTAACACAAACACATCATATCTACATAAACATACTCAGAATTTGCATATTTCCTTGGTTTTAAGTGTCGAAAGTGCTGTAAAATCACGACACATCAACACCCTCAACTTAGAACTTTTGCATGTCCTCAGGCAAAAATAAATAAAATAAAACTAACATGACACTTCAATCAAAAGAACTTTAGGAAACTTACGACAGTCACATCTCTTCATCAAATCAAATTTTCTAACCTCTCCTTTATCATACAAAATCAAGTCATAATGCATATGTAATATTTTTAACCATGACACAGAGGAATCGAAACATGGCAATATATTGTCACTTGCAGCCATGCATATAATTCTATAACACTGAACCAAACAATTTGTAGATGGTTTTTTTGACAAATGCTCTCACCACAAAGAAGTCCCACACTCACACATGTGTATATGATCATATCAATATATTTCTCTTGGGACTAGGTAAGATCACACTCACTCTCACAAAGAAATTCTAATTGTGTGCATGCAATACCATAAGCTTGCCTTTACCTTCAATACCTCAATTTTCAGATGGGTTAACTAGGATCAGTATAGGACTTTTTTATCTTGTAATGTAGGCTCTGGTTCGGGTATGGTACATATGGAACTAGTAGCTTAACCCTCCTTGGCACCCACACACACTTTGGCTCCACTCTTAACCTTCTTTTCACATTTTCTCCCTTTTTCCTTTGCTTTCTTCTTCTTTTACTTTCTTTAACAACTGCAAGTGCAGTGTTCCTTATTTCAAGTATTCATTATTTTCATTTTTTTCTTTTTTTTCTTTTTGCTCTTTTTCTCTTTAACATTATTTTTTTTTCTTTTATTATGCACATCGCACCCGCTCTTTCATTTTCATTACTCAATTTCATTCCAACCTACTCTTCTTAATCACCCCTCTGATAGCCACCCTCAACTTAGGCGATTTTCCTGAGTTGAGGTTCACAGTGTCCAAGGAGGGACCAGGGCCAAAACAGATTTATTTTAATTAAAGCAGGAAGGTGAATTGGTGTTAACAAAAAGAAGGGAAATTTAAGCTAAAAATTTGGGTAAAGGGATATTTATTTCCATTTGGTAGGTCTTTTAATGCTAAAGTGGACTATTCATCAAAAATGACTTATGATCCTTTCCTAATTTCCCGTCCTATACCTCAGTACGACAGACTAGGCAAGTTCTATATTTACACACACAACAGAATTGAGCTATTAAACCTTAATCACACAATGCACAGGCCAATATCATCACTTCTACTAACTGCTAGTTCAGTCACACAATGGTAAACATGTTCATAGTATTAATGCCATGCAAAGATTCACAAAGGTCATGCTTGTCTATTTTAACACACACACATAACTAAAACAAAATTTTTTTAGGAGTGATATCACATTATCAGTTCAAATAAATTCAAAAATCATGCTATTGACTGCCTTAAGTTCTCCTAATTTTCTTTCGACTGACACAAACAAACACAAGAACATAAAAACCTAACATGCCGGTTCTACTAGATAATGAACACCTGAGGGAAAATATATCCGACAAGAAAAATCCTCGGGTTATGTTCAGCAAAAATACACAGGTATCCCTCCTCAACCCCATCAAGAAAAGCATGCGTCGTCCTCGACGCATTTATAAATGTAAAATATTGAAATAGGGAACATACCCGTGTGACCTGGGCATCTGTGGCCTAGTCAGTGGAGGGTGAAGATACACCTCCAGTGTTATCTCCTATACCACTGACCTGAATTGGTGCGTTCTCAGAACCTACTGAGCTCGTACCTTCTCCACGAGCTCTCGCTGCCTCAACTATGGCCCTCTATCCAGCCTTATCTCTGGATAACTGCAGCACTGCCTCCATCTCTCTCCGCTCTCACTTCTGCTCACGGAGCAGAGAATCATCCTCATCAAAATTTTCCTCCTCACGAGGCCTCTTGCCCTTATCCTGCGCCACCGGCTCCTCAGTGATAAAGTCAACTATTGGTGGTAGCTCTTCCTCTCTCTCATCATCAATCACTACAAGCACGGGTGGAGGGATTACAACTAGCTATCGTGTGTACAACTCCCGCACCTCAGCTTGGAGTGCTGCTACCTCCACATACCATCTGGCCAACTCGGGCGCTTGTAACTATGCAAGACGCTCATCCATACGACTCTCAAAGGCATCCAACCGGTCATGTACTAAACTAGAGAGTGCCTCCAACTGCTTTGTAACCCACGACTTGACTTGCTCCATTAGTACCTTAACTTGAAGAGCCGTGTGTGCTTGCTGTTTTTCGGCTTTAGCCATCCACCTAGCCATATCAGTCAGAAATTCTTAAGAAATTGTAACTAGGCTAGCTGGAGAAGCACGTGAGGGTGCAACAGGTGGTCGGGTGCTACTACTGTAGATGAAGCCTATGGAACCTCAGCAGGTATGGGAATGTTAACTGCATCTGTAGCCTCAGGCTGGCTACCAATCTCTCTGGCTTCTGTGGGCTCTGCCGCAAACTCGGTAAATAATGCAACCTCAGTCTGCATACCGCTGCTCAATGCCGCTGCTAATAAAGTCGCTCCAGTGGATGCGGCAGATTGACTCCTCGCTCTCGATACCGAGTTGTCTCATCTCTTATCAACCCGATATTAGTGATCTTATGGACCACCATTCGCTGATCAACCGGTGACAATTCTGGCACCTTTAGCTTCTGACAGATTCGATCAATGAGGCATGGAAAGGGATTGGTAGTGCTGTCTACTATCGCCCGCTCTCAAATCTCTTCAGCAATATATCGCGGGATGTTTATGGCGTACCCCTCCATGATGCTCGCTACCAGTTCAGCTCTGTCAGGTGAAAGCACATTGTCATTACTGGTCGGTATCAACCTGTGTCAAACCAATGAACACCAGAATTTAGCTTGGAAGTTCAATGTGGCCTTTTATATCTGTGACTCGGTGCCATGCAACTACTCAACTAGCGGACCCCATGTGGCAATGATGCGTGACAGCCAACTGTACTGCCTGATACGTTCTTCATTGTTCAATTTCTTATTTTTGACTTTCTTGAGTTCGAACAGTCTGTGATCAAACTCAGCTGTGTACATTGGGGCCTGAGAGTCTGGACCATAGAGAAGCCTAGAGATGGTCCTCTCAGAGATGTTTACAAGTGTCTCCTGAACCGACACTTGCGTCAATGCGAGCCTCTTCTTCCAGTATTGGCCTCCCAAAGCTAGACGCTGTAATGTGGTTGCGTAGGCGGCATAAAACTCTCTGAACAGGAAAGGGCTGTAACTCCCCGATGGCTCAGTTAACCACTCGAACCTGTATATTTCAAACAATGCCTGCAGCTCAGGGTGGTCCTTGAGCCCTGTGGTGACCAGTCTGGGCTCGTCATAAATGCTCCTCTTTGGATGGCCCTTGTCACTCGGAGCAATGTCACTGTTGTAAATGGCCCGCATACCGCAAACATACCATCGCTTCACCCTCCATGGTTGATCATTGGATGTATTTGAAGTCTCTATCAATTCATCATTTGTGCTCCCTTGTTGGGCATGTGATTCATCAGCAGCCTCTATATTTGCCGCAGCTGTGGTGCCCTCGGGAGCAATTGGGACTGTGGCCCCAACATTCTCTTCTGCTCCGCTAGGTGGGTCTCTTGCAAGTGGGGTAGAAGATGTGACCATGGCTGCCGAATTGGTAGGGCGTTGCATCCTAGCCCTGGTGGATCTCCTCTCAAGCTGCTCTTTTGAAACTTCATATTCCTCCACCGAGCCACTCGACTCTTCGGAGGATGAGGGCTCATCTCTAAGTTTGCGATATAAGGACTGACTTTTCTCCAGCACCTATTTCTTGGCCGAACCCTTATTTGGTGTACCCTTCGGTGCCATTGTACTTGTGGAATAACAGTTAGTATACAAGATGAGATGAAACAAAAATAAAATTTTAACTGTGTTCCTGCAGACTGGACGAGGGACTTATGAGTCGTTGCCACTGGCCATGACTCATGAGGTCACTCGTCGTCTGCAGGTCAATTTTTCTTTTGTTGAACTAGTGGACTTAATGACTAGTCATGACTAGTCATTACTTACCTCAACGACTGGTTAGACTAGTCATAAGATAACCTATTTACATATCCCATTTTCCCACTCAGGACGAGCTACACAACGAGTCGTGAGGTGATACCATGACTCGTTATGTGGCTCGTGCTCAAGAATTTACTTACTGGGTTTACAGTGGTGGTGACGGGTCATGTAACGACTCATTGGGCTTGCCAGAAGTCATTATATAAGGCGTCATCACTGGTCTATGCAAAATAACAACACCCATGTTCCATCTCAACAAAATTGCAATCTCACAAGCACAGATCATCGCATTTATTAAAGGTCCCGTTTTCAAATTTTCATACAAAGTCAAGGCACTAGGGTTTCATCTAAAAATCATGGCAGTGTTCGAAATTTTACACAAAAAAATGACTAGGTTAGAGCTCTAAATAATTGAATACTCACAAGTGTAAAAACAGAGATGGGATTTCCCCAGTGGGCAATTTCAACTTGAGGTCGCGATTGAATGTGGCAACTGAGCAAATTTGCGTGCGATCATGCGTGTGTGTATACTTTGCGAATGAGAAGTGATATTGGGAGGATGAGAAAGTGGGAGATTTTACTTGAGAGTTTTTGAGTTTTGAGTTTTTGAGGGAATTTGTGTATAGAGTCGAGTTTTTTTATATGTTTAGATCCGATGTTACCTTATTTGTACGTGGGTCGGGTCAGGTGGAAATTTAATTAGAATAAACCACGACCCACGTGATGATTCATTAAGTGAAGCGATGACTCTTTTGGTTTCGTGTTCAGCTAAATGAGTTGAGGATCATACCTAGGACCTAACGGCTTATTGAACGACTCATAGTGGTATCCAACAAGTCGTGACATTATCGTAGGCCCTAAACTCTATTGGCATTGCAGTAGCTTCATGACGGATCACTTGACGAATCGTTTGGTGTCCCCAAGATTCGTTAAGTCACTCATTGCATCTTTTTACAACTTAAATCCCTTTTTAATCCAATAGACTTGACGGAAGACTCCACGATTCATTGGCATAGGCAATGACTCATTTGGTCTACCGTTGTCTAGACTCTTAATCACCTACACACATCAACACACGTAAACACTATTTTTATTTTACAATTACAACTTGGGTTGCCTCCCAAGAAGCGCCTGATTTAACGTCCTGGCATGACGCGGGTATTTTGATTACTCACACTTCACCAAAACACCTCCATGGGTTGCCTACCATGCAGCGCCTGATTTAACGTCGCGACACGATGCAAGTCCCTGGGTTAGTTAGATTTCACCCAGAGCCCAGATATCCACCAACTTAATTTCTTCGCTCCTCCCCAAATATGCTTTCACCTGTTGACCATTCACTTTAAACCGCTTTCCTTCATGGTTTTCCAGTTTAATTGACCCATGGAGAATACTTGGATCACTCGAAAAGGACCCAACCGTTTGGACTTCAACTTTCCAGGAAACAAGCGAAGCCTAGAATTGAATAGTAACACCATATCACCCGGGCTAAACTCTCTCTTCTTGATCTTTCGCTCATGCTGAATTTTCATCCTTGGTTTATAAATTTCAAAATTCTTATAGGCTTTCAAACAAATTTATGTAGCTCATTCAACTGATCAATCCACAAGTTCGCAGCTTTGCTTCAGGTCAAATATAGCTTCTTGAACGCCCACATAGCTTTGTTCTCAAGTTCAATCGGAAGATGACATACTTTCTCATATACTAGCTGATACGGAGACATACCTATAGGAGTCTTTAATGTGGTCGGATAAGCCCATAAAACATCATCTAGATTCCTAGACCAACCTGTTCGGTTGACATTTTCAGTTTTAGCTAAGATGGTCTTTATCTCCCGGTTGGAGACTTCAACTAGCCCACTAGATTGTTGATGATAAGGTGTTTCCACCCTGTGTTTCACCCCATATTTTTCTAGTGAAGTCCGAAACAACCGGTTGCAGAAGTGCAAACCCCCATCACTAATAATCGCTCTGAGAGTTCCAAATCTGGCAAAAATATTCCGCTTCAAGAATTCTATGACACTCTTTCCTTTTGGAAGCGCGATTGCCTCCACCTACTTTGAAACATAGTCCACAACAACCAGTATGTACTTCATCCCATTTGAGCTCACAAATGGGCCCATGAAATCAATGCTCCACACATCAAACAACCGATGACAAGGATGGGAGTAAGAGCGAGCTCATGCCTCCTTGCCTTTGGAATGCATCACATGACTTTGCAAAATCATGCTCATCCTGGTGAATGGTTGGAAAATAGTACCCACATTGTAGAATTTTGTGGGCTGTGCGAATCCCATTGTGGTGACCCCCAACAGGGGATGAGTGGCAAGCCTTCAATATGCTCAACATCTCCACCTCGGGCACGCATCTCCGAATCACTCCATCAGCACATATGAGGAATAAGTAATGCTCATCCCAGAAAAACTTTCGCACATCAGACATGAACTTCTTCCGCTGGTGAAAAGATAAGTTTTCCGGTACAACATCACTCACCAGATAATTAGAAAAGTCTGCAAACCATGGGATAAGATCTTGTGAGGCAGCTAAAACCTACTCATTGGGGAATGTATCATCTATGTCAAGCTCATCTCGAAGTGCTGCATCTACTTCCAATCTTGATAACTGATCTACCACCTGGTTTTCGATCCCTTTCTGATCCTTTACCTTGAACTCGAACTCTTGCAGCAACAGAACCCATCGAATCAACCGCGGCTTGACATCCTTCTTTGTCATCGGAAATCTCAAAGCTGCGTGGTATGCATGGACTATTACTTTGGTTCTAATCAAGTACACTCGAAACTTCTCGAATGCAAATACTACAACCAACAACTCCTGTGCTGTCACAGTGTAATTTTTCTGAGCTGCATTAAGAGCCTTGCTAGTATAATAATTAGGATGGAAAATCTTTTCACGCCTCTAATCCAACACAGCTCCCAGGGCTACTCTGCTAGCGTCACACATAATCTCAAATGGTAAAGACCAGTCAGGTGCCACTATAATCAGGGTCGTGGTCAATCTCTCTTTTAGGCATTCAAACGCCTTCAGACATGCCTCATCAAAAACAAACTTCACCTCTTTCTCAAGCAGTTTACACAAAGGATGTGCATGAGAAGTCCTTGATGAATCTCCTATAAAACCCTGCGTGACCCAAAAAGCTTCGAACACCTTTCACAGAAATTAAAGGTGGTAGACTAGCAATTACTTTGATTTTGGCCCTGTCCACCTCAATACCCTTATCAAAAATCTTGTGCCCTAGCACTATACCTTCTTTGACCATGAAATGACACTTTTCCCAGTTAAGCACCAAGTTGGTCTCTTCACATCTCTGCAGCACCTTGTTTAAATGTGCCAAACAATCCTCGAATGAGTCACCCACCATCGAAAAGTCATCCACAAAGACTTCAATGGTGTACTCCACCATGTCAGAAAATATGGACATCATGCAACGCAGAAAAGTGGCAGGCGCATTACATAACCCGAACGACATCCTCTTAAAAGCAAATGTACCATATGGACAGGTGATAGTGGTTTTATCTTGGTGTTTGGGGGCTATAGATATCTGATTGTACCCTGAATAACCATCAAGAAAATAGTACCATCCTTTGCCTGCAAGTCGGTCTAGCATTTTGATCGATGAATGGCATAGGAAAATGATCTTTCTGAGTCCAATGGTTCAACTTCCTATAGTCTATGCATACTCTCCAACCGGTGACTGGCCTGAGTGGAATGAGCTCATTGTTAGCATTTGGGACCACCGTGATTCCTCCCTTCTTCGGTATAGAATGAACTGGGCTCACCCATTTAATGTCAGCAATAGGGTAAACCACACCTACATCCAACCAGTTGACGATTTCCTTCTCGACCACCTCTTGCATAGATGGATTCAACCTACGCTGATGCTTAATGCTCAAAATACAATCTGGCTCTAGCTGGATCTTATGAGTGCAAATACCGGCTGGGATTCCAATAATGTCTGCAATGGTCCACCCGACGACTTTTTTATATCTCTTCAGAATGGAGACCAAAGCCTCGACTTTCCATTCCTCCAAGTCAGTTGCAACAATGACCGATAAAGTGTTACCGGTTCCTAGAAAAACATACCATAAGTGAGACGGGAGTGCTTTGAACTCCAATACTGGAGGCTCCTCAATAGATGGCTTGGACGGTGGGATCACCTGATTCTTTAGCTCAAGATCAATCTTCTTTAAAGCATAGGTTTATGACCCCATACCAGCAAGTGCATTCACAATCTCCTCACCCCCATGGATCTCTTTAGCACCAACATTCATCAACACTGCTGCTATGTCCTCAAGAGTCACTAACTCCTCAATGGACATAATTGGAAACTCAAGTTCCATAACATCAATTACTGAAACTACCCTCATATCATTTGGTTGCTTCATGGACCGACATACATTAAATGTCAGATCCTCATTGTTCAATTGGAATTTTAGCTGTTCGGTTTTTATATCTATAAGAGCACGTACGGTGGCAAGGAATGGTCTCCCCAAGATAATGGGGACCTCAAAATCAACCTCACAGTCCAGAATGACAAACTCGGCCGAAAATATAAAGGTCTCTACCTTCACTAGAACATCATAGAGAATTTCCATCGAATTTTTCACCGTACGATCTGCCATCAAAAGTCGCATTGTAGTTGGTTTTGGGGCTCCCAAGCCCAACTGTCTGAACATTGTTAATGACATCAAGTTAATACTAGAACACAGATCACATAGTGCCTTAGCAAATTTAAAGGCTCCAATAGTGCACGGTATGGTGAAAGCTCCAGGGTCTTCCTTTTTCTGAACAAGAGAATGAGATGCTATTGCACTATAGTGGTGCAAATTATTTGCAGGTTCAAAGCTTACGGTCCTCTTCCTAGTGACAAGGTCCTTCATGAATTTAGCATAGCCGGGCATCTGCTCAAGTGCCTTGACTAATGGGATGTTCACAGACAATTATTTCAACATGGAAATGAATTTGTGATACTTCCCATCTTCGACCTTTTCCTTCAACCTCTGTGGAAAAGGGGGAGGAGGTCTAGGAATAGCTGTGCTATTTTGTGGTACCTCCTTCTCCTTCTCATTGCCTGATCCATGCTCCTTTGCATTATTAGGAGCGGTCTTCTCTACTAAATCATCAACCAAAGTCTGATCCTCAAAATCTGCCATCCTATCATCATCAATCACTAAGGGCTCTATTGTCTCATCAATCACAACCGGCCTCAGAGGATCAACTATCGCCTTCCCACTCCTAGTAGTAACCACCATGCAGTGACTGTTATTTTTCAGATTTTGAACTGTGTTGCTGGGAAATGTGCCCTTCTGCCTCTGGTTCATAGAAACAAACATCTGACTAAGTTGCTGCTCAATCTGCTAATGGCCATGACATATGATTCTACCTTTTGGTTCATACTAGAAATATTAGCGTGGAGCTCATTGAAATGGCCATCAATCGCCTCCATCTGCTTAAGTACCTTCGACAACATGTCCTCCACCCTCGAACCACTAGACTTTGGCTCACAGTTCCTTGGAGGAACATATAGACCTCTTATGTCATTCTTGTACTCCTTATGATTTTTCCAGTCTCCGTTGTCTCTATATTGGCCTCGGCTATAATTGTTATCTATGTAGTAGTTCCGACATTAGATCCCCTGAACTTGATGCCAAGAGTCTTGGTTAGACCCTTGGGTTTTAGTCCATAAACCCGCCCCTTGATCATTAAGATAATTAGCTTCCTCCTCAGACTCTGATTCGCCTCCATCTTTTCTCGGGGCCTTGCCCTGAGAACCCACAACATTCACCTTTTTAGCCCCGTCTCACATAAATGCTTAGCAAGCAGCGCCATTGTGGTCTTTATTTCAGCAATATCCTGATCTCTCTCTTCATCCTTCCTTCTCCGTTCCGCAGACATACCTACCACGTATGTACCAACCGGAGTCTCCGACTCTCTTATGTGCCATGTGCAGTTGGTTTTAGTGATTCTGTCAAGTACCTCAGCAGCTTCAGCATAAGTGTGACTCATGAATGTTCCGCCAGACACGGTATCAACCACCGCCTTGGTGTTAGCATTTAGAGACCTATAGAAGATTTCCAACAATGTATCATCTGGGATCCTGTAATTGGACACCCTTTTGAGCTTCTTGTTGATCCTCAACCATGTCTCGTAAAGTGCCTCAGAATTTAATTACCTAAAGTTATATATCTCATCTTTTAGCTGCAAAGCTCTGTAAGGTTGGAAAAACCTTTCAAGAAAAGCTCTTTTCAACTCCCTCCATGTAGTGATAGAATCGTTGGGCAGTTTCGCCAACCACAATGTTGCCTCACTCCCTAGTGAGAAGGGAAATAACCTCAGCTGTATCACATTCTAACTCACTCTCGGTTGTTTGTATGCTTTAAAGATACCCACAAAATTAGTCAAGTGAGTATGCGCATTATCAGTTGCATAACCCACAAATATCCCCTTCATGTTGGGCAGTTGGATCATAGCACTGGTAATATCAAACTTTTACCCAACAGGCAAAGAGGGAGGGACAATAGCTCCAGTGGCACTGGCTTTGTCAATATCAACATCATCGTCCTCATCAAAATACCGGTGCCTCTGTTGATCTGGACCTCTGTTCCTTCTAGCTCTCTCAGCTTTGGCCACTAGGCGTTGCTCTTTAGCAACCCCTACGAACTCTCAATCTCTTTCCCGAGCTTGTTTCTCAGCCAACATTCTGGTTGTAGCCTGGTCCACAGTCTCTTTCTCTTGTATGTTGGCCATTCTTCTCAAATTTCGCAGGGTTTGTTCAAGTTCGTGATCAATTGGAACCAGATATTTTTCTCTGCTCCTAGTACTGGACATGCATGAACTTAAGACTTGTTAATAACAAAAACAACAAAAGAAAAATAAAAAGGAAATAAAGACCAACAGTAAAGAATACACAATTAACAAAAGCCTTAGCCGTATTCCCCGACAACGGCGCTAAAATTTGATGTCGCCCAAATTAAACCTCGTGAATAAAATATAAAGTGGTCGATGTCAAATATAGAACCCAATCAGGATTGGGGTCGAATCCAATGAGGAATATGATGAGAACTTGAATTAATGCGTTTAGCTAATACAATTGTTATACCCCATAGAATTCCCGGCACTTATACGACCTATTCGCACGTTGGTTAAGCATATTTGAAAGCCATACATGCTAGGGAGAGGCCCGGGAAAAAGATCGGACGAGAAACCCGTCGAACCATCGCGGGAGGAGCCGAGGCAGAGCCCCTCCGCGATGGCAGCGTGTCACGGAGGTGAGGCCTCCGCGATGGCTCCGTGACACGTTGCCCTTGTCCAGGCCCAACTATATAAAGCCCCCACTGCGGTTTGAGATCATTATATACTTCATAAATTTCCAGAAAACGTAGGTAAACAGAGGGAAGACGAAGGAAATTAAATATTTTCGTCCGATTACGCTGCCAAACGCTGCCCAAACCCAAATTAATCCTAGATACCAAGGTATTTAGCAGCAGAGAGCATTTCTACGGAGTTAGTTTCGCGAAATACGGCCGACGAATCGGCGAGTCGCTGAACTAAAGTAAGTAGAATTGCTCTAAATTAATGTCTATGTGTTCCTAGCTGAGAAGTAAATATTTCTCCCTTCTGGGCCGCTGAAAAATAGCGAGTTTTCGACCGTCTTTTGATAAGCCTAAGTTTAGGCTATAAATTAAATCGAAAGTAACGTTGCTCTTTACAATAACGTTGTATTTAGTATTGATTGACGTATTTATGAATGCAGTTGGGAGAAAATAGTTGAAGTACCAGCTGAACCTCGTCCGACGGACGAACATTCAAAGATAAGGTATGTAAAGTTAAGTTTCCTCGGCAAGTTGAGTAACCTCGAAGCAGTATAGTAATTTACAGACCAGTTGCATGTTTAGAAATCGATTATCGTGTTATTTTGAATATTGGTGCAATATGAGAAGTTTTGGGTTGTAACGTGTACGATACTTATCCGTACGATTTAGATTCGGGCGTGAGTGGTTAAGGTTGCCCAGTATATTCAGTATGTGATGTAATATGCCATGTTAAGATATTGTTGTGTTTGAATGAAACCTCGCAAGGTAGTATAGTATCAGTAAAGCATTCCAGATATAGAATAGTAACTGTATATGGTTTAGAAAGCATGTTAGAAATAGGAAATTATGTTACCACAGAAACTTAGTAAACAGTATAGCTTTAAGCAGAAACACCTCCTCGTATAAATTTTACCCCAGTACAGTTTGACAGGAGGCTATATTTACATTTATACTTACCTGTCTCAGCATGTATCAGACACTTACAGATTACTATTATTAGCTCAGTATGTGATTTATACGATACCCTGCACCTGTTAATCTTAGCTTATGAGATACACAGACAGCATGATTAATTGAGACCATTGTATTGATTGGGGTTGGATTACCTAGCATCCCTGACCGTACAGGGTTATTAACTGTGTCAACTCGTCCGCCAGAGGACGAGGATACGTCGCTCTACGGAGTGATATGCCGTCCCGCAAGGGGACGAAGATGGGATGCCAGTTTCCCCATATTGTGCCTTGGTCGGCCCTTATACACCCCCGTCGAGCGGGTACTCCCGGGGTGTTGATTTAGAGTCCTTCGGACTCAGATACAGTTATAGTCAGGGGCTCAGCGAGCCCAAGTGCATACCCAGGGACCGGCAGGATGCTTACAGCCACTATAGGAGATGGGATGACCGGGGTAGGGGCATAGATTCTGTGTTGATTGTACCTCCCGGCTTATGGGGGCCGGGTAAGGTTTTTGTGTGCTATGTTATGTTATGTATGCTATGCTATGTTATATCAGACGCGAGTGGGTTGGTAGTAGAATGATACACCTCTAGGTATGATTCCTACTTCCTTCGGTATCAGTAAGAACAGGTACGATCTACTTCATCAGACAGTTAAGTTATTCCTCCTACTTCTGCTTCATCAGTCATATTATTACTTTCAGATGTTGTTTTCTGTTATATTATTTTAGTTGCTTTACATACTCAGTACCAGTGGTACTGACGCCCAGTGGGGCGCTGCATTACTTGCCTGCAGGTATTCCTAGACGAGCAGGCAATTCTACGTTACTCCCTGTCAGCGGTTGAGTATTCAGCTCCAGTCATCCGGAGGCTGAATTTCAGAGATGTAGTTCAGTTCCTTTTGTTGTATATAGCATGGGTAGGTCGGGGCCCTGTCCCGATCAGTTCTATTACTATTCCTAGAGGCTTGCATTCTGTATGTATTCCCTGTGGTCAGATGAGCCGGTCGTGTGGGGCCGTGCAGTTGTATAGTTGCCTTTACTCTTTCTTTCTTTTGTAATGGCCGTGTGGGGCCATAGTTCGCCAGTAGTGGTGACCTTGCCGGTCACGTAGCTTCTTAGTATGCTATGTTTGAGTTATAGATAAATAGACAGCATGGTGGCCTTGTCGGCCCGCATAGGTTTCCCTGGATTACTATATTTCTGGTCAGCTGCTAGTGCAGGTACAGGAGGCTATAGGCCAATGGGCCGGGGGCTGTATTTACAGCCGTCATATAGCCCTTTGTTTCCAGAAATGTGAGTTAGCGCCAGCCAGGCGCCAGATGCGCCCAGGCTTAACAGTCCAGCAGGTCAGGTCCTAGTAGGGCACCAGGTGCCAGTCATACCCCCCAAGGCGAGGCGTGTCAAACTTGGTATCAGAGCAGGTCGTATCCCAGGGAGTCTGCAAGACGAGCTAAGTAGAGTCCTGTCCATGGATGTGTTGTGCACCACATACTATGGGTAGGAGGCTGCAAGGCATGATAGGATGGTTGTCTCTTATTCTGATTCAGTCGTGCTATAGAGCTATACAGTATAGGGTTGAATTCCAAAAATCTTACCATATTCTTTGGCTACAGATAATGTCAGACCAATGCCATCCCGTCACAGGTCGGAGCTTAGACATTGCAGCAGGGGAAGGCACCAGTAGGATGCCTCCCCCTCATTTGGAGACAGCCCGATCAGAGGGCCCTACAGAGGCTTCATCTCAGCCTCCTCAGCAGTCTCCACCACGTCAGGAGCCGTTTGGAGCGACAGTATCTTCAGCAGTCCCTATACCGACACCTTCCGACTAGGAGGTTAGGAGTGCTGTAGTTATGATAGCACAGATGATGGCTGCTCAGCGTCAGCAAATGCCATCCACAGTTGCAGAAGCATCAGGAGGGCCCGGTAGTTCGAGGGTCCGAGAGTTCTTAGCCCTGAATCCCCCACAGTTCACAGGCACGGACCGAACAGAGGACCCCCAGGATTTTCTGGATCAGATGCAGAGAATCTTCAGGGTTATGCATGCTACGCCTACCGAATCAGTTGAATTGGCAGCATTTCGGTTACGGGATATTGCGGTGCTATGGTATGAAAGCTGGGATAGGTGGAGAGATGTTTCCCCTCCCACCTGGTCCAGCTTTTCAGGAGCCTTTCTGGATCACTATTTGCCGCGGGGGATCCGACAGGCCCGGGTAGACCAGTTCCTACATCTAGAACAGGGGGCCATGAGTGTTCGGGAATATTCCTTGCGGTTTGACTCCTTGGCTCGATATGCACCGGCCTTCGTGGATACCATGGCATCCAGAGTGCACCGTTTTATTATGGGGTTGAACCCAGAGTACGTCGAGACTTGTATCACGGCCACACTGCGAGAAGATATGGATATTTCCCGTATCCAGGCATTTGCCCAGAATATTGAGGGCATCAGACAGCGACATCGGGAAATCAGAAGGGTTAATCAGGAGCAGCGTCGCCGGGATAGGCCAGCTGAGTTACAAAGAGAGGCCCGGGGAGGACCCAGGCCACGATTGTCTGACAGGCCGCCCAGGCCCCCGCCTCCACCGCAGTCACAGGGAGGTAGATTCAGTCGTAGAGGGCAGTCAGAAATTGGTAGAGGCTCGCAGACGGCAGACTCACCATTACAGAGGAGAGCGGAGCAAAGTAGGTATACCCTACCACTTTGCCCTATATGCAGTTGACGCCATTCTGGAGCATGCAGGTATGGTTCCACCGCATGCTATATTTGTGGCCAAGAAGGCCATTTGATGAGAGATTGCCCAGCCAGAGGTCGTGAGGACCGGGACAGACAGGATAGGGCATGAACAGGATCACGAGCTACAGCATCCTCGACTGGGCGCAGGCCCCCAGTTTCAGCAGGCAGGGGTCGGGGCAGATCAGGGGCCTCCAGTACAGGTGCAGGTCCAAGCCGCACATATGCCTTACCAGGGAGGCAAGATTCAGAGGCATCGCCTGATGTTGTGATAGGTATGCTAACTATCTGCTCACACCCTGCTTATGTGCTAATTGATCCAGGGTCTACTTTGTCCTATATTACTCCATTTGTGGCACGGAAGTTTAGTATTGTACCAGAATCATTACAACAGCCCTTCTTAGTATCTACGCCCGTCGGTGACTCCATCACAGCTAGCCGAATTTACCGCGGGTGTACAATAGAGGTTGCTGATCGTCAGACCACAGTAGATCTGGTTGAGTTAGAGATGATAGATTTCGATGCCATAATGGGTATGGACTGGTTAGTACCATGTTTTGCTAATGTTGAATGTTGGACCAAAACGGTCCAATTCCACTTCCCGGGGGAGGCAGTACGGGAGTGGAAGGGCAGCACCGCGACGCCAAAAGGTAGGTTTATTTCCTACCTTCGGGCGAGAAAGTTGATATCTAAGGGGTGCATTTACCATCTTGTCAGAGTTCAAGATGTCCAAGTAGAATCTTCGACACTCCAGTCTGTTCCAGTGGTAAATGAATTCCCAGATGTATTTCCTGATGAGTTATCTGGTATTCCCCCAGAAAGGGAAATAGACTTCGCTATTGATTTGCTACCAGGCACTCAGCCAATATCAATACCTCCTTATCGTATGGCTCCTGCAGAACTCAGAGAATTAAAGGAGCAGTTGAAAGACCTGTTAGATAAAGGTTTTATCAGGCCGAGTACTTCCCCGTGGGGTGTGCCAGTCTTGTTTGTGAGAAAGAAAGATGGCTCGCTCCGAATGTGCATATATTATCGGCAGCTAAACAAAGTTACAGTAAAGAATAAGTACCCGCTTCCTAGGATTGATGACCTATTTGATCAGTTACAGGGAGCCAGATACTTTTCTAAGATTGACTTGCGGTACGGATATCACCAGGTCTGAGTACGTGAGAGGGACATCCCTAAGACAGCATTCAGGACCCGATATGGACATTTTGAATTTCTGGTTATGTCCTTCGGGCTAACAAACGCCCCAGCAGTCTTTATGGACCTGATGAACAGTATTTCAGACCTTTCCTGGACTTGTTCGTGATAGTATTCATTGATGATATTCTGGTGTATTCTCGCTCTGAAGCTGATCACCGGACTCATTTGCGGACAGTGCTCCAGATTCTCAGGGACCGCCAGTTGTATGCTAAATTCTCGAAATGTGAATTCTGGCTTAACTCAGTGGCCTTTTTAGGGCATATTGTTTCAGATGCTGGTATACAGGTAGACAAGCAGAAGATAGAAGTAGTTAAGTCATGGCCTAGGCCTACCACCCCGACTGAAGTTCGTAGCTTTCTGGGATTAGCAGGGTATTACAGAAGGTTCGTTGAAGGGTTCTCAACCATTGCAGCACCTTTAACTAAATTGACACAGAAAGCAGCCAAGTTTCAGTGGACGGAGGCATGTGAGCAGAGTTTCCAGGAACTGAAAGACAGGTTAACCTCCGCCCCAGTACTAGCACTGCCGGAAGGCACAGAAGGTTATTCAGTCTATTGCGACGCGTCAGGTGTCGGATTGGGTTGTGTGTTGATGCAGCATGGTAGAGTAATTGCATATGCTTCCAGGCAGCTGAGGAAACACGAGAAGAATTACCCCACCCATGATCTAGAGTTGGCCGCAGTAATTCATGCCTTGAAGACGTGGAGGCATTACCTGTACGGCGTTCATGTTGACATTTATACAGATCATAAGAGCTTGCAGTACATTTTCACTCAGAGGGAGTTGAACTTGCGACAGCGCCGCTGGTTAGAGCTGTTAAAGGACTATGATGTGAATATTCTATACCACCCTGGGAAAGCTAATGTTGTAGTAGATGCTCTGAGTCGAAAGTCAATGGGGAGCTTGGCGTATTTGTGACCCGAGAGACAGAAATTAGCTAAAGAAATTCATCAGTTAGCTGGGCTAGCCGTTCGGGTAATGGAAACAGGAGATAATGGGGCCGTAATTCAGAATTCTGTAGTATCATCGTTAGTTGCAGAGGTAAAAGAACGACAGTATGAGGATCCCGATTTAGTCCAGCTCAGAGATAGAGTTCAGAAGGGTAAGGAGCCAGATTTTCAGACAATCGAGGATGGTGTGCTACGCTGTAAGGGCCGCCTTTGTGTCCCGAATGTCTCAGGCCTTCGTGGGCAGATTATGCACGAGGTACATTACGCTCGCTATTCCCTTCATCCAGGGGCGACGAAAATGTACCACAACATCAAAGACATCTACTGGTGGCCAGGTATGAAAACTGAAATAGCCGAATTTGTATCTAGATGTGCTAATTGTCAGCAGGTGAAAGCAGAGCACCAGAAACCGGGTGGTTTGACTCAAGAGATATCGATACCTATGTGGAAATGGGAAGTAATAAATATGGATTTTGTAACAGGGTTACCCCGTAGCAGACGCAGAAATGATTCCATTTGGGTAATAGTTGATAGGCTGACAAAATCAGCTCATTTCCTGCCAGTAAGGGCTACCTTCTCAGCTGAGGATTATGCCGAATTGTATATCAGAGAAATAGTTAGATTACATGGAGTGCCGACATCTATCATTTCAGACAGAGGGGCACAGTTTACAGCTAGGTTCTAGTAGTCATTTCAGAAAGGTCTGGGGACGCAGATTAATCTGAGCACAGCATTCCATCCTCAGACAGACGGGCAAGCTGAACGTACAATTCAGACGCTCGAAGATATGCTACGAGCGTGTGTGTTAGATTTTGGGGGTAGCTCGGATGAACATCTTCCGTTAATCGAATTTGCTTATAATAACAACTACCATTCAGCTATTCAAATGGCGCCTTTCGAGGCATTGTACGGGCAGAAATGTAGATCGCCGGTGGGATGGTTTGAGATAGGAGAATCAGCATTAGTTGGCCCAGACATTGTTCGGCAGTCCGAGGAAAAGATAAAGCTTATCCGAGAACGTTTACTGACCGCTCAGAGCCGTCAGAAGTCATATGCAGATAGACGGCGCAGAAATCTAGAATTTTCGTTAAACGACTGGGTATATCTGAAAGTGTCCCCGATGAAAGGGGTAATGAGGTTTGGCAAGAAAGGCAAGCTTAGCCCAAGATTCATTGGGCCGTATCAAATTCGGCGAAGAATAGGCCGCGTGGCATATGAGTTAAACTTGCCTCCAGAATTAGCATCTGTTCACCCAGTATTCCACGTTTCCATGTTAAGAAAGTTTGTAGGGGACCCTTCTACAGTAGTTCCAGTCCAGGATATTCAGGTCACAGAGGAGTTAGCCTATGAAGAGGTTCCCATAGCCATTTTAGACAGACAGATTCACAGGCTGAGAACTAAAGACGTTGCATCTGTCAAGGTATTGTGGCGTAACAGAAATCGGGAAGAAATGACGTGGGAGGCTGAAGAAGACATGAAAATCAGATATCCTCATTTATTTCAGGTCCTAGTAGGGCACCAGGTGCCAGTCATACCCCCCAAGGCGGGGTGTGAAAAACTAGTCAGACGACAGGTATGTCTGTATCATTACTTATACAGTACTTTATGATATGTATGTTGTAAATGATAAAGAAAGAAGTAATACTTAGTTGTACAGTGGATTGTAGAACATTGTGTGCAGTGCCTGTGTTGGACTTTTTCTGCGTTTCAGGTCTTTGCGATAGTCCATATTACAGGGGAAACTCTGCCAAAATTTTCCCAGAAGGTAAAGTAAGCAGTCCTCTAGATAGCAGTATACATTCGAGGACGAATGTTCCTAAGGGGGGAGAATGTTATACCCCATAGAATTTCCGGCACTTAGACGACCTATTCGCACGTTGGTTAAGCATATTTGAAAGCCATACGTGCTAGGGAGAGGCCCGGGAAAAAGATCGGACGAGAAACCCGTCGAACCATCGCGGGAGGAGCCGAGGCAGAGCCCCTCCGCGATGGCAGCGTGTCACGGAGGTGAGGTCTCCGCGATGGCTCCGTGACACGTTGCCCTTGTCCAGGCCCAACTATATAAAGCCCCCACTGCGGTTTGAGATCATTATATACTTCATAAATTTCCAGAAAACGTAGGTAAACAGAGGGAAGACGAAGGAAATTAAATGTTTTCGTCCGATTACGCTGCCAAACGCTGCCCAAACCCAAATTAATCCTAGATACCAAGGTATTTAGCAGCAGAGAGCATTTCTACGGAGTTAGTTTCGCGAAATACGGCCGACGAATCGGCGAGTCGCCGAACTAAAGTAAGTAGAATTGCTCTAAATTAATGTCTATGTGTTCCTAGCTGAGAAGTAAATATTTCTCCCTTCTGGGCCGCTGAAAAATAGCGAGTTTTCGACCGTCTTTCGATAAGCCTAAGTTTAGGCTATAAATTAAATCGAAAGTAACGTCACTCTTTATAATAACGTTGTATTTAGTATTGATTGACGTATTTATGAATGCAGTTGGGAGAAAATAGTTGAAGTACCAGCTGAGCCTCGTCCGACGGACGAACATTCAAAGATAAGGTATGTAAAGTTAAGTTTCCTCGGCAAGTTGAGTAACCTCGAAGCAGTATAGTAATTTACAGACCAGTTGCATGTTTAGAAATCGATTATCGTGTTATTTTGAATATTGGTGCAATATGAGAAGTTTTGGGTTGTAACGTGTACGATACCTATCCGTACTATTTAGATTCGGGCGTGAGTGGTTAAGGTTGCCCAGTATATTCAGTATGTGATGTAATATGCCATGTTAAGATATTGTTGTGTTTAGCTGAAACCTCGCAAGGTAGTATAGTATCAGTAAAGCATTCCAGATATAGAATAGTAACTGTATATGGTTTAGAAAGCATGTTAGAAATAGGAAATTATGTTACCACAGAAACTTAGTAAACAGTATAGCTTTCAGCAGAAACACCTCCTCGTATAAATTTTACCCCAGTACAGTTTGATAGGAGGCTATATTTACATTTACACTTACCTGTCTCAGCATGTATCAGACACTTACAGATTACTATTATTAGCTCAGTATGTGATTTATACGATACCCTGCACCTGTTAATCTTAGCTTATGAGATACACAGACAGCATGATTAGTTGAGACCATTGTATTGATTGGGGTTGGATTACCTAGCATCCCTGACCGCCCAGGGTTAATAGCTGTGTCAACTCGTCCACCAGAGGACGAGGATACGTCGCTCTACGGAGTGATATGCCGTCCCGCAAGGGGACGAAGATGGGATGCCAGTTTCCCCATATTGTGCCTTGGTCGGCCCTTATACACCCCCATCGAGCGGGTACGCCCGGGGTGTTGATTTAGAGTCCTTCGGACTCAGATACAGTTATAGTCAGGGGCTCAGCGAGCCCAAGTGCATACCCAGGGACCGGCAGGATGCTTACAGCCACTATAGGAGATGGGATGACCGGGGTAGGGGCATAGATTCTGTGTTGATTGTACCTCCCGGCTTATGGGGGCTGGGTAAAGTTTGTGTGTGCTATGTTATGTTATGTATGCTATGCTATGTTATATTAGACGCGAGTGGGTTGGTAGTAGAATGATACGCCTCCAGGTATGATTCCTACTTCCTTCGGTATCAGTAAGAACAGGTACGATCTACTTCATCAGACAGTTAAGTTATTCCTCCAACTTCTGCTTCATCAGTCATATTATTACTTTCAGATGTTGTTTTCAGTTATATTATTTCAGTTGTTTTACATACTCAGTACCAGTGGTACTGACGCCCAGTGGGGCGCTGCATTACTTGCCTGCAGGTATTCCTAGACGAGCAGGCGATTCTACGTGACTCCCTGTCAGCGGTTGATTATTCAGCTCCAGTCATCCGGAGGCTGAATTTCAGAGATGTAGTTCAGTTCCTTTTGTTGTATATAGCATGGGTAGGTCGGGGCCCTGTCCCGATCAGTTCTATTACTATTCCTAGAGGCTTGCATTCTGTATGTATTCCCTGTGGTCAGATGAGCCGGTCGTGTGGGGCCGTGCAGTTGTATAGTTGCCTTTACTCTTTCTTTCTTTTGTAATGGCCGTGTGGGGCCATAGTTCGCCAGTAGTGGTGACCTTGCCGGTCACGTAGCTTCTTAGTATGCTATGTTTGAGTTATAGATAACTAGATAGCATGGTGGCCTTGTCGGCCAGCATATGTTTCCCTGGATTACTATGTTTCTGGTCAGCTGCTAGTGCAGGTACAGGAGGCTATAGGCCAATGGGCCGGGGCTGTATTTACAGCCGTCATATAGCCCTTTGTTTCCAGAAATGTGAGTTAGCGCCAGCCAGGCGCCAGATGCGCCCAGGCTTAACAGTCCAGCAGGTCAGGTCCTAGTAGGGCACCAGGTGCCAGTCATACCCCCCAAGGCGGGGTGTGACAACAATCATCTTACTTATTTCCTATGGGGAAAAGATTTGAAATACAAAATAATAAATAAGAGTTGAGACTAGTAAATGTTTAAATTAATTTCGGTTGCATTCAATAAATACATTGACTAGGATTGTGTTCCCCATGACTTCATAACCACATGGCTTTTACACTGGCAATCTATTCTGGTGTTTAGCATACTTAAATTCACCTAAATGGTTGGTCCCCTATCCAGATGATTATCACCGAGCAACATGGTCTGTATACGGGTGTATGCTTAATTAACCCTTACCCTTAATATTGGATTAGCTATTCCCGAACAAGGTCAAGTTATTAGATTAGGGTTGATAGCCTCAAATCACTATTGTTAATCCATTTTCCTATTCATCACCCCTTGATTCGGTAAGTAAGAATAAGGAAAATTCCAATGTTTGCAACCGTTAAAAAACAATTAAAATGAAGGAAAAAACAATACATGCATAAACCCCGTTCAAGAATCACTAAGTATTTTACCTATGTGTGTTAATTCATCATGGTTCCCACAACCTATGGGTTTAGTTACTCATATTTGAATGATCACAATCACAAAATAAAGAAGAAATCATAATTGTAACTTATAAAGATTCATAGAAGAAAACCACGTATATTGAATAAATCACGAAAATTGATGAACAAGACTTCAATGTTGTTTAATTCTCAAAATAAATAACAAAACAATAAACTTTGTTTCTTCAACCAAGAAGGATCGTTGACAACACCAAAATTAACGTGAAAAGTAATAAAATAAACTGTACTCCAAAAACAAACCTAAATAATATATTTATAGTTCCAAACAAAACTTTTCCTAACTAAAAACGGACTCCAAGTCTGCAGTGGTAATGGCCAAGTAACGACTTGTTAGGTCTCCTAGAGAGTCGTGGCTAGTGAGTTGAGTCGTCATTAGCAACTTGTCCAGTCCTGGTGATGAGTCACCTAATGACCCATTAGGCCTGGCCACGAGTCGTTAGGTCCCTCGTGGCCATGGATCACCAAATCCTCCAGTGTACTTGACGGATACTCCCAACATCTCATGACGAGTCGTCACTTCACCTAACGACTTGTTATGTTTTTCGTTGTCTTCTCTTAGCATTTTTCAGAAATCTTCCTTCTAGTCTTCACTACTGGCATAACGACTCGTTACCAGATGTAACGAGTCTTTCCTTCAACTCGTTAGGTGCACTGGTTGTTCTTCATAAAACACCTGATCTTCTCCATGACTCTAGGAATGAGTCGTCCACTTGGACAACGACTCGTGCCTTGTCTAGCAGTCTGCATTTTTCTCTATTTTTGCCTTACTTTGCCCATTTCACGTTCCGAACCTCTTTCCCTGCAACACTTAACACAAACACATTATATCTACGTAAACATACCTGAAATTTGCATATTTCCTTGGTTTTAAGTGTCGAAAGTGCCGTAAAATCACGACACATCAATTGAGCAAGAAAAATATGCTCAGCTATGGAGAGTCCCTAGGTGACTAGAATATGAGAGTACTAATCTGATATTATACATCTGGTCTATGATACTATAGCTAATCAGAAACATGAACATTTACTGGTTTCATCATACAACATTCATTTAGAAAGGATTAGGGCTACTTTATACTAACAACAAGCCCAACAGTCGAAAATATCATTCTCATGCTTTATCATCATAATTCACATCGTCATAGTTCCAAATCATCACTTAGTCCACATATCTTACATTTACGAACATCCATAAATTCATATCATACTTTACACACTTCCACAACATTCAAGTTCCAAGTTCATAACATACAACACATAACATAGGGTCTTGTTGGATCCATAGGTCCGATTTACACTCTAACATAGATACATTGTTTCATATATTTAGATCTACGGAAAGGCTACACACTTAACTCATACCTTAAACATTTACAATGAGATCATAGGAGAAGCATGTATTTTTATTTCATAGAACCCATTTCAAAATTTACTCCAATCCGTAAGGAAGATACAATAATTATGTCATAATCATAGGTTTATCTCATGCCCAAAATAGCTTCATCGGAAAACGTAATGAAAACACATAATTACCTTCAATTTATCAAGCCCATAAGTTATATTCTCATCTCATCATATTTATCAAATGGTATATTCAAATTTTTAAGGGAATTCTTATGATCTTCACATATTTTAGACATGATTACGGGTTATTGAGATAATCGAATGAATAGTAATAAAATTCCAATCAAAGTTTAAGCCATCTCATGAAGAAGATTCTATAATCATGCATTTTCACCATCTAACACATAATTCAATATAATAAAATAATTCATAAGCATAATTAACTTGTAATCCTAATGGGTCTTAAAATTCATAGAAGATATAGAATAAATCATCCTTAATTCGGAACCCTAGCTCATGCTTTTCTAGAATAATTGAAATCGAGTTTTTGATAAAATATTTTGGGTTACAAGTATGAAAGCATATCCTTGTTGAAAAGCCCATATACCTGGTAGGAGAAATTCCACTTGAACTTGCACCTTGAAACCTTGAGGAAACCTTTGGTTGAATCCTTGATCTTGAGAGGAAAGAAGGAGAGTTGAGGGAATGATAGGTTAGGCTTGAAAACCCCCTAAAAATGTTCCTGAAAATCCCAAAACGATGTCATTTTAAAACTGGAAGCGTAGGACTTTATCAAAATACCCCTGGGAAAAACTTAAAAATCTGCCCAATCTGAGATCATGACCCTTACCATGAGTCATTGGTCCTCACCACGACTCGTGGTGACCATTCATTGTTTCTGGGTCCTGTTTTACAGTTCCTGCTTCCTCTACCAATGACTCACAGGACAAGTCGTTACTTCAACTAATGACTCGTCACCACCTCCCATTTACTCCACTGGTTTCTCAACTGGCAATCCATCCAACGATTGACATGACGAGTCATTACTTGATCCAATGACTCGTCAGTCGTTCCATCGTTCCCACTAGACCAACCCCTAAGTCCCTTCCAATGATAGACTCTACGGATCGTTGCTAGATTCAACAGCCCGTTACAACCATCCGTTTCCACTGACCTGGAACCCTAGATTCCTACTATCAACTCTTCACGATGACGCATTGTGGCAACCAATGAGTTGTCACATGACTCATCCCCTCTGAAAGTCTCAACCCGAATTCTTTCCACATTGCATCCAACGGGTTGTTGTTGCACACAACAACTCGTACCTCCTCCTGTGGCATCGCATGGCACCTTTTCCGAAGAACTTCCAACGAATGCCTCAAACGACCCGTTAGATCTGACAACGACTCATTAGATGAGTTGTTTTAAGGCACTTTTGCAGATTTTTTTGGCTGAGCTCATTTTGAATTCCTGGTTTTAAATCTTGGAAACTTTTGGGGTGTTACAATACAGTATGGTAAGGTAATATCTTATGCCTCCAGAAAGCTCAAGGTTCATGAGAAGAACTATACGACTCATGATCTTGAGTTGGCAGCGATAGTGTTTGCTTTAAAGATTTGGAGACAATATCTATATGAGGTCCATATAGATGTCTTCACTGATCACAGGAGTCTGCAATATGTATTTAGTCAAAAAGTACTTAAATCTCCACCGAGAACGTGGCTGGAATTATTAAAAGAATATGACATAAGTGTGCTATACCACCCAGGCAAGGACAATGTGGTGGCTGATGCCCTGAGCAGGATGTCTATAGGAAGCATTGCTCATGTTGAAGAGGGCAAAAAAGAGCTGGAAAAAAATATCCACAGGTTAGCCTGATTAGGAGTGTAGTTAGTTGATTTAGGTGAGGGTGGAGTTGTCAACCAAAATGGGTCAGAATCCTCACTGGTGGAAGAGGTTAAGTCAAAGTTGGATGAAGATCTCATACTACTCAAATTGAAAGAGGCAGTCCTAAGAAAAAGGTGGAGGCCTTTTTCAAAGGGGGAGATGGCGTGCTTCATTACCAGGACAGATTGTGTGTTCCTGATGTAGATGACTTGAGACAATGAATACTGGAAGAAGCACATAGCTCCAAGTATTCTATTCATCTAGGTGCCACTAAGATGTACCATGACCTGCGGGAGATCTATTAGTGGAACAACATGAAAAAAGACATTGCAGAATTTGTAGCTAAGTGTCCGAACTGCCAACAGGTTAAAGTTGAAAATCAAAGATCTGGGGGTATTACTTAGGATATCAACATTCCTACGTAGAAGTGGGAAGATGTTACGACTTGACATAGGCTCGGATCGAGACATGGTACAAAGAATCTCGAGAGGCTCCAAATCGACTCATGACATGAACATGACATCTAAACTCAACATAATCAAGAGGAAGTCTAACATATATAACATAGAGGAAGTCTAAAAATCTGTTAACATGAATATCTGAATACATACACAAGTCTAAAGCTGAATATATACTATGTCTGATAAGCCTCTACTACTAACGAGTTGATGGGACAAGACCCCAACTAACTCACTATTGTCTGAAATTGAAAATACTAAATACAATTGATAACCTCGAAAGATGATGACTCACCACTGATATTGGGAGATACTAATTGTTACACCCTATAAGATGTTAGCGGCTAGTTCACGTGCATGTGGGCTTGTTGTGAGCAATGAGACCTTGACGCATGCCGGAAGAGCCTCAGAGATAGGACGAGAGAGGACATCATCAAGTGGATTAGTAGGGTCGGGTGAGAGAAGGCCGCAAGGTCCTACGCGATGGGCAGCATGAGGCGTTGGCCTTGCCTGCGCGATGGGTAGCGCGAGGCATCGGCCTTGCCTGGTCTATGGGCAGCACGAGGCGCCGGCCTTGCCTGTGCGTTGGCCAGCGCGAGGTGCCCCCTACCACTACCCTATGCTTATGTATAAGCTTCCTTTGTTAAATTCAAATCATTTTCCAAATGTCCCATCAGCCAGAATAGAGAGGTGATGGGTTTCGAGGAATTTTCGTAAAATTACGCTAGTAAACTCTGTCCAAATGCAAATCAACTTCGAGTAACAAGTTCTAGGCCTATGGGAAGCATCTCTGCGGAGTTATTTCTTGAAAATTTGCTCGTTATATTAGAACTCCACCGAGTAAAGGTTGTCGGAAATACTCCAAATTGAATCCTAAACGGCCACAGGCAATAGGTAAACATTTCTCTCTTCTAAACTCTCAAGAAATTGTGGCTTTTCTACCGAGCTAAATAAAGTTGAATTATAGTTATTGTTATTGTAGAAAGATATTGTTTTTTGCCGAATTTAGTATTGAAAATAACCCTATTCTCTCAGCGGAAGGGCTGCAGTTGAGTGGAACCACTGGTTACATTTGAAACTCATCAGTTAAACAAGAATTGACAATCAAGGTATGTTAAGGATTATCCCTTCGGCAAGTTATTCTCGTCGTATAATGATACGACCTATGTTCTTGAATGGAGATAATGATCCTATATATTGTAATTAGCTGTTGTCCGTAGATTATGAGTATATAAGTTGTGATTAGCTGATTTCCATAGATTATGAGTATATATGTCGTGATTAGTTGTTGTCCGTAGACTATGATCATATAGGTTGTGGTTAGCTGCTAGAAAGCATATGGAGAGTATATTGCAGTATCCCTCATCGGGAAATAGTATGTTAAGTATGACTCACGCTAGGAGCGTTATAGGAACTCCTTTGTTCTTCTGTTCACAGTACTAGTAAAATTAGGATGTTTTGCTGTCATCCTAAATGCCTTAGAAGTTCATGGTTAGCTATTGGGCCTGATCTAAGTTGGACAGCGCCGGGCGCAACTAGGCGATATAACTCACAGTTTGATACCTATATTTTCAGTAAAGCTCGTTAGAGGCCATTGGCGTACCTTGACGTCTCCAGGACCAGAACTGGAATAGCATGGTCTTACCCAAGAGTCAGCAGCACCAGGATTGCCCAGTGAAATGAATGAAAGCATGCCATGTAGTTAGCCATTATTAGTGTCTATTAGTTTCAGTCGACTTAGTGCTTGTCATACACGTCGCCAGGAAGTCATCCTAGTTATACAAGTCAGATAAACCCGTGGGTACCTAAGGACGGAACCTTATTAGTATTCGAATGCAAGGACAATATCCCATCCTGCTCTTATAAGATACTTGGGTACAGGTTACCATGAGTGGCTAAGTATAGATAAACTTACCTACAAGGGTAGAGATCGCCATAGAAGATATATGAAATTTGAACAGACCAAGTTGAGATCTAAGGGACTAGAACCACTGTAGTATAATATTACCTTCAGGTTAAGAATTATAGTAAACTGTTTGGGGAGGATTACGGGCTGACTTCTCACAAGGATGTTTGATTAAGTAGCAGCCCTACAGTTGTTCTAAGTGAGGGAACTAAATAGTTGGTCGTCCGCGACCGTACAGTTCACTTATGAGCTATCACTGTCCTAGCATGACATTTAGAGTATCATTTAGGACACTCCAGATCTTGCCCTATTCGATTTAGACCATTAGAGATTATGATCACTATCAGGATCCTCTAATCAGATAAAGGCACACGGGGTATGCCTGTTGGAAGCTATACGAACTATCCTAGGGGCAAGTAGTAGTCGCATTAGGCCTTAAGAGCCAGGTATGCCTTCTGAGTGGCTAGATTGAGACTAAATATAGTATATCATTTGGGATTGACCCCACCTAGGATGGCCTTCCATTGACCAACTTCAGGGTTGCTAACTGTGTCATCGCCTACGAGGCTATTGATCGCTTAGAGGAGCTATATGATAATATCATTGCCTACGGGGCTATTGATTGGTCAAGGAGCTATATTTTGTCCCAAGGGACTATATTAGGCCAAGGGCCATATTATAGTCCATCCACGAATGGGCTTCTAGTTTTATGTCGTACCGACATCACTGACCCTCCGTCGAGCCTTGTGTGCCCAGGGTGCAGTTATAGGAGCCCATGGTCTCATACATAGTTATAGGAGTCCAGCAGGCTCAGATGCGGACCTAGAAGCCAGGTAGGTTAACTATAATGCCAGTAGAATTATAAGAACCTGGATAGGGGTATATAGATTTGATTGTACTTGCTAGGGCTTATGGGGGCCCCAGTAGGTTATTTATATGTTGCTTGCACCTTCCAGGCTTATGGGAGCCAGATTAGGTTCTTGTTTGTATACTTGCTTGCTAGCTACAACCTATGAATGTATAGTTGTACAGTCTTAGCTCATATACGTGTAGTGATTCACTAGATGCAAGTTATGAATAAGAAAGTTTACAGGTTATTTTCTGCCCCTTCTTGCTACTTACTTTCAGTCTTTATCAGCTTCTATTCAGCTTTTTAGTTACTGCCTTACATATTCGGTACATATTGTCTGACGCCCAACTATGGGGCACTGTATACTTACCTGCAGGTTTAGACAAACAGATTGTGAGATCTCCTAGTAGCTATTCAGAGTCAGTATTTTAGCCAGCTGATTACATTTGGAGTTGCTAGGTTGTAAAGGTTTATCTATCTTTTATTTGTACAGCATTGGGTAGGGCTGGACCCTGTCTCGACTAATATTTTCACTACTAGAGGCTTGCATATGATAATATTCAGTTAGTTGGTTGTTGTTAGCCGTGTAGGGCCCATGTATATGTTATTTTATGCTTTGTCCGTGTGGGGCCTAGTATAGCTGCTTGTTTTCCTTTCCGTTATAACTAGATAGCATGGTGGTCTTTTCGCCCACATAGGATCCCTATTAAAGTTATGTTGGCTGAGTTAGCTATTTTCTTTTATAGGTACTGCGTGGCCTTGTTGGCCCTAGGCTGTATTTACAACTGAGATATAGTAGTTTGTTTTCTTGATCTTGAGTCGCTGATAGGCACTAGAGGTGCCTATGCCCAGCCAGGTCAGCCCAGATCCTAGTGTAACATTAGGTGCCAGTCATGCCTCCCAAGGTGGGATGTGACACTAATACTAAGAGTCTGGCTAACAGCGGGACAGAGCCTAAATAGCTGAGCTTATATCATGAAATGATATAGTATAGAGTATGAGGTCAGTACGTTAAATGTACCGAGTATGCAAGGTAAGTAAAACCGCTAAGTAAAATTAGAGATCGTGCATAACATAAAACATTTCATCATAAAACTCTGAGAATAGGGCATGCATGCTATTATATGAAATCATGATTTAACATAATTGAGTATCATAAATGAATGAATGACCCCAAGTTGAAAACTGTTAATCATAAGTAAAACTGAACATTGGGTCAAACCTTCTGAAAACATAATAACATGACTGATGAACATGCATAACTGAAATCACGAGGAACAATGAGAGACTCATCTTATAACTGACATTACCACGATAGACTCAATATAATCAAGCGGAAGTCTAACATATATAACATAACAGAAGTCTGAAAATCTGTTAACACAAATATCTAAATACATAGACAAGTCTAAAGATGAAATACATACTATGTATGATAAGCCTCTACTACTGACTAGTTGATGGGACAAGACCCCAACTAACTTACTATAGTCTGAAACTGAAAATACTAAATACAACTGATAAAGTGCCCTCGAAAGATGAGGATTCACCAATTGATACTGGGAGATACTAATACTGAGAGTCTGGCTAATGGCGGGACTGAGCCTGTATAGCTGAACCTATATCCTGGAACGATACAACATAGAGTATGCAGTCAGTATATTTAATGTACCGAGTATGCAAGGTAAGTAAAACCGCAAAGCAAGTTAGAGATCATGTATAACATAAAATATTTCATCATAAAGGTCTGTGAATATGGCTGTTACACCCCGTAAAAGTTAACGATTAGTAAGCGTATGCGTGGATTTGAGATAATTAAAGGGAGTAAAATGCATGTAGAGAAGTCTCGAAAGTCGGGTAGAGTAAGGCCAGACCACGAAGGGCTAGCGCGATGCGCCAGCCGGCAGGACACTAGCCAGCGCGGCGCGCCAGCCCACTGGCGTGATTCTATCCCAGGGAGTCTGCAAGCCTTGCCAAGTAGAGTTTTGTCTATGGGTGTGTTGTGCACCAAATTCTATAGGCAGGAGGCTACAAGGAATAATAGTGTGGTTACTCTTCTTTCTCCTCCAGTCGTGCTATAGAGCTGTGCTATATAGGGTAACTTCTTGAGCTTATGTTATCCTATTTATTTACAGAGAAATGTCGGACACATGGCATACCGTAACTGGTCAAGAGTTGGAGGTGGCATCAGGAGAGGGAACTAGTAGGGGACCACAGGCAGAGTCAGCCCGATCTGAGGGCGATAGGGGGACGCCACCTCGATCTCCCCAGCACCCACCACCACATTTAAAGCCTGCTAGGGCGGCAGATATATCAGCACACCCCAAACTATACCTGTGCCATCAGATCAAGAGATCAGGGGTGCTTTTTATATATTGATACAGATGATGGCTACCCAGCGTCAGCCTCAGCCAGTAGTACCAGCTGCCACTGAGCCCGCTGAGGGGCCTGGTAGTTTGAGAGTTCATGAGTTTCTGGCATTGAGTCCCCTGTAATTTACAGAGACAGATCGTAGAGAGGACCCCCAAAACTTAATAGACCAGCTGAAAAGGGATATTTAGGGTCATGCATGTCTCTTCCACAAAATCAGTCGAGCTAGCAGTATTGAGATGACAAGATGTAGCGGTTTTGTGGTACGAGAGTTGGGAGAGATCCCGAGGCAGAGATATACCTCCACCTACATGGCCTATCTTTTCTGAGGCTTTCATAGATCATTATTTGCCTCGAGAGGTTCGGCAAGCCAGAGTAGAGCAGTTTTTGCATCTAGAGTAGGGACGAATGAGTGTCAGAGAATATGCGTTGAGGTTTGACTCCTTAGCCAGGTATGCACCCTCGTTTGTTGACACTATGTCAGCCAGGGTGCACCGGCTTATTATGGGGCTTGCGCCAGAATATATAGAATCTTGCTTACAGCCACTCTACGAGAGGATATGGACATTTCACGGATCCAGGATTTTGCTCAGAATATAGAAGAGCTCAGATAGAGCTAGTATGATATGGAAAGGTTAGGTCAGGAGCAGCGTCGGTGGGCTAGACCCGCAGATTTCCAAGCAGATTTTCAGGGCGGGCCTAGACCCGGTTTCTTAGGCAGGCCACCCAGGCCCACATTTTAGTAGCAGCAGGGCAGCATATCAAATCGTCGAAGGAAGTTAGGCCCCGACAAAAGTTCATGAGCGCCCAACTAGAAGCAGTAGAGAGGGCCAGACCAAACAGAGTTAGCAATACCCCGATGCAACACTTGCCATAAACATCTGGGGAGGTGCCGATATGGTTCCACCGCCTGTTATACCTGCAGGCAGGAGGGGCACATGATGAGAGACTGCCTGACTAGATGCCACGGTGGTCAGGACCAACAGAATAGATCCTCAGCAGGTTCGTATGCTCCAACACTTTCTGCAGGGCATGGGCCCTCAGCTCCAGCCGGCATAGGTCAAGGTAGATCAGGGGCATTGGGTTCAGGCAGCGGTCAGGATCGCACATATGCATTACTAGGGCAACAAGAGTCAGAGTCGTCAACACATGTTATGACAGATATATTAGATGTTTGTTCTCATCAATTTGTGCTTTGATAGATTCGGGATCCACTTTGTCGTATGTTACCCCGTTAGTAGCCTGAAAGTTTGATATAGCACCAGAATTGCTGTAGTGATCCTTTTCAATATCTACTCCTGTTGGTGACTCTATTATTGCTAAAAGGATTTACCAGGTGTATAGTAGAGGTTGTGGGTCGTTCAACCTAAACAGATCTGGTAGAATTACAAATGATTGATTTTGATGTGATTATGGGTATGGACTGGTTGGCACCATGTTATGCTACTATAGAGTGTTGGACCAGAATTGTCTGATTTCAGTTATTAGGCGAGTTAGTGCGAGAGTAGATAGGTAATACAGCAACGCCGAAAGGTAAGTTTATATCCTATCTTCAAGCAAAAAAGTTAATAGCAAAGGGCTGTATCTACCATATTGTCAGGGTTTGGGATGTGCAAGAAGAAACACTAACTCTCTAGTCTATCCCAGTTGTTAATGAGTTCTCAGATGTGTTTCCAAATGAACTTCCCGGTATTCCCCTAGAGCGGGAAATAGATTTCTCTATAGATATGCTACCAGATACTCAGCCTATATCCATACCCCCATATCGAATGGCCCCTACTGAATTAAAACAATTAAAAGAACAGTTAAAAGATTTGTTAGATAAGGGTTTCATCAGACCCAGTACGTCACCGTGGGGTGCACCAATCCTGTTTGTGAGAAAGAAGGACGGGTCTCTACGCATGTGCATAGATTACCGACAATAGAATAAAGTTACTGTTAAGAATAAATATCCTCTTCTGAGAATAGATGATTTGTTTGATTAGCTCCAAGGGGTGAAATACTTCTCTAAAGTTGATTTGAGATCTGGGTACCACCAGATTTGAGTTCGGGAGAAAGATATCCCGAAGACAGCTTTTAGGACTAGGTATGACCATTTTGAGTTCTTAGTTGTGTCCTTCGGGTTGACAAACACGCCAAAAGTGTTCATGGACCTAATGAATAGTATTTTCAGGCCGTATTCGTATATGTTTTTAGAAGTGTTCATGGATGATATTCTAGTCTACTCCCGCTCAGAAGCAGAATATAAAGATTATTTACGGGCAGTACTTCAGATCCTCAGAGACCGCCAGTTATATACCAAGTTTTCTAAATGTGAGTTCTGGTTGAATTCCGTAGCTTTCTTGGGCCACATTGTATCAGAGGCTGGTATTCAAGTTGATTCGCAGAAAATTGAGGTAGTGAAAACGTGGCCTAGACCTACGACCCCAACATAGGTTCGCAGTTTCCTGGGGTTAGCCGGGTATTACAGAAGGTTTGTGGAAGGATTTTCTACCCTGTCAGCACCTTTGACTAAATTGACTCAAAAAGCAGCCAAGTTTCAGTGGACCAAAGCCTATGAGCTGAGTTTCCAGGAATTGAAAAATAGATTGACATCAACACCAGTGTTAGCTTTGCCGGAGGGTCCAGAGGGTTACACGGTGTATTGTGACACTTCAGGCGTCAGGTTAGGGTGTGTTTTAATGCAACATGGAAAGGTAATAACATATGCTTCGAGGCAATTGAGAAGACATGAAAAGAACTATCCCACCCACGATATGGATTTAGCTGCAGTAATTCACGCCTTAAAAATCTGGAGACATTACCTGCATGGGGTGCACGTGGACATTTTTACTGATCACAAGAGCCTCCAGTACATCTTTACACAGAAAGAGTTGAATCTAAAACAGCGTCGCTGGTTAGATTTACTGAAAGACTATGATGTCAACATTTTGTATCATCCAGGAAAGGCCAATATTGTAGTACATGCCCTCATCCATAGATCTATGGGAAGTTTGGCATATCTGAGGTCGGAACAGCGAGAAATGGCCTAAGAATTGCACCGGCTATCCAGCTTAGCAGTTCGTGTAGTTGATATAGAGGATAATGGAGCCATAAATTAGAATACAGCAGTGTCGTCCCTGGTAGTAGAGGTAAAAGAGCGACAATATGAAGATTCTTATTTAGCACAACTCAGAGATAGAGTTCAGTAGGGTGAAATATCAGTTTTTGAGGTAGTCGGAGATGGAGTTTTGAGGTACAGAGGTCGCCTCTGCGTCCTAGATGTATCAAGACTCCGTCAGCAGATTATGGCAGAGGTACATTACTCTCGTTATTCTCTTCACCCAGGTTCAACGAAGATGTACCGTGACATAAAAGAGATATATTAGTGACCTAGAATGAAGAAAGTTGTAGCTGAGTTTGTAGTGTAGTGTCCTAATTGTCAACAAGTAAAAGCTGAACATCAGAAACCCGAAGGCCTAACTCAGGAAATAGCTATAACTGTGTGGAAATTGGAGATAATTAATATGGATTTTTTGACAAGACTACCCCGCATCAGGTGCAAATTTGATTCCATTTGGGTGATTGTCGATAGATTGACGAAGTCAGCTCATTTTCTGCCAGTCAGGACCACTTTTTTAGTCGTGGACTATGCCGAGTTATACATTAGAGAAATAGTTAGACTACATGGTGTCCTAGTATCTATCATTTCTAACAGAGGAGCACAATTTACAGCTAGATTCTGGCAATCATTTCAGAAAGTTTTGGGGACACAAGTCAGTTTGAGCACAACATTCCATCCTTAGACAGACGGGAAGGCAGAACGTATAATTCAGTTGCTCGAGGATATGCTACGGGCATGCGTTCTAGACTTCCGGAGCATCTGGGATGAACATCTAACCCTTATTGAGTTTGCTTATAATAATAGTTATCATTCAGCAATTCAGATGGCATCGTATGAGGCCTTATATGGGCGGAAGTGCAGATCCCTAGTTGGTTGGTTTGAAGTAGTTGAATCAGAACTAATTGGACCAGACATGATCCTCAAATCAGAGGAAAAAGTAAAGCTTATCAGAGAATGCTTGTTGACAGTCCAGAGTCATCAAAAGTCCTACTCTAATATTCGGTGTAGAGACTTAGAGTTCAGTGTTAGTGATTGGGTATTCCTTAAGGTATCGCCGATGAAGGGCGTAATGAGATTTGGAAAGAAAGGCAAACTTAGCCCAAGTTTTATTAGGTCGTACCGGATCCTCCGGAGAATAGGCCAGGTGCCATACGGGTTAGATTTGCCTTCAGAGTTAGAGTTTGTTCACCTGGTCTTTCATGTATCGATGTTGCTGAAGTATATAGGGGATCTGTCCCGTGTTGTGCTAGTTGATGGCGTCTAGGTTACTGAATAGATAGCCTATGAAGAGGTTCCAGTGGCCATATTAGATCGGCAGGTTCGCAGGTTGAGAACCAAAGATGTCGCTTCTGTTAAACTATTGTGGAGAAACAAAAATAAATAAGAAATGACCTAGGAAGCTGAGGATGTGAGATCCTGATATCCTCAGTTGTTCCAGGATTAGACCCGATTATGTAGTTAAGTGAAGTCCTTGGTCCAGTTGTTGTTCTATGATTCATGTTACTTAGACTATTCAGCTGACTGCCATTTTATTGTGAAAAAGTTGTTATAGTGTCATGTGATATATTTGTATTGGAGTTTTCTGCGTTTCAGGACTTTTCAGATAGTCCATATTACAGGGGAAACTCTGCCAAAAATTTTCCAAAATAATAGTTAAAAGAGTTGAACTCCTGTAAATTATAATTGACATTCGAGGACGAATGTTCCTAGGGGGGAGGATGTTACACCCCGTAAAAGTTAATGATAAGTAAGCGTACGCATGGATTTGAGATAAATAAAGGGAGTACGACGCGTGTAGAGAAGTCTCAGAAGTCAGTTCAAGTGAGGCCAGGCCGCGAAGGGCCAGAGCGATGTGCCAGCCGCCAAGACACCAGCTAGCGCGGGGGAATCCCTGGCACGCGGGGGGGGGGGGAGTGAACTAGGGCTGGCACAAGGAGCCTCCCTAGTACACCTCCATAATGTATATATATAGTCCTTCCATTCAATTTTATTTCATTTTCAAAGAGAGCTTCGGCTAGAGAGAGTGTGAGATGAGGAAATTGAGTATTTTTCATCCGTTTATGCTATCAAACGCCATCAAAATTCAAATTAACTTTGGGTATTGAGTTCTATGCCTGAAGAGAACATTACTAAGAAGTTATTTTCATAAAATTCTCCCGGTAAATCGTAGCCTCGCCGAGTAAATGTTGTCAGAATTGCTCCAAACTAATTTCTATACGATCACAAGAATCAAGTAAGCATTTCTCCCTTCTGAACTCTCAGGAAATTATATATTTTCGGCCTCATTCCTTCAAGTTGAAGTATAGTTAATATTGTTATTAAAAGTTATCGTTTTTGCCGAATTGAGTATTAAACTAGTCCCATTCTCCCAGTAATACGATTGCAATTGGAAAGGGCTATTGAATACGAATTAAAACTCTCCAGTTAATTAGAAATCAGAAATCCAGGTATGTAAGGCTATCCCTTCGGCAAGTTACGTTCATCATAAAGTTAGTACGACCCAGATGTCTAATGTACTTCAGAGTAAACCTATTGGTGCCAGCTGTTATAAACTAAATTGAGCCTATAGTGACAAAATAGTAATTTTTGTCCTATTTAATCTAGCTAGAATGGTCTTACCTCGATGTTGAGTAGATAGATTATGCCATATAGAGTTCTATTTACTGAGGCCGCGAGGGCCATTTGAGTTCTATTTACTGAGGTCGCGAGGGCCATATAGAGTTTCATTTACTGAGGCCGCGATGGCCATTTGAGTTCAATTTATTGAGGCCGCGAGGGCCATTCAGAGTTTCATTTACTAAGGCCGCGAGGGCCGTATTGAGTTCCATCAGATTGAGGTCGCGAGGGCTGTAATGAGTTTCACCAGATTAAGGCCGCGGGGCCATCCTGAGTTACAGTATACACACCATCCTTAGTGCTTAGGTAGTAGGAGTGGACTTTGTTTGTACTTTCCAGGGATTATGGGGGCCCAGGTAGGTTCTTCTATTTTGTTTGTACCTTCCAGGCTTATGGGGCCCGATTAGGTCCTTGTTTGCTTATATAGACTTGTTTAGATAATTCAGACAATGAAGGTATTCAACTTAAATCCTTACTCTCTTCCTTTAATTACTGCAGTTTTACCAGTTTTCAGTCAGTTATTATCTTTCTGCCTTACATATTCGGTACATGTTGTACTGACGCCCACCTGGGGCACTGCATTACTTGCCTGTAGGTGCAGATAGACGCGGTTCGAGATGTTCCTAGCCTCCAGATGAAGTCAGTAGTTTATTCAGCTCCTTCCCTCATGCGTTGAAAGTCAGTAGAGGTTTGTACTTTTGATGTACAATTTATGGGAAGATCGGGGCCCTGTCTCGACCATTATATCACTCCTAGAGGCTTGCAGACTGTTGTACATTCCTTGTGGTTAGTTGTTGTTGGCCGTGTGGGGACCATGTATGCTTCATTTCCTATGCTGACCGTGTGGGGCCTTGTTTAGCTGTTAGTTGGCGGCCTTATTGTCCATAGCGTAATTTAATGGCTGATTTACTTTTCAGTTATAACTTGACAGCATGGTGGCCTTGTCGGCCTGCATAGGATCCCTGTTATGGTGTTTTTATGGTCAACTGTCTTCTTTTACAGGTGGCCTTGTCGGTCAGGGGCCGTATTTATGATATAGCCCGTTCATTTCTTGAGTTAATTGTCAAACATGCCCCAGTTTAGTCAGGTTAGCTCAGACCAATAGGGCTCTAGGTGTTAGTCATACCTCCCAAGGTGGGGCGTGACAAGGGCTTGCATTCTATTATCTGAAATCATGATTTAACATAACTGAATCGAATAACCGAATGCTAAAAACTTATAATCATAAGTAAAACTTAACATTGTGTTAAACCAGCTAAAAACATAATAATATGACTGATGAACATGCATAACTGAAATCATGAGGGATAATGGGGGACTCGTCTTATAACCGACATTACCACGATAGAGCTTACATGGTCCCAACTATTACACTCAAGTGGGCAGAGCCATCCAAAGCCTTTCCAAGGCTAAGGCCAATACCATGATATCAATATAAAGCTGACGACCCTTTGGGAAAGGGGAAGCTTAGAAGGGAGGTCCCAATAATATGAACATACCTACGTTGGCACGTAGTTCTAAGGCATAGGGTTGACTGACCCTTAGCCTACTCGGTGCTAGACACTACACCCAAACACATGCATATGCTTTCCATCGTTTTTCAATGAAGCTGAACCATGATCTAGTGACAAAGCTGACTCATAATGTACATACATAACCGAAAATCATAACATGAGGATCCTTGGGCTCAAACCATACCACAAGCTGAACATAGTGGGAGTCTAGACTCCAAAATCCATATGGTAAGCTAATACATGAAGTTTAGATAAATCATGAAAGATACTTGATTATATGGGCTTGCCCAATACTTAAACATGCTTGACATAGACTTCATTACTCAATACATGAACTTAGACATGGGTAATTTGAAATCACACTTGAAATCATAAACATCTCATCATACTTAGAAACACAGATGATAGTCTCATCTTTTCATGAACTTCCATTATTAGGCATCATAATTTGTAAAAAATTGAAAACATAAATTTGTGATTGAAAACACTATAAGACATGCCCATGAATAATAATTCAACATTAGAAACATGATTAGGAATTATCCATGATTGATACTTAGAAAATTCACAAGCTGGGTTAAACCCCATAGACTCATTAACTTAGGATTCACATGAATTAGATAAGAAATTGGGCATGGGAGTGGAAGATTACACCCATTCATAACCCTACATACCTGGGTAAAAGTGAAGCAACCGAACCTGCCGGGTGACGTTGCCCTCGTTTCCGCCTTCGTACGACTAGTCTGATTTTCTTTTAATTTACACTTCCTCTTGAAAGCCAAAGGAACTGGGAGAGAAATTGGAAAAATTCTTCAAGCTTGATCTCCAAGGAAAGGCTCTAAGTTGTACGCATGGAGTAGGAATTCTTAGAATATGTTTAACACCCTTAAAAACCTGCTAACTGAGCTTAAAACGACACAATATAGGTCTTAGGAACTTATGAATTACAGAAAAGCCCTTAATAAATTCGCAAAAAATGCACACTACAAGTCCCAATGAGGGATTGGACGAATCATTGCCATTGACTGTAACTCGTAGTTAGAACTCGTTTCCAGAACTGGGAATTAATCATCATTGGTCACCACGAGGGACACCACGACTCATGGTATGCCCAATGACTCATGGTGAGTAGCCATTAGGAGCACTGTCCAAACTTCCAATCTCCAAAACAACCTCTGACCATGGATAAGATGATGAATCATGGTGCTGACCACGACTCATGGTCATACCCGTGCTCACCCTCAAACCCAAAAATCAACCAAGTCTTCCCTCCTCCATATGAGTTACTTAACGACTCGTGGTGCACCTCATGAGTCACTAGACGATTCATCCTATGACCTGATGCAGAAAATCCTATTTTTCTCCATTTTTACTCTTAGGGTATGATCTTAGGATTTTCGAGGTATTATAGAAGAAGTGAACATGGATTTCATTACAGGTCTAACTCATACTCGCCAATAGCATGACTCAATTTGGGTGGTTATAGACTAGATGACTAAGTCAACACACTTCCTATTAGTTAAGACTATAGACTCAACTGAGGATTATGCTAGACTATACATCCGGGAGTTAGTCAGACTGCACGCAGTTCCCTTGTCCATCATTTTAGATAGAGGTACTCAATTCACCTCGTACTTCTGGAAATCATTTCAAAAGGGTCAAGCTCAACATAGCTTTTAACCCACAAATAGATGGCAAGGCTACGCAGATGATTCAAACTTCGGAAGATATGTTGAGGGATTGTCTGATTGATTTCAAAGGCAGTTGGGATGATCACCTACCTCTCATTGAGTTTGCGTACAACAACAACTACCACTCCATCATTCAGATGGCCCCATTTGAGGCATTATATGGTAGAGATGTAGATCTCCTATAGGATGGTTCAGAGTTGGTGAAGCTACCATGATAGGACCAAACTCAGTTTATGAGGCTATGTAGAAGGTTTAGCTCATCAGAGAAAGGTTGAAAACAACACAGAGCCGACAAAAATCATATGCAGATGTGAGGTAAGAGAGCTAGAGTTTGCTGTAGATGAATGGATTTATTTGAAGATTTCACCTATAAGGGGTGATGAGGTTTGGGAGGAAAAGAAAACTCAGTATAAGATATGTGGGACCTTATAGGATCCTGAAACGCATTGGTAATGTGGCATATGAGTTAGATTTACCTACGGAGTTAGCATATCGGTGTATCCAGTCTTCCATGTGTCATTACTGAAGAAGTGCATCAGTGACCTGACCTTAGTAGTGTCTCTAGAGAGTGTTGGTGTAAAGGACAGCCTCTCTTACGAAGAAGTTCCAGTTGAGATCCTAGACCATCAGGTTCATAAGCTGAGGAGTAAGGAGGTCGCTTCAGTAAAAGTTTTATGGAGGAACCAGCTAGTTGAGGGAGCTACATGGGAATAAAAAGCAGGCATGATGGCTAAATACCCTCATTTGTTCCCTTCCAGCTCAGCTTCAACATTAGGTACTAAATTCCTCCTCAGTACTCTATTTAGTTCCGTACACATCATATCTATTCATGTTTTTAATGTGCACTCTAGTGGCATCAACTCAGTTATGTGCCTACCTTAGTTCGGAGTCAATCCCTCCATCAGAAATCAGTTATTAGTTTTTAATTTGGGATTTCGGCTCTTTACCCAGTCTTCAAGTATGCTCATTCTACATTCGAGTATGAATGTTTCCAAGGGGGAGATATTGTAACACTCCAAAAGGGCCTAATATCAAACTAGGGAACTGAAATGATGAAATAGAGAGAAACCTACACCAGGCCACATAACGAGTCGTGAAGTGACTCATTGTGTGACTCAACAGATCGTGAAGTGACCCATCGTGTGTACCTCAATTGGTGAATATTGGGATTTCTCAGGGACTTAACGAGTTGGGAGACGAGTCGTGGCTCCACTTCACGACTCGCCAAATGAGTCATCGTCTAGAAGGGGTGGAAGAAGAGAAATTTCCAGTGATAACGATGACTGGTGGCGATGATTCGTTGTGACACCTAATAAGTCATTAGATGTCCTACGAGGTGAGACTCTAAAAAAGGGGGAAAATTTTCCAGTGGCAACCAAGGGAGGCTACGAGTCGTCCAGTAACCTAATGACTCGTTAGGTCCCTCGTGGTGACTGGAAGTGAGATTTTAACAGTCTGAATTCTAGGGGCATTCTTATAACTTTCTATTATTTTAACTCTTAAACTACGTCATTTTGGGGTTTTATTCAGGGGATATAGGGAGTTTGTCGATGTTCTCTCCTCATTCCTCTCCATTTCTCAAGTTCAATATGTAGAAAACTAAGACAGTTCTCCTAGAGCAAGAACAAGGGTTTCAATTTCTCCTCATATTTCTCAAGAAATTTCTCAAGGGAATTCCTCTTCCCTTGTGCCCTAAAAACCCTTATAAAAACGTTATCAGTTCTAGCCCTTTAAGTATCAAAGATAGGGTTGTCTTTTGGTTAGATCATGAATTTCCTTCTTGTTATAATTCTCGTGATTCTTGAATGTTATTGCTAGTTATAATCCATGTTGATAGCTCTTTCCATGAAATATATATTTTAGCCCTAATCTGTAAATGTGGTTTGAAGGAGTCTTGCATAATTGTCCAGATACGAATTTTGCTTGATTTCAATAGTTCTTTAAATTGTCAACATAGTACAGTTATATGATCAAAAGTTGATTTATTGATTGTTCAGTCTCAATCAGCACTTAGCATTTTCAGTGTCTTACAAAAATGTCATCTGATCATTTTGACTATATTCAGTCTCTTAAGGGGTTCAGTAAAACTCCATAGTCTCAGTTATCAGTCATCAAGTCATTCTTTAGATGGTTATGATGCTTTCAGATAAAATAGCTCTGGCCAATCTTAGAACACTTAGCTTTCAGTTATCAGGTCCTTCAAAATCTCATGGAACTTCCAAATAAGTATTCCTGAACTATGTTTCAGGACATCAGGTTCAAGCTATCAACATAACAGTCACAATTAGTATTTCAAGTGTGAGTAGGACTTAGCACTAAGCGGGCCGGGGTTCAGCGCACCCAGGTTTCCAAAACTACATTGCCACCATAGGTCATTTGCTCGAACAAGCCTCAGACAGTGATCACCTAGCTCAGCCACTATATCCTGGCAAGGTACAGTGGGCTCTCACCGATAGGGTGTATACATTGGACTCCATATTTAGCTAACATAGTCATATGTCGGTTATAGACTCTCTTATTTTCCAGTTCAGTTCAGTATAGTCTCAGTTTCAGTTTAACTTAATTTTATTCAGATCACAGGATATAGTTATGATCCTCAGTCCATACTTGTATTATACTTTTACAGTTATTTTCAGTGTTTATCAGTTCAATTGCGTTTTACTATTGTTTTACTTATATCGCACATACTCAATACATTCAAAGTATAGATGCATATTTTCTATATTGTATTGTATTATGATATAGACGCAGGTTCTCAGTCTCAGCATCGACGATAGTTCCTTCCTAACGACTTCAGCAGCAGTACAATTGGTGAGTCCTTATCTTTTGAGGACGAGAGTATCTTTTTAGTTCACTTTCTTTTGAGTTAGATTTTAGAGTTAGCTGGGGGCTTGTTCCAACAACTTGTCAGTTCCTAGATGGCTTTCAGATAAATTATTGTTTTAATATATTTTGCAGTTGTCACATAAATTTCAGTATATTATCAGACATCTTTTATTTTTGAGAAAAGTTATTTAGTTATGTTTTCTCAGCTTCCGCTTCTATTTAATTCAATATACCAGTGTGATGTTAATCCATGAGTTAGCTTGGGGTCACTTGTGGCACCAAGTACCGTGTCGCGTCTAGGGTGTAGACTCAGGTCGTGACACTTAATTCCCATTCCTAGACCCACACTGGTATCAAACAATTAATCTAGTCCTTGCAAAATCCTCCCTCCTACTATGTTTTTTGTTATTTAAGGATTCATCCTCACGAACTCTAGTTACTTAGGGCCATATTTATTATCAAGCCCCCTTTCTCCTATCGTGATAAATTAACTGCACACACACAAGTGAATATCTAACTATATATATAAATATAATCTCCACACCCTATTCAGGCATATACCATGGAAGCAACCGTAAGACCTTCATCCTATGACAAAAATTTGAGAGTCTAGCATTAAAGCCTATTCGTACCCCCCATGATCAAAATACAACGTAAGTTTCTTCTTTACTTTCTTGTTATTCCTGCTATTTCCTCTCATCCTACTAATTACTAGCTATAGTCTGAACTAATCGTCATTAGCATTGTTTTACTTGTCAATAACCATCAACCATAGACACATATACAAATCTCTAATTGAAGTCTAACATGAGGGTAGGCTATAACCTACTTGGACACCAAGCTAACATCGGGAGGTGTTAGGATTCCATTTTCTAGCTTTAAATTCATGCTTGTTGAAGGATCCTGTCGACGGGGTTGGTGAATCTTTTCTCTTCCCTAGCCTCCCTTTTCATTTTCCAAAATAACCAAGATAGGTTTCATGGAATTTTTAATGACAAACCTTATAACAATAGGATCTAAATACTAAAAGTGGGAAAATGCGGAGTTCACGTCTTTCACTGCAGTGACGTGAGACCCACTGCAGCGGTCTCGTTATGGCAACTAGGGCCCTCCATAGTGGTAGTGCCGCTGGGCTTACGAAAATCTTTAATTCTACCCTTCTGATCAAGAATCTAGTCATTACCTCTTTTCCTACCAGCAAATAAATCAGACTGTAAAACTTCCATTTCCGGGGTTATTATAGTCAAGTGTTAAAGTGGTCGGACGTGTCGTTACAATATATCTATTCTATCATTTCACCAATTATACTTTCTACAAGTGAAATTTATTTCATGCAAACCACAATGGTTGACACACTATTTGAATTAAGTAGTTTCTTGTTGTGTTACTGGTAAACCTCTCATTTTTTCTTCTTCAGATAGTATAACAGTAAATTCATCACCTAAGATCCATGGTAACTGAGTATTTTCAGTTATGTTTCCTAAACTATCCTATAATTTTTTTCTTTCACTTGCATTGCATTTTGCATATATGGCTGTGACTAAAATATCCTGATTCTGGGAGACATCTTTCATCCTCATTATAACTTGTTGACCATTGTCTGTTACTATCTCTCCATTGCAAACATCATTCCAAAATATCTATATCTTATGTTATGTATCTACCAATGCATTTTGAAGTCCTAACTCTTTTTTATAAATCTCTATTTCTATATGATCTTTAAATGGCCCCATTAAGGTTGTATATGTATATTGATGTCTCTTTTGAGATCTGTTAATGTTTCAAAAGATCTTTGTGTATCCACAAATATTATATTTTAATATTACTCTTGTCTATCATTGATTAATAGTTGGATGTTTTACGTCACTGCACCTTGGTATTACCTATAGGGGCAACAACTTATTTACTTTGCTTTTCTCGTCTCCCCTTGTAAATTATTAGTGTGTCTTGCAGATAGGTCTGCTTATTTACTTATTTATTTTATATTCTTTTCCATTATATATCCTCCTGATTTTCATTTAGCTCACTTTGTTGGTCTTGATTCATATGTATCCATTCATCCTGATGTTTTATTTCTTCTATATGAGGACCTGTTTGTACCTGTCTATCTATATTTGTGAATGAGCTTTGATCAATTTATTATGTTGATTTAGTTCCTTGAAAATCCATTTGGTTCATGAATTATCATGGATCAATTGTTATTTGTGTTGCACCTTTTTTTAATCTTCAATTTTGTTATTTTTCATATTCTTTGTTTTGTTTTCTGTTTGTGGATTCCACACCATCAAGTTAGTTGTTTTGTTATTCATATATTCTACCTTCTTATTTTGTTCCTTAACTAATTTCTTCTAATTTATGTCTTAATTACTGACTTGTTTCAATGCATCCTTGTCTTTTAAAAGATTTTTCAGTCCATGATTTAGATGTTTCCTTCTTATTGATATTCTCTTTCTTTATACCTTCTATTTTCTTTTTTCTCTCTTTCTCCCTGTTCATCCCTTGATTCTTTTGCCTGCTGTATTTCTAGTTATTCTTGATTTCTTCTTTCTTTATCTTCTGACCCCTTTTCTAATGCTGCAAATTGGTTATTGGTATTAAACTCTTCGTCGTCTTGCCTTGTTTTGACATGCCAGCTATATTTGTTCATATTTTTTCTACTTTTATCCAACCCTTGTTCTTGGCAATTTCAAATGATTCATCATCTCTTCGCTTTTCCTTGTCTTTGCTGACATAAGGTTTGTCTTTGTTTGTTTTCTTCGTCTTATTATTGTTCTATTTTTCTTTCCCTGTGTATATTTTATGTCTTGGTTTTTGGTTTTCTTCATCCTACTTTGGATATAATTTTGGGATGAATAATGTAATAATCTTCCTCGTTATGCCTTTGAAGTTTGCATCTTTTGCAATATTTTGAAACATAATCATTGTTAATTTTGATCTACTTGTCAATGGTTTTTCCCAACTTCTTGTTTCTCATACCCAGGTTTTTCTTTGAGGGAATCCACTTAACAGATTTACTTCCATCTTCACTCGCACAAAACATGGTCTGTTTTGATTTTTGGTTGCAAGTCTACCTGTAATGATTTGCCTACTGTTGCTGCTAATGAGAAAAATATATCCCTTCCAAAGAAGTTTGGAGGGAGATATGGAATGATATCCAAGCAATTGCGGTAGTTGTTTGTAACAACCCAAAAGTCCTTAAGACTAGGCCCAAGGATTGGAAGATGATTATGTAGAGAAACTGGAAAACTACCTTGGTATGAACCACAGTACGATTCATAGGTCTATGATACAAGTTGTACCAGGACTTGTACTGTGAGGTCCAGAGAAGGCAATAAAATTGATGGAGAAGTCACGACTGGATGTCACAATCCATACCAGGTCAGAATGAGTCGTACTAAAGGGGTTGTGGTAGGGATTCAGAGAGTTTTTCAGGAAGTGGGCTAGAAACCACAGCTAGAAAACACGAGTTGTACCAGGGAGGTAGGAATCGTGGTACGGGTCGTACTACTTGAGAACAGATTTTTAAGTGCGAAGTCTCAGGGGAATTTTCATAACTTCTTATGCTTTTAACTTCTAAATGAGGTATTTTTGGATTTCATAAGGGGAGTATTTAAGGGTTTTATTCAACCTAAACCTTCATTCTACTCCTAACACCCTATTTGGAAGATCAAATCCTCTCAAGCTAAGATTAGGATTTTTCATCAAATTCATTCAATTTTCTCTTGGGTCTTCAAATCAAGTTAGAGATTCTTCAAGCCCAGGTTTAGGGTCATGAATGGGGGATTCCTTCCACCCTCATGCCCTTTTCAAGTTGAATTCATGATTTTCAACTTTCAAATCCCTAAAGTCAAAATTCTAGGGTTAGGGTTAGATTGAATTAAATATCCTATGTACTACTATGAAATCAGTCCCCTTATGATTTAAATTCATATTCCTATGATTATGCTACATGATTTCTATCAAAATCTCTCATGAATTTATATTTTCAAGTTACAATGGTCTCTACTCAATTTTGGTGAAGTTCCTCACGATTTTCTATGAATTTGAGCCTCTTATATTTAAATCCATGAATTATGATTACGATGCATGCTTTCTAGTTGAATTCCTCATGAATCCATGATTTACAAGATATGATGATTTTACCCCATTATACAAAATTTTCATGAAATTCAAGTCTATGTATTATGGCCGATTTTCGACACTATTTTCATTGATAGCTCACGTATGCTAATATGTTATAATTTCATAATTTAAACTAGCCATGTAAAAACCATGTTTCATGATTATGATATGAGCACTACATATGTTTTGGGAGTACTATTTAGCACCGAGTAAGTCAAGGTTCTAGCGTACCCAAATCTCAGAATTTTGTGCCAACGTAAGCATGATGGGGTCCTCCATGAGAGTTTTTACCATGCCCGAATGGGCCACCCATGAATGATATCAAGCCTTTTCATGGTTCTACCCCGGAAAGATATGAACACCGTCTCGCTCAGGATTTTACAAGATAAGCTCCATGTATGATGATGTGGGGTATGTCTGTTATGATAATCTCCCATTGTTCCTTAGTTTCTATATATATATTCATGTTAATGATTTATGATTTTATGACTTATGATGATTTGGCTTAGAATCATGCTTTACGAGGTTTTTTTACTTATGAATTCAGTCATGATCAGCCTTATATTATAGTATGAAAAACCTTGAGCCTTCATGTTTAGTTTATGATTTGAACCTCATGATTTATACGGGCTTTTACTCATGGTCTCTTTTTTTTGATTTAATAGAATGTTTTACTTACGCTAAATACTTAGTATATTCAAAGTACTGACCACATATTTTTATGTTATCATCTCATGATATAGGTTCGGGTGATCAATCTCAGCCCAGCCGTTAGCTTGGTCCCGCTTCAGTCTAGTACCATCCCTGTTTTGCTGAGTCCTCATGATCCGAGGATGGTGGTTTTAGTTCATGTCTATTTCTTTTGTATCTTGTAGTTTCAGACTTAGCAAGCTAGTTGGGGGTGTTGTCCCATTATCTCATCGTATGATTAGAGGCTTTTCAGACATCTATGTATAGATGGTTCAATGTTGTTGACTTGTTATCTAAGCTTATGCTTTATGATATGTAAACTTCCGCTTATGTGGTATTTATGCTTTATTTCTGCCTAGTTATGCTCGTAATCATGTTGTGCATGTACCATGGGTTAGCTTGGAGACATTTGTGGTTCTAGGTCTCATGTTGCATATGGGATCTATGCTCGAGTCATGACAAACTTGGTATCAGAGCCTCAGGGTTAGATGTGTCCTAAGGTGTCTGAAAATCGTGTTAAGCAGAGTCTTTTTCATGAGTGTGAAGCGCGTCACACTTATGAGGAAGAGGCTACTAGATATTTTAGGAAAACTTCCTTCTTTCATGATTCTATCTCGTGCTATAGAGTTCAACTCTCTTTATCCTTCTAACTCGTGCTATACACGCTTGAAGAAATATGCCTCCTCGTTGATTCAATGAAAGAAGAAATGGCAATGGAGATAGGCATCAACCAGCCCCACCAGCTCCAGTTGATCCAGTGCATGAGAAGGTGACTCATACTGAGTTCCAGGCTTCTCTTCAGATGCTAGCACAAGCCATGAAAGCCCAGGTCAACTAGCAGGTTGTGGCCCATATGCACATAAACAGGAATGCGGCGACAACTAGGGTGGGAGACTTCACCAGAATGAACCCGTCCGAGTTTCATGGTTCGAAGGTGGACAAGGATCCACAAGAATTCATAGAGGAGGTTTAGAAGATTAACCATATTATGGGAATTAAGGGATCTTGTCCACAAGAATTCATAGAAGAGGTTTAGAAGATTAACCATATTATGGGAATTAAGGGAGAAGAGAGTGCAGACTTGGCCTCCTATCAGCTAAAAGGGGTGGGTTATATCTGGCTTCACAGTGGAAGGAGGGTCATGGGGTAGGTGCATTTCTAGTTGGTTGGGATGAGTTTGTTATGGCATTCCGTAATAGGTTCTTTCCCTGAGAGTCGAGGGAAGCAAAAGCAGAAAAATTCATCAATCTAAAGCAGAATGATATGACTATTTAGGAGCTTTCTCTAAAGTTCACCCAGCTGTCCAAGTATGATCCGCGAGATGATTGCCGATTTGAGGATGCGTATGAGAAAGTTCATGAACGGGATTGCAGATTAATTGGTCAAGGAGTGTAGGACCACTATGTTGATTAGTGATATAGATATTTCTCAACTGATGATATATTCCTTGTAGATAGATAAGGAGCAGATGAAGGAAAGGGAAAGAGAGGTCAAAAGGGCCAAGATAGGGAGCTATGGGTACTCTCAGCAGAGGTTAGGTGGTATCCACAGCCTTGTTAGGGGTTATCAACCCTAGTTCCATCATCATCCAGTATACCATCCAGGCCCATAGGTGATCATAGAGGTGGAGCAACAGGCTCTAGGGCTCAAGAGAGTATGTCGAGGAAGCGCATTTTTCCAGCTTGTAAGAAGTATGGTAAGAACCACCCCGGATGATGATTAGTTGGCTCAAATGCTTGTTTCGGGTGTGGAAATATGGTCATAGGCTTAGAGATTGTCCTTCATCCAGATATGGTAACGGTAGAGGCTGTACCCTAGCCACCACTATAGCAGCTCCAACAACTCGCCCACCTTAGCAGGGCGCATCTTCTAGCGTAGGTGGCGGTCAGCGGCAGAATAGATTCTATGCACTTTCATCTCGTTAGGAGCAAGAGAGCTCACCCCATGTGGTCACTGATATGTTACGAGTCTTTTGTCTTGATGTTTATGCACTATCAGACAAAGGAGCCATATTATCCTTCGTGACTCCTTATGTTACTGTTAGTATTGGTGTCAGTCCCGAAATCCTTTTAGAACCCTTTTCAATCTCTACTCCTATCGGTGGGTCAGTTTTAGCTCGATGGGTGTACAAAAGTTTCCCTGTCACGATTCTTTAGAAAGTCACCTCAACCGACCTTATAGAGTTAGATATGACCAATTTCTATGTTATCTTCGGTATGGATTAGTTGTATTCCTGCTATGCTTCGGTTGATTATAAAACCCAATCAGTACAGTTTTGATTCCCAGGTGAACCAGTCCTAGAGTGGAAGGGTAGTTCAGCTGTGCTTGTAGGTCACTTTGTTTCCTACCTTAAGGCCAGGAAGATAATCTCCAAGGTTTGTGTGTACCATCTAGTTCTGGTCAAGGATTCTATATCTGAGACTCTGACTCTACATTCAGTTCCTATTGTATGTGAGTATTTGGAGGTGTTCCTAGATGATCTACCAGGAGTCCCTCCCGAGCAGGAGACTAACTTTGGTGTTGACCTTCTCCCCGATACGCAACCCATGTCCATTCCTCTTTACAGAATGGCTCCAACTGAGCTAAATGAGTTGAAAAAGCAATTGAAAGATCTCTTAGATAAGGGTTTCATCAGGCCTAGTAAGTCTCCACAGGGTGCTCCAATTCTCTTTGTTAGAAAGAAGGATGGTTCTCTTAGGATGTGCATTGATTATCGACAGTTGAATAAGGTCACAATCAAGAATAAGTATCCCCTCTCCAATATTAATGACTTATTTGACTAGCTTCAGGGTGCAAGGTCCTTCTCAAAGATAGACCTCAGATCCGGCTATCATCATCTTAGAGTTAGGGAGAGTGACATTCCAAATATAGCTTTCAGGATGCGGTATAATTACTATGAGTTTATAGTTTTGTCTTTTGGACAAACGAACCCGCAGCTTTCATGGATTTGATCAACAAGGTGTTCAAGCAGTATTTAGATATGTTCATCATTGTCTTTATAGATGACGTCCTCATATACTCTCGAGGTGAGGAGGAGAATGCCGCTTATTTGAGGATTGTACTGCAGACCCTTAAGGATCAACAACTGTTTGCTAAATTCAGCAAATTTGAGTTTTGATTGAACTTAATGGCATTTTTAGGTCATGTGGTATCTAGTGAGGGTTTACAGGTAGACACTCAGAAGTTCGAGGCGGTGAAAAACTGGCCTAGACCTGTTAGCCCTACTGAAATTTGAAGGTTTTTAAGTTTAGCTAGCTACTGCAGGAGGTTCATAGAGGGATTTCATCCATTGCAGCACCTTTGACTAAGTTGACCCAGAAGAAGGTCAAGTTTTAGTGGTCTGATGCTTGTGAGAAGAGTTTTCATGAGTTAAAGACTCGACTTACTTCGGCCCAAGTATTGATCCTACTAGAAAGCACAGATGGATTTATTGTATATTATGATGCTTCAAGGATTGGCCTTGGTTGTGTGTTTATGTAGCATGGTAAGGTCATTGCTTATTCGTCAGGATAGTTTAAGACCCATGAAAGGAATTACCTGACGCATGACCTAGAGTTGGCATCGGTGGTGTTTGCCTTGAAGATTTGGAGGTACTATTTATATGGGGTGTATATGTATGTGTTCATGGACCACAAGAGCCTTCAGTGTGTATTTACTCAGATGGATCTGAATTTGCAGCAAAGAAGATGGCTAGTGCTTCTCAAGGACTATGACAAGAGTGTTCTTTACCATCTGGGCAAGGCCAATGTAGTGGCGAATGCTCTTAGTAGGCTGTCTATGGAAAGTGTGTCCCATGTTGAGGATGGCAGGAAGGAATTGGTGAAGGATGTCCATAGGCTTGCTCGTTTAGGAGTTTGCTTTACAGATTTGATGGATGGTAGTGCTATTATTCATAATGGGTCAGAATCCTCATTGGTGATAGAAGTTAAAAAAAGGAAACATGAGGATCCTATCTTAGTGAGGTTGAAGAAAGTTGTCCGAAATTAGAAAGTGGAGGTTTTCTCCCAAGGGGGAGATGGTCTGATTGTGTGTTCCGACTGTGGATGACTTGAGGGAGCGGATATTGAGTGAGGCTCATGGCTCTTGGTACTCTATCCATCTAGATGCCACCAATAAGTACCATAATCAATGGGAAGTCTATTGGTGAAATGGCATAAAAAAGGACATAGCAGAATTCGTGGCTAAGTGTCTGAAATGCCAATAGGTAAAAGTTGAGCACTAGAGACCTGGAGGTATACTTTAGGACATTAGCATTCCTACTTGGTAGTGGGAAGATATCAACATGGACTTCATCACAGGGTTTTCTTGTATGCCCCGTCAGTATGACTCTATATAGGTAATTGTAGACAGGTTAACCAAATTTAGCACTTTTCCTACCAGTCAAGACTGCAGACTCAGCTGAGGATTATGCTAGATTATACATCTAGGAGTTAGTTCAGTTGCATGGGGTTCTGTTATCTATCATCTCGAATAGGGGTACTCAGTTCACCTCTCAATTTTGAAAATTTTTTTAGAAGGGTCTTAGTTCTCAAGTGAAGCTTAGTATAACTTTTCACCCACACACAGATGATCAAGATGCATAGACCATTCTGACCTTGGAGGAAATGTTGAGAGCTTGCGTGATTAATTTCAGGGGTAGTTAGGATGATCACTTTCCTGTCATCAATTTTGCCTACAACAATAGTTTCCATTCCAGTAATCAGATGGCTCTATTTGAGGCTCTCTATGGACGGAGGTGTAGATCACTTATTGGGTAGTTCGAGGTAGGTGAAGCTACACTGTTAAGGTCAGATTTAGTTTATGAGGCTACGGAGAAAGTTCAGCTTATTAGAGGTAATGCTGAAAACAACACAAAGCCGACAGAAGTCTTATGCAGATGTTAGGAGGAGAGAGCTTGAGTTTTTTGTTGATGATTGAGTGTTTCTGAAGGTATCTCCCATGAAAGGATTCATGAGATTTGGCAAGAAGGGGAAGCTTAGTCCCCAATATGCTGGTCGTTATAGAATTCTGAGGCGAGTTGGCAAAGTGGCTTATGAGTTAGAATTACCATCGGAGTTAGCTTTGATGTATCCAATTTTCCATGTGTGTTGAAGAAGTGCATTGGTGATCTAGATTTAGTGGTTTAAGTAGAGATCATTCGTTTGAAGGATAGCCTTACCTATGGGGAGGTTCCGGTTGAGATCCTTGATCGTTAGGTTTGGAAGTTGAGGAATAAGGAGGTAGCTTTAGTGAAGGTTTTGTGAATAAATCAACTTGTTGAGGCAGCTACATGGGAAGCCGAAGTAGATATGATGGCTAGATACCCACATTTTTCCCTTTTGGCTCAGTTCTAGCATGAGGCACCGGTTTCCTCTTTAGTACTCTATTTAGTTTCATGACAAGTCCATGTCTCTTGGTTCCTTTCGTGTCATAGTATACATGCATGTTTCATGAATTTAGTTCAGTCATGTATCTTAGTCCGGAGTCAGTCACTCCGTCAGTTTTCAGTCTATGGCTTTCAGTTTTGGGATTGTAGCTCTTTCCCTATCTTTCAACTCATTTAGTCTCCATTCGAGGATGAATATCCCCAAGGGAGAGATAATGTAACACCCAAAAAATCCCTACGACTAGACCCAAGGAATGGAAGATGATCATGTAGAGAAACTAGAAAACTACCTCAATACAAGCCACAGAACGATCCATAGGTCTATGATATGAGTCGTACCAGGACTCGTACTGTGAGGTCTAGAGAAGGCAATAGACTTGATGGAGAAGTCACAACTGGATGTCATGATCCATACCAGGTCAGAATGAGTTGTACTAAGGGGGTCGTGCTATGGATTCAAAGAGTTTGTCAAGAAGTGGGTTCGAAACCACAGTTGGAAAACACGAGTCGTACCAGGAAAGTATGCATCAGACAACAGGTTTTTAAGTGTGAAGTATAAGGAGTATTTTCATAACTTTCTAAACTTTTAACTCCTAAATGAGTTCATTTTGGGTTTCCTAACGGGAGTATTTAAGGGTTTTATTTATCCTAAACCCTTATTCTACTCCTAAGACACCATTTGGAAGATCAACTCCTCTCAAGCCAAAATTAGGTTTCTTCAACAGATTCATTCAATTTTCTCTTGGGTCTTCAAGTCAAGTTACAGATTCTTTAAGCCCAGGTATGTAAGGTCATGAATGAGGGACTCCTTCTACCATCATGCCCTTTTCAAGTTGAATTCATGATGTCCAACTTTCAAATCCCTAAATTCATAATTCTAGGGTTAGGGTTAGATTGCATTAAATCTCCCATGTCCTACCATGAAATCAGTCCCCTTATGATTTAAATTCATATTCCCATGGTTATGCTACATGAATTCTATCAAAATCCATCATGAATTTATGTTTTCAAGTTACAATGGTCTCTACTCAATTTTGGTGAAGTTCCTCATGAATTTCTTGTGAATTTGAGCCTCTTATGTTTGAATTCATGAATTATTATTATGATGCAAGTTTTCTACTAGAATTCTTCATGAATCCATGATTTAAAATATGTGATGATTTTACCCCATTATATAAGATTTTCAAGAAATTCAAGTCTATGTATCATTACCAATCTTCGGCTCTATTTTCATGGGTAGCTTACGTATGTTAATATGTTACCAATTTCATGATTTAAACTAGCCATGTAAAACCCATATTTTATAATTATGATATAAGTACTATATATGTTTTGGGAGTAGTATTTAGCACCGAGTAGGTCGGGCTTCTAGCCTAGCCAGGTCTCAGAATTACGTGCCAATGTGACCATGATGGGGTCCTCCATGAGAGTGTCTCCCATGCCCAAATGGGCCACCCGTGAGTGATATCACGCCTATTCATGGTTCTACCCCGGGCAAGGTATGAACACCATCTCCATCAGGGTTTTACAGGTCGAGTTCGATGTATGCTCACGTTGGGTATGTCAGTTATAAGAATCTCCCTTTGTTTCTTAGTTTATATATATTCATGTTCACGATTTATGATTTTATGGCTTATAATGATTTGCCTCAAAAACATGCTTTACAAGGTTTTTCTTATTTATGAAATCAGTCATGATCAACTGTAATACCCCAAAAGTTAATGGACCAAAATTTGGACTAAGCATGAAGAACCAGAAAGAAATCAGAAAATCCTATCTCAGAATGACTCAAACAATGAGTCATTGTCAGACACAACGTCCCGTTGCCTAAGCCATTGTCAGCCTTGCCAGTGGTCTCTTAGGAACAAATGAGACTAGTAACGGGTCATGGAAGAGACCAACGACCAGTCCTGTTGAGCCATTGGGAGAATCAAGAGAAGGTGAGAAATCTCTTCCAGTGGCAACGAGTGGAAACAACGACCGGTTATTCCAGTCAACGAGTCTTTCTTCCATCTATTATTAAGCCTAGAAGCCCTTCAGGTTCCCTAGTTGTGATGGCGAGCAGTGACAACGACCCGTGGTGTCAACCAATGAGTAGTTATGTCGTCCGTTGGTAGGAGTCCAAGCTTGTACTCAAAACTTTTCCAGTGATCACGAGAGAAACCAACGACCCATTGGTTCATCAAACGGGCCAATTTTTCCCTTCCATTTCCCAATTCCAATAAGAAAGATCTTTTGGCCCAAGACCAAAAACTGGTCCCAACAAGTCGTGGTATCAACCAATGACTCTTTATTACCCATTGGATACTGATGGGCAGTTTTTTTGACCTTCTCCTAAGGGCATTTTTGTAACTTTTCGTTATTTTAACTCTTAAACTACGTCATTTTGGGATAAATTAGCAGGGGTTAAGGGAGTTAGTCAATTTTTGTCCCTCACTTCTCTAAAAATCTCTCTGAAACATTACGATAAAAAGGCACAGACTTCTCACAGCAAAGCTAGGGCATTCAATCTTTCTTCTCAGATTCGCAAGGACTTTCTTGGGGATCCTTCTCCATGTATGTGGGGTTTTAACAAGGGAATTTCTTTTACCCTTGTGTCCTAAAAAATTCTTACAGAAAACTTTATCAGTTCTATCCCTGTGAAATGTTGAAACTAGGGTTGTTTTTCAGACAGATTCTGATTTTCTTCCTTATTATGATTCTTGAAGTTTCGTAAGATCATTACCAATTACAATTCATGCTTAATATCTGTGCTTATGCAGTATAAAATTTAGCCCTTGTTTGTAAATGTAATTTTGAATGAAATTTGATATGAACATTGCTTGTCTGGATAATATAATTGAAAAGCATGAATGTTAGGACATATATATGAACAGAACTTAGCCCTTCAGTATATTCAGCCTCATAGTCTCAATCGACACTTAGTATTTCCAAGTATTCTACAGAAATGTCTACTGATCAGTTTGACTACAGTCAGTCTTTGAGGAGTTCAGTAAAACTCCACAGTCTCAGTTTATCAATCATCAAATTTTCTTAGACGGTTACGACGCTTTCAGATAAATCAGCTCTGGGAATTCTTAGAACTTCAGTAATTTAGTTATCAAGTCCTTCAGGCTCTCAGGACACATTCATATAAGTAGTTCTGTTGTAAGCCTTACGACATCAATTTTGATCTATCAACCTAGTTAGTCAAAAAAATAAAATAAATTAGGATTTCCAGTGGGAGTAGAACTCAGCATCGAGTGGGCTGGGCTTCAGCGCACCCACGTTTATAGAACTACATTGCCACCATAGGTTATTAGTACGGATGGGCATCAAACAGTATCACCTAGTTTGCTATTATACCTTGGCAAGGTATAGTGGGCCTTCTCCGATGGGGGGTATACATCGGACTCCACGTCTAACTCACGTGATTACATGTTGGTTATAGTCTCTCCCGTAGTATAGTACAATATAGCTTCGTCCAGTACAGTCACAGTCTTCAGTTTAACTCAGTCCTCGAGATTCTAGGATGTGCCTATGACCTTTAGATAATTATTAGTACTTACAGCATTTTCAGCTATTATAGATGACTTCAGTATTTATGATTCTAGTTATGATCTTGCATGTCCTGTCAGGATTGCTTTAGATTTTTTCAGTATTCTTATATTTAGCTTCATATTTCACTTACTTAGTACATTCAAAGTACTGACGCATACCTTCTATGTTGTATCGCTTATGATACAGGCACAAGTTCTCAAACTCAGCACCTTCAGTAGTCTCTTCGGTGACGTTCAATAAACCTCTGTGGTGAGTCCTCATTTGTCGAGTCCTAGATGTTTCTCTTTCAGCTGTTATATTATGTTGCTAGTTTCAGAACTTAGAGTTAGCTGGGGACATGCCCCAGTAACTTATCAGTTTCTTAGTTGGTTTTCAGACAAAGTTAGTAGTTCAGTATGTTATCTAATGTTGTTGTTTAAGACATTTATCTCAGCTATGATTTCAAAGCTCATGCTTACAACTATTATTCAGTATTTCAGTAGTATGCTATGCCTTGGTTAGCTTGAGGTCATTTGTGGCCCTAAGTACCATATCGCATCCAGGGTGTATACTCAAGTCGTGACATCATCCATATATTATAGTATGAAAAACCTTGAGCCTTCATGTTTAGTTTATGATTTGAACCTCATGATTTATATGAGCTTTTACTCATGATCTCTCTTTTACTGATTTAATAGCATGTTTTACTTACTTTACATACTCAGTACATTCAAAGTACTGACCACATACTTCTATGCTATATCACTAATGATATAGGTTCGAGTGATCAGTTTTAGCCCAGATGTTAGCTCGCTCCCGCTTTAGTCCAGTACCATCCCTGTTTTGGTAAGTCCTCATAATTCGAGGATGGAAGTTTTGGTTCATATCTATTTCTTTTGTATCTTTTAGTTTCAGACTTAGCGAACTAGCTGGGAGTGTTGTCCCAACAACTCATCGTATGATTATAGGCTTTTCAGATAGCTACATGTAGATGGTTTAGTATTGTTGATGTACTGTCTACGCTTATGCTTTATGATATGTAGACTTTCGCTTATATGGTGTTTATGCTTTATTTTCACTTAGTTATGCTCGTTATCATGTTGTGTATGTACTATGGTTTAGCTTGAAGCCACTCATAGTTCTAAGTCCCGTGTCGCATCCGGGGTCTATGCTCGGTCATAACATTGTTTCTTCGTCTGGATCAAAAGTAGGATCCCAATTTAACATTCTCATTAGATAATACTAATTCAAATGTGGTAATTAGAATGCAGGCTTTGATAAATGATTAAAACAATCTTCCAAATTTGAAGCACGAATAAGAATGTATCTATTACATAATATACCTAGTTTGCACCTTTTTTAACTCACAAAATTTAGGAATAATATTTCGAAGCTTGTTTATGTTTGTCCATCCATAGGAGAATTTTCCTACGACAGTATATTGGAGATTTTCACGCTAGATCATCTGATCTACTTGCTCTTCTTCTCATATTATTCTTAGTTCACCATGAAGATATGACACTGATTTGAAAAACATATTTTGTGATGTTGCTATTGTTGTTGTAGATGGCGAGTTTAACATATTAGTATATGATTATTTTTATATGTATGGGCTGTGATGACAAGTTCGTAAGCAGAGGTATCGGGATTGGTCGGGGAACCTCCATTGGAGGTTGTCCAATGTCCTGATCGGCCATATTTACCGAAAAGTAGGCAAACTTAAACTGTAATATTTTTTAGAGAGAGAAACTAGAGAGCAGCGAGAGAAAATTCCTTACATCAATTTGTTACATATAAATTTTAGTTAAAATGTATTTGACCACTAATTTTAAAAGTAATTTTAAACCTCGAGAAATTAGTTATGTTTGAACCACGATAAGTATATGAACAATAATTGAGAATAATATCATCCTTGAGAATTTCTATAATGAAAAGGTCTAAGCTGAAATTCCGAGACTCTAACTTTAATACAGTGAAAGGTATCCTTTTTCATCATAAATTGCTTTAGTGTTTGGTCACCGTAAATAATAAGAACATTTTTGCACTAGATGCTAATCAATGTACACTATTTAAGTTGAGGATAAGTTAAATATATTGCAATACATTTAAATTATTTCAGTATTCATAATGTCAGCCGTAGAATTTATTACCATTCTCAAGGATACCATTCTCAAATGGTAGGATTTATCACCAAATATGGGATTCATACTTATGATAACTTTCGTTCATTCAATTATCAAGTTAGCTTGAGACAAGACCAATCATAATATATAATATCAAATGACAAATAGACCATAAAAATAAGAATTTCAAGGTAAACTCAAAATAGTACAATACAAAAATATAATACTACCATTGGTATTAAAAATTAATAGAAATTATTTAGGACTTTAGCAAAAAGAATAATAATTCATGTAGTGTCTCCTCTTTCAACAAAAGGCATATACAACAATAAATAGATAACTCTTAAGCTTCAGAGGAATCTGAGTTAATATGAAATCATCACCTTCGTTTTGGTTCATTGTTCAGTCCAACTACTTTCTATAATATTATACATAATTCTTAACAAGCATTAATTTATTTTTGATGTATTTTTCACATCTAATTTTGAGATTTAACCCCCTTCCCTTTTCTCCAAACTTGGAACAAGAAAAAAAATAAAAGACTCAAAAATAATAAACAAACGGATAAGAGTTAGTCTTGGAGTATCACTTGCAATTGAAAGCAGTTTTGATACTATGAATCATACGAGAGATGAGGATATTTGCTTTTTTGGCGGACTCTATAGAAAACTTTGTAGCAGGCAAGTTGTTTACCAATATTTGAAACCCGATAGTCACCAATGATCCACTACAGAACCCATTATCATTCTTTTCAGAAATTTCATTGCAGTTATTAGCCTTATAAAAATCTTGAAAACAGTCAGGAACTATTGCAATTCCATAAGGCAAGAGAGCCACCCATGAAGAGTCTCCTCCATTCTTCACCACATGCATTTTCAGAGGATCAATTGTTGTATATACTAAAAGAGATCCTGTTGCATCTGTGAAAGTGTCTTGAAAGATCATAATGTTGTTTTGATTAGTACTAGTAGAGTCCCCCTACAAGTCCAAACCAAAATAAAAGTTTATATAAATGAATGATTAGTTAAAAGAACTAATCATGTCATATTTCTAAAAAATATGACACTTAATCACCCACCTTAGCATGAAAAAGAGAGATGCAATTGCCATGATTTTGACCTTTGGAAATGTGAAATATTTGTTGCATTGGACCATTATTGTATAGAACATCCCATTGGCTTCTCACTTTTTCATTCATGAAGAATTCAAACAAACTTTGTTGTTTCACTGGTAACCAAATGGTCTTTGTGGCACTCAATACTACGCCAATAGGTTCACCAAGGTCACCAATATTGTTCCTTATCATCAACTTTGCATCTTCTCCATTTGCTAATTGAATTGTTTTCCACTTATGATTGGTTGAACAAACCATAGAGCAAAAGTTGCGAGTCATACGTTGAGCCAACATCCCTATACTTCTCTTACTGTTATAACAAACTACCACAAATAAAATTTTATCATAATTCAACAAAATATTAATATTTAAAAATATCAAAAAACTAGCAAAATAATGGGACCGGCATGATTACTTGTAGGGTCAATAGATGACATCATTATTTGCGAGAACTCAGATTGCCTTTGTAGGGTAGCCATCCACCTTTGTGCGCCAAACCCTAATCCGCTCTTAACCAAAGGACGGTATAAAGGGTGGACGGAATTTTTATTATATTTTCATGTGCTCGATCCAAATAACCTGAAAATATTATATCAATGTTGCAAAATTATTATATGAAAAAATATAAGCATTCATGGAATATTTACCTAATTATCATTTTAAGTAAAATGATTGTTATTGAAAATAACTTAGGAAGCACAACCGCTAAATCCATGACTAAATTTCATGGTATGTATCCTCCGAAAAGATCCCCACTGATCTTGACAATAATATGAAAGGAGGGAGTGTGCAAAGTATTTGGGTCCTTAAATGGGTATGATGAGAGGGAAACAAAGTAGAGGAAGACTGCAAATAGTTCTTTGCAAAAGAAAGCAATAGATTGGTGTATTTTAATGTATTAATTTTAACGAACTTGCAAGCGAGCATAAAAAAGTTGGACAATAAAAGCTTGATTGTAATTCAAATAAGGTCAAGCATGAAAATAGATTTTCTTGTTCAAGAAATAATAGAGCATATCCTATACAAATACTAAATAATTGCATTCTTCAAAGCTAGAAGAAAATCAATCTTTATTATTTTAGATAAAAGAATGTATAATCTAAATAAGGTGGTTGATAAATTAAATCAGTATATATTGATTATGAAGAGTGATGTATAAGCATTACAACCCAAACTAGGCATGGCATCACAATCATATGCCAAGAGATAGGATAAAGACACATCAATATGTAGCTTATACATTACAGATGAAAATACAGAGGCTTTACCTTCATGCAAAGATTATAAATTTATCAAATAAAAATATAAAATACTCTCAATGATTTTATTTCTGGTTAGACGTAGACTAATCAAACAAACCCAAAAAATACAAATACGAATAGATGATAACGTAATTCACGAATTGCACAAGCATCTTCAAACAAAAAAAAAACCAATAGAAGGTTTATATTATAAGGTACAACTTCCAAAGTACTCTACTAACTCCATCTTAGAAACTGCCAAGGAAAAATAAAAACTAGGAAGCAAATGACAAGTGAATTAACACTACAAAAAGCTAAATATAAGATGAACTAGTGATATCCACGCAAAAAAGGAAATACACTACAATGACTAGATAGGCCTTATTTTAAGAATATTAAATATAAGCAAAGCAACAAGGATATTAATGCAAAATAAGAAATCTGTATCATTAAATCTTAGAAATATTACGGAGGTATGCGTGAGGCGCGAAATGGAAAGATAATTAAAGTTAAATTACCTTGGAGTAACCATTAGTCATATCTTGCACAATACAACCAGAAGGAAGCCTCCTGCTGTTCTCAGTTTCATATTGTTGTGAACCTTCTTGAACTGTATCAATAGAAACATCCCCGATAGCCCACATACCTTCAACATATTTCTTGCAGAAGCGGAGAAATTTTATTTCGCGGACAGGGACCAATTCAGAAATAATTTGTAATTCAGCTTTAATCTACAAATCAATACTTTCATGATTTTAATGGAGAAAATAATAAAATAAACAAGATATGTGACTTTCAATAAAATAATGAGTGATAAGAAATACCAAGAGTAGAGTATCGCTCCTATTTCCATTTATGCCAGTGGAAATCACATCAATTGTAGAAGTATTTCCGATAATGCATGAGAATACATTCACCCATTGACTCTACATATAAAAAATCATAGTACTTGAGAAGAAAATATAAAATAACTTGTCACATATTTATTTTCATGGATTAAAAGTTACACTTAATTGATTGAAAAATATGAAACAATGAATTAGGACACACTAAAGAAAAAATAAAATACATATGTCAAAGATAAAAGATAAAATGAGGCAATAATTATTCACGCTAAATAAGGGATAAATGGTAAAGTTCTTAATAAATTTTATAAGGAGGAAAGCACTGAATTCAGGATGAAGAATATGCTTACCGTATCCATCAATGTCTCCACTATTGTCTGTGTGTTGTTAATCACTATACTAGATGCCCTTGTAGCTTCTGTTGTGAAATGTGCAGGTTTTATGCCAAAAAATGGTGTAATTGATCTTGCATATTCTTCAAGATTTAATGTTTCTCCACCTCCATCCAAACTTCTGACCCAAAGAGGTTCACCAATCTCGGCTAACTTAAGCAGCTCATTCATGGCAGCAAAAGCAAGATTCATTAACTTTGACTTATCATTTGTTATATCTTTACTAGCTAAGCTTTTGGTGGGTCGCAAGGAAATTGCTGATAAAGGACTTGATAGACCATTGCCGAAATCAATCCACATTGTTGATGCATCATCAACAACATTTATACCACCAAAGTCATTTCTTTCCGCAACTAAGTTCAATCCAGAATTTTTCATCATGAAAGCCATTGATCCTTCTAAGAATGGTAACATCCCCAATAGTTTTTCTGCTACGAGATTGATCCTCTTAACTTCATCTTTCAGTCGTTCATTCTCAATCTTTAATTGATTATCATTAATAATTACATCCCTAACAATAGACCCATTATTGCAGCGTTTGCAAATTGGATTTTTTGTGGCTTCCTTCAGTATAATCTGCTCTATTCGAAGCTTGTCATTTTCTTGTTTCAGCATTTCATTTTCATGTCGTTTCCATTGTAACTGATTAAATAACATAATTCATTCTCATAATTAATTATACAAATTTCATACAAGAATTACATGGATTAAGAAAACGAAGGAATACAGTGCATCACCTGCTCTCGGGTTCTTCTATTCTGGAACCAAGATTTCACTTGATTGCTATTCATGGACAATTTTGTTTCAATTTCTAGTCGTACTTTTTCATCAGGATGTGGATTCTCTTTGAAAATACTGTTATCAAAGGGACAAATTAATTAATAAAGCTTGAAATTAATAAGTATAAATAAATTAAAACGATACACACGCTTCAAGTTCTTGAATTTGGTAGACATTATTATGCCTTCTGGATTTTCTCCTCTTTGATGATCTACCAAGCGAAGAATCTGGTTCAGCGCCACTTGCACCACCACCTATGTTATCACCAACTGAGTTGATCTTAATTTCCTGCTCTCCAACTCCCCCTATTACAATACTATCTAAAATTTCTCTTTTCTCACCCATATTTTTGTGACCTTCCATCTTTGATTTCTGCTCAATTCAAGATATATTAATTCAACTAAATATTGCATATAACCACAAAATCATCAAGACTCAAAAGTATTTTTGTAATAACATTTTAGCGGATGTAAATAAATTACATATAGTATTTTGTTTCTTTTGAAATTTTTTAACCATAATTTTTTATAACTTTTATCAAATTCGTTAACCATTAAATTATACAAGAGAATATAAAGAGATAATTGTTTAGTAATAATATTGAATTTCAAATTTTAGCACAAGGTAGAGAAAACTTATTCCATTTTGAAGCCTACTAAATCAATATAGATTGAAGAAGAGTTAAGTATAGGTTCATATTAATAAATTAGGAATTAACGACGAACAATTTATATAACTAAATAGCAAAATTCATCACTAATCCTATTTAGTAATGGATTATCAAAAAAATTTATTATCGACAAAGTTAATAACTAGTTTTAATTTTTAAATTATTTGAGCCATAGATGGAATGACCAATTGTATTTGAGAAATGATAGTAGTTAATATTTTGTTGTATGAACTGTCATTTTGTAATCTTGAATCTACATAACCCCTCCATTTCAACTACTATGGCTAACAATGAAGCCTCCAAAAATTATTAATATAAAAACCAAAACTGTTACAATTAAGAAGGGACAAACGCAATTTACCAACCCAATTTCGTCACTATCAACAAGTATAAGTTAAGTCTTGTACTTTTTAGGAGTTCCTTTAGCCATATTCTAAATTATATGTGGGTGTAAAATACAAAAACTTTTAGTAATTATTATTATTATTATTATTATTATTATTATTATTATTATCTAAAATAAGGTTAATCAAACAAAAACAATTAATGAAGATTCATACCATCAATTTAAATTTATTTTGGATCGAAACATAGTTTTCATTATTATTGGTCACACAAGACGCAAATTAATTTGAAGCCTGAAAATAAGGGGAGGAGAGAGATTAAAAGGAAAGATTTTGTTGATATGTAAGTCAGATCACTGGAGGCTAAAAGCCCTAATAACACACCCTCTATCCAAACAAACAAAACAAGGGTGCTAAAATAAAACCTAGACAATATTTCTTGAAAATCTAGATTAGATTCACACCAAAAGAATATATTAGGAGATAGAATACTTCTTATTAAAAAAAAATTATTTATTCTTAAATGCAAAATCTTAAACCTACGTATCTTAAGTCATTCTTTTTATCGGATGTCATCGAAGAGATCCCAAATAATATCTTTAATTAATGATTAAAAATATTTGACGATCTCATTGAAAATATGTTGTAACTTTGCGGGATCTATTGGATGGTACAACTTCACAAATCAATAAAAGAACTAAATTTAAAAATAAAAAAAAAGAAGTCTATGAAGAGATATAAATTTGTTTTTATTGAAACGTTCTTTATTCTAGACAATATAGATTCATGTTAAATAAGCTTTCCACAATGTTATCTTCTTATCTTTGAAGGATCTACCCATTGACTGATATAATTAAGATTCACGCAGATAAATTTATAAGGAGATACAAAATATTTTTTATCAAAACGTTCTTTATCCTCGAATCATAAATTAATTAATCATTATTTATTATTTTATTAGATGTTTCCTGAAGAGAACTCACCTTAAATATCTCTTATTAAAGATTTTTAAAAATTTAATGACCTCAATAAAACTAGATTGATAAATTTAGGTGATCTATAATTATAGCAGAAAGTCACAAACCAACAAAAAAACAAAAGGAAACAAAGTTGTTGATTCACCATGAAATAATTTCCTTTCTACTTTTCTCCATTCTTATATTTGGAACAAAACTCATGTAGAAATGAAAAAGATAACATTCTTTTATTTGATAAATTATCTTACGCTCGAAAAAAATATATATGTTAAAAAAGAAAAGATCTCTGTCGTTCTCCCTCAATAAATAGATCGTTTGTTTCGGAGACACAAGATAAACCTAAAATGCATTTTTTCTGCAAATTATCTCGACTCAGACTTTTAAATTTTCAAAATCCAGATGTATACTCACATATACTCACACATATCCTTTCCCACCAAATATTGATAATATATTTTAAACATGAATTAAAAAAAAAAAAAGGCTCAGATTTTTAAATTTTCATAATCCAGATGTAATATACACATATATACGCACACATATCTTTTCCCACTAAATATTGATGTTTGGGATTTAGACATACATACAAAGATGTACCTATAGAATAATTAATTTAATAACTTCACAAACATCTTTAAAAATATTAACAAAAAAGAAAGAAATGAGAAATTAATTAGCAGATTAACGATTTACTTACAACGATACGACGTCTCGCCGAGTGCTTGAAGAAATCAAAGGCAGAATCAAGAATACAATAAATTAACTTTAGAATGATAATAAAAATGTGACTAGTAGTAGCAATATATAGTAATTCTTTTACATACACCAAAAACAGAAATGAGTCAACAAGTGAGAATCAATTATTGTAAAATGGTAAGTTAATAATTAAATCAAAAAACAAAGATAAGATAGGCTACGTGGAATTTGAGAATAGGATATTATTCAAGTTTTTAAAATTAAAAAATATTAAATAATTACATATTATTAAACCATATTTGAAATGATGCATATGTTATTGCTTCTAGACTCCGGAATTGGCTAAAATTGGACATATACAACCACTTATATTTATTATTTCTCCTTAAGTACAATATGCTGAAAAGGAAATTTGTTGAAGTGTTGAATGGATTCTATATGACAAACTTATATAGAAAATAATTAGATTAGGATTTACAAGAAAATTCACAACGTAACATTTTATAAAGGAAAAATAACGATACATTTCCTATCTGGAAATTAAGTGAATTAGTCACTTTCCAAGAAAGATTAAATCTATTTTTAAACTTCAAAAATAAGATAAGATCAATTTCATAACATTTTTATATATGCATAAGTTTTTTTTGATATTTAATTGTGTCTCCCTTATTCAATCACCACACAGTAAAATATTAAAACAATTTTAACTATCTTTTATTTTTTTCATTAAATCAATAAGAGAAAGGATAAAAGAAAAAAAATTAAGCTAAGATGCGACAAGATAAGATAATACTCATGCGACAATTAAACAGAAAAAGTAATATAAATATTTTTTTGAAAAAAAAGAACAAGACAAAATCAGAAAAGAAGCAAAAGAAAAAAAGCACATAAAATCAGAAAAAAAGAAAAAAAGAAAAAAAAATCACAGTATATAACCTAAAATAAGAAGAACAAAAAACCTATAGCCTCGCGAAAGAAAAAAAAATGATATCCCACAAGTTTTATGAATAAATAAAGAAGTATAAATTGGAACCACATTCAATAATGTATAAATATTATTTTATTAAAAAATAAATTTTTTATACATAGATATCTATAAAAAGTAAAGTATTTATATAAAAATATTCTTTTATTTTAATGCCTCCCAAATAATTACAAAAAAATACTCTATTTCATTAGTTTCTCTCTCACGCTGATGTTATGCTAATATCAGCATTCAAATTTTTTTTTTTTGTCTTTCTTAGCTGTCATGTTAATATCATAGTTTTACTTTATTTCTTTTCTCTATTTCTTTAATTTTTATTCCTTTTTAAATTATTTTAAGTTTTTGTAATTATTTTTTGATCTTTTTATTTTACTTTTTAAATATTAAAATAAATATAGTAACTAACTGTCTTTAAATTAATAAAAATATAAAAAAAATTAAATAATTTAACTACACCAAGAAATAATTTACAAAAAATACTAAAATTACTACCTTATTTATTGAAATCAAAATTAACTACATAATATATTTTATAATATTTTGTTCATCCTATTTTTTTCAAATTATTATTCTTTATTTTTCACCATAATCTGATTTCATACTCAATTCTAGCTCTTTTTTTTTTAATTTTTTGTATTTTTCTCCTTGTTCATTATTTTTATTTTTGTACTCTCTTTATTTTTTCTCTTTTTTTCTTTATTTTTATCCTATCTTTTGTTTTATTCATTTATTTTTTTTAAAATCATATTATTCTTTATTTTTTTCACCATAATCTAATCTCGTACTTAATTTTTGCTTCTTTTAAAAAATTCTGTCTTCCTTTCCTTTTTTTATTTTATTTATTTTTTATTTTTTATAATTTAATTTAAATTTTTAATTCAATTTTTTTTCTTCATAATTTTTTTCATTCATTATTTTTGCTCCTTTTTTTTTTTTTTGTAATTTCTAATGACTTTCACTGAGGTCTGTTTTAGACCTTCAATAAGACATTCCTCAGTTCTCTATAATACTATCACAGTATATCTATATACTAGCATGATATCATTAAGGCCCGCTTTAGTCTTTCAATGAAAAACTTCTCAGTCTTTAATGATATAATAACAGTATATCTATATACTATCATAATATCATTGATGTTTGCTTTAGTCCTTCAATGAGACACTCCTTTATAATACTATCATAGTATATTTATATACTGGATGGTATCATTGAGGTTTACTTTAGTCCTTCAGTGAGACTTCTCAGTCCTCCATGATACCATCACAGTATATCTATACACTGTTATGGTATCATTGAGGTCTCCTTCAGTTCTTCAGTGAGACATTCCTTAGTCCCTATGATACAATCATAGTATATTTGTATACTAGCATGATATCATTAAGGTCTGCTTCAGTCTTTTAGTGAGAAACTTCTCAGTCTTTAATGATACCATCACAGTATATCTATATACTATTATGGTGTCATTGAGGTTTGCTTCAATCCATGATGAGACGCTTCTCAATATTCTATGATATCATCATAGTATATTTATATTCTGGTATGATATCATTGATATTTGCTTCACTCCTTCATGAGGCTTCTCAGTACTTCATAATACCATCACAATATATCTATATACCATCGTGGTATCATTGAGGTCTGCTTCAATTCTTAAGTGAGACACTCCTTAGTCATCCATGATACCATCACAATATATCTATATACTGTTGTGGTATCACTGAGGTCTACTTCAGTTCTTAAGTGAGACACTCCTCAGTCCTCCATGATACCATCATAGTATATCTATTTACTGTCGTGGTATCATTGACGTCTGCTTTAATTCTTCAGTGAGACACTCCTTAGTCCTTTATGATACCATCATAATATATAGGTCTACTTCAATTCTTCAGTGAGACACTCCTTAGTCCTCTATGATACCATCATACTATATAGGTCTGCTTCGATCTTTTAGTGAGAAACTTCTCAGTCTTTAATGATACCATCACAATATATCTATATAAGATCATGGTATCATTGAGGTTTGCTTTAGTCCTTCGTGAGACACTCCTCAATCCTCTATGATACCATCATAGTATATTTGTATACCAGTATAGTATCATTAATATTTGCTTCAGTCCTTCATGAGACTCCTCAATCTTTTATGATACCATCACAATATATCGATATACCATCGTGGTATCATTGAGGTATACTTCAGTTTTTAAGTGAGATACTCCTCAGTCCTCCATGACATCATCACATTATATCTATATACTGTTGTGGTATCATTGAAGACTGCTTCAGTTCTTATGTGAGACACTCCTCAATCCTTCATGATACCATCATAGTATATCTATATATTGTCGTGGTATCATTGAGGTCTACTTCAATTCTTCAATGAGACACTCCTCAGTCCTCCATGGTACCATCATAGTATATTTATATACTGTCATGGTATCACTGAGGTCTGCGTTAATGAGATATGTTTTGGTCCTCTATAAGACCCACATGGTATATATCATATACTAACAGAGTATCATAAAAAGAAAAACTAAAAAAATTAGATAAAATGTCACGACCCAAATGGACAAGCTGTGTGGGCACCTGCATCGACTTTACTCAATAGGAGAACCCTTACAAATATTACTATTATTAGATAAAAATTTAGTCTCAAACATTTTCATTACTTCTTATTAATTGATAAAAATCTCAAACAAAATAAAATTACACGATTCCCCAATCATGACTCTCCCAAACTTCAGTTTAGACATGTAGAAGAGCTCTATCTAAATACTTGAAAAAACAAAATGACCCAACTTCGTCCGAAAAGAAGAACACTGAAGCTGATGTTGAATACTCCACGCCGATCAAGGAACTTCAACATGCCACAACCTACACCAAAACGATGTAGCAAGATAGTATTAGTACACAACACGTATCTGTAGGTATCATCGGCTGACTAGGGTTAGTTAACACAATAAAATAAAAATGATATACAATCAGTGTCAACAAACGTAACGATTATCTCTCTCCTAAACATCATACTAGGTGTAATTGCTTCATTCTCATTTCGTAAACCTCATCAAAGTTTGCGCAATGCTTTTACGAACCTAATAATTATTACAGTCCTTCAATATATCTCCCTTCGTTTTTGTTGCAGTGAGTACTTGATCCTCCATAGTGATCCCACTACCGCGGCTAGTTGTCCGCTGCAGCGATACACCCAACAGTCAGTACCCGATTTTCTCCTGATCTAGTTCTATTTATTCCTGCCATAAAGCTCCATAGCGCCTCTCTCTCTCCGACCATTTCAGTAGGATTAACCAAGTCCGTTTCTACTATTTATTAACCTATTTAGTTATCTATAGGATTTTTCAACTCTCCTTAATGAAGTACATCAATTAATAAAGGCTACTTGCTATCTCACGGTACTGCACTATTCTTTTGTTCAAACCCCTCATTCTATCATCCATTGCCCACAAAATCAATGTAAAACAAGACATTCAAATGCGATTATGGATTAACTAACTCAAGTACATACAAAAGTCATCAAAACAATATGAGGGAGTCAATTTTCCGAATAGTAAAGTACATGCACATACCTAGCTTCATACCACAAAAATGTCATAAGATATCATACCTGGACCGGGTATCCATGTACGACATTCCACCTCTGTATCTCACCTCAAACCCGATTCATGTCGGTATATCCTGTATCATACTTGTATATCTAGTACTTTTCTGTAACTGCAGTCGTATGTATATGAACCATACCTGTATAATCTCTGCCTCACAATCACACCACTGGTGATATGCCGGACACACGCCTCTGTTATATCACTGTACACATGCCAGAGTGTCTTATGCTTGCCCTTCCAATCATGACCTACAAGGGACTCTAGAAATCCATGTATTGTACAGCCATCCATATGAACCATTCGTCATAATTGTCTGTGTACTCACTCATACACCTAGCAGCATGGTCCTTTAGCCATACCTGTCTATGTGCTCACTCATACCGCTCGCCCGGATGCTCATCTTGGGCATGAGCCACTCACGTATCCAAACCTTACTCGAAATCTAAACACATTAACATATTCATCTGAGTTTCTTACCATTGGCCATAGGCCTCTCATTTACCATCATAACAACGACTTTTCTTCTATATTATCCGTCATCTCAGTCACACATTCATTTGATGTCAACTCGCCCCTCAAACTCGGGTTACATAATGTAGCACAACTCGAAATAAATCATCACACGACAAAAGTTACATAATCACCTCAACAAGAACAACCACATGCATGATTTCAAATCAATCTCGTGTCCAAACAGTAAAAATTATAGTTAATTTAGCATGTTGTAAGACTTACGACTTGGCCCCCTCACTATTTTGGGCTCCGCTGCAGCGACATTATGGCCTCTACAACGGTATGCTACCCGCTGCAGCGGTACTGCTGGCAGTACTGTGACCAGTCTTTATTCTAGTTTTCTTTAGTGCTTCACTTCAACAATCACTTGCCACTGTATCACCATTAATGATAAAAATAATCATCAATCCAGACAACAAGATACCAACCATAGCATATTCAAGTCATTACGTAGAAAATTATTATCCTACATCACTCGCTTCGTCTCACGCTCAAACATAGTTATAACTTATTAAATATCCCGTTAATTGCATATCCTACACAAAGTCTACCTGATTTACCCATCTAAGGTTCCAATTCAAAAAAAAGAAGAATTTCATATTTTATAGTCGAGAATATTTTGACAACGACACCCGAAAGTTAGTTGCTCAAAAATGTTTGATTCAACATATCCTAGAACATTAGCCCCTTTATTAGTTGAAATATCTCCCCTAGGGTTTTACCTTATTATGAGCTTTCATCACCCCTCTTCTAATCCGCTTGTTCTTAGATGTTTACCGATCCCGATTAATAAATAATAACATAGTTTAAAAGAAATACAAATCTACATTATCAAAAGCATATTAATCATACGCACGTATATGTTTAGTTAACCAAAGTCTAACACAAAAGCGAGTAACCATAGCCTAACCGGGCGCCAAGCTATCGTCCCGATTGTCCACGACTATGGGGCTATGTCGTCTTCTTGATTTTCTCGCGGGAGCTCCTAGCTATGGAGGCCGAATCTCCACCTTTTGGATCCTCTTATTTTTCCCCCAAAATCTATTTTCTGTTTTTAGGCTTCTTTAATAAGTCCTCCTTAAATACTAGGTTTTCAAAATCCTAATAAAAAAGGATAACGGATTTCTGGTCCGCATCATCCGCTGCAGCGGTTTCGTTGTGACAAAAATCATCCTGCCGTGGCGAACACTGTACCCTAAGATCAGACCCGGGAGTTAAAGCAGATAAAATAGAATTTTATGTACCAGGCCACAGGATGAGTCATCCTGTGACCCGTCAAGATGACTACTAGTCGTTAAGTGACTCGTGGTGCGGAGTTTGACATAAGATGGAAATTCAAGTTTTGAGTGACCACGAGTATGATCACCAGTCGTGGTCAGCCCCACAACTTGTTAAATCAGCCGTGGTCAGTGATGGTTGAAGGAATAGGAAGTTTGGGACAGTGCACTTAATGGGTCCTCACTCCGACTCGTTGGGAGCACCATGAGTCATAGTGTTGCCCGTGGTGACCCCCTTGGTTATTTCTGGCAGTGTAAAGGATGAGAGGTGACCATGAGTCTTGTTCACTAGTAACGAACCTTTATGTTCCCCGTGGTGAGCCCCAGTTGAAGTTTTGGCAGTGTACTTAATGACTTGTGGCAACGATTTGTGACCAGTGGTAACAACTCATCCCCCTCGTTGGGACTAGAAACCTGTTTTTTCCTACGAGTTTAGTAAGGGCTTTTCCGTAATTCTTATGATCCTAAGGACTAAAATACATTATTTTAAGCTATAAATAGTAAGTTTTAAGAACGGTAAGTTCATTCTAAGCTATTCGTAATTCATGTACGCAAGCTTAGAAGTCTAGAGAGGTGATCAAGCTTAATTTCTTCCAAGTTCTTCTCAGTTCTTCCTTGGGCAATTAGAGGAGTTGTAGAATCAGTTTTCTCAGGTATGTAGGGTTATGAATGGGTGAATTTGTTCACACCCATGCCCAATTCCTCTCTAATTTATGAAAATCTATATGTGTGATCCTATGGATTTTTAACCCAATGCATGAATTTCCTAAGTATCTACCATGGGTATGTTCTAAGCATGTTTATATTGTTGAATTATGATTCATGGGAAATTTTTACAATGATTTCAGTTATAAATCATGTTTTCAAGTGTTATAAATTATGATGCTTATCCATGAAAGTTCATGAAAGTTGAGATATATGGTGTATTATCAAGTATGACGAGATATTTATGAGAAAATCATGTTTTCAAGTTACCTATGTTTATGACCATAGTTGTAAGTGAATCAAGTATTTTCAAGAATGTTTAAGTATCGGGCAAGTCCATATGTTCAAGTATGATTTATGATTTCACGGATTAGCTTACCACATAGTTTTGGAGTCAAGACTCCCAGTTATGTTCATCTTGTGGTATGATTTGAGCCAAGGCTCCTCATGTATGATTTTAGATTTTATATGTATACAATTATTCAGCTTCGTCAAAAGATGATGGTCATCTTTCTTGAAAAATGATGGAGAGCATATGCATGTTTTTGGGAGTAGTGTCTAGCACCGAGTAGGCTAAGGGTTAGTCAACCCTATGCCTTAGAACTACGCACCAATGTAGGTATGATCAGATTATTTGGGACCTCTTTTGGAGTTTTTCCCTACCCCAAGGGGCCTTCAGCTTGATATCAATATCATGATAGCGTCTTTAGCCCTGACAAGGCTTTAGACGGCTCTGCCCACTTGAGTGTGATAGTCGGGACCACGTAACCTCTGTCATGGTAATGTCGGTTATATGACAAATCTCCCATTATTCCTCATGATTTCAGTTATGCATGTTTATTATTCATGATATATATATATATATATCCCAATGTTCAGTTTTACTTATGATTATTAGATTTCAGCTTTGGATCATTCGATTCAGTTATGATGTTCAGTTATCCTCAAATCATTATTTCAGAAAATGGCATGTGAGCTCTATTCTCAGATTCTTATCTTGATTATGTTTCATATTATGCATGTTTTTAATGATTTTACTTACTTAAGCGATTTTACTTACCTTGCATACTCGGTACATTCCACATACTGACCGCATACTCTATGCTGTATCGTTTTATGATATAGGCTCCAATCTTCAGATTCAGCCCCGTCGCTAGCCAGCTCTGGAGTTAGCATCTAACCTGTATTGGTGAGTCCTCATATGTCGAGGGCCCCTTTCCATTCAGTTATGTTTACGTATTTTCAGTTTTAGACTTATAGAGTTAGTTGGGTCTTGTCCCATCAACTCATCAAAATTATAGGCTTTTCAGACATAGATTGTATTCAGCTTCAGACTCATGTTGTATGTTTAGATTTTATGTTATGTTTAGACTTCTTCTATGATTATTATATTGATCTCCTGCTTTTATTGATTTAGTTAGAAGTTATGTTCATGCCATAGGTCTACTTGGAGTCTCTCAGGGTTCCTTGTCCTGTGTCTCGATCTGGGCCCATGTTTGGGTCGTGACAAACACCCACTTAGATGCACCCGATTGCGGCTAAGCCCGTTTGAGTTTACTCTCTGTGCGCACTTTGTTTTTAAGGATTTATAATGAATTTTTAAAAATTTAAATTCGCCCATTTTTTAGGGGGTCGGAATGCTATAACGGCCAGGTGGGTCGTTACATTCAGATGCCAATTAAAAATCCATTCATCCCTGAATGGTGTTATGATAGAGGCGGGGTTTTTGTTCACCCCAGGTTGAAATTTAACAACGGTCATAAATTTCTCTCATTTCTAGCCAACGTCGGGACTTGTTGACTTCTTTATCTCGGACTCTGGACCGATTATTTTTGGAATCCCTTTATTGCACCTTGCCCTTAAAATTTTTTTCAAGTATATTTGATAATTCTAGCAAGGTCATAATTATTCGTCTAGGCTTTAACCCCAGACCTAAATGTCAATTTACATCGTTATCTTCCCTTCGGTGTTACAGATATTTCTCTCTCTGTTCGAATGTCCTAGGTATTACTGATTCATTGGATGACTCAGGACAATTGTTTTCAAGATGGATAGGTTCGGTCACAAAATCCCAACAGTCACCTCTTTTGACCGTCCACTGCAGCGAGTGGGTTTCCTTCTATGTTTGTAGTGGTCGACAGGGTCAGTTAAAGATAGGAAAGAGGGTTTTCAAGTTTCATTCTCCACTTTTCATCAATCACTCGCAAAATTCCTTTCAACCTTTTTCTGGAGATTCTCTTCATTTTCCAGGTAATTCTCTCCCCTATGGCTCCTTTACTTCATTTCTAGAGAATGGATGTTGTGTATGGCCTGTTGCTCTTGTTTTTCGGGTAGTTATAGGGTGATATATGTAGGCTTTCTCCATTTAAATTCATGGCTAGATTTCCGTAGCATGCTAGTTGTATTTATATTCTCAAGTATTTTCTACTATTCTCTACATGATTTTGGTCGGTTTCATGGGGCTGTGGGCTGAAAATGAGGTGGTTGGGTGGGGTGGTGGTTTCAACTTTTTTGAGCCTTTCAGGCTTGAATTTGTGCCCTATTAGGGCGGGTAATAGTTTTTAGAACCTGGGAAAGTCTTCTCTTTTCCCGATCTATTGCTAACTTGGAGAAATACGGGGGTTGAAATTTCAACCTCCATTAATGAGGCCTGAAGGTATGGAGAAGACGATGTCCGCTGTAGCGGTACCGTCATAGCGGTCCTTTGTCCGCTAAGCGAATTCGACAGTGTTAAAAGATGGCTTTTGTGGGAGATACTAGTTTCGGGGGACCGCTGCGGCGGTAGATTTCCCACTGCAGCGACACCATGGTGATAGTCGGAGTCCCGCCGTAGCAGATCAGGGAATTAATTGTTGGATCTATTGTAGCGGTTTCCTGATTGCTGTAGCAAACAACGGGAAATATAAAGTGGGTTTAAGTAGAATTTCTGGGGTTATACCCCATTATTTACAAAACACGGAAGTTGAAGGTCTGTTCACGATTTCTCCCCAGAGCTGTAGAACTTCTTTCCCAAGGTGGACATGCGTCCGCTGCACTGGTTCGCCTGGGCAGTGGCTCCCCTGTGAGCTTTTGGTTTTTCTTTTACTTTCCTAATACCTGTTCCCTTAGCTGTTTTCTCTCTCTTCTAACACATTTTTATCAATGCAGGTTTATCCTTATGGCTCATTCCAGCAGTATCCTCTGCACAAGTGAGTACATTCGATTCGTGAATGATCAGTGATAATTTAGATACAATGAACAGGCCACAAAAGACTTGCTGCATGAGAGGGATTTTGTGATGTAGAATATGGAGGAGAAGGCTTCAGAGTTCTATGCCCTCCTCCATGAGATTGGTTGGGGCCTATTGATGGAGGACCTGGGCAAAGCTAATGAGGCTTGGGTGAGGGAGTTTTATGCCAATCTCCCCACCATATCTTGGAGTTGGGATGAGCCGGTGGCCTATGTCTGGGGCAGGCAGATCATCTTAACCGTTGCTACTATCAATGATGCTTTGGTCTACCAATCCCACCCGAGTCTGAGTTGAAGGATCGGGATGTACCCGAAAACGGGCAGTGGCTAGTGGACACTTAGGGGATGGAGGAAAAGAGGGCTACTACTAACTGGGGCATCACCAGGACGGGTATTCAGAGTACCCACTTTACGGTGGAGGCCAGGAGGTGGCTCAATCTAGTGTCCTGGATGATCCGCCCGTCTTCCAATGTCACGGACGTAAGTTAGTATCGAGCGTTGGTGGTGGCCGCTTTCCTAAGTGTGGTGAGGGTGAATGTGGGGGCCCAAATTATTAAGGAGTGGAGATATTTCCACTCGAAGACTATTACTGGGCTGCCGTTTTCTTCCTTTATCACCTAGCTATGCAAGCGGGCCCGAGTGCACCAGGAGTCTCGGGATGTCATTGTGGATTGTGACAGGCCCTTTGATCCCTTGAGGGTGAAAGGAGCTCCAGGAGTGATATAAAGAAAAGGAAGTCTGCCTTAGCTGAGGGTGATAGCAGGGATGACATTACTAGGCCCTCGGGACCATTTGAGAGGATAGAGACCGAGATGGCAGCCATGAAGGAACTCCTCGAAGGATTACCCAGACCTCCTTCCCCTAACAAGCCTTCTGCCAGTCAACCCTTCACCAGTCGACCCTCCGATGCAGCCACTGCCGATTCAAGAGAGATGCAGGGGGCAATTGCTGCCCTACCCCAACCCCATGTTGAGCTCTGGGAGGACTTGGAGCGATATAGGAGTCGACGACGCTCTCAGGATAAGCTGATTGTCCGGATATGGAAGGGGATAAAGAAGATTCTAAAAACCCTAGCCCCCAGAGAAAGAGCTCCAAAGGTGACCAAGTAGGATCTCCCTGAGTTCTCCTTCCTTAGCGGGTTTGAGAAGGGAGCGGATGATGAGGCAGGCTACGGTAGTGACGAGGCCTCCAGCTAGATGAGATATAGTGTTCCCCTTGATTTTAGCTTTATAACTGCTTTTGGGTATCCCCTGTTTACTATTTCCTTTTTTTGTTTTTTCTTTTGGATGTTGGTAATTGTTCCTTCGAGTGCCCATTTGGCAATTTCTGACATTAGCCGTGTTGGCCCCCTTATATTCTATCACCGTGATTTTACTTATACTCGTATTGTCTACCAAATTTTATTGCTTGTTACATCCTTTTGTTGCTCTCAAAAATAGGAATCCTGCCATTTCTGGGGTTTTGCCTGGCAGCCGTCCGCTGCACCGGGTTCCTTTTTCAGCTACAACGGACTCGCCATGGCGATCCCTTACTCGTGTAGTGAGTCCGTTGGGTTATACATCTTTTTTTTCAATGAAACTAGCCTAATAGAATACATATATCATCTACTCGTATTCCTCTCCTCACCAAAACTTCGGCAAAAATCAAATACCTATTATACCGGTCAAGACACCAAGTGGAATCCTCCAGATACCAATTGGACTCAACCCGGAAATCGACACCCTTGGACAGCATGATAGGAAAGAAGAAAAGTGAAAACTTCATAGATGTCTTATAGCTTCCCAAAGATTAGATCTAAACGTCTACATATCAATCCACAAGAGTCTACTCGACATTACTCTTGCACTTGTAAACCGGTAACCTAGACACTCTGATACCAACTTGTCATGTCTAAATGGACAGGCCATGCGGGCACCTACATCAACTTTACTCTATAAAAGAACCCTTACAAACATTACAATTATTATACAAGAATTTAGTCTCAAACATTTTCATTACTTCTCATTAATTGATAAAAATCTCAAACAAAATAAAATCACACGACTCCCCTACCATGATTCTCCCAAGATCTAGTCTAGATAGGTACAAGAGCTCTATTTGAATACTTGACAAAACAAAATCACCCAACTTTGTCCGGAAAGAAAACACTGAAGATGGTATTGAATACTCCGCGCCAATCAAGAAACTTCAACCTGCCACAACCTACACCAAAATGGTGTAGCAAGGTAGTATCAGTACCAAACACGTATCAGTATGCATCATCGGCCAACTAGGGTTAGTTAACACAATGGTATTAAAATCAATATACAATCAATGTCAATAAATGTAAAGATTATCTCACTCCTAAACATCACACTAGGTGTAATTGCTTCATTCCCATTTCTTAAATCTCATCAAAGTTTACGCAATGCTTTTATGAACCTAACTATTATTTAAAGTCCTTTAATTTATCTCCTTTCATTTCCGCCGCAGTGACTACTCGATCACCAACAGCGGTCCCGCTACCGTGGCTATTTGTCAGCTGCAGCGATACACCCAACAATTATTAATCGATTTTCCCATGATCCATTTTTGTTTATTCCTACCATAAAGCTCCGTAGAGCCCCTATCTCTTTGACTATTTCACTAGGATTAACCAAGTCCGTTTCTACCATTTATTAACCTATTTAGTTATCTATAAGATTTTTCAACTCTTCTTAATGAAGTACATCAATTAATAAAGGCTAATTGCTATCTCATGGTACTGCACTATTCTTTTGTTCAAACCCGTCATGCTATCATCCATTGCCCATAAAATCAATGTAAAACAAGACATTCAAATGTGATTACAGATTAACTAACTCAAGTACATACAAAAGTCATCAAAACAATATGAGGGACTCAATTTCCCCAATAGTAAAGTACATGCACATACCTAGATTCATACCATGAAAATATCGTAAGATATCATACCTGGACCAGGTAGCCATGTACGACATTCCACCAATGTTTCTCAGCTTAAACGCGATTCATGTCGGTATATCCTGTATCACACTTGTATATCTAGTACCTTTCTGTAACTTTAGCCGTATGTATATCAACCATACCCCCATAATCTCTGTCTTACAATCATACCATTGGTAATATGTCGGGAAGACGCCTCCATCATTACTATACACACATGCCAGAGGGTCTTATGCTTGCCCCTCCAGTCAAGACCTGCAGGGGACTCTAGAAATCCATGTACTATATACCCAGTCGCATGGTCCTTTAGCCATACCTGTCTGTATACTCATTCATACCGCTCGCCCGGATGCTCACCTCGGGCACGAGCCACTCGCATAGCCAAACCTTACTCGAAATATGAACACATTAGCATATTCATATGAGTTCCTTACCCTTGGCCATAGGCCTCTCATTTACCATCATATCAACAACTTTTCTTCTGTATTATTTGTCATCTTAGTCATACATTCATTTGATGTCAACTCGCCCCTCAAACTCGGGATACATAATGTAGCACAACCCGAAATAAATCATCACACGACAAAAATTACATAATTACCTTAACAAGAAAAATCACATGCATGATTTCAAATTAATCTTGTGTCCAAATAGTAATAATTACAGTTAATTTAGCACGTTCTAAGACTTACAACTTGGCCCACTCACTGTTTTGGGCTTCGCTACAGTGGCATTACAGCCACTATAGTGGTCTCGTTGTAGCAGTATACTATCCGCTACAGTGGTAGTTCTGGCAGTACTGTGACTAGTCTTTACTCCAACTTTCTTCAGTGCTTCACTTCTTTATACTCACCATAAAGAAAATGACGTCACATAAAGCCACTTCAGCAATCACTTGCCATGGTATCACCATTAATACTAAGAACATTCATCAATCCAGACAACACGATATCAACCACAACACATTCAAGTCATTGTTGAAATATATACTATTAACCATGGGTTATTGTCACACCCCGCCTTGGGGGGTATGATAGGCACCTGGTGCCCTACTAGGACCTAACCTGCTGGACTGTTAAGCCTGGGCACATCTGGTGCCTGGCTGGCTCTGACTCACATTTCTGGAAACAAAGGGCTATATAACGGCTGTAAATACAGCCCCCGGCCCATCGGCCTATAGCCTTCTGTACCTGTACTAGCAGCTGAACAGAAACATATTAATTCAGGGAAACCTATGCGGGCCGACAAGGCCACCATGCTGTCTAGTTATCTGCAACTCAATCATAAAGCACAAAAAAAACTACGTGACCGGCAAGGTCACCACTACTGGCAAGCTATGGACCCACACGACCATCATAATAGAAAGAAGGAATACTAACAGCTATACAACTGCACGACCTCACACGACCGGCTCATCTGACCACAGGGAAAATAAACAGACTGCAAGCCTCTAGGAAGAATAATAGAAATGATCGGGACAGGGCACCGACCTACCCGTACTGTACAACAAAAGAACTGAACTACACCTCTAGAAATTCAGTCTCCGAATGACAGGAGCTGAATACTCAACCGCTGATGGGGATCATGTGGTATCGCCTGCTCGTCTAAAGGTACCTGCAGGCAAGTAATGCAGCGCTCCACTGGGCGTCAGTACCGCTGGTACTGAGTGTGTAAAGCAACTGAAATAATATAATTGAAACAACATCTGAAAGCAATAATATGACTGATGAAGCTGAAGTAGAAGGAATAACTTAACGGTCTGATAATGTAAACCTTACCTTCTCTCAATCTTTACTGGAGGGGATAAGAGTCATACCTGGAAACGCATCGTGCTACTGCTGATCTACTTGTATCTAACATAACATGTCATAACATGAAATAACATAACGTAGCACACACAAACCTTACCCGGCCCCCATAAGCCGGGAGGTACAACCAGCACAGAATCTATACCCCTACCCCGGTCATCCCATCTCCTATAGTGGCTGTAAGCATCCTGCCGGTCCCACGGTATGCACTTGGGCTCGCTGAGCCCCTGACTATAACTGCATCTGAGTCCGGAGGACTCCTGAATCTGCACTCGGGCGTATCCGCTCGACTGGGGTGTGTAAGGGCCGATCAAGGCACAAATATGGGGAAAAACTGGCATCCCATCTTCGTCCCCTGGCGGGACGACATGCCACTCCATAGAGTGACGTATCCTTGTCCTCTGGTGGATGAGTCGATATAGCTATTAACCCTGGGCGGTCATGGATGCTAGGTAATCCAACCCTAAACAATACAACGGTCTCAACTAGTAATGTTGTCTGCGTATCTCACATACTGAGGCTAATAAGGGTGAAGTACCGTATATATTACATGCTGAGCTAATAATAGTAATCTGTACGTATTTAATACGTGCTGAGGCAGGTAAAGATGTACAAATATGAATATAGTCTCCTGCCGGGCTGTACTGGGCAAATGCTATATAAGATAATGTTTCTGCTGAAAACTCTGTTGTTTGCTAAGTTTCTGTATACGCTATATGCTGGACTAGTGATAGAAATATGTACATACTTAATACATGCTGAGGCTGGAAGTACTATATATGTATGTACGAATATAATCTTTCTGCTGAACTATGCTGTATACTGACTTTCTATAGTAACATGATTTACTATTCCTGACATGCTTTCTGAACTTCATTTTAGTCTGCTATTCTATTTCTGAAGTGCTTTACGGGTATTGCATTACTATACGGGATTTCAACTGAATACAACCATATCTTAACATGGCATATCACATCACATACTGAGTATACTGGGCAATCTCTAACACTTGCGTTAGAATCTATATCACACTAATAGGTTTCATACACATTACAACCCAATGTTTCTCACATCGTACCAATATTCATAATAATGCAATACTCGACTTCTGAACATTCTACTGGTCCGTAATTTATTACACTATACTGGTATTTCTTAACTTGCCGAAGGAAACTAACTTTACATACCTTATCTTTGACTATTCGTCCGTCGGACGAGGCTCGACCGGTACTTCAACTATTTTCTCCCAACTGCATTCATAAATACGTCAATCAATACTAAATACAGCTTTATTTTAAAGAGCAACGTTACTTTCGATATAGTTTATAGCCTAAACTTAGGCTTATCGAAAGACGGTCGAAAACTCGCTATTTTTCAGCGGCCCAGAAGGGAGAAGTATTCACTTCTCAGCTAGGAACACATAGACATTAATTTAGAGCAATTCTACTTACCTTAGTTCGGTGGCTCGCCGATTCGTTGGCCGTATTTCACAAAACTAAATCCGTAGAAATGCCCTCTGCTGCTAAATACTTTGGTATCTGGGATTAATTTGAGTTTGGGCAGCGTTTGGCAGTGTAATTGGATGAAAATATATAATTTTCCTTCGTTTTCCTCTGTTTACTGCGCTTTTCTGGAAATTTTAAGGTGATAAGTGATTTGAAACCGAAGTGGGGGCTTTATATACTTGGGCCTGAACTTGGGCAACGTGTCACGGAGCCATCGCGGAGGCCTCTCCTCCGTGACACGCTGCCATCGCGGAGGGGCTCTGCCTCGGCTCCTCCCGCGATGGTTCGACGGGTTTCTCGTCCGATCTTTTTCCCGGCCTTTCTCTAGCACATATGGCCTTCTAATATGCTTAACCAACGTGCGAATAGGTCGTCTAGGTGCCAAGAATTCTACGGGGTATAACATTCTCCCCCCCTTAAGAACATTCGTCCTCGAATGTACACTATTATCTAGAGGACTGCTTACTTTACTTTTCTGGAAAAATTTTGGCAGAGTTTCCCCTGTAATATGGACTATCGCAAAAACCTGAAACACAAAAAAGTCCAACACAGGTACTGCACACAATATTCTAAGATTCACTGGACAACTAAATATCACTTCTTCTTTATCATTTACAAGATACAACCATAAGGTACGGCATAAATAATAATATGGACATACCTGTCGTCTGACTAGGCCTGAAATAGGTGAGGGTATCTGGTTTTCATATTTTCTTCAGCCACCCACGTCATTTCCTCCCGATTTCTATTACGCCATAATACTTTGACCTGATGCAACATCTTTAATTCTCAGCCTACGAATCTGTCTGTCTAAGATAGCTACGGGAACCTCTTCATAGGCTAACTCCTCCGTGACCTGAACATCTTGAACTGGAACTACTGTAGAAGGGTCCCCTACGAACTTCCTCAACATAGAAACATGGAATACTGGGTGAACAGATGCTAACTCTGGAGGCAAGTTCAACTCGTATGCCACACAGCCTATTCTTCGCCGAATCTGATATGGCCCAATGAATCTTGGGCTAAGCTTGCCTTTCTTGCCAAACCTCATTACCCCTTTCATCGGGGACACTTTCAGATATACCCAGTCGTTTACCGAAAATTCTAGATTCCTGTGCCGCCTATCTGTGTATGACTTCTGGCGGCTCTGAGCGGTCAGTAAACGGTCTCGGATAAGCTTTATCTTTTCCTCGGACTGCCGAACAATGTCTGGGCCAACTAATGCTGATTCTCCTATTTCAAACCAGCCCACCGGCGATCTACATTTTCGCCCATATAATGCCTCGAAAGGCGCCATCTGAATAGCTGAATGGTAGCTGTTATTATAAGCAAATTCGATTAACAAAAGATGTTCATCCCAGCTACCCCCAAAATCTAACACACACGCTCGTAGCATATCTTCGAGCGTCTGAATTGTACATTCAGCCTGCCCGTCTGTCTGAGGATGGAATGCTGTGCTCAAATTAATCTACGTCCCCAAACCTTTCTGAAACGACTGCCAGAATCTAGCTGTAAACTGTGCTTCCCTATCTGAAATAATAGATACCGGCACTCCATGCAATCTAACTATTTCTCTGATATACAATTCGGCATAATCCTCAGCTGCGAAGGTAGCCCTTACTGGCAGGAAATGAGCTGATTTTGTCAGCCTGTCAACTATTACCCAAATGGAATCATTTCTGCGTCTAGTACGGGGTAACCCTGTTACAAAATCCATGTTTATCACTTCCCATTTCCACATAGGTATCATTATCTCTTGAGTCAAACCACCCGGTTTCTGGTGCTCTGCTTTTACCTGCTGACAATTAGCGCATCTTGATACAAATTCGGCTATCTTAGTTTTCATACCTGGCCACCAGTAGATGTCTCTGATGTCGTGGTACATTTTCGTCGCCCCTGGGTGAAGGGAATAGCGAGCGTAGTGTACCTCATGCATGATCTGCCCACGAAGTCCTGCGACATTCAGGACACAAAGGCGGCCCTTACAATGTAGCACACCATCCTCGGTTATCTGAAAATCTGGCTCCTTACCCTTCTGAACTCTATCTCTGAGCTGGACTAAATCGGGATCCTTATACTGCTGTTCTTTCACCTCGGTAACTAATGATGACACTGTAAAATTCTGAATTACTGCTCCATTATTTTCTGTTTCCATTACCCGAACGGCTAGATCAGCTAACTGATGAATTTCCTTGACTAATTTCCGTTTCTCAGGCCGTAAATACGCCAAACTCCCCATTGACTTACGGCTCAGGGCATCTGCTACAACATTAGCTTTCCTGGGGTGGTATAGAATATTCACGTCATAGTCTTTTAACAACTCTAACCAGCGGCGTTGCCGTAAATTCAACTCCCTCTGAGTGAAAATGTACTGCAGGCTCTTATGATCTGTGTAAATATCAACATGGACGCCGTACAGGTAATGCCTCCACATTTTTAAGGCATGAATTACTGCGGCCAATTCTAGGTCATGGGTGGGGTAATTCTTTTCGTGCTTCTTCAGCTGTCTGGAAGCATATGCAATTACTCTACCATGCTGCATCAACACACAACCCAACCCGATACCTGATGAATCACAATAAACTGAATACCCTTCTGTGCCTTCCGACAGTGCTAATACTGGGGCGGAGGTTAATCTGTCTTTCAGTTCCTGGAAACTCTGCTCGCATGCCTCCGTCCACTGAAATTTTGCTGCTTTATGTGTCAATTTAGTTAAAGGTGCTGCAATGGTTGAGAATCCCTCAACGAACCTCCGATAATATCCTGCCAACCCCAGAAAGCTACGAACTTCAGTCGGGGTGGTAGGCCTAGGCCATGACTTAACTGCTTCTATCTTCTGCTTATCTACCTGTATACCAGCGTCTGAGACGATATGCCCTAAAAAGGCCACTGAGTTAAGCCAGAATTCACACTTCGAAAACTTAGCATACAACTGGCGGTCCCTGAGAATCTGGAGCACTGTCCGCAAATGAGTCCGGTGATCTGCTTCAGAGCGAGAATACACCAGAATATCATCAATGAATACTATCACGAACAAGTCTAGGAAAGGTCTGAAAATACTGTTCATCAGGTCCATAAAGACTGCTGGGGCGTTTGTTAGCCCGAAGGATATAACCAGAAATTCAAAATGTCCATATCAGGTCCTGAATGCTGTCTTAGGAATATCTCTCTCACGTACTTGGACCTGGTGATATCCGGACCGCAAGTCAATTTTGGAAAAGTATCTGGCTCCCTGTAGCTGATCAAATAAGTCATCCATTCTGGGAAACGGATACTTGTTCTTTACTGTAACTTTGTTTAGCTGCCGATAATCTATGCACATTCGGAGCGAGCCATCTTTCTTCTTCACAAACAAGACTGGCGCACCCCACGGGGAAGTGCTCGGCCTGATAAAACCTTTATCTAACAAGTCTTTCAACTGCTCCTTTAATTCTCTGAGTTCTGCAGGAGCCATACGATAGGGAGGTATTGATATTGGCTAAGTGCCTGGTAACAACTCGATAGCAAAGTCTATTTCCCTTTGTGGGGGAATACCAGGTAACTCATCAGGAAATACATCTGGGAATTCATTTACCACTGGGACAGACTGGAGTGTCGGAGATTCGGCTTGGACATCCTGAACTCTGACAAGATGGTAAATACACCCCTTAGATATCAACTTTCTCGCCTGAAGGTAGGAAATAAACCACTGGGACAGGGAAACCTATGCGGGCCGACAAGGCCACCATGCTGTCTAGTTATCTGCAACTCAATCATAAAACACAAAAGAAACTACGTGACCGGCAAGGTCACCACTACTGGCAAGCTATGGCCCCACACGACCATCATAATAGAAAGAATGAATACTAACAGCTATACAACTGCACGGCCTCACACGACCGGCTCATCTGACCACAGGGAATATAAATAGACTGCAAGCCTCTAGGAAGAATAATAGAAATGATCGAGACAGGGCCCCGACCTACCCGTACTGTACAACAAAAGAACTGAACTACACCTCTAGAAATTCAGTCTCCAGATGACAGGAGCTGAATACTCAACCGCTGATGGGGATCACGTGGTATCGCCTGCTCGTCTAAAGGTACCTGCAGGCAAGTAATGCAGCGCCCCACTGGGCGTCAGTACCGCTGGTACTGAGTATGTAAAGCAACTGAAATAATATAATTGAAACAACATCTGAAAGCAATAATATGACTGATGAAGCTGAAGTAGAAGGAATAACTTAAAGGTCTGATAATGTAAACCTTACCTTCTCTCAATCTTTACTGGAGGGGATAAGAGTCATACCTGGAAACGCATCGTGCTACTGCTGATCTACTTGTATCTAACATAACATGTCATAACATGAAATAACATAACGTAGCACACACAAACCTTACCCGGCCCCCATAAGCCGGGAGGTACAACCAGCACAGAATCTATACCCCTACCCCGGTCATCCCATCTCCTATAGTGGCTGTAAGCATTCTGCCAGTCCCAGGGTATGCACTTGGGCTTGCTGAGCCCCTGACTATAACTGCATCTGAGTCCGGAGGACTCCTGAATCTGCACCCGGGCGTATCCGCTCGATTGGGGTGTGTAAGGGCCGATCAAGGCACAAATATGGGGAAAAACTGGCATCCCATCTTCGTCCCCTGGCGGGACGGCATGCCACTCCGTAGAGTGACGTATCCTCGTCCTCTGGTGGACGAGTCGATACAGCTATTAACCCTGGGCGGTCATGGATGCTAGGTAATCCAACCCCAAACAATACAACGGTCTCAACTAGTAATGTTGTCTGCGTATCTCACATACTGAGGTTAATAAGGGTGAAGTACCGTATATATTACATGCTGAGCTAATAATAGTAATCTGTACGTATTTAATACGTGCTGAGGCAGGTAAAGATGTACAAATATGAATATAGTCTCCTGCCGGGCTGTACTGGGCAAATGCTATATAAGATAATGTTTCTGCTGAAAACTCTGTTGTTTGCTAAGTTTCTGTATACGCTATATGCTGGACTAGTGATAGAAATATGTACATACTTAATACATGCTGAGGCTGGAAGTACTATATATGTATGTACGAATATAATCTTTCTGCTGAACTATGCTGTATACTGACTTTCTATAGTAACATGATTTACTATTCCTGACATGCTTTCTGAACTTCATTTTAGTCTGCTATTCTATTTCTGAAGTGCTTTACGGGTATTGCATTACTATATGGGGTTTCAACTGAATACAACCATATCTTAACATGGCATATCACATCACATACTGAGTATACTAGGCAATCTCTAACATTTGCGTTAGAATCTATATCACACTGATAGGTTTCATACACATTACAACCCAATGTTTCTCACATCGTACCAATATTCATAATAACGCAATACTCGACTTCTGAACATTCTACTGGTCCGTAATTTATTACACTATACTGGTATTTCTTAACTTGCCGAAGGAAACTAACTTTACATACCTTATCTTTCACTATTCGTCCGTCGGACGAGGCTCGGCCGGTACTTCAACTATTTTCTCCCAACTGCATTCATAAATACGTCAATTAATACTAAATACAGCTTTATTGTAAAGAGCAACGTTACTTTCGATATAGTTTATAGCCTAAACTTAGGCTTATCGAAAGACGATCGAAAACTCGCTATTTTTCAGCGGCCCAGAAGGGAGAAGTATTCACTTCTCAGCTAGGAACACATAGACATTAATTTAGAGTAATTCTACTTACCTTAGTTTGGTGGCTCGCCGATTCGTCGGCCGTATTTCACGAAATTAAATCCGTAGAAATGCTCTCTGCTGCTAAATACTTTGGTATCTGGGATTAATTTGAGTTTGGGCAGCGTTTGGCAGCGTAATCGGACGAAAATATATAATTTTCCTTTGTTTTCCTCTGTTTACTGTGCTTTTTTGGAAATTTTAAGGTGATAAGTGATTTTAAACCGAAGTGGGGGCTTTATATACTTGGGCCTGAACTTGGGCAACGTGTCACAGAGCCATCGCGGAGGCCTCTCCTCCGTGACACACTGCCATCGCGGAGGGGCTCTGCCTCGGCTCCTCCCGCGATGGTTCGACGGGTTTCTCGTCCGATCTTTTTCCCGGCCTTTCTCTAGCACGTATGACCTTCTAATATGCTTAATCAACGTGCGAATAAGTCGTCTAGGTGCCAGGAATTCTACGGGGTATAACAGTTATGTACTGTTAACCATGTGTTTAAAGATAGTATTTATTATAGAACAATTGTCTATTCAATTTTAATAAAGGTTCAAATAGATCATATATTAATCGATGTGTCCTTTACTTATATAGTAGGTGATTTAGTGTATAGAGTTTAGCTTATACATGAAAGATTAAATCATTAGTTATTATAAGTATAAAGTTTATATATGTTCACAATCTAAGATGAAAATTGGACAGATTCATCGATACGATTGTAGCACAAGATTAAATATAATCTATCTTGATTATGGGAATGGTATAATTCCAACTTTTTGTGCTAGTACATTTTGTATGTATTGAACGGACCAAGTAGAGATAAGTATTTTATCTGACTTAATAAAATAAATTCTCTAGATCATTAAATGTACTTATACTCTTAATCTTGATGTAATTATTATGATCAATGTAATTTGTTTGTTTCTTTGATCTATCAAAGGGTGAAACTCGATCTTTTATGAGTTAAAATGTTCACGATAGGTTGGATGATAACAAATGACATTTGTGAAATAATAATTAGTTGATGGAATTCATTTCTCAGCCTTGAGATTGATGATACCCTTTATAATTGCTTATAAGTTTTCATGTGAAAACCCTGCAAGTGGATTTAGTATCCCTCACATAAAATAAGTTAAGCGTTTGAATAAAAGATTAAATTAATCAATGAATTAAATAGTCAAAAATTTAATTCAATTGATTGGTATCTGTGATCTTAACATGGGGAGTTAAATAAGATTTAATTTGTAATTTATTATGGTAGGTTAATTAATTCATTCTGCGAATTAATACCATAATTGAAAGCCTCACTAATTAAATCTGTAGTCCCTGCTATGCCTGATTAATTAATGAACTTGGAAAGGAAGAAATTAATTTTCTAGAAGAAGAAAAATCCTACAAGATTTTGGTTAAAATAAACCGGTCTTCTAGAAGGAAATTTTAACTATTACTTGGAAAGAAAGATTCCTATACGTTTTGGGACCAGGGCTTTATACCCTAAAACATGGTTATAAATAGGACTCTCTTCCTCCATGAAATATGATGGAAAAACTTTTACGTTTCTGAGAAGCAGTACTTGCCAACACAAGTATTCCCTACTCGGAGAATTTTGAGGCTATAGAAGAAGATCACAGACCTGAAGAACGCATTGGAAAATTTGTACAAAGCTTCAAGAGGACTGATTCGCGGTCACACTTCAAGAGATAAGTATCGATCTTATATTTGATTAAAATCTGTGTTTATGTATTGTCTATATTACATGCAGGTTTGATTCTTAAATTGTTTGCTTCCGCTGCATATGCCTGTATTCCAAAATTGGTATCAAAAGCCTACTTGCATCTAAATAGATAACATAGATAATTTGTAAACCAAACTTGAGGATTTTATAATTGATAACACTGTCTGGTCAAGAACATTGGTTAACCGTCGCACCCTATCGGTGACAGCAGCGGCATTACTAATTGCTAAGTTAGTGTTACATGATTTATGTTGCAATCCTATTTTTGTAACTTCTAATTGAAAGCGGCGGCTGTGCAAGGCATAAGAGCCTTGTTTTTCAAATATGATTATGAATATTGGTTGAGAACGACAGCTGTGGAACGCATCAGACTCTTATGATAAGAGCCTTGCTTTTCAATTGTGATTATGAATTACATTGGTTTTGTTTAATTGGTCAAAAAATCTCATTTTTTTATTGAGAAACTGTAATGTGGCCTTTAGTTTTTCTTTTCTCTTATGTGTTGAAATTATGTGAGCACTATTTTTGTTTTCTTTTGTATAAATGATAAATGTTAAGAATTTATGACTAATAAATAGTGTTTGATGTGGTCTATTTATTTGAAATCATTGAAAACTTCTTAAAATTTATACATGTAGAAATGTATCAAGATATGAATTGAGAATTATGATTAATAAATAGGATTCACTGAAGTAATCTATTTGTTTGAGTCATTAAAATATTTTTAATGTATGATGTGTAAATTGCCATGGTTAAGTGTATGCTAGTACTAAATTTTTTATCTACCGAAAGGAGATTTATCTTGGATACTAGTAACACTTAATTAATTCATGAGAAGAGATATTATGTCACGCCTCACCTTGGGAGGCATGACCGCCACCTGGTGCCCTACTGAGATCTGACTGAGCTGATTGAGCCTAAGCACTCCTGGTGCAGGGCTAATATTAACTCTGGAATCAATAAAATAACGGGCTATATCTCGGCTATAAACATAGCCCCCGGCCGACAAGGCCTTATAGCCACCTATCACAAGAAAAAAACTAACCAGAAAGACATAGCAACAGGGAGTCCTATGTGTGCCGATAAGGCCACCATGATGTCTAGTTATGATTGAAACTTAAATCCGGTGCTAAACTAAGCTATAGCCGACAAGGCCGCTAAGTATCAGCTAAAAAGAGCCCCGCGCGGCCAGCACACGAGATAAATCACATACGGGGCCCATACGGCCAACAACAGCTAACCATAAGGAGATAGAAACAATCTGAAAGCCTCTAGGAGTAATACGATTGTCGGGAAAGGACCCCGACCTACCCATAAACTGTGCAATCAAAAGAACAACCTTTTATCTACAAGCTCCAGAAGAAAGGAGCTGACTCGTCTGCTAATTCTAGCTGGAGGCTAAGAGGGATCTGCTCCTCGTCTATTCGTACTTGCAGGAAAGTAATGCAGCACCCCAGAAAGGGCGTCAGTATAATATGTACTGAATATGTAAGGCGATAACTGTAAATGACCAAAATAAAGAGATAAAACTGAAAATGAATGAAAGAAAAGGGATAGGAGTCATATCTGAGTACCTGGATTCTCTATTATCTAGTCTATCAATAACTAAAGCAAACAAGAACCTTACCTGGCCCCCATAAGCCGGAAGGTACAACCAGCAAAGAACAACCCACCTGGGCCCCCCATAAGCCCTGGTGAGTACACTTCAATCTATATACCCCTAACAAGGTCATAATTGGTCAACTGATAACTATAGCCGTCCTACCATTCCCCTGGGTCTGCAACTGAGCCCGTTCGGCCCTTGATTGTAGCTGTGTCTGAGTCTAGTGGACTCCTGATATCTGCACCCCAGGCACCAGGCTCGTCGGGGGTGTGGTGCCGATACGACATATATATAATGGTCCAGCCATGGAATGGACCGTATGAGGACCTAGGACCCCATCTTCGTCCCTCGCAGACGGCATGCCGCTTTTTCTGGAGCGACGTCATCTTACCCCATACGGGCGTCGACACAGCTAATAACCTTGGGGTTGGCCATGGAGGGCTATATAGGCAAGTCCAATCCCAAAGAAAGCATAGGATACTAGTCTCAGCCAATAACAACAACTATTCATGATTTATGTACTTCTGATCGTCTTACTAGGATTTAAACTGAATTATAATGATATAGGAACTAACTTGCCGAAGGAAACTGCCTTAACATACCTCATTCGCCGATTACTGATTAACTGGTGAGTTTCAACTCATATTCAACTGCTCTTCTCAACTGCAATCGTATTATTAGAAGAATGAGGCTAATTTCAGTACTAAATTTGATAAAAATGATAACTTTATATAGAAATATTAACTATATTTCAACTTGACGGAACACGGTCGAAAACTCATAATTCATTGAGAATCTAGAAGAGAGAAATTCTTACTTCAAGCCTGCGATCATATTAACACTAGTTTGGAGAAATTCCAACAACTTTAGCTCGGTGGAGATACGATTTGTTGGACGAATTTTGCGAAACTAACTCCTTAGTAATGCTCCTTGCAGCCTTATACTTCGATAGCCGAAGTTAAATTGAATTCGGGCAGCATTTTATAAGGTAAACGGAAGAAAATTATTGATTTCCTTCGTATTTTTACCTTCCTAGCCGAAGGTATAAGTTGGGAATGATTTAGAATCAAAGGGGAAAACTTATATATACTTTGAGGCGGTGGACAGGGGTCCGTGGCATGGACCCTGTCGCTCCAATTCTGGGTCGTGCCTGGGAGCCCAACGCGCCAGGGAGGGTCCGTTCCATGTTGCCTCTTTGGGCAGCTGGCCCAGCCTTCTCCCGCGCGGTCCCGTCTCTGTGCTCGTCCGACCTTTCCCCGGGCCCCTTTCTCATACGTATTATCTCCTAGAACTCTTAACCAACGTACGAATAGGCCATCTAAAGATTAGAAACTTATGGGGTATAACATCCTCCCCCCCCCTTAGGAACATTCGTCCTCGAATGTTAACTTCAGCCTACAGGAACCTTAACTCTTATAACTACTTATTCTGGAAAAATTCGGCAGAGTTTCCCCGGGTTATATGGACTATCTGAAAATCCTGAAATGCAGAAAAGTCCAATACAACCATTTCACATAATACTATCACAACTATTTCACAATAGGGTTGGAGTCAACTGAGTAATATATATAACACAAATCATAAAACAACAACTAAAATACTAAAGGTACCTTAACCGCATGACCTAAGCTAAGCCTGGAACAAGTGAGGATATCTGGATTTCATGTCGTCCTCAGCTTCCCAAGTCATTTCCTCTCTATTCTTATTTCTCCACAGTATCTTAACGGAAGCAACATCCTTAGTCCTCAACCTGCGAACCTGTCGATCCAATATAGCTACTGGAACCTCTTCATAGGCTAATTCCTCAGTAACTTTGACATCCTCAACTGGCACAACTCAGAACGGGTCCTTTATACACTTTCATAGCATCGAGACATGAAAAACCAGATGGACGGATTCCAATTCTGAAGGCAAATATTGCTCGTATGCCACCTGGCCTATTCTCTGGAATTCGATACGGCCCAATAAACCTCGGGCTAAGATTACCCTTTTTGCCAAACCTCATCACCCCTTTCATTGGAGAGACCTTCAGAAATACCCAGTCACCTACACTGAACTCCAGGTTTCTATGTCGTACATCCGCGTAAGATTTCTGGCGGCTCTGGGCTGTCAGCAGACGTTCTCTGATAAGCTTTACTTTCTCTTCTGACTGCTGAATTATATCTGGCCCTACTAACCCTGATTCTCCAACCTCGAACCAGCCAACTGGGGCCATGCATTTTCGCCCATATAAGGCCTCATTAGGTGCCATTTGGATTGCCGAGTGACAACTATTATTGTAAGAAAACTCAATAAGCAGTAACTGTTTATCCCAACTGCCTCCAAAATCTAGCACACACACTCGTAACATATCCTCGAGCGTCTGAATTGTATGTTTTGCCTGCCCGTATGTTTGAGGATGGAAGGCGTTCTAAGATTAACCTGCGTCCCCAGACCTTTCTGGAAGGATTGCCAAAATTTTGCTGCGAACTGTGCCCCTCTGTCAGAAATGATTGATACTGGAACACCGTGCAATCGTACTATTTCTCTGATATATAATTCAGCGTAGTTCTCGACTGAGAAAGTAGCTCTAACTGGTAGAAAGTGAGCTGATTTCGTCAACCTGTCAACAATCACTCAGATGGAATCAAATTTATGCCTAGTACGAGGTAACCCTGTCACAAAATCCATGTTAATTACCTCCCATTTCCACATAGGCACTGCTATCTCCTGGGTCATCCGCCGGGTTTTTGATGTTCGGCTTTCACCTGTTGGCAATTAGGACATTGAGCTACAAATTCTACTATTTCCTTTTTCATTCCTGGCCACCAATAGATCTCTTTTATACCATGATATATCTTTATTGAACTTAGATGAAGAGAGTAACGGGAATAATGCACCACACCCATAATCTACTGGCAAGTCCTGCCGCGTTCGAAACATAGAGGCGGTCCCTATATCTCAAAACTCCATCTTCGATTACCTGAAAATCTGTAACTCCCCCTCGCTGAACCTTATCTCTGAGATGAACCAGGTTAGGGTCTTCGTACTGCCGTTCTTTCACTTCCATAAGTAATGATGATACTGCCGTATTTTGAATTACTGCTCCACTGTCTCCTGAATCGACTATACGGACAGCTAAACTGGCTAACTGATGCAATTCTCGGGCCAGTTCCCGTTGTTCGAGCTTCAAATATGCCAGACTTCCCATGGATTTGCGACTTAGGGCATCTGCTACAACATTGGCTCTCCTTGGGTGGTATAAAATATCACATCATAGTCTTTCAACAGCTCTAACCAGCGACACTGCCGTAGATTTAACTCTTTCTGTGTGAAAATATACTGGAGACTTTTATGATCAGTGAAAATATCTATGTGAACGCCATACAGATAATGCCTCCATATTTTCAAGGCATGAATCACCGCGGCTAGTTCCATGTCATGGGTGGGGTAGTTCTTTTCATGCTTCCTCAGTTGCCTGGAAGCGTAAGAAATTACCTTACCATGTTGCATTAGAACACATCCTAACCCGACGCCTGAAGTATCGCAATACAGTGCATAACCCTCTAATCCTTCTGGCAAGGCTAGTACTGGTGCTGATGTCAGTCTGTTTATCAACTCATGAAAGCTTTGTTCACATGTTTCAGTCTAGTGAAATTTGACTGCTTTCTGAGTTAACTTGGTCAAAGGCGCTGCTAAGGTAGAAAATCCTTCCACGAACCTCCTGTAATACCCAGTTAACCCCAGGAGACTAAGTACCTCGATCGGAGTGGTAGGCCTAGGCCATGTTTTTACTGCTTCAACTTTCTGCGAGTCTACTTGAATGCTAGCATCTGACACAATGTGGCCTAAAAAGGCCACTGAATTCAGTCAAAATTCACATTTAGAAAACTTCGCATATAGCTGGCGATTCCTGAGAGTCTGGAGCACTGTTCGTACGTGATCTCGGTGATCTTCCTCTAAGAGGGAATATACCAGAATGTCATCAATAAATACTATCACAAACAGGTCCAGATACGACCTAAAGATGCTATCATCAAGTCCATGAACACTGCTGGAGCATTCGTCAGTCCAAAGGACATGACTAGAAATTCAAAGTGGCCATACCTGGTCCCTAAAGCAGTTTTTGAAATATCCCTCTCGCGAACTCGAACCTGATGGTACCCTGACCTTAAGTCGATTTTTGAGAAATACTTTGCCCCCTGCAACTGGTCAAACAAGTCTTCTATTCTAGGAAGTGGGTACTTATTCTTGATAGTGACTTTGTTATGTACTATTAACCATGTACTTCGATATAGTATTTATTATAGAATAATTGTTTATTCAATTTTAATAAAGGTTCAAATAGATCATATATTAGTCGATGTGTCCTTTACTTATATAGTAGATGATTTAGTGTATAGAGTTTAGCTTATACATGGAAGATTAAGTCATCAGTTCTTATAAGTATAAAGTGTATATATGTTCACAATCTGAGATGAAAATTAGACAGATTCATCGTACCGATTGTAGCACAAGATTAAATATAATTTATCTTGATTATGAGAATGGTATAATTCCAACTTCTTGTGCTAGTACATTTTGTATGTATTGAACGGACCAAGTAGTGATAAGTATTTTATGTAACTTAATAAAATAAATTCTCTAGATCATTAAATGTACTTATACTCTTAATCTTGATGTAATTATTATGATCAATGTAATTTGTTTGTTGTTTTGATCTATCAAAGGGTGAAACTCGATCTTTCGTGAGTTAAAATGTTCCTGATAGGTTGGATGATGACAAATGACATTTGTAAAATAATAATTAGTTGATGGAATCCATGTCTCAGCCTTGAGATTGATGATACCCCTTTATGATTGCTTATAAGTTTTCATGTGAAAACCCTGCAGGTGGATTTAGTATCCGTCACATGAAATAAGTTAAGCGTTTGAATAAAGGATTAAATTAATCAATGAATTAAATAGTCAGAAATTTAATTCAATTGATTGGTATCTGTGATCTTAACATGGGAGTTAAATAAGATTTAATGAACGATTTTGAAATTATACCGAGGAGTGCAATTATGAATTTTTCATGGAGTAATCTGCAATTTATTATAGTAGGTTAATTCATTCATTCCGCGAATTAATACCATAATTGGAAGCCTCACTAATTAAATTCGTGGTCCCTTCTATTCCTGATTAATTAATGAACTTGAACAGGAAGAAATAAGTTTTCTAGAAGAAGAAAAATTCTACAAGATTTTGGTTAAAATAAACTGGTCTTCTAGAAGGAAAGTTTGTCTATTACTTAGAAAGAAAGATTCCTATACGTTTTGGGTGTCACACCCCACCTTGGGGGGTATGACGGCACCTGGTGCCTGCTAGACTCTAGACTACTAAATAGTCCAGCCTGAGCACATCTGGTGCTTCGGCTGGCTTTGGCTCTATTTCAAGAAACAAACCGGCTATATAACGGCTGTAAATACAGCCTCCGGCCAACTGGCATGTAGCCATCTGTACCTGTAATAACAACTAACCAGAAACATGCCGATATAAGGGAGCCTATGCGGGCCGACAAGGCCACCATGCTGTCTAGTTATTTGCAACTCAATCATGAAGCACTCAAAAGCTACGTGACCGGCAAGGTCACCACTACTATAACTACGGCCCCACACGGCCATCATAAAATAAAGAAAGAGTACTAACAGCTATACAACTGCACGGCCTCACCCGACCGGCTCATCTGAACACAGGGAGATATATACAGACTGCAAGCCTCTACGAATACTGTAAGAAACTAATAGAAATGATCAGGACAGGGCCCCGACCTACCCATACTGCACAACAAAAGAAACGGAGCTACACCTCTGGGGATCAGACTCCGGATGACAGGAGCGGATGACTCACTGGTTGGCTGGAATCACGAGGGATCGGCTCCTCGTCCGTGAGTACCTGTAGGCAAGCAATACAGCGCCCCGCTGGGCGTCAGTACCACAGGTACTGAGCATGTAAAGCAAACTGAAATATGCAACTGAAACGAATAGAAACAATAACATGACATTTAAGCAAGAAGTAGCTGAGTCTATCTAGATGAGGATAACTGGGGAGAGTTTGTACAATCTGTAACTAACTGAACGTACCTGAAGACGTGTCATCCTTCTGTCTATCAGTATCTAATAGCACATATCAATATACATAATAATACACACAATACCTGACCGACCCCCATAAGCCGGAAGGTGCCAACCAAGCAAGCAATCTATTTACCCCTACCCGGGTCTAAACCAACCAAAAACAAGTCACTCCACTCATCTGATAACTGTGAGCTCCTCCTACCGGCCCCCTTGGGTACGTAGCTCAGGCCTTGGCCTCTGACAATAAACTGTGTCTGAGTCCGAAAACTCCTGCCTCTGGGCACTGGTGTGCACACAGAGTGGTCTGCCCCTGTAAACAGGGTGTGCTAGTTCTGCGCAGAGTAAACTGAACAACCCCTGCAAGCACGGTGGTCTAGACCGTATTATCATGGTGGTCGGCCATCATCGTCCCTTAGTTGGACGACATCGCCCAGCTGGTGGCGGCATCTGAATCTGGTATCGACACAGCTATATCCCAGGGGCGGTGGGGATGCTAAAGGGTGCCCACATGCCACAACAAGTCTCAACATACAAAAACATACACAACAAGCATGCTCAAATGAAAAATACCAACCATATTCTCTTCTTTTGTTTCAAGGCTAATCTGTATCAAATAACTGATGCTATACGCTGTCTTACACTATTTCTGGCTGCTGGACTTACTGCTACCTGGCCTTTATCTGTCTATCTAATTATATCTGAATATAACTCAATAAGATAGTACATGCCATCTATAACTGGATATAGTTCAATGATATAAAATGTATCATCTACTACTGGATACAATCTCAACAGATGAAATACGTATTGCCTAAATATCTATTATTCTGATTATCGCATGATACGTAATAGTATACTAGCATGCTTGCTGGAATTTGTACTAAAATCATTCCTGTACGCTGGGTATCTGCTAATATCGTTTATTCTATTTATTTTCTACCCTATACTTCCTGGCTTGCCGAAAGAATAACTTTACATACCTGTTTTCTGAGTATCCGACTGACCGATGTGATTTCCGTCGGTACTTCTGCTGTTTCTCCCAACTACATTCATATACACGTCAATTAGAACTAAATACATTAATATTCGGGAGAAATTGTCACTTTTGATATATATATTTATCCCAACTTCAACCTTTCAGAAAACGGTCGAAAACTCGTTATTTTTCAGCGGTCCAGAAGGGAGAAATATTCACTTCTCAACTAGGAACACATAGAGATTAATTTAGAGCAATTCTACTTACCTTAGTTCGGTCGCTCGCCGATTCGTCGGTCGTATTTCACGAAACTAAATCCGTAGGAATGCTCTCTGCTGCTAAATACCTCAGTATCTAGGTTAATTCGAATTTGGGCAGCGTTTAGCAGCTTAATCGGACGAAAATTATATAATTTCCTTCGTTCTTACTTCTCTCTGTTGTAGCCTCTGTTTTCTGATATTTCCTTTGATTAAAATGAATTTAAACCGAAGTGGGGCTTATCTACTTGAGCCTGAACCTGAGCAACATGTCACGGAGCCATCGCGGAGGCCTCACCTCCATGACACGCTGCCATCCGCGGAGGGGCTCTGCCTCGGCTCCTCCCGCGATGGTTCGACGAGTTTCTCGTCCGATCCTTTTCCCGGCCTTTCTCTAGCACGTATGGCCTTCTAATATGCTTAACCAACGTGCGAATAGGTCGTCTAGGTGCCGGAAATTCTACGGGGTATAACATTCTCCCCCCCTTAAGAACATTCGTCCTCGAATGCACACTGTTATCTAGAGGACTACTTACTTTATTTCCTAGAAAAATTTCGGCAGAGTTTCCCCTGTAATATGGACTATAACAAAAACCTGAAATGCAGAAAAGTCCAACACAGGCACTGCACATAATATTCTAGGATCCACTGGATAACTAAATATCACTCTTTATCATTCACAGACATACAACCATAAGGTACTGCATAAGTAATAATACGGACATACCTGTCGCCTGACTAGGCCTGAAATAGGTGAGGGTATCTGACTTTCATATCTTCTTCTGCTTCCCACGTCATTTCCTCACGATTCCTGTTACGCCACAATACTTTGACAGATGCAACATCTTTAGTTCTTAACCTGCGAATCTGTCTGTCTAAGATAGCTACGGGAATCTCTTCATATGCTAACTCTTCTGTGACCTGGACATCTTGAACCGGAACTACTCGGGTCTCCTATGAACTTCCTTAACATAGAAACATGGAATACTGGGTGAACAGATGCTAACTCTGGAGGCAAGTTCAACTCGTATGCAACTCGGCCTATTCTTCGCCGAATCTGATATGGCCCAATGAATCTTGGGCTAAGCTTGCCTTTCTTGCCAAACCTCATTACCTCTTTCACCGGGGACACTTTCAGATATACCCAGTCATTTACCGAAAATTCTAGATTTCTGTGCCGCATATCTGCATAAGACTTCTGGCGGCTCTGAGCAGTCAGTAAGGTTCTCGGATAAGCTTTATCTTTTCCTCGGACTGCTAAAAAATGTCTGGGCCAACTAATGCTGATTCTCCTATTTCAAACCAGCCCACCGACGATCTACATTTTCACCCGTATAATGCCTCGAAAGGCGCCATCTGAATAGCTGAATGATAACTGTTATTGTAGGCAAATTCAATTAACGGTAAATGCTCACTTTAGCTACTACCGAAATCTAGCACACACGCTCGCAACATGTGTTCGAGCGTCTGAATTATACGCTCAGCCTGCTCATCTGGTTAAGGATGGAATGCTGTGCTCAAGTTAATCTACGTTTCCAGACCTCCGCCAAAATGTAGCTGTAACTGTTCCCCCATATCTGAAATAATGGATACCGGCATTCCACGCAATTTAACTACTTCTCTGATATACAATTCGGCATATTCCTCAGCCGAGAAGGTAGCCCTTACTGGTAGGAACTGAGCTGATTTTGTCAGCCTGTCAACTATTACCCAAATGGAATTATATCCATGTTCCGTACAGGGTGATTCTGCGACAAAATCCATATTTACTACTTCCCATTTTCAGAGAGGTACAGTTATGTCCTGAATTACCGCCTGGTCTCTGATATTCTGCTTTCACCCACTGGCAGTTAGGATGCTGGGCTACAAACTCAGCAATTTCCCTTTTCGTACTTAGCCATCAGTAGCTTTCTGTGATATCATGGCACATTTTCGTCGCGCCTGGGTAAAGAGAATAGTGGGCGTAATACGCCTTGCTCATAAGCTGCTGGCGATGCCCTAAAATATCTGGAACACAAATATGGACTTTATATCATAACACTTCATCCCAGGTTATCTGAAAATATGTCACTTTTCCTTACTGAACCTTGTGTTCAAGTTGGACCTGGCTAGGGTCTCCATACCGCCATTCCTTTACTTCCACCACTAACAACAACACTGCGACATTCTGTATTATCGCTCCTTAAGGCATAAACTACTGCGGCTAACTCCAAGTCATGGGTAAAATAATTCTTTTCATGTTTCGTCAACTGCCTGAAAGCATAAGCTATTAATTTACCATGCTACATCAACCCTCTGTACCTTCTGGCGATACTAACACTGGAGCTAATGTTAACCTGACTTTTAACTCTTGGAAGTTCTGCTCACACGCCTCAGCCTACTGGAACTTTACGGCCTTCTGTGTCAATTTAGTCAGGGGTGCTGCTAAGGTGGAAAATCCTTCCACAAACCCTCTGTAATACCCGACTAACCGCAGGGATTGCATACTTCTATCGGAGTGGTAGGTCTAGGCTATGTCTTCACTGTTTTGATTTTTCTGTGTATCTATCTGTACACCAGCCTCCGACACAATGTGACCAAAAAGGCTACTAAACTCAACCAAAATTTACATTTACAAAAATTGACATATAACTGACAGTCATACTGGTTTATTATACCGGAGAATCTGACAAGTAGGCTACCGGTATAACTAGAGCTTATCTGGCCTTCTGGCCACATGCTAAGGCTACTTGTTGCTGAAGTAACCTTGAACGTCTATCTGCACACCATGCGCCCGTATCTGGTCAGGGGGGGTCCTGACATTGACCATGACCTCTAATGATCTGGCTGCATAACCTTAAATAACTAAATAGTCGAGTTGAATGACCCGAATGTGCAGTAGTCTAACAATGCTCTAATCGTTCTACTTGAGTGCTTATAGTTCATGCATAACCGCATACCTGTGAGCATCTAATTGCTCTGTTATTTTACTTAAGCCACTATAAGGATGGGCTTAATCAAACTTGCTTCCAGGTGATTGATCTCTGGATCTTCACGGGGAGTCTACTGATCCCCTAATCTTAATGAACACTGTGCTAGCAGGGTACTATCAATTTCTTACGCCTTCCAGCCCTAGCAGTATATCCACTTGGATTTATACTGCTATTCTGGGGAATTCTCGGTCTTATGAGCTATTTTGTAAATACTGGCCTTCTGCTAGGGCTCTGTATCTAAATATCTTACAAAAACCAGCTGAATTACTAGTCTGTCGCTGACAACTGATGTGGACCCTTCCTTGGGGTACCCACGGGTATCCGACTGGGGCGGCCGGCTGACTTATGGGGTGTTTCACATAATAACTGTTAGGTTGACTAAGGCCGACTCTCACCTACAAGGCTGGGAAAATGATGTACGACCACTTAGCATACTAGAAAAATTCTGGTTCCGGCATATACGATAATGCTATTGATTTTTAATGACGCTTCCCTACTGATATAAGCGCCAGCTAGTCATTAGACCATCTAACTGTGCTCTTATCATCTAGCCATCTGATTCAGGCCATTAACTCTAGTAAGCTTCCAGAGTCTAGATCTGGAAGCAACACATGAATTCATTAACTTATTAACTGAGAACTGAGACAGTTCCTATGACTTCATACGTAATTCACACTTAATCTGCCCTTTCTCTTTTCCTTTCCCTTTCTCCTTTCTTCTCTCCTTTCTTTCTTTCTTCTCTCTTCTCTCTCTTTTTTATTTGCAAGGGGATCCTGCAATGCAATTTGTACATGCTTTCTGTTACTAATCAGTATCCGTGATTATACCCCTTGGGCAGCTACTCACAGCATACCTATTATCTGTATATATATATATATATCGCTAGTTACGTACAATATGTACTGAATTCTGCGGTAATACATAATCTCTGACATGCTCTACTGAGTCTCATGCCGTACATGATACACCGCTTCTACGGCCTAATACTATCTCTTGCCCTGACTTATCATTTCATTGCATTGTCACCCCATTCTGAAAGTAACAAACATAAACACTTTAGTTACTGTCTGCTGTTTGAAATTCCGCCACTCTTGCGATGTGGGGTTGATGTTCGAATCTTGTAGCCTTACTAGGCATATATTGAGAGCCCATGACTGTCTGCTGGGCCTTATCTCTAGGCTACACTAGATTAAAATTGCTGTATCGGTGACTTCTTAACTTTTCCATAGCGGACATACTGCAGTATTCTGACCCACAATCCTACTGTCAGCCCGAGGCTTAATCCTTAATACGATATTTTATCAATCCGGGGGTAATTCTAATTTCCCCACAAGATTTGACATTCCTGCTTCTTTCCCTTATCTTACTTAAGTTGAACTCTGGGGTTCAAGGTACCTGCTCTTCATTGTTAACAAGATTGTTGGTCCTATATCAGTTCATACTTCCCCTGACTTGCAGTCAGACCTATCTAATTCACATGATCCCTCACCCTTCTGATATCACAACTGGATCATAACCACAATCTTACAGGTATGTCTTTGTCTTGCTATCTGTTAACATATGTAACGGACTTGGCCTTTTTCTGACCCGAACTTAACTATTACCCGGCATTTATCACTAACAAGTCTTTTACCCCTGCTTCGGGTAAGCTAACGGTCTTACTTTCTCTACTGGCTTAAAGGCTTATTGTCATAAGGGTCTGCACAACTTACGTAATCCTAGGGGCTCTTTACACTTTCTAATACTTACTAGGATCAATCAGCCCATCTTTACTTACCTCTGGATTTGGCAACACCATCTCAAGTCTTATGCCCCTTTACTATACTGGCATCAAAATCAGGAGGTAGGGATAGCCCTTTTCTTATTGCAACAAATAAAAGCATTTAACTGTACCATATCCAAAAGATGTATTTGGGATTCCTGCATTTCCTTCTCTTTCTTATACTTACCTGGTGGTCTGACCTTGTCTGTAATCTTAAGCAGATCTTATATAGCTAATAAACAAATCAACTCATATGCACATTACACTCCTGACTTCCTATTCTGACATTATCGACATATACTGGGGACGGTACCAATAAATGAGATAACATTGGGAGGTCCCTGTTACCTCCTCCTGCTGCTGTAGTTACCTTGTAACTAGCTAATGCCTTCTTCTGTTGTTATATCTGATCTTCTGCCTGTGGTAGGGTAATGCTGATCTATCTTTGTATCTGTAATCAAAGAATACGGTAAGTTTTTAGGGACTCAACCCTATACTGTACCGCTCTAAAGCACGACTAACTGAGAAGGAAGGGTAACCGTCCTATCATGCCTCGCAGCCTCCTACCTATAATATGTGGTGCACAACACATCCATAGACAAGACTCTACTTAGCACGGCTTGCAGACTCCCTGGGACACGACCTGCTCTGATACCAAGTTTGTCACACCCCACCTTGGGGGGTATGACGACACCTGGTGCCTGCTAGACTCTAGACTGCTAAATAGTCCATCCTGAGCACATCTGGCGCTTCGGCTAGCTTTGGCTCTATTTCAAAAAACAAACCGGCTATATAACGGCTGTAAATACAGCCTCCGGCCAACTGGCCTGTAGCCATCTGTACCTGTAATAACAGCTAACCAGAAACATGCCGATATAAGGGAGCCTATGCGGGCCAACAAGGCCACCATGCTGTCTAGTTATCTGCAACACAATCATGAAGCACTCAAAAGCTACGTGACCGGCAAGGTCACCACTACTAGTAACTACGGCCCCACACGGACATCATAAAAGAAAGAAAGAGTACTAACAGCTATACAACTGCACGGCCTCACCCGACCAGCTCATCTGACCACAGGGAGATATATACAGACTGCAAGCCTCTACGAATACTATAAGAAACTAATAGAAATGATCGGGACAGGGCCCCGACCTACCCATACTGCACAACAAAAGAAAAGGAGCTACACCTTTGGGGATCAGACTCCGGATGACAGGAGCTGATGACTCATTGGCTGGATGGAATCACGAGGGATCGGCTCCTCGTCCGTGAGTACCTGTAGGCAAGAAATACAACGCCCCGCTGGGCATCAGTACCACAGGTACTGAGCATGTAAAGCAAACTGAAATATGCAACTGAAACGAATAGCAACAATAACATGACATTTAAGCAAGAAGTAGCTGAGTCTATCTAGCTGAGGATAACTGGGGAGAGTTTGTACATTCTGTAACTAACTGAACGTACCTAAAGACGTGTCGTCCTTCTGTCTATTAGTATCTAATAGCACATATCAATATACATAATAATACACACAATACCTGACCGACCCCCATAAGCCGGAAGGTGCCAACCAAGCAAGCAATCTATTTACCCCTACCCGGGTCTAAACCAACCAAAAACAAGTCACTCCTCTCATCTGATAACTGTGAGCTCCTCCTACCGGCCCCCTTGGGTACGTAGCTCAGGCCTTGGCCTCTGACAATAAACTGTGTCTGAGTCCGAAGACTCCTGCCTCTGGGCACAGGTGTGCACACAGAGTGGTCTTCCCCTGTAAACAGGGTGTGCTAGTTCTGCGCAGAGTAAACTGAACTACCCCTGCAAGCAGGGTGGTCTGGACCGTATTATCATGGTGGTCGGCCATCATCGTCCCTTAGTCGGACGGCATCGCCCAGCTGGTGGCGGCATCTGAATCTGGTATCGACACAGCTATAACCCAGGGGCGGTGGGGATGCTAAAGGGTGCCCACATGCCACAACAAGTCTCAACATACAAAAACATACACAACAAGCATGCTCAAATGAAAAATACCAACCATATTCTCTTCTTTTGTTTCGAGGCTATTCTGTATTAAATAACTGATGCTATACGCTGTCTTACACTGTTTCTGGCTGCTGGACTTACTGCTACCCGACCTTTATCCTTCTATCTAATTATATCTGAATATAACTCAATAAGATAGTACATGCCATCTATAACTGGATATAGTTCAATGATATAAGATGTATCATCTATTACTGGATACAATCTCAACAGATGAAATACGTATTGCCTAAATATCTATTATTCTGATTATCGCATGATACGTAATAGTATACTAGCATGCTTGCTGGAATTTGTACTAAAATCGTTCCTGTACGCTGGGTATCTGCTAATATCGTTTATTCTATTTATTTTTTTCCCTGTACTTCCTGGCTTGCCGAAAGAATAACTTTACAAACCTGGTTTCTGAGTATCCGACTGACCGATGTGATTTCCATCGGTACTTCTGCTGTTTCTCCCAACTACATTCATACACACGTCAATTAGAACTAAATACATTAATATTCGGGAGAAATTGTCACTTTTGATATATATATTTATCCCAACTTCAACCTTTCAGAAAATGGTCGAAAACTCGTTATTTTTCAGCGGTCCAGAAGGGAGAAATATTCACTTCTCAGCTAGGAACACATAGACATTAATTTAGAGCAATTCTACTTACCTTAGTTCGATGGCTCGCCGATTCATCAGTCGTATTTCACAAAACTAAATCCGTAGGAATGCTCTCTGCTGCTAAATACCTCAGTATCTGGGGTTAATTTGAATTTGTGCAGCGTTTAGCAGCGTAATCGAACGAAAATTATATAATTTCCTTCGTTCTTACTTCTCTCTGCCGTAGCCTCTATTTTCTGATATTTCCTTTGATTAAAATGAATTTAAACCGAAGTGGGGCTTATATACTTGAGCCTGAACCTGGGCAACGTGTCACGGAGCCATCGCGGAGGCCTCACCTCCGTGACACGCTGCCATCGCGGAGGGGCTCTGCCTCAGCTGCTCCCGCGATGGTTCGACGGGTTTCCCGTCCGATCCTTTTCCCGGCCTTTCTCTAGCACGTATGGCCTTCAAATATGCTTAACCAACGTGTGAATAGGTCGTCTAGGTGCCGGGAATTCTACGGGGTATAACATTGGGTCTAGGGTTTTATACCCTAAAACGTGGTTATAAATAGGACTATCTTCCTCCATGAAATATGATAGAAAAACTTTGACCTTCCTGAGAAGCAGTACTTGCTCACATAAGTATTCCCTACTCGGAGATTTTGGAGGCTATAGCAGAAGATCATAGACCTGAAGAATGCATTGGACAATTTTTACAAAGTTTCAAGAGGATTAATTCGCGGTCACGCTTCAGGAGATAAGTATCAATTTTATATTTGATTAAAATCTGTGTTTATGTGTTGTCTATATTACATGCAAGTTTGATCCTGAATTATTTGCTTTCACTGCATATGCCTATATTTCAATAGTTATTATGTAGGAAATTACTATCCTACATCACTCACTCCGTCTCATGCTCAAACATAGTTATAACTTATTAAATAGCTCGTTAATTGCATCTCCTACACAAAGTCTAAGTGATTTACCTATCCAAGGTTCCGATTCAATAAAAAAGAAGAAGAATTTCATATTTTATAGTCGGGAATATTCTAACGACGACACCCGAAAGTTAATCTGCTCAACAATGTTTGATTCAATGCATATCCTAGAACATGAGCCCCTTTATTAGTTGAAATATCTCCCCCAGAGTTTTACCTTATTATGGGCTTTCATCACCCCTCTTCTAATCTGATTGTTCTTAGATGTTCACCGATCTCGATTAACAAATAATAACATGGTAAAATAAATACAAATCTACATGATCGAAAGCATATCAATCATACGCACGTATATGTTTAGCTAACCAAAGCCCAACGCAAAAACAAGTAACATAAACTACCTGGGCGCCAAGCTATTGTCCCAATTGTCCTCGACTGCAGGGCTACGTCGTTTTCCTGATTTTCTTATGAGAGCTCCTAGCTATGGAGGTTGAATCTCCACCTTTTGGATCCTCTTATTTTTTTTCAAAAATCTATTTTCTGTTTTTAGGCGTCTTTAATAAGTCTTTTTTAAAGACTAGGTTTTCAAAATTCTAATCAGAAAGGGATTGCGGATTTCTGATTCGCATCATCTATTGCAACAGTTTAGCTATGGTGAAAATTGTCCTGCAGCGGCAAACACCCACTTGGGTCCAACCCATTGCGGCTAAGCCCATTCAAATTTACTCTTCGTGCGTCATTTATTTTTAGGTATTTATCGTGAATTTCTAAAAATTTAAATTTTTCCATTTTTCATAAGGTCGGAATGCTATAACTGTCAGGCAGGTCATTACATAAAACAAAACAGATAAGAAGATAACCATAGAAAAACAAAAATAAAGAAGGAGCCAATAGGAGGAAAATAGAGCAAGAAAAGAAACAAAAGGAGAACATGAAATGTAAAAAAAGGAAAAAAATGAGAATAACATTAGTTGTTGGGAAGGAAGAAATCGAAGTAGTATAGAAAGAAATCGAAATAGTTTTGTTAGTTCATTAATTGCTACTACTATGAGGGTGCATTAGTTGCTACTATAAAAATAAAACAAAGACAACAAAAAGAAAATAAGTCATATTTTAATTATTTAATTTTTTATATTTTATTCATCTAAAAGATTTTAATTAATATTTTTATCATTAAAAGATTAAAAATAGAGAAAGAAACCAAAAAAAGAAGAAGATAAACTAACCATTAAAAAAGACAAAAATAAAGAAAGGGAAAAAAAAGATAAACTAACAAAAAAATAAAAAGAATCAAGGGAAAAAACAGAAAAAATAAAGAAAAGAAAAAAAATAAAAAAAGGAAACAAATAATAAAATTTTTATCAAATAATATCTCTAATAAAGGATAAAAATAACAAATGAAAAAATAGCAAAGCAATAAATGAAAGAAGAAAAGCAATAAAATGAAGGACAAAGATAATAAATAAAAAGAACAAAAGAGAGAAAAAAGGACCAATGCTCCAGCATATAAATAAGGGATATTTCGGGTAAATAGTTTGCTCCAAATCGGTATTAATGAAATTGGTATGAAAAGAGGCAAATCAGGGTAATTAGTTTACCTTTATGAGGTATTTTGTGTATTTTTTCCAAAAAATAATCAAGCCCCACTTTTTAATAATTTATAATCAAGAAGTATAAAATTGGGACCACATTCTAAAACAGTCACAATTTGAAATTGCCCGCATATATCAATATTTTTTTTATATTAATTCGTTCCTCTAAACTTTCACTTCCTATGATGATAAAGGTTTGACTTAAAACACAAGAGGACGACATGGATTACCTTCGCAAAACTAGCTACCTAAAGAAAATAGTTAGGACCAAATACAAGGGCATGATAAAAAATATCATAGAAATTCAATATGTTGGACGAGGCATACATCATATTTTATATAGAGATAGCATTTAGTGGACTCTTTTCTTTATATTTGAAAAATTAGTCACTATCATAAAGTTTAATATTTTTCATATGAAATATCATACTTTTTCGAAGTTTCATCGGTGAAAATTGAATCTCCATTATTTTTTAATTACAAGGACCACAAAGTGATTATTTGTGAATTTGTAAGTGTACTAGATGGTAGGAACAACCCAACGATGTAAATAACTACATAAATTCATTTTTGTGCAAGCACAGACCCAATGAAAGTTGGTAGTTATTAGACCCTAAGATTCATGTCACAACCATATTTGGCGGATTGTGCGGCTCCTTGCCATTCATCCTTTTTTTTACATAAGTTAATCAAGAACATATTCATAATCAACTATTATTAATAAAGTCTCAAAATTTGTCTTGCAATTACAACCTTTAAATAGTACTACCCCAGGACCTAGTCTAGACATGTACAAGAGTTCTAATCAGAGTGATGAAAAATAAAAGACACAACTTTGCCTTAAGAAAGAAATGTAGAAGCTGATGCTGAATACTGCCACTTTAATTATGAAGCTTCAACAACCTGTAACAAACCTACACCCTGTAAACGGTATAGAAAGAGTAATATCAGTACACCACACGTAAGCATTATCGAACGACTAAAATTAATTCACATAACACAACATAAAATCAACAATATCAACAAGTAATTCCATGCAACAGTTTATTCCACTACGTTGTATCCTATAATATTACCTCAATGGGTTCATAAAAGATTTTAAAATATCTTTACATTTTTAAAGAGTCTTCAGTTATAAGCCGTAGCGTTCATTTTCACTTTCTTATTTAGAATGGACTGACACTATTACTAAGTACCCAGTACCTTCATATTACACACACTCATTACCAGTTACCCAATAATTTACTATTATGAGATACTACGTTCTTGACACCTATTATTTTATTTGATAGAGATATCACCCACAACTATGACCGATACAGTAACAAAGGCCCAATAGTACATAAATAACAAATTTTATGGATCAATAGGCAATAACAATCAGGTAACTAAATCATACATAGACCAACCATGCCAATCAATATCAGACATATAAATCACCCACCAGACATAAAAGTCATCTCAACAATCTATAATGAATGATAATCTCAATAAACTTAGGAAATTATATCCATATTGAATCAGAGCTTGATAGCCTCTGTACTTGATAACTCTCACTCAATATCAAGTCTGAATGCACATCTGCCACTCAACTGTATACACATGCTTGTGAGTCTTCGATGTTGCTCGTCCAGTCATGACCTACAGGGGGCCCTAAGTGTCCATGTACCATACTGACGTGGTATCCGCTCCCACATAACTGCTTGTCTTTCAGTTCACATCAGGCTCGAGCTACTCATCAATCATATAACTACTAGTCTATAATCTCGCATCAGACATGAGCCACTCAGTCCTCATATAATCACTCGTCTGTAAGCTTACATCGAACACAAACCGCTCATTTCAGAATACTCAGTTGTTCCTCATTCATCATCAGCATGTCTTATTATGTTCTCTGTTTATCCATCATACAAGATAACATAGCCAAGTACACATTGAGTATCACAAATGCATACCATAATCACATGGCATGTGTGTGTGTGTGTGTATGTATGTATATATATATGTATGTATTACATCGGTTTCAACTATTTAGTAGTTTATTCATGTAAGAATTATTGTCTTTAGTTCTTAAGGTAAAATCTACTCAGGCATACTTACTTGTCCTTTTCCTAAGCATTGTCTTGTAAATAGTTTTACAAAACACTACGACTATTATCCTGATCAAGACACAACTCATTAGTTCATAATTCTTTTACTAAGGATCAAGCACTAATGATCAAACTATTATCCTGATCAAGACACAACTTATTAGTTCATAATTCTTTTACTAAGGATCAAGCACTAATACTCTACTATGTTCTTTCCCTTTAAGTTCCTTTTTGGAAAATTATATCCCCACTCCTAGTCACTCTTTCTTTTATGAAGACTTAGTATAATTTTATTCAGATTGTAGCCAAATACAACATAATATATTCACTCCTCTCATGTTTATTTTATCCGAATTATGATCATATATTGACAATAACATGCTTGCACTACCTTTCTATGTTATTTTAGGTGACACCCAACCAGACACTATGTAAAAAGGTCTATTCATGCCTACTCTTATTAAATAAGCATATACGTTTTACTAATGAAAGTCTAAACTCAAAATAAATCATAACCTACTTTGATGTCAAGCTGCTGTAGTAGCACCGATGAGGCTGCGTTACGTGCACTCAATCTAGAATTCTTAATGGAGTATCGACGAGAAAGATAGTGGAAGCATGTTCTTAGAGGGAGCACCTCTTTGTTCTTGGATAAAACATCTTATATTTTCCCAGGAGGCATTTTTAGGAGAAACCCTCCTTAAAATTAGAGCTGAATTATGGAATAAACTTCATTATAGAATTCTGGTTTGCGCCTTTAGCTGCAGCGGTCAGAAACTCACTGCAATGAGCTTACCATAGTGATGAATTGCCTACTACGACAGACTAGCCAAAAATAGCTCCACTCTATTTTAACTTTATTTTACTCATACTCACTTAGCTTGTACCTGTTACTTCGAATACAAGAATTCATACCATTAAAATTTTTATTCTTAGCTCGTAGTACTGAAGATTCAGTAATGACCGAATAGGTTGTTACAATTCAAACCTGACCGATGTTGGCAACGGTGTGACAAAGGTTCATATATTGCTCCTTGGCATAGTTGCTTATGAGTTCCTAACGTAGTGTGCAAAGTTGTGAGATGATGACACTGAATGCAACTAAGACAAGATACTTAGGTGTTGGCAAATCACCCTTGAATATGTCGATAAGGGACTTACACATGACACCAAAAGAGCATGCATATAGGTAGTGGGATGACTTAACTAGAAAAATATCTGGGCATGAGCTAGATGGGTGCAAGAAAAAACTGGTAGTCAAAGGGGGCATAAATATGCTGGAAGAAATGGAAAAAAAGGCTAAGGGTTGGAAGATAAAATTTGGCAAAATCTATTCATGTGAGTAGCACATGTGTTTGATATTATAATACCTCGGAAGTGCCTATGACTAGACTCGAAATTTGAAATGGGAACAATAGAAAAAAATATGCAATTTTGACTCAAGATGACTGATGGTACGAATCGTGGGAAGGACCTGCGATCTGTAGGAACCACTCGTGGTTAGCAGTTATGTGGGAAAGAGTTGGTAACAATGAGCCTTGTAATGACTAGTAGGTTAAAGGTATGATTCATTGGTAGGAGTTGTGGGTTGGTTCTAAAATGGTCAGGAGGGAAAGTACGACTTGTGGTATAGCCCGTGGTAGGGAACCATGAATCGTTACTTCCATCCGTAGGAAGGAGAAGGGGATTTCTCCTAGTTATGATAACAGATGGATCTCATGACTCGTTGGATGAAGGTACGAGTCGTGGTGTGACTCATGGAAAGTTTTAGAACTCAGGTTTTATCAGAGGCTGTAATGAGAAGAAACCACGATTCATTAGATCGAGGAACGATCTTTAGGATGAGTCGTGGTACTTGACAGTGTGTAATTTTTATGCATTTTAATTAGGGAAATTTCATAATTCCTAAGATCCTAAGCCTTAAACTATATCGTTTTAAGCTCAGATTAGGGGATTTTTAAGAGGGTTAAATCTATTTTAACCCATTCCCTCCCCATGAATGCAAACTAGAGGATTTCTAAGGGAAGAACAAGCCTAGAACTCTCCAAATCCTTCTCCAATTCCTTTGGGCTTTCAAGGGAGAGTGTAAAATTAGATTACCCAGGTATGTAGGATTTTTAATGAGAGTCCCTCTTCACTTTCATGCCCCAATTTCCCCTCTATGTTTATGAATTCAAGTATTAAAGAAATTTGATGATCTTATGGGGTTTTAACCCCAAATTTATGGGATTCTCTGTCACACCCCGCCTTGGGGGGTATGACTGACACCTGGTGCCCTACTAGGACCTGAACTACTGGACTGCTAAGCCTGGGCACATCTGGTGCCTGGCTGGCTCTAACTCACATTTCTGGAAACAAAGGGCTATATAACGGCTGTAAACACAGCACCCGGCCCATTGGCCTATAGCCTTCTGTAACTGTACTAACAGCTGACCAGAAACATATCAATTCAGGGAAACCTATGCGGGCCGACGAGGCCGCCATGCTGTCTAGTTATCTGTAACTCAATCATAGGATATTAGGAAGCTATGTGACCGGCAAGGTCACCATTACTGTCAAGCTATGGCCCCACATGGCCAACATGAAAGAAATAGAAGTACTAACAGCTAAACAACTGCACGGCCTCACACGACCGGCTCATCTGACCACAGGGAAATATATACAGACTGCAAGCCTCTAGGAATAGCAATAGAAATGATCGGGATAGGTCCCCGACCTACCCGTACTATACAACCAAAAGAAAATGAAATACACCTCTGGAATTCAGTCTCCGGATGACAGGAGCTGAATACTCGATCGCTGACAGGAATCACGTAGTATCGCCTGCTCATCTATGAGTACCTGCAGGCAAGTAATGCAGCACCCCACCGGGCGTCAGTACCGCTGGTACTGAGTATGTAAAGCAATAACTGAAAGAAATATCTGAAAACAATAATATAACTGATGAAACTGAAGTAGAAGGAATAGATTAACTGTCTGATAATGTAAGTCATACCTTCTCTTAATCATACTGGAAGGAGTAGGAGTCATACCTGAGGATTTATCATTCTACTGTCGATCTACTCGTATCTACTGTAACACAGTATAACATATCATAACATATATATAGCACACACAAACCTTACCCGGCCCCCATAAGCCGGGAGGTACAACCAGCACAGAATCTATACCCCTACCCCAGTCATCCCATCTCCTATAACCCTGTAAGCGTCCTGCCGATCCCCTAGGTATGCACTTGGGCTCGCTGAGCCCCTGACTATAACTGCATCTGAGTCCGAAGGACTCCTGAATCAACACCCGGGCGTATCCGCTCGACAGGGGTGTGTAAGAGCCGGCCAAGGCATAATATGGGGAAAACTGGCATCCCATCTTCGTCCCCTATGGGACGGCATGCCACTCCGTAGAGCGACGTATCCTCATCCTCTGGCGGACGAGTCGATACAGCTATCAACCCTGGGGCGGTCATGGATGCTAGGTAGTCCAACCCCAAACATTACAGCAGTCTCAACTAGTAATACTATCTGCATGTCCCACATACTGAAGCTAATAGTGGTAAAGTATTTGTATATACTATATGCTGAGCTAGTGACAGTAATATATACGTACTTAACACATGCTGAGGCTGGTAATAGTATATATGTATAAATATAGTCTTCTGCCAGACTACACTGGGTCTAATGCTGAACATGATATAGTCTTTCTGCTGAAACTATGCTGTATACTAAGTTTCTATAGTAACAAGATTTACTAATTCTAATACGCTTCCAAGCTTCTCTTTAACTTATCGTTCTATTTTTGAAATGTCTTACAGATATTACATTGCTTTACTGGGTTTCAACTGAATACAATGATACCCTAACATTCTGTGTCACATCACATACTGAGCATGCTGTGCAGATTCTAACACTTGTATTAGGATCTATATCGGGCTAGCAAGTTTTGCACAAATTATAACTCGATACTTCTAATACCGTACCAACATTCATAATAAGCATAACACATCACTTTTGAATATTCTACTGGCCTTTAAATTACTGTACTGTACCAAGATTACTAACTTGCCAAGGAAACTAACTTTACATACCTTATCCTTGAATTATTCGTCTGTCGGACGAGACTCGACCGGTACTTCAACTATTTTCTCCCAACTGCATACATAAATATGTCAATTAATACTAAATACAACTTTATTTTAAGAGGCAACGTCACTTTCGATATAGTTTATAGCCTAAACTTAGGCTTATCGAAAGACGGCCAGAAACTCGCTATTTTTCAGAGGTCCAGAAGGGAGAAATATTCACTTCACAGCTAGGAACACATAGACACTAATTTAGAGCAATTTCACTTACCTTAGCTCAGTGGCTCGACGGTTCGTCGGCCGTATTTCACGAAACTGAATCCATAGGAATGCTCTCTGCTGCTAAATACCTCAGTATCTGGAGTTAATTTGAGTTTGGACAACGTTTAGCAGCGTAATCGGTCGAAAAATTATAATCCCTCCTTCGTTCTTCTCCTTTCTCTGATTTCTCTCTCTGTTTCCTGGAAATTTCTTAAGTGTTTAAATGATTTAAACCCGAAGTGGGCTTTATATACTTGGGCCTGGACGTATGGCCTTCAAATATGCTTAACCAACGTGCGAATAGGTTGTCTAGGTGCCGGGAATGCTACGGGGTATAACATTCTCCCCCCCTTAAGAACATTCGTCCTCGAATGTACACTGTTATCTAGAGGACTATTTACTTAACTTCTAGAAAAATTTCGGCAGAGTTTCCCCCGTAATATGGACTATAGCAAAAACCTGAAATGCAGAAAAGTCCAACACAGGCACTGCACGAAATATTTTAGGATCCACTGGATAACTAAGTATCAATCTTTCTCATTCACACGCATACAACTATAAGGTACTGCATAAGTAACAACACGGACATACCTGTCGCCTGACTAGGCGTGGAATAGGTGAGGGTATCTGGCTTTCATATCTTCTTCAGCTTCCCACGTCATTTCCTCGTGGTTCCTGTTACGCCACAATACTTTGACAGATGCAACATCTTTAGTCCTCAACCTGCGAATCTGTCTGTCTAAGATAGCTACGGGAACTTCTTCATATGCTAACTCTTCTGTGACCTGGACATCCTGAACTGGAACTACTGTAGAAGGGTCCCCTACGAACTTCCTTAACATAGAGACATGGAATACTGGGTGAACAGATGCTAACTCCGGAGGCAAGTTCAATTCGTATGCAACTCGGCCTATTCTTCGCCGAATTTGATATGGCCCAATGAATCTCGGGCTAAGCTTGCCTTTCTTGCCAAATCTCATCACCCCTTTCATTGGAGACACCTTCAGATATACCCAGTCATTTACCACAAATTCTAGATTTCTGCGCAGCATATCTGCTTAAGACTTCTGGCGACTCTGAGCAGTCAGTAAACGTTCTCGGATAAGCTTTACCTTTTTCCTCTGACTGCCGAACAACGTCTAAGTTAACCGACGCTAACTCTCCAATTTCAAACCAACCATTTGGTGATCTACATTTTCGCCTGTATAATGCCTCAGAAGGCTCCATCTGGATGGCTGAATGATAACTGTTATTATGAGTAAATTCAACTAACGAAAGATGCTGCTACCCTCAAAATCTAGCATACACGCTCGTAGCGTATCTTCGAGCGTTTGGATAGTCCGCTCAGCCTGCCCATCTGTCTGAGGGTGGAATGTTGTGCTCAAGTTGATCTGCGTTCCCAAACCCTTCTGGAACGACTGCCAGAATGTAACCGTCAACTGTGCTCCTCTATCAGAGAGAATAGATACTGAAACACCGTGTAATCTAACTATTTCTCTGATATACAATTTGGCGTAATCTTAGGCAGAGCAAGTAGCTTTTACTGACAGGAAATGGGCTGATTTCGTCAGTCTGTCAAAAATTACTCAAATTGAATCGTGTCTATGCCTGGTACGGGGTAATCCTGCTACAAAGTCCATGTTTACTGCTTCCCATTTCCAGAGAGACACAGCTATGTCCTGGGTCAAACCGCCTGGTTCCTGATGTTCTACTTCTAGATGTTGGCAGTTAGGACACTGAGCTACAAATTCAGCAATTTCTCTTTTCATACCTGGCCACCAGTAGTTTTCTTTGATATCATGGTACATCTTCGTCGCGCCTGGGCGGAGAGAATAGCGGGCGTAATGCGCCTCGCTCATAATCGCTCATAATCTGCTGGCGAAGCCCCAAAATATCTTAAACACGAATGCGGCCTTTACATCGCCACACTTCATCCCCGGTTATTTGAAAATATGTCACATCTCCATAAATTACGGCTAAGGGCATCTGCTACCACATTAGCCCTTCCTGGGTGATACAAAATATTCACTCTTTAAGGCATAAACTACTACGGCTAACTCCGGGTCATGGGTAAGATAATTATTTTCATGTTTCTCCAACTGCCTGAAGGCATAAGCTATTACTTTACCCTGCTGCATTAACCCTCTGTACCTTCTGACGATACTAACACTGGGGATGATGTTAACCTGTCTTTTAACTCCTGGAAGTTCTACTCACACGCCTCAGTCTACTGGAACTTTGCTGCCTTCTGTGTCAATTTAGTCTGAGGTGCTGCTAAGGTGGAAAATCCTTCCACAAACCCTCTGTAGTACCCGGCTAACCGCAGGGATTGCGTACTTCGATCGGAGTGGTAGGTCTAGACTATATCTTCACTACTTCGATTTTTGTGTGTATCTATCTGTACACCAGCCTCCAACACAATGTGACCAAAAAGGCCACTAAACTCAACCAAAATTCACATTTACAAAAATTGACATATAACTGACGGTCATACTGGTTTATTATACCCGAGAATCTGACAAGTAATCCACCGGTATAGCTAGAGCTTATCTGGCCTTTTGGCCGCATGCTAAGGCTACTTGTTGCTGAGATAACCTGAACAACTATCTGCACACCATGTGCCCGTATCTGATCAGAGGATCCTGACAATGATCATGATCGCTATTAGTCTAGCTGAATAACCTCGACTAACTAAATAGCTGGGTTAGATGATCCGAGTGCTGCAGTAGTCTAACAATGCTCTACATGTCCTACTCGGACGTTTGTAGCTCATGCATAACTGCGAGGTTGTGGACAGCTAACCGTTTCGTCCTCCTAATTGAAAAATTGTGATGTTGTGCATAGTCCAACCTACTCTCAGGCGATCCGTCCCTGGATCTTCATAGGGAACCTACCGATCTCCTTGTCTTAGTAAACACTGTGCTAGCAGAGCACTACCAATTTCTTATGCCTTGTGTGTATATCCTTGGATTTATACTGCTATTCTGGGGAATTCTCAGTCTTATGAACTATTCTGTGAATACTGGCCTTCTGCTAGGGCTCCGAATTTGAATATCTTACGAGAACTGGCTGAAGCACTAGTCTGTCGCTGACTACTGATGTGGACCCCTCTCTTGGGGTGCCCACGGGCTTGTCTGACTTGCGGGAGTATTCCTTGTAACAACTGCTAGGTTGACTAAGGTTGACTCTTACCTACAAGGCTGGGAAAATGATGTACGACCACTTAACATATTGGAAAAATTCTGGTTCCGGCATATACGATAATGCTATTGATTTTTAAAGATGCTTCCCTGCTAATATAAGCGCCATCTAGTCGTTAGACCATCTAACTGTGCTCTTATCATCTAGCCATCTGATTCCGGCCATTAACTCTAGTAAGCCTCCAGAGCCTAGATCTGGCAACAACACAGAAGTCCATTAACTTAATAACTGAGAACTGAGATAGTTTCTATGACTTCATACGTAATTCACACTTAATCTGCCCTTTCTCTTCTCCTTTCCCTTTCTCCTTTCCTCTCTCCTTTTCTTTCTTTCTTCTCCCTCTTTTTTTTTGGCAAGGGGGGGGGGGTGTCCTGCAATGCAATTTGTACATGCTTTCTATTACTAATCAGCATATGTGATTGTACCCCTTATAGGCAGCCACTCACAACATATCTATTATTTGTATACATATATATATCAATAGTTACGTACAATATGTACTGAATTCCGCGGTAATACATAATCTCTGACATGCTCTGCTGAGTCTCATACCGTACATGATACACCGCTTCTACGACCTAATACTATCTCCTACCCTGACTTATTACCGTGAGGGTCTGCACAACTTACATAACCATAAGGGCTCCTTACTCTTTCTAACACTTATCTGATAATCTAATATTGTCTACTATCTTAATCAGGTCTTATATTTATATATATATATCTAACAAATAAATCGACACATTTATACGTTATGCTTATGACTTCCTATTCTGAAGTTATCGACATATACTGGGGACGATACCAATAAAAGAGATAACATTGGGAGGTCCCTGTTACCTCCTCCTGCGGCTGTAGTTACCTTGTAACTGCGTAATGCCTTCTTCTGTTGTTATATCTGATCTTCTGCCTGTAGTACGGTAATGCTGATCTACCTTTGTATCTGTAATCAAAGAATACGGTAAGTTTTTAGGGACTCAACCCTATACTGTACCGCTCTAAAGCACGACTGACTGAGAAGGAAGGGTAACCATCCTATCATGCCTCGCAGCCTCCTGCCTATAGTATGTGGTGCACAACACATCCATAGACAAGACTCTACTTAACACGGCTTGCAGACTCCCTGGGACACGACCTGCTCTGATACCAAGTTTGTCACACCCCACCTTGGGGGGTATGACTGGCACCTGGTGCCCTACTAGGACCTGAACTGCTGGACTGCTAAGCCTGGGCACATCTGGTGCCTGACTGGCTCTAACTCACATTTCTGGAAACAAAGGGCTATATAACGGCTGTAAACACAGCCCCCGGCCCATCTATAGCCTTCTGTACCTGTACTAACAGCTGACCAGAAACATATCAATTCAGGGAAACCTATGCGGGCCGACGAGGCCGCCATGTTGTCTAGTTATCTGTAACTCAATCATAGGATATTAGGAAGCTATGTGCCCAGCAAGGTCACCATTACTGTCAAGCTATGGCCCCACACGGCCAAGATGAAAGAAACAGAAGTACTAACAGCTAAACAACTGCACGGCCTCACATGACCGGCTCATCTGACCACAGGGAAATATATACAGACTGCAAGCCTCTAGGAATAGCAATAGAAATGATCGGGATAGGGCCCTGACCTACCCGTACTATACAACCAAAAGAAAATGAAATACACCTCTGGAATTCAGTCTCCGGATGCTAGGAGCTGAATACTCGATCGCTGACAGGAATCACGTAGTATCGTCTGCTCGTCTATGAGTACCTGCAGGCAAGTAATGCAGCGCCCCACCGGGCGTCAGTACCGCCGGTACTAAGAATGTAAAGCAATAACTGAAAGAAATATCTTAAAACAATAATATAACTGATGAAACTGAAGTAGAAGGAATATATTAACTGTCTGATAATATAAGTCATACCTTCTCTTAATCATACTGGAAGGAGTAGGAGTCACACCTAAGGATTTATCATTCTACTGTCGATCTACTCGTATCTAATGTAACACAGTATAACATATCATAACATATATATAGCACACACAAACCTTACCCGGCCCCCATAAGCCGGGAGGTACAACCAGCACAAAATCTATACCCCTACCCCGGTCATCCCATCTCCTATAACCCTATAAGCGTACTGCCGATCCCCTGGGTATGCACTTGGGCTCGCTGAGCCCCTGACTATAACTGCATCTGAGTCCGAAGGACTCCTGAATCAACACCCGGGCGTATCCGCTCGACAGGGGTGTGTAAGAGCCGACCAAGGCATAATATGGGGAAAACTGGCATCCCATCTTCGTCCCCTGTGGGACGGCATGCCACTCCATAGAGCGACGTATCCTCGTTCTCTGGCGGACGAGTCGATACAGCTATCAACCCTGGGGCGGTCATGGATGCTAGGTAGTCCAACCCCAAACAATACAACAGTCTCAACTAGTAATACTATCTGCATGTCCCACATACTGAAGCTAATAGTGGTAAAGTATTTGTATATACTATATGCTGAGCTAGTGACAGTAATATGTACGTACTTAACACATGCTGAGGCTGGTAATAGTATATATGTATAAATATAGTCTTCTGCCAGACTACACTAGGTCTAACTGAACATGATATAGTCTTTCTGCTGAAACTATGTTGTATACTGAGTTTCTATAGCAACAAGATTTACTAATTCTAATACGCTTCCTAGCTTCACTTTAACTTATCGTTCTATTTTTGAGATGTCTTACAGATATTACATTGCTTTACTGGGTTTCAACTGAATATAATGATACCTTAACATTCTGTGTCACATCACATACTGAGCATATTGTGCAGATTCTAACACTTGTATTAGGATCTATATCAGGCTAGCAAGTTTTGTGCAAATTATAACTCGATACTTCTAATACCGTACCAACATTCATAATAAGCATAACACATGACTTCTGAACATTCTACTGGCCTTTAAATTACTGTACTTTACCAGGATTACTAACTTGCCGAGGAAACTAACTTTACATACCTTATCCTTGAATTATTCGTCTGTCGGACGAGACTCGGTCGGTACTTCAACTATTTTCTCTAACTGCATTAATAAATATGTCAATTAATACTAAATACAACTTCATTTTAAGAGGCAACGTCACTTTCGATATAGTTTATAGCCTAAACTTAGGCTTATCGAAAGACGGCCAGAAACTCGCTATTTTTCAGAGGTCCAGAAGGGAGAAATATTCACTTCACAGCTAGGAACACATAGACACTAATTTAGAGCAATTCCACTTACCTTAGCTCGGTGGCTCGACGATTCGTCGGCCGTATTTCACGAAACTAAATCCGTAGGAATGCTCTCTGCTGCTAAATAGCTCAGTATCTGGAGTTAATTTGAGTTTGGACAATGTTTAGCAGCGTAATCGGTCGAAAAATTATAATCCCTCCTTCGTTCTTCTCCTTTCTCTGATTTCTCTCTCTGTTTCCTGGAAATTTCTTAAGTGTTTAAATGATTTAAACCCGAAGTGGGCTTTATATAATTGGGCCTGGACAAGGCCAACGTGTCACGGAGCCAACGCGGAGGCCTCTCCTCCGTGACACGCTGCCATCGCGGAGGGGCTCTGCCTCGGCTCCTTCCGCGATGGTTCGACAGGTTTCTCGTCCGATCTTTTCCCGGGCCTTTCTCCAGCACGAATGGCCTTCAAATATGCTTAACCAACGTGCGAATAGGTCGTCTAGGTGTCGGGAATTCTACGGGGTATAACATTCTCTTTGATTTGATTATGGTCAATTCTCTTTATATGTTAAATATTTTTTTAAGATCTATGGAAAGATTTTATATTTAAATTGATTATAATTTTTTTATGATTTCAAATCCTAGTCAATCTATGGCCAATTATGCAAAGTTCTATGAAAAGTCAAGTTATGATTCTATTATGGTTTCGATCTTCCTAAGACTAAATTATGATTTATGATTTATGATATGATTTATCTTCAAGTACTTTTCATTGATTTATGAATGTCAAGTATATGAATTTTCACAAATATTCATGTTCTTCATGATTTATGAATTTATGACATTTTAGCTGACTCACGGGCCCTTATTTATGACTAATCATGTATTTCAAATATGATCAAGTATGTTATGATTTATTTGGCCATGAACTTCATGAATGATTTCACGATTACAATATGAGCCCTTATCTACATGTTTTTGGGAGCAGTGTCAAGTACCGAGTAGACCCAGTGTTCAGGTAAACCCCCTGGTCTAAAAAATATGTGCCATCGTAGGTATATGTATTCATGGATTCCTCCTTGTGATATCACATCATGCACGTACCTTACTTGGTAAGCCTGGGACGTCTCTGCCCACTTGATTGAGATAGTTGGGGCATCATGTAAACTATATCATGATGGTATCGGTTAAGACAAGTTCTCTGGTTGTTCCTCATGATCTAAGCATTGTCATGTTTATGTTACTTTGGTTCAAGTTATGTTCTTATAAGGTTTCTCTTATGATTATGACTACGACTAAATCATTAATGGTCTGAACCTTGAGCGGTTATATTATATTATGATATTCACTTCATGTTTCCACTATCCTACTCTTATGTATTTTAACTATCCATTTTTACTTACTTGCATAATCAGTACATTCCAAGTACTGCACATACTCTATGCTGTATCATTTCATGATACAGGTCCGAGGGATCAGTCTCAGTTGCACCATTTGTCCTTCTTTTCCCTCAGTCATGTTAGGCCAGTGGTGGTGAGTCCTCATCCTTCGAGGACATTATGTTTGATCATTGCTATGTTATTTTAGTTACATACTTTTGTTGATCTAGTTGGGGATATTGTCCTATCAGCTCATCGGTTATGTTAGAGGTTTTTTTTAGACAATATGTAGAATATCAACTTGTCATTGTTGACTCTATTTTGATGGTTATATATGCAGACTTATTCTTAACCATGTTTTATTATGTCAGTTTCTATTTGTGTATGCTCTTAGCCGCTACGTTCATGCCATGGGTCGACTTGGAGCCTCTCAGGGTTCTTTGTCCCATTTCTCAATTCGGGCCTATGTTCGGGTCATGACAAACTTGGTATCAGAGCCTTAGGTTTTGAATTTTCCTACAATTCCTGAAAGACACGTTAAGTAGAGTCTTTTTCATAGGTGTGAAGCGTGCCACACTTATGATGAAGAGGCTATGAAACATTTTAGGAATTTTTTCTTCTTTCATAATCTATGTCGTGCAACAAAATGTCTCTCTATCCTTCTAACTCATGCTATACGCTTTTGAAAAATCATGCCTCCTCATTGAGTTAATAAGATAAGACACGGAAATGGAAAGGGCTATGGGAATGGCAATGGGGATGGGCATCAACAGGCCCCACCAGCCCCCGAGGATCATGTGCCCAAGAAGGTTGCCCATGCGGAGTTTAGAGCAGCCATCCAGATGTTGGCACAGGAATTGATCACCCAGGTGTAACACCCCAAAAGTTTCTAACATCAGAATTAGGAATTAGATGGAGTTCAGCAGAAAAACCAGTAGTAATTGCCTCAGAACGACTCGTCCAATGAGTCATTGGTCGCTCTAATAACCCGTTAGATGGAGCCTTTGGAAGAGTTTTAGAAATAGTTCAAGAGGACTTCGATACCACGAGAGGGTAGAACGAGTCATCGTGGGAAGAAATGACTCATTAGATGTGGCCTTGGTAAGTTAGCAGTTCGGATTTCCCAGAGACAACGAGCCAAGTAATGACCCGTTTGTTGTTGTGATGGGTCGTCCTAAGGGGTCGTTGATTAGAACTCATAAAAAGGTTTGTTCATTGGTTTAGTGGCAATGGGTTACTACGATGAACCGTTAAAGGTCGTAACGACCCATGGTGATAGTTGTTGGAGGGATCGCAGGTTGAGGAGGCAGTGGCGACGACGGAAGGTACAGACGATTCATTGGGTCAAGTAATGACTCGTCCTGTTGGTTGTTGGTTGAGGAAGAAGAAACTGAGAAACTACTTCTCCAGTGGCAACGAATGGTCACCATGAGTCGTGGTGAGGACCAACAACTCGTGGTGAGGGTCGTGGTCACCGACGAGCAGATTTTAAAGCTTAATCCGAGGGGTATTTTGGTAAAGTCCTATGCGCACAGTTCCTAAATGGTGTCGTTTTGAGTATTAGAAGGGAAGTTTTAAGGGTTTCTCCTAGTCTAATCCCTCATTCCCTCAAAATATCCTCTCAAAATCTTCTTCCTCCTCTCTCTCAAGACTAAGGATTCAACTAGGATTTCTTCAAAGGCTTCAAGGGTTAAGTTCAAGTGGGGATTTCTTCGAATCAGGTATGCCGATTTTTCAACAAGGACATCCTTCCATCCTTGTGCCCCAAACTTTGTTTATTAAAAACCCAAATCTCTTGTTCTAGAAAAGCACAATTTAGAGTTTCGATTTATGGATGATTTCTTCTATTGGCTTCTATGAATTCTAAGAACCATTATGATTAACAGTCATGTATGCTTATGGGATTAGTTTCAATATATCGAATTATGTACTTAATATGGGAAATGGATGATTATAGAATATTCACTATGAGATAGCCTAGAACTTCGAATGGAAGTTTGTAATTATTCACATGCTCTTATCAAGAACTTGTACCCATGTATAAAGTAAATGAAGATCGTATAAATTCTCTTAAACCTAGAATATATGATTTAATATATATGTTGAGATGTGACTAAAACTTATGGACTTGATCATTATATGTTTTCACTATGACTTCGATATAAATATTTTGGGTATGAGTTGAACTTATGGTAATGGTATGATTATCGAATCTTCATCATGAATTAGAGTAAATTTCAAAATGGGGTCCATGAAATATTCATATGCTTTCACCATGATCTCATTGTACATGTTAAGTATGATTTGAATCTATGGATCTTACATGAATCTAAGATATACGTCATGTGCTATGCAATGAGAATTCGAGATTAAAATAGGGTGCACATGTTTAAAGTATGATATGATCCTATGAATGCTTAATGAAAATAGAATGTACGATTTAAATGATGATTCAGGACTATGACGATATGAATTATGATGATAAAGTATGAGATTGATCCTTCAGACCTTTGGGCTTGTTTTTAGTAGAAAGTAGCCCCAATCAATTCTAAATGATTCAGTATGATGTAAATAATCGAATGCTCATGTCTCTGATTAGCTGAAGTGACTTAGACTAAACAAATGACGTCAGACCAGTGACCTCCATGTTCTAGTTTATAGAAACTCTCCATAGCCGAGAATGTTTCCCCTCAGTCAGTCAGAATGTCTCCCTTAGCTCAGTGATCTTGGGCAGATTTATATGCCCAAGTGATACTCAAACGTATCATTTTTACCTTGTTTGTTGTGCAATGTGTATATAATATCATGCAATTAGTAATAAAATGCGAATTTATACTAACCAACATGATTAGCATTTGTTTTGCAGGTAATTGTGATTTTTAGGAGCTAAAATGCATGTTGGGACTATGTCGGAGTTGGACTTGGATGCGAGCTTGGAAAAGACCTTGGAATGCACATTTTATAAGGGCTCCGCGATGGAGCCATGCCACGCTACCATCGCGGTAGCACACTGCCTGAACAGGAATTAAAATGGCAATTTCCAGTGTGCCTTTGCATTAGCTCCGTTGCACGGTGAGAGGCCTCCGCGATGGCCTCCGTGCCACGTTGAGGTTAATTTACCGGACCCTGGAAATTCCAGTGAAGGTCCGCGTCCACGCCGTGTCACGGAGGCAGTTCTCCGCGTTGGCCTCTGTGACACGTTGCTTGTTATTCTGGGAAAAATTTCCCACTAGTATAAATAGCACACTTAGGTTTATTTTAATGAGTTTTAAGTTTTTAGACTGAGTTCAGAAGTGGAGAGCAAGGACGTGGGTTAGTAGCAGTTGAAGAACAAAAAATCTAAGGGATTTCTTCTCTTCCTTTCTTCTTTCTATCAATTGTACGTATGATTTACACTCATTTTAGGATGATCAATCCACAAATGAGTGGCTAATTCTCTTCCTTGCTGAGGTTTTGGACATGTGTAATGAATTTTGATTGTAAATGATATGGTTTTCTTCTTATTCTTTAATGTTGTTCTATTAATTCTTGTTCTTACTGCATTAGTGCATGGCCAACATTAATGTATATCTAAAAAGTCCAATTTCACTCAAAAAAGCAAGAAATTGGAAAGTTGTGAATTAATAGGGTATTGTTCTTAACTTGATTTGGGAAAATTGGGTTTTGATGTGCTTTCCTGATAGAAATATACTTGAAAGCCGTATTAGTCAATTTAGGAACCGGAATTGTAGTGCTAGGTCATAAATTGCATTTGATCACAGAAATGTAGACGGATGGTTTATGATTCTAAAGTGAAATTAAATACGAGAGTTTTAATTTCTAGGCTAATGTTCTTGGCTAGCAACATGAAGAAGAGATTAACCAAATTATCATGATTATCAAGTTCATTACTTGTTCTTAACCTTGGCATGTTCATATCCATTGTCTAAATTCACAAGTAAATAGTTGTTATTAATTGTAGTATATATAGTTTAGAAATAAAAACTCAAGTAACTCTTGGTTACATTGTTGTTAGCATAATTAGAAGTGAAATAGGAATATAGTAAACTAGGCAATTTTACGTATCTTGAGCCTCCTTGGATCGATACTTGGCTACTTAGCCACTTTATTACTTGTTTGACCACGTGCACTTGCGTGTCGGTTTATAATATATAATACCAACCTGAGCAGAACACCGGACAAGTTTTTGGCGCCGTTGCCGGGGAGGCTAGGCGATTTGAGAAATTGTGTTTAGTGTAAATTTACTGTATTTTTATTTTTATTTTCTTAAGTGTTAACAACTTGGTCTTAGCCTGTATTTTGCAGAGTTTGTTTCTGTGAACAATGGCAAGGGACAAAGAGCTGGTGGAATCTTACTTAGAGCCTGAACGTGAATTTTATAGTCAACGTAGAGAAGCTCTACGAAAGAAGCTGCAGTTGCTTAAACAGTCTATGATGGAGCAACAAAATCCACCAGTTGTGCGGGCAGTGTTAGTGCCCGATGAAGCAGCAGCAAGGCCGGTTCGCGAGGTGGCAATCCCACACGCTAATAATGTACATTCTATCATCCGCAAACCAGAGCCTGGAGGGAGGTTTGAATTAAAACAGAATATGGTGCAACTTTTGCACACAAGCGGACAATTTACCGGTCTCCCTCATGAAGATCGACAACAACATCTCCAAAACCTTTTGGAGATAAGTGACACTTTTATACCCGCTGGAGTGTCACCTGATTATGTTCGGCTCACCTTATTTCCATTTTCCTTACTTGGTGAAGCCAAGAGGTGGTTAAAAGCTGAACCACCCAATTCTATATCAACGTGGGATGATCTTGCATGGAAGTTTTTGATCAGATTTTTCCCTTCTGGTAAAACAGCCAGACTTAGGAGTCAAATCCTAAGTTTTAAACAGAGGGAAGGAGAAAATCTCTATCAAGCCTGGGAAAGATTTAAATCCATGTTGCGGGACTGTCCTCATCATCATCAGTCCAATGAGGTGTTGGTACACACATTTATTGAGGGTTTGGAACCCCACACTAAAATTCTGTTAGATTCAGCAGCTGGAGGGCAAGCACTGGAAAAGACCTATGAGGAGCTGTACACTTTGCTCAACCGAATTTCACAAGGCAATCCAGAATGGAATGCAGATTCTTCAAGAGGTGGAGCAAGGAAAGCAACGGGAGTGCTTGAAGTGGATGGATTCACAGCTATCGCTGCACAGATAGCTGCTTTGCAAAATCAGTTAAACACTCACTTCAGCAATATAAATTTGAACCAGCCTTCAGCTTCAGTCAATGCAGTTCAACAAATGTGGTGTGAAGTGTGTGGTAGTAGTGAGCATTCAGCTGAATGCTGTGGTGCAAATCCTGATTCTGTTAATTTTGTGGGCAATGCACAGAGAAATCAACAGTAGTTTGGTAGTGGCTACAACCCAAATTGGAGGAACCATCCGAATTTCTCATGGGGTAGCAACAATCAACAAGGCCAAAGTTCAGGGTAGGGAATGCACAAAAACCAAGGAGGGCAACAAAATTATCAAGCTCAATTCAGAAATCACAATGCCCCTCCTCCACCACCATCACCGACTATTGAGGAGATGTTCAAAACCATGATCGCTAATCAGGCACAATTGCAGGCTGACTATGTTAAATTGGCAGCCGAAGTGAAGAACAATCAGTTGGCGACCAAGGCTCTTGAATATCAGTTTGGGCAATTTGCTAGTGCCCAAAATACTAGACCCAGAGGAGGACTACCTAGCGACACAGATCCTAATCTGAAGCAGGTAAATGCAGTGACCACGAGGAGTGGTTTACAGTTAAAGGAGGTGGAACCGGAAAGACCGCCTCAAAAGTCAGGAGCAGCAGATGTTGAGGGAGAGCAAATCTCAGATAAGGGGAAGACTAAAGAAGCTGAACCAGAAAGGCCTCCACCCCCGTTCCCTCAACGACTTAAGAAACACAAGGAGGAGGCATGTTTCCAGAAATTCATGGAGGTACTTAAACAGGTACATGTTAACTTACCTCTTGTGGATGTCTTGCAGGGAGTGCCAAAATATGCGAAATATATTAAAGACATCGTGGCTAACAAAAGTCATTTGACTGAGTATGCCACGGTAGCTTTAACGGAGGAATGCACTTCCCGTATTCAGAATAGGTTGCCCACAAAACTGAAAGACCCTGGAAGTTTTACCATCCAACTTACTATTGGGCAAAGTATCCGAGCGCGTGGATTATGCAACTTCGGGGCAAGCATAAATCTAATGCCATCTTCGGTATTCAGAAAGTTAGGTCTAGGGAGTCCTAGACCTACAACGGTAATCTTGCAGCTAGCAGACAGGTCTTTAGCTAAGCCAGATGGCATTGTTGAGAATGTGTTAGTGCAAGTAGGCTCCCTCATTTTTCCGGTCGATTTCATTGTTCTGGATTTTGAACCAGATTCTGAAGTCCCATTTATTTTGGGACGACCCTTTTTGGCAACCGGAAAGGCATTAATTGATGTAGCTGCGGGTCAACTCACAATGCGATCACATGACAAGGTCGAAGTGTTCGATGTGTACAAGGTACCTAAGCTCCCGACTGTTTATAAGGATCTCTCGGTGATCAATGTGATTGATCATGGGAATGCTAATGGAATGAGTGATTCCCGAGAGTTACTAGGAAGGCCACCGGATAAGGTTGAGAACTACTGGGGGGATGACCATGATCGGGACAAATCGTCCATCTCCCTAGTAGACAAGTGAGCTTAAAGGACGTTGAGCCGCGACGGTAAACCAGGCGCTGCACGGGAGGCAACCCGTGAGAAAAATATTTTATTTTTTTTTTCTTTTTGCACAATGTAGTTAATTTTTATCTTTATTTTTATTTTTATTTGTCTATTTCCAAGTTTTAGTTTTCTTTTTCTTTTCTTGATTAGGTTTAGATTTTCATTTTAGTTAATATTTTTTTTAAGTTAGGGAAATCTATTAATTTAACCAATTTTTGTTTAGTGAGGTGATTTTCAGGTGTAACGGAGGAAATATACATGGAATCGAGAAAATGAGGCAAGGTATGAAAAATCAAATTTATCGAAGAAACAGTGCACTGGCGCGTTGGCGCCGTGTCCCGGAGGTAAGGCACCGCGTTACCCTCCGTGACACGTTGAAGGCAAAATTCGGATTTTTCAAAAATCCAGTAAGCCAACGCGTTGGCTCCGTGTCACGGAGGAGGGGCTCCGCATTACCCTCCGTGACACGTTGCCCCTTATTCAGTGCCGGGTCACACCGGGTTGCCGGGTGACCCGCGTGTTTTCTTTAAATAAACCCCTGATTTTGCCCATTTTTTCCCCATTTCCCTCTTCCCTCCGCGACCAAACACCCATTTCCCCCTCCCCAAGCACCGTGCCACGTTCCAAGGCAAGGAAAAACATCAAGTTTCTTCGGTTCTTCAATTCAAAGGTATGTTTTCATCGTCTATCTCAAATTTTTTGGCGATTTTTGTCAAATTTGGGCATATGAGGTGAGATATATCACCCTAGGTAGAAATTAAACGTGAATGTTGGATTATTTGTGATTGATACATGTTTGGATTGTTGTATTTAGCGTTTGAACTTATCGATTGCGTAAATAATTCGAAATTGATCATAGAATTGTATTCTAGGGATTGGGTTGTTGAATTTGATTTGGGCACTTGATAATTTGGTGAATTCGATGCCGAGGTGTGTTTGTTATTTGAGAGAAGTCATGGTAAATATTGTGTAAATGTTAAAAGACGATGAATTCTCGAATTTTTGTGGGAAAATGCATAAAATGTGTGAATTGGTTAGATTGTTTGGATTTGTTTGTATATAGAATGTTTTTGCTGTTGTTTCTATTTGTTGTTTTTGTTGCTAAGTGCGATAATTGAATTGTTAGCGATAGTAGGATTGGGATTAGCTGTATGAAGTCTGAGTAGTACGCTAACCGTTATGCTGTCGAAATTTTGTTGTGAACGCACTAAGCATAAAGTTATGATGTTGTCTGTGGTGTACTTAGAGTTATCTTTGCCGTAATTTTGTAGAAGTAGCTAAGGCCTAAGTGTGGGGTAAATGTTGTGTAACCCAACCTTAGCCGAATTTAACAAGTTTTTAGCTTAACGTTGAGCTTGTTTGTGTAAATTGACAGGTACAATGGCTAGCAGACAAGATAAAGGCAAGGGTGCTTCTACCTCAGGCACAAGTAGGAAAAGGATGAGACTGGGCACCGCAGTCCCAGCTGCACCCGCTGTTCCGCGCGGCCAACGCCGCCAATACAAAACAAGATGCGTCACCGATGAAGGGAAGAAATGGTACGCAAAGCATAAAGAAAACAAGTACTTCCCCGAGGAACATATTGCATGGGAACCACTTGCACAGGAGTTCCCTCACATTGTACAGAGAATCGAGGCAGCTGGGCTCAGCTTTATCTTTCAGGAGCCCAAGGAGTGCAACCTTCACTTGGTCCGGGAATTTTATGCAAATTGGAACCCGGCCATCAGAAGCCACACTATAAAAATCAGAGGGCAGATTGTCACTCTGGAACCCCAGCAGCTGAATGCCATCGTTGGAGCGCGGGACACAGACGCCCACGTTCTCCGCCAGCTAAACATCACCCCACCGTACGCCGACATCAGACGTACGTTGTGTGGGGCTCGATCCACAGCCCGATGGATTAGACACAAGGAGAAGGGTTACCACCAGACTCTGCCTTATTCGCAGATGAACAGGGAGGCCAGAATCTGGCTGAAGATTGTATGTTCGTGCTTGATCCCAGAGTCCATATGATAGATGTGACCCGGGACCGTGTCTGCTTGGTGTATGCCCTTATGAAAGGGCTTGAGATTAATGTTGGGGCGGTAATAATATCTGCCATGAAGAGAGCCAGACTGCACCAGGGCCACAGGTACGGGTTTGGCGGACTCATCACCACCTTCCTCCGAGGCCTCGACATTGAGGAAGAAGCCTTGGATTATATTCCGCAGTTGGAGCAGAGGGCCCTCGACGTGACAAAGACTAAGGCCCCCGACACTACACACGGACCAGTATTGACTTTGGGCGAGCGACATGCTCGTGACGATCAGTACATGGCCCGTATGTTTGGCATGCAGATGCTACAGCTACGGATAGGTGGGAGACCAGCCACCGAGGAAGAATTATGGCAGCTGGAGCTGGACTACCCCTTTGGCGAGAACGCCAGAGCCTTATGTCGGGTAGGGCCAGCCTTCGTGGAGCCGACAGATGACGATGTCCCTACTGATGAGGAGACACGTCGTGAGGACTCTGATGTGGAGTCCGATGACGACGATGGAGCTGATTCAGATATGGGCGACGACGCCGCAGCACCAGATGAGGAAGTCGAATATTTCAACTGAGCAGGGAGTTCCACCACCCAAAATTTTGTGCTTTGTATTGTTGTGAACACTGGGAACAATGTTCGATTTAGGTGTGGGGTGGGGAGTAGTTAGGTGCTGGGACATAGGCTCTAAATTGCTGTATATTTTTCCTTGATATTTATGTATGTTTGTGCTTTCCTTGTGGCGAACTGATTTGCGATGTATGTGTATATATTTGTTGTGTGATTAATGATGTGTGTTTTGAAAGTTATGGTTGCTAGTGTAAATATTTTGTAAATTTTGTAAGTATTTTTTTTTCTCTATCGACATGATCGATATTTTTCAAAATTTTTGCGAAGATATTTTGAAATTATCAAAATCTTTTGTAAATATGTTTCCATCGAAATGATCAATGTGTTGCAAAAATTTTTTGATGTTTTTTTATTTTTTTTGGGTTTCTCAGAGTTTGTTTTTGGTTCTTTTACCGAGAACAGTCCCATTGAACCGATGTCATAGTTAGTGACCGTTCCCTATGATGGATGGATGACGACCGTCTTAAGGGAAATGTAGTCGGTAGGAGTAGGATTTTTATTTGTTTTTTTTAGTTTTTCTTTGGTGGATTGCATCAATGAACTGTAGTTGCTTATGGTTGCTAAAATTTCGTTGCGTGTTGTAACTGATGTTCAAAATGTGAAAGTGATTCGTTTGAAAGCATGCAATTCGGTAAATACATTGAGTTACCTAGGCTATAGAATTTGGTTCAGTATGATTGAGGCTTAATCTTGAATTCAAGTAATTGACTAATTAAAGAGTCTGTGAATGCATCTTGATTCGAGCATGTGCATGAAGCGTGAAGTGAGGTATTGCTATTCCATGTCATTGTGAATTGTCTAGAACTTGCCTGGTGTGTATACAAAACGAAATGAAGGAGGTGTAGTGTTGGAAAGGATGTAGGCATTTCTTTGTTTTAACCGATAGTTTCCATTTCTTTTTTCTCGTGTCAAATTCTACCTTTTTATATGTTGTATACCATAGTCAGCCCGTTGAGCCTTTAGCCGATTTCTTTCTTTTGTCCAAAATTGTATGAACTAAGCTTTATTCCTTCTTTTCATTAGCCTTAAAGTCTATAAGAAGCTCTTAAGCGCTTACAAAGAACAGAAAATGTTTCCTAAAGTGTTAAAGAGTGAAAAGAGTGAAAAGAAAAAGAAAAGCAGAGTGAAGAGAGAAAAGATGATGTTGAAGAGGCACTTGTTTTAATTAAATGATAGTGAGGGTACTTGAAAAATCTTTGTTTGTGTCAAGTGTGTCTGATGAAATGGGCTGTATGAAAGTAAACCAGCATGAATGGGAGAAAAAGAGAAAAGAGAGGAACAATGTCCATGAGTCGATGGGAATGAGTTGAAAAGGCGCTTAAGGATGCTAGCGACTATTATTGGCTAATCCAATATATATATACTAGATCCATAGCCCCGTTACAACCCATTAAAGTCCTACGTGATCCTATATTGCATTTCTTTATATTAGTGGAGTAATACACTAAGGGCAAGCTTATGGGTCATGACATGAGGCATGTGAATTCTTTTGGGAGAGAGAGTGAAATTAATTTTTATATGCCCCTACTTGCATGTTTGTGTGCTGCATGAACAAAAAGGGGAAGATTCTCTCGAGTTGTGAGGGCACATGCTTGATGAAAGATTGATTTTCGTGTCGGATTTCTTGATTAGCTGATTTGCATGAGGTTGCCGATATCAAGAATCAATTCTTTAAGTCTAGGAAGTCTTGATGTATTAAAGGTCATTGTATTGTATGACCAAGCATGTTTTCTTAATGATTTGCAAAAATTGAATAATCGGTATGACCGTAGCGTAAATTGTTGCACCATAGTGACGAAGGTTGGGATGTAATTTGCATGATTTGTGTATGTGTTGTTCGAGGACGAACAAGGATTTAAGTGTGGGGTAAGTGATCTTGGGCAGATTTATATGCCCAAGTGATACTCAAACGTATCATTTTTACCTTGTTTGTTGTGCAATGTGTATATAATATCATGTAATTAGTAATAAAATGCGAATTTATACTAACCAACATGATTAGCATTTGTTTTGCAGGTAATTGTGATTTTTAGGAGCTAAAATGCATGTTGGGACTATGTCGGAGTTGGACTTGGATGCGAGCGCGGAAAAGACCTTGGAATGCACATTTTATAAGGGCTCCGTGATAGAGCCGTGCCATGCTACCATCGCGGTAGCACACTGCCTGAACAGGAATTAAAATGGCAATTTCCAGTGTGCCTTCACGTCAACTCCGTGGCACGGAGAGAGGCCTCCGCGATGGCCTCTGTGCCACGTTGAGGTTAATTTATCGGACCCTGGAAATTCCAGTGAAGGTCCGCGTCCACGCCGTGTCACGGAGGTTGTTCTCCGCGTTGGCCTCCGTGACACGTTGCTTGTTATTCCGGGAAAAATTTCCCACTAGTATAAATAGCACACTTAGGTTTATTTTAATGAGTTTTAAGTTTTTAGACTGAGTTCAGAAGTGGAGAGCAAGGACGTGGGTTAGTAGAAGTTGAAGAACGAAAAAGCTAAGGGATTTCTTCTCTTCCTTTCTTCTTTCTATCAATTGTACGTATGATTTACACTCATTTTAGGATGATCAATCCACAAATGAGTGGCTAATTCTCTTCCTTGCTAAGGTTTTGGACATGTGTAATGAATTTTGATTGTAAATGATATGGTTTTCTTCTTATTCTTTAATGTTGTTCTATTAATTCTTGTTCTTACTGCATTAGTGCATGGCCAACATTAATGTATATCTAAAAAGTCCAATTTCACTCGAAAGAGCAATAAATTGGAAAGTTGTGAATTAATAGGGTATTTTTCTTAACTTGATTTGGGAGAATTGGGTTTTGATGTGCTTTCCTGATAGAAATATACTTGAAAGCCGTATTAGTCAATTTAGGAACCGGAATTGTAGTGCTATGTCATAAATTGCATTTGATCACAGAAATGTAGACGGATGGTTTATGATTCTAAAGTGAAATTAAATACGAGAGTTTTAGTTTCTAGGCTAATGTTCTTGGCTAGCAACATGAAGAAGAGATTAACCAAATTATCATGATTATCGAGTTCATTACTTGTTCTTAACCTTGGCATGTTCATATCCATTGTCTAAATTCACAAGTAAATAGTTGTTATTAATTGTAGTATATATAGTTTAGAAACAAAAACTCAAGTAACTCTTGGTTACATTGTTGTTAGCATAATTAGAAGTGAAATAGGAATATAGTAAACTAGGCAATTTTACGTATCTTGAGCCTCCTTGGATCGATACTTGGATACTTAGCCACTTTATTACTTGTTTGACCACGTGCACTTGCGTGTCGGTTTATAATATATAATACCAACCTGAGCAGAACACCGGACACAGTCAGGGATTTTCATTAGCAGAGAATATCTCCCTTAGCTCAGTTAGGGATTCTCATTTGCAGAGAATGCCTCCCTTAGCTCAGTCAGGGATTCTCATTAGCCGAGAATTTCTTTCTTAGCTCAGTCAGGGATGCTCATTAGCCGAGAATGTTTCCCTTAGTCAATCTAGGACTCTCCATAGACGAGAATCTTTCCCTTAGTCAGTCAGGGACTCTGCATAGCAGAGAATGTCTCCCTTAGCCTATGATATCAGTCGAGCTTATCTTCATATGGTCTCAGATTATAGTTAAAATTAGCTTAGTAGAATTCAGACTTAATTATCAGCAAAGAATCAAAACACTGTATGATATCAGTTACAACTTGAAACTCTCAGTATATGTGCAGTACATGATCCTTATGAATTAATTTGATTATACTTCAGTAAATGGTTTTGAATAAAAGCTTAATGTCAATATATATGTATCTCAGAAAGAGTTGTTGTATTCTAGTTCAGCTACATGTCAATGTATCTAGTTTACTTCCTTCTTGTATATTTGCATGTTTAGATTATTTAAGCTTCCCGCGTACTCAGTACATTTCAAGAACTGACCGCATAAATTATGTGCTATATCATTTCATGATATAGATTCAGGTTTCCAGATTCAGCCACGTGGTTAGATACGCTCCACCCTATCTTAGCTTCTTGGGTGAGCCCTCTTCTCTCGAGGATGTGAGCTATGTTTTCTATTTCATTTATGTTTCAGTTTTCAGATTTTATGAGTTAGCTGGGGGCTTGTCCCAGTAGCTCATCAGTTTAGTAGAGCTTTCATACTTGTATAGACAAATTAAGCTTGTATCAGAGTTTTATGAGATTTGTTATTTTGGATTTTAAATTAGACTCTTTCAGTTAGCTTCCGTTCAGTTATATTCTGTTAGTTGTTTCTATTATTAAGTGATATGCTATGATTATTCAATGGGTCGACTTGGAGCCTCTCGGGGTTTCTTGTCCCGTGTTATGGCTAGGGTGTAAACTCTGGTCTTGACAAAGTTGGTATCAGAGAAAAGGTTTAGAGTGTCGTAGGGTGTCTGAAAGCCACGTTAAGTAAAGTCTCTTTCCTAGGTGTAAAGTGCGCACACTTATGACAAAGTGGTTACGAGACATTTTAAGAATGTTCCCTTTTCTTCATGATCCTTATCGTGCGTAGAGTATGAAACTCTAATAGTTCCCCTCCTGATTCATGCTTTACGAGCTCGCAGATAATGCCTCCCAAATGAGCGAATGAATGGAGAAATGGAAATGGACCCTAGCAAGCCCCACCAGCCCCATCGAACTCGCTGGAAGACCATGTTACTCATGCCGATTTCCAGGCAACCCTTAATATGTTAGCGTATGCCATGACTGCCTAGATTACTCAGCAGGCGATGGCTCGTGTTCTTCAGAATGAGAATGTACCGACAGCGAGGCTAAGCGACTTCCTCCGGATGAACCCACCCGAATTCTTAGGGTCAAAGGTGGATGAGGAACCATATAAGTTATTGGAGGAGATCCAAAAGATCACCCAAATCATGGGGTTGACAAGAATTGAGAGCACAGGCTTAGCCTCCTACCAGTTGAAAGGAGTCGCTCATATATGGTTTTGTCAGTAGAGAGATAGTCGGGGAGTTGGAGCAGCTCCCGTGGATTGGGATGAATTTATAACTACGTTCCTGGATAGGTTTTCCTAGGGAGTTGAGGGAGGAAAAGGCGGCAGAGTTTCTCAACTTAAGGTAAAACAACTTGACTGTCCAGGAGTACACGTTAGAGTACCCAGTTGTCCAAGTATGCACCGGAGATGGTAGCCAACTAGAGGGCTCGAGTGAGTAAGATCGTGAATGGGGTGTCAGACTCCTTGATCAAAGAATGCAGGACCGCCATGTTGCACAAGGACATAGATTTTCCACGTTTGGTGATATTCGCTCAACAAATAAAAGCGAAACAGGTGAAAGAAAAAGAAAGGGAGGCTAAGAGGGCTAAGACAAGAGATTTAGAGTTTTCGCCTTTGAGACCAAGTGGTGGACACCGCACATGCCCCCAAAAGAGATCATCAGCCCCAGCACCTTTGTCAGCCAATGTTTCATACAGATCCAAGGTAAGGGAGATTACTTATCCACTTTGTAAGAGCTATGGGAAACATAATTTGGGAGAATTCATGGCTGGCTCAGATGCTTATTTCTAGTACGGCAAGTTGGGTCATAAGCACCGAGATTGTTCAGCAGCTAAGCAAAGTGAGAATAGAGCGTTAGCTACATCTTCAGTAGCTCTTGTGAACCGCCCGTTCTAGAAGAGAGCATCATCTAGTGTAGGTGGCGGACAGTTTCAAAACCACTCCTACGCCTTGGCAGCACATCAAGATAAGGGCTTCACAGGTATGTTATGAGTTTCTTGTGTTACTCTTTGCATGTTACTAGACCCAGAACACCAGTATTGAGTAAGAAGCTCTGTGATGGTTGTTGAGAAGAGATTTTCGATGTGTGATATGAATAGTTGTGAGTATAAGGCTTGCAGTGAATATTAGATGTGAAGGAGAAGCTAGGAGACAGTGATTTAGCCCCGACCTTAAGAAGGATTCAGGATCCTTAGAATGATGTCTTTAAGCTAAGAGGGAGATGGTAAGTATGTGAGACAAGTCGGATCTTGAATATTCTAGTAAAGGGGTTCCAGCTCTATCAATTGCGGTATGTCAATCCCTTCAGGTTCAAATATTCTCTTGTATTTCAGTTGAAGCTATGCTCTGCCCATCCTTATGTTCAGACTCCAAGGATTTCTTGATAACCGCTTCAGACAACGATTCCAATCTTGCTCAACAAATCCTTAAGGCTCATCTTCATGTTATGAACCAGCTATATGTGCTAACTCATGTCTTCTAGTATGTTCAGCTTGAACTCAGTCTTTAGAAGTTGCCTTAGTAGCTCAGTAGATAAGGTTCACTCATGTATGTGCCCAGTTACAAATGTCATGAATAGTTCATGCTTATGAGTCCCTTACTCTCAGTTAGACTAGATATCATGAATCCTAGTTTAGTGTCAGAAAGCGATATGAGAATAAAGGCTCAGTCCGTATCAGCTCAGTGCCAGTTAGAGGAAAAGAATCCTTCTCAGTGTTCTATGTAGTTCCATGTCAGTTTCATGTCTTTCAGTCCCTCTTATGCCTTAGCATGCATGTATGATTTAGATATTCAGTTCAGAGATGTAAGATCAGCGAGGAGTCAAATACTCCATCAGTTTCGGTTAAAAATGCTTAGTATTTGGGATATCAGTTATTCCCCAGTTTCCAGTGTGTTTATCCAACATTCGAGGTTGAATGTTCCTAAGGGGGAGATATTCTAACACCTCAAAAGTTTCTAAGGTCAGACCCTAAAATTAGATGAAGTTCAGTAGAAAAACCAATAGAAATTACCTCAGAACGACTCGTCCAATAAGTCGTGGGTCGCTCTAATAACCCGTTAGATGGAGCCATTGGAAGAGCTTCAGAAATAGTTAAAGAGGACTTTGATACCACGAGAGGGTAGAACGAGTCTTCGTGGGAAGAAATGACTCTTTAGATGTGGCCGTGGTAAGTTAGTAGTTCTGATTTCCCAAAGACGACGAGCCAAGTAACGACCCGTTTGTTGCTGTGATGGGTCATCCTGAGGGGTCGTTGATTAGAACTTAGAAAAAATTTTGTTCACTGGTTCAGTGGCAACAGGTTGCTACAATGGATCGTTAAAGGTCATGACGACCCATGGTGACAGTCGTTGGAGGGATAGCAGGTTGAGGAGGCAGTGGTGACGACGGAAGGTATGATGAGTTGTTAGGTCAAGTAACGACTCGTCCTATTGGTCATTGGTTGAGGAAGAAGAAACTGAGAAGTTACTTCTCCAGTGGCAACATATGGTCACAATGAGTCGTGGTGGGGACCAATGACTCGTGGTGAGGGTTGTGGTCACCGACAAGCAAATTTTAAAGCTTAATCCCAGGGGTATTTTAGTAAAGTCGTATGCTCCCAGTTCCAAAATACTGTCGTTTTGAGCATCAGAAGGGATGTTTTAAAGGGTTTCTCCTAGTCTAATCCCTCATTCCCTCAAAATATCCTCTCAAACTCTTCCTCCTCCTCTCTCTCAAGACTAAGGATTCAACTAAGATTTCTTCAAAGGCTTCATGGGTTAAGTTCAAGTTGGGATTTCTTCGAATCAGGTATGTGGGTTTTTCAACAAGGACACCCTTCTATCCTTGTTCCCCAAACTTTTTTATTAAAAATCCAAATCTCTTGTTTTGGAAAAGCATGGTTTAGGGTTTTGATTTATGGATGATTTCTTTTATGCCTTCTATAAATTCTAAGACACATTATGATTAATAGACATGTATTCTTATGGGATTACTTTCAATATCTTGAATTATGTACTTAATTTGGGAAATGCATGATTATATAATTTTCACCGTGAGATAGCCTAGAACTTTGAATGAGATTTCGTTATTATTCACATGCTCTTATCATGAACTTGTACCCATGTCTAAAGTAAATAAGATCGTATGAATTCTCTTAAACCTAGAATATATGATTTAATAGATATGTTGAGATGCATTTAGAACTTATGTGCTTTATCAATGTGAAGTATGTATATGTTTTCACTATGATTTCGATGTAAATGTTTTGGGTATATGTCGAACCTATGGTAATAGCATGATTATCGAATCTTCATCATGAATTAGCATAAAATTTCAAAATGGGGTCCATGAAATATTCATATGCTTTCACCATGATCTCATTGTACATGTTAAAAATGATTTGAATCTATGGATCTTACATGAATCTAAGTTATACGTCACAAGCTATGTAATGTGAATTCGAGATTCAAATATGGTGCACATGTTTAAAGTATGATCTGATCATCTGAATGCTTGATGAAATTAGAATGTATGATTCAAATGATGATTCGGGACTATGATGATATGAATTATGATGATAAAGCGTGAGAATGATCCTTCAGATCTTTGGGCTTGTTGTTAGTAGAAAGTAGCCCCAATCAATTCTAAATGATTCAGTATGATGTAAATAGTCGAATGCTCATATCTCTGATTAGCTGAAGTGACTTAGACTATAGAAATGACGTCAGATCATTGACCTCCATGTTCTAGTTTATCAGGACTCTCCATAGCTGAGAATTTTTCCCCTCAGTCAGTCAGAATGTCTCCCTTAGCTTAGTCAGGGATTCTCATTAGCAGAGAATATCTCCCTTAGCTTAGTCAGGGATTCTCATTAGCAGAGAATGTCTCCCTTAGCTCAGTCAGGGATTCTCATTAGCCGAGAATGTCTGCCTTAGCTCAGTTAGGGATGCTTATTACCCGAGAATGTTTCCCTTAGTCAATCAGGAACTGTCCATAGCCGAGAATGTTTTTCTTAGTCAGTCAAGGACTTTTCATAGAAGAGAATGTCTCCCTTAGGCTACGATATCAGTACAGCTCATCTCCGTATGATCTCATATTACAATTAAAATTAGCTTAGTAGAATTCAGACTCAATTATCAGCAACGAATCAAAACAATTTATGATATCAGTTACAACTTTAAACTCTCAGTATATATGCAGTGCATGACCCTTTTGAATCAGTTTGATTATACTTCGGTAAATGGTTTCGAATAAAAGATTAATGTCAATGTATATGTAACTCAGAAAGGGCTATTGTATTCCAATTCAGTTACATGTCGATGTATCTAGTTTACTTCCTTCTTGTATACTTGCATGTTTAGATTATTTATGCTTTCCGCATACTCAGTACATTCCCAGTACTGACTGCATACTTTATGTTCTATAGCGTTTCATGATATAGATTCAGGTTTCCAAACTTAGCCACGTGGTTAAATACGCTAAACTCCTATGTCAGCTGCTTGTGGTAAGTCTCATCTCTCAAGGACGTGATCTATGTCTTCTATTTCATTTATATTTCAGTTTTCAAACTTTAGGAGTTAGCTGGGGGCTTGTCCCAGCAACTCATTAGTTTAGTAGAGGCTTTTAGACTTGTATAGACAAAATCATCTTGTATCGGAGTTTTATGAGATTTTTTATTTTGGGTTTTAAATTAGACTCTTTCAGTTAGCTTCCGCTCAGTTATGTTCTGTTAGCTGTTTTAATTATTAAGTGATATGTTGTGATTATGAAATGGGCCAACTTGGAGCCTCTCGGGGTTCCTTGTCCCGTGTTATGGCTAGGGTGTAAACTCAGGTCATGACACCAGGTCAACCAGCAGGCTATACCACATATTCCCCAGAATGGGAATGCAGCAGAGGCAAGAGTCAGGGATTTCCTTAGGATGAACCCTTCAGAGTTCCCTAGATGAAGGTGGATGTCACGACCCGAACAGAGGCCTAGATCGTAGTCACGGGACAAGGGACCCCGAGAGACCCCAAGTCAACCCATGGCACATGCACACAACTATTCTCAAGTTAACAAGTCGGGGCATTAAACATAAAACATAGCGAGAAAGTAACCATAGCATAACACCACGAAATACTGGACGTATACAACAGCTGAGTACTACATACTAGTCTAAAAGCCTCTACTGCATATGATGGGTTGATGGGATAGCATCCCCAACTAACCCAAATAATACTGAAACTCAATATAACATAAAAAGTCTGTCAACATCCCTCAGCACATGAGGACTCACCAATGAGTTGATAGCGCAAGCTAAGATGGACTAGGGGTGAGGACGAGCCTGAGATCCAGACCTTGTATCATGAAATGATACAACATAGAAGGTATGCTGTCAGTACGTGGAATGTACCGAGTATGCAAGGGAAGTAAAACAGCTAAAATAATGTAAACCTCTTAAAGCAAGTCATACATATATCCAAAAGCTTTTAAGGATAAGAAGAAGACCACGTGCGTTCATTATGAAATCATACTCATAGTATACATGATCTTGCTTAGCTTTACAACACCATGACTGGCTCAAATGACTCAAAGCTGAACATGACATTTATATCAAAAGTTGAACAATGAGTCAAACCTTACTTTTAGAACATGCATGCACAAGGTAACCATCATGAGTAATAAAAATGCAAATTTGGAAGATATAGACAGTGGGAGACTCGTCACTTAACCGACATACCATGATAGAGCTTACATGATCCCAACTATAATACTCAAGTGGGAAGAGTCGTCCATAACCTTGCTGGGGAGATGGACGCTACCATGACATTGATATCAAGCTCAAGGGCCAGTCGACCGGGGATAGCTCACAAGGGAGGTCCCAATAATTTATAAGTATCAACCTACATTGGTGCGTAGTTCTAGGGCATAGGGTAATTGACCCTTAACCCGCTCAGTGCTAGACTCTTCTCCCAAAACATGCAATGCTCTACATCGTATATAACGAAGCTCAACATCATCAATTGACAAAGCTCAACACCGTCTAATGAAGAAGCTCAATATGAAATCATGCATAACTCAACATCATATGAAACGAAGCTCAACATTGCCTATTGACAAAGTTTATAATAACATCATGTATAGACTCAACATCATATATAAATGAAGCTTAACATTTTCTACCGACAAAGCTTATAGTGACACACATCCCAATTATGATTTCATGCATATAGGAGGCTTTACTTCGAAACATACCACAAGCTAGAATTTATAATAAGAGTTGAGGAAAATTCACTTCAAACCATGTGGTAAGCTTATGTCGGGGAAACTCATTACTTTAAAACATCGTGTAGGCATCACCCAAAACTCTATCATACTTGGGTTCATTCAATTCACTTTGAAAGCATCAATGCGATCATGGGTAGGGTTAGAAACATGCTTTCATTATTTATTTCATCATCATCACACACGTATCACAAATCACCTCTTCTATGAACTATTTATCCATGGTTTTAGATTCAACTTTTTTTAGAAAAAAATAAATTTTAAAAGAGAAACAAGTTAGAATCCGCCCAAGCTACTCAAACATCAATATCAACTCAATCTAGTCATACCCATGAATAGAGATATAAGAATCATGCAATTGATCAAAATCCCATAATTAATTATTCATAATTTAACACTAATTAATAGGAATTGGGCATAGGTGTGGAAGGAAGACACCCATTAAAACCCTACATACCTGAAAATGGATTGACTCAGAGTTCCCTCAATACCCACAAAGAAATTGATGAAAACTTGGGGAACAAGACCTTGAATCTCCCAAAAATCTCTCTAAAGTTCTTATATGAGAATGAGCATGCATAAAGGACTTAACTCATCTTATCACACTCAAAAAATATCCAAAACAACGTAGTTTAGGGTCTAAAAGTGTGGAAAAGTTAAAAATACCCTTAATGAACTTGCCCTGAAATCTGGCCAGATAGAACCCATGAGTGGTACCAACGGGTCGTGGAACCCACCCACGACCCGTCCTGTCTTCTCACTAAAAACACAACAGAAATCCCATTCTCGGAGTCGCACCACAGACACATAGGACGGATCTTCCTAAGCTTCAATAGACCGTTCATTTGGTCATTGTTTCCTTCTTCTAAAACTCTGCACACCTATTCCACAATCCTCACCACGACTAGTTGTAAGTTTCAACGTATCGTGGTTTCCACCCGTCGTCTCCACCGCGAAAGTACACAGCCCTTCCACAACTACTAACAATGGACTATTGTTCCTCACAATGGGCGGTTGTTACTCCTGCCATCTGGGCTGACTCCATACCACGACCACCACGACGACTCATTATTTCTTACAACGGGTCATCGAATTAACCGATGTTTCCCCCTGACATCTAAACTCCTGAACCCATGACCACAAACGATGTTTTGTGGTTACTTACCACGAGTCGTTGTACCTATCGTTCTGCAACGTTTTTCCCAATTTTCAGCAATTTTGTATTTTAGCTTCCCGGGTCTACTCCTAAGAACTTCCGGGGTATTAAAGTGGATGAGGAACCACACGAGTTTATTGATGAGATCCAAAAGAACACCTAGATTATAGGGGTGAAAGGGGAGGATTGTGCAGACCTAACCTCTTATTCAGTTGAAAGGATTTCCCATATCTGGTTCAGAAAGTGAAAGGATAGCAGAGTAGTTGGAGCGGGTCCCATAGGTTGGGATGACTTCCTTATCGCATTCCTGGATCGATTCTTTCCCCGTGAGATGAGGGAAATTAAGGCAACTGAGTTTGTGAACCTGAGGCAGAATAATATGACAGTCTAGGAGTATGCTTTAGAGCTCACCCGCTTGTCCAACTATGCACTAGAGATGGTGGCTGATCAGAGAGCTCGGGTGAGCAGGTTTGTGCACGGAGTAGCAGACTACCTGGTCAAAGATTATAGAATAGCTATTTTTCATCAGGACATCGACTTTCTTCGAATGGTTTTGTATGCCCAGCTCATGGAGGCAACACATTTGAGGGAGAGGGAGGCCAATAGGGCTAGGACGTATAGTTTTGGCTTCTTCCAACAGAGGTCGGGAGGCAGATATCTTCAGCAGTCCTATTAGAGGTCATTAGCTCCAGCGCGTGCTTCATCTAGATCACAGAGTGATCATAGGAGTAGAGAATCAAGTTCGAGAGCACAGACGAGCATGCAGGTAAAGCGTACCTTTTCGATCTGTGAGAAGTCTGGAAAGAATAACATAGGGGAGTGCTTAATTGGATAGGATGTCTTCTTTGGGTGTGGTAGATCCGGGCATAGGCGTCTGGAGTGACGGTTGGCTAGGCAGGGTGATGGTAAGGGTCGTACTCAGGCTACAAGTTCAGCAGCAGCACCAGCACGCCCACCTCAACAGGATGTGTCCACTAGTGCAGGTGGTGGTCAGCTCCAAAACAGGTTTTATGCCCTCGCATCTCATCAGGAGTAGGAGACTTCACCAGATGTGTTCACTGGTATGTTACATGTATTCTACTTTGATGTATATGCATTTTTAGACCCAGGGGCTACTTTATCTTTTTTGATGCCCTATGTTGCTAGTAGTTTCGGAGTCAGTACCGAAATCCTATTAGAATCCTTCTCATTCTCTACTCTAGTCGGTGATTCAGTTATAGCTCGACGGGTGTACAGAAATTACCCTGTTATAGTCCTTCAGAAAGTCACCTTAGCAGATTTAGTACAAATAGCCATGAAAAATTTTGATGTTATTGATCTTGGGCAGATTTATATGCCCAAGTGATACTCAAAAGTACCATTTTCGCCTTGTTTATCTAGCAATGCGTATACAATTTAATGTAATTGGTAATAAAATGTGAATTTATACTAACCAACATGATTAGCATTGTTTTGTAGGTAAAATGTGATTTCGAGGAGCTAAAATGCATGTTGGATGATATCGGAGTTGGACTTGGAATCGAGCAAGGAAAAAGGCATTGGACTGCACAAATTAAAGGAGCTCCGTGATGGAGCCGTGTCACGCTGCCATCACAGAGGCATTCTGCCTTGAGGGTGAAAATTCACCAATTTCCAGTGGAGGTTCGCGTCTGCTCCGTGGCACGGTCGCTAGCCTCCGCGTTGCACGCCATGCCACGTTGGTGTTTGATTTTCCGGACCCCAGTTCCAGTAAGGGTCCGCGTTCACGGCGTGTCACGGAGGCAGTGCTCCGCGATGCACTCCGTGACACATTGCTCATTATTCCGGGAAAAATTCCCACTAGTATAAATAGAACACTTAAGTGTATTTTTCATAATTCAGACTTGGTGGAGCAAGGACGTGGGTTACAGGCAGTTGAGGGACGAAAAGTTCAGGGTTTTTTCTCTCTTTCTTTCTTCTCTAATTCAATTGTTTGTATGATTAACACTTGTTTTAGGATGATTAATGCACAAATGAGTGGCTAATTCCCTTCCTTGCTGAGGTTATGAACACTTGTGATGAATTTTGATTATTGATTATATGGTTTTTCATCTTTTTCTTCCATGTTGTTCTATTAATTCTTGTTCTTACTGCATTGGTGTGTGGCCTACATTAATGTACATCTAAAAAGTCCGATTTCACTCGAGAGAGCACGAAATTGGAAAGTTGTGAATTAATAGGATATTGTTCTTTACTTGATTTGGGAAAATTGAGTTTTGATGTGCTTTGTTGATAGAAATATACTTGAAAGCCGTATTAGTCAATTTAGGAACCGGAATTGTATGGCTAGAACATGAATTGCATTTGATCACAGAAATGTAGACGGATGGTTCATGATTCTTAAGTGAGATTAAATACGAGAGTTTTAATCTCTTGGCAATTGTTCTTGACTAGCAACTGGAAGAAAAGATTAACCAATTTATGATGATAATCAGTTTCATTGCATGTTCTTTAACCTCGGCATGCTTTTATCCATAGTCCAAATTCAAAGTAGATAATTGTTTGTAGTTTAGTAGAAAATTTATAAAACAAATTATTCAATTTTTGGTTATTTAGTTGTCAGCATATTTAGAAGTAAAAATATAGTATACTTGAGCAAATTGCACTTATCCCAAGTCTCTAAGGGATCGATACTTGGCTTACTAAAGTCACTTACTACTTGTTCGACCACGTGCACTTGCATGTCGGTTTTCTAATACCCATACTACGCACCGAACAAGTTTTTGGCGCCGTTGCTGGGGACTTGGCAATTGGTGAATTTGTTTTAAGTGTTAATTTTACTGTATTTTTATTTTTTTTTCTTAAGTGTTGACAACTTGGTCTTAGCCTGTATTTTGCAGACTTAATTGCTGTGAACACTGGCAAGAGACAAAGAGCTGGTGGAATCTTATATAGAGCCTGAACGTATATTTTACAGTAAACGGAGAGAAGCTCTACAAAGAAAGCTGCAGTTGCTCAGACAGACCATTATGGAGCAACAAAATCCACCGGTTGTGAGGGCAGTGTTAGTGCCCGAAGAAGCAGCAGCAAGGCCGGTTCGCGAGGTGGCAATCCCACATGCCAATAATGTTACATCCAGTATCCGCAAACCATAGCCTGGAGGGAGATTTGAACTCAAGCAAAATATGGTGCAACTGTTGCACACAAGCGGGCAATTTACCGGTCTCCCTCATGAAGACCCACAACAGCATCTCCAAAACTTTTTGGAGATAAGTGACATTTATATACTTGCTGGAGTGTCACCTGATTATGTTCGGCTTACATTATTTCCGTTCTCATTACTTGGAGAAGCCAAGAGGTGGTTGAAAGCTGAGCCACCAAATTCTATTTCAACGTGGGATGATCTTGCACGAAAGTTCTTGATAAGGTTTTTTCCTTCTGGCAAAACAGCAAGACTTAGAAGTCAAATCCTAAGTTTCAAACAGAGGGAGGGAGAAAATTTATATCAAGCCTGGGAGAGATTTAAATCCATGTTGTGGGACTGTCCGCATCATCATCAGTCCAATGACTTGTTGGTGCACACATTTATTGAGGGTTTGGAACCCCATACAAAAATATTGCTAGATTCAGCAGCTGGAGGGCAAGCGCTGGAAAAGACTTATGAGGAGTTGTACACCTTGCTAAACCGGATTTCACAGGGCAATCCAGAATGGAATGCTGATTCATCACGAGGTGGAACAAGGAAAGCAGCAGGAGTGCTTGAAGTGGATGGGTTTACGGCTATCGCTGCACAGATAACTGCCTTGCAAAATCAATTGAACAACCACTTCAGCAACATGGCATTGAACCAACCTTCAGCTCCAGTTAATGCAGTCCAGCAATTGTGGTGTGAAGTGTGTGGAAGCAGTGAGCACTCAGCTGAGTGCTGTGGAGTCACCCCTGATTCGGTAAACTTTGTGGGGAATGCACAAAGAAATCATCAGCAGTATGGGAGTAGCTACAGTTCAAATTGGAGGAACCATCCAAATTTTTCATGGGGTAGCAACAACCATCAAGGCCGAAGTTCGGGTCAGGGTGTGCAAAGGAACCAAGGAGAGCAACAGAACTACCAATCTCAATTCAGAAATAACAATGCACCTCCTCCACCACCAGCACCCAGCATTGAGGAGATGTTTAAGACCATGATCGCTAACCAAGCGCAATTGCAGGCTGACTATGTTAAATTGGCAGCCAAAGTGAAAAACAATCAGTTAGCGACCAAGGCTCTTGAGTATCAATTTGGGCAATTTGCTAGTGCGCAAAATACAAGGCCCAGAGGAGGATTGCCGAGCGACACAGATCCGAATCCGAAGCAGGTAAATACAGTGACCACAAGGAGTGGTTTTCAGCTGAAGGAGGTGGAACCAGAAAGACCACCTCAAAATTCAGGAGCAGCAGAAGTTGAGGGGGAGCAAAGTTAGGAAAGGGGGAAGACCAAAGAAGTTGAATCAGAAAGACCTCCACCCCCGTTCCCTCAACGACTCAAGAAACACAAAGAGGAGGCGTGTTTCAAGAAATTCATGGAGGTGCTTAAACAGGTACATGTTAACTTACCTCTTGTTGATGTCTTGCAGGGAGTGCCTAAATATGCCAAATACATAAAGGACATCGTGGCCAACAAAAGTCGTTTGACTGAGTATGCCACGGTGGCTTTAACTGAGGAGTGCACTTCCCGGATCCAAAACAGACTGCCCACGAAGTTAAAAGACCCTGGGAGTTTTACTATCCAGCTTACTATTGGGCAGAGCATCCGAGCTCGTGGATTGTGTGACCTGGGAGCGAGCATAAATCTGATGCCATCTTCGGTATTCAGAAAGTTGGGTCTAGGGAGTCCTAGACCTACAACGGTAATCTTGCAGTTGGCGAATCGATCCTTAGCTAGGCCGGACGGCATTGTTGAGGATGTTCTAGTGCAAGTTGGCTCCCTAATTTTCCCGGTAGATTTTATTGTTCTGGATTTTAAACCAGACGCGGAAGTCCCATTTATTTTGGGATGACCCTTCTTGGCAACTGGGAAAGCATTAATCGATATAGCTGCGGGGCAACTGACAATGCAAGCACACGACAAGGTAGAGGTGTTCGATGTGTACAAAGCACCCAAGCTCCCGATGGTGCATGAAGAACTCTCGGTGATCAATGTGATTGATCATGGTAATGCTAAGCAGATGAAGCATTCCCGAGAGTTAATGGGAAGACCACCGGATAGGTGTAAGCACTACTGGGGGGAGGACAATGATCGAGAGAAATCATCCATCACCCTAGCGGACAATTGAGCTTAAATGACATCGAGCCGAGAGGGTAAACCAGGTGCTGCACGGGAGGCAACCCGTGAAATTTTTTTTTTCTTTTTTCTTTCATCTTGTAAAGTGTAAATAGATTTTTCTTATTCTTTTTCTTGATTTCTTACAAAATTTTTCATTTTAGTTAGTATTTTTTATTATTAGTTAGGTGAAACCTATTATGCTAACCAATTTTGTTTAGTGAGATGATTTTCAGGTCAAACGGAGAAAAATGTGCACGGAATCGTGAAGGAAAAGGCGAGGTATGAAAAATTAATAAAATGTAGAAGACAGTGAGCTGGGACGATAGCTCCGTGTCACGGAGGCAGTGCACCGCGATGCACTCCGTGACACGTTGTCGTGTAAATTGTGACGGGTCACACTGGGTTGCCGGGTGACCCGCGTGTTTTTCTACTTTTTAAACCCCGAAAACTCCCCTTTTCCCCTCATTTTCAATTTCCTCCGCTACCAAACGTCCCAAAACCCCTCTCCCATCAACGTGCCATGGCTTAAGGCAACAAATTGCCAAGTTTTCTTCGCTTATTCAACTACAAGGTATGTTTTCCGATTCTCTCTCAAGTTTTTGTCGATTTTATTCGAAATTAAGCATGGGAGGTGAGATAAATCGCCCTAAGTCGAAATTAAGCATGAATTCGAGTTATTTGTTGATTGATAAATGTTCGGAATATCGTTTTGAGTGTTTGAACTTGTCGATTGCATGAATTATTCGAATTTGATGGAAGAAATCAATTCTAGGGCTTGTTGTTGGATTTGAAGTTGGTAATGTGTTGAAATCATGAATTGTATGCCGGGGTGTACTTGTGAAATGAGATGAGTCATTGTAAAAAAAAATTATTTGAATGTTAATTGACGACGAAGTCTCGGGTTTGGGAAAATGTTGAAATTTGTTCAAACTTGGTTGGTTGTATAGGTTCATTTGTATAGAATTTTTGTTGTTGTTTTTGTTTCGTTGTTTTTCTTTGCTAAGTGCGATGGTTAAAATGCTAGCGATGGTAGTGACTGGGATTAGCTGTACGAAGTCTGAGTAGTACGCAGAAGTTATACCGTCGAATTTTCATTTGAACGCACTAAGCATGATTGTATAGTTGGTTGTTTGGTGTAAATAAAGTTATTCTTGCCGTAGTATCGTAACTGTAGCTAAGGACTAAGTGTGGGGTAAATTTAGCGTAACCCGACCTTAGCCGAAGTCAATATCTATTTAGCTTAACATTGAGCTTGTTTACTTGTGTTGACAGGCAAAATGGCAAGCAGGCAAGATAAAGGGAAGGGTGCATCAACTTCAGGCACCGGGAGGAAAAGACTCAGACTGGGCACAGCAGTCCCAGCTGCACCAGCAGTTCCACGCGGCCAGCGCCGCCAATACGGAACGAGATGGGTGACTGACGAAGGGAAAAAGTGGTATGCTAAGCACAAAGAGAATAAATATTTCCCCGAGGAGCATATAGCACGAGAGCCATTAGCACAGGAGTTCCCCAGAATGGTTCACCGGATCGAGGCAGCTGGGCTCGGTTTCATATTTCAGGAGCCTAAAGAATGCAACCTGCACCTAGTCCGGGAGTTCTATGCAAATTGGAACCCGTCAATCAGAAGACACACCATCAAGATCAGTGGGCAGATAGTCACTCTGGAACCCCACCAAATCAATGCCATCATTGGAGCGCGGGACACAGACGCCCACGTTCTCCGCCAGCTGAACATTACCCCATCGTACGCTGACATCAGACGCACACTGTGTGGGGCTCGATCTACAGCTAGATGGAGCAGGCACAAGGAAAGAGGCTACCACCAGACTCTGCCATATTCTCAAATGAACAAGGAAGCCTGAATCTGGCTGAAGATAGTCTGCTCGTGATTAATTCCGGGGGTACACATGACTGATGTGACCCGGGACCGTGTTTGCCTGGTGTACGCCCTGATGAAAGGGCTGGAGATTAATGTCCGGGCGGTTATCATATCCGCCATGAAGAGAGCCCGATTGCACCAGGGCCACAGGTATGGTTTCGGTGGACTACTCACCACCTTTCTCCGGGGCCTCGACGTCGAGGAGGAGGCTTTGGATTATATCCCGCAGTTGGAGCGGCGGGCCTTGGATGTGACCAAAACTAAGGCTCCCGATACCACCCACGGGCCAGTTCTGACACTTGGCGAGCGACATGCTCGTGATGACCAGTACATGGCGCGGATGTATGGGATGCAAATGCTCCAGCTCAGGATAGGTGGGAGACCAGCCACGGAGGAGGAGCTATGGCAGCTCGAGCTAGATTACCCATTTGGCAAAAACGCCAGGGCTCTATGCCAAGTGGGGCTAGCCTTTGTAGAGCCCACAGACGATGATGTCCCCACGGACGAGGAGACACGTCAGGAGGACTCCGATGTGGAGTCTGATGATGACGACGGAGGCGAATCGGACATGGGAGATGAGGCAGCAACACCTAATGAAGAAGTGGAATACTTTGACTGATCAGGGAGTTCCACCACCCGATTTTGTGCTATTTAATTTTTGTGAACACTGGGGACAGTGTTCGGTTTAAGTGTGGGGTGGGAATAGTTAGGTGCTGGGCTGGGCTGGTTTGCTTGTATGTTCTCCTCTGTATTTTTGTATGTTGTGTGTCCCTGTGTTTGTGAATTTTCAATCTGTTCTGTATTTGTAAATATTTGGGGAATTAATGTGTGTGGTTGAATGTTTCCAGCTGATTGTGTAAAAAAATTTGTAAATATTCTTGCTTATTGAAATGATCGATATTTTTAAAATTTTTTGAAAATATTTTGTTCATATTTAAAATATGTTGTAAATAAGTTTTCTATCGAAATGATCAATGTTTTGCAAAATTTTTCAACTTTTTAAATTTTGGGTTTCTCGGCGTTTGTTTTCGGTTCTTTTACCGAAAATGGTCCCATTGAATCGACGTCTTAGTTAGTGACCGTTCCCTATGATGGATGGATGACGACCGTCTTAAGGGAAATGTAGTCGGTAGGAGTAGTTTTTTTTCTCCAATTATTTTTTGTTTTTTTTTTCTTTGGTGCATTGCATCCCGGAACCTGTAGTTACTATATGATTGTGAATTTGTGATTGCGTGTTGTACCTGATATTCAAAATGCAAAGGTGATTCATATGAAAGCATGCAATTTTGTAAATATGTTGAGATACTTAGGCGGTAGAGTTCGATTCGGTGTGATTGAGGCTTAATGTTTGAATTCATGTAATTAGCTGATTGAAGACTCTGTGAATGCATCTTGAATCAAGCATGTGCATAAAATGTGAAGTGAGGTATTGTTATTCCATGCTATTGTGAAGTGTCTAGAACTTGCCTGGTGTGTGTACAAAACAGAATGAAGGAGGTGTATTGTAGGAAAGGATGTAGGCATTTCTTTGTTTTAACCGAGAGTTTCTATTTTTTTCTTGTCATACTCCCCCTTTCTGTGATTGTATACCCTAGTCAGCCCTTTGAGCCTTTAGCCGATTATTTCTTTCTTTTATCCAAAAAGTATAAACCGAGCTTAATTCTTTCTTTTCATTAGACGTAAAGTCTATACAAAACTCTTAAGCGCTTAAGAAGAGAAAATAATTTTCCCAAAGTGTCAAAGAGTGAGAATGGTGAAAAGAAAAAGAAAAGCAGAGTGAGGAAAGAAAAGAAAAGGTTGAAGGTGCACTGGTTATAAATAAACGATAATGAAGGTGCATGAATAACCTTTGTTATTGTGTCAAGTGTGCTGAATGAAATGGGCCATACTAAAGTAAATCATCAAGAATGGGATGATGAAAAAAAGAAAAAAAGAGAAACAATGTCCATGAGTTGATGGGAATGTGTTGCAAAGGCGCTTAAGGATGCTAGTGGCTATTATTGGCTAATTCAATATTTACTAGTTCCATAGCTTCCATTACAACCCATTAAAGTCCTACGTGATCTTACATTGCATTTTTTTATATTAGTGGAGTAATACACTAAGGGCAAGCTTATGGGTCATGACATGATGCATGTGAATTCTTTTGGGAGAGAGAGTGAAATTGTTTTTACATGCCCCTACTTGAATGTTGTGTCACATGAGCAAAAAGGGGAAGATTCTCTTGAGTTGTGAGGGCACATGCTTGAGGAAAGACTGATTTTCGTGTTGGATATCTTGATTAGCTGATTTGCATGAGTTTGCAGATATCGAGAGTCGATTCTTAAAGTCTAGGAAGTCTTAATGTATTGAAGGTCATTGCATTGTGAAGACCATGCATGTTTTCTTGATGATTTGCAATATTGAATGATCGGTATGACCGTAGCTTAAATTGTCGCACCATAGTAGATAAGGTTGGGATGTAAATTGCATGAATGGTATGTTTGTTGTTCGAGGACGAACAAGGATTTAAGTGTGGGGCAAGTGATCTTGGGCAGATTTATATGCCCAAGTGATACTCAAAAGTACCATTTTCGCCTTGTTTATCTACCAATGTGTATACAATTCATGTAATTGGTAATAAAATGTGAATTTATACTAACCAACATGATTAGCATTGTTTTGTAGGTAAAATTTGATTTCGAGGAGCTAAAATGCATGTTGGATGATATCGGAGTTGGACTTGGAATCGAGCAAGAAAAAAGGCATTGGACTGCATAAATTAAAGGGGCTCCGCGATGGAGCCGTGTCATGCTGCCATTGCGGAGGCATTCTTCCTGGAGGGTGAAAATTCACCAATTTCCAGTGGAGGTTCGCCTGCTCCGTGCCACGTTGGTGTTTGATTTCCCGGACCCCAGTTCCAGTAAGGGTCCGCGTTCACGACGTGTCACGGAGGCAGTGCTCCGTGATGCACTCTGTGACACGTTGCTCATTATTCCAGGAAAATTCCACTAGTATAAATAGAACACTTAAGTGTATTTTTCATAATTCAGACTTGGTGGAGCAAGGACGTGGGTTACAGGCAGTTGAGGGACGAAAAGTTCAGGGTTTTTTCTCTCTTTCTTTCTTCTCTAATTCAATTGTTTGTATGATTAACACTTGTTTTAGGATGATTAATGCACAAATGAGTGGCTAATTCCCTTCCTTGCTGAGGTTATGAACACTTGTGATGAATTTTGATTATTGATTATATGGTTTTTCATCTTTTTCTTCCATGTTGTTCTATTAATTCTTGTTCTTACTGCATTGGTGTGTGGCCTACATTAATGTACATCTAAAAAGTCCGATTTCACTCGAGAGAGCACGAAATTGGAAAGTTGTGAATTAATAGGATATTGCTCTTTACTTGATTTGGGAAAATTGAGTTTTGATGTGTTTTCCTGATAGAAATATACTTGAAAGCCGTATTAGTCAATTTAGGAACCGGAATTGTATGGCTAGAACATGAATTGCATTTGATCACAGAAATGTAGACGGATGGTTCATGATTCTTAAGTGAGATTAAATACGAGAGTTTTAATCTCTTGGAAATTGTTCTTGGCTAGCAACTGGAAGAAAAGATTAACCAATTTATGATGATAATCAGTTTCATTGCATGTTCTTTAACCTCGGCATGCTTTTATCCATAGTCCAAATTCAAAGTAGATAATTGTTTGTAGTTTAGTATAAAATTTATAAAACAAATTATTCAATTTTTGGTTATTTAGTTTTCAGCATATTTAGAAGTAAAAATATAGTATACTTGAGCAAATTGCACTTATCCCAAGTCTCTGAGGGATCGATACTTGGCTTACTAAATCCACTTACTACTTGTTCGACCACGTGCACTTGCGTGTCGGTTTTCTAATACCCATACTATGCACCGAACAGTTATCTTTGGAATGGATTGGCTACATGCATGTTATGCCTCAGTGAATTGTAGGACCCGTGAGATAGAGTTTCAGTTTTTGGGTGAGGCAGTCCTAGAGTGGAAGGGTAGTTCAACTGCACATGTAGGTCACTTCATTTCCTACCTTATGTCCAGAAAGATAATTTCTAAAGGTTGTGTGTACCATCTAGTTATTGTTAAGGATGCTACGTCCGAAACCCCAACTATCCAGTCAGTTCCTGTAGTATGTGAATATTTAAAAGTGTTTTAAGATGATCTACCGAGAATTTCTCCCGAGTGGGAGATCGACTTTGGCATCGACCTTCTTCCCGATACGCCTCCTATATCTATTCCTCCTTACAGAATGGCTCCTGCTGAGCTAAAGGAGTTGAAGGATCTCCTAGACAAGGGTTTCATCAGACCTAGCAAATCCTCGTGGGGTGCACAAGTACTCTTTGTCTAAAAGAAAGATGGTTCCCTTCAGATGTGCATTGACTATCGACAGTTGAACAAGGTCACCATCAAGAACAAGTATCGCCTCCTCAGAATTGATGACTTCTTTGACCAGCTTTAGGGTTCCAAGTATTTTTTAGAAATAGACCTCAGATCCGAATATCATCAGCTCAGGGTTAGAGAGAGTGACATCCCGAAGCCAACCTTCAAGACTCGGTCTGGTCACTATGAGTTTGTAGTTATGTCTTTTGGACTAACGAATGCTCCTGTAGCTTTTATGGATTTTATGAACAGGATGTGCAAGCCATTTTTAGACATGTTCATGATTATGGTCATAGATGACATTCTCATATACTCTCGGAGTGAGGAGGAGTATGCTGCTCATTTGTGGGTGGTGCTACAGACTCTTAAGGATCGCTAGTTGTATGCTAAATTTAGCAAGTGTGAGTTTTGGTTAAACTCAGTAGCTCTTTTGGGTCATGTGGTGTCAATTGAGGTGTACAGGTGGACTCTCAAAGGATAGAGGCTATGAAGAATTGGCCTAGGCCAGTTAGCTCTTTAGATATCAGGAGTTTCTTGAGCTTAGCTGGTTACTACAGGAGGTTTGTTGAAGGGTTTTCATCCATTGCAGCATCATTGACTAAGTTGACCCAGAAGAAAGTAAAGTTTGAATGGTCAGAGGCCTATGAGAAGAGATTCCAAGAGTTGAAGACTCGACTCACCTCAGCATTAGTGTTGACCTTACCTGAGGGTATTGATAGGTTTGTGGTATATTATAACGGCTCAAGGATCGGCCTTAGTGGTGTACTAATGCAGCATGGTAAGGTTATAGCTTGTGCTTCAAGGCAGCTGAAAGTCCATGAAAAGAACTATCCAACTCATGACCTCGAGTTGGGAGCAGTAGTATTTTCCTTGAAGATTTGGAGACACTATCTGTACAGGGTCCATGTGGATGTGTTTACGGACCACAAAAGACTATAGTATGTGTTTACCCATAAGGATCTAAATCTACGTCAAAGAAGGTGGTTGGAGCTTCTTAAGGATTATGATATGAGTGTCCTTTATCATTCGGGCAAGGCTAATGTGGTGGCAGACACTCTTAGCAGGCTTTCTACAGAGAGTGTGTCCCATGTAGATGAGGGGAGAAAAGAGTTAGTGAAGGATGTGCATCAACCGCACAACTAGGATTTCATCTTTTTACTCAGCAGATGATGGTGTCATTTTTCAGAACGGGTCAAAATCTTCCTTGGTGACCGAAGTCAAGTCTAGGCAAGACGAGGATCCTATTTTGGTAAAGTTGAAAGAAGTTGTTCAGAATCAAAAGGTGGAGGTTTTCTCCTAAGGGGGAGAAGGTGTAATGCGATATTAGGATCATTTGTGTGTTTAAGGTGTTGATGACTTGAGGGAATGAATGTTGCATAAGGCTAATGGTTCCAGATATTAATACATCCAGGTGCCACTAAGATATACCGTGACCTATAAGAAGTCTATTGGTGGAATGGCATGAAGAAGGACATAGCAGAGTTTGTGGCAAGGTGTCCAAATTGTCAACAGGTGAAAGTTGAGCATCAATGACCTAGAGGTGTGCTTCAAGGAATTAGTATCCCTACTTGGAAGTGGGAGGAAATCAATATGGATTTCATTACAGGGTTGCCTCGTACTCGTTGATAGTATGACTCCATATAGGTGATTGTGGATAGGTCGACCAAAGCAACTTATTTCCGACCGGTCAAGAGTACCGACTCAGCAAGGATTATTCTAAATTGTATATTCAAGAGTTAGTTCAGTTGTATGAAGTGCCATTGTCTATCATATCAGATAGAGGTACTCAGTTTACATCCCAGTTTTGAAGATCGTTTCAGAAGGGACTTGGTACTCAGGTCAAGCTTAGTACAACTTTTCACCCGCAAATAGATAGTCAGGCTGAATGAACCATTCAGACTCTTGAAGATATGTTGAGAGCATGTGTGATTGATTTCAAGGATAGTTGGGATGATCATTTACCTCTCATCGAATTTCCATATAACAACAGTTACTATTCTAGCATTCAGATGGCTCTATTTGAGGCTTTTTATAGGTGGAGGTGTAGATCGCCTATTGGTTGGTTCGAAGTCGGTGAAGCTATGTTGATAGGATCGGATTCAGTTCATAAGGATATGGAGAAAGTTCATCTTATAACGGAAAGGTTAAGAATAGCTCAAAGTCACCAAAATTCCTATGTAGATGTGAGGAGGAGAGAACTTGATTTTGAAGTTGATGATTGGGTGTTTTTGAAGGTGTCTCCCATGAAGGGAGTGATGTGATTCGGAAAGAAGGGAAAACTTAGTCCCCGTTATGTTGGCCCATACAGGATTGTGAGATGTGTTGGTAAGGTGGCTTATGAGTTGGAGTTTCCCTTAGAATTGGCTTCAGTACATCCAGTTTTCCATGTGTCACTTTTAAAGAAGTGCATGGGTGATTCTTCTTTGGTTATTCCGGTGGAGAGAATAGGTGTGAAGGATAACCTTAGCTACGAACAGGTTCCCATTGAAATACTTGATCGTCAGGTTCGGAATCTATGAAACAAAGAAGTAGCTTCATTAAAGGTTTTATAGAGAAATCAACATGTTGAGGGAGCTACGAAGGAAGCTGAAGCAGATATGGTGGCTAAATACCCGCATCTATTCCCGTCCGGTTTAGTCCTAGCTTGATGTATTAGTTTCCTCCTTAGTACTCTATTCGATTTCGAGTTCATTCCATGTGCTCCAGTTTCTTTCATGTCAATTCATGTATGTGTGATTCATGAATTTAGTTCAGTCATATGTTTCAATCCGGAGTCAGTCACTGTGTTAGTGTTCAGCTCTAGATGATCAGTATTTGGGATGACAAGTTCTTTTTCCTTAGTGATTCAGTATGTTTACCCCACATTTGAGGACGAATGTTCCCAGGGAGGAGATATACTACCCTGGAAGTGTGTAAAACTAGACTCGGAATTTGAAATGGCAACAACAAAACAAAAATCTTCAATTTTGACTCAGGATGACTGATGCTATGAGTCGTAGGAAGGACCTACAACCCATAGGAACCACTCGTGGTTAGCAGTTATGCGAGAAGGAGTTGGTACCAACGAGCCTTATAATGACCCATAGGTTGAAGGTACGACTCATTTGTAGGAGTTGTGGGTTGGTTCTGGAATGGTCAGAAGGGACGGTACAACTCGTGGTACGACTTGTAGTAGGGAACCACAGATCATTACCTCCACCAGTAGGAAGGAGCAGGGGATTTCTCCCAATGATGATAACGAACGGATCCCATGACTCGTTGGATAAAGGTACGAGTCATGGTGTGGCTCGTGGAAAAGTTTAGAACTCAGGTTTCATCAGAGGCTGTAACGAGAGGAAACCACAACCTGTTGGATTGAGGAATGATCTATAGGACGAGTCGTAGTACCTGATAGTGTGTAATTTTCCTGCATTTAATTAGGGAAAATTCATAATTCCTAAGCTCCTAAGCCCTAAACTACATCGTTTTAAGGTCAGATTAGAGGAGTTTAAAGAGAGTTAAATCTATTCTAACCCATTCCCTCCTCATTCATGCAAACTAGAGAATTTCTAAGGGAAGAACAAGCCTAGAACTCTTCAAATCCTTCTCCAATACCCTTGGGCTTTCAAGGGAGAGTGTAAGATAAGATTACCCAGGTATGGAGGATTGTGAATGAGAGTCCCTCTTCACTCTCATACCCCAATTAATCCTACATGTTCAGGAATTCAAGTATTAAAGAAATTTGATGATCTTATGGGGTTCTAACCTCAAATTTATAGGATTCTCTTTGATTTTATTATGGGTCAATTTTCTTTATGTTCTAAATGTTGTTTTAAGATCTATGGGCAGATTTTATATTCAAATTGATTATAATTTTTTTTATAATTTCAAATCCTTGTCAATCTATGCCCATTATGCAAAGTTTCACGAAAAGTCAAGTTATGATTCTATTATTATTTTGATCTTCCTAAGCCTAAATTATGATTTACGATTTTTGATATGATCTCTCTTCAAGTACTCTTCATGGATTTATGAATGTCAAGTATATAAATTTTATGAAATATGCATGTTCTTCATGATTTATGAATTTATTACTTTTTGTCGACTCACGGGCCCTTATTCATTGCTAATCATGTATTTAAAGTATGATCAAGTATGTTATAATTTATTTGTCCATGAACTTTATGAATGATTTCACGATTGCTATATGAGCTCTCATGTGCATGTTTTTAGGAGCATTGTCTAGCACTGAGTAGAACTGGCATTTAGGTAAAACCCCATGGTCTCAAAACTATGTGCCATCGTAGGTATATGTATTCATGGATTCTCCCTTGTGATATCACATCATGCACGTCCCTTTCCTGGCAAGCCTGCGACGACTCTGCCCACTTGAGCGAGATAGGTTGGGCATCATGTAAGTTTTATCATGATGGGGTCGGTTCAGCCAAGTTCTCCCATTGTTCCTCTGATCTATGCATTGTCATGATTATGTTACCTTGGCTCAAGTTATTTTTATAAGGTTTTTGTTATGATTAGAACTACGACTAAATTATGAATGGTTTGAAAACCTTGAGCCCTTATGTTATATTATGATATTCACTTCATGTTTACACTGTCCTACTCTTACGAACTCTTATGTATTTTAACTGTCCACTTTTACTTACCTTGCGTACTTAGTTCATTTCAAGTACTGACCGCATTCTCTATGTTGTATCATTTCATGATATAGGTTTGAGGGATCAGTCTCAGCCGCACCATTACTCCTACTTTTCTCTCAGTCTTGTTAGGCCAGTGGTGGTGAGTCCTCATCCTCTGAGAACATTCTGTTTGATTATTGTTATGTTATTCAGTTACATACTTTTGTCTAGATAGTTGGGAATGATGTCCCATCAGCTCATTAGTTATGTTAGAGGCGTTTATGACAATATGTAGAATATCAGCTTGTTAGTGTTGACTTTGTTTTGATTGATATGTATGCAGACTTTCGCTTAAGCATGTTTTATTATTTCAGTTTCCGCTTGTATATGCTCTTAGAAGCTATGTTCATGCCATGGGTCAAGTTTGAGCCTCTTGGGGTTCTTTGTCCCGTGTCTCGATCCAGGCCTATGTTCAGATGGTGACAGCTAGACTTGTACATAGTATGTGCATGGGCTAGGCTTGTGCGCGACATATTGGCCAATTCGGTCAAAATTTAAAGTCAAAGTAACTGTATTTTTGGTGGTATTTTTCTTTAGGATAATGTATCCTAATTTTATATAATCGGCATATGGTAGACATACCCTTCCCTTATAACTGCCAATGGGTAGGTATATTTGTTAATAGAATTTGGCTAAGGCATTATTCAGTTTTGTGAGCCTTCCAAATTCGTGAGAGATCCTCTGTTACCTGAGAGATTAATAAAGGTTTTATTCCTATAATTATTATATCTTGCTATTTATTATTCCTATGATTTAATTTGAAGTTCCTATGATGATCATGTGTGTGTAGCTGAAGTAGTGCTATTTTTCGTGTAGTGGTGATTTGAGAAAAAAAGATCACCTTTGTAACAACTGGTATTAGAGCAAAGACTATATGTGACTTGAAAAATGGTGACAAATGTTGAATTGTGAGAAAAGATGGCATGTTTGGAGGCGCTTGTTGGTGTGACAGACGAGGATAACAATGATTAGAGTTTGGTAAACTTCATCACCCAATTACATGGGTTGAACATAGAACTGACGAAGTTTCATGTCATAGAACTAGCGAAGTTTCATGAGTCTATGGACGGACAACTGGTGGAGTTTAAGAATTTTCCTATGGCTTCCAACTTATAAATTGAGGACTGAAGAGGAACAATAAAAATCCTGAGCATATAACTACTGGTGTGGCGTTGTGCAGTGGCTATTACAGGGAAGACTCATGATGAATATTTTTAGGTAAAAATTATAGAACTCAAACCTTTTAGTGGTGTAAGTAGTGCCAAAGAACTGAAAATTTTCTTTTAGGATACGGAACAGTATTTCTTTACTGCCCGCACTTCTAACAATGACAAGTTGAACATCACCATGATGTACTTGACAAGTGTTGCGAAATTGTGGTGGAGAACAAGGAATGTGGATGATGAAAAATGCTATTAGGCATAGGATTGACACTTGGGCGAAATTGAAGATGAAAATGATAGACCAGTTCTTTTCTAGAAATGCATTTTGGATTACTAGAGAACGACTGAAAAGACTAAGGCATATATGTTCTATTTGTGATTATATTAAGTATTTTGCTTTCTTAATGTTGGACATATAGAATATGTCAGATGAAGATAAATTACACGACTTTATTTCTGGAATAGAAGCTTGGGCACAAAATGAACTAAGAAGGCAGAATGTGAAAGAGCTTTCTAGTGCAATTGCTTCTACTGATTTGTTGATAGATTATCATTCTACTTATTGTCCTTCTGAAATTCATACTACTTCGTAGCCAAAGAAGAAGGTATAAAAGAAAGTACGAAAAGATTATTGTGACAAAAGGAAGGCCATGATGAATGCGAGAAATGCCAAGAACAAGGGGAAAGAAGAAATTACAAAAGGTTGTTGGACTTGTGGTGGACCTCATTTGTCCAAGAGTTGTCCAAATCATGAAGGGGTGAATTTTCTAATGGCTGGAAATGTGAATAGAGATGAGGAAGAAGAGGAAGTCATTGTTTCCTTAGCAAATCCGTTGGGGTTGTCATTTTTAACTTCCTTAGTTTGGTGAATGTTGTTGGTAAGTCATCAAACTCTTATAATCGTCATGCTGCCTTAATTTTACATTGAGTTAAAAGTTGATGGAAAACATATGGTGTCAATGGTGGAGAATGGAGCTACTCATATGTTTGTTGATGTAAAAGTTGTTGTCAAATATAGTTGAAGTTGAAGAAAAGTCCATCTTATGTCCAAACTGTTAATGCCAAAGATCCAGCAATTGTGGGAATGACTTATGATTTTTCATGACCATTGGAGTTGGGATGCAAAATATGATTTGATGGTGATGCCACTTGGGTATTTCGAGATTATACTCAAAATTGATTTTTTGAAGAAATATCTCTTATTCCATTCCCTTATTTGGATGGAAAGATGATTATGGATGAAGCAGATTCTGGTTTCATTAAGGTTGATAATCCTTATGGAGAAGATAATAAAGTGAAGAATTAAAGGCGTCCATGTTGTCTGCTATTTCTATTGAGAAAGAGTTGAAAAAAGGTGTTCAAACTTTTCTTGCAGCGATGGTTGAGATCAAACCTGACGTAAAGGTTGAACTACTAGATTGTGTGGCATAATTGCTGAAATAATATGCTATTATGATTCCCCTGAAATTGTCAGTAAAGATAGATGTACTTGATGCCCCGCCCAAGAGAGAGACCCAAGTCCTAGTAGCCCTGCCAAATGGTGATTCTGGTAGTGAAAGAAAGCCCATACCTAACTCGCTATGCTTGGCGCGGTCCCGTGCTACGCTATTTGATCGAGATTCGAAATACCCTTCCTCGCCGCCACCTTCCTTCAGAGGTAGCCCGATTGGAATCTTGTACACTTTCCTTATCTTTCTTTTATTGATCCAGCCTCCGCCAAAGAGGGATATTAATCATTAAATTGAGTTGTTGCTGGGATCAATTGTCCCTACCTAGGCTCCTTATCGGATGGCTCAAACATAGTTGGTTGAGTTGCAAAAATAATTGAATGAGTTGCTGGAAGTTGGACCTATTCAACCTTCGAAGGCTCCATATGCTGCTCCCATTTTGGTTTAAAAGAAGTAGGATATATCTTTAAGGATGTGAGTGGACTATCGATTTTGAACAAAGTAACTATGAGAAAAAATGTATCCAATTCTATTGGTGCAAGATCTGATGGATAGACTGAGCAAAGCATGATGGTTTAATAAGTTAGATCTTAGGCTAGGCTATTGGTAGGTTAGGATAGTGGAGGCTATGAGCCTAAAACTACTTATGTAACTAGATGTGACTCATCTGAATTTTTTGTAATGTCGTTTAAGCTGACTAATTTCTTGACTACTTTTTGCAATTTAATGAATGATATATTATTTGAGTATCTTGATGACTTTATTGTATTTTAGTTTGATGACACGGTAATTTATAGTCATTCTCTTGAAGAACATCTGAAACAATTGGGAACCATGTTGTCTCATTTGAGGGAGTACAAACTCTATGTAAAGATGGCGAAATGTGAGCTTACTCAAAATGAATTCTAATTTCTTGGGAATTTGGTAAGTTATAACCAAGTGCGGATGGATCCAAAGAAAGTTCAAACTATTGTAGATTGGAAAGCACCAAATGACATCAAAGATTTAAGGTTATTTTTTAGGATGGCAAATTACTATCGCAAGTTTATTACTGGATATAGAAGAAGACAACGTCCTTGATAAGTTTGTTGAAGAAAAATTTCAATGCGATTGGTCTGAGAAGTGTGACTTTGAAGGAAGATATCGCATTGGAATCAATCTTAAAGCTACCTTATTTTGGATGTTGTTAGAAGTGCATACAGGTGCTTCTGAAAAAGCTATTGTAGGTGTTCTTGTACAGGAAGACCATCCAATAGCCTTTAAAAGTTAATAATGGAATGATGCGGTAAACCGGTATTCGACTCATCAAAAGGAGATGGTTGTTGTTGTGCATTGTTTGCATATTTGAAGAGTGTATTGATGTGTTGTGAGTTTACAGCACTTTCGACGCTTAAAACTAGGAAAATAGCATGGACTTACGTATGTTTATACAGATATGAGGTGTTTTTACTTTGTTTTCAAGAAAAATAAGTGTTGGAGCAGAAATGTACAAAAGATGTAGAATAGTGCATAAAAGCAGCCAAGTACTGATCTCAGTACGAGTCGTACTGAGACACGTGGATAAGCTCAAAAGGATGGAACACTGCTAAGGAAAAGTACGACTCTTATTATGAGTCGTACAAAGATAGTATGAGCTGTAACTAGAGTTGTGGAATACTTCAGAGGAAAGTTACACAAGAAGTCTCCTAGTCTGAGTAGCCCCTATGGATCGTAGTATCTACCTACAACCCGTACTAGGAGCCGTGGGGAGCTTCAAGTGTCTTAAAGATTTGGCAGAACTCAAGATGCAATAAGAAGTCACGAGTCCTAGGAGCAAGGTATGAGGCGTACCACAACACTCGTAGAAAACTTCAAAAGATGCCAAAGTTCTCAAAGCCAAGCCACAGATGGATTGTATGACTCATAAGATCATGGTATGAGTCGTACTAGACGCCAAAACTTAGCCAATTCTGCAGTAGTCAAGGAACGTATGAGAGCAAGGCATGACCCGTACAATCCTATTATGGGACGTATGACAAGTTGTGGGACATGTCAGTGCTAGATTTGGATATTTCCCTGTTAGCTTAGGAAAAGGTTTCTATTATCTGTATAAATACCTTTTATGTTTCTCTTAGTAGGAGAACCTCAGAATACATTGAGAGAAGGTCAAAATTAGTTGATTGTCAATTGCTATCAAGTTTGTAATTAGTTTTTGACAACATTGGAGAGCAATTCTTGAGAATGAAAACTTGATTTTCTCAATAATTCTTGGTTTTGTTGATCATATTTTCTTGAAATATTTAAAGCAGGTTTTCTTCCAATTATCATTGTCAATATTCAATTATGTATTTGTTTATGAATACGAATCACAATCTTACAATCATGAGAGGCTAGAACTTTCACAACTAGGATTCTTGGAACCCTGGTAGATTAATGAATTAAGGTTACACAAAGTGATTCGAAACCAATGCTAAACGCTTGTATTGTATTCTCTTCATCTTTAAATATTTTTTAACGATGCACAATGTTAGGACTTGCCTAAATTCTTTACTTGCTTGAACCAAGAGAAATAGATATTAGGAAAAGAGAATTACAATAGATCCTTGATTTTTATAATTATTTTATGAACTTGAGCTGTGGTCGCAAGAAAGTTAATTTGGAACATATTCATAAGGGTTAATTTTAAATCGCTCATGAGACCTGACCCAATGATTTTAGTATACTCATCCAATAGGGACGGACCAGTCATTTGGATGAACCCTAGTTATCAGTTCTACAAGTAAGCATTGGGATTGATCAAACATGTATACTCGAAGTAGTTATGAACCCATGGGGAACACTTACCCTAGTTAATTGCAAATCTTGATAACAATCACAATTGCAATCTTGTTTAACTATTGGTTTCTATAAACCCCCAATTCAGATATAACCCATCAAAAAGCTTAAATACGACGTTAGTCTAGTTTTTACAATATTCCCTGTGGGTTCGACCCCAACCTCTTTGTTGGGTTCTTTATTGACAACATCCGTTTCATACTTTATCAGGAAGTGTGAGTTTAAGTCTTATCATATATTTGTTGGGAACACATTTTATAGTGCGGATGAATAATGTAGCCAATACATTTTTCAAGATGCAATGGAAGTTGAGTCTGAAGTAGGCATGTTGTCAAGAGTTCTTAGCAGAATATTTTTTTGTGTGGGAGCATAAACTGGGAAAGCATAATCAGGTTGTCAAAGCCTTGATCAAGAAAGAGGTATTTGTTACTATGTATTCAATTACTTAATTTGAAATCAATTTTATTGATAAAATCATATTGTTTATTGTAAGTGAATCATTGTATATGAAATGGATGAGTCAAGTGAAAGAGGGGACTGTGAGGAGGTATTGGATCGAGGAATGTTCTACTCTATTTTAAGAAAGGAGAATCGTTATACCTCAAGGTTGATAACATCACGGACAATGGAAGACTTTAAAATTGGAAGACTAGAAAGGGGAAAAGAATTGATTCTTAAGAGAAAAAAACAAACACAAGTATTTGATACTCGAAACCTTATTTAGTAATAAAAGAAGTAGAAAATTAATTAAGAAGTAGTAGAAGAAGAAAATCAAGGATGGAACTCAAATGAGAAATCTTACCATTAAAGAAATTCAGGTTATGGTTCAAAGTAGAACAAAAAGAACATAACCCAAAGAGAACCTAAAAAGGTCTCCACAAGCCACAAGGCTGCTACTAATATATTAAATCAAACTTAGCTACTATGAAGAGAAAGGACCCCCTTTATATATTGACTCTTAGAAAGGGATGGTCAAAGACTCAATTAAAAGAACTTATATTTCGTAGGGACATAGAAGGTTGCCACACTTAACGCAATGTAGTCAACTGATATTGGGCATATTTACACATTTATTTGCTATATTTTCCAATGCTTAGCTATGTTTTAAGAATAAATTATCTGTGTTTTCTTTGATTTTATATGATATTTATGAAAAAGAGCTTACGCACATGATTAGATGTTGCATGGATTAAAATAATGGATTTGGACTTATTTGTGGCTTAAAAGAACAAGAGTTGCAAAGACAAGCTTAAAAGAAGCAAGTGCCATAGCATGATAGAGGTTGGCATTGTGCAGGCACACCTGTGTAAGGGCCTGCACGATGCATCAACAAGCCTACTCATGGAAAGGTGTAGCGCAGCGCCATTCTGGCACACCAAGAGGCACGACAAACAGGGCAGTCCATGCGGCCAAAAATGCAATCCCAGTTTAAGTGGGGATAGAAGCTGTAAAGTCCAATCCTAGTTTAAGAAGGAACAATGTAGATTTATTCTACTACTATATATAACCCTTCTTAGGATGATTTTATACAACTCACAAATTACATACCAATTCTTGCAATTACTTAGTCGAATATTTGTTAAAGAATTTACCCAGTTCTTGTGATTCTGATTAGCTTTGGAGATTTATCAAATAATTTTATATTATTATAAGTATTTCATTATGATTCCTTATAAATTTCATGTTATTTTTTTCTCAAACATGAGCGGCTAAATCTCTTGAAGCTAGGATTGTGGGAACCATGATCGATTAACGAAAATAAGCAAAATAAAATTGTGATTCTTGAAGGGTGATTTGAGTGGATTGTTGTTTTCTTTGTTTTAATGAGTTTTAGCAGTTGGAAACATTAAGACATGCATGTATCTTCAACTTGCTCGACCAAAGAGGTTGAAGTTAGGAAAAGAGAATTAACAATAGAAATTTTAGGCTACCGACCCTCATCTTATTAACTTGAACTCAAATCGAGGATAGTTAATCCAAGACTTATGGAAAGGGAGAAACACACGCCTAACGTTTGAGAGGATTTAGGTGAAATTCATCTAAGTAGGTCGAGAGATGTTAGGTGAACTTAATCTTCAGTCTTACATAAAATTCACCAAGATAGATCACCAAGAAAATAAGCCTACTACGTTATAAAATCGTAGAAAACACAATTCTAGATTTATCTCATTAATTTGATAACTTAATCATTGTCTAGAATTACGTTTTCTTTTTATTTGCAACCCCCTTTTTGAAATATTGACTACCAGTTGGTTTATTCATCATTAACATATTATTTCTTCCCTATTCCCTATGGGATCGACCCCAACCTAGTTGGGTTACTATATTTGACAACGACCACTTTATACTTTATTGCAAGGTGTAATTTACACGTGATCAAATTTCAACGTCGTTGCCGACGAATACAATACTGAAAGAGTTAATTGGTATTTAAATTGGGCTTGTTGTCTTTATTTTGTAATTTATGTTTTTGTTTTATTTTTGATTTGTCATAGGTTATCATGGGGAATCTTGTGGCATAGCTTAATCTCTCACTAGAGAAGATGACTGAAGCACAGCGAGTGGAAGCTGTGTGACAGGCAGAGGAATCTCAACTAGAGAATCTAGCTACGAGAGCTAATGTTGCACACTTTAGTGCCGCCTTGACAGTGTGGAACAGACAAAACCTCCTCTTCATCATGGACATAATGTAGTATGGAATGTGCTCTTCGAGGGGGAGTACCAACAAGAAGAAGTTGGTTACACTGGAGCCATTGTTCCACCCCTTATGCCAGCTAATGCCAAATCTGATGTCACAAGTGCAATGATGCAATTGCTGAGTATGAAAGAGTTGTTCAATGGTTTGTATGGTGAAGACCGAACCAATACTTGATAAATTTCATTGTGATCTGCAGTGCCTACATATTGCCAAGGGTTTTCCAAGAGGCCACTAGACTTAGGTTATTCCTTTTCTCACTAGCAAGGGAAGCTACTCTATGGTTGAATGAGTTACCAGAAGAGTCTATTACTACCTAGGAATAACTGACTGCAGCTTTCTTAGAGAGGTTTTTCCCACCCTCACGGATGATCCAGTTGAGGGATGAAATAAATAATTTTAGATAATTACCTGGGGAAGCCTTATATAAGGTATGTCTAAGATTTAAAAAGAAGCTCAAGAAATGTACTAATCACAAGCTTCAAGAGGAGGTTTTTTTGGAAGTATTCCATAGGTCACTAAGCGCCTCAAATAAAGCTATAGCAGATAGGATAACAGAGGGGTACATGATGACCCACACTTTTGCAAAAATTAGTAAAATACTGGATAAGATGACAAAGTCCAACGGGGCATAGAACACTACAGAATCTGAGGCTGTTGCAATAAGCTATACTATAGGCATGATAGTTGTGCAATGGAAGAAAAAAGAAGAGCGGGACCAAGATATGGACCATCTCAAGATATAGTTGGAACTGATCACCAAACATCCAACAAAATGAACACACAAAAGGTACATGTGGTGAATGCTCAAGAGAAGGGACCCAGGTATGAAGATCACTTCCCTGAGGTGGAAGAGGAGGCTAATTTTGTCAATAGTCACGGGGGATTTTTGGACAAACACCCAAGGGTGTAATTAAGACTCTTGGCGTCAAGTCCAAGGAAATCAATGTTGGAACTACTATGGGAACAACAACTATGATAGGTCTGGGGTCTGAGATAGGGACTAGGCTTCATATAGAAATAGAGATGCCCCCTAAAATGACAGGAATGGAGTGTATGTACCTCCAAGAGCTCGAGAGCCTGCTGTAAATGACTCTAGTACAGAAAGGTTAAAGGACATGATGAGTCGAATGATGAAATAAGTTGACTCTACTAAAGTAGGAGTCAAAGAGATCAAAAGTGAGCTATCAAGCTTGAGTCAGCTAGTAGACTCACATTCAACCTCTGTAAAACAGTTAGAGCAGCAGGTGGGGAAAATCTAATAGCACTAAATAAGAGAAAAAAAAGTCATCTTGCCTATCGATACCATTTTTAACCCTTGAAATACAAGCCATTGCATGTGACCATGACCCAAATAGGTATCTTGATGAATTCTGAGTAATCAAGATACCTTCATCGTGCGCAACGTTCAATCAAGTGCTACTTAGGAGGAAACCTAAGGTATTTTAATTTTTAATTTTTTTTATTTTTTTAGAATTGATGTGTTTGTTCAAGTGTAGGAGTTAATCCATAAACCACGAAGGAATTTTAAGCATTATAGTTGGAAACGGGGTGCGAAAATGTAGTTCCAACATCACACTAACCAATGCAACGTATAGGCCTAGCAGCGCATTCACTAGCATGATGCGTAGGCCACACAATGTAGGGACCAGCACGACAAGAAGGCAGGCCGATGCAGGGACCAGTGCGATGCATAGGGGGTGCTCAGGCGGGAACCGTTTCATTCAAAATGGGTCAAACCCAAAAAAGAGGGTGTTTGAAAGTTCAAAACCTAATTTTTTTCTCCCACTTCTCCTCCACTTCGCCCGCACACCCTATATTCTCTCAAGATTTCTCTCCAAAACTTCATATTCTTCACAAATTCATCTAGATTTCTTCACCCAAATCATAAAAATCTTCATTGTTCTTGAAATTTCACCAAATATGGATCCATAAACTACCAAAGGGAAGGGTGTGGCTTCTTTAAGTCATGGCAACAAAAGGTTAAGAATGAGTCAAGAGGCACAAAATGAAGATTCTAGAATGCCACAACAACCACTACGGCATTATGGATTTCGTTGGATCATGGAGCAAGAAGGTAAATAGTGGTTCAAAGATCATAAAGAATCAAAATATTCTCATGAATTATTTGTTGATAGAGATAGCTTAGCATCCAAATTTCCTCATATTGTTGATAAAATACATACTCTTGGGTTGGATTTTATGTTCAGTGATCTGGGGGAATGTAATTTGAATATGGTGAGGGAATTTTTGGCAAATTGAGAACCTAAAGAGAGAACCATCCAAGTCAAGATTAGAGGGAAAATTGTGAATTTCTTGCCTGCTATTTTGAATAGATTTCTTGGTACTCCTAGTATTTACCCACAACCAATGAAAGACCTTATTTTGAAACCCCTTTATAGAGAAATTAGACATACTCTCAGTGGACCGATTCGGTAGCAAGGTGGGCCCACCACCAATAGTACGGGTATCACGTATCTTTTCCTTGCACACACATGAGTAAGAAGGCTAGAATATGATTGATAAATATTTGTGCTTGTTTGGTTCCTGGAAAACATGTGACACATATGACTAGGAGAGAGTCTGTCTTGTTTTTTCTTTGATGACTGGGAGGCCTGATAATGCTCAAACTCACACTTCTGATAAAGCATGAAGCAGAAGTTTTCAATAAAGAACCCAACATAGATTGGACTCGATCCCATAGGGAATATGGAAAAAACTTAGACTAATGTAGGTATTTAAGCTTTTAGGTATATTATCTCCAAATTGGGGGTTTATAGAAAATAGTTGTAAAACAAGATTTAAAATCAGTTGTTGTTTATCAAGATTTGCAATTAACTAGGGTAAGAATTCCCCATGGGTTCTTAATTTCTTCAGATTTACACTCGTGATCTATCCCAATTCTTACTTGCAGAACTGATAATTAGGGTTCATCCAAACTATTGGTTCGTTCCTATTGGATGACTATACTCATCACCGACTTAGGTCTCACGAGCGATTTCAATTTAACCATTATCAATTTGTTTCATGTTAACTATGTTGAGACCGTAGATCAAGTCATACAATGATCATAAAAATCAAGACTTTGTTGTAATTTTCTTTTCCTAATCTCTACTTCTCTAGGTTCAAGCAAGTAAAGAATTCAGGAAAGTCCTAACGTTGCGCTTAGTTAAGAAATATTAAAGACGAAAAGAATATAATACAAGCGTTTAGCATTGATTTTGAATCACTTTGTGTAACTCTAGTTTGGTAATCCACCATGGTTCCTACAATCCTAGTTGTGGAGGTTTTAGCCTCTCATGTTTGTAAGATAATTGAAAGTATTCATAGACAAACACATAAATTAATACTTACAATGATGATTGAAATTAAACTTTTTGAATATTGCTAGAAATGATGATGAACAAATTCAAGAACAATTGAGAAAAATCAAAGTTAAAATCTCAAGAATTGCTCTCCAATATTGTCAAAATCTGATTACAAACTAATAATGGAAATCTCTCCTACTAAAAGAAACCTAAAAGCATTTATACAAATAATGAAAACCTTTTCATAAGTTAATAGAAAAATATTCATATCTGGCATCGACTCCTCATACGACTCGTAACAGGATTGTACACACCATACCTTGTCTCATACATTCCTTGGCTTCTGCAGAAATTAGCAAAGTGTTGGCCTCTGGTACGACTCATAACATGATACTATGAGTCGTACAATCAAGTCGTGGTTTGAAAATGAGAACTCTGGCATATTCTGAAGATTTCTATCAATGTCTTCGTACGCCTCGTACCTTTCTCCTACGACTCGTAACAGCTTGTCATAACATGAGATCTGCTAAGTCCCAAAAATCTATAAAGTTTTCCACGGCTCCTGGTATGGGTCATTGGTAGATGTTACGATCTGTAATTGCTACCCATACCAGGAGACTTCAACTATGCAAATTTCTATGAAGTTTTCTATGACTTAAGTTACGGCTCGTACCAGGATGGTACGACTCGTACCAGGATGGTACTTTACCTTTGCCTTGTACCAATCTTCTGGAAATTTCCACGAGTCTCAGTACGACTCGTAGAATCTTGGTACGGCTCATACTGAGATCTGTACTTGGCCAAAATCTGCTACTTTATGCATCTTTTGCACAGTTTTACTCCAACACCTATTTTCCCTGAAAATAAAGTAAAAGTGCATCATATCTATATAAACACACCTAAGTTCATGTTATTTTTCCAGTTTAATCATCGAAAGCGTTGTAATGTCACAGCACATCAACACCCTCAACTTAAGACTTTTGCATGTCCTCAGGAAAAATAAATAAAAAACTAAAAACAACGGTTAACTAGAAAGCTAAAATATCCATAACCAACACAACAAACTTTGACCTATTCACCACACTCAACTTTTTACCCCTTTTTTGTTCAAACTAAGTCATCTATAAACACATGTAACCACAATCAATGACATACAGGGATCAAGATATGGCATCCAACTATCAACAGAGAATTGAGCTATCACTAATGTTATTCACACAGACAAATGATAAAATGCAATACAACCAGGTACCCTCACAGCAAAAGAAGTATCCAACACTCACAGATATAGAATATAATGAACTTGGGACTAACAAATGGGACTCTCACTCTCCCAAAGAAGTTCCAAATACTGCACATCAGATACCATAGGCTTGCCCTTATTTTCTCTACTTCAGCTCTTCGGACAACTAAACTAGGATCAGTATAGGACTTTGTTCGGCTTGTAATGTAGGATTCGGGCTAGGTATGATAAATATGGGATTTTATTGACTAAACCCTCCTTGGCACTATATATTTGTGGCTCCACTTTACACCTTTTTACCCTATTTTCCACTTTTTCAATTTTTTCTCCCTTTTCTCTATTTTTATGCAATATATGGGTGTGTTTCCAACTTTTTCATTCTTTTTTTCTCTTGCATTTTCTTTTCAATTATTTTCAGCTCTTTTTTCTTTTCTTGTCACACCACACCTCATTTTAAACCCTTTTCCCTTTCTTTTCCTTTTTCACCTCCCCATAATCTATGCACCCCTACTATAGCCACTCTCAACTTAAGCATTTTGCCTGGATTGAGGTTCACAATGTCCAAAGAGAGACCGGGGCCAAAATAAGTTCATTATAAAAGATGGGTAAAGTTAAAGGTTGATCAAAGAAAAATAGTCAATTTAAGGCTCAAAATCGGGATCAAGGGATTCATCATCATTTGGTAGGGTATTTTTGGATAAAGTGACTCATCTATCAACAAAAACCTATGATTATCTCCTAACCAACTATCTTAAAGCCTATGCAAAGACCAATCGGGCAACTTCTAAACCCTAAATGTAGTAGTGAACTAGGTATATGATCTCACTCACTCATGGTACCGGTTTGCATTAAATCTATCTATCCAGCTCATGCATGGCTAACTACAACTACTCATGCTCATAATTTAAATGCCATATAAAGATCTAGAAAATTCATTCAATTGTAATTAAACTACACAAGTAACATTAAAAAAATTTAGTAGGTTCAAGTTTTTCAAAACATAAAACTAGTGTATATATTGGCTACAAAATAATTCTAAGCTACTTCTAATTAAACAAAAACATCCTAAACATGCCGATTCTAATAGATAGCATGCCTGAGGGAAAAGAAATATGGTAAGAAAAATCCTTGGTCGAATCAAAAAATCTCAAAAATACAAGTACACCCCCTCCCCTTTTGAAAAAGCATGCTTTGTCCTTAAAGCATAGAATATAAAAGCACGAGAAAAAGAGACATACATGTGGCGCACTAAGCGCTCCTGTTATCCTGCGGAGGTGGTACCTCTGCTGCCTCTGTGGCACTAGCGGTGGCCAGTGCAGTCAATTATACAGCAGTTGGGAATTGATTACCCACACATCATGTTCGGTCGCTTTCGCGACCTCAAGATCAATTATCTGGGCAGTAGCAGAGCTCCCCGCTTTTATAGCTTCGTCATGTGTGTGTCATGATCTTGTAGGCTCTCTACTCTCGCCCACTTTCTTTCCTTTTTCTCTTTCTTTTTTTTCTCCCTTAAGGGCTTATTTTTATCTTCCTCCAAGACCCTCTTCTTTCCTTTTAATCCACTTGTACCTGAATGGGACCTATTATGCCTCTAATTCGTTCTCCTCATCGTGCTTTGCATCCAAGTTCAGGAAGAGTGGAGGCTTCTATGATCATCGGCTATCTAGACAATAACTCATTCACTTGGTTCCGAAGAACCCCAACTTCTCCCAGAGGCTACTAGTGTCTGGCTGCTCTGGTAAGTGCTCATTGAACCTATGATCAAAGCCATCTATCCACCCATGCAATCCTCTCACGGCTTCCTCAATCTCTACTTTCACCTAGGGCTTGACGTTTTCCATCATCGAATATATTTTTCTTTCAGATACTGTCAGCCTCTTTGCTAGCTTCTGTAGGAAGTCATAAGGGACCACAACATATCCTGTTGGGTATCTGGCTCGGAAGACCGATTGGTGGTGCAGCAGAAGTGCTGGGAGCTGCCTCTAAATGACCAGCCTCTGTAGCCGGTGTCTCGACCTGCTCCTGTGAGGTGGGGGAATTAACCTTCTGCCCCCAGCTTCTTGTAGTACCTGGTTTATGGTAGGAAGTCTTGCCTGAATCACCGGGTTTATTTCTTCCCGGATCAGCCCTATATCCGTTGTCCTCTACCCCTCCAATCAATCGCTCTTTGTTAGAATGCACCTTAAGACCTGCTTCCATACACAATCTAAACACGAGACTCGAGAATGGGATTGTAATGCTCAATCCTATAGCCCGATCTAGAATCTCCTCTTCATTGACCCTCGAAATATATAGCATATCTTGACATGATACACGCCACCAACGCCGCTCTGTCTGCACTAAAGGTGTTGTTGTTTATCGTTGGTGCCAACCCGTGGTGAACTAGCATCCAGCAGGCCTTCGCTATGAAATTCAACGAAGATTTGGTGACCTGCTTTCCACTAGTCACCCATTCAACTTCTTCCTTGTCCTTTGCTAGGACTCCGACTAATCACTTAACTTGGTTGTGCTTCTCCTCATGGCCCAGTTGCTTTATCCTCTTTAGGGAATCTATTCTGTAGCCAAACTCAATTGTCAAGTCCGGTGCTCCGAATTGAGGCCCATATATTATCCGAGAGATTGTGCGCTCAGAGATGTCGACTGTGCGACCTCGCACCATCACGCTCTCTAGCTTGCGTTGTTCTTTCACGTTTTTCCCACCTTTTGCTTTTTGTTCGATTGTGGCCAAGTAATTGGTGTAGAACTCTTGGATTAGCTCAGGACTATATTTCTCCGAGGTCCATCCAATCAAATCTATAGAATCTGAATATTTGCTTCATTTCCTCAACCTCATTCAAGGCAGTAGTGAGAATCCATGGTTCTTCCTATATGCTCCACCTTAGGTGATTCTTTGAGGTGAGAGAAAGACCCTGCTCATATATTTCTAGAGTACCGGGTACTTTCCACCTAATAGTATGAGTTGCTGGAGGCGGGGTCTCCGTGGCCTCTCCTTCCCCAGACTCTTTCTCTTGTTGCCATTTCCAGATTGGGCCTCCTCGGACCCCTCATCATCTTTAGAGCCACTCCTAGACACTTGGACCTGTTCTTCAGCTCCCTCCTTAGACTAGGGAGCGTCGGTAGATGTGGCCGTGGCTACCTCGACCTGGGCTTTTGCCTGAGTCCTAGTGGTCCGTGGCTCATCGATGTCTCATGTACCAACTATGTACTCCTCCACTGAACCACTAGGGGATCTTCCTTCTTGATTAGAGTCGGAGGGCTCTTCTCTCAATGCCCCCAGAGCAGCTATCTCAGCTCTAGATTTCTTTTCTTGGTCAGATTTGGTAGCTCTTTTATCTTCATTATACTTGTGGAGAAACATGGTTAGTATGTATGATCTAAGAAAAACAAAGCAAAAAAATACCCTATAAATTTTTTCACGTGTCTTCAGTATGAGTTGTACCTAGAAGGTATGATCCGTACTAGGACTCGTAGAATCTTGGATCATAGTCATGACTCTGAGGTACAATTCGTACCACGATGGTACAATCCGTACCATGAGTCTTCTGAGGGTACCCCTTGAAAAATATCTTTTTGTATGTTTCCATGACTCATGGTATAACCAATAAGTCGATTCCAAGAGTCGTAGTAAGGTCCTATTATTGCCTTTGGACCTCACCTATTCAGAATTCTGGTGTGATTGCCAGGTACGACTCGTATTAGGGTACCACGGGTTACTAGGTTCCGAACCAATTAATTTACATATATTTGTCTTGCGAAAGTCCCAATGAGCCATCCTATGATTCGTAGTATGAACCCACGAGTCGTAGGAAGGCTTGTGAAGCCTGTCCTTGCCTTTTTCATGTTAGTTGTGCGGGTAAGTTTAATTTTGTATTGGTACTCAGAATTCCCAAACCATGGCATGCATTTTTCACACTTTTACAACTACCCAGTTAATGATTTACAACCCGTAACTCAATTTATTTATAATTTATGCTTGAGTTCTAAACATGTTTGAATTTCTACCCAGTCAACACAATCATAGCAAGTTACTAATCATTTTCATCAGAAATTTTCATGAATTTTGAGGAATCACAATTGATAAACAATTTCATATAAGCATGAGGGTCTTTTACTCAACCCATAGCATTACTTACTTGATTTTCGCAAAATCTTGCTCAACTTCTTGCGTGATTTAGTGACTAGGGTAGGAATTTGGCTTGTGCAGTTTTAATTGTGCACAAATTCAAGCTTTATCGATGATTTTCCTTGAGTTACGGGTGTGAGGGATTCGTGAAAGGTAATCGTGGCTTCAAGATCTGTTTGCGTGAGTGATGGGTTCGAAAAAATTTTGGAATTTAAATACATTAGGGAGAATTTAACAAATTCGGGTCAAGTTGGGTTTATATAAAGAATTTGGCCTATCACATCTCGTCCTTAGGAATCGTAGTAGAGGTTTAAGAAAACTTACCTATGAACCTACGAGCACATCATATGATTCATACCATAGAGGTACGAACCGTACCACGATTCATAGGTCACCTTGAACTGGAGGTCCATCCTTTGCATAGTTCATACCTACAGTGAGTACTACGACCCATACAATGGAGTTACAAGTCGTAGGACCAACCATATCATGAACTCATGCACTAGGCCATGTCTCTACTTCTCACTACGACTCATACTATGGCCCGTACAATACTCTTACCAATCGTACTGAGGGTCATAGTACAAGTCTGTACTGAAATTTTTTTGCAACCTGTTTTTGTTTCACCTGCACACTGAGCACACATAGTCAATAAAATTGGGCTGCCTCCCAAGAAGCGCTTGATTTAACATTGCAGCACGATGCAGGTGGTTCAGTTACTTAGACATCATCAAATAACCTCATGGGATGCTGATGAGTTGGTAATTTATGAACTTATTAGGCTCTTAAGCATGGGCTTTAGCTTAGTTTTCAAGACTTTTAGTTGGATTTTATGCCCTTTTTTGCCTTTTTATGTGCATATAGTTGATTTAAAAAGCAGGAGCATGACTTAAAGTAAAAAGAATGTAATTTAGGTGAAAACTGGTGCTCCACCGGAGGACACCAGTGAAACATTGGTCAACCATAGGCAACCACTAGCTTTGATAAGAAACTGCAAACGACGGCTCGCAGACTACAACTGGCGATCCACCGGTTCCATCGTCTACAGGTGTTGGACTTGCTGGAAAAATGATGAAATCAACTGGCAGCTCACAGATGGAAACCGGCGAACGCAGAAGGCATCACCAGAAGGCCCTAGAACTTCACTGGACCATAGAGGAAAGCAACCGGCAAACCGCTGGTTCATCACAAGTGAGAAGACGCCTGAAAAGGGAAAAAATGTCCAGCCCTGAAAAAAGAGGAGAATGTTTTCCCTAGTTTTGTATATATTCTAGAAATAAAGTACTCTAAATATATCATTGAATATTTCTTTTATTTTTTAAGAGAGAAAGAACTCCACTGGAGAAGAAAAGAAATATTTGAATATTGCTTTTTATCTTCATCTTCTTCTTCAGCAAGGTATAACTATTATTGCAGAAATATTGTGAACTTTATTTTGCTTGCTCCTAATGATGAAATTATTGAGTTTATTAATGAATATGCTCTTGTATTTCTTAATTATGAGTTGCTAAATTTATAGCTTTAGATGTGTGATTATGGGTGTTTAATTTGATTGGGTATTGGTAGATTTGTCTTGTTATTACTTGATTAGTGTAAACCTATGAAATTATCCTCAAATTATAGTTGATTGCTCATAGTTTCAAATATGGGTATTGCTTTCTTACTTGATTTTAGCTTGAAAAAGAAGAATTAAGTAATAAGGGAGAATTTAATAGCGGATTGGGATTTGATTATGTTGGGTAGGGCTAGAAATAGCTAAAACCGATGATCATAATCCCTTTAGAGGATGAATACTAGAAATAGATCAACCCCTAATCCAAACTATATTGGAATAGTTGAATTGTGCCTTGAGATTCGAGATGACTCAAGGATAAGGAGCCCAATTGGTTGAAATATATTGATCTCCATCTTTTTTCAAGGTTACTTACACATATTAGTAATAATCTAACTATCTAGTAAATTCCGATTTGATTGACATCCCATCTACACCTCATCTCTAGCCTTTTCTCATTATTGTTTCTCAATTTCGGTTATCTTGCTCTCTTGATTAGTTTATTTTAGAATCCACAATATTTTTGCCTTCACTTCCCCCAAAATTTACATTTACGTTTTCATCGCTTGGATGCGAATCTATTCAATTCACTAAACAACTCTTGTGCAAATCATTTTCTAGTCCTTGTGGGATTCGACCCCGACACTCGTCAGGTTATTTATTTTGATACAATGATCACTTATATTCTCTCTAAATGAGGAGTGTAGTTTGAGTATTATCAAAAATGGCATTGTTTCCAAGGACTAGTGCTTGATATCCTTGAGTTGTTTGTTAATTTGAATTGATCTTGCATCTTAAGGAGTTTAACATTGTTATTGTTGTTGGTCATCTAGGGTGAATTCACATGGGCCAACATTTTCAAGCAGGAGATAGCTCAGTGGAAAGAAATACGGAATATGAAGAGGATAATCCCGTCATGCCTGAGATCATAGGTGTCATTCGCCTACCAGCTATGGTGGGGAATGCGGTGTTTCATGCCATTAGTATGATGTTGCACCTTTTGCAAATGAATGGGCTCTTTGGGTAAACCGGGTGAGGATGCAAACTTCCATTTGTGGAACTTCCTAAAGATTTTCCAACCTTTCAACATAACGAATATAAGCCAAGAATCTATCAGGTTGAGGCTCTTTCCATTCTCCCTAACGGGAGAAGCAACTATGTGGTTGGAAAAGTTGCCTCTGGGATGCATCACCTCGTGGAAAGAATTGACAGAAGCATTTTTTGGATTGCTTTTTTCCTCCCTCAAAGATGTTTCAACAGAGGGATGATATTACAAACTTTAGGCAAGAGCCGGGTGAGCCTTTTCATGAAGCATGACTGAGATTCAAGAAGAAAGTGTCTCTTTGCTCTAATCATGGTCTTCCCAATGGAGTGCTACTTCAAAGCTTTTATCGAGCCCTGGACTCCATAAATAAATCAGTCACTAATAATCTAGACATGGGATCAATTATGGACTCGACGTATAGTCTAGCTAAAGGCCTCTTGGATAGGATAACAAAGACGAATAGAGCATGGCATACAAGGGAGACGAATGTATCTTCACATGATGCTGGTTCTAGTTTGTTAACAGCTTAAATGAGAAAAAGAGATCAAGAGAAAGATGAAAATCTTCCTAAAATGATGACTCAGCTGGAGTTAATGACTAAGCATGTGATGGGAGTCGGGCCTAAAGCTGTAAATGCTATGGGAATGCAAGGTCCAATGCATTATGAGGGAGAATCTTCGCCACCAAGGTATAAGGAGGAGTGCCAATATATGGAAAATCAAATAGGGGGTTCTCGACCTAGGTACCAAGGGACTAATCAAGGCCCTTGGCACCCAAGGGAAGTGAACCAAGGTTGGAGGAACCATGACACACAAGGGTGACCTGATCGAAATGGGAGATGGGGCAATAGAGAGAAAAATCGTGAGGGCAATCACTATCATAGAAATGCGAATCCGTATGTTCCTCCCTCTAAAATTGAAAATGCCCAATCCCAACAAGGTGTGAGTGACGTAGGGAACTCAAAAATTGAAGAAATGCTGGCAAGGGCTCTCAAAAAAGTTGAATCAACAGACAGAGGGGTCAAAGAACATAAAAGGGAGGTGTCTAATCTTTCCCAAACAGTAAGTTCACACTCGACCTTTATTAAGCATTTAGAGGCCTAAATGAACCACTTATCTTCTCAAATGAACTCCCGGATGAAGGGAACACTCCTTATTAATACAATGCCAATTTCCAAAAAGGATAAGCAATGCATGGCTATTGTCACTAGGAGTGGAAAGATGCATGGTGATGCGGGCGTTAAGCCCAAGAAAGTTGTTGACCCAAAGGCAAGTGATGTGAAAGTATCACAAAAGGTGACACAAGCACCAAATGGTTGTGATAATGTTGAGGATCAAGGTGAGGGAGATGTTGATGAGATCCCCTCAAATGATGAGGAAGGAGATGTGCGAATGAAGGCCTCAAGTAAGAAAGATCAAGACCCAAGAGCTCCACCTCCTTATGCACGACGGTTAGCCAAGAAGAAAAAGGATGATCAATTTAGCAAGTTTATCGACATGTCTAGCAAATTGTCCATAAACATACCATTGGTGGATGCTTTACTACAAATGCCTGAATATGTAGAGTTTATGAAAGAGATGCTGAAGAAGATAAAGGTTGTAGATGCGGGCACCGGAGAGACAACACATCATTGTAGTGCTATGATGATGAGTAACCTTGCCCAAAAACGAGGGGATCCAGGAGCCTTCACAATCCCTTGCACTATTGGGTTGTGTGTGTTTAAGAAAGCCCTTTGTAATATTAGGACGAACATAAATTTTATGCCCCTCATAATCTTCAAGAAGTTGGGGATTTGAAACACCAAACCTACTTCAATGAGATTGTTAATGGTTGATCGTTCTATTAAGAAACCGATGGGTGTTTTGGTGGATGTATTGGTGACGGTGTTGCGCCCCATTTTTCCCTTACGGAAAGCGGGATTCAACATGTAACGTCTCTTAAGGGTTAAAAATAGAAGAGTCGCCACCTAACGGGTTAAGGTGCGTTAGGGCACCGTTCAAAGCTAAGTTTTATTTCCTAAGTCACCAGAGTCGGGCAAGGGCTTAAATTACCTCGAAAGGAAGGTGTTAGGCACCTTTCGAGGTCCACAAATGTGGTTCCCGGCCAGATTCATTAATGGGGGAATTAGCTAAGTGAGCAAACATAGCTGATTTCAGCTTATGTACTTAAACTAATTTGATAAAAGAATAAATAAGTAAATAGATAATTAAGTTTAGAAAAGCAAGTAGAAAGAAATTTGGGCAAACTAAAATCTAAAAATAATTTATCAATAAATACAACAATTGTTGCAAATAAAGTAAGTAAAAAACATAAATAACAAAACAGAACAATTTATTAAAATCTACATAACAAACAAATAAATAAATATTTATTTTAATTTTGGGGCCGAACCTCATAGAGGCGCCTACGTATCCCTTATGGGAATCAGGCCGAACGTAGTTCTACCCTTTTAATTTAACCTAACGGGATCACCCCGTGTGACTAAAATAATATTTTGCAATCTATTTAGATTGCTCGTATTATTCAGCGGGCACAGACTATCATTTCCCACTACCCGCCAAATTAATTTAATTGTTGTTAAGCCTAAACGATCTAAGTGGAAAAGACTAACGCCTAACAAATGTCTACCCGTCCCAATCTTAATGTCCAAGAGGCGTTTGGACTACTATTTTTTGGAGTTGGAATATAGAAATCTTAGGCTTTAAAAGGCGATTAACGTCAAGCAAAACAAATAGGTAAAATTCAAACAAACAATTAACACTGAGGAGGTTTTAAATAGGCCTTTTTATTAGATACGCGATGGTGACCCCTGTAGGCATGTCATATAATACTATGGATCCTATAAACATAATTTCTAGTGAGAAAAAATATGTCAGTTAAATAACTTGCATATAATGTAATACTATTAGGCAGGCTAATGAATCCATATTTGATCCTATAGGCATGATATTTATTATGATAAATTTTATAAATATGATATCTAACGATCATTTAGAGCATTGTTCCGACAAAATATTTAAGGCTAATAACTCATGCTTCACACAAATTGACTCCTGCCCTACACTAAACACAGACTGATTTGAGATGATATCCTATGTCATTAGCATGATGACTGTATAAGAATGAATGGATAGAATTGTTATAGAGACACAATCTGGAATCTCACGGCACATATATAAAAGAATGATTTCATAACAAAGGTAACTACGCATTTATTCTTGAGCACAATTTTAAGTGGAATTAAATATAAATCCTATAGGCATGTTTTCTAAGTGCATCAAATTAATTTATTTTAGTCCCTATAGACATGATATCTAATGCTCTATATATGTATATTGTTGCATCAATTGAATTCCTATGAGCATGATTTCTATTTATATTCGTGTTAATCCTATAGGCATATTTTCTATATAATATTATATTTATGTATCAAGAAACAGGAAATAGTAAGAACACACAAAACCCTACCCCATAAACCCCTTTCCACTATTATTAAAGTTTTTACATTATTACAAATTGAAATAAGAAAATAAAATAAAATAACAAATTAATACAACACAATATACAGGAAATGCTAATTTACAATAAAATTTAAAAATCTTCTCGACCTGGGCAGCCCTTCAAACCTGCAACTGTAGAAAGATTTTTCCCCACAATTGAGACCCGAACCTCTACACGTCAAGATCACAAGAACCTCATGGATCCCGAGCAGTGCTCGTGTGGAGGCGGGGGTAAAAGAATTAGAACTTTGAGAGGAACATAGCAGTATTTTTAGAAGTAAAAATCCTTTTTGTTTTTATGACCGTTTTTCCCCCTCTAATGAGAATAAAGAGGGTGGCTTTTATAGTTGAAGACTAAGGGGTTCAGGGAAGGAAGAAATAATTAAAAAAGTAATTAGGGAATTCTTTTCCTTAATTAACAAGGCTGAAAATTATATGGAATATTTTACTAAAATAGAACGATTCGTCTTAGTTAACAAAATCAAATAAAGGATAAATCTATACTTACGCTAATTTTAAAAGAAGAGCATAAAACAGTTAATAAAATTAAAAATAAAAATAAAAATAATTCCTTAATAGACAAAATCAAATCAAAAGTTTAGAACCAATTAAGCTTTTCCATAAATAAACATACAATTCAGACTATTCGAATGATTAAAATGAGTAAAAATTGCTTATGACCCAAAAGAATCAATCTATTATGTTTGATATCAATCAAACTTTACCAAAACGGATTAATACTAAAAAATTTTTATTAATTAACTAATCAAATATAGAACCAAAGGTTATCATAAATAAACCAATGCAAAAGGAGATCATATAGTATACAAGGTAGATATATGGTTACCATAATTAACGGTGCAGAATTTTGCAATATGTAAGATTTTACCGTATCTTTTGCGGTATGAGATGCAAGAGAATGTATTAGTGTTAACAAGGAATGAGAATCACTTGAAGGTTTTACCGGAACAGAATCATACAGTGCACAAAGAAAGAACTGTCAAAAATATTGTACAATCTAAAGTGACCGTAGTTAATAAGTAAAACAAAACATGGAGGATCACACATAATAAGATAAGGTATGTGCATTAGGTAAGTAAAACAATTGACATGTACATATATGTATATACTAAGACGTTCATAGCCAAGTAACATTTAATTTCACTCATCTTATCAAAAGGAAACAAGGCAGATGCAAAGGCCAACGAAAATATGTTCACAAAAATGTCAATATGTCATGATATGCTTTAAGCTCGTAGAGTTTACACAATAACAGATGGAAACATAATAATAAAACGATGCTATATTCACATACTAAGACACAGGCCTGAATAATCAAATGCAGTATAGTTAGAAATTCTATAGATCTAAGAGAATCCATGTACGATAATCAATTAATTCAAAAAAACAAAAATGGAGACAGCTTTACGGACAGATCTTCACAGATCTGTCCAAATCCAAACCTGCGTGTGACCCCCGAAGATCGGGTCTGTTTCGTTGAGTAGAAACGGGGAATATAGAGGGTGGCTAGTGCTACGGGTTTGGATGCCGGACGACGAAGAGGAAGGGCAGGATGCGGGCTGATGGTCGTCGGCTGCTAGCAGTGGTCCGGTGGTGAGTTGTGGCTGTTGATATGAAGAGGAAAAGACGGAGGTCCGGTGGCGAAAATGAGAGGAGAGGCGGCTGTGGTTGTTGTTGGTGCGGTTGTTTCCGGCGAGGGGAGAAGATGACGGCGGCATGGGTAGAGATGAGAGGCTGGGAAGAAAGAAAAATCGGGTGTGCAGCAGATCTGGTTGTGTGTGTGAGTTCCGGCAAGAGGAGACGGTGGCTGCTATTTATTTGGACGATGTTTGGATGGTGGTGTTTATGGTAGGCGGTGAGGGTAAGAAGAGAGGGGAAAGCCGAGGGAGGTAGGGTGGCGACTCAGGATATTTTTTCCGGCGAAGGCGTGGCCGACCGGAGATGAGAAAGAGAGAAGAGGGAGAGGCGGCGGCTAGGGTTAGGGAGTGGGAAAATGGAGAAAAATGATTTAGGGTTTGGGGGTAATGTAATTAAATAAGAAAAATATGTTAGAATTAATTAGGGCAATTAGATTAAATTAGATGAACGGCTAGGATTAAATCTTAAATTTTGGGTCAGGTTATGAATATCCATGGGTCGGGTCATGGGTCTTTTGGCGGGTCACGGATAGGGTAAACGGGTAGGAATTAAATTAGGTTAGAATTGAATTTAAATAATAGCCAAAATTGATATAAAGTAGTTAAAATTGACATAAATTGAATAGAAGGTGGCCAAAATTGGTATGAATTGATAGGAAATGGCTAAAATTTAAATGAATTGAAGGAAAGTTTAATTAGCTGCTATTAAATTAATAAATATACTATACTTGTAGATAATTTAATAAATAGATAATAAAATAGTTTAAATTATAGGAAAATCATATAAATATTATTATTAATAACTAAATCCTAAATTTATACTTATGTGAATATCATATAATTAAATTATTATATTTAGAAATAATTTAATGACTAGAAAATAAGATTAAGTAATCAAATATTATAAAAAAATAATATTATTAACATAAATAATTTATAAATTCGAGTAATAATATTAGTCAAATAAATTTGTAAAATTTTGTAAAATTATGTAAATTATTTATTAAATAAATATATATTTCAAGATAAGGGCGCATATTAAAACGAAATACATTATATACAGCGTAATTATTTAATATCAAAACTTACAGTTAATATGAGTCATATATATGTAACTTGAAATAATTTTCACAATATTATGATAATAAATTATTTTATAAATACAAAAGTAAGTCGAATATTTGCGTAAAATAAATAAATAAATACATACATATATAAGCAGCATATTAAGGCGCAGGTAGGTCAAAATTGGGTGTTAACAACTTCCCCTTCTTTGCTCGGGAATGAAGAATGAATTGTTGAGCAAAGAACGTTGACTTAGTAGCCAATTTTGTCTGACCGAAGCAAAAATTTTCGGTGGGGCTAAATAAAAGGAAATAAAGTCATGAAGATATCGCGACCGAGACTTCAGTTTCAAGTCGCCTACATATCTCGGGTTTCATAAGAATCAGGTCGCATGTACTTCTGGATTTAGGGACGAACGGGATCCCTAAAAATTTATAACACGAGGCTTGAATAAGGATGGGTAGCACGAATCATCATGATTTGGGATGCATTATGAAAATAAGCAGGTGGGAATACAGTTCGAAAGAAAATAGTAAGGAGGCACTATTATTCGTAGTTTGCGAATTCTTCGGTGTTCGCGTGAATACTAAAGCACGTGCATCAAATATTTTCGTAAAATAAACGGATGCAAAGAATTTAAACATGATGCATGTAATCTTTAGACAATGAAAGTTTGTTTAGAGATAACGGATGATGTCTCTAAACCATGATGTCTTGGGCCATGATACGCAAAAATAAATTCCTTAGACCATGAAATGATGTCCGTAGGCCATTAAAATGACGCCTTTAGACTATGACGCCTTCGGATGATTGGAAGAAATGCTAATTCAAATAAAGTAAATCATTTGAGAGAATCAATAAGTCAATCGAGAGCTCTGATTTATTTGGGCTCAGTGCAAATAAGTCACAGGGCTCAGAATGCGACAACGGGCTCGAAATGCGAATAACGGGCTCAAACGCGTATACGGGCTTAAGATGCAAATAATGGGCTCGAAATGCATAAACGGGCTTAAAATGCAAATAACGGGCTCGAAATGCATAAACGGGTTTAACGGGCTCAAACGCAAATGCGGGCTCAATTGTATATCAAATGCCTATATCACGTGCATCACGAGCTCAATATGCAAATAAAGATTCAAATGTATGTTATACTATATATCACGGGCTCAATATGTGAATACGGGCTCAAAATGCATACCAAGGGCTCAAAATACATATATAAGATGTATACCAAGGGCTCAAATGCATATATAAAATGTATATCAAGGGCTCAAATGCATATATAAAATGGATATCAAGGGCTCAAATGCATATGTAAATGTATACCTCCGGCTCAAATGCATATATAAATGTATACCAAGGGCTCAAATGCATATATAAAATGGATATCAAGGGCTCAAATGCATATGTAAATGTATACCTCCGGCTCAAATGCATATATAAATGTATACCAAGGGCTCAAATGCATATATAAAATGGATATCAAGGCCTCAAATGCATATGTAAATGTATACCTCGAGCTCAAATGCATATGTAAATGTATACCACGGGCTCAAATGCTTATATAAATGTATACCGCGGGCTCAAAATGTATGTATATCAAGGGCTCATATGCAGATTCGGGCTTAAATGCAAATAAGGGCTCGGATGCATACGTCAGAATGTATACCACGGGCTCAGATGTATATAAATAAATATCACGAGCTCAAACAGATATAAAATGTATATCACAGCTTAAAATGCGAATATAGGCTCAAAAGTGGAAAACTAAATAGTGATGGGCGGAGATTACTAACATAACGTATAGACTTCGAGAACAAATCATGGCTCAGATAATTTTGGTAGTGCTTTACCCAAATGACGTAAAACGGTAGGACTATGCTTAGCCCTTAAAAGCTTGGGGGGTAAAGCTTGACCCATATAAAATCACAAGAATGAGAGTAGCACGATGATAATAGGTTAAAAGTAGCGTAAGAATAACAAAGAGCGTGAGAGCTTGAAAATGGCATGATAGTAACTCGATTAAATGGCATGAGAAGAACGCAATGGTAGCCTGCAAGCTTAAAAAAATGGATAAAATGATTAGTCAATAAGCATGAAGTAACTAACGATTAGCTCAAAATAAATTTGAAATGAAAGCGCTTAATCAGATCAAAATTTAGGAGACAATGTTTAGCCTTTAAAATCAGAGGGTAGTGCTTAACCCGTAGGACAATGATTAGTCCTTAGAAGAAAATTTAGGGTAGTGCTTAACCCTAAGACAATGCTTAGCCCTTGAAAGAAAATTTAGGGTAGTGTTTAACCCTAGGACAGTGCTTAGCCCTTGAAAGAAATATTTAGGGTAATGCTTAACTCTAGGACAGTGCTTAGACCTTGAAAGAAATATTTAGGGTAATGCTTAACCCTAGGACAGTGCTTAGCCCTTGAAAGAAAATTTTTAGGGTAGTGCTTGACCCGTAGGACAATGCTTAGCCCTTGGAAGAAAATTTTAGGGTAGTGCTTAACCCTTAGGAGTCAACATATTAATACTTAGTTTCAAATAAAAAGCGTTCAGCTTTGAGTAACTTACTAAGAGGGTAGCGCTTGACCCCGTTAGTGGAAAAACTTCAAGTAGTTTAACGTTGCAGTTGATAATGAATACAGATGATATGTAGCATACTTGTCAATTTGGTACCTGTTGCATCCTGCGCTCAAAGAAAAAATCATAAGATTAAAATGGGGAAGGCTGATTTGTGCCTTTATTTGTCCGTTGCTATCCCGATCTCATGAGCTTGATGATCAGACTGGATGTCAAGTCCTTTTTAGGAATCAACTCCTTGGATTGACTGAGCCTTGATGAAATTTTGAGATCCTTCTCAAAATCTCTGCCCCAGTTACGTAGAAACGCTCGATCTATTCCATTTTTGAGGTCCTCTCAAAAATTCTGCCCCAGTGTGGACTTCTGTTGCACATGACGTAAAGTTGTGAATTTTTGAGGTCATCTCAAAAATTCTTCTTTAAGAACTCTCTGAGAAATCTTTTGGAGAAGCTGTGTCGATTTTAACCGCTGAACTATTACTGTCATTCGTTTCCCTCTTGCTTCGGTGAATCGATAGCGAGAAAGGTATGGCGGACAGTTATGCACAAATTAACCTCAGGAAGGAGATTATCAAGATAAACAATAAACAGAAAAATAAAATTAGTAAAGAAATTGAAGCATGACATGTTGTAGATGAAATAAACACATTAATACGTTTCACATTATAAATAAAAGATGAAACACATTTATACGTCTTCCTAATTTGGGGGCCTCTTTTGTGCCAGAGGTAGGCCGAGCGCATTTTTGAAAATTAAATATATCATAATGTGTCATTCCCTTTGCTCCATTAAAATCCCAAATACATAAAATAAATAAATAAAATTCTTCATTTACATAATAAGATATTATGAGAAAATGAAGACTACAAAAAAAATAAATATATAATCTAAATGGAAATGTTTTTCCATTTTCGGTCACTTCTTTGCTTATATGACGCGGATCGGTAATTTTATCAACATGCAAAATGAAAAGTTAGTTTACCCCTCCAACCTAAAGAGCAAATGGTCAACATTTTAGACATATTGATTTCTCAAATAAAAATGCAAATGGTAATGTCTTTCTCGAGATTGTAAATCTCTTTAGACTCTTGGGCAAGTTTTCTATTTAATCTTGACGTACCATGAACATCTCGATTTTTCTAAGTTTGAAAGGACGTGCATGCCTTACTAAAGGCGTACATGGTCACAATCTAGGAATAAGAGTGGGTATGACACGGTTCCCTCGAGCGAACAACTCGAGAGTGAGGAAGCTTATGACCGTCGACGCACCGCTGATCGACCAAATCATAAGACAATCCTCAAGTTGTTTTAATGGTGAACGACCGTGAAACCACGCAACCATTGTAGTGTGTGAAAGTGAGAAATTCCCAAGTGGGGGAAATATGAACGGTATGACAGTTAATAAAAATGCAATAATTTATGAATTACAATTACATATGATAAATAATACACAATAATGAAAAAAGAAAGAAAGAAAACGGTTAGTAACTTCAGGAAAATCATAAATATCAACAAACATAAGTGAAAATAAAATAAATTAAATTAGACAGTTAGCAAATTCAAACTCAAATAAGACCCCACATAATAAACACGTATTGGTAAAAGCCTAAAATCTCCAGCGGAGTCGCCATTCTGTCGCGCCTCATTTTTTCCCTTACGGAAAGCGGGATTCAACATGTGACGTCTCTTAAGGGTTAAAAATAGAAGAGTCGCCACCTAACGGGTTAAGGTGCGTTAAGGCACCGTTCAAAGCTAAGTTTTATTTCCTAAGTCTCCAGAGTCGGGCAAGGGCTTAAATTACCTCGAAAGGAAGGTGTTAGGCACCTTTCGAGGTCCACAAATGTGGTTCCCGACCGGATTCATTAATGGGGGAATTAGCTAAGTGAGCAAACAAAGCTGATTTTAGCTTATGTACTTAAACTAATTTGATAAAAGAATAAATAATTAAATAGATAATTAAGTTTAGAAAAGCAAGTAGAAAGAAATTTGGGCAAACTAAAATCTAAAAATAATTTATCAATAAATACTACAATTGTTGCAAATAAAGTAAGTAAAAAACATAAATAACAAAACAGAACAATTTATTAAAATCTACATAACAAACAAACAAATGAATATTTATTTTAATTTTGGGGCCGAACCTCATAGAGGTGCCTACGTATCCCTTATGTGAATCAGGCCGAACGTAGTTCTACCCTTTTAATTTAACCTCACGGGATCACCCCGTGTGACTAAAATAATATTTTGCAATCTATTTAGATTGCTCGTATTATTCAGCGGGCACAGACTATCATTTCCCACTACCCGCCTAATTAATTTAATTGTTGTTAAGCCTAAGTGATCTAAGTGGAAAAGACTAACGGCCTAACAAATGTCTACCCGTCCCAATCTAAATGTCCAAGAGGCGTTTGGACTAGTATTTTTTGGAGTTGGAATCTAGAAATCTTAGGCTTTAAAAGGCGATTAACGTCAAGCGAAACAAATAGGTAAAATTCAAACAAACAATTAACACCGAGGAGGTTTTAAATAGGCCTCTTTATTAGATATGCGATGGTGACCCCTGTAGGCATAGCATATAATACTACAGATCCTATAAACATAATGTCTAGTGAGGAAAAAAATGTCACCGTTAAATAACTTGCATATAATGTAATACTATTAGGCAGGCTAATGAATCCGTATTTGATCCTATAGGCATGATATTTATTATGATAAATTTTATAAATATGATATCTAACGATCATTTAGAACATTTTTCCGACAGAATATTTAAAGCTAATAAATCATCCTTCACACAAATTGACTCCTGCCCTACACTAAACACAGACTGATTTGAGATGATATCCTATGTCATTAGCATGATGACTGTATAAGAATGAATGGATAGAATTGTTATAGAGACACAATCTGGAATCTCACGGCACATATATAAAAGAATGATTTCATAACAAAGGTAACTCTGCATTTATTCATGAGCGCAATTTTAAGTGGAATTAAATATAAATCCTATAGGCATGTTTTCTAAGTGCATCAAATTAATTTATTTTAGTCCCTATAGACATGATATCTAATGCTCCATATATATATATTGTTGCATCAATTTAGTTCCTATGAGCATGATTTCTATTTATATTCGTGTTAATTCTATAGGCATATTTTCTATATGATATTATATTTATGTATCAAAAAACAGGAAACAGTAAAAACACACAAAACCCCACCCCATAAACCCCTTTCCACTATTATTAAAGTTTTTACATTATTACAAATTGAAATAAAAAAATAAAATAAAATAACAAATTAATACAACACAATATACAAGAATTACTAATTTACAATAAAATTTAAAAATCTTCTCGATCTGGGCAGCCCTTCAAACCTGCAATTGTAGAAAGATTTTTTCCCACAATTGAGACCCGAACCTCTACACGTCAAGATCACAAGAACCTCATGGATCCCGAGCAGTGCTCGTGTGGAGGTGGGGGTAAAAGAATTAGAACTTTGAGAGGAACATAGCAGTATTTTTAGAAGTAAAAATTCTTTTTGTTTTTATGACTGTTTTTCCCCCTCTAATGAGAATAAAGAGGGTGGCTTTTATAGTTGAAGACTAAGGGGTTCAGGGAAGGAAGAAATAATCAAAAAAGTAATTAGGGAATTCTTTTCCTTAATTAACAAGGCTGAAAATTATATGAAATATTTTACTAAAATAGAACGATTCGTCATAGTTAACAAAATCAAATAAAGGATATATCTAAACTTATGCTAATTTAATTAAAAGAAGAGCATAAAACAGTTAATAAAATTAAAAATTAAAAAAAAAAATTCCTTAATTGACAAAATCAAATCAAAAGTTTAGAACCAATTAAGCTTTTCCATAAATAAACATACAATTCAGACTATTCGAATGATTAAAATGAGTAAAAATTGATTATGACCCAAAAGAATCAATCTATTATGTTTGATATCAATCAAAGTTTACCAAAACGGATTAATCTAAAATTTGTATATTAATTAACTAATCAAATATAGAACCAAAGGTTATCATAAATAAACCAATACAAAAGGAGATCATATAGTATACAAGGTAGATATATGGTTATCATAATTAACGGTGCAGGAATTTTGTAATATGTAAGATTTTACCGTATCTTTTGCGGTATGAGATGCAAGAGAATGTATTAGTGTTAACAAGGAATGAGAATCACTTGAAGGTTTTACCGGAACAAAATCATACAGTGCACAAAGAAAGAACTTTCAAAAATATTGTACAATCTAAAGTGACCGTAGTTAATAAGTAAAACAAAACATAGAGGATCACACATAATAACATAAGGTATGTGCATTAGGTAAGTAAAACAATTGACATGTACATATATGTATATACTAAGACGTTCATAGCCAAGTAACATTTAATTTCACTCATCTTATCAAAAGGAAACAAGTAAGGTAGATGCAAAGGCCAACGAAAATATGTTCACAAAAATGTCAATATGTCATGATATGCTTTAAGCTAGTAGAGTTTACACAATAACAGATGGCAACATAATAATAAAACGATGTTATATTCATATACTAATACACAGGCCTGAATAATCAAATGCAGTATAGTTAGAAATTCTATAGATCTAAGAGAATCCATGTACGATAATCTGGAGGTAGGCATAGGATAATAATCAAAACTTTCATGAATGAGCATGTTATCAGCAGACATAATCAATTAATAAAAAAAACAAAAATGGAGACAGCTTTACGGACAGATCTTCACAGATCTGTCCAAATCCAAACCTGCGTGTGACCCCCGAAGATCGGGTCTGTTTCGTAGAATAGAAACGGGGAATATAGAGGGTGGCTAGTGCTACGGGTTTGGGTGTCGGACGACGAAGAGGAAGGGCAGGATGCGGGCTGATGGTCGTCGGCTGCTGGCAGTGGTCCGGTGGTGAGTTGTGACTGTTGATATGAAGAGGAAAAGACGGAGGTCTGGTGGTGAAAATGAGAGGAGAGGCGGCTGTGGTTGTTGTTGGTGCGGTTGTTTCCGGCGAAGGTGTTGTTCCGGTGAGGGGAGAAGATGACGGCGGCGTGGGTAGAGTTGAGAGGCTGGGAAGAAAGAAAAATCGGGTGTGCAGCAGATCTGGTTGTGTGTGTGAGTTCCGGCGAGAGGAGACGGTGGCTGCTGTTTATTTGGACGGTGTTTGGATGGTGGTGTTTATGGTCGGCAGTGAGGGTAAGAAGAGAGGGGAAAGCCGAGGGAGGTAGGGTGGCGACTCAGGATATTTTTTCCGGCGAAGGCGTGGCCGGCCGGAGATGAGAAAGAGAGAAGAGAGAGAGGCGGCGGCTAGGTTAGGGAGTTGGAAAAATGGAGAAAAAATGATTTAGGGTTTGGGGGTAATGTAATTAAATAAGGAAAATATGTTAGAATTAATTAGGGTCGTTAGATTAAATTAGATGAACGGCTAGGATTAAATCTTAAATTTTGGGTCAGGTTATGAATATCCACGGGTCGGGTCATTGGTCTTTTGGCGGGTCATAGATAGGGTAAACGGGTAGGAACTAAATTAGGTTAGAATTGAATTTAAATAATAGCCAAAATAGATCAAAAGTGGTTAAAATTGACATAAATTGAATAGAAGGTGGCCAAAATTGGTATGAATTGATAGGAAATGGCTAAAATTTAAATGAATTGAAGGAAAGTTTAATTAGCTGCTATTAAATTAATAAATATACTATACTTGTAGATAATTTAATAAATAGATAATAAAATAGTTTAAATTATAGAAAAATCATATAAATATTATTATTAATAACTAAATCCTAAATTTATACTTATGTAAATATCATATAATTAAATTATTATATTTAAAAATAATTTAATGACTAGAAAATAAAATTAAGTTATCAAATATTATAAAAAATAATATTAATAACATAAATAATTTATATATTCGAGTAATAATATTAATCAAATAAATTTATAAAATTTAGTAAAATTATGTAAATTATTTATTAAATAAATATATATTTCAAGATAAGGGCGCATATTAAAATGAAATACATTATATACGGCGTAATTATTTAATATCAAAACTTACAGTTAATATGAGTCATATATATGTAACTTGAAATAATTTTCACAATATTATGATAATAAATTATTTTATAAATACAAAAGTAAGTCGAATATTTGCGTAAAATAAATAAATAAATAAATAGATACATATATAAGCAGCATATTAAGGCGCAGATAGGTCAAAATTGGGTGTCAACAGAGGGCGGATAAGTTTATTCTACCAGTTAACTTTGTGGTTCTAGATTGTGAGATAGATGTGGAAGTCCTAATCATCTTGGGGTGACCATTGCTTGCCACAAGCAGCACTTTGGTAGATGTGGAGGTAGGTGAGCTCAAGTCTCATGTGGGAGGTGAAGAGGTCACTTTCAAGGTATGCCAATCCGGGGAACCTCCTGATGAATGTAAGGTGATTGGAGTGTTGAACGAAGAGGATGAGTTGGAGGATAATCCTTCGAAAATTGGAATATGAATGAGTGACACGTCGAGCCACGAAGTTAACTACGGGGCTCTTTTTAGGAGGCAACCAAAGTATTTTCTTTTGAGTGTTTTGATGTCATTGTTGTTTTTGTTTTATACGATTAAGCAGATGTGAAGCAGGGAGGAGGAGTACAAAAAAGGCCAAGCACCATGCTATACCGGCGAACCGCTGGTCCAGATGCATGAACCACTGCTCTAGGAACAAAATGGCCAAATCAACGAGTCGCTGGTAGAACATCGACAACGGTCCGCGAACTGCCGAATGACTGTCGGCTCAGGTTAGAATACTTGAGAAACGGGGCACAAATGGCGGTCCACTGGTGGAATGTAGAATCTAATCTTTGAACCGCTGGTCAACCACCAAATATGAAGCAGATAACTGAGCACTAATTTAGGTCAGTGATGTTAAGGCAGCGAGCTGCCGCTTCTCATTAGTGACCGCCGGTGACGCGCCGGTACATGTACGTGCTTTACTTTAAAATCTTGACCAAATCATTGGCAGACCCTACCTAGATTCTTTTTCAAACTGCCCAAACAAGATTATTTCACTTTTTATTCTCCCAAAATCCCCTTTTTCCAACCTTTTAACACTTCCCCATACACCTTTTCTTCTTCCCAATAATCCACCTTTCTATACACCTTTACATATTCCAACACTTCCTCTTTCCACTCCCTTTTCAATTAATTCACCATTAAATCCCCACCTTCTCCTCAACCAATCCCATTCATCTTCCTTCACCTATAAAAATCCCATAACTCATTTCCTTTATCTCATTCTCACTACAATCCTACTCCCTGCTAGCAAGTTAAACTCCCCACCATTGTTGAGCAAGTTCAAGCTTCCATATTTCTCATCCACTCTCAAGTCTTGTGTTTTGGTAAAGTGCTTCTAACCCTCTGATATTATTTCAAGTTGTGGTATTTGTGCATATAACCTTTGCTGTAGCATGTCTCTCTCTTCTCAAAATGGGCATTTGAAATGAAATGTGTAGCAATCTCTTGTCATGCATTACATATTCCTTGTTTGGCTTGTGAATTTGCATGCTCTTATATCTTGAGTCTAAATCTTGTGAAAATAATGGCTTTTCTGAACTCTTTGGGTATGATGCCTTGTGTGATAATGATTTTTGAATAAATCTCATGCATCTCTTCTTGTCTAGAACTTGCCCTAAGTGTTACTCAAGGCGAAATCCTAGATGTAGCTGCACTTAGAATATGATTTTAGGCTTTCATTTGACTAGTCACTTTACCTAAAATGACCTCCAAAAATGTCTTCCCTTGCTAGCCAATATTGAGCCTATGGACTGTTTATTCTTGAAAATCACATTACAAGCAAATGTCCCTTTTTGTAACCCTCTTCTTGGCATCCCTCCTCCCTAATTGCTAGTGGTGAGTGAATGAGAATAATGGGGGCTTGAAGCCCCAAGACATAGGGAGAGATAAGGAAATCAGTGAGAAAGAGGAAAAAGGTCTATGTTTGGGAGTTTACCAGAAAAGGGAAAATATGAGGAGCCTAAGCAGAGTTATAGCATATGCCTCCAGACAGCTCAAAATTCATGAAAGGAACTATCCGACTCACAATCTCAAGCTGGCGGCGGTAGTATTTGCTTTGAAAAATGTCACAACCCGAGTATGCACCCTAAATGGAACATGGTACTTGGAGTCACAAGTGGCCCCAAGAAAACCTATGGTCTATCATTACACTGGTAACTAAGTAAGCATACACAGAAGATGGGCAAAAATAAATATCCAACTAAAGCTATTTTGGAAATAGTAAACATAACTATACTGAATACTAAACATCTGTGTCTAAAAACTAACTACTAACTGATGAGTTGCTGGGAAAAGCCCCCAGCTAACTCTAAAATCTGTGTAAATAAGAATTAACTGAAAAGCAGATATTGTCCTCGGAAGATGAGGACTCACCAAAATAATGTTGTTGCTGAACATTGGAGGGAACTATTGACGATGCTGAGACTGAGAACCTGGGCCTGTATCATAATATGATACAACATAAAAAGTATGCGTCAGTACTTTGAATGTACTGAGTAGGTGAGATATACAATGAGCATGGGAAAAATAAGCACTGAACTGAAGTAACATGAAATGACCAATTGATACTGAATATTGATAAAAGCTGAGCTATGACTATATGGTCAATAAGGACCCTGATGACAGTCATTAACATGTCCTGGAATTGAGGCACTGATCTGAGCTAAATTAACTAAACTGAAACTGTACTAACAAGTGGGAGAGTCTATAACCGACATATAACGATGTGAGCTAAACATGGAGTCTAATGTATACACCCCATCGAAGAAAGCCCAATGTACCTTGCCAAGGTAGTGGCTGAGCTGGGTGATCACAAGTATAGGGCCCGTTGGGCCAATGACCTACGGTGAAAATGTAGTTCTAGGAACCTGGTGCGTTGGAACCTTGGTACACTCGGTGCTAAGTATTACTCCCACTGGAGAAGTATTTATTTAATTTTATACTTTATAAATATTAGCGCATAATTCTTATGATATCATGTAATTTTTATCTAAGTATTAGTAATTATCTTTATTATTGAATAATTTATTATGTATTAGTAAATAATTTACTAAGGAGTGTTTTTAATTTTGATTTAAGAGCTCAAGAAAATATGAGGAAGAAAGTATTTTAGTTAGCCCAATTATATAATTTTTTATCCATTAATTTAGTCAAAAATGGCCTGAAAAGAAAACTCAATCTGCCAGACCCCCTTTCTCTCTCTCCTTTCCATGTGATGTCTGCGTAGGCACCACCTCAGCGCCATATAAGGCGCCAACAGCCACAAATACACGCCTCTCACACTCTACACACGCCATGCGGCTCACTTCCACGTGTCACTTCCGTATTGGTTGGTCAATTAAACATTAAAACCCTAGATTCCTTAATACTATGAACTACCTATTTTACCCCCACTTAATCTACCCAAAATACCCAATGTACCCTTGAAGCCCTAAATTATTCTAAGGTTTTCATCTTTTGTTTCAAGATGCCGCATATGACCTTCTCTCCTTTCCCTTTCACGCTTTCCTCTTTCCTCTGCCACGACAAATTTTTTTTGTTGTTGTTTTACTCTATTCTTGTAACACCAAAAGTCCGTAAGATCATATCCAAGAGTTGAAATGGAGAAAACATAAAAATCTGTACCGGCTCACAGAATGAGTCGTCAAATCACCCGTCATTTACCTAACGAGTCGTTAAGTGACTCGTCATTATTCTAACGAGTCAGCAAATCACCTATCATTTTTAAAAATCAGAATATCCCCTCACGAGTTGGAAAATGACTAATCATTTCCCTAATGAGTCATTAAGTGATGTGTGGTTTGGAAAAATGCTATTTTTTAGACAGTCATGACGGATTAAGTAAACGACTCGTCATTTGCCTAATGAGTCATTAAGTGACTTGTCATTTGAGCAGCAGTGGAAAATTCTATTGTACTTCATGAATTAAGTAAACGACTAGTCATTTGCTTAATGAGTCATCAAAAGACTCGTCATTTGCCTAACGAGTCATCAAACGACTCATCGTTTCTAGCAGTATAAGATTTTCTATCGAACCATTAAGGGCATTTTCATAATCTCTAAACTCCTAAGTCCTAAACTACGTCGTTTTAAGCCCTGAAAAGAGTGTTTTAAGGAGGTTTAACCTATTCTAATTCATTTAACTCACATACATGAAAGTTTAGAAAATTCTCTTTGAAGATCAAGCTAGAAATTCCTTAATTCTTCTCCTAATCTATTGGGCTTTCAAAGACAAATTGATTTCAATTTACCCAGGTATGTAGGGCTATGAATGAGAGTTCCCTTTCACCTTCATGCCCAAATTTATTCTCAAGTTCTTGAATTCAAGTCTTAATTCAATTTTATGATCTTATGGGGTTTTAACCCAATTTCCTAAAATTCTCTATGATTTATTTATGGGTCAATTCTCTTCATGTTTCAAAGTATGTTTTAAGATATATGGGTAGATTTTATATCTATTTTGATTATTAATTCATGATTTCAAATTTTAGAAAATTATGTCCAATTGTGCAAGTTTCATGAAAACTCAAGTTTATGATTCTATTATGATCTTGATTCTCCTAAGCCCTAATTTATGATTTATGATATGATTCCCTACAAGTACTCCTCATGAATTTATGAATTTTCAAGTATGGTGATTTCTCAAGCATGTATGTTCTTCATGATTTACGAGTTTATGATTTTAGCTGACTCACGAGTCCTATTTCATGGCTAATCATCTATTTCAAGTATGATCAAGTATGTTATGATTTATCAAGTCATGAACTTCATGAATAATTTTATGATTATTATATGAGCCCTCATGTGCATGTTTTTGCAAGCAGTGTCTAGCACCGAGTAGGCCTGGTGTTCAGGTAAACTCAATGGTCTCAGAACTATGCTTAATGTAGGTTTATATTCATGGGCTCTAGGTGGGTCCCTATTAGTGATATCACGCCATTTACGTCCCTTGCCTAGCAAGCCTTGGATGGTTCTACCCACTTGAGCAAGATAGTTGGGGCATCAAGTAAGTTCTATCATGATGGTGTTGGTTAAGACGAGTCCTCCCATTGTTCCTCATGATTTGTGCATTTTCATGTTTACGATACTTTGGCTCAAGTTATGTTTTACAAGATTTCTCTTATGATTATGATTGTGACTAGATTATGAATAGTTATAAAACCTTGAGCCCTCATGTTTATGTTATGATTATTATTTCATGTTTTGAACCGTCCTATTCTTATGAAATCTTATGTGTTTTTATTAGTCCATTTTTACTTACCTTGCATACTTGGTAATTTCAAAGTACTGATTGTATACTTTATGTTGTATCGTTTTATGATACAGGTCCGAGAGATCGGACTCAGCCGCGCCATTACTCCTGCTTCTATATTAATCCTGTTTAGATAGTGTTAGTGAGTCCTCATCCTTTGAGGACATTAAGTTTAATTTTTTGTTATGTTATTTCAGTTATAGACTTTTGTCAAGCTAGTTGGAGATGTTGTTCTATCAGCTCATCAGTTGTGTTAAAGGATTTTTAGACAATATGTGGAATTTTATATTGTCAGTGTTGACTCTATTTTAGAGTGATATGTATTCAGACTTACGCTTATGCATGTTTTATATTATCAGTTGCTGCTTGATGTATGCTCTTTAGCCGCTATGTTCATGCCATGGGTCGACTTGGACCTATTCGTGGTTCTAGGTCCCGTGTCTCAATCCGGGCCTATGTTCGGGTCATGACAAACTTGGTATCAGAGCAAAGGTTGAGAGTGTCCTAGGGTATCTAAAAGTCGCATTGAGTAGAGTCTTTTCCATGGGTGTGAACCGCGCCACACTTATGGGGGAGAGGCTACAAGACGTTTTAGGAAATTTTCCTTCTTTCATAATCTATGTCGTGCAATGAAATATCTCTCTATCCTTCTAACTCGTGTTATATGCATTTGCAAAAATATGCCTCCACGCCGAATTAATGAAAGAAGGAACAGAAACAGAAATGGTCATGAGAATGGCAATGGAGATAGCCATCAGTAAGCCCCACTAGCCCCGGCTGGTCCGTTGCCCCAGCAAGTCTCTCATGTTGAATTCAGGGTAGCTTTTCAGATGTTGGCCCAGTCTTTGACCACTCAAGTCAACCAATAGGCGGTGGCCCATGTCCCTCGAAATGGGAATGCAGTGGTGGCTCGAGTTAGGGATTTCCCCAAGATGAATCCCCCTGAGTTTCTTAGGTCGAGAGTGGATGAGGACCCACATGAGTTTCTGGAAAAGATTCAGAAGATCACCCAGATTATAGGGGTGATGAGAGAAGAGAGCGTAGACTTAGACTCCTATCAACTGAAAGGGGTTTCTTATATTTGGTACCATCAGTGGAGGGATGGTAGAACAGTGGGCATAGTTCCCATGATTTGGGAAGAGCTCATGACCGCCTTCTTAGACAGATTCTTGCCCAAGGAGTTGGGGGAGGCAAAGACAGCAGAGTTCATCAACTTGAGGCAAAATGATATGACTGTCCAAGAGTATGCCTTGGAATTAACCAAGCTATCCAAGTATGCATCGGAGATGGTTGCAGATCAGAGAGCTCATATGGACCGATTTGTGTATGGGGTGTCAAATCGCTGGTCAAGGAGTGTAGGACTGCAATGTTGAACAGTGATCTTAATTTCTCCTTGTTGGTGATATATTCCCAGGAGATAGAGGCGGATCACATAAAGGAAAGGGAGAGAGAGGCCAAGAGGGACAAAATAGGAAGCTTTGGGTTTTCCCAACAGAGGCCTAGTAGCAGACATCGTCAACAGTCCCACCAGAGGTCATCGGCCCAGCACCATCATCGGCCTGTGTTCCATCCAAATCTCGGGGTGATCAGAGGAGAAGGGCATCAGGTTTGAGGGGATAGAGGGACACGCCAGTAGAGCGTACCTTTCTAATCTATGGAAAATATGGTAAGAACCACATATGAGAGTGCTTAGTCGGATCAGATATTTGCTTCGGGTGTGGAAAACCTGGGCACATGCGCAGGGAGTATCCTTTAGCTAGGTAGAGTGATAGAAGAGGTCGTGCCCAGACTACCAATTAAGCAGTAGCTCCTGCAGCACGTCCTTCTCAATAGGGTGCATCCACTAGCGCAAGTGGAGGACATTGTCAGAACAGGTTTTATGCCCTCTCATCACATCAGGAGCAGCAGGTCTCTCCAGATGTAGTAACCAGTATGTTATGATTATTTCATCTTGATGTATATGCATTGTTAGATCTAGAGGCTACCCTATCTTTTGTGACGCCCTATGCTGCTAGTAGTTTTGGAGTTAGTCCCGAAATCCTAACAGAACCCTTCTTGGTCTCTACTCTAGTCGGTAACTCAGTTATAGCTCGATGGGTATATATAAATTGCCCTGTCACAGTCCTTAAGAAAGTCACCTCAGCCGAACAAGTAGAGTTATACATGACTAATTTTAATGTTATCTTTGGTATGGATTGATTGCATGCATGTTATGCCTCAGTGAATTGTAGAACCCGTACGGTAGAGTTTTGATTCTTGGGTGAGCCAGTCCTACAATGGAAGGTAGCTCAGCTATGCTTGTAGGTCGCTTTGTTACCTATCTTAAGGCTAGAAAAATGACTTCTAAAGGTTGTGTGTATCATCTAGCTCGGGTTAAGGATGCAACTTCCAAAACCCCGACTCTCTAGTCTATTCCTGTAGTGTGTGAGTATCCGAAGGTTTTTCCAAATGATCTACTATGAGTCCCTCCCAAGCGGGAGATTGACTTTGGTATTGACCTTCTTCCCGATACATATCTTATATCTATTCCTCCATACATAATTGCTCCAGTTGAGCTAAAGGAGTTGAAAGAACAATTGAAGAATCTCTTGGATAAGGGCTTTATCAGGCCTAGCAAGTCTCCATGGGGTGCTCCAGTCCTCTTTGTTCTGAAGAAGAATGGTTCCCTTAGAATGTACATTGATTATCGATAGTTGAACAAGGTCACAATCAAGAATAAGTATCCCTTCCCCAGGATTGATGACTTATTTGACCAGCTTCAGGGTGCTAAGTGCTTCTCAAAGATAGATCTCAGATCCAGTTATGACCAGCTCAGAGTTAGGGAGAGTGACATTCCAAAGAAAGCCTCTAGGACTCGGTATGGTCACTATGAGTTTGTAGTTATGTCTATTGGACTAATGAATGCTCCTGCAGCTTTTATGGATTTGATGAACAGGGTGTTCAAGCCATACTTAGACATGTTCGTGCTTGTGTTCATAGACAACATTCTCATATACTCTTGGAACAAGGAGGAGTATGTCGCTCACTTGAGGGTGGTGCTACAGACCCTCAAGGAACTTCAGTTGTGTGCTAAATTCAGAAAGTGTGAGTTGTGGTTGGATTCAGTAGCGTTTTTGGCTCATATGGTGTCAAGCGAGGATGTGCAGGTGAACTCTCAAAAGATAGAAGCGGTGAAGAATTGGTCTAGATTAGTTAGTCCTTTGGGTATTAGGAGATTCTTGGGTTTAGCTGGCTATTACATGAGGTTTGTTGAAGAATTTTCATCCATTGTTGTACCGTTGACTAAGTTGACCCAGAAGAAAGTCAAATTTCAATGGTCGGATGCCTGTGAGAAGAGTTTTCAGGAGTGAAATACTCAACTCACTTCAGCCCTAGTGTTGACCCTACCTGAGGGTACAGATGGATTCGTTGTGTATTATGATGCCTCTAGAGTTGGTCTAGGTGTGTGTTGATGCAACATGGTAAGGTCATTGTGTATGCCTCTAGATATCTTAAGAAACTCATGAGAAGAATTACCTAACGCATGACCTGTAATTGGCAGCGGTGGTGTTCACATTGAAGATTTGGAGGAACTATTTGTATGGGGTCCATGTAGATGTGTTTATCGACCATAAGATCCTACAGTATATGTTCACCCAAAAGGATTTGAATTTGCAACAAAGGAGATGGTTAGAGTTGCTCAAGAATTATGATATGAGTGTCCTTTATCATCACGACAAGGCCAATGTAGTGGCGGATGCCCTTAGTAGACTGTCTATGGAGAGTGCTTCTCATGTAGAAGATGAAAGGAAAGATTTGGTGAAGGATGTACATTGGTTTGCACAATTAGGAGTTTGCCATGTGGATTTGATGGATAGTGCTGTCATTGTTCGGAATGGCTCAGAATCTTCTTTGGCGACTGAGGTTAATACTAGGCAAGATGAGGATCCTATTTTGGTAAATTTGAAGGAGGCGGTTCAAAATCAGAAGGTAGAGGTCTTCTCCCAATATGGAGAAGGTGTACTTCGATATTAGGGTCGTTTGTGTGTTCTGGATGTTGATGATTTAAGAGAGAGGATGTTGCATGAGGCTCATGGTTTGCGGTATTCTATCCATCCAGGTGCCACCAAAATGTACCATGATCTATGGTAAGTCTGCTGGTGGAATCGCATGAAGAAGGACATAGCAGAGTTTGTGGCCAAGTGTCCGAATTGTCAGCAAGTGAAAATGGAGCATCATAGACTAGGAGGTTTGCTACAAGACATCAGCATCCGCACTTAGAAGTGGTAAGAGATCCATATGAATTTCATCACAGGGTTACCTTGCACACATCGACAGTATGACTCTATTTGGGTGGTTATAGACAGGTTGACTAAAGCAGCCCATTTTCTACTGGTCAAAACTACCGACTTAGTGGAGGATTATGAAAAATTATACATTCGGGAGTTAGTTTGGTTGCATGGGGTTCCCTTGTCCATCATTTCGTATAGAGGTACTTAGTTCAGCTCACAGTTTTGGAGATCATTCCAGAAGGGACTTGGTACTCAGATCAAGCTTAGCATGACTTTTCACCAGCAAATAGATGATCAGGCCCAGTAGACCATTCAGACTCTTAAGGATATATTGAGAGCATGTGTTATTGACTTCAAAGGTAGTTGGGATGATCTTTCATCTCTTATCGAGTTTGCTTACAACAACAGCTACCACTCCAGCATTCAGATGGCTCCAGTTGAGGCTCTCTATGAGTGGAGATATAGATCGATTATTGGTTGGTTTGAGGTAGGTGAGGCTACATTGATTGGGTCAGATTCAGTTCATGAGGCTATGGAGAAAGTTCATCTTATAAGGGAGAGGCTGAAAATAGCTCAGAATCGTCAAAAGTCCTATGCTGATGTGAGGAGAAGAGAACCCGAGTTTGAAGTTGATGATTGGTGTTTTTGAAGGTGTCTCCCATGAAGGGAGTGATGAGGTTCGAAAAGAAAGGAAAGCTTAGTCCCCGATATATTGGTCCCTACAGGATTGTGAGGCGTGTTGGCAAGGTAGCCAATGAGTTGGAGCTACCAGCAAAGTTAACTTTGGTATATCCAGCTTTCCATGTATCATTGTTAAAGAAGTGCGTTGGTGATCCAACTTTGGTTATCCCGGTGGAGAGCATAGGTGTGAAGGATAACCTTAGCTATAAGAAGATACCAGTTGAGATCCTTGATCGTTAGGTTTCAAAGTTAAGGAACAAAGAAGTAGCTTTGGTGAAAGTGTTGTGGAGGAATCATCTTGTTGAAAGATCTACGTGGGAGGTAAAAGCAGATATGATGGCTAGATACTCGCATTTGTTCCCTTACGACTTAGTTCTAGCATGAGATATCAATTTCCTCCTTAGTTCTCTATTCAGTTTCATGTCTAGTTCATACCTCTTAGTTTCCTTTTTGTCAGTGCATGTATGTATGATTCATGAATTCAGTTCTGTCATGTATATCAGTTTGGAGTCCGTCACTCCGTCAGTTTTCAACTTTAGTTATTCCGTTTTGGGACTGCAGTTCTTTCCCTAGCCTTGCAATATGCTTATTCTACATTTGAGGACGACTGTTCCCAAGGGGGAGATAATGTAACACCCCAAAAAGTCACTAAGATCAGATCCGAGAGTTGATACAGAGAATACAGAAAAATCTGCACCAGCTCACAGAACGAGTCATCAAATCACCTGTCATTTACCTAATGAGTCGTTAAGTGACTCGTCATTTGCGTAACGAGTTGGCAAAACAATTCGTCTTTTACCAAATGAGTTGTTAAGTGACCCGTGGTTTGGAAAAATGCTATTTTTAGACGGTCATGATAGATTAAGTAAACGACTCTTCATTTTCCTAACGATTCATTAAGTGACCCATTATTTGAGTAGCAGTGGCAAATTTTGGTGTACTTCACGGATTAAGTAAACGACTCATCATTTGCCTAATGAGTCATCAAACAACTCGTCGTTTCTGGCAGTATAAAATTTTCTATCAAACCATTAAGGGAATTTTCGTAATTTCTAAACTCCTAAGTTCTAAATTATGTCGTCTTAAGCTCTGAAAGAAGTGTTTTAAGGGGGGTTAAACTATACTAATTCATTCAACTCCCATGCATGCAAGTTTAGAAAATTCTCTTTGAAGATCAAGCTAGAAATTTCTTAATTCTTCTCAAAATCTCTTGGACTTTCAAAGACAAATTGAGTTTCAATTTACCCAGGTATGTAGGGCTATGAATGAGAGTTCTCTTTCACTCTTATGCCCAATTTCTCCTCAAGTTCATGAATTCAAGTCTTAATTGAAGTTTATGATCATATGGGGTTTTAACCCAATTTCATGAAATTCTCTATTGATTTATTTATGGGTAAATTCCTTTCATGTTTCAAAACATGTTTTTAGATCTATAGATAGATTTTATACCTATTATGATTATTAATTCATGATTTTAAATTTTAAATAATTATGCCCAATTATGCAAGTTTCATGAAAAGTCAAGTTTGTGATTCTATTATGATCTTGATTCTCCTAAGCCCTAATTTATGATTTATGATATGATTCCCTACAAGTACTCCTCATGAATTTATGAATTTTAAGTATGGTGATTTTCTCAAGTATGTATATTCTTCATCATTTATGATTTTATGATTTTGGCCGACTCACGGGCCCTATTTCATGGCTAATGATGTATTTTAAGTATGATCAAGTATGTTATGATTTATTTAGCCATGAACTTCATGAATGATTTCACAATTATTTTATGAGCCTTCATATGCATGTTTTTGGGAGTACTGTCTAGCACTGAGTAGGCTCGGCTTTCAGGTAAACTCTGTGGTCTCAGAACTATATGCTAACCTAGGTTTATATTCATGGATTCTAGGTGGGTCTTTATTAGTGATATCATTGCATTTACGTCCCTTGCCTAGCAAGCCTGGGACAACTCTGCCCACTTAAGCGAGATAGTTGGGGCATCATGTAAGCTTTATCATGATGGTGTCGATTAAGACGAGTCCTTCCATTGTTCCTCATGATTTATTCATTGTCATATTTATGATACTTTGGCTTAAATTATGTTTTACAAGATTTCTCTTATGATTATGATTATGAATAGTTCTAAAAATCTTGAGCCCTCGTGTTTATATTATGATTATTATTTCATGTTTTGAACCTTCCTACTCTTATGAATTTTTATGTATTTTTATTAGTCCGTTTTTACTTACCTTGCATACTCGGTACATTCAAAGTACTGACCGCATACTCTATGTTGTATCATTTCATGATATAGGTCCGAGAGATCAGACTTAACCGCGCCATTAGTCCTGCTTCCGTATCAGTCCTGTTTAGCCAGTTTTGGTGAGTCCTCATCCTTCCAGGACATTCAGTTTAGTTTGTTGTTATGTTATTTCAGTTATAGACTTTTGTCGAGCTAGTTGGGGATGATGTCCCATCAGCTTATCAATTGTGTTAGAAGTTTTTCAGACAATATGCGGAATTTCAGATTGTCAGTATTGACTCTGTTTTAGATTGATATATATTCAGACTTCCGCTTATGCATGTTTTATAATATCAGTTTCTGCTTGATATATGCTCTTTAGTCGATATGTTCATGCCATGGGCCGACTTGGAGCCATTCGTGGTTCTAGGTCCCGTGTCTCAATCCGGGCTTATGTTCGGATCGTGATAATTTTTGACAAAATTTTAACCTTGGCGGTAAAGGCAAAGTTTGTGTATCTATTTCAAGTAAACCTCTGTGAAAATCAAAGAAGCAATTTTGAGATAGTTGACGAAACGATACGAATTTCATTCCTCTTTTTCGCAATAGAACCAAGCAAGTTAAAAAGTTTGTTTCTTTTAATTCTTTTCTTGTTCGCTATTTGTGGCATCAAAACCTCTACCTCCCTCTGCTTCTCTTTTTCTGGCCTTTGTATGTCAAATAGTTCATTTTAAAATTCAAAATTCCCCCCAAAAAGAAGGGACAAAGCCCTACCTTCGTCCCTATAAATACCAATGTTTGGAGGCTTTTTTTTTTTACAATGTCCTTAGCCACGATTACTTACCCAAAAGCTGCTGGAAATGTTGGGCTTTCTATCAATCTTTCAATCTCTTCTGCTTTTTTTTTTTTTTTGAGATATTTGCGTGCGTGTGATCAAGTTCGAAGTCGTTCGAGTTCGAGCATAGATCCATGGTCAAGAAAACTCCAGTTCGCTGCTCCCAAATAGGTAAAATTCTTAGACTTATTTTTATTTCTACGTAGTATTGTTTTCTTTCTCTATGCTGCCGAAGGAACCCTGTATAGTAATAATATTAATAGGTTTATTTTCCTCTAAAATCAAATGGAATAAATTTGGCGTAACAAAACAGATTTATCTTCTTTTTTTTTTTAAACAGAAAACTGTTTTGTCGGTACCTATTTTGTTAGAAAAGCGGCAAAATCTATTTGAGTATAAGGGCATCCTTTTTCTTTTCTCAATGTATATTATTTGAACCAAAAAATGAATATACCATATGGTTATTTTCATAGTGTGTTTAGTTAGCTATTTAATTAGAGAGATTCCCTGTTTCACTTTCATATATATATATATATATATATATATAAAATTTATCTGAAAGATTTAAATATGCATTTTTTTAGATTATAACAAATACATTTTTTTCTCCCTTCTTCTCGGCTAGTAATAGTCTTTTCTAAATCATAAGCTTTCTCTAATATGTAGTTATCATGATCCATATTTTAGATATCATACCAATAAAAGGTACTGTTTTCAAATATATGTTGCACCAATCGAACTATGTCTTAATTAATATGTTGTTTGAAATCATTAAAATATAGGCGCCAATTTACCGTACTCGTCTAAAAGTATTGTAAGAAATAATTTTTTTTTTCATTTAAGAGTTACGCTAAGCTTTGCTCAAAAGATTATAAAAACCATGTGTTAGAGATCTTGAATAAATATTCTGTTTTGAATATATTTAAGTCATTTTTTATGTTTAATTGCTATATCTAAAATCACGTCTTAGGTTTTGTTCTTCCGTTATGTCGAATATGTTGTAAAAAAGGAAAATGTCGTGTTCTTAGAAATTAAGCAATAGAATTTGTCAAGATTTTTGTGAAGTCTCGATCACCATACTCTCAATACATATTTTATTCAAAATTATATTAGGTTTTTCTCTCATTCAAGTGTAAAGATCATGTCATATTATTGTTATATTGTGTTATTGACAAAATGCTTTATGCGCTAGTTGTGATATCGTATCCATGAGTTATATCATTTCTCTTGTCAGGCTTTAAAGGGAGAGTTTACCAAGAGTTATCAGCTTAGTAGTTTTTCATGAATTAGTGGTTATAATTAATTAGTTAAAATGTTGTTCGTTCTCAAGAGTACTAACCATATGTACTATTTGCCCAAGCTTATTATAAAAAGAATATATGTAGGTTTATCCGAATATAAATATTAGTGTCTTCACCCATTTTATTAGCTAATCGTTTGAGCTATATCTTGAGTATATGTATGTTTTTTCAAAGTATGTTATTGCAAAGGAGAATTTGACATAATAACTATAATCGCCATGTTTATTTTTTAAGAGCAATTTTACTCATACTAATTTATTTTCTTTTTCTTTTATTTGCATGAACACTTTGAAGCGACATGTAGTCTTAATGCAAGACACCCCATCCTCGCATAGAGTCATCAGCACATCTCATTTTTTGACCTCATTCGACAACAAGAAAACAAGCAACATATTTGGGGCGCCTATGGCGTCCTTTTTTCCTTCCTTATTTATTATGTCTAACATTTATGATATGTGATTTATTAATTGTTTGGGTTGATTTTCAAGTTTTGAATTATATGCTAGACTCCTGATTAATATAGAAATATTAGTAAAATGCTAGTTTGTTCTCCTAAGACATTTTTCTTAGCTAAATACTTAACTTAGTAGCTGAAATTTGATTTCCGAATACCCCCTTGCCTCCCGTTAAAATATTCTTTAATAATTTGCTTATTATTTACTCCTATATTTTGATAAGTATATAGTTTTAAGTAAGACAAATTTATTTATGTTAACTGTATCAGCACCTGGATAAAAAATGTGTTATCTTGTATCTTCTTAATTGTGATAAGTATTTTTTGGATTTAAATAACTGATTTTGCAAATACTAAATCTCCGGACATTCTAGTATGTATGTATGTGTATATATATATATAATTTTTTACTAACACTTGATCTTACGATAAAATTTCATTTAAGAAATAACAATAATTTTGTTTTTCTTTAAATTTGGAAATTTTGATATTCACTTTAAATGGATTAAACACAAATAAATCAGTTTTAGTCCATACTGTGGGTTTGTTTTATCAGTAAAAAAGTTGAATTAGTCTTGCATTAGTGCTAAAAAGAAAGGGCCAATTTACAGCTTTAATTTCAAACTCAAAATCGTGCAAAAATATTTTATTTATTTTTTAAAAGTCAATTGCTGCCTTCATTAATTTATATCCTTATATCAAATAAATAATTACTCTTACATGCACTATTTATCTACTTATTGAAATTTAAAATATAAATTATTTATAATATATCATTCTCAAGTACACACATTTATAAAAGTTATTTTTCTCTTACAAGTTATTTACTCAAGTATTTTAAGTACTATTGGCTATACTATTTTATCAACCAAAGTTTTGGTCGGTTTACCGTCTTTAACAGATCTTAAAGGATGTTTAACTCCTTTTCTTTTGAATAATTAGAACCCTTATCTAGAATCACATAAGTAAAGAAGACCATTAAAAATGGAATTTAATTTTAGCATTATTAGTTAATAATTAGGTGTCCTAATTCACCCTTAAAAAAATTAGGTGGCAACTCCTTAAGCAAATAATTTAGGAATTATCAATATGTTGTACTTTACTTTGACCCGGTTAAATTGGGGTATAACAGTTTGGCAACTCCTCTGGGAATATTTAGGTTCTAAATCATAACAAACTTAGGTTAATAAGTTTAAACTTTTAATATTTGCTTGTTTTACCTTAATTCATTGATGTTTTATTTATCTTATTTATGTGTTATTTATTTGTTGTTCCTTTATTTAAATTATTTATTTGTCATTGCTTTGTATTAATTATTTATTTGTTATTGCTTTGTATAAATTATTTATTTTACTGCTTCATATAAACTGTCATTTCATTCATATTTCTTTCAATTCTGGAAAACTCACAATATCACACGTACATGCGAGGTGCGTTATGCGCACCCACAAATTTCATTCAAAATTTTAAATTTTCGGAGAGTTGCCATATCCACAGGTTGTCTAAATTTTTCGTGTGACCGTGTAGACTTCTCACCCGGGTAGTGTTATAACCCGGAAGCTCAAAGATCGGACCCAGAGTTAAAACGAAAAAAGTATGAAGTTGATTGTTGCAAGCACAGGACGAGTCGTGGGACGATTCATGAGGAGACCCCTCGAGTTTTCAAGTGACTCGTGGGCAGGCCTGGAATAAAGGAAGAATTGAGGTCCCCACGAGGGAGAGAATGACTCGTGGTCAGCCACCACGAGTCATCATGACACACGTGGGGTGACGTTGGAATTAAGTTGGAAGAATAAGGCAGTGCACCTGACGAAAGGTGACCACGAGTCGTGGCCACTGGGGACGAGTCGTTAAGTCATCCATTACAAGCCCCAGTAGACAGGTCATCCAGTGTACTTGACGAGCAACCTAACGAGTCGTTGCTCGTCCTGACGACTCGTCAGGTCACCCATTAGGGTCACCTGACAGTTATTTTCTGCAAATTAGTAAGGGCTTTCTCATAATTTTCTAAGCTCCTAAGACCTATACTACATCGTTTAAGGCTTGTTTTAGTGGGTTTTAAGCAGGGTAAAACCAATCCTAAGTCATTATTCTCATGCATGCAAGTTTGAAGGTTTGAAGAGGGATTCAAGGCAAAATCTCAAGGTTTCCATTGGAATCTCAGCTTGCGTTATTAGAGGGTGTTAGAATTCACCACTTCCAGGTATGTAAGGCTATGAGTTGGTGTTTTCTTCCACACCTATGCCCAACCCCTATCAAAATGTGATAAATTATCTATGATCAAGTATGGGGTTTTACTCAATTGCATGATTCTTCAATCTCTACACATGGGTATGATCATATGTATTTATATTGATGATTTATGAAGCTTGGACAAATTCTAAATTCTTTTCCCTTATAAAAATTATTTTCTAAAATTTGAATCTAAAACGCCCATGGGTGAAGAGTTTATAAAAGAGGTGATTTATGGTAAATGTGGATGATGATGAAGTTGATGATGAAAAGCATGTTTCAAAAAATACCCATGATTATGTTGATGTTTTCAAAATGAAGTGATTAGACCCAAGTATGATAGGGTTATGGGTGATGCCCTCATGTTGATTTAAAGTGATGATTTTTTCGAAATAAGCTTACCGCATTGTTTAAAGTGAAATTTCCCAGTTCTTACTATAAATTCTAGCTTGTGGTATGTTGAGTAAATATTTCTACATGTAGCTTACCACATGATTTGGAGTAGATGATCTCATCTATGATTGAGCTTATGGTATGTTTCGAAGTAAAGCTTCTCATATGCATGGATTTATAATTTAGATGTATGTTATCATTGAGCTTTGTCAAAGGACAATGTTGAGCTTCGTTTCATACGATGTTGAGTTATGCATGATTTCATGTTGAGCTTCATCAATAGACGATGTTGAGCTTCGTTATATATGATGTAGAACATTGCATGTTTTTGGGAGAAGAGTCTAGCACCGAGCGGGTTAAAGGTCGATTACCCTATTCCCTAGAACTACGCGCCAAAGTAGATTGATACTATTATATTAATGGGACCTCCCTTGTGAGCTATCCTTGGCCCTATTGTCTCTTCAGCTTGATATCAATATCATGATATCGTCCATTGCCCTGGCAAGGTTATGGACGGCTCTACCCACATGAGTGTGTTGGGACTATGTAAGCTATATCGTGGTATGTCGGTTAAGTGATGAGTCTCCCATTGTCTATATCATTCGAATTTGAGTATTTATTACTCATGATGATTACTTATGCATGCATATCCAAAAAGCAAAGTTTGACTCATTGTTCAGCTTTTGATATAAATGTTATGTTTCATCTTTGAGTCATTAGAGTCAGTTATGATGTTCTAAAGCTATGCATGAACCCGCTATGATAAGAGTACGAATTCAGAATGAATGCATGTAGTCTTCTACTTACCCTTAAAATCTTTTGATATGTATGAATGGTTTTAAAGGATTTATGTTACTAAAGCGGTTTTACTTACCTTGCATACTCGGTACATTCCACGTACTGACCGCATACTCTATATGTTGCATCATTTCATGATGCAGGACCCGGTTCTCAGGTTCAGCCCCGTTCGTAGTCGCTGTTCAGAGTTAGCACCTGCTTATTTGGTGAGTCCTCATCTTTCGAGGACTAGACCTTCAATTGTTTCAGATGTCCTTTTAGTTTCAATATTGTTGAGCTAGTTGGGGGTGTTGTCCCATCAGCTCGTCCAGATTATAGGCTTATCAGACTTAGACATATATTCAACTGCAAATATTTATTCTATTGTTATGTTAAGTTGACTTCCGCTGAGTTTATAATTATGTTTTATTCATATTTATTGAATGAGTTAGTGGAATGCTTATGCCATGGGTTGACTTGGGGTATCTCGGGGTCTCTTGTCCTGTGTCTACGATCCGAGCCTCCGTTGGGGTCATGAAAAGTAGTCTACTCGGGAACCATGTGTCTAGTAAACCAAATCTTAGAAAAACATAGGGTTGAGCTATGCCACCACTTCAATTTAAGCCATGCATGCATACACCTTTGGTGAGTCGATTCTTGGTATCGACTACACAATTAGGATAGCCACCTATTTTTCGATGGGTTTCATAGCCCAACCACTACCAAACATATTTTGTGCAATGTGTTAATGATAGACAGATCCAAGCCATTTTATGACATATCGAGTTTTAAAATTGTGTGTTTATTTATTGTATTTATATTGTAGGATGGATGTAATTCTCATATACCCAGTATTAAGATGGTTGAGGGTATTCCAAACAAGTTGAAGATATGGTGGAAAGTCTCAAGAAAAAACTAGAAATTGCAAGAAGGTTGGGGTTCCTCGCTTCACTGTTCAAGATCTCACCCGACAAGCATGTGATTAGGGCACTACTTCAGTTTCGGGATCCAGATTGGGTTGTCTTTGAATTCAAGGACTTTGAACTCACACATACTTTAGAGAACTCCATTATTTTACCAATTTGAATTACCAAGTAAAAGGTCAAATTATCCCACACAGTCAATCCAGGAAGAAATTTCTCCGCTACTTAGGGCTGAAATACACTAAGGAACTTCGATGCTTTGAGAATAATTGAGTTTCTTTGAATTATTTATATGAGATGTACGGTCATAGAGATGGTCACAAGCTATTCAAGAAAGAATTCTCTTGTACTTCCTCTCATTGGGAAGTCAAACATCCTATTGCGTTCGCTGTGGCCCTATTGGAGATTTTAGTATTCCCCCGAGAACACCGAAAGATTAGTACTTGCATATGTTCTGTGGCCCGAGAAATATTTGAAGGAGTTGATGGTGCGGAACTCACTCTGATTCCCATAATTTTAGTAGAAGTACTTCCAGCTTTGGGAAAATGTAAGAGAGGCAAAACAAATTTCTTTGAAGGTTGCAACTTTCTACTACAGATGTGGGTGATGGAGCAATTTTATCAATGTCAAAACATGGTGGACATATGCTTTAGTCTTTCAAATAAAATTGACAGTTTTTATCAAAGGATGAGACAATTTGTGTCTCCAGTCGACATTAATGATTGGTACGAGTTCTTGATTTTTGTCACGGGTGATCAAATCCGATGGAAGTACCCATTACTCTCACGTACCACAGCCTATATAAGGGGTAGAAGACTCTACTATATAGAGCTTATTAGGTTGAAAGGCCTCCAGCAATATGCTCCAATATGCATACTCCAACAATTTGGTCAAGAACAAGTAATCCCTCTCCGAGCAAATATGAGGGTTTCTGAAATTCCTTTGGGACCAAACTTCAATGTCCCAAGAGCTAGGAGAATTCCTAATGAATGGATCAACATTGTCACAATCGATATAGGGAATGGACTAGCAAGAGGGATTCCAGAATACCACGCTTGGCTTCAATAAGATCGCAGTAACATTGACCCTGGCCTAGAAGTGAGCAAGGTTTTGATGATATCGGGATGACAATTTAAATAAGACATTTTTTGTCTCAAACCACAATATTAACTTCTAAAATGTGGGCTCATATGGAAAACCTAGTGCAGTATTTGGAAAATGCAGGGGCAGGACCAAGCAATGTCGCGGCACCATCTTCACTCTCTCCACCAAAATGATCGAGAGCAAGATTTAGGCCGAGTCTTAGGATTTCCTTGTGTTATATTATCTTTTTATGTATTGTCTAATTATTGTACTCGTTTTAGTATTTCAATGAAATTCAGTCTTTTGTATCTAAATTTGAGTTGTTCAATTTAATGGCTTGGATCAATCTATCGTAATATCAAATATGTGGTGTTTAGGCTTACCTCTAGCATAAAATAGGTCCCGTGCATGATTAAGATGTGTCTTAATTATTGAATTTTCTTACTATGTGATTCATTTTATATGATATATGTTGCTTTTAACATTACTTACCTAATTGTTAATACTATTTTATTCTTGCAATAATTACCCGCCTATACTGATTTTTTTCTTCTTCTTTTGAAGGTGTTTTATTTTGTTTTGATTATTTTTCCAAAGGTTGATTCATGTTGATTACGAATTGGTAGATCAACCCTACTTTATGAGATCAAAAGCACGAGCATCCTCCAATGTGACTGATTCAAGCGCATCAGGCCAGACTGGCCTAGGGTTTGTCACCATTCTGAGAGATGAACCTGAGACTTCAAATGGAAGAAATGCAATCCTTCATGATGAACATATTACCTACATGATGCAACAGAAAGGCCAATATGCAAAGCAAAATCGATCTCTTTGAAATCTCACCAATCTATCCATTAGCCTGAATACACCACTTCCTAAACATGAGACAAATGCAACTGTCCCACCGCCTTTTCCACCTATTGAATCACCCACCCCTCAACACTTTCCACCAAATCCTTCATTTCACAAAACCAATACAACTATTGTTAAATTGCCTACCAACCTACAAAAAGACAACCCCCAACAAGCCAACTCACAACAAATCAATCCATTACCCCCCCCCCCTACTACACCATACGTTCCTCAAACTCTACCCACCCAAACTACCTTACTTGCCCAAAACTATCAAGCGATCCAACACATACCGGTGGAATACACTGTAATTCCTAACACATAGCATGTGCCACAAGTATATGTAATGGAAGCTCAACCTTTCACTACCACCATGCCCGAAGTTGATCCATATGAAGAGATGGAGAGAGAAGTCAAGTCGAAGGCAGACGAGAATGTGGAAAGGGAGATTTGTAATTTGAAGAAAGCATTTAAGAGCATCCAAGTCCACAAGGAGTGTGAAGGACTTGAGTATGAGGATTTGTGTGTTCATCCTGATATTGAGTTGCCTACGGGATATAAGGTGCCGAAATTTCATGTGTTTGATGGAAAGGGAAATCCTCGAGCTCATTTGAGGTCATATTGTGATAAGCTAGTTAGAGTGGGACAAGATGAGGCTACAAGGATGAAGTTTTTTATAAGGAGCCTGACAGGAGAGGACTCGATTGGTATACAAGACAAGATCTATAGAAATGGCATAGTTGGGGTGCTATGGTGCAAGAATTCATGGATAGGTTCAGGTTTAACACCGAAGCCATTCCAGACAGGTTCTATTTGATGAAGTTAGAAAGGAAGTCAATGAAGTCTTTCAGAAAATGCGCCATGCAGTGGAGAGTAGACGCCACAAAAGTCCAACCTCCGATGGCAGAAAGCGAGATGACCTCTCTTTTTATTCAATCTCAAAAAGATGCAATGTACTATGGAAGGCTGATAAGTGTGGTAGGACAAAAGTTTTCTGAAGTTATTAGAATGGTAGATTCCATTGAAGAAGGTATTATAAAAAGAAGAATCACAAACTTGGAGGCCTTACAAGCAACAAGTAAGGCAATTCAGCCAGATTCAGTTAGGGGAGCAAATAAGAAGAAGAAGGACGGAGTGTCTGTTGTCGTGACCATCCAGGAGCGCAGGTCAAACCAAATGTTAACATACCAAAACCCATTACCCCAGCCTTCGTGCTATAGCCAATACACCCAAATTCCTCAGCCTTATTACCAACCGTCATCCTCTTCCTATCTAGTTTACACTGCTTAACTAGTATATTATCCACTCCGAGCACCTGCCTGTCATAATCCACCACAATACTAGTCGATTTATTCACCCCAATCCCACTACAACTCACAAAACTGTCCTCCAAATGCACCTAGACCCTATCCAGACTTTGAAAGGAGGCCAGCCAAAACTTATACCCCCTTAGCCGAACCCTTAGCCCAATTGTATGAAAGGTTGAAAACTGCAGAAGTACTTCAACAAATCCTAGGAAGAATTCCTAACCCTCTCACCAGATGGTATGATGGGACTAAGTAGTGTGCATATCACTCTGGAACTGCCAGACATGATATTGAAAATTGCCTTACTCTTAAGGACAAGATTGAGACATTAATCAAAGAAGGAATCATTCAGCTCAAAGGAGCTCCCCCTAATGTAAACAACAATCCTTTGCCAAATCATGGAAATGTTAATGTGAACATGATCACCATTGACGAAGAATGCAATTTGAAAGGGACCATTGTACCAGTCAAAGATGAGGAAAAGGTCGCAACATCAGCCTTCATTGCTCCCATAATCACGGTCTAGACGCGGGCGCCAATTGAAATGGAAGTTCTTATTCCCAAGGCTAGGATCACAAGCTTAGTTTCTAGAGAAATTTTTTTTGACACCAAAGCAGTTCTTTAGAATTACCAGACTGATGCAAGGAACTAGGGAAAGGGAAAGTTGGTGGTAGAAACAGATGCTGCAGGAATAACAGGATTTGGGCGGTGTTATGCCCCCAAAGAAGTAGCACGAGAAGCACTAACCAAGGAAAACAACCAAAAAAGGGTTGTCACAGAGGCTGAAGTAGAGGAGTTCTGGAAGAAAATACCAACTAAGAAATATTCTACTGTGGAACAGCTGAAGAAAACTCCTACCCAAATTTCCTTAATTTCACTATTGATGAATTCTGCAACTCATAGGAGTGATTTAGTAAAGGTACTAAGTGAAGCTTATGTGCCAGCCGAGACCACTAGCGAGAATTTCTCAGCCATGGTGGGGCAAGTTCTGGAAGCCAACAAAGTCTCTTTTTATGATGACGAGTTGCCACCCGAAGGTTGGGGGCATAACAAAGCATAAAACATTACTGTCATGTGCAGGAATAAGTTCATTTCTAGAGCTTTGATTGATAATGACTATGTTGTCAATATTTGTCCTTTCAGCACTCTCAAAGCTTTGGGAATTGATATTGGAAAAGTTCGTGAAAGTCATGTGACGGTTATAGATTTTGATGGGACCCAATGGAGAGTCATTCGAGAAACTAACTTGACATTGCAAATCCATGGAGTTCATAGTGGAATTCTAAGTGTTGGACATATCTACTAGTTACAACTTGTTATTAGGGAGGCCATGGATTCATATGGCTGGCGCAGTCCCTTCTACCCTGCACGAAACTTTGAAATTCATCTGGGATCAACATGAAATAGTGATTCATGGAGAAGGCAATAATTCAATTTACACGAAAAACTCAATCCCTGTTATTGAAAGCATGGAAAAGCTGGATGGATCTGTTTTCCATACTACAGAAATTATGTATACTACTCAAGTCGAAAGGTTGAAATTGCCAAGTGTGCTTATGATGGTGGCTGAAAAATGTTGAAGAATGGTTTTAAGCCTAGTCAAGGTCTTGGAGTGAATTTGGATGGAATAGTGGAGCCAATTCAGTTGCTCGGTCAGAAAGATACTTTTGGTCTTAGATACGAGCCTACTCCGGAAGAAATCTCATCGGCTAGTCTCAAAAGGAAAGGTGACATTCTCTTGCCAAAGCCTACACAATCAATCATTTGCTAAGGTGTCTATTGACCAAGTATCAGAGGAAGCTGTTGAAGACAGTCTCGTGGAAGGACTCAAGAACCTATTCATTGTTGAAGAAGAAGTCGAATGCAACGTGATTCTGGAGGATTGCATTAAAACTCGAACCATCTGGAATGCTGAACCTGGAGATGCTTTGAACAATTAGACATGTACCCCATTCCCGATGCTCCAGGAGTCTTGGTAGATGATTGTATTAGTTTTAATGAAACAACACAATTCAAACCTGAGGCTTGAATTACGTTTATTAAACTTGATGTATTTGGTCTCCACTTTTTGAAAGCTTAAATGCCAAATCAAAACTATTCTTTTGTGTTCTTAATTTTAAAATTTTCTTCATTAATTAATTTATTTTGCCTTTTTTTTAGCAAGCAAACTAATAATTCTTCCTATACTGTAAATATGACATATAATGAAACAAGTGAACAAATGTCAAATGATGAACAAGACCTTGAGGAATATGAAGGAGATATGCAACCTGGAGAGTTGTCTAGAGAAGTTGAACATTTCGAGAATAAGGAAAAACCAATTTTGGATGAAACCGAGATAATAAACTTGGGAGATTCGGAATTAGTGAGGAAAATAAGAACCAGTGTTTCATTTGACTCCATCCCAAAGGAAAGAACTTATTGATCTTTTGAGAAAATATGTGGATGTGTTTGCATGGTCTTATGATGATATGCCAGGTCTAAGCATAGACATTTTTCACATAGATTGCCAACTGATCCATCGTGTCCCCCGATAAAGCAAAAGCCAAGAAAGTTCAAACCTGATTTGAGCTTAAAAATCAAGGAAGAATTCTCCAAGCAATTTGACGCCAATGTCATCCAAGTCACAAAGTACCCCACTTGGCTAGCCAACATCGTGCCAATACCAAAGAAAAATGAAAAATCAGAGTATGCGTGGATTATCGAGATCTCAACAAGGCTAGCCAAAAAGAGGATTTTCCTCTTCTAAACATTCACATACTTATTGATAATTGTGTGAATCACAAGTTGCAGTCATTTGTTTATTGCTTCGTAGGCTACCATCAGATTTTGATGAATGAAGAAAATGCTAAGAAAACAACATTCATCACACCTTGGGGGTATATTGTTACCGCGTAATGCTTTTTGGGATTAAAATGCAGGTGCCACTTACATGAGAACCATGACTACCATTTTTCATGACATGATCCATAAGGAGATTAAAGTCTATGTGGATGATGTCATCATCAAGTCATGGAAGAGCTCAAATCACTTGACATATTTAAAGAAGTTCTTTGACCAATTGAGGCGATACAATATGAATTTAAATCCTACAAAGTATGCATTAGGTGTCGCAGTTGGGAAGCTATTGGGTGTCACTATTAGTAGAAAAGGCATAGAGTTGGACCCTTCAATAATAAAGGATATTCAAGACTTGCCTCCTCCGAAGAGCCGGAAATACGAGATGAGTTTCCTTGGTCGTCTCAATTATATCAGTCCATTCATTGCACGATCAGCAGTAATTTATGAGCCAATATTCAAGTTACTGAAGAAAGTTGTTGCCACCAAATGGACGGAAGATTGTCGGCGATCTTTTTACAAGATAAATGAGTATTTGTCTAATACACCTATCTTGATGCCTCCAGAACCTAGAAGACCATTGTTGTTGTATATGTCTGTATCGAACAACATATTTGGATACATACTAGGAAAACATGATGGAACTGGAAAGAAGGAGCAGGCCATATACTACTTGAGTAAGAAGTTTACACCTTATGAAGCCAGATGTACTTTATTGGAATGCACCTGTTGTGCTTTGACATGGGTAGCTCAAAAGTTGAGGCATCACCTGTGTGCGTATACCACTTATCTCATCCCAAGAATGGATCCTCTCAAGTACATCTTTTGGAATCCTGCCTACGAGGAAGTTAGCAAAATGGTAAATTTTGCTAAATGAGTTTGATATCGTTTAGATAACCCAAAAGGGCATCAAAGGACATGCATTAGCTGATCATCTTGCTGAAAACCCTATGGATGAAGAATACAGGCCTTTTAAACCTTATTTCCCAGATGAAGAGATTTTGTTTATCGAAGAGGATATTTCAAAAGAATATCCAAGGTGGAGAATGTTTTTTGATGGGGCCGCAAACTTCAAAGGAGTTGGAGTTGGGGCGGTGCTAATTTCATAATCAGACCAACATTATCCGATCTCTGCAAAGCTTAGGTTTCCATGCACCAACAACATGGAAGAATATGAGGCTTGTATTATTGGACTCAGAATGATTTTGGATATGAACATACAAGAATTATTGGTTAGAGGTGATTCAGATCTGCTGGTTCATCAAGTACAAGGTGAATGGACTGCCAAGAACGTGAAGATACTTTTGTACCTGCATTGTGTGAAAGAATTATGCAAAAGATTTGTCAATATAGAATTCAAACATGTCCCCAGGGTTCAAAATGAGTTCACATATGCTTTGGCGACCCTATCATCTATGATCCAACACCCAAAAAAGAATTACATAGATCCTATCAAGGTGAATGTACAAGATCGACTGGCCTATTATTTTCATGTAGATGAAAAACCAGATGGAGATCCTTGCTACTATGATATTAAGAACTATCTCAAAGCAGGAGACAATCCATAAGGCATAACTAGTGTTCAAAACAGAACACTTTGTAGATTAGCAAACCACTTTTTCCTAAATGGAGAAATTCTTATAGGAGGACTCTGGATATGGGATTGTTAAGTTGCATGGATGCTAAGGAGGCAATCAAGTTGATTGAAGAAATACATGGGGGTACATGTGGGCCTCATATGAACGGTTTAATTCTGACAAAGAAGATCCTAACGGTTGTATACTTCTGGATGACCATGGAAACATACTGCATTCACTTTGTGCGAAAATGTCATCAATGTCATATTCATGGTGATTTGATTCGAGTTCCGCCAACTGAAATCAATGTGACAAGTTCTTCTTGGCTATTTGTAGCTTGGGGCATGGATTTCATTGGTCCTGTTGAGCTATCTGCGTCCAATGGACATAGATTCATTCTGGTAGCTATTGATTACTTTACAAAATGGGTAGAAGCATCTTCATACAAGTCTGTGACAAAGAAGGTGGTAGAAAATTTTGTTTGCAATAACACCATTTGTTGATTTGAAATCCCTAAGTCAATTATAACAGACAATGGAGCTAATCTCAATAGTGGCATGATGCGCGAGATATATGAGAAGTTCAAGATTACTCACTATAATTCCACTCCATACCGGCTTCAGATGAATGGAGTAGTTGAGGCTAAAAATAAAAACATCAAAAGAATATTATGAAAGAAGATTAATAATTACAAGCATTGGCATGAGAAGTTTTAATTTTCCCTCCTTGGCTATCACACCACAATAAGGACTTCAATTGGGGCAACGCCTTATCTTTTGTTCTATGAAACGGAAGCAGTGTTACCAACAGAAGTAGAGATATCGTCTTTGAGAATTATCCAAGAAGTTGAGTTAAGTGATGCCGAATAGATAAAGAATTGATATGGACAATTGATTCTCATTGATGAGGAGAGGATGAATGCAGTTTGCCAGGGACGACTTTATCATAACAGAATGGCTAAAGCTTTCAACAAGAAGGTAAGACTGAGACAGTTCAAAGCGAGGCAATTGGTGTTGAAGCGCATATTTCCACACCAAATTGGAGCTAAAGGAAAGTTTGCATCTAACTAGAAAGGACCTTACATGGTTCACCGAGTACTGACTGGAGGAGCATTGATTCTAGCGGACATGGATGGCGAAGTGTGGCCGAAAGCTATCAATGCAGATGTTGTGAAGAGATACAACATCTAGAAGCTCTTTATTTATTTATTCATGTAATGTCTTTTTATGTAATGAACACTACGTTCCGACCCGATTTCCTTAGCGGAATTCATAGGAAAACCACACCGGGTTCGGTCCCTTTAGAGTAGAAATTTTTCCAAGATTCCTTTTTCTTTTGTAATTTGAACTACGTTCTGACCTGATTTCCTTGGCGGGATACATAGTCGGCCTACATTAGCTTCGGTCATATTATAAGAAAATTTCCAAATTCCCCTTGTTTTGTATGTAATGAACTACGTTTGGCCTAATTCCTTCAGGATACATAGGTAACCCATGGAGGCTTCGGCCCCTTAGTTTTAAGTTTCCTAAAAGTTTATTCATGAACTACATTTGGTGAGATATATAGGCAGCCTATATAAGGCTCGGTCTCATCATGGTGAAATTTAGTATCCCTCCTATGGCAGAAAATGGAGCAATTTTTAAAGGTATATTTTTGAGAAAACGTCAATAAGTATGTGATCAACCAAGTCATCAAGCAGAAGAAAGATTTTGAATAAAGAACATTCGCCTTGTTTCAAAGACATGTCACAATTTTAAAGTTTGGCAGAAGTTTTGTTTTACCATTATACATATAAGCATACTTTATTTTGGAATAACTTTATATTTTACCAATTATTTTCTTGTTATTCATCGGCCAAGACTTAGAATAACGGGGGTTGCAAGTCCAAATAAAGTTGAAAGCATGAAGTATCATGAGCCAGAGCTTCAAAGACAATGCGAATCAACCTCCCCCCTAAACTTACAAATTTTATTTGAGTGCTGATTTTTCAAAATAGTGGAAGCTAAAGGTTAATAATGTTACAGCCTCGCAAGGGTTATACGTCGGACGGTTTGCATTTCTTATAACATTTACAAGGAATTATGCCTCTTAGGTGTCGATGATCCTCAAAACCCATGATATCAATATTTATAAATTAATGATACTAAGGTTTTACAGAAATTTCAAATGTATAGATGCACAAATGCTTTCAAATGCATTGGCTTTCAATTTCTATGCTTTCAAATGCATTGGCTTTCAATTTCTTTGCACAAATGCTTGTAATTCACTGCACATGCACTGCATAAATGCTTCCAAATACTCTGCACAGATGCTTTAAAACGCACTGCACATGGCTTCAATTACTTTGAATATATGCTTTCAAAAGAACTAAACAAGCATTGCATAAATGCTTCTAAATACTCTTCATAAATGCTTTAATACTGTTGCATATGGCTTCAACTGCTTTCTAATATACTGCATAAACTCTTTAAAATGCACTACATAATTGCTTTCAGATATACTGCACAATTACTTTCAAATATACTGTAGAAGCTCTTTACAAAATGCATTGCTTTCAAGAGACGTCATCATCATAAATCATTGACTTGGAGAACCTCATTTTCATAAGCCTTTGATTTAAAATTCTCACTCGAATAAATCATTTAGGTTTTAAAAAAACCTCATCCTCATAAATTGTTTGATTTAAGGCCTTATTTTCATTAATCATCATCAAAAGGCACCATTTGATACACCCTGTAAGTTTCTATCATTTAAGTCGGTATATTCGTATGTTAGTCAAGAGTTTTAGAGTATGAAGCATACGAGAAAGGGCCCGGGGAAAGGTCGAACGAGCGCAGAATCAAGGCTGCAAGGGCGAAGGCTGGACAAGCTGCCAAAAGGAGCAACATGTCATGGATCCTCCCCCTGCGTGTTGGGCTCCGTGACATGCCTGTAATACAATGTGATGGGGTCCATGTCATGGATCCCGTGTCCACCTCCCAAGTGTGTGTGTGTGTATATATATATATATATCTTCATCCAGAGAGAGAGGGATGCAACTTTTAAGTAATTTCCTTCCGAATACGTTGCCAAACACCGCCCAAATTTAAATTAACTTTAGGTATCAGGTTATAAGCCATGCAGAGAGCATTACTACGGAGTTAGTTTCTCGAAATTCACCCGGCAGTGATGTCTGCACCTATTTTTATCTATTTAGTGATCAACCCTCTAGTTTCTTTAATCCCACTCGGTCTTCCTTTTCTATTTTCTTTCAATAGTCGTAGCCCCGCCGAGTAGAAGTTTTTAGAATTTCTCCAAACTGATTTTTATATGATCATAGGCTTCAAGTAACCATTTCTCCCTTCTGAACTTCTTATACCCCATAAGATTCCCGGCACCTAGATGACCTATTCGCACGTTGGTTAAGCATATTTGAAGAACATACGTGCTAAAGAAAGGCCCGGGAAAAAGATCGGACGAGAAACCTGTCGAATCATCGCGGAAGGAGCCGAGGCAGAGCCCCTCCGCGATGGCAGCGTGTCACGGAGGTGAAACCTCCGCGTTGGCTCTGTGACACGTTGGCCTTGTCCAGGCCCAAGTATATAAAGCCCCACTTCGGTTTTAAATCATTTTAACTTATAAATTTCCAGTGAAACAGAGGGGAAAAACCAGAGGAAGAAAAGGAACGAAGAGGGTAATATAATTTTCATCCGATTACTCTACTAAACGTTGTCCAAACTTAAATTAACCTCAGATACTGAGGTATTTAGCAGCAGAGAGCATTCCTACGGATTTGGTTTCGTGAAATACGGCCGACGAATCGTCGAGATACCGAGCTAAGGTAAGTAGAATTGCTCCAAACTAGTGTCTATGAGTTCCTAGCTGTGAAGTGAATATTTCTCCCTTCTGGACCTCTGAAAAATAGCGAGTTTTCGACCGTCTTTCGATAAGCCTAAGTTTAGGCTATAAATTACATCGAAGTGACATTGTTCATTAAAATAAAGCTATATTTGGTATTAATTGACATATTTATGAATGCAGTTGGGAGAAATAGTTGAAGTATTGGCCGAGCCTCATCCGACAGACGGATAGTTCGGGAATAAGGTATATAAAGCTAGTTTCTTCAGCAAGTTAGTAAGCTCGGTATAGTAAAGTAATTTAAAGGCCAGTAGAATGTTCAGAAGTCATGTGGTATGTTTATTACGAATGTTGGTACGATATTAGAAGCATCATGTTATAGTTAGCGCGAAACTTGCTAGCACGATATAGATTCTAAAATAAGTGTTAGGAACTGCACAGCATGCTCAGTATGTGGTGTAATATAGAATGTTAGGATATTATCGTATTCAGTTGAAACCCAGTAAAGCAATGTAATATCTGTAAGGCATCTCAGAAGTAGAATGATAGGTTAAAATGAAGTTTAGAAAGCATATTAGAGATAGCAAATCATGTTACTATAGAAACTCAGTATACAACATGGTTTTCAGCAGAAAGACTATATCTTGTTCAGCATTAGACTCAGCACAGTATGGCAGAAGATTATATTTATATATACATACTATTATCAGTCTCAGCATGTATTAAATACGTACATACTACTGTTACTAGTTAGCATATAGTATGTATAAATACTTTATTATTATTAGTTTCAGTATATGGGATATGCAGATAGTATTACTAGTTGAGACCACTGTGTTGTCTTGGGTTGGATTACCTAGCATCCATGACCGCCCCAGGGTTGATAGCTGTATCGAATCGTCCACCAGAGGATGAGGATAAGTCACTCTATGGAGTGGCATGCCGTCCCACAGGGGACGAAGATGGGATGCCAGTTTTCCCCATATTGTGCCTTGATCGGCCCTTACACACCCCTGTCGAGCGGATACGCCCGGGTGTTGATTCAGGAGTCCACCGGACTCAGATGCAGTTATAGTCAGGGGCTCAGCGAGCCCAAGTGCATACCCAGGGGACTGGCAAGATGCTTATAGCTATTATAGGAGATGGGATGACCGGGGTAGGGTTATAGATTCTGTGCTGGTTGCACCTCCCGGCTTATGGGGGCCGGGTAAGGTTTGTGTGAGCTATGTTATGTTATGTTATGTTATGCCATGTTACATTAGGTATGAGTACATTGGCAGTAGAATGATACGTCTCCAGGTATGACTCCTACTCCTTCCAGTATAGTTAAGAGTAGGCATAATTTACATTATCAGACAGCTACTCTATTCCTTCCTATTTCAGTTTCATCAGTTGTATTGTTGTTTTTAGATATTTCTTTCAGTTATTGCTTTACATACTCAGTGCCAGCGGTACTGACGCCCGGTGTGGCACTGCATTACTTGCCTGCAGGTACTCACAGACGAGGAGGCGATCCCTCGTGATATCTGTCAGCGATCGAGTATTCAGCTCCTGTCATCCGGAGACTGAATTCCAGAGGTGTATTTCGTCTTCTTTTGTTGTACAGTATGGGTAGGTCGGGGCCCTGTCCCGATCATTTCTATTGTTATTCCTAGAGGCTTGCAGTCTGTATATATTTCCCTGTGGTCAGCTGAGCCGGTCGTGTGAGGCAGTGCAGTTGTATAGCTGTTAGTACTTTTATTTCTTTTATGTTGGCCGTGTGGGGCCATAGCTTGACAGTAGTGGTGACCTTGCCAGTCATGTAGACTTCTAGTATTTCATTGTTGAGTTGCAGATAACTAGACAGCATGGTGGCCTTGTCAGCCCGCATAGGTTTCCCTATATTGATATGTTTCTGGTTAGCTGTCAGCACAGGTACAGGTGGTTATAGGCCTAGTCGGCCGGAGGCTGTATTTACAGCCGTCATATAGCCCGTTGTTTCCCTGAATCTGAGTTAGAGCCAGCCAGGCACCAGATATGCTCAGGCTTAGCAGTCCATCAGTTCAGGTCCTAGTAGGGCACCAGGTGCCAGTCATACCCCCCAAGGCGAGGTGTGACAAACTTGGTATCAGAGCAGGTCGTGTCCCAGGGCGTCTGCAAGTCGTGCTAAGTAGAGTCTTGTCTATGGATGTGTTGTGCACCACATACTATAGGTAGGAGGCTGTGAGGCGTGATAGGATGGTTACCCTTCCTTCTCAGTCAGTCGTGCTTTAGAGCAGTACAGTATAGGGTTGAGTCCCTAAAAACTTACCGTATTCTTTGATTATAGATACAAAGGCAGATCAGCATTACCCTACTACAGGTAGAAGATCAGATATAACAACAGAAGAGGGCACCAGCCAGTTACATGATAACTACAGCAGCAGGAGGAGGTACCCGAGACCTCCCAGCATGATACCTTTATCGGTACTATCCCCAGTATACGTTGATAACGTCAGAATAGGAAGTCAGGAGTGTAATGTACATACGAGTTGATTTATTTATTAGCTATATAAGATCTGATTAAGATTACATACAAGGTCAGACCACCAGGTAAGTATAAGAAAGAGAGGGAAATGCGGGAATCCCAAACACATCTTTTCGGATATGGTACAGTTAAATGTTTTTATTTGTTGCACTAAGAAAAGGGTTATTCCTACCTCTTGATTTTGATGCCCGCATAGTAAAGGGGCATAAGACTTGAGATGGGGTTGCCAAATCAAGCAGTAAGTAGAGATGGGCTGATTGATCCTAGTAAGTATTAGAAAGTATAAAGAGCCCCTATGATTACGTAAGCTGTGCAGACCCTTATGATAACAAGCCAATAAAGAAAGTAACACTGTTAGCTTACCCGAAGTAGGGGTAAAAGACTTGTTAGTAATGAATGCTTAGTAATAGTCAAATTTGAGTCAGAAAAAGGCTAAGTCCGCCATATACGCTAATAGACAGTAAGATATACCTGTAAGATTATAAATATGATTTAGTTGTGATATCGAAAGGGTGAGAGGTCATGTGAATCAGATAGGTCTGACTGCAAGTCAGGGGAAGTATGAACTGATACTTGACCAGCAATCTTGTTAACAATGAAGAGCAGGTACCTTGAACCCTAGAGTTCAGCTTAAGTAAGATGAGGGAAAGAAGCAGGAATGTCAGATCTTGTGGGGAAATTAGAATTACCCCCGGATTGATAAAATATTGTATTAAGGATTAAGCCTCGGGCTGACAGTAAGATTGCGGTTCAGAATACCGCAGTATGTCCGCTATGGAGAAGTTAAGAAGTTACCGATACAACAATTCTAATCTAGTATGGCCTAGAGATAAGGCCCAGCAGACAGTCATGGGCTCTCAATATATGCCTAGTAAGGCCACAAGATTCGAACGTTGACCCCACATCGCAAGAGTGGTGGAATTTCAAACAGCAGATAATAACTAAAGTGTTTATGTTTGTTACTTTCAGAATGGGGTAACAATACAATGAAATGATAAGTCAGGGCAGGAGATATTATTAAGTCGTAGTACCGGTGTATAATGTACGGTATGAGACTCAGCAGAGCATGTCAAAGATTATGTATTACCGCAGAATTTAGTACATATTGTATGTAGCTATTGATATATATATATATATATATATATACAGATAATAGATATGCTGTGAGTAGCTGCCTATAAGGAGTACAATCACAGATGCTGGTTAGTAATAGAAAGCATGTACAAATTGCATTGCAGGACCCCCCTTGCCAAAAAAAAAGTGGAGAAGAAAGAAAGAAAAGGAGAGAAGAAAGGAGAAAGGGAAAGGAGAAGAGAAAGGGCAGATTAAGTGTGAATTACGTATGAAGTCAGAGAAACTATCTCAGTTCTCAGTTATTAAGTTAATAGACTTATGTGTTGTTTCCAGATCTAGGCTCTAGGAGCTTACCAGAGTTAATGGCCTAAACCAGATGGCTAGATGATAAGGGCGCAGTTAGGCGGTCTACCGACCAGCTGGCGCCTGCATTTGCAGGGAAGCATCCCTGAAGATCGGTAACATTAGTGCATGTGCTAGAACCAGGATTAGAGGCCGAGTAGGCAAATTTCAGAGATTAGTAATACCAGAATTGTTCTAGTATGTTAAGTGGTCGTACGTAATTTTCCTAGCCTTGTAGGTGAGAGTCGGCCTTAGTCAACCTAGCAGTTATGATGTGAAACATCCCATAAGTCAGCCGATCGTCCCAGTCAGAATACCCGTGGGTACCCCAAGGAAGGGTCCACATCCGCAGTCAGCGACAGACTAGTAATTCAGCTGGTTCTCGTAAGATATTCAGATGCGGAGCCCTAGCAGAAGGCCAGTATTTACAGAATAGCTCATAAGACCGAGAATTCTCCAAAATAGCAGTATAAATCCAAGTGGATACACACAAGGCATAAGAAATTGATAGTACCCTGCTAGCACAGTGTTCATTAAAACCAGGAGATCAGTAGACTCCCCGTGAAGATCCAGAGATTGATCGCTGATCTTGGGCAGATTTATATGCCCAAGTGATACTCAAACGTATCATTTTTACCTTGTTTGTTGTGCAATGTGTATATAATATCATGTATTTGTTAATAAAATGTGAATTTATACTAACCAACATGATTAGCATTTGTTTTGCAGGATAATGTGATTTTTAGGAGCTAAAATACGTGTTGGAACTATGTCGAAGTTGGACTGGGATGCGAGCGTGGAAAAGGCCTTGGATGGCACATTTTAAAGTGGCTCCGCGATGGAGCCGTGCCACGCTGCCATCGCGGTAGCACACTGCCTGGGCAGAAATAAAATTGGCAATTTCCAGTGTGCCTGCGCGTCAGCTCCGTGGCACGAAGATAGGCCTCCGCGATGGCCTCCGTGCCACGTTGAGGCCAATTATCCGGACCCTGCAATTTCCAGAGAGGGTCCGCATCCACGCCGTGTCACGGAGGCAATGCTCCGCGTTGGCCTCCGTGACACGTTGCTTGTTATTCCGGGAAAAATTTCCCACTAGTATAAATAGCACACTTAGGTTATTTTTAAAAGGGGAGTTTTTTAGTTTTAGTTTTTTGAGCCTGAGTTCAGAAGTGGAGAGCAGGAACGTGGTTTTGTGGCAGTTGAAGAATAGAAAAGATAAGGGTTTTCTTCTCTTCCCTTCTTCTTTCCTTCAATTGTATGCATGATTAACACTCATTCTAGGATGATTAATCAAGGAATGAGTGGCTAATTCCTTTCTTGCTGAGGTTTTGAACTTGTGTAATGAATGTTGGTAATAATTGATATGGTTTCTTCTCCTTCTTGCATGTTGTTCTATTAATTCTTGTGTTTATTACATTATTGATTGGCCACCATTAATGTATATCTAAAAAGTCCAATTTCACTCGAGAGAGCATGAAATTGAAAAGTTGTGAATTAATAGGGTATTGTTCTTAACTTGATTTGGGAAAATTGGGTTTTGATGTGCTTTCTTGATAGAAATATACTTGAAAGCCGTATTAGTCAATTTAGGAACCGGAATTGGAGTGTTAGGTCATAAATTGCATTTGATCACAGAAATGTAGACGGATGGTTTATGATTCTAAAGTGAAATTAAATACGGAAGTTTTAATTTCTAGGCAAACGTTCTTGGCTAGCAATATGAAGAAGAGGATGACCAAATTATCATGATTATCAAGTTCATTACTCGTTCTTAACCTTGGCATGTGCATATCCATTGTCTAAATTCAACGTAAATAGTAGTTATTAATTTTAGTATAGAATTAGTTTAGAAACAAAACTCACTCAAATCTTGGTTGGATTGTTGTTAACATAGTTAGAAATAGAATAGAGATATAGTAAACTAGGCAGTTTTGCATATCTAGAGCAGCCTCCTTGGATCGATACTTGGCTACTTAGCCACTTTATTACTTGTTTGACCACGTACACTTGCGTGTCGGTTTTTAATATATACCGAGCAGCGATACGACCGCGAGCAAGTTTTTGGCGCCGTTGCCGGGGAGGCTAGGCGATTTGTAAAATTGTGTTTAGTGTAAATTTGCTGTATTTTTATTTTTATTTTCTTAAGTGTTAACAACTTGGTCTTAGCCTGTATTTTGCAGATTTTTATTTCTGTGAACACTGGCAAGGGACAAGGAGCTGGTGGAATCTTACTTAGAGCCAGAACGTGAATTGCATAGTCAACGTTGAGAAGCTCTTCGGAAGAAGCTGCAGTTGCTCAAACAGTCTATGATGGAGCAACCAAATCCACCAGTTGTGCGGGCAGTGTTAGTGCCTGAGGAAGTAGCAGCCAGGCCGGTTCGCGAGGTGGCAATCCCACACGCTAGTAATGTACATTCCAGCATCCGCAAACCAGAGCCTGGGGGGAGATTTGAGTTAAAGCAAAATATGGTGCAACTTTTGCACACTAGCGGGCAGTTTACCGGTCTCCCTCACGAAGATCCACAACAACATCTCCAGAACTTCTTGGAGATAAGTGACACTTACATCCCTGCTGGAGTGTCACCTGATTATGTTCGGCTCACCTTATTTTCATTTTCCTTACTTGGTGAAGCCAAGAGGTGGTTAAAAGCTGAACCACCTAACTCTATATCAACGTGGGATGATCTTGCAAGGAAGTTTTTGATTAGATTTTTCCCTTCAGGTAAAACAGCTAAACTTAGAAGTCAGATTCTAAGTTTTAAACAGAGGGAAGGAGAAAATCTTTATCAAGCCTGGGAAAGATTCAAGTCCATGTTGCGAGACTATCCTCATCATCATCAGTCAAACGAGGTGTTGGTACACACTTTTATTGAGGGTTTGGAACCCCACACTAAAATCTTGTTAGACTCAGCAGCTGGAGGGCAAGCGCTGGAGAAGACTTATGAGGAGCTGTACACTTTGCTCAACCGAATTTCACAAGGCAATCCGGAATGGAATGCAGATTCTTCAAGAGGTGGAGCAAGGAAAGCAGCGGGAGTGCTTGAAGTGGATGGATTCACAGCTATCGTTGCACAGATAGCTGCTTTGCAAAATCAGTTAAACACTCACTTCAGCAATATGAATTTGAATCAGCCTTCAGCCTCAATCAATGCAGTCCAACAGATGTGGTGTGAAGTGTGTGGTAGTAGTGAGCATTCAGCTGAATGCTGTGGTGCAAATCCTGATTCTGTCAACTTTGTGGGCAACGCACAGAGGAATCAACAGCAGTTTGGCGGTGGCTACAACTAAAATTGGAGGAATCATCCAAATTTTTCGTGGGGTAGCAACAATCAACAAGGTCAAGGTTCAGGGCAGGGTATGCACAGAAACCAAGGAGGGCAACAAGGCTATCAGAATCAGTTCAGAAATCACAATGCCCTTCCTCCACCACCATCACCGACTATTGAGGAAATGTTCAAGACCATGATTGCCAACCAGGCACAATTGCAGGCTGACTATGTCAAATTGGCAGCCGAAGTAAAGAACAATCAATTGGCAACCAAGGCTCTTGAATATCAGTTTGGGCAATTTGCTAGTGCCCAAAATACTAGACCAAGGGGAGGACTACCTAGCAACACGATCCCAATCCTAAGCAGGTGAATGCAGTGACCACGAGGAGTGGTTTACAATTAAAGGAGGTGGAACCGGAAAGACCGCCTCAGAAGTCAGGAGCAGCAGATGTTGAGGGAGAACAAACCTCAGATACGGGGAAGACCAAAGAAGCTGAACCAGCAAGGCCTCCACCCCCGTTCCCTCAACGACTTAAGAAACACAAGGAGGAGGCGTGTTTCCAGAAATTCATGGAGGTACTTAAACAGGTACATGTTAACTTACCTCTTGTTGATGTCTTGCAGGGTGTGCCAAAATATGCGAAGTATATCAAAGACATCGTGGCCAACAAAAGTCGCTTGACTGAGTATGCCACGGTGGCTTTAACGGAGGAATGCACATCCCGTATTCAGAACAGGTTGCCCACTAAACTGAAGGATCCTGGAAGTTTTACTATCCAGCTGACGATTGGGCAAAGTATCCGAGCTCGTGGGTTATGCGACTTGGGGGCAAGTATAAATCTGATGCCATCTTCGGTATTCAGAAAGTTAGGACTAGGGAGCCCTAGACCTACAACAGTGATCTTGCAGCTAGCAGACAGGTCTTTAGCTAAGCCGGATGGCATTGTCGAGGATGTGCTAGTGCAGGTAGGCTCCCTTATTTTTCCGGTAGATTTCATTGTTCTGGATTTTGAACCAGATGCGGAAGTCCCATTTATTTTGGGACGACCCTTTTTGGCAACCGGAAAGGCATTGATCGATGTAGCTGCGGGTCAACTCACAATGCGAGCACACGACAAGGTTGAGGTGTTCGACGTGTACAAGGCACCTAAGCTCCCGACTGTCTATAAGGAACTCTCGGTGATCAACGTGATTGATCATGGGAATGCAAATGGATTGAGTGATTCCCGAGAGTTACTAGGTAGGCCACCAGACAAGGTTGAGAACTACTGGGGAGATGACCATGATCGGGACAAATCGTCCATCTCCCTAGTAGAAACTTGAGCATAAAGGCTGTCGAGCCGCGACGTTAAACCAGGCGCTGCAGGGGAGGCAACCCGTGAAAAATATTGTTTTTTCTTTCCTTAGTGTAAAGTTTTTCTTCTATTCTATTTTCTTTTCTTTTTCTTGATTAGGCTTAGATTTGCATTTTATTTAGTAATTTTTTTATTTAGTAATTTAGTAAAAAAAAAAAATTATTTTTTTAGTAGGGAATCTATTAATTTAACCAATTTTTCTTTAGTGAGGTGATTTTCAGGTATACTGGAGGAAAAATACTTGGAATCGAAGAAACGAGGCGAGGTATGAAAAATAAAATTTGATGGTGAAACAGAGCACTGACGCGTTGGCGCCGTGTCACGGAGGCAATGCTCCGCGTTGACCTCCGTGACACGTTGAAGGCAAATCTGGAATTTTTTTTAAAAATTCCAGTAAGCCAACGCGTTGGCTCCGTGTCACGGAGGAGGGGCTCCGCGTTACCCTCCGTGACACGTTGCCCTTATCCCAGTGCCGGGTCACACCGGGTTTCCGGGTGACCCGCGTGTTTCCTTTAAATAAACCCCCGATTTTCGCCCATTTTCCCCCATTCCCTATACCCTCCGCGACAAAAACACCCATTCCCCTACCCCCAAGCTCCGTGCCACGTTAATAGGCAAGGAAAACATCAAGTTTTCGTCGATTCGTCAATTCCAAGGTATGTTTTCATCATCTATCTCAAAATTTTGGCGATTTTTGTCGATTTTGAGCATGTGAGGTGAGATATATCACCCTAGGTAGAAATTACACATGACGTGAATTATTTTGTGATTGATTATGTTCGGATTGTTGTAGTTGACGTTTGAACTTATGGATTGATTGAATAGTTCAATTTTGATTGTCGAATTGCATTCTAGGGCTTGGGGTTGTTGAATTTTAACTTGGGTAACTTGATAGTTTAATGAAATTGATGTCGGGGTTTGTTTATTATTTGAGATAAGTCGTGGTAACTATTGTATAATTGTTGAAAGACGACTAATTCTCGAATTTTTGTGGGAAATTGCGTAATATGTGAATTGGTTGAATTGCTTAGATTAGTTGTATATAAAATGTTTGTATTGTTGTTTCTATTTTGTTGTTGTTATTGTTGCTAAGTGCTATGGGTGAATAGCTGTCGATAGTAGGATTGGGTTAGCTGTATGAAGTCTGAGTAGTTCGCTAGCCGTTATGCTGTCGAATTTTTGTGAACGCACTAAGCAACATGTTTATAGTTGATTGTGCTTGGGGTGTAAATAGAGCTATCCTTGCTGAAATGTTGTAAATATTGTTAAAGACTAAGTGTGGGGTAAATTTTGTTTAACCCGACCTTAGCCGAAGCTAACAAGTTTTTAGCTTAACGTTATGCTTGTCTGTGTAAATTGGCAGGTACAATGGCCAGCCGACAAGATAAAGGCAAGGGTGCTTCAACCTCAGGCACCGGCAGAAAGAGAATGAGACTGGGCACTGCTGTCCCGGCTGCACCTGCTGTTCCACGCGGTCAACACCGCCGATACGGGACAAGATGGGTCACCGATGAAGGGAAGAAATGGTACGCAAAGCATAAGGAGAACAAGTACTTCCCGGAGGAACATATTGCAAGGGAACCACTTGCACAGGAGTTCCCTCGCATCGTACAGAGAATTGAGGCAGCTGGGCTCAGCTTTATTTTTCAGGAGCCCAAGGAGTGCAACATTCACCTGGTCCGGGAATTTTATGCAAACTGGAACCCAGCCATCAGGAGCCATACTATTAAAATCAGAGGGCAGATTGTCACTCTGGAACCCCAGCAGCTGAATGCCATCGTGGGAGCGCGGGACACAGACGCCCACGTCCTCCGCCAGTTAAACATCACCCCACCGTATGCCGACATCAGACGTACGTTGTGTGGGGCTCGATCCATAGCCCGATGGAGCAGACACAAAGAGAGGGGTTACCATCAGACTCTGCCTTATTCGCAGATGAACAGGGAGGCAAGAATCTGGCTAAAAATTGTATGTTCGTGTTTGATCCCGGGAGTGCATATGACAGACGTGACCCGGGACCGTGTCTGCCTGGTGTATGCCCTTATGAAAGGGCTTGAGATTAATGTGGGGGCGGTCATAATATCCGCCATGAAGAGAGCCAGACTACACCAGGGCCACAGATACGGGTTTGGCGGACTCATCACCACCTTCCTCCGAGGCCTCGACGTTGAGGAAGAAGCCTTGGATTATATTCCGCAGTTGGAGCGGAGGGCCCTTGATGTGACAAAGACCAAGGCCCCCGACAATACACACGGACCGGTGCAGACTCTGGGCGAGCGACATGCTCGTGACGACCAGTATATGGCCCGTATGTTCGGCATGCAGATGCTGCAGCTACGGATAGGTGGGAGACCAGCCACCGAGGATGAATTATGGCAGCTGGAGCTGGACTACCCCTTTGGCGAGAACGCCAGAACTTTATGCAAGGTGAGGCCAGCCTTTGTGGAGCCAACTGATGACGACGTCCCTACTGATGAGGAGACACGTCGTGAGGACTCTGATGTGGAGTCCGATGACGACGATGGAGCAGATTCGGATATGGGCGACGAGGCCGCAGCACCGGATGAGGAAGTCGAATATTTCGACTGAGCAGGGAGTTCCACCACCCTTATGTTGTGCTTTGTATTGTTGTGAACACTGGGGACAGTGTTCGATTTAAGTGTGGGGTGGGGAGTAGTTAGGTGCTGGGTCATAGGCTCTAAACTTGCTGTATAATTTTTCCTTGACGTTTATGTATGTCTGTGCTTTCCCTGTTGTTGTGAACTGATTTTGTGACCTATGTATATATATTTGTGTTGTGGCTGATGATGTGTGTTTTGAAAGTTATGGTTGCCTTTGTAAATATTTTGTAAATTTTGTAAATATTTTTTTTCTATCGATATGATCGATATTTTTCAAAATTTTTGCGAAAAGATTTTGCACTTATCAAAATATTTTGTAAATATTTTCTATCGAAATGATCGATGTGTTGCAAAAATTTTGAAGTTTTATTTTTGGGTTTCTCGGAGTTTGTTTTCGGTTCTTTTACCGAGAATAGTCCCATTGAACCGAGGTCATAGTTAGTGACCGGTCCCTATGATGGATGGATGATGACCGTCTTAAGGGAAATGTAGTCGATAGGAGTAGATGTTTTGTTTTTAGTTTCTTTGGTGGATTGCATCAATAAACTGTAGTTGCTTATGGTTGCTAAAATTTCATTGCGTGCTGTAATTGATGTTCGAAATGTGAAAATGATTCGTGTGAAAGCATGCAATTTTGTAAATATGTTGAGTTACCTAGGCTATAGAATTTGGTTCATTATGATTGAGGCTTAATCTTGAATTCATGTAATTGACTAATTAAAGACTCTGTGAATGCATCTTGATTCGAGCATGTGCATGAAGTGTGAAGTGAGGTTTTGCTATTCCATGTCATTGTGAATTGTCTAGAACTTGCCTGGTGTGTATACAAAACGAAATGAAGGAGGTGTAGTGTTGGAAAGGATGTAGGCATTTCTTTGTTTTAACCGTTAGTTTCCATTTTTTTTTCTTGTCAAATTCTACCTTTTTATATGTTGTATACCCTAGTCAGCCCGTTGAGCCTTTAGCCGATTTTTTTCTTTTGTCCAGATTTATATGAACTAAGCTTTATTCCTTCTTTTCATTAGCCTTAAAGTCTATAAGAAGCTCTTAAACGCTTACAAAGAACAGAAAATGTTTCCCAAAGTGTTAAAGAGTGAAAAGAGTGAAAAGAAAAGAAAAGCAAGGTGAGGAAGGAAAAGATGATGTTGAAGAGGCACTAGTTGTAATTAAATGATAGTGAGGGTACATGAAAACCCTCTGTTTTGTGTCAAGTGTGCCTGATGAAATGGGCTGTATGAAAGTAAACCAGCATGAATGGGAGAAAAAGAGAAAAGAGAGGAACAATGTCCATGAGTCGATGGGAATGAGTTGAAAAGGCGCTTAAGGATGCTAGCGACTATTATTGGCTAATCCAATATATATACACTAGATCCATAGCCCATTTACAACCCATTGAAAGTCCTATTTGATCCTACATTGCATTTCTTTATATTAGTGGAGTAATACACTAAGGGCAAGCCTATGGGTCATGACATGATGCATGTGAATTCTTCTGGGAGAGAGAGTGAAATTAATTTTTATATGCCCCCACTTGCATGTTTGTGTGCTGCATGAACATAAAAAGGGGAAGTTTCTCTCGAGTTGTGAGGGTACATGCTTGATGAAAGATTGATTTTCGTGTCGGATTTCTTGATTAGTTGATATGCATGAGTTTGCCGATATCAAGAATCAATTCTTAAAAGTCTAGGAAGCCTCGATGTATTAAGGTCATTGTCTTGTACGACCAAGCATGTTTTCTTGATGATTTGCAAAAATCGAATAATTGGTATGACCGTAACGTAAATGGCTGCACCATAGTGACAAAGGTTGAGATGTGATGTGCATGATTTGTGTATGTGTTGTTCGAGGACGAACAAGGATTTAAGTGTGGGGTAAGTGATCTTGGGCAGATTTATATGCCCAAGTGATACTCAAACGTATCATTTTTACCTTGTTTGTTGTGCAATGTGTATATAATATCATGTATTTGTTAATAAAATGCGAATTTATACTAACCAACATGATTAGCATTTGTTTTGCAGGATAATGTGATTTTTAGGAGCTTAAATGCGTGTTGGAACTATGTCGGAGTTGGACTGGGATGCGAGCGTGGAAAAGGCCTTGGATGGCACATTTTACAGTGGCTCCGCGATGGAGCCGTGCCACGCTGCCATCGTGGTAGCACACTGCCTGGGCAGAAATAAAATTGGCAATTTCCAGTGTGCCTGCGCGTCAGCTCCGTGGCACGGAGATAGGCCTCCGCGATGGCCTCCGTGCCACGTTGAGGCCAATTATCCGGACCCTACAATTTCCAGAGAGGGTCCGCGTCCACGCCGTGTCACGGAGGCAGTGCTCCGCGTTGGCCTCCGTGACACGTTGCTTGTTATTCCGGGAAAAATTTCCCACTAGTATAAATAGCACACTTAGGTTATTTTTAAAAGGGGAGTTTTTTAGTTTTAGTTTTTTGAGCCTGAGTTCAGAAGTGGAGAGCAGGAACGTGGTTTTGTGGCAGTTGAAGAATAGAAAAGATAAGGGTTTTCTTCTCTTCCCTTCTTCTTTCCTTCAATTGTATGCATGATTAACACTCATTCTAGGATGATTAATCCAAGAATGAGTGGCTAATTCCTTTCTTGCTGAGGTTTTGAACTTGTGTAATGAATGTTGGTAATAATTGCTATGGTTTCTTCTCCTTCTTGCATGTTGTTCTATTAATTCTTGTGTTTATTACATTATTGATTGGCCACCATTAATGTATATCTATAAAGTCCAATTTCACTCGAGAGAGCATGAAATTGAAAAGTTGTGAATTAATAGGGTATTGTTCTTAACTTGATTTGGAAAAATTGGGTTTTGATGTGCTTTCTTGATAGAAATATACTTGAAAGTCGTATTAGTCAATTTAGGAACCGGAATTGGAGTGTTAGGTCATAAATTGCATTTGATCACAGAAATGTAGACGGATGGTTTATGATTCTAAAGTGAAATTAAATACGGAAGTTTTAATTTCTAGGCAAACGTTCTTGGCTAGCAATATGAAGAAGAGGATGACCAAATTATCATGATTATCAAGTTCATTACTCGTTCGTAACCTTGGCATGTGCATATCCATTGTCTAAATTCAACGTAAATAGTAGTTATTAATTTTAGTATAGAATTAGTTTAGAAACAAAACTCACTCAAATCTTGGTTGGATTGTTGTTAACATAGTTAGAAATAGAATAGAGATATAGTAAACTAGGCAGTTTTGCATATCTAGAGCAGCCTCCTTGGATCGATACTTGGCTACTTAGCCACTTTATTACTTGTTTGACCACGTACACTTGCGTGTCGGTTTTTAATACATACCGAGCAGCAATACGACCGCGAGCAATCGCCTGGGAGTAAGTTTGATTAAGCCCAGCCTTACAGTGGTTCAAGCAAAATAACAAAGCAATTAGATGCCCACAAGTCTGCAGTTATGCATGAACTATAAGTACTCAAGTAGAACAGTTAGAGCATTGTTAGACTACTGCCACATTCGGGTCATTCAACCCGACTACTCAGTTATTTAAGGTTATGCAGCCAGATCATTAGAGGTCATGGTCAATATCAGGATCCTCTGATCAGATAAAGGCACAAGGTGTGCAGACGGTCGTTCAGGTTATCCCAGCAACAAGTAGCCTTAGCATGTGGTCGGAGGGCCAGATAAGCTCTAGCTACGCCTATAAACTACCTGTCAATCTCTTCGGAAAGACAAGTCAGTATAACCGTCAATTATATGCCGAGCTCTCTAAGTATGAAAATGTTATATCAGCCAAGAAGAGGTAATGGAGCAACAACCGCTCTTAGCTATAGATCTATTAGAAGTGTGGTGTATGGGCAGCCTGAGCAATGGGAGTTGGTCAGAAAGATACATCAATTGGTCAATTTAGCCGTTCGTGTAATAGAAATGAAGGACAACAAAGCGGTAATCGAGAACACCGCCGTGTCGTCATCAGTTGTGAAAATAAAAAGAACGGTAGTATAAGAATCCTGACCTGGTTAATAGGGGAAAATGCCATTCAGGTAACAGAGGGTGGAGTGTTGCGTTGTAAAGGCCGTCTATATGTTCCAGATGTTTCAGGGCTCCACCAGTAGATTCTGAATGAGGTACATTATGCCCGTTATTCTCTTCACCCCGGTACGACAAAAATGTACCATGACATCAAAGAGAACTACTGGTGGCCAGGTATGAAAAGAGAAATTGCTGAATTTGTAGCCCAGTGTCCTAACTGCCAACAGGTGAAAGCAGAACATCAGAAACCAGGCGGGTTAACTCAGGACATAGCTGTGCCTCTCTGGAAATGGGAAGCAGTGAATATGGATTTTGTGGCAGGATTACCCGTACCAGACACAGACATGACTCTATATGGGTAATAGTTGACAGATTGACTAAATCAGCTCATTTCCTGCCAGTTAGAACTACTTTCTCGGCTGAAGATTATGCGGAGTTGTATATCCGAGAGATAGTCAGATTGCATGGAGTGCCAGTATCTGTTATTTCAAATAGAGGAGCGCAGTTCACGGCTATGTTTTGGAAATCATTCCAGAAGGGGCTGGGGACACAGATTAATCTAAGCACAGCTTCCCACCCTCAGACAGACGGACAGGCTGAGCGCACTATTCAGACGCTCGAGGACATGCTGCGAGCGTGTGTGCTAGACTATGGTGGTAGTTGAGACGAGCATTTGCCGCTGATAGAATTTGCTTATAATAATAGCTATCACTCGGCTATTCAGATGGCACCTTTTGAGGCTTTATACGGGCGAAAGTACAGATCGCCGGTTGGCTGGTTTTAAGTAGGAGAATCAGTGATGATTGGGCCAGACCTTGTTCAGCAGTCAGAAGAGAAAGTAGAGCTTATCAGAGAACGCCTATTGACTGCACAGAGTCGCTAGAAATCATATGCAGATGTACGGCGTAGAGATATGGAGTTAATGTGAATGACTGGGTATTTCCGAAAGTATCTCCGATGAAAGGGGTGATGAGATTCGGCAAGAAGGGTAAGCTCAGTCCAAGATTTGTTGGGCCCTATCAGATTTGTCGGAGGATAGGCCAAGTAGCATATGAGTTGAACTTGCCTCCAGAGCTAGAATCCGTTCATCCCGTCTTTCATGTGTCCATGTTGAGGAAATGCATAGGAGACCCATCCAGAGCAGTTCCAGTCCAGGATATCTAGGTTACCAAAGAGCTGGCCTATGAAGAGGTTCCAGTAACTATTCTAGACAGACAGATTCGTAGATTGAGTACTAAGGATATTGCATCTGTCAAGGTTCTGTGACGTAACAGGAACCGAGAGGAGATGACGTGGGAGGCTGAAGAAGATATGAAAGCTAGATATCCTCACCTATTCCAGGCCTAGTCAGACGATAGGTATGTCCGTGTTGTCCGTGTTGTATGCAGTATCTTATGGTTGTATATGTATAGATGAGAAAGATTGATGATTAGCTATCCTGTGAATCTTAAAGTATTGCGTGCAGTACCTGTATTAGACTTTTCTGCGTTTCACGTTTTTTGGATAGTCCATATTACAGGGGAAACTCTGCCGGAATTTTCCTAAGTAGTAAGTTGAGAAGTCCTCTAGATAGAAGTTTACATTCGGGGACGAATGTTCTTAAGGGGGGGAGAATGTTATACCCCGTAAGATTCCCGGCACATAGATGACCTATTCGCACGTTGGTTAAGCATATTTGAAGGCCATACGTGCTAAAGAAAGGCCCGGGAAAAATATCGGATGAGAAACCTTTCGAACCATCGCGGAAGGAACCGAGGCAGAGCCCCTCCGCGATGGCAGCGTGTCACGGAGGTGAAGCCTCCGCGTTGGCTCTGTGACACATTGGCCTTGTCCAGGCCCAAGTATATAAATCCCCACTTTGGTTTTAAATCATTTTAACTTATATATTTCCAGTGAAATAGAGGGGAAAAACCAGAGGAAGAAAAGGAACGAAGAGGGTAATATAATTTTCATCCGATTACACTGCTAAACGTTGTCCAAACTCAAATTAACCTCAGATACTGAGGTATTTAGCAGCAGAGAGCACTCCTACGGATTTGGTTTCGTGAAATACGGCCGACGAATCATCGAGCTACCGAGCTAAGGTAAGTAGAATTGCTCCAAACTAGTGTCTATGTGTTCCTAGCTGTGAAGTGAATATTTCTCCCTTCTGGACCTCTTAAAAATAGCAAGTTTTCGACCGTATTTCGATAAGCCTAAGTTTAGGCTATAAATTACATCGAAGTGACATTGTTCATTAAAATAAAGCTATATTTGGTATTAATTGAAATATTTATGAATGCAGTTGGGAGAAATAGTTGAAGTATTGGCCGAGCCTCGTCCGACAGACGGATAGTTCGGGAATAAGGTATGTAAAGCTAGTTTCTTCGGCAAGTTAGTAAGCTCGGTATAGTAAAGTAATTTAAAGGCCAGTAGAACATTCAGAAGTCATGTGTTATGTTTATTATGAATGTTGGTACGATATTAGAAGCATCATGTTATAGTTAGCGCGAAACTTTCTAGCACGATATAGATTCTAAAATAAGTGTTAGGAACTGCACAACATGCTCAGTATGTGGTGTAATACAGAATGTTAGGATATTATCGTATTCAGTTGAAACCCAGTAAAGCAATGTAATATCTGTAAGGCATCTCAGAAGTAGAATGATAGGTTAAAATGAAGTTTAGAAAGCATATTAGAGATAGCAAATCATGTTACTATATAAACTCAGTATACAGCATGGTTTTCAGCAGAAAGACTATATCTTGTTCAACATTAGACTCAGCACAGTATGGAAGAAGATTATATTTATATATACATACTATTATCAGTCTCAGCATGTATTAAATACGTACATATTACTGTTACTAGTTCAGCATATAGTATGTATAAATACTTTATTATTATTAGCTTCAGTATATGGGATATGCAGATGTATTACTAGTTGAGACCACTGTGTTGTCTTGGGTTGGATTACCTAGCATCCATGACCGCCCCAGGGTTGATAGCTGTATCGACTCGTCCACCAGAGGACGAAGATAAGTCACTCTACGGAGCGGCATGCCGTCCCATAGGGGACGAAGATGGGATGCCAGTTTTCCCCATATTGTGCCTTGATCGGCCCTTACACACCCCTGTCGAGCGGATACGCCCGGGTGTTGATTCAGGAGTCCTCCGGACTCAGATGCAGTTATAGTCAGGGGCTCAGCGAGCCCAAGTGCATACCCAGGGGACCGGCAGGATGCTTATAGCTATTATAGGAGATGGGATGACCGGGGTAGGGTTATAGATTCTGTGCTGGTTGCACCTCCCAGCTTATGGGGGCCGGGTAAGGTTTGTGTGAGTTATGTTATGTTATGTTATGTTATGCCATGTACATTAGGTACGAGTAGATTGGCAGTAGAACGATACGTCTCCAGGTATGACTCCTACTCCTTCCAGTATAGTTAAGAGTAGGGATAATTTACATTATCAGACAGCTAATCTATTCCTTCATATTTCAGTTTCATCAGTTGTATTGTTGTTTTTAGATATTTCTTTCAGTTATTGCTTTACATACTCAGTACCAGCGGTACTGACGCCCGGTGTGGCACTGCATTACTTGCCTGCAGGTACTCACAGACGAGGAGGCGATCCCTCGTGATTTCCGTCAGCGATCGAGTATTCAGCTCCTGTCATCCGGAGACTGAATTCCAGAGGTGTATTTCGTCTTCTTTTGTTGTACAGTACGGGTAGGTTGGGGCCCTGTACCGATCATTTCTATTGTTATTCCTAGAGGTTTGCAGTCTGTATATATTTCCCTGTGGTCAGCTGAGCCGGTCGTGTGAGGCCGTGCAGTTGTATATCTGTAAGTACTTTTATTTCTTTTATGTTGGTCGTGTGGGGCCATAGCTTAACAGTAGTGGTGACCTTGCCGGTCACGTAGCCTTCTAGTATTTCATTGTTGAGTTGCAGATAACTAGACAGCATGGTGGCCTTGTCGGCACGCATAGGTTTCCCTATATTGATTTGTTTCTGGTTAGCTGTCAGCACAGGTACAGGTGGCTATAGGCCTAGTCGGCCGGAGGCTGTATTTACAGCCGTCAAATAGCCCGTTGTTTCCCTGAATCTGAGTTAGAGCCAGCCAGGCACCAGATGTGCTCAGGCTCAGCAGTCCATCAGTTCAGGTCCTAGTAGGGCACCAGGTGCCAGTCATACCCCCCAAGGCGGGGTGTGACAGAACTCTCGAGAAATTATACGTTTTCGACCGTATTTCGTTAAGTTGAAGTATAGTTAATATTAGTATCAAAAGTTATCGTTTTTGCCGAATTTAGTATTGAAATTAGTCTCATTCTCCCAGTAATACGATTACAGTTGGAAAGAGCTATTGAATATAGATTGGAACTCGTCAGTTAATCAGGAATCAGCGACCCAGGTATGTTAAGGCAAATCTGTTCGGCCAGTTAGTTTCTTTAGTATTATAACTCAGTTTGAATCCCAGTAAGAGAGCCAGAAGTATATCTATTGTGAGTAGCTGTTGCTATTAGATGAGACCAGTATTTTATATTTAGTTTGGGATTGATTTTTCCCTGCATAGCCTTTCATAACCAACCCCAGGGTTAATAGCTATGTCGACACCCGCCAGGGGTGAGATGACGTTGCTCCAAGGAGCGGTATGCCATCCGCGAGGGACGTAGGTGGGTTCCAAGGGCCTCATACAGTACATTCCATGGCTGGACTATTATATGTCGATCGGCACCATACCCCTATCGAGCCTGGTGGCCGGGGTGCAGATATCAGGAGTCCACTAGACTTAGACACAACTACAGTTCAGGGGCCGAGCGGGCTCAGTTGTTGACCCAGGGGACTGGTAGGATGGCTATAGTTATTATTTTGTCTTAGTGTGACCTTGAAGGGGTATATAGATTGAAGTGTACTCGCCAGGGCTTATGGGGGGCCCGGGTGGGTTATTCGATGGTTGTACCTTCCGGCTTATGGGGGCCAAGTAAGGTTCTTGTTTGAATTAGTTATTAATAGATGAGACAGCAGGAAGTTCAGCTACTCAAGCAGTACTTCTACCCCTTTCTTTTCATTATTTTCAGTTTTATTTCAGTTCATCCAGTTATTTATAGTTACTTCCTTACATATTCGGTACATATTGTACTGACGCCCTTCTTGGGGCACTGCATTATTTTCCTGCAAGTGCCAATAGATGTGGACCAAGATTTTATTAGCTTTTAGTTAGAGTTAGCAGAGCAGTCAGCTCCTCTCCTCCGGAGCTAACAGCTAGAAGGTTTTCTCTTTTTGTTTATACAGTTTATGGGTAGGTTAGGGCCCTGTCTCGACCATTATATCACTCCTAGAGGCTTGTAAATTGTTTCAGATTTCTTGTGATTAGTTGTTGATGGTCGTGTGGGGCATGTGTATGATTTATTTTATTTGTTGGCCATGTGGGGCCTTGTTTAGCTGTCAATTAGCGACCTTGTCGGCCAAAGCTTAGTTTAGTGTTGGATTTACTTTACAGTTATCACTAGACATCATGGTGGTCTTGTCGGCTCATATAGGATTTTCTGCTATTATCTGTTTCTGCTTAGCTATTTTCTTTTACAGGTGGCTATAAGGCGTTGTCGGCCAAGGGTTGTGTTTAAAGCCGAGATATAGCCCGTTAATTTCTTGATTTAAAAATTAGGCATGCACCAAAAGTGCATAAGCCCAGTCAGGTCAGTTCAGATCTTAGTAGGGCACCAGGTGCCAAGTCATGCCTCTCAAGGTGGGGCGTGACACCATTCTCATGAATCATCGGCCTAAAATCTCATTTTTCATAAGTTTTATCAAAAATATCATTTTTATGAATCATTTCAACTTACAAGGCTGCATTTTCATAAATTAATGCCTAAGAGGTTTCATTTTTTAAGTTTATTTTGCATCTCTTTACATTTAATACTTATTAGCTAACTATTTTATCTAGTTTAAGTCTCACAGGAACCTTAGCACAACGTGGAACTTTCTCTAAGCAGTAAACTGGGGAAAATTTTTTGGGCATGATAATCAAACTTCCCAACAGAGGCCAAGGGTTTATCTCGAACTTTGCTCGACTCTACTCCTAAAGATTCTGCTTATATCGACAACTCGATATCTAAGACCTTCGCATTCTTTTTTTTAAAGTCTCAAAATTTGAATGTGTTTCCTAAATCATAATACCCAGTGTCATCATACTTCAACACTAAAGTAATATTTTTTTAAAAAATTTCACATCAATCGTGATCCCTTATTCGTAAGTTATCACAACTCTCTAAAAAAATTTTCATACTCGTTCCATCCGAGTTCTATCAGTCGGGACAAATCTGGTCAAAGAGGAGCAAGTTGTTGACACCTAATTTTTTCCCACCTTTCTTTTGAGTTATTTCTTTGTGTTTCTAATAATTTTGATAATTTAAGAACTCTCATTTATTTTACTAAAATTAGACGTTTTTAATATCATTATCATGCATAATATCATAATTCATAAGTTATTTACTTATTTGTTTATTTAAACTGGCAACATAGCTTATCATTATTCTTGTTCTTATTATTGTTGTTGTTGTTACTATTATTATTATTGTTGTTGTTGTTGTTGTTGTTGTTGTTGTTGTTGTTGTTATATTTACCATCATGACTATCTCTAATATTTTTAATTTTTCGCAAAAGGCGCGCCACATTTATTTTATCAAATAAAGTATTTATTTAATTTTTATACTTTATAAATATTAGTGCATAATTTTTATGATATCATGTAATTTTTTTCTAAAGTATTAGTATTTATCTTTATTATTGAATAATTTATTATAGATTTATAAATAATTTATTTAGGAGTGTCTTTAATTTTGATTTAGGAGGCCAAGAAAATATTTTAGTTAGCCCAATTATATAATTTTTGATATATTAATTCAGCCAAAAATGGCTCAAAGAAAGCCCAACCCACCAAACCCCCTTTCTCTATATATCCTTTCCATGTGGCATCTGCGTAGGCCCCACCTCAGCGCCACATATGCGACCAAAAGACAAACACACGCCTCTCACACTCCTCCCACACTCTGCACATGCTCTGCCCCCCCTTCCATGTGTCCCTCCCGTATTGCTCGATCAATTAAACATTTAAAATCCTAGGTTTGTTAATACTATGAACTACCAATTTTACCCCCACTTAATCTACCCAAAATATCCAATGTACCCTTGAAGCCCTAAAATATCCTAGGGTTTTAATCTTTTGTTTCAAGATTCCGCATATGACTGTCACGATCCGAACATAGGCCCAGATCTAGACACGAAATTTAGAACCATAAATGGCTCCAAGTCAACCCATGACATGAATATGATAACTAAATCTCAACATAATTAAAGCGGACAACTGAATTCTGAATTAGCGGAAGTCTGAATAATAAAATATTTGAACAACGAAAATAACATAACACTAAATCTGAAGCTAAATATAAAACTATGTCTGAAAAAGCCTCTAATATACTGATGAGCTAATGGGACAAGACCCAAACTAGCTCACTGAAAATCTAAAATCGAAAGTGACATCAACACAACTAACTGAAGGTCCTTGAAGGATGAGGACTCACCACAACGCTGTCTGGGCTAAACTCTGAGAACTGGCTAGTGGCGGGACTAAGTCTGAACATCTGAGCTTGTATCATGAAATGATACAACATAGAGTATGCGGTCAGTACTTTGAAGGTACCGAGTAGGCAAGGTAAGTAAAATAGTTGAGTAAGTAAAACTGAAATCGTGCATATCATAAATAATTTCATCATAAGATTCTGAAAGTAAGGACTTGCATGCTGATATCTTGAAAACATGAATGAACATAACTGAATCTCATAACTAAATTGAATGACCCCAAAGCTGAAACTGATAATCATAAGTATAACTGATAAACTGAACATTGGGTCAAACCTGCTAAAAAATTAATATCATAACTGATGAACATGCATAACTGAAATCATGAGGAACAATGGGAGACTCGTCATATAACCAACATAATCACTATAGAGCTTATGTGATCCTGACTATTACACTCAAGTGAGCAGCGCTGTCCAAAGCCTTGCTAGGACTAAGAGCGCTACCATGATATTGATATCAACCTGAAGGCCCCTGGGGGGCAGAAAAAGCTCAAAAAGGAAGACCCAAAGAATATGAATAAACCTACGTTGGCACGTAGTTCTGAGGCCCAGGGTTTACCTGAATCCCTAGCCTACTCGGTGTTAGACACAACTCCCAAAAATATGCATATGCTCTCCATTATTTTTCAATAAAACTGAACCGTTGTTTTTCAATAAAACTGATCATGAAATTACATACATAGTCTGAAATCTGAATATAAGGAGCCTTGGCTCAAAACATACCACAAGCTGGAAAAAATGGGAGTCTAGACTCCAAAACCATGTGGTAAGCTAATATCATAAAATTAAACTAGATCATGAAAACATACTTAGATCATGTGGGCTTTCCCAAACTTTAACATGCTTAAAATAGACTTAATAGTCAAATTTATGGATTCATACATGGGTAATTCATAAACACTCTTTCGTTCTAAACATCTCCTCATACTTGAAAACATAGATCATAAACTTGACTTTTTATGAAACTTGCATAATTGGGCATAATATTTTCAAAACAAGAAATCATGAATTTCTAATTCAAATAATTATAAAATCTGCCCATGAATCTTAAAACATCATTAGAAACATGAAGAGAATTGACTCATGATTAAAACATAGAGAATTCATGCTTTTGGATTAAAACCCTCATGGAATCATACACTTGAATTTCATGAACTTGAGAAGGTATTTGGGCATGGGAGTGAAGATAAAGTCTCATTCATAACCCTATATACCTAGGTAAGCTGATTCCACACCTTTCCTTGAAAACCCAAAAGATTTGGGGAAGAACTAAGAAAATTCTCAAGCTTGATCTTCAATAGTCCCTCTAATTTTGCATGCATGGGAGAGAATGACTTAGTATAGGTTAAGCACTGTTAAAATCCTCCTAATAGAGCTTAAAACGACGTAGTTTAAGACTTAGGAGATTAGGAATTACGAAAACACCCTTACAAGAAATGCAGGAAAAAGGACCCTGCCAGTCCTTATGAGAGACCTCATGACTCGTGAGGTAGGGGACGACTCGTGGAGTCCTACTCGTGAAGTCTGCTAGAATTTTTAAGCCTCCAACTCATCCTTCTGATCACGACCAACTTCACGGGTCGTGACATCCACCCGTGGTCACCCCCTGACCATGAATCTCTATCAATTGACCTATACTTCACCAGTCACCTCACGGCTGCTGGAGTCACCTCCCGGGTCACTGGACGAGTCGTCTTGTGACCTGCTGTAATATTTTCTATTTTCTATTTTCTCCGCTTACACCCTCAGGTCTGATCTTAGGGACTTTTGAGGTATTATAATATCTCCCCCTTGGGAACATTCATCCTCGAATGTGGATAAACATACTGAAAGTTTGGGAAAAGGAACTGCCAGCCCAAATATTGAACACCTGAAGTTAAAAACCGACGAAGCGACTGACTCCAAATTAAAATACATGACTGAACTGAATTCATGAATCACACATATATGCACTGACATAAAGGGAACTGAGAGACATGAAGTAGACAAGAAGCTGAATAGAGTACTAAAGAGAAAACTGGTACCTCAAGCTGGAAGCCAGGAGGGAAAAAATGTGGGTATTTAGCCATCATATCTATTTTGTCTTCCCACGTAGCTCCCTCAACAAGCTTATTTCTCCACAGAACCTTTACTGAAGCTACTTCTTTGTTTTTCAGCTTCCGAACCTGACTATTAAGGATCTCAACTAGGACCTCTTCATAGCTAAGGCTATCCTTCACACTTGCGCTCTCCACCGGAACAACCAAAGCTGGGTCACCAATGCATTATTCAAGAGAGATACATGGAAAAATGGATGTACCGAAGCCAACTCCGAGGACAACTCCAACTAATAGGCCACCTTGCCAACACGTCTCATAATCCTGTACAGGCTAACATATCGAGGAATAAGCTTCCTTTTTTTTCTGAAACTCATCACCTCCTTCATGGGAGACACTTTCAAGAACACCCAATCATCACCTTTAAATTCGAGTTCTCTCCTCCTCACATCCGTATAGGACTTTTGACAACTCTGAGCTATTTTCAACCTTTACCTTATAAGTTAAACTTTCTCCATAGCCTCAGGCACTGAATCTGGCCCTATCAATGTAGCCTCACTTATCTCAAACTAACCAATAGGTGATTTATATCTCCGTCCATAAAGAGCCTCAAACGGAGCCATCTGAATGCTGGAATAATAGTTGTTGTTATAAGCAAACTCGATAAGAGATAAATGATCAACCCAAATACCTTTGAAGTCAATCACACATGCTCTCAACATATCCTCAAGAGTCTAAATGGTCTGCTCGGTCTGACCATTTGTCTGCGGGTGAAAAGTTGTGCTAAGCTTGACCTAAGTACCAAGTCCCTTCTGAAACGATCTCCAAAACTGTAAGGTGAACTGAGTATCTCTATCTAATATGATGGAAAAGGCACTCCATGCAAGTCAGTCCATGCAACCGAACTAACAGCCGAATGTACAATTTGCCATAATCCTCCGCTGAATAGGTAGTTATGACCGGTAATAAATGAGCTGCCTTAGTCAACCTGTCTACAACCATCCAATAGATTCATACTGTCTGTGAGTATGAGTCAACCCTGCAATGAAGTCCATATTGATTTCCTCCCACTTCCTAGTAGGGATACCATGTCTTGTAGCATAAATCCAGGTCTTTGATGTTCGACTTTCACTTGCTGGTAATTCGGACACTTAGCCACAAACTTTGTTATGTCCTTCTTCATGCCACTCCACCAATAGACTTCCCGTAGGTCATGGTACATCTTGGTGGTACCTGGATGTATAGAATATCGGGAACCATGAGCCTCATGCAACATCCGATCTCTCAAGTCATCAATACCCGAAACACACAAATGACCCTGGTAACGAAGTACACCATCTTCCCCTTGGGAGAAGACCTCTACCTTCTGATTCTGAACCGCTTCCTTCAACTTTACCAAGACAGGATCCTCATCTTGCCTAGCCTTGACTTCAGTCACCAAAGAGGATTCTGAACTATTCTGCACAATGAAACCACCATCCGTCGAGTCAACAAGATGAACTTCTAACCTTGCAAGTCGATGCACATCCTTCACCAACTCTTTCCTTTCCTCTTCTACATGAGAAACACTCTACATGGAAAGTCTGCTAAGAGTGTATGCCATCATATTGGCCTAGCCTAGATGATAAAGGACACTCATGTCATAGTCCTTGAGCAGCTCTAACCATCTCCTTTCCCACAGGTTCAAGTCCTTCTGAGTAAACACGTACTGAAGACTCTTGTGGTCCGTAAACACATCCACATGGACCCCATACAAATATTGTCTCCAAATTTTTAATGTGAACACTATCGCTGCCAATTCTAGATCATGTGTCGAGTAATTCTTTTCATGGGTCTTAAGTTGTCTAGAGGCGGATGCTATAACCTTACCATGCTAAATCAACACACAACCAAGACCGATCCTCGAGGTGTCACAATATACAACGAATTCATCTGTACTCTCAGGTAGGGTCAATACTAGGGCTGAGATACACCGAATCTTTAACTCCTGAAAACTCTTCTCACAAGAATCTGACCACTGAAACTTTGCTTTGGTATGGGTCAACATAGTCAATGGTGCTGTAATGGATGAAAATCCTTCAAATAACCTCCTGTAGTAGCCGGCTAAACCCAAAAAAACTCCTGATATCCGAAGGGCTAACTGGTCTAGGCCAATTCTTCACAGCTTCTATCTTTTGAGAGTCCACCTGCACACCCTCTCTTGACACCGCCATGACCCAAAAATGCTACTGAGTTCAGCCAAAACTCACACTTGCTGAATTTAGCAAATAACTGACTATCCTTGAGAGTTTGTAGCACAATCCTCAAATGATCGACATGCTCCTCTTCGCTCCAAGAGTATATGAGAATGTCATCTATGAACACAACCACGAACATGTCCAAATATGACTTGAACACCCTGTTCATCAAATTCATAAAAGTTGCAGGAGCATTCATCAGTCCAAAAGACATAACCACAAACTCATAGTGACCATACTGAGTCCTGAAAGTTGTCTTCGAAATGTCAATCTCTCTAACTCTAAGTTGATGATATCCGGATCTGAGGTCTATCTTTGAAAAATACTTGGCACTTTGAAGCTGGTCAAACAAGTCATCAGTTTTGGAGAGGGGATATTTATTCTTAATTGTGACATTGTTCAACTGCCAATAGTCAATTCACATATGAAGAGAACCATCCTTCTTCCGAACAAAGAGAACTGGTACACCTCATAGGGATTTGCTAGGCCTAGTGAAACCCTTATCTAGGAGATCCTTCAACTGTTCTTTCAATTCCTTTAGCTCAGCTGGAGCCATTCTGTAAAGAGGAATAGATATAGAAGGTGTATCGAGAATAAGGTCAATACCAAAGTCAATCTCCTGCTCGGGAGAGACTCCTGGCAGATCATTTGGGAAAACCTCTGGAAACTCACACACAATAGGAACTGACTAGAGAGTTGGGATTTCAGACGTAGAATCCTTAACCCGAACTAGATGGTAAACGCAACCCATGAAAATGTTACACCCCATAAGTTTATAGCATTTAGTCGAATTATTCGCATGTTGGTTGAGCGTTTTAGAATGCCATACGTGTGAGAAAAGGGTTCGGGGAAAGGCCGAACGAGTGCCGAGTTGGAATTTCGCAAGAGGAGGCCGAACCGCGCTGCCCAAAGGGGCAAAGTGGCACGGAGCTGGGACCTCCGCGTTAGCCAACGTGGCACAGAGCCAAAACGGCACATTGACCAGCGCGCCATGTTACCATGTATTTTGCTACAAGTATATAAAGGCCTCACCCTTTAACTTTAAGTCATTTTCACTTCTAAATCGATCAGAACAGGGGAAGGACGAAGGGTTATCATAAATTTCCATTTGATTATGCCGTCAAACGCAGTCCAAACTTAAATTAACTTCGGGTATCGAAGTATAAGGCTACAGGGAGCATTTCTACAGAGTTAGTTTGGCAAAAATCGCCCGGCGAATCATCGTCCCGCCGACCCAAAGTGATTGGAATAGCTCCAAACTAGTGTTAATATACTCCCAGGCTTAAATTGGAAGGAACAGTTGAATACTAGCCGAACCTTGCCAGTTAATCGGTAAACCGACAGTCGAGGTATTAAAGGCAGTCTCTTTCGGCAAGTTAGCTTCTCCAGTATAGTAAAACAGCGTAAATCTCAGTAAAGTATTTCAGAAATATTATATCACGCTCAGTATGCAACTCAGTAAGGCATGTCAGAAATTATTATTATATTCAGTATGTATCACATGTAGTTATTAATATACATACATAAATATTATATATATTGCGAGTGACTGCCAATAGGGATTACAGTTACACAGATTCTGGTTAGCTGCTAGGAAGTGCATACAGATCATACTGCAGGACCCCCTCGCTAAGAAGGAGCAGGTTAAATGTGATTCACGTATGACGCTTTAGAAACTCTTTTAGTTCTCAGTTTATTGTGATGGTAGACTTATATGTTGTTGTCAGACCTAGACTTCAGAGCTCGTAAGAGTTAGTAGTTTGAATCAGATGGTTAGTCGGTATGGGCGCAGTGAGGCGGCCTAACGACCAGTTGGCGCCTGTATTGGCAGGAAAGCATCCCTAGAGGCCAGTAACATTATCGCACGTTCCAGAACCAGAAATAGAGACAAAATCAGAATATTCCAAAGTTAGCAACACCAGAGTTCTCCAATGTGTTGAGTGATCGTACATTGTCCTTTAACCCATATCGGTGATTGCAAGTCTTAGTCGACCCTACAGTTATCATGAGGACAGCCAGCAAGCCAGTCCAGTCGTCCCAGTCAGATAAACCTGTGGGTACCCCAAGGAGGGGTCCATATCAGTAGCCAGTGACGGGCCAGTACCCTAGCCAGTTCTCGAAAGGTATTCGGGTACAGAGTCCCAGGAGAGAGCCAATCTATATAGAATTGCCCATAAAACTGAGAATTGCCACAGCAATATAGATCCAAGTGGATTTAGATAAGGCCTAAGGAGTCAGTAGTACTTTGCTTGTACAGTGTTTACCAAGTTAAGGAGATTGGTAGCTCCCTATGAAGAACCAGGGACCGATCGCCTAGAAGCAAGTTCGACCAAGCCCAGCTCTATAGTTGTTTAGTTATAAGAATAAAGTAGTTAGTTGTCTGCAACCCCTCAATTATGCATGAGTTACAGATGTCCGAGTAGGATATTCAGAGTATTGTTAGACTACTTCAGACCTCACTCCATTCAGCCCAGATTATTAGAGATCATGATCACTATCAGGATCCTCTGATCCAATATGTGCACATGGTGTGCCTGTAGACAGTCATACAGATTATCCCAGAGGCGAGTAGCATTAGCGTGAGGTCCAGAAGGCCAGATACGCTCTCGCTACACAGATAGATTTATTTGTCAGTTTCTCCAGTATAGTAAACCAGTATAAATTCCAGTAGAGTATTTCAGAAATAGTATAGTATCTCAGTATGAATTTTAGAAAGCATGTTAGAAATATTGTATCATGTTTAGCATGAAAATTACTAAAATAGCATGAATTCCAGCAGAATATTCCAGAAATACTATATCATGTTTCAGTATGAGATCCAATACAACATGTCAGAGATTATATTATTGTTATCAGATTCAGTATGTATTGTATGCAGTTATTACTATCAGTTGAGACTTGATTGTATTGTTTTGGGCTGGATTACCTAGCTTCCATGACCGCCCCAGGGTTAATAGTTGTATCGACTCGTCCATCAGAGGGCGAGGATACGTCGCTCTACGGAGTGGCATGTCGTCTGCTAGGGACGAAGATGGGATGTCATTTTCCCATATTTTGCCTTGGTCAACTTTTATACACCCCCGTCGAGCGCTTGCGCCCGGGGTGTTGATTTCAGGAGTTCTCCGAACTCAGGTACAATTATAGTCAGGGGCCCAGCAGGCCCAAGTTTCATACCCAGGGTATCGGCAGGTTGCTTATAGTTACTAGGTAATGTGGTGTTCGGTGCGTTTGTAGGGGTTAAAAACCGACACGCAAGTGCACGTGGTCGAACAAGTAGTAAGTGGCTTTAGTAAGCCAAGTATCGATCCCACAGAGACTTGGGTTAAGTGCAATTTGCTCAAGTCCACTATATTTTACCTCTAAATATGCTGACAACAACGTAACCAAAAAGTGAATAATTTGATTTATAAATTTTATACTATAACTACTAACAAATATCTACTTTGAATTTAAACTATGGATATGAGCATATCGAGGTTAAGAACATGTAATGAAACTGATTATAATCATACATTGGTTAATCTTTTCTTCCAGTTGCTAGCCAAGAACATTATCCAAGAGATTAAAACTCTCGTATTTAATCTCACTTAAGAATCATAAACCATCTGTCTACATTTCTGTGATCAAATGCAATTCATGACCTAGCAATACAATTCCGGTTCCTAAATTGACTAATACGGCTTTTAAGTATATTTCTATCAGGAAAGCACATCAAAACTCAAATTTTCCAAATCAAGTAAAGAACAATATCCTATTAATTCACAACTTTCCAATTTCGTGCTCTCTCGAGTGAAATCGGACTTTTTAGATATACATTAATGTCGGCCACACACCAATGCAGTAGAAACAAGAATTAATAGAACAACATGGAAGAAAAAGATGAAAAACCATATAATTCAATAATCAAAATTCATCACAAGTGTTCATAACCTCATCAAGGAAGGGAATTAGCCACTGATTTGGGGGATTAATCATCCTAAAACAAGTGTTAATCATACAAACAATTGAGTTAAAGAAGAAAGAAAGAGAGAAAAAACCCTGAACTTTTCGTCCCTCAACTGCCTGTAACCCACGTCCTTGCTCCACCAAGTGTCAATTATGAAAAATAAACCTAAGTATGCTATTTATAGTAGTAGGACTCTTTCCCGGAATAACAAGCAACGTGTCACGGAGTGCATCGCGGAGAACTGCCTCCGTGACACGCTACGGACGCGGAGGCTCTCTGATCACCCGACTTGGCCCCGGCAGCACCCTGCCGCGTTGGCAGCGTGTCACGCTGCTTGGGCAGCGCGTTGGCATCTCTTGGTCGCGTAGCCAACCTACCGTGGAATGTTGCCAACGCGCAGGTGGGTAGTTGTGATCGGCCTGCCTGCCGTGGCACGCTGCCAACACGCAGGTGGGCTGTTTTGTGCCTCCTCTTTGCCGACGTTTGCGTGTTAATTCCGTTTCCAAGCATCTACTTCACCAACTCATGGATTAGTTACTCAAAAGTCATCAAAACCTACAAAACAAAGGCTAATCATGTTGGTTAGCACATATCTTCACTTCATATAAAATTACATGAAAATGTATACTATAACTTAGATAAACAAGACTAATTTAAGTCATAAAGCGTATCTCGTGCATGCTATTTTTGCCCGTGATCATGTGGTATGACCTGGGTAGGGGTAAATAAATTGTGATGATTGTACCTTCTGGCTTATGGGGGCCAGGTAAGGTTTATGTTGTGTTATGTTTAGTCATGTTATTTTAGTTATGGTTAGATAGACAGTAGGACGCCACATTACCATGTACGACTCCTACTCTTTTCAGAATAGTTAAGGTTAGTCCTGAACCCACTATTCCAGTCAGTTTCAGTCTGTCTTTCTTATTGCTCCAGTTACTATCAGTTTCATTATTTACTTTCAGTTATTTTCAGTTGTTGCTTTGCATACTCAGTACCAGTGGTACTTGTCACACCCCGCCTTGGGGGGTATGACTGGCACCTGGTGCCCTACTAGGACCTGAACAACTAGACTGCTGAGCCTGGGCACATCTGGTGCCTGGCTGGCTCTAACTCACATTTCTGGAAACAAAGGGCTATATAACGGCTGTAAACACAGCCCCCGGCCCATTGGCCTATAGCCTCCTCTACCCGTAATAACAGCTAACCAGAAACAAGCAACTATAAGGAAACCTATGCGGGCCGACAAGGCCACCATGCTGTCTAGTTATCTATAACTCAACCTTGAAGTACTGGATAGCTATGTGACCGGCAAGGTCACCACTACTGTCGAACTATGGCCCCACATGACCAACATAAAGGAAACAAAAGTACTAACAGCTATACAACTGCACGGCCTCACACGACCGGCTCATATGACCACAGGGTAATATACATACAGACTGCAAGCCTCTAGGAATAGCAATCGAAATGATTGGGACAGGGCCCTGACCTACCCGTACTGTACAATAAAAGAAAACGGAATACAACTCTGGGATTCAGTCTCCGGATGACAGGAGCTGAATGCTCGATCGCTGACAGGAATCACGTGGTATCGCCTGCTCATCTATGAGTACCTGCAGGCAAGTAATACAGTGCCCCACCGAGCGTCAGTACCGCTGGTACTGAGTATGTAAAGCAATAACGGAAAGAAATATCTGAAAATAACAATACAACTGATGAAACTGAAGTAGAAAGGAATGGATTAATTGTCTGATAATGTAAATCATACCTTCTTTTAATTATACTTGAAGGAGTAGGAGTCATACCTGGAGATTTATCGTCCTACTGTCGATCTACTCGTATCTACTGTACATGGCATAACATATCATAACATCACATAGCACACACAAACCTTACCCGGCCCCCATAAGCCGGGGGGTACAACCAGCACAGAATCTATACCCCTACCCCGGTCATCCCATCTCCTGTAATAACTATAAGCATCCCGTCGGTCCCCTGGGTATGCACTTGGGCTCGCTGAGCCCCTGACTATAACTGCATCTGAGTCCGGAGGACTCCTGAATCAACACCCGGGTGTATCCGCTCGACAAGGGTGTATAAGGGCCGACCAAGGCACAATATGGGGAAAACTGGCATCCCATCTTCGTCCCCTGTGGGACGGCATGCCACTCCGTAGAGCGACGTATCCTCATCCTCTGGCGGATGAGTCGATACAGCTATTAACCCTGGGGTGATCATGGATGCTAGGTAATCCAACCCCAAGACAATACAATGGTCTCAACTAGTAATACTATCTGCATATATCACATGCTGAAGCTAATAATTATAATGTATCTGTGTCTACTGTGTGCTGAACTAGTAATGGTAATGTGTACGTACTTAATACATGCTGAGACTGATAATAGTATATATGTATAAATATAATCTTCTGCCATGCTGTACTGAGTCGAACACTGAACAAGATATAGTTTTTCTACTGAAAACCATGTTGTATACCGAGTTTCTATAGTAACATGATTTACTATCTCTAACATGCTTCCTAAACTTCATTTTAACCTATCATTCTACTTCTGAGATGCCTTACAGACATTACATTGTTTTACTGGGTTTCAGTTGAATATGGTAATATCCTAACATTCTGTACCACATCACGTACTGAGCATGCTGTGCAGTTCCTAACATGTGTATTAGAATCTATATCGTGCTATCAAGTTTCGTGCTAATCATAACCTGATGCTTCTAATATCGTACCAACATTTGTAACAAACATAATACATGACTTCTGAACATTCTACTGGCCTTTAAATTACTTTACTATACCGAGATTACTAACTTGCCGAGGAAAACTAACTTTACATACCTTATCCTCGAACTATCCGTCTGTTGGACGAGGCTCGGCCGGTACTTCAACTATTTTCTCCCAACTGCATTCATAAACATGTCAATTAATACTAAATACAGCTTTATTTTAAAGAGCAATGTCACTTTCGATATAGTTTATAGCCTAAACTTAGGCTTATCGAAAGACGGTCGAAAACTCGCTATTTTTCAGAGGTCCAGAAGGGAGAACTATTCACTTCTCAGCTAGGAACACATAGACACTAGTTTAGAGCAATTCTACTTACCTTATCTCGGTGGCTCGATGATTCGTCGGCCGTATTTCACGAAACTAAATCCGTAGGAATGCTCTCTGCTTCTAAATACCTCTGTATCTGGGGTTAATTTGAGTTTGAACAACGTTTAGCAGCATAATCGGACGAAAATTATATTACTTCTTCGTTCTCTCCCTGTTCTCCTGCGTTTTCTGGAAATTTTAAGAGGTTTTAATGAAATTAAACAGAAGTGGGGCTTTATATACTTGGGCCTGGAGAAGGCCAACGTGTCACGGAGCCAACGCGGAGGCCTCACCTCCGTGACACGCTGCCATCGCGGAGGGGCTCTGCCCCGGCTCCTTCCGCGATGGTTCGACAGGTTTCTCATCCGATCTTTTCCCGGGACTTTCTCTAGCACGTATGGCCTTCAAATATGCTTAACCAACGTGCGAATAGGTCATCTAGGTGCTGGGGATCCTACGGGGTATAACAGTATTGACGCCCGTTATGGGGCGCTGCATTACTTGCCTGTAGGTACACATAGACGAGGAGTAGATCCCTCGTAGTTCCAGTCAGCAGTTCAGAGCCTTCAGCTCCTTTACTCCGGAGCTTGAGTGACAGAAGTTTACCTTCTTTTGTTTGTACAGTATGGGTAGGCCGGAGCCCTGTCCCGACCATCTTATTACTCCTAGAGGCTTGCAGATTGTATTATATTCCCTTTGGTTATATGTATCAGCAGTGTGGGGCCATATATGCGTTTCAGATTGTATGTGATGGTCGTGTGGGGCCTTGTTCAGTTGTTAGTTGGTGACCTTGTTGGTCACAGATCAGTCTAGCGCCAGATTTCATTTTTCAGATATAACTAGACAGCATAGTGGCCTTGTAGGCCCGCATAGGATCCCTTGTAGTTGGTTGTTCTGGTTAGCTATTTATATCCTTACAGGTGGCTATAGGCCTTGTCGGCCGGAGGCTGTGTTTACAGCCGTTATATAGCCCGTCATTTTCTTGAATCCAGAGTTAGAGCCAGCCTGGCACCAGAAGTGCTTAGGCTCAGTTAGTCCAGCAGTCCAGATCCTAGTAGGGCACCAGGTGCCATTCATGCCTCACAAGGTGGGGTGTGACAGAAAATTATCTTTTTGACCTTAAGGTAGGAAATAAAGCGACCTATAGGCACAACTGAACTACCCTGTCACTTTAGGATTGGCTCACCCGAAAATCGAAACTCTACTGCACGGGTTCTACAATTTACTGAGGTATAACATGTATGGAGCCAATCCATGCCAAAGATAACATCAAAATTTGTCATGTCTAACTCTACTAGATCTGCTGAGGTAACTTTTTGAAGGACTGTGACAGGGCAATTTCTATATACCCATCGAGGTATAACTGAGTCACCGACTGGAGTAGAGACTGAGAAAGGTTCTGATAGGATTTCGGGACTGACTCCGAAACTACTAGCAACATAGGGCATCACAAAAGATAAAGTTACCCCTGGATGTAACAATGCATATACATCAAGATGAAATACTCGTAACATACTAATGACCATATTTGGACAGGCCTCCTTCTCTTAATGAGATGAGAGGGCATAAAACCTATTTTGACTCTGACCACCACTGGCACTAGTGGATGCACCCTGCTGAGTTGAGCATGCTGGTGGAGCTGTTGAACTGGTGGCTAGATCTCTACCTCTACCATGGCCATATTTGGCCGTTGGACAATTTTTAAGCATATGACCGGGATTCCCACCCCCAAAACATGCACCTGTACCCGCTAAGCACTGATCGTTGTTCCTTCTACCACACCTGTCACATCCTGAATGTTAGGCTCTACTGACCTGCTCCCCTGACCTTGAGAGCCTGATGTCCGTCCCCTCTAATCATGCCTAGATCTGGATGGTACACTTGCTGATGATAGTGCTGGGGCTGATAGTCTCTGGTGAGACTGTTGATTATGTCCACCACTAGACCTCTGCTGGGAGGACCCAAACCTATTAGTCCTGGCCCTCTTTTCCTCTCTCTCCCTCTCCCTCATCTACATTGCCTGTACCTGTTGGGCATATAGGACTAATCGGGAGAAGTCGATATCTATATGGAGCATAGAAGTTCTACAATCCTTGACCAAGTAGTCCGCTACCCTATTCACAAACCTGCCTACCCAAGCCCTCTAATCGTCCACCATCTCCGATGCATATTTGGACACCAGCTGAACTCTAAAGCATACTCTTGAACGGTCAAGTTGTTCTATCTTAGATTCACAAAATTTGCTTTCTTGATTTCCCTCATCTCCCAGGGAAAGAGTCAATCCAAGAATGCGGTGAGAAATTCATCCCAACCAATATGACCCGCTCTGACTCCCTGGCCATCCTTCCACGATCTATACCAAATATGAGCAACCCCCTTCAACTGATAAGAGGCTAGATCTGCACACTCCCTCCACCCCCCCCATCACCCCCATAATCTGGGTGATCTTCTGAATCTCGTCGATGAACTCATGTGGGTTCTCATCCACTCTCGACCCGAGAAACTCAAGGGGATTCATTCTGAGAAAATCCTTGATCTAGCCGCCATTGCGTTCCGATTTTAGGAAACATGAGCCACCACCTGCTGATTGACCTGAGCGGTCAATGCCTGTGCTAACATCTGGATGGATGCCCTAAACTCAGCATAGGAAACCTTCTTGGGCACATGATCTACTGGGGCTAGTGGGACTTGTTGGTGCCCATCTCTATTGCCATCGCCATGGCCATTTCCGTTTGCGTTGCTTCTTCCGTTAACTTGGCATTGAGGCATAATTCTGCAAAAACGTATAGCATGAGTTAGAAGGATAGAGAGGTACTTCATCGCATGACATAGATCATGAAAAAAGGGAAATTTTTCTAAAACGTTTCATAGCCTCTTTGTCATAAGTGTGGCGCACTTCACACCCATGAAAAAAGACTCTACTTAACGCGGCTTTCAGACACCATGGGACACTTCAAAACCTAATGCTCTAATATCAAGTTTGTCATGACACGAACATAGGCCTAGATGTAGACACGGGACCTAGAATCATAAATGGCTCCAAATCAACCCATGGCATGAACATGATAACTAAAGCTCAACATAATTAAAGTAGAAAACTGAATTCTGAATTAGCGAAAGTCTGAATAATAAATATCTGAACAATGGAAATAACATAACACTAAATCTAAAGTTGAATATAAAATTATTTCTAAAAAATCCTCTAACATACTGACGAGCTGATGGAACAAGACCCCAACTAGCTCATTAAAAGTTTGAAACCGAAAGTGACATCAACACAACTAACTGAAGGTCCTCGAAGGATGGGGACTTACCACAATGTTTTCTGGGCTAAACTCTAGGAATTGGTTAGCGGGGGGACTGATTCTGAACATCTGAGCCTGTATCATGAAATGATACAGCATAGAGTATGCAGTCATTACTTTGCATGTACCGAGTATGCAAGGTAAGTAAAATAGCTGAGCAAGTAAAACTGAAAGCGTGAATATCATAAATCATTTCATCATAAGATTCTGAAAGTAAGGACTTGCATGTTGATATCTTGAAAATATAAATGAACATAACTGAATCTTATAACTGAATTGAATGACCCAAAATTTGAAACTGATAATCATAAGTATAATCGATAAACTTAACATTGGGTCAAACCTGTTTAAAATATAATATCATAACTAATGAACATGCATAACTGAAATCATGAGGAATAATGGGAGACTCGTTATATAACCAACATAATCACGATAGAGCTTACGTGATCCCGTCTATTACACTCAAGTGGGTAGAACAGTCTAAAGTCTTGCCAAGGATAAGGGCGCTACCATGATTGATATCAAGCTGAAGGCCCCTTTGAGGCATGGAAAGCTCACAAAGGAGGTTCTAAAGAATCTGAATAAACCTACATTGGCATGTAGTCTGAGGCTAGGGCTTTACCTGAACCCCTAGCTACTTGGTGCTAGACACTACTCCCAAAAATATGCATATGCTCTCCATTATTTTTCAATAAAGGTGAGCCATTATTTTTCAATGAAGTTGATCCTAAAATTATATATATAGTCTGAAATATGAATATGAGGAGCCTTGGCTCAAAACATACCACAAGTTGGAAAAAAAATGAGAGTCTAGACTCCAAAACCATGTAGTAAGCTAATATCATAAAATTGAACTAGATCATGAAGACATACTTAGATCATGTAGACTTGCCCAAACTTTAACATGCTTGAAATAGACTTAATAGTCAAAATCATGGATTCATGCATGGATAATTCATCAACATTCTTTCATTCTAGACATCTCCTCATACTTGAAAACATGGATCATAAACTTGACTCTTTATGAAACTTGCATAATTGGGCATAATATTTTCAAAACTAGAAATCATGAATTTTTAATTTCAATAAGTATAAAATCTGCCCATGAATCTTAAAACATCATTAGAAACATGAAGAGAATTGACCCATGATTAAAACATAGAGAATTCATGCTTTTGGGTTAAAATTCCATGGAATCATACACTTGAATTTCATGAACTTGAGAAAGAATTTGGGCATGAGAGTGAATAGAACTCTTATTCATACTCCTACATACCTGGGCAAGATGATTCTGCACCCTTCCTTGAAAACCCTAGAGATTTGAGAAAGAACTAGGAAAACTCTCAAGCTTGATCTTCAATAGAACCCTCTAATCTTGCATGCATGGAAGAGAATGGATTAGGATAGATTAAGCACTCTTAAGACCCTCCTAACATAGCTTAAAATGACATAGTTTAAGACTTAGAAGCTTATGAATTATGAAAACACCCTCACTAGAAACGCAGGAAAAGGACCCTGCCAGTCCTCACGAGAGACCTCACGACTCGTGAGGTAGGGATGACTCGTGGATTCCTACTTATGAAGTGTTACACCCCGTAAGTTCTAGATACTTAGTTGGCCTATTCGCATGTTGGTTAAGAGTTTTAGAATGCCATACATGCGATAAAAGGGCCCGGAGAGAGACCGGGCAAGCGCCAAGTCGAAGCGTCGCAAGGCAAATGCGACTTATAAATCGCATTCGACAAATGCGACTTAAAGGCCCCAAGTATATAAGGCTCCCACTTTGTTTTAAATCATTTTTCCTTCATATAATTTCCAGAAAACGAACAGAAATAGAGGGGAGCAAAGGGTTTGATTAAATTTTCTTCCATCAAACGCAGTCCAAACTCGAATTAACTTCGGGTAGCGAAGTATAAAGTTGCCGGAAGCATTCCTGCAGAGTTAGTTTCACAAAATTCGGCCGGCGAATTATCGTCACGCCGAGCTAAGGTGAGTGAAATTGCTCCAAACTAGTGTTAATATACTCCCAGCATTAAAGTGAGTATTTCTCCCTTCTAGACCCCCGAGAAATAGCGAGTTTTCGGCCTTTCTTTGATAAGTTGAAGAATAGGCAGTAGGTATAGCCATAATATGGTTTCTTTCCAAAATAATAGTAGAATTAATTCTATTCTTTCGTGATTGTGAATACAGTTGGGATAAATAGCTGAATACTAGCCGAGCTACGCCAGTTAATCAGAAAGCCGGCAGTTGAGGTATGTAAAGCCAGTTTATTTCAGCAAGCTAGTAGTTCTAGTATAGCAAAATAGTACGAATTTCAGTAGAGTATTTCAGAAGTCGTATATTATGTTCAGTATGAAATTTAGTAAGCATGTTAGAAATATAATATAGTGTTCAGCATGAAATTCAATAAAACAGTATAAGTCCCAGTAGAATATTCCAGAAATATTATTACAGATTCAGTATATTTCAGTATCAGATTTAGCACATTTCAATATGAGATTAAGAACAGAATACCAAAACATAAATATTATCATCAGATTCAATATATATATTACATGTTCCTATTGCTATCTGTGGAGACATGATTGTTTTGTGTTGGGCACCTTTAGAGCTTCCTTGACCGCCCCAGGATTAATAGCTGTGACGACTCGCCCGCTAGAGGGTGAGGATATGTCGCTCTATGGAGTATCATGTCGTCCGCCAGCAGACGAAGATGGGATGTAGATTCCCCATAGTAGGCTGATCAGCACTATACCACACCCCCTGTCGAGCGCTTGCGCCCGGGGTGCAAATTTCAGATTTCAGACTACAGATTACAGATTTCAGATTTCAGATTTCAAGAGTCCTCCAGACTCAGATACAGCTATAGTCAGGGGCCCAGTGAGCCCAAATTGTATACCCAGGGGGCCGACTGGATGCTCATAGTTACTAGGTGGATGGTATGACCTGGGTAGGGGTATATAGATTGTGTGTTGGTTGGTACCTTACGGCTTATGGGGGCTGGTAAGGTTCTTGTATGCTATGTTGTGTTAGTTATTAATAGATAGAAAGTAGACCGCCATGTTATCAGGTATGACTCTTACTCTCTTCAGTAAAGTTATGCTCTTTTCAGTCAGTCTCAGCCCGTCTCCTATTACTTCAGTATCTATCAGTATTATTGTTTTCTTTCAGTTATTTTCAGTTATTGCTTGCATACTCAGTACCAGTGGTACTGACGCCCGTTTTGGGGCGCTGCATTACTTGCCTGCAGGTACTCATAGACGAGGAGCAGATCCCTCGTAGTTCCAGCCAGCGAACAGAGTCTTCAGCTCCTGTCATCCGGAGCTTGACAGCTAAAGGTTTACTTCCCCTTTTGTTTGTACAGTATGGGTAGGTCGGGGCCCTGTCCCGATCATCTTATTTTCCTTAGAGGATTGCGAATTGTATATTCTCTGTGGTTAGTTGTACCGGTTGTGTGGGGCCGTGTGTATGTTTTTAGTTTGCATGTGATGGCCGTGTGGGGCCTTGTTCAGTTGTCAGTTGGTGACCTTGTCAGTCACAGATCAGTTTAGCACTTGATTCTAGTTTTCAGTAATAACTAGTCAGCATGGTGGCCTTGTCGGCCCGCATAGGTTCTCTTACGTTCAGTTGTTTTGGGTAGCTGTTATATTCCTAAAGGTGGCTATAGGCCTTGTCGGTCGGAGGCTGTATTTACAGTCGTTATATATCCCGTTGTTTTCATAAATCCAGAATTAGAGTCAGCCTGACACCAAAAGTGCTTAGACTCAGTAGTCCAGCAATCTAGGTCCTAGTAGGGCACCAGGTGCCAGTCATGCTTCCCAAAGAGGGGCGTGATATGAAGTCTACTGAAATTTTTAAGCCTCCAACTCATCCTTCTGATCACGGCCAACATCACAGGTCGTGAAGTCACTTCACGGCTCGTGACATCCACCCGTGGTCACCCCCTAACTACGACTCCCAATCAGTCGACCTCCACTTCATGAATCACTCCACAACTCTTGGAGTCACCTCATAGGTCACTGGACGAGTCGTCCTATGATCTGATGCAATATTTCTGATTTTCTCTTCTTACACCCTGAAGTCTGATCTTAGGGACTTTCGGGGTATTATAATGAGCTTCTCTCATTTGCCTTTAACTCTTTCCTCTTTCCTCTGCCATGGCAGAAATTTTTTTCTTTTTTTTACTACATTTTTGACAAAATTTTAACCTCGGCTCTAGAGACAAAGTTTGTGTGTCCATTCCGAGTAAACCTCCGCAAAAATTAAAGAAGCAATTTCGGAATAGTTGACGAAATGATACGAATTTCATTCCTCTTTTTCAAAATAGAACCAAGTAAGTTAAAAAGTTTACTTTCTTCAACTCTTTTCTTGTTTGCCCTTTTTAGCATCAAAACCTCTGCCTCCCTCTAATTCTCTTTGGCTGGCCTTTGTACGTCAAATAGTCATTTTAAAATTCAAAATCCCTCCCAAAAAGAAGGGACAAATCCCTACCTGCTGCGATTATTCACCCAAAAGCTGCTCAAAACGTTGTGCTTTATATCCAATCTTTCAATCTCTTCTGCTATTTCTTTTGTGATTTTTATGTGGGCATGGTCAAGTTCGAAGTCGTTCGAGTCGAGCATAGATCTGTGGTCAAGTAAACTCCAGTTCGCTGCTTCCAAATAGGTAAAATTCTTAGACTTATTTTTATTTCTACGTAGTATTGTTTTCTTTCTCTATGCTGCCGAAGGAACCCTGTATAGTAATAATATTATAGGTTTATTTTCCTCAAAAATCACATGGAATAAATTTGGCGTAACAAAACAGATTTATCTTCTTTTTTTTTAACAAAAAACTGTTTTGTCGGTACCTATTTTGTTAGAAAAGCTGCAAAATCTATTTGAGTATAAGGGCATCCTTTTTCTTTTCTCAGTCTATTATGTTTACTTAGCTATTTAATTAGAGAGATTCCCTGTTTCACTTTCATAAAATATATATAATATTTGCCTGAAAGATTTAAACATGCATTTTTTTTAGATTATAACAAATACATTTTTTTCTCCCTTCTTCTCGGTTAGTAATAGGTTTTTCTAAATCATAAGCTTTCTCTAATATGTAGTTAGATATCATACCAATAAAAGGTACTGTTTTTCCAAATATATGTTGCACCAATCGAACTATGTCTTAATTAATGTGTGGTTTGAGATCGTTAAAATATAGGCGCCAATCTACCGTATTCATCCATCTAAAACTATTGTAAGAAATTATTATTATTATTATTATTATTATTATTATTATTATTATTATTATTATTATTATTATTATTATTATTATTATTATTATTATTATTATTATTATTATTATTCGTTTAAGAGTTACGCTAAGCTTTGCTCAAAAGATTATAAAAACATGTTTTAGAGATCTTGAATAAATATTCAATTTTGAATATGTATAAGTCATTTCTTTAAGTTTAACTGCTACATCTAAAATCACGTCTTAAGTTTTGTTCTTCCGTTATGTCGAATATGTTGTAAAAAAAGAAAATGTCGTGTTCTTAGAAATTAAGCAATAGAATATGCTCTTTGTCAATATTTTTGTGAAGTCTCGATCGTCATACTCTCAAAACATATTTTATTAAAAATTATATTAGATTTTTCTCTCATTCAAGTGTCATATTGTGTTATTGACAAAATGCTTTATGTGCTAGTTCTGATATCATTTTCCTTGCCCAGCTTTAAAGGAAGAGTTTACCAAGAGTTATCGGCTTAGTAGTTTTTCATGAATTAGTGGTTATAATTAATTAATCAAAATGTTATTCGTTCTCAAGAGTAATAACCATATGTACAATTTTTCCAAACTTGTTATAAAAAGAATATATGTAGGTTTATCCGAATATGAATATTAGTATCTTCACCCATTTTATTTGCTAATCTTTTGAGCTATATCTTGAGTATATGTAACTTTTCCAAAGTATGTTATTGCAAAGGAGAATTTGACATAATTACTATGATCGTCATGTTTATCTTTTTTAAGAGTCCTTTTACTCATACTAATTGATTTTCTTTTTCTTTTATTTGCACGAACACTTTGGAGCGACATGGAGTCTCAATGCAAGACTCCTCATACCCGCCTAGAGTCGTCATCACATCCCATTTTTTGACCTCATTCGACAACGAGAAAACAAGCAATATGTTTGGGGCACCTATGGCGTCCTTTTAATCTTCCTTATTTATTATGTCTAACATTATGATATGTGATTTATTGGTTCCTTGGGTTGATTTTCAAGTTTTGGATTATATGCTAGACTCCTGATTAATACAGAAATATTAGTAAAATGCTAGTTTGATCTCCTGGGATATTTTTCTTAGCTAAATACTTAACTTAGTAGCCGAAATTTGATTTTCGAATACCCCTTAGCCCCCCGTTAAGATATTCTTTAACGATTTGCTTATTATTTGCTCCTATATTTTGATAAGTATATATATTTTAAGTAAGATAAATTTATTTACGTTAACTGTAGCAGCACCTGGATAAAAAATGTGTTATCTTGTATCTTCTTAATTGTGTTAAGTATCTTTTGGATTTAAATAACTGATTTTACAAATACTAAATCTACGGACATTCTAGTATGTACATATATATACATACATGTGTGTGTGCGCGCGCGCGCATATATATATATATATATATATATAACATATCATTCTCGATTACGCATATTTATAAAAATTATTTTCTTCTTACAAGTTATTTACTCAAGTATTTTAAGTATTAAAATTGGCTATACTATTTTATCAACCTAAGTTTTGGTCGGTTAACCATCTGTAACGGATCTTAAAGGATGCTTAACCCCTTCCCTTTTGGATAATTAGAACCCTTACCTAGAATCATATAAGTTAAGCAGACCATTAGAAATGGAGTTTAATTTTAGCATTATTTAGTTAATATTTAGGTGTCCTAATTGACTCTTAAATAATAATTAGGTGGCGACTCCTTAAGTAAATATCACAATCCGAACATGGGCCCAGATGGGGACAGGGGACAAGGAACCCCAAGAGGCTTCAAGTCAACCAATGGCATGATCATAGCATAACATTAGCAAGATATCAGCTAACATAATCATAACTAAGTGGAAGCTAACTAGAAGAGTCTAAACAAAACCATAAGAACATAATCTAACAAAATTTCTGAAACAAAAGCTAAATCTGTTTATACAAGTCTGAAAGCCTCTACGACACTAAGGAGTCACTGGGACAAGCCCCCAGCTAACTCCTAAAGTCTAAAAACTGAATTATAACTGAAATAGGAAAACATAGATCTCGTCCTCGAGGGATGAGGACTCACCACAATCAGTTGAGAAGAAAATGGAGCATGTCTAACCGCGAGGCTAAATCTGGAACCCTGAATTTATATCATGAGGCTATAAGCACATAAAGTATGCAGTCAGTACTTGAAATGTACTGAGTATGCGGAAAGCATAAAGAAACTAAAACATGCAAGTATACAGGGAGGAAGTAAACTAAGTACATCACTGAATATATGACTGAACTGAAATACAACAACCCTGTCTAAGATGCATATATATTAACATGAAACTTTTATTTGAAAACATTTACTGAAGTACAATCAAACTGATGCATAAGGTTCACGTACTGTACATATGCCGAGAACTGAAGTTGTAACTGATATCATACACTATACTGACTATCTGCTGATAACTAAAACTGAATTCTGCTAAGACTGATTTAAAATGAAGTCTAAAACTATATGGAGCTGAGTTGAACTGATATGGTAGATTAAAGGAGATATTATCTGCTAATGAGAGTCCTGGACCGAACTAAGAAAAACATTCTCTGCTAATGAGAGTTCCTGACTGACTAAGGAATACATTCTCGACTATGGAGAGTCCCTAACTGACTAAAGGAAATATTCTCGGCTATGGAGAGTCCCTACTGACTAAGAGAAACATTCTCTGCTAACAAGAGTCCCTAACTGACTAGGGAAACATTCTCGGTTATGGAGAGTCCCTGACTGACTAAAGAAAACATTCTCTGCTAATGAGAGTCCCGATTATACTAAAACATGGAGGACACTAGTTTGATGTCATTCGTCTAATCTAAGTTACTTCAGCTAATCAGAGACATGAGCGTTCAACTAATTACATCATACTGAATTCATTTAGAGTCTGATCAAGACTATTTTCTACTATCAACAAGCTCAAAGGTCTGAAAGATCTTCATCATGCTTTATCATCACAGTCTCGAAATTAGAGTTTAAATCATACATTTTACATTCATAAAATATCTATATGATCAGATCATAGTTTACACACATCCACAACATTCAAATCCCGAGTTCATAGCATATGACGTATATCTTAGTTTCATATAAAATCCATAGGTTCAAGTCATACTTTAACATATACCCAAATCATGGTGAAGGCATATACATGTTTCAAATCCACCCAAGCCAATAAGTTCTAATCATACCTCAACGCATCTATTAAATCATATATTTTAGATTTGCAGAAACTGATATGATCGACTCATGCTTTAAACATTTATATGGAGTTCATGGTAAAAGCATGTGAATATTTAATGACCCCATTTTTTAAATTTATGCTAAATCATGGTGAAAATTCTTCAATCATGTTATTCACATATCATGAGCATAAATCGAGAACTAGAAAGTAATTTCGTAAGTATACACAGATATTAATCATGATATGTCTTAGAATTTATAGAAGGCATAGGATAAATCATCCATAAATTGAAATCCTAGAACATGCTTTTCTAGAAATCAGGGAATTAGGGTTTAAGTACAAAAATTGAGACACAAGGATGAAAGGAGATCCTTTTTGAAGTCCCACATACTTGATTGGAAGAAATCCCCCACTATAACTTGGATCTTGAAGCCCTTTAAGAAACCCTATGTGATCCTTGAGTCTTGAGAGAGAGGAAGAAGAAGAATTTGAGAGTGTCTTTTGATGGAATGAGGGTTTAGGCTAGGACGAACACTTAAAAACGTCCCATATGGTACTCAAAATGGCATAGTTTAGGAGTTAGAAGCATAGGATTTTATAAAAACACCCCTGGAAAAATGCAGGAAAAATCTTGTTTCCAGTCCCAACCAGGGACTTCACGGGTCGTGGGACACAGGACGACTCGTTAAGTCCCACTCGTGATCACTTCTGGAAATTTCCTCAACTTCCTTTGTACTGAATACGACTGACTTCATGAGTCATGAGGTTACTCCACGACTTGTGACTCCTTCCGTTACCACTGAAGACAAAAATCTTGTTCTTTCATCCCACGACTGACACGACGAGTCGTTACCTGACACAATGACTCGTCCTACTCTATCGTCATCACCACGGCCTCAAATTGCATTTTTTCCTAGATTCTACTTGACGACTCTTCAGGACGACTTGTTACTTGAACCAATGAGTCATCACTTTCCTCATGGTCCACCGAAGACTTGACCCTAACTTACTGAACTGCTGCCCGTAACAAGGGACTTCACGACTCGTTACCTCACTTTACGAGTCGTGATAGGACTCGTTACCCCTGGGAACCTTCACTGCCTGCCTGCCACGAGTCTTACCACAGCTCGTAGGGTCACCTAACGGATCATACCATGACTCGTTCTAAGGCAAATTTTCCACTTCCCTGCTGATTTCTTATTTTAAGTCAGGGGTTTGATCTTAGAAACTTCTGGGGTGTTACACCAATATGTTGTACTCTACTTTGACCCGGTTAAAATGGGGTATACCAGTATATAGATATGAGGAGAAGAGAACTCGAATTTTCTATTGGTGACTGGGTTTACTTGAAGATTTCACCCATGAAAGGGGTGATGAGGTTTGGGAAGAAAGGAAAACTCAGTCCCCGCTATGTCGGTCCTTACAGGATTCTGAGGCGCTTTGGAAATGTGGCTTATGAGCTGGACCTACCTACGGAGTTAGCATCGGTGCACCCAGTCTTTCATATTTTCTTGATGAAGAAGTGTATCGGCGATCTAGCCTCAGTTGTACCATTGGAAAGTGAAGGAGTGAAAGATAGTGTCTTTTACGAAGAGGTCCTAGTTGAGATTCTCGACTGCTAGGTTCGTAATCTAAGGAATAAGGATGTTGCCTCAATGAAAGTTCTTTGGATGATCAGTTCATAGAGGGAGCTACTTGGGAAGCCAAAGTAGATATGATGGCTAAATATCCTCATCTTTTCCGTTCCAGCTCAGCTTCAGCATTAGGTACTAGCTCCTTCCTTAGCACTCTATTCAAATTCATGTCAGTTTCATGTCTCTCGATACTTTTCTTTTCCTATATTGTATGTGTGGTTCGTGATTCAGTCAATATGTGTATCCTAGTTTGGAGTCAGTTACTCCCTCAGTATTCAGCTAATAGTATTCAATATTGGGATTATAGCTCCTTCCCTACTCTTTCGACTTAGTTTGTCTCCATTTGAATACAAATATTCCCAACAGAAAGATATTCCCTACTCTTTCGACTTAGTTTGTCTCCATTTGAATACAAATATTCCCAACAGAAAGATATTGCAACACCCCAAAGTCCCTAAGACCAAACCCTGGACTTGGAATGAAAACTAGAAGGAAACCTGAAAACTTTCCACAAAATGACTCGTCAGACTAGCCGTTGTTGGAACCAATGACCCATTAGTTCAGTCATTGTTGACAACAGATCTTTCTTCCTCGAGACATAGAATGACTCATTGGATGAAGTAACGAGTCGTTGTGTTTCCCATTCTGACAAAGTCCAGAAACTTGTTAAAATATTTTCTTGAACCAACAAGCTAGATGACGATCATTGGAAGAAGTAATGACTCATCCTAACGAACCATTGTATGGAATTTATAAATTTTCAAGATCTATCTAGTGACAGTGGATGGAAACAACGACTAGTTGTAGCTCCTAACGGGTTGTCCTGTTCTCCCGTTGGGAGAGACCCAAAAACTGGAATTTTAGATCCAGAGCTAATGATTGGTCCAAACGAGTTGTGATCACAACCAATGACTCATTATGTGACCCGTTAGATCTGGACGGGCAGATTTTTAGACTACTTTCCAGGGATATTTTTGTAACTTCGTACTATTTTAATTTTTAAACTATGTTGTTTTGAGAATATTTATAGAAGATTTAGAAGATTTAAACGTTTCTCCTTCCTTATTCTCCACTTAGACCTTTAAAACATCAGTCGTAAAATTCAGAGCTTCTCTCTCAAGCAAGAACTAGGGCTTCTGCTTCTTCTCAGAATTTCAAGCTATTCTCTGAGATTTCTTCTACAGATATATGGGGATTTAACAAGGGTATTCTTTCACCCTTGTGTCCCAGAGTATTTCTTCAAAAAAACCTAATCATTTCCATCCCCATAGGGAATTGTAAGTTAGGGTTTTTCAGTCAGCTTATAAATTCCTCCACCTTAATAACTCTTTAAGTGTTTCATCACTATTATTATTATATGAAATTCATGTTTTTATTATATTTAGACAGTATACTTTGTATACCTGATTTAGCATGATTTTGAGTTGAACATTGCATGATTTAAAACCTTGTCTGAATTGCTATCTTTACATTAGTTATTATCTGAGTACAATTTTTATCACGTATGCTTAAATCAAAGTTATCATTTTTAGATTCATAACAACGTGCTCATAACATTCATAACATGACATGAATGGCTAGTGAAAACATGGGAATCATGACATACTTGAGAATTTATATTACTAGCCATGGAATTGGGCCCATGAGTCGGCCAAAATCGTAGTATAATTCATAAGCGACATGTGGGCATTGCCCATAGTTTCAAACATACTTTACATGTTTAAAATCATAAGAAAAACGATCATGCTAGCATGGGCAATTGAAATTTGAAGACATGCTTAAAAATATAAGAGAAACTTGTTCATGCTTTCGGAATCATCTTGACCATGAAATTCACTAAATATTTTCCCATGATTGGGCATCCATACTTTTAGAGATTTAAATCATGAAATTAGAATAAACAAGTAGAATCAACTCAAATAAATTCAAAATTCACAAATTTGACATGCTACTATAAGCTCATTGCAAACTTTAAGGAATCATGAAATTTGATAAAGACCCATAAAGTTTTGGTAACTTTAAACATGGAATTAGAGAGAAATTGTGCATGGGTAAGGACTAAACTACCCGTTCAAAACCCCACATCCCTGGAAATTTTGAGACTCTTAACTCCCTTGAAAACCCTAGGTAGAATCTTGAAGCACCATGAAGAAGACACTTGAATCCCTCTCCTCTTTCCTCTCTAATCTTACAAGTATCAAATGAGGTTCATCATGATTGATTTCCCCTTAAAATATCCTGCCCCAACCTCAAAACGACGTAGTTTAGGACTTAGGGCGTAGGAAATTACGAGAAGACCCTTACTAATTCGCAGGAAATAACTGTCACGGGGTCCTAAAGGACGACCTGACGACTCGTTGCCAGCACACATGATCCGTTGGTTCACCCGTTAAGTACACTGCCTCATTGTTCATGAAAATTTAATTGGCTTGGTAACGGCCTTCCTAACGGGTCATTATGACTGAAGATGACTCGTTAGGTACCATCCGTTAAGTACACTGGATAAGCCTTACTATCTTACTCTAGGACCACCCCACGACTGACATGATGACTCATGGTGTCTGACCACGAGTTGTTTCATCGCCCGTGAGGACCCCGAGTCCCTCATCATCCCAGGCCTTCCCCACGAGTCACTTGATGACTCGTTTGTCCTCTCACGAGTCGTTAAGTGACCCGTTCTGCAACTGCTGCAACATTTTCAGTTTCTCTCCTGATTCACTTCCGGACCTGATCCTTGGGTTCCCGGGGTATAACAACTTGCCTATTCATTTAGCACTGAAGCTATGATTATTGGACCCATTCATTATTGGTGGATGTATCTTGTGGAACGATGGTTATATCTTTTGAAATCTATCAATGGTAATAGGGCATGTCTATAAGGTTCTATTGTAGAGAGCTACCTTGCAAATGAATGTGTGACCTTATGTTCAAGATATTTGCATAGGATCGGCACAAAATTCAATCAGCCTAAATGAAATTACAATGGGGATTTAAAGAATATAATGGAGGTTTATCTATGTTTTGTCAACCTAAAAAAACTTTCGGAGCTAAAGAACCACGTGAGTGTGAAACATCAGAATTGGAACAAGCACATATATACATACTGAAGAACTATGATGACGTCATACCATATCTCGAGTATGGAGATTTCTTTCGTATTATCTCCCTTTTCTTATTTCCTTTAAGGTAATTTCTTTAATATATGACATATATAAACACTTCAATTTTGTAGAGAATTTGCACAAACTCTTGTGGGAATTGCTCAACATTGTTTGATACAGAGTGGAATCAATAATTTATTGAATGGTTTACAGTTAGGATAAGTAATATATAAACATCAAATTTGACATTTTAAGTTGTAGTACTCATTCTAAAGTATTCAACGTAATCTTATTAATAGGTCGCATAATTGCATAAAGGAGATGATTATCGAATTATGAAAGATCTGCTTTCACTTTCACGCGGTCCTACCAAATTTGACACATTCTAAATGTTATAATGTTAATGTATATAGATTTCATATAGAATATTATAATAAAAATCTTAGGACTCAAAATTATGGTGTTGTTATAGTTGGTGAGGATGATAAAGATAGCGAGAACCTTGATTACTATGGAGTTTTGACAAATGTGATTGAATTGCAATTTGTCATAGATAGAAGAGTAACTTTGTTTCGATGTAATTGGTTTGATGTGTATGAGAAAATAAAAGGAGTTAAAAAAGATGAGTATGACTTTGTAAGTGTTAATCCCAGAAGATTTTTGAAAACAAATGAGCCCATTGTTTTAGCGAACCAAGTATCTCAAGTATTTTATGATAATAATAATTCCAACAAAGGTTGGCATGTAGTGAGGAAGAGTCAACCTCTTGATTCCTTTGAGGTTATGAAACAAATGGATGATTATATTATAGATTTAGAAAATCCTTCACAAAAGAAATGAAAAAGAACTGATAAGATGAAGTATCTCTTTATGAATTAATATAGTCATTGTAATACATTTTGATGGCATGATTTCTTTTATTACTACATTGTCACATGTTTTCTCTTAATGTTTTTTTACTTTTGGATCTTTACAGGTTTAATATAAAACCCTCAAAGACTGAAAATGAGGTGGGTTAATGTAACGCCCGGATAATTTGAGCGATAAAATTGTGTTTTTGAGGTAAGACTAAGAGTACTAAATAGGCTAACAAGTAAGTATTATGAGTTATTGGCATCACTCTATGGTCATATTTAAGATTGTACATCGATCAAGTTGTTGAAAAAAATTCGAAAAAAAGTGATTGCAAAATTTCCTTCTTGAGATTTTTTAAAATTTAGGTCAAATTTCTCGAAGCTTTTCTCCCAATATACAAAGATTTATGGGGTGTACGAGCTATCAAATTAAATAACTACGAGTCTAGTTTCCAACACATCAAACCGTTCGTCAATTCTACTTTGGAGTAGAGAGATATTCTCGTTTTCGCGAGACCAAGCAAGCAAGTACGTCACAAGGGTCTAAGGCGGTGGAAGGCTATTTAAGCCCCTTTGGTCGGTTTTTGATCATCCAAATTTATTTTCAAGAAACCTACTTTGTAAGAAATCTCTCTCAACTTCTCTCCATGATTTTCTTTGGGTTTTAAGGCTAGAAGTCATGGCTCAACATGATTTTGGTGTCGGAAAGTCGGGAATCGCGTGTAGTCCGTGGTTTAGTGTTTTTTTTTTGGGCTGTTGGTGGTTGTTTCGTGGTGAAGCTATTGGTAAGCCTTCTTTCTTTTGTCCTCCTTAGTTTTTAAGGTTGTTTATAGGTGTGTTAATTCCGATAGGTTTTTGTCTCGGAGTTTCCACCGTCGAATTCCTATGAATCTTATCAAGTAAGCTTCGTTTGTCTTTTCTTGTTGTTGAGTTGTGTTGGCTGCATTTTGGCAGAATTTTGGACTGCCTTTAGGCAGTAGGTTCATGGTGTTGAAGGCTCAATTTCGTATAGGCTTAAAGATAAGGTATGTTAGGCTTTTCCCTCCCTTTGTTGGCATGAATTCCATAGTTGTTGTCATCCGTATCGACGTGTGTGTTGGCTGTTTGTGATGGATTGTGTTTTCCTATTATTGAACTCTTATTATGTTGTTTATATGGTGATAATGGTGTGTTTAAGGTGTTGATTTGGTCGGTGCTCAGGCTTGAGTGCGGAGAATCGTAGACATGGTAAATTATTAGGCTCGTGTTGAGAGGTCGTATGTGAGGCGTGTGGTTCTTGTAGCAAGTTGTGGGTTGTTTTAGTGAATAATATTAGGTGATTATGTTGACAAGTGAATGAGGTTTTAGAGTGGTTAAGGTCGATGGTTGATACGATCTGTTGTTATATTTGTTCAGCGGTTGTGTCGGCCGTGTCAATGGCACGTGACAACCGTGGTGACACTTGGGCTGGTTTGGATGTGTCCCTTGATGTTAGTGGTGAGTAGAGTGTCTTGTAGGCTGTTTGATCATGTGTTATTATTATTGTAGATTGTGTGTGTGCCGTGTTTTTAGGCCTTGTGGCTTGTGGATACCCGATGCACGAGAGTTGTTCCCGCTAGAGTTCAATCCATAGGTACCTTGTGGCTTGTGGATACCCGATGCACAAGAGTGTTTCCAGCTGAGGAGTTGATCCCAAGGAGTGAAATGACCTACGGAGTTGAAAATGATGTCCTTGGTAGTGTCAAGTTGAGACATTATTCGAGAGTGGTCTGACATGTCTGAGCCTTCCTGGGATCACAATTTGGTTCTTCCAGATGGATTGAGCTCCGCTAATTATGCGCAGTTGAGAGAGAGTCCGGCAGTGCTTGATTGATGATGTTCACTGACTGGTGTTTACTTTTAATATGCTTGGCATTATATTGTAATTGTTGCTTGTGTTATATGTTATCTGATAGCAGTGGATGCTAGATGTTGGCTGGTGTTAGCTGGAGGTCGTAGAAAGGTGTAGAGGCGATGACAGGTGAGCTATGTTGGCTCGGTGCCACTGTGTTATTGGATACTTTTAGACATGCCGGGCTTATGGGGGCCAGGTAGGTTTTGTTTGTATGTTTGTTTGTACTTGCCAGGCTTATGGGGGCCAGTTAGATTTTAGGTGTTTACCTATGTTGAGTCTCCTTCTGTGATATCTGGTATATCTGTTGATCTCTAATCTATGTCTTCTAGGTTGTTTCTGCATTTCATGTTCGGTACACAATTGTACTGACACCCTAGTCGGGGCACTGCATTCATTTATGTAGGTGATGGTGGGCTGTTAGATCAAGTTCTTGGGTGTTGAGTGGAGTTTCAGCTGAGTTGTTGCGCTCCAGGTCTTTCGGAGTCTCTAGATGTTTGAGTTAAGGATAGTTCGGGGTCCTGTCCCGATCATTTAATTACTAATGTATTCATAGAGGCTCATAGACATTACTATGATTTTAATATGTTTTTATAGGTCAGGTAGGACATGTTGTATAGTTGTTTTCCTTTCCGTGGCCTTGACGGCATATGGTATTTTTTTTTTGGTTGGTCAGGTGAGGCAACTTCCGTAATAGTCTATCATCTTATTCTGATTTTATAGTTGTTGTGTTGTTGAACCTCATTGGTTCTTACCTTTGTTTTATATTTTGGGCATCAGGTATGCTCATATCAGGGGTGGCACCAGGTGCCAGTCACGCCTCCCCGAGTTTGGGGTGTGACAGACTTAGTATCAGAGCAGTTCGTCCTAGGAGTCTATGAGTCATGTCTAGTAAAGTCTTGTTTATGTGTGCATTGTGTTGTGTATTTATAAACAGGAGGCTACAGTACATTTAGGATTGTTACCCTTCTTTCTGGATTGAAATCGTGCAAGAAGTCAGATGTCATAGGAGGCGGGTCTAGACTCATATTTGCTGACTTTTGCAGGGATGCTTGTAACATGATGAATTATAGCCTTGCCGGTGGCTAAACATGGCGGCAGGTAAGATTCTTATTTTGATTATGGTTATAGTTATGTCGCGCCTTGGCATGGTGCAAGGTTTTGTTGTTTGGAGTTGTTTATAGTAGGCTTTTCATGGGAGTCTATGTCGTGTTGTATCAGTCCTTGAGCTGGAGTCATGCGTGTCATCCAACATTCGAGGATGAATGTTTCTAAGAGGGGAAGGATGTAACACCCCAGATAATTTGAGCGATAAAATCGTTCTTTTGAGGTGGGACTAAGAATACTAAATCCGCTAAGAAGGAAGTATTATGAGTTATTTGAATCACTCTATGGTCATATTTAAGATTGGACGTCGACGTTGATCAAGTTGTAGAACAAAATTCAGAAAAAGTGATCGCAAAATTTCCTTCTTGAGATTCTTTGAAATTTAGGTCAAATGTCTCGATACTTTTATCCCAATATATAAATATTTATTGGGTGTGCGAGCTATCAAATTAAATATCTACGAGTCTACTAATGCATCAAATCATTCGTCAATCCGACTTCGGAGTAGAGAGATATTCGCATTTTTCGCGAGACCACGCAAGCAGGCACGTCACAAGGTCTAAGGCGGTGGAAGACTATTTAAACCCCTTTGGTCGATTTTTGGTCATCCAAATTCATTTTTCAGCAACCTACTTTGTAAGAAACCTCTCTAAACTTCTCTCCATGGTTTTCTTTGGGTTTTGAGGCTAGAAGCCATGGCCCAACATGATTTTGGGGTCGGAAAGTCGGAATCACGTGTAGTCCGTGGTTTGATATTTTTTTCGGGCTGTTGGTGGTTGTTTCGTGGTGAAGCTATTGGTAAGCCTTCTTTATTTTATTATCCTTAGTTTTTAAGGTTGTTTATAGGTGTGTTAACGCCGGTAGGTTATTGTCTCAGAGTTTCCACCGTCGAATTCCTATGAATCTTATCGGGTAAGCTTCATTTGTCTTGTCTTGTTGTTGAGTTGTGTTGGCTGCGTTTTGGCAGAATTTTGGAATGCCTTTAGGTAGTAGGTTAATGTTGTTGAAGTCTCAAGTTTGGATAGGCTTGAAGCTAAGGTATATTAAGCTTGTCCCTCCCTTTGTCGGCATGAATTCCATAGTCATTGTCATCCGTGTTGACGTGTGTGTTGGTTGTTTGTGATGGCTTGTTTTTGCTATTATTGAACTCTTTTTCTGCTGCTAATGGTGATAATGGTGTGTTTAAGTTCTGTTTTGGTCGGTGGCTCGGGCTTGAGTGCGGAGACATGAAAAAATATTAGGCTCGTGTCGAGAGGCTGTATGTGTGGCGTGTGGTTCTTGTAGCAAGTTGTGGGCTTTTGAGTGAATAAGATTAGGTGATTATGTTGACAAGTGAATAATGATTTTGAGTGGTTAAGGTCGATGGTTGCGACGATCTATTGTTATATTTGATTCGGCGGTCGTGTCGGTCATGTCAATGGCACGTGACGACCGCGGTGACACTTGGGCTAGTTTGAATGTGTCCCTTGATGTTAGTAGTGAGTAGAGTGGCTTGTGAGATGTTTAATCATGTGTTATTATTGTTGTAGATTGTGTGTGTGATGTGTTTGTGGCCTTGTGGCTTGTGGATACTCGATGCACGAGAGTTGTCCGGCTAGGGGTCGAGCCCGAGGTACCTTGTGGCTTGTGGATACCCGACGCACGAGAGTGTTTCCGGCTGAGGAGTTGAGCCCAAGGAGTGAAATGACCTATGGGGTTGAGAATAATGTCCTCCGTAGTGATGAATTGAGACATGATTCGAGAGTGGTCTGACATGTCTGAGCCTTCCTGGGATCACAATTTGGTTCTCCCAAATGGATTGAGCTCCGCTAACGCGCAGCCGAGAGAAAGTCCAATAGTATTTTATTGATGATGTTCACTGACTGGTATTTACTTTTGATATGCTTGGAATTATATTGTAACTTGTGTTATATGTTATCTGATAGCAGTGGATGCTAGATGTTCGCTGGTGTTAGCTAGAGGTCGTAGAGAGGTATAGAGACGATGACAGGTGATCTATGTTGGCTAGGTGTCACTGTGTTATTGTTTATTTTTAAACTTGCCGGGCTTATAGGGGCCAGGTAGGTTTTGTTTGTATGTTTGTTTATACTTGCCAGGATTATGGAGGCCAGGTAGATTTTATGTGTTTACCTATGTTGAGTCTCCTTCTATGATATCTGGTATATCTGTTGATCTCTAATCTATGTCTTTCAGTTGTTTCTGCCTTTCATGCTCGGTACCTAGTCGGGGCACTGCATTCATGCCTGCAGGTGATGGTGGGCTGTGAGATCGAGTTCTTAGGTGCTGAGTGGAGTTCCAGCTGAGTTGGTGCGCTCCAGGTCTTTCGGAGTCGCTAGATGTTTGAGTTAAAGGTAGTTCGGGGCCCTGTCCCGATCATTTGATTACTAATGTATTCATTGAGGATCATAGACATTATTGTGGTTTTAATATGTTGTTATAGGCCAGGTGGTCCATGTTGTATAGTTGTTTTCCTTTTCGTGGCCTTGACGGCATATGGTATTTATTTTTTTTGATTGGTCAGGTGAGCCAGCTTCTGTTATAGTCTGTCGTCTTATTCTGATTTTATAGTTATTGTATTGTTGAACCTCATCGGTTCTGGCCTTTGTTTTATATTTTGAGCGTCAAGTATGCTCATATCATGGGTGGCACCAGGTGCCAGTCACGCCTCCCCAGGTTTGGAGTGTGACAGTTAAACTATGAAGACTACTTGATATTCATTCGTCACATCTGGTGCTATAGAAAAGAGAAGAGGACCGGGGCTTAGATGTTTAGTTGAGAAAAATAATATGTCAACTAAGGATTTATTTTCTCAATCAAGTGATATAGTTAAAAAATACATCCAAACAAATGAAACAAGATTTTTTAAATCTAGTGCTTTTAACTAGCATAACTGAATTTAAATGCTAAAATATTAATAATATGATTTCTTTTCCCCGTGTGCTATAGAGAAGCAATGAGGATAAGGTCGTAAAAACTCTACTGTGTTTGCAAGTAAAGGAATGGGAACGATATTTAAAACTCCATGTTTCTTAAGAAAGAGCATATGAAAGTTAATATTCCATTGCCTTCATCTACAGATCAAGTTAAGCAATACATCCAAAAACTTGAAACAAATAAGTTTTTTCATATTTATTGTATTTTTAATTGTATATATAACTGAAATTAAATGCCAAACTTTTTATTAATATGATTTCTTGGGTCCTAGTGCTATAGAAAAGGGATAGGAGCAAACTTCTAGATCTTCGTGCTCCTATTTAGGGGATTTTGAAAATGAAGTGAGATCTTTTTACAGAAGTATTTTTTTATTCTAATCAACATATGCGAACTCCTTCTAAAAGCACAAGATCGAATTCTACCATGTCCTCTAGTCAACAAATGCGAAAAATGGATAAAAAATCTCTTGGTTTTTAGGAAAGAGCATATGCAAAGCAATATTATATTGCCGTATCAATCTACTAATCAAGTTATGCAACACTCGCAAACAACTGAAATAGGTATGATATTTTGAATTAATGTGTAATTAATTTATAGAACTGAATTTATTTGCTATATTTTTTACCTAATTATGCAATTGTAGGTTCATCTAATCCTAGAAAGGTCAAGAATTCGAGGAACGAACAAGTGCACAGAAGTTGCGTCACTTGAAGTCAGATAAAAGCGAAAGTGACCTTTTATAATAATCAAACAGTTGAAATAAATAGCAAATTGTTTCAAGGCACTTGGGAAATTCGCGATCATGATATGTGTACGTTGGGAGTATCATCGTGGAATGATATAAGGCAAGAAAAGTTGAATACGTGTGGGCAGCTGTTGAGGTTACAAATGTAACAGGGACTTATTTTGTTATTACTATTAAAATATTAATTTTATATCTGAAAAGAGACTTGTTCTGTCACCTAGCATTTAAATAGCTTGAAAAGAATCCATGATGCTTTTTTGTTTTTTTAGTAACTAACCTTGTATTAATCACCAAATGTCAATTATTTTGTAATTATTAGCTTCTGCATAACGCCCAACTATTTCGATTCCAATATAAATACCTACCTTCGCTCATCCCCTAAAGACCCCAAACACCAGTGTGGTAGCGTCTCCTCCAAAGACATTACCATCTCACCTCACCTTACGTCTCCTCCAAAGACATTACCATCTCACCTCACCTTACGTCTCCTCCAGGCTCTATCTTCCAAAGGATAGGACCGGTGACCAAGACCTTTTGGTCCTAATGTATTATCACGGTAGAGGACTTTGCCTCGGATCTGCCTTCGATAGTTGTTTCCATCCTTCTCTCAATATTTTGGTTTCCAAATCAAATGTCATCTCCTTGTCTATTGATTAGGCTAACTTTAGAGATTAGCGTACCAACACTCTACGAGGACTGTCCTCCAACACGTAACTAAAGATTCAAACGGTTACTAGCCCTTGCTTAACAACCCACGGTGGTTTTAGCAAAGGTGTTCTTAGCTGGGAATAGAGGTGGAGGCAATATAGTGTTTAATATGACGATGAGAGTCGGTAGAATAAACTTAATTGGGAACGTGAAAATGTTTGGGTTCCATTCTTAGTTTCCCTTATTTCTTGAACCCATTCGTCGAAAACATTCGCTACTGAAAAACATGAATTTTCATTCACTTTTCGCCGAATCAGCTTATTGAAAAAACGCATGGTAGGAAACAAATTCTCGCTAAAATAATAGGAAGCTTCATCATTTTACCATATGAAAATAATAATATTTTTTCCTACTGATTCAATCAAAATATCTGTGGAATAGTCACTTTAACATTTTTCATAGAAAAATTTCAATGGAAAAATAATTGATTTTAACATTCTCTTATAAAATTTGGATCAACATCAGCCCGCCATGGAAATGTGGAATCAATAGCCCAAAGATCAACCCGCTTGCTGAAAATTAAGGCGTTCAGCTTAAAAGGGCTAGGCTTCTTGAAACTCTTGCTTAGGTTAGAAAGATGAGATGATTCCCAGAGAAATCGAGTTGGTATTTGGAGAAGGTGTAAAGAAAAGCGGGTGGAAAAGAGAATTGGAATCCATTAAATTTGAAGGGGAAGGTCACTGCTTTCATATAGAAAATCTTGAGGCTCGGAAATCCATAAATCTGGTGAAGTGTCTTGTTGCTTTCATCGCACATGAGAAATTTAAGTTTTACTATTAGAACAATATTTATTTCAGTAATTTCGGGTAGGTTGCTTCTGTTCCTCTTAATTTTTGTAATTATTAGTTGTCTTTGGCTCTCACATAACGAGATAACTAGCACTCATGACTTATATTGCAATTTTATACACACACATATATGTGTCTGTCTTCTCTATGAGACTTGTTACATTGGGGATTGAAAAAAATTCTATTTGTCCCACCATATTCATTATTGACTTATAAATTCTTTTGTAATGAAAACAAAAATGAAGTAATGCTCACTTTGTTTCTTTTGTAATTCTTATATAATCTTACTTTGAGTAAAATTATATAATCAGCTTCTTATTTATAAGATGAAATGTATTATGAAAATATTTTAAAATTTTATGAATCGTAAAAAAGTTATCTTCGTGTTCTGAAATATTTAAAAGTGTGAAAATATCTTACTAAGATTATGTTTCATGATACTAAGAAAAAAAAATAGAGTCTAAAAAATTTTGTCATATGTTAATAAATATTGCGCTTATATGCAATTTTAAGTGATGTGATTAAATGCAACATTATAATCGAAAAAAATTATTAAATTTTTTAAAAATATTCTTTTTTGAAGAGTGATAAATTTCTCATGTTTCTTGTTATTCACAATAATTTTAAAATTGATAATTAAAAGAGGAGCAAAATAATAGGGGGGAAAATTGTGACAAGTTTCAGACTTATCTCGTTGAAAATGATGTTGTTTTTGATGCATTATTCTGAAAAGAAGGCACCGATGATATATGAGAGGTACCACAATTATGGTACTATATAAAGCGAATTTTTTGTTGTATCAAAGTGGATGATGTGAACTAGAGTTCAAAATCCACCGGTGAATATGTATTTATCCATGGTGCATGGGTTTTCATGAAAATTAGTCAAATAAAATTTATTAGTTTGAAATTGCTTAGTAATGAGACTAAGTGGTTAAGAGACTTCTTAGTGAGCTTTTCAACTAGGATAAATTAAAATCAATATTAATTTTGTGCCCATACATTATGATTGTCATGGTGGTAGTGAAAAATATTTATTTTCAATGACAAAAATAGACACATTCATTTGAAATACAATGTGATAAAGCAACTGTTATGTGATGAAACTATTTACGTAAATTACGTGAAGTCAAGAATGAAACTGATCAATTCATATACTAAAAGAAATATCGAGGGGAGTAAAATTTTTTGTCAATTTGAGAAAATCAAATATGATGGTAACTCAACCTATGTGATTAAAGATTCCATGAATTAATCTCATATGGGTAATAACAAGCAGTAGCAAATTTATATGCAAAAATTGGATCGCGTGAACCCGTGATTGTCCGACTAAACTCGGTATATTATGTGCATAATTCTAAAAAATATATTTCTAATTATCTGAAGGCACCCATTGTCAAAAAAGAGTGGGTGGTGCACTAGCTTAAGTTCTAGACCTAAACCTCAAGGTTGATGGTTCAAACTCACATGCTCCTTTTTTAGCGTTGCGCATGGCCTCTTAGCACAAAATCGCGACAACGATAAATATTGTGCGAGTATAATATGATATATTAATAAACCCTGAGCTTATAAAAGAAGTCTTGATTCATAAAAGTTTTAAACATCATAAATTATTCTATAAGTTTAATCTTATTTATTTAAGTTTGCTTCATAATCTACGAGACACCAGATTCGACGCATTATACTTATATGTGAAAATTTAGTAAAACTTCTTATTTCATTATATTTCTTAATATTTTTTTTGATATATATAGAGATTGTCGAAAAAATCTTTTTAGTATTTCAAAAAAAATTATCTATTCATTCTTTTAATATATCATTATTTAGTCTTGAATGAATAGTTTATAAGAGAATATTAAAAGATTCTCTAACATTATTTTGATCAAATTAGTTGACCTTTTTATTCACTATAACTACACTCATCAAATCTTAGCCTCTTTATGACTATTAATCTTTCTTAAACCATTAGAAGCAGCTGTTAGAGTGTTTGAAAATATATTTATATCGAGTGAAATATTAATAATGTTATTAACACATTTTAAATTATAAAAAGAATTTTCTACAAATTTTCTCATAAAATATTTTTTCATAAATTTCAAACAATTTTGTAGTCATACCTTGCGTTCTTTTCTTATAATGGAGAAGTGAATCTTTGAATCATTTATCCTGAAAATGAATTATATAAAAACGTATTAATGTAATTCACCATGAAACTTATTTTCACAGAAATTTGTAGTTACTATAACTCAATCGGATGCGGGGCTTCTTTGTTCTATCCCATCCACAAGGAGGCAATTAATGAGAAATCGTTTGCCAAATAATTTTAAGTGTCATTTCGCTATTTGAAATCATGATTTTGAAATTATAATATGAAATTATATGAGATAAAGTTGAAGTTTTAATTTATTTGGACATGCAATTTAAAATTTTTATGTTGTATTTTTTCTAATGAACATAAAAACTCCATAAATTGTGAAAACTATTAAAATTTTCAATTCTTACACAATTTTACCAAATAATTTAAAAGTTCATAACAAAGTATAAATACATTATCACAAACTCATTCTAAAAAAATACAACATTTATTGATCGAATTTTAGTTCAATAAAAAATAAAATTAAACATGAGTTATAGTGTACTAGTCTTTAATATAATCTTCTCGCATAATTGAAAAAGATTGGTAAGAGCCAATAACAAAGTTTGTTTAAATTTAAAATAAATGGTTGGTTAATACTCCCCCTGTTTTAAAATAAGTGATGTTTTAGCTTTTTGATTTTGTTTCAAAATAAGTGATTTTTTACATAATAGAAGACATTAATGATGTTCTTCCAATTTTACCCTTATTTAAATAGAGAGAGTTTTACATAATCAAGAAAATATTAAAGAGTTGCATCTTTTTCAAGATATTTATTAGGGGTAAGTGGATAAAAATATATTTTTTTCTAGAAATGAGTAGTTTTCTTAAGGGGTTGCATGAGCCAAAAGCACCACTTATTTTGGAACATAGGGAGTGTAAAATAATGAGTTTTCTTTTTATAAAATATAAACTTGTGGATCAAATTTTGTATTTAAAAAAGTCTATCTCATGATTTGAAATTCCAAATCAAATTTTTTTGAAAATTTGAGATTTTATCTCATGTCCAAACGTTAATTTCATCTAATAATTTCAAATCACGAGATAAAATCGCATGTACAAACGCTTACTAAGAAAGCCAACAAGACACAGGGTTCATAATGAACCAAAAACAAGGCAATGCATATGGTTCAATTTTTCCTGAAATAATAAAGCTAAAAATCTCAGATTACATGGTTCTTGAAACTAAATTGAATTAGTCTCTGAAATGAAAATACAAATAACGCAATTCATGATATCCTTAGAAGGAACATTAATCTAAAATCCAAATGAAAATGAAGGAAAACAGTATAGAACATCTTTACAAATAGACTAAAAATGATGGTCATTTTCAGTTTCTGGTCTCACCTCTCATCTCTTCCTTTCTTAAGGGGAAAAATAGGTGGTAGTGCACTGTTTTTCCCTTGTGTGCAAATTGGCACATTAATCAAAGGTCTTACTCTTATAGTTGCTGATTTAGATCTCTCCAATCTTTTCTTTATCTTGTTCACATGCTTCTCTTTGATTCCTTGGTTATCTTTGCTTTCATCTGCTGGAGAAATTTCGGAATTCGAGCTCGAAGAAGAGGATGATGATGACGATGAAGAAGAAGGTGATAAAGAGGAAGGCCTCTGTTTTTGCTTTTTCAATCTCAACATCTCTTTCCATAAAACAGTGCATGTTGGTGGCCTAGGAGATGGATCATCATCAATAAACCAATTCACTGGCCTACTCTGATCTTCCTTAGAGTTCCCCTGTTTTTCATTCACTTGTTCCTCAACATGCTCTGTTTTGAGGCTAATCTTGTTGAGCTTTTCAGCATGGTGGATTTGCCAATAGGGAAGTAACTTACCCTCGAAAATTAGCTCGTCGGCTGTCGTCATGTTTCCGCTTGTAAAATTGCTGGACAGGAACTCAAATTCTGCTGCATTAAGCTCCTTTTCCCGCTTTTTCTCTGCTTGAGAATTTGGATTAATGGATATGAAGTTTTTCTCATCAAGAAAGTCCGCAGAGAAGGAAATCCGGGGACCCGAAATCGGCTCAACAGATCTAGATGCAGTTTCTAAGGACACCATTTTACTCGTATCAGTAAAGGAGAAAGAGAAAATGAGAGTTGGCTAGAAGTAAGAACAAGAATAGTTCTGCTTTAATAAGGGGAGGAAACTGGGAAGTGGCGCTGGTGCGGAGCTAAAAGGTAACTATTGGTTGGACGGAATTCAATAATTTGAATTGAGAGTCATTATTTGTATTTTTTAATATTTAGGGTGCTAAACTTAGAATCCATTAAGTCATCTAATTCGCGGATAAAATATAAATTTTATTTTAAATTTAATCTTAAAATATCTCATCTTATCTCATTCCTTAATAAAATGAATGCAAGTAAAAATGTAAGTTTTGCTACATCTCTAAGCGGCATAGTGTGTCGAAGGATTCTTTGATATATGCTAGTAGTAAATGTTTGGACGGTGATGATGCGAATATATAAAGTAAGTGGTCTGGCGAAGCAGAAACAAATGAGGTATTTGCTGTCTTTTAAAAATATATGGGAAAGGCACATGCATGGACAAATTTGGTGCGAAAAGAGAGCTTTTTCTAACAGTAACATGGAATCTTATTATTGTCTTTAAGGATTCAATTATAATAAGCATACAAGACAATAAAGTAATTCTTGAACCAAAAATTTCCTTTGAATTTTTCCTTTTTTTTTTGGACTTTCTCTGTCTCCTTTCAGCAAATAAAGATTTTTCATATCTCGAGAATTTAGGCTATCTAAGCTTACCATAACAAAATAGTTAATGGTGCAAAGTACAAAATGGGGTCGATTAGGGGTCAATGAAGTATAGGTGAAAATTTTAAGAGATTATGATTCAAATCTCAATAGATAATATAATGTCAAGCATAAAATGATGCGAGTTAGAAAAAAAATATCTTAAGCATTGATGATATAGTTATTTGATATTTGAACTGGTCAGAACCCGATAGAATAATCTGTATCTACATAACTCATTAGCTTAAATATGATTATATATTAGTATTAGTTAATTATTAAAAAGTTGGGAGTAGTTGATTAGTAGTGTCAAGTAGTGAGAAAAACATATGTTTTAGTAGTTTGACCAAACATAACCTAGCAGAGCTCATAATGACATTGGAGAAGTCACAGGCATGTGGTCACATGAGGTTAATTTCCAAACCATGTGGTCGTGCACTTCCCAACAAAATCAAACAGAACATGCAGATCTTGGCTTTTCCCAAACTTCCCTTAAGCTGGTTTCTTCTGTAATTTTCCTCTCCTGGGAGAGAATAAATTTTTTTTAAAAAAAAACATACTTATATTTGATATTTATATCAATATAATAAATGTGTTATATATACTTGCACATCAACTTTTATTATTTAATCAGGATCAATTACTTTTTAATCTCAATAAATATGACATATTTTTTTTTAATATGTTTCAAGAAATTATCATCTTTATTTATTTAAAAACAATGTAATTGTAAAATTCACGTTATATTTTAATAAAATAATTTATAATTACATAAATATTTAAAATTTATTTTAAATCACAAGTTTTAAATTTTTATTTTTTACTTAAAAACTGTGTCTAATTAGACTGTGCCACAAAAATTAATACATATTCTCACATTATTAATTATTTATATTGACATCAATTGTGAGTAAATATTTTCTGAGGTAATTGTCTCTTAGCAATGTTCACAATGTGGTACATATAATGTCCTGATCCTGGTAAAGCTGGCAAGAAGATTTGTATTTTGGAGTATTAGTATCTAATTAAGACAGCTAATGACCACAGGGTGATAATCCTACACATTAGTATTATTTGTATAGGTGTTATGACAAATTTTACTTCTATTTTTTAATGTTACAGAGAATCTTGCACATAATGGCTCTACTTAATACATTTGATTATGGTTATGAAGGTTAACAACGGTCCTATAATAATTGAATATATAGAATATGACCTAGGGAAATTAAAAGAGTACGTATGATGAGTAATTATTGAATTGTTACAAGTACAACTTCGTTACAAGGAGTATTTTGTACCCTAGATGGAATCAACGTCTTATTTAGGTTATGTTTCCGTTTAAAATATATCTCAAAGGAAAATATTTCCCCTTACTTAAAAAATATTCTCTCTTAATTATTTTGTACAATATTTATTTGAATGCGGAGGTAATTGACCTTGAAAATAATGTTTGCATATTTAGGGGGAAATCGTATTAAAAGCGTTGTGTATGAAGTACGTATATATATTTTCTTTGATGGAGTAACATTTTTGTGTTTGATTGTTTCTAATATGTTGAAACATTTTCACTAGATATACATTTCGTAATAATCCCCACTTAATTTTGATAATATTGCATCGGAATTCTATTCTAGTGCGTCGAGACAATTATAAGTACTGTTATAAATATATTATATCATGAATATTTATTGGATAAATTTGCAACTGAATAATTTGGGGATTGGATGAGTTTGAAATCAGATAAACTCTTAATGTGTATTTGTATTATAGTGAATGTCTAAGATAGGGTTAGTCTTTCCCTATAAATAGAGAGGTTGTTTTCATTGTAAATCATCCCTCAAAAGAGAAATAAGAATTATTTTCTCTTCTCTCTTTCTCTATAATATCCGTCCCCTTGCTTTATTTCATAACACATTGTCAACATGAGTCTCAAAATTTATTTTAAGCTAGAAAAGAAAATTGGATCGAAATATGGAGAAGGTAAAAGCTACGTAAGGTATTTCTATTAGCATCTTTCTTTTTCATTTACTAACTTCAATTTCCTCTATTGCTTTTGCATGTTCTGTCAAGAATTAATGATAAAAGCAAACTATATTTTTCTAAAATTGGTACCACTATGAGCATGTGATCAAAGGAAAAATCAAATTATCAACTTTACTTGTTTGTTATGATTTGATATATATTGGGATAAAATCTTATTATCAGCTTTACTTGTTTGTTATGATTTAATATATATTGAGATACAATCTTATAAAAGTGGACAATAATAAATTCACATAAACTCAAAAAAATATATGATTACTAGCAGTGATAAGTATTTTGATAGGCTTATTATAATTAAATTCATTTACACCTATCATCAGAAGTGATTAAATTTTATGATGATTTATAATTCCTAAAGCATTAATAGCTTTGAAGCCTGATAAACACTGAAATATATGTTAGAGAAAAAATTCTCTACATTATATGCATACTTCAAATTGTTCTAGAAGTAACAATATATTAAAAGAGGTTGTAAGCTATCATTGTTTACTATGATAAGACACATTTAAATGATTATGTTCCATTCCCGAAGAATAAGAACTTTTGATAAATATTACAAATATGGATCTAATATAAATCAAGTCCCTAAAGTGAAGTGATAATATTTAGTAAAATTTTAAAATTTACTCTTTAAGTAGTAAATCTGAAATTTACTCCTGAAGTAGTAAGAATTTGACATCTACTTCTAAAGTAGTAAGACTCTACCAAAATAAGTAAATCTTGCAATTTACTCTTGCAAGTAGTAAAAGCTTGAAATAATGAAGTTTAGAACTCAATATTTACTGTTATTTCATGACACATGCAGTGTCTAAATTTGCTTTCATGATATCAAAAATATCTAAGCAATATTTGGTAATATAAATTAATGACCAAGGTCTCTTGAAGAACCCAATTGTTTGTCTACAAGAATCATGATACTAGTAGTATCCAAACAATATCTTAACGTGAAATATAAATTGAAGTCTTTCGAAAAGGATAAAACAATTCATGTTAGATCACAATATATGAAGTTGTTGTGATCAAAATACAATTGTAGTAAACATGAAGTTTACCAGCAATAAAAATGGTTATCATATTGAGATTACAAATGATTGAAAAATTTAATATCTCCAAATTACTATACAATCGAAACATAATTGTAGTAAACCTGAAGTTTACCGGTAATTAAAATGGTTATCATATTGAGACTACAAATGATTGAAAGATTAATTATCTCTAAATTACTATGGGTAAAAAATATGTATATGAAAAATTACCCAATTTATACTACAAATATAGGCATGATGAAATTATATTCTATAGTAAACGGGAAGTTTATTGATATGAAATTCATAAAATAAGTAAATATGAAGTTTACTAAAATAAATAACACATATTATGGTAAACCTGAAGTTTACTAGTATAGATTATTTTATTAGTTGACATGATCGCTTTGATCATCTTGATATGATGTGTTAATTGAGTATTCAAAATATATTGAAGTACTAGAAGATTCTTCAAGAAATCTTTTGTGTTGTTTGTTCTCATGATAAGTCGATTGTACCAGCCAATGTTGGGACTGAATTTCTAAGATTCTTAAAAGTATAATAGGTAAATATGGATCCATTCACCTACCATGTGATATCTTAAATTGATGCATCTATAAGATGGTCACATGTGCGTTTATCGTCAACTGTACTTTTACATTCACAAAGCTGCTTGCTCAATATTAATTGAGTTAAAAGCATAATTTTCAGATTGTGTAATCAAAACAATTCATCTTGATAATGTTGGTTTATATCCAAGATGGTTTGGCGTTGAATGGCTCCAATAAATAGTTTACCATTGCTTCTGAGAACAAAGCTTAGTGGATTAGTTTATGATATGATATATTACATACCATAACACTTGTATGTTAACCAATAAATTATGATTAATCCCCCATCTGCTCAATTGATTTAAGGTTAGGAACCAAATATTTGTCATCTAATAACTTTTGATGTGCGATAGATGATTAATGAATCTATCAAAATGCACTCAAATAAATTCTCCAAGGAAGATCAGGGATATATGTTAGTTTTTCTAACATGAGGGGAAGAGAATAAGCAGCTAAGAAATATATTATGAATTATCATTAGTATGAGCCTCATTCAAAATAAATTCAAGTCAAATGCCTGAAGCATTTGTTGATCCAAAATTAATTTTATATTTTAACTGCAAAAGCTCATATTAAGTTAATGTCCCTAAAGGGCAAAGTGTACAATATGCATGAAGCATCGTAGATCAATCGGTTTCTATTGAAATAATCTTTGAAAAAAGAATGGAACAAATGAATTTAATAAGGAGGCAATATGCTTTTAAAGAGAAAAAGACATAACACTTCATGAAGCCTCATGAGAGGATTAGATACCTAAGAAAAATATTGAAAGTGATGAGATCTCAATGAGTTATGTCAAATTACAAACCGATATAAATTATATACCATCGATGATATATTTGATATAATATAGCGCGTAATATTATAAAATATTGTGAGGATCTGAATTCTACGTCTATTAAAGCATGTTGATGTAGAAATAATTATCAAGTGAAACGATGCATCTTGATAAGCATAAAGCTTATTAGACCTGTAGTCTATACATCAGAAGATGTCACGCATTTAAATACTAATGAATGTTATCACTTGACAAATTTTATATGAAAATCATAAAGAATTCAAAATGCCTAAGCATTTACAAATTTCTGTAAACTTGTTCATAATCCTTATGTGAAGAAAATCAAATAAGAAAATAATATCGGTGTTTATTGTACTTTTTATTTATGTTGATGATATAAACCTTATAGGAACTCCAGTAGAGCTTCAAAAGGTAATTATCTAAATAAAGAATTTGAGATAAAAGATCTGAGAAAATAAAACTTTGTCTTGGTCTACAAATTGAACATTTAGTAGAAGGTATCTTTATATATCAATATGTCTATACCGAGAATATTTTGATATGATTTTACATCCACTAAGTACTCCAATGGTTGTTCAATCACTTGAAGTGAGTAAAGATCCAACCCAATCTCAAGAAAAGAATAAGAAAATCTTTGGTCCTGAAGTATCACAATTTAGTGTGATTGATGTACTAATGTATCTTGATAACAATACAAGACCTGATATAGCCTTTTTGGTTAATATGTTAGCAAGGTATAGTTCAACTCCTACTAGAAGGCATTGAAATGGGATCAAACACATAATGCGGTATCTAAAAGGGACTACTGATATGGGCTTATTTTGTTCTAATAATTGCAGTTCCGATCTTGTTGGTTATGCTGATGCAGGGTATTTATCTAACCCACACAAAGCTCAATCTCAAACTGGCTACATGTTCATTTGTAGAGGTACTTCCATATCTTGGAGATCTACAAAGCAGTCTCTCGTAGCCACTTCAGCAAATCACGCTGAGATAATAGCTATTCATAATGCAAGCCGAGAATGTGTATGGATGAGGTCCATGATACATCTTATTAGAGAAAAATATAGTTTGAAATGTGAAAAAGTACCCATAATTTTATATGAAGATAATACAATATGCATAACACAACTAAATGGATATTTCATAAAAGGAAATAAAATAAAGCACATTTCGTTAAAGTTTTTCTGCACACACGAGCTCCAAAAGAATGGTGACATCAACGTGTAACATATTTTCAAGTGACAATGTTGCTGATTTATTCATCAAATATCTGCCAACTGCATCTTTCAAGAAGATTTTACACAAGATCGGAATGCAAAGATTCAAGGATGTTCTCATTAGGGGGAGTTAATACACGTTGTACTCTTTTTTTTTACGGGGTTTTGTCCCACTTAGTTTTTTTGTAAGGTTTTTAATAAGGCAGCCAAAATGCATATTATTATATATGTGTACTCTATTTCCTTCACTAGATTTTTTTTCCACTAGATTTTTTCTAGTAAGATTTTAACGAGGCACATTATCTACTAAATTGTCACGACCCTAAGTCTGCATGTCATGCCCCACCTTGAGAAGCATGACTGGCACCTGGTGCCCTACTAAGGTCTGAACTAGCCTGGCTGAGCTTACGCACCTCTGGTGCATGACTAACACTAACACTCAAGTCGAGAAAACAACGGGCTATATATCGGTTGTAAATACAGCCCCCGGCCGACAAGGCCTTGTAGCCACCTGTAAACTAAAACAGCTAAGCAGAAACAGATAATGATAGAAAATCCTATGCGGGCCGACAAGACCACCATGATGTCTAGTTATGACTGAAAAGTTAAAACCGGTGTTAAACTAAGCTATGGCCGATAAGGCCGCTAACTATCATCTAAGCAAGGTCCCACACGGCCAACACATAAGATAAAATACATACAGGCCCCACACGAACAACAACAACTAACCACAAGAAATCTAAAATAATCTGCAAGCCTCTAGGAGTGATATACTGGTCGAGACAGGGCCCTGACCTACCTATACTGTATAATAAAAGAGAGTCAACCTACTAATCTATTAGCTCCGAAGGAATGGAGCTGACTGCTTTGCTAGACCTAATAGAAAGCTAAGAAGGTCCTGATCTGCGTCTAACGGCACCTGCAGGCAAGTAATGCAGCGTCCCCAAGAAGGGTGTCAGTACAATATGTACCGAATATGTAAGGCAATAATTGTAAAATACTAAATGGAGGAAATAGAACTGAAAATAACTGAAAAGAAAGGATAAAGATTCTATCTGCATAGTTGAACTTTATACTATCTAATTTATCAATAACTAAAGCAATCAAGAACCTTACCTGGCCCCCATAAGGCAGAAGGTATAACCAGCATAGAATAACCCACCTTGGGCCCCCATAAGCCCTAGTGAGTACCCTCAATCTATATACCCCTGCAAGGTCACACTGGGTCAACTAATAGTTATAACCGTCTTACCAATCCCCTAGGTATGCAACTGAGCCCACTTGGCCGCTGACTGTAGCTGTGTCTGAGTCCAGCGGACTCCTGATATCTACACCCCGGGCACCAGGCTCGACGGGGGTGTGGTGCCAATACGGTATATAATAGTCCAGCTATGGAATAGACTGTATGAGGACCTGAGACCCCATCTTCGTCCCTCGTGGAAGGCATACCGCTCTGTAGAGAGACGTCATCTCGCCCCTGGTGGGCGACGACACAGCTAGTAACCCTGGATTGGTCATGGAAGGCTATACAGGGCAAAGTCAATCCCAAACTAGGCATAAAATACTGGTCTCAGCTCATAACAACAACTAATCACAATTCATATGTTGTTGGTTCTCTTACTGGAATTTAAACTGAGCTACAATACTGAAGAAACTATCTTGTCGAATGAATACGCCTTAACATATCTCAATTGCCGATTTCTGATTAATTGACGGGTTCGTATTCAATAGCTCCTTCCGATTGTATTGTATTACTGGGAGAATAAGGTTGTTTTTAGTACTAAATTTAGCCAAAATGATAACTTTCAATATATATATCAACTATACTTCAGCTTGTCAGAACACGATCAAAAACATATAATCTCTCAAAAGTTCAGAAGGGATAAATACTCACTTGAAGCCTGTGATCGTATAAAAATTAGTTTTGAGAATTTTAACAATTCTAGCTTGACGGGGCTGCGATTCGCCGGATGAATTTTACGGAAATAAATCCGTAGTAATGCTCCTTGCAGCCTTAAACTTCAATACCCGAAGTTAATTTGAATTCGGGCAACATTCTATAGCGTAAACGGAGGAAATTAGTATGAAAATGGTGTCCCCTTCTTTACTGATTGCGGATCTAATTTGTTAGAAATGAACAAATGATAAATATTGAACTTTATATATAATTGGGCGGTGGACACGGGGTCCATGCCACGGACCCCAACACTCCAATTTTGGGTCGTGCCATGGAGCACAACACGCCAGGCAGGGTCCGTGCCACGTTGCCCCTTTGGACAGTTGGTCCGGCCTTCTCCCGCGCAGTCCCGACTCCATGCTCTTTCGACCTTTCCCCCGACCCTTGTACACGTCTTACTCTAAAACTCTTGACTAACGTACGAATAGGCCGACTAAGCGTTAAGAACTTATGGGGTGTAACATCTCCCCCCCCCCCCCTTAGGAACATTCGTCCTCGAATGTCACTTTGGCTTAGGGGAATCTAACTCTTTTAACTACAATTTTGAAAAAATTTTGGTAGAGTTTCCCCTGTAATATAGACTATCTGAAAACTCTGAAACGCAGAAGAGTCCAACATAGGCATTTCACATAACACTATAGCAACTGTTCCTCAACAACATTGTATCCAACTACGCAATATATGTAACACACATCACAAAACAAACTGAATAGTAAATGTACCTTAACTGCATGGCCTGGCTAAGTCTGGAACAAATGAGGATACTTGAATCTTATATCGTCCTCAACTTCCTAGGTCATCTCTTCTCTATTCCTGCTCCGCCGTAATACTTTAACAGAAGCAACATCTTTAGTCCTTAGTCTACGAATTTGCCGATCTATTATGGCTACTGGAACCTCTTCATAGGCTAAATCCTCAGTAATCTGAACATCCTCAACTGGCACAATTTGGGACGGGTCTCCTATGCACTTCCGCAACATCGACACAGGAAAGATCGGGTAGACAGATTCTAATTCTAAAGGCAAATATAGCTTGTACGCCACCTAGCCTATTCTCCAGAGGATTTGGTACGGCCCTATGAATCTTGGGTTAAGCTTTCCTTTTTTACCAAATCTCATCATGCCCTTCATCGGTGAAACTTTCAGAAATACCCAATCACCTACACTGAACTCTAGGTTTCTACGTCGTACATCAGCATAAGATTCTTGGCGGCTCTGAGCTATCAGCAGACGTTCTCTGATAAGCTTTACTTTCTCTTCTGACTGATGTGTTATGTCTGGTCCAATTAACTCTGATTCTCCAACCTTGAACCAACCAACTAGGGACCTGCATTTCTGCCCATATAAGGCCTCATAAGGTGCCATCTGGATCGCTGAGTGATAGTTGTTATTGTAGGCAAACTCAATAAGGGGTAAATGTTCATCCCAGCTGCCCCCAAAGTCTAGCACACACACCCGTAACATATCCTCGAGTGTCTGAATTGTACGTTCTGCCTGCCCATCTGTTTGAGCGTGGAAGGTCATACTCAGATTAACATGCGTCTCCAGGCCCTTCTGAAAGGGCTGCCAAAATTTAGCTGTAAGACTGCACTCCTCTGTCGAAAATGATTGATAATAGAACACCATGCAATTGGACTATCTCTCTGATATACAGTTCCGCATAATCTTCAGCTGAGAAGGTAGCCCTAACTGATAGAAAATGGACCGACTTTGTCAACCTGTCGACAATCACCCAGATAAAATCAAATTTGAGCCTGGTATGAGGTAATCCTGTTACAAAATCCATATTAATTGCCTCCCATTTCCACATAGGCACCATTATTTCCTGTGTCAATCCGTCGGGTTTTTGATGTTTAGCCTTCACCTGTTGGCAATTATGACATTGTGCTACAAATTTCGCTACCTCTTTTTTCATTCCCTGCCACCAGTAAATTTTTTTATATCATGATACATCTTTGTTGAACCTGGATGAAGAGAATAACGGGAATAATGTATCTCGCCCATAATCTGCTGCGAAGTCCTGCCACATCTGGAACACAGAGGCAACCCCTATATCTCAAAACTCCGTCTTTGGTTACCTTGAAATATTCTACTTCCCCTCGCTGAGCCTTATCTATGAGTTGAACCAGGTTAGGGTCTTCATACTGCCATTCTTTCACCTCTACAACCAATGATAATACTGCAGTATTCTGGATCACTGCTCCACTGTCTCCCGAGTCTACTATACAGACGGCCAAACTGGCTAACTGATCCAATTCTCGGGCCAGCTTCCGCTGTCCTGGCTTTATGTATGCCAAACTCCCCATAGATTTGCGGCTAACGGCATCTGCCACAATATTGGCCTTCCCTGGATGATACAAAATATTCACATCGTAGTCTTTCAGTAATTCTAACCAACGGCGCTGCCGCAGATTCAACTCTTTCCGTGTGAAAATGTACTGGAGGCTCTTATGATCAGTAAAAATATCTACATGGACACCATACAAATAGTGCCTCTATATTTTAAAGACATGAATTACCGCGGCCAACTCCAGATCATGGGTGGGGTAGTTCTTTTCATGTCTCCTCAGCTGTCTGGAAGCGTAAGCAATTACCTTACCATGTTGCATTAGAACGCATCCTAACCCGATGCTTGAAGCATCGCAGTACACTGCATAACCCTCTAATGCTTCTGGCAAGGCTAATACTAGTGTCAAGGTCAATCTATTTTTCAACTCCCAAAAACTCTGTTCACATGCTTCAGTCCAGTGAAATTTAGCTGCTTTCTGAGTTAGCTTGGTCAAAGGCGCTGCTAAGGTAGAAAATCCTTCCACAAACCTTCTGTAATACCCGGCTAACCCCAGGAAACTACGTACCTCAGTTGGAGTGGTAGGTCTAGTCCATGTTTTTATTGCTTCAATCTTCTGCGAATCTACCTGAATACCAGCATCTGACATAATATGGCCCAAAAAGGCCACTGAATTCAGGCAAAATTCACATTTAGAAAACTTCGCATACAGCTGGCTATCCTTGAGAATCTGGAGTATTGTTTGCAAATGATCCTGGCGTTCTGCTTTTGAGTGGGAATATATCAAAATATCATCAATAAATACTACCAGAAACAAGTCCAGGTACGTCCTGAAGATGTTGTTCATCAAGTTCATAAACACAGCTAGAGCATTCGTCAATCCAAAGGACATGACTAAAAATTCAAAGTGGCCATATCTGGTCCTAAAAGCGGTTTTTTGAATATCCCTCTCGTGAACCCGAACCTGTTGGTACCCAGACCTTAAATCAATCTTTGAGAAATACTTCCCCCCCTGTAACTGATCAAACAAGTCATCTATTCTGGGAAGCGGATACTTATTCTTAATAGTGACTTTATTCAGTTGTCGGTAGTCTATACACATGTGGAGGGAACCATCCTTCTTTCTCACAAATAGGATCGGCGCGCCCTACGGTGAAGTACTCGGCCTGATGAAGCCTTTATCTAACAGATCTTTCAACTGCTCCTTCAATTTCTTGAGCTCGGCAGGAGCCATTCGGTACAGAGGGATGGATATAGGCTGTGTACCTGGTAGTAAATCAATTGCAAAATCGATATCCCGTTCTGGGGGAATACCAGAAAGTTCATCTAGGAACACGTCTGGGAATTTATTGACTACAGGGATGGACTGGAGAGTTGCACATTCTGCTTGAACATCCTGAACCCTGACAATATGATAGATACAACCCTTTGCTATCAACTTCCTCACCTGAAGATAGGAAATAAACCTACCTTTCGGCGTGGTCGTATTACCTTTCCACTCCCGTACTATCTCCAATGGAAAGTGGAATCGAACAATTTTGGTCCAACATTCAACATTGGCATAGCATGGCGCCAGCCAATCCATACCCATAATTGCATCGAAATCAATCATTTGTAGTTCTATCAAATCTGCTAAAGTCTGACGACCAACAACCTCTACTGTGCACCCCCTATAGACCCTCTTGGCTATGATAGAGTCACCGATAGGAGTAGACACTAAAAAAGGTTGTTGAAGCAATTTTGGCGTAATATCAAACTTTCGGGCCACTAATGGGGTAACATAAGACAAGGTGGATCCTGGGTCTATCAATACATAAATCGAACAAGAGCAAATGTCCAGCATACCTATAACCACATTCGGCGATGACTCTGACTATTGTCATCCTGGTAAGGCATAAGTGCGATCTGGATCGGTGCCTGAACTAGATGCCCCTGGTCTGCCTTGGCCTCTGCCGACTGGAGTTGAGGGCCTATGCCCTGCTGGAGATGCTGGGGCATGCGACCCTACTGAAGATCTATCATGTCGGTCCCGATCACTCTGACCCCTGCCGTGGAACCATACCTGCGTTCCCCGGAGTGACGTCGGCTGTAGATAGGGCAAACTGGTACAGTAAATCTGCTCTGATCTGACCCCCTCTGCTGCTGCAAACTTGTTGGCCGTGAGCTCTCACCGGGCCGTGACGGCCCCCCGCGACCAGACCTAATCCCCTGCTGCTGCTGTGGAGGTGGGGGTCTAGGTGGTCTGTTTGATAATCGTGGCCTGGGTCCGCCATGAAATTCTGCCTGCACATCACTTGATCTAGTCCTACAGCGCTATTCCTGGCTTATCCTTTCTATCTCCCGTTGTCGCTGCCTGATTCCCTCGATATTCTGGGCAAATTCCTGTACACAGGCAATATCCATGTCCTCTCGCAAAGTCGCTGTGATACAAGTCTCTACATATTCTGGATTTAGCCCCATAATAAACCGGTGTCCCCTAGCTGGCATAGTATCTACAAGGGCCGGTGCATATTTGGCCAGGGAATCAAACCTCATGGCATACTCCCGGACACTCATCGAGCCCTGCTCCAGATACAAAATTGATCAACCCGGGCCTGCCGAATTTTTCGTGGCAAATAATGATCCAGGAAGGCCTCTAAAAAACTGGGCCAGGTCAGAGGAGGTATATCTCTACCTCAGAACCTCTCCCAAATCTCGTACCATAACACCGCAATTTCCTGTAGCCGAAATACTGCTAACTCAACTGACTCTGCAGGTGTGCATGCATCACCCTAAAAATCCGTTGCAATTGATCCAGAAAGTCCTGAGGGTCCTCATCTCGGTCCGTCCCTGTAAATTGCGGGGGACTCAATGCGAGAAACTCTCAGACCCTCGAACTACCCGGCCCTCCTAAAGATTCCGCGATTACGGGTGCCACTGGATAATGCTGTGCAGCAATCATCTGAGCTAGCATAACAACATCACTCCTAACCTCCTGATCGAAAGGTGTCGGTATAGGCATCACTAAGGGGGTGCCAACGTTTCCACTGCTCCGGACGGCTCCTAATGGAGGAGAAGCTGCGGGAGAGACCGTGGTGGAGTCTCCCTGTTGCCCTCAGATCGGGCTGACTCTGGCTGAGGCACCCTGCTAGTTCCCTCTCCTGCTGCTACGTCCAATTCCTTGCAAGTCATAGTATGTCGCGGGTCTGACATTTCTCTGTAGACAAGGAGAATATGGTAAGCTTAGGGACTTGACACTATACTGTACAACTCTACAGCACGATTGGAAGAGAAAGAAGAGCGACCATCCTATCATGCCTCCTGCCTGTAAAATGTGGTGCACAACACATCAATAGATAAGACTCTACTTAGCACGGCTTGCAGACTCCCTAGGATACGACCTGATTTGATACCAAGTTTGTCACGCCCCACCTTAGGAGGCATGACTGGCACCTGGTGCCCTACTAAGGTCTGAACTAGCCTGGCTGAGCTTACGCACCTCTGGTGCATGACTAACACTAACACTCAAGTCAAAAACACAACGGGCTATATCTCGGCTGTAAATATATTCGCGGCCGACAAGGCCGTAAAGCCACCTGTAAACTAAAATAGCTAACCAGAAATAGATAATGATAGGGAATCCTATGCGGGCCGACAAGACCACCATGATGTCTAGTTATGACTGAAAAGTAAAATCGGTGCTAAACTAAGCTATGGCCGATAAGGCCGCTAACTATCAGCTAAGCAAGGCCCGTACGGCCAACACATAACATAAAACACATATGGGCCCCACACAACCAACAACAGCTAACCATAGGAAATCTAAACAATCTGCAAGCCTCTAGAAGTGATATACTGGTCGAGACAGGGCCCTGACCTACCCATACTGTACAACAAAAGAGAGTCAACCTGCTAATCTATTAGCTCCGGAGGAATGGAGCTGACTGCTCTGCTAGACCTGATAGAAAGCTAAGAAGGTCCTGATCTGCATCTAACGGCACCTGCAAGCAAGTAATGCAGTGTCCCTAAGAAGGGCGTCAGTACAATATGTACCGAATATATAAGGCAATAATTGTAAATAACTGAATAGAGGAAATAGAACTGAAAATAACTGAAAAGAAAGGATAGAGATTCTACCTGCATAGCTGAACTTTCTACTATCTAATTTATCAATAACTAAAGCAGTCAAGAACCTTACCTGGCCCCCATAAGCCGGAAGGTACAACTAGCACAGAATAACCTACCTGGGGTCCCCATAAGCCCTAGTGAATACACCTCAATCTATTACCCCTAACAAGGTCATACTGGGTCAACTAATAGCTATAGCCATCTTACCAGTCTCTTGGGTCTGCAACTGAGCGTGCTCGGCCCCTGACTGTAGTTGTGTCTGAGTCCAGTAGACTCCTGATATCTACACCCTGAGCACCAGGCTCGACAGGGGTGTGGTGCCAATACGACATATAATAGTCCAGCTATGGAATAGACTGTATGAGGACCTGAGACCCCATCTTCATCCCTCGTGGAAGGCATACCGCTCCGTAGAGAGACGTCATCTCGCCCCTGGCGGGCGATGACACAGCTAGTAACCCTGGATCGGTCATGGAAGGCTATACAGGGCAAAGTCAATCCCAAACTAAACATAAAATACTAGTCTCAGCTCATAACAACAACTAATCACAATTCATATGTTGCTGGTTCTCTTACTGGTATTTAAATTGAGCTACAATACCGAAGAAACTATCTTGCCGAAGGAATACGCCTTAACATACCTCAATTTCCGATTTCTGATTAATTGGTGTGTTTCAGTTCGTATTCAATAGCTCCTTCTGATTTTATTGTATTACTAGAAGAATAAGGCTATTTTCAGTACTAAATTTAGCCAAAACGATAACTTTCAATATAAATATCAACTATACTTCAGCTTGCGAGAACACGATCGAAATCATATAATATCTCGAAAGTTCAGAAGGGATAAATACTCACTTGAAGCCTTTGATTATATAGAAATTAGTTTGGAGCAATTCTGACAACTCTGGATCAACGGGACCGCGATTCGCCGGATGAATTTTACGAAATAACTCCTTAGTAATGCTCCCTGCAGCCTTAAACTTCAATACCCGTAGTTAATTTGAATTCGGGCAACGTTCTGTAGCGTAAACGGAGGAAATTAGTATGAAAATGGCATTCCCTTCTTTACTGGTCGCAGTCTGATTTGTTACAAATGAACAAATGATAGATATGAACTTTATATATAATTGGGCGGTGGACACTGGGTACCAATCCGTGGCGCGGACCCCGACGCGCTAATTTTGGGCTGTGCCACGAAGCCCAACGCACCAGGGAGGGTCCGTGCCATGTTGCCCCTTTGGGCAGTTGGTCCGGCCTTCTCCGGCGCGGTCGTGACTCCCTGCTCGTTCGAACTTTCCTCGGGCCCTTACTCGTACGCGTCTTACACTAAAACTCTTGACTAACATACGAATGGGCCGACTAAACATTAAGAACTTACAAGGTGTAACACTGCATTCTGACCGTCATACCGGATCAGAATCATGAATTGCTCCAAGCTAACCCATGGCATAGCATAGTTCTAAAATAAAAACAACTTATAAAGCATATCTGAGAGAAATTTAACTGAAAAATAACTAATCATTATGCCTAAGAACATAGTTTCTTAAAAACACTGAGTCATAGACTGAAACTACCATACACTCTCTAAAAGCCTCTACTAGTCTGATGAGCTGCTAGGACAAGTCCCAAGCTAACTTCAAAATCTAAAACTAAAGTAATACAAAAATAAAGAAACATAACTCCCATCCTCGGAAGATGAGGAATCACCACTGCTAGCTGATAGAGTCTGAAACGTATCTAACTATGGGACTGAGTTTGAATACCTAAATTTATATCATAAAATGATATAGCACATAAAGTGTGGTCAATACTTGAAATATACTGAGTATATGAAAAACGTAATTGCTATCAAGAACATGTTGTAAATCTGAGAAAAGACTATACATAAAACATGGTTGAATACATAAGCTGAGGTAATGTACAATGACCCTATCTGAGATGCATGAATATTGATATAGTATGCTAATTTGAAACATTTAATAAAATACAAATAAAATTAGTTATTAGGGTCATTTTCATATCTTGAAGACTGAATCTAAAATCATAAATCGAAAATTGTAACTGAAACAACTGCACTGAAACTGAAACTGAATATGTACTGTGAGAGAGCCTGTTAACCGACAAACTCCAATGTGAGCCTCATGGATCCCAACCTATAACCCTGTTTGAAAGGGTGTTCATACCTTGCCAAGGGTAGAACCATGGCTGGCATGATATCATTCATGAACTCAGGAAGACAATCTCAACTATCAACGACCCTTGCATGCGCCCATAGAGGCGAGGGAGACACTCTTACTAGCAAGGATCCCATATTCCTCGGGCTAAGGGAAACATCCTCTACTATCGAGAATCCCTTATCCTACGGTGGCATATATTTCTGAGATCTGGGTGCGTTGGAACCTCGGTTTGCTCGATGCTAAATAATACTCCCAATTGAACATAAGGATATATGTAATTGATAATCTGAAGTTGATTTCCTAAGACTAGTTGGAACCACTTTATCTAACAAGGATCTCGAGAGCCTTAAGGACCATGAACATGCTAATACTGAGGGCTCAAAACTGATGTTCTAAAACTAGTCAGGGCTACTTTCTAACTAGCAAGAGGCCTGAGAGTCTAAAGAACCATAAACCTACTGATCATACTGAATTCATGAAAAATCATAGTCTCAACTCATACTGTAAACCATATGTACTAAAATCATAAACCATATATTTCCAATGGACCATATTTTTCGAAAACAAAGTTAAATTATGGATGAGTCTTAGAAATCATGCTAATATCATATCATGGATATAAACCATGAGTTTGAGAGGGAAATCATGAATATACATGTCACGCCCCGCTTTGGGAGGCATAACTGGCACCTGGTGCTCTACTAGGACCTGAACTGCTGAACTGACTGAGCCTAAGCACCTCTAGTGCAGGGATGACTCTAAAATCAAGAAAACAACGGGCTATATAGAGATTGTAAATATAACCCCCAGCCGACAAGGCCTATAGCCCCTGTGAAAGTAAACAGCTAACTAAAGACAAACAATTTATAGGGAGTTCTATGCGGGCCGACAAGGCCGCCAATCAACAGCTAAACAGGGCCCCACACGGCCAACACACATAATCTGAAACATATATGGCCCCACACGGCCGATATCATCTAACCACAAGGAAGTAACACAATTTGCAAGCCTCTAGGAATAATAAGATGGTTGGGACAGGGCCCCGACCTACCCATACTGTACAAACAAAATGAATAAACCTCTATCACACTACCCCGGAAGAAGGGAGCTGACGGTTCTGTACGGCTGACTGGACCTATGAGAGACCTGCTCCTCGTCTATTTGTACCTGTAGGCAAGTAATGCAGCGCCCCAGGAAGGGCGTCAATACAATATGTATCGAGTATGTAAGGCAATAGATAAGTTGAATAGGACTAGAAGTAAATAAAAAGAAGAGTCGAAAGATTTAACCTGTACGCTTGCTAATTCGTAATCTGCATCTAACTGAAACTACATGTACATAAGCTAAGGCTGCATACTTACACATTTATAAACACTACAGCTTGCAGACAAGAATTCATACAAGAACCCCACCTGGCCCCTCATAAGCCGGGAGATACAATCAGCACAGAATAACTCGTTCAGGCCCCCATAAGTCCTGGCAAGCACATCTCAATCTATATACCCCTGCTCAGGTGTCTACAACTCTACTTGTACTGTAGCCAACCTACCGATCCCTTGGGTCTACAACTAGGCCCGCTTGGCCCCTGAACTGTAGTTGTGTCTGAGTCCGAAGGACTCTTGATCTCTACACCCCGGGCGTAAACGCTCAACGGGGGTGTGTATAAGGCCAACCACGGCAATATGAGGATCTGGATCCCCATCTTCGTCCCTTGCGGACGGCATGTCGCTCCATAGAGCGGCGTATTCTCGCCCCTGGCGGGCGAGTCGACACAGCTATTAACCCTGGGGCGGTCATGGAAGGCTTCTAACTGAGGGCAACCCCAACCCAGGTGCTATACTGACACATCAATCTATCTGTATAAAGAGAGCGTATCTATCCTTCTAGGCCTCACGCTAATGCTACTCGCTTCTGAGATAATCTGTATGGTTGTTTACAAGCATGCCATGTGCCCGTATTTGATTAGAGGATCCTGATAGTGATCATGATCTCTAGTAGTCTGGGCTGAATAGAGCGAGGTATGAAGTGGCCTAACAATACTCTGAATGTCCTACTCAGACATCTATAACTCATGAATAACTATGGGGTTACGGATAGCTAACTACTTTATTCTTCTAATTAAACAACTATAGGGCTGGGCTTGGTCGAACTTGCTTCTACGCGATCAACACCCTGGTCCTTCATAGGGAGCTTACCGATCTCCTTAACTTGTGGCTAACACTGTACTAGCAGAGTATTACTGACTCTTTAAGCCTTATATGGATCCACTCGGATCTGTATTACTGTTCTGGGCAATTCCCAATCTTATAGGCAATTCTATATAGACTGGCCCTCTCCTAGCAGTCTGTATCTGAATACCTTACAAGAACCGGTTAGGGTGCTGGCTCGTCACTGACTACTGATGTGGATCCCTCATTGGGGTACCCACGGGTTTATCTGACTCAGATGACTAGGCTGGTTTACTGGGCGACCTACATGATAACTGTTAAGTCGACTAAGACTGACAATCACTGATAAGGCTAAAGGGATGGCAGACGATCACTCAATACACTGGACAACCCTGGTGTCGCTAACTCTGGAATATACCTATTCTGTCTCTATTTCTGGTTCTGGAATGTGCGATAACGTCAATGACCTCTAGGGATACTTTCCTGCCAATACAGGCGTCAACTAGTCGTTAGACCGTCTAACTGCGCCCATACTGTTTAACCAACTGATTCAAGCCAATAACTCTTGCGAGCTTCTGAAGTCTAGGCCTGGCAACAAACATATAAGTCTACCATTACAATAAACTGAGAACTAAAAGAGTTTCCATAGCGCTTACAATGCGAACCACATTTAACCTGCTCCCTTTTAGCGAGGGGTCCTGCAGTACGATCTGTATACGTTTTTTAGCAGCTAACTAGAATTTATGTAACTGTAATCCCTATTAGCAGCTAATTACAACATATCTGATATTTATATCTGTATATCAATAACAGCTAATTACAACATATCGAATCACAATCTATTGGTAGCAACTATCCGCAGCATCTGAGATCGTTACTTCTATTCGAAGACATAAGTCGTAACATTGTACGACTAGGATACTTGCCGAGAGTTCAGTCTTACATACCTCGTTCGCCCTTTACTGACTAACTGATGAGTATCAGCTCATGTTCAACTGTCCTTCTCAACTGTAATCATATTAATAGAAGAATAGGGCCAAATTCGTTAATGAATTCGAAGAAAACAATAACTTTTATATATATATATATATTGACTACACTTCAACTTATCGAAAAATGATCAAAAACTCGTAATTTCTCGGGAATATAGAAGGGAGAAATACTTACTTTAGGCCTGTGATCTTAATGACACTAGTTTGGAGCAATTTCAACAACTTTGACTCGGTGGGACAACGATTCGCCGGGCGAATTTCACGAAACTTACTCCGTAGAAATGCTCCCTGCAGCCTTATACTGCGATACCCGAAGTTAATTTGGATTTGGACGGCGTTTAGCGGCATAATCGGACAATTATTAAATGTTTCCTCGGTTTTCCTTTGTTCTGGCCGAAGTTATATGAAAAATAATCTAAATTCTAAGTGTGAGGCCTTTATATACTTGAGGCAGCAGACAAGGCAATGTGGCACGCTGTCCAACGCACTGATTCTGTTCCATGCCACGTTGGCCAACGCGGAGGAGTAGCTCCGTGCCACTTTGCCCCTCTGGGCAGCTTGGTTCGGCCTCCTCCCGTGAAATCCCGACTTTGCACTCATTCGGCCTTTTTCAGGGCCCTTTCCTCGTACATATGACACTCTAAAACTCTCAATCAACATACGAATAGGCCGATAAACTTACGGGGTGTAACAATACATAGCAATTGATCATAAGAAGCTTGAAATACATTGGCAACATAAGAGAATTCATATGTAGAATCGAAACCCTAAGACATGATTTTTCAGGGAATCAAATTCACTAGGATTTTGGACATAAATTGGGACATAAGGGTAAACTGAAATCCTTGTTAAAGTCCCACATACTTGGCTAAAGAATCCCCTTGAAGAACTTAAAACTTGTTGCACCTTGGAGAGAAACCCTAGTTCTTGAGCCTTGAGAGGAGAAGGGAGAAGATGACTTACGGATGTTTTTTAGATTGAGGGATTAGGCTAGGAAAACCCCTTTATTTCATCCCTTAGGAGTCCCATAACGACATCACTGAGGAGTTAGAAGCGTAGGAATTTTACTAAATTACCCCTGGAGATTTGCTTTAAAAATCTGCCCGTCAATGGCAATGACCTACACACGAGTGGTTGTCTGATTTAACGACTCGTTGGGTCTATCTGTTACTTTAAGAGCTAATTTGCTATTTTCCGATTCTTCAACCAATGACTAGACAGGACGAGTCGTTACGTGAACCCACGATCCATCACTTCCCTTGAGGTCACAACAATCACACTTGTACAGTTTCTGAAACTCTTCCAATAGCTCTTCCTAACGACTCGTTACAAGGACTAACGAGTCATCCCGACACTCGTTAGTTCTGGAGGAAAATTTCACCAACTCTAGGACTTCCTCAGGATGGGTGAACTAACGACCCGTCAAAGCAAACGGCGACTTGTTACATGAGTCGTTCTATGACACTTTTGTTGGTTCCTTGCTGAATTTCATTTTAACTTTAGGGTCTGATCTTAGGAACTTTTGGGGGTATTACATTAATGAACATCCAATGTGGAGTGTTATAAATATATTATATTATGGATATTCATTGGATAATCTTGGGATTGGATGAGCTTGCAATCAAATAAGCTTTTAATGCGTATTTGTATGATAGTGAATGTCTAAGATAGTTAGTCTTCCCCTATAAATAGAAAGGTTCTTTTCATTGTAAATCATCCTTCAAGAAAAATAAGAATTATTTTATCTTCTCTCTCTCTAAAGTGTTCTTCCTTTTACTTTATGTCTTAATACATTATTATATGTTTATCTCCTTATTTTTCAACATTTGCGAGTCGTAAAGTTCATAACTTTGTGTGGGATTATTTAAATGACGAATCGTTACAATATGTGAATGACTCACCACTCTCAAAATTATTGACATTTTGTCACTGTCCGCAAATGTGCATGGCCTTAGCCTGTACTTTCAAATTGTACCTTTCATTGGGTCTTTCTTTTTCCATGCGCTTTTATTTATTCAGTATATTAGAAATAAATATTTATTTTTATTTATTTATTTTAAAAAATTAAAATAGAATTTATAGTCATTAATTTATTTTTATAGTTATTTTTTAATATATTTTTAAAAATATTATATTTATTATATTTAAATAGTGATATAATAAAATTGTCATTATATTTATTGTTTTTTAAAAAATATGTTCAAATTAATACTGGTCAAGTAAAAATAAATAAAGGATGTAATTTGTTAGCGTCAATAGTTGTTCATCCTACCATAGGATTCCTATGGAACAACCACGGTAATCAAGTATCCAACCCAATTTCTAATGCGCAGTAGTTCAAATTAAAACACACGGAATATTTGTAGATAATGCTTGGATTGACTTATTTTAGATATTTTTAAATTAAATTAGTGTTTAAATATTTTTGCAGTGTTTTGATAAAATAAAAAAAGTATTTTTAAGTTAAAATAATAAAAATAATAAGTTAAAAACCATAAGTTAAAAATTTCTAGTTATCACTCATACTTATAAGTAGCTATAAGCTCATATTTTTTCGTTCTCCGGATGTAGGTAATTCAAAGATTAATTAGAACTTGCCTGATATTAACAAGCACAATTTTATTCCCTAACAAGAAAGATTAGAAGGGGTTGAAGTAGAAGCGAATTTAGAATTTGAAATTTATAAATTTTCACTCATCTCAATTAAAAAAATAAAAAGAAACAAAATAAAAGCCTAAATGGTGACCAAAGGATTTGAAGGGCAAAAAGCTTAGAAAGTTCTTTTTCTACCTCTCAACCAACAACACACTTTACTAATGAATTTCTAAGTAATATTTGTTATATATTTACTAGATTTTTCAATATAAATACATAGTTCACGAAAAAATTGTTGAGTTCCGAAGAGTCCATGCAATATCTTCCATCCGTCTGTTGCACTGGTACGAAAATCTTTTACATATGCTGCTGATGGTTTAGATATGATGTTATAACTAATCTGTTAAAGTTTCTAAAAGGTTTTATAAAATTCTAACAGGATTAATTATGTAACATTGTAAGGAATAATATCAGTTTTGCTTCCTCAATTATTTGATAAATTTTTATTTTTGATCCTTATAATATCCGACGAAACACATTTACTTTCAACTTATTGAAATATGTATTTTAGTCCTTTTATAAAGTAAGTATGTTAACTTAATTTGTACTATTTCTATGATCATATTACCGTAAAATATAAAATAATATCATAAATTTAACATAACATATCGATAACTAAATAGTTAAATGATTAATAAATATGATAAATTTGTGAATATTCACAAATCAAGAAATCAAAATCAATGCATATTTCAACTAGTTAAAGATTTTAATATGTTTGATAAAATATCAAGCAAGGAAGAACTCCAAAAGAAATTCATTGGCTCCTGCTCTCTTGCTAGCTTCTTAAATGGTTATTAGATTGCGCCTTGTTCAAGCTCTAAATCAAGCTCTCTAAGGTTGTATCGTCTAAGATTCGAAGAAATCGCTCGAGAACTAATTACATATCTGAAGTTAGCTTATATATGCATAATGTTATCTTATATTTAATTATGAAAAAATTACAGAAATATATAATTATCAAACTTACATTGCAAAAATATAGCCCAAAACTTATTTTGAAATTCTAAAGCCCATACCAAATTCGGTATACAATATTATATAAAAACTTTATTTTTCTTTCTTTTACAATAATGTTTAAAAATTCGATATACAATGTTATACACCTAGTATAGAAACATTACATAAAATTATAAAAAATATTTATACACTTATATACAGTATTATACAATATTATACATTCACTATAGACAATATATTTATATAAAAATGTGCAAAAATATATAATAGTGTATAAAGTATTTATATACATTTTTACATGATTATATAAAATTATACAAACTCATACAAAATTGATATATTATTGACTAATCCACCATGAATTACTAGTTTATACTTTTGTATGCAATACTATTTCAAATCAACAAAATAAAAGGACCAAGAAATCAAAGAAGCAACACTTAATTCTTCATCAAATTTTAACCACAACTTCAAAATGACACCACCAACGAATCACAATCATCAATTTGTTAAAATTTTCAATAAATTTAAAAACTTATTTATGAATTTTTAGCTTTTAAGAAGTCCAACAATGAGGTTTTAAATTTTTCAATTTAATATACCTAACAATTAATATTTAAATTTGTAATGGTAAATATGGATATCACTCAATCAGTTTTTTAGTATCAAAATATAAAATTCATAATCATATCAAATACATTAGATATCAACAATGTAATATCAATGCTACACGAATATATTTTCTAGTGACGTATCTATAAAAATTTACGCATATCTTTTTAAAAAAAAATCAAATTTATACATAATCTCTACAAAGTTGATTACAAAGATTATGAAAAAATAATACAAAAAGAAGAAGTACCTGCACAAAAAGAAAAAAAAAAGGAGAAAAACTTTAAAAAAAAAAAAGAATGAAAAAGCAGAAAAAAAAAGAGGTGAAGAATCAGCAAAAAGAAAAAAGAAGCAGAAAGAAAGAAGAACGAAGAAGCAGAAGCAAAAAAAAAAAAAAAATAGAAATCGGGGGATGAAAAAAGAAATTGAAGGAAGACATTAGTGTTTTATATTGTTGGGTAATGGATGAAAAGTAAGTTTCAATTTATATAGACTTTGAGCTAAATTAGGTAAGAAGTTAAAAAGTGGGCTAAATTTGATAGCATTATTGCCTTACATGATATACAATGTAATTTTTCCTTTAAATATTTTCTTTAGGCGGCTCGAAAGATGTTATTTGTGTAGTTAAAATAAAGAATTATCAATACTTGAAGGACCAAAAGTACTATTAATCGTTAATATTGTTGATATTTTGAATTCTTATTACTCTCTCCGGTCTATTTCTATTTTTCATGCTTGTCTTTTGCATGCCTCTTAAGAAAACATTAACTAAAATGGTAAATTACTAAATTATACTACATATTTATTTCTTAATCTCAATTTTAATATTATTTTTCCTTTTATTATATTAATCTCTCTCTACAATTATTAAAGCAGGGATTAAAAAAAATTAATTATATTTTAATTTTATAAAATAACAGAATTTTGGACCAAATAATTTAAATAAGTCATGAGAAGAAATAGATCGAAGAAATTAGTAACTATTCAAGTAAAACGAGAGATCAGAAAATGATAAAGACAATAATATTTTGGGAGAATTTTCTCTGTTAGTTTGTCCACAATACGACTTTCTTATATATAAGTACATAGTCGTCTTAAGTTAATTCTAACCTAATGGGACTATAACATTTCATTACCTAATGGGACTACAATTCCTATAATATCACAAATTATCATAATTACATTTATTACCTCCCCCCTCCCTTTTCAAGTTGGAGCATGGGGATCTCGAATATCCAACTTGCGAAGTAAATGCTTATGCTTATACTATGACTTGTCCAACACCTTCATAAAAATATCAGCAAATTGTGCATGTGCTGGAACATGGTTCAGAGAGATACTATTGAATTGCAGCTCATCCCGTACATAATGACAATCTATTTCAATGTGTTTGGTCTGTTCATCGAGAATCGAATTTTGGGTAATATATAGTGTAGCTTGATAATTATAATACATATTAACGAGATACTTATGATCCACGCCTAATCTATTCAAGACACCTTTCAACTATTTTAATTAGAAAACGGCCATCACCATTGATCGATATTCAGTTTTCACTTGGGAGCGAAATACAACATGTTGCATTTTGGTATTTCAAAATTTGGATGAATTTTCGAGTATAATATATCATCCAATAAGATATCTCTGGGTTAGTAGGAATCCCGACTAGTCCAAGTCATACAATTCGTATAACTAAAGGTCACAATTTTTTCGCATCACTACTCCTTGTCCCAAATTTTTCTTCAAATAGCCCACCAACCATAAAGTCGTGTCTCAATGTGTTTCCTTCGTTTGTTGCATAAATTGAGATAAAGTTTGCATACAATATGACAACTCTGGCTTGGTGAAACACAAATATATAAGTTGATCAATTAATCTATGATATCGCTCCGAATTAAGAAGGTCTGGTCGACCAACCAATGTCAATCGATGATTCTATTCCAAGAGTGTGCACATTGACTTGGCTCCCAATAGTCTGTCCTAAGAGATTACATCCAATTCATACTTTTTTGACATAGAAATATTTCCGTGGGACTCCTTGCAACTTCAACACCCAAAAATATAACACTCCGTAATTTTGGTTTAAGATTTTGAACTCATTTAATACTTGTGGTTAGAGTTGAACTATTAAATTTTGTGAGATTTGAAAAGAATTAGGGTTCTATTTGAAGATATTCACATCTAGATTCCAATGCTTCGAGTTGTTCATCAATTTGAGTTCTGTACAAAAATTTATGTACGTTTTATTAAAGTCAAACATAGAAAATTGTCTAAGTGTTCGAAAAAAGTGGGAGTGCGATACAATGGTCATCACACTCAACATTCTGCGTGATGCGACATCCATCGATCCCAAGTCAGACGCAGTGGAGATCGCCCTATGACTATAAAGGGTGAATGGATTTTTTTTCAAGTATTGCACGCCATGGACCATGTGGCACGAGCCCCATCATTATGAACTTCAATGTGATGAAGCTCATAACACGATGCCTATCGCGCATGATGGAGGGTACAAAGTGCCCAGTTGGTATCTCAAATCAGTTCAGATAGTGTGTTGATATGCGACTTTTGTTTGAGATTTTTGTCCCACTACGTTTTGAATGATTTTTTTTGGAGAGAAAATACCTAAGACTGCTTTTAAACATCTAAGGCAAGTTTTGACTCAATTTCCGTGATCATAACATTGATTTTACCATAAATTAACATGTGAAACCTCATTCTAATTCATATTTTAAGGAATTTAATTCAATAGCTTTAAGAAAATTTTTACAGAAACTTCGAGATAACAATTGTTGAACATTGGGGTTTCATTTAGAGCGTATAAGTAGGATTTAAAATATATCTCTTTTTGAACATACTCTTTACTACAAGGGTTGGATAGGGCTTTATGCATGTGCGGGACAAGCTCTCATTGATCCGTCATGCTTTGATTGTTATACTATAAAATATGTATATAATCATGCTTTTCAACTTTAATTATTATACTATAAAATATGTATACAATCATACTTTAATCTATGAATGGAATTTGCTGAATTTGCATCTAGGGTAATGATCTTTAACATGCTTTTGCTCCATGAACGAGCCATCAATTTTGAAACATGAGTTGGATAATTTGAACATGATTTTAAAATTGCTTTTATGACTTGAAATACCCCTATAAAGGATATGATTACTTTTAATGATTTTGGCTACATATATCACGATTGCTATTATTTGTGTTTGGGTCTGTTTGACAATCTTGTGATTCGGGAGGATGAATAGCTATTATAGATCTTAACGTATTGCTTTAGAGAATTATTTGGTCTTGTATTGGCTTGACTTGGGCCTATATTGGCTAGATATTATTTGGGCCTATATTGGCAAGACATTATCTGGCCCTATATTAGCATGATTTCACTTTTGAACTTTGAACTTGTTTTCTTACGTCCTGCACTGATGTTTTTACTAAAATCCATGACTTACTCTATGCTGATCTAATTAAACAATTTCACTTGCATGATGTTGGGTGTATTTACATACTTATCTGTCATATTTTGCTTATATTTAGCTATATTTTGAGAAAAATTATGTCTTTTTTCTTTGATTTTGTATGATATTTGTCAAAAGGAGCTAGCACACATGATAGATGCTTGCAGGGATAAAAGTAATAGGTCTTGACTTATTTGAGGTTTAAAAGAGAAAGTGTTGTCAAGCCAAACTAAAGGGAGCAAGTACCACAGCAAAATGAGGGTTGGCATTGCACAACCACGTCTGGGCACTAGCCTGCGTGATGCGCAGTGTACACTGGCACAAGGAGTTGCATGACGCGGCACCAGAATGGCGCAAGGAGAGGCACGACATGGACCTTGTTCTACCGACTCAAAGCTGCATTTCAATCCCAGTCCCAGTAGAAACAGATGCATATTTATTCTACTACTATATATACCCCATCTTAGAATATTTTTGGTATAGAAAATTAGTCCAATCAATTGAGAAAGTCGAATTCACCACTTAATCATTGACTATTATTCACGAGTTAAATCATTGTAAGTGTGAAAAATACCATTCCATATAATTATTGGAGAAAAATATCAAGTTCTTGTGATTCGATTTAACTTTCAAGTTTGTCAAATGATTTCATATTATTGTAAGTATTTAATCATGACTTCTTATAAATATTATGTGATTGTTTCTTCAAACATGAGAGGTTCTGGGAACCATGATGGATTAATTAAAGTAGGAAAAATAAAATAGTGATTCTTGAATGGTGAATTGTGTGGATTGTATTCTCCTTGCTTTAAATTAGTTTTAGCGGTTGCAAACATTGAAATGTACCTATATCATCAACTTGCTCGACCAAAGAGGTTGAAGTTAGGAAAAGAGAATAACAAAGAAAATCTAAGGCTACCAATCCTCATCTAATTAACTTGAGCTCTAACTAAGATAGTTACTCCAATACATATGACGAGGGAAAAATATGAACACTTAAAGTCCAAGAGGATTTAGAGTGAAATTCATCTATGTAGGTCGAGAGACGTTAGATGAACTTAATCGTCAATCTTACAAAAAATTCACCAGTATAGATCACTAATAAAATAAGCCTACTACGTTATGAAATCATGGAGAACACAGTCCTAGAATCTTCTCATAAATTTGATAACAACAACTTTTTTAGCTTAAAAGTACTTTTTCTTTTTATTGCATCCCCTTCCCGAAATATTGATTATTGATTGGTTTAATCACTATTAGCATATTATTTTTGACCTATTCCAGGTGGGATCGATCCCAACCTAGTTGGATTACTATATTTGTTAGTGATCGCTATATACTTTATTGCGAGGTATAATTTGGCGTGATCATTACTTAATTAGTCATTCGTGTTATTATTTTATTCATATTTAAACCTTATTGTAATATATTCACTAAGTACTCATTACTCAGGTACATCATTGTTGTTTCTAATAGTGGTTAGGTATTGAGGAGGAAAAGATTCCAAAGGACCATACTGCTTAGTAGGGACATGTTATCTATTAGATTTTAGTGAGCCCACACTCTTGCTCGCAAGGCACTGTAACACATTAAAAGTTTCTTAGGTCAGACTCGAGGCTTACAGCAGAAAACAACAGGAAAATAACACCAAACCAAACCAAACAATGAACCTCGGTACGGTTCATTGTAGGGTCCAATGGATCATTGGATGTGCTCGTTGTTTGATATTCCAGAGAGCTATCAGATATTTTCCCCGAACCCACGAGGGAATTTTACGGATCGTGTTTTGATTGAATGGGTCATCATTTGGGGTTGTTGAAGCAGATTCAGAGAATTCTGAAGGAACAATGGGAAAAAAACGGACGGACCTATGGTTCGTTGTTTAGGACCATGACCCGTTGTATGGGTTGTTGGTTCTTCTAGTTGATTTAAAATTTCGAGCTAAGTTTGGTACCGTTCTAGGCATGTGGATAGACTCAAACCCGATGAATTTATAGAAACAAGGTGTTAAGATCAATTCTTAAGTATAATAAGTGCATTGGATGCAAATTAAGGTCATAAGGAACCTCTAGCACAAAGTTTAGTTGAGAGCCTTCTTTCCGATTGAGTTTTCACATAAGTTCTTACAAGAGTCAACTTCAAACGACAATAGCTTCCATTTTACAAATCATTTTTGGGTGATTCAACACTTCAAATTGAATCCCTTGGACTATTCTTTCAAATGCACCCAACCTTGCATCAATCGAATTTTGGAGTAAAAAGTTATGAGAAGTTTAGTGAAACAACAATGGGCATTGGACGAACCTCAGTACGGGTCATCCAATCAAACAACGACCCGTCCTTTTGGTCCTTGTAACTGCCAGTTTCAAGCTTTAATTTAGTAGTTCGGGGGAATTTTGGTAAACTCCGAAGCTTCTAATTCCTAAATAATGTCGTTTTGGGCTTCCTAAAGATTATATTAAAGGGATTAACCTAAACTAAATCCTCACCCTCTCCAAAAGATCGATAGTTGAACTTTTTCACAAGAAAGGAGCTAGGATTCTTCTTCAAGCTCATCCAAATCATCCTTGGGTCTTAAGACAAGTAAAGGAATCATCAAATCAAGTATATAGGGTTATGAATGGGGAAAATTCTTCCACCCTCATGCCCTTTCAAGTCCAAATTTATGATTTCTACTTCTCAAGTTCTAAATTGTGAAATTCTAGGGATTAACCCAATTTAATGCAATCTTCCATGCCATCTCTATGGGTTCAATTCTCTCATATTTCAATTTATGATATATGGCTATTAGGAAATATTTGACTCTCAATTTACTAACTAATTTATAATTTCAAGTTATGAATATTATGTCCTATTATGCATGTTTTATAAAAATTCAAGCCTATGATCCATGATTTTAAGCATGATGAGTTATCTAGTATGCGTGAATGTTTATGAACACTCAAATTATGATTTCATGATTTTGAAGTATGAAGTTAATTTCAAATATGTATGATTTTATGACTTGGGCAAGCCCATGCAAAGTTAAGTATGCTTATTATGAATTTAGCCAAGGCTAACAAGATCAATTTATGATATGTTTTGAATTCAAAACTCCCAATATTTAGACTTAAGTTATATTTTAAGAATATAATTATATGAGAAATATGCATGTTTTAGGAGTAGTGTCAAGCACCGAGTAAGACAGGGGTTCCGACGTTTCTGGTCTCAAAACTACGTGCCACCGTAGGATAAGGGATCCTCGATATTAGAGAATAGTTTCCTTAGCCCGAGGAATATGGGATCCTCGTTATTGGAGAGTGCTTATCTTGCCTCATTGACGCATGCAGGGGTCATCGGTATTGGAGATTATCGCCTTGAGTCACGAGTGACATCACGCCTTAATCGTTCCTAACATTGAAAAGCTTAGGACGGCTTTGCCCACTTGAGTGAGATAGTTGGGGCATCATGTAAGCTCTATCACGATGGTATTGGTTATGATGAGTCTCCCATTATTCCTCATTTTTTCAGTTACTTATGTTCATATATTATCAAAATTATATTTTATAGCATATTTGACCCATTGATCAGTTCATGAGTTTTCACCTATGATATTAAGGACGGTACATTACATGATTTCTATTTCTAAACCATGGGTCAATATTTCCAGCTTATGATGAATATCTCACGATTATGATTACTTCAAGAATATGGTATTTAGCACATTGTCCTTAATCTCATGTCCTATCTTGATTTATGTTCATATTTTTAGACTATCATTTTACTAGCATGTTTTACTCATCTTACATACTCAGTACATTCAAAGTACTAACCTCATGCTCTATGCTATTTTATTTCATAATATAGATCCAGGTACTCAGACTCAGCCGGTAGTTAGAAACGTTCGGACTTGATCACCTAGCAGGGGTGAGTCATCATCTTTCGAGGACTAAAGTTATCTACTTCATTTCAGTTCTTTTACCCTATTTTAGTTTCAAACTTTGGAGTTAGTTGGGGACTTGTCCCAGCAGCTCATCAGTTAGTAGAGGCTTTCAGACATAGAGTTAGCATGTTCAGCTTTGTGACTTAGTGTTTAAATTATCAAATTATCTTGTTATCCGTAAGGGAATATCTTACATTTCAGTTAGCTTCCACTCAGTTTTCCTTAAAAGTTATATTGTGCTAGTAATATGCCATGTCATGGGTTAGCTTGGAGCCATTCATGATTCTAGGTGTCGTGTCTCTATTCGGGGTCCATGCTCGGGTCGTGACAAACTTGGTATAAGAGCATTAGGTTTAGAATGTCCTAGGGTGTCTGAAAGCCGCATTAAGTAGATTCTTTTTTATAAGGGTGAAGCACGTCACACTTATGAGGAAGAGGCTACAAGATGTTTTAGGAAACTTCCCTTCTTTCATACTCTAATTCATGTTGTAGAGTTTAACTCTATAAAGACTTCCTCCTAACCCGTGCATTCACATGCTCCAAAGAATAACTCTAGTCAGAGGAATAAGAGGCGCTCTCAAACTATTTCTTCCTGCAGGAGTTAAGAGAAGCTAAGACAGAAGAATTTGTGAACTTGAAGTAAGGAACTAGAAGAGTGGAGGAGTACGACAGGAGAAGTACAAAGCCTTCAGTGATAGCCTTAGCGGAGAATAGGAAGTCAAGAGATAGTGATTTTATCCTAGCCTTAAGAAGGGGTTCAATCCTTAGAATAATTACCTTTAAGCTAAGGGGGAGATTATAAGGTGAAGGACTAGGTCAAGTCTTGAGTTTCAAGTGTGAAGGTCCAGGATCAGTAACTATGAGAGATCGATCTACGCTTATTCAGGTGTCTTCTCGTACTTCAGTCAATATGATACTCTTCTTATGCAATACGCGAACATGTTATGCCCATGTCTAAGTTCCAAGTACACCTTACATGTAATCATACTCAGATTCGTAGAATGAGAAGTAACCATTTTAGATGGTGATTCCAGTCTTCTTCTATGATTCCATAAATCTCAGTTTCATGTCATGACCCTCGTTATGTATATAAACTCATATCTCTTAGCATGGTCAGCTCTATGAACTCAGTCCTTAAGATTTGCCTTAGCGGCTCATGAGATCATGTTATATCAGGTATATGCCCAAGTTAGATTTCTTGAATGATTCATGCTCACGATTCCTTTCTTTAATCCTTATTTATGTTCCCCCATTATGGAAATGATGGTTACAATATGTACTTTCAGGATAACTCTCTATTCTTGCCATAGGTGCCAGGTAAGTAGAAGTTCATGACAAGTAGTTATTAGCCAAGCCTGGGAGATAGGGGAATTCTTGAATAGCGTTAGCTACAAGGATCCATGGAATAATTATAAGTGATAGGCTTGAATGAGGTGGTGATGTACAGGTAGACCATAGTATGGTGTGACTAGTGGTTTCTTCATTAGAGCTCAAACTTATGTGACTTTCTTGTTTAGGGGGAAGTAATATTCTTAGTGGATAACTCTAGGTTGCCGGAGGTATGGTCGAGTTAGGCTTGAACATGGTTGAGGTATACCATCGGACTTAGTCTTTAGTACAAATAGGGGCTCGGGCAAGGAATGTAGGCTGGAAAGGCTGGGCATCAAGGGTCGGAAGGTATGCTATAGGGCATCAATATTCCTAGTTGTAAGTGGTAGAAGACTAAGGTAGATTTCATTATAGGGTTGCCTCGAACACGCCGACAACATGATTTTATATGGGTAATAGTGGACCGGATAACCAAGTCGGCACAAGAACCTTTCTAGATTTTATATTCATGAGTTAGTTCGGTTGTATGGAGAACCTTTGTCTATCACCACGGATAGGGGTACTCAGTTCACCTCTCAGTTTTAGAGGTCGTTTCAGAGTGGCCTTGGTACTCAGGTGAATATTAGCACAACTTTCACCCACAGAAAGAAGGTCAGGCCGAGCAGACTACTCAAACTATTAAGGAAATGTCAAGAGCATGTGTGATTGATTTAAAGGTAGTTGGGATGATCACTTATCCCTTATTGAGTTTGGTACAACAATGGCTACTACTCCAGCATTTAGATGGCTCCATTTTATGTTCTTTATGGGCAGAAGTGTAGGTCACCTATTGGATAGTTTGAGGAGAGTGAGGATATGTTGATACGGTCAGGCTCAGTTCATGAGGCCACAAAGAAAGTTCAGATCATTAGTGATAGGCAGAAAATAGCACAGAGCCGACAGAAATCTTATGCAAATGTTAGGAGGAGAGAGAATTAGTGTGAAGGATATCCAAACTTATGAAGAGGTTCCGGTTGAGATACTTGATCATCAAGTTCAGAAGTTTATAAATAAGGAAGTAGCCTCAATGAAAGTTTTGTAGTGAAATCATCTTATTAAGGGAGCTACATGGGAAGCCTAAGCAGATATGATGGCTAGATACCTGCATCTTTTCCCCTCCAGCTCAGTTCCATCTTGAGGTACTAGTTTCCTCCTTAGTACTCTATTCAATTTCATGTCAAGTTCATGTCTCTAGGTTTCCTTCATGAAAAAGCATGTATGTATATTTTATGAATTCAGTTCAGTCATGTATTTCAGTCGTGAGTCAGTCACTCTATTAGTTTTCAGCTATGGTTATTCAGTTTTGGGATTGCAGTTCTTTCTCTAATCTTCCAGCTTAGTTAGCCCACATTCGAGGACGCATGCTCCCAAGGGAGAGATAATATAATACCCCAAAAGTTTCTTAAGTCATACCCAAGGCTTACAGCAGAAAAACAACACCAAAACCAAACAATGAACCTCAGTACAGTTTGTTGTAGGGTCCAATAGGTCTTTGGATATGCTCGTTGTTTGATGTTCCAGAGAGCTGTCAGAAATTTGCCCCGAACCAACGCAAGGATTATACGGACCATGGTTTGATTGAACGGGTTACCATTTGGGGTCGTTGAAACAGATTCATAAAATTTCAAAGGAAGAATAGGGAAAACAACGGACGGACCAACAATCCGTTTTTTGGGACCACGACCCATTGTATGGGTCGTTTGTTCTACCAGTTAATTTAAAATTTCAGGCTAAGTTTGGTACCATTTTAGGTATGTGGATAGACCAGAACCCGATGAATTTATGAAAACAAGGTGTTAATATCAACTCTTAAGTATAAGAAGTGCATTTTATACAAATTAAGGTCATAAGGAATCTCTAGCACAAAGTTGAGTTGAGAGTCTTCTTTCCGATTGAGTTTTCGTATAAGTTCTTACAAGGTTCAACTTAAAATAGCCATAGCTCCCATTTTACAAATTATTTTTTGGTGATTAAACACATAAAATTGAAGATCTTAGAGTATTCTTTCCAACGCATCCGACCTTGAATCAATCAGAGTTCAAAGTAAAAATCTATGAGCAGTTCAGTAAAACAACAATAGGCATTGGACGAACCTCAGTACGGATCATCCTATCAAACAACAACCCGTGCTTTTGGTCATTGTAACTGCCAATTTCAGGATTTAATTCAGTAGTTTGGGGGCATTTTGATAAACTCCTATGCCTCTAACACCTAAATGACGTTATTTTGGGATTCCTAAAGGTTAGATTAAAGGGATTAACCTAGCTTAAATCCTCACCCTCTCCAAAAGATCGATGTTGGATTTTCTCTCAAGAAAGGAGCTAGGGTTCTTCTTGAAGCTCTTCCAAATCTTCCTTGGATCTTCAAGAAAAGTCAAGGGATCATCGACTCAGATATGTAGGATTATGAATGGGGAAAAATCTTCCACCCTAATGCCCTTTCAAGTCCAAATTCATGATTTCTATTTCTCAAGTTCTAAATTATTAAATTTTAGGGATTAACCCAATTCAATGCAATCTTTCATGCTATCTCTATGTGTTCAATTCTCACATATTTCAATTGATGATTTATGGTTATTAGGTCAGATTTGACTCTCAATTTACTTACTTATTCAAGATTCAAGTTTATGAAGATTATGCCCTATTATGCATGTTTTATGAAAATTTAAGCCTATGATCCATGATTTCAAGCATGATGAGTTACCTAGTATGCGTGAATGTTTATGAGCTCTCAAATTATGATTTTGAAGTATGAAGTTAATTTCAAATATGTAGAATTTTATGACTTGGGCAAGCCTATGCAATGTTAAGTATGCTTATTATGAATTTAGCCAAGGCTAACAAGATCAATTTATGATATGTTTTGGATTTAAAACTCCCAATATTTAGATTTAAGTTATGTTTTGATAATATGATTATATGAGCAATATGCATATTTTAGAAGTAGTATCAAGCATCGAGTAAGACAGGGGTTCCGAGGTCTCTAGTCTCAAAACTACGTGCCACCATAGGATAAGGGATCCTCCATATTAGAAAATGGTTCACTTAGCTTGAGGAATATGGAATCCTCGTTATTGGAGAGTGCTTCTCTTTCCTCAATGACGCATGCAGGGGTCATCGTATTAGAGACTGTCACCTTGAGTCATGAGTGATATCACGCCTTAATTGCTCCTTGCATTGGCAAGCTTGTGACGGCTCTGCCCACTTGAGTGAGATAGTTGAGGCATTATGCAAGCTCTATCATGATGGTATTGGTTATGATGAGTCTCCAATTGTCCCTCATTTTTTCAGTTACTTATGTCATATATTATGAAATTATGTTTTATAGCATATTTGACCCATTGATCAGTTCATGAGTTTTCACCTATGATTTCAAGGACAGTACATTACATGATTTCTATTTCTAAACCTTGGGTTAATATGTGCAGCTTATGATGAATATCTCACGATTATGATTACTTCAAGAATATGATATTTGGCACGTTGTCCTTACTCTCATGTCCTATCTTGATTTATATTCATATTTTTAGACTATCATTTTACTAGCATGTTTTACTCATCTTACATACTCAGTACATTCAAAGTACTAACCTCATACTCTGTGCTATATCATTTCATGATATATATCCAGGTACTCAGACTCAGCCCGTAGTTAGAAACATTCAGACTTGATCACCTAGCAGGGGTGAGTCATCATCTTTCGAGGACTAAAGCTATCTACTTCATTTCAATTCTTTTACCCCATTTTAGTTTCAGACTTTGGAGTTAGTTGGGGACTTGTCCCAGCAGCTCATCAGTTAGTAGAGGCTTTCAGACATAGAGTTAGCATGTTCAGCTTTGTGACTTAGTGTTTAAATTATCAAATTATCTTGTTATCCGTAAGGGAATATCTTACATTTCAGTTAGCTTCCACCCAATGTTCCTTAAAAGTTATGTTGTGCTAGTAATATGTCACGCCATGGGTTATCTTGGAGCTATTCGTGGTTCTATGTCTCGTGTCTCGATCTGGGGTCCATGCTCGGATCGTGACAGACACTATCTACTATCTTTACTTCTTTATTAGACATTTGAATTGCGTCTCGACTTAGCTTATTCTTTTGTAAAGACTCCACAAATATATATTTTTGTTCATGGGTACTATATGAAGTCTTGTTTGACTCGCTGAGTCACACTATTTTGCTTAGTTTCTAAAAGAAGGTAATTTATATATTAATATTCCTACTGAATATTCAATATTAATAGGTATATTAATTTATAAATATTTATATTTTAAATATTTTATTAAATTATTTGTCTTATATAAATATACATAATTGAATTAAGTAATAATGATAGCGCAAATGTAGTGACTCATATCTCTATAAGGTGTTCTCGATGTAGTTCCATAGCATTAGTGCCTATTGCGTCAGAGTCAGATTTAGGGCGTGAAGAGTTTGGTATTAGAGCTATAGTTCCAGAAGTGTCCTAGAATATATATGTGGAGTTATGTCTAATGAACTCTTCCTATTACAGCCTACATCACTTGCAACACCTTAGGACTCCCTATGTATTTAAAGGTATTTCTAATTCTTTTTTATTCTAGATTGTGCAATAGAGCATGAAATCCTCCTTAAGATCATTATAATACGTTTGTTACTTGTGCCTTGTAGAAAATAGTGTTAACACGCATGGGAACCGTTAACAGGGCTAGCACTAAAGCTTTTGACGCAACATCGGGCATGTAACCTGCCTTACCCGTCGACCCTGATATTATTTCCGTTAATGTTGAGGTAGGAACTAGTGTTGGAAACCAGGTGCCTCTATAAGCTCCACTCGTTCCTGCTGTGGTTGTTGCCAACATTGGGTCTATACAGAGTGCTATTCAAAAGCTCACTACTTTAGTACCCACTCAACAATATGCTAATATTAGGAATGCATTGGTAGCTAGAGGAGGCAGACTTAAGCACTTCTTAAGTTTGAACCCGCTAAATTTCTAAAGTTTGCGCACAAAGGATTACCAATTGTATTTTATGGATGAGACTTATAAGGCTCTCAAGGCTATGGTGCTCATGTTTTTGAAGCGGGTGAATTTATTGTGTATCAGCTGAAGTTGAAGGATGTCGTTCATGCTTTGTTTAGAATTTGGGAGATTGAGTGTCCTACTTCTTTTCCTGCTCCTACAAGGGATTTTATAGAGAGATGTGTTTAATGAAGTGTGGTTCACTTTAGCTATGAAGTTTGAACAATTACAGCATGACACAATGACTGTTGTAAGTATAGCCTACAATTCATCTGTTTTCCAGATATAGTGTATATATGTTTCCTACTGAGAGGAAGAAATTAAGTAGGTTCGTTCAAGATTTGAAACCTCATATTAAATCGCTATGTGCAATTTTTGCTATGTCTGCCATTTGCACTTTTTCATTCTTGGTAGCTTTTTCTGAGGAACAAGAGGATTGGAAAAATCAAGGAAAGGTGGAGAGGGAGCATAATAAGCAAGTTCGCTCCACTGACAGTTATAGTGATACTTATAATGGAGGGCGTTGAAGAGGATCTTGTGCATTGGCACCGTCCTATACTCAGGCTAATATTAGTGCCCCATCTAGCAGATAGGGGCAGAGATCTAATGTAACACCCCAAAAATTTCTAAGACTAGACCCTAGATTTTAAACTTGACCATGCAAAAAAACTGGGGAAAAGGCCCTCAGTACGAGGCACAGTACAATTCGTAGGATCTGGTATGAGTTGTACCAGGAGTCGTAATAGGAGGATTAGAGAATTAGCAAGCGTGACCAGGAAACCACGACTACATGTCATGATTCATACCATCATGGTGTGGATCGTACTGACCAATCGTGAGAAGAATTCAGATAAGTGTTCAGAGAAATTTCTTAGAAACTACGAGCTATGGTACGACTCATGATACACTGATATAAGTTATTCTATAGAGTCGTGGTATGATTCAGAGAGTTCAACATGGATCTGACCATGATGTCACGGTTGGATGCTACGATCCATTCTAGGATGGTATAGGTCATGATAAGGAGTCGTGGTTCGACCCAGCTTACCATGGAGTGTCACCACGAGTCGTGTTGCCAACCAATGACTTGTGGTACGGGTCGTAGGTCTGGAACAGAAGTTTTTCAGACAACTTTCCAGAGGTACTTTTGTAACTTCCCGTTAATTTAATTCCTAAACTACATAGTATTGGTGTAGTTTGGAAGGGGATTTAGGAGAGTAATCGATCAGTCTCTCCTCAATCATTCCTATTCTCTCAGAACTTCACCGTAAGAACTCAGACAGAATCTTAAGACAAGAACCAGGGCTCCTGCTTCTTCTCAAAAATCTCAGGCTTCTACTAGTGATTTTTATTACAGGTATATGGGGATTTAGCGAGGGTATTCCTTTCACCCTTGTGCCCCAAGGTATTTTCAGAAACTCTTATCATTTTATCCCTATAGAAGTCATGAGTTAGGGTTTTCAGACAGTTTATGATTTCCTTTGCATTTTAATAATTCTTCCAGTTTCCCATGTCTAGTATTATGTGAAACTCATGTGTTGGCTTCAATCATACATATTCGTTTCTAGACCTAATTTTAGCATGATTTTTGGGTTGAACCTTACATGAGTTAAAGGCTGGTCTAAATTGCTACTTTATATTGATTATTATCTAAGTATAATTTTCATCATGTATGTTTTTTATTAAAATCAGTAATTTCAAATTATGGGTATGCTAGTATTTCCCATAAAGGTTATATTATCAGTTCATCACTTTATCAGTCTACCAATATTTTCAATAATTTCAGTTATCAGATTCTTTTAGCCCCTTAGGAAACTTCCAGATAAGTAGTTTTGGGTTGGCCTTATAACATCAATATCAAGCTAATCAATTCAGTTATTTATATTTACAAATTTAGTTAGGAGTAGTACATAACACCGAGCAGACCGGGGCTTTAGTTCCCTCAGGTTCCTAGAACTACGTGGCACTATAGGTCTTTAGCCCGAATGAGCATCAATTTAGAGATCACACAGCCATGCCTTTATACCCTGGCAAGGTATATTGGGTTCTATCGATGGGGCGTATACATCGAAATCCACATCTAGCTCATGTGGTTATATATTGGTTAACAGGAACTCCCATAGTACAGTACACTCTAGTCCTAGATCTCAGAATATGTTTATGACCCTTAATCAGTTTTTAATAGTTTTACAGTATTTTCATATTTTAGACTGTTTACAGCATTTATGCTTTCAGACAGGGTCATTCCATATTATTTCAATGGTTTTACTTATACTTTCTTATCAGTATGATTATGTTTTAAACTGCATAACTTTACATACTCAGTGCATTCAAAGTACTAATGCATACTCCCTATGCTATATCATTTTATGATATAGGCTCAGGCACTTAAGCTCAGCAGTGTGGTTAGTCTCCATCATATTCTGTCCAGAAGTATTCTAGTGGTGAGTCCTCATCGCCCGAGGGCCGGAACATTTCTTTCTATTTTAGTAGTATGGTTTTAGTTTTCAGATTTTGGAGTTAGTTAGGGGCTTGTCTCAGCATCTCATCAAATCTCTTAGAAGGCTTTCAGACAAAATGTATTAGTTTCAGCTGTAGCTCTTGTTGTCTTTGAAATTTCAGTATCTTATCAGATGTTCTTGTACTTATAAAAGTATTTATTTTTAGATACAAACAACTTCCACTTAAGATTTTCTTAAGTAGTTTAGTTATGTTAAAATTTTGCTATGTCATGGATTAGCTTGGAGCCATTTGTGGTTTTAAGCACCATATCGCGTTCAGGATGTAGACTCAGGTCGTGACGTATGATGACCAACATGGACCTGCTAGGAAAGAATAATGTATCTACCATTGTTGTGGTATAAGGAGGCACATCTAGAGAGAGTGTCAGAAATGGCTATGTAAGGTGGCTAACTCTTTTGGACAGTGAAACATTGCTCCAGCTAGCCCCTAATATTATGAGGAACTCGCCAGTCGGTAATGCTAATGCCCCTCAATTGCTCGTGATAATTTAGGGGTAATGTTGTTTCTAACACGGGTAATGGAGGTCAAACACGATTTTATGATTTGGCTCGCAAAGAGACAATCGAAGTTTCTGATATTGGAGTCACATGTATTCTTACCATTTGCACTTATAATGCATATTCATTGATTGATCCTGGATTGAATTTATCGTATGTGACATCCTATTTTGCTCTTGAATTTCGGGTAGAACCCAAACAATTGTTAGAATCCTCTTTTGTAAATAATCTTGTTGGTATCTCGTTATTGCTTCTAGAGTTTATTGAAATTGTGTATCCTATTGGTGAATATTCACAAACAAAGAGATTTAAACTGTACGTTTCAACTAATTGAGATTTAAATATACTTAGTCAAATATTACAAGGATTAAAATTAGAAGTTTTCAATAGTTGAGGGATCAAAAGTACTCATTTTATCCATTTTTACGTATTCAATATCTAAAAATAAATGGCTATTTTTTTTCCAGTTTGAAAAATTAAACGATAATATATCACTTAATTTCTAATTTTATCCTTGTTATTAATTACAATATTTTTAAATGTATTGAATTTATTGTAAATCAAAAGATGGCATAATAAGATTGTCATTAAATTTATATTTTCTTAAGAGACCAAATTAATAGTTGACAAATAAAAATAGACAGAATGAGTACTATTAACCCTTAATGCAATTGATGTTTCGACTTCTTATTACTCTCCCCGCTCCCTTTTAGTTGTCATGTATACTAAAAATAGTTGTTTTAAAATACTTATCAATTTAAAAAAATCAAGAAAAAATTAATTATATTTTTTTAACTGTATCCTTACCATTAATTATTTTAGAATTAAGATACACGTAAATAAATAAAAATTAAATTATTAATAGAGCAAATATTAATTAAAGAATAAATCCTTTGGACCACAATGACCCAAATATAATAATATTGTTTGCTGACATTATAAACTGGTTTCTGTTTTGATACTTTTATCCCTTCCTACCAAATTTAAAATCTCCTCATCAATTTATTTTTAGTTATTTTCTCATACATGAAAACTTTCACAATGCGTGGGGAATAAATATATTTAAAATCTCTCATGCAATTTATTTATGAAAGTTCTTTATTTATTAGTTATTTTTAATTTATTTATACAAATATTTTATACGTGTATTAGTAAATTAATTTATTTTTTATAATTATTTATTTTTCTTAATTTTTCATTAGTGAAACGTTAACCGTAATGACTAGACAAATCTAGTTATACCTTATAGATATAATAATTAATAAAATTAATTAATTAAATATCATATTAATAATAAATATAAATAACGATTCGCAAGTTATCAAATTGATGTAACATAAAAGCGTAAGACTACAACATTAATGCGTGACTCTCTTGGATTTTTGTTAACTAGACTTCACATTGAAATGTATGTCCGTACATGTGTGATATATATATATATAAAAGGATATAAAAAAAAATATACACATGAAAATCGTGAAAATCTCATACAATGTATGTATAGATGTGCTGAAGAATTTCTACAATAGTATTTATAGATATGGATCTCTATAAATTTGGGTTCATATAAAAATATATAAAAAAAGTGTACGTATGAAAATATAAAAATATATATATATTTCATACGAGAATATCAGAAAATTTCTACAATCGTATTTATAGATATGAGATCTGCTATAAATTTTATGTTCATATGAAAATATATTTTAAAAAAGATGAAAATAGATATAAAAAGATATACATATGAGAATGTTTAGAAACTTCTACAACCGTATTTGTAGATGCTGGATCTGTTGATAAAAATTGAATAGTGAAAGTGAAGAATATTTAGGTAAATTTCATCGGTAATCATCCGATTCTGAACTTATCATATAAAATATTACTTTCTTATTTTTTTCTTTACATAAAAGTCATCTATATTTAAAATTTATTACACAAAATTATATTTTAATTTTTTATCACATAAAAATATTCTAGTATTAAACTTTTTTCCATAAAAAGATATTTTATTTATTTTTTAAAAGGTATTTATAAAAATTATTATACAAATAAATATATTAGTAAGGAAAAAATAATCAAATCATATTTTCTTTAACATTAATGATAATATGCTAAAAATATAATAAAGAATCAAATATAATATTGTATTCCCCTATCGAGTTTTATGTTATGAAGCAACATCTTAAGAGATATTTTTAAAATTATCCTAAATGTATTTAATTTATTTTGGAGCATTATGTCATATTTTCGATATAAAATATCAAAATTCAAGTATTAGTCAAAACTGAATGATTTCAAGTGACAAAAAAAATGAAAGAAAAAAATGACTTTTATGTGATAAATTTTAAAATTGAATGACTCTTAGATAATTTTTTTTGTTATAGATTTTAGAATTATATGACTTTTATATAATAAAAATAAAATTTTATGTGATAAATTCAAATTAGATTACCGCTGATGAACTTTATTCAAAAATATCTTATGAAATTAGGGTCTATATATAATAAAATTAGTTTTAAAATTTGATAAAAACAGGAAACGAAAAGAGAGGGAGAGGGGGGGGGGGGGGGGGGGGGGGGGCGAATCAAGGGAACCAAAAAAACAAAAGAAGTAAATTGGAAAAAAAAAAGGTGAATGAGATGATATGATAAATCTACGTTATAAAGTTAATTAAATAATTTCCTCAAACAACTAATGATATTTGCCATTAGCATTAATTTTTTTTTAAAAGATTGTGCAAATTTTATCTTGCCAACTAAAATGAAATGGGAGAAGTGAGTACTCCTTCCATTCCTTTTTACTTGGTAAGTATAGAAAAAAAGTGCTGCTAAGTGACCATAATTTTGTGGCCTAAATATTGCCACAAATGTAAAAAGATTACATTAACCTTTTTCTTATAAGATAAAGATAAATCTTTATTATTTCTTAAATTTTAAAAGCAAGTATAATTAAAACTTTTATGTTGGTAAGGGTGCAAATATCATTAGTTGTTTGAGGAGATTATTTAATTAACTTTATAATGTAGGATCTATTATGTCATCGCATTTCATGTTTTTTTATTCTCCCGATTTACTGTTTTTTTATTTCCTGAATCTTCTCTCTCATTTTTTTTCTATTTTCATCAAATTTTAAATTTCATTTTATTATATCCAGACCATAATTCTTAAGATATTTTTAGATAAAATTCATCAGTGGTCATCTAACATAAAATTTTTATTTTTACTATATAAAAGTCATATAATTCTAAAATCTATCACATAGACAAAAAAAGAAGTATTTTTTTAAGCCTAAGAATCATTCAATTTTAAAATTTATCACACAAAAGTCATCTTTAAAAAAAATTGTCACTTAAAAGTTATTCAATTTTGACCAATATCTTAATTTTAATATTTTATACAAAAAATATGTTATAACCGCTACAAAATAAATTAAATACATTTAGAATAATTTTAAAAATATCGCTTAATATTTTACTTCATAACACAAAACTCGATGGCGATATACAATATTACATTTGCTTTCCATAGTTTGATTTTATTTATAATAATTTAATGTACTATCATTAATTTTTCTTAAAAAATATGATTTGGCTATTTTTTCCATACCAATATATTTATTTATATAATAAATTCATAAGCATCTTTTAAAAATAAATAAAATATTTGTTGTTTAGTAAATTTTAATATTACTAGAATATTTTTATGTGATAAAAAAATAAAAAGATAATTTTGTGTAATAGATTTTAAAGTTAGATGACTTTTATATAACAAAAAAATAAGAAAGTGATTTTTTGTATGATAAGTTCAGAGTGAGATGATTACCGATAAAATTTACTCAAATATTCTTCCGTTTCACTATCTAATTTTTATATAGAACCCATATCTACCACTATGGTTGTAGAAATTCCTCAACATTTTTGTATTGAACATTTTTTTATATTTTCATATGTAAACTTATATGTATTCAGACGAACACAAAATTTATAGCAAATTCGATATTTATAAATACAGTTGTAGAAATTTTCCAATATTCTCGTATATACACCTTTTTAAAAAAATATTTTCATATATACACTTTTTGTATAATTTCATGAGCAGATCTCATATCTACAAATACTATTGTAGAAATTTTCCAACACATTTATACATATAGTATATCTGATTTTCACGATTTTCATGTGTACATTTTTTTTTATATTTTTATATGTACACAAATACGTATATACATATTCAAATTCCTGTTAATTTTTTTGCATGTGTATTAAATTTTCATGTGAAGTCAAGTTAATAACAACCAAGAGAGTCACGCATTAATATTGTAGTCTTGTGCTTTTATGTTACGTTAATTTGAGAACTTGTGAATCGTTATTCATATTTGTTATTAATATGACGTCTAATTAATTAATTTTATTAATTATTATGTTTAAATAAATTTAAACTACTGATTTACATAATTTTTAAAATATAATTTAAAAATATTTTAACGACGATAGTCAAAAAATAAAATACTTTAGGTATGGTAGATATTGACACATTATAGAAAGCATAAAAATCATAGAATTTATATATGTCAACCCTAGTTAATAGCAACCCAAGAGAATTACATATTAATGTTCTATTTAGTAATATTCACTAAACATAAGAAAGTAATTGAGGAAGAAATATGTATATCTATAAGGTATAACTAGATTTGTCTAGCCATTAAGGTTAAGGTTTGACCAATGAAAAATTAAGAAAAATAATTAATTATGAAAAAAATTAATTTACTAATACATGTACAAAATATTTTTAATGAAAATTTGTGTAACGTATATGTGTATGAATTTCCTATATGTATTTGTATAAATAAATTAAAAAAATAACTAATAAATAAATCATTTTCATAAATAAATTGATGAAAGAATTTAAATTTATCCAATCCCTATGTATTGAAAAAGTTTGTGTATGGGGAAATAACTAAAAATAAATTGATGAGAAGATTTTAAATTTAATAAAAAAGGGCAAAAATATAAAAGAAAGAATCCTGTTTATAATGTGAACAGACATTATTATGATATTTTGGGCCATTGTGGCCAAAAGGATTTATCCTACAAAAAATACTTATTCCAAATTAGTTATTAATTTAGAATCTCAAAACATAATTAATTATTTTTTTTACTCTACCATTAATATTTAAATCACTCTACAATTTGAAAAAAATAATTATTGTATGTTTTGAAAAAGTACTTATCAATTAATAGAGTTATATTAGCCAAATTGCAACTACTTTTAAATTTTCCTAAAGAATATTCTATTCATCTGTTCTAAAGGACCAAATCAGTATTAGACAAGTAAAAGTAGACATAATGAGTACTATTTTTTTTAATTGAAAGTGGCCATGGGCCTTATTATATAACTAAAATAAAAAAATTAAAAAATAAAAAATAAAAGTCTGGCCAGAACCCGACCCAAAACAATAAAACCAACAAAACAAACAACCAAAGAAAAAGGAAAGTAGACTATTCTAGAAAAGTCACAGGTGCTTTGTCGACAAATCCAAGAGGAGGAACTCTCTGTTTGAAGCTACCTCAAGATCTATAGGTAACTTACACCTCACCATTAGGTACCTTAACTACTTGTGTATACTCTATCCGACTCTAATATTTTTCTCCTGATAGAATGAATCTTAAAAAGATTAATACCACACATCTGGTAGAGCAATGCTAGAGCAGATATCGTATATTTGTAATTCTTCCTATTCATCATGTATCTATTATTCTGGTTATGAACTTGCTGCAATTTACTCTGTCTTTGTTTCTTTCTTGTTGCTCTTACTTCTTGACTGTTTTGCTCAATCTGGCTCTCTATCCATAACTAGTTTAATTCTGATTTTTGGAATCTGGAACTTATCCATCTGGATGAGTGTTTTTGCTTGCACCGATAGTTCTTGAAAATTATTGAATTCCTTAGTATCTGCAAAAACAAAATCTAGGTTAGTGAAAAAATCTGCCACTTTGTTGCCCTCCCTCAAGGTGTGATTGATTGCATAACTTCCTTCATTCAGTGCCCTTTTCATCCTGTTAACAATGTTGTTAATTTCCAAGGAACTTCCCAGAGCCCTTCTAACACCTTTTTCATGAATAGAGAATCTATCTCTATTATTAGAGGAAACAAGCCATGTTCTTTACAAAATTCTAATCCATCTCTAGTTGCTAAAGCTTCAGCCACTATATTTGTAGTGTTCTCAATCCTCCTCATCTTAGCAAACACAAAATCTCCTTCAGAATTCCTAATGCAAAAGGCTGTTGAACTAGGTCCAGGGTTACCTCTAGAAGCACCATCTATATTACACTTGAACCATCCTGCAATAGGCTTTGACCAGGTCACCTTCATATACTTTACTTTGGGTCTATATTCTTCCATGAACTGAACTATCTACTACCAATAGAAAGGTATATTGTTTAACCAAGGATACAATTGCTTGGCAAGCATGTGAAGATTCCAATTAATATCATATATCACCCTATTTTTTGTTATGTTCCCTTCATGAATTTTAGCATTCCTCCACTTCTAAATCTGTCATAAGATAATAGCTGAAGCTGCTTAAAATAATAGCTTAAGTTTAGGATCACATTTAGCATTCCACCATATAGACACAATCTGATTAACATGAAGAAAAGGACCCAGTAACCCTATTACTGAGTTAAAAATTCCCCAAATACCTTGTGCAAACTGACCTAATAGGAATAAATGGTCTATAGTTTCTTGACTAGGTATATCACAAATCTATATCTAGAAACCATAGGTACCCCACAAGTTTCCACACTTCATCCACAAGAATTTTTTTTTTCCAAAACCTCCATAGAAAGAAAGAAATATTGAAAGGAAGACTTTTCATCCACATCTTCTTATACATCATATGTTCCTGGTCTCTTTGTCTTAATATATCCCAAGCACTCTTAATAGTGAAAATCCCACAACTGGTAGCCATCCATCTTGGAATATCCCATTGATCCCCTGTATTCTCCGATCTACATTCTTAACAACATGTTCTGCCAAGTGACTAGGTAAGTGTTGTTGTAATAACACTTGATTCCAGTTACCATCCTTCATAAAAAAAACTAACCTCGTCTATGCTTTCATCAATCTGGTCTTGTGGTATAATCTGATGTAATGGACCAAACATAGTGCAATTATCAAACCACATACTAGCTGACCCTGTTTTAGGCTCCCACCAAATCACCTGTTCTATCATTGATCTGACCTGTAATATATTTTTCCATAATTGTGACCCTCTCTTCCAGTACACAACTGCTGGAATGTATCTTTTACAATACTTATTCCACATAAAATTAGTCCACAATGATATGGATGTACTAAATTTTTACCATAATTTTGCAAACATTGCTTTAGACACATCAAATAAAGATATGAACCCAAGACCCCATTCAACTTTAAGCAAACAAATCTGTTGCCATGGAACCCACTGCTTGATCCTTCCTTCTTCTTTGGTACTCCATAAAAATCTTGCAAAAATTTTGTGGAGTTCATTAATAGTGTATTTAGTAGGAGCTAATGCTGATAACATGTATACATGCATACTATGAAGAACATTATTGATCAGCACTGCTTTTCCTCCAATAGATAACAATCTACCCTTTCAATTCTACAGTGTTTGCTTAACCTTCTTAATAAACTCATTATAATAAATTTTCTTTTTTTTGGAACAAAAAATTGGGCAACCCAAGTATTTGAAAGAGAATTCTTCATGTACAAACCCCTGTCTGGTTTCATGTACAAACCCCTATCTGACTTGTGGCAGCATTCTTGAACATATAATAAGCACTCTTTTCTCTATTAATCCGTTGTCCTGATATCTTTTCATATTCTGTTAGACTTTTCATGATCAAGTCTAGTGAATTCTTATCAAAAGATGTGAAGATAATAGTACTATCCGCATATGCTAAATGATTAAGATTTGCACTCCACCTAGGCATTCCATAACCTATGTATGCTCCATTATCAAACACAGAATTCAAAGACCTATATAAGACTTCTGCAGCAATCACAAATAAAGCAGGAGATAATGGGTCCCCCTGTTGAACTCCTCTTGTTGAATAAAAAAAACCATGGCTTTGACCATTGATCAATATTGAATACTAGTTGTTGGCTATCAACCTCCAAATCAGATCAACAAAATTATCTCTAAATCTCATTTTTTTCTCATGACTTTGGTTAGATATAGCCAAAAGACTCTATCATATGCTTTTTCCATATCCAGCTTAATAACTATATTGGCTGGTTGGCCTCTCTTCCTAATGTTTGTAACAATCTCTTGTGTGACAAGAACATTTTCTATTATACATCTTCCTTTCACAAAACCTAATTGATTGGAGGAAATTATCTTTGGAAGCAATACATCTAGTCTGTTATGAACAATCCTGGATAAAATCTTGTTAACAAAATTGCTTAAACCGATTGGTCTAAGATCTGAGAAAGGCTTTAGGAATAGCATCTCTAGCAAAAAAAGGCATTTACCACTCTAAACATATCTTACCCTATAATATCCCAGTAAGATTGATAAAAATAACCTGATAGTCCATTTGATCCACTGACACTAGCCCCATTTAAATCAAAAACTGTTTTTTTTCACCTCCTCCATAGTTGGAGACTTACATAGTTCCTCATTTGCATTGTGATCAATCTTTTCAGGAATATGTTCCAATAATTGAAAATCTACCCTTTCTGATGTTTGTGTAAACTGATGCTGATAGTACTGAACCGCCTCTCTTGCTATGTCTACCTCTTCTTCTACCCATTGTCCTTTAATATTTTGAATTCTCCTGATATGCACCTTTTTTCTCTTACCATTTACTAAGTTATGAAAGAACTTAGTACTTTTGTCACCTTCTGCAAACCATGTTACTCTAACTTTCTGTTTCCAGAATTCTTCCTCATAGTGGAGGTATCTCTTTAACTCTGCTTGGGATTGCTGCAATATCACTCTATTTATTGGTGAGGGATCTTCTTCAAACAATTGTTCCTTGACCTGAACCAATTCTTCCCTTATAAGTACCTGCTGAAAGATATTCACATATGTTTCTTTGCCCCAACTGGATAGAGCCTTTTTAATATTTTTCACTTTGTGCTTGAAAATTAAAAAAGGGTGACCTTCAAAATTTGCAACCCAATACTGCCTCACTATTCTCTGAAAATCTTCATGTTCTGTCCAGAACTTCAAGAATTTAAAAGGTCCCCTAATCTTAGAGTTTATAGTATTTATCTTGACTAACAATAGAGCATGATCAGACCCAATCCTGATTAAGTGCTCAATTTCAATCTGGCCAAATTGCTCTTGCATTGTTTAATTGACTAACACTTTGTCTAGTCTTTCAAATATGCAATCATTATTAGTCATCCTATTCCACCAAGTAAAAGGACTTCCTTTAAATCCCATATCAATAAGAGCAGATGAATTAACACAGATAGCAAAATCCTCACTCTTGAGGGCTAACATGCAGCCCTCCAATCTTTTCATCTTCCTTGAGGACTATATTGAAATCTCCTCCAACCAACCAAGATAGGCTCATAGAGTTGGCTAACTGATAGATGTTATCCCATAATGATAATCTTTCAATAGTTTGACATTTGGCATACACCAGGGTAGTAACCATAACAGTTTTGTCCTCCAAAAAACCTAACTTTAGTGTAATCTGCTGATCTGTATCAGAAAGCACCTCCACTTATATATTTTCTGCCACAAAAATATCATATCTTACCACTACTGTTAGCACCTGCAATTGGTATTTTCACTTTTCTCCTGTATTTGTGAATGTGTTTGACTTGTTGGAATGACTCCAATAAACCAATGAGGAAAAACTGATATTGTCTCTGAGTAATTTGAAGTCTCTGAAAGGCCTGTTGCATGCAGACTGGTCTAATATTCCAAAAGAAAGCCTTCTTCATCATCTACTTACTGATCTAGATGCTGCTCTTCTTGTAACAACCCTGACAGGCTGCTGGAATTCTGTTGCTTGTTGTTTCTTAACTCTCTTATTTCCTTTGTTGGGAGTGAACTCTGCCAGCTTATTTGTGTTTGCATCTGTATCCCTACTTGCTTCCACTCCTTAATGTGAACAAATGTCATTTAGAACCCTATTGGGAGATTCTTTTCTTTTTGGCTGTTGATCTAAACCTGCCTCTCCAATAGACCTTGACTGTTGTATATCACTACATGTTATCATCTGATCGTTGATACTCAACCTCTCATTATCTTTACTGAATTTGCTACCACTTTTAACTAACATATCTTCCTCCCGACCTTCCATCACATCTTTGCTAACTCTGCCTTGATTTTGGAGATCTGTTCTAGATTGACAGATGTTCATCATCTCCTGCTGAATTATTCCTTCAATTATTTCATTTTCTGTGATATTTTCTTCCTCTTCCACACAATCACTCCATCTTTTTGGAGTCTGCTCCTTTGCTACTTCCCGGCTTGAATTTTTCACCACCTGCTTAAGATTTTGTGTGTGAAAATAGTATCCTCACCTCTCCTATGTTGTTGTGACCTGTGGGGTAATACAATATTAGTGAAAGAACTGGTTTCCACCTCTTCTCTCCCTTTGGTGCCTTCCTCATCATGCCTTTCCTTCTTTATATTCAATAAATCAAACTTATTCGAAGTATTCACTACTTCTTTTAATGCAGAAGCCTGGTGCTTAATTGGTTGTTTCTCTCTTTTGTTATGGTGATTTTTTTTCTGACTTTAGCCTCTCTCCAAACAGCTTACTCACCTATAATTTTCCACTTGTGAGAATTCTAGTTGGATATATGATTTGTTCGTTGCTTCTCCCTGCGTATGTTGTTTATTAATTTTCCCTTCTTCTTGTGCAGTCTTATCTAAGTCCTTATATTTTTGTCTCAGTTCCGGATGCAGGACTCTACAACCATCGTATCATGCCCTTGAAGATTACACTTCGTGCAGTACATAGAAAGATAATCATATTGTATTTTAACATTTATTGTTCGAGTTTTTCCTGTTGCATCATTCTTTATCTCCATTTTTATCAAGTTAGGAAGATCAGCCAATAAGTCCACTTGGACCTTAACTCTAGCACAACTAGGCCTAGTCTTATTTATTTTGGCCATATGTAAATGTAATGGCTTACCAACTGCTGAAACTAAAGTGAATAAAACTTCCTTCACAAAGAATGTAGATAACAAATTAGGGAATGATATCCACGCCACTGCCTGCGTAGTTACTTTATCCACCCTAAAATGAGAATCATAAGTCAGTGGCCTCATCTGATACATAACCCCTTCACTGTCTTTAATGTAATAAGCACTCTTTGACATCAAATTGACAAAATCCTCTAGCGGGCCATATCTGATTAAGATATGTCTATTTCTCAATACCCCTATGTTGCATTCTCCTTTGATTCCACATTGTTTCGGTTGTTCTTCCTTATGTCCTCTATAGCAGGTCATCCGTAAGAAAATTTACGAATTACTGTGTATTGTAAATTTCTATTTTGTCCATTCTCCTAACTTCCTCTTTTGTCCGCTGTACTGTTGGAACCCCTTCTACATATTGTACCTGTTTCCTTGGAATGGGATCAATATTTGTAGAGCTATTAGCTAAATTTAGATGCTTTGGCGTGAGAATTTTACCAAAATTTAAAGCTTTACTGGGAGATTCTATGGGTTTATCTGGTTGTTGATGATTGGAAGATAATGGTAGAAATTGGGTATTATCAAGAGTCTTATCTCTCACCGGATTCATTATACCGGCCTCCGCCTATATGTGTTGAGATGGAAGCATGTGATGGCGATTAGGTCATATTCCCCAATTAAAATACTCCCTCTGTTAGCATTTTAGAATGAGTACTATTAACCGTAATGCAATTGATATTTCGAATTCTTATTACTCTCCCTCTCTTATTTGTCATATATACCAAAAATAATTGTTTCAAAATACTTATCAATTTAAAAAAAATCAAATGACAATTAATTATATTTTTTCAACTTTATGCTCAGCATTAAGTATTCTCGAATTAAAATACACGTAATTAGATAAAGATTAACAAATTACTTAGGGATATATTAATTAAATTACACTTCCGATTAATTTTTTCTTAAGAATTGTGCAAATCTTATCTTGACAACTACGATGAAACAGAAGAAGTGAGTACTCTCCGTGTTTCCTTTTACTTGGTAGGTAATAGGTATACTACAAATACTTATTTCAAATTTAAAAAATGATTAATCATTTTTTTAACTTTATCCTTAATATATAAGTCACTGTATAATATAAAATAAAATGATTATTATATGTTTTTAAAAATTACTTATTAATTAATAAATTTATATTAGTCAAATTACAACTATTCTTAATATCTTTTTAAAAAATATATAAATCTTATCCTATTAAGTAGAAGATAGAGATTAGTAGCTAATCACTTTTGTAAGTACGAGATAATGGTGAACAGCTCTTTTCCACCATAGTAAATCAGCTAACCCTATCTTATCCATTATTGACCGACTTATAGAAGGAGAATTTAAGGATAAATATTTTTTTAGCAGCTATTTTAAAGTCAAAGAGGGAAACGTTAAATTAAGAATCATTTTTCAAAGATATATCAGGGAAATATGGATTTTAACTTTATCTGCAAAAAAACATTTTCCAGAAATAAAAAGTTCTTTTACATTTAAAAAAAAACAGAAAACCACTTTATAATGTGAAAATTACAGCTCTTCTCAGTCATTTTACTTGATATATCCGAGCTGTCCAATTAATAACATTATTAAATGTGATCCAATATTTTCACAAGAATCCTCCCATAAAGTATCTAAACAATGGATAAGATTTGGTTAGTCATTTTTTTACTTAGAAATAGATATGCGATGCTTAAATTTCTGAGAGGGGGTAAATGCATGAATATCGTTCCCTAATTAATGACTGGCCTTTAATTTTCTTGACCATATGGATCAAGTCAAACTCTATAATAATTTCATCATCTCCCGTGTATTAAGGTCGTTTTCACAAATTAATTTCCTTCAAAAATCAGAAATTAACTAATGGTAAGTTGATCAGATCCTATTTTGTTGGGAAATCAAGAACGACTAAAGTGTATCCACAAATTATATACCAAGTAAAAATAACAGAAAAGGGTAAATTCTCATACTATAAGAAGGCATTAATTTGGTAGAGTTCAACATCATTCCAGCAACTAAATTAATTGGAGAGACCGAGGCAAAGATAAATCCTTAGCTCTTTGTCTCTACCCTCTCCTATATATATATATGTAGTCTATGCTGGTCTATATCTATTTAAAAAAAACCAAAAAAGAAGAAAAAGTTAGCGGGGAGCCTCAAATCTACGTTATATAAACCAGTTTTTATCTTGGAGGGTATTTACTAATACAAAAGCCAAAAAAAAAAACAAAACATAAACAGAGCAAAAATGTCGACAACTCCAGTAAACTCCAAGATCACAGTCTATGTGGTATCATGTTGGATTTTTGCCGCCTTTGGAGGGCTTATGTTTGGTTACGATATTGGTATTTCAGGTATGTTTTCTTATTCAATTCAATTTAAATTAGTGGGATCAGTCAATTATGGATGCGAAATGCTTGATATTTGATTTGTTTTTGGTGTGATAAAAATAAATAATCAGGTGGAGTATCGGGTATGGATGATTTCTTGATAAAGTTCTTCCCAAATGTATATGACAGAAAGCTTCACGCAAAGGAGAACAACTATTGTAAATACGACGATCAACTCCTCCAGCTATTCACCTCATCCTTGTACCTATCAGCTTTGGTTTCTAGCTTCTTTGCTTCCAAGGCCTGCTCAGCTTTGGGCCGTAGGCCCACCATTTTCATGGCATCACTATTTTTCATTGGTGGGGCCGTTCTAAGTGCTGTCTCCGAATACAGATGGATGCTCATTGTTGGTAGAATTTTGTTTGGAGTTGGTGTTGGCTTCGGAAATGAGACTGTTCCCCTGTTTCTTACAGAGGTAGCACCAATCCAACTTAGAGGAGCTGTGAATATTATGTTCCAACTATTCGTAACAATAGGAATATTCATAGCCAATCTTGTTAATTACGGAACATCCACAATGCACCCCAATGGCTGGAGACTGTCACTCGGCCTCGCTGCCGTTCCAGCATTCCTTCTGCTCGTCGGTTGCTTCGTTATCACCGACACTCCTGCCAGTCTAATTGAACGTGGCAAGGATGACCAAGGCAAAGCTGCACTAAAGAAAATCAGGGGAGTTGATGATGTTGAAGTTGAATACAAGGAAATAGTTGCTGCTTGTGAACAAGCCAAGGCAGTGCAACATCCCTTCAGGAACCTCATGAGCGCTGCCAGTATTCCCCCACTCGTGATTGCCATTCTGTTGCAGGTCTTCCAGCAATTCACTGGAATTAATGCCATTATGTTCTACGCTCCTGTCCTGTTCCAGACCATGGGATTCAAGTCCGACGGTGCACTTTTGTCTGCTGTCATAACTGGACTCGTTAATGTTGGCTCCACTTTCGTTTCCATCTTTGCTGTTGACAAGGTTGGAAGGAGAAAATTGCTCCTCCAAGCTTGTTGCCAAATGTTAATCTCTCAGGTATGAAATCTCTTACATGACTAAAATTGATTAGTTTTACACTGACTATAAAGCTTATTTCTGATGTAACTATTTTTATTTCTTGCAGATGGCAATTGGTATAATTTTGTCAACAAATTTGAAGGAGACAGGAACATTGGATAAGACACTGGCAGCAGTGGTGGTGGTTCTTGTGTGCACATATGTTATGTCATTTGCATGGTCATGGGGACCTCTAGGATGGTTGATTCCCAGTGAGACATTCCCAATGGAGACAAGGACAGCCGGTTTCGCCTTTGCAGTCAGCACAAACATGCTCTTCACCTCACTTATTGCTCAGGCATTCTTGACAATGCTCTGCAAAATGCAGGCATACATTTTCTTCTTCTTCTCTGGTTGGATCGTCACCATGGGACTCTTCGTCGTCTTCCTTTTGCCAGAAACCAAGGGAGTCCCCATTGATTCAATGGTTGAATCTGTCTGGAAGCAACATCCAGTATGGAAGAAACTCTTCAAGAATGAATGAGCCAAAAGAATGCATGGGCTCAATAATACAATTTTCAAGGTCTAATTAGTATGCCCTGTACAAATAATCCCCTCCACCTATCCACCTATGTTTTAATTGGTTTTGTAGTCTTTGGCTCGTAACTTAGCGATTAAGTTTATGGCAATTATTGCCTATAACCTATCCCCCTATCCTTTTGTAAATTTTTTCCCCACTATCTCCTTTTATTATTATAATAATTCTAAGATTTTATTTTTTTTTTTTTTTTTTGTTGCAAATATGAATGATAGTATAATCGGATAAAGACCAATATCCTCTATTTCGACATCCACTTGATTGTTTAAGCATCGAGCCATTCCTCAGATTGTGTGTGGTTGCAATAAATAAAATAAAATACATATATGTAAGTTGTGCTGATTAAAATTTTGATCACTCACCTAAAGTAAATTATGTGCTACTCCCGTTATAAATTATTTTCTAAATTTTAAAACTAAAAAATATTTTAAAATAATTATTTTTAATATATTTAATAATTAAAATAAAATAAAAAAAATATTTATTTTGTATTCATAAAGTTACTTAAATTACACCTGTTTTCCCAAAAAGTCATTATAGCTGAAAAGCGAAAGAGATAATTTCATAATTACATATGCCTCCACTCAAACTTGGTTTCCTGACATACTTACTTTTGGTTTATAATATTATATGCGTATTTTTCTTATTTAAATATTTTATAACAATTCTTTTGACTCTCTTTTTTTTTATTAAAAGGAAAAGGGCTAATTAAACTAGTTGTTGCCAGTAGAAAGTGACAGATATCGTGTAAAATTAATCGTAACATGAACATCACAATTATAAAAAAAAAATTACAATTCAGCCCCAACGCATATCAGCTATTTCTAACCTAAGCTGACTTTTAAGAATAACTAAATGAAGAGTTTCCGCTTAAATGAAGAGTTCCTGCACCAGCTCTCTTGAAATTTCTGTCACTGTCCTCTGCTTGCCCTAAAAATGTCTCATGCTCCTTTCTGTCATATCATTGCACTGCTTAAATGAAGAGTTCCTGCACCAACTCTCTTGAAATTTCTGTCACTGTCCTCTGCTTGCCCTAAAAGTGTCTCATGCTCCTTTCTTTGCCATATCTATACACACTGCCATCAAAGAACCATTTAGGAGAACTTAACTTACCAATATTACATGCTAAACATCGGAATAGATCACTAGTGTAAAAGCCTTGTGGTTATGAAGTCATGCGGAACACAATCCTAGTAACTTGTTGATTGAATACAAATCGAAATTGATTTAAACGTTTATTAGTCTTTACTCTTGTTTATTATTTTATTTTTCAATTCCCCTCCCTCCCCCCCCCCCCCCCACACCCAGGAAATAAGTAATCCGATAGTAATAGCTAATCACATTAACTCAAGTTCCTTTCATATTCCCTGTGGGATCGACCTCAACCTTTGTTAGGTTCTATATTTGAAAATGACTGCTTTATATCTCAATTGCGAGATGTAGTTTGGGCGACAACGACACGCTATGCTACATTACTTATTTGTGTTTAATAGATACACTTTTGAGTATGTTGGAGTGTCTAATTGGTCCAAGCCTCAGTAAGGTGCCAAAATGAAAAAGTATGGCAAATTTAAGGGGCCCTTTATCTATTTGGCCTTTTAAAATTGAAAAAAGAAATATCAAGTTTAGAGTGTTAGTTTGAGGGGTCAGTTTGGGGTATTCTTTAGCCAAAAAAATGGGTTAAAAATATTTTTAAACCAATAAATAGATGAAGGATATTTTTAAATTCTTTCTCATACGTTAAGAATATTTTTGATCATTTTTGTATCTGAAACAAAGAGGAAGGAAGACATGGGATCCTCCTGCCTCAGTCCTTTCTTGGCTGAAAATGGGGTTGAAGGTGTTGGGATGAGGAAGCACGGCAACTAAAGTTTGATATGATAATAAATAATAAAAATACGTTGGACACAATATTTTACGTGGAAAACCCTCAAATAAATAGAGGGAAAAACCATGGGATAGAAGGATTCACTTATAAATATGGGAGTACACTACTCTCAATTACAAGGCGAAAACACTTGTAAAAGGAATAACTCACTAAAGACACTCAAGACTACAATATTTGTCTTGGTGTATAACTCTTTTTTATGTTCTTATTCTTTAGGATTGTAATTTTTGTGGGGATTTGTGGATCTGTGTATATAAAATAATGAAAGCAAAACGTTCCATTTATAATAGAACTAAACCGTGTAGAAGGGTGTAAAGCAGAGATCAATTTGGACAAGGTTTGTCCTCTTTTTTCCTTTTTCTTGTCTGACTAACTTTGTTGACATTCTCCTACTTGAAGATTTAATTGAGAATCAATTATGTCTTCACACTATCCTTTCTACCCAATCACTGCAATGTTACGTTTCTGCTAGGCCAATAGAAGATCGACACCATATAAACTTGTTACTGTTAATCGGCTTCGTAAACATATCTGCTAGGTTGTCATTAGTGTGAATTTTCTGAATATCCACACTGCCTTCTTCCACCTTCTCACGAACAAAGTGATACTGAACTCGTATGTGCTTTGTCCTTGAATGAAATGCCGGATTCTTTGCAAGATGCAAAGTGCTCTGACTGTCACAAAACAGAGCAACCTTCTCTTTCTTGTGCCCGAGCTCCTCCAGTAACATCTGCATCCATATTGCCTCTTTGCTAGCTTGTGTAGCTGCTACATATTCTGCTTCCGTCATAGATGTAGCCACGATAGACTGCAGTTTTGAAACCCAGCTTACAGCTCCTCCAGCAAGAGTAAACACATTACTTGTGGTGGACTTGCTTTTATCAAGATCACCTGCATAATCTGAATCAACATAACCTTTAACAGTAAATTCTGATCCTCCATAACACATTGCAACATCTGAGGTACCCTTGATATATCTCAGGATCCTCTTAATAGTATTCCAATGCTCTCTATCAGGATTAGCCATGTATCGACTAACCACTCCCACTGCTTGTGCAATGTCTGGTCATGTACATACCATGGCGAACATTAAACTTCCCACTGTTGATGCATACGGTACTCGAGACATCTCCATCCTCTCTTCTTCATTGCTAGGATTCATACTTGAGGATAACTTGAAATTAATAGGAAGTGGGGTATAAATTGACTTACAGTCTTGCATTTTGAAGCGTCGCAAGATTTTCTTCAAGTAGTTCTCTTGAAAAAGCCAAATCTTCCTATTATTTCTGTGTGTCGGTGAATTTGCATCCCTAAAATCTTGTTTGCTGGTCCCAAGTCTTTCATTTCAAACTCACTAGCCAACTGTGCCTTTAAATTTGTGAGAAGATCTTTTTTGGGGCCTACTACCAACATGTCGTCAACATACAACAGCAAAATAATGAAATCACCATCACCAAATCTCTTGTAATAAACACAAGGATCTGAACTATGTCTATTGTATCCAAGGCTTATAATGAAGGAATCAAATCTCTTATACCAACACCTCGGCGCCTGTTTGAGACCGTATAGAGATTTGTTAAACCTGCAAACCAAGTTCTCTTTTCTCTATTCTTCAAAACCTTCTGGTTGGAGCATATATATTTCTTCTTCAAGCTCTCCATGAAGAAATGCAGTTTTGACATCTAACTGCTCCAAGGACAAGTCAAATGTAGCACACATCGCCAGGACCACTCGAATTGTTGTGAGTCGAACCACTGGAGAAAATATCTCGTTGAAGTCTATACCTTCTTTCTGAGAAAATCCTTTCACCACCAATCTTGCACGATACCTCTCCACTTGATCATTATCATTGCGTTTTATCTTGTAGACCCATTTGTTTCCAATGGCCTTCCTTCCTCGTGGTAATTGAACAAGATCCCATGTTTTATTCTTATAAAGAGCTTCAATTTCTTCTTGCATTGCTGCCATCCACATAGATGATTCTTGGCCTTTCATAGCCTCGTGAAAAATTGAAGGCTCTCCATCTTCTGTTAATAGACAGTGTGCAAAATTGCCCTCTATAGAATAATCTGAGTGCCAAGCTGGTTCTCTTCTCTCCCGAGTTGACCATCGAACTTGTGGAGTTTCAATCTCAGCTTGTTCTTGTTCTTCGTGCTCTGGTGCTTGTTCAAAAGAAACTGGGACTTCTTCTATCTTTTCAACTTCAACTGTAGTAGTCTCTGATTTTTCTGTTGAAGTGCTACCTTCTTTTGCTTGTATCTTGTTTTTAAGAAATACAACATCCCTAATGATTACCACCTTGCGGGAAATGGGATCCCACAAGCGATATCCCTTGACTCCATCAGCATACCCTGAGAAAATGCATTCCCTGAATTTCGGATCCAACTTTGATTTTTTCTGGGCGTTGTACATAATATAAGCAGGATTTCCGAATATATGTAAGCGAGAATAATCAGCTGGTTTTCCTGTCCACATCTCCATTGGCGTTTTCAGATCAATTGCAGTTGATGGTGACCGATTGATCACATAACAGGCGGTTTTGACTGCTTCTGCCCAGAATGGTTTTTCTAATCCTGCAGTTGCCAACATAGCTCTTGTCCATTCCAACAAGGTTTTGTTCATTCGCTCTGCTACTCCATTTTGTTGTGGAGTATATGCCACTATGAACTGCCTTTAGATACCTTCTTGTTTATAGAAGTTATCAAATTCATCACGGGTGTATTCTCCTCCATTATCTGTCCTCAAACACTTGATCCTTTTCTCATATTCAAGTTCCACCCGCGCTTTGAACTCTTTAAAAAATGGAAAAACATCTGCCTTTCTCTTGATTGGATACACCCAACATCTCCTGGAATAGTTGTCAATAAATGACACGAAATATTTTGCTCCTCCTAGGGACTCCACCGGTGCTTGCCAGACATCAGAGTGGACCAGATCTAATATTTCCTTGCTTTTAGCAGAGGAACTGCTAAACTTCAGTCTATGTTGTTTACTGGTAACACAATGCTCACAAAAGGGTAGTGAAACCTTTTTGAACCCTGGAAGAAGTTTTTGCTCAGCAAGAATCTTCAAACCTCGTTCCGACATATGGTCAAGTTTGCGATGCCACATCATCGTCGATTCTTCAAATGAACTTGCTGACGCAGTTGATGCTTCTCCTTCTTGGTGGGTTTCACCCTTAAGCACATATAGATTTGCAGCAAGTTTTTCCACTTTCATCACTACAAGCGCTCCTTTCAATATTTTCATGAATCCACCATGAGTCTTATATGAACATCCATTATCATCTAATTGCCCCAAAGACAATAGATTCTTCCTCAAGTCTTTCACATGTCGTACCTCCTGAATGGTGCGTACCGTGCCATCATACATCTTTATTTTGATGGACCCAATACCAATAACATTCAAAGCATGATCATCTCCCATGAACACAGATCCTCCTGAGATAGGTTTATATTGATGGAACCATTCTCTCCGGGAAGTCATGTGCCATGTTGCTCCTGTGTCCATGATCCAGAATCAGTGAAACGTTTTCTACCTTCATTATTTGATATTGCTTCACTATATAAAATATCACCATCATCCGAGGTATTTGCAATATTCCTTTGAGCATTTGATGACTCAGAGCGTTCACTCTTCTTCTTGAACCAACAATCTTTCTTGATGTGCCCCTTCTTGCCACAGTTGTGACACTTGATATTCTTCTTACTTTTTGATTTAGATCTACCATGATTGTGACTCCCACTGGGGCCACGTTCCGTTGGTCTTCCTCTCACCATTGTCAAAGCTTCATCTTGCTGCGAACTTGCTTGTCTGTCTTCCTTATTTTTGCGCCGGTTTTCTTCTTCTAGGACAACGGCTACAATTTCATCGAAAACTAGACTGTTTGTATTGTTCGTCAGGTTGATGATGAGTTGATCATACGAGTCAGGCAAACTTTGAAGTAGAAGCTCCGCACGTTCAGTCCCCTCTATTTTGCAACACATTGTTGTAAGTTGCGAAAATAGAGTATTCAAAGTATTAATGTGTTCAGTAACCGACATGGACTCTGCCATTCGAAGAGTATACAATCTTCTTTTTAAGAAGGTTTTATTATGCAAAGACTTGGTCTCATACAATCCCATAAGAGTATCCCATATTTCCTTCGCTGTCCGTTTTTCAGCCACACTAGACAATACTTGATCAGCTAGTGCCAAGTGTAGATCAGCAACTGCGTTGCTGTCTATGTCGTTCCACTTGTTGTCATCAGTAAAGTCTGTGGGCCTGCCTTCAATTGCAACTAGGCAATTGTCTTTTCTCAATATCGCCCTTATTTTCATTTTCCACGATGAGAAATTAGTCCCATTGAATTTCTCAACGTCAAACTTTGTTGTACTCGACATTGTTATTTGCTTCACACCCTTCTAGATCATTTCTGAATATTTTTGCGAACAATCGTCACAAACTGTATCGTCACCAAATTTTACTATTCACGTGAATAATATTTTCACCGGATTTTACTATTTACGAAAATTTACTGTTCACGGATAGTACCTTCGCATAAAACAGACAGAATAACCGAAGCTCTGATACCACTGTTGGGATGAGGAAGCACCACAACTAAAGTTTGATATGATAATAAATAATGAAAAGACGTTGGACACAATATTTTACGTGGAAAATCCTCAAATAAATAGAGGGGAAAAACCACAGGGTAGAAGGATTCACTATATAAATATGGGAGTACACTACTCTCAATTATAAGGCGAAAACACTTGCAAAAGGAATAACTCACTAAAGACACTCAAGACTATAATATTTGTCTTGGTGTATAACTCTCTTTATGTTCTTACTCTTTAGGATTGTAATTTTTGTGGGGATTTGTGGATCTGTGTATATAAAATAATGAAAGCAAAACGTTCTATTTATAATAGAACTAGACTGTGTAGAAGAGTGTAAAGCAGAGATCAATTTGGACAAGGTTTATTCTCTTTTTCCTTTTTCCATTTGGACATGATTTGTCCTCTTTTTTCCTTTTCCTTGTCCGACTAACTTTGTTGACAGAAGGTTTCCCATTAATGATGATTGTATAAGTGAACGTTCTTACGCAAGTCATCACCCAGTTAACAAACATACTAGAAAAATTAAGGCTACTTAGGACCTTCTCTAAAAAAGGTCACTAAATGGAGGAGTTTTTGGGTAAAAATATTCTTAAACTATACTTCAAACTTAGACTACATCCTTAAAGTGTTAAAAAGTCGGCAGCATTCATCCTTTTGTTAAAATTTATTCCAAAGTTGACGGTTCCTTTCATAATATGTGTTGTTTCCATGACTTCCATCAAAAACCCCTCCTTTACCAATTGAGAAAAACTCCAAAAAGTTAACAAATTTCACTCGGCTTTGGGAAAAAAAGTTGTATTAGGACATAGTAAAGAGATACAGTCTGCTCGAATTTTACTTAACCAATTGAAAGAAGTTAGCTCATTTCCATCATCTTCGCCTTTTTCCATAAGTCAAAGTCAGGATTTTCAAAAAGGGTGTTGTATATATGAAAAATAAGTTATAATAAATATAACCAGTCTAATTTTTTTAATGAAGGATGTTCAACTATTCTTGACGTGGCTATGCCACTGAAGCCAAATTGCGCAAAGATCATGTATTATTTTTATTAGCAAAAGCTTTTGAATTCTTCCATCTTTCAGATGTGTGTAAGTTTCCCGCAAACACCGCTCCATGGAGAATGAACATATTTGACTAGTAATTCTTCGCGTGAAAAATGAACTAAAAAGAATTTGCTAATTTAAACAGTTCGATAATATATTAAAGATAAAGAACGTTATATGTATTTCTTTTCTCATTTTCTTTGATTTATTTGAAATTATCAAAATCTCTTAGAAAGAAGTGTGAAAGAGAAAAGAAGGGTGAAAGTCACGTGAACATGGGTCTTCAAGAAAATATCCTTATTTTAGTCTTTCGAGAAATTCTTGAAAATGTTTTCTGAATTGAAGATGTGAATTAGTTAAATAAAGATTGTCAAAAAAAAATAATAATTAAATAGAGTTCCAATGGGAGTCATGTGAATTGTACACTTCTAATAGGAGCCATTAGTTTTTGGATAGATTCTAACAAGAGGATGAAAGGTGTCAAATTTTTAATACTTTTAAGGATGTTTCTCACTAGTATGAATAGTTTAAGGACGTGGCTTAAGTTTGAAATATAGTTTAAGAATGTTTTTAGCCAAAATTAGGTGATGAATCAAGTCTTTGAACTCAATGTATGAAATCAACATATGGACGGCATGTTGGACATATGGTCCACGTGTTATATCGTATGTTGAAACCTGAAATAATGTAATCCAAGTCTCTGAAGATTGACTTGCGAGATCAACGTACATATAGCATGTCAGATATATGATCCGTATATTCTACTTTATGTTGAGGCTTGATATTTAAAAATTTGTGAGGTTTTTGAAGTTGGACAAACGGAAGTCATATACAGGTCGTATGTGAAACACATGGTCCGTATGTCAAACGTCTAATGGAGGTGAAAATTTTTCGAAGTCGACATACGGACCGCATGTGGCCGCCGTCTGTCGCATGTCAGCAAGTCTCTAAATACGGATTTTTTTTTGAAAATTTTATTTCTATTTCACTTTTACACAATCTTAGGTGGATTTTATCTTCTTATTTTTTTATTATTTTTTGTTTATTGTATTTTTTGCTTTAGTTAATATTTGACATGTTTTGTTATTCTTTTCTACCGTTTCTGGATTGCTTTGATTTGTTTATCATTGAGCTGAGGGTCTATGAGAAACAACGTTCCTACCTTAAGGTAGGGATAAAGTCTGTTTACACTTTATCCACCCCAGACTTTTTTTAGGACTAATATTGAATATGTTATTGTTGTTTGTTATTGTATTATTATATGTTGAATTTGGTCCGAAGTGTTTAATCACTTTCAGCTTTATAAGGATACACTTTTCCTTTTAATCTTGTGTAACAAAATCTAGTTAATTTGAGATGATATTACACCCAGAAAATAACCAAGGTCCATATGACACATGAGCAAAAGAAAACAAAACGGGTGAGAACTTGGTCACTTTACTGAGTTGGTTAGAATGCGTATCAAAATCAGACCTTCTAATTGGTCTGAATGTGAATACCCCTTATCCAATATCCTTATCTCCACCACATATTATCTCAATAAACAAAAAATGGACTCCTCCTCTCACCCACACCTTATTCTGCACAAATACTTCCTCCATTTCCCTAATCCTCCAACTTTTCAATGGCCATGGCAACCCAAGCTTCCCTTTTCACCCCTGCTGCCCTCTCTGCCCCAAAATCCTCTGCTCCATGGAAACAATCCCTCGCTTACTTTACTCCTAAGCAACTCAAATCCACTGTCGCAGTTCCCCGTCCCATCCGAGCCATGGCTGAGGAAGCCGCACCCGCCGCCGCCACCAAAGAAGCAGAGCCAGCTCCAGTGGGCTTCACCCCACCCCAATTGGACCCAAACACACCTTCCCCAATCTTCGGTGGCAGCACAGGTGGCCTTCTCCGCAAGGCCCAAGTTGAGGAGTTCTACGTCATCACATGGGAATCCCCTAAGGAACAGATCTTCGAGATGCCAACTGGTGGTGCAGCCATCATGAGGCAAGGCCCCAATCTGCTGAAATTGGCCAGGAAAGAGCAGTGCTTGGCGCTTGGTACTAGGCTGAGGTCCAAGTACAAGATTAACTACCAGTTTTACAGGGTGTTCCCGAACGGTGAGGTCCAATACTTGCACCCGAAGGACGGCGTGTACCCGGAAAAGGTGAACCCGGGTCGTGAAGGAGTTGGGCAGAACTTTAGATCCATTGGTAAGAACAAGAGCGCAATTGAGGTCAAGTTTACTGGAAAACAAGTGTATGACTTGTAAGGTGATGTGGAATGCCTTTATCTTGTAATTGTTAATGATTTTGTGATTATGTAGTGCATCGTTTTCATGTAATTTTACTTTCCACTACAAATACAAACATGGATCCTATTAATTATTTCCTTTTGTGTTAATTCTTCTCCGTCTCTTTAAATTATTTGTTCTATCTTAGCCCTTCTTGTTTTCTTGTGTTTTACTTGGATCTCAATGACAGACATAAAATTTTATAAAAGACAGAAAAAAACATATATAATTATCATATTAATAAGCAAGAGATCTTAGTCCAGTTTAGTAAGTTAGAAGAGATTTTAAATTCAATACTAATTAACTACAATTTTAAGCAATAAATATCATATTTGGTTGAGGTTGGAACCTCCCATCTTAAAGAACAAAACTAGATGCTAAACCAAACACACCAAGAGATATACTTTGTCAAGATGAATGTCATTTTAGTCAATATATCCCTTTATGTATGGTATTAATATAAACATGAGATACATATATATTCTGTGACGAAGTGATGTCGCTTGACACTCGTTCGCTCAAAGGTAAGTCTGCCTACTTGTGTTGCAGGATTAGTTGATTTTTTTTTTCTTTTGTTATTTTATCACGGGTAACTGATGGAATGATTGATGAGGCTAGGATTGTTAATTTCATTATACAGTCAAATCTCCATTTTATTATAATAATTTAATTTTTTTCAGAATCGAATTGTCATGTTATATTTTATTTTTGTGTAACAATATTCTATCTATCTATAACAATAGTGAAATTCCTTATAGTGCTGCACTATTTGTAAAATTAGTCATCTAAAATAGTCATATTCAAATATTATATAATAATATTATAAGAAATATATTATGTATAAATGTAAAATATTAAAATACTTATAGTAATTATAATTAATATAATGCACATACTAAATTTCAAATAAGAATATCTAAAAAGAAAAAATTATATTTAAATTATGCGCATCAGCTATGATCATAAGCTTTACAAGGAAAGATTATATATATATATATATATATATATATATAAGTGGGAAGACAAAAGTGAAAAGTTAAATTACGATTTTGCCCCTATTATAAATTAGAATATTATTAAATATCTAATTAATTAGTAATAGCCTCTTATTAAATATTTAACTAATAGTGAATAGGTGAATTGCAATTTTACCCCTTTTATAAATTAAAATGTTATAAACATCTACTTAATTAAATATTAATTTGTAATAACCTCTTACTAAATATTTAATTATTAAAACATCATATATCTATACTATTCTAAAAGTGAGATGTCCCGACCTATAGTTGAAAGTTGAAAAACTAAGTTACCCATTAAATATTGAACGATGATTTTACCCTTCAATCTAGACTATTATTATAATCCTAACAAAGTTGAACGACATTTTTCTCTTTCAATCAAATAAAAATATAACTATAATTCTAATTAAATTATTAAGAAAAATTAAATGTGAAAACATTAAGATGATCAGTTTAGGGAGACTTTTATTTTTTTCGAGAATAATCTAAGTTCTAGAACAATTTAATTGAGTAATGAATAACGACGGTTTAACTTTACTATTTTCAGAATTATAACTATAAAAATTGTAATAATTAAAGCATTTATTATTCAAATTAAACGATGAACATGCATGTAATATCAATCAGCTATCCCTTCAGTCCAACGGAAACCAACATATACATAATTAAAATGTTAATGAATTATAAAATTATCTCATCTGTTGTAAAATCTATTAGATACTTAATTTATTTTTGATCAAATTTTTGCTTTTTATAAATAGACTTTTTCCCTTTATATAAACACATTAATCAATAGAAGATCAACTCTATTTACAAAAATATTATGCGATAAATAATTAACAATATGAGATTAGACCTGTACAAATTTTACATAGTAATAGAGGATAAACGTGCAACGCACATTCATAAAGACTAACACACACACATATACACACATACACACACATACATACATACGGAAATAGGTGATTTTATATAAGAAACAATTTACAAAAAAAAAAGGATGTTTAACTAAAGCATCCAGCACAGAATGACAGGCCATTTCTGCTGAAAGATGGGTCTCCTCTTATATATGATTAGCAAATACTTTTTTCTGGTAAATAAAATTATTAAATTATTTTTTAAAATATTTATATTAATAATAAGTAAATGAGATCTAAACATCAAATGTCAGTATACATATATAATAATATATCACTATAGTAGCCATGAAATTTTCAAACAAATGCTATCACCACAACAAACGAGATTTAATTTGAATGTGTTCTTTTGCTTACCTTACCTTTTTTATTTTGCTTTTTCATGCAAATCCTGCATTTCATGAGAATTATGAGCAGAATTAACTAGGGATGAGTATAGTTTCGGCAAATTTGAAATTCGATTTTTCTTTTTGAATTTTTAAATTACGAAATATAATTGATATTTAGTTTTAAAATTTCAAATTGAATCGGCAAATTTGAAATTCAAATTTCTCAATATTAAAAAATCCATAAATTTTAATTATATTGATTGTCAAAGTACTTTCTCTTGGACATGGATTTACTATATTTGAACTTGTTGAATCTCAAGCCTTAATGATTTTAATTTGTTGTGAGAAATTTCTTTGACTATGATTTTATTGCTCTCATGAACATTTTATTGGGAAACTTATTACATAGATGTCTATAAAAAATAAAGCATTTAATGGGAATATCTTTTTATTTTGATATTTTTCAAAATAATTATACAACATATCTCATTTCTTGATTTCTTTCTCATGCTGAAATTAGTACTCAACTTTTTTTTTTGGTGTATCTTAGTTGTCATATAACTATTATAGTATTACTTTATTTCTTTTTCTCTCTCTTTCTTTAATTTCTTTATTCCCCTCTAAGTTATTTTAAGTTGTTATTATTAATTTATAATCTTTTTATTTTACTTTTTAAATATAAAAATAAATATAGTAACTAACTATCTTTAGACTAATAAAAATATAAAAAAATTAAATAATTTGACTACAGCAAGAAGTAATTTACAAAAAATAATAAAATCACTAGCTTATTTATTGAAACAAAAATTAATTGAAAAATATATTTTATAAATATTTGTTCATCTATTTTTTTTAAAATCATTATTCTCTATTTTTTGTAACCCTAATATGATTTCATGCTTAATTTTGGCGCATTTCTTTTTTTTTTTTGTTTATTTTTTCTCCTTGTTCATTTTTTTTAATTTTTGTACTCTTTTTCTTGTTTCTCATTTTTTTATCCTATATTCTTTTTTCGTTTATTCATTTTTTTCTCAAATCATATAATTCTTTATTTTTTCACTATAATCTAATTTCGTACTTAATTTTTTCTCCTTTTTTAAAAAATCTGTTTTCTTTCCTTTTTTATTTTATTTATTTTTATTTTTTTCTGATTTCATTTAATTTTTTTAATTTAATTTTTTTCTCTATAATTTTTTTCATTCGTTATTTTTTCTCTTTTTATTTATTTATTTTTAATTTCTGATGATTTTCACTGAGGTCTGTTTCAGCCCTTTAATAAGACATTCATCAGTTCTCCATGATACTATCTCAATATATCTATATACTAGCATGATATTATTAAGTCCCGCTTCAGTTTTTCAGTAAGAAACTTCTCAGTCTTTAATTATACCATCAAAGTATATCTATATAATATTATGGTATCATTGGTGTTTGTTTCAATCCTTCAATGAGACACTCTTCAGTCATTTATGATACCATCACAGTATGTTTATATACTAGATGGTATCATTGAGGCTTGCTTTAGTCCTTCAGTGAGACTCATCAGTTCTCCATGACACCATCATATTATATCTATATACTGTTATGGTATTATTGAGGTCTCTTTTAGTTCTTTAGTAAGACATTCCTTAGACCCATGATACCATCATAGTATATTTATATACTAGCATGTTATCATTAAGGTATGCTTCAATCTTTTAGTGAGAAACTTCTCAGTCTTCAATGATGTCATCACAATATATTTATACACTATCATGGTATCATTGAGGTTTGCTTCAGTCCTTCATGAGACACTCCTTAATCCTCTATAATACCGTCATAGTATATTTATATACTGGTATGATATCATTGATATTTGCTTCAGTCCTTCATAATACCATCACAATATATCTATATACCATTGTGGTATCATTGAGGTCTGCTTCAGTTTTTATGTGAGACACTCCTCAATCCTCCATGATATCATCACAGTGTATCTATATACAGTTGTGGTATCATTGAGGTCTACTTCAGTTTTTAAGTGAGACCTTCCTCAGTCCTCCATGATACCATCACAGTATATCTATATACTATCATGGTATCATTGAGGTCTGTTTCAATTCTTCAGTGAGACACTACTCAGTTCACCATGATACAATCATAGTATATTTACATACTAGCATGATATTATTAAGGTCTGCTTCGGTCTTTTAGTGAGAAACTTCTCAGTCCTTCATGAGACTCCTCAATCTTTTATGGTACCATCACAATATATCTATATACCATCATGGTGTCATTGAGTACTGATCCAGTTCTCAAGTGAGACACTCCTCAGTCCTCCGTGATACTATCACAATATATCTATATATTGTTGTGGTATTGTTGAGGTCTGCTTCAGTTCTCAATAAGACACTCCTCAATCCTCCATGATACCATCACAATATATCTACATACTATAGTGGTATCATTGAGGTCTGCTCAATTCTTCATAGAGACACTCCTCAATCCTCTATTATACCATCATAGTATAATTATATACTGTCCGGAGACACTTTTCAATCCCTTATGATAGTCACATGGTATATATCATATACTGATAGAGTATCGTAAAAATAAAAAAAATAGACAAAATAAAATAAAAAAGAAGATAACAAGGGAAAAACAAAATTAAAAAAAGTAGCCAATAAGAGAAAAATGAAGCAAGAGAAAAAAGAACAAAAGGAGAATATGAAATGTAAAAAAAAAAAAACTAAAAGAAAAATAACATTAGTCATTGGAAGAAAGAAACCAAAATAGTTTTGTTAGTTCAATAATTGCTACTACTATGAGGGTGCATTAATTGCTATTAAAAAAAATAAAAAAAAGACAACAAAAAGAAAAGACGTCATAGTCTAATTATTTAATTTTTTATATTTTACTTATCTAAAAAATTTTAATTAATATTTTTATTTTAAAAAAATAAAAATAAAAGAAAGAAACAAAAGAACAAAAAGAAGATAAACTAATCATAAAAATGACAAAAATATAGAGAGGGACATAAAAAGATAAACTAACCGAAAAAATGAATCAAGCGGAAAAATAGAAAAAATAAAATAAAAAATAAGGAAACAAATAATAAAATTTTTATCAAATAGTATCTTTAATAAAGAATAAGAAGAGACAAACGGATAAATAATAAATGAGAAAAGGAAAAATAATAAATGAAATGACAAAATAATAAAATGAAGGTCAAAGAAAATAAATGAAAAGACAATAAGAGAGAAAAAAGGAGCAGTGCTCAAGTGTATAAATAAAAGGATATTTGGGGTAAATAGTTTGTCTCAAATGGATATTAATGAAGTTAGTATAAAAAAGGGCAAATAACGATAATTAATTTACTTTTATAGGGTATTTTGTATACTTTTCACTATTTTATTTGGATAATTGTGATAGACATTAAGAATTGTTAAGGCAAATTGACAAAAAATATGTTATTTGGATATTTATTTTTGTAGGAATAAGAGGTTCAACTTATGGGCTCAAAATTAAAATTCAACATAACCAAACCAATTAATTTAAAATCAAACTTAAAATATCCATTCCATTTGAACTTGTTGGAGTAAATTTTAGATTATGATTTTTTGAATTCAAAACTTGAAAGTTCAAATCAAAATTTTCATATCAAATTCGATTTGTCCAAATGCCCAATCTTATCAAATTCCATTTTGGGATAAAATTTCCTACAAAAAATGATTCCATTTGCAGATTCGAACCCAAAATCTCTATTGGCACAAGTTCACTATACGTATTGTTAATTTAATAGTTGTCTCTCAAAGTGATTAAGATACTGATGAGTAATAGACATAGATTTGAAAGTCGCATTAATTAACAAAAAAAAGTTGCAAGTTATCTATATGAGCTATTTGTAAACTACGTATTTGATTATAAATCTTTTTAGAAAGCTGTTGCAGGATTTTTCAAAAGCTACTTGCAAGTTGCTCTGATAAAAGCTTTGCAGCAACTTTTTAAAATAGATTATAACTTCCTTTTTTATATAAATATAAAGTTAAATCAACTCATTTTGTATAACAATCAAGAAATAAAATATCACTCTTTCCAGATTTTTTTTTACATCTCTAATCTTGTATTTTTATTATTTCATAAGAGTTTTTGAATTCTAGCAAAAAATTTAGAACTTCTTTCGAAAGTTTGCCACAGAAAAAATGAGGCCCATTTCTTTTAACTGGCCCCAAATAAACTGAGTTTGTAGAATAAGTGGCTGTTAATTTTCTTTATTAGTCATTACTCCCTCCGTCTTAAAATAAGTGGTGCTTTCAACTTGAGCACACCTCTTAAGAAACTCCTCATTCCTAGACAGAAAAATATAATTTTATCCACTTACCCTAATAAATATCTTGAAAAAGATATAACTTTTTAATATTTTCTTGATTATAAAATTCTCTCCACTTAAATAAGAGCAAACTTGGAAGATCATCATTAATATCTTTGTAATTATGTAAAACACCACTTATTTTGAAACAAAATTGAAAGACCAAAACACCATTTATTTTGAAACAGAGGGAGTAATATTTATAAGAGATCCTTTATTCTTTAGGAAAAATCCTTTTTGGCCACAATGACCACAATTTTCCATTCACATTATAAACTGTTTTTTCCAAATACATTTTTGTCGTTCCCTCCCAAATTTAATTTTCTCATCAATCTAAGAGTAATTAGTATTAATATCAATTATTCCTTGATAATTACAAAAATAATATTCCTAATTTTTAGGATTTATAAAAGAAAGCATCCAACTTTATTTTTAATGCTACCAAGAAATATTTTTATTTTTGATTTAATTCATATGCATCGATACTCCTTCCATCAATACTCCTTCCGTCTCAAATTATCTGTCGTGATTTTTAAAAATAGTTATCTCAAATTATTTGTCATTTTAAAAGTTCAAGACAAATTTAATATATTTTTTTCACTTTATTTTTAATAGCAGGGAAAAGGGTCAAAAATATCCCTCTACTTTTATTTATTAGCTAATTTTGCCCCTACTTATACTAAAGAGCTAAATATAACCCTACCGTTACCAAAGTATGCAAAAATGTCCCTCCATAAATGAAAACTCATATATTAAATTAAAATACCAAAATTTTAAAATATAACTCATCCCTCTTTTAATCCAACCCGAACTCCACCTATCAAACACCTAGGCCCTTCTTTCTTCTCTTCTCTTTCCATCACACTTCAAGATGATGAACCCAAAATTAGCTGGAAAAAAGGGAGCTAATTGAGCATTATATCCAAAACAAAAATTATTAGCAAACTATGCAAAAGGATTTCAATAATTGAACTGAGAAAGTACATAGATGAATTCTTCGTAAGTACAATAAGAATATTTTCCATAAAAGGAAAGCATTACCTTAAACTGAGGAGCATTGGCTTCCAATTTTCGCCGAAGAGTGAATGGATTAACAACGGAGTTCGATTGAATAGAAATTTACAGAAAGAAGTGTTGTTGTTTGAAACGGGTCAATTGCCCTAACCCGTTTTTTACAACTCACCGAAAGAAAAAAAAATTCCAATTTACTAATAACCTTACACAGGAAGAAATATTTAACATTAAGGATAAAGAAGGGTCTGTGTGTTTGGGAAAGGAGAATTAGAGTTGGGTGAATTTTGGTCAGGTTAAATGAGGGACGATTTATATTTAGAAAATTGAGTATTTTAATTTAATTTGAGATTTTTCATTCTTGTGAGGGCATTTTTCATACTTTAATAACAATACGGGTATATTTGGTGTTATAGTATAACTAAGAGCAAAATTAGCTAATAAAAGAAAGTAGAGGGGTATTTTTGATCCTTTTTCCTTAATAATAATTGTTTTTGAAAATTAATATTTAATGAGAAAAGATTATATATTATGACATAAATGAGGCTAAATTAGTAATAAGGAAAATCTCTTGATTGATATTTTTTAGTAGGTATGTAAAAGAGAAACACTCAAGATAATTTAAAATGAAGAGAGCAATTTTTTTTTTTAAATTATAGTGGGTTGAACATACTTTAATAGATTATTACCTTATTTTCTGACTTTTTAATTTCATATTTATTATAGACTATTATTTTTCCCATAAAATTTTTAAATTTATTCTAAAATAAGTGGTTTTTTAAGAAACTAAAAAGGTAGTATTAATTAATTAATTTTTAAAATTACTCTTGTCTAAAAGATATTGAAAAAATTTATAAAAAAAACTTTTAGAACTTTATATTTTTCTATGTGTTTACTAAGGACATATTTTAAGAAAATAATTTATTCAATTAGAGCTGTTAAGTTATTTTTTAAGGGTGTGTTAAATTTTTTAAAAAATACTTAAAAAATAATTACATATAATTATTTTTTTAAACGATCTAATATTGTAATACACACATGCACGCGCACACACACACACTCTTAGAGTGTGTTTGGTATAGAGGGTAGTAATTTTTGAAAAGGTTTTATAGTTTTTTCATATTTGATTGAATAAAATATTTTAGAAAATATTTTCTTCAAAAAAAAATTCCTAAAATGAAAAAAATGACTTTTCTAATAAAAGTAGGAAAAGTTTTATAAGGAACATTTCAAGTTTATTGTCTCCTCCCATTCATACAATACCCCCATCTGCCACCCGAAATCCGACTTTCTTTTTCATGTCATCCCACTCCCATATTATTTTGCTGAATTTTTTTTACCATAATTACCCAATAGATGATAGTATTGCCTATTCACACTATAAATAAGTTTGTTTATACACACAGACTCACACACACACACACACACACTCCCCCCTTCTCTCCCAAATTCAATATTTCCTAATCAATTTATATTTATTAATTATTTTTCAATACATGAAAATTTTTTTCAATACACAGAGAATGAATAAATTTATAGCAGATTCTATATCTACAAATAGGAATGTAGAAATATCTCAATATTCCTGTATGCACATTTTTCTTATTTTATATATCTAATGTATGCTTTTTTTATATTCTCATATGTACATAAATTTATAGCAGATCCCACATATATAAATATGGTTATAGAATTTTTTGGACATTCTCGTATGTATACTTTTTTATTATTTATATTCCTATGTTATGTTGATTTGATAAATTCAAAATCATTACTTAATTAAAATGACCTCTAATTAAGTAATTTTATTAATTATTATGTTTAAATAAATTTAAACTACAGAAGGTTTACATTCTGCTTCCTTTCTCATATCATTTCCCTGTCTTACAACTGATCCTACCATAGGTGTGAGATAACCCTTCAATATGTAAAGTCCCTCTGTCTCTTTACTAATCCTAATCACCTTTCCAGTGAGAAGGGCCTGCAGTACACACAAGCCAGGATAGAAAGAAACTGAACACTTAAGATCCCTGGTCAGCTTAGAAACTGATAGCAAGCTGAACTTAAATTCTGGCACATGAAGCACATTCTTCAATGTGTATTGTCCTAAAAAAGTAACTTCTCCTACATTGCTTACCTGTGTTTTACTCCCTGTTGGTACTTGTTCTTAATTACCTTGTAAATCACTGATATTCCTAGCCTTTTTTAATGTTTTCTCAGACTTTGTAATATGATGAGTTTCACCTGAATCTACAATCCATTCAACAACACCAGCTATCTCATTATGGGAAGAAAACTTACTTGTCACATCTTCTCTACAGCTACCTGTAGTTGTTGGCTTATCAATTTTGTTCATCAACTCCTCTGCTCTCTAGTGAAGAAACCACCCTGGAAAACTCCATTCATTTGTGAGTGTTCACTTACTTCAGCTGTTGCATTATGTGCTTTTGGTGCAAAATTGTCATTCTGTGCTTTCCTTTTAATTTTGAAGTCTGGTGGAAATCCCACCAACCTGTAACAACTCTCCTTAGTGTGCCCTTTGAAACCACAATGCTCACATATAATCCCTGTCTTCCTTTTGTGTGTATTTGAACTTTGATTCTGATTATTAAAATCTCTGTGAATTGGATAAAACTGACTCCTTATAATCTGTTCCTTCTGTTGAGTTAGACACTGCTTCCCAACTGCCATCACTAATGCCTCCTTTCCACCATCTGAAGTGCTTAACAACCTCTGACTTTCCTCTTGCACAGCTATAGCATAAGCCTGATTTACAGTAGGGATTGTAGAACTCAATAGTAGGTTGCTTCTCACCTGTGCATAACTATCATTCAATCCAACTAGAAATTATAACAACCTTTGTTGTTTCATATGTTCAACATGATGCCTAGACTGCTCACACTCAGATGAAGACGATGAAATCATGACATCCATTTCATCCCACATATCTCTCATCTTCGAATAGTATGTGATCACAAAGTCTGTTCCCTGTGATAGCATGCTGATTTCCTTCCATAGATGAAAAATTCTTGTGAGATTTGACTTATCAAATCTCTCTTTGAAATCTGCCCAGATCTTCCTCGAATTAGGAGCATAAACTATGCTTGTTAAGAGTTCCGGTGCCACTGTTGCACTTATCCATGACATAACAACAGCATCACACCTCTCCCATCTTGCTTCCATATTTCCTTTGTACAAGTTCTTCGTACATGAGCCGTCCACAAAGCCTAGTTTGTTTTTGACCAAAAGAGCCAAACGCATCGATCTACTCCGTACTCTATAATTTTCTGGTCCTGTAAGTTTAGTAGGAATCAAGGTTACTCTAGGAACATCTGAGACTTGGACATCCAGGAACATCTGAGACTTGGACATCCTTCCCCAGGAATTCTGAAACAAATTGCAAGCTTGCAGAATAAAAATGCAGTAGTTATGCATCAAGACTGTATGATTTGTCCTTTAGCTAAACAGTGCAGATCATCTTTTCCTTTAAGTAGTAGTACTTCTAATGCTCCTATTCAGCTTGTACATATGGATGTTTGGGGACCTCATAAGCATTCTACATATGATAGGAAACATTACTTTGTTACTATTGTGGATGATTACAGTCGATTTACTTGGGTTTCTCTTTTACAATCTAAGAAAGAAGTATGTGTGGTGTTAAAAGGTTTCATTTCCCTGGTCAATACACAGTTTGGTACAAAGTTGAAAGTTTTAAGATCTGATAATGGTTCAGAATTTTTCAATAGCCAGGTGGATGAATTGCTGATTAACCATGGAATTGTGCATCAGAGTAGCTGTCCTTGCACTCCACAATAGAATGGCATAGTTGAAAGAAAACATAGACATATACTTGATGTAGGTAGAGGACTGAAGTTGCAGTCACAAATTCCTACTAAGTTTTGGGGATATTGCATACAGACTTCAGTCTACCTCATTAATAGATTGCCTACTGGTATTTTAAGAGGGAAATCTCCTTATGAAGTTCTATATGGTCATCCTCCTAAGCTTGACCATTTGAGAGTATTTGGGTGTCTGGTCTTTGCTAGTGTGTTACCTAGACAAGACAAATTTGCTACTAGATCAAAGAAGGCTGTACTGGTTAGTTTCTTAGATACTTAGAAAGGCTATAAGCTATATGATCTTGAGTCTCACAGTTTTTTTGTCAGTAGGGATGTGATCTTTAAAGAGAATTGTTTTCCTTTTAAAGACAAAACAACTCAGTTTGATTGTTCTCTTTTCTCTTCTCCTTCATTTCAAGTTCCTACTGAGTTAGATCCTCCTATAGAGACAAATGTAGGTTCTTCCTCACCTGGTTTGTCTAGTGACATTACCGTAGAGGTTTCTGCTTCCACTTCCCCATTAGAGGAAGCTGCAGCTGAGGTGGATAATCTCATGTCTGATCCTATTGTTCCAGATCAGATTCAAGATTCAGGTTTGTTGATTCCATTTTCAGGACATAGAAGAACTGGTAGGATTACTAAGCCTCCTATTTGGTCTAAGGACTATGTTTTACCTGCCAAGCCTATTGCCTATTCTATCTCTAATCATGTTAGTTATGCTAGAGTGTTTCCTAGTTATCGTGCTTATTTGAGCAACTTCTCCATAGTGGTTGAGCCACATTCCTTCCATGAGGCTTGTAAAGATCCTAGATGGGTGACTGCAATGCAACAAGAAATGACTGCTCTTGAGGAGAATCAGACTTGGTCCATTGTTTCTCTTCCTGCTGGTGTGCATCCTATAGTATCCAAGTGGGTGTATAAGGTAAACTACAAGTCTAATGGAGAGGTGGATAGGTTTAAAGCTAGACTAGTGGCAAAGGGTTATACTTAAAGAGAAGGTCTTGACTATCATGAAACTTTTTCTCCAGTTGCAAAAATGGTATCTGTTAGAACAGTCATCAGTCTTGCGGCTTCTAAAGGCTGGGATCTTTGGCAGATGGATGTTAATAGTGCTTTCCTACAAGGTGATTTAGATGAAGATGTGTATATGGAACTTCCACAAGGGTTCCATAGACAAGGGGAGAATAGAGTCTGCAAATTGAAAAAGTCTCTCTATGGTCTTAAGCAGGCATCAAGACAGTGGAATATCAAACTAACAGAGGCTCTGAAGCAGGCATGATATATTCAGAGTGTGTATGATCACTCACTGTTCATTAAGAAGACAACCATTGACATAGTCATCTTTCTGGTTTATGTTGATGATTTACTCATCACAGGAACTAGCACACAGTTGATATTGGAAGCTAAACATACACTCAATCAGAATTTCAAGATGAAGGATTTAGGTGCCTTGAGATATTTTCTGGGCATTGAAGTTTTAAGATCTAAGGAGGGTATCTTATTGAATCAAAGAAAATATGCACTGCAACTCATCTCAGATAGTGGCCTTAGTGGTGGTAAGCCAGCAACAACTCCTTTAGAGCCAAATCACAAGTTTACCAGTCTAGAATATGACTTGCATATTGGAAACAAAGATGATGTCGAATTTACAGATATTACTGCCTATCAGAGACTAGTGGGATAACTACTCTATCTTACCATTACTAGACCAGATATATGCTTTGGAGTACAGGTGTTGAGTCAATTCATGCAGCATCCTAAGGTGTCTCATTAGGAGGCAGCTCTTCGAATGGTAAGGTCTATCAAACAATCACCAGGACTAGGTGTATTACTAAGGAAAGGAGATACAAATCAGCTTACTGGATTCTGTGATTCAGATTGGGCCTCATGTACCAATACAAGACGATCAGTGACTGGATATGTGGTGAAGTTAGGGGAATCTGTGATTTCATGGAAGTTCAAGAAACAGCCAACTGTGAGTAGAAGCTCAACAGAGGTAGAATATAGAAGTATGGCAGCTTTGGTGGCAGAACTGATTTGGTTAGCTGGAATATTGAAGGAACTTAATGTTCAACCAGTTCTTCCTATTCACATTTTCAGCGACAGCAAAGCAGCAATTCAAATATCTAATAATCTAATGTTTCATGAAAGGACCAAGCACATAGAGTTGGATTGCCATTTCATAAGGGAGAAAGTGAAGTCAGGGTTCATCATGCCACAATATCTAAGTACGAAAGAACAACTGGCTGATTTGTTAACTAAAGGATTAGGGACACGGTAGCATCAACTTTTATTATCCAAGCTGGGAGTTCTTGACATTTTTAAGCCCCAGCTTGAGGGGGAGTGTTGACTACCAAAGGATTACAGTTTGTTAGGCAACAGTTAGCAAATAATTAATAAATCTGTTAGAGTTAGTAGTTAAGAATAAGTTACTCACGTGTTGAGCACGTGAGTACACAGTGTCGGGGGAAAATATCTGTATAAAGGAGTATAGGGAGAGAAACAGAGGAGTGCTTCTGCAGAATGTAAACCTTTTGGAGTCTTCTTCCTCTTCTGCTTGAAATCGATTCTTTCTTCTTCCTCTTTCTCTATTAAGATTGCATGATTGTTTGTTTAGATTTCTACAACAACCGTTAAATAACAATCAAAACGGAAGAACTGATAATACAAGTGGCTTGCTAACCTATATATTTATATTCATAGACCCATCAATGTTAATACATAAAGGTTCACACAACTCTAAGTATAAAACTTAGCTACTCATAACAAAGATAATAACAATCTCGGGAAGAGAAAAGATGATAGACATATACTCACAATGATGAACACAAAAGCAATCGGTTCAATATAGATTCAAAATTCTTCTGCTAGAACTCAAGAAAACACATTTTTTTCTTTTTCCTCTCTCATGTGTTTCAAATATAATGACCGTGATACTTTTTTACCGGCCAGATATCCCTTTAAAAATCCTATCTAATCAAAAAAGAAAATAACTGGCGTACTTAATATTTTACAAAAATTCCACCATCACAACATTCACTGTGGATTTGCAGCCACGGTTAGCCATTCGTGGTCCGTACTTCAATCATGTTTTAGGTGACAAAATATGACCAACTTTTTGACTTTAACTATGGCCTATTCGCGCCCTCTATTTTGCGATCCGCAGTCCGCGCTTGCATGGTGTTTACACTGTCTTTGGATATGAAGTTTTAGCTTGAGATGTGGTTAATTCACGGTCTGCGCTTTCCAATTCGTGGTCCGCATTTGGTCATCCGCGCTTGAGGACTACTCATAGAGTTTCAGTTGCTTGAATTGATCTTTGAAGTATTTTTACTTGATTCTTTCTCAATCTCTTCTGAATGGTAATTTCTTGTACAAATGAGAAGAAATCATGATAAGTACTTCTTATCATATCAAATTATCACACAAATCTAACCTTACATATCAGATAAGTTGGTCAAGATACAAATTTATCAAACCCCCAAACTTAAACTATTGCTTGTCCTCAAGCAATTTTAAAGCATAAAGTTCTCCTCAGCCATCCAATAACTCGCATGATAGACACTTGACTAGTGATAGGTATCAACAAAAAGCCTAACATTCGGGAATCATCACTCATCTTAAATCAAGCAAATTCAACTTTCTAGAAGCAACTCAATATCATCTCGGCTTTTCTGACTTTAACACAACACCATATCTTTGTTCATAGCCTCTTATTGAAAATAAGATTTAGATTGCAAATTCTCATGCATGTAGATATAGTACCATAAGCTTTCCCTTCATGTAGTTCTCCACTAATATAGATACACAGGTTTTGGAATCAAACAAGATTTGAGGGTGTTGGTGTGGGCTTTTGTGGTACAGATAGGTCAAGGGTTTGTTCATATGGATCCTCTCTAAATTCTCCTTTCTCATTCTAAGTCTTCCTTTTTCCTGTTGCACCTTTGTCTCTCCTTCAACACCATTATCTTGGTCTTCTTTCTCTTTTTCCCAAGTCTTACTCTTCTCCTAACTACAATGAATATATACATTTATTTGAATTGATATTGGAAGAGCATTTGACTAAGGTGTTGATATGTTTTTGATTTCATCTGTACTCTCCCCCACAAACTTAGGCTTTTAGCCTATGTTTGCATTTTTACAAAGGGCAACTTCCCAAACTTAGATGCTTTGGTTTATGCCGGCTCACTTTTGGGCATTTAGAGGATACCATATTCAGGGTTGTTGGTTTCTAAAGAAAGAAGGAAAGAAAAGTAATATTTTAGGCTCAACAGGGTTTGACTAAGGAAAATATTCACAAGGTGAGTTTAAAGAAGGCCTATTGTCATATTCTTGAAGAAGTATAATCCAGTATTTCGCCTTGAAAATATTGCAGGCAAGTTCTAGACTAATCATGCACATAATAAAAAAATAAGACTCACCACACATGGCACATGTGTTGACACCCAATTTTGGTCTTACACCTGTCGATTAATTATTCAAGTTTATCAATTTTCAAACAAAGTGAAATATTTATTTTTGCAGGTAAAAAAAAATTTTTGGCAAATTATTTTGTCATTTCCTTTGGTAAAATACTTTGATATATATTATGTATGTATTATATATGTATTTATAAATATTAATCATATATTATTTTAGCGTAACTTTTAAGCCTAAAAATAATTCATGCTAAAAAATGTGTTTTAAATAAGCACATATCTAATTTTATTAAAATGAGCTTATTTACTCTTTAAACTTCATAATTAGTCTGTATTTACATACATACATACATACATACATACATATATCTATATATCTATATATCTATATATATATATATATATATATATTTTGTTAAGTTAAGAAGCTTAATCGATTAATTGATAATTACTTCGTCTCAAATCTTACCTCAAATCGATTGCTTTCATATTTTAATTTGTCTATAATATTTGGTTACTTTTTTAATTTCAAATGAGCCATGTTTTAATATATATCTTCAGCTCCTATTTTACACCAAAACTCGAAGCTTGCCTCGCGAAGCAGAGTAGCCTTCTGTTATAGCCCGTAGGATTTCCGGCACCTAGATGGCCTATTCGTGTGTTGGTCGAGCATATTTGGAAGCCATACATGCTAGAAAAAGGCCCGGGGAAAGATCGGACAAGCGCCAAGTCGGCGCGTCGCAAGGCAAAATGCGACTTATAAATTGCATTCCAGGAATGCAACTTATAAATCGCATTCCATGAATGCGACTTATAAGTCCCTATTATATAAGCCCTCCACTTCGGATAATTTTCATAACTTTCCAGAAAGGACGCGAGAGAAACAGAGGGAACGTAAGGTATTTGATAATTTCCTTTTGATTACGCCGTCAAACGCGGTCCAAACTCGAATCAACCTTAGGTACCGAGGTATTTAGCAGCAGGGAGCATTCCCACGGATTTTGTTTCGTGAAATACAGCCGACGAATCGTCGAGCTACCGAGCTAAGGTAAGTAGAATTGCTCCAAATTAGTGTCTATGTGCTCCTAGCTGTGAAGTGAGTACTTCTCCCTTCGGGACTTCTAAAAAATAGCGAGTTTTTGACCGTCTTTCGATAAGCCTAAGTTTAGGCTATAGTTATATCGAAAGTGATGTTGTTCTTTAGAATAAAGCTATATTTAGTATTAATTAGCGTATACATGAATGCAGTTGGGAGAAATAGCTGGAGTATTGACCGAGCCTCGTTCGACAGACGGATAACTCGAGGTTAAGGTATGTAAAGCCGGTTTCTTCGGCAAGTTAGTAGTTTTAGCCTTGTATAGTACAGTAAACTCCGTAGTAGAATTTTCGGAGATGAATGTTAAGTATTGTGCAAGTTCAGTAAATCTAGTCGCGTTGTTATATCGTATTCAGTTTGAAAGTTAGAAAAGCATGCGCCCAAGGGCAAGTTAATATTCAGATTCAGTATAGCCTATTATGTGATTAGCAAGCATGTTGTAGGATAAAAAAAACAGATTTTCATAATAAAAGTCAACAAAGAAAGATCAGATAGACAGACAGTTATGGCTACAGATTAGCCATTCAGACAGATAGTATCTTGGCTACAGATTAGCCATACAGTTAAACAGAGATTTCAGAATCAGTATAATCAGTAAAAGAATCAGTTCAGTATAGAAACAGATCAGAACAAGAAGCTAAATTTCAGATAGTCTTTTCAGCTATACATGCTTGCTATTTATATGTGCTATTTGTTTGTTGAGACTTGTTGTGGTGTGAGGGCACCTTATTGAGCGTCCTCGCCGCCCCTGGGTTGGTAATCGTGTCGCCCATTGAGCGGGTGGGTTTTACGTCACTCCAAGGAGTGGCATGCCGTCCCCAGCTTGGACGAAGGTGGGATGTAGCTTTCCCCACAACAGTCTGATCAGCATTACAGGTGCAGCTCCGGTATCAGATAGCCCTGTTGAGTGTGTCCAGGGAATCATACCCTATCTGTTACTGTCTGTACATTCAGTTATTACAGGTGTAGCTTTGGTTTCAGATAGCCCCGTAGAGTGTGTCCGGGGATCCAGACCCTATCTGTTACTGTCTACACAGGAGTCCTCCGGACCCAGACACGGTTGCTTATATCGGAGACTATGGCCCGAGCCGGAGACCCAGGGGGCCGGTAAAGGAGCTCCGAAGTGAGTAGATGAGTGGAGTGACTTATTTTTGGTTGGTTTTGACCCGGGTAGGGGTATATAGATTATTTGCTTGCTTGGCGCCATCCGGCTTATGGGGGTTGGTATTGGCTATTGCTTGCTACCTGTATATCTATTTATGTGCTATATACTAGCTACTAGACAGCAGGCCGTCGCGTCTACAGGTACGCCTCTGCCTTATCAGTACAGAAAGCTTGATTTAGTTCATATCAGCTTCTTCAGATTCAGCTATCTCCTGCTATACAGAAATGCTAGTTATGCTCTCTATATTCAATTGTTTTCAGTTGTATTATTTTCAGTTGCTTTGCATGCTCAGTACCTGTGGTACTGACGCTCGGTGGGGCGCTGCATTACTTGCCTGCAGGTACTCATTGATGAGGAGGCGATCCCTCGTGATTCCAGCCAGCTATTGAGTATTCAGCTCCTGTCATCCGGAGTCTGATTTCCAGTGGTGTAGTTCTTTTCCTTTTTGCACAGTACGGGTAGGTCGGGGCCCTGTCCCGATCATTTCTATTGTTATTCCTAGAGGCTTGTAGTCTGTATATATTTACCTGTGGTCAGTTGAGCCGGTCGTGTGGGGCCGTGCAGTTTGTTATAGTTAATTAGTATTTTCAGTTCCTGTTGGTCGTGTGTGGCCATAATCAGTCAGTAGTGGTGACCTTGCCGGTCACGTAATCATTTAGCATGTTATTGTTGAGTTACAGAGAATTAGACAGCATGGTGGCCTTGTTGGCCCGCATAGGTTCCCTTAACAGTAGTATGTTTCTGGTTAGCTGTTTTTCAGGTACAGGTGGCTATAGGCCTGTTGGCCGGAGGCTGTGTTTACAGCCGTTATATAGCCCTTTGTTTCCAGGAATTTGAGTTAGAGCCAGTCAGGCACCGGATGTGCTTCGGCTCACCAGATAACAGTCTAGGTCCTACTAGGGCACCAGGTGCTAGTCATACCCCCCAGGGCGGGGCGTGACAAACTTGGTATCAGAGCAGGTCGTGTCCCAGGGAGTCTGCAAGCCGTGCTAAGTAGAATCTTGTCTATGGATGTGTTGTGCACCACATACTATAGGCAGGAGGCTGCGAGGCATGTAGGATGGTTACCCTTCCTTCTCAGTCAGTCGTGCTTTAGAGCGGTACAGTATAGGGTTGAGTCCCTAAAAACTTACCGTATTCTTTGATTACAGATACCAAGGCAGATTAGCATTACCCTATCACAGGCAGAAGATCAGATATAGCAACAGAAGAGGGCATCAGCTAGTTACATGATAACTACAGCAGCAGGAGGAGGTACCAGAGACCTCCCAGCGTGATACCTTTATCGGTACTATTCCCAATATACGTTGATAACGCCAGAATAGGAAGTCAGAAGTATAATGTACATACGAGTTGACTTATTTATTAGATATATAAAATCTGGTTAAGATATCAGACAATATCAGACTATCAGATAAGTGAAAAAAAAAAGAAAAGAAAGAGAGGAAAATGCAGGGTTCCCATATCCGTATTTTCAGATGTAGTACAGTTCCATGTCTTCGTATTATAGCAATAAGAAAAGGGTATTCCCACCTCTTGACCTGATTCAGCTTAAAGACTATATTCCGTAAGGGGCATAAGACTTGAGGTGAAGTTGCCAAATCAAGCAGTAAGTGTTAGAAAGTATAAAGAGCCCCTATGATTACGTGAGTAGTGCAGACCCTTATGATAATAAGCCAGTAGAGAAAGTAAGATTGTTAGCTTACCCGAAGCAGGGGTAAAAGACCTATCAGTAATGAATGCCTAGTAATAGTCAAATTTGAGTCAGAAAAAGGCCAAGTCCGCCATATACACTAATAGACAGTAAGATATACCTGCAAGATTATAGATATGATTCAGTTGTGATATCGAAAGGGTGAGAGGTCATGTGAATCAGATAGGTCTAACTGCAAGTCAGGGGAAGTATGAACTGATACTTGACCAGTAATCTTATTAACAATGAAAAGCAGGTAACATGAACCCCAGAGTTCAGCTTAAGCAAGATGAGGGGAAGAAGCAGGAATGTCAGATTTTGTGGGGAAATTAGGATTACCCCCGGATTGATAGAATATCGTATTAAGGATTAAGCCTCGGGATGACAGTAAGATTGTGGTTCAGAATACCGCAGTATGTCCGCTTATGGAGAAGTTAAGAAATTACCGATACAACAATTCTAATCTAGTGTGGCCTAGAGATAAGGCCCAGCAGACAGTCATGGGCTCTCAATATAATGCCAAGTAAGGCCATAAGGCTCGGGTGTGGACCCACATTGTAAGAGTGGCGGAATGCCAATAGCAGGCCATGATCAAGCCATATGTTGTTACATCTAGAATGGGATGAAAGTCTAAGGAAATGATAAGTCAGGACAGGAGATATTATTAGGCCGTAGAAGCGGTGTATCATGTACGGTATGAGACTCAGCAGAGCATGTCAGAGATTATGTATCACCACAGAATTCAGTACGTATTGTACGTAGCTACTGATATATATATATATATATATACATATAATAGATATGCTGTGAGTAGCTGCCTATAGAGGTCACAATCATAGATGCTGATTAGTACTAGAAAGCATGTACAAATTGCATTGCAGGACCCCCTTGCCAAAAAAAAAGAAAGAAAAGAAGAGAAGAAAGGAGAAAGGGAAAGGAGAAGAGAAAGGGCAGGTTAAGTGTGAATTACGTATGAAGTCATAGAAACTAACCCAGTTCTCAGTTATTAAGTTAATAGACTTATGTGTTGTTGCCAGATCTAGGCTCTAGAAGCTTACCAGAGTTAGTGGCCTAAATCAGATGGCTAGATGATAAGAGCACAGTTAGACGGTCTAACGACTAGCTGGCGCTTGTATTAGCAGGGAAGAATCCCTAAAAAAATCAATAGCATTACCGCATATGCCGGAACCAGAATTTTTCCAGTATGTTAAGTGGTCGTACATCATTTTCCCAGCCTTGTAGGTGAGAGTCGACCTTAGTCATCCTAGAAGTTATTACAAGGAATACCCCACAAGTCAGACAAGCCCGTGGGCACCCCAAGAAAGGGGTCCACATCAGTAGTCAGCGACATACTAGTACTTCAGCTGGTTCTCGTAAGATATTCAGATGCGGAGCCCTAGCAGAAGGCCAGTATTTACAGAATAGCTCATAAGACCGAGAATTCCCCAGAATAGCAGTATGAATCCAAGTGGATACACACAAGGTGTAAGAAAGTGATAGTACCCTGCTAGCACAGTGTTTATTAAGACCAGGAGATCAGTAGACTCCCCGTGAAGATCCAGAGATTGATCGCCTGGGAGTAAGTTTGATTAAGCCCAGCCTTATAGTGGTTCAAGCAAAATAACAAAGCAATTAGATGCCCACAAGTCTACAGTTATGCATGAACTATAGGTACTCAAGTAGAACAGTTAGAGCATTGTTAGACTACAGCCACATTCGGGTCATTCAACCCGACTATTCAGTTATTTAAGGTTATGCAACCAGATCATTAGAGGTCATGATCAATATCAGTATCCTCTGATCAGATAAAGGCACAAGGTGTGCAGACGGTAGTTCAGGTTATCCCAGCAACAAGTAGCCTTAGCATGTGGCCGGAAGGCCAGATAAGCTCTAGCTACGCCTGTAAACTACCTGTCGATCTCTTCGGCAAGAAAAGCTAGTATGACCGTAAATTATATGCTGAGCTCTCTAAGTATGAAAATGTTATATCAGTCAAGAAGAGGTAATGGAGCAGCAAACGCTCTTAGCTATAGATCTATTAGGAGTGTGGCGTATGTGCAACCCGAGCAACGGGAGTTGGTCAGGGAGATACATCAATTGGTCAATTTAGCCGTTCGTGTGATAGAAATGAAGGACAACAGAGTGGTAATACAGAACAACGCCGTGTCGTCCTTAGTTGTGGAGGTAAGAGAACGACAATATGCAGATCCTGACCTGGTCTAGCTTAAGGATAGAATCCTGCAAGGGAAGCGCCAGATTCACAAATAACAGAGGATGGAGTGCTGCGTTGTAAAGACCATCTATGTGCTCCAGATGTTTCAGGCCTCCGCCATCAGATCATGAACGAGGTGCACTGCGCCAGCAACTATTTTCTCCACCCTGGCGCGACAAAAAATGTACCATGATATCAAAGAAAACTACTGGTGGCTAGATAAGAAAAAAAAAGAAATTGCTAAATTTGTAGCCCGATGTCCTAACTGCCAGCAGGTGAAAGCAGAACATCAGAAATCAGGCGGTTTGATTCAAGACATAGTTGTGCCTCTCTGGAAATAGGAAGCAGTAAATATGGATTTTGTGGCAGGATTACCCCGTACTAGATACAGATATGACTCTATATGGGTAATAATTGACAGATTGACTAAATCAGCTCATTTCCTACCAGTAAGAACTACTTTCTCGGCCGAAGAGTTCGTGGAGTTGTATATCCGAGAGGTAGTCAAATTGCACGGAGTGCCAGTATCCATTATTTTAGACAGAGGAGCGCAGTTCACCGTTAGGTTTTGGCAATCGTTTCAGAAGGGACTGGGAACGCAGATTAATCTGAGCACAGCTTTCCACCCTCAGACAGACGGACAGGCTGAGCACACTATTTAGATGCTCGAAGATATGCTGCGAGCGTGTGTGCTAGACTTCGGTGCTAGCTGGGTTGAAAATTTTCCCTAATCAAGTTTGCTTATAATAATAGCTATCACTCGGCTATTCAGATGGCACCTTTCGAGGCTTGATATGGGCGAAAGTACAAATCGCCGGTTGGCTGGTTTGAAATAGGGGAATCAGCGATAATTGGGCCACACATTGTTCAGCAGTCAGAAGAGAAAGTAAAGCTTGTCAGAGAACGCCTATTAACTGCACAGAGTCGCCAGAAATCGTATGCATATGTACGGCGCAGAGACCTAGAATTTGAGGTGAACGACTGGGTATTCTTAAAAAGCATCATTGATGAAAGGGGTGATGAGATTCGACAAGAAAGATAAGCTCAGTCCAAGATTTGTTGGGCCCAATCAGATTCGTCGAAGGATAGGCCGAGTAGCATATGAGTTGAACTTGCCTCTAGGGCTAGAATCCGTTCATCCCGTCTTTCACGTGTCTATGCTGAGGAAATGCATAGGAGACCCATCCAGAGCAGTCCCAGTCCAGGATATCCAGGTTACCGAAGAGCTGGCCTATGAAGAGGTTCCAGTAGCCATCCTAGACAGGCAGGTTTGTAGATTGACAACTAAGGATATTGCATCTATTAAGGTATTGGGGCGTAACAGGAACCGAGAGGAGATAACGTGGGAAGCTGAAGAAGATATGAAAGCTAGATATCCTCACCTATTCCAGGCCTAGTCAGAAGACAGGCATGTCCGTATTATTGCTTATGTAGTACCTTATTATTGTGTATGTAAAAATGAGAAAGATTGATGTTTAGTTATCGAATGAATCTTATAGTATCGTGTGGAGTACTTGTATTGGACTTTTCTGTGTTTCAGGATTTTAGGATAGTCCAGATTACAGGGGAAACTCTGCCGAAATTTTTCTAAGAACAAGTTAAGCTAATTGAGTAGTCCTCTAGATAGAAGTTTACATTCGAGGACGAATGTTCTTAAGGGGGGGAGAATGTTATACCCGTAGGATTTCCGGCACCGAGATGGCCTATTCGTGCGTTGGTCGAGCATATTTAGAAGCCATACATGCTAGAAAAAGGCCCGGGGAAAGATCGGACAAGCGCCAAGTCGGCGCGTCGCAAGACAAAATGCGACTTATAAATTGCATTCCAGGAATGCAACTTATAAATTGCATTCCATGAATGCGACTTATAAGTCCCTATTATATAAGCCCTCCACTTCGGATAATTTTCATAACTTTCCAGAAAGGACGCTAGAGAAACAGAGGTAACGTAAGGTATTTGATAATTTCCTTTTGATTACGCCCTCAAACGCGGTCCAAACTCGAATCAACCTCAGGTACCGAGGTATTTAGCAGCAGGGAGCATTCCTACGGATTTTGTTACGTGAAATACGGCCGACGAATCATCGAGCTACCGAGCTAAGGTAAGTAGAATTGCTCCAAACTAGTGTCTATGTGCTCCTAGCTGTGAAGTGAGTACTTCTCCCTTCGGGACTTCTGAAAAATAGTGAGTTTTTGACCGTCTTTCGATAAGTCTAAGTTTAGGCTATAGTTATATTGAAAGTGATGTTGTTCTTTAGAATAAAGCTATATTTAGTATTAATTAGCGTATACATGAATGCAGTTGGGAGAAATAGCTGGAGTATTGACCGAGCCTCGTCCAACAGACGGATAACTCGAGGTTAAGGTATGTAAAGCCGGTTTCTTCGGCAAGTTAGTAGTTTTAGCCTTGTATAGTACAGTAAACTCCGTAGTAGAATTTCCGGAGATGAATGTTAAGTATTGTGCAAGTTCAGTAAATCTAGTCGCGTTGTTATATCGTATTCAGTCTGAAAGTTAGAAAAGCATGCGCCCAAGGGCAAGTTAATATTCAAATTCAGTATAGCCTATTATGTGATTAGAAAGCATGTTGTAGGATAAAAAGAAACAGATTTTCATAATAAAAGTCAACAAAGAAAGATCAGATAGACAGACAGTTATGGCTACAGATTAGCCATTTAGACAGATAGTATCTTGGCTACAGATTATCCATACAGTTAAACAGAGATTTCAGAATCAGTATAATCAGTAAAAGAATCAGTTCAGTATAGAAACAGATCAGAACAAGAAGCTAAATTTCAGATAGTCTTTTCAGCTATACATGCTTGCTATTTATATGTGCTATTTGTTTGTTGAGACTTGTTGTGGTGTGAGGGCACCTTATTGAGCGTCCTCGCCGCCCCTGGGTTGGTAATCGTGTCGCCTACTGAGCGGGTGGGTTTTACGTCACTCCAAGGAGTGGCATGCCGTCCCCAGCTTGGACGAAGGTGGGATGTAGCTTTCCCCACAGCAGTCTGATCAGCATTACAGGTGCAACTCTGGTATCAGATAGCCCTGTTGAGTGTGTCCAGGGAATCAAACCCTATCTGTTACTGTCTGTACATTCAGTTATTACAGGTGTAGCTCCGGTTTCAAATAGCCCCGTAGAGTGTGTCCGGGGATCCAGACCCTATCTGTTACTGTCTACACAGGAGTCCTCCGGACCCAGACACGGTTGCTTATATCGAAGACTATGGCCCGAGCCGGAGACCCAGGGTACCGGTAAAGGAGCTCCGAAGTGAGTAGATGAGTGGAGTGACTTATTTTTGGTTGGTTTTGACCCGGGTAGGGGTATATAGATTATTTGCTTGCTAGGCGCCATCCGACTTATGGGGGTTGGTATTGGATATTGCTTGCTACCTGTATATCTATTAATGTGCTATATACTAGCTACTAGACAGCAGGCTGTCGCGTCTACAGGTACGCCTCTGCCTTATCAGTACAAAAAGCTTGATTCAGTTCATATCAGCTTCTTCAGATTCAGCTATCTCCTGCTATACAGAAATGCTAGTTATGCTCTCTATATTTAATTGTTTTCAGTTGTATTATTTCAGTTGCTTTGCATGCTCAGTACCTGTGGTACTGACGCTTGGTCAGGCGCTGCATTACTTGCCTGCAGGTACTCATAGACGAGGAGGCGATCCCTCGTGATTCCAGCCAGCTATTGAGTATTCAGCTCCTATCATCCGGAGTCTGATTTCCAGAGGTGTAGTTCTTTTCCTTTTTGTACAGTACGGGTAGGTCGGGGCCCTGTCCCGATCATTTCTATTGTTATTCCTAGAGGCTTGCAGTTTGTATATATTTCGCTGTGGTCAGTTGAACCGGTCGTGTGGGGCCGTGCATTTTGTTATAGTTAATTAGTATTTTCAGTTCCTGTTGGCCGTGTGTGGCCATAATCAGTCAGTAGTGGTGACCTTGCCGGTCACGTAATCATTTAGCATGTTATTGTTGAGTTACAGTGAATTAGACAGCATGGTGCCCTTGTCGGCCCGCATAGGTTCCCTTAACAGTAGTATGTTTCTGGTTAGCTATTTTTCAGGTACAAGTGGCTATAGGCCTGTTGGCCGGAGGCTGTGTTTACAGCCGTTATATAGCCCTTTATTTCCAGGAATTTGAGTTAGAGCCAGCTAGGCACCGGATGTGCTTCGGCTCACCAGATAACAGTCTAGGTCCTACTAGGGCACCAGGTGCTAGTCATACCCCCCAGGGTGGGGCGTGTCACCTGCAGCCCTCTTTTGCCTCCCCTCAGAGCCCAGGACACTATTTCGGCCAAAGAGTGTTAATGGCCTTTTGTCCGACTCATCAAGAATGGTATTTTTTTTCCTTCTCTAGTTTCCTTTCTAATGATTTGCATCTGAACGCAGAGAAAGTCTTAATGACTTTAGTCTGGAATAATTTTTAATTTCAAAACCTCTAATATCCACTTCAAATCCGAATTTGAGTTCCAAATTTCAAAACTTGAACCCTAGAGATTTCGGGTTCTATAAATATAACCCCCTCCTCGACGTTTACGTAGAGCGGAGAATTTTAAAAAAATTAAATCTCACAAAACCATCTGATTTTGAAGAAAAGAAATTTTTTTTGAGAAAGTTCTTCCTCTTAGTTTCCGTTTTCCTAAGAAAATTTTAGCTTCTAACTTAGTATTCCCTTTCGTTGTTTTTTTACTAAGATCCTCGCTGGTCGTAGATTGAATTCGGACCAACAAAATCAACTCTCTCTCGCCTCAGTTCTACTGCTCCAAGCCAGGTTATTTTCCTCCTAATCTTAATATTCTTTTTATTAGTTCTTTGTATTTTTTTTCATTTTGGTTAATGTAGTTATTCAGCCTCTTTGAGTTAGATGATTATTTTCCTCCCCCTTATTATTATTTTTTTCTCTGTTTCAGAAAATATCTATGTGAATAGTTAGTATTAGATATGTTTATACTATTTTTTGATAAATAATATGTGTACTCTTCTATATTCAATCATCTTTGTGTTTAATCGCTTATATATGGCATGCATTATAATCTAAGGTCTTATTAGATTAGTGGTAAAGTATCTATTGCTCTCTTTTATGTTTAAGTATATTATAAATAAATAATATATTACTTCCCTCTATATTGCTCTTGTTCTGTTCCGAAGATTGTTTGCCCATGTCTACAATTATAAATTTCTTTATGCTACTTCACGACTTGATTGAGTTCACCTGCTGAGTATTCCTCTGGTTCCCTTTTATGCTTTAGCTTATTTGGTCTAGTTTGATGTAAGTATGAGTTTGACTTATATTTTTCTCTTGTGTTATTGAGTGATGGATTTATATCTCGATTAAAGTTTGAATATGTTTGAAGACTGGCTGTGTATGTTCATGATATTGTAGCAACTTTCGTATTTTGTCTTGTTTCTCTAATTATGACCCTTCTGTTCAAAAGATAGTATTTACGAAGAGATCTTTTTTTTAGTTGATTTAAGATCTGTCTAGAATTGGACAGACGACTTTGAGTGACAAAAATCAGCTCGTTTTAGAGTGCTCCCAGATCGTAAATCCTCATGACATCCATTTGGAATTTATATCTAATATGCTTCTGATAAATTCATGCTCAGTTTCCTTGCGAATTTATTGGATAAATTCATTTCATACATATCATTCTTAAGATTATTGTCTTTCCTTATTTGGGGTTTTGCTTCCTGTAATTTGCACTTTTGTCCTGCATAATTTAATATATTTAGTTAGCAACGTGGCATAAATATTGATGTAAGTAATGGGGTAGGAATTATTTCTTCGTTAATGAGTAGTTGATTAGCGCTGTGATATGAGATCTGTCTTTTTAAGAGATAACACGCTCCGAGTCTTATTATGACCACCCTTCTATCTAAAATCCTTTGATATCAATATGATTAATTTTTATTAAGCATTTTTTAGTAAGAGATGTAAATATGGTATAACATCTGTTTGTTTATATCTTCAATTCTGCGTAAAAAGCTCCAAAGATCCTTCTATTACATATAATGTCTTTTCTTCTTATCCTTGTTATGTCTTTTATGATTTCATCCTATTAATATGCATTAATTTTTTTATATTATAGACCACATGATTTATTTACGCATTTTAAGATCAGAGTAGTTTATCGGGTGACTGCTTTATTTTAATTGACCTAGGTTAAACTGGCTGAAATTGCACTAGACAAAATAAGCATTTCAATACGTTAACCCTTTTCCCCCTGTCGTTATACTAAATAAGCACTAGGAGTATTCCTTTAGAAGATTAATTTTGCATCCACGTTATAGTACTCCTTCATATTTATTTTTCTTTCTTTTAAAGTTACTCAATTATTTGTGTCTACCTGCTTTAGTTTGTCCTCGATACTAATTCATTTCATTCACTTTGTTACATGAAATTGCCCGACGATCGATTCCTTTGGATTCAAACTTTCCACATATCTCGAGTTGGGCAAGACCCAACATATCATTATCCTCAGAGTCAGCTCATCACCTTGACGGATGAACATGAAATAGTCCACTTGCGAATTGGCGAATGTGGCAGATATTTGGCTAAAAAATTGAAAACGATTCATCTTATTTATTTTAACCATATTTTGATATTATATTTATATGTGATACTGACATTTTTATTTTACTTAACCTAGATGTACCCCAAACGGAGTGAAAACTTTAAGTCGCCAGATTATTTTTATTGTGAAAGTGGTGGTATACTAACGAGTTTTTTTTAAATCTCTTTTGAAAGCAGGGATTTCCTAACGTCTTCGTTCAGCTTAACATAGTAAATAAGTAAAAAGGAGACTTGGGTCAACACCCTTAAAGTGTTGAATATCATTATATAATGTTTTAGTATATATCTTTTTTTAATATACATCTTGTTATCAAGATCGAATTTTTTTTTGTCTTGAATTTTAATACTAGAATCATTTCAAATTATTTTTGATCCACTCTTTTATATATACAAAGAAGAGAAATCAATCAAAATTTAGTTTTTTTTTTACTAAGATTCATTTGGAGTCCGTGCTTATATTTAGTTAAAAAAGAGTTTTATGAGCTTGAAAATGATTTAATAAAAAATACATTAATTATTTCATGGAAGAAAGTTTCATGTTTCTTTAAACATAATCAGGTGCTTTCTTTTCCAGACACTTTCTAAAAAAAAATTTTTTTTGCAAGAAAGTTACATGTTTTTAGCTGCAAATTGTTTTAAATTCGCCGGTTAACCGTATTTGCGGATCTCCCGAAATGCCTAATACCTTCTTCGAAAAATCACCAGAACCCTTATCCAGACTCTAATTTTTCTTAAAATACCTTTACAATGGTTTCCTAATTTCCGTAATAATTAGGTGGCGACTCTATTTTCGAAATAAAACTGCCAAGTTATGAAAAATTTTGAACGCGAGTCTAGAAATAGATCATAACAAATGGCGACTCTGCTGCGGATTCATCTAGGTTCTAACCAAAAGAATTTACTAACATTTTGTGGCTAACTTTTATTTGTAATATCTGTTATCTGCTTATTTTTTTAAATTATAAATTGTCATTGCATTCATAGCATATTTTCGCCAATTGGCATAAATATCTCACAAAAAGCGGTCGTACGGGTCGCAACCTTTTCTTATATAACACCAAATATTTGGGGTACCCTGACGGATAGTAGGTTCACGGGTCGGCCAACAGTCGTCATTGTCCTTCCCCGAGTTGTCCTCTCGGGTACCCAGTCTATTTTCACATGCCAAATCTAATCAACTAGAGTAGAGCGAAAACCAAAACCCTGTATCTAGCACATTTACCTAAGTTGACCCAATACCCAAGGCATATTGGGTCCATTAGAAGACCACCTTGTGTCTAAACGGCCCACGGCCAAAAAGACAATCATCCAACTATTTGTTTTAAAATTGAAGGATGTATGTGTTAATTTTTAAATCACTGTTCCTAAGTGTGGGAAAATTTTAACTATTTATCTATTTTGTAGATGGCTAGGAGATTTCTAAAATTCGGTATGGTAACCGAGGCTCCAGAGTTGATTAAAATATGGTGGGACAATGTAGATCAAGAAAAGCGACAAGATGTCACTGATAATATAGGACATCTACCCTCGCTTATGGAAGTAGAAGCCTGGCCGGGTCTGATCAAAATGATTACACGGTATTGGGATGGTGAAAGGTCGGTCTTTCAATTCAGAGATGTAGAATTGAATCCAACCATAGAAGAGATCAAGGATGTCCTAGACACGTTGGGATGGAAATGAAGCGACAGATAAAACTGGATCACAACATCCTAATTCCACACAAGCCGACCACTAAGGAGATGTTAAACATGTTACTACTTATCAAAGGAGATTGGCTACGGGGGACAAATATACCATTGATAGAGTTCTACCGGTGTTTTGGCTGATCGAGTGGGTTTGAAGATTTTAGGGGGGAATTTCACACTTACCAGACCTGGGATGACACCCAAGCATTGGCCTTTGCCATTTGCTTTTTAGGGATTATGGTGTTTTCTCGGGACAAAAAACACGACATTGATTCCCGCATGGTCAAAGTCACCCATGCAATATTTTACGGGATCAGGAAAGGAGCAGGGATGAAATACTTCTCTTTGGCTCCAATCATATTGTCTGACATTTACCGCTCTCTTGGAAGATGCAAAAGTGGACACCGGTTTTTTCAAGGGTGTAATTTACTGCTACAATGGTGGATAACGAAGCATCTCCTCAAGGATGATGAAGAATAACAAGCATTGGAAATTCAAAACGGAGAGATGATATTGGATTCCATGACATGAGATTGAGTATAAGAAATTTTTGAAGGAATCGAACTAAAGAGGCATGGTCTAAAGTTCTCTCCGCACTAGGAGAAGGAGATGTTCAAGAACTTTATCTCAACAAATGTCATGGTACGAGGAGGACGATTGCCTTTCCTAGCACTTATGGGAATTATAGGGATCCGCCCTTATGATCCAGCTACGGTATTAAGGCAATTTGGGAGAAAATAAAATGTGCCTCAAGTAGGAGACATGGGACAATATGTGATTGATTACGAAGAAGATGCGGTGCCTTATGCTAATGATATCGTCCGGGAATGGAAAAGCGCTACAATTTTCATAAGAAATACTTTGGCGGAAAATAGGTTCAACGCCGGATATGATGAGGCATACAAAACATGGCTGAAGGAAGATCTAGAAGGAGCTCTTGTCCCCGGTCCAAATACACATGGTCAAGTAGAAGATAGGGAATCTAAAACCCAAGTGCAGCTACGATTACTTCAGAAACAAATGGAGAAGAGGGAGCAAAAGTACCAGGAAGCCGTAGGTCACCTCACCCAAGAGTTGAACAATACCAGAAGATGTTTAGTACATTTGGACGGGCATATGGAAGAGCAGATAGAGTCCATTCAAAGAGCCAGATTTGAGCAAAGAGCACAGCTCGCAGGCTCTCACTTGATAATCAACCGGTATTTTATTTGGGGAGAAGTAGATAAGGCCAAAAAAGCAGGGAGGAGCGAAGGATCGTCCGTGACGCAGTAGATATTTACCCCTGCGCGGGAATGAATTTTCAGTCCTTATTTGTATCCCCATTTTCTTTATTTTATTTTTTGTAAGGATTTTATGTCATTATTAATAAATTATTTTAGGGAGGAATGGATCGATTTAAAATTACACATACATCCTTCAATTCGCTTATGCCTACCTTTGGCAATAAAAGGTCACCATTATAGGACGCGCTTAAATTATTTTTTTTCTACGTGGTATAACTGCCTCTATGTGATTGTATATTATTTTGTATAAAGATGATTAATCCACGCCCATCCAAGATCCCTTTAGAACTTTTTCAGCATATATAAACCTATAAAAATAAAGTCCGTCCAAATCACCCCGAGAGTCATGTCCAAGTTTCCCAGAAACATAAGCATAATCCTCTAAAGATCTTGCTCCTCTTCACAGGAAGGCCGGCTTGCCATCAAGACGTAAAGAGGTTCAGTATATACGTTGGAGGAAACTGAGAAGTCCCTACTTGAAGAAATCGAAAAAATGAATGAAGAGATAGCCATGACAAGAAGAAAAATAGAATAAGTTGATCATAACAAAGACAACCTAATAGTCAAAACAGAGGAGGTGGACCTACAAATAGACCGGATAGAAAGGAGGATTGCTGAGATCAACTTAGAGATAGACGAATCCCTCAGGGCTCCCCATAAGGTTCCCTCGTCCGCTCAAAAAGAGAACTCTGAAGAAATTGAACGGCTGCTTCATAATTTTGTAGATATTATGAAAGTCCCGAAAAATGCGGCATTAGTAGAAGAGGATAGGGGAGTATCACCAGAAAGGAACAAGGAAGAGGGGAAGGTTCAGGGCCACGCCAAAAGATAAGTCATTTTGGCTTGTTATATTCACGCAAGAAAATGAGCAGATTACACTCAAAGCCCATTTCAGAAACTATCTACGGGACCAGGAAGTTGTTTCATGTTCCACCATATTCTAGGCTTTGCAATCTTTGGGAATACTACATCCCATCGAAGAAGGAAGTTCTGAATATCAATTCAAAGGCAAGTGTGCTTACCACATTAACCGACAAAGTCACACTACCGATGAATGTATAGCTTTGAAAACAATGATTTGCGAGATGATCAAAACGGGGCAAATTAGGCACATGTGGGGGCCTCACACCATGCTCGCATGTGACCAAGTGAAACCTGGAACACCCATCACAAAGGATGTTCAAATATACCGCCTTGATTTTACGGCATTCAAGGAACATTACACCACTATTTACCAGAAATTGGTTGATGCCAAAATAATCTATCCTTTTCAGAGGAAAAAGAAACCCTCGAAGAATCACAAAGACAAAGAAACGTGTCCTTTTCATTCTTGAGAAGTCAGGCACAACATTGAAGAATGCCAGATTTTTAGGATAGATTTGGAGCATCTCATTCAAACTGGGAACATTTGGGTCGAGTTTCCTTCAAACTGTCATTAAGGAAGAGGAGTCTGGGTAGAGATTTTAGTTTACTTTTACGATGTCGTTTTTGTATTACCTTATTTTCTTGTAATTTAGAACTACGCTGGACCTGAGCCCATGGAGGGTACGTAGAAAGCTCATATCGAGCCTGGTCTCTTATCAGCTGTGGAAAGGGTATTTTAAGATTTCTCTGTAATCGAACTAAGTTGGGCCTGAATTCCTTGGGGTGGGATACGTAGGTAGTCTACTTAAGAACCAGTCCCTATCTTTAAGTATTTTTATTTCCCCTATTTTTGAGAGTGACTTCAAAAGGTTCGGCTACGCCAGCTCCTGTCAAGAGAAGCAACTAAAGAGAAAAATTGTTTACACAATGAAAACTCAACACAAGTCGACCTTCCTGAAATCAATTAAAAAAAAACCAATGGGCAAAATCCTTTCTGTTTGAATCTTCCCCCCACTATCTAAAAATTCCTTTCGTGGATTAATTTATCTTTTTATGAAACAACAATTGCTTGTTTATTATGTACCATTTATTTGCATCACTCACTATGAATAAAAAACTAACATGTCTACCTTTGAGTTATTCTTATCAACAGGTACAAAAACTGATCTATGTTGACAAAGATGGTGGAACATCTGTATTTCACTCAATTGAAAGCAGTCATACTAGCTCTTCCCCTTTTCGCCTCGGATAAAGGAAAGAGTAAAATGGCTGGTCACAATGATAACGAAGAAACCGGTTTGACAGATGTAACAGTTAGGGATCCCAATGATCAGAGTGAGATGATCGCACAACTGATGCACAGATAGCGGATATGAGAGCTGAAATGCAATGCAACTCGGATTTGACCAATCTGGCCATTGCTGCAAATGTACTGTTACACCCCGTAAATTTTAAATGCGTGAATTTTAAATGAATAAATATCCTAATGGCATGTTGGTTAAGGGATTTAGAAGGCAAGCAAAAAAAAAGGAAGATAAATAAATAAGGTTGGTTTTCATTTCAATATAACAATATTTTCCAGCAAAACAGGGGGTATAACCAAAAATTTAGGCAAACCCACAACATTCACATATATTTACTTCCAATTACGCGACGAAACGCGGTCTAAACTCCATTCCGGCTTAGATACAGAGGTATAAAGCTGCAGAGAGCAATCCTACGGAGTTGGTTTCGTGAAATTTGGCTGGCGAAATGTCGTGCTACCGAGGTAAAGTAAATAGAATTGCTTTAAATTAGTACCAATGTGTTCTTAGACTTGTAGTGAGCATTTATCCCTTCTGGACTTTCGAGAAATAACGAGTTTTCAGCCGTTTTTCGAAAGGTTGAAGTTTGGGATAAATATATATCAAAAGTGATAATTTTTCCCGGATATTAATGTATTTAGTTCTAATTGATATGTATACAAATGTAGTTGGGAGAAACAGCAGAAGTACTGATGGAAATCACATCGGTCAGTCGGGTACTCAGAAATCAGGTATGTGAAGTTGTTCTTTGGCAAGTTAGTGAGCCTTAGCTTGGTAAGTCATAGTAAACTCCGTATTTGAAACTCTCGGAGTTGAATGTTGAGAATTAAGTGAGTCTAATAGATTCTGAGTTGTGTTGCCGTATCGTATTCAGTTTGAAAGTTAGTAAAGCATGCGCCAAAGGGCGAGTTAGCATTCAAGATTCAGTATAGCTTATTGTATGATTAGCAAGCATGTTGTGGAATTAAAGAGAGACAAATTTTCAGAATAAAAGCTAGCAAAGTTAAATCAGATAGACAGACAGTTTCATGGCTACAAATTAGCCATTCAGACAGATAGTACCCCGGCTACAGATTAGCCAAATAGTTGAATAAAGATTTCAGAATCAGTATAATCAGTAAAGAATCAGTATAATACAGAAAGAGATCAGAATAAGAAATCAGATTTCAGATAGTCCTTTTTAGTTATACATGCTTGTTATTTATATGTGCTATTAGTTTGTTGAGACTTGATGTGGCGTGAGGGCACCTTATTGAGCGTCCTCGCCGCCCCTGGGTTGGTAATCGTGTCGCCCATTGAGCGGGTGGCTTTACGTCACTCCAAGGAGTGGCATGCCGTCCCCAGCTTGGACGAAGATGAGATGAAGCTTTCCCCATATCAGGCTGATCAGCATTACAGTACAGATAGCCCTGTTGTGCGCAAGCGCCCAGGGAACAGATACAAATATAGTTACAGTTACAGATCTTATTACAAGTGTAGCTTCGGTTTCAGATAGCGCCGAGGAGAGTTCCGGGGAAACAGACCCTATTTGTTACTGTCTACACAGTAGTCCTCCGGACTCAGACACGGTTATTTATATCGGAGGCTATGGCCCGAGCCGGAGACCCAGGGGGCCGGTAGAGGAGCTCCTAGTGAGCAGATGAGTGGAGTGACTTATTTTTGGCTGGTTTTGACCCGGGTAGGGGTATATAGATTGTTTGCTTTCTTGGCGCCATCCAGCTTATGGGGGTTGGTATTGGCTCTTGCTTGCTACTTGTATATCTATTTATGTGTTATAGACTAGTTACTAGACAGCAGGCCGTCGCGTTTACAGGTACGCCTCCGCCTTATCAGTACAGGAAGCATGATTCAGTTCTTATCAGTTTCTCCAGATACAGTTATCTCCTGCCATACAATTTTGCTAGATATGCTATCTATATTCAGTTGTTTCAGTTATATTATTTCAGTTGCTTTGCATACTCAGTTACCAGTGGTACTGACGCCCAGTGGGGCGCTGCATTACTTGCCTGCAGGTACTCATAGACGAGGAGGCGATCCCTCGTGATTCAAGTAAGCTATTGAGTCATCAGCTCCTGTCATCCGGAGTCTGATTCCCAGAGGTGTAGCTCCTTTTCTTTTGTTATACAGTATGGGTAGGTCGGGGCCCTGTCCCGATCATTTCTATTATTTTCTTACAGTATACGTAGAGGCTTGCAGATTGTATATATTATCTCCCTGTGGTTAGCTGAGCCGGTCGTGTGAGGCCGTGCAATTGTATAGCTGTTTAGTATCTCTATTTTTATGATGGCCGCGTGGGGCCATAGTTTGATAGTGGTGGTGACCTTGCCGGTCACGTAGCCGTTCAGTGTTTCCTTTGTTGAGTCCCAGTTGACTAGACAGCATGGTGGCCTTGTCGGCCCGCATAGGTTCCTTGTTATGAGTATGTTTCTGGTTAGCTGTTAGTACAGGTACAGGTGGCTATAGGCCAGTTGGCCGGAGGCTGTGTTTACAGCCGCTATATAGCCGGTTCGTTTCTTGAAATAGAGCCAGAGTAGCAGGCACTAGGTGCCCGTCATACCCCCCAAGGTGGGGTGTGACATGTACTTCCCCTCAACACAAGGAGGCCACCACCCCACTTTCCATCTCTGAGCTCACCTGTACCTGAGAATTTCCCGTTATTTCCCATTTTTCCCATTACTTCCACTCCTAAAATCACCACAATTGATCTAACCACAACCGAACCCGACACCTCTTACCAGACACCACCCCCAACCAACCAAATCAATATACCCCATACCATCCACTCTCAAAATTTCCCTCCCATCCACCATACGCCATTAAATTTTCCCCAAAACCCACCTACTACCCATAATCAACCAAATCCTACAAATGACACCATCCAAAATCATCTCGCTATCACTAGTTCCTATGTTCCACCAGCAACCACTTTCCAAGTCCATGCAACTCCTGAACCATACCCAACTGTCATCGCACAACCAGAGTTAGATCATTATGAAGAGAAGGAATGGGAATGGAGAGAGAAGGAGGAAAAGAGAGACCAGGAGCTAAGGGTTATGAAGGAGACACTCTCTAAGGCCATGAAAGATTTTCATTTATCCCATGACCCAGTTGGCCTGGACTATGATGACCTCTGCATGCACCCTGATCTGGACCTGCCGGAGGGGTATAAAGTGCTAAAGTTTGACACTTTTAATGGAGTAGGAAATCCCTTATCTCACTTACGAGCTTACTGTGACAAGCTTGTAGGATTAGGAAGAAACAAAGCTTTGATAATGAAACTTTTTCAGTTGTAGCTTGAGTGGGGAAGCCTTGGAGTGGTTTACCACACATGAACTAAAGCAGTGGCCAAGTTGGAGAGCTCTGGCCAAGGATATTGTAGAAAGATTTTCGTTCAATATAGAAGTCATGCCTGGCCGGTACTCTCTGGATAATCTCAAGCAGAAGTCAATGGAGAGTTACCGTGAGTATGCCTCTCATTGGAGAAAGGAGGCGGCAAGAGTACGACCTCCGATGTCCGAAAAAGAGATTGTTGACGTCTTCATTCAGATGTAGGAGCCTGAGTATTATGAAAGAATGTTGACCATGATTGGTCAAAATTTTTTTGAATTGGTCAAAATAGGGGAACCAATTGAGGATGGTCTCAAGACTGGGAAGATTGCTAGCAAAGCAACACAGGCCAATGCAACAGGTTTTGCTCATAAGAAGAAAGAGGACGTGTCTTCAATCTCCTATAGTCCCGCTTCACGATCCAGGGGAAGTTTTGGATCTAGCTCTACTATCAGATACCCCAATCGATTCTCCCCACTAAATAACCACCCCCCAGCTCCATATAGTCCCTACCCCATCTTTTATGCTCAATCAAATTCCCAACCACCTCCTCAAACATACTCTAATTTCCCACCCAATTACCAAGCACCAATGCCTATTCGCCAAAACCCTCAAAATTATAACCGAGCCACTACCTCATCACACCAGAATACCTCTCAGAATTATCCAAACACCTATAACCCATCACGTTCAAACCCCGAAAAAAGACCCCTCCGAACCTTTACTCCTCTGGGAGAGAGTCGAACACAACTGTTTGAACGACTAAAGGCAGCAGGCTTGATACAACTTATTGATCCCAAGATTGTAAACACGACCTCCAGGTTCTACAAAGCTGACCAGCATTGCACTTATCATTCCGGAGGAGCAGGACATAGTACAGAGGAATGTCTCAATCTGAAGCACAAAATTCAAGATTTGATCGACCAGAAGGTCATCACCCTTCAAACAGCACCTCCGAATGTCAACAACAAGCCTTTGCCTAACCACGAAGAAGCTAATGTCCATATGATTGAGAAAGATGAGGATTGGAAGGTAAGTATGGCTTTGGTCTAGACTGATCTCAGCACTTTAGAGCAGGCAGTGGCTGCCCTCAGCATCAGTAAAAAGACAGAATTTGTGGTGATGACTGCACCTCACCAAGCTTTTTCCTTGGTGGATAAAAGAAGCTCTAATGTGGTGAAATCAAAATTTGTCGTACAAGCTGCTGCAACGCAAGGAATGAAATGATATGGGAGGTGTTATATCCCTGAAGAATTATCCCAAGGAGGGCAACGCAAAGTAATCTAGAAGAGGCTAATTACAGAAGGTGAGGCCGAGGAGTTTTGGCGTCGAATGCAACCGAAAGAGTACTCCATTGCTGAACATTTGAAGAAGACGCCAACTCATATATCTTTGTGGGCACTGCTGATGAGTTCACAACACCATCGCCAGGCACTACTAAAGGTGCTTGATGAAGCTTATGTACCAACAGGGATAAGCAACAAAAATTTGGCTACAATGGTAGGTCGTGTCATCGGGGATCACCAGATCTCCTTTCACAAAGAAGAGCTTCCCTTTGATGGAGTGATGCATAATCGAGCTCTACATGTCACCATCAAATGTAGAGATAAGTTTGTGGCTCGGGTATTGATTGACAATGGTTCAGGACTCAATGGTCCACTGGAAACTCTCATGCACCTGAACTTTTACATCGGGAAAATTCATCAAAGTCGAACAAATGTGAGAGTTCGAAGGAACCCAAAGCGGAACCCTTGGCGAGGTAGACTTAAACATCCAGATGGGGCCACCAGAGTTTGTCATCGAGTTCCAAGTGATGAATATAACGACAAGCTATAATTTTCTACTGGGAAGGCCCTGGATTCACATGGCTAGAGCTGTACCATCCACATTGCACCAGAAACTTAAATTTTTTTGGGAGGACCATGAGGTGGTCATTCATAGAGAAGGGAGTAGTTCTAGCTACCCAAATTTTTCTATTTATGTCATTGAGGAAGTATCCAAAGGAATGGACTTTCACGTAGTAGAGAGAGTCAATGCTACATATGAGGATATCACACCACAGGTTCCCATGCCAGCGGTATACAATATGTTCGCCACCACTATGCTGAGAAACAGGTTTGAACCCGGGCGAGGGTTAGGCAAAAATCTGGATGGCATTGCTGAGCCTGTCCCAATTCCACAAAATATATTTCGCTTTTGTTTGGGTTATGTCCCGACGAAGAGAGAGTTGAAGGATGCTATTGAGAAAAGAAGGCCAATCCAGAATCTTCCCAAACCAATCCTAGATTTGTACCAGTCATTTGCTACCACTGCCCAGAAATCTGAGGAAGAGAGTCTGGTGAAAGGGCTAGAAAGATTGTTTGCTGAGGACAACTGTGCTGCAATTCTGGAGGAAGGTGCATCTACATCAACTATTTGGGATGCTGGACCCTGAGAATCTCTGAAAAATTGGACATCGACTCCTCTTTTGTCTTGGTAGAGAAGACAAATTTTAATGCCTTCAAAATCGGTGTGGTTCGAACGAGGCCCGAAGCCACCCTTTATGCTTTTCTCTCAATGTTTTGTTTTGTTATGATGTTTTTCAAAGGCAATGGCTTAAGCCAGATTTGTAATGCTTGATATTTAATGAAAAGCCTCATATTATCCTAAATTTTGTGGTTTACTTAACTTCTTATATTTTAAATACTTTGTTGTCTAACAATAATAGTTTATTTTGTACACAGTAAAAACAACATTAAACCTACCAACGTCATGACATATCACAATCACAACGAACAAGATGAATCTAATAGTGATGAGGTCGAGGAATATGATGAGGAATCCATGGAACCAGAACGCATTACAGAGGATTTGAAATAGTTTGAGGATAAGGAAAAGCCTAATCTTGATGAGACTGAGACTGTGAATTTAGGAGAAGAGGACCAGGTCAAAGAGACTAGGATCAGCATTAACCTGACGGAGTCACAGAAAAGAGAGTTGATTAACTTGCTCAAAGAGTACATCGATATATTTGCTTGGTCTTATGATGACATGCCAGGACTAAGCACAGATATTATCGCCCACAAGCTACCAATCAACCCCGAATTTAGTCCAGTGAAACAAAAGACTCAAAAGTTCAAGCCAAATTTGAGCCTACGAATCAAAGAGGAGGTCACGAAGCAGATTCAGGCTAAGGTGGTCGAGGTGACCAAATATCCTATGTGACTAGCCAATATTGTCCCAGTTCCTAAGAAGGATAGAAAGATTAGGATATGCATGGATTACAGGGATCTCAACAAGGCCAGTCCCAAAGATAATTTCTCATTGCCCAACATCTACATCCTCATTGACAACTGTGCCAAGCATGAGATGCAGTCATTCGTGGATTGTATTGCTGTATATCATCAGATCTTGATGGATGAGGAAGATGCGAAAAAAATGGCCTTCATTACGCTTTAGGTAGTTTACCACTATCGGGTGATGCCGTTTGGTCTCAAAAATGTTGGCACTACTTATATGAGAGCCATGACAACCATATTTCATGATATGATCCACAAGGAGATTGAGGTATATGTAGATGATGTTATCATCAAGTCTCGCGAGAGTTCTGCTCATCTGACCCACCTGAAGAAGTTTTATGACCGGCTGCACAAGTGCAATTTGAAGTTGAACCCTGCCAAGTGTGCATTTGGAGTCCCAGTTAGAAAGCTATTGGGTTTCATAGTCAGTAGAAGGGGTATTGAACTAGACCCTTCTAAAATCAAGGATATTCAAGAGCTACCTCCACCGAAGACTAAGAAAGATGTGATGAGTTTTTTGGGGAGGCTAAACTACATCAGTCGATTCATAGCGCAATCGAAAGTCGTCTGCAAATCCATTTTTAAATTGTTAAGGAAAGATGCCCCAACTAAATGCACTGAAGAGTGTCAGAAAGCATTTGATGCCATTAAGAATTATCTATCTAATCTGCCAATACTGGTGCCGCCAAGAGAAGGAAGCCCTTTGTTGTTGTATCTGTCCGTGTCAGATAATGCTTTTGGATACGTACTAGGACAAAATGATGAGGCCGGAAAGAAAGAGCGAGCGATATGTTATTTGAGCAAGAAATTCAAATCCTATGAGGCCTGTTACACTCTTTTGGAAAGAACATGTTGCGCTTTGACTTGGGTTGCTCAGAAGTTGAGACATTATCTTTCATCTTACACCACGCAGCTCATCTCAAGAATGGATCCTTTGAAGTATATCTTCCATAAGTCAATGCCAACGGGCAAGCTAGCGAAGTGGCAAATGCTTTTAAGTGAGTTTGACATAGTGTATATGACTCTGAAAGCAATCAAGGGGCAAGCTTTGGCTGACCATCTAACAGAAAACCCTGTTGATGATGAGTATGAATCGTTGAAGACGTATTTCCCTAATAAAGAAATATTATTTGTAGGAATAGACATTGCAAAGTCGTATCCTGTCTGGAGAATGTTCTTCGATGGAGCGGTGAATTTCAAAGGTTCTGTCATCAGAGCGGTGCTAGTGTCAGAGTCTGGACAACATTACTCGGTAACTGCCAAACTTCGATTTCCATGCACTAATAACTTGGCGGAATATGAAGCATGCATTCTTGGTATCAGAATGGCTCTCGATATGGATATTCATGAGTTGCTTGTAATTGGAGATTCAGACTTATTGATTCATCAAGTTCAAGAAGAATGGGCCGTGAAGAATTCTAAGATCCTACCTTACGTGCAATTAGTACAAAGGTTGGGTAAGAGATTCAGGAAGATCAAGTTCAGACATGTTCCCAGATACAGAATGAGTTTGCCGATGCACTTGCTACCATATCATCAATGATACAACACCCAGAGATGAACTACATTGATTCGCTCGAGATAAGTCTAAAGGAGCAACCTGCACATTATTTGCATGTGGAATTAGAGCTAGATGGAAAGCCATGGTATGTAGATATAAAGAAGTATCTAGAAACCGGGTAATACCAGAAGATGCAACAAGTAGCCAAAGGAAGACAATTCGTAGAATGGCGAATAATTTCTTTTTAAGCGGAGAAATCCTTTATAGGAGAACTCCTGATTTGAGACTGCTAAGATGCGTGGATGCCATCCATAGAAGCCACGAAATTTCTTGAAGAAGTTCATGTCGGGGTGTGTGGGCCACACATGAATGGTTTCGCTTTAGCAAGAAAGATCCTGCGGGCAGGATATTTTTGGATGACTATGGAGAGTGATTGCAGCCAATTTGTTCGAAAATGCCATTAGTGTCACATACATGGAGATTTGATCAAAGTGCCACCTAATGAGCTCAATGTGATGAGTTCTCCTTGCCATTTGCAGCATGGGGCATGGATGTTATTGGACCTATCGAGCCATCCGCCTCTAATGGGCATAGGTTCATTTTAGTTGCCATTGATTATTTCACCAAGTGGGTGGAAGCTGCCTCATACAAAGCTGTGACAAAGAAGGTAGTAGTTGATTTTGTCCGCAACAACTTGATATGCCACTTTGGAGTACCAGAATCCATCATCACAGATAATGGGGCAAATTTGAATAGCCATCTGATGCAAGAAATATGTGAGCAATTCAAGATCACTCACCGTAATTCAACCGTATACCGCCCTCAAATGAATGGAGCCGTAGAGGCTGCCAACAAGAATATCAAAAGGATATTGAGGAAGATGATTGGTACAGACAGATCTTGGCATGAGAAGTTGTCTTATACTTTACTGGGTTACCGCACAACTGTTCGAACTTCAACTGGTGAAACTCCTTATCTGTTGGTATATGGTACAGAAGCAGTTATACCAACTGAAGTGGAAATACCTTCTCTCAGGATCATCCAAGAAGCAGAATTGAGTAATGCAGAGTGGGTTCACAACCGGCAAGAACAATTGGCAATGATCGATGAGAAGAGGTTGAACGCCGTATGTCATGGTCAGTTATACCAGAAGAGAATGGCTTGTACTTTTAATAAGAAAGTAAGAGCTCGAACCTTTGAAGTTGGCCAATTGGTATTGAAGTGCATTTTCCCCATCAAGATGAATACAAAGGGAAGTTTGCACCAAATTGGCAAGGTCCATATGTTGTTCTCAAAGTCCTTTCAGGAGGCGCTTTAATTCTAGCAGAAATGGACAACCAAGAGCAGCCGAAAGCTATCAACTCCGATGTTGTCAAGAGATATTATGCCTAAAGACTAATGTTTCCTTCTCATTTCGTTGCTTGTAATCGCATGTTTGCTTGTAAATGCTACTAAATGTGCTAGTTTAGAAAACTTTCCTTATATGGTGAACTACGTAATGACCTGAATTCCCATGGTGGGATATGTAGGTGGCCAATATCAGCTTCGGTCGCATTATTAGGAAAATTTAATTTTATTTCATTGTATTATGAACTACGTGATAACCTGAATTCCCAAGGTGGGATACGTAGGCGGCCAATTTTAGCCTCGGTCATATCTTTTAAAAGTTTTCAATTTTCTTTATTTGTAACTTGAACTATGTTTGGCTTAAATTTTTGCCTCAACGGAATATGTAGGTGCCACACTAGCTCGATCAAATTCCCTAAGAGTTTTCCATTTTCCTTTATGATGAAAACTGGGCCAGAATTTCTGAGAGGGCCTCAAAAATTCACAAAAACTAGATATCCCCATGAAGACAATTATCTCTGGATATGCAACTGGGGCAGAATTTTTGAGAAGGAACTCAAAAATTCTATGAAGACATGATTTCGCCTACAGACAACACTAACTTGTTTGGAAGTCGTAACTGGGGCAGAAATTTTGAGGAAAGCATCAAAATTTCATCAAGAACCATCTATAAATTCAAGAAAACCTCATTCTTCAGCTACAACTGAACTCCAGGGAATCTCCAATTGACAAAAGGTCGCCTGTCATATAAAGTTGAGAAGCGGAGGACGTTCGTTTTGTGCATGTCATGACAATCTTGGAAGAGATTTTTCTAAAAATTATTTGCTTAGTTTTACTTTCCAAAATAGTTACTACCTTTCTAAATATAATTTGATTTCGTCCTCTCTCTACCATGCCTAGGAGGACCGAGCAAATTTCTGAAGCTGTCGAAACAAGGAGTAGGGCGACCAGAGGAAATCAACACAGATCAGTTTTACAAAAACTAATGATTTTTCTGTGGATGCAGGTTATGACAAGGTTCCAAGGAGAACTTTTATTTATCAACTAACTTAATCTTTCCAACAGAAAATTTGTTGCCGAGAGGGCCATCATATTTGCTTCTCCAACGGCCAACACCGAGAAGGTTACAATTATTTACTATGCTACAATGTCGAAAACCGGTGGAGGCCAACATTCAACATCATTTATTTATTTTAAATGTCAAATACCGGAGGAGGCCGACGTTCAATATTATCTATTTATTTTAAAACGTCGAATACCGGTGGAGTCTAATGTTCATCATTATTCACTTACACCGTCGAATACCGGTGGAGGCCGACGTTCAGCATGATTCATCAATAGTGTCGAATACCAGTGGAGGCCGACGCTCAACTACATCATTTATTTATAATGTCGAATACCGGTGGAGGCTGACGATCCACATTTATCTACAACGTCGAATACCGGCGGAGGCCGACATTCAATATCATTCATTTATAACGTCGAATACTGGTGGAGGCCAACGTTCAAAGCATTCATTTATAATGCCGAATACCGGTGGAGGCCGACGTTTAGCATTATTTATTTATGACGTCGAATACCGGAAGAGGCCGACGTTCAACATTATCACTATCCATTATAACGTCGAATACCGGTGGAGGCCGATGTTCAATATCATCATTATTTATTTGTAGTGTCGAATACCGGAGGAGGCCGACATTCAACATCATCATTTTTATCTACAATGTCGAATACCGGCGGAGGCCGACATTCATCGCATTCATCTACAACGTTGAATATTGGTGGAGGCTGACGTTCAGCATTATTTATTCATGACATCAAATACCAGAGGAGGTCGATGTTCAACATCATCATTAACCATTATAACGTCGAATACTGGTGGAGGCCGACGTTCAATATCATCATTATTCATTTGTAGCGTCGAATACCGGTGGAGGCTGATGCTCAACATTATTTATTTATGACGTCGAATACCGGAGGAGGCCGACGTTCACCATCATCATTATCCATTATAACGTCAAATATCAATGGAGGCCGACGTTCAATATCATCATTATTTATTTGTAGCATCGAATACCGGTGGAGGCCGATGCTGAACATTATTCATTTATAACGTCGAATACCGGAGGAGGCCGACGTTCAACATCATCATTATTTATCTATAATGTCAAATACCAGTGGAGGCCGACATTCAATGTCATTCATTTACAACATCGAATACCGGTGGAGGCCGACATTCATCATATTCATCTATAATGTCGAATACCGGTGGAGGTCGACGTTCAATATTATTTATTTATGACGTCGAATACCGGTGGAGGCCGACGTTCAGCACATTCATTTACAACGTCGAATAACAGTGGAGACCGATGTTTGTTATTATTTATTCAGTGGAAAATGACATCAACAGCTGAAAAGAGCATTGGATGGTGCCCATTAGCAAGTTGTTAAATATTATTTTACAGAAGTATCCAGGTGCATGCGGAGCAATGTGGAACTCTTTCTTAGCAGTGAACTGAGGTACATTGCCGAAGAGGAATGTCAGACTCTTCAGCCGAGAGTTGAGGATCAATTTTCACCATAATCAAACCACACCCCTGTAAGAAGGCATGTGGGTTATCCCTTTTATTTAATGATTTTCAAGTTTCGCATATGGTGTAACCTCTAAATCAATACCAGGGCAACATCATTTTTCTTCACATTCGGGTGACAATATACCTGGAGCATTGGAAATTATGTCCATGTGAATTCTTAATTATGGGTGTGAAGCATGCCACATTCGTAAATTAGAATTTGCAAGCCTCTTATCCATGACTTGATTCATTTGTCATCCTTCGTACGCTACAAAGGCTAACTCGACAATAAGAGATACCTTTTCAACCGATCGAGTCGAACTACAAACAGCCTGATTCTCAATCTTAGAGATATGTAGGCAAATTCGATGATGAAGTCTCGACTGCATTCCAGGAATTTTCTACTCTTTTTATCCCTAAGCTCCCCAGTCTCTCAATAATTCGACACTGAGGCAGTTTTTAAAAATCTAAAATCGTGCGTGAATCAAGCGTATTTTGAACTACACGTGGCCTGAATTCTCATGTAACATGAGATATGTAGGAAATCTGATACTGCAGTGCTGCCATAATTTTTGTAATTCGTGCTAGATTATTTTTCTCCAGGAGATGAATCAGTGGTCGGACAAAATCGTGTTCATCAGTTTTCTTTTCCAGCATGTCTTCCATCCATCCTGGCCAAAGAAGGGGCAGTTGTTGACACCCAATTTTGGCCTTCCACCTGTCGATTAATTATTCAAGTTTCTCAATTTTCAAACAAAGTTAAATATTTATTTTTGCAGGTAAAAAATTAAATTTTTGGCAAATTATTTTGTCATTTCCTTTGGTAAAATACTTTGATATATATTATGTATATATTACATATATATTTTTAAATATTAATCATATATTATTTTAGCGCACCTTTTAAGCCTAAAAATAATTCATGCTAAAAAATGTGTTTTAAATAAGCACATATCTAATTTTATTAATACGAGCTTATTTACTCTTAAACCTTCATAATTAGTCTATATTTACACACACACACACACACACACACACACACACACACACAAACACACACACACACACACACACACACATATATATATATATATATTTATATATTTATTTTGTTAAGTTAAGAAGCTTAATCGATTAATTGATAATTACTTCGTCTCAAATCTTACCTCAAATCGGTTGCATTCATATTTTAATTTGTCTATAATATTTGGTTATTTTTTTAAGTTCAAATGAGTCATGTTTTAATCTATTTCTTTAGCTCCTATTTTACATCAAAACTCGAAGCTCGCCTCGCAAAGTAGAGTTGCCTGCGACCCTTTTTTGCCTCCCCTCAGAGGCCAGGACACCATTTCGGCCAAAGAGTGTTAATGGCCTTTTGTCAAACTCGTCAAGAACGGTATTTTTTTTTGCTTCTCTAGTTTCCTTTTTGATGATTTGCATCTGAATGCAGAGAAAGTTTTAATGTCCTTAGTCTGGAGTAATTTTTAAATTTTAAAATCTCTAATATCCACTTCAAATTCGAATTTGAGTTTCAAATTTCAAATCTTGAACCCCAGAGATTTCGGTTTCTATAAATAGAACCCTCCTCCTCGACGTTTACACAGGACGGAGAATTTAAAAAAAAATCAAATCTCACAAAACCATCTGATTTGTAAGAAAAGAATTTTTTTTTGAGAAAGTTCTTCCTCTTAGTTTCCGTTTTCCTAAGAAAATTTCAGCTTCTAACTTAGTATTCCCTTTCGCTGTTTTTTTACTAAGATCCTCGCTGGTCGTAAATTGAATTCGGACCAACAAAATCAACTCTCTCTCGCCTCAGTTCTACTGCTCCAAGCAAGGTAATTTTTCTCCTAATTTTAGTATTTTTTTATTAGTTCTTTGTATTTTTTTTCATTTCGGTTAATGTAGTTATTTGGCCTCTTTGAGTTAGATGATTTTTTTTCCTCCCCCTTATTATTATTTTTTCTCTGTTTCATAAAATATCTATGTGAACAGTTAGTATTAGATATGTTTATACTATTTTTTGATAAATAATATGTGTACTCTTCTATATTCGGTCATCTTTCTGTTTAATCGCTTATATATGTTCATGCATTATAATCTAAGGTCTTACTAGATTAGTGGTAAAGTATCTATTGCTCTCTTTTATGTTTAAGTATATTATAAATAAATAATTTATTACTTCCCTCTATATTGCTCTTATTCTGTTCCGAAGATTGTTTGCCCATATTTACAATTATAAATTTCTTTGTGCTACTTCACGAATTGATTGAGTTCACGTGCTGAGTATTCCTCTGGTCCCTTTTTATGCTTTAGCTTATTTGGTCTAGTGTTATCTAATTATGAGTTTGACCTATATTTTTCTCTTGTGTGATTGAGTGATGGATTTATATCTCGATTAAAGTCTGCATATGTTTGAAGACTGGCTGTGTATGTTCATGATTGTAGCAACTTCCATATCTTGTCTTGTTTCTCTAATTATGACCCTTCTGTTCAAAAGATAGTATTTATGAAGAGATCTCTCTTTTAGTTGATTTAAGATCTGTTTAGAACAGGACAAACGACTTTGAGTGACAAAAATCAGCTCATTTTAGAGTGCTCCCAGATTATAAATCCTCACGACATCCATTTAAAATTTATATTTAATCTGCATGTGATAAATTCATTTCCTTGTGAATTTATGGGATAAATTCATTTCATATATATCATTCTTAAGATTTTTGTCTTTCCTTACTTGGGGTTTTGCTTCCTGTAATTTGCACTTTTGTCCTACATAATTTAATATTTTTAGGTAGCAATGTGGCATAAATATTGATGTAAGTAATGGGGTAGGAATGATTTATTCATTAATGAGTAGTTGATTAGCGTCGTGATATGAGATATGTCTTTTTAAGAGATAACATGCTCCGAGTCTTATTATGACCACCCTTCTATCTAAAATCCTTTGATATCAATATGATTAATTTTTATTAAGCATTTTTTAGTAAGAGATGTAAATATGGTATAGCATCTGTTTGTTTATATCTTCAATTCTGCCTAAAAAGCTCCAAAGACCCTTCTGTTACACATAATGTCTTTTCTTCTTATCCTTATTATGTCTTTTATGATTTCATCCTATTAATATGCATTAATTTTTTTATATTATAGACCACATGATTTATTTATAAATTTTAAGATCAGAGTTGTTTATTGGGTGACTGCATTATTTTAATTGACCTGGGTTAAACTGGATGAAATTGCACTAGACAAAATGAGCATTTCAATACGTTAAGCCTTTTGCCCCTATCGTTATACTAAATAAGCACTAGGATTATTCCTTTAGAAGATTACTTTTGCATCCGGGTTATAGTATTCCTTCAAATGTATTTTTCTTTCTTTTAAAGTTACTTAATTATTTGTGTCCACCTGCTTTAGTTTGTCCTCGATACTAATTTATTTCATTCACTTTGTTACATGAAATTGCCCGACGATCGAGTCCTTTGGATTCAAACTTTCTATATATCTCGAGTTGGGCAAGACCCAACATATTATTATCCTCAAAGTCAGCTCATCACATTGACGGATGAACAGGAAATAGTCCATTTGCGAATCGGCGAATGTGGCAGATATTTGGCTAAAAAGCTGAAAGCGATTCATCTTATTTATTTTAACCATATTTTTATATTATATTTATATGTGATACTGACATTTTTGTTTTACTTAACGTAGATGTACCCCAAGCGGAGTGAAAACTTTAAGTCGCCAGATTATTTTTATTGTGAAAGTGGTGGTATACTAACGAGTTTTTTAAATCTCTTTTGAAAGCAAGAATTTCCTAATGTCTTCGTTCAGCTTAACATAGTAAATAAGTAAAAAGGAGATTTTTAATAGGCATCTTGTCATCAAGATTGGAAATTTTTTTTGTCTTTGATTTTAATACTAGAATCATTTCAAATTATTTTGGATCCACTCTTTTATATATACAAAGAAGAGAAATCAATTGAAATTTCATTTTTTTTTACTAAGATTCATTTGGAGTCCGTGCTTATATTTAGTTAGAAAAGAGTTTTATGAGCTTGAAAATGAATTGATAAAAAATATATTAATTATTTCATGGAAGAAAGTTTCATGTTTCTTTAAACATAATCAGGTGTTTTCTTTTCCACGCACTTTCTAAAAAGAAATTTTTTTGGCAAGCAAATTACATGTTTTTAGCCGCAAATTATTTTAAATTCACCGGTTAACCGCATTTGTGGATCTCCCGAAATGCCTAATACCTTCTTCAGAAATTAACTAGAACCCTTATCCAGACTCTAATTTTTCTTAAAATACTTTTAAAATGATTTCCTAATTTCCGTAATAATTAGGTGGCGACTCTATTTTAAAAATAAAACTGCCAAGTTATGGAAAATTTTGAATGCGAGTTTAGAAACGGATCTTAACAGCATGCATTTGCTAAATATAACTAGAATCTACAATTCAATACTAAGTGATGAACTTGATAAGATAACTTTTTATGTCCAAACAGTTAAACAGAGACTTTATAGGTCATGTCTAGGAGCTAAATATCTTATTTAATTTTACCAGCTTAGTGTTGACTCTGTTAACACCTAGCAAGTCATGGGTCTATCAACATACACACAACTTTACATCCTAAAACATGGTTGTTTCCCTTAAGAAAGTCTTCTGGCTATCTACCATTGGGAATAATCACCCGGTTCGATACTAAAAAAAGTTAGCTCCTAGAAAAAGAACCGTGGCATGAAGAAAAGTTTCAGAGTTGTTACACCCCGTAAGTTTCTAGCACTTAGTTGGCCTATTCGCATGTTGGTTGGAAGTTTTAGAATGCTATACGTGCGAGGAAAGTTTTAGTGTATTCTCGTTCAGAGGCAGACCGCCAGGATAATCTACGGACAGTGCTCCAGATTCTCAGAGACCGCCAGTTATATGCCAAGTTTTCTAAATGTGAATTTTGGCTGAATTCAGTAGCCTTCTTGGGCGATATCATGTCGAACGCAGGTACACAGGTAGATACATAGAAGATAGAAGCAGTGAAAATATGGCCTAGACCTACCACTCCGAACGAGGTACGCAGTTTCCTGGGATTAGCCGGGTATTATATGAGGTTCGTGGAAGGATTTTCCTTTAGTAGCACCCTTAACTAAACTGATGTAGAAGGCAGCGAAATTTCACTGGACTGAGGCGTGCGAGAAGAGCTTTCAGGAACTGAAAAACAGGTTGACATCAGCACCAGTGTTAGCGTTGCCAGAAGGAACAGAGGGTTATACAGTTTATTGTGACGCTTCAGGTGTTGGGTTAGGATGTGTGTTGATGCAGTATGGAAAAGTGATTGTCTATGCTTCGAGACAGCTGAGGAAGCATGAAAAGAACTATCCTACCCATGACCTGAAATTAGCCGCGGTAATTCATGCCTTGAAAATATGGAGACACTACTTGTATGGCGTCCACGTGGATATTTTCACTGATCATAAAAGCCTACAGTATATCTTCACCCATAAAGAATTGAATTTGTGGCAGCGTCGCTGGTTGGAGCTGTTGAAAGATTATGATGTGAATATTTTATATCACCCAGGAAGGGCCAATGTGGTAGCAGATGCCCTTAGCCGTAAATCTATGGGAAGTTTGGCATACTTACAGCCCGAGCAGCGGGAATTGGCTCGAGAATTGCATCAGCTAGCCAATTTAGTCGTTCGTATAGCGGAAAACGGAGACAATAGAGCGGTAATCAAGAACACCACAGTGTCATCTTTGGTTGTGGAAGTAAAGGAACGACAATATGAAGATCCTAGCCTGGTTCAGCTCAGGAATAGAGTCTAGTGAGGGGAAGTGACAGATTTTCAGGTAACCGAGGATGGAGTTTTAAGATATAGGGATCGTCTCTGTGTTCCAAACGTTGCAGGGCTTCGCCAGCAAATTATGGGCGAGGTACACTATGCCCGTTACTCTCTCCATCTAGGTCCTACAAAGATATACCATGATATAAAAGAGATCTACTAGTGGCCAGGAATGAAAAAGGGGATAGCAGAATTCGTAGCTCAGTATCCCAATTGCCAACAGGTAAAAACCGAACATCAGAAACCAGGCGGACTGATACAAGATATAGTTGTGCCTCTATGGAAATGGGAAGCAGTTAATAAGGATTTCGTAGCAGGATTACCTTGCACCAGGCGTAAATATGATTCGATCTGGGTAATTGTCAACATGTTGACAAAATCAGCTCACTTTCTGCCAGTAAGGGCTACCTTTTCAGCCGAAGATTATGCAGAGCCGTATATTAAAGAAATAATCAGGCTACACAGTGTTCCGTTGTCAATTATCTCTAACAGAGGGGTGCAGTTCACAACCAAGTTTTGGCAATCGTTTCAGAGAGGCTTAGGGACGCAGGTTAACTTGAGCACAACCTTCCATCCTTAGACAGATGGGATGGCATAACGTACCATATAGACGCTTGAGGATATGTTACGAGCATGTGTGATAGATTTTGGAGGTAGCTGGGATGAACATCTACCGCATATTGAATTCGCCTATAATAATAGTTATCATTCAGTAATTCAGATGGCGCCTTATGAAGCATTGTATGGGCGAAAGTGCAGATCTCCATCTGGTTGGTTTGAGGTAGGAGAATCAACATTGATTGGGCCAGATATTATTCATCAGTCAGAGGAGAAAGTAAAGCTTATCAGGGAACGTCTACTAACTGCTCAGAGTCGCAAGAAATCTTATGCTGACGTGCGGCGCAGAAACATGGAATTTAATGTGGGTGACTGGGTGTTCCTGAAGGTTTCGCCCATGAAGGGTGTGATGAGATTTGGCAAGAAAGGCAAGCTCAGCCCAAGGTTTGTTGGGCCTTATCAGATTCGTCGAAGGATAGGCCAGGTGGCCTATGAATTGGACCTACCTCCAGAATTAGAATCTGTTCACCTAATTTTTCATGTATCAATGCTGAGGAAATGCATAGGAGATCCCTCTCGAATTGTCCCAGTCCAAGATGTTCAGGTCACAGAAGAGTTAGCTTATGAGGAAGTTCCAGTAGCCATACTAGACGGGCAAATCTGCAGGTTAAGAACTAAAGATGTTGCTTCTGTCATTGTGTTGTGACGTGATAGGAACTGAGAGAAGATCACTTAGGAAGTAGAAGATGATATGAAAATCAGATATCCTCACTTGTTTCAGACTTAGTCAAATTATGCAGCCAGAGGTATGTTGTTATTGTTGTTTCATGAGTTGCTTTATATTCATGTATATGTCGAGTAGTTGACTCTAGTTTATTGTGAAGATGAATGCTATAGTATCGTGTGGAGTACCTGTATTGGACTTTTCTGCATTTCAGAATTTTTGGATAGTCCATATTATAGGGGAGACTTGGCCGAAATTTCTCCAGAATAAATAGTGGCAAGTTAAGATTCTTGCAAGCAGAAGGTAATATTCGAGGACGAATGTTCTTAAGGGGGGGAGGATGTTACACCCCGTAAGTTTCTATCACTTAGTTGGCCTATTCGCATGTTGGTTGGGAGTTTAGGATGCCATACGTGCGAGGAAAGGACCCGGGAAAAGGCCGAACGGGTGCCAAGTTAGATTTTTGCAAGAGGAGGCCGAACCGTGCTGCTTAGAGGGGCAACGTGGCACGGAGACACCTCCTCTGCGATAGCCAGCATGGCACGGAGCCAAATTGGCGCGATGGTCAGCGTGCCACATTGCTACGCAACTGGCTTCAAGTATATAAAGGCCTCACCCTTTAACTTTAATTCATTTTCACTTCTAAAACGATCAGAACAGGGGGAGGACGAAGGGTTCTCATAAATTTTCATTCGATTACACCGTCAAATGTTGTCCAAAGTCAAATTAACTTCAGGTATCGAAGTATAAAGCTGTAGGGAGCATTCCTATGGAGTTAGTTTCAAGAAATTCTCCGGGCAAATCGTCATCCCACCGAGTCAAAGTGATTGAAATTTCTCCAAACTAGTGTTAATACACTCCTTGGCCTAAAGTAAGTATTTCTCCCTTCTAGATTCCCGAGAAATTATGAGTTTTCAACCGTTCTTCGATAAGTTGAAGAATAGTCAGTTGATATATATCAAGTATCGTTTTCTTCCAGTATAGTAATGAAGTTAGTCCTATTCTTTCGCCAATATGATTACAGTTGGGGAGAATAGCTGAATACTAGCCGAATCTCGTCAGTTAATTGGTAAACCAGCAGTCGAGGTATGTAAAATCAGTCTCTTTTGGCAAGTTAGTTTCTCCAGTATAGTAAAAAAGTATGAATCCCAATAAGATATTTCAGAAACAGTATATCATGCTCAATCTGAAATTTAGTAAAGCACGTCAGAAGTATTATATCATGTTCAGTATGAGACTCAGTACAACATGTTAGAGATTATATTATTATCTTATTCAGTGTGTATTATATGTAGTTATTGCTATCAGTTGAGACTTGATTGTATTGTTTTGGGCTTGATTACACGTATAGCTTCCGTGACCACCCAGGGTTAATGGTTGTATCGACTCATTCGCTAGAGGGCGAGGATACGTCGCTCTATGGAGTGCATGCCGTCCACCAGGGACGAAGATGGGATGCCAGTTCCCCATATTTTGTCGTGGTTGGCCTTTATACACCCCCGTCGAGCGCTTGCACCCGGGGTGTTGATTTCAGGAGTCCTCCAAACTTAGGTACAACTATAGTCAGGGGCTCAGCAGGCCCAAGTTGCATACCCAGGTGACCGACAGGATGTTTATAGCTACTAGGTGATGTGGTATGACCTGAGTAGGGGTAAATAGATTGTGATGATTTCACCTTCCGGCTTATGGGGGCCAGGTAAGGTTTATGTTATGTTGTTTTTGTTATTGATAGATAGACAGTAGAACGCCATGTTATCAAGTATGACTCTTACTCTTCTCAGTATAGCTATGTTAGCCCTGATTCCTCTATCTCAGTCAGTTTCAGTCCGTTTCCTATTACTTCAGTTACTGTCAGCTTTATTACTTACTTTCAGTTGTTTTTAGTTATTGCTTTACATACTCAGTACCAGTGGTATTGACACCCGTTTGGGCCGCTGCATTACTTGCCTGTAGGTACACATAAACGAGGAGCAGATCCCTTATAGTCCCTATCAGCGAACAGATCCTTCAGCTCCTTTCATCCGGAGCTTGAAAGACAGAGGTTTACTCTCTTTTTGATTGTGTAGTATGGGTAGGCCGGGGCTCTGTCCCGACCATCTTATTATTCTTAGAGGCTTGCAAATTATATTATATTCCCTGTAGTTAGATGTATCGGCCGTGTGGGGCTATATATGTGTTTCAGATTGTATGTTATGGTCGTGTGGGGCCTTGTTCAATTGTTAGTTGGTGACCTTGTCGGTCACAGATCAGTTTAGCGCCAGATTTCATTTTTCAGTTATAACTAGACTTCATGGTGGCCTTGTCGGCCCGCATAGGACTCCTTATAGTTGGTTGTTCTGGTTAGTTGTTTATCTTTTACAAGTGACTATAGGCCTTGTCGGTTGGGGGCTGTATTTACAGCCGCTATATAGCCCGTCATTTTTTTTGAATCCAGATTTAGAGTCAGCCTTGCACCAGAGGTGCTTAGGCTCAGTTAGTTCAGCAGTCCAGATCCTAGTAGGGCACCAGGTGCCAGTCATGTCTCCCGATGTGGGGTGTGACAAACTTGGTATCAGAGTAGGTCGTATCCCAGGGAATCTTCAAGCCGTGCTAAATAGAGTCTTGTCTATAGATGTGTTGTGCACCACATACTATAGGCAGGAGGCTGCAAGGCATGATAGGATGGTTAGTCTTTCTTCTTATTCAGTCGTGCTATAGAGCGGTATAGTATAGGGTTGAGTCCTTGAGCTTATCATACTCTTTGTTTACAGATAAAATGTCGGACCAGCGACATCCTACGACAGGCAAGAGGTTGGATATAATAGCAGGAGAGGGCACCAGCAGGATGCCTCAGCCTCGATTAGAATCAGCTCGATCTGAGGGCGATACGGAGACATCGTCTCGACCTTCCCAGCAGTCACCATTACATCAGGAGCCGCTTGGAACGGCACCACCTCCGGCAGTTCCTATACCTATACCATTTTACCAGGAGGTCAGGAGTGCGGTGGTTATGTTAGCGCAGATGATGGCTGCTCAACGCCAGTCAATACCACCTACCGCTGCAGAAGCATCAGGAGGACCTGGTAGTTCGAGGGTCCGAGAATTCCTGGAATTAAGTCCCCCGCAGTTTACAGGGACAGATCGGACAGAGGATCCCCAGGATTTCCTAGATCAGATGTAGAGGATTTTCGGGGTAATGCATGCTACACCCACAGAGTCAGTTGAATTGGCGATGTTCCGGCTACAGGACATTATTGTACTGTGGTATGAGAGTTAGGAGAGGTCCCGACGGAAAGATGTTTCCCCTCCGACCTGGCCCAGCTTTTCAGAGGCTTTTCTGGATCATTATCTACCACGGGAGATTCGACAGGCCTGGGTTGATCAATTCCTACACTTGGAGCAAGGGTCGATGAGTGTTCGAGAATATGCCCTGTGGTTCGATTCCTTGGCCCGATATGCGCCAGCTTTTGTGGATACAATGCCATCCAGGGTACACCATTTCATTACGAGGCTGAACCTAGAATATGTTGAGACTTGTATCACAGCTACTCTACGAGAGGATATGGATATTGCCGGAGTACAGGCTTTCGCTCAGAATATTGAGGGCATCAAGCAGCGGCAACGGGAGATTAGGAGAACAAGTCAGGGACAGCGCTGCAGGGACAGGCCAAATGATTTACAGGAGGAGGCCCGGGGAGTACCTAGGCTATGGTTATCAGATAGGCCGCCTAGACCCCCACCTCCATCACATCGGCAGAGGAGCAGGTTTATTCGCCGAGGGCAGTCAGAGCCCGACGGAGGTTTGCAAACGGTAGATTCACCGCAGCAAAGGAGGGCGGAGCAGAGTAGGTATACAATACCACTTTTCCCTATTTGCAGCCGACGCCACTCTAGAACGTGCAGATATGGCTCCACGGGATGTTATATTTGTGGACAGGAGGGTCATCAGATGAGAGATTGTCCAGCTAGGGGTCAGGTGTCCGAGATCGACAGGATAGGTCATCAGCAGGGTCGCGAGCTCCAGCATCCCCGGTAGGGCACAGGGCCTTAGTTTCAACAGGTAGAGGCCGAGGCAGATTAGTGGCCAGTTCAGGTGCGGACCCAGACCGTACCTATGCATTACCGGGGAGACAGAATTCAGAGTCGTCACCAAATGTTGTGACAGGCATGCTGAATATTTGATCCCATCCTGCTTATGTGTTGATAGATCCGGGATCCACCTTGTCCTATGTTACACAATTAGTGGCTCAGAAGTTTAGTATTGTGCCAGAATTTGTTCGGCGACCTTTTTCAGTATCTACACCCGTTGGTGACTCTATCATAGCCATAAGTGTCTATCGGGGGTGTACAGTAGAGGTTTCCAGTCGTCAGACGACAGCAGACTTGATAGAGCTAGAGATGGTTGATTTTGACGCCATTATGGGTATGGATTAGTTAGCTCCATGTTATGCCAATGTTGAGTGCTAGACCAAGACTGTCCGATTCCACTTTCTAGGGGAGGCAGTACGGGAGTGGAAAGGTAGTATAGTTACGCCGAAAGGTAGGTTTATTTCCTATCTCCGGGCGAGGAAATTGATAGCAAAAGGGTGCATTTATCACATTGTCAGAGTCCAGGATGTTCGAGCAGAGCCTCTGACCCTTCAGTCTGTTCCAGTGGTTAATGAGTTCCCCGATGTATTTCCAGATGAGCTTCCTGGTATTCCCCCAGAAAGGGAAGTTGATTTTGCAATTGATCTATTACCAGGCACTCAACCCATATTTATCCCCCTTTATCGGATGGCTCCTGCTGAATTCAGAGAGTTAAAAGGAACAATTGAAAGATTTGCTAGATAAGGGCTTTATCAGGCCGAGTACCTTACCGTGGGGTGCGCCAGTTCTATTCGTGAGAAAGAAGGACGGCTCCCTCTGTATGTGTATAGACTATCGGCAACTAAATAAAGTTACTATTAAGAATAAGTACCCGCTTCCCAGAATAGACGATTTATTTGACCAACTACAGGGAGCAAGGTGTTTTTCAAAGATTGACTTAAGAACCGGATATCATCAGGTTCGGGTTCGTGAAAGGGATATTCCAAAGACTGCCTTCAAGACCCGATATGGCCTAGACCTACCACTCCGACCGAGGTAGGCAGTTTCCTGGGATTAGCCGGATATTACAGGAGGTTCGTGGAAGGATTTTACACTTTAGCAGCACCCTTAACTAAACTGACACAGAAGGTAGCAAAATTTCACTGGACTGAGGCATACGATCAGAGCTTTCAGGAACTGAAAGACAGGTTGACATCAGCACCAGTGTTAGCGTTGCCAGAAGGAACAGAGGGTTATACAGTTTATTGTGACGCTTCAGGTGTTGGGTTAGGATGTGTGTTGATGCAGTATGGAAAAGTGATTGTCTATGCTTCGAGACAGCTGAGGAAGCATGAAAAGAACTATCCTACCCATGACCTGGAATTAGCCGCGATAATTCATGCCTTGAAAATATGGAGACACTACTTGTATGGCGTCCACGTGGATATTTTCACTGATCATAAAAGCCTACAGTATATCTTCACCCATAAAGAATTGAATTTGTGGCAGCGTCGCTGGTTGGAGCTGTTGAAAGATTATGATGTGAATATTTTATATCACCCAGGAAGGGCTAATGTGGTAGCATATGCCCTTAGCCGTAAATCTATGGGAAGTTTGGCATACTTACAGCCCGAGCAGCGGGAATTGGCTCGAGAATTGCATCAGCTAGCCAATTTAGTCATTCGTATAGCGGAAAATGGAGACAATAGAGCGGTAATCAAGAACACCACAGTGTCATCTTTGGTTGTGGAAGTAAAGGAACGACAATATGAAGATCCTAGCCTGGTTCAGCTCAGGAATAGAGTCTAGCAAGGGGAAGTGACAGATTTTCAGGTAACCGAGGATGGAGTTTTAAGATATAGGGATCGCCTCTGTGTTCCAGACATTGCAGGGCTTCTCCAGCAAATTATGGGCGAGGTACACTATGCCCGTTACTCTCTCCATCCAGGTTCTACAAAGATATACCATGATATAAAAGAGATCTACTGGTGGCCAGGAATGAAAAAGGGGATAGCAGAATTTGTAGCTCAGTGTCCCAATTGCCAACAGGTGAAAGCTGAACATCAGAAACCATGCGGACTAACACAGGATATAGTTGTGCCTCTATGGAAATGGGAGCAGTTAATATGGATTACGTAGCAGGATTACCTCACACCAAGTGTAAATATGATTCGATCTGGGTAATTATTGACAAGTTGATAAAATCTGCTCACTTTCTGCCAGTAAGGGCTACCTTTTCAGCCGAAGATTATGCAGAGCTGTATATTAAAGAAATAATCAGGATACACGGTGTTCCATTGTTAATTATCTCCGACAGAGGGGCACAGTTCACAGCCAAATTTTGGTAATCATTTCAGAGAGGCTTGGTGACGCAGGTTAACTTGAGCACAGCCTTCCATCCTTAGACAGACGGACATGCAGAACGTACAATCCAGACACTTGAGGATATGTTACGAGCATGTGTGTTAGATTTTAGAGGTAGCTGGGATGAACATCTACCGCTTATTGAATTCGCCTATAATAACAGTTATCATTCAGCAATTCAGATGGCGCCTTATGAAGCATTGTATAGGCGAAAGTGCAGATCTCCAGCTGGTTGTTTGAGTTAGGGGAATCAGCATTGATTGGGCCAGATATTATTCATCAGTTAGAGGAGAAAGTAAAGCTTATTAGAGAATGTCTACTGACTGCTCAGAGCCACCAGAAATCTTATGCTGACGTGCGGCGCAGAAACTTGGAATTTAATGTGGGTGACTGGGTGTTCCTGAAGGTTTCGCTCATGAAGGGTGTGATGAGATTTGGCAAGAAAGGCAAGCTCATCCCGAGGTTTGTCGGGCCTTATCAGATTCGCCGAAGGATAGGCTAGGTGGCATATGAATTGGACCTACCTCCAGAATTAGAATCTGTTCACCCAGTTTTTCATGTATCAATGCTGAGGAAGTGCATAGGAGATCCCTCCCGAATTGTCCCAGTCCAAGATGTTCAGGTCACAGAAGAGTTAGCTTATGAGGAAGTTCCAGTAGCCATACTAGACCGGCAGATCTGTAGGTTAAGAACTAAAGATGTTGCTTCTATCAAGGTGTTGTGGCGTAATAGGAACCGAGAGTAGATAACTTGGGAAGAAGAAGATGATATGAAAATCAAATATCCTCACTTGTTTCAGACTTAGTCAAACTATGCAGCCAGAGATATGTTGTTATTGTTGTTTCATGAGTTGCTTTATATTTCATGTATATGTGGAGTAGCTGACTCTAGTTTATTGTGAAGATGAATGCTATAGTATCGTGTGGAGCACCTGTATTGGACTTTTCTGCATTTCAGAATTTTTGAATAGTCCATATTACAGGGGAGACTCGACCGAAATTTCTCCAGAATAAATAGTGGCAAGTTAAGATTCTTGCAAGCAGAAGGTAATATTCGAGGACAAATGTTCATAAGGGGGGGAGGATGTTACACCCCGTAAGTTTATATAACTTAGTTGGCCTATTCGCATGTTGGTTGGGAGTTTCATAATGTCATACGTGCGAGGAAAGGACCCGGGGAAAGGCCGAACGGGTGCCAAGTTAGATTTTCGCAAGAGGAGGCCAAACCGTGCTACCCAGAGGGGCAACGTGACACGGAGGCACCTCTTTCGCGATGGCCAGCGTGGCACGGAGCCAAATTGGCGCGATGGCCAGCGTGCCACGTTGCTATGCAACTGGCTTCAAGTATATAAAGGCCTCATCCTTTAACTTTAAGTCATTTTCACTTCTAAAACGATCAGAACAGGGGGAGGACGAAGGGTTCTCGTAAATTTTCATTCGATTACACCATCAAACGTTGTCCAAAGTCAAATTAACTTTGGGTATCGAAGTATAAAGCTGTAGGAAGCATTCCTACGGAGTTAGTTTCAAACAATTCTCCCGGCAAATCGTCGTCCCGCCGAGTCCAAGTGATTGGAATTGCTCCAAACTAGTGTTAATACACTCCTAGGCCTAAAGTAAGTATTTCTCCCTTCTAGATTCCTGAGAAATTATGAGTTTTCAACCGTTCTACAATAAGTTGAAGAATAGTCGTAGATATATATCAAGTATCGTTTTCTTCCAGTATAGTAATGAAGTTAGTCCTATTCTTTCGTCAATATGATTACAGTTGGGGAGAATAGCTGAATACTAGCCGAATCTCGTCAGTTAATTGGTAAACCAGCAGTCGAGGTATGTAAAGCCAGTCTCTTTCGGCAAGTTAGTTTCTCCAGTATAGTAAAACAGTATGAATCCCAGTAAGATATTTCAGAAACAGTATATCATGCTCAGTATGAAATTTAGTAAAGCACGTCTGAAGTATTATATCATGTTCAGTATGAGACTCAGTACAACATGTTAGAGATTATATTATTATCTTATTCAGTGTGTATTATATGTAGTTATTGCTATCAGTTGAGACTTGATTGTATTGTTTTGGGCTGGATTACATGTATAGCTTCCGTGACCGCCCAAGGTTAATGGATTTATCGACTCATTCACCAGAGGGCGAGGATACGTCGCTCTACGGAGTGGCATACCGTCCACTAGGGACGAAGATGGGATGCCAGTTCCCTATATTTTGTCGTGGTTGGCCTTTATACACCCCCGTCAAGCGCTTGCGCCCGGGGTGTTGATTTCAGGAGTCCTCCGGACTTAGGTACAACTATAGTCAGGGGCCCAGCGGGCCCAAGTTGCATACCCAGGGGACCGACTGGATGTTTATAGCTACTAGGTGATGTGGTATGACCTGGGTAGGGGTAAATAGATTGTGATGATTTCACCTTCCGGCTTATGGGGGCCAGGTAAGGTTTATGTTATGTTGTTTTAGTTATTGATAGATAGACAGTAGAACGCCACGTTATCCAGTCATGTCTCCCAAGGTGGGGCGTGACAGGAGTTTTATTAGACAAGACTAAAATAACATTACAAATAATATAGCAAATCAACGACACACATTTATTACACACATAGGTAGATTTATTTTGTATAGATCACATTTCCACAGACCACATTTCCTACATTCCTACCCCTACAAAATGGGAAAGGCATTGTCCTCAATGCATACAAACAAAACATATATTAAAACTAAAGGTTGGATCTCCTTAAGACGCTCTAGGCATCCTTGGCCTCTTCAGACTGGACCGAGGTGGTGGTCTCTGTGGTGTCAGCATCCTCTCCTGCTGGAGCATGGGGAACTTGAGCCTGCGCCTACCATCCGTGTTGTGACATCATCCATGGAATGTTGGGTAGCCACCTTAACTAGTCACTCCTCATCTATTTTCTTTGTCACTCGCTCATCCTCCAGCTCTTCCTCATCTATCTCTGCCTTCTCTTCCTTGAAGACCTCTTCTTTAGGTAGTCGAGCATCAAAGATGCTCAGATCAGACTGCAGTTGCTGTACATCTGTCTTTACTTTGCTCATGTCGTCCTTTAGCGCTGCTAAGGCCTCTCTCGCACCAATATCCTCGAGCTCAGAGACCCTATACTCCAAGTCCTGAATTTTGACATGGACTGTAGCTAGAGCCTTGTTAATGGCTCTCTTGATCATGTAGGGCATGTGCTCAATCAGCGAGGTCAGCCTGGTGTTGATCCGTGCGGTCATGTTTACTATCTACACCATCCGGGCCGTGGAAATAGACTGGGCCGACTGGGGAGCAACTGGTGTGTTAGAAGTAGAAGGTTGTGCCTCAGCAGCATGGTCGTGCACTACTTGAGAGTTAATTCCTATATTGGTCTCAGAAGCATGAGAAACCACTGGCTCTCTTTTCTTTTTCTTCAACTTCGGATTCATCTCATGTTAAATCTTTGTGATGTCTAAGACCTGATTTTCCTAAATATTCTCATCAATTCTTTCTATCTCCGGAACACCAACATCGCGATATAGATTCATGACTAATATTGGAAATAGAAGAGAGGTATGATCTTGTCGAGCTCGATCTCTCATTTCTACCGCAATGATATCCCCTACATTGATGTGAATTCCTGCCATGATACAGGCGATGAGAATTGCTCGGGCCAGTGGTACTTCATTATCGTTCTTTGAAGGCGTCAATCTGGAGCAGATGAACCCTAACCACTGTTTAGCTTTAATATTGAGGTTGCTCTTATAGATCTCCCTCCATCCTGAACCGAGGCTGGCGTACCAGCTTCTATCAGAGATGCAATCCAGGTATAATAATCCTCTGGGTTTTCCAACTTTGCTAAATAGTGTGGAGCATCTGCATTTTTGTCATCAAAATAGGCCTTATTAATGGCCTTTGAACTACAATCTACTTCAACTCCTCTTACTTTCACCATCTCCAGGCATGGTCTCGATCTCAGTGGACCAGTTGCTTTTTGATGCTTCTGAGAAGCCCCATATGAAGCATAAAACTCACGAACCAATGGAGGACAGTATCGACTTGGAGATAATGTGAATATTTCCCAGTATCTCTCCTTTATCTGGTGAAGGATGTCTAGGAAATCTTGCTCAATCCTGTTAAGGCTGAACTGCCTCTCTTCATTGAAGTTCCGGTTATGCGTCCCATCAAAAAATCTTTCCTTCATTCCAAGAGAACTTCGCCTCTCTTTCGGTGAAGCTAAGCCCTTCTCTCCTCATGCTCTTTTTCCTTGCAAAAGGCTTCTTTCAATTTCGGGTCATACCCAAACTCCACTTCACCCTCAGCTGGCCTTTTTTCTTTCCCTTTACCCTTATCTGTAGGGTCACTTTGCTTTCCAGTGCAAGGACGAGAGGTTCTCCGAGAAGTCATCCTGTAAGGAAACAAAATTCCAAAATGATTAGTGCAAAGCCTTCTCATACTCCATGTAACTGTCCCATTTCACATTTAGACCATGATCAACGAACTGGTGTTCATTGTTCGCGTTTGACTCGTGAAATATGGACTTTAAAAGATTTGAATTCTAAATTGATTCGCGATGGCTTTTGTGGTTCGCGAATTCGAGTGGTGGGCCATGTTCTGCTGCGCAGATCAGGGTAGTGGTTTCTTGATTTATGGACACCATCCGCATGATGATTTCACGGCCACGATTCATAAATCGCGGTGCACGAACCACCCGCGCTTGTGTTCAATTGATTAATTGCTCGGTCCTCTTTCATGAAAAATCAGGGTAGGCTTATCAATCCGATGCTCATAAAGCTTCTTGCAATGATTGTATTTCCCTCCTACTCATTATAACAACTCCCGAGCTTTATCTAATCACAACATCACAACCTACTCAGACTTCGTCTATGCTTAGATTCACTGTGGCATTTTATCAAACACATGATGGGCATGAGTGCTTCCTATTCTATTTCACGATCTTGACTCCTTCACACCCTCGACCCTACACTCTATCTTCATAACAACACAAGCAGCCACGTTCGGGGATCATATGTCTACTCAAACTTCTCCTTAAATAACCCTCCCTCCCCCCAAACAAAAAAATGGATTGCTTTAAACCAAAAAGGAATTTAGTGTTCTTACCTTGTTTCCTTTGAAGAATGGAGTGCTACTCTTGCAAGCGAAATCAAGTGAGATTAAGTGATTGAAGTATTTAGGTGGAGTGGGAAAGGTAATTGTATGCACGATGTGAGAAGTTTAGGGGATGGGAGGTTAGCGAGACGGTTTAGATGAGAGGAAGTTAAGGAGTGTTTTGCCCATTACTTTTGAAGTAACGGGTCTTTATATAATTTTTTTTTGTTATACTATTTATGCATTTATATATGTATGTGTGTATGTGTGTGTGTGTGTGTATATATATATATATATATATATATATGCAAAGGCAAACTTGAATAATCCAAACCTGATATGTAACCACAAGTTGGCATCCGCAGGCCATGATTCAATCACGAATCGCCAAGTTTTGAAGACCCTAGACGGGTAGACCTATGTAAGAAACCACGGGGAGAACGCGACCGCGTTTCATTTTTTGCAGAACGGATGTGATGCGAATTCCATCAGTTTGTCAGCTATTTTTGGAATGTAACGCAGTCGATCCGCGTTCTGCGGTTATCCTTGCGTTTCTTTTCAATTTCTCACTTTTCTACTTCATTCCTGATTAATCTACAAAATAAATAAACAATGTTAATTAAAATTTTGGGTTGCCTCCCAAATAGCGCCTTATTTAACGTTGCGGCACGATGCGATTTCCTTGACTACTCAGACTTTGTTAAGATAGATCGTTTCCACCCATTTCACCTCCTCTTGCACTCCCAAATATTGCTTTACCCTTTTTCCATTCACCTTGAACCTGGTTCCATCTTGATTTTCCAAATCCACTGCTCCATATGGAGAAACATGTGTCACTTTGAAAGGTCCGGACCACTTTTACTTCAGTTTTCCTGGAAACAATTGAAGTTTGGAGTTAAACAACAATACCAAGTCCCCAGGGGCAATCTCCCTCTTCAACAACCTTCCTTCATGGTACAACTTTATCTTCTTTCTTATACAAGGCTGCACTCTCATAAGCCTTGAGTCGGAACTTATCTAGTTCATTCAGCTGTTTAACCCTCAAATTTGCAGCTTCATTCCAATTAAGATTTAGCTTTTTCAAAGCCTATAGTGCCTTGTGTTCTATTTCCATGGGCAAGTGACATGCCTTACCAATACACCAGCTGATATGGAGACATCTCGATGGGTGTCTTATAGGCTGTTCTGTATGCCCACAAGGTTTCATTTAACTTGCGAGACCAATCCTTTCTGTTTGCATTAACAATTTTGGACAAGATGGTCTTTTATCTCACAGTTCGCCACCTCCACCTAACCGCTTGTTTGAGGATGATACGGGATAGTAACCTTATGCTTCACCCCATATTTCTCTAGTAGATCTATGAACAACTTGTTGTAGAAATGTGACCCCCCATCACTTATGATTGCTCGCGGTGTGCCAAACCTAGAGAATATATTCCTTTTGAGAAATGTTGTCACACTCTTTCCTTCGTTGTTGGAAACACAACCGCTTCGACCCACTTGGACACATAGTCCACAGCTACAAGAATGTATTTCAATCCATAGGAACTAATGAATGGTCGCATCAAACCTACACCCCACATATCAAATAGTTCCACTTCAAAAATCAGGGTCAGCGGTAATTCATGGTTTCTTGAGATGCCACCATGTCGTTGGCACCGATTATAGGCTTTGACATAATTATGCCAGTCTTGATAGATCGTTGGCCAATAATATCCACTTTGTAGAATTTTTAAGTTGTTCTCACCCTACTGTGATGTCCTCCAAATGGAGAAGAGTCACAAGCTTCAAGGATATGCATCATCTCCACTTCCGGTACACACCTCCTGATTATGTTGTAGACATACACTTTGAACGAATAAGGTTCATCCCAGCAGAACATTTTCACATTATGCAAAAAATTGTTTCTTTGGTGGAAACTCATGCCATCCGGCATCACCTGGCTAACTAGAAAATTAGCAATATAGGCAAACCATGGGATCATATCTTGGGAGGCTGCTAACACCTGTTCATCTGGGAATTCATTATTTATACCTAGTTCATGCTTTGGTCTCCCCTCATCTTCAAGTCTTGAAAGATGATTAGCCACTTGATTTTCACACCTTTTTTGGTCCTTAACTTCAAAATGAAATTCTTGAAAAAGCAAGACCCATCAGATTATCCTTGGCTTTGCATCCTTCTTGGCCATCAAGTATCGAATGGCTGCATGATTTGTATGGATGATGACATTGGTGCCCAACAAGTATGCTTTGAACTTCTCAAGAGCATACACCACTGTTAGCAACTCTTGCTAGTAATAGTATAGTTCTTTTGTTCCCCGTTGAGAAACTTGCTTGCATAGTATATCGGGTGAAAGAGTTTCTCCCTTCTCTATCCCGGAACAACTCCTAATGCAATCCCACTTGCATCACACATGACTTCAAATAGTTTGGTCCAGCCATGTGCAATAATTATTGGAGTTGTGGTGAGTTTCTCCTTCAGGCATTCAAATGCCTTCAGACATACCTCATCAAACTCAAATTTTATTTCCTTCTCCAACAACTTACATAGTTGGTCAGCAATTTTGGAGAAGTTTTTGATAAATCTCCTATAAAATCCAATATGACCCAAAAAGCTTCTGACTCCTTTCACTGATATAGGAGGGGGCAATATGGATATGACATCAATCTTCACCTTTTTAACCCTAATGCCTTTACTTGAGATTCGATGTCCTAATACTATCCCTTCATTCACCATGAAGTGATATTTCTCCTAGTTCAATACCAGATTTGTCTCCTCACAATGCTTCAATACCGAAGCCAAATGAGACAAACAATCTTAAAATGTATCACCTACTATAGAGAAGTCATCCATGAAGATTTTCATTATGTCCTCCACCATATCTGAAAATATTGACATCATGCACCTCTGGTATATGGTAGGCGCATTACATAATCCAAACGGGCATTCGCTTAAAGGCAAATATCTCTTAAGGACATATGAATGTGGTCTTCTCTTGATCCTTAAGAGCAATGAAAATCTGATTGTAACCAGAATATCCATCCAAGAAACAGTAATAGGCCCTTCCTGCTAGTCTATCAAACATTTGATCCATGAAGGGCATGGGAAAATGATCCTTTTGAGTCTACCGGTTCAGCTTCCGGTAATACATGCATACCCTCCAACCCGTAACTGTGCGAGTTGGCACTAATTCATTCTTCTCACTGGGGATCACAGTCATTCCACATTTCTTTGGCACATATTGCACTAGGCTGACCCAGTGACTGTCAGAGATGAGATAAATCACCCCAGCATCCAACCATTTTATGATCTATTTTTTCACCACCTCTTGCATAAGTGGATTCAGTCTCCTTTGGTGCTCAATGCTGGGAATACAATTCTCCTCTAGCTGAATCTTGTGAGTGCAAATGCCTGGAGGGATGCCAATGATATCTGTTATGGTCCACCCAATTGCCCGTTTGTAAGTTCTTAAGATAGACAACAAGGCTTTTACTTGCCATTCCATCAGCTTTATAGATATGATCACTGCCAAGGTTTCATATGGCCACAAATATGCATACATCTAATAAGTTGTCAATGGTTTTAGGTCCAAAACTAGTGGCTTTTCAACAGATGGTTTCGCAGGTGGGTGTTCTCTGTTTTTTAGATCTAAATCAAGCTTCTTAGGTACAAAGGAGTAAGACCCCAAGCCTGCCATTGCATGTACCATCTCTTCAAATTCTTCTATTAAGTAACCAGCAAAATTCATGATGAGTGCCATCAAGGCTTCGGCAACAAACTTCTCCTATGTGGCATCATCCATTACTTCATCAATTGTATCAATCATTGAGATAACACTCATATCCCTGGGATGCCTCATAGATTGACATACACTGAAGATAATCTCTTCATTGTTCAGCCTGAAGTTCCATTCACCTCTTTCTACATCAACCAATGCTCTGTCGGTTGCTAGAAATGTCCTCCCCAATATAATCGGCACCTCAAAATCTATTTCCCAGTCCAAAATCACGAAGTCTGCCAAAAATATGAAGTTGTTCACCTTTACCAATACATCATACAAGATACCTACTAGTCTTTTCACAATTCTGTCAGCCATCAGCAACCGCATTGTCATTGGTCTAGGAGTTCCTAAACCAAACTTTTTGAAGATATCAAGCGGCATGAGGTTTATACTTTCCCCAAGTCGCATTGAGCTTTAGAAAAGTTAAACGTCCCAATAGTGCATGGGATTGTGAATGCTCCTGGATCCTCCTCCTTCTGAATCAGAGACTGTGACATAATCGCTCTACAATGGTGTGTATTATCAATGGGTTCATAAGTCATGGTTCTCTTCTTAGTCACCAAGTCCTTCATGAACTTGGGATAGCCTGACATTTGCTCCAATGCATCTAACAGTGGATTGTTTATGGACAACTGTTTTATCATGGAAATAAACCTGCAAAACTTGCCATCCACAACCTTCTTCTTGAGCCTCTGAGGAAATGGATGAGGAGGCCTAGGTATTTGAGACAACACCTTGGGAATTTCCTTCTCCTTTTCCTTTTCATAGACCTCATCTTTAGCTACAACCCGGTGCTTCTCAGTATCATCTGGATCCATATTAATAACTACTGGTTTATTAGCTACAACTGGTTAGGCAGACTCTCCTCTTCATAATCAATCTCCTCTACTCTTATTTCCTCAATTGGCCCCAAAACTCTACCACTTATAATGGTAATAGCCATGCAATGATTATCATTTTTGGGATTCGGCATGGTATCACTTGGTAGCGTTCATTTCTGTCTAGGATTTAAGGCTACTGAAATTTGATTCATTTGTTGCTCCAGCTGCTTTATTGCTGTAAAGTAAGAATTCACCAATGGATTCACATTGGACAAGTATCCTCTAATTTCTTTGATCCCAAAATCTATGGATTCAACCTTCTTCGACACTTTTTCCAGACTAAGCTGGCTCACTACTTGAGGGTGTATTAGGGCCTTGTTGATTTCTTTTCGGGGGAATATAAGCACCTCTCGGGTTATTCCTAAACCCCTGATCTCTGTCTCTCCAATTTCTCTGCTCTCTATCCCTCTAGTTGTTTTGGTCTCTCCATCTGGATCTGTCATATCCATTGTTATCTCAATACCTATTCCAATCTTGAATCCCCTGACCCAGTTTCCAAGAACTTGATTAGATCCTTGAGTTGTAGGTCGGGAAACCCCACCTTGATTAGCAATAAAACTAGCTTCTTCCTCAAAACTCTGATAATATTCATCATGTTGAGAAACCTGCTCCTGATTTAACACAACATTGACCTTCTGTGTTCCGTTCCCATCAGATATTTTGTTAACAAGTTCATCTGAGTTTTGAGTTGATTCATATCTTCATCTCTTTCCTCTTCTTTTCTCAAATGCTCTATGGACATTCCTCTAGATTGCACACCACTTACAGCTTCTGTCTCTCGTGTGTGCCATGCTCTATTCGTTCTAGTCATCTTGTCTAACATTGCACTTGCAACAACAAATGATTGGTCCATCATTGCTACTGCTTTATTCAGGCCATCCAGCGACTTGTAAAATGACTGGAAGAGACATCATCAGGAAGTCTTTGGTCTGGGCACTGCTTGATCTTTTTCTTGAATTCCAACCAAGCTTTATGCAATGCTTCATTTGGCAGCTGACAAAAATTGTTGATTTCATCCCTTAACTGGATTATTTGAGATGGAGGGAAAAATCATGCAACTGTCGATTCTCCCCAACATGTGATTGATTTATCCGGCAGTTCCCCAAGCCATACAGTTGCTTCTCCAGTTAATGAGAAGGGGAACAATCTAAGCCGCATTGCCTCCTATGGCAACCAGGCAACCTGTATACACTACAGATCTATGTGAAGTTCTTCAAATGATGGTTTGGATCCTCATGAGCCAAACTTCTATATAGCTCCTTCATGCCGAGTAGATGCATCATGGTGCTGGTGATATTGAACTAGGCATTTTAACCAAGTTCTGGCAGTACAATGGCACCGCATACCCTGTTTGCTCCAAATTAGGCTCCTCTGCAGGAGGAGCACACCTGTTAATAGGGGGTTGATTTCTCAACCCTTATTGAGCATTTCGGGCAGCAGCAACAACTGTTGTAGCAAGTTGAGCTTCAGTCAACTCAACATTATCAAGATTCTCCATTGAGCCTGCCAAAGAACAAAAACAACAAAACAAAGTAAATTACGAAATACGGACTAAAGAAATTTTGAAATTGCACTAACAATAAATTTTGAAAATTAAATTTCCCGACAACGGCGCCAAAATTTATACACCCAAATTACACGTATTAAATAGGATATAAAGCGGTCGTTGTATCAAATATAGAACCCAGCAATGTTGGTTCGAATTTCACAGAGAATAAGGTGCAAAACTCATCAAAAGTGAATACTCAAATTTATTTAGTCGATATTTCGAAGGGGGAAATAAAATCACACTTACAATCGAAGATTTTCTTAGTAACGATTAGAGAGAATTTCTAATTTGTTTCAATGATTTAACTAAACTAGGGCTGTGATTCCCAAGATTTCTTAACTATGACAGGTCTATATTGTATTCAAATCTAGGCTAACATTACACATGCAGAACATACAGTTCTAAAAACTTTTCTAAAGTCTTTCGATCCACTTAGAAAATTATCACCCTCAATCCTTTCGGCTTTGGGTGATTCTTGATTTAAATGCTGTTATAAGTTTCGGGTTGACAATTTTTATAACAGCCCAAGTCATTAGATGAGGGTTGAAAGCCTCAAGTACTCATTATAAAATCTTCTTCCTAATCATAAAATCTTTGATCAAGAAAATCAGATTTTAGGCAAGATTCAACGTTTGCAACCATTGTATAACAATCAAAATGGAGGTATTGATAATACACGTGGCTTGCTAACCTAAATATTTATATTCATAGACCCATCAGCATTAATAGATCAAGGTTCAAACAACCCTAGGTATAAAACTTAGCTACTCATAACAAAGATAATAACAATCTTGGGAAGGGAAAAGATGATAGACATATATTCACAATGATGAACACAAAAGCAATCGGTTCAATATTAATTCAAAATTCTTCCGCTAGAACTCGAGAAAACACGCTTCTTTCTGTTCTCTCTCAAGTATTTCAAATGTAATAATCGTGATACCTCTTCTACCGCCCAGATATCCCTTTAAAAATCCTACCTAATTCAAAAAAGGAAATAATTGGCATACTTAATATTTATAAAAATGCCACCATCACAGCATTCGCTGTGGATTCGTGGCCACGGTTAGCTATTTATGGTCCGCGCTTTAATTACGTTTTAGGTGACAAAATATGGCCAACTTTCTACCTTTAACCGTGGCCCATTCACGCCCCGTGTTTTGAGACCAGCGGTCTGCGCTTGCATGATGTTTACACTGTCATTGGACATGAAGTTCTGACTTGAGACGCGGTTAATTCGTGGTACGCACTTTCCAATCCGCGATCTGCGGTTCAACCATGGATCTCATTAATAATAAGAGTTTTTCTAGTCCTAGATGCGACGGATCCGCGGTCCGCACTTGAGGACTACTCAGAGAGTTTCAGTTGCTTGGCTTGATCTTTGATAAGAAATCATGAAAGGTACTTCTTTTCATATCAAATTATCTTATAAATCTAAGTTTACAGACTAGATAAGTTGGTCAAGATACCAACTTATTATTTAGCAATGGTAGACATCAACACATTATAAAAATCATAAAAGTTCTATAATTCACAAGTGTCGACCCTAGTTAACAGCAACCAAGGAGCGTCACACATTAATATTGTAGTATTGGGCCCTTATGTTACACTGATTTGATAACTTGTGAATCATTGTTTATATTTGTTATTAAAATGACCTCTAATTAAATAATTTTATTAATTATTATGTTTAAATAAATTTAAATTACATGTTAAATACTTTCTAAAATATAATTTGAAAATATTTCACAATAGTCAAAACTCAAAATAGTCATGATAGACATCATCATATTATAGAAATCATAAAAATCATATAGTTCATAAGTATCGATCCTAGTTAGCAACAACCCAAGAGTCATGTATTAAAATTGTAGTATTGCGGCCTTATCTATAAATTTTATTATGTTGGAGACATGCCAAGTCATACTTGTGTGAGAACATCCATTTATTAACAAATAGATTGGAGTAGATCTCACTTTTCATGCAATAAAAAATTCAAGCTCTTTTTTCTTGGCTAGTTTCCTTTCTCCTATATCTTCCTTTTAATTATTATAGAATTGAGCCAGTATTTTCTATGAGTAATGAATTCTTATTTTATCATTACTTTTATTTTATTTATTTTTTTATTTTCATTAATTTGAAAAAAGAAAAAAATGAGTTAGGTGAAAATTGAAAGAATTGTAAAACTTGAATAACTAAATTGAAGAATATTTGGATAAATTTTACTGGTGATCATCCAACTCTGAGTTTATCATACAAAATAATACTTTCTTATTTTTTTTAATTACATAAAAGTCATCTTAATTTATTAGATAAAAAATATTTTTATTTTATTTTTTATCACATAAAAGTATTCTAACTTTAAAGTTTATCACACAAAAAATATTTTTTTTTTAAAGGTTTTTATGAAATTTACTATACAGATGAAAAAAATAGTCAAATTATATTTTATTTAATATTAATAATGGTGCGTTAAAATTATTATAAAACAATCAAATAAAAAAATAAATATAATATTGTACATCTTCAACGGGTTTTGTGTTATGAAGCAAAATATTAAGGGATATTTCTAAAATTATTCTGAATGTAATTAATTTATTTTGGAGCATTATGTCATATTTTCAATATAAATATCAAAACTGAAATGAAATTTATTTTTCAGTTAACTTGGTTAAAGTTGAATAAACTTCAAGTAACAAAAAATAAAAAATTAACTTTTGTATGATAAATTTTAAAGTTGAATGATTTTTATGTAAAAAATATATTAAAACTTAAAAAGATTTGTATGATAAATTTTAGAAATGGATGACTTTAATATAATAAGAAAATAAAATAAATTTTACGTAATAAATTCAAAATTAAATGATGAACTTTATTCTAACATATTTTAAAGAATTATGGTCTATATATAATAAAATTAGTTTTAAAATTTTTAATGTACCACACAAAAATAAGAATAAAAATAATAAAGAACAAGAGAAGAGAAACCAAGGAAAAAAGTGAATTGGAAAGAATGAGAAAATAATAAAGTAAGATGATATAATAGGTTCCATATTATAAAGCCAATTAAATAATTTTATTACGCAATTAATAATATTGTCTTTTACTCAACATAACAATTATAATTACAATACCTGTCAGAATTTAAAAAATAATAAAAATTTAATTTTATAATACAATCTTTTTAATATTTGTGGTCATATTTGAGCCATAAAATTATGACCATTTAGCAGCACACTATTCTTTATTGTTAGTCTAACTTTTATCATTCCTAACATTTGTTTTATAGCATTGAAAGAGACTATTAATTTCTTAAATGGTTATTATGACATTTATTATATCTCAAATCGTTTCGGCTTATGATATTGGTGTCGGATTCTTTATGTGGCTATTAAATTAGCATGCTATTAATTGTATGTTTCATTTACCCCCCTCCCCCCCCCCCCCCCCCCCCCCTCTCCTCTCTATCTATCTATCTATCTATCTATCTATCTATCTATCTATCTATCTATATATATATCCTTTTTTTAGCTCTTTTCTTGGAAAAATATATCTACATTGGGCGAAATACTTTTAAGGACAATATAATCGATACACCTCAATCTATGAGAATTCTCGACAGATTTTATGATCAAATATTTTTTGTAAAATTTTCAACACTCTTAAGAATACTTTACACTATATTCTTACGGAGAATACCAATTACAAAGAAAATGAACAATACTAACGCATGTAGATAAGTGAAAGCTTGATTTCATGAATATGGAATCTCCATGTTTAAACTTGCATTCAAAAGCCTATGCAATTATACGGAAGGAAAATCATATATTTCTTATAATTTTATTTGATTTGTTATTTAATTTTTACTTTGATTCACAATTTTAATTTCTCTTAATGTCTCAACTTAGTTAGACTTCGAGATGGGTCCAATTTTGACAAAGAAAAAAAGGCGACATGTGTCTAAAGTTGTTAATGTGAAACAAATGACAACCACCATTTTTACAAGTCGACAAACATGACGAATGACAACAACCATTGTTACAAGTCGACGAACATGAATGCAAATAATAATTATTTTGTATGTAGCAACCTAAGTCATCGTACCTTTCAATGAAGAACAATATACAAAAAAAAATGATAATCCTGCTAAGTATAAATAAATTTTATTAACCGGATGATAAAATTATTATGATCATTTCTCTATCGAGTTTTGTGATCAATGTGAGATTTTTTTATGTGTTATACTTTGGTGTTATTAAAAGTATTTGTGCTAAATAATATTATTATATTCTACATTTAAGTTTAAGAAGAAGAATTTTTATTTATCTTGATGATTTTAAAACTACTTTGGAATAAAAAAAAATCATGAATTGTCATTCATAGAATGTGAAGCCACAAATTTTAATATTAGTTGTTCTCCCCTTTTTGGGTTATTGGAATTATTTGATTTGTACCTTTTTTTAAAAAAAAATAATGAGAGATATATGGAGAAGTATTTTATAGATTATGAAAAAGTTATTTCAATATCTTATAATATTTAAAAGTGTGGATTTTTTTTAAGGCTGTGCTATGTGATCCTAAGAAAAAAAAATAGGATCTAAGATTTTTTTTAACTGTATGTTAATAAAGAATAAAATGTAATTATATATATTTAGAGTAATAATTACAAAATATACTAATATTTTTTGATTTTCAAAAATAATAAAAAAATATTTATAAAATCTACTAGATTAGGTAAAATAAAAAAAAGCACGATAAATTTATTAACCCATAAATTACGCTATAATGTCTAACTGTCTACTTGTCTTTCTTGATTTATGATATTCTTATTGTAATACATTAAATATTTAATTTACACCATTGTTGATTCCTATCTAAACTCTAAAACCTTTTTTTCTTCTCAGATAATACGAAATTATTTTTTTCATAATGTCGGATAGATATCTCAATTCGATAAATGATTCAACACGGTGGTTTACTCTGCGGCGGATGTCAGTGGTTCGACTCCGCTTATCTCCAACTCATGAACTTAGCCAGTATTTGTTTATAATATCATCTTTTTTTGTGTGTGTATGTAATTTCCGATGACCGAATATAGGGATACAATTTGCTCGATGCACTTGTATTAATTTACTATTAATTTTTTTTTATATAAAATATTTACAGTTACTTTGTGAAAAAATATGATAAATAATTTGTGTATAAAGATATGTTTATGCCGATTTCTTTTTTAAAAAAAATATAAGCATAGTTAAATTTCTATGAAAAACAATATAGTTTTTGTGCTTTGTAGATACATATTTTATGTGGTTTGGCAGTGGTATATATTATGATAATTTTCAATATATCTCTGAGAAATGAGAAGGAGAAGAGAAGAGAGTTTGTGAATTGATGACTTGATTATTCTCTCAAGCTAATGGGAATAAATAGCTGTTGTAGAGAATGTAAATAAGGAAAGAACTAATAAGAATATTACACAATCTCCTAATTGCGTAATTATAGACATTTGGGGATATTTTAATATCTACACTATCTAATTATATCATATTTAACACTCCAATATCTACATTATCTAATGGTAATATCCGTTATACCTCATTTTAACCGGGCCAAAATAATGTACAATATATTGGTGATTCCTAAATTAATTAACTTAAGGCGTCGCCATCTAATTTATTATAGTGAATTAGGACATCTAAATTGATAAAAGTGATAGTCTAAAGTTAAACTCTGTTTTAAGATCTATTTAACTTAAAAATCTTAGGTAAGAGTTCAATTAATCCTAAATGGAAGGGGTTAGACATCCTCTAAGATCCATTAAAAAATAATTAACCGTCCTGACTTAATCAATTAAAAGCTAAGGCTAAATGTGAAAAACGTACTAAATTAGATGTATATCCTTTTTAATATTACGACTTCTTAGTTACTAATTGTAGGTAAAATGTAGTATGAACAAATAAACCCAACTATTAGTCACGTCGTTCACCTAAATCACAAAATCAAATATCACACAAAAGTAAAAAAAATTCCAAGTCTCTAAAAAAGTCACCAAAAGAAAATGCAATATCCAAAGTAAATAGCTGAAGAGAAAATTGTAACAGAATGTCTTTCACTTTCTCTTCTCCCCTTGGATGTCTTCGAAGGAGTGAGCGGCACAAAAGTTGTAGATGCATGTTTCAATTTTTGTGGTGAAGTCGAGTCTTACGGTGGAACTCTTCGATTTTAGTGTTCATGCAAATAATGATAAATAAGATGAAAATGATTATAAAAAGAGATCTGCTCTCAAACGAACATGGAATCTAGGAATAAATAAGCAAGGAATTAACAAATTTTGTAAGCTGATACCAAACAAATCCTGTTTTTCATATTACAATAGTATTTGGTAAACTTCAACTAATTCATATTGTCAGAAATAAGTTTTCAAATGAAATAATTATTCTAAACAAAAGTCTCATAATAAGTAATTCAAGAAATATATTACTAGTAATTTAACAACATGCTATTTTCAACGAAGAAATGAAATTCTTGAGTCAAATCTCAATTCAAATTATATAATAGAGATTAAAAAAAAGAAGTATAAATCCTCGTAGCCATGCTTTTTCACAATATAAAAGAAAGGGAGTCATTAAAGCAAAGTTAAAATATGATAAGAAAATTAAAGTTAGATTCATGTACGTAAATTATCTTGAAGTTATAGACATGGTATCAATACGAATAAGAGGAAGGCATGTTAATTTAGCATACGACCCTGGCCTTATATACACTTTGGTGAAGTTATTGATCATGACCTTAGGAAGACGGATCGGTACAAACATACGCAGAAAAAGCTGAGAAGAAAGAAGATAAAAAGGTGTCGGCCATTCAGATAAAAAGCAGAAGATAATGTAAAGTTTTTTGTTTTGTAATGTAAAGATGTCGTCCATTATTTTGGACAGACAAAAGTTTTTTGTTTTTTGTGAAAAGTCTTAAAGTGTACAGTAATAGGGCGACTACTTTAAACAAAAGTCGCAAAGTAGAATAGTGATGTGTCGGCCACAAAATACTATTCATAAACAGTAAATGTCGTTTATGAACAGTAAAGGCCAATTGTAAAGAGTCATTTGTTTGTAAATTTTGTTTATAAATACAACCTCAGACGGAAGCCAAAGGCATCCGCAATCCCACATATTCTCTCTCAACTCTCACTTCCGCACCCCTACCCCCAAATTGGTATCAGAGCTACAAAATCAAAACTAAAAGACAATCTACCAAAGAGATAAACCAAATGGAAAAATCTAGCAATGATGCAAAGATACAAACTGAGGTATGTTTATTCATAACTATGAATAGCTAAACTGCTATATTCCTTATAATCTTCTAAGTATTATCTGTTATTATCTTCTTGTTATATCGTTATGATGAAAGGTTGATTAAGTTTGCTATGTAAGTGGTTAGTAAGCTGAGAGTAAGTAAGCCCAGACTATGCCATCCTAAGGTGGAAACCGGTGAGGCCAGGTGAGCCGTTTTAGGGGAGTACACAGAGTTGAGGCAATGTTAGGGTAACTGATTGAAACTGAAAACGCATAGTAATGACCGAAAAAGACTATTCAAAATAACGATGTAATAACTGGATAATTCAGAATAATGTCTAAAGAAGATTAGAGGGAATATTATGTTTAGAAAAATTCATAAAATGAATTCAGACCTATCAGGAATGAATCACAGATATGAACTACTTATCTTTTGCATAATAAAAATATTGTTTCAGATATTAGAAGAAGTAATAGAATTAGAAGAAACTATGAAGTTAATTAACCAAGATTGGACGGAGATGACTATAGAAGAAATTAGAAAATTAGATAAGGATTTAGACTAAAAAATGGTAAATTATGAATATATGGAATATTGGTTAGATACTATGGAAAGTATAAGATTAACAAAGCTTTTATTACAAGATAATATAAGGGAATATATGAAAGATAGTAATCTGGACGTAATCTGGAATATTTAGAGTATGCATATGGATGTATAGAAGAGTTACAAAGATTAGAACCATTAAAAATAGAATACTATAATAAAATGTTTAACCAATGAACCAAACACAGAATAAATCAAAGAAAGGTCATATCCATAAAAAAGCTAAAAAATTAAAAAATCAGTTAAAAATATTATATCCTGAATATAAACTTTTAAGCTTAAATAAAACAAATAATGTTAGACTTGAATATTTAATAGATATAATTTCAGAAACAGAATGTAAATATATAAAATATTTGACAAAACTGAAATGAAAAATAACATTGATAATAGCGAAGAATACAGGCAACAATTACTTAACAAAATAAATGAAATAACGGAAGAAATTGAATTTAAAAAAGAAAGGTTAAATTACAATATAATTGCAGGAGTGTGCCAAATATCAATAAAAACACAAAGGAGAATAATATTTCATTTAGAGCTACAACTACAACACTTAGAATATAAATTACAACACGGATTAATATGAACAAAGAAGAATACACTGTAGAAGAAGAAAAATTTATGAGCCAGAAGGGAACAGAAATAAAAATTATACACTCAAACTTAGGAAGAAGATTTAAAAAGATAGGAGATCAATTATATTTGATGTTAGAAAAAGAATCGGCAACCTTAGAAGATAGCTTAACAGCTATGGTAAGAATTAATAAAGAAAACGAAGAAATAGATAGGAAAAAGGAAATAGAAAAAATTAAAAAACAAGCTCAAATAGAAGTTCAGCAAGTTAAAGAAGAAAAAGACACGAGAATACAAGAACTGGAAAAAGAATTAGAAAAACTTAAACAGCTATATGAAGAAAAATTAAAAGCAAAAGAAAAACAACGAGAAGAGTTAAGACTTACAGAAGAAATAGAAAAATTTAAAATATTACTAGAAGAATCAGGTACAATAGAAAATCAACCTAAAATAAGCATAGATGAAATAACTGAGCAAAATGATGAAGAAGATCTTGATCAATATTCAGAAACATCAGAAACTTATACTAATCTAATAGAAAAGGAAAATAATATAGAGATTAATGTAGAAGACATAGACGAAAAACCTAGTACATCAGGAACTAGAAGTCCAAGAAGACCAAATACTAGTCCAACCTATTATACTTACGAAAGGGAAAATAGAAGCAAAACATTATGGAATAAAAGATTAAATAAAAACTGGACACCTAGACAAAATATAGAACAATATAATTTCTTAGACTTAGATTGTGTTGCAGAACAAATAAAACAATTCAGCTATGGATAGGATATATTTCAAAACAGTTAATAGATAACAAAATACTAATAGCAGATGCCCCTGGATACATAGAACGAACATTAATAGGAACAACAAAAATATGGCTACAAAATTTATCACCAGAAAGTTTAGAAACATTAAGAAATAATAAGAAAATTAATAATGAATCAGCAACAACATCTATAGATATATTAACCAAATACGAAATGACAATAAGAAATGAATTTAGTAGTATGACTACCGAAATAGAAGAACGGCAAAAAGATAAAGAACTAAACAGAAATCTTATAAACAAATTAAGTATATGTAAAATGAGTTATATGGATGAATACACATGCGCATTTAAAGAATATTATTATAAAGGGTTATATACAAATGAAGAAAGTAGAGAAATAAGAAAACTATACTATACAAAATTACCAGAACCATTTAGTTCAAAAATAACTAAAGACTGGCAAGAATCAGGACTAATAGATACACTAGGATCTAGAATAAAATTTCTACAAAAATGGTTTACAGAACTATGTGAAAAACATAAAGAAGAAATGAAAATGGAAAAAATACTAGTAAAAAACTTAGCATGTTGCACAACTAGAACAGCACCACAATTTGGATGCACAAATAAATATAAATACAAGAAAAGAATTAAAAAATACAGATCATTTAGAACAAAATATAAGTATAAAAAACCAAGAAAGAGGTATTATATAAAAAATTATAAACAAAAAAGACCTCATAAACCTAAGAAAAATATATCAGAATGTAAATGCTACAACTGTGGCAAATTAGGACATTTAGCTAGAGACTGTAGAGTACCTAAAAATGTAAATAAAAAACAAATTTCAGAAGTAGAAATAATAATCGAAGATGAAAAATATAAAAACAAATAGATTATATAGACTATAATCTAAGTGATGAAGATAGTATATACGAACTAACAGAATACGAAAAGACAGATAATGAAAATGAGACAAATGAATGCGAAACCGATAATGACTGAAACAGATATAAGGATTATAAGTAAAGAAGAATATCAAGATAAAGAAAGCTCAGAACAAAAAATAATATTTGACAACAATATGTTCGAACAAATAAAAGGAAAAGAATTAGATTTAAGTGTAGACAAAATTTTGGAAATACCTAAATTAAGAAATTTCTTTAAAATAAGACAAGAAGAATACTACGTGGTAAGCCAAAAAGAACATATAATAAATTGCAAATAAACCCAAGGAAAAGCTAAAATACCAATTATAAATAAGAAGATAATAAACAAGGAAATCCAAGAAATAAAAGCTAGAAATCCAATAAAATACGTACACCTAGGAGCAACAGAAATACTTATAAAAGCATGTTTTAGAGAAGGAATAGATACACCAATTGAGCTATATTTAGCAGATGATAGAATAATCCACCCAATAGAAAAGAGTATAATAAGTGCAGTTAGAGGAAATTTAATATACCAAAAATTTAAATTTATCATAAGTGCAAACTACTCAGTAGCATTAGATGACAGAAATATAGATAAATCTCTAGTACTATACTGGAAAATGTCAGGAATAGAACTGACACCAGGTAGTAAAATATTTACAGCTAGATGTAAAAACTTATACGTATTAACTACAAAACATAAGATAACAGCCAAAAATAAAATTCAAAGAATTAAAATAGAAAAATCCTTTTGACAAAATAGTTAATGTTATTGATAATAATGACTATAGTTACAAAGATATAAATATAGAGGAGGATTTGAAAATAGTAAAAGAAAGATTGAGTAGGGGTGCGGAAGTGAGAGTTGAGAGAGAATATGTGGGATTGCGGATGCCTTTGATTCCGTCTGAGGTTGTATTTATAAACAAAATTTACAAACAAATGACTCTTTACAATTGGCCTTTACTGTTCATAAACGACCTTTACTGTTTATGAATAGTATTTTGTGGCCGACACATCACTATTCTACTTTGCGACTTTTGTTTAAAGTAGCCGCCCTATTACTGTACACTTTAAGAGTTTTCACAAAAAACAAAAAACTTGTCTGTCCAAAATAATGGACGACATCTTTACATTACAAAACAAAAAACTTTACATTATCTTCTGCTTTTTATCTGAATGGCCGACACCTTTTTATCTTCTTTCTTCTCAGCTTTTTCTGCGTATGTTGTTTTTCTTGTTTTGGCTGTTTGATCGTTTTATTCTTATCTCGGCCGTTGGATCATTATTCTAGCTGTACATCTGGTATCTGACTGTTCTCTTCACCGTGGCACTTTGTGCAATGGTGATCTGAATATTTCTGTCCTACTGTTTTGCAATATCTTGTTAGAAGAGCTGGGGAAATGTAGTTTCTCCGTATAGCTCTTGTAGTTGGTATTTCCTCTGGCTTCAGCAGACTAAGTATCCATTGGCGTACTTCTTCCATATCTGCTTCTTTGTGTTCTCTGGAGTTAGCATAAATCATAGTTTGATCTCTTGAGTAATAGCTCCAGATAAAATTTCCGTTTAAGAAATTATTAGCTAGCTCACTTATTATTGTAGCTAGACCAATAATTCTTTTATTTGCGTAAAAATCTGGTATATCTGTACAACTTATTTCTTCTTGCTGTTCTATCTTCTCTGGTATTATCATCTCCCTTGTTAATCCTATTTTTACTACTTGTATGATTGGTTTTATTTCATTAAATAATATCTCTGCTGGTGCTGCGTATATTTTGATATAGAAAAATGTCCTTTAGTTATTCTTTTATATGTCATAAATGCTTTATGTAGTTCTGGTATGGTTGCTATCTCATCTCCTGTCTTGGTATATACAGTATTTAGCAATCCATAATTGTAGCATGTCCTGACTAGGTTGGAGTTTGTATTTGGTTGTGCAATCAACTTATTATATCCTTGTAAATATTGGGTAACATAGTCTTCTTCTGGGTTTTTAGTGGTTATAGATCGTGGATTTTTATTTAAGTAGGTTTGTATTTTGTGAATATTCTGAATGTAGGTATTAGATATATGGTTGTAGGTCTGTCTGGCTTGGTTTAGGCTTTCTTTGTATGTACTTGTTTGTGGAGTTGGAGGTATATTTTTCATCGTAAATTGCTTATCAAATAGCTGTTGTTTTCTGATAATGTCTCTTCTTTCTTTAGGTCCTGATGTACCTGCAGAAGAAGTAGATGGGTTGTTAGCTTGGGTTTTAAGGAGTTTCCCAACGTCTCCTTTTAGCTCTGGAAGTTTGGTGCCTTCCGATTGGCATAACTCTGCGTTTTTTAAGTCACGCTGCTGACTGCTATCTTCTTCCATTCTTTTTATTTCCGCGTTTTTTAAGTCACGCTGCTGACTGCTATCTTTGCTTTTCAGCTTTTCCATATCATCTTCTAGCTTTTCCACTTTTTTGCAAAGTGTACTTAGCATTCCGAGTATTTGGTCCATCTTATTTTCATCTTTTTCCATGTCTTGAGATGTAATCTGCAATTGTATTTTTCTCAGTTTTGATGACTTCAATTGTAAATGAGAAATTTAATATATTTAATACTAATCTCCTTATTTCCTTTGTTGTCACAGAGTCTTGTACCTTTTTAGTTATCCACCATTTAACTTGTGTGTTATCTGTTCTAACAATAAATTTGTTATAAACTATATATGGTTCAAATGCAAGCAAACATTTATATAATGCAAATAGTTCCTTTCTATTTATTTCCCATTTAATTTGTGGTTCTGTGTACGATCCTGAATGGTATCTACAGTGGTGTTCTATTTTTTCATTTTCATATTTATATTTTAATACTCCTCCATAGCTATGATTACTAGAATCTGATTCTACTATGTAGATGAATTTCTTGTTTTCATCCGGAAAATATAGTTTTGGTAGTTCTTTACACATTTCTTTTATCTTTTTTATGTATTTTTTGTCTTTTTCATCAAAGTGATATTCTATATCCTTTTTTAATTTTCGTTGTAATGGTTTTAGATTTTCTGCTAGTTTTGGTACATATTCCCTTACTTGATTAACTAATCCTAAAAAGGATTGTAGTTTTTTTTTAGTATCTAATAATTCTTCAGAATTTATTATTTTTTGTACTATGTGTGTTTGCATTTTTACTCCATTTCTGTCTATTTGTATTCCTAAGAATTCTATTTGGTTTTTCAGTATTTCAGCTTTTTCTTTATTTAAACTTATTCCCGATATTTCTACTATATGTATGAATTTTTCTAGTAGCCTTATATGTTCTTCTTTAGTTCTTGAATATAGTAATATGTCGTCTATGTATACAATACAGTTTTCTAATTGGTTGAAGTAATTATCCATAAAGTGTTGGTATCTACCTGGTGCATTTTTATATCCAAAGGGTAATACGTTCCATTCGTAAAATCCTTGGGGTACGGTAAATGCTGTTAATTGTTTAGATTCTTCTTCTAGTTTTAAGTGGTAGAATCCTGATTTACAGTCAAATTTACTGAAATAATTATGTCCTTGTATCTGTCTTATCTTTAAAATCTTATTCGGTATTGGGTAATTATATGTTTTAGTTTTTGCATTTAGATTTCTATAATCTATCACCATTCTGCTTTTCTTTCTTTTTTGTTCATTATGTTTATTTACTATAAATGCCGGGCTATTATTTTACTATTACTTTCTCGTATATAATTATTTTCTAATAACTCTTTTATATGCATTTGGAATTCTTTTTGGTCTTCAAAATTATATCTTAGGGGTTTTTGTGTTATTATGCTATTTTCGTCTATTAATTCGATTTTTACTTTTGTTTTATGTTTTTCCCATCCTTGTAATGAGTTTTCATTATATAATGATTTTAGCTTATCTTGTAATATTTGCATTTTATCAATTGTGAATATTATCATTTCAATTTTCTGGTCGTTAGTTGTTATATTTTCTAACTTTTGTGTAATTTTTTCACTTCCTTTAATCCATGGTGTATTTTTTCTTATTTTGTTATTTAGTCTTTTTGCTCCTACTTTTTTATTACATGGGGTGGTGAACCACCAATGTGTTTTTGTTATAGTATGTGGGTATAGCTTTTCTAAAAATGGCATTCCTAATAATATATCTCTATTAGTAAACTCGTAACTATACATTTCTTCAATTGTTAGTATTTTATCCCATATTTGTATTTTTGTATTTTTGGTTTTGTGTGTTATCATACTTTCTTCGTTATTAAATCCAGTTACTATAAGTGGTGTTTTTAATTTTTCCCATTTTTCTTCTGGTAGGCAATTATGTTTACACATATTTGCTCCTGCTCCTGTATCTACCATAGGTGTATAATATCTGTTGTAATATCCTTCCACTATTATTTTCATTAGTATGTAGATTTTTGTCATTCTTTCATATTAATGTCCTTTTAATGATTATCTTTTTATTTTCATAGTGTATTACTAGCTGTCTTTCATCTATATTATATGGTTTGACTGTTTCCAGTCATTTTATCCCTAATGTTATATTGTCTTTACCTTGGTATATTTTAAATTTTATTTTTATTGGTACTCCACCAATAATTAACTTTTGTTCTGTACTGTGTTCCATGTTTGTCAATATTCCTGGTAATTCTGTATTTATACTTTCATTTTTTGTAATTTCTTCTTCTTTTATTAGTTCTCTTGTGACATAGCTTTCATTTTGTCCTGTATCTATTTTTATTAAATATTTTCGTTGATACCAATTTGGGGGTATCAATTTGGTGCCTTCCGATTGGCATAGCTCTGCGTTTTTTAAGTCACGCTGCTGACTGCTATCTTCTTCCAATCTTTTTATTTCCGCGTTTTTTAAGTCACGCTGCTGACTGCTATCTTTGCTTTTCAGCTTTTCCATATCATCTTCTAGCTTTTCCACTTTTTTGCAAAGTGTACTTAGCATTCCGAGTATTTGGTCCATCTTATTTTCATCTTTTTCCATGTCTTGAGATGTAATCTGCAATTGTATTTTTCTCAGTTTTGATGACTTCAATTGTAAATGAGAAATTTAATATATTTAATACTAATCTCCTTATTTCCTTTGTTGTCACAGAGTCTTGTACCTTTTTAGTTATCCACCATTTAACTTGTGTGTTATCTGTTCTAACAATAAATTTGTTATAAACTATATATGGTTCAAATGCAAGCAAACATTTATATAATGCAAATAGTTCCTTTTTATTTATTTCCCATTTAATTTGTGGTTCTGTGTACGATCCTGAATGGTATCTACAGTGGTGTTCTATTTTTTCATTTTCATATTTATATTTTAATACTCCTCCATAGCTATGATTACTAGAATCTGATTCTACTATGTAGATGAATTTCTTGTTTTCATCCGGAAAATATAGTTTTAAAGAAGATTAGAGGGAATATTATGTTTAGAAAAATTCATAAAATGAATTCAGACCTATCAGGAATGAATCACAGATATGAACTACTTATATTTTGCATAATAAAAATATTGTTTCAGATATTAGAAGAAGTAATAGAATTAGAAGAAACTATGAAGTTAATTAACCAAGATTGGACGGAGATGACTATAGAAGAAATTAGAAAATTAGATAAGGATTTAGACTAAAAAATGGTAAATTATGAATATATGGAATATTGGTTAGATATTATGGAAAGTATAAGACTAACAAAGCTTTTATTACAAGATAATATAAGGGAATATATGAAAGATAGTAATCTGAAACGTAATCTGGAATATTTAGAGTATGCATATGAATGTATAGAAGAGTTACAAAGATTAGAACCATTAAAAATAGAATATTATAATAAAATGTTTAACCAATGAACCAAACACAGAATAAATCAAAGAAAGGTCATATCCATAAAAAAGCTAAAAAATTAAAAAATCAGTTAAAAATATTATATCCTGAATATAAACTTTTAAGCCTAAATAAAACAAATAATGTTAGACTTGAATATTTAATAGATATAATTTCAGAAACAGAATATAAATATATAAAATATTTGAAAAAACTGAAATGAAAAATAACATTGATAATAGCGAAGAATACAGGCAACAATTACTTAACAAAATAAATGAAATAATGGAAGAAATTGAATTTAGAAAAGAAAGGTTAAATTACAATATAATTGCAGGAGTGTGCCAAATATCAATAAAAACACAAAGGAGAATAATATTTCATTTAGAGCTACAACTACAACACTTAGAATATAAATTACAACACGGATTAATATGAACAAAGAAGAATACACTGTATAAGAAGAAAAATTTATGAGCCAGAAGGGAACAGAAATAAAAATTATACACTCAAACTTAGGAAGAAGATTTAAAAAGATAGGAGATCAATTATATTTGATGTTAGAAAAAGAATCGGCAACCTTAGAAGATAGCTTAACAGTTATGGTAAGAATTAATAAAGAAAACGAAGAAATAGATAGGAAAAAGGAAATAGAAAAAATTAAAAAACAAGCTCAAATAGAAGTTCAACAAGTTAAAGAAGAAAAAGACACGAGAATACAAGAACTGGAAAAAGAATTAGAAAAACTTAAACAGCTATATGAAGAAAAATTAAAAGCAAAAAAAAACAACGAGAAGAGTTAAAACTTACAGAAGAAATAGAAAAATTTAAAATATTACTAGAAGAATCAGGTACAATAGAAAATCAACCTAAAATAAGCATAGATGAAATAACTGAGCAAAATGATGAAGAAGATCTTGATCAATATTCAGAAACATCAGAAACTTATACTAATCTAATAGAAAAGGAAAATAATATAGAGATTAATTTAGAAGACATAGACGAAAAACCTAGTACATCAGGAACTAGAAGTCCAAGAAGACCAAATACTAGTCCAACCTATTATACTTACGAAAGGGAAAATAGAAGCAAAACATTATGGAATAAAAGATTAAATAAAAACTGGACACCTAGACAAAATATAGAACAATATAATTTCTTAGACTTAGATTGTGTTGCAGATACAAATAAAACAATTCAGCTATGGATAGGATATATTTCAAAACAGTTAATAGATAACAAAATACTAATAGCAGATGCCCCTGGATACATAGAACGAACATTAATAGGAACAACAAAAATATGGCTACAAAATTTATCACCAGAAAGTTTAGAAACATTAAGAAATAATAAGAAAATTAATAATGAACCAGCAACAACATCTATAGATATATTAACCAAATACGAAATGACAATAAGAAATGAATTTAGTAGTATGACTACCGAAATAGAAGAACGGCAAAAAGATAAAGAACTAAACAGAAATCTTATAAACAAATTAAGTATATGTAAAATGAGTTATATGGATGAATACACATGCGCATTTAAAGAATATTATTATAAAGGGTTATATACAAATGAAGAAAGTAGAGAAATAAGAAAACTATACTATACAAAATTACCAGAACCATTTAGTTCAAAAATAACTAAAGACTGGCAAGAATCAGGACTAATAGATACACTAGGATCTAGAATAAAATTTCTACAAAAATGGTTTACAGAACTATGTGAAAAACATAAAAAAGAAATGAAAATGGAAAAAATACTAGTAAAAAACTTAGCATGTTGCACAACTAGAACAACACCACAATTTGGATGCACAAATAAATATAAATACAAGAAAAGAATTAAAAAATACAGACCATTTAGAACAAAATATAAGTATAAAAAACCAAGAAAGAGGTATTATATAAAAAATTATAAACAAAAAAGACCTCATAAACCTAAGAAAAATATATCAGAATGTAAATGCTACAACTGTGGCAAATTAGGACATTTAGCTAGAGACTGTAGAGTACCTAAAAATGTAAATAAAAAACAAATTTCAGAAGTAGAAATAATAATCGAAGATGAAAAATATAAACAAATAGATTATATAGACTATAATCTAAGTGATGAAGATAGTATATACGAATTAACAGAATACGAAAAGACAGATAATGAAAATAAGACAAATGAATGCAAAACCGATAATGACTGAAACAGATATAAGGATTATAAGTAAAGAAGAATATCAAGATAAAGAAAGCTCAGAACAAAAAATAATATTTGACAACAACATGTTCGAACAAATAAAAGGAAAAGAATTAGATTTAAGTGTAGACAAAATTTTGGAAATACCTAAATTAAGAAATTTCTTTAAAATAAGACAAGAAGAATACTACGTGGTAAGCCAAAAAGAACATATAATAGATTAAACCCAGAAGAAGACTATGTTACCCAATATTTACAAGGATATAATAAGTTGATTGCACAACCAAATACAAACTCCAACCGATTTTTCAGTATTTCAGCTTTTTCTTTATTTAAACTTATTCCCGATATTTCTACTATATGTATGAATTTTTCTAGTAGCCTTATATGTTTTTTTTAAGTACGCCAATGGATACTTAGTCTGCTGAAGCCAGAGGAAATACCAACTACAAGAGCTATACGGAGAAACTACATTTCCCCAGCTCTTCTAACAAGATATTGCAAAACAGTAGGACATAAATATCCAGATCACCATTGCACAAAGTGCCACGGTGAAGAGAACAGTCAGATACCAGATGTACAGCTAGAATAATGATCCAACGGCCGAGATAAGAATAAAACGATCAAACAGCCAAAACAAGAAAAACAACATACGCAGAAAAAGCTGAGAAGAAAGAAGATAAAAAGGTGTCGGCCATTCAGATAAAAAGCAGAAGATAATGTAAAATTTTTTGTTTTGTAATGTAAAGATGTCGTCCATTATTTTGGACAGAATTTTTCTAGTAGTCTTATATATTCTTCTTTAGTTCTTGAATATAGTAATATATCGTCTATGTATACAATACAGTTTTCTAATTGATTGAAGTAATTATCCATAAAGTGTTGGTATCTACCTGCTCACATCCTTGGAAAACATATATAGGAAATACACAACTTCTTTTATGAATCGTACTAATATAAATGGGTTCAAATTTGTTCTTTTTCTAAAAAAGAAGATCTGTTCAAATTGTTACTATTCATTTGTCATTTTTAACCCACAAGAATAAGAGTCACTTTTAACACATAAGGATAAAAGACTAACATGAATTCCTAAGCAAAAGAAAGGTGGTCGGGATTACCGTTCTTGAGGCAGTGAACCAGGGTCGCCGGTGTCGAATCTACTCTCCGCTCAATGGATCGGCTCCGAACTCGAATGAATTGAAGCGAAATATTGTGTTGTCTCAACATTGAAAGAGATAAATAAAGAGACTATGATTTTGTTGAAATGGTGGATAACAGGAGAGTACTATGTAGAAAACTAATTTTTTAGCGTTTCTTGTGGAGCCAAATGAGTGAAAAAGCTAAGAACTTTTTAAGGAAAGATGACCACCAAGAATATGTAAATCTCTGTAGCAGCTCCCCCCTTTCGGTTGAGGATTTAAGGTAGCATTTATAGGTCACAGAGGCTACGGTTTGTGAATTTTGAAATTCAAATTTGAAAACCTCCAAAGGGAGCCATGGACTAGAGTTTCTAACAAACCAGACAATGGGCAAGGACGGGGCAGCTTTATTGATCGTCATTTTCACCAAAATAGTGAAGCAAATCTGCTACCATGGAAAGACCAGGGTAAAGTGATAGAAAGGGGAAAGTTTTGGGTGTAGTCTTCGCGTGAAGGAGATGGGCAAAGTAGCTTTGGGTTTGTGGTTGTTGACTAGATTTTAATAAGGGGTATTTTGGTATTTTAGTTGTTTGAGAAAGACCTAGAATATATACATGTGTTGTTATATTTTGGGCTGGTTTGGGATTCATTTGGACCGAATTGGTGAAGCATTTTTGTGCCAAGCTTATTCCCCTGTTCCTTGTAAATTCCTTGGGACTTCTAGTGCAATATATATTAGGGGAAATTTTATAAATAATATTTATTTTAAAATTAATTACCATTAATAGTTATAATTTGCATAATCAAAATTTATATCAATAATTATTAGGAAAAAAAAGAAACTCTCTTCCCTCTCTACAGATCTCGCTTGCCTCCCTCCCTCTCTCTGTTCTATGTCTCTCTCTTTCTCTTTTCTCTCTGTCCCTCTCTCTCTCGCTCTTTTTCTCTTTTCCTTTCTTGCCCCTCCCATTCTTGCTCTCTCTTTCTCTTTCTCTCTCTTTCTCTTTCCCTCTCTCCCTCTTTGTATACTATATTTTAATTGTATCTTTCTCTCTGTATTTTTAATATTTTTTTGGAGGGTATCAAATAATTATATTCATATTATATTCATAGGTGCATTAGTTGTATCGACGAATACTTATTGTATCTAATTGAACTAGTATTTGTTCATTCTTATATCTCTTGTATTCATTCACTTTTGTATCACTTGTATTCATTCATTCTACTTGTATTCTTTGAATGTGTACCTTTTCTTCTTCTTTTTTGATACTTATCAATATGTATCAAATTTTTAAATGTGTATCTATTTTTTTTATATTTATCATTATGTGTATCTTTGAATGTGTACCTTTTCTTCTTCTTTTTTGATACTTATCAATATGTATCAAATTTTTAAATGTGTATCTATTTTTTTTATATTTATCATTATGTGTATCTTTGAATGTGTACCTTTTCTTCTTCTTTTTTGATACTTAGCAATATATATCAAATTTTTAAATGTGTATATGTTTTTGTTTATATTTATCATTATGTGTATCTTTGAATGTGTATCTATTTTTAATTGAGCTTGTATTCATTCACTATTTTGAATATGTATCTATTTTCAATTGAGCTTGTATTCGTTCATTCTTGTATACTTATATTCATTCACTCTTGTATCACTTGTATTCATTCATTCTACTTATATTCTTTGAATGTGTATGATTATGTGTATTTTGAATGTGTATCTATTTTTAATTGAGCTTGTATTCATTCACTCTTGTATCACTTGTATTCATTCATTCTACCTATATTCTTTGAATGTGTATCATTATGTGTATTTTGAATGTGTATCTATTTTTAATTGAGCTTGTATTCATTCACTCTTTTGAATGTGTATCTATTTCTAATTGAGCTTGTATTCATTCACTCTTGTATCACTTGTATTCATTCATTCTACTTATATTCTTTGAATGTGTATCGATATGTGTATCTTTGAATGTGTATCTATCTCTAATTGAGCTTATATTCATTCACTCTTGTATCACTTGTATTCATTCACTCTTGTATCTACTTATACTCTTTGCATGTGTATCTATTTGTATTTTTTTTTAATGTTTATCAGTATGTACTCTCTGAATATGTATCCTTTTTTTTTATACTTATCGGTATGTATCAAAAAGAGAGGCGAAGAGGGAGAAACAAAAAAAATTTAAAAAATAGAGAGACAGAGAGAAAGAAAGCGAGAAGGAGAAAGGAGAGAGGTGAGGGAGAGATGAGGGAGAGAGAGGAGGGAGGCGAGAGTGAGAGAGGGAGAAAGGGGAGAGAGGTGGGAGAGATTTAGAGAGAGTGGAGAGAAATGCTACAAATTATCATTATTTTTTATAAAATGTAATTTTGCAAACTTTTTCTACTAATGGTAAATACATAACATATGTTTGCTATGCCATGTAATTTTTTATATATATTATGAATGATAATTAATAAAAAATAAAGTACTAATATTATAAATTTATCGTCATTGATTTAAAATATATGTAAATATGAATATAAGTAATTTAGTAAGTACAAAACTTGAAATAAAATAACGACAATCGATGTTAAAGAAAAAGTGATAATAAAAGTAATAGTACTAATGTTGATAATAAAATGTAACTTTTTTGAATAGTGAAAGTAGTAATACTAATAGAGATAAAAATTAGAGTACAAGTAATAATAATATCTAATATATAATAACAGTAAAAATAGTAACAAATGTATAGTAGTAAAATATAAAGTATTTGACGTGTTAATAATTTAGAAGCTCAAGGAAATGAATTGAGAGAAAGAAGGGTCAAAATTGGGTGTCAATAATATCTATGCTATCTAATTACCATATTTAACACTTCCCCTCAAGTTGGAGCGTATAAGTCATATGCTCCTAGCTTGTCACAAATATAGTCAATTCTAGATCCTTGGAGTAATTTTGTGAAGATATTTGCCAGTTGATCTTTTGAGTTGAAAAAACTTATGGTGATGTATCCAGACTCAATCTTCTCTCGAATGAAGTAAAAATCTATCTCAATGTGCTTCATTCTTTCATGAAACATGACCTCAGAAGCGATATGTAGTGCAACTTGGTTATCACAAATCAACTTCATCGGTTCAACTGCTCCCATCTTCAATTCTTAGAGAAGTTGTCTCAACTATATAAGCTCACATGTAGCCAATGCCATAGCTCGATACTCCGCCTCTGCACTTGATCTAGACACGGCATCTTGCTTTTTTACTTTTTCAAGATATTAGATTACCTCCAATTAGAACACAATAACTTGAAATGGAATGCCTATCAGAAGGAGATCCTGCCAAATCTGCATCAGAATACCCAACAATGTGGGCGTCTCCTTTGTCGTCATAAAATAAATCTTGTCTTGGAGAGTTTTTGATATATTGCAGAATGCAAATCACTGCATTCTAGTGGCTATCACAAGGTAATTGCAAAAACTGGCTAACCAAACTAACAAAAAATGAGATGTCTGGTCGTGTGACTGTAAGGTAGTTGAGTTTGTCAACAAGTCTCTGATATCTGCTAGGATCTTTTAGAAGCTCTCCTATCCTGGAACAAGCTTAGTATTTGAATCCATGGAAGTGTCCACATGTTTGCAATCCAACATACCAGCATCTTTCAAAATGTCTAAGACATATTTCCTTTGTGTAATAACAATATCATTGCCAGACTGTGCTACTTCATCACCTAGAAAGTATTTCAGCTTACCCAAATCCTTAGTCTGAAAATGACTTGAAAGTTGTTGTTTGAGTTGAGCAATACCTTCATGATTATCACATGTGATAACAATGTCATCAATATAAGCAATTAAAAAGATACGTTTACGATGAGGTGAATGTTTATAAAATACGGAGTGATCATCTTCTATTCAAATCATTCTGAACTTTTGGACAACAACTCGAAAATGATCAAACCATGCTTTGGGAGATTTCTTCAGACCATAAAGGGATCGATGAAGTCTATAGACTAGTACAGACTCCCATTGAGCAATAGACCCTGATGGTTGCTCCATATAAACTTCTTCAGCAAGTTCTCCATAAAGGAATGCGTTTTTGATGTCCAGCTAAAAAAGAGGCCAATGATTCATTGCTTCCATAGAGATAAGAAGACGGACAGAGGCCATCTTGGCAACTGGTGGGAAAGTATCTCCATAGTTAGTGCCATTAATCTAAGTGTATTCCTTAGCAACCAGTCTCACTATGAGATGATCAATAGCTCCATCTGATCCTACCTTAACTGTAAATACCCAATGACAACCAATAGTGGCTTTGCCATTGAGTAAAGAAACAATCTCTCAAGTACCATTATCATGCAAAGCAGTCATCTCCTCAAGCATAGCCTGACGCCAACCTAGATGAACTAATGCTTCTGCCACAGTCTTGGGAACTTTGACAGTGGATAAGCCAGTAATGAAAGCATGATATGAAGGTAACAGACGATGATAATTTAAATAAGTATAAATGGGAGTTTGATTAGCAGTAGTTCTAGTACCTTTGCAAAGAGCAATGGGAAGATCATTTGATGAGTGCTCGATCGTAGTAGGAGACATTGTTGAAGCAGGTAATGAGTCAGCAGGAATGCTTTATGTACCTGTATCAGAGTTATAAATACTAACTAGATTAGCAAGCTTAGCAGGAGGTTGAGGTCGTTTGGAATAGACTTTAAGAGGCGGAAGTGGAGCTGGGGGTGGAACAATTGGAATTGGACGGACTATTGATATGGCCTTTTGACTATGCATATTAGGAAAAGAATATGGAGAAGTCTAAAAAATGGTAACATCTACAGAGATCAAGTACTTATTAGTAACAGGATCAAAATATTTATAACCTTTTTATGGACGAGAATACTCAAGAAAGACACGTTTAAAAGCCTTGTGTTGAAGTTTATTTTTTTCAGGGGTAAGGTTATGAATAAAACAAGTGCAACCAAACACACGTCGAGAAAGGGGGAACAAATTCTAGTTCGGATAAAGTATTGGTCGTGGACTCTTGTACTACAACAAAAATGAAGGCATACGATTGATTAAATAAAGACAGTAATAAAGGCATCACCCAAAAACATAAAAGGACATGATTATGAATAAGCAATGTCCGAGTTATTTCAATTAGATATCTGTTCTTTCGCTCAGCAACTATGTGCACAAGAAGATAAGTTTAATATGCCCTGAGATGACATAAAAGAAGAGAGAGAAGTAGAGAAATATTCTCAGGCATTATTACTGACTAATTTTTTAATGAAAGTACCAAATTGATTGCGAATTTCAACAAATTTTTTTTGAAAGATAGAGCATAACTCAGATCTATTTTTTATTAAAAATAACCCTGAGCACCGAGAATAGTCATCAATAAAAGTCACAAAATAATGAAAGCAAAAGGAAGAACTAACGCGACTTGGACCCCATATGTCCGAATGAACCATTTCAAACATAGAGGTATACCTATTATTGACGTGCTTTGGAAAAGTGGCATGAGTGTATATTTTCCAAGCTGACACAACTCACATTCTACAAAGATAAACTAGATAAATTGAGAACCATCTTCTACGGTTTCAAGAGACTCAGATGACCCAGTTGATTATGGAGCAACTCAGAGAAAGTAGCGGAAGTGAAAGCAACTTGTGATTTTGAAATGGATAATAGGTAAAATCCTTGTGACTCATGTCATTTTTCAATCATTTGTCCCATACTCCAATCTTGCAAAAGAATGAAATCCTCAAGAAAGATTATAACACATTTCAGGTCTTTCGTTAATTTGCTAACATAAATAAGATTATATGGACATTCAGGTGCAAAAAGGACTAATTTTAAAGCTATGGAAGACAAAAGGTGAGCTATACCTATTCCTTTTGCAATAGTCTTTGATCCATTAGAAAAAGTAACAATAGAGATGATAGAAGGGGTTGTAAGAGTAGAAAGAGTATTTTTGTTACCAGAAACATGGTCAGAAGCACCAGAGTCAAGAATCCATTATTCCTGAGATGAAGACTACGTGACATAAGTAAAGGAGTTACCAGATTGCATTGCTGATGAAGTTGATGATTGTTACTTTGATACTTGGTATTGAAGGTAGTCATTATAGTATACTCCAGTTAAAGTGATAGATTGAGACGATCCATCCCTAACATCAGGTATGAGCAGAATACCATCTCCATTATCAGCCATGAGAAATCATGGCTCCGATACCATGAGAAATAAGAAGGAGAAGAGAAGAGAATTTGAGAATTGATAACTTAATTATTCCCTCAAGCTAATGAGATTAAATAGCTATTACAGAGAAAGTAAATAAGGAAAGAACTAATAAGAATATTACACAATCTCCTAATTGCGTAATTATAGGGATTTGTCATATCTACACTATCTAATTATACCATATTTAACAGTCTAATATCTACACTATCTAATGGTAATATCTATACTATCTAATTACCATATTTAACAATCTCATTTAATGTAACTTCTTCTATTTCAAAATAAATAATATTTTTAGTTTGGGCACACCCCTTTAGAAATTACTCACTTCTAGAAAGTAAAATGCATTTCTACTAACTTACCCTTAATAAATACCTTGAAAAGATATATCTCTTTAGTAGTTTATAAATCTCTCTTCATTTAAACAACGGTAAAATTGAAAGAAAATCATTAATGCTTTTTTTAATAATGTGAAACACCACTTATTTTGAAATAAAATAAAAAGGCTAAAAAATCATTTATTTTGAAAAGGAGGGAGTACTGAATTATATTTGGCAGTTGTATGGATTAACTTATATGTTGTTTGAATGTGATTTAGATCGGTACAATTTATGATTTTTTTCATGCTTATATTTATGATTTTTTTAAAGTTTCCGTTATTTTTAATGGTATTCCCCTTTAGAATATTCGTTAGATGAAAAATTTGTGTACTAAATTCGATTGAGAATTAGGTTGCCAAACAATATGTTTTTGCATTACTTTTACTTTTGTTAGTTTCTTTTCATGTCTATATATATATGTATATATTATTGTAATATTTAATAGCAATTATATAAATTCTTTTACTTATTTTAATATTATAGATAGCACATCTGAATTATCTTTGTATAAATATTGTACAAATTGTGTATTTATGTTGTTTAAAATTTTAAAAATTAATTTTTTTCTAAGCAGGTTTAGATGACAAAGATTAAAGATAACAAGAGTTGTGTTCTGTGAAGAAGAGTTTGTTTATGTGAAGAAGAGTTATGGTGAATATAGGAGTTGAGTATTAGAGAAGGAAAGAAGAGGTTTTTTTTTCATTTGTGTAATTTTCGACGACTGAATATGAGGATACAATTTACTCGATGTACTTGTATTAGTTTATTATTAAGTTTTATTTTTTCTTATAAAATATTTATAGTTACTTTGTGAGAAAACATGATGAACAATTTGTATATAAAACATGTTTATGCCGATGTTCTTGTTTAGAAAATATAAGCATAGTTAAATTTCTAGAAAATAGTGTATTTTTTTGCTTTTCGTAGACACGTATTCAATGTGGTTTGATAGTGGTATATGATAATTTTCAATGTATCCCATTTGATGTTATTAAATAATATTGATAGTTGTATGAATTGAATCTATATGTTGTTTGAATGTGATTTAGATCAATGTATTTCATAAATTTTTTTCATGCTTATCTTTATGATTTTTTAAAGGTACCTTTATTTTTAATGGTATTCACTTTTAGAATATCCAATTGATGAAAAATTTGTGTATTAAATTCAGTGAAGAATTAGGTTATCAGAAAACATATTTTTGCATTACTTTTATTTTTGTTAGTTTTTTTGTGTCTAAATAAAGTAAATAAGTTTGTTGAGGATATGGTTACACACACACACATAAAATAACATTAAAATATAACTAATTATACATTTTACCAATCTAACTAAATTTAGTTGTTTCTATATAATTTGCATGGACACACGTGCATACACACACACACACACACATACATATATGTTACCTGATATATTTTTAGAAACATCCTTGTTGTATGTTTACTTTGATGTTTGGTTATGACTTCAACTGTTTGTTTTATATATCCACTATTTAAGATTCTATAATAAGGAAAATATTAGCACAAATCATAGAAATATAATATATGACTACTTATATATATATATATATATTTCTTCATTTATTCATTGCTCTTACTAACTTCAGCAAATTTAAGATATCAAACATTAACATTTTGAATAACTTCAAGCAAAGAATTAAGCAAAATGACGAGGCATGACATATAAGAGGATTCAAAGTTAATATCTCATATTTCTTTATAACTGCATCAGTTTAATTTGAACTTTGAACTGTGTATTTGTGTTAATAATTATTATAAAAATAATTTAGCTAGGTGTGACCATATCTCATTGCCTCAATTGTAGATGGACAGTAAGAGTTTTCATATTTTGTGTGCATTTATTTTTGAAAAAATTATTATTGTGGTGCTTAATATACCTGATGACTCCTCAGTTGTGAATTATTTTTACTCTTCACATCATCTTTACTTGTTGGAATATGTATTATTTTAAAATTTCAAATCTCACATGCATTTTAAAAGACTTATTTGTAGATATTCTTGATTAGTTGGTAATGAAAAAAATTGCTTATACTGATGATGTATAAAATTTAAACTCATAAAAAAGAATATTTAAAAAATATATTTTTATGAATATTTTTACAATATTAAGCTTTTTAGTAAAATCTGACTTTCTAAAAAAATACATTTACATAAATACTCATATCTAAAAAGTAATTTTTTTTTAAAAAAAAGTGAATTTACCTGATAAATTTGCAGTTTCTATTTAGTGTTTCTTCTAATAGTGAGTGATAAACATATTCTAGATGTACACATTATATTTATATTACCTATTCAACAGAATTTAATAGAATAAATAAGATAATTCAGAATCAATTAAATGAGGTTGTTGAAAAATATCAAAAGTTCTTTAACCTTGTAAGTAAAAATCATATGTTAGTCTTCTTTTCATTAGTAATATAAGAAATTTGAATAGGTCGAATTGATACGATAAAATGATTAAATTTATTTTATAAAGTGTAAATTGTATTATCCTATATTCACATATTTAATGCATAATAAAAATATCAAGATGAAAATAGGGATATTTGGTTGGAAGTTGAAAATGTGCAATAATTAAATCTTAGAGCCTCGTAATTATGTTTATGTGATTTAGTATAATAAAATTACTTTTTAATAAGTATTTTTTTCTGGACGAAGGACATTTTCGTAATCTAACTTTTAACTAAGGGACTTCCCATTTATAATATAGTATGATATATATATATATATGTGTGTGTGTGTGTGTGTGTGTGTGTGTGTGTGTGTGTGTGTGTACACACACATATATATGAATGAATGATTGTACTCCCTCCGTTTCATTTTAATTGCTAAGTATACTTAAAATAGTTGTTTTAAAATACTTGCTAGTTTCAAAATTCAAGAGATAATTGATCATATTTTTTCAATTCTATCCTTAATACCTAAAGTCATTCTAAAATGTGAAAAAAATTATTATTGTATGTTTTCAAAAAATTAATAGGGTTATATTAGTAAAATTAACATCCCTATTAATTTATATATATATATTATTTATTTTGATATTCTAGATTGCACATCTGAATTATCTGTATACAAATTAAATATTGTATGAATTGTGTATATATGTTGTTTGAATCTTTTTAAAAACTATTTTTTTTCAAACAGGTTTAGATGATGATGACGAAGGATTGCAAGAGTTGTGTCCTGTGAAGAAGAGTTTGTTTTTGTGGAAGAAGAGAGAGTGAAGATAATAGTTGAGTACTAGACAAGGAAAGAAAGATTCAAGAAAGAGAAAAAATATTCTTTGATTTAAGTGCAAAAGTATAATAATTACTTTTCTTTGAGAATTGTGCTAGAAAATAGGGAGTTATCACAAATTACCAGATTTAGTGCTAATACTTAAACTTTTTATTGTATTTCACATTAAATTTTTATTCTGGTACTTTTATAATTAAAATTTTATTTTGATGAATTAAACAAAGAGTTAGTAGATCAAGTAATTAAACATCTTATATTAATAATTTATGTTATTTTTCGTTAATAAATGTTGCATGATCAATAGTGTGGTGTAACATGAAATTATAAAGTTTTATACCAATCTTTTGGGAATTGCAGCTGAGGCACTACCTACAACTGATCCTACTGTTATGAGTATGGGTGAAAGTCTGACTAGGACTCAACAGCTAGAACTTATTAAACCAGTTACAAGAGAAGAGGTGGGAGCAACTTTAGAGGATATTGATGGGAATAAAGCCCCTGGCTGTGATGTTATGAATGCTTTTTTCTTTTAAAAAAACTTGGCATGTTATTGGGGAGGATGTCACTGATGCAGTACTAGAGTTTTTTGAGACAAGTAAAATGTTTAAACCTATTAATTGTACTAATGTGACTCTTATTCCCAAAGTGAAGAATCCTGGCAATATTAAAGATTACAGGCCTATATCATGTTGCACTACTTTATATAAGATTATTTCTAAGATTTTCACTCATAGGCTAAGATGTGTGATGGACAGAATAATTGATTCTAGTTAGGCAGCCTTTGTTCCTGGAAGACAGATCACTGATAATATAGTGTTGGGACATGAATTGGTTAAAGGGTATGGAAGGAGAGGAATTTCACCAAGATGCATGCTGAAGATTGACATTCAAAAAATCTATCATTATGTTGAATGGTCTTTTATTGAGCAATTGTTGTATGTTCTCCATTTCCCTGCATAGTTTATACACTGGATTATGGCTTGCATTAGATCAGTCTCTTATTCCATTGTTATCAATGGAAATCCTAATAAACCTTTTGATGCAAAAAAGGCCTGAGGCAAGATGATCCCTTATCACCTTATTTATTTGTTATCTCAATGAAATACTTGACTAGGTTGCTGAAGACCCTGGACTTAAAGAACCAGTTTATATATCACCCTAAGTGTGCAATATTGAAAGTTGTTCATCTTGACTTTGCGGATGATCTACTCTTGTTCGGTAGAGGAGACTTTACCTAGCAAACATGCTTTTTCAGTGCTACAACCAATTTTCAAAAGTATTTGGACTCAAGGCAAACAATAGTAAAAGCTTTATATATTTTGGGGGAGTCAATGAAGCTACATAGCAGGTAATCATGCAGACTCTGGGATTTGCAAAAGGAGTTTTACCTTTTAGGTACCTGAGGATACCTTTGAGTACTAAAAGAATATCAATTGTTCAATGTCAACCCTTGGTGGACAAAATATTGGGAAGGATCACATCTTGGACTACCAAATATCTATCTTACTCTGGTAGATTGTAGCTCATCAAAAGTGTACTATTCTCAATTCAGACATTCTGGTCTCAAGTGTTTGTTTTGCCAAAGAAAGTGATTCAACTTATGGAAGCTGTGTGCAGAAGATTTTTATGGACAGGAAGTGCTGAGATTTTAAAAAAAAGCTTTAATAGCTTGGGAATATCTATGTAGACCAGCTACTACTAGAGGAGTAAATCTCATTAATTTGTCACTCTGGAATAAAGCTGCTATTGGTAAGCTCTTATGGAAGTTGAGCAAGAAGAAGGATGCTTTATAGGTGAAATGGGTCCATGCATATTATATTAAAGGAGATCACACTTGGGAGGTTTTGCTGAGACAAGCCTCTTGGATATTGCAGAAGATGTTCAAGGAAAAAAAATATCTTCTGGAAGCTGGACTCACAGCCAAGGACATGGATGATATGGAGAAGTACTCTATCAAAGGAGTGTATAAAGCTCTACAAAGGGAATCTCAGAAAGTTCCTTGGAAGAGGCTGGCGTGTAACAATTTTGGTTTTTCAAAATGGATATTTATCCTCAGGTTGGTTATCTTGAATAGATTATACACGAAGGATAGACTTGCAAAGTAGGGTTTTCCTGTGCAGTTGAGCTGTATCTTATGTCAAGAAGAACCAGAATGTAGAGATCACCTCTTTTTTAGCTGCTCATTTTCGTCTAGTGTGTGGAGCAAACTGCTAGAATGACAGGGATTATGCAGGTCGACTACTAGCCAGAAAATAGAGGTAGAATGGATATTGAGGAATAGCAGAGGCAACTCGGTCGCAGTTCATGTCTTTAGAATGACCATGGAAGCCTGTATTTACCACTTGTCGCAGGAAAGAAATAAGAGGATCTTTCAGGGGTGTTGCTAGAAGTGGTTAGAGTTTAACAAGATCATGTATCTAGGAGGTTGTCTACTTAGCAAGTTCAAAGCATAAATTGGAGGCTAAGACGTTAGAATTGAATTTTCATCTATAGTAGTGTCAATGTCCTAGAATTATAGCTATTGAAGTTGGCTGTAATTGTGATACCAGTTAAGGCTTTGTTTTGTAAGTCTTTCTTTGGTAATAAAAGGATTAGTTACCAAAAAATAGTGTGATGTGATTGAACGCAATGCCATATGAAAAATAAATTATTGCTGAGTTTATTGAAGAATATTTTTTCTTTTAAAGAATGATAATATTTCTCATGCTTTTGTTGTTCACAATGATTTTGAAAATGATGCAGTAAAAAGAATTATGTTTTTATATTTTTATGGGTGACAATATTGATATTAAATATAGTAAATTTTCTGTTCATGAATAAGAATTGTACAATGATGTTAACTGAATATCTTATTCAGATGAGACAAAGTCCATGAGTAACTATGTGTTTACTCTTATTTGGGGTGTCATAATATGAAATATGAATTTATTATTTTGAAGTTGGCTAGTGATGAGACTAAGAGCCTGTGTAGATTGACTTATTTTAGGTGCTTTTAAGCAGTTTTATAGTATTTGAATAAATTTAGAAGTACTTTTAAACACTTATTTTTAAAGTAAAAGAACAAAAATAAGTCAAAAGTCATAAGTTAGAAATTTTGAACTTATAGCTTTTGACTTATAAGTCATAAGTAAAAAGCTATCCGGACAAGCTCTAAGTGGTTAAGACAGCTCTTAGTGAGAATTTCAATTGGAATAAAATCAATATTTTTGTGTTTATATATTATGATTGGAAGACAAAAATAGTCGTAGTGAAAAATAATTTTTTTGTTGGCAATTTGAGACATAATATAATAAAGCAGATGTTGTGTGATGAAATTATTTATGTAAATTATATGAAATCAAAAGTGAATCTGATCAATTCATAGATTAAAAGAAACATCAAGAGGAGTGAGATATTTTGTTAATTGAGAAGATAAATAATGATGTAACCCAACCTATGTGATTATATTGGAGATCCCTTGAATTAGGTTCATATGGGTAATAACAAGTCATTATTTGATCAAATATGCACTATAAAATTATATTTCTCTTATAATGTGTGAATATAGTGCAATGTTGTAAGGCAAAGTGAGGCTGAGTTAAACTTTTAATCCAATTCATATCCTTTATAAGTGGTATATTGCTATGCAGAATACACTTGGTGATTGGACCTATATGAGTGTGGAGTGGTGCGGCTCCAATGAGATTATGATAAATTTCTAGAGCACTCATGAATACCAGGACACACGCATGACCTCTTAGCACAAAACCACAATAAAGACAAAGATTGTGCGAGTATAATGTGATAAAATAAGATGCTGGGGTTACAAAAAAAATTTTGGTTCATAGAAGTTCTAAACTTCACCAATTATCCTGTAAGTTTAATATTATTTTGTCTAGGTCTAATTCATAGTCTACAAGACACCAGATTCGACGCATTGTACTCATGTGTAGAAATTCAACAAAACTTCTTATTTCATTCTATTCTTGATTAATATTATTTTTGAGATATGTAGGTGATTGAAAATTTTTAGTTCATAGAAGTTCTAAACTTCACCAATTATCCTGTAAGTTTAATATTATTTTGTCTAGGTCTAATTCATAGTCTACAAGACACCAAATTCGACGCATTGTACTCATGTGTAGAAATTCAACAAAACTTCTTATTTCATTCTATTCTTGATTAATATTATTTTTGAGATATGTAGGTGATTGAAAAATAATTCTTCTATCTCAAAAATAAATTAGAACATATTCTTTATTCTTTATTAGAGATAAATAATAGCCATTAATCTTCTTTATTAGCCTTTAGCCTTTATAAGAGACCCTTTATTCTTCATTGTTAGCCAATCTTTTATCACTCCTAACATTTGTTCTATAGCATTGAAAGAGACTACTAATTCCTTGAATGGTAATTATGATATTATTATGCCTCAAACCATTTTGGCTATGATATTGATATTTTGTTGCATTCTTTATGTGGCTTTTAAATAAGCACACTAAGGGTAGTTTTTGAAACACTGTAAAATCTTTCATATTTTTTAAATTTCATATCCAATACTCAAACTACATCACATAAATCAAGACGGAGGGAGTATTTCAAAATAATAAGAGCTACTGCCATATGGAATGATTTTGGTAATTGTAGAAACTGACTTAGAGTTTATACACTAAATGAATGTCTAGTCTAGTCATAATGAGGTACAAAAGTTTACCTATCAACCTCTTATATGCTACTTGATCTGCCAAAGGATCACTTCATGTATTTTTAGATTTTTCATTATGATCATCATATTGTATTTTGGCGTAAGCTTGACATTGATGCCAATAGGAGTTCCTATTGTCTTTGATGCAGATAAGCCAACTCCTACTATGAGCTCCAAAGAATTTTTTTTTATTTATGGTGATTCGTTTTTCTAATCTTGCAAACTCTATACTTAGGAAATATTTTAATTCACCTAGGTCTTTCATCTTGAAGATCTTCTCTATGGTTCAGCTAGTCTCCTCAATTAGAGTTATACTGCTTCCAGTTACTAACAAATCATCTATATATATCAATACAATAGTTATCTCATTAGAAATCTTGCAAACTCTATGCCTAAAAGTTTGTTATTCCTCTCTAAAAAAAGATGAACTTATATTGATTTATAGATGAGAGAATCCGTCAAATAGGATAATTAAAATCCTTCAACATTTGTTGAAAATCCAACATAATAATGGGTAGTATCTTGACTATATAATGCTCATAAATCGATAACTAATCGAATAAATATAAAGGTTCATTTATATAATATTATGACACATAACTCTTAGTGGATGAGTATGAATATTTTTTTACACTAATATTCAGAAAATGAATTTAAAATATTCTTAGTCTATAATGACACTTTCCTTTTGAGATATATTCTTATTTTTTCTAATAATATTTTCACAAACTAAGGCAAAGTGTCACAAACTTAGACTTCAACTCTAGTCTCTTTGTTGTGGCCTCAGTCACAAAATTGTGGGTTGCTCCCGTATCCACTAGTGTATGAGCGGGCTTGTTATTGATGGTGAGGTCCATGTACTGTTTGTTACTTTCGTCAGGTTGGATAGGTTGATTCTTAACAACACCACATAATCCTATCATACCCAATTGTGCTGCGCTCATACTTTCTCCTTGGGGCTTCTCTTTCATGCACCATGACACTAAGACATTTTAAATCGTGATAATTCTTGAAGCCATGCGGTCCTGCATATATGTAGCAATTGTCTCCTTTCATGACTTGCTCTTTCTTCTCAACATAGCCTTGATGTCCAAGCTTTCTGCCATTAGACTTATGGGTGTTATGGTTCTTGGGATGCGACTGCTGCTCCTTGCTTTTGCCACGATCTCCCCCACCTTTGGCATAACTACTTCTCGTCTCCTTGCATTTGTCTTTGTCATGCCTAAATCCCATCAAAGCTTCAGCCTTAATCATAACTTCATAAATAGTACTAACTTTTCGGCATTCCAGAATCGTCTTGGCCCAATTTTGTAGCCCGTCCATGAAGTGGAATAACATATCGTCATCTATGACATTAGGAATCTGAAGCGTAAGAGTGGTGAACTCCTTCATATATGCACGTATGCTTCTCGTTTTCTTCAACTCCCAAAACTTGCATTTTTCCTCATAGATGACATTTTGGGGAAGAAAGCCCTCTTGAACTCAGCTCGAAACTTTTCCCATGTATTGATTGTGCAAAGCCCCTTCTCCATCTCAGACTTCTTCCATTTCCATCATGGTATGGACATCTCCGAGAGGTACAATACAGCGGTGCTAATCTTGCTCTCGTCGCTTTTCACCCTGGTGCATTTGAAATAATTTTCCAAATGCCAAAGGAAATTTTCCACCTCTTGTGCATCACGAACACCTTTGAACATTGGTGTTTTAAGGGCCTCAACCTTGGCCTCCTTCTCTTTTCCGAATGTTGCAAACCCTCCAGCTTTAATCTCCCCCTTGAATGCCTCTATCTTGGCCTTCATGGTCTTAATCGTGCTTAACGCTTCAATGAGCTTGCACTCCAAGGAAGTGATAGTTTCTCTTATCTGTAATTCCACATGCTTGCGCCTTTCCAACTCCTTTTGGATGTCTTCATTCTCCTCAAGGGTGAAGTCTTCAAGAGTCTTGAACTTGTCATCAACCTCGTTCAAACGTTTGTCGAATATCTTCATAGCCTGCCTTGCGGTGTCATCCCTCACGATCCACTCTATTCCAGGAGTGACGTCTGTGGGAGGCTCCTCATGTTCACATCACTCGCCTCAGTGGTCGAAGGTGAGTGGGACATCAGCATTTCACTTGATGTAGGGTCAGACAACTGTCACGATCCGAAATATAGGCCCGGATAGAGACACAGGACAAGGAACCCGGAGGGACTCCAAGTCGACCCATGGCATGAACATAGAAGATAAGAGCATGAAATAAGCAGAACATGATAAAGTAAAACATGCTTAAGCAAAAGTCTACATACATACTAATCTAAAACAGAGTCAATAATGACAAGCTAATTTCTAAATAATGTCTGAAAAAGACTTTACATAACTGATGAGCTGATAGGGAAACATCCCCAACTAGCTTGACAAAGTCTGTAACTGAGAGAACGTAACAATAAATAACTGAATGTCCTCGAAGGATGAGGACTCACCAACACTAGTTGGACAGGCTTGAGGAAAGCAAGACTAATGATGCGGCTGAGACTGATCCCTCGAACCTGTATCATGAAAGGATACATCATAGAGTATGTGGTCAGTACTTGAAATATACTAAGTATGCAAGATGAGTAAAAACAGACAGTTAAAATACATAAGAGTGCATAAGAGTAGGACAACATGATCATGAAGTAAATATCAAAATGTAAACATAAGGGCTCAAGGTTTTCAAACCATTCATAATTTCAATCATAAATCATAGTCATAAGAGAAACTTTATAAAGCATAACTTGAGCCAAAGTAACATAAACATAACCATGCATAAGTCATGAGGAACAATAAGAGGACTCGTCTTAACCGACACCATCATGATAGAGCTTACATGATGCTCCACTATTTTGCCCAAGTGGTCAGGACCGCTTCCGGCTTGCCAGGCAAGGGGGTGCAGTATGGTGATATCACAGGGATCCATTAATATATATGTATAAACCTACGGTGGCACGTAGTTTTGAGACCATGGTGTTTAGCTTTGAATGTCGGGTCTACTGGGTACTAGACATTGCTCCCAAAAACATGCACATTAGGCTCATATCGTCATTGTGAATCATTCATAAAGTTCATGGCCAAATAAATAATAACATATTGGATCCCACATTGAAATACATGATTAGCCATGAATAACGACCCATGAATTGGCCAAGAGTCGTAAATCCCTAAATCATGAAAATCATGCATACTTGTAAAATATTTATATACTTGATATTCATAAATCCATGAAGAGTACTTGAAGAGAAAATCGTAACATGAATCATATATCATAATTTAGGCTTAGTAAGATCATAGTCATAACAGAATCATAACTTGACTTTTCATGAAACCTTGCATAATTGCGCATAAATTGATTGAGATTTGAAATCATAAAATAAATAATTAATTTAAATATAAAATCTTCCCATAGATCTTAAAACAACATTTAGAACATGAAGGAAATTGACCCAAAATCGAATCAAAGAGAATTCCATAAATTTGGACTTGAACCCCCGTAACATCATCAAATTTACTTTAATACTTGGATTCATGGACATAGGGAGGAATTGAGGCATGAGAGTGAAGAGGAACTACCATTCACAACCCTACATATCTAGGTAAATCTGATCTACACTCCCTCTTGAAAGCCCAAAGAAAATTGGAGAGAAATTGGAAAAATTCTTTAAGCTTGATCTCCAAGGAAGAACTCTAAACTTGCATGCATGGAATGAAAAGTCTGAGGATAGGATTAATTCTCTTAAAACCCTTCTATCTGAGCTTAAAATGACGTAGTTTAGGACCTTAGGACTTAGGAATTACGAAAATACCCTTAATAAAAAGTCTGGAAATTTTACACTGCCAGGGACAACGACTGATACCACGGGCCGTCCCTTGATACCAAGACTCATGGTATCCATCTGTTACTTCCTCCATCATTTCTTGACTTCTCAGGTCCTAATACCACGACTCGATAGGACGGATCATTACTACAAACCACGATCCGTGTAATACCCCGAATAATTTAAGCGATAAAATCGTGCTTTTGAGGTAGGAATAAGAGTACATAATAGGCTAAGAAGGAAGTGTTATGAGTTATTTGAATCACTCTATGGTCGTATTTAATATTGAACGTCGATCAGGTTGTGGAACAAAATTCGAAAAAAAAGTTATCGCAAAAATTTCCTTCTTGAGATTCCTTGAAATTTAGATCAAATGTCTTGAGGATTTTCTTCCAATATATAAGGAGTTAGGGGGTGTGCAACCTATAAAATTAAATATCTATGAGTCTAGTTTCCGTTGCATCAAACCGTTCATCAATCCAACTTTGGAGTATAGAGATATTCGCATTTTCGCAAGACCGCGCAAGCAAACTTCACAAGGGTCTAAGGCGGTGGAGGACTATAAAAAGCCCCTTGGTCAGTTGGTTGCCTTATTTTCTTAGTTTCTATAACTTCTCACGTCTAGAACCTCTCTCAAGGTTCTATCCATGATTTTGTTTGGGTTTTGGGGCTAAAATCCATGGCTCAACATGATTTTTATGTCGGAAAGTTGAGAATCGCGTGTAGCTTGTGTTTTGGTATCTTTTCCGGGATTTTAGAGGATGTTTCGTGGTGAAGCTGTTGGTAAGACTTATTTATTTGATTTTATTTAGTAGTTAAGGTTGGTTATAGGTGTGTTAACACCATTAGGTTGTTGTCTCAGAGTTTCTACCGTCGAATTCCTATGAATCTTGTCGGGTAAGCTTCCATTGTCTTATTTTGTTGTTGAGTTGTGTTGGCTGCGTTTTGGCAGAATTTTGGACTGCCTTTAGGCAGTAGGTTCATGGTGTTGAAGGCTCAAGCTCGTCTAGACTTGAATCTAAGGTATGTTAGACTTGTCCCTCCCTTTGTCGGCATGAATTCCATAGTCGTTGTCGTCCATGTTGACATGTGTGTTGGCTGTTTTGTGATGGCTTGTGTTTTTGCTATTATTGAACTCATCTTCTGATGTTTATATGGTGATAATGGTGTGTTTTAGGTGCTGGTTTTGTTGGTGGCTCGGGATTGAGTGTGGAGAATCGTAGTCATGGTAAATTGTTAGGCTCGTGTTGAGAGGCCGTATGTGAGGCATGTGGTTCTTGTAGCAAGTTGTGGGATGTTTGAGTGAATAATATTAGGTGATTATATTGGAAAGTGAATGAGGGATTATAGTGGTTAAGGTCGATGACTTCGACAATCTTTTGTTATATTTGAATTAGCGATCGTGTCGACCGTATCGATGGCACGTGACTGCCGTGGTGACACTTGGGATGATTTGGCCGTGTCCCTTGATGTTAGTGGTAAGTAGAGTGGCATGTGTGCTGTTTTTAAAGCTTGAGGCTAGACTGGTTAGGATGGTAATCCTTAGTTTGGTTAGTGGCTCGTCGGTGGACGGCTAGATGTGAAAGAATAGTATTGTGTTGTAATAATCGGGTTGTGGGGTTTGAGAGCCAATTGTGGGATATTTGAGCATGTATTATTATTGTTTTTGATTGTATGTGTATTATGTTTGAGGCCTTGTGGCTTGTGGATACCCGATGCAAGAGAGTTGTTCCAGCTAGGGGTCGAGCCCGAGATGCCTTCTGGCTTGTAGATACCTGACGCACGAGAGTGTTTCTGGCTGAGGGGCTGAGCCTAAGGAGTGAAATAACCTGCGGAGTTGAGAATGATGTCCTCTGTAGTGTCGAGTTGAGACATGATTCTTGAGTGGTCCGACATGTCTGAGCCTTCCTGGGATCGCGATTGGTTCTCCCAGATGGATTGAGGTCTACTAACTGTGCGCAGCCGAGAGAGTGTTCGACATTGCTTGATTGATGATGTTGATTAATTGATGTTTACTCTTGATTTGCTTGGCATTACATTGTGGTTGTTGTTTGTGTTATATATTATCTGATAGTAGTGGATGCTAGATGTTGGCTGGTGTAAGCTATGGCCATTGAGAGGTCTAGAGGCGATGATAGGTGAGCTAGGTCGACTAGGTGCCGTTGTATTGTTGTTTACTTTTGGACTTTTCGGGCTTGTGGGGGCCAGGTAGGTTTTATGTGTTTATTTAAGTTCAGTTCTCCTTCTGCGATATTTGGTATATCTGTTGATCTCTAATATTAGTCTTCTAGTTGTTTCTGCCTTTCATGCTCGGTACATTATTGTACTGACGCCCTAGTTAGAGGGCTGCATTCATGCCTACAGGTGATGGTGGGTTGTTAGATCGAGTTCTTGGGTGCTGATTGGAGTTCCAGCTGAGTTGGTGTGCTTCAGGTCTTTCGGAGTCACCTGATGTTGGGGTCTATCCCGATCATTTGATTACTATTGTATTCATAGAGGCTCGTAGAGTTTGCTATGGTGTTAGTATGTTGTTATAGGCCAGGTGGTCCATGTTGCATAGTTGTTTTCTATTTCGTGTCCTTGACGACATATTGTATTTATTTATTTTTGGTTGGTCAGGTGAGCCAGCTTCCACTATAGTCTATCATCTTATTATGAGTTTATAGTTGTTGTGTTGTCGAACCTCATCGGTTCTGTCCTTTGTTTTATATGTGGGAACTGCATTATGCTCATATCAGGGGTGGCACTAGGTGCCAGTCACGCCTGGGTTTGGGGTGTGACAGGCTTGGTATCAGAGTAGTTCGTCCTAGGGATTCTATGAGCCGTGTCTAGTAGAATCTTGTTTATGTGTGCATTGCGCAGTGTACTTATAAACAGGAGGCTACAGGACATTTAGAATTGTTACTCTTCATTTTGGATCGAAATCCTGTGAGAAGTCAGATGTCTTAGGAGTTGGGTCTAGACTTGTATTTGCTGGCTTGCGTAGGGATACTTATAACTTGATGGATTATAGCTGGCTAGAGGCTAGATATGGCGATAGGTAAGGTTCTTATTTTGATTATGGTTATAGTGGTGTTGCGCCTCGGCATGGTGCAATGTATTATTGTTTGGAGTTTTTAGTCGTAGGCTTTTCATGTGAGGCTATGTCGTGCGGTGTCATGCTGTGTCGGCCAATGAGTTGGGATCGTGCGTGTCGTCCAACATTCGAGGACCAATATTTCTAAGGGGGGGAAGGATGTAACACCCCAGATAATTTAGTGATAAAATCGTGCTTTTGAGGTAGGACTAAGAGTACATAATAGGCTAAGAAGGAAGTGTTATGAGTTATTTAAGTCACCCTATGGTTGTATTTAAGATTGGACATCGATGTTGTGGAACAAAATTCGGAAAAAAAGTTATCGCAAAAATTTCCTTCTTGAAATTTCTTGAAATTTAGGTCAAATGTCTTGAGGATTTTCTCCAAATATATAAGGGGTTTAGGGTTGTAAGACCTATAAAATTAAATATCTATGAGTCTAGTTTCCAGTGCATCAAACCGTTCGTCAATCCAACTTCGGAGTAGAGAGATATTCGCGTTTTCGCGAGACCGCGCAAGCAAGCACCTCACAAGGGTCTAAGGCGATGGAGGACTATAAAAAGCCCCTTGGTCGGTTGATTGCCTTATTTTCTTATTTTCCAGAACTTCTCACGTCCAGAACCTCTCTCAAGGTTCTATCCATGGTTTTCTTTGGGTTTTGGGGTTAAAATCCATGGCTCAACATGATTTTGATGTCGGGAAGTTGGGAATCGCGTGTAGCTTGTGTTTTGGTATCTTTTCCGGGATTTTAGAGGCTGTTTCGTGGTGAAGCTGTTGGTAAGACTTCTTCCTTTGGTTTTCTATAGTAGTTAAGTTTGGTTATTGGTCTGTAACACCATTAGGTTGTTGTGTCCTAGTTTTTACCGTCGAATTCCTATGAATCTTGTCGGGTAAGCTTCATTTGTCTTGTTTTCTTGTTGAGTTGTGTTGGGTGCATTTTGGCAGAATTTTGGACTGCCTTTAGGCAGTATATTCATGTTGTTGATTTCTCAAGTTCTTTTAGGCTTGAAGCTAAGGTATATTAGTCTTGTCCCTCTCTTTGTCGGCAGAATTCCATAGTCGTTGTCGTCCGTGTTGACGTGTGTGTTGCCTGTTTTGTGATGGCTTGTGTTTATTTTATTATTGAACTCATTTTTTGCTTTCTATATGGTGATAATGGTGTGTTTAAGGTTCTGGTTTGGTTGGTGTCTCGGGATTGAGTGTGGAGAATTATAGTCATGGTAAATTGTTAGGCTCGTGTTGAGAGGCCGTATGTGAGGCATGTGGTTCTTGTAGCAAGTTGTGGGATGTTTGAGTGAATAATATTAGGTGATTATATTGGAAAGTGAATGAGGGATTATAGTGGTTAAGGTCGATGGTTGAGACAATCTTTTATTATATTTGAATCAGCGATCATGTCGACCGTATCGATGGCACGTGACCGTCATGGTGACACTTGGGATGATTTGGCCGTGTCCCTTGATGTTAGTGGTAAGTAGAGTGGCATGTGGGCTGTTTTTAAAGCTTGAGGATAGACTGGTTAGGATGGCAATTCTTAGCTCGGTTAGTGGCTCGTCAGTGGATGACTAGACGTGAAAGAATAGTATTGTGTTGTAATAGTCGGGTTGTGGGGTTTGAGAGCCGATTGTGGGCTATTTGAGCATGTATTATTATTATTTTTGATTGTATGTGAATTATGTTTGAGGACTTGTGGCTTGTGTATACCCGATGCAAGAGAGTTGTTTCGGCTAGGGGTTGAGCTCGAGGTGCATTATGGCTTGTGGATACCCGACGCACGAGAGTGTTTCCGGCTGAGGGGTTGAGCCCAAGTAGTGAAATGACCTACGGGGTTGAGAATGATGTCCTCCATAGTGTCAAGTTGTTACATGATTCTAGAGTGGTCCGACATGTCTAAACCTTCCAGGGATCGAGATTGGTTCTCCCAGATGGATTGAGCTCCGCTAACTGTGCGCAGCCGAGAGAGTGTCCGACAGTGCTTGATTGATGATGTTGATTAATTGGTGTTTACTCTTGATTTGCTTGGCATTATATTATGGTTGTTGTTTGTGTTATATATTATCTGATTGCAGTGGATGCTAGATGTTGGCTGGTGTTAGTTGTTACACCCCGTAAGTTCTTAACGTTTAGTCGGCGTATTCGTACGTTAGTCAGGAGTTTTAGAGTACAACTCGTACGAGAAAGGGCCCGGGGAAAGGTCGAACGAGCGTGAAATCGGGGGAGCGAGGGAAAAGGCCGTACATGGTGCCAAATAGGGGCAACGTGTCACGGGCCCTTCCCTGGCGCGTTGGGCCCCGTGACACGCCCGTCTTTTGGCGTGTTGGGGGCCGTGCCACAAACCCCCTACTCACCGTCCAAATATTATATATAAGTTCATGTGTTCATTGTTTTCATTTCATATATACATATATCTTCGTCCATAAAGAGAGGCACGCCATTTTTATATATAATTTTTTCCGATTACGCTGCCAACGCTGTTCAAATTCAAATTAACTTCACGTTTGAATCCTATGTCCACATGAAGCATTACTGCGGAGTTATTTTCTTGAAATTCGCGCGGTGAATCGTAGCCCCGCCAAGCAAAAGTTGTCGGAATTGCTCCAAACTGATTTCTCTACGATCACAGGCTTCAGGTAAACATTTTTCCCTTTTGAACTCTTGAGAAATTATACATTTTCGGCCGTATTTTGTTAAGCTGAAGTATAGTTAATATTAGTATGAAAAGTTAACATTTTTGCCGAATTTAGAACTGAAACTAGTCTCATTCTCCCAGTAATACGATTACAGTTGGAAAGAGCTACTGAATACGGACTGAAACTCACCAGTTAATCAAGAATCGACGATCCAGGTATGTTAAGGCAAATTCGTTCAGCAAGTTAGTTTTTTTAGTATTGTAACTCAGTTCGAATCCCAGTAATGGAGCCAGAAGTATACCTATTATGATTAGCTGTTGCCATTAGCTGAGATCAGTATTCTATGCCTAGTTTGGGATTGACTTTGCCCCGTATAGCCTTCCATGACCAACCCTAGGGTTACTAGCTGTGTCGATGCCTACCAGGGGCGAGATGACGTTGCTCCAAGGAGCGGTATGCCATCCGAGATGGACGAAGATGGGTTCTAAGGTCCTCATGCATTTCATTCCATGGCTGGACTATTATATGTCGTATCGGCACCACTCCTCCGTCGAGCCTGGTGCCCGGGGTGCAGATATCAGGAGTTCACTGGACTCAGACACAACTAAGTTCAGGGGCCGAGCGGGCTCAGTTGCAGACCCAGGGGACTGGTAGGATGGCTATAGTTTTTAGTTGACTCAGTGTGACCTTGTAGGGGTACATAGATTGAATTGTACTTGCCAGGGGTTTGGGGGCCCCGGGTGGGTTATTCTGTGCTGGTTGTACCTTTCGGCTTGTGGGGGCCAGGTAAGGCTCTTGTTTACATTAGTTACTGGGATTAGACAACAGGAAGTTCAGCTATTCAGGTAGCAGCTCTATTCCTTCTTTCTGTTACTTTCAGTCTTCTTTTAGTTCATTCAGTTATTTACAGTTAAGGCTTTACATATTCGATAAATACTGTACTGACACCTTTTTGGGGTGCTGCATTACTTGCCTGCATGTGCTGATAGACGTGGATCAGGATCTTCTTAGCTTTCAGCCAGAGTTAGCAGAGCAGTCAACTCCATTCCTCCCGAGCTAATAGCTAGAAGGTCTACTCTTTTTGTTTGTGCAGTTTATGGGTAGGTTGGGACCCTGTCTCGACCATTATATCACTCCTAGAGGCTTGCTGATTGTTTCATATTTCCTATGGTTAGTTTTGTTAGTCGTGTGGGGCCCGTGTATGTTTTTTGTTATGTGTTAGTCGTGTGGGGCCTTGGCTATTGTTAGCGGCCTTGTCGGCCATAACTTAGTTTAGTACTGGATTTACTTTATAACTAGACATCATGGTGGTCTTGTCGACCCGCATAGGATTCCCCATTACTATCTGTTTCTGGTTCGCTGTTTTCATTTACAGGTGGCTATAAGGGCTTGTCGGCCGGGAGGCTGTGTTTACAGCTGAGATATAGCCTATTGGTTTCTTGATTTGAGGATTATGCTTGCACCAGAGGTGCATAAGCTCAGTCAGGCCAGTTCAGATCCTAGTAGAGCACCAGGTGCCAGTCATGCCTCCCAAGGTGGGGCGTGACATTAGCTGAGGCCATTGAGAGGTCTAGAGGTGATCACAGGTAAGCTGGGTCAGCTAAGTGTCGTTGTATTGTTATTTACTTTTGGACTTGCTGGGCTTATGGGGGTCAGGTAGGTTCTGTTTGTATGTTTACTTATACTTGCCAGTCTTACTAGGGCAAGGTAGGCTTTATGTGTTTACTTAAGTTCAGTTCTCCTTCTGCGATATTTGGTATATCTATTGATCTCTAATCTTAGTCTTCTAGTTATTTCTGCCTTTCATGCTCGGTACATTATTGTATTGACGCACTAGTCGCGGCGCTACATTCATGTCTGCAGGTGATGGTGGGTTGTTAGATCGAGTTCTTGGGTGTTGATTGGAGTTCCATCTGAGTTGGTGTGCTCTAGGTCTGTCGAGTAACTAGATGTTTGAGCTAAGGGTAGTTCAGGGGTCTGTCCCAATCATTTGATTACTGTTGTATTCATATAGGCTCGTAGACTTTGCTGTAGTGTTAGTGTGTTATTATAGGTCAGGTGGGCCATGTTGTATAGTTGTTTTCCATTCCGTGGCCCTAACGGAATATTGTATTTATTTTTTTTGGTTGGTCAGGTGAGCCAGCTTCCACTATAGTCTATCATCTTATTCTGATTTTATAGTTGTTGTGTTGTTGAACCTCATCGGTTTTGTCCTTTGTTTTATATTTGGGCACTGCATTATGCTCATATCAGGAGTGGCACTAGGTGCTAGTCACGCCTCCCCAGGTTTGGGGTGTGACAATCCGTTACTGCCTCCCATTGTTGCCTCTGATGAAACCTGCATGTGGACTTCCCACGAGTTACCCCACGACTCGTCCCTTCATCCAACGAGTTATAGGTTTCATCGGTTGCCTCGACTGGGGACTTTTCCTGCGCCTTCCCACCGGCACTTACCACGACTTGTTGTTCCTCACAACGAGTCGTACTACGACTTGTACCATCCATCCCTGGTCCCCTAGTCAAAACCAACGACACCAACCTACGACTCATTACCTCTTCCTACGCGTCGTACCATGGACCCATTACCTCTGAGTCTAATTCTGTAGAACCTGACCACGAGTGGCTCCCATGGGTCATTAGTCCCTCCAACGGCTCGTACCACGAGTCGTTCTGAGTAAAATCTCAGATTTCCTGCTGCTTCTCATTTCAAATTCCCAAGTCTAGTATTAGGCACTTTTGGGGTATTACAATATCTCCCACTTGGGAACATTCGTCCTCGAATATGAATGAACATACTGAAAAATTAGGGAAAAGCAACCGCCATACCAAATACTAAACAACTAAGGCTGGAACTGATGCAGTGACTGACTCCGGACTGGAATACATAACTAAAATAAATTCATGAATCACACATACATACAGTAACATGAACGGAATTGGGACACATGAACTGAATATGAAACTGAATAGAGAACTAAGGAGGAAACTAATACCTCAAGATAAAATTGAGCCATAAGGGAAAAAATGCGGGTATTTAGCCATCATATCTGCTTTAGCTTCCCATGTAGCTCCCTCAACATTCTAACTCCGCCACAAAACCTTTACTGAAGCTAGTTCCTTATTTCTTAGCTTCCAAACCTGATGATCAAGTATTTCCACCGGAACCTCTTCATAGCTGAGGCTACCCTTCAGACCTACACTCTCCACCGGAACAACCAAAGCCGGATCACCCATGCACTTGTTCAAAAGTGATACATGAAACACTGGATGCGCTGAAGCCAATTCCGAGGGCAACTCCAACTCATATGCTACCTTGCCAACCAGTCTCACAATTCGGTACAGACCAATATAATGGGGACTGAGTTTCCTTTTCTTTCTAAATCTCATCACTCCCTTCATGGGAGATACCTTCAGAAACACCCAATCATCAACTTCAAACTCAGGCTCTCTCCTCCTCACATATGCATAGGACTTTTTACGACTCTAGGTTGTCTTCAACATTTCCCTTATAAGATGAACCTTCTCCATAGCCTCATGGACTGAATCTGGTCCATCAACACAGCTTCACCGACTTTGAACCAACCAATAGGTGATCTACACCTCCGCCCATAAAGAGCCTCAAACGGAGCCATCTGAATGTTGGAATGGTAGTTGTTATTATATGCAAATTCAGTGAGAGGCAAATGATTATTCCAACTACCCTTGACATCAATCACACACGCCCTCAATATATCCTCAAGAGTCTAAATGGTCCATTCAACCTGAACATCTGTTTGCGGGTGAAATATTGTGCTAAGCTTGGCTTGAGCACCAAGTCCCTTCTGAAACGATCTCCACAACTGGGAGGTAAACTAAGTACCTCTATCTGATATGATGGACAAGGGCACTCCATGCAACCGAACTAACTCCTGAATATACAATTTAGCATAATATTCCGCTGAATCGGTAGTTTTGACCGGTAGAAAATGAGCTGCTTTAGTCAATCTGTCTACAACCACCCAAATAGAGTCATACTACTGGCAAGTACGAGGCAACCCTGTAATGAAGTCCATATTGAATTTCCTCCCACTTCCAAGTAGGGATACTAATGTATCGAAGCACACCTCCAGGTCTTTGATGCTCAAACTTCACCTGTTGACAATTCGAACACTTAGCCACAAACTCTGTTATGTCCTTCTTTATGTCATTCCACCAATAAACTTCCCGTAGGTCACGGTACATATTGGTAGCACCTAGATGTATGAATATCTGGAACCATGAGCCTCATGCAACGTGCGCTCCCTTAAGTAATCAATTCCTGATACACACAAATGACTCTGATATCATAGCACACCATCACCCCTTGGGAGAAGACCTCCACCTTCTAATTCTGAACGACTTCTTTCAACTTGACCAAAATAGGATCCTCATTCACCAAGGAAGATTCTGATCCATATTGAATAATGACATAACTATCCGTTGAGTCAACAAGACGAACTCCTAGTCATGCAAGACGATGCACATCCTTCATTAACTCTTTCCTCTCCTCATCTACATGGACAAAGCCTTCTAAGAGCGTCTGCCACCATATTGTCCTTGCCCTGATGATTAAGAACACTCATATAATAATCTTTAAGAAGCTCCAACCACCTCCTTTGATGAAGATTTAGATCCTTCTGGGTAAATATGTACATTGGATTTTTGTGGTCCGTAAACACATCCACATGGACCCCGTACCGATAGTGTATCCAAATCTTCTAGGAAAATACTACTGCTGCCAATTCGAGGTCGTGAGTCGGATAGTTCTTTTCATGGAATTTCAACTGCTTGGAAGCATAGGCTATAACCTTACAGTGCTTCATTAGTACACAACCAAGGCCGATCCTCGAGGCGTCACAATATACCACAAACCCATCGGTACCCTCAGGTAGGGTCACTACTGGTGCTGAGGTGAGTCGAGTCTTCAACTCTTGGAAGCTCTTCTCACAGGCCTACGACTATCGGAACTTCATTTTCTTCTGGGTCAACTTAGTTAGCAATGTTGCAATGGATTAAAATCCTTCCATAAACCTCATGTAGTAACCAGCTAAGCCTAAGAAACTCCTAATAAATGAAGGACTCACTATTCTAAGCCAGTTCTTCACAGCTTCTATCTTTTGAGAGTCCACATGTACACCCTCACTTGATACCACATGACCCAAAAATGCTACCGAGTTTAACCAAAACTCACACTTGCTGAACTTAGCATACAACTGGCAATCCTTAAGAGTCTGTAGCACCACCCTCAAATGAGCGGCATGCTTCTCTTCGCTCCAAGAGTATATGAGAATGTCATCTATGAATACGATCATAAACATATCCAAATACGGCTTGAACACCCTGTTTATCAATCCATAAAAGCTGCAGGAGCATTCGTTATTCTAAAAGACATAACTACAAACTCATAGTGACCATACTGAGTCCTAAAGGTTATCTTCAGAATGTTACTTTCCCGAACCCTGAGCTGGTGATACCTAGATCATAGGTCTATCTTTGAGAAATACTTGGCACCCTAAAGTTGGTCAAACAAGTCATCAATTCTGGGGAGAGGATACTTGTTCTTGATTGTCACCTTATTCAATTGTCAGTAGTTAATACACATTCGAAGGGAACCATCCTTCTTCCGGACAAAGAGAACTGGTGCACCCCACGAGGATTTTCTTGGTCTGATGAAACCCTTGTCTAAAAGATCCTTCAACTGCTCCTTCAACTCCTTTAGCTCATCTAGAGCCATTCTGTAAGGAGGAATAGATATAGACTGCATATCAGAAAGAAGGTCAATACCGAAATTGATCTCCCGCTCAGGAGAAATTCCCAGTAAATCATCTGGAAACACTTCTGGATATTCACACACTACAGGTTCTAACTGGATAGTCGGGGTTTAGGATGTAGCATCCTTAACCCTAACTAGATGGTACACACAACCTTTAGAGATCATCTTTCTGGCCTTAAGGTAGGAAATGAACCAACCTACAGGCACAACTAAACTACCCTTCCACAATAGGACTGGCTCACCCAAAAATAAAAACTCTACCGCATGGGTTCTATAATTTACTGACGCTTAACATGCATGTAGCCAATCCATGCCAAAGATAACATCAAAATTTGTCATGGCTAGCTCTATTAAATCTGCTGAGGTGACTTTCTGAAGGACTGTGACAGGGCAATTTCTATATACTCATCGAGCTGTAACTGAATCACCTACTGTTGTAGAGACTAAGAAGGGTTCGGATAGGATTTCAGGGCAGACTCCAAAACTACTAGCAACATAGGGCATCACAAAAGATAAAGTAGCCCCTGGATCTAACAATGCATATACATCTAGGTAGAATATTTGTAACATACTGGTGACCACATTTGGGGAAGTCTCCTGCTCCTGGCAAGATACAAGGGCATAAAACCTATTCTGGCGCTGGCCGCCACCTGCACTGGTGGACGCACCCTGCTGAGCTTGGCGTGCTAGTGCTGGTGCTGAGTTAGTAGCCTGAGCACCACCTCTACCATCACCCTGTCTATCCAACGGACACTCCTTGCACCTACAGCCGGACTTACCACACCCAAAGCAAATATCTGATCCCAACAAACACTTTCCTACATGACTATTGCCACACTTCTTGCAGGCCGGGAAGATACGCTCTACCTACATGCTCCTCTGTCCCTCAAACCTGACGCTCTACTCCTTTGATCACCTCGTGGTCTAGATGGAGCACTAGCCAATGATGGCGCTGGAGCTAATGACCTCTTTTGAGACTGCTGGCGATGTTCGCCTCCCGATCTCTGCTGGGAGAATCCATAGCTATCTGTCCTGACGTTCCTGGCCTCTCTCTCTCAAGTGCACTGCCTCCATCTGCTGGGCATACAAAACCAATCGAGAAAATTGATGTTTTGGTAAATCATAGTGGTCCTAGTATCATTGATCGGGTAGTCCGCTATCCCATGCACAAACCAGCTCACCCGAGCTCTCTGATCAGCCACCATCTCTGGTGTATACTTGGTCAAACTGGGGAACTCCAAAGCATACTCCTGGATTGTCATATCATTTTTCTTCAGGTTCACAAATTCAACTGCTTTGATTTTCCTCATCTCTAGGGGAAAGAACCGATCCAATAAAATTGTATGAAACTCATCCCAACCAATGGGACCTGCTCTAACTACCCTACCATCCTTTCACTGTCTAAACCAGATATGCGTAACCCCTTTCAGTTGATACGAGGCTAGATCTGCGCACTCCTTCCTTGTCACCCCCATGATCTGGGTGATCTTCAAAATTTCATCAATAAACTTATGCGGATCCTCGCCTACTTCGATCTGAGAAACTCTAGAGGATTCATCCTAAGAAAGTCCCTGACTCTTGCTGGCGCTGCATTCCCATTCTGGGGCACATGGGCCACCGCCTACTGGTTGACCTGGGCGGTCAATGCCTGTGCCAACATCTGAATGGCTGCCCTAAACTCTGCATGGGCGACCTGCTAGGCACATGATCCTCGGGGCTGGTTGAGCCTGTTGGTGCCCATCCCCATTGCCATTCTTATGACTATTTCCATTTCTATTTCTTCTTCTATTAACTCGGTGAGGAGGCATGATTCTGCAAACACGTATAGTATGAGTTAGAAGGATAGAGAGACATTTCATTGCACGACATAGATCATAAAAGAAGGGACATTTTTCTAAAATGTCTCATAGCTTCTTCGTCATAAGTGTGGCGCACTTTACACCCATGCAAAAGACTATACTTAACATGTCTTTCAAACACCTTGGGATACTTTAAAACCTAATGCTCCGATACCAAGTTTGTCACGACCTAAACATAGGTCCAAATAGAGACATGGGACAAGGAACCCCGAGGGACTCCAAGTCGACCCATGGCATGAACATAGAAGTTAAAAGCATACAACAAGCGGAACATGATAAAGTAAAACATGCTTAAGCAAAAGTCTGCATACATACTAATCTAAAATAGAGTCAACAATGATAAGTTGATTTCTACATAATGTCCGAAAAAGGCTCTACAAAACCGATGAGCTGATGGGACAACATCCCCAACTAGCTCGACAAAGTTTGTAACTGAAAGAAAGTAACAATAAATAACTGAATGTCCTCGAAGGATGAGGACTCACCAACACTAGTTGGACAGACCTGATGGGAAAGCAAGACTAGTGATGCGGTTGAGACTGATCTCTCGGACCTGTAACGTGAAACGATACATCATAGAGTATGAGGTTAGTACTTAGAATGTACTGAGTATGAAAGATGAGTAAAAACGGACAGTTAAAATACATAATAGTGCACAAGAGTAGGACAACATGATCATGAAGTAAATATCAAAATGTAAACATAAGGGCTCAAGGTTTTCAAACCATTCATAATTTCAATCATAAATCATAGTCATAAGAGAAACTTTATAAGGCATAACTTGAGCCAAAGTAACATAAACATAACCACACATAAGTCATGAGGAACAAAGACTACTTGTCTTAACAAACACCATCATGATAAAGCTTACATGATGCCCCACTATTTTGCCCAAGTGGTCAGGACCGCCACCGACTTGCTAGGCCAGGGGATGTGCAGTATGGTGATATCACAGAGATCCATTAATATATATGTTTAAGCCTATGGTAGCACGTAGTTCTGAGGCCATGGGGTGAATGCCGGGTCTACTCGGTGCTAGACACTGCTCTCAAAAGTATGCAAATTAGGCTCATATCGTCATTGTGAATCATTCATTAAGTTCATGGCCAAATAAATAATAACATCTTGGATCTCACTTTGAAATACATGATTAGACATGAATAAGAGTCCATGAATTGGCTAAGAGTCACAAATCCATAAATCATGAAAACCATGCATACTTGTAAAACATTTATATACTTGATATTTATAAATCCATTGTTATACCCAGTAAGTTGTATCGCGTGATGGACGCATGCTTATGTATATTGAGAGTTTTAGAGTATGACGCATATGGGAAAAGGCTCGGGGGATGATAGGAAGAGCACAGAATCAAGTGAGAAGGAGGCAAGGACCGGAGGCCCAGCGCACTAGGCGTCGCGTCGCGCCAGGCAGCTTGGCGCTACGGCCGACGCATCGCGCCTCTTCCTCAGCGCAATGGGCGGAGCGTTGCACCCGTTTTTTGGCACTATGGGCGGCGCGCCGTGACTCCTCTTCCACCGACCTCCCAAGTATATGTAGGCCTTTCACTTTCATTAAATCATTTTCCAAGTGTATATTTGGCCAGAAAGAGTAAGAAGCGAGGAAATCGATCATTGTTTCATCCAATCTATCAAACACCTTACAAATTCAAATTAACTTTAGGTATTGAAGTTTAAGGCTGCAGGGAGAATTGCTACAAAGTTAGTTTTGCGAAATTTGCCAGGCGAATCGTAGTCCTGCCGAGCAAAAGTTGTCGGAATTGCGCCAGACTAGTTTCTATACGATCACAGGCTTCAGGTAAGTATTTCTCCCTTCTAAACTCTCTCAGGAAATAATACGTTTTCAGCCGTGTTTCGATAATATGAAGTATAGTCAATAGTAATATCGAAAGTTATCATTTTACGTCGAATTTGGTATTGAAATTCGTCTCTTTCTTCTAATATAACGGTTACATTTGAAGAGAGCTAGCGAATACAAGGTAAAACTCAGCGTTTATTGAGGAAGCGACAATCGAGGTATGTAAGGCTTAACCCTCGGCAAGTATCCTCGTCGTACAACATTACGATTAATGTTTTAGAATGGAAGTGACGATTTCATATGCTGTAGATAGTTGCTACCATTAGGTTATGATTGAGCATGTTGTAATTAGCTGTTGCTGGTATATAAAGATTGGATATGCTGGGATTAGCTGCTAGCAGTAGATTCCGGTTGTATAAGTTTGGGTTAGCTACTAGAAAAACGTATATAGAGTGTACCGCAGTATCCCTCATTGAATAGGAGCATGCTAAGTACGATACATGCTAGAAGCGTTATAGGAACTCTTTTATTCTTTAGTCCATTGTGTTAGTAGAATTATATGTTTTATTTCCAGGCCTAATCCTTAAGAGCTCATGAGGATTAGCGAGCTTAAGTTAGTAAGATGACCAGTATAGGCGCAACTAGGTAATATAACTACCAGCCTGGCGCCTGCGTAGCCAGAAAAGCACGCCCAGAGACCATTGGCATACCATTACGCCCCAGGACCAGAAATTCAAATATGATGACTATACTTTAGAATCAGTAGCCTAAGGTTGTCTAGTGAGTTGAGTGACAACCTGTCATCTAATTAGTTACTAGTAGTGTTTGTCCGTCCTAGTTGACTTAGTATCTATCCGGCAGATCACCCAGGAAGCCAGTCCAATCGTTCAGGTCTATTAAGATCCGCAGGTGCCCTAAGGAAGGGAGCCTTATCTGCATACAAAGACAGAGTAAGCAACCCAGCCTTTCCTTTGAGGCTACTCAGGTAGAGATCGCCATGAACGGCTAAGTCCAGGTAGACTAGTCCTTAAAGCGATAAATCGCCTAGAAATATCATATAAGATTGGACCAGGCCAGGATAGGGTCTAAAGTACCAGCACTGTGTAGTACAACACTACCCTCAGACTAAGAACGTCAGTAAGCCTCCTGTGGAGGGTTGGGGGCCGATCGCTCAAAAGCAGGTTTGTCCAGTACCGGCCCTACAGTTGTCCACAATAGAGAAAATGAGTAGTAAGTCATTCACGACCCTGTAGCTATTATGAGTTATAGATGTCCTGGTAGGACATACAGAGAGTTGTGTTGGACCACTCTAGATCTCGCCCTATACAGTCCAGATTATTAGAGATCACAATCACTATCAGGATCCTCTAATCAGAAATAGGCAAACGACATGCCTGCTAGCAACCTTACAGGTTATCCTAGGGGGCGAGCAGTGGTGGTGTTAGACCCAGAAGGTCAGTGCGCCCATTGGAGTGGCTAGATTGAGATGTTAGTACAACACCTTGGTTGGAGTTTCCTTCACTTAGGAGCCATCCACGACCTCTCCAGGGTTACTAGCTGTGTCAACGCCCGCTAGGGGCGAGATGACGTCGCTCCAGAAAGAGCGGCATGCCATCCGCCAGGGATGAAGATGGGGTCCCAGGTCCTCATAGAGTCCATTCCATGGCTGGACTATTACTATGCCGATCGACACTATACCACACCCACTGTCGAGCCTTGTGCCGGGGGTGCAGATATCAGATATCAGGAGTCCACCAGACTCAGACACAACTACAAATCAGGGGTCGAGTGGGCTAAGTGGCAGACCCAGGGGACTGGTAGGTTGGCTATGGACCCAATAGAGTCATAGAAACCTAGTTAGGAGTATATAGATTGAAGTGCACTCACCAGGTCTTATGGGGGCCCCAGGTGGGTTATTCAATGCTAGTTGTACTTTCCAGGCTTATGGGGCCAGGTTAGGTTCTTGTTTACATGTTTGCCTGTTAGCTATAGCTTATGAATATATGATTGTGTGGTCATAGCTCATGTATGTGTAGTGTTTGCTAGATGCAGATTGCGATTAAGACAACCCACAGGTTAATCTTTCTGCCTCTCCTTCTTACTCCTTTTCAGTATTTTGTAGCTTTCATTCAGCCTATTTACTGCCTTACATATTCGGTGCATATTGTACTAATGCCCATTTCTGGGGCGCTGCATTACTTCCCTGCAGGTCTAGAAAGATAGAGTTCAGGATCTACAGTAGCAGTTGTTTAGAGTCCCAGTTGGGTCAACTCCATTCATTCGGAGTTACAAGGTTGTAGAGGTTTCTGTTTTTCAATTGTATAACATTCTGGGTAGGTTGGGGCCCTATCCCAACCATTATTTGTACTCTTAGAGGCTTGTAGACTACAGTCGCCAGTTAGTTAGTTGTATGTTGGCCGTGTTGGGCCTTAATCAGTTATGTTTCGTGTGTTGGCCGTGTGGGGCCTAGTATAGTAGTTCGTCTTCATTTCTGTTATAACTAGACAACATAGTAACCTTGTCGGCCTGCATAGGATCCCTTCTGTTGCTTGTTGTTGGTTAGCTATTTTCATTTACAGATGGCTATACGGCCTTGTCTGTCGGAGGCTATATTTACAGCGGAGATATAGCTCGTTGTTTTCTTGAATTGAGTCACAGGCTGGCTCCAGGCGTGCATAAGCCTAGCCAGGTCAGTTAGTTGCCAGTGTAGCACCAGGTTCCAGTCATGCCTCCCAAGGTGGGGCGTGACAAACTTGGTAGCAGAGCGGTTCGTATCCTAGGGAGTTTGCAAGTCATGTCTAGTACAATCTTGCTTATAAATATGTTGTGCACCACATTTTATAGGCAGGAGGCTACGAGGCATGATCGTATGGTTACCCCTCCTCCTTTTTAGATCGTGTTGTAGAATAGAGTTGTATAGGGTTGAGTCCCTAGGATTTCCTTATTACATCTATCTAGAATAATGTTTGATATAAGATAGGCACTAGCCAGTTGCAAGATAACGACAACAGCAACAGGAGGTATCGGTAAGGTGCCACAGTTGGGAGACAATCAACCTAAGGACGGGAGCAGATGCCTTCCATCCCTCCAGTATCCTCCCGAGGTACCAGGACCTCATAATGTGATAAGTATGCCAGTACCATCCTCAGTTCTCCCTACAACCTTGGAACAGGAGGTTAGGAGTATAGTGTATGTGTACATATAAGTTGGCTACCTATTAGATATTTAGAAATAGCCAGGGGCAATAGTTAATGCTGAATTATCTGAGAAGTGCGAAGAAGGTGGAAATTGCAAGATTCCTACCTTTGACTCTTCGGATATTGCAAGGTCCCATGCCTCAGTTCTACCATAGTAAGATAGGGTTATTTTCCACCTCCTAGATTGTTCTCACAGTACAATAGAAAGTGTAGACATAAGTGTTATGGTGCTCAAAACGAACAGTAAAGGAGGGCTAGAATTGTTGTCTCCGAGAAGGGGGATAAGGTTGCTAATAGAATTCAAGTGCATATGAGGGGGTTCATAAACGATAAACCCCCAGCAATAGTAAAGCTCAAGTCAGAAAAAGGTTGATCCCGCCGTAGCATGTCAATGACGGCAGGGTACACCTACAAGAAGATGGTTATGACCCTAGTTTGTGATATCGAAGGACAGGGAGATCATATGAGCAAGATAGGCTGAGTGTGAGTTAGAAGGGATATAGGTCAATAGACGTGGTCGGTAACATCCTTGAAAGTAGGGGGTAGGAGGCATGAACCTCAGAGCCCAGTCCAAGGGAATGAGAGGAAAGGTGTGGATATCTAGTGGGGGAAAATCAAAATCACCTCTAGGTTAGTGGAGCCTAGGACTACCGCCGAATATTAAGAACTAAGCATCGGGTTAACAATTAAGAGATAGTAATGGTGTAGCCTAGGATGTTGCGATAGCCCTGCTAGAAGAGAAGGTAAGCGAGTTCTGACACAGAGACTTTAACTTAGAACAACCTAGAAACAAGGTCCAGTAGAGAGTCACTGGCCCTCAAGATAATAAGGGGTTAAGTCATAAGACCCAAAGGTTGCATTGGTGTCCCAAAGGTAGCCGAACTTTGTCAGCCGATTCTAGCTAAGGTATATCATGTCTGTAAGAAATACCTGCTGATGGCATGGGAGAAGGAATACATTATTGAGTCATAGCGTAGGGCTTCAATGACCAACTAGGGAAGACTGGATAGCAGAAATCGCGCAGGCCAATCCAGGAGATGGTCGTGCCTGCAAAAGGAATAGAGAGTAGTCAATATAATCATAGTTAGGAGGTTACCTCATACCAGGTGTAAATTGACCTCACTTGAGTCAATTCATGTTTTGTTAGGTGAGTTATATTTCAACTAAAGGTTATGAAGGCACAACGTATAGCTAAGTTTAAGAAAGTCTTTCAGGATGAGTTGGGATACGTGTTAAGTTGAATACGACTCCTTGTCCCTAAACAAATAGCTAAGCAGAACACTCAGTTTAAATATCGGAGATCTGTTGCGGATGGAGATGTAGGCCCTCTGATGACCTGAAGCAGATAATCAAAGGCAGTGATCTAGGGTACACTATAACAGACAGACGGAAGAAGTTAAACTTATCAAGAAATGGGTACTGATAGCCCAGGATTGTCGGAAGTCTTACCCTAATGTACTTCATAGACAGTTAATGATTAAAACAGTGGCTGAGTATTCCTAAAAGCTTCACCGATAAAGGGCACCATGAGAATTAGAGAAAAAGGCAAGCTTAGACTTAGGTCCATTGGCCATATTGTATCTTCCCAAGAGCAAGCAAGGCGGCATAGGGGTTGGAGTTGCCTTCAGAATTGAAATTGGTCTATTCAGTCATTTGCATGTCAATGTTGTGGAACACATATAAGAGACCCGTTCCAAGTTGTGTCTCATTGAGGATGTTCAAGTTATTAAGGAACTAACCTATAAAGAGGTTCTAGTTGCCATACTATATTAGCAAGTTAGAAGGTTGAGAACTTAAAGATGTAGTCTTAGTTAAAGTACTATGGAAGAATGAGAATAAAGAAGAGACGACCTGGGAAGCTAAGGACAACAAGAGATCCAGATATCCTCATCTATTCCAGGGTTGATCCAGACTATGTAATTAAGATTCTTCAGATAGTTCATATTACAGAGGAGACTCTGTCAGAATTTCCCCGGCAATGAATAAAAAGACTTGAGCCTTTTAAGCCTAAAGAAAACATTCGAGGATGAATGTTCCTAAGGGGGGAGGATGTTACACCCTGTAAGTTGTATCGCGTGAAGGACGCATGCGTATGTATATTTAGAGTTTTAGAGTATGACGCATACTGGAAAAGGCTCGGGGGATGAACGGAAGAGCATTGAATCGAGCGAGCAGGAGGCCGGAACCAGAGGCTTAGCGCGCCAGGCAGCTTGGCGCTTCCGTCAGCGCGCCGCGCCGCTACCTCAGCACAATGGGCGGCGCGCCTCGCCTCCCCTACCACCAACCTCCCAAGTATATATAGGCCCTTCACCTTAATTAATCATTTTCCAAGTGTATCTTCCGCTAGAAAGAGTAAGAAGCGAGGAAATCGATCATTTTTTCGTCCTATTACGCTATCAAACATCGTTCAAATTCAAATTAACTTTGGGTATTGAATTTTAAGGCTACATGGAGCATTGCTTCGGAGTTAGTTTTGCGAAATTCGCCCAGCGAATCATAGTCATATTGAGCTAAAGTTGTCGGAATTGCGCCAAACTAGTTTCTATACAACAACAGGCTTCAGGTAAGTATTTCTCCCTTATGAACTTCGGGAAATAATACATTTTCAGTCGTGTTTTGATAAGATGAAGTATAGTCAATAGTAATATCGAAAGTTATCATTTTATGCCGAATTTGGTATTGAAATTCATTCTTTCTTCTAGTATAACGGTTACAGTTGAAGAGAGCTAGCGAATACAAGAGGAAACTCATCGGTTATTCAGGAAACGACGATCGAGGTATGTAAGGCTTAACCCTTGGCAAGTATCCTCATCGTACAACATTACGACTAATGCTTTCAAATGAAAGTGGGATTCCATATGTTGTAGATTGTTGCTAGCATTTGGTTATGATTGAGCATGTTGTAATTAGATGTTGTTGGTATATAAAGATTGGATATTCTGGGATTAGCTGCTAGCAGTAGATTCTGGTTGTATAAGTTTGGGTTAGCTGCTAGAAAAATGTATATAGAGTGTATCGCAGTATCCCTAGTTGAACAAGAGCATGCTAAGTACGATACAGGCTAGAAGCGTTATAGGAACTCTTTTATTCTTTAGTCCATTGTGTTAGTAGAATTATATGTTTTATTTCCAGGCCTAAACCTTAGGAGCTCATGAGGATTAGCGAGCCTAAGTTAGTAAGATGACCAGCATAGGCGCAACTAGGTGATATAACTACCAGCCTAGCGCCTGCGTATCTAGAAAAGCACGCCCAAAGACCACTGGCATAACATTACGCCCCAGGACCAGAAATTCAAATATGAAGACTATACTTTAGAATCAGTACCCTAAGGTTGTCTAGTGAGCTAAGTGACAACCTGTCATCTAATTAGATACTAGTAGTGTTTGTCCATCCCAGTTGACTTAGTATCCATCCGGAAGATCACCCAGGAAGCCAGTCCAATCATTCAGGTCTATTAAGATCCGCGAGTGCCCTAAGGAAGGGAGCCTTATCCGTAGACAAAGACAGAGTCAGCAAAATAGCCTGTCCTTAGAGGCTATTCAGGTACAGATTGTCGTGAGCGGCTAAGTCCAGGTAGACTAGTCCTTAAAGCTAGAAATCACCCAGAAATGTCATATAAGATTGGACCAGGCCAGGATAGGGTCTAAAGTACCAGCACTGTGTCATACAGCACTACCCTCAGACTAAGAACGTCAGTAAGCCTCCTGTGGAGGGTTGGGGGCCGATCGCTCAGATGCAGGTTTGTCCAGTACCAACACGTGCAGTTGTCCAAAATAGAGAAACTGAGTAGTCAGTCATTCGCAACCTTGTAGCTATTATAAGTTATAGATGTCCAGGCAGGCATATAGAGAGTTGGGTTGGAGCACTCTAGATCTTGCACTATTCAGTTCAGATTATTATAGACCACAATCACTATCAGGATCCTCTAATCAGAAATAGGCACACGACATGCCTGCTAGCATCCTTATAGGTTATCCTATAGGGTGAGAAGTGGTGGTGTTAGACCCAGAAGGACAGTGCGCCCATTAGAGTGGCTAGATTGAGATGTTAGTACAGCACCTTGGTTGGAGTTGCCTTCACCTAAGAGCCATCCACGACCTCCCCAGGGTTACTAGTTGTGTCAACGCCCACTAGGGGCGAGATAACGTCGCTCTAGAAAGAGCGACATGCCATCCCCGAGGGATGAAGCTGGGGTCCCAGGTCCTTATAGAGTCCATTCCAAGGCTGGACTATTAATATGCCGATCGGCACTATACCACACCCCCTATCGAGCCCTGTGCCCGGGGTGCAGATATCAGATATCAGGAGTCCAACGGACTCAGACACATCTATAGATCAGGGGCCAAGTGGGCTCAGTGGCAGACCCAGGGGACTGGTAGGTTGGCTATGGCACCAGCAGAGTGATAGAATCATGGTTAGGAGTATATAGATTGAAGTGCACTCACTAGGGCTTATGGGGGGCCAGGTGGGTTATTCTGTGCTGGTTGTACCTTACAGACTTATGAGGGCCAGGTTAGGTTCTTGTTTACATGTTTGCCTGTTAGCTATAGCTTATGAATATATGATTATGCGGTCATAGCTCATATATGTGTAGTGTTTGCTAGATGCAGATTGCGAATAAGCCAGTCCACGGGTTAATCTTTCTGCCTCTCCTTCTTACTTCCTTTCAATATTTCGCAGCTTTTATTCAGCCTATTTACTGCCTTACATATTCGGTACATATTGTACTGACACCTAAGTCTGGGGCACTGCATGACTTGCCTGCAGGTCTAGACAGATAGAGTTCAGGATCTTCAGTAGCAGTTGTTCGGAGTCGCAGTTGGGTCAACTCCTTTCATTCAGAGTTACCAGGTTGTAGAGATTTCTATTTTTCAGTTGTATAACATTTTGGGTAGGTCGAGGCCCTATCTCTGTTATACCCCATAGGATTCCCGGCACCTAGATGACCTATTCGCACATTGGTTAAGCATATTTGAAGGCCATACGTGCTAAAGAAATGCCCGTGAAAAGATCGGACGAGAAACCTGTCGAACCATCGCGGAAGGAGCCGAGGCAGAGCCCCTCCGCGATGGCAGCGTGTCACGGAGGTGAGGCCTACGCGTTGGCTCCGTGACACGTTGGCCTTGTCCAGGCCCAAGTATATAAAGCCCCACTTCAGTTTTAAATCATTAAACACTTATAATTTCCAGTGAAACAGAGAGGGATCAGCAGAGAAGAGATAAGAACGAAGGGGGTAATATAATTTTCATCTGATTGAGCTGCTAAACGTTGTCCAAACTCAAATTAACCTCAGATACCGAGGTATTTAGCAGCAGAGAGCATTCCTACGAATTTAGTTTCGTGAAATACGGCCGACGAATCGTCGAGCTAAGGTAAGTAGAATTGCTCCAAACTAGTGTCTATGTGTTCCTAGCTGAGAAGTGAATAGTTCTCCCTTCTGGACCTCTGAAAAATAGCGAGTTTTCGACCGTCTTTCAATAAGCCTAAGTTTAGTCTATAAGCTATATCGAAAGTGACGTTGCTCTTTAAAATAAAGCTGTGTTTAGTATTAATTGACATATTTATGAATGCAGTTGGGAGAAAATAGTTGAAGTACCGGTCGAGCCTCGTCCGACAGACGGATAGTTCGGGGATAAGGTATGTAAAGCTAGTTTCCTCGGCAAGTTAGTAAATCTCGATATAGTAAAGCAATTTAAAGCCAATAGAATATTCAGAAGTCATGTGTTATGTTTATTACGAATATTGGTACGATATTAGAAGCATCATGTTGTATTTAGCGCGAAACTTGTTAGCACGATATAGATTCTAATATAAGTGTTAGGAACTGCACAGCATGCTCAGTATGTGATGTGACACAGAATGTTAGGATATCATTGTATTCAGTTGAAACCCAGTAAAGCAATATAATATCTGTAAGACATCTCAGAAGTAGAATGATAAGTTAAAATGAAGTTAGAAAGCATGTTAGGAATAGTAAATCATGTTACTATAGAAACTCAGCACACAGCATAGTTTTCAGCAGAAAGACCATATCTTGTTCAGCATTAGACCCAGTACAGTCTAGCAGAAGACTATATTTATACGTATATACTATTACCAGCCTCAGCATGTATTAAGTACGCACATATTACTATCACTAGCTCAGCATATAGTATATCCAAATACGTTACCACTATTAGCTTCAGTATGTGGGACATGCAGATAGTATTACTAGTTGAGACCGTTGTATTGTTTGGGGTTGGACTACCTAGCATCCATGACCGCCCCAGGGTTGATAGCTGTATCGACTCATCCGCCAGAGGACGAGGATACGTCGCTCTACGGAGTGGCATGCCGTCCCACAGGGGACGAAGATGGGATGCCAGTTTTCCCCATATTGTGCCTTGATCGGCCCTTACACACCCCTGTCGAGCGGATACGCCCGGGTGTTGATTTAGGAGTCCTCCGGACTCAGATGCAGTTATAGTCAAGGGCTCAGCGAGCCCAAGTGCTTACCCAGGGGACCGGCGGGATGCTTATAGCTATTTTAGGAGATGGGATGACCGGGGTAGGGGTATAGATTCTGTGCTGGTTGTACCTCCCGGCTTATGGGGGCCGGGTAAGGTTTGTGTGTGCTATGTTATGTTATGATATGTTATGTCGTATTACAGTAGATACGAGTAGATCGACAGTAGAACGATAAATCCTCAGGTATGACTCCTACTCCTTCCAGTATAATTAAAGGAAGGTATGATTTACATTATCAGACAGTTAATCCATTCCTTTCTACTTCAGTTTCATCAGTTGTATTATTATTTTAAGATATTTTTTTCAGTTATTGCTTTACATACTCAGTACCAGCGGTACTGACGCCCGGTGGGGCGCTGCATTACTTGCCTGCAGGTACTCATAGACGAGCAGGCGATCCCTCGTGATTCCTGTCAGCGATCGAGTATTCAGCTCCTGTCATCCGGAGACTGAATCCCAGAGGTGTATTTCTCTTTCTTTTGTTGTATAGTACGGGTAGGTCGGGGCCCTGTCCCGATCATTTCTATTGTTATTCCTAGAGGCTTGCAGTCTGTATATATTTCCCTGTGGTCAGATGAGCCGGTCGTGTGAGGCCATGCAGTTGTTTAGCTGTTAGTACTTTTGTTTCCTTTATGTTGGCCGTGTGGGGCCATAGCTTGACAGTAGTGGTGACCTTGCCGGTCACGTAGCCTTCCAATATTTTATCGTTGAGTTACAGATAACTATACAGCATGGTGGCCTTGACGGCCCGCATAGGTTTCCTTATATTGATATGTTTCTGTTTAGCTGTCATTACAGGTACAGGAGGCTATAGGCCAATGGGTCGGGGGCTGTGTTTACAGCCATTACATAACCCTTTGTTTCCAGAAATGTGAGTTAGAGCCAGTCAGGCACCAGATGTGCCCAGGCTTAGCAGTCTAGCAGTTCAGGTCCTAGTAGGGCACCAGGCGCCAGTCATACCCCCCAAGGCGGGGTGTGACAGTCTCGATCACTATTTGTACTCTTAGAGGCTTGCAGACTACAGTCATTAGTTAGTTAGTTGTATGTTGGCCGTGTTGGGCCGTAATCAGTTATGTTTCGTGTGTTGGCCGTGTGGGGCCTAGTATAGTAGCTCGTCTTCATTTCTATTATAACTAGAAAGTATGGTAGCCTTGTCGGCCTGCATAGGATCCCTTCTGTTGCCTGTTGTTGGTTAGCTATTTTCATTTACAGGTGGCTATACGGCCTTGTCCGCTAAAGGCTGTATTTACAGCTGAGATATAGCTCGTTATTTTCTTGAATTGGGGCACAGGCTGGCTCCCGACGTGCATAAGCCTAATCAGGTCAGTTAGTTGTCAGTGTGGCACTAGGTGCCAGTCATGCCTCCCAAGGTGGGGCATGACATCCATGAAGAGTACTTGAAGAGAAAATCATAACATGAATCATGAATCATAATTTAGGCTTAGTAAGATCATAGTCATAACAGAATCATAACTTGACTTTTTATAAAACCTTAAATAATTGGGCATTGATTGATTGAGATTTGAAACCATAAAATAAATAATTAATTTAACTATAAAATCTTCCCATAGATCTTAAAACAATATTTAGAACATGAAAGGAATTGATCCATAATCGAATCAAAGAGAAATTCCATAAATTTGAACTTGAAACCCCATAAGATCATCAAATTGACTTTAATACTTGGATTCATGGACATAGGGAGGAATTGGAGCATGAGAGTGAAGAGGAACTCTCATTCACAACCCTACATACCTGGGCTGATCTACACTCCCTGTTGAAAGCCCAAAGGAAATTGGAGAGAAATTGGGAAAGCTCTTTAAGCTTGATCTCCAAGGAAGAACTCTAAACTTGCATGCATGGAATGAAAAGGCTTAGGATAGGTTTAACTCTCTTAAAACCCTTCTATCTGAGATTAAAACGATGTCGTTTAGGACCTTAGGGCTTAAGAATTATGAAAATACCCTTAATGAAAAGTCTGGAAATTTTGTGTTGCCAGTGACAACGACTGATACCACGGGTCGTCACTTGATACCACGACTCGTGGTATCCATCCGTTACTTTCTCCATCATTTCTTAACTTCTAAGGTCTTGATACAATGACTCGATAGGATAGGTCGCTACTAAAAACCATGATCCATTACTTCCTCCTATTGCTGCTTCTGATGGAACCTGCATCTAGACTTCCCACGAGTCACACCACAACTCGTACCTTCATCCAATGAGTCATGGGTTCCATCCGTTGCCTTGACTGGGGATTTTTCCTGCTCCTTCCTATGGGCACTTACCATGACTCGTTGTTCCTCACAACGAGTCATATTACGACTCGTACCATCCATCCCAGTACCTTGGTGAGAATCTACAACTCATTACCTCTTCTTATGGGTCGTACCATGGACCCGTTACCTCTGAGTCTACTTATGTAGAACTTGATCACGAGTGGCTCCCACGGGTTGTTAGACCCTCCAACGGCTTGTACGACGAGTCGTTCTTAGTAAAATCTCATATTTCCTACTGCTTCTCATTTTAAATTCTCGAGTCTAGTCTTAGGCACTTCCGAGGTATTATAATAACAGTTTCTCGTTCCTCTTATGAATCTTTCACCCCTTTCAATGATTTTTCCTAGCATCCTATTGGATGTTGGTGGTGCTAGCAGCGTTAATCTCTCCCTCGTTTGTCATACCCTTAGTATTAACCTTTTCTTGGATGCCACATTGGTACTAACTTAGACTTCAACTAAGATCACCATGCAACACTCGAAAACTTGCTCACAAATCTTTCACGATCTTGCAAACTCAAGTAAGCTTTTTCGACACTAGATCGCTAAGAAAATGTTGGATAAGAAAGTCAAGAGAAATTTACTAAGAGAAACTTTTAGTTATGTAGAGAACTTTATTGATTTTACAAATGAATGGCCTCCTATTTATACTACTCAATTGGGGGATAATATGCAAATAATTATTATTATATAAGTTCCTACATATTTATAAGTAAGTCCCTTTCTAGAATTTTCTACATGTCTAGAGTTTTTGGAGGACTTTCTTAGCAATTGCATAAGATTCTAAGGTTTTCAGAATTCTCCATAGGTTTCTATAATACTCTATCAAGTATAGGATTTTTTCTTATGTACGTCTCCACATGGAAAAGATATATCAAAATGGCTCCTACGCAGCATGATGACATGGGGAGTCCTCACAGAAGGGACTATAAAATTCATTTCAATCAGAACTCTGACATAGAATATACACTCTACCATGGTTTTTCAAGCATCAACATAGAGTGGGTTTTTTTTAGATTCTTGGTTTTCATGATTGAAAAACTCATGCAGGGAACATGCATACAGCTGTCAAACATACTGCCTCTGCAATAGGTTGGTGAGTTTGCAGCTACACAACAGCGGAACAATAGTTTTGTGCTAGCTAGTCAATTGTACTAGACCAATGAAATTGGTTCTAGGTTTTTGGTGTGTCCAATACTTATCCTTGTTTTTGACAACCAAATGTTCAAGTTTTGAAAAATAAGAAAACACACACACTCCTTCAACAACAGCCTGTGATTCTGAAGAAGCAACCAGCTTTGAAGCTCGTGTTCTTTTGTCTTTGTTTGGACTATTGTTAGAGTTGTTTTAATTGAGATGTAAATCCAGAAAACTTAGAGTTTGTGTAAGCTTTTATTTTGTAATTTTCAAATGTTCTAGAAACGTTATCTGCTAGAGTTACTTGATGATTGGCTAGAGTTAGCTTTGCATTCCAGTTAGAGTTAATTGATTGACATGATAATGGAGTTAGAGAATTGAAGTCTTGTAATAGAGTTGTTGCAAGTGGGAGATTAAGTGTTTAATCTCTTAGGATTGGAAGAGTCTGTAATTAGTTGAGCTCAGATTTAGTGAACTTGTTGTGAAATCCTACGTAGTAGGTCGTGATATTTTCTTCCCTTGAGCAAGCAGGTTTTCATGTAAATATTGTGTCATTCTTCTTATTGCATTATCGGTTTGCGTGTTCTAACTTGTGTAACCTAATTAGAGGACCTGGTCCCTAGTACGGTGGTGGACTCATATAACTTATTAGTTGGTATCAAAGCATGCTCTTTATAAAAGTTTAACACCTAGAAAGAATCATGTTAAATATGGCAGCACCACCAAATGTGGAAGAAGGGCAGTCTACCACAAGATCTCCTCGTTTCAATGGCCAATACTACGGATGGTGGAAGACCTGTATGCATGATTTCATTATGGCTGAAGACAGTGAATTGTGGGACATCATTCTTGATGGTACGTATGTGCCCATGAAGACTGTAACAGAAGGAGAAACTGCCACATCTGTTCCCAAAACTAGAAGGGAAAACAATGATGGTGATCGAAAGCAGATTGAGAAGAACTACAAGGCAAAAAAGCTTTTGGTACGTGGCATAGGTTCAGATGAATACAACCGAATCTTAGCATGTGAAACAGCCAAGGAGATCTGGGATTGCCTCAGAGCATCCCATAAAGGGACCAGTCTGGTCAAGAAATCTAAAGTGGATATGCTCACAACTCAATATGAAATGTTCTCCATTAGAGAAGGAAAATCTATTCAAGATATGCACACTAGATTCACCTATATCACAAATAAGCTCTACTATCTAGGAGAAGTGATAAAGTCAAGCAGGCTGGTGAAGAAGATTCTTAGCATTCTTCCCAAGTCTTGGGAAAGTAAAGTTGATGCCATCACTAAATCAGGAAATCTTGAGACCCTCAATATGGATGAACTCATAGGAAATCTGAAAATCTATGAGCTCAAAAGATAGAAAGATCAAAGCAGAAGTGAACCAAGAAAGGACAAGGGTTTGGCTCTCAAAGGCACTCAGGCAGATTCAAGTGAAGATGAAGACATGGCCTATCTAACAAGGAGATTTCAAAAGGTAATCAGGAGAAATAGAGGATTTCAAAAGAAATCTAATATCAATAGGGGCCTTGGTCCGAATGATCTTTCCCATAAATGTGGGAAACCGGGTCACTTTATCAAAGACTGTCCTATGCACAAGGTTGACTACAGGTAATACATGAGAATCAATGCTGACAAAGCCCGAAAGAAGGACCGGGTCCCATATAAATTCAAGAGAAGAGCAGCAGCCAATAAACTGGTCAAATAGGCCTTGGCAGCATAGGGAGATTCATCTGGTGAGTTAGAAAATGGTGAAGCACTAGAAGATGCTTCAATGATGGTTGTTGAAATGATGATTCTCCATTCAACTCAATGTTTGCATTCATGGCTAACTCAGAAGCAGTTGAATAAGAGGAGGTAACCTTTCTTGACATTAAGAAAAATCTAAAGGACTATAACTTGAAAGAATTGAGATCTCTAGCTAGTGTGTTGATTGATTCCTTTTGTGATCTCTCTAAAGAAAAGGAAGCTTTGAGTAAGGTTATTGATAATCTTGAATCAGAAAAAATTATGTTGATTACTAGCCTAGCTGAACTAAATGAAAAATGCCAAGAATTGTTGTCTGAGAAAAACTCTCTCATTAAAAATGGCATTGGAGGAGATGTTAAAGAGTCAAAAAGTGAGCTTGAAGCCAATTTGAAGAAGTCTCAGTTGAAACTCACTATCACTTTGAAAGAAACTTTGAGCTAGAGAGGGAATTGGTCAAACTCAAGACTGATTTTGAGAAATCTCTCAAATGGACCACTTCCTCTCAAGCCCTAGTCAAACTGACTAATCAGAGATCTAACACCGGTGAAGGGATTGGATATAGGAAGGATTGTCCACCCGATAATCCTCATAGCAAGTATGTATCTGATCCTAACAATCTGTTGTTCACCTATTATGGGAGAAATGTTCCTCTCAAGTCTAATTGCATGTCTAGACAAAATTCCTTGAGAAAGGGTATGGATGGTTCAGAAATTTTGATGAACAATAGGGGTACCTGGTCCCCAAGTGTTTCAAACCAAGTTGCCTGGATGGACAAAAAGAAATATGATCTTTCCTCTGCCTCGTTTTTGGGAACTCAAAGTGAAATAGGTTCCCAAGCCTAACTCATGATTTGTCTAGCAGAAAAGAGTGAGGGGCAGTAGTCAGAAGTGGTATATGGATAGTGGCTGCTCAAAGCATATGACTGGAGAAATTGAAAATTTCCTCTCACTTAAAGCCTGTCAAGGGGGTTCGTATCCTTTGGATATGGAAAAGAGGGGTACACTCTTTGTATAGGGAAGATTGGGAAAGCACTTGAACATGCTATTGAAAATATCTGCTATGTCAACGGGATGAAGTATAGCCTTTTAAGTGTATCTCAGATCTGTGACAAAGGAAATGAAGTTAAGTTCCTTTTAGCTTTATGCATGGTGACGAATCTTCAATCAAGAAAAGTGATTTTGACAGCAAACAGGTGCAAGAGTATGTATATTGCTGATCTTGACTCAGTAATTGGTGATGGCCTCACCTGTCTAAGTGCGGTCGAGGATGAAGCTGCACTGTGGCACAAAAGACTAGGGCATGTGAGCACAATCCTTCTCAAAAAATTAGTGTCGAAGGACCTGCTCTGAGGTCTTCCTAAGGTGAAATTTTCTCAAAATCAACTATGTGAAGCATGTGTTAAAGGGAAACACACTAGGTCCTCATTTAAGAATAAAAAGTAAGTGAGCACCTCTAGACCTTTAGAGCTACTCCACATGGACTTGTGTGGGCCTGTTAAAATTGCAAGTTGTGGTGGAAAGAGTTACATTTTTGTTGTTGTTATTGATGATTATTCTCAATACACCAGGACAATATTTCTACGTTTGAAAGATGGGATATTTTCGGTATTTGAGTCATTTGCAAATCAAATACATGTGAAGTTAAACTACAACATTGCAGGGATTAGGTCTGACCATGGGACTGAATTCGAGAATGCAAAGTTTGATGCATTTTGTGTTGCTAAGGGAATTAGTCACAATTTCTCTGCTCCCAAAACTCTGCAACAAAATGGAGTAGAGGAAAGGAAGAATCAAACTCTTGTGGATATTGCTAGAACTCTACTGATAGATGGAGGAGTTTACTTGCGCTCCAGCGCACTCGCAAGTATACACGGTCGTATAAGTAATACAATGGCCCTTTTTAATAGCCGAATATTGAACCCACAGGGACTGGACTAATTCAGCAAATTATCACGTTCAAGTGTAAAATAACCTTCACAAGTATTTATTAGAGAAGTTTTCGGTAATTTATAATTAAGTTTTGGGGTGGTCACAAAATAATCTAGAAACAATATAAGAAGCAACTAGAGCTAAGGCCGGATAATCATGCAATGCTATATTTTGTAGTGGTTCAAGTATGATATTATCAATTGTTGTCTCACATAGTTAAAAATGCGATGTTCATGGTCTCTCGAGCCTCTAAACACGACAAACTAGCCTCACAACTACATCATTGAGCGAGGATGTGACATCCTAGTTCGTGGGTAATTCAACTACATGGATGTGGTTTACGGGATTTATGCTCTTGATTAGGGACTTTCGTACATCTAATAATTTAACCTAACTTAGCTTCACAACTACTTCTAGGAGTGGTGATGTAACAATGCTATGCTGGTTTCTTGCTCTCAACCCGTTTTATCAACCAAGCAAGGCATATTAGGTATATTTTCTATCCTAAGTGCAAATCCTATCGTAGGATAAGAACTTGCTCTCTACATTCCTATGTTCTTGCCTAGGGTTGCTCTTTCAAGCTTTTACCTAAGCTTAACTCACTTGTTTTCATGGTGATCAAGCATCAAAACAACAATAATGAAGAATGTAAAACAAAACAACAATTAAGAACTCAAACCAAACGAATTCATGCAATTACAATCATATCACGTGGCCTCAACCCTAGAGGAAGGGTTTTAGCCACTCATGTTCGTACAAAACTTTAAAACATGTCTAGAGTAGTGTACTTACAAGAATAGATAAAAGAGAATGTAAAATTGATGAACCCTAGGTGAGTTCTCCACTTCTCCCTTCGCTCCTCTACGGTTTTCAGGAAATATTTCATGACCAAAATGATTTTAGAAGCTAAGGGTTTAATTTATAGTAAATAGGGAATTTACAAATTTTGGCCGGTCATGGAATGGCTCCGTGGCATGGAGGTGGACGCGCCAATTTGCCTCTGTGGCATGGAGGTAATGTGTAAGCTGTTATACCCCGTAGGATTCCCGGCACCTAGATGGCCTATTCGTGTGTTGGTCGAGCATATTTGGAAGCCATACATGCTAGAAAAAGGCCCGGGGAAAGATCAGACAAGCGTCAAGTCGGCGCGTCGTAAGGCAAAATGCGACTTATAAATTGCATTCCAGGAATGCAACTTATAAATCGCATTTTAGGAATGCAACTTATAATAGTGTCTATTATATATAAGCCCCACTTCGGTTTTTTATTCAAATTCCTTATAATTTCCAGTAGAAAACAGAGAGTAATTAGAGAGAAGGGGAAAACGAAGATCTCCTACTAAAATTCATCCGATTATGTCGCCAAACGCGGTCCAAACTCGAATTAACCTCAGGTACCGAGGTATTTAGCAGCAGGGAGCATTCCTACGGTTTTTATTTCGCGAAATACGGCTGGCAAATCGTCATGCTACCGGGCTAAGGTAAGTGGAATTGCTCCAAACTAGTGTCTATGTGCTCCTAGCTGTGAAATGAATACTTCTCCCTTCTGGACTTCTGAAAAATAGCAAGTTTTCGACCGTCTTTCGATAAGCCTAAGTTTAGGCTATAATTTTATTGAAAGTGACGTTGTTCTTCAGAATGAAGTTATATTTAGTATTAATTGACGTATATATGAATGCAGTTGGGAGAAATAGTTGGAGTATTGACCGAGCCTCGTCCGACAGACGGATAACCCGAGGTTAAGGTATGTAAAGCTAGTTCCTTCGGCAAGTTAGTAGCTTTAGCCTTGTATAGTACAATAAACTCCGTAGTAGAATTCCCGGAGTTGAATGTTAAGTATTGTGCAAAGTTCAGTAAACCTAGTTTGCATTGTTATATCGTATTCAGTCTAAAAGTTAGAAGAGCATGCGCCCGAGGGCAAGTTAGTATTTCAGATTCAGTATAGCCAATTACGTGATTAGCAAGCATATAGTAGAATAAAAGAAACAGATTTTTCATAATAAAAGTCCGTAAATAAAGATCAGATAGACAGACAGTTATGGCTACAGATTAGCCATTCAGACAGATAGTATCATGGCTACAGATTAGCCGTACAGTTAAACAAAGATTACAGAATCAGTATAATTAGTAAGAATCAGTTCAGTGTAGAGACAGATCAGAATAAGAAGTTAGATTTCAAATAGTCTTTCAGTTATACATGCTTGCTATTTATATGTGCTATTTGTTTGTTGAGACTTGCTGTGGCATGTGGGTGTCCCTTTTAGCATCCCCACCGCCCCTGGGTTATAGCTGTGTCGATACCAGATTCATATACCGCCACCAGCTGGGCGATGCCGTCCGCCTAGAGGACGATGATGGCCGACCACCATGATAATACGGTCCAGACCACCCTTCTTGCAGGGGTAGTTCAGTTTACTCTGCGCAGAGCCAGTCCACCCTGTTTACAGGGGCAGAACACTCTGTGTGCGCTTGTGGCCGGGGGTAGTTTCAGATATAGATTTTATAAAATTACTCTGTTGCGTGCTTGCACCCAGGGGCAGTTTTTATTACACACCCCGTGTACACTTGCGCCCAGAGGCAGGAGTCTTCGGACTCAGACACAGTTTATTGTCAGAGGCCAAGGCCTGAGCTACGTACACAAGGGGACCGGTAGGAGGAGCACACAGTTGTCAGATGAATGGAGTGACTTATTTTTGGTTGGTTTAGACCCGGGTAGGGGTAAATAGATTGTGTGTTGGTTGGCACCTTCCGGCTTATGGGGGTCGGTCAGGTATTATGTGTATTTATATGTATACCTATATGTGCTATTAGATACTGATAGACAGCAGGACGGCACGGTATCAGGTACGCTCAATTTAGTTATAGAATAATTAAACTCTCCTCCGTTATTCTCAGCTAGATAGACTCAGCTACTTCCTGTTCCTGTGTCATGTTACTGTTGTTATTCATTTCAGTTGTGCATTTCAGTTGCTTTACATGCTCAGTACCAGTGGTACTGATGCCCGCTTGGGGCGCTGCACTACTTGCCTGCAGGTACTCACAGACGAGGAGCCGATACCTCGTGATCCTAGCCAGTGCAGAGTCATCAGCTCCTGTCCTCCGGAGCCTGATATTCAGAGGATAGTACGGGTAGGTTGGGGCCCTGTCCCGACCATTTTATCAGTATTCCTAGAGGCTTGCAGTCTGTATATATTTCCTTGTGGTCAGTTGAGCCAGTCGTGTGAGGCCGTGCAACTTGTTATAGTTATTTGTTTTTTCTGTTCCTGTTGGTCGTGTGTGGCCATAGTCAGTCAGTAGTGGTGACCTTGCCGGTCACGTAATTAGTTAGCATGTTATTGTTGAGTTACAGAGAACTAGACAGCATGGTGGCCTTGTCGACCCGCATAGGCTCCCTTACATTGACATGTTTCTGGTTAGCTGGTATTACAGGTACAGGTGGCTATAGGCCAGTTGGCCGGAGGTTGTGTTTACAGCCGTTATATAGCCCGTTGTTTCCAGAAATCTAAGTTAGAGCTAGCCAGGCACCAGTTGTGCCTAGGCTCACCAGTTAACAGTCTAGATCCTACTAGGGCACCAGGTGCCAGTCATACCCCCCAAGGCGGGGCGTGACATAAGCGCACTGGAAATCTCCTTAAAATGAAATTCGGCCGAGGCATGGAGCGATGGCAACGTGGAACGGCGCCTAGGATGCGCGATGGCCTGCGTGACACAGCCTCTACCGGGCAGATATGCCTGGCGTGGCACGGCGCTGGCGCGCAGGTGCCCTGGAGTTGCTGCATTATCTCGTGCCTAGCATTGGCGTGGCACGGCGCTGGGCGCGGCACATGCACAGTGTGGCATGCTGCCTGGCGCGGCTAGCCTTGCCATGGCATGCTTCCTTGCCGACTTTTACAATTTGCTTCCGAATTCATTCCTCCACTTCACCCACCATTATTTAGTCCCTCAAATGCATTTTTCACCTACAAAACAAGGACTAATCATGTTGGTTAGTACACATCCCAATATACATAAAATCACATGATAATGTAAGTGTATAAATAGACAAACATGACTAAATTAAATTATAAAATAGCACTTGGGCAAGCAATTATGCCTAAGATCACTACCCCACACTTAAAGCCTTGTTCATCCTCGAACAACCCTTTTACATCTCATGCTCAGGAAGATTCACACATAGCTAATTGAGCAATACAATTCAAGCTACGGCTACAACGATTGTTTATCGATAGCAAGTTAAAATAGGGCATGCAAGATTTAACCCTTAAAATAAAATATAACTATGTGAAGACTTCCTAACCTCAAGAATCGACTCTTACTCTCAACAAACTCATGCAAATCAACCGATCAAGAAATCCAAAATGAATTATATCCTTCATCAAACATGTGCCCTCACAACAAGAGAGTTACCCATTTTTACTTACAAAATTTTCAAATCATACTGTGCATGGGTATATAAATAAGAATTTAGCTCACTCTCACAAAGAATTCACTTGCCACGTGTATTGAACCATAAGCTTACCCTTAGTGTTTACTCCACTAATTTAAGGATGTTTCAACATAAGATCAAGTAGGACTTATTGGGTTGTAATGTAAGCTAAGGGCAGGTAGGTACTCTTATGGCTAATAATAGTGACTGTCTTCCCTAAGCGCTTTTAATACATCACGCTCTCCTTAAGAACTTCCCTCCTCTTACTTTACCTTTATACTTTTCTACTCCCATTTTCCTATTTTGTTTCCCCATTTATTTATGCACACTTATCTTATTAGTAAGGAGTTCTTAAGCAACTTTTTCATTCATTTGTTCTCTTACTCTCTACCAATACTCAAACATTTTTAAACAAGTGCACCTCTGATCTTTTCTCAACTCCCACAACTATTCTTTTTCCTTCTTTTTCACGATTCTCATTCCTTTACTCTTTTGGATGTTTCACTTAAGCGCTTAGGAATTTGGGATCAACTTCAAGGAAGGATTAATCTTATGCTGTAGCTATCAAAGAATAGGCTTAAGGCTCAATGGAGCTAACTAGGATCAGACATTTAAGGTAGGTAAAATGAGGGATAAAAATTAGGCTCATTCAAAGAAATGCCTAAATCATCTCCTATAATCTACATCCTTCATTTCATTTTGTATACACACCAGGAAAATTCTAGATACTACACAATAGCATGGAATATTCAAGAACCTTACACTCACAGCACATGCTCAATTCAAGACAAATTCAGCAGGCTCTTAACTCAGCTAATCACAAGAATTCAAAATTAAGCTTCAAGCACGTAGAGTCACATTCAAGAGCCTAGGTGTCTCAACAGAGTCATACAACTTGCATGCATCAACACTACCCATACTTATATCTCACACTCATGTATAGCACATAACAAGAATATCAAGCCATCAATTAACTACGGGTTCAAAAATCAAAACCTATTGACTAATTTTCCCTCAAGACGGTCGTCATCCATCTATCGTCGGGCATAGTTCCTAACTATGACTAAAAACCACTGTATACATACTAAAAAAATTTTTATTCTTCTTTCAAGGACCCCCTGTCGGAAAAGAACCGAAAAGAAAAACCGACGGGTGAGTAAATCATGCTCAAATCAAAAATTTTAAAATTTTGGCTCGAACAATATATTAAGCACCACATTCGTCCTCGAACATTAAGCACAAAATTTTTGAAATTTACCTCACCCCACACTTGAATCATACTATGTCCCCATAGTATCAAACTAAAATTCAAAAAGGGTGAGAAATACTCCCTGGGGCTGCTAGGCCTAGCTAACAGTATGTTTTTCTTCCTTTGAACAAGTGGGTATTCGACCCCCCACTTTTCCTCTTTCATGCTTCTTAGCTTCCTGCTCGTGAGGTACTCAGACTTCCCTTCCATCTGTGATTAATTCTTCACCAGAAACAACAACAAGATGAAAATAAACAAAATCAACACAAATTCAAGAAATTAAAATTGTAACTGTTGTACCCTTGGGTTGCCTCCCAAGCAACACCTAATTTTACGTCGCGGCACGACGTGGACTATCCTTCTGAGGATATCCTCATACCCGTGTTCCCTCTTGAGAACCATCTTCTTTTCTTTTTATTGTTTTAGGGAACAACCGCCACTCTGTCCCTCTCTTCCTCCAACTTCTTCTCTAATAAAAGCCCTCCATGAGATTCGGGCTAAGAACTAATCCTCTCTTGTGGTCGTGGACCTGTGGAATTTGCCACCCCACACTTAGCCTCTAATAACACACTGACCTTACAAAGGTCTCTGTAATGTGTGGGTGGGTTAATCTCTTGATAGACCCAGAAGAGTTCTTCTTCATCATCGACCCTCATTTTTATGGTCCCCGCTCTTACATTAATGTTCGCTCCTCCAGTGGCCAAAAATGATTGTCCCAAGATTAGGGGTACCTCGTCATCAACTTGAAAATCCAATATGACGAAATCAGCGGGTATGATGAACTTACCCACTTTGATGAGAAGGTCCTCAATTATTCCCTCTGGTGCCACATGCGACCTATCTACCAGCTGCAGCATCAATCTCATTGGTCTTGGTTGACCCAACCCCAAGGTGTTAAACAAAGATAAGGGCATTAGATTAATTGTTGCCCCTAAATCACAAAGAGCTCTTATCACCTCAGCTTTACCAATTTGTATAGGGAGGGTAAAACTCCTTGGGTCTTTGAGCTTTCTAGGTATTTTGCTCATTACCCTGTGGCTGCACTTCTCAGTCAGTGATACTGTTTGAACATCCACCAATCTGACTTTGTTGGCCACCACATCTTTCAAGTATTTAGCATACTTGGGCATTCCCTGCAAAACATCAAGCAAAGGCAAATTTATGTGAAGTTCTTTAAAAATATAAAAGAACTTTCTAAAGCATTCCTCCTTCTTGCTCTTTTTAAATCTTTGCGGAAATGATGGTGGTAGTCTTTGTGCTGGCTGCAATGATGATTTTGCATTTTGTTGCACAACACTCTGATTTTATCCTTCTTCAGTGGATGGTCCCTTTCTAACCAACTCTGGTTGCACCTCATTTCTCCTTTCTTTCGGTGTTGCATTAGCCAATTGCTTTCCACTCCTCAGACTGATGGCATTGACCTGTCGGGGGTTTGTATCTATGTCACTGGGTAATCATCCCTGCGGTCTAGTGTGGTGAGAAGCTCTATTTGACCCATTTGCTTCTCTAGATTGCGGGTGGCCAACTGCTGATTTTTCAAATCTGATGCCATCCTCGCCTAATTCTGTGCCAATTGGGTCTATGTCTCTATGATCTTCTGCAACGTCTCCTCAATGTTTCTGCTCAACTGGACAGCATTCTGCCTATTCTGCTGCTGATACTGCTGTTGCTGAGGTTGCTGGTAGCTTTGTCTTTGATTTCCACCCCAAGAAAAACTCGGGTGGCTCTGTGAATTCTTGTTGTAACTGTTCCCAAAATTCTGATTGTTCCTCTGAACATTCCCAACAAAATTGACCGATTCAGTATTTTCCCCGCATGATTCTGCATTGTGCCCATTATTGCCACAGATTTTACACCAACTCGGAGCTTGCTGAACTGCATTTACTTGTCCTTGTTGTTGGTTCATACTCAGTTTATTGAACTGAGTCATCATCTGATGTTGAAATGATGCTAGCTGTGCCGCCAAGGCATTTACACCATGATATCTGTTGTTTTCTTTCCTGCCCCTCTCGATGACTCGCTGTGCCACTCTGGATTTCCCTGAGCGATCCTGTTCAACAAAGTGCACAGCTCATCATAAGTCTTCTCTAATACTTGCCCACCTGATTCAGAGTCTAGTTAAATTTTTGTGTGTGGGTCTAGACTTTCCACAAAGGTGTGGGCTAGCACTTCAATGAACTGCTGATGATGGGGGCAGTCTCTCAATAATGACTTGAATCTCTCCCAAGCCAAATACAAGTTCTCCTCCGGCCTCTGCTTGAAACTTAAAATTTCACTCCTGAGTTTGGTAGTCTTGCCTGAAGGGAAGAATCTGATGAGGAACTTTTTTGCCAAATCATCCCAAGAAGTTATGGAATTCGGTGGCTCAGATTTCAACCACCTCTTTGCCTCCCCCAACAATGAGAATGGGAAGAGGGTAAGTCAGACATAATCTGTGGACACTCCGGTGGGGATGAATGTATCACTAATCTCAAGAAAGTTTTGTAAGTGTTGTTGTGGGTCCTCATGAGTCATCCCAGTGAACTGCCACTAGAATGTAACAGCTGCACCATATTCTGTTTCAATTCAAAGTTCCCTCTAGGTTCCGGTTTGCGGATACTAGAGTTCACATTTGTCGCTAGTGGGATAGCCACTTCGCAAACTGGTCGGGCTGCCATGATATCAGGTAACAACTTTGCTTGTCCTGCCGGTGGTTGTTGTTGTAACCTCTCTTGAAGTCTCTTTATCTTTTGCTCTAGAGCTTCCCTCCTGCGTAAATGAATTTGATGTTCAGGTTCCAGCAACGGTTACACTAGCTCTCTATTCCTTGCCAGCTCTGCAAGGACAACCTGGCACCTGCAATATATCAGACTAAGACCAAGTTTCTCAACACTTAAGGAATTTAAAAATCACATAAAAACAGAAAAATTCACTAAATTTAGCCAGTCCTCGGCAACAGCGCCAAAAACTTATTTGCGCTCCAGCGCACTCGCAAGTGTACGCGGTCGTACAAGTAATACAATGGCCCTTTTTAAGAGCCGAATGTCGAACCCACAGGGACTGGACTAATTCAGCAAATTATCACGTTCAAGTGTTAAATAACCTTCACAAGTGTTGATTAGAGAAGTTTTCGGTAATTTATAATTAAGTTTTGGGGTGGTCACAAAATAATCTGGAAACAATATAAGAAGCAACTAGAGCTAAGGTCGAATAATCATGCAATGCTACATTTTGTGGTGGTTCAAGTATGATATTATCAATTGTTGTCTCACATAGTTGAAAATGCGATGTTCATGGTCTCTCGAGCCTCTAAACACGACAAACTAGCCTCACAACTACATCGTTGAGCGGGGATGTGACATCCTAGTTCGTGGGCAATTCAACTACATGGATGTGGTTTACAGGGTTTATGCTCTTGATTAGGGACTTTTGTACATCTAATCATTTAACCCAACTTAGCTTCACAACTACTTCTACGAGTGGTGATGTAACAATTCTATGTCGGTTTCTTGCTCTCATCCCGTTTTATCAACCAAGCAAGGCATATTAGGTATATTTTCTATCCTAAGTGTGAATCCTATCATAAAATAAGAACTTGCTCCCTACATTCCTATGTTCTTGCCTAGGGTTGCTCTTTCAAGCTTTTGCCTAAGCTTAACTCACTTGTTTTCATGGTGATCAAGCATCAAAACAACAATAATGAAGAATGTAAAACAAAATAACAATTAAGAACTCAAACCAAACGAATTCATGCAATTACAATCATATCACGTGGCCTCAACCCTAGAGGAAGGGTTTTAGCCACTCATGTTCGTACAAAACTTAAAAACATGTCTAGAGTAGTGTACTTACAAGAATAGATAAAAGAGAATGTAAAATTGATGAACCCTAGGTGAGTTTTCCACTTCTCCCTTCGCTCCTCTATGGTTTTCAGGAAATATTTTGTGACCAAGTTGATTTTAGAAGCTAAGGGTTTAATTTATAGTAAATAGGGAATTTACAAATTTTGGCCAGTCATGGAATGGCTCCGTGGCACGGAGGTGGACGCGCCAATTTGCCTCCGTGACATGGAGGTAATGTGTAAGCTCACTGGAAATCGCCTTAAAATGACATTCGGCCGAGGCATGGCGCGACGACAATGTGGCACGGCGCCTAGGCTACGCGATGGCCTGCGTGACACGTCCTCTAGCGTGCAGATGTGCCTGGCGTGGCATAGCACTGGTGCACAGGTGCCGTGGAGTTGCTGCATTCTCTCGTGCCTTAAATTGGCATGTCACGGCGCTGGGCACGGCACACGCACAGCGTAGCACGCTGCCTTGCGCAGCCAGTTTTGCCATGGCATGCTTCCTTGCCGACTTTTACAATTTGCTTCCAAATCCATTCCTCCACTTCACCCACCATTATTTAGTCCCTTAAATGCATTTTTCACCTACAAAACAAGGACTAATCATGTTGGTTAGTACACATCCCAATTTACATAAAATCACATGATAATGTAAATGTATAAATAGACAAACATGACTAAATCAAGTTATAAAATAGCACTTGGGCAAGCAATTATGACCAAGATCAGTGTTGCTATGTCATTCTGGGCAGAAGCAGTCAACACTGCTTGCCATATGGTGAACAGGTGCCTGATTTGGTCCCTGCTGGGGATAACTCCCTATGAGTTGTTGAACAAGAAGATGCCCATGTTGAAATACCTCAGGGTCTTTTGATGCGAATACTTTGTGCTGAACAATGGAAAGGATAATCTAGGAAAATTTGACCCTAAAAGTGATGAGGGGATTTTCCTAGGTTACCCATCAAATAGCAAGGCATACAGATTCTACAACAGGAGTACTCAATGTGTTGAAGAAAGCATTCATGTCATATTCGATGAGTCCGGCAAACTAAGGGATACGGACACAATTAATGATGAAGAGCTATGGAAAACTCAAAGAGATGCAATTGATCGTGATCTCCTTGAGGAATCAGTAAAAGTAGATGAGGAAAGTGGAAGCCACCTATCGGAGGATTCAAATCATGCTCCAACAGATAATGCAAGGGAAAATGTTAGTTCAGAGGATTAACAAGAGAGGATCAATGCAGAAAACAGCCCAGAAGAGGGACCAGGTGCAGCAGACGGGGAATCTTCAATAAGGAGGTCCAACTAGAAACACAGATCATCTCATCCCTTGGACAACCTATTATCACCTCTGGACTCAAACATATAGACCAGATCAAAGACTTGAAAACATGTTTGCATCCTCAGCTTTCATATCCCATATTGAACCTAGAAATATAAAGGAGGCCCTAACAAATGTTGAATGGGTTAATGCAAGAGGAACTCCATCAGTTTGAGAGAAACAAAGATTGGCATCTGGTTCCAAGGACATCAGATCGAACAGTTATAGGGACCAGGTGGGTCTTTAGGAACAAGTTGAATGAACAAGGTGTTACCACTAGAAACAAGGCTAGACTGGTGGTTTAGGGATACAATCAAGAGGAAGGAATTGACTATGATGAAACCTTCGCTCCTGTGGCAAGAATGGAGGAAATTCGAATGTTGATTGCTTTTGTTTCTTTCATGGAATTCAAGTTATTCCAAATGGATGTCAAAAGTACCTTTTTGAATGGATATCTGAAGGAAGAGGTCTATGTAAAGTAGCATCCTGGGTTTGAGTACATTGATCGACCTCATCATATGTAAAACCTGCACAAGGCTCTACACGGATTAAAACACACTCCTCGAGCATGGTATGAGATACTATCCAAGTTTCGATTGGATAATGGGTTCAAGAGAGAAAAACTTGACAATACTCTCTTTCTGACGGCTAGAGGAAGGAACTTACTCATTGTTCAAGTCTATGCTGATGACATCATCTTTGGAGCAACTATTGAATCCTTGTGTGAAGACTTTGCCAAGCTGATGGGAAAATAGTTTGAGATGAGTATGATGGGAGAACTAGACTTCTTCTTGGGCCTACGAGTTAGAAAAGTAGAAAATGGCACTATGATCAGTCAGCAGAAATATATCAAGGAGCTTTTCTCAAGATTTCAAATAGACAATGCAAAGCTAATTGATACACCCATTGGAACTGCATCAAAACTGGACACTGATGAACCTAGTCCTCCAGTGAATGAAACCATGTACAAAGGGATCATTGACTCTCTATTGTACTTTACAGCCAGCATACTTGATATTGTTTTCAGTGTAGAAATGTGTGCACATTTCCAAGCATGTCCCAAGGAGTTTCGTCAAAAAGATGCTAAAAGGATTCTCAGATATCTCAAAGGAACTGTTGACTTGGTTCTCTTCTATCCCTCTAGAAGTTCTTTTGATTTAGATGGCTACTCTGATGCTGACTATGCTGGGTACCTGGTTGACAAGAAGAGTACTCCTGGAATGGCTCATTTCCTAGGCTCCTCGTTGATCTCCTGGGGGTCAAGGAAGCAAAACTCAGTTGCACTCTCTACAACTGAGGTGGAGTATATAGTAGTTACCTCATATTGTGCTCAATTGTTGTGGATAAGGCAGCAGGTGGAAGATTTTGGAATTCTACCTGAATGTGTGCCATTAATGTGTGACAATACAAGTGCTCTCAACATGGATAAGAATCTTGTGCAACATAAGAGGACCAAACACATTGACATTCGGCATCACTTCCTGAGGGACAATGTGGAGAAGGAAAATATCTGAGTGGAGTTCTGTAAAACAAAAGATTAGATTGAAGATATCCTTACAAAGGCCTTGAACAGGGACCAGTTTGAAAGAAATCGATTGAAGTTGGTGTCACGGCCCGAGTCTACACCCTAAACGGCACACGGTACTTGAAGTCACAAGTAAACCCCAAGTTAACCTTTGGCCTATCATACACTAATATTCTGAGTAAAACATGCATAGCGGAAGCTCTAAAATAATAATATAAAAAACATTTATGAAAGTTAAAACTTAAAACATAAGGTGTAAAACAGATGAACAATACTAATAGTCTGACATCAAGTCTGTGTCTGAAATCCATCTAGCAAATGAGTTGCTGGGACAAGCCCCCAGCTAACTCTAAGTCTAACTGAAAGTAACGAAATGACTGAAAGAATTGAAATAACGCCCTCGAAAGATGAGGACTCACAATTCTGCTTCCGAGGAGGATCAGAACTACAACGACTAATGACGCTGAGTCTGAGCACCTACGGCTGTATCATGAAACTATATATCATAAAAGTATGCGTCAATACTTTGAATGTACTGAGTAAGTGAGAGAAAACATGATGCTGGATATAAATGACTGAACTGAAATGGAATGCAATGACCAACTAATATACTGAACTGAGACAACTGAAGTAAACTGAGATGCTCAGGATGACCCTGTCTAGTGGTCAAAGACATGCCCTAAATCTGAAATACTAAGTTTGAGATACTACACTGAACTGAACTTGAGTAATCTGAGACTAAACTGAGCTGACTAGAGGGAGAGTCTATAATCGACATATAATCATGTGAGCTAGATGTGGAGTCCAATATATACGCCCCACCGGTAGGACCCAATATACCTTTCAGGGTATAGAGGCATGAACTGGGTGATCACAAAAGTCTAGGGCCAATCAGCCCAATAAATACTGTAACCTACGCTGGCAACGTAGTTCTTGGAACCTGGGTGCGCTGGAACCCCAGTCCGCTCGGTGCTAAGTCTTGCTCCTACTTAATTACCTAAACTAAATACTAAGTTGATAGCTCGAACTAGGGCCCAAGACTAGTCAAGGATATACAACTAAAAGTACCCTAAGAGTCTTATCAGACCAGATTCTGAAATTGGGTTCTAGACTGGTCAGAGCTGCTTATCTAGAAGCGTCGTAACCGTCTAAGAACAAACTATAATCTGACTGGGGTGTTACGACTAGTCAGAGCTGTCTGTGTAAACTGTCATGACCGCCTAGTGGACCAATGAAACTGAGTTCTAGGTCTGATTCTGCTAACTGGAAAGTATCACAGACACCTCAAGGAATTATGTAGTCAAACTTATCAGTTGACAAATTCTGAATATTTCTGAGGAGATTCTACGTTCTAACTTAACTAAACTACTAAGCAGCTAACAGAGAATTCAACTTATTCCAACAACACAGGAATCTACAATATGGCAAAACTTTCAAGAAAATAGGGAATTATCATCCGACAAGTTGAATTATAGTTTTCTCATTCGTGACAGGGCTGAAATCATTCCTACCAAGGGAGTAATTACTCAAAATCTAAACAATAAGGAATACTAGAAAATTAGCTCAAATCACACTTCACAAACCATGGGGAATTTAATGTATAAATACGTTTCTTTCGAAAACTCAGGACTTAAATTCACTTTTTTTCAGGAACATCCACAATTTGATCAAGAACTGATGGAGATCATATCAATAATAAGCATGAATATCATTCTACGTGAAATCAACGAAAACAAACATGTAATATTTTCATACTCGAAATCTCAGGGCTAAGACTGGCAGAGAAACTATAAGAGGGTTTAGGGGACACAAGGGAAGAACTATCCCCTTTTTGAATTTCCACATACCTTTCTAAGAATTCCGTTGAGGAGAAAACTTGAATTTCTAAGAAAGATGAAGAACCCTGGACCTCACTCTGAAAGTTCTTGAGAGAACCCTTTGATGATTTCTGAGAATGTACGTGGGGAATAAGGGGAGAGGTCGTTCATTCCCACTAATAGGTCTGAAATTACGTCTAAAATGACATAGTTTAAAGTTTAGGAGAGTAGTAAATTACTAAACGACCCTTGGAAAATCGCAGGGAAAACTTGGTCGTCGGTCCTCATAACCGACCTAACAGGTCGTGGTCAGTGACCACGACTCGTGGTTACACTCATTGAGTACACCGCCCGAAAATCCCTGGTGGTCACCACGAGGGACCTAACGAATCGTGGTGGGTGAGCACGACTCATGGTCAACTGTTGTGGACCACACTGCCCAAATGCCTGAAGCTCTCCACGGGTGACACCGCGACTCGTGGTGACCCATAACGAGTCGTGGTGAGGACTCGTGGGGTACACTACTTAACTCTTAGAAAATCCTCCTCTAGCTGATCACGACTCACCTTACGACTCATGGTAACTGACCACGAACCGTAGGGTCCTTTCATCAAGTGCATTGCCTCCACCTCTCTTTACTTCTATTTGCCCCTCCTCACAACTGACCTAACGAATCGTGGGGAATGACCATGACTCGTTCGGTTGTCCTTGGGGTAACCTTTTCCCAGAACCTAGAACTTCCTCACTTGGCCTCCCCACAAGTCACCTCACGAATCGTGGACACATCCAACGGGTCACTTAACGACCCGTTCTGTAACTGGTGCCAGATTTTTCAGTTTTTCTGAAATTTTCCTTTTTGAGTCCTGGGTCTAATCTTTGAGTTTTCGGGGCATTACAATATCTCCCCCTTGGGAACATTCGTCATCAAATGTTGGAAAACACACAGGAAAGCAGAGTAACAATCATAAATTTTCATATACTATTCATTAAACTCCAAAACTATCAGAATGACTACCTCTGCTTCAAAATACATAACTGAACTTAACTCAATTTTCATACATACATCCAAAGTCATAAAGGAAACTTAAACACACGAATTGAACCTAACAACTAAATTAGTTTCTAAAGCAAAACTAATATTTTAAGCTGTAACAGAGTCGGTAGAGAACAAGTGTGGGTATTTGGCCATTATATCTGCTTTAGCCTCCCACAAAGCTCCCTCAACCTGTTGATTTCTCCATAAGACCTTAACTGAAGTTATTTCCTTGTTCCTTAGCTTACAAACTTGACGGTCAAGGATCTGGACTGGGACCTCCTCATATGAGAGACTATCCTTTATTTCTACACTGTCCAATGACACAACTGAAGTTGGATCTCTAATGCATTTCTTCATAAGTGACACATGGAATACAGGGTGAAGGTAATTCTATCTCATAGGCTACCTTGCCAATATGTCTCAAAATTCTATAGGGTCCCACATATCTCGGACTGAGCTTTCCTTTCTTTCCAAATCTCATTACCCCTTTCATGGGCGAAATTTTCAGATAAACCCAGTCATCAACTGCAAACTCCAACTCTTTTCTCTGCACATTGGCATAAGATTTCTGACGGCTCTGAGCTATTTTCAATCTTTCTCGGATGAGTTGAACTTTTCGTATTTCCTCGTGAACTGAGTCAGGCCCTATCAAGGTAGCTTCACTAACCTCAAACCAACCTATAGGAGATCTACACCTTCTACCATATAATGCCTCAAATGGGGCCATCTAAATCTAGAATAGTATCTGTTGTTGTACGAAAACTCGGTAAGAGGCAAATGGTCATCCCAACTACCCTTTAAATCAATCACGCACAATCTCAACATATCTTCTAGGGTTTGAATAGTCCTCTCAGCTTGCCTATCTATTTGGGGATGAAAAGTTGTGCTGAGCTTGACTTGAGTGCCTAGTCTGTTCTGAAAAGACTTCCAGAAATATGAGGTGAATTGGGTACCTCTATCTGAGATGATGGATAAGGGAACCCCATGAAGTCTGACTAATTCTCGGATATAAATTCTAGCATAGTCCTCAGCTGAATCTGTGGTTTTAACTGGGAGAAAATGTGTTGACTTAGTCATCCGATCTACTACTACCCAGATTGAGTCATAAGTAGACCTGTAACGAAGCCATGTTTACTTCTTCCCACTTCCACGTGGGTATGTTGATATCCTGAGTCATACCTCCTGGTCTCTAGTGTTCTACTTTAACTTATTGGCAGTTCGGGCACTTGTCTACAAATTCAGCAATATCTCTTTTCATGTCGTTCCACCACTAGATATCCTGTAAATCACGATACATCTTGATAGCACCAGGGTGAATGGGATATCTAGAACTGTGTACTTCAGCCAGTATCTGCTGTCTCAACTCACCGACATTAGGTACACACAATCTTCCCTGGTAACCGAGCACCCCATCTCCCTCTTTAGAGAAAGCTTTTATTTCTTTTCTGAGAACTTTTTCCTTAAGCTTGAGTAAGATGGGATCTTCGTCATTTCTAGACTTTACTTCAACTACCAAGGAGGAATCTGACCCACTTTGCATTACCACTCCACCCTCGGCTGAATCCACCAACTGTACTCCCAACCGAGCTAGCTTGTGAATATCTTTTACCATTTCCTTCTTTCCCTCTTTGACATGAGCTATGCTTTCCATAGACAACCTGGTTAGTGCATCAGCCACCACACTGGCCTTGCTTGGGTGATACAACACACTCATGTCGTAGTCTTTTAGTAGATCCAACCACCTTCTCTGACGAAGATTTAGGTCTTTTTGACTGAACATATACTGAAGGCTCTTGTGATCTGTGAACACATCCACGTGAGCCCCATATAGGTAATGTCTCCATATTTTTAGCACAAACACCGCCGCTACCAACTCCAAGTCGTGAGTTGGATAGTTCTTCTCATGAACTTTGAGCTGTCTGGAGGTGTAGGCTATCACCTTGCCCCTCTACATCAAAACGCAACCGAGTCTAACTCTAGAAGCGTCACAATAGACAACCAACTCATCTGTTCCTTCTGGCAAGGTCAAAATTGGAGCGGTGGTAAGTCGAGTCTTCAACTCCTGGAAACTCTTCTCACATGCATCCGACCACTGGAACTTCACTTTCTTCTGAGTTAACTTAGTCAGAGGAGATGCTATAGAGGAGAAACCTTCCATAAACTGTTGGTAATAACCAGCTAAGCCCAGAAAACTCCTCATTTTCATTGGAGAGGTAGGTCTAGGCCAATATTTCACTGCTGCTATCTTTTGAGGATCAACCTGAATACCTTCGCTCGAGACCACATGACCCAGGAAAGTCACAAACTTCAATCAAAATTCACACTTGTTGAACTTGGTAAACAGCTGGCGGTCTCTGAGCGTCTGAAGCACTATCCTCAGGTGATTAGCATGCTCTTCGTGATTTCTGGAGTATACCAGAATGTCATCGATGAACAATGATGAACATATCCAGATACTGCTTGAATATTCTATTCATCAGGTCTATGAAGGCTGCGGGGACGTTCGTTTGCCCGAAGGACATAACCACAAACTCATAGTGACCATACCAAGTCCTGAATGTTGTTTTCGGTATGTCACACTCTCTAACCCTTAGCTGATGGTACCCTGACCTAAGATCTATCTTTGAGAAACAAATGGCTCCCTGAAGTTGGTCAAACGGGTTGTCAATTTGGGGTAGGGGATGCCTGTTTTTGGCTGTGACTTTGTTCAGCTGACGGTAATCTATGCACATTCTGAGGGTACCATCTTTCTTACACACGAATAATACTGGGGCACCCCATGGAAAGATGCTGGATCTGATAAAACCCTTGTCAAGAAGATCTTTTAGTTTCTCCTTCAACTCCTTAAGCTCAGCTGGAGCCATTTTGTAAGGAGGGATGGAGATGAGTTGAGTATGTGGAAGGAGGTCTATTCCGAAGTCTATTTTCATTCAGGGGGAATTCCGGTAAGATCCTCAAGAAATACATCTGGGAACTCGCTGACCACTGGAACTGACTGGATGGTTGGGGTCTTAGAGTTGGAATCTTTGACCCGAACCAGATGATAAATACATCCCTGAGCTTCCAGGCCTTAAGGTGGGAAATAAACTGACCCTTAGGCACTGAACTACTGCCCGTCCATTCTAACACTGGCTTACTAGGGAACTGAAACTTGACAACTCTAGTTCTGCAGTCAACTAACACATAACCGGAGTGTAACTAGTCCATGTCGAGGTAAGGTCAAAATCGACCATGTATAACTCTACGAGATCAGCTAGAATGACTTTATTCAGGACTGAGACTGGGCAATTTCTATACACCTGGCTGGCTCTAACTGACTCGCCAACAGGGGTGGAGATTGAGGATGATTCTGAGAGGACCTCTGGAATGTTATTTAACTGGACTGCTATGTAGGGATTCACGAATGAAAGGGTGGCTCCTGGATATAGGAGGGCATATACGTCCAGATGAAAGAAGCATAACATACTCGTAACTATGTCAGGTGAGGTCTCCTGATCCTGACGGGAAGATAATGCATAAAATAGATTTTGGCGCTGACGCCATCCGTACCTGAGGTGCTGGCCTGCTGAGCTGGTCGGCCTATTGGAGCTGATGATGTGGTAGATTATGCTCTCCCCCGTCCTACTGACGGCCAATCTTTAAGCCGATGATCAAGCTGCCCATAACCAAAGCAGCCCTCTCGACCCAGAAGACACTCTCCTGGGTGGTTCCTGCCGCACTTAGGGCAAGCTGGATATCTTTTCCCGGCACTATAGCTCTAATATTGAGAGCCAGATGCTCCTCCCCTCCGATCCTAGCGGGACCAGAAGGTTGGTGCACTGGCTGAGCTGGGTGCTGGGGCTCTCTGTTGTTGTTCCTGCTGCTGTGGGTTGCTACTACCACTAGACCTCTGATGGCCATGATCTAACTGGTCAGTCCTTTCCTATTTGTTCTTTCGCTCCATATCCTTTAGTTTTTCGGCCTCAATCTGCTAGGCATAGACAATCAGGATGGATAGGTTCATATCCCTAATCAGCATTGCTATCCTACACTCCTTGAGGAACAGGTTCGACACTCCATTCACAAACTTCAACATGCAAGCCCTTGGCTCGGCTACTATCTCTGCAGCGTACTTAGACAGCCTGGTAAACTCCAGAGCATACTCCTCCACTGTTCTATTCCCCTGTATCAAGTTCATAAACTCAGCCACTTTTTCCTCCCTCAGATCCTGAGGGAAAAATCAATCCAGGAAGGTTGTGTTGAACTCCTCCCACTCCACCAGTCCTACTCCCGCTGGCCGCCCCTCTTTCCACTGTTTGTACCAGACCTGGGCTACCCTTTTTAGCTGGTAGGCAGCCAAATCATCACTCTCAGAGTAGCTGACACCCATAATATGCGTAATCTTCCGAATCTCGTCTATGAACTCTTGGGTGTCCTCCCCCACTTTGGATCCCTGAAAAGATGGACGGTTCATACGGGTGAAGACCCGCACCCTAGCAGATGCTGCAGATCTATTGTAAACTGGTACTACTTGTTGGGTCACCTGATTGGTGACTATTTGAGTGAGCAGCTGGATAGCCCCTCTGAACTCCGTGGTGGACACTATGTCATCCTGAGGGGCTACTAGGGCTGGTGGGGTAGGTCTGTTGGCATTGCCGGCCCTTCTTCCGTTACCGCGTCTGGGAGGCATGCTACACTGAAACGGAACAGAGCAGGAGTTACGGAAAATGATTCTAGAATTGAACTTTTACGCACGACAAAGTGTATGAACAAAAAGGAGTATTCCTAATAACATCTCGTAGCCTCCTCATCATAACTGTGGCGCGCTTCACACCTATGAAAAGGACTCTACTCGATGCGGCTTTCAGACATTCTGAGGATACTCTAAACGTAGTGCTCTGATACCAAGTTTGTCACGCCCTGAGTCTACAGCCTAGACGAAACACGGTACTTGGAGTCACAAGTAACCCCAAGTCAACCCTTGGTCTATCATATACTAGCATTCTGAGTAAAACCTACATAGCGGAATCATTGAAATAATAATATAAAAACATTTATGAAAGCTAAAACTGAAAACATAAGGTGTAAAACAGTTGAACAATACTAATAGTCTGACATCAAGTCTGTGTCTGAAAGCCATCTAGCAGATGAGTTGCTTGAACAAGCGCCCAGCTAACTCTAAGCCCAACTAAAAGTAATGAAATGACTAAAGAACTGAAATAACACCCTCAAAAGATGAGGACTCACGCTTCTGCTACCGAGGAGGATCTGAACTGCGGTGACTAACAACGCTGAGTTTGAGCACCTACGGCTATATCCTGAAATGATACAGCATAAAAGTATGCGTCAGTACTTTGAATGTACTATGTAAGTGAGAGAAAACATGATCCTAAATATAAATGACTGAACTGAAATGGCATACAATGACCAACTAATATACTGAACTGAGACAACTGAAGTAAACTGAGATGGTCAGGATGACCCTGTCTGGTGGTTAAAGACATGCCCTAAGTCTGAAATACTGAGTCTGAGATACTACACTGAACTGATCTGAACTGAAATGAGCTGAACTTGACTAATCTGAGACTGAACTGAGCTGACTAGTGGGAGAGTCTATAACCGACATATAACCACATGATCTAGACGTGGAGTCCGATGTATACGCCCCACCGGTAGGACCCAATATACCTTGTCGGGGTATAGAGGCATGAACTGGGTGATCAAAAAAGTCTGGGGCCAATCATGCCAATAAATACTGTAACCTACGTTGGCAACGGAGTTTTGGGAACCTGGGTGCATTGGAACCCCGGTCCTCTCGGTGCTAAGTGTTGCTCCCAATGAATTACCTAAATTGAATACTAAGTTGATAGCTCGAAATTGGGGTCCAAGACTAGTGAGGGATATATAACTGGAAGTACCCTAAGAGTCTTATCGGACCATATTCTAAAACTGGGTTCTAGACTGGTCAGACCTTTTTATCTAGAAGCATTGTAACCGTCTAAAAACAAACTATAATCTGACTGGGGTCCTATGGCTAGTCAGACTGTCTATATAAAGTGTCATGACCGCCTAGTGGACCAATGAAACTGAGTTCTAAGTCTGATTCTGCTAACTGGGAGGTATCACAGACACCTCAAGGAATTATGTAGTCAAACTGATCAGTTGACAAATTCTGAATATTTCTGAGGAGATTCTACGTTCTAACTTAACTGAACTACTCAGAAGCTAACAGAGAATTCAACTTATTCCAACAACACGGGAATCCACAATATGGAAAAAATTTCAAAAAAATAGGGAATTCTCATCTGACAAGCTGAATTATAGTTTTCTCACTCGTGACAAGGATGAAATCATTCTTACCAATGGAGTAATTACTCAACATATAAACAATAAGGAATACTAGAAAATCATCCCAAATCACACTTCACAAACTATAGGGAATTTAATGTATAAATACATTTCATTCAAACACTCTGGGCTTAAATTCACTTTTTTGCATGAACATAATCAATTTGGTCAAGAATTGATGGAGATTATATCAACAATAAGCATGAATATCATTCTAGGTGAAATCAATGAAAACAAACATGTAATCTTTTCATACTCAAAAACTCAAGGCTAAGACTGATAGAGAAACTATAAGAGGGTTTTGGGGGACACATGGGAAGAACTATCCCCTTGTTGAATTCCCATATACCTGTCTAAGAATTCCCTTGAGGAGGAAACTTGAATTTCTGAGATGAGTGAAGAACCCTGGACCTCACTCTGAAAGTTCTTGAAAGAACCCCTCGATGATTTCTGAGAATGTACGTGGGGAATGAGGAGAGAGGTTGTTCATTCTCACTAATAGGTCTAAACTTACATCTAAAATGATGTAGTTTAAAGTTTAGGAGAGTAGAAAATTACTAAATGGCCCTTGAAAAATCAAAGGGAAAAACTAGTCATCAGTCCTCACGGGCGACCTAACGGATCGTGGTCACACTCGTTGAGTACACTGCCCAGAAATCCCTGGTGGTCACCATGAGGGACCTAACAAGTCATGCTCACCTGTCGTGGACCATACTGCCCAAATGTCTGAAGCTCCCCATGGGTGACACCACGACTCGTGGTTACCCCTAACGAGTCGTGGTGACCCCTAACGAGTCGTGGTGAGGACTCGTGGGGTACACTACTTAACTCTCAGAATATCCTCCTCTATCTAATCATAACTCACCTTATGACTCGTGGTGACTGACCACAAATCGTGGGGTCCTTTCGTCAAGTACACTGCCTCCACCTCTCTTTACTTCCATTTTCCCCTCCTCACAACTGACCTAACGAATCATGGGGACTGACCACGACTCATTCGGTCGTCCGTGGGGTAACCTTTTCCCAGAACCTAGAACTTCCATACCTGGCCTCCCCACGAATCATCTCACGATTCATAAGAACCTCTAACGGGTCACTTAATGACCCGTTCTGTGACTGGTGCCAGATTTTCCAGTTTTATAAAAATTTTCTTTTTGAGTCCTGGGTCTAATCTTTGAGTTTCTGGGGTATTACGGTTGGAGCTGATCAAGATGAATTGACTAATTTTTTTCTTTTTTCCTCATTCCTTCTTTTGAACTACTTTTCTTTTTGGCTATGATTAGGCTACAAGTATCCTATCAGGGTTGCAGACGATGTGCTTAACTCAGCTCCATACCTTCACAAGTATACACGCATGGTGGATGTGGAGAAACAAGAGGCTGGCAAGACAGATGCTTGACACATATGATTCAAGTTCAAAGGAGGGACCAAGTCCTCCTTACAGGTCAACACTACACTCTTCACTAATGAACATATATAAAAATTGTCTATCACTGCCTAAGCCTTGTTTCCCACTCTTTCCAATCAGTACTCGGTCACCTATCTTCTCTCTCTCCCTTTAAGTCCAAACATTTATACTGATACGACACATCCCTTAGTCTCTTCAAAAGGCTCTTAACTTCATTTCTTCTCTCCAGTTCAAATCATTCCCTTCTGAAACAAAACAAATACTCTCTCCTTCGTTCTTCATCAGAAACCCTTTTTCTTTCATCTCTACAATTTTTTCTTCTCATCTACCAAAGCTATGTCTCAACCCTTATCCCTGTCAAAGCCCTCAAAAAACCTTATCTCATCTTCACCCATCCAATCGGCCACCATGGACTTGACTCCTTCTTCCACCCCCTTTGAAAACTCCTTTTTTGATACCCCAGTGTCAGCCCCTCAACCCCCTCTAGCAGATTTGAACATTGCTCTCACTTCAGCCTCTGAACCTTCCGGACCCTCAGATGGATCGACCGAAAAGAGTTTGGAAAACCATATCTATATTACCCCTCTTGCCTCTCTTCTCCCATTAAAAGTTGCTTCTCCTGTCATTTTTGAAAAAGAACCCCCATTGGAGGAACCCATCTCTAGTGCATTTACGGGGAGCTCTATCGATGAGGCACCCATCGAGGAACCTGGTTGCCCACCCCCTCGAGTCTCCACGGTTGGGTCAAAGGATAAAGACCAACTAAGGGTTGTTTCATCTGAACCTCTGCCAGAAATCTCTTCCTCTTCTCCGACCTCTCCTAGTCTTCCCTCTTAACCAAAGTGGGATGGGACTCTGCAAGGTTGAATATTCTTACAAGCCCTGTTGTCTCTGAAAATAGTGAAGACGAGTAGCCCCTGTCATGGAAAATTCACAAACTTTCCTTGCATTCTCAAGCAACCCAATTGGGGGACCCGGTTCGAGCGCCCAAAACCGAGGCATCCGCCAGGAAACTATTGGATGAAGCCTTGAAGGCAAATCAATTCTAGATGTCGAAGCGGAGGAAGCTTAAGTGAAGGGTAGTAAATGAGGAGGAGGAAGTTATGCCTGACGTTGTTTTGGACCATGAGGAAGATGAGACACAAAGTAAGGTTATTGATGAAGGTGGGCCAGTAAAGAAGAGTGCACGCAAGGGAAAAGCATCTAAAATCAAAAAAGGCTTGAGTTCTAATAGCAAAACAGTTCAAAAGGCTCCAAAAGGAAGGTGATCACTGCATAGAAAAAAAGAAAATAGACAAGTGTTGGTACAGAGGTTAATGAGGAAGAATATGCAAAGGACGACTCTTTAGCTTTCCCTCAAGGAAGAAACCCTTCAAAATCTCAGGCTCGTCAGACAAAGGGACTTGGTATTCCCTCCAAATTCAGACCACAACCTGAGTCTTCTTTGTGTCTTTCTAGAGAAGAAATACAACAAGTTTTCAAATCACAGAAGGTGTTACGAGGGGAGGGTGTTTGGCCCAGATATTGTTGATATGGACGGAATGTCCAAGCTGGTTGAGATGGTTGTTTTTCAGTCTTAGAGACATCTGTTCTTGCCCCCAGTCCCTGAGTTACATGAGAAAGAAGTCTGTGAATTTTACCATGAGCTCGTATTCACTGAAGATGGTAAGGATATTTTTACCAAGGTTAACGGGGTGAGTTTCACGCTGAACAAGCAAATTCTTGGGACTATCCTAGGGGTGCCCACTGAAGCAATCAGGTCGGTCGAGAATGAGTGTGCGAAAAGAAGGTTTATTGTGCTTATTTGCAAGCTGGAAAATTGCACTAGTGAGCGTGTGCTGAAGAAACAAATGAAGGGAGAATATGAATTCGTAAACAAGGTCCTTCTTCCAAGGACGGAGAAGAGGACTTGCCAGTGTGTCGGATCTCTTCTTGATGGAAGCCTTGAGCACTTTTCAACCAATCAACCTTGTTGCTCTAATGATTAAGCACATGCACAAATGATAGTAAAAGATGGAAAGCATGGTCTTGCGTATGGTTTTTTGTTGAACAAAGTTTTTGAATTTTTCAAAGTCCAATGTGGATAGGGTGTTGCAGGAACAAAGAAGCAAACGTTCTACATTACCACACTTAAAGAATGTGAGTGTGTCCACCAAGCCGGAGTGAAAGGGAAATCACTGGTATCCGACCTAATCACCTCACAGGAGAAATCAAATGCTGAGATTGAACGACTGACAGGGTTTCTTGCTCAAAAGAAAGCTGAAATCGTGAGGCTCAAAGCAAACCCAACTGAGGAACTCGGTCTGGTGTCAGGTCTTCACCAAGAAAATGAGGCGCTGAAAACATAGGTCAATGAGCTACCGGGAAGCTGCTTCATGCCCATGACACATTCAATGACCTCATCTTTGCTCTTCTCCCAAAGTCCTTCGGACCCTAAACCCCATCCCTCCCTGTCTTTAGCGATCATGATGCTCTATTACCTTTACTTCTTATGTCTCTTCCCCCCTCTATTGTGGCATGTCATTAGACTGTTCTTGTTATTTTATTCCATGTGGTTATATGTAATGCTAACCTAATGAATGAAAGATCTGTTTGCCTTGTCGTCTATTGTCAATTCCTCTTGTCTTGTCTTATGTCTCACTCATGTTTGTGGTCATGATTTGTCATGTTTGTTTCTTCTATGCTTTGGTTTACTGTGGTTCTTTTAATGATGTCAAAGAGGGAAGATATCAGAATAAGGGCTAGTGAGGAGAAAATGGCAAGGGGAATGCTCTTGGAAACTTGGTAGATTATATAGGTGGTATATGTGGCAGGGGGAAGGCTCTTCATGGGGAAGTTCTAGATATTGTGGTGGACCTCATTGTCAGGGGGAAGAAATTGTTGGATATGATTGTCATCATCAAAAAAGGAAAAATTGTTAGATTCTTGGTTTTGATGATTGACAAACTCATGCAGGGATCTGTTCCCTCGTTTTGATCCCCTAGAAGGGACTAGTTTGGCTGAATGGCGGGAACATGCATACAGCTGTCAAACGTACTACCTCTGCAAAAGGTTGGTGAGTTTGCAGCTGCACAACAGCAGAACAACAGCTTTATGCCAGCTAGTCAATTGTACTAGACCAATGAAAATGTTCTAGGTTTTTGGTGTATCCAATACTTATACTTGTTTTTGACAACTAAATATTCAAGTTTCGAAAAACAAGAAAACACACTCACTCCTTCACAACAGCCTGTGATTCTCAAGAAGCGACTAGCTCTGAAGCTCGTGTTATTTTGTCTTTGTTTGGGCTATTGTTAGAGTTATTTTCATTGAGTTGTAAATCTAGAAACATGGAGTTTGTGTAAGCTTTTGTTTTGTAATTGTCAAATGTTCTAAAAAAGTTATCGGCTAGAGTTAGTTGATGATTAGCTAGAGTTAGCTTTGCATTCCAGTTAGAGTTAGCTGGTTTACATGATAATGGAGTTAGAGCATTAAAGTCTTGTAATAGAGTTGTTGCAAGTGGGAGATTAAGAGTTTAATCTCTTAGAATTACAAAAGTCTGTAATCAGTTGAGCTTAGATTTAGTGAAGCTGTTGTGAAATCCTACGTAGTAAGTCGTGATTTTTCCTTCCCTTGAGTAAGGAGGTTTCCACGTTAATATCGTGTGTCATTCTTCTTGTTGCATTATCTGTTTGTCTGTTCTAACTTGTGTAACCTAATTAGAGGACCTAGTCCCTAATACGGTGATGGACGCATATAACTTATCATTTTTCAAGTTCACTACTAATTCTACTAAGAGAGTCCATCCCCGACAGTTTAGTGACAAATTGGAAAATTGTATCCACAAGGGCACAATTTTCGGCACCTCCTCATCAAAACTGAACTCTAGTTCCCCCGATTTGATGATTATTAGCTATTCAAAACATTTTGTTGTTAGTATAAAACTATAACATTTAACAAGTTTAAATTAACAAAACACCTGCCCTTTAGTGAGGCCCACAGTATCTACCGTATAGTATATATAGTTGTATGGATCTCTCCATCATTTTCTTTTCAATGTCAACTAATTAAAACTAACTATCGTGTGCTTTCCCCTCCCCCATGAAGGAAAAAAGAAAAAAGAGGTTCAACCAAGTTTTTGAATACTAATTTTTCAATTCGATCTTCCCCATATGCCAAATGTCAAATAATGTCGTTGTAGAGTCTAATCGAGTTTGCAATTTGTCTAATGGAGGCCAGCATATGAAGACTAATTTCTTATGAAACTTTCATTTTATTAGTTTCTTTTATATACAGCATCCATCAAATCAAAGAAGAGTACGAATTGCTCCGTAACACACTGGTTCATCTATCACTTCTTCAACTCTTCTTTGACATGTTATAGTACTACTGTTAAACTATAACTAATCACTCATATTTGGAGATTGATTGGGGCAGAATTACTGCCATTTCTAAGTAGAGAAATTCTCATTGAAGAAGAAAGCAATTTACAGATTGGAAAAGAAAAGAAAAACTCTACTAATTCTTCCTATCTAACACCTTTTATAGGTGATTAGTGTGGTTAGTTAGTTGAAGACTAATGACTAAACTAACCTCCCATTTTAAACTAATTAACCAAAAGACTAAATATGTGTAACTAACTTTAACTACCTTTACCAACTAATTCCTAACTAACTTGAGTAACCAACTCTAACTAACTCCTAACTAATTTGAATAACTAACTCTAACTAACTTGCAACTCTCAACACCCCCCCTCAAGTTGAAGGTGACGACAACTTGCCAAGGAGATTTGAGTGATTTGGACCATTCAAAGCTTTGGTTAATATGTCTGCCAGTTGACTGGTGGTGGGAACATGATGAAGCACAATGAGGCCTTCTTGAAGCTTATCACGAACAAAATGACAATCTACTTCGATGTGCTTGGTTCTTTCATGAAATACCGGATTTTTCGCAATGTGAATGGCCGCTTGACTATCACAAAACACATTCATAGGCACTGAAGGAGTTCCAGTTAGTTCCATCAATATTCTATGTATCCAAACCAGTTCTCCAACTACCATTCGCATTGCTCTGTACTCTGCCTCTGCTGATGATAAGGAAACTGTGGTCTGCTTCTTCGATTTCCAGCTGATAGGGCTGTCTCCTAAGAACACTATATAACCACTCACTGATTTCCTTGAATCCAAACAAGCAGCCCAGTCTGAATCGCAGTAAGCAGTGATGTTGCATCCAGGTTTGTTGGACAAAAATAAACCATGATATGTGCTTCCCTTGAGATACCTGAGTACATGCATAGCTGCTCTCAAATGTGCATCTCTGGGAGCTTGGAGAAATTGGCTGAGATGCTGCACACTATATGCTATATCAATTCTTGTGTGCGTGAGAAAGTTTAGTTTTCCTATCAACTTCCTGTAATAAGTGGCATCCTCAAGGAGTAAACCATCATCAGATTTCAATTTAACTGTTGGATCAAGTGGTGAAGTTGTTGGAGTGTAAGCAGAACAATCAAAATCTCTTATCAGATCAAGAGTGAATTTCTTCTGTGAAATAAGAACTCCACTGCTTTGGTGGTTGATTTCCATTCCCAGAAAGTAATGCAGCCTACCTAAATCTTTGATCTTGAACTGGTTGTGCAGAAAAGACTTTAATGATTCAATCTCTGCCTTGTCATTCCCTGTTACAATAATGTCATCAACATATACTGCTACAAAGATTATGGAATCCTCTACCTTCCTGAAAAATAAAGAGTAATCACCAGATGAGTGAGTATAGCCTCTGGAAGATAAGGATGTTGCCAGTTTTTCATACCACTGTCGACTGGCCTGTTTCAGCCCATACAGTGATTTATTTAATTTGCAAACTACTCTATTATCTTGTACCATCAAACCTTGAGGCAGGTCCATGTACACTTCTTCATTCAAATCCCCATGGAGAAAGGCATTGTTTACATCGAGCTGGTATAGATTCCAACCTGCCTTAACTGCTAAACCAATCAGAAGTCTTACTATAGTCATTTTTACAACTGGTGAGAAAGTCTCATTGTAATCTATTCCAGCTTGTTGTGTGTATCCTTTCACAACAAGTCTGGCCTTGTATCTTTCCACAATGCCATCTGCCTTATGCTTTACTTTATACACCCACTTGCAACCTACAGTTTTCTTTCCAGGTGGTAGAATAACCAAGTCCCAAGTATGATTTGCATACAAAGCCTGAAACTCAAGATCCATGGCTGCCTGCCATTCAGGGTGGAGAACAGCCTCTTCATATGAGAAAGGTTCATGATCATGTGAGTGTGTCTGCTGCTGAACAATGGGAGTGAAAGATGCAAGAGAGGTGGGATGTGTAACAGGTGAAATAGGGGTGATTGAGGACTGGAGATTGGGAAGCTTATATGTGTAGTCTTTTAGGTATGTAGGTATGATGTGTGGTCGACTAGATTTCCTAACAGTTTGGTTAGAAGGTTGAACAATGTAACTGGAAGTAGTGGTGTTAATAGGTGAAGTGGGAATAGCAATGTCATTGCTAGGTGAAAATGTAGTAGCAGTTGTAGGTGTAGGTGCAGGTCTGGAGGTATTAGTGGTGGAATGGGAAGTAACTGAAATGGGAATACTATCATCCAGGCCTAAACCATTACTAGAGATATTATTATCAGGAAGTAGCAGGGTAGAAGAGGGATCAAGTTTCTTTAATACAGAACTAAAATCAGAAATAGGAAATGTTAAGCTGAAAGGAAACACATTCTCATGAAACAGCACATCTCTGCAAAATGTATTTTCTTAGTACTCAAGTTTAAGACCTTGTACCCTTTTGTATTGAAAGGATATCCCACAAACACATGAGGAATGGTTCTTGGTGAAAACTTATCTTTGTGGGGTTTAACATTTGTAGGAAAGCAAAGACATCCAAAAGATTTCAAATGGGAATATGTAGGCTGTTTCTGGTACAATTTCTCAAATGGTGTACTGCCTTGTGTTGAGGTTGAGGGCAATCTATTTATCAGGTAAGTAGCAGTGAGAATGCACTCACCCCAATATTGCATTGGAAGTTTAGAATGGTATAACAAGGATCTGGCAGTTTCAAGTAGGTATTTATGTTTCCTTTCCACTACACCATTTTGTTGTGGTGTATAGGGACATGTTCTCTGATGTAGAATTCCTCTCTTATTCAGGAAATCAGAGGTTTCCTTATTAAGGAACTCCAAACCATTATCAGTTCTAACACATTTTATCTTTATAGAGAACTGATTTTCCATCAAGTAAACTAGACCTTTGATGGCTGATAAAGCATTGCTTTTGCAGCTGAGCAACTGAGTCCAGGTGGATCTGCTGAAGTCATCCACAACAGTGATAAAGTATTTATAGTTATCATGTGTTGTTGTGTGGTAAGGGCCCCATAGGTCAATATGAAGTAAGTCTAGTAGTTTGGTTGATTGGGAGGCAGCCTTGGAGGGAAAAGGTAGTCTGGTTTGTCTAGCCATGGGGCAAATGGTACATAAAAAGGGTTGTTTGGGAGCAAAAGAAAATGGAATGGCAGTGATATCTTTCATCTTACTAAAGGGCACATGTCCTAGTCTTGTGTGCCATAAGTAGTCTACACTGTTTGCAGCAGATGTACTATCATAAGAAGTTGCATCCAAAAGATTAGAAGCAGAGATTGCAGAGACAGATTCATTCATAGAACAGGCAATTTTATTACTTGGTGCATGGGATCTTACAGATGATATACATGATGGAATACAATCTTGAGTAACTTCAGTAGGAACAAAAGAAGAAACAGAAGGAAAAGAACAACTACTAGACAAAGACTGGTGAGTAAAATTCACACAGCTTGAAGCTGAATCTGAAGAGGTATGGCACTTTGGACAAATGTAATACAATCCATTCCTTGCTCTACCAATTGCCAGAGGGCTCTTCAGTGAAGGGCCCTGCATAAGACAAGTAATGCTATTAAAACTGACAACTCCTTTAAGTTGTGTGGCCAAACAATGAACTGAAATCAAGTTGAACTTAAAACTAGGCACAAACAATACTCTTTGTAAGGTTAGGACTGGACTTAAATGTACTTCTCCTATTTCAGTCACTTTTACTTTGTAGCCATTTGGTAATGTGATTAGAAAAGGGTATGGCAAGGTTCTAATTTTGACTAGAAGGCTCTTGTTGAATGTCATATGGTTTGTAGCTCCTAAATCTATAATCCAAGAGTCAGCAGACAGACTTACACATGCACAAGATAAGTCACCAATCTCAGTTATAGAGGAATGACATGCTATTATACCTGCCAGATTTGCCACTGCTTGTCCATTGAATAGATTCTCTGCATAGCTTTTGTTGTTGACAATGGAATGATTCTCCTTCACCTGGATATTTCCTAGATACTTCAGCAGCTTGTCATATTGGTCTCTAGTCAGATCAAGTTCACAGTTATTATCTTTATCATATCCCTTGGTTAATGCTCCCTCACTACTGCTAGATTCATTGATTGATGCAGTTGCTACTGTGCCTGAGTGTCTGCCTTTTGTGAACCTGAAATCTTGTGGAAATCCATGCAGTCTGTAACACTTGTTTTCAGTATGCCCTTGCTTCTTACAGTAGTCACAAAACAGAAGAGATCTGTTGTTGTTATTGTGTTGGCCTCCAGTTCTATAACTACCTTTTCCACCACTCCTTTGAGTATAGTTGGTCTTGAAATCTCCTGCATTTTGCTTCAGTCCTTGTGCTCTATAGTTGTTGAGTCCATTTACATTCCTAACTGCACTACTGGTTCCTGCATTTGCAGTTAGTGAAGTAAATTCCAAAGGAATTCTATTGTGTGGTCTGAGTTCTCTTTGCCTTTCTTCCTGCACCAAAATGGAAAAAGCTTGAGCCATGGTTGGAAAGGGATTCATCATCAAGATGTTCCCTCTAACCACTGTGTAAACATCATTTAACCCCATAAGAAATTGGATAAGTCTTCTGTCCTGTTCTGCCTTGTGCATCTTTGCTTTGCCACCACAAGTGCATGCACACACACACTGTATGTTGGCATCTAAGGTACTGAGCTCTTCCCAAAGTTTTCGAAAGGTTGTGTAGTAGGCTGTGATGTACAAATTTCCTTGTGTTTGATCACTGATTTCCTGCTGCAGTTGGTACAGCTTCGCACCATTTGTCTGATCATATCTTTCCTCCAATTCATCCCATAGTTCCTTCGCATTATTTACATACTGCAAGCTATCACTCAAGTCTTTTGACAGAGAGTTTAAGATCCAGCAAGTCACCATATCATCACACCTTTCCCACTGTGTGAAGCATGGAGAATCAACACTAGGTTTCATGATCTTACCATTGATGAAACCTAGTTTGTTCTTCACATATAAGGCTCGTAATACACTCCTCCTCCATGATCTATATCCAGATCCATCAAAGGAAGTAGAAGTTATGGATGTCCCAGCATTTTCTGAAGGATGAACATAGAAAGCATTGTTGAAGTCTGCAGATGTCCCAGCATTCTCTGTGGGATGAACTTCAGATCAACTTTCATCCAGATTGTTTTCCATGATCAAGGCAGACTGAGAAGCAGAATGAGTGAAGGAGGACGAATAGATCAAATGATCAACCACAACAACAATCTAAGTGTCGAACCAGAAGAAGGGAGAATGAACAAATTTAAGATCAAGGATCAGGAGAACAGGACTAAACTGAGAGAAAGTTAGAATGAGTCTGATATATCAACTAACACCTATCAAACAGCTTGTAAACTATCTTCAATCCAGCAGTCTTATGCTGCAGGATTTCAGATCCAAATCACGCAGAAACAATGAATTTTACTAGACTAATCAAAAATGAACAAGGAAATGTTACTAGACAGATCGAAAAGAAGAAGAAAATAAAACAAAAACCAGATCAAAAAGGGACTGAAATCTGGATCGAAAAAGCAGATTCAGTCAGTGATTAGGCTGTTTGAAAATACAATTGTGTGCTTGATAATCCTCCATTAATCAGCCCTTGCTCTGATACCATGTTAAACTATAACTAATCACTCATATTTGGAGATTGATTGGGGCAGAATTACTGCCATTGCTAAGTAGAGAAATTCTCATTGAAGAAGAAAGCAATTTACAGATTGGAAAAGAAAAGAAAAACTCTACTAATTCTTCCTATCTAACACCTTTTATAGGTGATTAGTGTGGTTAGTTAGTTGAAGACTAATGACTAAACTAACCTCCCATTTTAAACTAATTAACCAAAAGACTAAATATGTGTACCTAACTTTAACTACCTTTACCAACTAATTCCTAACTAACTTGAGTAACCAACTCTAACTAACTCCTAACTAATTTGAATAACTAACTCTAACTAACTTGCAAATCTCAACAACTACATCTCACTACTCAGAAAAGTAAGTGAGAGATAAATGGAAACAAGACAATCCAAATAAATAAACCAATAGCTAGCTAGTACAAACAAATCTCTTGTGTCTGATTTATAAAATTGCGTTGATTTTTCACATGATCAATCAATTGATAATTAATATTTTATATTTTTTATTTCAATTTTTTTCAATAAAAAAATAACTTTTTAAAACTATAATTATTAATTGAGTGACAGATCAACTCCGCCATCGACTATTACTTGAAACCAAATCTTATTTGAGTCAATCTTAGTTGAGAAGTTACTGAAACCTCGGTTGCTTCTTGACAATTTTGCAAGACAAATTATATGTAGATATATGTTATTAGTTTTTTTTTTTAAATAGCAGCTAATTTAAATTAAGAAAACTTGATACTATGTGAAGCTGGAATCTGACTTTTTTACATAAAACTAAAGGGGACACATATTCCTATTATTAACAGCTCTGTTGAGAAACCAAAATTTATTCAATTTAAATGCATTGACTTGCAATATTATTAGGACTTTGACACTTAATTTCTTTCTTTATTTTAATATTAAATGTTCATTATCATTCGACATTACAAACTCCAAACACTTCCTCAAATTATATTAAGCGGATTGACTAAAATGATTAGAATAAAAATGAAAGAATCAAATCTTTGGGTCAATACAAATAATACAAACAATAGAAAAAAAGGTTAACATCACCCTCCCAAATCTTACTTGTAAGATTACATTGGGGATATATTTAGTATGAAGGAAAATCTTTTGAAAATAATTTCTTAAAAAATATTTTTGTTGAAAAGAAAGTGAATTTCTTAATTATTTTCTAGTATTTGGTAAGTAAGCAAAACAATATCATTCTAAGAACATTTATGTAATCTAGCAAAATACTATTTAGGTGGGATAGAGAGGGGAGTGGTGGTTCGGGGTCGGATGCTCAAGGAGTGGGGATTGGGATGTTGGATGTCGATAGGTGAGAAAGAGAAAATGAACTTGAAATATCATTTATGAAACTTGTTTTTTATATTGTTATTAGGAAAGTTATTTTGCTCATTTTTGAAAAAATTATTTTTCTAGAAAAAATGTTTTTACCAATCAAATATAAAAATTTATAATAAATATTTTCTTTCATATCAAATACTCTGAATATATTGATGTTTTTATTTTATGAAAAAAAAAGAATTTGTTGGAATCGATCGTAAAGGAGCTTGACTTGAGTTCAGTTTTCTTGGAAGTATGATTCGCCCATAAATGGCTTCTAATATGATGTTCATCGTCTCGACCACGTTATCCGTGTTTCCATGCATTGTTTTTGCATTTCCCGAAGGTAATGGTGTAATTAGTTACTCCCAACGTCCAAAATATATAGTACTTTTCGCTTCTTACAATTTAAACTATATAAATTTTAATTCATATTTTAAAATATATATTTTTATTATATTAGAAAAAAGGATCGGAATTTATAAATTTTTATGAATATTAAGTTTTAATTTTAACATATAAAATTAATCTAATATAATTTAATTTTCAAAAGCTAATCAGATTAACTTTGAAAAGGAAAAGGAACATATTTTGGAACTTAGTACAGATCACATAAAACTAAATGAGACATATCACGATATTTCAGAACCCGCCAGGTAGAGGGTAGGCATGATATATATACTGAATATCGTATTAAAATTAAAATTTTTAATATTGTGGTATAAATATTATAGTATTTGATATGAATTTTAAATTTTTTTTAATATTTGGTACGGTATTTTAATATTTATCTTATAAATATTGAATATCGAATTAAAATTTTATAATAATATATACAATTCATATATAATTAAATTTAATATTATTAAATATTTAAACTAGTTTAGTAGTACAATACAACATCAGATTTGATTTAATGCTAATTTATATTTAATAGGGGATCTTGTCACCAAAATTAATCTTTTATCCAAAAGTACCAAATTTTCTTGAAAAGTTTTGATCATTTAGACCTACTCCAGATAGAATTGTGTTTAGACTTGGAGTGGGTTCAAGAGAATTAACTACTCTACCGTGATTGAAATGTTCTTTTTGGCGCAATTGATTAACGAAGGTAATTGATAGTGTAATATAATTGAAATGATTTTTGAAAAATTAAAATCATAGTTCTTTATTATATGAATATATATAAGTTGAAGTTAAATAAAGTATAATTAGCGACTTACGATACACAAAATATCGATACCAAAGTTAAAATTATCAAACCATGACAAACTAATTTAATATGGTAATTGTTAGATTGCTAGTTTTGATAATGACAAACTCATACAGGGACCAGATCCCTTGTGCCGATGTTGATATTGGTTTGAACTGGGCGGGAAAACTTTTACAGCTGTAAAAGTGCTTTTTGGCAGCGAGTTGGTGAGTGCAGCAGTGTGCAGCAGCGAAGCATAGCAGCAGCCTAGGTCAAGTAGGTCATATGTACTTGACCAATGAGAGAGTTTTCTTGTTGGAGTGAGCAATACTTTTTCCTTTTGCCTCTTGGAAAACAAATACGCGGAAAAACTCAACAACTCACTCATTCAGAAAATACACCTTTTTACCTAGCATATTATCCTCTCTAAAAAGACAACGATTGTTCCTCATCTGATCATGAAGATTGAAGTTAATGTGTTCAAGATTTGAGGATGTCATTAGAGTGTAAGGAGTGTGTTGTAATAGATAGAAAAACTTGTCTTTTGTGCAAGCTTTTTTTTTTTACTTTCAAAGGTTTATATTATTGTTTCTGTCAGCTAGAGTCAGTTGACATTTCGGCTAGAGTTAGCCTTGTATTTCCAGTAGAGTTTAGCTGGTGTAGATGACAATGGAGTCATTGTGTTAAAGTCTTGTAGTAGAGTTATTACAAGTGGAAGATTAGGAGGTTAATCTCTTAGTTCTTACTAGAGTCTTTAATCTTGTTGCTCAGATCTAGTAGAGTGGATTGAGAAATCCTACAAGGTAGGTCGTGGTTTTTTACTTCCCTTGAGCAAGGAGGTTTTCCACGTAAATATTGTGTGTCACATTTCCTACTGCTTTATTTACGTGTGTGTGTGTCAGTTCTGTGCTACCTGATAAAAGGACCTGGTCCTGAGTACGTGGTCGACCCATATAACTTATTATTTGGTATCAGAGCAGGTTCTTTCTAAAAGGTGTTAACCTAGAAAGATTCCTGTAAAATATAGCAGCACCACCGAATCTGGAAGAGGGACAGACTACTACTAGACCCCCTAGGTTCAATGGACAATAATACGGATGGTGGAAGACTAGAATGCACGATTTTATTATGGCTGAGGGCAGTGAGTTATGAGATGTTGTCCTAGATGGTCCTTATATTCCTATGAAGACAGAAACTGAAGGGGAGATCACAAGATCGGTTCCTAAGACGAGGAAGGAATATAATGACAGTGATAGAAAACTTATTGAAAAGAACTACAAGGCCAAGAAGCTTCTTGTCTGTGGCATAGGTCCGGATGAATACAACTGAATCTCAGCTTGTGAGACAGCCAAGGAGATCTGGGATTGTCTTAGAACAGCTCATGAAGGGACCAGTCAAGTCAAACAATCCAAAGTAGATATGCTCACCACTCAATATGAGATGTTTTCAATGGAAAGAGGGAGAATCGATTCAAAAAATGCATAATAGATTCACCTCTATCATAAATGAGCTTTACTACTTGGGAGAAGTTATAAAGCCAAGAAGGTTGGTAAGGAAAATCCTCAGCATTCTTCCCAAGTCATAGGAAAGCAAGGTGGACGCCATTACTGAAGCCCGAAATCTGGACACTCTTACCATGGATGAACTCATAGGAAATCTTAAAACCTATGAGCTCAAGAGGCAGCAGGATCAAAGTAGAGGCGAGCAGAAAAAAGACAAAGGCCTAGCTCTCAAGGGAGCTCAGATGAGCTCTAGTGAAGACGATGAAAACATGGCCTACTTGACAAGGAGATTTCAAAAGATGATCAGGCGCAGTGGTAGATTCCAAAGAGGTCAAACACTAACAAGGGGTCTGCCTCAAATGATCTCTGCCATAAATGCGGGAAACCAGGTCATTTCATCAAGGATTGTCCCATGCACAAGGTTGATTACAAGGAATATTTGAGAACCAGTGCTGACAAAGCCTGGAAGAAGGACCGGGTCCCAGAAAAATTCAAGAGAAGAGTAGCAGCTGACAAGCTGGTCAAGCAAGCTCTAGCGGCCTGGGGAAACTCATCAGATGAATCAAAAAATGATGAAGCCTCCGAGGATGCCTCAATGATGGCTGTAGAGGATAATGATTCACCTTTCAACATGATGTTTGCCTTCATGGCAAATTCGGATGCTGATGAAGAAGACGAGGTAACCTTTCATGACATTAAAAAGAATTTAAAGGATTACAATGTGAAAGAGCTGGGATCTTTGGCTAGTGTATTAATTGATTCATTCTATGATCTCACCAAAGAAAAGGAAGGTTTAAACAAGTGTCTTGATGAACTTGAATCAGAAAAGGTAGTCTTGATCACTAATCTAGCAGAACTAGAAGCAAAATGTCAGGGGTTAGTAAATGAACAAAACTCCATCATTAGAAAAGGTACAGGAAGTGATGTGAAAAACTCTCAAAATGAATTGGAAGTCGAACTAAAGAAATCACAAGATGAGCTCTCTTATAATGAAAAGAAATTATGAACTTGAGAAGGATCTGATTCAACTTAAGGCTGATCTTGAGAAGTCTCTTAAGTGGAATGCTTCCTCACAGATCTTGGAGAAACTAACAATTCAAAAATCCAACACTGGTGAAGGAATTGGATACAAAGAAATCTATCCTCCTTACAATCCTCACAGTAAATATGTGTCTAACCCTGATAACCTGTTGTGCACACACTATGGAAGAAATGGTCACCTCAAGCCTAACTGTGTCTCTAGACAAGCTGCCCTAAGAAAGACTATAAATGGTCAAGAAAACCTTGTGAACATCAGGGTACCTGGTCCTAGGTGTCTCGAATCAAGCTACCTGAATGGTCTAAAAGAAATCTAATTTTTCCTCTATCTCGGTATTGGGAACTCAAGCTTAAATGGGTTCCCAAGTCTAATCTGTGATTTATCCTTGCAGGAAGAAGTGAGAGAAAGTAGTCAAAAATGGTACATGGATAGTGACTGCTCAAAACACATGACTGGAGAAATCGAACATTTTCTCTCACTCAAGGCGTGTCAAGGAGGATCAGTTTCCTTTGGAGATGGCAAAAAGGGATATATTCTTGGTGTAGGAAAGATTGGGAAGACACTTGATCATGCTATAGAAGATGTGTTCTTTGTAAATGGGCTGAAATACAGTCTTCTGAGTGTATCTCAGATTTGTGACAAGGAAAATGAGGTTAAATTTCTTTCAGACCTATGCACAATGACAGACCTTCAATTCGGGAGGGTGGTTCTAACAGCAAATAGAAGCAAGAGCATGTATGTTGTTGATCTTAACTCATCTACTGATGATGCAAAACCTGCCTAAGTGTGATGGAGGACGAAGCCACCCTGTGGCATAGGAGGCTGGGGCATGTGAGCTCTCTCCTACTCAACAAACTAGTATCAAAGGATCTAGTTCGAGGACTTTCCAAGGTGAAATTTGCTCAGAGTCAATTATGTGATTCCTGTGTCAAGGGGAAACATTCCATATCCTCTTTCAAAAATAAAAAGGAAGTAAGCACCTCTAGACCCTTGGAACTACTCACATGGACTTGTCTAGACCCATAAAAATTGCAAGTCGTGGAGGAAAGAAGCTTATCTTTGTGATTGTTGATGATTATTCAAGGTATACCTGGGCAATGTTTCTTCTCTCTAAGGATGAAACATTCCCTACCTTTGAATCATTCGCAAATCAAATTCAGGTGAAGCTAAACTGCAACATTGCAGGGATCAGGTCTGATCATGGGACTGAATTTTAAAATGTAAAATTTGAAGCCTTTTGTGCTGCTAAGGGAATCAGTCACAATTTCTCCGCTCCCAGGATTCCACAACAGAATGGAGTGGTTGAAAGGAAGAATCGAACTCTTGCTGATATTGCTAGAACACTACCTATAGATGGAGGTGTGGCCATGTCCTTTTGGGCAGAAGCAATCAACACTGCTTGTTATGTGGTAAACAGATGTCTAATCCGGCCCCTGCTGGGTAAAACTCCCCATGAGCTGCTAAACAAGAAGAAGCCAATGCTGAACTACCTCAGAGTCTTTGGATGCAAATGCTTTGTGCTGAACAATGGAAAAGACAACTTAGGAAAATTTGATCCCAAAAGTGATGAGGGAATTTTCCTGGGTTATTCATCAAATAGCAAGGCATATCGAGTCTACAATAAGAGGATACAGTGTGTTGAGGAAAGTATCCATGTTATTTTTTATGAAGGTGGGAAGTTGAAGGACACAGAAGTAATGGATGATGATGAACTTGAAGAACTGTGGCAGACCCAAAGAGATGCAGTTGATCGTGATCTATCTGAAAAGCATGAGCAAATGAAGAACTCCTTGCAGGATGGAGATCGTGTTATTCAAGATGAAGCAGTAGAACACACCAGCAAAGAAAATTCACAGGAGAAAGCTAATGCAGAAAGCAGCCCAGAAGAGGGATCAGGTTCAGAAGCAAGAAAATCCTCTGTAAGGAGATCCCACTGGAAGCACAAATCCTCTTATCCTCTTGACAATTTAATGTCTCTACTGGACTCAGGGATGCAAACCAGATCTAAAACTCGAAGTACATTTACATCATCAGCATTCATATCCCACATTGAGCCTAAAAACATCAAGGAGGCTCTGAAGGATGTAGAGTAGGTAAATGCAATGCAGGAGGAGCTACATCAATTTGAAAGAAATAAGGTCTGGCACCTGGTTCCAAGACCATCTGATAGAACTATTATTGGACCAGGTGGGTCTTTAGGAACAAGTTAAATGAACAAGGAGTCACCATCAGAAACAAGACTCGATTGGTTGTCCAAGGTTATAACCAGGAGGAAGGAATTGATTATGATGAAACCTTCGCTCCTGTGGCTAGAATGGAGGCTATTCGTATGCTAATTGCTTTTGCCTCCTTCATGGAATTCAAGTTGTTTCAAATGGATGTCAAAAGTGCCTTCTTGAATGGATACTTAAACAAGGAAGTGTATGTGAGACAACCTCCGGGATTTGAAGACATTGATCAACCTCACCATGTGTACAAGCTGGACAAGGCACTGTATGGGTTAAAGCAGGCTCCTCGAGCTTGGTATGAGAGATTGTCCAAGTTTCTTCTTGACAATGGGTTCAAGTGAGGAAAAATTGATAACACTTTTTTCCTCAAGACAAGAGGGAGAAATCTACTCATTGTTCAGGTATACGTTGCTGACATTATCTTTGGAGCTACACTCAATTCATTATGTGAGGATTTTGCAAAGCTTATGGGAAGTGAATTTGAGATGAGCATGATGGGTGAACTCATTTTCTTTCTGGGTCTGCAAGTCAAGCAGGACAAGGCAAGAACCATGATTTGCCAATAGAAATACATCAAGGAGCTGCTCACAAGATTTCATATGGACAATGCCAAGCCGATTGATACACCCATAGGGACTGCCTCTAAATTAGACAATGATGAACCTGGTCCACCAGTGAATGAAACCATGTACAGAGGTATCATTGGTTCACTTCTTTACCTAACAGCAAGCAGGCCAGATATCGTATTTAGTATGGGGATGTGTGCTCGTTTTCAAGCTTGTCCCAAGGAATCTCATTTGAAGGATGCCAAAAGAATTCTCATATATCTTAAGGGAACAACGGATCTGGCTCTCTTCTACCCGTGTGGAGGTTCTTTTGATCTGGTTGGGTACACTGATGCTGACTATGCTGGGTACCTGGTTGACAGGAAGAGAACCTCCGGAATGGCTCATTTCCTAGGTCCCTCACTGGTCTCCTGGGGGTCAGGAAGCAAAATTCAGTGGCACTCTCTACGGCTGAAGCAGAATATGTGGCTCCTGCTTCATGTTGTGCTCAATTATTGTGGATCAGGCAACAGCTGGAGGACTTTGGAGTCTTGACTGAATGTGTGCCCTTGATGTGTGACAACACTAGTGCTCTAAACATGGCTAAGAATCCAGTGCAACACAAGTGAACCAAGCACATTGACATCAGACATCACTTTTTGAGAGACAATATTGTAAAGGAAAACATTCGTGTGGAATTTTGCAGAACAGAAGATCAGATTGCAGACATCTTTACTAAAGCCCTGAACAGGGACCAGTTTGAGAGAAACAGATTGAAGCTGGGCCTAATCAATATGAATTAACTTTTTATTCTCTAAAGTTTTGATTTCATTTTCTTGGCTATGATCAGAACGCAGGTATCCTTGCCAATTTGTAATTGGTGTGTCTAACTCGGCTTCATACCCTTGCAGGTATACACGCATGGTGGGTGTGAAAAAGGCTGGAAGTTGAAAAGACAGAGACTTTACACATCTTACTCAATCTCAAAAGGGGACCAGGTCCTACCAGGCCAGTATTACTTCTTCACTTATGAACAGATTGTGGAAATAATCCATGAACTGCCATTCCCGCTTTTTTTTCCCGGTACCCGGTCACACTGCCTGTTTCCCCCTCACCTCTTTCAGCCCAAACGTCTTCTTGATTAGATACGTCTCTCCCTCTCTTTAAAACTCATTACCTGTCACCCTTTCTCTGTCACTTTTCAAACTCCTCTCTACTAAAAGGAAAACCAGTCTCACTCTCTCTCTCTCTACCCATCTTCGCCCAACAAAACCCTCTCAGTCCTCTGTAGAACTCTCTCTTCCTCTCTATTCTCAGTCCTCAGAATGGCGGCATTTTTTTGTTCCTCCAGTCCCTGCCTTACATGAGTCGGAAGTTAGAGAATTCTACCATGAATATGAGTTTGTTGCGAATGGGACCGAGTTATTTAGCAAAGTTAATAGGGTCACCTTCATGTTGAACGAGAGGATACTCAGCACCATTCTGAAGGTACCTGCTAGAGGGATCAGGTGGTGGAGGGTGAATGTGCGAAAAGAGAGTTCATCTCCCTTATTGGAAAATTGGAAAATTTTACTAGGAACATGTTCTTAAGAAGTAGATGAAGGAGGAATACCAATTGATTTTCGAGTTCATAAACAAGGTTCTTCTCCCAAGAGTCGAGAAAAGAACTGTTGCTGGGATAGCATATTTGTTCTTTATGGAGGCCCTCAGTACTTTTCAACATGTTAATCTGGCCGGTGTGATGATGGAGCACATGTACAAAATCATGCATGTGAAGGATGGTAAACACGGCCTCGCATACGGGTTTCTTTTGAACAAGGTCTTCGAGTTCTTCAATATTGAATATGGTCTGGGGATCATTGGGTCAAAAAGGCAGATGTTCACTCTCTCGACCCTGAAGGAATGTGAGAGTGTGTTGAGAAAATAAGGGGTGAAGAGTCAATCTCTGGTGTCTGATTTAATTGCCTCTCAAGAGAAGTCGAATGTGGAGATTGAACGGCTTGCGGGTCTGCTTGCCCAAAAAGAGACTGAAATAGTGCGTCTGAAGGCACACTAAGCAGAGGAACCTGGTCTCGTCTCCGCTCTGAAAGAAGAAAATGAAGCTCTCAAAGCCGAGGTCAAGACCTGACCAAGAAGTTACTTCATGCCCTCGAGACATTCAATGACTGTATCTCAGCCCTCTTACCAAAATTATACGAACCATGATCATCTCTCTCCCCTACCCTTCTCCTTACCTATGCCCTGCTCGATGTCCCCTCTCATCTCTTTGTTTACCTTGTTTTGGCAGTTACTGTTTATTTTTCTCAACTGGTTGTCACTAGTGATGTTGTAATGCTAACCTAACTAAATGAAGTTGTGTTTGATGTTGCACTGTCTCTATTGTCTCTCTTCTTGCTTATTTCTCATTCATGTTAGTGTTGCCCCAGTGGCCATGAGTTAACATATTTCTGCTTTCTCGTCTTGGTTTACTGTCGTTTCTTTTTTATGATGCCAAAGGGGGAAGATAGCTTTGGGGATTATGGTAGACAGGGGGAAGAATGTAGACAGGGGGAAGAATAGAGGGCTTGGTGAATATACAAGTCGGGGGAAATAGAACACTTACAGGGACCAAATCCCTTGTGCCGATGTTGATATTGGTTTGAACTGGGCGGGAAAACTTTTACTGCTGTAAAAGTGCTTTTTGGCAGTGAGTTGGTGAGTGCAGCAGTGTGCAGCAGTGCAGCAACGAAGCATAGCAGCAGCCTAGGTCAAGTAGGTCATATGTACTTGACCAATGAGAGAGTTTTCTTGTTGGAGTGAGCAATACTTTTTCCTTTTGCCTCTTGGACAACAAATAGGCGAAAAAACTCAACAACTCACTCATTCAGAAAATACACCTTTTTACCTAGCATATTCTCCTCTCTGAAAAGGCAATGATTGTTCTTCATCTGATCGTGAAGATTGAAGTTAATGTGTTCAAGATTTGAGGCTGCCATTAGAGTGTAAGGAGTGTGTTGTAATAAATAGAAAAACTTGTCTTTTGTGCAAGCTTTTTTTTTCTTACTTTCAAAGGTTTATATTATTGTTTCTGTCAGCTAGAGTCAGTTGATATTTCGGCTAGAGTTAGCCTTGTATTTCCAGTAGAGTTTAGGTGGTGTAGATGACAATGGAGTCATTGTGTTAAAGTCTTGTAGTAGAGTTATTGCAAGTGGGAGATTAGGAGGTTAATCTCTTAGTTCTTACTAGAGTCTGTAATCTTGTTGCTCAGATCTAGCAGAGTGGTTTGAGAAATCCACAAGGTAGGTCGTGGTTTTTTACTTCCCTTGAGCAAGGAGGTTTTCCACGTAAATATTGTGTGTCACATTTCCTACTGCTTTATTTACGTGTGTGTGTGTCAGTTCTGTGCTACCTAATAGAAGGACCTGGTCCTGAGTACGGTGGTCGACCCATATAACTTATTAGTAATGATATAGAATTTTTAAATACCGAAAATCAAAATTATCGAATCTAAATTTTTAATATCATACCATGTCCACCCCAGCCCTAGCACGCGCTACATTTCTTTTTTTCCTTTTTTGACAACAATAAATAGTCTGATGATTGTGTTGTGCCAAACAAAATCAATATGCTATATATGATTACTATTGAAATTGGAGAAATATATAATAACACAAGCAAAAATAAATTTAATTGGACTTTAATTTGGAGGAATTGAGAAATAATTGATCAATTATTAGCTGGTGAGGAAGGTCACAGACAGTAATAATAATCATCATAAAGAGTAATATTATATCTTTATGTACTGTAATTAAGCTGTATCATAACCGTTGCGATACTGAAATGTGATGGCGGATGATGTGTGGCGAGACAATGGAGATTAGGCCACCTAATGGAGGTCTCATCTTTGACCTGTAAGTCATCTCATCGTACGGTCCACGATAAAACTTCAACAACGGTACAAATGACTCGCGATACTTTTCGGCTTTGCTTACGTGGAAATCCTTCTTGAAGAACATTGCTGGTGATTGAAAGAACGAAGGCCTCATCGTAGCCCTTGGATGGTTGTTGATGCTTGGATCTAACAATTCTTGTGTTTTTTGTGGCAATGGTGTGGAAGGGGAGAACCCTTTTTTAACGGCTCCGATGCTGCCACGTGGATTCCTAGCTAAAGAGTAGGATCGAGCATTGAGTAGTGAGATGGCTGGGCCGACTAGGCTAGTGGGGTCTACTTTTGGGGATGACGTGTCGGTAAAAGTGAGTGACCATGGTTTGATGGAGTCAAAGGTATGGGAGACTGTTAAGGCAAATCTTGAAGAGGAGGATGAGCCAATCTTGGTGGTAGTTGAAGAAGGGTTGAATCTGAGGGATGCTGCTCTTGGATATGCAGTGAAGTCATTGAACTCCAAAGATTCATCCCAATCAAGTGATGATACTGTCATGGTAAGTGGTGCTAGCTCAACAAATGCCTTCACTCCCTGTGTAATAACCAACATAGATACATAAGAAATTCAAGGACCTAATTCATCAATCTTGTTTACACATTGTGTCTGGAATGTTGCCTACTTGTAATATGATCGAAAGCTGTGGATCCAAAATTTTGAGTTTATAGATTTTGGGGGAGATGTTTATACATATTTCTTTCCTTTCAAAATAAGTGGTGTTTTGATTTTTTGATATTTTTTCAAAATAAGTGATGTTTTACGTGAAGACACTAATGATGTTTTTTCAATTTTATCCTTATTTAAATGGAACGAGTTTTACATAATCAAGAAATACTAAAGAATTACATCTTTTTCAAGATATTTATCAAGGATAAGTTGGTAAAAATACATTTCACTTTCTAGGAATGAGTAGTTTTATTAAAACATGTGTCCAAACTAAAACCACCACTTATAAAATGGAAGGAGTATTAAGTGAATCTTTTACCACAAATATAGTAATTTAACCAAAGCTATGGGTCATGTCAAACTCTTAACTAGAACTCTAGCTCAGCTCCTAAAAATGATAGTTCCTTTGTTCTAAAATAAGTGTCGTCTTAGCTCATTTCACGTTCATTAAGAAAAATAATTAACACAGGGTATAGTTTACTAAGTTATTCCTATTTATTAGATATTTCTTGAGAATTGAACATTATTAAGAAATAGTTCTTAGATATAAAAGTATCGTTGTAAACAATTATTATTTTTTGACTTGAATTCCTAGAGCGAAACTTATTTTGGGCCCCTGCTAGGTTAAATATTCATTTATTTTGGGCCCGTGCTATGTTATTCACATAACCAAGTGGCCGTAGCCCGTATGTGTAACGGCAAGGAGTGTAAATAGTGAACAGAAATTTAAATAGGATTTGTTATTTGGTTACACTGATCTCTCTATATTTCTATCTCTGTTCAATTATCAACAGATTTGCACAATCGTTGATGATTTAAGCTATTGTATTTTATACAATATTAGGCAATTATTATACCATGAGCTAAAGTTTTTATGTTGAGTTAGATTCGAAATCATTTTCAACATTTACATTGACATTTTTTTTAATACTAATTTGGCTTCAAATAAAGTTAGAAAAGTAAATCTATACCTTCCAAAGATAAGTGAAAAGAGGAGGAGGATCAATGACAAAAGCTTCGTAAAGACGGCCTGGATAATAATCAGTGATGATTTTCAGTGTAGCCAGCAGCATGTTCATAAAAGCTGATGCTGACCTGAAAAGGCCTGCATGGGCAATTTGGTACAGTATGTGATTTAGTCAAAACATGCCTACCAAACATCAAATAAATTAACATTACCCAATGAAACTCTCAAGGCAAAAAAGCACGAAAAAAATTCAAACTTGTTGTTAGGTTCTGACAGGGTAAGAAAAAGTTGAATTCTGGGTACTTTTGCTTGAAATTAATGATTTCCTGAGGTTCATATTTTTTATTTCTAGGATAAAAGAGAATGACAAGTTGTACCCCTACATTCACAGGCTTGAAAGCAACGCCTCAAGGTCACTCCCGGCAAAGTCTGAGAAAGCTTCAGAATCTTGCCTATCAAATAGAATTAGTAGGCACAATCACCATTCGTTCTAAAATATTAAAATTTTTTAAATTGAATTATTATATGTTTAATTTTTTTATCTAAATTATTACCAAATATTTATCAAAATATATTTCAATTATTAGTTGCTCACTTTTTCTACCTAAAAAATCAATATCGTTCAGGTAAAAAAAGTAAATATATGATAGTTTAGGTGCATTCGATAATCATTTGATGATAGTTAAAAATTCAAAAAATTATGATATTTTAAATATATTTTTCACCCTTCATTCTTTCTTTTATGGAGAGTAACGAGCAAATGTCTTTTACCGTATTTAATATTGATTTTGTTTTTATATTTAAATCATTTTTCTTTTATTTTCTTAATTCTAATTTCCTACTTTGCTCTCTCAAAATAATTGAAAAACGGACCTTTTAATGATTTTGCAAGGAATTAAGGAAATTAAGGTGTAAATAAAAAAATTTTAAAAAAAACTAAGCATAAGATGTATTACAAGAGAGAGCTCACATTAGGAGTGCAAATTGCAAATTATTAGATTTGCTTAGCAAGTAAATGTATAATAAAAACTGTCAATCTATCCTTCATTTTAAAATTTCTCTGTGGCATAAAGAAGGGTAATATTTTCATTGCAAAAACAGGGGACTTACTTGCATCAAAGAGAATAACAAATTGTTGAACCCCTTTTACCATGGTTTGAATTGCCACTTCCAGTGTAAACACCAGCAACCAAAACCTACATTTTTCGTAAATTTGAATATCAATGCCCTTAATAAAAAGCCAGAAGAAAATAGAAGACTTCCAGGTTATACAGAAGAGATTTTTTTATTTTTTATTTTTTTTAAAAAGTAGAAATATAATTAAGTTACTTACAGTTTCTGTGAGTGAAACTTTTGATAATCTTGCTTGATCCGGAAAATCTACATGTTGGTTCAAAGAACATTTCACAAAATTACATATGTTAGATGCAATGGAACGACATAATCAATGAGAGTTATAGTTGATTCCAACTTATTTTGAATTGAATCGTAGTTGTTGTTGTAGTAAGTGTAAATTGATATAGACAACTAGGGTGATTTTAAAATTACCACGACAGGCCTTGATTCGTCGTCGTGGCCAGAAACATAAGCTGCCCCTTCAGTTAGCTCAGCTGAGAATTCATCGGCAATTAGATGATCTGAAACATTTTCAACCCAATAAAACTTTCTAAAAAGACAGAGATAACAAGCTTTTTTGCACTATTTAAGAATACATTTACTTTAATCATAGTAACTAAAATTTGTCTACTTTAATCAGCTGATTCAAAATAAAGTAAACGGAAACAAGAGATTCCGCTTCTTCTCTTTGGAACAAAAACAAATGGTTTTGTTATTTGATGAATAGGAATTTAAGGAGAGATCAAAAATTGGAAATTAGAAGAGAGAAAATAATAATAAAAGATTTATATCTATATACCAATAGCTAAAGAGTCTCTCCAGGCAAGACAATTCCGCAATTGCTTAGCAGCTTTCTTCACATTGTCGCCTTTGGCATTCAGAAACCTCTCTATACAGGCGTCGTTGCAAAACTTCTCCTGCATCCACAACACCATACATTTGTAATTTCAGCTGTGAATATTTTACTACTTATTGTTTTAGTGACATTCTCTACTTCAAAGCCTGACAAATCACTATTTAAAAATTAATGAGAAAATTAAAACCTGTTTAAGAGTGAGAGGTTGTTGTTTTGTGAGAAGGTTAAGGACAGTTTCAGCTCTTCCTTTCTCTTTCTTTCCCATTCTCAAGAAAATACTGGTGAGTATTGTTTCTATATTGACTGGAGAGAGAAAGCAAAATTGTATGAAAATTGAGACTGATAGAGAAGCCGTAACTATAGGCGTGAAGGGCACTGTAATCCTATTGCGGATGTTGGATTTTAAATAAACCAAAAGCATTGGTATATACCAACTTTAAACTATTCAAATACCAACATGAAGTGGGACTTTTTTGGTGTGAATGCGGAGCCTAATATTTTTTTATGAAAATTTTGTGTTAAATTTTCTAATTATTATAATATTGTTAACTCTCAAAATTCTTGACAAAAGTTAATTTTATTTATCTATAGAAATATGAAAATGGAGACTAATTCAAACCTCGAGAGTCATAATATATTGTAAATTACTAATGACAATTTTGTCGGGATAAATATCATTCAAACTTTTTTTTTTAAAGTAGAGAGTTGAAATTTGTATCTTTATTTGCTATTATTCTCTCCATCTTTAATTTTGTCGCTCAAAATTATTAGACTTTATCATTTTGATAATTGAAAGCAATTTTATATTTATTGAGTAATTTTTTAAGGTGCGGAGTAGTATTTGTAGAGAAAAGTAAGTTTGATAAAAAATAAAAATAAAAAAAGGCGTAAGTACCTTCCTGAATTATGGTCATATTTTTAACTACACACATTTTTTATGGGGTTCTATTACTCCACGTAAACTATTTTAAAATAGAGTAAGTACACCCTTAAGTGTTGAATTGACAAAGGGAGTATGCTCACTCTCTTGGAGGCACGTGAGAGACCAAAAATAATTTAAAATTTGATTAATATACACATATTATTTTTAATTAGACACTTTACAATTAATTAATTAACATTAAAACTTAAAACAATATCTTTTAAATTTGTTTTCTTTATTTCTTTGTGAAATATAATCAAATTTTATTATTTTTTCCTTTTTTGCTTAATTGTCTTTACTAAAAAATATATAAATTAAATTAAATTTAAATTGTTTTAAAAAATTAATTTATTATAAAAATTATAATTATAAATATACTAATATTTCAATAATATTACTAGTAATGCATAAAAATATTTATATTCCTATAATAACTTATTTAAATTTTATAATTGCAACTTTCCTCATATTCAGAAGGAGTAATTTACTCACTTATTATAAAACTGTGGGGTCGTATGATTTAATTTGAGGAATAAGAAGACCTAATATGTGTACAAAACTATGTACTCACTTATACAATCTTTAATTTTCAATATAAAATTCTACACTACTAATATATTCTCAGAAGAACTAATAAAGTTTGGCATAGAATGAATTATGCATAAGGTTAATTTGCCTTCCTTACTAGATTCATTGGTTAATTTCCTATTTTAATGAGAAGGATGTAGAGATATATCTTATCAATCTTGTTAGTGAGCTAAATGAATAAAAATTAAAAAAATTAAATTTCATATCTTTACCTTATACAAATTACAAATCATTTCTTATAATTAATTTTATTTTTATATTTAATATAATTTTTTATTTATAAATAAAAACAATTCTAAATAAAATTAGAAATATTATACATAGTCTAGACTAAAAAAATAAATTAATTAAAGTCACAATTAAAAGAAAATACGTACAAGTCACATAATCAAAGAAAATTAAACCGACAAACGAAGTTGTTTAAATGATAAGTATACCTTATTTTTAATTTTTAGATAAAAATACAAACAAAGTTGTTAAAATTATGATTTCGAATTATTGAGAAAATTAAAAAAAAAAAGAGAGAGTTAATTTTTACTAAAAGAATATTAAAAAATTATATTTATAAATAATATTTATTAATATAAAAAAAATTTATTTTTTAAAAATTATTTTCAAACTAAAAATATCACTTTATTTTAAAACACCGGAAGGAAAAAGCAGTGTACATTACATAAATTCCCCTCTAAACAATATTCCTCTTCCAGCATTCTATCTCCACGTGTAGCTTTATCAGTACTTCACTGTTTTAATATTTACTAATTCAATTCATATATTTATTTTGCATTTCCCGGCTTCCAAAAAAAAATGACGGCGAAAGCATCTTTACTTTAGTGTGAAGCAGAGATTTGTTTTCAAGTTTATTAAATTTAAGACGGCATATTTAAAGAAATATGAATTACAATTTAATAGCAATTTAAAAAATTGTTGATAATTTTTTTTTCGCTCTTTAAGTAATAAAGGGTAGCGATAAAATAAAGTATTTCCTTGTATTTTGGTTGTTAAATTTTCCTTTTATACTCGAGAAAACATTACGTAGAACTTAGAAGGATCATTTAATTAAATCATTTTTATTTATTTATTTTAATATAATAATATTTCTTACTTTTATCACATTAATCTCTCTAGATTTACAATGATAAGGCTAAAGTTTAAAAAGAATAATAATCAATTTGCTTTTAATTTTTTAAAAATGTTAAAGAGATTTACTATGATAAGGCTAAAGTTTTTTTAAAAAAGAGAATATATAAATATTCGAAAAAAAACCTTTGTTTCTCGTCGTTGTAAGGGGGAAAAAGAAAAAGTAAGAGCTAATCATTACATTCAAAAAGTTATATTCTAGGTCAGTTAAAATAGCACTACCCAATTTTCCACATTTTTTAATGAAATATTTAGTTTAATACTCTCTCTATTTTATTTTATTTTATTTATTTGAATATGCTAAAATAAGCAAATAAAAAAATAATAATTTAAATAAAAAAAGCTAAAACAAACAAGTAAAATTAATATAAAGATTAAATAAAATAAAATAAAACGAAAAAAATACAGTTAGTTGATCCGAGTGTCAACAAAAGTAAAGGAGAAATTGACGTGGGCCTGCTAATGTTGTAAAGCCGAAGGAGCAGAACTCAATAATATTGGATCAGATTTTTTGGTGAGAAAACTGAGAAACCACACCGTTAAGATCCAAATTTCTACGTCGGGCTCAATATCTACCCAATCTAAAGTGAACCATTATATTATAGAAAAAATTATATAATAAAGTAAATTTTAAAAGTTTATAAAAGATAGTAAAATAATTATATAAATAGTTTTTTTTATCATGTGGTTATCAAGTATTAATATTTTTATCTTCTTTTCTCAATCTCACTCCCTTCATTTTGCTCCGTTTCAAAGATTTTTTGTCAATCTTCTTAGATATCCCAATTTTTCCTTCATATTCTTTCACACGATTTTTTATCCGTTTTTCACTCGCAAAATCTTTAAATTTTTCGTAATCTTTGTGTAAGTATTTTACGGTTTGAGATATTTATTTCACTTATCTTAATTCAAATTTCATATATTATCGATTTTGCTAACATCTGAAAATTTTAGAATTTTTATCAAAATTTAATATTGCTAAAAAATGGCGGATGGTTCATCTTTTGGAAGAATAATCCAAGTACATTACAAGATTGTCCATCCTTTGACCTGTGTATTTTCATTCAAGAACAACCAATTGATACAAGTGCACTTGCTGCTGAGACAAATTTTGAGAGGACCAAATCCCGACATGACCCAATTATAATGCAGGAATTGGGTGAAGAACAGAGTAAATCGAGTAAGGATAAGGCAATAGCTGTAGATACATTTATTAAAAAATCAATAGATGATACATGCAAAGAACAAATACATGAAAATACTAGAGGTACAGCTCGAATTAGCAAAGGAAAGGGTCAATCTCAAGTTTATACATGTATCATAAATGAACTACATAGGCTGAGATATGTATCCTAAATGAACTACATAAGTTGATACATGTATCCTAAATTAATTAGATAAGCTTAATATTTCAACGTAATGATCCATAAGTTGATACATGAATCCTAAATGAAATACATAAGTTGATACATCTATCATAAATTAATTATATAAGTTGATACATGTATTAGTTAAATAGTGATTTACTTGCACTGATTATGTAGATTTTATTATTGTATAACAGTCAGCGAACAATAAGTAGGTATTTAAGGGTTTGATAATTTGATACAAACCCGATCCTTATAGGAAAATAGTATCAAAGCAGTAAAAAAGAATTGCTATTTTAATGTAATTTTAGTAAATATTGCTATTTTTTGTAATTATTTTGTTGCATAGAAAAAAATTAGAAAAATTACATAATTAAGCAAATCTTATTACATATTTATAATATATAATAATATTTTTAAAAATTCACAAAAAATAGCAAAATAATTACGTAAATAGATTTTTTACCATGTGGTTACCATGTATCAATATTTTTACCTTCTCTCTCCAATCACATTCCCTTAGTTTTGCTCCATTCCAAAGACTGCTTGTCAATCTTCCTAGATATCCCAATTTTTCCTCAGTTATTTCCTCACACGATTTTTTATCCGTCTTTCACTCGCAAGATCATCAAATTTTCCGTAATTTTTGTGTAAGTATTTTAAGGTTTGAGATGTTTATTTCACTTATCTTAATTAAATTTCATATATTATCAACTTTACTAACATCTGAAAATTTTAGAATTTTTATCAATGTTTAATATTGCTAAAAATGGCGGATGGTTCATCTTTTGGAAGAATAATCCGAAGTACATTAAAAGATTGTCCATCCTTTGACCTGTGTATTTTCATTCAAGAACAACCAATTGATACAAGTGTACTTGCTGCTGAGACAAATTTTGAGAGGAGGACCAAATCCCGACATGACCCAATTATAATGCGTGAATTGGGTGAAGAATAGAGTAAATCGAGTAAGGATAAGGCAATAGCCGTAGATGTATGTATCAAAAAATCAATAGATGATACATGCAAAGAACAGATACATGAAAATACTAGAGGTACGACTCGAATTATCAAAGGAAATGGTCAATCTCAAGCTTATACATGTATCATAAATGAACTACATAAGCTGAGATATGTATCCTAAATGAACTACATAAGTTGATACATGTATCCTAAATTAGTTAGATAAGCTTAATATTTCAACGTAATGATACATAAGTTGATACATGAATCCTAAATGAAATACATAAGATGATACATCTATCATAAATTAATTATATAAGTTGATACATGTATCAGTTAAATAGTAATTTAATTGCACTGATTATGTAGATTTTGTTATTGTATAACAGTCAGCGTACAATAAGTAGGTATTTAAGGGTTTGATAATTTGATACAAACCCGATCCTTATAGGAAAATAGTATCAAAGCAGTAAAAAAATTGCTATTTAATGTAATTTTAGTAAATATTGCTATTTTTTATAATTATTTTGTTACATAGAAAAAAGTAAGAAAAATTACATAATTAAGCAAATCTTATTACATATTTATAATATGTAATAATATTTTTAAAAATTCACAAAAAATAGCAAAATAATTACATAAATAGATTTTTTACCATATGGTTACCATGCATCAGTATTTTTACCTTCTCTCTCCAATCACATTCCCCTAATTTTGCTCCATTCCAAAGGCTGCTTGTCAATCTTCCTAGATATCCCAATTTTTCCTCAGTTATTTTCCCACACGATTTTTTATCCGTTTTTCACTCGCAAGATCATCAAATTTTCCGTAATTTTTGTGTAAGTATTTTACAGTTTGAGATGTTTATTTCACTTATCTTAATTCAATTTCAAATATTATCAACTTTACTAACATCTGAAAATTTTAGAATTTTTATCAAGGTTTAATATTGCTAAAAGTGGCTGATGGTTTATCTTTTGGAAGAATAATTCGAAGTACATTACAAGATTGTCCATCCTTTGACCTGTGTATTGTCATTCAAGAACAACCAATTGATACAAGTGTGCTTGCTACTGAGACAAATTTTGAGAGGAGGACCAAATCCCGACATGACCCAATTATAATGCGTGAATTGGGTGAAGAACAGAGTAAATCGAGTAAGGATAAGGCAATAGTCGTAGATACATGTATCAAAAAATCAATAGATGATACATGCAAAGAACAGATACATGAAAATACTAGAGGTACGGCTCGAATTATCAAAGGAAAGGGTCAATCTCAAGCTTATACATGTATCATAAATGAACTACATAAGCTGAGATATGTATCCTAAATGAACTACATAAGTTGATACATGTATCCTAAATTAATTAGGTAAGTTTTATATTTCAACGTAATGATACATAAGTTGATACATGAATCCTAAATGAAATACATAAGCTGATACATCTATCATAAATTAATTATATAAGTTGATACATGTATAAGTTTAATAGTGATTTACTTGCACTGATTATGTAGATTTTGTTATTGTATAACAGTGGCGTACAATTAGTAGGTATTTAAGGGTTTGATAATTTGATACAAACTCATCCTTATAGGAAAATAGTATCAAAGCAATAAAAAAATTGCTATTTAATGTAATGTTAGTAAATATTGCTATTTTTTGTAATTATTTTGTTACATGGTGCTATTTATGAAAATTTCTCAAAAAATTACATAATTAAGCAAATCTTACTACATATTTACAATATATAACTAAACTTTAAAAAATTATAAAAAATAGCAAAATAATTACACAAATAGCTTTTACCTCGTGGTTACCATGTATCAACCTTTTTACTTTCTCTCTTCAATCCCAATAGCCATATGTTGCTTCATTTAAAATACCGCTTTTCTATCTTCAGAACTCTCCCAATATTTTCTCCGATTTTCCCTCTCACTATTTTCATCCGTTTTTTTCTCTCAAGATCCTCCATTATTCCGTGATTCTTGTGTAAGTTTTTACCCTTTTTGTTGTGTATTTCACTTATCTTACTTCATACATTTTTTTCTAACATCTTAAAATTTTAAGGTTTTTATCAAGGTATCTTTCTTAAAAATGGCAGATGAATCATCTTCTAGGAGACTAACCCAAGGGCGTAGTAGGGTTCCACCAGCAATACTGAAGATAAACCTAGGTATCTCACCATATCGAAGAAATCAAAGCAAAATTTTAAAATAGTTCTTCTCTATTTTGACTTTTTGAGAAGATTGAAAACTCAAAAAAGTCAAAACCGCTGAATTAAACCCTTGACTTGCTACTTTTTCTTCGATTTAACTGCACACTCTAAAAAAAATTCAAAATTCTCAAAAAAAAAAAACAACTGAGAAACTAATGAGATTTTTTCTTTTTGTTCTTAGAATTAATTTGTGAAAGCACAACAAAAGATAAATAATGGAGGAGAAAGAAAGTTTTTTTTTTTCAAGAAGAGGGTTTTTGGATACATGTATCAATATCAGATATTTTTAATTTTTCATTGAAACACATAACTTTTATTTAGGTAGTGAGTTTTTGATACATGTATCAGTATCAGATTTTTGATAACTTCAGAATTGTAATGCACCAATGTATTGCTTTGTGGATATCAATACATTTGTACTAATTGTTATTAGTATGTATTAATATTTTTTCAGTGATACATAAATGTAAATTACCCATATTTATTTTGTGTATTACTTTAGGAAAACTTTGCCTATTATTGCTTTGTTGCCATGTGTCAGTATCTTGAATAAATTATAAATTGAAAAATTACTCTCATGTTTATCAATGTATGACAACTGTATCAATTTTTATAAAAAAAATATATTGTTATAGAATTTTGCAGATTATAGACTCTTTGATTGTATATTTATTTTTAGTATGTATCAATATTTTCAGTGAAACACATAACTTTCATTTGGATGGATGAGTTTTTGATACATGTATCAATTTCTGAATATAGGTAACTAAGTTTGGATATATGTATCAGTATCAGGATTTATCAAAAAGTAATTTCCCAGAAAATCAGCAATTTTTTTAAGTTTTGCGGATATGAATTAATTATTTTAACTTTTCTAAATATGATTAAAAAACAACCAAGATCAAAATGGAGAGAGATTTTCTCCCATTAAATATGCAAGTTTAGTTAATTAGATATTAAATAGAGTCATTACAGGAGGAATTAAGGGTTTGAATTTAATGACATTGATTACGCAGAGTCTGTTTTGGTGTAACAGATGACATACATTAAGGAGGGTTTTGGTTTAATTTTAGTAAAATTGGTTTTACGGATAGTGTTATTTATGAAAATTTATCCACATTATATAAAGTTTTAAAAAATTATATAAAATAATAAAAAAATTATATAGTATATCATAATTAAGATAATATTTATAAATTATGGCTACAATTTCAAATAATTACAATTTCTAATTATATTTTAATTTATTAATTATTTATTTATTTTAACTGTATATATGATTTTTTTGGTCATTACCCATCGTAAATACTTCGTATTATACGCCATCAATTAATCAATCATTTTTCTCTAATTCCATCTCTCTCAAATTACTAGATTAATTGGTTAATTTCTTATTTTAATGAGAGATATATAGAGATATATCTTATCGATCAGCTTGATGATGAATTAAATGAATGAAAGTAAAAAAATTAAATTTTATATTTTTATTTCAGACAAATCACAAATTATTTCTTGTAATTAATTTTATTTTAATATGTAATGTACTTTTTTTTATTTATAATTAAAAATAATTTTAAATTAAGTTAGAAATATTATACATAGTTTAAACAAAAAAAGAAAAAAGAAAATTAAAGTCACAAGTAAAAGAAAATACGTATAAGTCACATAATGAAAGAAAATTAAACCGACAAACGAAGTTGTTTAAATGATAAGTACATTTTATTTTTAATGTTAAAATTTTGATTCCGAATTATCAAGAAAAAAAAAAGTAAGAGGAGAGATTAAAAAAAAAAATTAAAAAGTTAAACCATAAGTACTCTCATATTTAAATGAAATTTTTTTATATAATTCAGAAAATATTAAAGATTTATATTTTTTCTAAAATACTTATTAAAGTAAGTGAGTAAAAATACATTGTACTTTCTAAAAATTATATTCAAATTAAAAATATCATTTATTTTAAAATGAAGATAGTAAAAATCAATGTACATTACATAAATTCCCCTCCAAACTCTTCCAACATTCTATCCACGGGTAGCTTTATCAGTGCTTCACTGTTTTAATATTTACTAATTCAATTTATATACTTCATTCATTTCACATTTCAAAATAATAGTGTTTTAATTTTTATATTTTATTTTAAAATAAATAATATTTTATATGATCAAAAAGATATTAATAATTATTGGAAAGATGCTATCTAGTGGAAGGGTTGTCGGAAATCCAGGGAACTGACAAATTATTAAAGATGGAAGGATCACCAAAGCTCAATATGACAAAGACAAAGGGTTGCAAACTCAGAATAGGTATGATATACTGGAAGGTAAAGAAGAAAAGGATATAGCCAGTAGGGACAACAACAATAGTGACAAAGTCATCCAAAAGGAGGAGATGCAACCAACAAGTTACATAAGAAATGCAAATCAAGAAGCAGAGGTAGAATCCAAAATAATAGGGATCAGGGAGAATGACACAAAGTAGAATAGTAGGGACAACTCACAGACTAAGTCAAAGGAAGGGAACATCACACACCAAGATGCAGAAAGCACAGGGAGTAACAGTGATAGAGGGGAAGGGGAGCAGGCACAACATCTTCCTTCCACCAAAAGATGGATAATGCAAAGCTTTAATAGCCCAAATGAGACAGAAAAGACAGCAACATCAGAGAAGCACAATCATATAGAGCAGACCAGACAAACAACAAATGTAAACATGGTGGACTGGGGAAAGCAGTGACAAGGATATACAGGGACTTAAATGTACACATCATGCAGAAGTGGAAGGAGCAGAAAGATCACTTGGTAATTTACAAGAAGAGCAACAAAGTAAGACGGTAGGGAGAGAAGCTACAGAAAATCATAATTCTGCTACTGTGGAGGAAGTGAATAGGGATATGAATAATATGGCGATGATGGAGTATGCCACTGTGGTGCAAGAAAAGGATGGTCATGAGCAGAGCATCCAAAGTTATTCATCAATTAATGTTTTGCATGATATTATTACTCACACCATAGAGGGGGCAGAGGAGCATAAACTCGTAGAAGCTAAGGAAAAATTTGAAGAATATGAAGATTAAGTTTACATGGATGCAGATATCTCTCCTAGAGTGATGAAGAATGTTAAATCAGCAAGAAAGGGGAAGAGGCAGGGCAATGGCGAAGGAGCACAACAAATTAGAACACAACCTAAGAGGAAGGTGAATTCACAATCAACTGTATCATGATAAAATCACTAATATGGTGTAAAGTCACAAAAAGCATTTCAAAGAGTGCAGATGTCGCATAATTATCATAAATTTACTTTTGTGGCTTTGGTGGAACCTTTTCAGCATATCAGAGTTATTAACAGATATAGAAGGAGATTTAAAATGTCAAGGTCTGAGTACAATAGAAATAGGAGGATTTGGTTCTTTGCTAATCATGGGTATGATGTGACTGTAGTAAAGGACACTGATCAGTAAATTATTTGTATGCTCCATAATCAAGTGGAGGATAAAAGCTTTTATGTGATGATTGTGTATGTCAAATGTGATAATATTTAAAGGCTGGATTTGTGGGAGGACATTTACTCAATATCTAGTGGAATGAATGATCCATGGATAGTTGGGGGGGACTTCAATATGGTGTTTAATAGAGAAGAAAAGATGGGGGTCTGTCTGTTGTAGACTCTGACTATGATGACTTTAAAACTTGCATAGAATCATGTGATTTGGATCAAGTACAATTTAGAGGGAGCCCTTTCACCTGGTGGAATGAAAGATCAGAGAATGATTGTATCTTTGAGAGGTTCAATAGAGTTATGGTTAATTCTGCTATGATGAATACTTATCCTGAGGTGGAGATTGATTATCTCCCTAGAACAGGGTCAGACCATGCTCCTATGTTAATGACTTGTAAAGATATAAGATGCAGATATAAGAAACCATATAAGTTTCTAAATTTCTGGACAGAACATGGGGAATTCAAGGAGGTAGTTAGACAACATTGGGAACCTAGCCAATCTGTAAATCCCTTTTTGGATTTCAAGAGGAATATCAAAAAGGTGAAGACTGCATTGTCTTTGTGGAGCAAAGAAGTATTTGGTGATATATTCCAATAGCTAATTATCAGGGAAGAAATAGCTAGACTGAAGAAAAATCTATTTGGAGAAGATCCTACCGGTGAAAACAGAGTGGTAATGTAAAAGGCAGAATACACTAGATACTTGCACTTTGAGGAATTATTTTGGCAGTAGAAAGTAGGATATGAATGGTTTGCAGATGGAGACACAAACACTAGATTCTTCCATAATCTAGTTAAAGGGAGAAGACAGAGGCTCAAGGTGCATAGAATTCAGAATGCTCAAGGGAACTGGGTAGAGAATGAAAAAGAGATGGCTGAAGAAGTAGTAGATCACTTTCAGAAGCAGTTCAGACAGGAAAGAGATGCTACTAATTTTTCTTTGTTAACTCATATCCCTGAATTGATAACTGCAGAGGAGAATGAAGTAAGCATTCCTACAAATGAAGAGGTGGAAAATGTTGTGTTGAAGCTCAGTGGGGATAGTTACAGTAGACCAGATCTACTCACTGGAAAATTCTATCAAGTGTGTTGGGATATTATTGGGCCAGACATCATCAGAATGGTACATGACTTCTTTGCTGGAAATGCCGTTTCCAAGTCTAGCACTCATACTAATTTGGTGCTTATACTTAAGAAGGATATTATTACAACCTTTTTAGATATGAGACCAATTAGCCTGAGAAATTTTATGAACAAAATATTATCCTGAGTTGTTCACGATATACTGGAAGTGATTCTACCTAATTTGATTTCAGTCAATCAGTCGGGATTTGTAAAAGGAATTAGCATTATTGAGAATGTTCTTCTTACTCAGGAAGTGGTTACTGATACCAACAAGAGAGGAAAACCATTCAATGTGGTCATAAAATTGGATATGGCTAAGGCCTATAATAAGATGTCATGGTTTTTCCTTATGAAATTTCTGAGGAAAATGGGATTTTCCAACACTGTGGTAGATTTCATTTGGAGACTCATCTCAAGAAATTATAATTTAGTCTTATTCAATGGCCAGTTTGTAGGGTTTTGACGTTCAACAAGGGGTGTAAAATAACGGGACCCTCTATCTCCTGCTCTGTTTATCCTAACCTCTGAGGTTATATCTAGAGCTCTGAATTCTTTGTTTGAGGATCCACAATATGTGGAATATGGTATGCCTAAGCGGAGTGACAATCTAAATCACTTAGCATATGTTGATGATACGATTATTTTTGCCTCCTCGAACCAATATTTCTTGAAAAAATTGATGACCATATTAAGTGAATATGAGAGATAGTCAGGCCAAAAGGTGAATAAGGAGAAGAGTTTATTTTATATGCATCAAAATACATCTGCAGTGGAGATACAACAAGTTCATAAGGTCACAGGGATGAGAAAAAGAGAGTTCCCCATGAAATATCTTGGCTGTCCAATTACTCATAAAAGGAGGAGAAAGGAACACTACTCAGAATTAATTGACAGAGTTAAAGGGAAGTTATAGGCATTGAAGGTAAACTGCTATCATATGGAGGAAAGGAGGTTCTTATTTCAAGTGTTCTACAAAGTGTTCCTATATATATATATATATATTATCTACTTTAACCACCCCAAGCTGTGTGTTAAAGGAAATTCGTAGAATAATTGCTAAATTCTTTTGGAGCAACAAAGAGATAGGGAGAAGTAAGCATTGGGAAAAATAGGAGAAAGTGTGCTTGCCTAAACAAGAAGGAGGGTTAGAATTCAGATCCAGTTATGATATTTCCTTAGCGAAATTTAGGACACAAAGGAACCTGTGGTCCAATTTTCTATGGAATAAGTATTGTAAGAAATAAATTCCTACTTTGGTTGAATGCAAAGGAGGCTCACAAATTTGAGAATATATGATATTGAATAAGGATACTGTTGAACAATATATGTGGTGGGAACCAAAGGGAGGTACGTTCTTCAGTAAAATGAGAGCGGAATTCCTGGCAAATTTCATAATCTCTGCCGTTCTGGTTGAGTTGTTGAATAAAGGAAGTTATATTTCCATCAAGGCAGCTTAAGGTGATCGAGAAGACGGTTGAAAGATAGAGCTCTTCTCCTATCTACTATTTGGTTTGACAAATGGACCGATCTAGGTCCACTGCATCAACATCAATCTGAAACAGTGACTTGTCATCCTATGAGTGAAATAAGAGAATTCTTGACATAAGAGGGTTAGAAGTTTGAAGAAATGGAGAATTTTGTTCCTGATTATGTAGTTCATCATGTTAAAGCCACTATGGGCAATGTACAGTTCAGCCCACAAAGTGATAGACCTTGGTGGACTAAGACTGAAAATAGGAAATTTAGTGTTAAAAGTGCTTGGGAACTATTGAAATACAAGGAAGATAAAGAGGTAGATTTGAAGCTGTTGTGGTTGAAGGGACTTCCTTTCAAATTCTCATTTCTAGCATGGAGAGTTTGGTTAGGAAAGGTCCTTGTAGCTGCTATAATGAATACTTGTGATGCTTCTATATCTCAATATTGTAATTGTTGCTCTACTTCTATGATTGAGACTATAGAACATTTATTTTTAAAAGGTGAAGTGGCAGTTAAGGTGTGAGAATATTTTACAAGAGCTGGAGGGATTAGTGGTCCTTTAATCTAACTGAAGTAAGTAGTGAAAATGTGATGGACAGAAAATGGTAACTCAAAGTTGAAAACTATGTTCCAAGTAGGTCCTATCATAATAATTTGGTTTCTGTGGAAAAGAAACAGTCTTACATGGAGGGACCTTTTCAGAAAAGAAGGTAATATGGAATATCACAGATAATATGTATAAGCTGATGAAGGTAAGGTTTAACAGAGACTGTGGAGATGGCAGTTGGCCTACATTGATGGCATTATTAGAGACTTACAAACTAGAAATCAGTTGTAGAGTGGTTAGATGGACCCCTCCCCCTTAGGGTTGGTTAAAATGCAACACAGATGGTGCTTCCAAAGGGAATCCAGGTCCATCATCAGTAGCATTTTGTATTAGAAACAAGGAAGGGGACATGTTGGTTGTTAAAGGAGTGCAGATGATGGAAACTACCAACCTGGTAGCAGAGGAAAGAGCAATCAGAGAAAGATTGGAGTTATGTTCTAGTAAACAATGGACAAATATCATTATAGAGACAAATTCTTTAGTTATGTTACACATATTAGAAGGGAAATGGGATGTCCCTTAGAGTGTGATAATGGAGGTGCAATACATTAACAAATTGAGGAGAAGAGTTTCAGCAAGAGTACAACATTTCTATAGGAAAGAAAATACTCTTGCTGATTATTTAACTAAATTAGTTTTTGTTTTTGCAGGTAACTTTCAGTTCAACCAGTTTAAAGAGCTACCCAGTAAAAGGAAGAAAAATTCTAACTTGGATAACCGCGGGATGCCACAGATAAGAAGGAAATTTATTGACTAAGAGCAGGTACCAAACAAATATAACAATCGAAGTAGGAAATATAATGGTATGAAATAGATCATGGTGGATAAAAGCATATGACATGTACAAACCCTCTAGTCCGAAGTAATTTCGGTTGGTTAAGAACATTACACATCTGGTGAGAGCTTCGAGGTGACCAAGTAATGATTAACCAGGATATAGGTTTGGAAATCCAAAATGCAAATGTCCGTCAAGATCAATTTCAAGATTAGCTTCAATGTACAGTAAAGAGAAATTTCAATTTTGAGACCACTGTCCACTAATCGAGTTTACAGGTGGTGGTATTAATCTCTTAGAGGTTCAACCCACAGTAAACAAGAGAAAGGGGCAGTATATCAACAAAGAAATAACTAGGTATGAAAATAGAATCAGATTTAAAGACCAAAGAACTGCACTTACTGTTGGAAGAAGAAGTGGAAAGAGATGGCAACCGTGAAGCTGCAGAGAAGAAGAAGGGGCTGCCCACAGATGACCGATAGGAATGATGACAAAGAGCAAAGGAGAGCTGCAGAAAAGAAGCGGTCAATAGCAAAACATTCACAAAAAGGGCGAAAAATTGCTTACCTCGGTGATCCGCAGCCATGGAGGAGCAGTTCCTTCTCCAGACAATATGAAGAGTCTTTTAGACACTAATGTGGTATCTGAACATTAGATAGAGCCTAAGAGGTTTTTCAGACTTTTATGAGCTTTTTGACCACCATATCTTTGTAATTTGTTTTGTTTAATAAATTAGCCCATGTAGCTACTTTCATTTAAAATAAAATTATGTTTTTTTAATTTTACTTTATTTAAATAAAAAGAGTTTATATAAATATTAAAAAAATTTATTGTTTTTAAATATTTAATAAAGGTAAGTAGGTAAAAATATATTTTTTTTCATTGTTCTCGAGAATATACCCAAGGAGTATTTATCTGCTCCCAAAAAATGACCGCATAGGACGGCGAAAGCATCTTTACTTTAGTGTGAAGCAGAGATTTATTTTTAACTTTATTAAATATAAGACGACATATTTAAAGAAATATGAATTACAATTTAATAGCAATTTAAAAAGTTGTTGATGTTATGAAATAATAAAGAAAGAAAAAGAATATTATAGAGAAAGACAAAAGAGAGAAGTTCTTATTTCTCTTGATGGGATGAAATACAATGAAGGAGAACCCCTCTATTTATAGGGATAATTTCTCCTAACTTTTCTCCAAAAGATAGACTTTCACTATAATATAAACACATGTATCCACTACAATACAAATACCTTTATAGATATTCACTATAATACAAATATGTTTATAACACTCCCCCTTGAATGTCTATTTGATAGATAATGTGCCTCGTTAAAACCTTACTAGAAAAAACTCAGTGGAAAAAAATCTAGTGAAGGAAAAAGAGTACACATATCTAATAATACGCATTTTGGCTACCTCATTAAAAACCTTATAAGGAAAACCCAGTGAGACAAAACTTCGCAAGGAAAAAAGAGTACAACGTGTATTAACTCCCCCTAATGAGAATATCCTTGAATCTTTGCATCCCGATCTTCTGCACCATCTTCTTGAAAGTTGCACTTGTAGAGATTTGGTGAATAAATCAGCCACATTGTCACTTGAACGAATCTGTTGCACATTGATATCACCATTTTTTTGGAGCTCATGTGTGTAGAAAAACTTTGGCTAGATGTGCTTCGTTCTATCTCCGTTTATGAATCCTCCCTTTAGTTGTTCTATGCATGCAGCATTATCTTCATACAAAATTGTGGGTATTTTGTCACAGTTCAAACCACATTTTTCTCTAATGAGATGTATCATGGACCTCAACCACATACATTCTCGGCTTGCTTCATGAATAGCTATTATCTCAGCATGATTTGATGAAGTAGCTACGAGAGTCTGCTTTGTAGATCTCCAAGATATTGCAGTACCTCCACATATGAATACATAGCCAGTTTGAGATCGAGCTTTGTGTGGGTCAGATAAATACCCAACATCAGCATAGCCAATAAGATCGGGACTGCAATTATTAGAATAAAATAAGCCCATATCGGTAGTCCCTTTTAGATACCGCATTATGTGTTTTATCCCATTCCAATGCCTCCTAGTAGGAGCAGAACTATACCTTGCTAACAAATTAACCGAAAAGGCTATATCAGGCCTTGTAGTGTTAGCAAGATACATTAGTGCACCAATTGCACTACGATATGGTACTTCAGGACCAAGAATTTCTTCATTCCTTTCTTGAGGTCGGAATGGATCCTTATTCACATCAAGTGATCGAACAACCATAGGAGTACTTAATGGATGTGCGCCATCCATATAAAATCTTTTCAACACCTTTTCTGTATAGGCAGATTGATGAATAAAGACACCATTTTTCAAATGCTCAATTTGCAGACCAAGACATAATTTTGTCTTTCCAAGGTCTTTCATCTCAAATTCCTTCTTTAAATAAGCAATTGCCTTTCGAAGCTCTATTGGAGTTCCAATAAGGTTTATGTCATCTACATAAACAGCAAGTATGACAAACTCCGATGTTGTTTTCTTTATAAACACATGGGCAAATTTCATCATTTATATAACCTTCATTAGATAAATATTCACTAAGACGGTTATACCACATGCGTCCAGATTGCTTCAAACCATATAATGATCTTTGCAATCTAATTGAATACATTTCCCGAGACTTTGAATGATATGCTTCAGACATTTTAAATCCTTCATGGATTTTCATGTATATCTCATTATCAAGTGATTCATAAAGATAAGCTGTAACTACATCCATCAAATGCATTTCAAGCCTCTCATGAATAGTGAAACTAATAAGATAACGCAATGTTATTGCATCCATAACTGGTGAGTATGTCTCTTCATAGTCGACACCATACCTTTGTGAAAATCCTTGTGCAACAAGGCGTGCTTTGTACCTTTGTACTTCATTTTTCTCACTTCTTTTTCGCACAAAGACCCATTTATAGCCAACATGCTTAATACCATTAGGTGTTTGAGCTATAGGTCCAAAAACTTCACGCTTGACAAGTGAATTCAATTCTGATTGAATTGCTTCTTGCCATTTTGGCCAATCATTTCTTTATCGACATTTTGTGACAGATTGAGGTTCAAGATCCTCACTATCTTGCATGGTTTTTGTTGCAACATTATATGCAAAGACCATAATCCACCACTATTTTTGATCGATTAATTCCAGCATCACTTGGATTTATGGATAGTTCCTGATTTTCTTGAGTCTCAGGCTCATTGATTTCTTCATGGATATCAAAATTGTTCAAGTCTTGAACTTCCATATGTGGTTCTTTCGTAGTGTCATCTTGACTATTTATTTTTTTTCTAGGATTTCGATCCTTAGAACCCAATGGTCTACCACGCTTTAGGCGTGCTTTGGACTCATTGGCTATGACTAGTAGATGGTCCTTCAGGGACATCAATTTGAATTGGGACATTCTCTGCAGGAATATGTGATTTAGTAATTCTTTTAAAATCTGTAAATGCGTCTGGCATTTGATTTGCAATTTTCTGCAGATGAATAATCTTTTGTACTTCTTGCTCACAAATAGAAGCACGTGGATCAAGATGAGACAGTGATGGATTTTTCCATAAAATTTCTCTTTTGATTTCACAATTTTCTCCCCCTAATTTTGGAAAATTGTCTCATCAAACCGACAATCTGCAAATCAAGCAGTAAACATATCTCCAATTAATGGTTCAAGGTAGCGAATAATGGAGGGCGATTCAAACACAACATAAATTCCTAACCTTCTTTGAGGACCCATTTTTGTGTGATATAGTGGTGCTACAGCACATATACAGCACATCCAAAAATTCTCAGATGAGAAATATTAGGTTCTTGACCCAAAATCAATTGTAACGGAGAAAAATTATGATTATTTGTCTGTCTGAGACGAACAAGTATTGCAGCATGCGGAATCGCATGACCCCAAACAGAAGCGGGTAGCCTAGTTTTCATGAGTATGACCTTGCTATCAATTGCAGACGTTTAATTAGTGACTCGGCAAGGCCATTTTGAGTGTGAATATGAGCTACAGGATGTTTAACTTTTATCCCAATTGATAAAAAATAATCATTAAATGCTTGGGATGAAAACTCTGCAGCATTATCAAGGCTAATGGACTTAATTTGATTATCAGGAAATTGTGTCCGTAATCGTATTATTTGTGCCAATAATTTTGCAAACGCTAGGTTGCGAGATGACAATAGGCACACATGAGACCATCTAGAGGAAGCATCTATTAGGATCATGAAGTATTTAAACGACCCACTAGGTGGGTGGATAGGTCCACAGATATCCTCATGTATGTGTTCCAAGAATGCAGGGGACTCAATCTCAACCTTTGTTGGTGATGGTCTCACAATTAACTTGCCTTGATAACAAGCGCTACAAGAAAATTCACCATTTGAAAGAATCTTCAAGTTCTTTAATGGATGCCCATTTGAATTTTTTATAATTCATCTCATCATTATAGATCCAGGATGTCCCAGACGATCATGCCAAAGTACAAAAGTATTGAAATTAGTAAACTTCTGGTTTATTATAGAATGTGCCTCAATTGCACTAATCTTTGTCCAATACAAGCCAGAAGATAAAACAGGGAACTTTTCTATAACACATGTCTGCCCAGAGACATTCTTGGTGATACCAAGATATTCAAGATTCATCTCATCCATTGTGTTGATATGATAACCATTTTCACGGATATCTTTAAAACTCAATAAATTTCTCCGAGATTTAGGAGAAAACATGGCATTATTTAGGATGAGTTTAGTTCCCTTAGGCAAGATTATAATGGTTTTCCCAAAGCCTTCAACCAAATTGGTACTACCAGATATCGTAGTAACATTTATCTTGCCCATATTTAAGCGAGAAAAATATTTCTCATCTTTGAATATCTTATGTGTGGTACCAGAATCAATCAAACAAATGTCTTCATAATTGGATAACTTGCTTTGAGATTTATCCATACTAGTAAACTTCAGGTTTACCATGACATGTATTATTTATTTTAGTAAATTTCAGATTTACTACTTCAGGAATAAATTTCAAGATTTTATTAAGTATTGTCACATTCACTTCAGGGACTAGATCTGTATTAGATCTATATTTGTAACATTTATCAAAAGTTCTCAATTTCTCATTCTTTAGGAATGAAACATGATCATCTAAATATGCCTTAAACACATAAGGTATGATAGCTTAAAACCTCTTTTAAGATATTGCTAATTCGGGAGCAAATTGAGACATGCATATATCGTAGATGATTTCTCTTACATATTTTCAACTTAGAAACAATTTTGAATGTTGATGAGCTATACTCATGAACAGACTTATAATCTTGATGAATCCAATCATATCGTGCCATTGGGTGTATGACCATCTTCAGGTGGTCATACCTTTCTTTTAGGCTATTCCACAAAACAAGTGGATCCTTAATCGTGAGATATTCAATTTTAATAATTTCGTCAAGATGATGACGCAAGAATATCATAGCCTTAGCACGATCTTGATTTGATGCTTTGTTTTCACTTTTAATGGTGTCTCCAAGACCCATTGTATCCATATTTTCATAAGCTTATTATAATTACATGTGAAAATATTACATTTCTAGTATATATATATATATATATATATTTTGCATATTCTCATTATTACTCATTAATTAATATTCAAAAAATATTGTTCTGCTGGAACAAATATATTTCCACAATGTTTGTTCTTCCGGAACAATTATGAGGCATGAATTGCCAAGTGAATCAATAAGTCGTTCTCAGATCCATAAACAAAATCGATATTCTTATTAGTAAAGACATAAATATCAAGAAATACTAACCTTCATCTTTTCAAAGAAACTTTGATTTTCTTACCTCAAGTGAGTGCTCAAGGAAGAGACTCCTGCTGATAACATGTTATGAAATAATAAAGAAAGAAAAAGAATATTATAGAGAAAGAGAGAAGAGAGAAGTTCTTATTTCTCTTGATGGGATGAAATACAAAGAAGTAGAACCCCTCTATTTATAGGGATAATTTCTCCTAACTTTTCTCCAAAAGATAGACTTTCACTATAATATAAACACATGTGTCCAGTACAATACAAATACCTTTATATACATTCACTATAATACAAATATATTTATAACAATTGATAATTTGTTTTCACTCTTTTAAGTAATAAAGAGTAGCGATAAAATAAAGTATTCCATTCTATTTTAGTTGTTAAATTTTCCTTTTAATCTCCTTTAAGAAAACATTACTTAGAAGGATCATTTAATTAAATTATTTTTATTTATTTTATTTTAATTATAATAATATTTCTTGCTTTCACCACATTAATCTTTCTCGATTTTTTTTTAAATAATCGTTATAAGAAAAAGGAAAGGGAGGGAGTAATAAAAAGAGATTGCCATCTCAAATAAAGTAATTAGCCGGTTGTCCAATTTGGAAATGATAAAAGTCAAAATTAATCTGATAAACTATTTGTTTATATCACGCAAGGAGAAGTATATATGATTTAGATGCAGACAGCAAATATTCAAATTTCTCCCACCCTTTTCCCTTCACAGTTGTTGCACATTTACCAGCCTGATCAACATTCAACACTATGTTATAGTCTAATAATTGTTTTTTTGTTTTCCATTCAAATTTCAAAGTAATGCTAAATATTCTTAGTATTTCTACTATATAATAAGTGAAACTTTCATACACGACGAAGGTTACTTTTGAAATAATATTACTTTTTAGGGGTATTTTGATATTTTGCTTTTAATTCTTTAATTTCATTTTTCATTTTTCATTTCTTGTGAACAGGTCTTGGTCTTCATCCTCATCCACCGACGTTCACACTTCCAAACATCTCCCTCCGCTCTTCCTCTTACCTCGAAGCATCTCCTGTTGTTCGTCATCTTAGCTTTATTGTTCCATAGATTTTGCAGCTTCTTCATATTTTAGGTGAGCATATTTTCAGTGCTTCTTCTTGCCGATTTATTCCAGAAATTTTATGGGGTTATCCCTTCTGCTTTCTGAATATGAATTTTTTAGGTTTTCTCGCTGCGTTGGGATTTTACAGCTTCTTCCTATTTCGGGTGACTATATTTTCCGTGGTGCTTCCTGGCAATTTAATCCACGAATTTTTTGGGGTTATTCCTGCTACTTTCTGAATAACATTTTCTGGGGGGTTTTTCAAGAGCTTTAGTGTACTACGAAGGGTATTTTCGGAATACTCAACATATTTTATGGCTATTTTGATATTTATTTTACTTACCTCAAGCAGATATCTGCTTGTAATTACCACCTGGTGAGCTTCCCACATAGATTAGAGATTAGAGGAAACCCTCAGTTGCCTTTTCCTTTGCCCCAGTCCTTTATTCTTCTTTTTGCTTGCTTCGCCCTTGTTGCTTGCTTCGTCCTTCTTGCTTTTTTCGCTTTTTTTCAAGTCAGCTGTAACTGATTTTTGCTATGGTGGGTTTTTATTTTCTGTTAGTTTTGTTTAGTTTGTCCGTGAGATTTTGTTATTGCTCCTTTTTTATGTATTTGTGTGTCTCTCTTGAAATTGCTTTGTTGGACCTGAGACATAATATGGTTCATATGTTTCGGAAATGATTTTTGCGACATCTTAAATTTTATCAGTAAATTCAGAAGCAGTTCGCTGATATCTTTTCAAATTTATCTAATTTTTATTCGCAGCTCTATGTGTTGTATGTGCTGGAATTTGGTAATTTAGAAAAATAAAATTTACCTCCTCGGTACAGGTCAATAAATTTTTTCAGATTTTACTCCTGCATATATTGTTGCCTTTACTGATTACTTTTTATATGGTTAAAATCTAAAAATTCAAATTTTACTCCTGCATATATTGTTGCCTTTACTGATTACTTTTTATATGGTTAAAATCTTTGTCCCAAGTAGGAAATAAATATTCAATAGACCAAAGGAACTTGAGAGGTAAAAAATACTAATTCTTATCAAATCTTTATTTGGAGTAGAAAACAAATACGTAAATAGCTTTTCCTTTTGATTTAACTATGGTTTAATCTTTCCAACGAAAAAGCAGTTAACGTTGTCCAATTTCAATATATGACATTATTGATTTTAATGGTCGACCATTTTGAATTTCACAGGCTCTTCAAACTCAGGTTTTTGATCCGGCAGAGAAAGGAGGAAAATACTATTGACTGTTAATGGTAAGTTTCTTCAGTTTTTTTGTTCTACATACTAGCCGTTCGTTTCATAATTCCTGGGTAAGCTTGTCATTCGCACAAACTTTTGTTTACGTATGAATAAATATACCAATTATACAAAAGAATAAAATTGAAGACACGAGATTACATGATATATTCCTAATAAGTTCATTTGCATACTCTCTTGCTTTTTCTTTTTTGATAAAAGAAAATCTTATAAAGATAGTTGCCGAGAAGTGTTATAATAAAAATACAGCCTGCTAAGAAAAGTTAGACGGGTTAACCGAAATAGAAGGGTTACAATGATATGCATGAGTTCTCCTATGACTAGCAAACTCAGAAATAAGTGCTTTAATTGTCTTATAGGAATATACATAGAGATGTGTCCCACTATTCTTTGTGTTAGGTTTAAAGGGGATTAAAACGCGATTGAAGAATATCAGGGAATTAGACATAAGGTAAGATCTATCAGAATATCTCGAGAGGCAGCAAATATAAATACATCTTAATTGTTCATAGAAGAGTAGTGGTGAAGAAAATCTGAGCTATGATTGGTTCTTTGCAAGTATAAGAAAATTTAATAAGTAATAATTAATGTGCCAAAATTCAAGGAACAAGCTTCATATCTAACTTGTCGCACATAAACTGATGGTAAAATCCATCTCAATGAGCTCTTTCTTCAATTTCATTCTCCAACAAAATAAGTTCAAGACATAATTTTCCCCTTCTAATTGTAAGAATTTTGTACTTTTATTAGCTTAGCTTACAGTTTGCACCAATACTAAAGCATAAGGATTTCTCTATTCTGAAGGCTACAAATTGTTCTCCGGAAACTAATAAAAGGTAAATGTAAATATTCTTCAGGCCACAATAGTGAATAACAGAGTATATGTTACCTTTAAGATAAAGGTAAAAATTATCAGTTCTTTTCCCTTGCTACCGATGATGTGCCTTGATGTTGCTAGGTAATTCTGTCACTTGGCCACCGGACATGGCTGCTCGAGCTTGCTCGAAAAAGGGAACTTGAACGACTCCCCTTAGTGGAAGCAATTCATTTTGTGTAGCATGCATGCAAACTTCCATTGATAGTTTCTTGCAGTATAACATCCTGCACAGGCACTTTCTTTCACTCTTGTTCAGGTGTGGATGCCCCTGCATTTTCATTACAATTTAAGTTATTTGCACTAAATCAGTCATTGATCACAACCAGGCTTCTTCACAAAGTTAAGGATTAGTAATCCTTTTTGGAAATAGAATGGAGCCGACGGCTTAAAAAAGTATATATATAAAATCAGGTCAGCTATAAGATAATTATATAAGTATTTGATAAGCTTCTAACATTGGTTAAACTACGTTAACCGTGTAAAACTCTTCGCACTGTTAGTCAGTGTATATAACTTAAATCATTTTCTCATTATAATAACGAATTCATCCTGTGTGGTTTCTTCAAAGTTATTTCATTTTTTAATGGTCTCGGTGATGCAGCCTAAACATGCATGACTCTATAAATCAGAATTAGAGCTTCTAATTCTAACAGAACATTGACTTGGGAATATTCAGACGTCAAGGAGTTGGTTATTTGCTATCATGCTAATACCCCACATTCTAATTTTTAACATTTAGGACATGTGCAAAGGATTCTTTCGACAATTGATGTAATATTTTTGGTTTCTTTAATTAAATACAGAAATCCCAACAGTATAGCTGAAGATGTTATCTGCAATATTACCTTGAGATAGATGTCAATGGCTTTGTAAAGATCATCATGGTCAAGCCTGGCAAACTCTGGAATTGCTTCAGCAATGGATATGAATTTTTACAGAAACACATTTGAGTCACTGGCAATTTCTTGAAGATATTCATCCAGAAGCTTAGCTACCTTGAGTTTTGAGCTGTGATGCTGAAGAACATCTTCTACTTTCTTGAAATTCAAGGTCAATATTCTCAGCGGACCGAGACCTTCTTCTCTCAAAATCTTCTTTCCTTATATTCAAATATATGATTATGGATTGTTATATGCTAATTGAAATATACGATTATGGATATTATAATCATGTTTGAACAGTTTAAGACTTGGTGTCTAAAGGACAATGGTTCTTGTTTTCATTTTGAATGTGTTCCATTATGCATTTCGTAATAGTGTATCCAGTGGTGGTGGATAAGGAACTCCAGGATTGTATGTGGATCCGTTCTCTGACTTAACTTTTTTGGATATGTGCAATCTAATATAAATGATTGACATAAAAATTATAGCAGTAGAAGTGATAAGTTTATTTTTTTTGGCTTCATACTGAAAAACGTTGGAGGCATTCTGGAGAACCAAAATCATATTTGAATATGAGAACCCTCTAATCCTTCATGTGTTTTCAACATAGGATTTTCTGTTCAAAGCTACATAAGTATAGTGAATGATATCACAGAGTCATGTCACATAACACATCACAGGATTTTAGATATTTTTGCAGTGAACCAAAATTATGATGTCTATGTGGCTGAATGCCGGATAATGTAATCCTTTTCGTGTCATGGTCTCAATTATCTTCTGAAATTTGCTGCAGGATGGTGGAGGCAGAGGGAAATCTTCAGGGCAACCAAAATTTAGTGGAGGTGCATTTTATACCACAATAAGTTGGATATACTTTTCTCTATCCTATCTGTCTATCTCAGTCTGTTTACATCAGGTCATGAAATCAATTTTCCTTATTTGTTAAAGAGATCAATATTTCTACCTTTACAAATTGCAGTTGTATCTGAACTAGGCATTGGCTTATGCTTAATCACTTTATATTCTCTGACTGACCTTTTTTTGGGGTGGGGGTGGGGGTGGGTAGGTGTGTAGGTAAAGTAGAAAGGAAGAAAGAAGGATTAGTAGTTGTATTTGCTTCTTCTGTTAAGTGTTTGAAGTAGTTATTATGTGGATAACATGTTTTGCCAAATCCTCTTGATGCATTATCTTAATCATTTTCCTTTTATCAACTTTTCAGTCTGGAAGTGACTTTCATTCCTTCCACCAGAACCAGCTGATTTCTATGATCGCAATGCATCAATTGATATTCCTCTTCATAGTGCTGCGGTAGCTGGAACTTTCTGAATGTTTGAAAGCACATTGCATATCTGTTATCTTTATCTTATTTGACATCAATATCTATGAGGGTTTTTAACTGAACTTAATTTGAATTACAAGACCTGAAAAAGAAAGGAGAATGAATTGCGGCAGAGGGAACAGGTGTGGAATAATGAAAATTTGAAGTAATGTTTAATAATCACACTCTTTTTCTTGCTTTGCATATTTCCTTTGTAAGATGGCGAGATTTGTTAGTTTCCTTAGTAAATTCAACAGAATTATCTTGTTTCCTCCTCTCTTTTTCCTTCCAAATATTGTGTTTTCTGGATTTCTTTTTGGGGCTTTATTGTGGTTAATCTCTCTTATTTAGAATTGCGCTTGATTATACCACTGATGAACATGGATGAGGTGCAAACTTGTTCTTTAGTATATTCTTGAAAATAAATGGGAGCTTTCCTAGAGCATCTGCCATTGAAAATGTGGTTTACTGTTTGCGGTATTGTTATGCTTGCAGCTAGGGGGTTTCTTTCTGCCTTCCTCTTCTCATTGCCGTGATGTAATGGAGAAACTGGTTGGAAGCATTTTATTCTGATATCTGAAGATAAATGTGGAAGATGCTTCAATCCACGTAATTAAAAATTATACGAGAGGGATAGGAGGTCTATAGAGTGCTTTCTGTTACTCCCCTGTTCACAAAACATTGTTCCTATTCTCCGAGGGTCCTTACTCTGATAATCAAATCAAAAACTTGTTCAGGCCTCTACTTGTTTTGAGCCAGAGGTTATGGGTTATCTACTTTTCCTTAGATTTTTTTTTAATTCTATGTCCCCGAAGGGATCCTTACATATAACACAAGACTTTTCATAATGAGTCACGTTAGATTGGTATTTCAGATCTATTATCCTTGAGAACAAGGTGCAACACAAGTGTACGTTAAAGTCATTGAATTTTGGTGGGTCTGCAGGCAGGATGAAAAATGATACGGGTAAGATACTGAATGCTCAAATTGTTCTTTTGAAATAGTTAATTTAATAATAAAAAATATGGTGTCTGGTACCCGTGCTACTTCATCTAGTATATAAATATTTCAAAAAATCAATTTGTTCCTCGTCTTTTGTAAGGGAGGGAAAAAAAAAAAGTACGAGCTAATCATTACATTCAAAAAGTTATATTCTATGGTCAGTTAAAAAAGCACTACCCAATTTTTCCACATTTTTTATGAAATATTTAGTTTAACACTCGCTTACTTTTATTTTATTTTATTTTACCCGTGTTGACGTAGCATCTTTTTTTAAAAAAATATTTACTTTATTAAATTAATTTTGTTAATTATTCTTTGAAGTTATAAATTTAATTATTATTTTATGTAATTATTCAATAATAAAAAATAATATTAAAAATAACAAATTTCTTTGAATATATTAAAATAAACAAATAATAAAAAAAGAATATAAAGATTAAGTAAATAAAATAAAATAAAAAATTAATATAAAAATCAAATAAAATAAAATGAAAAACTTACACATACTTGATCCGAGTGTCATGCATTATTAAGGAAGGAAACTTCCAGAACAAAAAAAGAGGAAGAAAAGGAAAATGATGAAATTGACGTGGGCCTGTTAACGTTGTAATAGCCAAAGGTGCAGAACTCAATAATAATATTGGATCAGATCTTTCGGTGAGAAAACTGAGAAACCACACCGTTACGATCCAAATTTCTAAGTGAACCATTGCACTATATAAAAGTTTTTTTAAAATTATATAAAATAATAGAAAAAAATTACATAATATAGGATAATTAAGATAATATTTATAAATTATGATCAACAGTTTTAAATAATTATAATATCTAGTTATATTTTAATTTATTGATCATTTATCTATTGTATTTGATTTATTTTAATCATTACCTACCATAAATACGCAATCAATCATCTCCCTCTAATCCCATCTCTCTTAAATTATCGAGATACTGCGAAAACCATCTTCAACCCATATTCAACATGATTCAAGAGGTTTTAAAAATTAAATCAAATATGGGTTTGGTCTTGTAATTTTATAAAAATCAATTCTTGACAAATTTTATACTTGGGAAGAGGATAAGACCAGTAGAAGTTGTGGTAGGGTAACAATGGAGACATGTTTTGGAGACAACTTTCAATCGGAGAAGAGATTTCAAGGGAATTCTAGAGAAAATTAATCCCACCACATCATTTGATAAAATTCCCAAGTTATATCATCTCTTCTTCTTCTTCTTCTTCTGTCTCCACAGCAAATGTCATACCAATCCTCCCTCTTTTTTATGTAACCACTATGTTTTTTTCCTTTAGTCAGCAGTTAAATTACATACGTAATGATATAACAAATACAGTGCATTCTTTCATGGGAGATCAGACACCATCTTTTTCTTTCTCGCTCTCTCTCCTCTGTATTTTTGTGTTTTTTTCTTTATTTTTTGTATCACAAATACAAATGATACAAGAGCAAATGAATACACGTGATACAAGAACGAATGAACACAGGCTAAATTAGAGAGAATAGATACAACCTAAATACACGTATATATATACAAAAATACATATATATGGATATATAAATAACATTGATACAATTAAAATAGCATGTCATAATGTAAGTGATACAAATACCTTTGATATATTTAACTCAATGCAAAATGTGTCAAATTTTAATTTTGGTAAAAAATATTCATAAACTATTTTTTAAAAAAAAAATTATATGTAGTAGTATGAAAATATAAATGTAAATATGAATCACAACTATTTTTCAGAGTCCAATTATATATGGAACATTCATAATTAATGACAGCTTGATTTAAGAATAAATACATATATAAATATTAATTCCAACTATTTTCAGAGTTCATATCTTTTAGAGTCGAATTATATATGGAATATTAATAATTAATGATAACTTAATTTAAGGATAAGTATAAATATAAATATTAATTTCAGCTATTTTCAGAGTACATATCAATATAGAATCTTTGTGTTGTTAGAATAGCGTGATTCATAGTAACTGCCTTTTTTTTTAAAAAAAATTCTTAAAATCTCTCAACAGAATAAATATTATATTTGTATTTGATAACTTTAAATAGTAAAAATACAACGGATGACACATTAAATACTGTCATAAATTGTAAATAATAATAATATTGTTATATAAGCCTATTTTCGGTCAAACTGTGGCCATTTATGTAAATTCCTCAAATAAAAATATAAGACATTTAATCATAGTATATACCAATAAGTTTTTTATTTATCAAATTATCAGATTATTTATAAAACTACGAAAATATTTGTTTAAATATAATACATGATTTTTTTAAACTAAATGCCACTAAATTCGAATTAGTAGTTAAGTTTTCTATTTATAGCACTATCAAAAAAAAATAATTATTCTATTCATTACACTTATCTAAAATATATTTTTCTCTTTTTTCAATATTATATAGCTTCCTTGACTCCATTCTTTCCCATAACTCCCTGATACTCTAACTATATGCCAACTTTTAAAGGAATACGATTAAAAATTATCATCTTACAAATTAAATATCTATCACTTAAGATCCGGAAGCATCATAAATATAATTCATATAATTAATGATTGAAAAAATAATTTATATATAAACATATGCAATCAATTTACATACACAATACATACATATTTATCCACAAAATGATTCATATTTTTAAGGTGAGAAGAAAAACCAAAAAAAACTGCAAATATATGCAAACTACAAATCGAAATATCTGTCAAATTTTAAATACTTTTGTTATACCAATTGGACACTTTTTAAAAGGGAATACCATAAGAAAATAATATGATATCTCAAAAAGGAAATACCATATTATATAAAAGATGTTTTAGTGTATACATTTTGTATAAATAGATATATCTAATTAGTTTAAACATGTTTTTATTTTATTTTTTGGGGCTTGAAGTTCGTATAGAAATTAGTGTATCATCATTTTTTTTATTTTTTAAAATATTAGTATGTAAAAATTTATACATATTTTAGTATGAATTATGTATAAAATATAGTAATACAAACTAGGTTATTTACTTTCTTTATATCAGGTTATATACAAATATGATTTAGTGTATGAATTGTCTATAAAAGGAGAAAAGAAAAAAAAGTGTATAAAGGAAATACGAGAAGATAAAAATCTATGAGAAATTTATGAAATAGAAAAAGACAAAAATTTAGGAGAAATTTATAGAGTGAATATCAAGAAAAGAAAAAAAATGTGTATAAAAAAAAAAGGAAAAGACAAACATCTAAGAGAAATTTATGGAATAAAAAAGGCAAATAATCTAGAAGAAATTTATGGAATGGATATCAAGAATGGATATTTGAGGAAAAAAATGATTTTAGAGTTTAGATAGGAATCTAATGAAAATTATATGTTTAATTATATTACAACAAGAATACCACAAATCAAGAAAGACATGTAGATAGTTAGACGTTATATCCTAAATTATGGTACAATGATTTTATCGTATTTTTAAAATTTTATCTAACCTGGTAGATTTTGTAAATATTATTTTGCTATTTTTGAAAATAAAGAATATTGGCATATTTTGTAATTATTACTCTAAATATGTACAATTATATTTTTTTCTTAAAATTTATTTTATTAATCAGAAAGCGAAAGTAAAAAGCAATAAATAGAAAATAACTACGTCGAGAACGAAGTTATAATATAAAAGAAGTGCAAAAGTAAGCGCTACAACTTTCAAAACCCAATGACATGTGTAAAAAGCTTTCTAGAGTAACTATACAAGTTCTGAAACACTGCATGACTAACCAAAAGATAAAAACAAAAATCAATAAAAATAAAGAAGTTAGATGCAGTGGAACAGTCAAACAACTACCTCCAATAACTTCAACTATGCTCCAACCATCGCAACTCACCCACTACTGCTACTCGGGATCGATCCTGTATACAAAAAGATGCAATAAATATAGAATGAGTACATAAATACGTATACTCAATAACATGATCGACTAACCTATATGAAATGATGACGAGGGTTGATATCCCATTCTTACCTCCACGCTTACTTAAACAAAAAATTAGAGGCCAATGTAATAATATGTATCAATAAAGAACAACCCGAATCCATCACGTACGCGGCCCACCCCCTGCGATCGTGTCATATTAACTCGGCCTAACTGATTGGGAATGTGATTCCTCTCTTGATCGCTAAGAACAGTTCGATTCTAATCCCATATCCATTCTTCGCGTACACGTTTAGACTCCCCTCCCCTCCTTGATCGTGAATACCAATTTCATCTACACTTTTCGAAAGACACCAGCAGCTCGCAAACGTGAAGAAGAAAACTAGTTTCATTAGTACATTATCAAACTTCAATTCACCCCACGAAATTCACCAAGAATTCTCTAGGCACAAATCAAATATGCAAATGAATCATAAAACACGTTTCGAACGTGTTGAAATTATCGATTCAGGTCTTCTTGATCAAATATTGACCATGGTCAATTCAAAATTTTTAAAATACTCGAATCTTAACCAAGGGTGTAAACAACTTAAAAGTACCTAAGAATCCATGCAAAACTTCTAACTAAATTATAAATCACACTCCAAACCTAATGAAATCGATAAAATCCAAATCCGACCTTATTAACAAAAAATATTGACTTTGGTCAATCTTTTCAAATTGTAAACTATCAAAACTAAAAATCTTCTATGAAATACATCTGATCACCTCAAAAAAAATTCACTCATCCCTGCTTGTCATAAATAATATGATGAAACTACGAGAAGGGTCAAATAGAAAAAAAAATTGAAAGTACAAAATGACCATGAAGGTTATTACATCCACTATTAAAATACACGTTCATCCTCGAACTGAAAGAGAAAGAAAGTACTTGAACTGTCAAAAGAAAATTTGTGAGGTGAAGATCTTTTGACTGTTTGTTATGTGATGAATCAGATGTCTAGTAAAAAGATAAAATTAACGCCATTTGAGTTGTGGAAAGATCATTTGTCAAATTTGAAATATCTAAGAGCATGGAGTTGTTTAGCCTATGTAAGACTAATAGATCCCAAAATTACTAATTAAGTAAAAAATACTACTCATGCTTTTCTTGGTTATGCTTCATATAGTATAACCTATAAATTTTTTAATCTTACAGATAATATAATAATAGAATCAGGTGATGCTATTTTTCAAAAAGAAATTTTAATTTGACTCTAAAAATGGCAGGGGTCAACGAATTAAAGAAACTATTTTGTCACTATCTAGTTTTTCTACTTCTATTTTGAGAAATAAAGAAAATAATGATTTTAAGTTGAAGTAAAAGAGCTAGAGCATAAAAAAAAATTGGTCCTAATCTTTACTCCATTTCAAAATAAGTGGTGTTTTAACTTTTTCATTTTATTTCAAAATAAGTCGTGTTTCACATTATCAAAAAGGCATTAATGATGTATTTCCACTTTTACCCTTATTTAAATGAAGAAAGTTTTACATAACCAAGAAATTATTAAAGAACTACATCTTTTTCAAGGTATTTATTAAGGGTAAGTTAGTAAAAATACATTTTACTTTCTAGGAATGAGTAGTTCTAATTTTAAGGGGTGTACCCAAACTAAAAACACTACTTATTTGAAATAAAGGGAGTATATTTTTAATGTTGGAACTGACCCTCTCACTTCGCAAGTGGATTTATTTTCACATGATGCTATTTTTTTTTTAAAAAAAGAGGTTATAGATGATGAAATAAAATCGCTAGTTTTCAATAAAATTTGAAAGTTAGTTGACTTACCACCAATTTGTAAAATAATTAAATGCAAATGGGTTGTAAGGAAAAAAAATTAAAATCGAATGGGTCATTGATAAATAAAAGGCTAAACTGATTGCTAAGAGTTTTAAGCAAGTAGAAGATCAAGAATTTTCTGATACATTTTCTCTGGTTACTAGAGTTACATTCCAGTATACTTTAATGGTTATTGTTGTAATTTTTGATTTGCATATTTATTAAATGAATATAAAAAAAAGTTTTTTAAATGAAAACCTAAATGAGAAAAATTACATAGAACAATTAAAGGTTTTATAGAAGCAGGTCAAAAAAGCAAAGTGTATTAAACTTATTTAAATCTCTATATGGATTGAAACAAGCACCAAAGAAATGATATGAAAAATTTGATTCCTGCATGATTAAAAATGATTTTAAAACAAATGAGTGTGATAAGTGCGTTTATCACAAGTCTTGAAATAATTCACATGTTATTGTTTGTCTTTATGTTGATAATTTGTTAATCTTTGGCTCTAGCATGAATGTTACTAAAGAAATTAAAACATGCTTAGAAGCCATTTTGATATGAAAGATCTTGGCGAGACAAATTTTATTTTTGAAATAAGAATTACTATAACATATCAGCTGATTCTTCTTGACTTGTCACATTATGTTGAGAAAATTTTAGAACATATAATTTATTGATTGCAAGTATGGTGTAACTCCTTTAGATTCATCTGTTTACTTATTTTTTATTTAAAGTAAAAATAATGTAATAAATTAAAAGTAGTATGCTAGCTTAATAGAAGTTTGAGTTATGTAACTGATTGCACTTAATATGGTATTGCATACATAGTAGGAGTACTTAGCAAGTTTACAAGCAAGTCAGGTAATGAACATTGACATTTCATAACGAGAGTACTTATGAGATATTTGATTAGAACAAAATCTCTGCCTTGCTATATATATATATATATATATATACACACACACACATACATACTTGAAGACTTTTCTTATGCAGATTGAAACACTTTATCGGGTGATTCTTCTTCTACTTTTGGTTGTATTTTTAGTCTGGAAGATAGTATTATTTGCTAGAAACCGTAGAAAACTATAATTATTAATTCTACCATTGAGGATGAACTACTTGTTTTAGCTTCAACTGGTGAAGAGGCAAATTGATGAGAGATTTAGTATTTCAAGTATCTTATTTTGATTCCCTCCAGTTTAATTCATTGCGGTAGCACCGCCTACAATTGGTAGAGTTAAAATACGTTATTACAATGGTAGATCTAGACTTATATATAAAGAGAAAACGCAACACTATGATCATATTTGATAAGTGGTACCCATTAACGTTGATTATGTTAAATTTATGATAATTTTGCAGATCCACTAACCAAGGCCTTGCAGTAGCGTATGCAAGATTTTTGATCAGCAGTGCCATCTTTACAAAGAGAAATAAAAAAAAGAAGCTATGAAGATTAAAACTTAAAACCTCAGCTAAGAATTTGAAACACTTAACTAATTAAGCTACACTACTATTCATGTCTGGGAGTGTCAATTTATACAATATATTCTTTATATATGCTTTTTTGCCTTTTAATTATACATACATATTTAGTGAAAATTTTCAACAAGGCATTGTCATGTGACAACCCTCAAGCCTTGCTAAATCTTACCTTGAGGCCTTGGCAAGAGAAGAGTCTGGAGCACATCAAGCGGGGTGAGATTGAAGCCTATAAATTCATGAGGCAAATATGAGGAAACCAAATGTGGGAATAAGAAATCCTATAACTAGGTTCAATAGGAAAAATGAATCATATAGTGACTTATCTTGAAATGCACTATTTTTTAAAATTCTCTTTCTATGATGTCAGTTCATTTATCCTTTAATAATTTATGGAGATTGAGTTTAAGAACTCTTAATGAAATTTTATACCTCATATAAGTGGGATGTTAAAGTTATAGAAACATTCTTGACGGATTTAACTATGTGAATGTCAAAGTAGGTCATTTCTTATGAGAATTGAATTTATTCTAAAACACACTTAAGAAAACCGCGACAACACAAGAACGTAATATGTTGGCTACTAAAACTCATGTCAACATTTTAATTATTACGTGTAAGCAGTATATTTTATTTTCTTTAACCAATTATAGTTCAAGTTTAAAACCACTGTAACTCTAGAGTAAAAATATGAAGGCTCAACATAGAGCACACCTTTATTACCTATAATAATCTCCCTTCAATTAATAAACTCTCGAGTATTAAAATGAATTAAAGATTTCCTGATTTTGAGAACATTTTAATATTATAAAATATTATAATAAAGTGTTTCATTTGCTTCATTAACCACTTTAGTTAGTGGTAAAACGTGATCACCACTTTTGGTGAAACTCTTTTAACCAGTAACACATTATTCACTCATGTTCTATGACTTCTATCTCATTGTGTGTTGTTATTCACGTAATTTGTTAAGTTATAATTCTGTCATAATCAGGAGCAGATTTAGCAATACTTAAGGGGTGTAATATCATTATATTAAATTTTTTTATTAAATATATATATATATATATATATATATATATATATATATATATATATATTAAAAAGTAAAATTAAATATAGAGAATATATTGCATAAAATGACATCTTTACATACAAATTATTATGTAGTTCAATTGGTTTATTCCAAACTTCTTGTTGAGGTAATAAGTTCTTATCTCCATAACTTATTTTTTTATTTTTTATTTTAAAAAATATCATTGCTGATCAAAAATCCTGCATACGCTATTGTCCATAATTTATTCATATTAATACATCACTATCTTCTCTTATTTACTACTAGGAAGAATTGGTACATTTATAAATAGTGGTGGTCTTATCTTGTGTCGAGAGTATAGAAAAATATAAAATGCATGAAAAAGTGAGAGAAAAAAAGAAAATTTTATTTAATTGAAGGAGAGTGTTCTTTTGGTGGAGTTTAGACTTGACATCTTATCTAGAATTTATTGAGTTATACGACGTTATTCAACTGTTATATTCTGGAAGAGACAAGTGAAGAAGATTACTGCTGAATTGGTAAAGATTTACGTTAGACTTAAATCTTCTTAAAGAAAACAAAATATTCACGCATCAACCTAAATATATTTTATTTTATTTTATATTTTATTTTTTCAATGATAATGATATTTTCACCTACAGACACATTGATACAACGGCTCCTAGATATGAAAACTACTGGGAAATGACTTTAATATCTCAAAAGAAATATTTTTATTATTATCTAGATTCGTTTCGTAATATCTTATTATGAGTATTTTGATACGTTCCTAACGTTAATTTTTGGAAAAATTTATCTGACCATAGAATGATGTTGAATAGCCAGGACTAACCATTACTTCTAATATTTTTAGGAAAAATTACATAATATAACAAATCATATGATAATATTTATAATAAATATCTATAGTTTTAAATAATTACAATTATTAACTATATTTTTAATTTTTGATTATTTTTTGTATTTACTAGGAAATAAAGAAGAAATCTCTTAATCTCGCTCGCCTCTCTCCTCTCTCTCCCTCACCTCTCTCCTCCCTCTCTCCCTTGCTTCTCTCGTCCATCTCTCTTTCGCTGCCTCTCTCTCCCCTCTCTTGTTCTCTCTCTTTCTCCTTTATCCCTCTCTCTCTCTCCCTCTTTTTCTCTTTTTCTCTCTCCCTCTCTCTTTTTTGTTTATTTTTTTTTTGTATTTTCTATGTCATGAATGATACAATCGATATAAGAGGGAATAAATATATGTAATACAAAATCGAATGAATACAAGCTAAATTAGAACGAATGAATACAACCTAAATGCACGTATTACAATAAATATAGTCGTTTAACATCTCAAAAAATATAAAAATACAAAGAGAAAAGTGACAATACAACATATAATACAGAGGATAGAGGGTAGAACTTAAATGCATACATAAATACAACAAATACAATTGTCTAATACTTCAAAAAAAATATAGAAATACAAATAGAAAAGGGTGGAAATACAAAAACAAAGAGAGGTGAAAAAACAGTATACAAAGAGGGAGAGAGAGAAAGAAAAAAAGAGAAAGAGGGGCGAGAGAGGGGAGAGGGAGAGAGCGAAAGAGAGATAAGGAAGATCATGTATTAATTATAGCATGATTTTGATAATTTGTCAATTTAAAAAGATAGTATTTCATATTTAACTCAACACATTAATTAGCATATTTGTATCCAAATATAAATTACCTTACTTTTTAAATAAATATATTAACTATAAATTATTAAATTATAGCTATAAAAACTTACTAAATAAATACTTTCAATAAAAAATATGGCATTTATGTAAATTTCTCATTATAGTAACGTTTCTTTTTCGTTTGTAACAGATCTATGATAGGTCATTAATCACCTAATAACCGTTTGACTATAAGATTCATTCTGATGATCTTAACTTTCATTCACCTATGTCTATCCTTTTTTTTTTTTTTGGATGTGAGATCTCAAGAAAAACTCTTCCTTCATATTATATTTTGCTTAATTTTTTTCTTGAATTTTCTTTTAATTTCTATTTCTAATTTATATTAGAAGAGCTTGAATTCTGAAAATATCTTATGGGTGAAATATCTTTAAAAATAATGTCCTTAACATGCTTCAAGCTATAAAATTTATTAAATATTTTTCATAAAATTTCCAACAAAAATACAGCACAAAATTATGAGATGAGATTAATGTCATCCGATTATTAATTAGTAAGACTTTAGGAACAAGAGATCAATAATTATAGTAAAATAAAAATAAATAAATAAAAGCAAACAAATAAGTATAAAAACAAAGCAGAAGCTTTTGTAATAGACAGCTTTTATTGGTCTGAAAGTGCAGTTCTAACTCTTAGATTCCTCATCTTACACTACAAATGGCATCTAGTAAGAGAAATGACTTAACTAGTTCATTATGGTCACATAGATTTGGAGAAACTGGTAACAGTTGCGCAAGAACCAACAGATGATCGAGATAAGAATGGAATGCATTTGCAGAACTTCTGTAATGTATGGACTGATCAGCTGGCAAGTGCCTTGGTATCTGATAGCATAGCATCCTCTGCTGAAAGAAACAACAAAAATTATCAGGAACCGAAGATGAGGCCAGTTATCTCAATAATCACATGTAAATCTTGATTTACTAATGAGAATTTTTTTAAAAAAATGGTTCCAGAAACACAGGAAAGATTTCAGTCATTTAGCCTCCATGCATATCATACTCATATGCAGGACTTTTAAGTTAATAGAGTAAAACATACGGTTGACATAGGTAGGATTTAGGCTCCAAATATGAGCACTTTCGTGAAAAGGAACCTCAATATTGGTACATCTATAGGTATTATGTAAATGGGGAAACTTACAGTTTTATTAAACAGAGAAAGAGACGTGCTCACGAACACCAGGCAGCCATCCTTTGAAGAATTCCACTCCATCCATCGGTGGAGGAGATAAAGCGCCAAGGGGAGTCACAGTAATCTGGAATTAAGGGTAAATAACATGTTAATGATGAGCCATTAGCCAGAACACCAAATAACTTCCATCGGATAAATGATTTCTACATACATATCCTTGTTGAAGGAAAGTGTAATCACCATCGTCTTCATCCACTTGTGCTCCCCTGACCTGGGAAAGGATATCCACATAATAAATTTAGTAACTATAGGCAGACACTTCACCAAAAAGAAAATTACAATGAAAGAATCCAGATTAATCTGAAAATGCTAAATCTCCTTGAGTAAATAAGTTGAACCCGTGACAAACAAACTGTAAGACCTTGAGTAGATAGATAACTTGCTTTTTAATGGCTATAAATTTATGCTAATGTAGATGTTTTGAAGATATATCTAATTCCATTCAGAAAGTCAAATGGAATTGTATTGTATCTTTTTATTTTTGGTGTAAAGAGCAAGGTGTAGAAGATATTGAACCACTTGTAGATGTATTAAGAGCTTTGTAAGTATTTTATTTTCCTTTTTGGAGGTTTCCAGCATATCCTTAATGCTGAGGAATACAACATTTCCATCTTTTAAAAAAAAAAAGAATAAACAACCGAAGAACTCCCCTAGACAGCCATCTCAGTGGAATGGAAAAAGAAGAATAAACAACAGAGGAATTCCCCCAGACAGCCATCTCAGTGGAATGGAAAGTAAAGCTGAACCAATATTATTCAGCATACTAAAATCTAGTGGATCCGGTTCCATATTCATGAAAAGCCAGGGTTGAAACATAATGAAATATGGGGACCCGTGACTATTTACATCAAAAAGTTCCTCAAACATTCAAATATCAAAACTAAAATTTCCTTATACAAATGTATAGGTATATTAACAACCCATTCTGTTCATCAAAGGATTTTTCCTTCTTGACCTCTTGTTCAAAGAGAGACAGATAAAGGCACGTATAATCTGCAGTGCACTGATTCAAGGAAGAAAGCCCTCGAAAAAAAATGCTTCAAACCTCTCACACCCTCCTCTCCAAAAACAAGTGGACTGGAAAAAGAACTTCACATAGAGAATATGCTGAAAAATAACATGGAGGGTAACATGTCCAACATTGTATGAGACCAGCAGGACAAATGATTTGAAAAGGCAACAATTGGGGCAGGGGAAGAAATGCATTCATGTGAAAGCAGAATCGAAACTTCTAGCAAATAAGTACTAGATAGAGAAAGAGATAATTACTTCTCTCTTAAACAATAGGTGTTCTTGTTGTGTGCTTAAGGTGTTCTCTTCCACACATGCTTCTTTACTAGCTGATGAATCCATTGTCATTGTGGATAACATTTGTCCTCCTTGTGCTTCCGAAACAACTTGCCTCCATCCCATTTTGTAAATACTCTTGCCTTGCTTGGTCAGGCGATAACCCTATCAATATAACAATCAATATCTTTTTGAAGTCAATAGCATATTTATTTTGGCAATTGTTGAATTGTGTGGCCATCTCAACCAAAACCGTAAGCTCTTTTGAAGTCAATGTCATATCTACTTTGGCAACTGTATAATTGTGTGATCATCTCAACTAAAAGGTTAAGTTGTTAGAGAGAGTACACTTAATTATATTATGTCTCAACACGACCCCTCACATGCCGGTTTGATTCTCTCTTTTTTTTTTCACGAGTCAAGCACGTGGAATGACGACAAAAACTAACTCCAATCATCTTAGGATTTCTATAAGGTAAATCAAAAAGATCTTTTTATAAGGTAAATCAAAAGGTCTTCGATACTCCTTTCACTATTTTAAAAGAATCTCCTTTTTCTTCTTTACAAAGTCTATGTTAATGGCAATGGTACAAAAGTTATTGTTCGGTTTACCTTGCGGTTGGCAACATCGGTTGGTACATCTATGTTAAGAAAGCAATTTTGAGGATAAGTATTATTCTTGATCTCAGCCAATATAGCTGTAATTATGGGCATGCAAGCTTCAGCTGCCAATACAAAATCATCAACCTTGCTTTTTCCACCAACCCTGAAGAATCACATTGAAGGAGTAAGAATAAAAAAGTAACTTGTCTTTGCGTTAACCTGAAGACAGGATAATGTGATCTGCTATACCAGTCATATGACAATGAGACAGAAGGAACACCATTGAAGAAAGCCTCTCGTGCTCCAGCCACTGTCCCTGAGTAAACACTGCATTACCAACAATAGATCCATCAACATTAAGCAGCCCCTGGTTTTACTATAATACAAAAAAGGCAAGTCAGCCTTTTCATTAGGAACAACATAGAAACTTAATTAACATCTGAACAACTAGAAACCAAGAATTGGCAAGGAAATGAAGCCTAAGACCTTCTCGATGAAGGTCATGTGTAGCATTTTCAACCCACATCAGCAAGTATTGTGAGCACTGTGCTTTATGTTTTCATGGATCCATGGGAGATGCATGATAAAAAATGTGAAACTTGGTTCAAAGAAAGATGTGATGAAATTGCGCGGACTCTTCACTTTTGATGCCGCACCCGTGTCGGATTCTCCAAAAATACACTACTTTTGGAGAATCCGACACGCACCTATTGACATTTTTGAAGAGTCCGAGCAACTTAGATGAAATTAGTACTAGTAGCTGAATTAAGAATTACTGCAAATCGGAACAAGAGGAATAATTGGCTACTTCATGCAGAAGGATCTAAAGGATATCGAAGTTTTACTAACACGTGATAACCGCAATTGCTACCCATATTTATACCGCTGACAACCTGCAAGCATGAATTGACATGAGTACACATAGTGCAATGCGATGATCTATATTAAGCTTTAGCACACATGCAGCCTGTAGGAAAAGCTCCAATGCAAACTAGACATCTATAGCGTGGCGCAGCATTAAGTATCAGAAATAGGTCCAACAGAAAACCCTAACGGCAAATGAATTGTTAGCCAGCTATCAGAAGTATCAGAAAGAGGTCTATATAGCTAAAGAGTACCAAATAACATACACAAATTCTGATCTTCTGCTGTTCTTTTCACTAGACCCTTGCTCCTGATTTATTGAAGGAGTATCATCCCAGTAGGGAGCTAGTTCACTTATATTAGATGCATCATCATGTATGTTCGGTAATTTTCTTTGATCTTTTCATGGTTTACCTTTATAAAAGTATTTTTGCATTCATTTATTTTTATCTCTAAGTAAAATTCACTAGTGAAACCACAATTGGCAGGAAAAAATAGTATTTCCTCTTGTTTAGATGGAAAGCAGTAAAACTTATTTATCTTTTTTAAAAATTAGGATAGTCAATGAGGAATAGAAGTTTCATTAGCCAATCTTTTTTAAGAAAATATTTTTTTTATTTACAACACATACACACACACACAAATACTGACAAATAGTTTGAGCAACAAGTGCTGAAGCCAAGTAGTACAGAAGGATTCAAAGCAATTAAAAGTTAAAATCCTTCAACCTTGCGAACCCAACAAAAGCAAATACAATGAACTTGCAAGATTCAGTTGCCGTTACAAGGAAGAAGGAAGCAAGAATCAAAAGCAATTTTTAACTTTTGTTTTTGTTGTGTAAAAAGTAATTTTACATTTAAATGCAACATTAAGCTAAATGAACTCTCTTTGTTAAAATAGAAACTCCCTATGAACATATATGTGACTACTGAAGCTAAGTGCTATATGACTACATCACAGGAAGGCAGAATAACTTGTCAAGTATTAGTATCAAAAATGCTACCAGATCAGGTACAAAGGGAAAGAGCACTTTGGAGAGCCCGATGGAAGTGGAGTCTGCAGGGGTTCCTGCCAAAAGGGAAACAAAAAGAGCATGGGGAAAAGAGAGTTATGACAACTAGTTATGAGAGTATCCTGAAAAACATTATGCTGAGCAAGCAGTATTATTCTGAATAATCAGCACTTATATTTCAAACTAGAAAGATATGAAGAAAAAAAAGAAAACTAGAAAGATGTCAATTTCCTTCCCCCCAACACCAGACGAAAGAAAAGATGTCAATCCCCCATGTTTCGTCCAGTAAGGTGAAGTTCAGTACAAAACCCTTGCTCCCCTTTTTTTTCTCCTTTTGGTAGAATACAGCAAGAGAATTGTCAGACTCCCACCAGGAAGTGGGGTTTGAACAAATAACAGCATTAACTGAACAAAAATTTCAGAATTAGTTAACTTAGTACCAGGATTTTGGGAAATCAAAAGCAATCTCATATAATTTGCGGACGACAACATGTTAATATAGTATGGCTTTGAAGGAAACCGAATCATGAGTCCCAGATCTTTCTACCCGATGGTTCAAGTTCACATCAAAGATGTATGAAATGATCTATGATTTTAGAGCATTGTGATAACTGATAACCCATCAAACAACCATTTGATAGACACCATTCCAACAAAGCTCAGAAAGCAGGATATAAAACTTCAACTAAGCTAATTCTAGAAACATGAACCATGAACCTAGAAAAATCTAAAACTGTCTACTATATTTGAGATTCAAACGGCTTATGAAAATTAGCTTATTTAAGACCCTGACTAACCAGAAACTGCAAACGCTGTTGCTCCACTGATGTCCACCTTCTTGACAGAGAGAGCATGCTGCCATGAGACGCAATGGCTAACAGCTGATTTTTCACTGGGAAAACAGGAATAAGAAAGTCACAAATATCATTATCGATCCAAATAAAGGTTTATAAACAAGAAAAATTAGTCTTAGATATCAACAAATAACCAGAGAATAAAGGGAGCACAGTGAAGTAAATTAATAGAGACTGGGCTGCCTAGAACTTTGACGTATATCAGGTCTCTAGTCTTTTTCTTTTTTTCCTCCGTTAAGCATTAAAATCAGATTTTTAGTTTCTAACTACAAGCATGACTTCATATCAAGAGTTGTGGTACAGAATATCAAATAATTTAACGGTCACAAAATGTTTGTTGATGGTCATAATGGTTGTAAGCAATTATTAGGGAAAGAATTAACATAGGCACTTGGGCAGAATTTAGGCAGACATATTATAGACATTGAGACAGGATACATTAGGTTCAAAGATAATCAAATAACATGCCCTTTACTCAACTCTACCTTCTCAAAGTATGGGTAAGGTTGTGTATACACCACTCTCCCCAGACCCCACTCGTGGGATCACACTGCATACTCTATTATTGTTGTTGTATGCCTTTTACTCAAGGAACATAGAGAACTAAAAAGGCAATCCAGCTGACCCTTGAGATGAAATAGTTAGTTAGGATCTTCCCAATCAAAATTACCTAAATGTCAAAATTAGATACAGTGCATCCAGAATTAGAAACTATAACAACCTAATAGAAGTTTGAACAAATAGATATTGTTATCAGAGAATGGTAACGACGAAGTTGCTTATTTATTTGTTTCTTTGGTATGGTGAAGTCTATCCTTCAACTCTCTACTGTCTAGACATCAACAGTGGCCCTCTCCACTTTTCTCCCTTGGTGCCATGAATTCCCATCTCTCTGGTTGCAGGTGAGTGCACTTGCCCCTGGAACAACCTCACTTGTCAGTGGCTTATGAATTTTCATAGAACATAGATAAATCTACATGTGACCAGACTTCTAAGCGTTCCTGCTAAAAGAGCCCTTTTTAATGTCATCATATAAATAAGGACCCTATGTATCATGCCATGCTCCACTGAAATGGCGAGGATCAAGAAACTTATATGAATCTGATATCTCCTAATGCCAGAATTTTGAAAACAAAAGAGGGAAAGTCCAATTCATCTACATAGTATGAGGTACAACATTACTTCTGCAAACATTTGCCATTTACTGTTCTCCCTAAAAGAAAAATGCAAAATATAAAAGAGAATCTACAAATTGCGAAATCCAGCTTTACTATGTCGAAATTCAGTCTCTAATCTTCAGGGAGGGAACATCTAGTCAAGCCTGAGGTAAGTTTTTCTCGCCCATAATATTATCAAATTCTATCCATCCCCATCTGATTAAATAAACAAAAAGAAAATGGAAAAGAAAGAAACAAATCTATTTATACTTTTTTCTTTATTGGTAATTGTGGGAACACCATTACTACTAGTACGGCATATATATAAGCAAACATTTCTTATTTGTCGGAGCCCAACTTTTTTATTTGTCAAACTTCATATGGTACTGATGGCACTAAGTTTTCACCACTATAGCTTTACCAATTTATGCTTGTGGGTGTTCCCACATGCTTAGTTGATAATAACCAGGAGTTTCTCTTCTTCTTCTTCTTCTTCTATTTTTTTTTTAATAATGGTGATGTTCTGTCCAACTTGCAAGCACCTCAACTAAATCATCCAGTGTGCTACCACTGGGCTCCCACCAGCACAGACATCCCAAAACTCTAAACACCAACACTTAACAGTAGTTGAAAACGACGAGTTTACTAAAAAATGACTAAAAGCCCTATTGTCGTCCTCAATTTCCAAAGTAAATAGAAGTTTTCGCCATGGAATCAACTTATTAAGGACACAAGGAAGAAAAAAAAAGTTAAGAAAAAAACGTTTCTCTTTTTTGACAAAGGTGCCGAAAAAAAGGGGAAAACTTCAGACAAAAGAACATCGTTGGTCAAAATAGACTGGGAAAAACTAAAAAATAATAGTATATACAAGTTTAAAAAGAGGGGACCAGAATATAAAATTTTGAGCAGTGGACCAATTTCAATACAGTAGGATTAAGAGGTGGCTGATCTTACGTACAAATTCACTAAAATACAAAGAACACAATGACAAATTACTGTAGATTGAGGAACATATGAGAGAGAGAAACGTACGAATCGGGAGCACAAACAAGGACATTGAAGAGATTGGAGGAGACAAGGACGCGAACGAGAGATCTCAAACCCGGAGCATCAATTCCGTCGTCATTAGTGACCATCACTGAGGGCTTGTACTCACTGCCATTCTCCATTGTTGCCGAATGTGTAAATTGCCTTTGGAATTGAACTACTTTGTGCTTTGAATTGGAGTTGAACAGAAAATGCCAGCCATCAAATGTAATATATATATATATATATATAGAAAGAGAGAGGCAGAAGCAGAAGCAGATCTAAGACAAGTACACGCTGAATCAGAATGCAAAAAACAAAATTAAATGGATTTGAACTCGTTGGGTAACAAGGCAGCCCCCCACCTGCGAACCACTTGCCAAAAAGCCGAAAAGGTGGAAAATTACACAGATTGGTGGATATCCTACGTATTAGTTAACTGGAATATATATGTATATATATATTTTAAATCTTCGCAATTGGCATGCTTGATTGGGCGGTCTATTTCCTTTTTTGTTTTTTAAAGAGAATTGATCAAATGGATGAACAATGAGGTGGTGTCCGACTTTGCTTTCCTACTTTTCTCATCTGTCACGTATCTGTAGTGCAATTTAACTAATTTAATTTTATATTGAAAACCTTTACTTTGAACAATAAGGAGTCACCGTTAGAATTACACAATTATTAATAATATATTAAATTTATTACGAGGAGATTTATATATTATTTTATATAAAATTAATTATGCAAGATTTAGTTATTCATATATAACTTATTTCACCTTGTATTCTCTATAAGATAAGATACTATATAGACTCTCTCATAACTTATACACGTATCAATTATGCATATTTCTAAATTACAAATCAAATATCATATTAATTTTCTACATGAATAACTTACCTTTTAACTAACTATCAAACGTGATATTAATTAAGAAGAATTTAATACCTACATAACTCACCTTCAAACCAACTAGCTAACGACCCCTAACTAAAGAATCTATTCTTCCACCTTTAATTTGTTCGTCTTATTTTTTTTTTTACTTTGTTTTTAAAAAATTATTTATTTTATAAATTTTAACTTTTCACTTAACATATTTAAAATTATAAAATTAAAAAAAATATTTTAATACATTCCACGTATCTTTAATTTAAGATTTCAATATTTCGAAAGTATTCTTTAATTTTTAAAATTTCGTATCAAGTCAAAATTAGATAAATAAATTCTCTTATCATCTCACTTGATCTTTAATAATCATTTGGGATGGCAATGAGGCGGATACGGAACAAACCCACAAAAATTTTAACCCGCTTCACATAATATAATTTGATATTTTCAACCCGCTTTATCCATCTCACTTAAATCGACTGCGCATAAACCCTCACCATAGATAATTTCACTTTTCTAATTATTACTTAACTTTCTTATTTTCAATTTCCTATTAATTTTTTTTAATGGCATGTTACTTGTGAAAGATGAAGCTGTGTTTTATCATTAAACTTTTAATAATGAACAATAAAGTGAAAAGAAAAAATTCTTTTCTAAACAAATACGAACACTAACCCCTCAAAAAAATTTATAGAAAACAAATACGGACAGTAACCCACAAAAGGGCAACTTTGGAATTAATACAAAAAATTTATCATTTAAATCAATACTTTTTTGGGTCTTTGAAATTATTCCAAAAAAAAAGTAAATAATCAAGTGGGTTTATACGGTGCAGATTGAAAATAAAAAAAATTGCTATGAGAGGCAGGATGGTTGAAGTCTTCTTGGATTAATGTCAAACCATAAGAAAAAAAAATGATAGTTTAGAGGGAAGAAAACTGTAGAACGAAATTCTTAGAATGATGACCAAATGAAACACATTTCGAAATAAGAGTTCTAATGTGTCTAAAACAAAAATTATCTTTTTAAAAAAATTACTATTGAACCTGCATAAACCCGCAATCCGCTCCATCATGCACTAATTTAAAAAAATTATCTTAGTCTGATTCGTATCCATAAAACCTAAAATTTACTCCGTCCTGCATAACATGAAATCTACCCGCCGCATTGCTATCCCTAATAATCTAACTTCTTTTTTTTTTAAATATATAAAATAGGATATTCATAAAGGGACGTGATCCAAATGTAACTTGTGCTTTAATAATGGCGATTTGGTCATGTCCAATTTTTCAATAAAAAGTGAAAAGTAAGTGTTTGTATGATATCATGAATAAAGAACTTCTATCATGAAATAAAGAACCTATAGTGCGCGCTTATTTGACTATACATTATAAAGAGATTTCACTAATACGTGAATTATTCCAGCAGAGTGCATAACATAAGCTTTTTTCTCTTTTTAATTCAGGACATTTTGCTTCTCTCAATTATTGTAGTACGTAACAAATCAAAAAGTTTGTGCACTATAAAAATTGAAAAGAACAATTCTCTAGTATAAAAAGTGATAGCTTATAAGTGCAAAATTTAATAAGTATGATTAAAAAACTTTTGATGTTTTTATCAGCTAAACAATAGTTCTTTTCATATATTATTATTTTTTATATAGAAGTTAGAATATTTGTAGTTCAAATGTTATCATATAAAAAACACTATTATATTAATAAAAAATATTTTTATAACATTATTCTTTATATTAAATCAGAATATTTGCCATTTAAATATTATCACAAGGAATACTATATATTATATGATTAAAAAAATATTTATATAATACTATTTCTTTTATAAAATTTGAATATTTACAGTAATTCAAGAAAATATTATAGAATTGATGGAGAAATAGAGTTAAAAAGTGAATAATCAATTAGCATTCAAGATATATTTGTAAATTTTTTATTTTAATCAAGAGTCATTACAAAATAAAAGATAATCAAGTTTTTGAGGATATTTAAAAGTTCTAATCACTTCAAATTGGACATTATCTTCAATTTTGATCATGTTATTCTAGTATATGCACATAAAATAAATTGAATTTATGAAAAGAGTCCTTTTGTTTATAGTCATATCTATTATGATAAGAAAGCACTCTTAGTTCAAGTTGAAAACCTACAGAGCGTGAAAATTTTCTTCATAGATCGAATTAGAATAAAACAGATTCATTTAGTTTCTTTCACAAAAATCAGAATTTGACCTCTTGTTCCTGTCACGCCCCACCCTGGGGGGTATGACTGGCACCTGGTGCCCTAGTAGGACCTAGACTGCTAACCGGTGAGCCTAAGCACATCTGGTGCCTGGCTAGCTCTAACTTAGATTCAAGGAATCAACGGGCTATATAACGGCTGTAAATACAGTCTCCGGCCGACTAGGCCTATAGCCACCTGTACCATAACGACAGCTAACCAGAATCATGTCAATATAAGGGAGCCTATGCGGGCCGACAAGGCCACCATGCTGTCTAGTTAACTCTAAATCAATATAACAAATGCTGAACAGCTACGTGACCGGCAAGGTCACCACTACTGACTGGATAAGGCCTCACACGGCCAACATAAACAACTAAACATACGCACGACCCCACACGACCGGCACAGCTAACCACAGGGAAATATATACAGACTGCAAGCCTATAAGAATACTGATAAGATGGTCGGGACAGGTCCCCGACCTACCCATGCTGTACAACAAAAGAAAAAGGATAAACTTCTACTATCTAGCTCCGGATGACTGGAGCTGATGACCCTGTGAGCTGGCTGGAATCACGAGGTATCGGCCCCTCGTCTATGAGTACCTGCAGGCAAGTAATGCAGCGCCCCCAAAGGGCGTCAGTACCGCTGGTACTGAGTATGTAAAACAACAACTGAAAGATATCTGAAAACAACAATAAAACTGATGGAACTGAAATAGAAAGGAATAGACTAAACTGACTGAAAATGTAAAGCTAAGCCTACTCCCAACTATGCTGGAAGGAGTAGGAGTCATACCTGGGAATATATCACTCTATTGTCGGTCTACTCGTATCTAGTGTAACATGGCATAACATAACATAACATAGCATAGCACACACAAACCTTACCCGGCCCCCATAAGCCGGGAGGTACAATCAACACGCAATCTATACCCCTACCCCGGTCGTCCCATCTCCTATAATAACTATAAGCATCCTGCCGATCCCCTGGGTATGCACTTGGGCTCGCTGAGCCCCTGACTATAACTGTACCTGAGTCCGGAGGACTCCTGAATCAACACCCCGGGCGTACCCGCTCGACGGGGGTGTATAAAGGCCGACCAAGGCACAATATGGGGAAACCGGCATCCCATCTTCGTCCCCTGTGGGACGGCATGCCACTCCGTAGAGCGACGTATCCTCGCCCTCTGGCGGACGAGTCGATACAGCTATTAACCCTGGGGCGGTCATGAATGCTAGGTAATCCACCCCAAGACAATACAGTGGTCTCAACTAGTAATACTAACTGCGTATGCCGCATGCTGAAGCTAGTGATGATAATGTATCTATACATACTATATGCTGAACTAGTGATAGTGATATGTATGTATTTAATACATGCTGAGATTGATAATGGTATATGTATATAATCTTCGGTCGTACTGTGCTGAGCCTAATGTTGAACAAGATATAGTTTTTCTCCTGGGAATCATGCTGTATAACTGAGTTTCATAGCAACATGATTTACTATTTCTAACATGCTTTCTGAACTTCATTTTAATCTACCATTCTACTTCTGAGATACCTTACAGATACTTATATTGCTTTACTAAGTTTCAATTGAATACGATAATATCCTAACATACTTTACTAAATCACATACTGGACATGCTGTACAGGTCCTAACACTTTGTATTAGAATTTATACCATGCTAGCAAGTTTTACGCTATATACAATATGATGCTTCCAATATCGTACTAATATTCATACTAAACATAACACACGACTTCTAAAACATTCTACTGGCCTTTGAACTACCTTACTATTCCGAGACTACTAACTTGCCGAGGAAACTAGCTTTACATACCTTCGCTTCTGATTTCCCGACTAACTGGCGTAGCTCGATCAGTATTTTTGCTATTTCTCCCAACTGCATTCGTATATACGTTAATTAGTACTAAATACAACACTATTATGAAAGACGACGTCACTTTCGATATAATTATAGCCTAAACTTAGGCCTATCGAGAGACGGTCGAAAACTTGCTATTTTTCAGAAGTCCAGAAGGGAGAAGTATTCAATTTACGGCTAGGAGCACAAGGACACTAATTTGGAGAAATTCTACTTACCTTAGTCCGGTAGCTCGACGATTCGTCGGCCGTATTTCGCGAAACAAAATCCATAGGAATGCTCCCTGCTGCTAAATACCTCGGTATCTGGAGTTAATTTAGATTTGGACTACGTTTGGCAGCGTAATCGAACGATAGTATACTAACCCTCTTCGTCTCTCTCTGTTTGCTGCGTTTTCCTAGAATTTATCAAGGATTTACATGAAAATAAACCGAAGTGGGCTTTATATACTTGGTCCTGGACAGGCCCAACGTGTCACGGAGCCAACGCGGTGGCCCCGCCTCCGGGACACACTGCCATCGCGGAGGGGCTCTGCCCCGGCGCCTCCCGCGGTGGTTCGACAGGTTTTACGTCGGATCTTTTCCCGGGTCTTTTTCTAGTACGTATGGCCTCCAAGTATGCTTAACCAATGCGTGAATAGGCCATCTAGGTGCCGGGAATCTTACGGGGTGTAACATTCTCCCCCCCTTAAGAACATTCGTCCTCGAATGTAAACTTCTATCTAGAGGACTTCTCAACTTACTCAACTTGTATCTAAAAAAATTTCGGCAGAGTTTCCCCTGTAATATGGACTATCTCAAAAACGCAGAAAAGTCCAATACGGGTACCACACACAATACTTTAAGTTTCGCTTGATAGCTAAACATCAATCTTTCTCATTTATACATATACAACCATAAGGTACCGCATAAGTAATAATACAGACATACCTGTCGCCTAACTAGGCCTGGAATAGGTGAGGATATCTAGCTTTCATATCCTCCTCTGCCTCCCACGTCATCTCCTCTCGGTTCCTTGTCACACCCCATCTTGGGGGGTATGACGGCACTTGGTGCCTGCTAGACTCTGGACTGCTAACTGGTCCAGCCTGAGCACATCTGGTGCTTTGGCTGGCTTTGGCTCTATTTCAAGAAACAAATTGGCTATATAACGGCTATAACTACAGCCTCCGGCCAACTGGCCTGTAGCCATCTGTACCTGTAACAACAGCTAACCAGAAACAGACTTGTAACAAGGAACCTATGCGGGCCGACAAGGCCACCATGCTGTCTAGTTATCTGTAACTCAACACAAGACTGCTGTAAAACTACGTGACCGGCAAGGTCACCATTACTGTCAAACTAAGGCCCCACACGGCCAACATAAACTGGAATACAAAACAACTACAGCAGACTGCACGGCCCCACACAACCGGCTCAACTAACCACAGGGAATATATATACAGACTGCAAGCCTCTACGAATACTGTAAGAAACTAATGGAAATGATCAGGACAGGGCCCCGACCTACCCATACTGCACAACAAAAGAAAAGGAGTTACACCTCTGGGAATCAGACTCCGGATAACAGGAGCTGATGACTCACTGGCTGGCTGGAATCACGAGGGATCGGCTCCTCGTCCGTGAGTACCTGTAGGCAAGCAATACAGCGCCCCGCTGGGCGTCAGTACCACAGGTACTGAGCATGTAAAGCAAACTGAAATATGCAACTGAAACGAATAGCACAATAACATGACATTTAAGCAAGAAGTAGCTAAGTCTATCTGGCTGAGGATAACTGGGGGGAGTTTATACATTATGTAACTAACTGAGCGTACCTGAAGACGTGTCGTCCTTCTATCTATTAGTATCTACTAGCACATATCAATATACATAATAATACACACAATACCTGACCGACCCCCATAAGCCAGAAGGTACCAACCAAGCAAGCAATCTATTTACCCCTACCCGGGTCTAAACCAACCAAAAACAAGTCACTCCACTCATCTGATAACTGTGAGCTCCTCCTACCGGCCCCCTTGGGTACGTAGCTCAGGCCTTGGCCTCTGACAATAAACTGTGTCTGAGTCTGAAGACTCCTGCCTCTGGGCATAGGTGTGCACACAGAGTGGTCTGCCCCTGTAAACAGGGTGTGCTAGCTCTGCGCAGAGTAAACTGAACTACCCCTGCAAGCAGGGTGGTCTGGACCGTATTATCATGGTGGTCGGCCATCATCGTCCTTTAGTCGGACGGCATCGCCCAGCCGGTGGCGGTATCCGAATCTGGTATCGACACAGCTATAACCCAGGGGCGGTGGGGATGCTAAAGGGTGCCCACATGCCACAACAAGTCTCAACATACAAAACACATACACAGCAAGCATGCTTAGATGAAAAATACTCATCATATTCTCTTCTTGTATTTCAAGGCCAGTTTGTATTAAATAACTGATACTATATTCTGTTTTACACTATTTCTGATTGCTGAACTAACTGCTACCTGGCCTTTATCTGTCTATCTGATTATATCTGGATATAACTCAATAACATAAAATGTACCATCTACTACTGGATACAATCTCAACAAATGTACTACGTATTGCCTGAATATCTACTATTCTAATTATCGCATGATACGTGATTAATATACTAGCATGCTTGCTGGAAACTGTACTAAAATCATTCCTGTACGCTGGGTATCGGTTAATAGCCTTTATTCTATTTACTTTCTAAGCTGTACTTCTTGGCTTGCCAAAATAATAACTTTACATACCTGGTTTCTGAGTACCCGACTGACCGGTGTGATTTCCGTCGGTACTTCTGTTGTTTCTCCCAACTACATTCATATACACGTCAATTAGAACTAAATACATTAATATTCAGGAGAAATTGTCACTTTAGATATATATATTTATCCCAACTTTAACCTTTCGAAAAACGGTCGAAAACTCATTATTTTTCAGCGGTCCAGAAGGGAGAAATATTCACTTCTCAGCTAGGAACACATAGACATTACTTTAAAGCAATTCTACTTACCTTAGCTCGGTGGCTCGCCGATTCGTCGGCCGTATTTCACGAAACTAAATCCATAGGAATGCTCTCTGCTGCTAAATACTTCGGTATCTAGGATTAATTTGAGTTTGGGCAGCGTTTGGCAGCGTAATCGGACGAAAATGATAATCCCTCCTTCGTCTTCCTCTGTTTTGCTGCGTGTTCTGGAAATTAAAATGAGTTAAATGATATTAAACCGAAGTGGGGGCTTTATATACTTGAGCCTGAACTTGGGCAACGTGTCACGGAGCCATCGCAGAGGCCTCACCTCCGTGACACGCTGCCATCACGGAGGGGCTCTGCCTCAGCTCCTCCCGCGATGGTTCGACGGGTTTCTCGTCCGATCTTTTTTCCGGCCTTTCTCTAGCACGTATGGCCTTCTAATATGCTTAACCAACGTGCGAATAGGTCGTCTAGGTGCCGGAAATTCTACGGGGTATAACATTCCTATTACGCCACAATACCTTGACATACGCAATATCTTTAGTCCTCAATCTGCGAATCTGTCTGTCTAGGATAGCTACTGGAACCTCTTCATAGGCCAGCTCTTCTGTAACCTGGATATCCTGGACTGGGACTACTCTAGACAGGTTTCCTATGCATTTCCTCAGCATAGATACATGAAAGACCGGATGAACGGATTCTAGCTCTGGAGGCAAGTTCAACTCATATGCCACTTGGCCTATTCTTCGACGAATCTGATAAGGCCCAACAAATCTTGGACTGAGCTTACCTTTCTTGCCAAATCTCATCACCCCTTTCATCGGGGACACTTTCAAAATACCCAAACATTCACACTGAATTCCAGGTTTCTGCGCCGCACATCTGCATATGATTTCTGGCGGCTCTGTGCAGTCAGTAAGCGTTCTCTAATAAGCTTTACCTTCTCCTCTGACTGCTGATCAATGTCTGGCCCCATCAAAGCCGATTCCCCTATTTCAAACCAGCCAACCGGCGATCTGCATTTTTGCCCGTATAAAGCCTCAAAAGGCGCCATCTGAATGGCCGAGTGATAGCTATTATTATAAGCAAATTCAATTAACGGCAAATTCTCGTCCCAGCTACCTCCAAAATCTAGCACACACGCTCACAGCATGTCCTCGAGCGTCTGAATAGAGCACTCAGCCTGTCCATCTGTCTGAGGGTGGAATGCTGTGCTTAAATTAATCTGCGTCCCCAGACCTCTCTGAAATGACTGCCAAAATCTAGTTGTAAACTGTGCTCCTCTATCAGAGATAATAGATACTGGAACACCGTGTAATCTAACTACTTCTCTGATATACAATTCGGCGTAATCTTTGGCAGAGAAAGTAGCTTTTACTGGCAGGAAATGGGCTGATTTCGTCAGTCTGTCAACAATTACCCAAATTGAATCATGTCTATGCCTGGTACGGGGTAATCCTGTTACAAAGTCCATGTTTACTACTTCCCACTTCCAAAGAGGCACAACTATGTCCTGAGTCAACCCACCTGGTTTCTGGTGTTCCGCTTTTACCTATTGGCAGTTAGGACACTGGGCTACAAACGACAATTTCTCTTTTCATTCCTGGCCACCAATAATTCTCCTTGATATCATGGTACATTTTCGTCGCACCGGGGTGAAGAGAATAACGGGCGTAATGTACCTCATTCATAATCTGCTGGCGGAGCCCTAAAACATCTGGAACACATAGGCGACCTTTACATAACCACACTTCTTCCTCAGTTATCTGAAAATCTGGCGCTTTCCCTTGCTGAATTCTGCCCTTAAACTGGACCAGGTCAGGATCTTCATATTGCCGTTCCTTTACCTCCTCAACTAATGACGATACAGTAGTGTTTTGAATTACCGCTTTGTTGCCCTCTGTTTCTGCTACACGAACGGCTAGGCTAGCTAATTGATGTATTTCTCTGACCAACTCCCGCTTCTCGGGCTGCAAATGCGCCAAACTTCCCATTGATTTACGGCTGAGAGCATCCGCTACTACATTGGCTTTTCCCGGATGATACAAAATGTCCACGTCATAATCTTTCAATAACTCCAACCAGCGACGCTGTCGCAAATTCAGCTCTCTCTGAGTGAAGATATACTGTAGGCTCTTGTGATCTGTGAAAATATCCACATGGACGCCATACAAGTAATGTCTCCATATCTTTAAGGCGTAGATCACTGCGGCTAATTCCAGGTCGTGGGTAGGGTATTTCTTTTCGTGTTTCCTCAGCTGTCTGGAAGCATACGCAATCACCTTACCATGCTGCATCAACACACAACCCAACCCAACGCCTGATGCTTCGCAATACACTGAATAACCTTCTGTACCTTCCGGCAATGCTAACACTGGGGCGGAGGTTAATCTGTCTTTTAACTCCTGGAAGCTCTGCTCACATGCCTCTGTCCACTGAAACTTTGTTGCTTTCTACGTCAGTTTGGTCAGAGGTGCCGCTATAGTAGAGAATCCCTCAACAAATCTCCTGTAATATCCCGCTAACCCCAGTAAACTGCGGACTTCGGTCGGAGTGGTAGGCCTAGGCCAGGTTTTAACTGCTGCTATCTTCTGCGTGTCAACCTGTATACCAGCATCCGACACAATATGCCCCAAGAAGGTTACTGAGTTCAGCCAGAATTCACACTTGGAGAACTTAGCATATAACTGGCGGTCCCTGAGAATCTGGAGCACTATTCGTAAATGAGTCCGGTGATCTTTTTCAGAGCGAGAATACACCAGAATGTCATCAATAAACACGATCACGAATAGGTCCAGATATGGTCTGAAAATACTGTTCATCAGGTCCATGAATATTGCTGGGGCATTCGTTAACCCAAAGGACATAACTAAAAATTCGGAGTGTCCATATCGGGTCCTGAACGCCATTTTAGGAATATCTCTTTCACAAACTCGAACCTGGTGATATCCGGACCGCAAGTCAATCTTAGAAAAGTATCTGGCCCCTTGTAGCTGATCAAACAAATCATCTATTCTGGGAAGCAGATACTTATTCTTCACTGTAACTTTGTTCAACTGCCGATAATCTATGCACATACGGAGCGAGCCATCTTTCTTCCTCACAAATAAAACTGGCGCACCCCATGGTGAAGTACTCGGCCTGATGAAACCTTTATCTAGCAAATCTTTCAACTGCTCCTTCAACTCTCTGAGTTTTGCAGGAGCCATACTATAAGGAGGAATTGATATAGGCTGAGTGCCTAGTAATAAATCAATAGCGAAATCTATTTCCCTCTCTAGGGGAATACCAGGTAACTCATCTGGAAACACATCAGGGAACTCGTTCACCACCGGAACAGACTGGAGTGTCGGAGATTCTGCTTGGACATCCTGAACCCTGACTAGGTGGTAGATACATCCCTTAGTTATCAATTTCCTCGCCTGAAGGTAGGAAATAAACCTACCTTTTGGAGTAGCTGTACTGCCTTTCCACTCTCGCACTGGCTCTCCTGGAAAGTGGAATCGGACTGTCTTGGTCCAACACTCTACGTTAGCATAGCATGGCACCAACCAATCCATACCCATAATGGCATCGAAATCAATCATTTCTAATTCTACTAGATCTATTGTAGTCTGGCGATCAACAACCCCTACTGTACACCCCCGATAAATTCTGCTAGCTATAATAGAGTCACCAACGGGCGTGGATACTGCAAAGGGCTGCTGTAATAATTCTGGTGCGACACTAAACTTCCGAGCCACAAATGGGGTAATATATGACAAAGTGGACCCTGGATCAATCAATACATAAGCAGGGTGTGAGCAGATAGTTATCATACCTGTCACAACATCAGGTGACGCTTCTGAATTCTGTCTCCCTGGTAAAGCATATGTGTGGCTTGGACCCGCACCTACACTGGAGGCCCCTAATCTGCCCCGACCCCTGCCTACCGACACTGAGGGCCTGCGCCCTGCCGAGGATGCTGTAGCTCGTGACCCTGCGGATGTCCTATCCTGTCTATCCCGATCCTCCTGACCTCTGGCTGGGCAATCTCTCATCAGATGGCCCTCTTGGCCACAAATATAACATCCGGTGGAGCCATACCTGCATGCTCCAGAATGGCGTCGGCTGCATATAGGGCAAAGTGGTAGGGTATACCTACTCTGCTCCGCCCTCCTCTGTAATGGTGAATCTGCAATCTGCGAGCCTCTGCCGGTCTCTGACTGCCCCCTGCGGCTAAATCTACCCCTCTGCGGTTGTGGTGGAGGCGGGGGCCTGGGCAGCCTATCTAACAATCGTGGCCTAGGTCCTCCCCGAGCCTCCCTCTGTAACTCAACTGGCCTGTCCCTGCAACGCTGTTCCTGATTGGTCCTCCTGATCTCCCGATGCCGCTGCCTGATGCCCTCAATATTCTGGGCAAATGCCTGAACTCGGGCAATATCCATGTCCTCTCGCAGTGTGGCCGTAATACAAGTCTCAACATATTCTGGATTCAACCCCATGATAAAGCGGTGTACTCTAGATTCCATGGTATCAACAAAGGTCGGTGCGTAGCGGGCCAAAGAATCAAACGCAAGGTGTATTCCCAAACACTCATGGCCCCCTGCTCTATATGTAGAAACTGGTCCACCCGGGCCTGTCGAATCTCACGTGGCAAATAGTGATCCAGAAAAGATCCTGAGAAGCTGGACCAGGTCGGAGGTGAAACATCTCTCCCTCGGGACGTTTCCCAGCTTTCATACCACAATACGATGATGTCCCGTAATCAGAATGCTGCCAACTCAACCGATTCTGTAGGCGTGGCATGCATAACCCTGAAAATTCTCTGCATCTGATCTAGAAAATCCTGAGGGTCCTCTGTTCGGTCCGTACCTATAAACTGTGGGGGATCTAGAGCCAAGAACTCTCGGACCCTCGAACTACCGGGCCCTCCTGACGACTCCGCAACTGTAGACGGCATCGACTGACGCTGAGCAGCCATCATCTGTGCTAACATGACTACTGCACTCCTAACCTCCTGGTCGGAAGGTATCAGTATAGGGACTGCTAGAGGTGGTGTCGCCCCAAGTGCCTCATGATGTGGTGGAGACTGCTGAGAAGGCTGGGACGATGCCTCTGTAGCGCCCTCTGATCGGGCTGTTTCTAAACGAGGGTGAGGCATCCTGCTGGTGCCTTCCCCTGCTGCAATATCTAAGCTCCGGCCTGTGATAGAATGTCGCTGGTTTGATATTATCTGTAACCAAAGAATACAGTAAGCTCTAGGGACCCAACCCTATACTGTATCGCTCTGCAGTACGACTAAATAAGAATAAAAGGCAACCATCCTATCATGCCTTGCAGCCTTCTACCCATAGTATGTGGTGCACAACACATCCATAGGCAAGACTCTACTTAGCACGGCTTGCAGACTCCCTGGAACACGACCTGCTCTGATACCAAGTTTGTCACGCCCCGCCCTGGGGGGTATGACTGGCACCTGGTGCCCTAGTAGGACCTAGACTGCTAACCAGTGAGCCTAAGCACATCTGGTGCCTGGCTAGCTCTAACTCAGATTCAAGGAATCAACGGGCTATATAACGGGTGTAAATACAGTCTCCGGCCGACTAAGCCTATAGCCACCTGTACCATAACGACAGCTAACCAGAATCATGTCAATATAAGGGAGCCTATGCGGGCCGACAAGGCCACCATGCTGTCTAGTTAACTCTAAATCAATATAACAAATGCTGAACAGCTACGTGACAGGCAAGGTCACCACTACTGACTGGATAAGGCCTCACACGGCCAACATAAACAACTAAACATACGCACGGCCCCACACGACCGGTATAGCTAACCACAGGGAAATATATACAGACTACAAGCCTCTAAGAATACTGATAAGATGGTCGAGACAGGGCCCCGGCCTACCCATGCTGTACAACAAAAGAAAAAGGATAAACCTCTAGCTATCTAGCTCCGGATGACTAGAGCTGATGACCCTGTGAGCTGGCTGGAATCACAAGGTATCGACCCCTCGTCTATGAGTACCTGCAGGCAAGTAATGCAGCGCCCCCAAGGGGAGTCAGTACCACTGGTACTGAGTATGTAAAACAACAACTGAAAGATATCTGAAAACAACAATACAACTAATGGAACTGAAATAGAAAGGAATAGACTAAACTGACTGAAAATGTAAAGCTAAGCCTACTCCCAACTATGCTGGAAGGAGTAGGAGCCATACCTGGGAATATATTGCTCTATTGTCGGTCTACTCGTATCTAGTGTAACATGGCATAACATAACATAACATAGCATAGCACACACAAACCTTACCCGGCCCCCATAAGCCGGGAGGTACAATCAACACGCAATCTATACCCCTACCCCGGTCGTCCCATCTCCTATAATAACTATAAGCATCCTGCCGATCCCTTGGGTATGCACTTGGGCTCGTTGAGCCCCTGACTATAACTGTACCTCAGTCTGGAGGACCCTAAATCAACACCCCGGGCGTACCCGCTCGACGGGGGTGTATAAAGGCCGACCAAGGCACAATATGGGGAAACCGGCATCCCATCTTCGTCCCCTATGGGATGGCATGCCACTCCGTAGAGCGACGTATCCTCGCCCTCTGGCGGATGAGTCGATACAGCTATTAACCCTGGGGCGGTCATGAATGCTAGGTAATCCACCCCAAGACAATATAGTGGTCTCAACTAGTAATACTAACTGCGTATGCCGCATGCTGAAGCTAGTGATGATAATGTATCTGTACATACTATATGCTGAACTAGTGATAGTTATATGTATGTATTTAATACATGCTGAGACTGATAATGGTATATGTATATAATCATCGGTCATACTGTGCTGAGCCTAATGTTGAACAAGATATAGTTTTTGTGCTGGGAATCATGCTGTATAACAGAGTTTCATAGCAACATGATTTACTATTTCTAACATGCTTTCTAAACTTCATTTTAATCTACCATTCTACTTCTGAGATACCTTACAGATACTTATATAGCTTTACTAAGTTTCAACTGAATACGATAATATCCTAACATACTTTACTAAATCACATACTGGGCATGCTGTACAGGTCCTAACACTTTGTATTAGAATTTATACCATGCTAGCAAGTTTTACGCTATATACAATATGATGCTTCCAATATCGTACTAATATTCATACTAAACATAACACATGACTTCTGAAACATTCTACTGTCCTTTGAACTACCTTACTATTCCGAGACTACTAACTTGCCGAGGAAACTAGCTTTACATACCTTCGCTTCTGATTTCCTGACTAACTGGCGTAGCTCGGTCAATATTTTCGCTATTTCTCCCAACTGCATTTGCATATACGTTAATTAGTACTAAATACAACACTATTATGAAAGACGAAGTCACTTTCGATATAATTATAGCCTAAACTTAGGCCAATCGAAAGACGGTTGAAAACTTGCTATTTTTCAGAAGTCCAGAAGGGAGAAGTATTCGCTTTACGGCTAGGAGCACAAGGACACTAATTTGGAGAAATTCTACTTACCTTAGTCCGGTAGCTCGACGATTCGTCGGCCGTATTTCGAGAAACAAAATCCGTAGGAATTCTCCCTTCTGCTAAATACCTCGGTATCTAGAGTTAATTTAGATTTGGACTACATTTGGCAGCGTAATCGAACGATAGTATACTAACCCTCTTCGTCTCTCTCTGTTTGCTGCATTTTTCTGGAATTTATCAAGGATTTAAATGAAAATAAACCGAAGTGGGGCTTTATATACTTGGGCCTGGACATGCCCAACATGTCACGGAGCCAACGCGGTGGCCGCACCTCCGTGACACGCTGCCATCGGGGAGGGGCTCTACCCCGGTGCCTTCCGTGGTGGTTCGACAGGTTTTACGTCCGATCTTTTCCCGGGCCTTTTTCTAGCACGTATGGCCTCCAAGTATGCTTAACCAACGCGCGAATAGGCCATCTAGGTGCCGGAAATCTTACGGGGTGTAACAGTTCCTTTAAATTAAAAAAAGGAGGAAGTCAATAAAAAAAGACGTTAATAATGTTAATTAATCAAAGGTCTAACTGATCACCGCTGCTATATTTTAAATATGCAGTTACGAATAATCCAGCCAAAGTAAAAGGAATTAGACTTAACATGATATCAAATTAAAAAACCTCAGTCATTTTTAGTTGTTTGAAAAGAGAAAAAAAAAGAGGTAATATTGATACCTAAATATTAATTCGTATTGACATGAATCTCAATGATAATGAACAAGAATTGACAATTGGTAGCGTAAGTAAATATGCATGCAATCCCACAGAAGGATTATTTTTTATGAGTTTTTCATTAAATATTTAGTTTGAATAAGTCATATAATACTCAGACCAACAAATAGAACTGAGGTTATAGTTAAAACCAAATAGAAAACCGAAATAACTTGTTATAGTAAGCATGAAGGAGTTTTTTTTTTTTTTAAATAACTTGACCCAAAGACTCTTTTATTAATAACATAAAACAAACAAAAACATTGTTTACATCTATATTAAAAACGAAAATCCCTCTCTTCCCTCTCTTCTTCTCCGCCTAACTAGGGTTTCCTATACCTCTGTCGACATGTCTCTTCATTTCAACTGAAAGCTGTACCTTGTTCTTCTTCGGGTCATAAATTAACCACCAATCTTCAATCACCTATTCTTTATTAAGCTCAAAAAGGTATCTCTCCCTCGAATGCATCCTCTTTCGTCCGATTTTCTTTTTTGACTTGATTCCTAGTGTTCTCAAGTGAATCATCAGTTTGTACATGCTCATCTGGGTGCTTAGGTAAGAATATGGTGAGGAGCTCTTTCGATGCAGATTGTGGGGAAAATCAAGTTGTTCCAAATCTCCAACATCGAATCTTCACCTGTGTGCTGAAATGTTCCATAAGTAGCCCTCTTTTTTGCTTGTATTTCCTTTTTGATGCTACCGTAGCTAGAGTTAGGTAGCAATCCCACTATTGACCAAACTTCTGTACATATCCGGTGGGTTTTCCTGTAAAAAATCTTATGCATAATGTTGATTGTTGATGGTTTTTGGTTGTTTGGATTTAATTCTTAAGTAAGGAACCTATGACTTGTCTGAATTAAGATTCTCCTGCTCTCAATCTGTAGTTGTTGAAAACTTCTGTATATGCTTCTTCCTTATTGATTATATGCATTATTAACCAAACTATCCGTTAGCTGGTTTGCTTCTCTATAGATATGCATCATTTGGATGGTAATTCTTGACGTTAGATAAAAAATTTCATCCATTATGTCTGCTAATTCCCATGGGACTTTCCATTCTCTTACTAGCATCTTCTGTATACTTAATGAATCCGTTTCTAATATGATGCTCTCTTATAAAGCTACATAATGTTGCATGCTTGTCTTACTGCTTGTGCCTCAGCAACCATACTAGTAGTAGTCCCAATCTTCTGTGCTTCTGTAAATCTTAAATTTCTATCCTGATCCCTTAGGCAATATGCATTTGCACTTAATCCTAGATTACCTTTGCTAGCACCATCAGTATTATACTTTATCAATCCAATCCCTGGGCATTCCCATTTAATAATCTTGAATTGTAAAATGGATTTGTATCTCTACATATATTCAACCATCTCCTTCCATTTGAAAAGGAATCCTGCATCCTGGATATTTCACTTTTACAAAGTGGTAGATACCTTGTTGACATAGCATCACTAATCTTTGAAAAGTCACATCTTTTCCATGTCTTCTTGCATTCCTTTTCTTCCATAGTTCCCAAACCATTATTAAATAAAGTGCCTTGAATATTCCCTTAAACATTAGATTTCCTGGAATATCCCAACAATCTGTTATCGACTGTTGAAGAGATCTTCCTGCAATGTTCACACCTGCACAAGAAACAAACTGCTTCCAAAGTTGTTGGGCTATGGAAGCTGTTAGAAAAAGATGTTTCATAGTTTCCACCTCATGATTCTCACAACAATGATATCTAGAAGCAACATTAATCCTCATTCTCCTCAGATTATCATCTGTAGCAATTCTTCCTTTCCACATCCTCCACATGGAAAAATCATATTTTAAAAGGCATCCCTTTTATCCATATATTCTTCATCCATCCTGATTTCTCTCTTCTTATTCTCATATTTTGATATGCAAATTTTACAGGGAAAATACCATTAGCGTTACCCATCCACCATGCCCTATCATTCACCTCCTGACTTGGTACTCTAATGTTAGAGACAATATGATTAATAATCTCCATTGAAATTTTCTCCTTTAGCTTATCTATATCCCATACCCTTTGAGATATGAACTCCTTTACCTCTAACTCCTCAACCACATATTCTGCCTCCTTAGTGTAATATAGTGCTCCTTTTTGGGTCCAGTTGTCATACCAAAAACTTGCATTTTCAGATTTGATTTGCCACCTTATATCAGGTTCCACTTCATCTCTAATTTGCACCAATATTCTCCATATGTGAGAATCTCCCCTATCATGAGTTAAAATAGGATGAAGCTTTTTGCAATACTTGTTCCACATAAAAGCACCCCACAATGAAGAAGTGGATGTTTTGAAATTCCACCATAATTTTACCATAAAAGCCTCAGACACATCATGAAGTGATCTAAACCCTACTCCTCCCTCCTCCTTTGGTAGGCACATATTTTCCCATGCTATCCAGTGTTTACCCTGACCTCCTCTAGATTTGCTCCAAATGAATTTAGCAATCACCTTATGAATCTGATCAATGACTGCCTTTGGAGGATTCAATGCTGAAAGCATATAGACTGGCATTGACTATAGTATATGTGCTATAAGAATGTATCTTCCACCATATGACAACCATTTATTTTGCCATTTCATGATCCTTCTAGATGTATTCCTGATAATAACTTCAAAGTAAGAATTTCTCCTTCTTTCATAAAAGACAGGGCATCCTAAATAAGTAAAAGGAAAGTTTCCTTGACTTATTCCAGTCCATCTCCTCAATTTTGCACCCACAACAAGACTTGTTTTTTCATGTAAATAGAAAAAAACATTTATCCCTATTAATCATTTGTCTAGATATCCTTTCATATTCACCAACACCTTTATCATCATCTTGACTGATTTCCTATCTCCTGAACAAAATAGGATTGTGTCATCATCATATGATAAATGGTTTATTTCAGGACTCTATTTAGGCAAACTAAATCCCTTAAACTCAGAATCATCATGTAATTTATTCAATCCTCTAGCCAACACCTCAGCAGCAATGATGAATAGAGTAGGGGATATAGGATCCCCCTGCTTTACTCCTCTTGAAGACTTGAAAAAACTAGTAGGTTTTCCATTTAACAACACTGAATACCAATTATTAGATAATAATCTCCACACCATATCAATAATCACCTCTGAAAATTCAAAGCATCTAAGTACCTTGGTTAGGAATATCTAAGAAACTTTATCATAGGACTTAGCCATATTCAGCTTTACCTCCATATTCTGCCATTTGTTTCTCAAGTTCATATCTCTAATTATCTCTTGTGCAAGTAGAACATTTTCAGTAATACTTCTCCCTTTAATAAATCCAATTTGATTTTTGGTAATAATCATTGGTAAACACTCCACCATTCTCTCATGTAATACTCTTGATATGACCTTATTGATAAATGTGCTGATACTAATAGGTCTATAGTTAGTGAACATTTCAGCTCTCTCCTTCTTAGGATCAGGACAAGGTTTGTATGAGTTATATATCTTGGAAGCTCCTGCCCACAAAACAATGCCTTCACCAAATTTGTGACATCTGACGCAATTATATCCGAACATACCTGAAAAAGACATCCTGAAAATCCATCAGGTCCGCTTGCACTGTCTCTATTCAACTCAAAGATCACTACCTTCTTGACTTCTTCTTCATAAGGCAACTTAACCATTTCATTATTATGCTCCTTTGAAATAACTTTAGGAATATTACTCATCAGGTCTGAATGATTGGTAGTCCCTTCATCTCTGAGTTGCTCTTCAAAAAAATCCACAGTCTCTCTTCCTATATCCTCATGATTATTCAATGAAACTCCATTTCTATTCCTTATTTCTCCAATGAACAATTTCCTCTTCCTTCCTTTAACATAAGAATGAAAGAATCTTGTGTTATTATCTCCATCCTTAAACCACTTCATGCCTGCCTTTTGCTTCCAGTAATCCTCCTCTAATTTCCTAGACCACTTTATGTCTGCCTCAGCCTTCATCAGATTAATTCTATTCTCCTTAGTAGGCAAAATTCCCAATTGCAATTCAGAAACTCTTATTGTGTCCTCCAAAGTAGAAATTTTCTGAAAAATATCCCCATAGTCATGAAAGGAGTGCCCATAAAATCCATCTTCCAGTTTTTCTCAACTATCTTCTTGAATTGACTATGCTTAGTCCAGAAGTTAAGAAATTTAAAAGGTTTCACCACCACCTCCTTCTCAGTATCACAAATAACATGCAAAGGAGCATGATCTGACCCTTGCCTAATTAAGTGATGGACTTCACTAGAAGGAAAAGAGTAAAAAAACTCCTGATTTCCCATCATTTTATCTAATCTCCTGAATATACACTCTCCCTCTAGTCTCCCATTCCACCAAGTAAATTTGCTTCCTGTAAAAACCAGTTCCTTCAAAGCACAATTATTTAAGCATTGAGCAAATTCCAAAGCTTCATTATGAGTGAAAGCCAGTCCTCCCTGTTTCTCCTCTTCATTTAGAATAACATTAAAATTTCCACCCACCATCCAAGGATCTGAGAATTGGTTAGCTACTACTTCTAAATCCTCCCATAGTTCCAACCTTTTTTGAGCACTACATCTAACATACACTGATATAATTCCAAACCTTCTTCCAAAGACTTGAATTTCATTGTGATCTGCTGATAAGTGTCCAGCTCCACTTCTCCCTTTCATTTATCTCTCCAAAAAATTTATATCTTTGAAGAACTATTAGCTAATCCATGCTCTATCCATAATCTTCTCTTAAAATGATCAATCTCCCTAGGATCTTGAAATGACTCCATTAAGGCTATAAATGAGTAATGATGTCTCCTGTTTAAGTCTGTTAATCTCTCAAATGAGTTTTTAGTGTTAACAGATCTTATATTCTAAAATATGATCTTATCAATCATTGAGAACTATTGGACTTATCCCTACTACTCCTTGTTTGCACTTGTAATGGCACTACAACTTGAGATTTATTCTTCTTAGGCCCAGCCTTCGTTTCTACAATGTGTCTTGGGGAGAGATCCCCTGTCCTCCCTATATTGTTAATATTGTCTTCCAACTCCTCCTCCTCCTCATATCCTTCTTCTTATTTCTCTACTGCACCATATACTGCTATATTTCCTGATTCATCCCCCATTTCATTTTGATCATGTTCCTCCATCTTTCTTTCCTTAGATTCCTGACCCGTTTTCCCATATCACTATTGCATTGGATACTTTGCTTTCTTTCTCTTTGTTCCCCTATACATTGTCTTTTGATTGATCCATGACTTCTCTGTTATCCTCAATAATCTTTTATTTATTGTTATTCTATTGTTCCTCTTTGTTTTGTGCATTTATACTCTGTTCCTCCTGTTCCTTCTCCATCAATACTTCAAACTGATTTATTTTTGGCATTTCAATATCCTTTTGCTACTTCCTCTGTTCCCATATCACTTCCTTATCTCTCCTTCCCCTTCCTTTAACATTAAAAGCCCCCTGCTTTTTTTATTTATCTGAAATTGAAATTCCTCCCCAATTTCCTTTCTCCCCTCCTCTTCTGTTGTTTGCTGATTGATATATTTCTTTGGCTTTGTCCCCTCTTTCTTTGTATCCTTCTTCTTCTCCTCCTCAGTCTCCTTAGGATATAATTCTGGATGCAAAATATAATATTCCTGCTTACTATGTCCTTGAATTTTGCAGTTCTTGCAATATTTTAGAACATAGTCATATTTAATATGTATCCATCTTTCAATCACCTCTCCATTCTGCTTTCTCATTCCTATATTGATCCTTTTTGAAAAAAATCCCCTAATAAGTCAACCTCCACCTTTACACGGGCACAACTGGGTCTCCTTTGGTTCTTGGTTGCCATATCCACTTGTAGTGGTCTCCCTACTACTGCTGCTAGAGAAAAGATTGCTTCCTTCATGAAAAAATTTGGCGGTAGGGACGAAAATGAAATCCAAGCAATAACAGTTGATGTTTTTTCCTCCGGATCAAATAATGGATCCCATTTCAAAGTTTTCATGGTATATATCCATTGTTTGTGAGTAATGTAAAACACCGATTTCGATAAAAGATTAACATAGTCCTCCGTATTCTTTGCCTTAATCAAAATATGTCGATTAGTCAGAACCCCAATATTACATTCTCCTTTCAGATTGCATTGTTTTGGCAATAATTTTCGTAACTCATGAATATCAGGCCATCTATACTAAAATTTGCCATGATCGCATATTGTAAATTTTCCTTGATAATTATTTGGTTGATCTCCTCCTCCTCCCAAACCACTCTTGCTTCTCCAAGTAAAAAAGTAACTGGTTTCATGGGAATTGATTTTGCTTGAACTGGAATCAGACGTAAGGTCGCTGCATAGTTTGATGGTGAGTTGACTTCCTCCCCAGGGGGATTTAGTCCATATGAGTGGGCGGCCATAGCCACTGTCGTGAGAATCTCCGGTGAAATTAAAATTGACGGCGTAGGTTTTTTCTCATTAAAATAGAAAGGTAGACAAATATCTCAATTTTAATTGAAAGAATAAGTCGAACAAAAAGTGTTTAATTTGATTCATCTATCATTATAGACAGACAACACTAACAAAAATAAAGTGCCGGACTGTAAAACTCAAAAGTTCTTTGCCAAATTCAAAATCCTAAGGATCTCAAGTAAAATAAAATGAAATAAAAGATTAAAATTCTTGAATTGAAGTAAAGAAATTTGAATTTGAATTTAAATTAAAAGATAAAAAGATTGTACTGATTTAAAAAGTTGAATTCAAAATAGCTTGAACAATGAAAACTTTTGAATTAGATTAAAAAATTTGAATTATAATTTTGGATAGTAAGATAATAAGGATCATATAGTTAATGATAAGATTTAAGATTTTGAATTTCTAAGGTTATATCACATTCTAATATTAAAAGTAAAAAAATTTAAGCAAACTTATTTAAGGAGCTACTAAATAAATATAATTAAAAAATTCTTGATAATTAATTACTAGGTTGATCCCTGGGGGTTCAAGCATTGACCTTTAATCATCACCTTTAATACTTTTTTGTATATTTAGCACTAGAATTGGTGAGACAATGAAATTTTTCTTAAAAAAAGGTAGACTTCATATATCTTACAAGAAATGAAAAGATGCTATTACAAATAAGGAGCATGTACTTCTTCTCAAAGATATATGGGAAAAGAATTGGAGAACAATTGTTAAGTAATCAATATTACAAGAATAGAAGAAAAAATTATTGGCATAATACATAATGAAATAAATTAAAGCACAAGGATTAGGAATTGTGATAATTTATTAATAAATACATTATAATATTCATTATACCTTTTTCATTGTAGGTATATTTATTTGTGTTATAAAATAATAAAACAAGAAAAATATTGTAGAGAAAGAGAAGATAGAAGTATTCTTATTTTTCTTGAGGGATGAATTACAATGAATGGGAACTCCTTTATTTATAGGGGAGAACTAACTTGGTCCCAAAGTTACTAACCCTAACTTTCTTTTAAAGAAATATACATTCACCATAATAAGAAAATATATTTATAACACTCCCCCTTGGGTATCTGTTTGATAGATAATGTGACTTGTTAAAACCTTACTAGAAAAACAATCCAGTGAGAAAAATTCTGGTGAAGGAAAAAGAGTACATATATCTAATAATATGTATTTAGCTGCCTCACTAAAAAGCTTACAAGGAAAACCCAGTGGGACAAAGCATTGCAAGAAAAAAAGAGTATAACGCATATTAACTCCCCTTAATGGGAACATCAATCCAAATACTTGAATCTTCGCATCGCAATAGTGTGCACCATCTCTCGAAAGTTGCTGTTGGCAAAGACTTGGTAAATAAATCAGGCAAAATATCACTCGAACAACTTTGTTACTTGTTGATATCACCATTTTTTTTGGAGATCATGTGTAAAGAAAAGCTTTGATAAAATGTGCTTCGTACTATCTCCTTATATGAATCCTCCCTTTAAATGTGCATGCATGCTCCATTATCTTCATACAAGATCGTGATTGTTTTGTCACATTTCAAACCACATTTTTCTTGAATGAGATGTATCATTGACCTCAACCACACACATTCTCGACTTACTTCATGAATATCTATTATATCAATATTATTTGATGAAGCAGTCACAATAAACTACTTTGTAGTATTAACAAGATATATTAATGCACTGTAACACCGCAAAAGTCCCTAAGATTAGAACTGAGGAGTGAAACAAAGAAAACAGACAAAACTACACCAGAACACAAAATGAGTCATCAAGTGACTCGTTAGTTTACTTAAAAACTCGTTAAGTGAGTCGTTGGGTGCAAGACAGTCAAGAAATGTTGACGGGCCTAAGAATAGACCCGGGAGTTTAATTTGAAAAATGTAGAAAACTGGCAAAATATCACAGCACGGACCATAGAACGACTCTTCATATCAAACCACGAGTCGTTGTATGCTGTCGTTGGTTAGGGAAATGTTGGTGACAGTGGAGACAACGAGAGGTATGAAGATCCGTTGTGAGTTAAAATGGGCCATCCTTTGCAGTCGTGGTTAGGGTCAGGCTGGGGGATAGTGTAAACAATGGGAGACCCAACGACCCGTTAGAAGAAGTCACGGGTCATTAGTTGTGGTCGTGGTTGGAGGATTAAGCTTTCCCGTAGGCTTGACGGATGGGAGCCACGATCCGTTGTACCTGACAATGAGTCATGGTGAGGCTCGTTGAATTGAAGTGCAGAGTTTCAGAAGAAGCAAACAATGACTGAAGGAACGACCCGTTGAAACTTAGGGCGACCCATCCTGTCCAATCGTGGTTTGAATCCGGGAATTGGATCTGGGCAGTCCATGTGATGGGCCGTACCACGAGTCGTGGTAGCTACCAATGACTCGTTGGTATGTCCGTTGGTCCGTCCAGACCAGTTTTTTAGGAAAATTTCATTAAGGGCATTTTTGACTTTTTCATACTTTGAGACCCTAAACTATGTCATTTTGTGTATTTTTCTGAGGGTGTTAAGATGAGTTAAGTCCCTAATGCATGCCCATTCCCTGCAAGAACTTTAGAGAGATTTTTAGGAGATTCAAGGTCTTCTTGTCCAAGTTTCCATCAATTTATTTGTGGGTATTCAAGAAATTTCGAGTCAACCCATCTCCAGGTATGTAGGGTTTTAGAATGGGTGAAATCCTTTCACACCCATGCCCAAATTTTGATTTAAATCATAAACTCTCCTATTCAAGTTCTATGGGGTTTTACCCAAATGCATGCAAATGTAATTTCTCTTTATGGGTATGATTTAATTGAGTTTTAATTATTGAATTATGAATGATGGACAGGTTTTATATTATTTTCTTTAAAATCATGTTTCAAGCTTTTTAAATCTAAAATGCTCATTTTGATGAAGGTTCATGAAAGTTATGATTTATGATGAATATTCAATATTTTGGGGTTTATTTATGATGGAAAAGTATGAATTCAAGTTACCCATGTTTATGAACATATTTTGAACGAATTAATTATGATGAAGTATTGGGCAATGCCAACATGTTGAAGAATGACTTATGATTTATTAAACGAATTACATGATTTATTAATTTATGATGTTGGCCGATGAAAAGGGCCTTTGATTCTTAGCTAAGCATGTTTTAAAGGGGATCAATGATGAAAAATGTTATATTTTATCCAATGAATCTTAATGCATAATGTATTGAATTATGTATTAGCCTATATGCATATTTTTGGGTGCCATGTCTAGCACCGAGCAGTCCGACATTCAAAGGACTACGCCGGTGTCTCATAACCACGTGCCACCGTGGGTTTTTAAATGATATATTGTATTAATAATGATCCCCTCAAATGTGATATCAAGCCTAATGCACGACCCTTGCCTGGCAAGTTAGGGTCGGCTCTGCCCACTTGAGTGAGATAGTTGGGGCATCATGAAAGGCTCTACCATGATGGTGTCGGTTATGATGAGTCCTACCATTGTTCCACATGTTTTATGAATTGTTATATTTATGTTATTTTCTCTAGTTATATTTTGATAATGTTTACTTACGATTAAGGTTATGAATGCTTTATGAATGATTTGAAAGCCTTGGGCCTTATGTTTTCTTATGGAGTTTATGATATATGCATGATGTCCTTCTCTTACGTTTACTATGAGTTTTATCTTACTTTTTGATTTCCGTTTTACTTACCTTGCATACTCGGTACATTCCACGTACTGACCACATACTTTCTATGCTGTATCGTCTTATGATAAAGGGTCCAGATCTCAAGCTTATCCTCATCCTTAGTCCATCTCAGTTTACGTTCTCAGCTTATTGGTGAGCCCTCATATTCTGAGGGCTTTTTGATACTTTTATGTTATCATATGTTTCAGTGTTGTTCGGGTTAGTTTGAGATGTGGTCCCATCAACCCATCATATGTAGTAGAGGCTTTCAGACAATATGTAGTGCTCAACTTATGTGTACGTCTAGTACTTTCATATGTTATGCTATGGTTACGTTTCCGCTATGTTTTATGTTTAACATTTTGCTTATTTAACTAAGATTAGATGCATGCATATGCCATGGGTCGACTTGGGGTCTCTCGGGGTCCCTTGACCCGTGTCTACGATCCGGGTGTACGTTTGGGTCGTGACAAATTTGGTATCAGAGCCATAGGTTATGTGTCCTAGGGAGTTTGAAAGCCGCGTTGAGTAGAGTCTTTTTCATGGGTGTGAAGTGCGCCACACTTATGAAGAAGAGGCTACTAGACGTTTAGGAAATATTTCCTTTTTTCATGTTCTATGTCGTGCGATGAAAAGTCTCTCGATCCTTCTAATTCATGCGATTCGCGATTATAGAATTATGGCTCCTAGAAGAATGAAAGGGCGAAGGAATGGAAATGATGAAGGCCACGGGGGTGGAAATGACTATGGGCATTAGCATGCCCTACCTTTTCAGGAGCCCTAGGCGCTACAGCTAGCTGCCCACACTAAGTTTCGGGCGGCTATTCAAATGTTGGTGTAGGCCTTGACTGCTCAGGTCAACTAGCAAGCTATTGCGAAGGTCCAACAGAATAGTAATGCAGTGGCGGCTTAGATTAGAGACTTCTTGAGGATGAACCCTCCTGAGTTCACGGGATCAAAGGTGGACAAGAATCCACACGAGTTCATTGAAGGGATCTTGAAAGTCACTCAAGTTATGGGGGTGACAAATGGGGAATGTATTGACTTGGTCTCTTATCAGCTAAAAAAGGTCGCTTTTATATCAGCTAGGATGAGTTCCACATGGCTTTTCTCGACAGGTTCTTCCCTCGGGAGATGAGGGAATTGAAGGCAGCTGAGTTTGTAAAGATCAAGCAAGGAAAGATGACAGTGCTGGAGTATTCGCTTGAGTTCACTCGTTTGTCAAAGTACTCCCCAAAGTTAGTGATAGATCAGAGGGCGCGGGTGAGCTAATTTATTCATGGCGTGGTCAGTTATTTAGACAAGGATTGCAAGACTGCCATGCTTCACCAGGATATGGACTTTCCTCGCATAGTGTTATACGCCCAGCAGATGGATACGGTTCATGCGAGGGAAAGGGAGGCAAAAAGGGCTCAGATGGATAGTCGTGGGTTTTCACATCAGAGGTCTGACGATGGCTACTATCCACAGTTTCAGCAGAGCTCACTAGCCCCAGCACCATCATCCGCTAGTGTTCCATCCAGACCCAGGGGTGATCAGAAGAGCAAGGCTTTAGGGTCAAGCGATCAGAGGGGAACCTAGTTAGAGTATACCTCTCCAGCCTGCAGGAAGTGCGGCAAGAGTCATGCTGGAAAGTTCTTGCTCAGTTCAGATGTTTGTAATGGGTGTGGTAGATCTGGGCACATGCGCCGAGCGTGCCTATATGCTATACAGGGTGATGATAGGGGTTTTGCCCAGACCACCAGGACAGCAGCAGCTCCAGCCCATTCTGCTCTGTAGGGAGCATCGAGTAGTGGCGATGGCAGACAGCGCCAAAATCGATTCTATGCCCTTGCCTCGCGCCAGGAGCAGGAGACTTCGCCAGACATGGTCACTGGTATGTTGCGTGTCTTTCATATTGATGTTTATGCCTTGATAGATCCGGGAGCTACCTGGTCTTTCGTGACTCCTTACATTGCTAGTATCCTTGGAGTTAGACCCGAGACCTTGTCAGAACCATTTTTAGTTTTGACCCTTGTTGGTGATTCGATCATAGCTAGACGAGTATATAGAGAATTCCCGGTCACTATGTTGCATAAGGTTACCTCCGCAGACCTTATAGAGTTATCCATGATTGACTTTGACATTATTCTTGGCATGGATTGGTTGTTTGCATGCTATGCTTTGATTAATTGTAGGACCCGTGTGGTGGAATTTCATTTTCCGGGTGAGTTAGTATTGGAGTGGAAGGGCAGTTCGGCGGTACCAGCAGGTCGATTTATTTCCTATCTTAAGGCTAGAAAGATGATCTCTAAAGGTTGCATATACCACCTAGTTAGGGTTGAGGATGTGGAGTCCAAGACCCCGACCTTTTAGTCAATTCTAGTGGTGCGCAAATATCCGCAGGTGTTTTCTGATGATTTGCCCGGTGTTCCTCCGTAGAGGGAAATTGATTTCGGTATTGATCTATTACCCGATACGCACCCTATCTCTATTCCTCCCTACAGGATGGCTCCAGTTGAGCTAAAGGAATTGAAGGATCAGCTAAAGGATTTGTTGGATAAGGGCTTCATTAGGCCGAGCCAGTCTCCATGGTGTGCACTAGTTCTATTTGTTCGAAAGAAGGACGGTTCCCTTCGCATGTGTATTGACTATCGACAGTTGAACAAGGTTACTATCAAGAACATGTACCCTTTACCCAGGATCGATGATTTGTTTGACCAGCTTCAGGGCGCCAAGTGTTTCTCCAAGATTGATCTCAGGTCGGGGTATCACCTGCTCAGGGTTCCTGAGAGTGACATCTCGAAAACCGCTTTCAGGATTCAGTATGGTCACTATGAATTTGTTGTTATGTCTTTCAGACTAACCAATTCCCCTGCAGCTTTTATGGATATAATGAACAGGGTGTTCAAGGCATATTTGGACATGTTCGTGATTGTGTTCATTGATGACATCTTGATATACTCACGGAGCGAGGAGGAGCATGCCGCTCACCTGAGAGTAGTGCTTCAGACCCTCAAGGATCGTCAGCTATATGCAAAGTTCAGTAAGTGTGAATTTTGGCTAGACTCGGTGGCACTTCTAGGTCATGTGGTATCAACCAAAGGCATAAGGGTAGATTCCTATATGATTGAGGCGGTGAAGAATTGGCCCAGACCGGTAAATCCTTCAGAAATTCGGAGTTTCTTGGGTCTAGCTGGCTACTACCGAGGTTTGTTGAGGGTTTCTCATCTATTGCGACACCTTTGACTAAGTTGACTCAGAAAAATATGAAGTTCCAATGGTCGAATGTTGGTGAGAAAAGCTTCAAGAGTTGAAGACTCGACTCACTTCAACACCGGTGTTGACTTTGCCCGAGGGTACTGATGGCTTTGTTGTATATTGTGATGCTTTGAGAGTCATACTGGGGTGTGTGTTGATGCAGCGTGTGAAGGTAATAGCATATGCCTCGAGACAGCTAAAAGTTCCTGAAAAGAACTACCCGACCCATGATCTTGAGTTGGCCGCGGTGGTGTTTGAATTGAAATTATGGCAGCATTACTTGTATGGGGTTCACGTGGATCTATTTATTAATCAAAAGAGCTTGCAATATGAGTTCACAGAAAAAGATCTAAATCTTCGGCAAAGGAGGTGGTTGGAGCTACTAAAGGACTATGACATGAGTGTCCTTTACCACCCGGGCAAGGCCAATGTGGTTGCGAACGCACTTAGTAGGCTCTCTATGGAGAGTGTGTCCTACGTGGATGAGGGAAAGAAGGAGTTTGTGAAGGATGTCCACCGACTGGCAGGACTGGGAGTTAGATTGATTGACTCAACTGATGGCAGCATGATTGTGCATAATGGGTCAGAATCGTCCTTAGTGGTCGATCTCAAATCTAAGCAAGATGAGGATCCAACTTTGAGGAAGCTAAAGGAAGCAGTGCAGAGTCAAAAGGTGGAGGTTTTCTCCCAAGGGGGAGATGGTTTGCTATGATACCAGGGTCGACTATGTGTTCCAGACGTCGATAAATTGAGGGTTCGAATATTGAATAAGGCACATGGTACAAATATTCTATCCATCAGGGATCCACGAAGATGTATCGAGACTTGCGGGAAATCTATTGGTGGGATGGTATGAAGAAGGATATCACAGAGTTCGTAGCCAAGTGTCCAAACTGTCAGCAAGTGAAGGTTGAGCACCAAAGGCTGGGAGGTGTGCTTCAGGATATTAGCATTCCCACTTGAAAGTGGGAAGAGATTAATATGGATTTTATTACAGGCCTACCTCATACTCGCCGACACTATGATTCCATTTGGGTGGTGGTAGATAGGTTAACAAAGGGTGAACACTTCCTACTGGTCAAGACCACAGATTCAGGAGATGATTATGCCAAGTTGTATATTCGAGAGTTGGTTCGACTTCATGGAGTGCCCTTGTGTATTATTTCAGACCGAGGTACTCAGTTTACCTCCCAGTTTTGGCGATCTTTTTTTGAAGGGACTTGGGACTTAGATTAAGCTCAACACAACATTCCATCCGCAAACGGATGGCCAAGCAGAATAAACAATCCAGACTCTTGACGATATGTTGAGGGCATGCATTATGGATTTTAAAGGTAGTTGGGATGATCATTTGCCCTTGATCGAGTTTGCTTATAATAACAGTTATCACTCTAGTATCCAGATGGCACCATTCGAGGCCCCCTATGGGCGGAGGTGTAGATCTCCCATCGGTTGGTTTGAGGTTGGCGAGATAGCCATGATAGGACCAGATGCGATTCACGAGGCGATGGTGAAGGTCCAGTTGATAAGGGACCGGTTAAAAACTGCTTAGAGTCATCAGAAATCGTATGCTGATGTGAGGAGAAGAGATTTGGAGTTTTATGTGGACGTCTGGGTATTTCTAAAGGTATCTCCCATGAAGGGAGTCGTGCGGTTCGGAAAGAAAGAAAAACTCAGTCCCCGCTATGTTGGTCCCTACCGGGTTGTGAGAAAAGCTAGTAAGGTGGCGTATGAGTTGGACTTGCCATTGGAGTTATCTTCAGTTCATCCCGTCTTCCATGTGTCGCTTTTGAAAAAGCGTTTAGGTGATCCAACCTTGGTAGTCTCGGTAGACAGCATTGGAGTAAAAGATAGCCTCAGTTTTGAAGAAATTCCCGTTGAAATCTTGGATCGTCAGGTTCAGAAGTTGAGGAACAAAAAAGTAGCTTCAGTTAAGGTTCTATGGAAAAATCGGCATGTTGAGGGAGCTTCATGGGAAGCCGAAGCGGGTATGATGGCTAGATACCCAAATTTGTTCTCTACCGGCTCAGTTCCGACTTGAGGTATCAATTCTACTCTATGATCCCATTTAGTTTTCATGTTCAGTTCATGTATGAAAGTTTCTTTTATATGTATGAATGTGTATGTGAAGCGTGAGATCAGTTCAGCTATGTGGTTTGGTTCGGAGGTAGTCATTCTGTGAAAATTTCGGTTAAAATGATTAGTATATGGCTATGATAAATTGTATGTTTCTGGTTGCTGCTTGTTTCCTACATTCGAGGACGAATGTTTCCAAGGGAGAGATATTGTAATACCCAGGGAAGGCCTAAGAATAGACTCGGGAGTTTAATTTGAAAAGTGTAGAAAACTGGCAAAATATCACAGCACAAACCACAGAACGACTCGTGGTATCCAACCACGAGTTGTTGGATGCTGTCGTTGGTTGGGGAAATGTTGGTGGAAGTGGAGACAATGAGAGGTATGGCGACCCGCTATGGGATACAACGGTCTGTCCTTTGCAGTCGTGGTTAGGGTCAGGCTGGGCGATAGTGTAAACAACGGGAGACCCAACGGCCCGTTAGAAGAAGCCGCGGGTCATTGGTTGTGGTCGTGGTTGGAGCATTAAGCTTTCCAATAGGCTTGACGGATGGGAACCACGACCCGTTGTACCTGATAATGAGTCATGGTGAGGCTCTTTGAATTGAAGTGTAGAGTTTCAGAAGAAGGGAACAATGACTGAAGGAACGACCCGTTGATACTTAGGACGACCCGTCCTGTCCTGTTATGGTTTGAATTGAGGAAATATACCTGGGAAGTCCATGTGACGGGCCGTACCACGAGTCGTGGTAGCTACCAACGACTAGTTGGTACGTCCGTTGGTCCTTCCAGACAAGTTTTTCAGGGAAGTTTCATTAAGGGCATTTTTGACTTTTCCATACTCTGAGACCCTAAACTACGTCGTTTTGTGTATTTTGCTGAGTGTGTTAAGATGGGTTAAGTCCCTAATGCATGCCCATTCCCATGCAAGAACTTTAGAGAGATTTTTGGGAGATTCAAGGTCTTCTTCTCCAAGTTTCCATCAATTTCTTTGTGGGTATTCAAGGAATTTCGAATCAACCCATCTCCAGGTATGTAGGGTTTTAGAATGGGTGAAATCCTTTCACACCCATGCTCAAATTTCGATTTAAATCATGAACTCTCCTATTCAAGTTCTATGGGGTTTTACCCAAATGCATGCAAATGTAATTTCTCTTTATGGGTATGATTTAATTGAGTTTTAATTATTGAATTATGAATGATGGGCAGGTTTTATATTATTTTCTTTAAAATCATGTTTCAATCTTTTTAAATCTAAAATGCTCATTTTGATGAAGGTTCATGAAAGTTATAATTTATGATGAATATTCAATATTTTGGGGTTTATTTATGATGGAAAAGTATGAATTCAAGTTACCCATGTTTATGAGCATATTTTGAACGAATTGATTATGATGAAGTATTGGGCAATGCCCACATGTTGAAGAATGACTTATGATTCATGAAACGAATTACATGATTTATTAATTTATGATGTTGGCCGATGAAAAGGGCCTTTTGGTTCTTAGCTAAGCATGTTTTAAAGGGGATGAATGATGAAAACTATTATATTTTATCCAATGAATCTTAATGCATGATGTATCGAATTATGTATTAGCCTATATGCATATTTTTGGGAGCCGTGTCTAGCACCGAGCAGCCCGACGTTCAAAGGACTACGCCGGTGTCTCATAACCACGTGCCACCGTGGGTTTTCAAATGATATATTGTATTGATAATGATCCCCTCAAATGTGATATCACGCCTAATGCACGACCCTCTCCTGACAAGCCAGGATCGGCTCTGCCCATTTGAGTGAGATAGTTGGGGCATCATGAAAGGCTCTACCATGATGGTGTTGGTTATGACGAGTCCTCCCATTTTTCCACATGTTTTATGAATTGTTATATTTATGTTATTGGATCAAGTTATGTTTTGATAATGTTTACTTACGATTAAGGTTATGAATGCTTTATGAATGATTTGAAAGCCTTGAGCCCTATGTTTTCTTACAGAGTTTATGATATATGCATGATGTCCTTCTCTTACGTTTACTTATGAGTTTTATCTTACTTTTTGATGTCCGTTTTACTTACCTTGCATACTCGGTATATTCTACGTACTGACCGCATACTTTCTATGCGATATCGTCTTATGATACAGGGTCCAGATCTCAAGCTTATCCTCATCCTTAGTTCATCACAATTTATGTTCTCAGCTTATTAGTGAGTCATCATGTTCTAAGGGCTGTTTGATAGACTTTTATGTTATCATATGTTTCAGTGTTTTTCAGGTTAGTTGGGGATGTTGTCCCATCAACCCATCGTATGTAGTAGAGGCTTTCAGACAATATGTAGTATTCAGCCTATGTGTACGTCTAGTACTTTCATATGTTATACTATGGTTACGTTTCCGCTATGTTTTATGTTTAACATTTCACTTATTTAAATGAGATTAGATGCATGCATGTGCCATGGGTTGACTTGTAATCTCTCGGGGTCCTTTGTCCCGTGTCTACAATCTGGGTGTACGTTCGGGTCGTGACAGAGTCTCAGAGAGTCTTGACGACTGGTTAAGTGACCCGTTAAGTGACATAAATCGTCAAGTGAAGTGTCAAGAAAAGATCAAAAAAGTTTAGGAAGAGCAGCCAGTGACAACGGGTCAGAAGACGACCCATTAGATGACCCAAGGATCGTCGTGTGGGTCGTTGGGACTGGCAGTGTGATTTTTTCTGTCGGATCATTAAGGTTGTTTTAGCTCTTCCTAAGTTCCTAAATCCTAAACTAAGTCATTTTAAGCCTCCTAAAGGGTGTTTTTAAGGGTTTTAATCATCCTAAACCCTCATTCTACTCCTAACACCCTTATGTGAATCCCCTCAAGAGAAGCTTGGGTTTCATTATCTCTTTCATCTCAATTCCCTTTGGGTCTTCAATCAAGTTGAGAAATTTTCAAGCCCAGGTATGTAGGGCTATGAATGGAGGAAATCCTTCCACCTCCATACCAAATTTCATCTCTATTTTATTATTTCAAGTCTTCAATCATGTTATGTTGAAATTCTAGAGTTTAACCCAATTCCATGCAATTAATCGTGTTATATCTATGGGTTCAATTTCTCTTATGTTCCAATTGATGAGTTATAATTATTAGGGAAGATTTTACTCTCAAGTCCTTCATTAATTGATGATTCTAAGCTTATGATGATTCTGACCTATTATGCATGATGATATTATGAATTTCAAGCTTATGAACCCATGATTTTTAGTATTATAAATTATCAAAGTATGCATGAATTTATGAATTCTTACACTTATGAATTCATGATTTCTAATTACGAAGTTTATTTTAAATATGTATGATTTCATGTTTTGGGCAAGCCCATGTAAAGTCAAGTATGTTTTATCATGATTTATCCAAGACTTATAAGATCAGTTTAAAGAAATATTTTGGAGTCAAGACTCCCAATATTCAAATTTAAGCTATGTTTTTAAAATACGACTATGATCAATATGCATATTTGGGGAGTAGTGTCTAGCACAGAGTAGGCCAGGGATTCCCAGTACCCCCATTGATCTTGGGCAAATTTATATGCCCAAGTGATACTCAAATGTGGAATTTTAGCCTTGTTTATCTATCAATGTGTATACATTCTCATGTAATTGGTAATAAAATGTGAATTTATACTAACCAACATGATTAGCATTGTTTTACAGGTAAAATGTAATTTTGGGAAGCTTAAATGCATGTTGGAGGATATCGGGGTTGGACTCGGATGCGAGCAAGGGACAAGGCATTGGAAAGCATAAAATAAAGGGGCTCCGCGATGGAGCCGTGTCATGCTGCCATCCCGGAGGCCTTCTGCCTGGATAGGAATTTTCGCCCAATTTCCAGAGAGGGTACGCGATAGGTCCGTGGCACGGTGGCCTGGCTCCGCGTTGCACGCCGTGCCACGTTGGGCCTTATTCCCTGGACCCCTAGTTTCCAGTGAAGGTCCGCATCGGTAGCGTGTCACGGAGGCAGTGCTACGCGATGCACTCCGTGACACGTTGCTTGTTATTTCGGAAAAGATTGCCACCAGTATAAATAGAACACTTAGGTTCATTTTTCAATATTCTGACTTGGTGGAGCAAGAACATGGGTTACTGGCAGTTGAGGGGACGAAATTATCAGGGTTTTTCTCTCTTTCCTTCTCCTTGTATTCAATTGCTTGTATGTTTAACACTCATTTAACGATGTTTAATCCACAAATGAGTGGCTAATTCATCTTCTTGCTGAGGTTATGAACATTTGTAGTGAAATGTGATTGTTGATCATATTGGTTTTTCATCTTTTCTTCCATGGTTGTTCTATTAATTCTTGTTCTTACTGCATTAATGTGTGGCCTACGTTAATGTATATCCAAAAAGTCCGGTTTCACTCGAGAGAGCAAGAAATTGGAAAGTTGTGAATTAATAGGATATGATCTTTTCTTAGTTTGGGAAAATTGAGAATTGGTTTAATTTCAGGATAGAAATATACCTGAAAGTCGTATTAGTCAATTTGGGAATCGGGTTTGTATGGCTAGAACATGAATTGCATTTAATCACAGAAATGTAGGTGGATGGTTCATGATTCTTAAGTGGGGTTAAATACGAGAGTTTTAATCTCTTGGCAATAGTTCTTGACTAGCAACCGGAGGAAAAGACTAACCAAATTATGTCGATAATTAATTTCATTACATGTTCGTTTAACCTCAACATGCTCTCATTCATAGTTCAGACTCACATTAGATAGTTGTTTTAGATTTAGCATAAAAATTATAAATCAAAATATCAAACTTTTGGTTACGCTGTTGTCTGCATTTTTAGAATTAAAATATAGTACACTTGAGCAGATTGCACTTCATCCCAGTCCCTGTGGGATCGATACTTGGCTTACTTAAGCCACTTTACTACTTGTTCGACCACGTGCACTTGCGTGTAGTTATATACCCAACAAACGACCGAACAAGTTTTTGGCGCCGTTGCCGGGGACTGGCAATTGGTGAATTTTTCTTAAGTGTAAATTTACTATAATTTTTTTCTAAGTGCTGACAACTTGGTCTTAGTGTTTGTTTTAATTCTTTTTTATATATATATATTTTTTATTTTATTTTTCTTCTTTTTCGAATACCCTTATTGACATGACATCGTGGAATACAACTGGTATAAATGGTGGATACTCATATTTTAGCGAATCTTGTCTAAATTGCGGAGGACACCACTCGTGGCAACACTGTAACACGTGCAATATATGTGTTGGTCAAGATGGCCATTGGGATGGCTGTCCGAATGCATATTCCCCTCCCCCAAGCCCCTACTATGATCCTTCTGTTGTTTTTGTTGAATATAGGCATGCTGAAAATGAGGACTTGGGACGCCAAGCTCAAATAGAAGACATGCTGAAACAACTCCTGGAGCAATCAGAAGCAATGAAGGAGGCGATGATAGTATTGAGAATTCAGCAAGAAGAGAATGCAGAGGCTCTAGAAAGGATGAGCGTCAAACTCATGGAGATGATTGCTGAGGCTGAAGCTTGTGATAAATTGCAGGTGACAGTTTTAGCCGATATTCAAGAGGAACTACAAGAGGAAGACAAGGGTGAGTTTTTGGATGAAGCCCAACAATTAGAATCTCTTGAGTGTCCCCGTGATGGGCTCGCACTTACGGAAAATCCATTCATGGAAGAAGAGATAGAGTATCCCCCATTTGACATTAATGGAGAGATAGATGTCGATGCTGAGAAGGTGTATACAAGTAAGGAGGTCAAGCACAATGCATTTTCAGAGTTGAGGTTTATTGGACCACACTCGAAGCATTTTTCGACATTAAGTTTGGTTGAAAACATAGAAATAGAGTCTTCCAAGCTTATAGAGAAATGTCTAGAGGAGGACCAAGCCCCATATATTTTGAAATTTGCTAACTCGGAGAGACAAAATGACTTCGCTTACTTAAGGGCCAATAAGTTCAAAAGGCAACATCTACTGCTTGGCCCTTACAATTTTTCACCACCACCCCTAGAGCATAAGAGGAAATTAGATAAGAAATTAGGGGTGAGATTCATATCCTCAAGGTGGAGGAAAAAGCGGTGAAACTTGATACGTCGAGCCGCGATGGTAAACCAGGCGCTGCACGGGAGGCAACCCGTGAGAAAATTTTTTCTCTTTGTAAAGTGTGAATAGATTTTTCTTTTTCTTTTTCTTGATTAACAACAAAATTTTTAGTTTTTGTTTTTGTTTTTATTTTTATTTAGAGTGAAACCTATAATTCTAACCAATTTCGTGTAGTGAGATGAATTTCAGGTCAAATGGAGGAAAATATGCACGGAATCGCAAAGGAAAATTCGAGGTATGAAAATTAATAAAAAGTGGCAAAACAGTGAGCTAGGGTGATAGCTCCGTGTCACGGAGGAGGACCTCTGCATTACCCTCCGTGACACGTTGAGGTATAAATTCGGAATTTTTTTAAAAAACAAAAAAAAATTCCAGAACAGGCTCGCGACAGCTCCGTGTCACGGAGGCAGTGCACCGCGATGCACTCTGTGACACGTTGCCGTGTATATCGCGACGGGTCACACCGGGTCGCCGGGTGACCCGCGCAATTTCCCACTTTTAAACCGCGAAACCCCCTCACTTTTCCTTATTTTTCACTCACTCCGCGACCAAACCCCCTAAAACCCATCCCCCTTCAACGTGACACGGAATAGGCCAAGAAAATCATTGAGTTTTCTTAAATTCTTCAACTTCAAGGTATGTTCTTCGATTCCATCTCATTTCTTGTCGATTTTCTTCGATATTGAGCATGTGAGGTGAGCTAAGTTTGCCCTAAGTAGAAATTAATCATGAATTCAATTGAATTGTTGTTGATGAATGTTCGGAATATCATTATGATTGCTTGAACTCGTTAATTACATAATTTAATCGAATTTTCTTGATATCATCATTTCTAGGGCTTGTTTTTGAATTTGAAGTGGAAAAATGTAGTGAACTTGTGAAATTCATGCCGGGTTGTACATGTTGAGTGAGATGAGTCGATGTGCTAGTTGTTATCATGTTAAAAGACCGACGGATTCTCGGGTTAGGGAAATATTGAAATTTGCAAGAATTGGGTTGGTTGTATAGGTTCGTGTAGATAAATTCTTGTTGTTTTAGTCTCTTTGTTTCTTTTTCCTTGCTAAGTGCGATGGATTAAAAGGTTGTCGATGGTAATGATTGTGGTTAGCTGTACGAAGTCTGAGTAGTACATAGTATATATACCATCGAATTCTTCGTATGCACTAAGCATGTTTGTATAGTTGGTTGTTTGTTTGTGCAAATAAGCATGATCTTGCCGGTATGTTGTAACTGTAGCTAAGGACTAAGTGTGGGGTAGCCTAGCTTAACCCGACCTTAGTCAAAGTTAATATTCATTGGCTTAACATTGATCTTGTCTACTTGGGTTGACAGGTAAAATGGCAAGCAGGCAAGAAAAAGGGAAAGGCGCATCAACATCTGGCGCCGGAAGAAAGCGAATCAGACTGGGCACAGCAGTCCCAGCAGCACCAGCGGTTCCATGCGGCCAACGCCGCCAATACGGAACCAGATGGGTGACATATTAGGGGAAGAAGTGGTACGCGAAGCACAAAGAAAACAAGTACTTCCCCGAGGAACACATCGCATGGGAACAATTGGCACAAGAGTTCCCTAGGACTATACACCGGATCAAGGCAGCTGGGCTCAACTTCATCTTTGAAGAGCCCAAGGAATGTAACTTGCACCTTATTCGGGAATTCTATGCCAATTGGAACCCAACCCTAAGAAGTCACACCATAAAAATCAGAGGGCAAATAGTCACATTTGAGCCCCACCACCTCAATGCTATCATAGGGGCGCGAGACACAGACGCCCACATGCTTCGACAGCTGAACATTACCCCACCATATGCGGACATCAGACGCACCTTGTGTGGGACCCGATCGACAACTAGATGGAGCAGACACAAGGAGAGGGGCTACCATCAGACTTTGCCTTATTCACAGATGAACAGGGAAGCCAGAATATGGCTAAAGATCGTCTGTTCCTGCCTAATCCCGGGGGTACATATGACAGATGTAACCCAGGATCGTGTATGTCTGGTGTACGCCCTGATGAAAGGGCTGGAGATCAACGTGGGGGCGGTGATTATATCCGCCATGAAGAGAGCTCCGTTGCATCAGGGGCACAAATACGGATTTGGTGGGCTACTCACCACATTCCTGAGGGGCCTAGATATTGAGGAAGAGGCCCTTGACTATATCCTGCAGGTGGAGCGGCGGGCCTTAGATGTCACTAAAACTAAGGCACCCGACACCACCCACGAGCCAGTGCTTACACTTGGCGAGCGACATGCTCGTGATGATCAGTATATGGCTCGCATGTATGGGATGAAGATGCTCCAGCTGAGGATAGGCGGGAGGCCGGAAATAGAGGAGGAGCTATGGCAGCTCAAGCTAGACTACCCTTTTAGCGAAAATGCCAGGGCTCTATGCCGAGTGGGGCCAGCATTTGTAGAGCCCACGGATAATGATGTCCCCACAGACGAGGAGACACGTCGGGAGGACTCCGATGTGGAGTCCGATGATGACGACGAGGGTGATTCAAACATGGGAGATGAAGCAGCAACACCTGATGAAGAAGTGGAGTACTTTGATTGATCAGGGAGTTCCACCACCCAATTTTTGTGCTATTTTAACTTTTGTGAACACTGGGGATAGTGTTCGAGATAAGTGTGGGGTGGGAGTAGTTAGATGCTGGCTGTGTTGTTATGTATATATTCTAATCTGTTGTCGTGCCTGTGAAATTTTATTGTTCCCTGTGATTTGTGAATTGTTAAGTTGTTGTTCTGTAATGTAAATATATGTGAAATTGATGTGTGTTGTTGAAATGTTGCTAGCTGATTTTGTACATATTTTTGTTTATCGAAATGATCGATATTTTTAAATTTTTTTTTCAATTCTTGGGTTTCTCGGCGTTTGTTTTCGGTTCTTTTATCGAGGATGGTCCCATTGAACCGAAGTCATAGTTAGTGACCGTTCCCTATGATGGATGGATGACGATCGTCTTAAGGGAAATGTAGTCGTTAGGAGTAGGTTTTTCAATTATTTTTCAGTTGTTTTTTTTTTGTGGGTTGCATCCCAAAACCTGTAGTTACTTTATGGTTGCAAAATTCTGGTTGCGTGTTGTACATGATATTTAAAATGCAAAGGTGATTCGTATGAAAGCATGCAACTTTGTAAATATGTTGAGATACCTAGGCCATAGAGTTCGATTCAGTGTGATTGAGGCTTAATGTTTGAATTCCTATAATTAGCTGATTGAAGAGTCTGTGAATACATCTTGAATTGAGCATGTGCAATAAGTGTGAAGTGAGGTTTTGTCATTCCATGCTATTGTGAAGTGTCTAGAACTTGCCTGGTGTGTGTACAAAACGAAATGAAGGAGGTGTATTGTAGGAGAGGATGTAGGCATTTCTTTGTTTTAACCGAAAGTTTCTCTTTTTCATTGTCGTACCCACCTTGATTGTATACCCTAGTCAGCCCGTTGAGCCTTTAGCCTATTATTTTTTTCTTTTGTCAAAAAGTGTAAACCGAGCTTAATCCTTTTTTTTTTCATTAGCCGTAAAGTCTATACAAAACTCTTAAGCGCTTAAGAAGAGAAAATAATTTTCCCAAAGTGTCAAAAGAGTGAGAATGGTGAAAAGAAAAGAAAAGCCGAGTGATGGAGGAAAAGAAAAGGTTGAAGGTGCACTTGTTATAAATAAACTACAATGAAGGTGCATGAATAATCTTTGTTGTTGTGTCAAGTGTGCTTAATAAGATGGGCCAAACTAAAGAAAAATGTCAAGAATGGGAGGATGAAAAAGAAAAAAAAGAAACAATGTCCATGAGTTGATGGGATGTGTTGAAAAGGCGCTTAAGGATGCTAGTGGCTATTATTGGCTAACCCAATAGTTACTAGTTCCGTAGCTTCCATTACAACCAGTTAAAGTCCTACGTGATCTTACATCACACTTCTTTATATTAGTGGAGTAATACACTAAGGGCAAGCTTATGGGTCATGACATGATGCATGTGAATTCTTTTGGGAGAGAGAGCGAAATTGTGTTTACATGCCCCTGCTTGAAATTTTGTGAGTTCATATGAGCAAAAAGGGGAAGACTCTCTTGTGTTGTGAGGGCACATGCTTGATGAGAGATTAATTTTCGTGTCGGATATCTTGATCAGCTGATTTGCATGAGTTTGCTAATATCGAGAGTCGATTCTTAAGTCTAGGAGGTCTTGATGTATTGAAGGTCATTGCATTGATAGGACCATGCATGTTTTCTTGATGATTTGCTGTATTGAATAATCGGTATGACCGTAACCTAAATTGTCGAACCAAAGTAGCGAGGTTGGGATGTAAATTAAATGAGGTGTAGGATTGTTGTTCGAGGACGAACAAGGATTTAAGTGTGGGGTAAGTGATCTTGGGCAAATTTATATGCCCAAGTGATACTCAAATGTGGAATTTTAGCCTTGTTTATCTATCAATGTGTATACATTCTCATGTAATTGGTAATAAAATGTGAATTTATACTAACCAACATGATTAACATTGTTTTGCTGGTAAAATGTAATTTTGGGAAGCTTAAATGCATGTTGGAGGATATCGGGGTTGGACTCGGATGCGAGCAAGGGACAAGGCATTGGAAAGCATAAAATAAAGGGGCTCCGCGATGGAGCCGTGTCACGCTGCCATCGCGGAGGCCTTCTGCCTAGATAGGAATTTTCTCCCAATTTCCAGAGAGGGTACGCGATAGGTCCGTGGCACGGTGGCCTGGCTCCGCATTGCACGCTGTGCCACGTTGGGCCTTATTCCCTGGACCCCCAGTTTCCAGTGAAGGTTCGCGTCGGTAGCGTGTCACGGAGTCAGTGCTCCGCGATGCACTCCGTGACACGTTGCTTGTTATTCCGGGAAAAATTCCCACCAGTATAAATAGAACACTTAGGTTCATTTTTCAATATTCTGACTTGGTGGAGCAAGAACGTGGGTTACAGGCAGTTGAGGGAACGAAATTATCAGGGTTTTTCTCTCTTTCCTTCTCCTTGTATTCAATTGCTTGTATGTTTAACACTCATTTAACGATGTTTAATCCACAAATGAGTGGCTAATTCATCTTCTTGCTGAGGTTATGAACATTTGTAGTGAAATATGATTGTTGATCATATTGGTTTTTCATCTTTTCTTCCATGGTTGTTCTATTAATTCTTGTTCTTACTGCATTAATGTGTGGCCTACATTAATGTATATCCAAAAAGTCCGGTTTCACTCGAGAGAGCAAGAAATTGAAAAGTTGTGAATTAATAGGATATGATCTTTTCTTAGTTTGGGAAAATTGAGAATTGATTTACTTTCAGGATAGAAATATACGTAAAAGTCGTATTAGTCAATTTAGGAACCGGGTTTGTATGGCTAGAACATGAATTGCATTTAATCACAGAAATGTAGGTGGATGGTTCATGATTCTTAAGTGGGGTTAAATACGAGAGTTTTAATCTCTTGGCAATAGTTCTTGACTAGCAACCGGAGGAAAAGACTAACCAAATTATGTCGATAATTAATTTCATTACATGTTCGTTTAACCTCAGCATGCTCTCATTCATAGTTCAGACTCACATTAGATAGTTGTTTTAGATTTAGCATAAAAATTATAAATCAAAATATCAAACTTTTGGTTACGCCGTTGTCTGCATTTTTAGAATTAAAATATAGTACACTTGAGCAGATTGCACTTCATCCCAGTCCCTGTGGGATCGATACTTGGCTTACTTAAGCCACTTTACTACTTGTTCGACCACGTGCACTTGCGTGTAGTTATATACCCAACAAACGACCGAACACCCATCTCAGAACTACGTGCCACTGTAGGTATATATTTATATTCAGGACCTCTTAAGAGAGTGATTCCTCTGCCCGAGGGCACACCGTGATATCACACCTTATTCTTCCTTTGCCCTAGCAAGGTTTAGGATGACTCTCCTCTATGTGGGAAAGATATGGGATAATCATGCGCTCATATGTGATGGTTGTCAGTTATGACGAGTCTCCCATTGTTCCTCATGTTTTTAGTTACTTATGTTCATGTCTTATGATGTTATGTTATATAACATATTTGACCCGTTGATTAGTTTATGAGTTTTCACGTATGATTTTAAGTATGGTACATTACCTGATTCCTATTTTTAGACCTTGGGTCACTATGTTTAGCTTATGATGAATACCCTCATGATTATATTTACTTAAGGAATATGACGTTTAACATATTATCCTTACTCTCATGTTCTACTTTGTTTTGTATTCATGATTTCAGACTATCGTTTAACTAGAATGTTTTACTTTCTCTACATATTCAGTATATTCCAAGTACTGACTGTATACTTTATGTTATATCTTCTCATGATATAGGTTCGAGCGATCAGTCTCAGTATCGTCATTAGCTTGCTCCCGCATAGTCCAGCCCTATTCCAACTTTGGTGAGTCCTCATGATCCGAGGATATTAGTTTTGGTTATATCTCTTTTGTTCACGTATTTTAGTTTTAGACTTAGCGAGCTAGTTGGGGGTGTAGTCTCATCAGCTCATCAAATGTTTAGAGGCTTTTCCTACAGCTATATATAGATGGTTCAACGATATTGGTTCGCATGTTTACATTTATGTTGATATGCTATGCAGAATTCCGCTTATATCATGCAAATGATTTAATTCTGCTTAGCTATGCTCTTATTCATGCTATGAATGTGCCATGGATTAGCTTAGAGTCATTCTTGATTCTAGATCCCGTGTTTCGGTCTGGGGTCCTAGCTCAGGTCGTGACATACACCAATAGCACTAAGATATGATACTTCAAGATCAAGGATTCATTCTTTTTTTGAGGTCGGAACGGATTCTTATTCACATTAAGTGATCAAACAACCATCGAGTACTCTATGGATGTGTTTCATCCATATACCATCGTTTTAATACCATTTTTGTATAGGTAGATTGATAGATGAATATATCGTTTGTGAAATGTTCAATTTGCAAATCAAGACATAATTTTGTCTTTGCAAGATCTTCCATCTCAAATTTCTTTTTTGAAAAATCAGTTGTCTTTTGAAGCTCTGCTAGAGTTCTAATGAGGTTTATGTCATCAACATAATTATAAAGTATAATAAACCTCAACATTATTTTTTTATAAAATACAAATGTAAGAAAAGTCATTATTGTATTCTTTGTCAATGAATATTCACTAAGATGGTTAAGTTACATCCACCTTACTTGATTTTCTTCATATAAGGATTATCAATAAGTTTACAGAAACTTGTAAATGCTTCAGAAATTTTAAATTCTTCGATAATTTTTGTCAAGTGATAATATTCGTTAGTATTTAAATATGTAACATCTTCTGGTGTCTGGACTACAGGTCCAATAAGTTTTACACTTATCAAGATGCATTATTTCACTTGATAATTATTTTTATATCAGCATGATTTAACAGAAGTAGAATTCAGATCCTCACAATCTTTTATAATATTATGCACTATATTGTATTAAAATATCATCGATGGTATATCATTTATTTCAATTTGCAATTGGACATAACCCATTGAGATATCATCACTTTCAATATTTTCTTAGGTACCTAAACCTTTTTTGAGGTTTCATGAAATGTTATTGTAAGGTTTCACAACCTAAGGACTTGTCTTTACTGTTTGCCTATGAATGAAACAAGTCGCCAGACGTGTTCCACTTATGTGAATAAAACAGTAAGTAAATGAGACAGTGATTTAGCGTGGAAAACACCCGGCTCAAAAGGTGAAAAACCACGACCTGTACCTCCACATGATTTTTCTTCAACTTCACTAACATCAAAGAGCCTCTTTAGACGGTTGATTACAACTTCTTACAATCTACGGAATTATAAACTCTAACTCCTAACCATTAATTAACAACTACAATATCTTCCTAGCAACGCTTACTAGAAGACAAATTGTTCTTGCTTCAATTTATAACTTACTGAAACAAGAGTACAATGATCACAACCAAAATTACAAACTTCTAGTATACAAATGGCTAACTCTAGCTTGACTCTTTACTAGACAAATTTGTTGACACAACCTCACCAAGAAAATTGCTGTTTTCTCTCCTTTTCAGTGCACGCTTGTACTCAGAATTCAGACTTCTATATATACACAATTCTTCCACATCTTTGCAGCCACATTAAAAGTCTACTTCAAGTAGGAATCCCTCTTCAAGTCTATCTGTTGGCTTCCTTTGTGTTTTAATCAAACTCCAATTCTTACAAATCAGCACATGTAGATATGAATGATTTTATGCTTATCAACTCCAAGATTTTCGCATCCTTGCTCCCGGATATTTTCATCTTATCACACTGTTGTTTACACACTTCAATGGACCAGCTTTGTTCACCTGTTTCATCATCTTGTCAATCATTAAACCTTCAAAGTCCCAAAAAATTTCCCCTTTTTGATGATGACAAACACAATCCCATTTCTACACACAGATTCTTCCTGCAAGGAAGACATCTCTCGAATGAAACCGGTTAGTCAAATGGGTTATAAATATTGCATAAGCATGATCAATATGTTTGCATTTTTCTTCCCTCTTTTGGAATCATTGAAAAGCTAAATCCGTGAATTATTTCCATTAAAATATTAAGTGACCCTATTGCCACTGGGCAATCTCAAGACAACCAAGATAACATTTTAGAAACAAGAGAAAATATTAACAAGGCAGTGAAAATTGAGCAACAAAAGCAATTCATTTAATCCAGGAAGTCCTTAACACAAGAATACACTACTGAAAAATAAGAAACCGCCAAGCCTTGACAGTAGGATTAACAAAATAAGGAAGCAACGCAAGGGTTCTAAGAAGGAGGTGTAGAGGGAAGTAATTGAGAGAGATGTCTGATGGTTTCAACATTTGCAGTCCTTTCAGATGCAAGAGTCCCTTCTAACTCAGTGATATTAGCTTCAAGAGCTGCTTTTTCCAAAGCATAAGCAGCTCGAGCAGCTTCAAGCTCAGCAGTCTTCTCACCTAAGGCATTACGCATCTTTTGGAAGGGAGTGTCAGCCCTTCTCATTGAAGCAGGTAAATCAACATGTTTCACTTAACCCAGGACATCTTTTGTAGTTTGGAAGGTCCAAACCTGCACGGGGACTGAGTAGGCCTCAAAGACAGAAGACAACCAGAAGGCATAAGGAAGGGCATTTCCTTTATCATCCTTGGCAAGAACCCGTTGCATATGTTTCACCATAAGATTGGGCAAGTCGATCTTGACCTCAATATCAAGAAACTCCATTAAGGTTAGGTCAAGATAATTGGCCTCAGTCCTCCTTTCCTTCTAGGAATGATCATTTTGTGAACAACATCAAAATAGAGTTGATGAAGGGGAGACATTTCTCATTTCTGAATGCGCCTATGCTGAACAAGTACAAGTTGTCTTGAGAATTTCCTACATATGTCCCTAGAAGAAGGAAGATTTTCTAAGTGGTGGCCATTCAAATTTAACATAATGATTCCAACCACCATTGGAAATTCTCAAGATGCGAGCAAGATCCTTAGCAACTAAATATAGAGAGACTCCCCTAACAGTTGAAGAGAAATGGGAACCATTTTTACTCCCATTCGCATAGAACTCAACAACCTATGGTTTACCAAATTTTCTTTGACAATCGCACTGAATAAACAAGGATGACAAACCTTGGACTTCCAGTTTTTCAAGCAATACCTCCATTTCTGGACCACCAAGCCCAGTTATCACTCTGCCCCTGAGAACAACTCGTTTTTGAAAATGGATCAAGTGGGATAGTTGGCTGTCAATAAGGTCACCAGTATCAAGACCACCAACCACATCCCCATCAGAGTCATCTGAATCTGAACCAATGGATGGACCAGATCGAGTAACCCGTTCCGATGATCTGAATTTTGTAGAAGAAGAAGGAGCTGATGAGGTGGGTTTGAAAAATGTTTTAGGAGTTGGTTTGGAGGTTGGTTTTGAGGTAGATTTGGAGGGTGGATGGGAAGAGGTTTTAGAGGTAGGTTTTGGGATAGGTTTGGAGGATGCTTTAGGGGTGGATGTTGAAGGAGATTTGGAGGTGGGTTTGGAAGAGGGTTTTGGATTAGGTGATGAAGACGTAGCAGTAGGTTCAGCGGGATTTTTCTCTGAAGATGTTGGAGGTTGAGGAGGAGTTGGTGATGACCCAAATGTCGCGGGTTTTGGTATGGTTTTCTTGACTACAGTAGACTTGCGAACAGATTTAAGCAAAACATCCTTGGAGAAGGATGATTGTTTTGCACCATCACCAGAGGTAAAAGACTTCATCTTTTTACTCTTTTGAAGAGCTTGAGCAAGTTGCTCATCTTCCTGACGTTTACGGGCACGAGTGAGAGGGGTGCGAGTGGAACTGGTGGGTGGAGGTGTTTCATGAGCAGACTCATTTTCAGTTTCATCATCAGGAATAATCACAAGTTCATTGAACTTTTTCCTTAACCTAGAGCGTACCCTTTATGGAATCAAGCCTGCAATTGGAGTGCCCTTATTTGGTGCAGATTAAAGAGGGGAAACATCACAAATTTTTAGGGTAGCCCTAGTAGGAAATGGAGGAAATACCGTGGAGGGTGAAAATTGAGCTTTAAAGGCATTCCATGCTACGAAATCAGACATCTTGAATGGAATGTGGGTGGGAATGTTTGCAGAAGGATGAGGCACCAGTTCTTGAGAAGAAGATGCCTTCTCAGAGTTATTTGTGGAAGAACTGGTCGAAGAAGAAGAAGATGAAGCCATTTTAAAAGCTTTTTCTTGAGAGGGGTGAGAAAGGTTATTTGGTATGGATGCCTTTTCAACACACACCAGCTTGAATCTTATAGATGGACAAAAGTAGGAATGTGAAATGTGGGATGTGACCATTGATCAGGGTGTCAGTGGTCGACGTGATGGTTAATGGATGGTAGAGGCATCTTTTTATGGGGGAAGACGAGGGAGTTGACGGTTATCATAATGATGGAGGGATGAAGCAGGTAAGCATAGCTGTTTCTCATTTAGCAGTTGAGCATTTAAGTGAAAAGAACATACCTGATAAATGACTGCCTCTAGAGACTTTGATAACCCTGCACAAGTTAAGATCCATCCCTTGTCAATTAAAATTTTATCATAGGCTTGAGATACACAATTAAATGTGCCATTCTAGGATAATTAATATAGATACTAATAACAAAAGGAAATTGTATAATCTAACCAATCATTGAAGGTGATCTATGCAATTTTAATCATCCCAATTGTAACCTGTTCTTTTCAAAGAGATCCCTTCCTAGTGATTTGTTGAAGATATCAATTATTTGTTCTTCAGTGGAACAAAACATGATTGAGATATGACCTTTCTCTACATTATCTCTAAAGAAATGGTGCCTTATGTCAATATGTTTGGTTCTTTTATGCTGAACTAGATTATTTGCAATGTTGATGGCACTAGTGTTGTCACATAAGATTGGAACACATCCCACATCTACACCAAAATCCAGTAGCTATTGCTTGGTCCATAGCAAATGAGCACAACATGAACCAGCTGCTACATACTCAGCTTCAGCAGTGGACAAGGCAACTGAGTTTTGCCATCTGAATATCCTACTAAGGAAAATTTATTACCTTTAGGATACCATAATCCAAGATCAGGTGTACCCTTCAAATATATTAGAATTCTTTTGACAGCCTTGAGATGTGACTCCTTGGGATTTGCTTGAAATCTAGCACACAAGACAATACTGAAAACAATGTTGGATCTACTAGCAGTGAGATATAACAGAGAACCAATCATACCTCTATACTGTGTCTGATCTATGGATGGACCTGTTTCATCAATGTCTAATTTTGTGGCTGTGGAAATAGGAGTGTCAATCTCTTTAGCAGACTCCATCTTGAATTTCTTAAGTAACTCCTGCACATACTTTTGCTGATGTATCATAATTCCAGTAGCAGTCTGCTTGATTTGTAATCCAAGAAAGAAATTTAATTCTCCCATCATACTCATTTCAAATTCTCCATTCATGAGCATGGAGAACTCTTGAGTCACGTCACTACTTGTAGATCCAAATATGATGTCATCTACATATACTTCCACTATCAGCAGATCCTTACCTTTTGTTCTTAAGAACAATGTGTTGTCAATCTTTCCTCTTGTATGTCCATGCTTCAGAAGAAATTTTGAAAGTCTTTCATACCAGGCCCTTGGAGCTTTCTTTAGTCCATACAAAGCTTTATCTAGCTTATAGACATGGTTTGGAAATTCAGAGCTTTCAAACCCTGGAGGCTGCTTCACATAAACTTCCTCTTTCAAATAGCCATTGAGGAATGCACTCTTCACATCCATTTGATAAAGAGTAATTTCCTTGAAGGCTGCAAAAGCTATGAGTAATCTGATTGCTTCAAGTCTTGCAACATGAGCAAATGTCTCATCATAGTCGATTCCTTCTTCTTGACTATACCCTTGGACCACTAGCCTAGCCTTGTTCCTTATTACAGTTCCATATTCATCTAACTTATTTCGAAATACCCATTTGGCGCCAATTACAGTTCTTCCTTCAGGTGGAGGTACCAAATGCCAAACCTTGCTTCTTTCAAATTGATTTAGTTCCTGCTGCATAGCCATAATCCAGTCTTCATCAAGGAGGGCCTCCTTCACCTTTTTAGGTTCCATTTTGGACAGAAAGACACTGAAGGCACACAAATTCTTTAAGCCTGGTCTAGTAGTAATACTAGAAAAGAGATCTGTAAGGAAATTTTCAATTGGAAGGGAATCCTGATACTTGTAGCTCTTCAGTTGCAGTCCTTGTCAAGCTCCTGTATTTGAGTTGATTTGCTGCACTTATGATGACTCAGATTCATTCCTTGTTGTTCCCCCTGTCTGTAGGCCACCATCTTGTTCCACAGATGAAACAGGTACAACAACCTGTTCCTGAGTATGTTCTTCAGTTTTACTTTCATCCTGCATGTTAGTCTGAAGCATAACACAAGATTCATCAAAAATAACATGCACACTTTCTTCAACAAAGTTTGTTCTTTTGTTCAACACTTTATAAGCTTTACTATGCTGAGAATAACCTAAGAAGATTCTCTCATCACTCCGGGCATCAAATTTTCCCAAGTTTTCTTTCCCATTGTTATGAATAAAGCATTTATATCCAAAAAATCTAAGATTAGCTATGTTGGGTCTCCTTCCCTTTAGTATTTCATAGGGAGTCTTCTCTAACAAAGGTATATTCATGCACCTATTCAAAATATATAAAAGTAGTGCTTATGGCTTCAGCCCACAGATTTTTTGCAAGGTTACTTGCAATCATCATGGTTCTAGCCATGTCCTCTAAAGTCCTTTTTTCTTTCAACTACTCCATTTTGCTGAGGTTTTCTTGGAGCATAGAAGTTATGATCTATTTCATTTTCTAAAAAAAACTCTAAAAATTTAGCATTTTCAAATTCTGTTCCATGGTCAGATCTTATGAGAATTAAGGAAGATCCTAATTTCTTTTTCATTCTTTTTACAAAGACGTAAAAAACATCAAAAACATCATCTTTAGAGGCTAAAAAGAAAGTCCAAGTGTACCTGGAGTAGTCATCAATGATAACAAAGATGTACCTTTTTCCACCTCTGCCTTTTTACTATCATAGGTCCACACAGATCCATATGCAGCAGATCCAGACACTTGGTTGTACTTACTTAATTCTTTGATGTGAATGAGGACCTCACCTGCTTCCCCCTCACACAGGCACTATAGATTTTGTCATTTTCGAACTTTCTCTTAGGCAGCCCTATGACCATGTCCTTTGAAGCAAGTTTGTTTATGTGTTTCAAACTGGCATGCCCCAGTCTTTTGGGACAGAGAAGGGAATCACAATCAATTGCACTAAGGCAAGTCAGATTTGCCTCAGGCATTCCCATGATGTCTGCCTTATATACGTTTTTGTGTCTGCTTGGACTTAGTACAATTTCTTTTGTATCCAATCTTTTGACTTTGCAATCTGCAGAGGTAAAAGTTACTTTATTACCTTTGTCACACAACTGAGATATACTCAGTAAATTACGTTTCAGTCCTTCAACATGATATACATCCTCCAATGCCCTTCTTTCTGAACTTCCAATCCTGCCAATCCCTGTAACAATACCCTTTTTTCCATCACCAAAGGATACATTCCCCCCTTGTAGTGGAGTGAGTGAAAGGAATTTTGTTTATTTTCTGTCATATGTCTTGAACAAGCACTATCCATATACCAATGTTTGCTTCCTTTCACCCTTACCTGCAAAACAGCTTAGAGGTTAGTTTTAAGAATCCAGACAAGTTTGGGTCCTTTCTTATGGAAAAAGAGATGAATCAAGTTTCTTCTTGTCCAGTGAAGCAACAGGTTAGATGACCTGTTCCAGCTAGCATTTTTCTTTTTAATTCCTTTAGCCAACCAAATACTCCTATTTCTGCTTTTTATTGCAACTGGACATTCAGTGGTAGGGTGACCATGTTGACCACACAGGTAGAGCAAATCTTCATAGTCATCACACTTCTTAAAAAAACCTATTTTAACTCTTTCATTATGACTATTTCCACTTACATTATTTATAATCCTAGAGGATTTAGTCCACTTGTTTGCTTTTTCAAGACCACTTTTTAGACTAGAGACCTCCAGATTCAGCTTGCTTACCTTTTCCTTTTCACTAAGGAAATTAGTTTTACACTACTTCAGTTCAGTCTCAACTTTCTTCAATTTTTCACTGATTTCCTCATTTTGATCTAAGGATTTTTTCAAGCTCTTGTTTATTGACTCAAGTTAAACTATGTGTTTTTTTAAAGAATGATTTTCTTTCACAGCAACTTCTTTACCTCTTTTTAGATCAATGAATTCAAATTTTAGTAGAAAGAGCATTAAACAATTGATCTCTATCAGAGGTGACTTTTGTAAAGTTTTTTGTTTTTATGTAAAAAGTCGTAAAGTAAATAGTAGTAAATAGTAAAAGTCAGTTACTATTTATAAATAGGAAAGGCCAAATACTGTGCAAACAGTAAAAGACAAATACTATTAATAAACAGTAAAAGTCATATTACTGTGTAAATAGTAGAGGTCAGTTACTGTTCATGAATAGTAAAGGTCATTCATGAATAGTAAAGGGTTTTTCCATTGTATCATTCATCATTAATATCAGTTTCTTTTTAGACATATTATGAATATTTTCATTTAGATTAGAGATACATACCTGAGAGTTCTTGTCATCTTCTTCACAATTAGAATCTCCTATTGCCATGAGAGAAGTTTCCTCAACTTCAGCATCTGACTCATCGGATTCAGACCCCCAAGCAGTCATTGCATAACTTTCCTTCATTGTTTTTTCTTTGGCTTCCTTTTCAGCTTTCTCTTTTTTAGCTCTTTCCTTTCTCCACTCAATTTCCCAAGAGTGGACAATCTTTGATCAGGTGATCAGTCTTATTGCACTTGTAGCAAATAGGCAAAGACTTCTCATTAGAGCTTTGTTTGTTACTGAATCCCTTTTTGTCAAACGCTTTCTCCTTTTTGAGAAATTTTTGAACTTCTTAGCCAGGAAGGCAATGTGTTCATCATCGCCATCAGATTCGTCAGTATCACAAGGCTTGATAGCCAATGATTTATCTTTGACTAACTCTCATTTCCTTGAATCATTAATATTCATCTCGTATGTCTTCAAATTTCCTAGCAACTCATCCAGCATCATGGTATAAATGTCTTTGGCCTCTTGAATAGCAGTGACTTTGACATCCCATTTGGCCTTAGGAAGCACCCTTAGAACCTTATCGACTTATTCTTCAGTGGTGAGCACTTTTCCTAGTGAAGATAGCTCATTTACTAGCGAAGTAAGTCTGGTTATCATCTCTTGCAGAGTCTCACCATCTTTCATCTTGAAAGTTTCATATTCAGTAAACAGCATGGCTACTCTGAACTTCCTATTTCCTCAAGAGCATTGATTAGGGCATCCCATATTTGCTTTGCGGTTGAGCAATTTGAAATCCGGTTGTACTCGTCAGGACCTAGCCCACACACAAGAATATTCTTCGCCTTAGCATTTTTCTTGAGGGCCAACAAGTCATCTGCTGTAAATTCAGATCTCACTTTTAGAAAGTCTACTCCATCCATCATCTTCTTGGGAATAACTGGTCCAGAAATAATTCTATCCTATAGTTCGTAATCCTCAGCCTGGATGAAGTTTTCCATACGAGCTTTCCACCAAATGAAGTGAGAGCCATTGAAGAGAGGTGGTCGGGTGGTTGACTGTCCTTCACAATGTCCAAGAGGTGGTGATGAATTCATCATGATCTATCTTAGGTGTTAGCCTTATAAGATAAACCTGCTCTTATACCACTTGTTAGGTTGGACGACCTAAGGACTTTTCTTTACTGTTTGCCTACAAATGAAACAAGTTGCCAGACGTGTTCCACTTATGTGAATAAAATAGTAAGTAAATGAGACAGTGTTTTAGCGTGGAAAACACCCGGCTCAAAAGGTGAAAAACCACGACCTGTACCTCCACAGGTTTTTTCTTCAACTTCACTAACTTCAAAGAGCCTCTTCAAACGGTTGATTACAACTTCTTGCATCTACAGGATTATAAACTCTAACTTCTAACCATTAATTCAACAACCACAATAACTTCCTAGCAACGCTTACTAGAAGACAAATTGTTCTTGCTTCAGTTTATAACTTACTGAAACAAGAGTACAATGATCACAATCAAAATTACAAACTTCTAGTACAAGAATGACTAACTCTAGCTTGACTCTTTACTAGACAAATTTGTTGACACAACCTCACCAAGAAAATTGTTGTTTTCTCTCCTTTTCAGTGCATGCTTGTACTCAAAATTCACACTTCTATATATACACAATTCTTTCACATCTTTGTAACAACATTAGAAGTCTACTTCAAGTAGGAATCCCTTTTCAAGTCTATCTGTTGGCTTCCTTTGTGTTTTACTCATACTCCAATTCTTACAAATCAGCACATGTAGATATGAATGATTTTATGCTTATCAACTCTAAGATTTTCGCATCCTTGCTCCCGGATATTTTTATCTTATCACACAGCTGTTTACGCACTTCAATGGACTAGCTTTGTTCACCTGTTTCATCATCTTGTCAATCATCAAAACCTTAAATTCCCAACAGTTATGTCGTATGCTCTTCAAGAGAACATTGCCTCCTTATTATAAACATTTTCTCCATTCTTTTTTCAAAGATTATTGAAATAAAAATCGATTGATCTATAATACTTCATGCATACTGTTGACTATGTCCTTCAGGGACATTAATTTAAAATGAGCTTTTGCAGATGAAAATATGAAATTAATTTTTTGGGTCAACAAATACTTCAGGCATTCGACTTGAATTATTTTTGAATGAGGATCATACTAATGATAATTCACAATATATTTCTTAGCTTCTTATTCTCTCCCCCTTATATTAGAAGAACTAATATATATTCCCGATTTTCTGTGGGGAATTCAACAGTGTGCCTCGTAATAGATTCATTAATCTCATATCACCCATTGAAAGTAATTAGATGAAAAATATTTGATTTATGATCCTGAACCAATTGAGGTTATGGGATTAATCATAATTTATTGGTCTGATGTATACAAATGTTGTTGTATATAATATATCATATCATAGACCAACCCACTAAGCTTTGTTCACATAAGAAACATTTCAACTATTTATTGGAGACACTCAATGCCAAACCAATTTAGACATAAATCAACATTATCCCGATGAATTGTCATGATTACACAATCTGAAAATTATACTCATAACTTAATTTATATTGAGCAAGAAACATTGTGAATGTCAAACTGTAGGTTGACCAAAAAAATGCACATGTGACCATCTATAAGATATAGACACATTTATTTAAGATATCACATGATATGTGAAAGATCCATATTCACCTTTTACACTTTTCCAAATTTTGGGGATTAGGCCCAACATTAGCTGGTACAATCAACTTATCATGAGAAGAAGCAACATAAAAGATTTCTTGAAGAATCTTTTAATTCTTCAATATATTTCGGATACTCAATTGACACATCAAATCAGAATGACCAAATCGATCATGTCAACTAACAAAATTATGTACACTAGTAAACTTCATGTTTACTATGTCATGCAATTCACATCAATAAACTTCTGATTTGCTGTAGCATATAATTTTATCATGCTTATATTTTTGGTACAAATCGGGTACCCTTTCATATACATATTTCTTACCCATAATAATTTGAAGATATTTAATCTTCCAATCCTTTGTAGTTTTAGCTATTTTATTAGTAAGCTCAGATTTACTATAACCTGCGTTCTGATCATCATATATTATAATATAGGAAGAATAACATAATAATAAATAAACTCTTTAAGAGCTTTTAATTTATTTTTCATAATAAAATATATTATTTAAACACTACTGGTGTCATGATTCTTGTAGAAAAACAATCAAGCTCTTTTGGAGACCTTGATTATTATTTTATATTACTATATATTGCTTAGATACTTCTGGTATCATGAAAGCAAATCTAGACACTGCTGGTGGCATGAAATAAATAACAAATAAGAGAACATTTCAATACAATTGTAAATTCATAAATAACGAAAAATAGATATTAAGTTCTACTTTTCAATATTTTAAACATCTCATTCAGGAGATTAATGAACATATGAATATTTTGCATCAAAATTTGACAATCAACTGGCAATTACTTCCTCCCAAAAAAGATACATTAATTGTTATTTTCTTTAAAGAAATCAATAACAACTAACCATAATGTATCTTTACGGTTATAGTAGAAAATATTTTACTCTGCTTTTTTTTTTGCCTTAAAAAAGATATTTTAATAAAATTATTCAAGATATTTCTACGTACAATAGATATATATTGCAATGACTTTCATACCACAAAACTAACTGATATATCCTTTGTTATTTTTATCTCTCTAGGAGGTAAGTTGTGGTATTTCTTTCACTCACTTCGGGTAATAAAAACTGATTATTTGAATGTGGTTGAAATACAATATTTATCAATAGTTCATTATTTTGGTCAAATACAAGAAAACATTACTTGATTAGAATATTTCTCAGATATCTTTTAAATTATTTTTGATTCAGGAGAAAATTTCAGATTTTTACTACTTTAGGAGTAAAGTTTCGACGTTATATTACTTTAGAAATAGATGTCAAATTCTCGCTACTTCAGGAGTAAATCTCAGAGCATTTTGCTACTTTGAATGTAAATTTTAAATTTACTATTTCAGAAGTAAGATTTTAGAGTATCTACTATTTTGGGAGTAAATTTTAGATTTTACTAAGTATCATCACATTTACTTCACGGATTGAATTAGTATTAGATCTATATTTCTAACATTTATCAAAATTTCTCTTTCTTCGGGAATGAATCATAATCATCTGAATGTTTCTTAATCATATTACATCATGATAGCTTAAAACCTCTTTTAATGTATTGCTACTTTGAGAGCAAATCGAGGTATGCATATAACATAGAAAATTTCTCTAACATATTTTCAGTTGTAATCATAACAAGCCTATAAAAATATTATCACTTCTAATGATCATATATTTCTTGCAAATGCTCATTCTTATTCTTTAATTGATTTAAATCAATATCATCATATATTTTTACAATATTGTTCTTATGGAACAAATATATTTTCACAATATTATTCTTCTGAAATAAATATATTTTCACAATATTGTTATTCTGGAATAAATATATTCATAATATTATTCTTATGGACATATACAACGCATGAATTACCAAGTGAATCAATAAGTCGTTCCCCAGATCCATAAACAAAATCGATATCATTATTAGCAAAGATATAAATATCAAGAAATACTAACCTTTTATCTCATGAAATCATATTCACTTCATTTTTATTTTTTAAATATTGAGAGAAACAATATCACTAAAGAAATACAATTCCTTCGACTAAGTATTATATCTTTCAAAAAGAAATTTTAATTTTTTCTTATCTCAGATCTTTTCAAAAGTGAATGCTCAAGGTAGAGACTCATGCTGATAAGGTGTTATAAAATAATAAAACAAGAAGAATATTTAAGAGAAAGAGAAGAAAAGAATTCTTATTTCTTTTGAGGGATGAGTTATAGTGAATGGGAACCCCCTTATTTACAGGAAAAAACTAACATGATCCCAAAGTTAATAACCCTAACTTTTCTTTAAAGAAATAGACATTCACCGTAATAAAAAAAAATATATTTATAGCAAATTGGTTGTTATGGTAATATTTTATCTTTTAATTTTTTAATTCTTTTTCAAAAAAAGAAGGATCTGTATTGTTTTTTTATATCTCCTGGAGAAGAAAGAATTAGAGTAATACTAGAAAATTATGTTTTTTTTTGTGAATATTCATAATAATAATCATATATTTCAGTATAATTTTTGTGTAGAAACATGTAACATTATTATTAAAATTATTAATACATTTTATCTAAGTAATTTATGGTTATTTTTTATTTAAATTGAGTGTGTTTATTTTTTGCATTGATTTGAAATATAAATTTTTCAAATTAAGCATAGTTAGTTTTCTATTTAATTGAATGATAATTTTTTTAGTATAAAGAAGAAATAAGATAGGAGTAATAATAATATAGATTGTTTTAAAAATAATATTAATAAAAATAAGAATAGGTAATAATTAAAAATAATAGTTTTCAAATAAAATTATTATATAAAACTTAAATTTTAAAGTTTTTTTTTTCTAACTTAAGATATCTGGTAAGATTTTTTTAAATTGATAATACATAAAGTTCCGCTGAGCTTACAACTTAATTTTAAGGAGGCATTTCAGTCCTATTACCCCTAAATCAATTTCGACTAAAATAAATAGGCCATTTGAATTATTTTCGCACCTGCTGTGTTCTCAAAGGTCGAAGGGCATGTGAGTTTTTAAAAATATAGTTCCAAACCACTCTTAAATGACATATGACATTGCTAATTTAAATCTTTATAAAAGAATCAATCTTTTTCAAATAAATTCAAACATCATTGATAGTTATTGAAGCTTGTTCGGCCATAAGAATTTTTTATCCTTTTCAACAAAATCAAATTCAAAAGATAAGAAATTTTCATCTATATATTAACTTTACTAGCATCAATTTTTTTCTTATTTTTTTAAATTTTTTTAAAGTCAATTGATGTATTGTGATTAGATTTTGAGAAAAACTACTCTTATAGTGTCAAATGCAATCTTAAATTGCATTTTTAATGACGAGGAGATCCGACGTTGCGTGTGACAATGTGATATAAACATAGAGACTTACAACTAATGCAGACTTCATTGTCAAAGGACAAGCCAGCTAGAATATTTTAATTCTATCCATGCTATCAAGTATGTTTGATATATATATATTTTAAAAATATTTTGTTTGTAGTTAAACTGACTTGTTTATGTTCTACTTGACATTTCACCCTACTCAAATAAAGCTCAAAGGTTAGAAAAATTCAGTGCATGAAGATTAAATATACAATTCAACTAATAATTTCAGATTGTACTTATATTAAGAGTGGTAAAATCATCATAAACAACCATTCCCTTGTCCAACATCAAGGTTGTAATATCCCGGAAGTGCCTAAGATTAGATCCGGGATTCAAACTTTGAAGTTGGCTGAAAACTAGAAAAAACATCACAGGATGGGCGATGTAACTACTCATGGTTGGGAACCATGGGTCGTTGTTAGTAGTCGTGATGAGGGGAGACCTGGTGGCATAAGAGGATTAATGACTCATTGCTTGAAACAATGAGTTGTTGTTTGTGCTGTTGGATAGCACTGGACCTTAGTAGTTGGGGAAGTAACAGGTCATCCAACGACCCGTCATGAGTAATGACGAACCATTGTCACCAGTCGTTGTCTAGGTGGTCAGATTTTTAGTGCATGTAACGGATCAAGACCATGACTCATTGGAAGCAACCACGAGTCGTGGTGAGACTCGTGGTAAGGAAGTTTAGGATTGTAAAGGGGGATGGCGACGGTCGACCTAATGACCCGTCGTTTGAATCAACGACTCATCCTATCGAGTCGTGGGAAGAATCCAAAAGTGGAAGTGAAGCAGTGGATCCAACGAATGGATACCACGAGTCGTATGTAACGACTCGTGGGATTAGTCGTTGGTTCGCCCAAGACAGTTTTCTGAAAAAAATCATTAGGGTATTTTCGACCTTTCTATGCTCTAAGGCCCTAAACGAAGTCGTTTTATGTATTTTCTTGAGTATGATAAGATAGGCTAAGTCCCCCCTAACCTATTCATTCTCATGCATGCAAATTAAGAGAATTCTAGAGAGATCAAGCATAGATTCAAGCTCTTCCCTATCAATCCTCCAATAGGGCATTCAGGGAATCTTAGAATCTGATCTTACCCAGGTATGTAAGGTTACGAATGGGTATTTCCGTTCACACCCATGCCCATTCTCTATTAATTTACGGAAATCTATCAAAAATCTATTGGGGTTTTAATTCAAGTCTTGAGAAAATTTTATGATTTGCGAATGGTCTTTTTTAATTTATAAATCTCATCATAATTTATAGGTTTTGATCAGGTTTTTACAATTTATTTTACTTATAAAATTATCGACTTCGATTTCTATATAATTAAGCCTAATCCTGTATGATTTATGATGAATCGATTTATGATCTTCCCTTCAAATATTGATATTTATGAATCTAGCCTGATTTATGATTTGAAATATGAAATTATTCAAATTCCCAACATGATTTGATGATTTAAAAGTTATATGCATGATTTTCAAGTATGCATGGGCTTTATGATATATGAATTAATGATGATGAAAATCATCTTTTCAAGTTACCCAATATTTATAAGCATGTTTTCAAATGAATTGAATATTGTAAAGCATGATAAAGTATTGAGAAATGCCCACGTAATGAAGAATGATTCGATTTATGAGATGAATTTTATGATTTATCGATTTATGATGTTGACCAACTAAAGGGCCTTTAATTCTTGGCCAATCATGTTTTATGGGGAGCAATGAATGATGAATGATTTTTTTGCCATGAATCTTAATGAATGACGTCATCGATTTACATATGAGCCTATTATGCATATTTTTGAGAGTCGTGTCTAGCACCGAGCAGCCCGACGTTCAAAGGACTATGATGGTATCTCATAATCATGTGCCACCGTGGGTTTATTATGATACGTTACAATGACAATGATCCCCTCTTTCGTGATATCACATAATGCACGTCCCTCGCCTGGCAAGCCAGGGGTGACTCTACCCACTTGAGTGAGATAGTTGGGGTATCATGAAAGGCTCTACCATGATGGTGTCAGTTATGAAGAGTCCTCCTATTGTTCCGCATGTTTTATGCATTTTTATGTTTACGATATTGGCTCAAGTGATGATTTGATAAAGTTTCCTTATGATTATGATAATGAACGGTTCATGAATGATTTGAAAACCTTGAGCCTTATGCTATGTTATGATTTTTATGTTTAAAGCATGATGTCCCACTCTTATGATGTTTTATGAGCTTTTACATATTTTAAATGTCCGTTTTACTTACCCTGCATACTTAGTACATTCCATGTACTGACCGCATACTTTCTATGCTGTATCGTCTTATGATACAAGTCCCGGCTCACAGGGTCATCCTCATATCTAGATCATCTTAGAGTGTACTTTTAGCTTATTGGTGAATCCTCATGTTCTGAGGGCCATCTGACAGAAATTCATGCTATTTTATGTTTCAGTACTTGGCCGGGTTAGTTGGGGGTGTTGTCCCATCAATCCATCTTATACAGTAGAGGCTTTCAGACATTATGTAGTACTCAACTTGCATGTATGTCTAGTGATTCCTTATGTTATGCTACGTTATGTTATGTTACGTTTCCGCTATGTCTTATGTTCAGTCTTCCGCTTAAAGTGAATGAAGTTAGATGTATGCTTAGGCCATGGGTCGACTTGGGACCTCTCGGGTTTTTTTGTCCCGTATTACGATCCGGGTCTATGTCCGAGTCATGACAAACTTGGTATCAGAGCAATAGGTTTTGAAGTGTCCTGGGGTGTCTGAAAGTCGCGTTAAGTAGAGTCTTTTTCATTAGTGTGAAGCGCACCACACTTATGATGAAGTGGCTACAAGACGTTTAGGAAATGTTCCCTTCTTCCATGATCTATGTCATGCGATGAAAATTCTTTCTATCCTTCTAAGTCATGCTATTTGTGATTTCAGAATCATGGTTCCTCGAAGAATGAATGAAAGGAGGAATGGAGATGGTAAAGTCCACGAGGATGGCAATGGTCATGGGCATCAGCAAGCCCCACTAATTCAGGAGGCCCAAGCACCAGAGCCAGCTGCCTATGCTGAGTTCCGGGCCACTATTTAGATGCTTGCGTAGGCCTTGACCGCTCAGGTCAACCAGCAGGCTGTTGCGCAAGTTCCGCATAATGGCAGCGCAGCGGCAGCTCGAGTCAGAGACTTCTTGAGGATGAACCCATTGGAGTTCCTTGGGTCCAAGGTAGATGAGGACCCACATGAGTTCGTAGATGAGATTTTCAAGATCACCCAAGTCATGGGGGTGAATGGGGTTTAGTGCGCCGAATTGGCCTCTTATCAGTTAAAAGGGGTCGCTTATATCTGCTTTTGCCAATGGAAGGATAGCAGGGTCGCAGGAGGAGGTCTGATCACTTGGGAAGAGTTCCATGTTGCATTTCTAGACCGATTCTTCCCTCGTGAGATGAGGGAGCTGAAGACAGTTGAGTTCGTTAATTTGAAGCAAGGGAGGATGACTGTACAAAAGTATTCTCTTGAGTTCACTCACCTATCGAAATATGCCCTAGAGTTGGTAGCTAATCAGAGGATGCGGGTGAGTAGATTCATCCTTGGAGTAGCGGGTTATTTGGACAAAGATTGTTGGACTGCCATGCTTCATCAGGATATGGACTTTCCTCGCATAGTGATGTACGCCCAGCAGATGGAGGCGACTCATGCAAGGGAGATAGAGGCAAAGAGGGCTCGGACAAATAGCCATGGGTTTACTCATCAGAGATCCGACGGAGGTCACCGCCCTCAGTTTCAGCAGAGGTCACTAGCTCCAGCACCATCATCAACTAGTGTTCCATCAAGACCCAAGGGTGATCATAAAAGCAGGGCCTCAGGATCGAGGGATTAGAGGGGCATGTAGGTAGAGCGTACCTTCCCAACCTGCAGAAAGTGCGGCAAGAGTCATGCCGGGGAGTGTTTGCTCGGCTCGGATATTTGCTATGGGTGTGGTAGGACCGGCCACATGCACTGAGCGTGTCCATTTTTTAGACAGGATGGTGATAGGGGCCGTGCCCAATCCACCAGATCAGCAGCAGCTCCAACACGTCTAGCTCCGCAGGGAGCATCTTCTAGTGGGGGTGGCAGACAACGGCAAAATAGATTCTATGCCCTCGCCTCATGCCAGAAGCAGGAGACTTCACCAGATGTGGTCACTAGTATGTTATGAGTTTTTCATGTTGATGTTTATGCTTTGCTAGATCCGATAGCTACTTTTTCTTTTGTGACTCTTTACATTGCTAGTAGTTTTTGAGTTAATCTCGAGACTCTGTCAGAATCATTTTCAATTTCTACTCCTGTCAGTGATTCGGTTGTAGCTAGGCAGGTGTATAAAGGATGCCCGGTCACTGTATTGGATGAGGTCACCTCCGCAGACCTTGTAGAGTTATCTATGACTGACTTTGACATTATTCTTGGCATGGATTGGTTGTATGCGTGTTATGCTTCTGTTAATTGTAGAATCCGTGTGGTGGAGTTCCGCTTTCCGGGTGAGACAGTCTTGGAGTGGAAGGGGAGTTCGGCCGTACCGGTAGGTCGTTTCATTTCATATCTTAAAGCCAGAAAGATGATTTCCAAGGTTTGCATGTATCATTTAGTTAGGGTTCAGGATGTTGAGTCTGAGACCCCGACTATCTAGTCAGTTCCAGTGGTGCGTGAGTATCCAGAGGTCTTTCCCAATGATTTGCCTAGTGTTCCTCCCAAACGGGAGATTGATTTTGGTATTGACCTCCTATCCAACACACAACCTATATCTATCCCTCCTTATAGGATGGCTCCAGCCGAGCTAAAAGAGTTGAAGGATCAATTGAAGGACCTGTTAGATAAGGACTTCATTAGACCGAGCAAGTCTCCATGGGGTGCACCAGTGTTATTTGTCCAGAAGAAGGATGGTTCACTTTGGATGTGCATTGACTATCGGGAATTGAACAAGGTCACCGTTTAGAACAGGTATCCTTTACCCAAGATTGATGATTTGTTTGACCAGCTTCAGGGTGCCAAGTGTTTCTCAAAGATAGATCTCAGGTCTGGGTATCATCAGCTTAGGGTGCGGGAGTGTGATATTCTGAAGACAACCTTCAGGACGCGGTATGATCATTATGAGTTTGTAGTTATGTCTTTTGGACTAACAAATGCTCCTGTAGCTTTTATGGACCTGATGAACAGGGTGTTTAAGCCGTACTTGGACATGTTCGTGATTTTTTTCATTGATGATATCCTTATATACTCTCTGAGTGAGGAGGAGCATGCCGCTCATTTGAGAGTAGTGCTTTAGACCCTCAAGGAGCGTTAGTTGTATGCTAAGTTCAGCCAATGCGAGTTTTGGTTGAACTTGGTAGTATTTTTGGGTCATGCGGTATCAAGCAAAGGCATAAAAATAGATTGTTAGAAAATCAAGGCGGTGAAGAACGGCCTAGACTAGTGAATCTTTCGGATATTCGGAGTTTCTTGGGCCTAGCTTGTTACTACCGGAGATTTGTTGAAGGGTTTTCGTCAATTGCAGCACCTTTGACCAAGTTGACTTAGAAAAAGGTAAAGTTTCAATGGTCGGAGTCTTGTGAGAAGAGCTTCCAAGAGTTGAAGATTCGACTTACTACCGCACCGGTGTTGACCCTACCCGAAGGTACCGATGGTTTTGTGGTGTATTGTGATGCTTCGAGAATCAGACTCGGGTGTGTATTGATGCAGCGAGGGAAAGTAATAACATACGCCTCGAGACAGTTGAAAGTCCATGAGAAGAATTACCCTACCCACGATCTTGAATTGGCCGCAGTGGTGTTCGCATTGAAGATATGGTGACATTACTTGTATAGAGTCCATGTGGATGTGTTTACGGACCACAAGAGCTTACAATATGTGTTCACACAGAAGGACCTCAATCTACGACAAAGGAGGTGGCTAGAGCTACTCAAAGACTATGATATGAGTGTTCTTTGCCATCCGGGTAAGGCTAATGTGGTGGCGGACGCACTTAGTAGACTCTCCATGGAGAGTGTGTCCCATATGGATGAAGGAAAGAAAGAGCTGGTGAAGGAGCTGTATCGACTAGCAAGGTTGTGGGTTAGACTGGTTGATTCACCGATGGCAGTGTTGTTGTTTAAAGTGGATCAGAATCATCCTTGGTGACTGATGTGAAATCTAGACAAGATGAGGACCCGATTTTGGTAAAGTTGAAGGACGCCGTTCAGAGTAAGAAGGTGGAGGTTTTCTCCTAAGGGGGAGATGGTGTGCTTCGGTACCAGGGTCACCTATGTGTTTCAGATGTTGATGATTTGAGGAGCCGGATATTGCATGAGGCCCATGGATCTAGGTATTCCATCCATCTGGGTGTCACTAAGATGTATTGTGATTTATGGGAAATCTATTGGTGGGATAGCATGAAGAAGGATATTGCAGAATTCATAGCGAAGTGCCCGAACTGTCAACAAGTAAAGGTTGAGCATCAAAGGCCGGGAAGAGTACTTCAGGATATCAGCATTCATACTTGGAAGTGGGAAGAGATTAATATGGACTTCATCACAGGACTACCTCGTACTCGTCGACATTATGATTCTATTGGGTGGTGGTAGATAGATTGACCAAGGCTGCATATTTCCTGCTGGTGAAAACCACAGACTCAGCGAATGATTATGCCAAACTGTATATTCGAGAGTTGGTTTGGCTTTATGGAGTGCCCTTGTCCATTATTTTGTACTGAGGTACTCAGTTTACCTCCCAGTTTTGGCAGTCTTTTCAGAAGGGGCTTGGGACTCAAGTTAAGCTCAGCACGACCTTTCATCCGCAAACGGATGGCCAAGCGGAATGAACAATCCAGACTCTCGAGGATATGTTGAGAGCATGTGTGATGGACTTCAAAGGTAGTTGGGATGATCACTTGCCCCAGATCGAGTTTGCTTACAATAACAACTATCACTCCAGTATCCAATGGCACCGTTTGAGGCTCTCTATGGGCGGAGATGTAGATCTCCCATTGGATGGTTTGAGGTTGGTGAGGTAGCTATGATAGGGCCAGATTCGGTTGAAGAGGCCATGATGAAGGTTCAGTTGATAAGGGACAAGCTGAAAACTACTCAGAGTCATCAAATGTCATATGCTGATATGAGAAGGAGAGAGTTGGAGCTCGAGGTGGACGATTGGGTATTTCTAAAGGTGTCTCCCATGAAGGGAGTCATGCGGTTTGGGAAGAAAGGAAAAATCAATCCCCGTTATGTTGGTCACTATCGGATTATGAGAAGAGTTGGTAAGGTAGCGTATGAGTTGGACTTGCCCTCAGAGTTATCTTCCGTGCATCCTGTGTTACATGTATCGCTTGTGAAGAAATGTTTGGGAGATCCAGCTCTAGTAGACCTAGTGGACAGCATTTGTGTAAAGGATAGCCTTAACTATTAGGAAGTTCCGGTGGAAATATTGGATCATCAGGTTCAGAGGCTAAGGAACAAGGAAGTAGCTTCAGTTATAGTATTATGGATGAATCAGCATGTTGAAGGAGCTACATGGGAAGCCAAAGTCGATATGACGGCTAAATACCCACACTTATTCTCTACCAGCTCAGTTCCGACTTGAGGTACCAGTTTTGCCCTATGACTCTACTTAGTTTTCATGTTCAAATCATGTGTTCAAGTTCTTTTTTTGTGTATGGATGTGTATGTGAAACATGAAATCAAATTAGTCATGTGATATGAATCGGAGGTAGTCATTCCATTAGTTTTCAGTTTAAATGATCAGTATTTGGGTGTAAGGATTGCATGTCTTTGTTTTTCTGCTCGTTTCCTACATTCTAGGATGAATGTTCCCAAGGGGGAGATATTGTAATACCCCAAAAGTGCCTAAGATTAGACCGGGGATTCAAAATTTGAAGTTGGTTGAAAACTTGGAAAAACATCATAGGACGGGTGATGTAATGACTCGTGGTTGGGAACCAGGGGTCATTGTTAGCAGTCGTTGTGAGGGGAGACCTGGTGGCATTGGATACAATTGGAGGAGTAACGACTCATTTCTTGAAACAACGAGTCTTTGTTTGTGCTCGTGGGTAGTACTGGACCTTAGCAGTTGGGGAAGTAACGAGTCATCCAATGACTTGTCATGAGTAATGACGAACCGTTGTCACTAGTCGCTGTCTAGGTGGTCGTATTTTCAGTGCATTTAACGGATCAAGACAATGACTCATTGGAAGCAACCACGAGTCGTGGTGAGGCTCGTGGTAAGGAAGTTCAGGTTTGTGAAGGGGGCTGGCAGCGGTCGACCTAATGACCCGTCGTTTGAATCAATGACTCATCCTGTCTAGTCGTGGGAAGAATCTGAAAGTGGAAGTGAAGCAGGGACCAACGAATGGATACCACGAGTCATGGTTTCATGCAATGACTCGTGTTCGCCCAGGACGGTTTTCAGGGAAAAATTCATTAAGGGTATTTTCAACCTTTCTATGCTCTAAAGCCCTAAACAACATCGTTTTATGTATTTTTCTGAGTATGACAAGATAGGCTAAGTCCCCCCTAACCTATTCATTCTCATGCATGCAAATTAAGAGAATCCTAGAGAGATCAAGCATAGATTCATGCTCTTCCCTATCAATCCTCCGTTGGGCATTCAAGGAATCTTAGAATCTGATCTTACCTAGGTATGTAAGGTTACGAATGGGTGTTTCCTTTCACACCCATGCCCATTCTCTATTAGTTTACGACAATCTATCAGAAATCTATTAGGGTTTTAATTCAAGACTTGAGAAAATTTTATGATTTGCTATGGGCTTTTATGATTTATGAATCTCATCATAATATATGGGTTTTGATTAGGTTTTTACAATTTATTTTACTTATAAAATTATCGACTTCGATTTCTATTTAATTAAGCCTAATCGTGCATGATTGATGATGAATCGATTTATTAGCTTCCCTTCAAATATTGATATATATGAATCCAGCCTGATTTATGATTTGAAATGTGAAATTATTCAAATGCGCAAAATGATTTGATGATTTACAAGTTATATGCATGATCTTCAAATATGCATGGACTTTATGATTTATGAACTAATGATGATGAAAACCATGTTTTCAAGTTACCCAATATTTATAAGCTTGTTTTCGAATGAATTGAGTATTGTAAAGCATGATAAAGTATTGGGAAATGCCCACATGATGAAGAATGATTACGGTTTATAAAATGGATTTCATGATTGATCGATTTATGATGTTGGCTGACTAAAGGGCCTTTAATTCTTGTCTAATCATGTTTTATGGGGATCAATGAATTATGAATGATTATTTTTAGCCATGAATCTTAATGAATGACGTCATTGATTTACGTATGAGCCTATTATGCATATATTTGGGAGCCGTGTCTAGCACCGAGCAACCCGACGTTCAAAGGACTACGCCGGTGTCTCATAACCACGTGCTACCGTGGGTTTATTATGATACATTACAATGATAATGATCCCCTTTTTCGTGATATCACATAATGCACGTCCCTCGCCTGACAAGCCAGGGGCGACTCTACCCACTTGAGTGAGATAGTTGGGATATCATGAAAGGCTCTACCATGATGGTGTCGGTTATGACGAGTCCTCCCATTGTTCCGCATATTTTATGCATTGTTATGTTTACGATATTGGCTCAAGTGATGATTTGATAAAGTTTTCTTATGATTATGATAATGAACGTTTCATGAATGATTTGAAAACCTTGAGCCTTATGTTATGTTACGATGTTTATGATTAAAGCATGATATCCCACTCTTATGATGTTTTAATAGCTTTTACATATTTTTAATGTCCGTTTTACTTACCTTGCATACTCGACATATTCCACGTACTGACCGCATACTTTCTATGCTGTATCGTTATGATACAGGTCCCCGCTCTCAGGCTCATCCCCATATCTAGATCATCTCAGAGTGTACTTTCAGCTTATTGGTGAGTCCTCATGTTCCGAGGGCCGTCTGACAGACATTCATGCTATTTTATATTTCAGTACTTGGCCGGGTTAGTTGGGGGTGTTGTCCCATCATCCCATCTTATACAGTAGAGGCTTTCAGACAGTATGTAGTACTCAGCTTGCGTGTATGTCTAGGGATTCCTTATGTTATGTTATGTTTACATTTCCACTATGCCTTTTGTTCAGTCTTCCGCTTAAAGTGAATGAAGTTAGATGTATGCTTAGGCCATGGGTTGACTCGGGACCCCTCGGGGTTCCTTGTCCCGTGTTATGTTCTGGGTCTACGTTCGGATCGTGACAAAGGTCATTCTTCAATAAAGTCACAAACCATCTCTAAGTAAATTGACCCTCATACTCAACAATTGCTCAACCAATAGTCAACATTTGGTTATTTTCATCCTTGTAAACTACCATCAATAACTGACCTTTGCATACTTTGAGAAAACACCCATCTAGATCAATGCACCTCCAAAAATTGATTTCTTTAAAGCATGAAAGCATACATAAAATCCTTCAAAGATTTTCTGTCCAAATTCAATAGTTTCTCCAACTTTAACAACACAAGTGCTACTTGAATTGGATCTTAATATCTCATTCATGTAATCAAAGACTCTACTATACTCAATAATAAAATCACCCATAATCTTATTTAATGCTTCTATACCTAGCTCTTCTCGTTGTTATATTCCAACATGGATATCCAATTCCTTTCTATTAAGCTTCTACAACTTTACAATCCTAGTGTTTGGTTACTCACTTATTCTAATCTTGTATCTTCCAGCTAGAAATTTTGAATTGCACAAATAGTTAAAGTTGAAGTTACACACTTGTGGATAGGGTTGTAAATTTAATCATAAAATCTATATTTAGTATATCCACACTTGGAAACAATAAATAGGGACAACCATATTTGCAGTACCTCACTCTAAATCTTGTAGGCTCATTCACATGTTTTTGAATTTGGATTTTTTCTTGAACTGCATATTAAGTTTCTTCTCTCATAAATTCTTTTACATTTGCAAACACCAACCCTTTTACCCTAACGATCTTCTCACAAGCTGAATCAAACACAACTTTATTTTTGCTCTTTTTTCTAACAGATTAATGCACTACTTGATCAACATTTTCACTGTCTCCCCGACCTATTTTATCCTCTAATTCAAAGCTAAGAGCTTCATTAATTAGATAGTAAGGATCATCACCCCCTAACTTACCAACTAAGTTATCCTTATTATCAACATTTGTCTCATCATATCGTATATCTGGCTCCATTTAACCATTATGAACCAGTTCAACTGTTGTTTCTCTAACTCTCCTGCTTGACCTATTGAAATACCTCAACCCTGAAATGTCACGTCCTAACTTAGGGCCTGTGCACCCGATGACATTGCTGGCTGAGTGAACCTCATAACATGGCATGGAACATAGAGCATTTACCTAACATGAGTAGAATCATGAATAATTCAAAACTTGAGAAAGAAATAAAATCATAATGCAAAAGAAAGTTTAAATAATTTTCATAGAAAAAACACCACTTATATACATAAGTGACACTAAGGTCAAAACAGAATATATGACATGAGAGTTCTAGACTGATAAATCTGTGAAGCCTCTAAGACAGTGTTTAGGGAAGCGGTCACTTCATCGCTTTAAGCGTGAAGTGACGAGAAGCGTGACTATGTCACTACAGTGTCTTCATGTTACATCTCGTAAGTTTCTAATGTTTAGATGGCCTATTCTTACATTGGTTAAGAGTTTTAGAGTGCAATACGTGTGAGAAAGGGGCCCGAAGAAAGGTTGAACGAGTTTGGAGTTGGGACTGCGCGGGAGAAGGCCGGGCCAGTTACCCAAAGCGGCAGCGTGGCACGGATCATGCTCCTCCGTGATGGGCTCCGTGACATGGCCCTGGATTGGCGCGACAGGGTCTATGCCACGGACCCCATGTCCACCGCCCAAATTATATATAAGTTCAATGATTTTTCATTTATTCATCCTAAAAAAATCAAACCCGCACCTATGAAGAAGGGAATGCTATTTCTAAGATAAAATCCTCCGGTTACGCTACGAAACACTGTCCAAATTCAAATTAACTTCGGGTATTGAGTTTAAGGATGTAGGGAGCATTGCTATGGAGTTATTTTCACGAAATTCTCCTAGCAAATTGTAACCCCGTCGAGCTAAAGTAATTGGAATTGCTTCAAACTAATTTCTATACGATCACAGGCTTCGAGTAAGAATTTCTCCCTTCTGGACTTTCAAGAAATTATGAGTTTTCAACTGTGTTCCGTTAAGTTGAAATATTGTTAATATTTATATATAAATTTATCTCTTTTTATCAAATTTAGTATTAAAACTAGTCATTTTCCCCCAGTAACACGATTGCAGTTGAGAAGGGCAGTTGAATACGAACTGAAACTCGCTAGTTAATTAGTAATCGGCGAACGAGGTATGTTAAGGTAGTTTCCTTCGGCAAGTTAGTTCCTTTAGCATGATAACTCAATTTGAATCCTAGTAAGAATATCAGAAGCAGGTCTAGTGTGATTAGTTGTTATTGGTTGAAACCCGTATTCCATGTTAGTTTGGGATGGATTATGCCGTATAACCTTCATGACTGACCCCAGGGTTATTAGCTGTGTCGACGCCCGCCAGGGGCGAGATGACGTCGCTCTATGGAGCGGTATGCCATCTGCGAGGGATGAAGATGGGGTCCCAGGTCCTCATATGCCGTGGTTGTCTCTATACACCCCCGTCGAGCCTGGTGCCCAGGGTGCAGATATCGGGAGTCCACTGGACTCACACACAGCTAGAGTCAGGGGACGAGCGAGCTCAATTGCAGATGCAGGGGGTCGGTAGGACGTCTATTGTTATTAGTTGACCCAGGTCGACCTTAATAGGGGTATATAGACTGAAGTGTACTCACCAGGGCTTATGAGAGCCCCAGGTGGGTTATTCTGTGCTGGTTGTACCTTCCGGCTTATGGGGGCCAGGTAAGGTTTTTGTTTGCTGTAGTTATTAATAAATTAGATAGTAAGAAGTTCTATTACTCAGGTATGATCTCTATCCCTTCATTTCAGTTATTCATAGTTCTATCTCTTTATTTTAGTCATTTACAGTTATCGCCTTACATATTCAATACATATTGTACCGACGCCTTTTCTGTTGCGCTGCATTACTTGCCTGCACGTATGGATAAACGAGGAGAAGGTCCTCTTAGCCTCTATCTCGGATTAGCAGAAGTGTTGGCTCCTTTCTTTTGGAGCTTATAGAAAGAAGGTTTACTCCTTTTTTTTGGTTGTACAGTTTATGGGTAGGTCGCGGCCTTGTCCCGACCATTTTATTACTCCTAGAGACTTGAAGATTGTTTCTATTTCCCTGTGGTTAGCTGTTATTAGCCATGTGGGGCCCATATGTGTTTTAGTTTACGTGTTGGCCATATGGGGCCTTGTTTGGCCGGCAAATTAGCGGCCTTGTCGGCCATAGTTTAGGTTAGCACTGGTTTTACTTCACAGTCATAACTAGACATCATGGTGGTCTTATCGGCCCGCATAAGATTTCCTGTTATTATCTATTTCTGGTTAGCTATTTTTCTTTATAGGTGGCTATAAGGCCTTGTCTGTCGGAGGTTGTATTTGCAGCTGAGGTATAGCCCATTATTTTCTTGATTTGGGAAGTAAGCCTGCACCAGAAGTGCACGGGCCTAGTTAAGTCAGTTCAGGTCCTAGTAGGGCACCAGGTGCTAGTCATGCCTCCCAAGGTGGGGCATGACAAACTTGGTATCAGAGCAGGTCATATCCCAGGGAGTTTGCAAGCCGTGCTAAGTAGAGTCTTGTCTATGTATGTGTTGTGCACGACATTCTATAAGAAGGAGGCTGCGAGGCATGATAGGATGGTTACTCTTTTTTCTTATCCAGTCATGCTATAGAGCTGTACAGTATAGGGTTGAGTCCTTAAGCTTACCATATTCTTTTATCTATAGAGAGATGGCAGACTTGCGACTCACCATGACTGGTAGGAGACTGGATGTTGCAGTAGGGGAAGGCACTAGCGGGGTGCCTCACTCAGAGTCAGCCCGATCTGAGGGTGACAGAGAGACTTCATCACGGTCTCCCTAGCGCTCTCCACCACGCTAGGAGCCGCTCGAAGCAACAAATGTGTCAACACCACCTCCAGCAATCTCTATACTGGTACCATCGGATCAGGAGGTTAGGAGTGCTGTTGTTATGCTAGCTCAGATGATGGCTGCACAGTATCAGCCAGTGGCGCCCATGGTTGTAGAGTACTCAGGAGGACTTGGTAGTTTGAGGGTTCGGGAGTTTCTTGCACTGAGTCCCCCGCAGTTCACAAGGAAGGATCGGGCGGAGGAGCCTCAGGACTTCTTCGATCAGATACAGTGAATTTTCAGGGTGATGCATGCCACACCTGTGGGTCAGTTTAGTTAGCGGTATTTCGTCTACGGGACATCACAGTACTGTGGTACTAGAGTTTGGAGAGGTCCCGAGGGAGAGGTTTTTCCCCTCCGACTTGGCCCAATTTTTTTAGAGGCTTTTCTGGATCACTACCTTCCACGGGAAGTTCGACAGGCCCGGGTTGATCAGTTTCTATATTTAGAGCAGGGGCCGATGAGTGTTCAGGAGTACGCTATGAGGTTCGACTCCTTGGCATGATATGCACCAGCTTTTGTAGATACAATGCCGGCTAGGATGCACCGGTTTATTATGGGGCTGAATCCAGAATATGTGGAGACTTGTATTATGGCCACTCTGTGTGAGGACATGGATATTTCCCATGTTTAGGCTTTTGCTCAGAATATTGAAGGGATCAAACAACGATAACAGGAGATAAGAAGGGTAAATCAGCACCGCCGGGCTAAACCTAGTGACATGCAGGTGGAGTCCCAGGGTGGACCCAGGCCATGATTCTTAGACAGACCACCCAGACCCCCACCACCACCATAATAGAAGGGGAGTGGATCTAGTCGTCAGGGGAAGTTAGAGCTCGACGAGAGCTCACGATCAGCAGGTTCACAGCAGAAGAGAGGAGCGGAGCAGAGTGGATTTACTGTACCACTTTGCGCTATCTATAGCTGACTTCACTCCGGGGCATGCAGGTTGGTTCCACAGCATGTTATACCTGTGGACAAGAGGGTCATCAGATGAGAGATTGTCCAGCCAGGGGTCAGAGTGATTGGGACCGATAGGATAGATCTTTAGTAGGGTCACGTGCCCCAACATCTCCAGTGGGGCGTTGGCCCTCAGCTCCAGCTTGCAGAGGCCGAGGCAGACCAGGGCCCTCTAGCTCAGGTACCGGTATAGATCGTACTTATGCTCTACTGGGATGATAGGAGTCAGAGCCGTCGCCGGATATGGTGACAGGTATACTAGACATTTGCTCTCATTCTGTTTATGTATTTATAGACCCAGGATCCACCTTGTCTTATGTTACACCATTAGTGGCTTGGAAGTTTGATATCACGCCGAAATTACTTCGGTGACCTTTTTCAGTGTCTACACCCATCGGTGATTCCATCATAGCTAAGAGGGTCTACCGAGGGTGCACAATAGAAGTTGCTGGTCGTTAGACTTTAGCAGATTTGATAGAACTAGAAATGATTGATTTTGATGCAATTATGGGCGAGGTGCATTATTCTTGTTACTCTGTTCATCGGGGCTCAACAAAGATGTATCATGATATAAAAGAGAATTACTAGTGGCCGAGAATGAAAAAGGAGATAGCACAATTTGTAGCTTAATGTCCTAATTGCCAACAAGTGAAAGTCGAACATGAAAAACCCGATGGACTGACACAGGAGATAACAGTGCCTATGTGGAAATGGGAGGCAATTAATATGGACTTTGTAACAGTATTACCTCGTACCAGGCATAAATTTGATTCTATCTGGGTAGTTGTCGACAGATTGATGATATCAACTCATTTTCTGCCAGTGAGGGCTACTTTCTCAACTGAAGACTATGCTGAACTATATATCAGAGAGATAGTCTGATTGCATGGTGTTCCGGTATCAATTATTTCGAATAGAGGGGCATAGTTTACAGCTAAATTTTGGCATCCTTCCAGAAGGGTCTAGGGACACAGGTTAACTTGAGTATAGCCTTCCATCCTCAAATAGACAGGCAGGCAGAACGTACAATTCAGATACTTGAGGATATGTTAGGGGCGTGCGTGCTAGACTTTGGGGGCAACTGGGATCACCATTTACCCCTTCTTGAGTTTGCCTATAATAACAATTATCACTCAACAATCCAGATGACACCTTATGAGGCTTTATATGGGCGGAAATACAGAGTCCCTGGTTGGTTGGTTCGAGGTTTGATAATCAGAGTTATTCGGACCAGACATGATTAATCAGTCAGAGGGGAAAGTGAAGCTTATTAGAGAACGCCTACTGACAGCTCAAAGCCGCCAAAAATCCTATGCTGATGTGCAGCGTAGGAACTTGGAGTTCAACCTAAATGACTGGGTGTTTTTGAAAGTCTCGCCAAGAAAGGGTGTAATGAAGTTTGGAAAAAAGGGTAAGCTCAGCCCGAGGTTTATTGGGTCGTACCGAATACTCCGGAGAATAAACCAGGTGGCATACGAGCTAGATTTTCCTTTGGAGTTGGAATCCGTTTATCCGTTCATCCGGTCTGTCATATGTCAATGCTACGGAAGTGCATAGGGGATCCGTCCCAAGTCGTGCTAATTTAGGACGTCCAGGTTACCGAGGAATTAGCATATGAAGAAGTCTTAGTGGCCATATTAGATCGGCAGGTTCGCAGGTTGAGGACTAAAGATGTTGCCTCTGTTAAAGTACTATGGAGAAACAAGAATAGAGAGGAAATGACTTGGGAAGCTGAGGAAGACATGAAATCCAGATATCCTCATTTGTCCAGGCTTAGTCAAAATCATGCAGTTAAGGTAAGTTATTGATTTAGTTGTTGTGTCATGATTTGTGCTATATGTGTTGCTCAATTGACTCCAGCCTTGTTGTGAAATAGTTTTTATGGTGTTATGTGAAGTGCCTATATTGGACTTTTTTGCGTTTTAAGATTTTCAGATAGTCCATATTACAGGGGAGACTATGCCAAAATTTTTCCAGAATAATTGTCCTAAAAGAGATAAACCCCTATAAACGAAGTTGACATTCGAGGATGAATGTTCCTAGGAGGGGGGGAGGATGTTACGCCCCATAAGTTTCTAATGCTTAGAAGACCTATTCGTACGTTGGTTAAGAGTTTTAGAGTGCAATATCTGTGAGAAAGGGACCTGGGAAAGGTCGAACTAGTACGGAGTCGGGACCGCGCGGGAGAAGGCCAAGCCAGCTGCCCAAAGGGGCAGCCTGGCACAGAACATGCTCCTCCGTGATGGGCTCCATAACATGGCCCTAGATTGGCGCGACAGGGTCTATGCCATGGACACTGTGTCCACTACCCAAATTATATATAAGTTCCATGATTTTTCATTTGATCATCCTAAAAAAATCAGGCCTGCGACCTGTGCAGAAGGGAAATTAACGAGTTACACTACGAAACACTACCCGAATTCAAATTAACTTTGGGTATTGAAGTTTAAGGCTGCAGGAAGCATTGCTACGGAGTTTATTTTCACGAAATTCGCCCAGCAAATTTTAATCCTGCCGAGCCAAAGTCATTGGAATTGCTTCAAACTGATTTCTATATGATCACAGGCTTCAAGTAAGCATTTCTCCCTTCTGGACTTTCAAGAAATTATGAGTTTTCAACCGTGTTCCGTTAAGTTGAAATATAGTTAATATTTATATATAAAGTTATCTTTTTTATTGAATTTAGTATTGAAACTAGTCATTTTCCCCCAGTAACACGTTGCAGTTGAGAAGGGCAGTTGAATACGAACTAAAACTTTCCAGTTAATTAGTAATTGACGAACTAGGTATGTTAATGTAGTTTCCTTCGGCAAGTTAGTTCCTTTAGCATGATAACTTTGTTTGAATCCCAGTAAGAATATCAGAAGCAGGTCTATTGTGATTAGTTGTTGTTATTGGCTGAAACCCGTAGTCCATGTTAGTTTGGGATGGATTATGCCGTATAACCTTCATGACTGACCCTAGGGTTATTAGCTGTGTCGACGTCCGCCAGGGGCGAGATGACGTCGCTCTACGGAGCGATATGCCGTCCGCAAGGGGTGAAGATGGGGTCCTAGGTCCTCATATGCTGTGGTTGGCTCTATATACCCCCGTCGAGCCTGGTGCCTGGGGTGCAGATATCGGGAGTCCACTGAACTCACACACAACTAGAGTCAGGGGCCGAGCAGGCTCAATTGCAAACGCAGGGGGCCGGTAGGACGTCTATTGCTATTAGTTGACCCAGGTCGACCTTAATAGGGGTATATAGACTGAAGTGTACTCACCAGGGCTTATGAGCGCCCCAGGTGGGTTATTCTGTGCTGGTTGTACCTTCCGGCTTATGGGGGCTAGGTAAGGTTTTTGTTTGCTTTAGTTATTAATAAATTAGATAGTAAGAAGTTCTATTACTCAGGTATGATCTCTATCCCTTCATTTCAATTATTCATAGTTCTATCTCTTTATTTTAGTCATTTACAGTTATCGCCTTACATATTCAATACATATTGTACTGACGCCTTTTCTGGGGCGCTGCATTACTTGCCTGCAGGTATGGAGAGACGAGGAGAAGGTCCTCTTAGCCTCCAGCTCAGATTAGCAGAAGTGTCGGCTCCTTTCTTTTGGAGCTTATAGAAAGAAGGTTTACTCCTTTTTTTGGTTGTACAGTTTATGGGTAGGTCGCGGCCCTGTCCCGACCATCTTATTACTCATAGAGGCTTGCAGATTGTTTCTATCTCCCTGTGGTTAGCTGTTATTATCCATGTGGGGCCCATATGTATTTTAGTTTACGTGTTGGCCATATGGGGCCTTGTTTGGCCGGCAGATTAGCGGCGTTGTCGGCCATAGTTTAGCTTAGCACTGGTTTTACTTCACAATCATAACTAGACGTCATGGTGGTCTTGTCGGCCCGCATAGGATTTCCTGTTATTACCTGTTTCTGGTTAGCTGTTTTCCTTTACAGGTGGCTATAAGGCCTTGTCGGCCGGAGGTTGTATTTACAGCAAGGTATAGCCCGTTGTTTTCTCGATTTGGGAAGTAAGCCTGCACTAGAAGTGCACGGGCCTAGTTAAGTTAGTTCAGGTCTTAGTAGGGCACCAGGTGCTAGTCATGCCTCCCAAGGTGGGGCATGACACTTGAAGCAAGCTCAGGTAAATAAAGCGCATGCTTCAATGGTAGAAGCGTGAAGCGAGCTAAAGTGTGAAGCGCAGAGAAATGTTGCTTCTCTGTTTTTGTCTTTTAAAAGTCCGATTTTAATTTAAAAAACAGTTGAAACTTAACCAACAGTAGTGTCCTCGACATTTCAGAGTCTTCGATAAATAATCGTAAAAAACAATCGCGACTAGGGTTTTCTTGTCATCGGCTTCTTCTTCCTCTTTCTTCACATCGGCTGCTTCTTCACATCACCTTCAAGTACGTACTTCTTCTTTCTTCTTCTTTTTTTTTCTTTCTCCTGCTTCTTCAATTTTTTTTCTACTCTCTGTTTTTGCACAGGTTTTTTTCTTGTTCCTCCTTCTTTCTCTTTTCTTCTTTCTTCTTCTTCTTCTCTTTTCTTTTTGGTTCAGCTATTTTCAGGAAGCATAAAAACAGAGTAGCAGCTGCTGTTATGCTGATAGTTTATTTCTCTGTTTGTTATTGCCCGTTGCTATGTTTTGCTGCTGTTATATTGATATATTTTTCTTTAATCCTAATAGCTATTAAAAATGGGTGACCTGGCTTTGATTTTATTTTTCTTATTTTATTTTGTGATATGTACTTTTGGAATTTTAATTTGAAAATTTGCTAATATATATTGTCTCTATTTATTTTGGTATTTTTTCATTAAAATTACGCTTCACTTCAATGGAGCGAGCACTTTGCTTCACGCTTCACGCTTTAAGCGAAGCAGGGCCTTATTGCTTTTTTTCGCTTTACGCTTCCCTGAACACTGCTCTAAGATGACATGAATATTATTTTACTAGGACAAGGCACCCAACATATCTTTAATAAATCTAGGACAACTGAATACATATGTTTCCCCAGAAGTAAGGGGGACTCACTAAAACCTAAAGGTGTATAAAACCTAACGTGCTGCTTGACTGTCCGTCTGAGTACCTGAGTCTATATTTTTTAAATAATACAGTGCCTCTGGTAAAATAATAAAGTACATAGGATCATACTGTATGTAAAACGACTGAATGAAACATAAGCATAACAGAAAATAAAAAGGACAACCAGAAAACATAGATGGGGTATGAAGGAATCAAAAATCCAAAATTAGTAGGTTGACCTTTTTAAAATAATCTTTCATCATTATTCATTAATTCACTGGGCGATGTTCTTACTTTAACCAATATAAACCACCGTGTAGATATGGAGTCAATCTCTTCCCCATCAGCTAAGTCATCTCATATCTTTCCGGCATAAGAGACATACATAATATAGTTTTCTAGCAAGGATCCATAACAACCTATACTAGGGGTGCATAAGGATTCGACCGAACCAACAGAAATGATCCATAACCTACATTGACATACATAGTTTCAGGCATGAAGTCTTCTCAATTAATAATACTACTCTTTTTTTTCATTGTGTGATTTACTCGAAATCATAATTTAGCAATCAAACTCATAATCATAAGTCATCATTGTATCATAATTATTGTTCATGAGGTTAAATTGAAGGCTCACAATCATAGTCATGCTTTTACCTGAAAAGCTTATAATAATATGTCATACTTTATTTCAAAAGCTTATCATCATGGTTGATTAAGAGCCCATAAACCTTAGTAAATCATATGAATGGAGTATGGTGGAACTCCTATAAAATCTTTTATCAAAATACATAAAAAAATTAATTCATGAGGGCTAAAGTTCATATTTTGACAAGAGAGATAAAATCATAATTTTTCATAGATGAACATGGAAAATCCACCGAGACATGATGGAAATTTATATAAATATATAAGGATTCAAGATATTTATAAAAAATCCTTAAAAGGAATGGGTAAAATTTTTCAGAAAATGCACTTAAAAGGCTTCAGGGGTCGCACTCCATGGAGGACGTGCTCAGCAACATGCGCTTGCTGGCTTGTGCTCATATATGCTCACTCTCGTGCATGGTTTCAGCCTCAACGCTACCTAGACAAGCACGCCATGGCCTTGGGACACTAGTCTACTCGTGTTGCGAGACCGTGGATGAACACCACTGACAACTTTTTCTTAAAATGTACATAACTTGGATTGACGAGCGGTTGAATGCATTGGAAACTAAATTCATGGGACTTTAATTTGATGTATAAAACACTCAAATATACTTTGTAGATTAGGTGATATGATCATTTAAAATTGGCCTTACCTATAAACTTCACATACTTTTCACATTTCTCTTCATGCATGCTTCCCTTCTGATATATGGCCAAAATACGACCCGTACTTTCCATGTACAATTTGTATGTTGTGGATCTATAGCTGGGAAAAAGTAGCTTTCAGGTCTCCCATCTTATTCATGATGCTAGGTACGGTCCGTATGTCAAATCTACAGTTGAAACTCACGCCCATAGAATCAACATAGCTTTATTTTCTCATTGTAGCTTCATACCTCGTCACATACGACTCACACTTTTCATTACGGTCTGTATGTGGTGTCGTGACTAGCAACCAGTAACTCCTTTATCACCTATTCCCCTTATCACCTAATATGCAGTTTGTACGTTAATTCTATGGTCCGTACTTTTATCTATTCTTGGCAAAAGTCATAAAAATTGTTTTTTTCAATTTCTAATCAACTCGAAACTTCCATAGTACATTATGACTCATGATTAACTCATCCAAATACTTAAGATTCATAAGAAAATTGGGGTCAATTTTACTCACTCCCATAAAATAATTTAAATCTTAGCACGACGGTATGAAATATTACAATATCTCCCTCTTAAGATCATTCATCCTCGAATAATGGTAACGAATACTAATAGATTCTAACTCTGGAATTTTTCAAAAATTTTGATAGAGTTTCCTTTATACATAATACTATCCTAAATTTCTCAAACCTATGCCAGCTAACCAAAAATATCATCGTAGCCTCACCGGGCATCAAATGGCACATCAACATGAAAGAACACATCAACATGAAAGAACACATCAAAATCATATTAGGCCCTCAATGTCTTCTTAAATCATGAAAATGGAGACCCTCCCTATAACTTACCTTTATCTTTGTTCATCATCATAGGCATCATCATTGTAATGGATTTCATAACATTCTTAGAAAAGTGCCATAGGCACGAGTCATATAGGACATTTAGACTTAAAATAGACGTGACACAATAGGGGTTCCCTTGAACATAGAGAGCATAGCTTAAGAAATGAGTTTGTGGATCATGAGTAGCATAACGTGTGGCATGAGTTTATGGCATCATAAAAAAGAATAACACCTTTCATCAATATCATCATCATAATCATAATTATAATGCATGAGATTAACGGAAGAAGGGATATAAGCATGAATTATAAGAGCTTTTAGCGATGTAGCATTAACATAACCTGAATGCGTTGATCAATCTACATGAACTCGTAGAACATGAATAACATAGCATCGTACATAACTTTCATTTAGTCTGAATTACATAATATGGAGCATGAGTATGTTGGACATAGGGTAAGAATGAAATGTTAACATTAAACATTTTCTTCTTAGTCAAGAAACAATTGGCAATGATTCGCCCTCATATCTTTCTTAACTTCCCATGTAGCCTCTTCAACATCCTGATTTTCTCATAGAACTTTCATGGACACTACATCTTTGGTCCATCAATTATTGATCAGGTCGTTAGGTATTTTTAAAGTTCAACAAAATTTCTTGTGCATCTGGAGCCATCCCTAAGAAAATTGTTCCTCCATATCACAATAAGAAAACCTCCCTGAACTCCAAGAAGAAGTCACACATGCAAGCATCCACACTACGACATTCCATCCTGTCGCTATATAAATTTCATTACTCCCTTATAGCTAGAACCATCTAAAAACTTCCCAATTTTCTAGAACATCCCTACAGTTAATAATAGCACATGATTCTATAAGGAGGCAATACTTCCATCCAATCACTTCACATAATTAAATCCTATTTTACTTTACTTCTCGCATTCTTTAACTTTAGATGGAAGCATACCAGTCATTGCCAACCAAAAGGGAATATCCACTCTCTCCTATCTACCATATATCACCTTATAAGCGAGAGTTGAGGAATAGAGCATAAACCTAAATCACATGAAATATGAATAGAGGCCTAAGTCTAAATCATAAGCATAGGGTATGAATAGAGTGTTATCTCTTAGAATATAAGCATAAGAAATGGACAAAATATAATTCAACACATTGAATTTCATCATAACATTATCATCTTAAATGGAACTCGTTATTGATAAAACCTTATGAATGAATACTTCATACATCAATCACATGAGGTATGAATAGAAAACAACTTTGAGCATAGATAGAACATAGTTGCATGAAAAAGGGGAAATTAACACCCTTGTGCTTAATTGCAATATGGGTTCAGTAATCTTTCTAAGAGAGGTTGTAGCACTAGCATAAAATCCTCTAACTTTATGGTTCATATTTTGGTGTTTCCATGGGCATCATGATCATGAAAAGAATTTTTGAGAATGCATAGGCATATGCATGACATGGATATATAAAACATCAATAGAGTGTCATCTTGATAAAAGTACGGGGATTTCATTAGAATAAGAATGTTTCATTATCACAACATTTCTTTTGGAACTCTTCACTACCTAGGATACGTATCCATATCTATCTACTGACTATGGTACACAACTATCATTGCTCATTCTCAAACAATCACTTATTCACAAACTTCATGTGGGGAAAATAGTTTTTATTTCCCATCACATGGAAAACCCCGTTTGCTCTTCTTAGCCTTATCCCCCTCTAGGGGACCAGAAAATATTTTCAGGAATAAGCAAATTAGGATGATTTTGTCCAATTTCTAAAAAGGATTACTAATTCTTAACTTTTTGAGGAATCCTTCATGACTGTTTGGCTACTTCATCATACCATCTTCACCTTAGTTCAAAAGTTGGATTCTAAGTGTATGGACCCCTTCCTAAACGGTGTTCTAGATGATCATTTTCTTATTATTTCTTTATTTCATGCAACTCTTGCACTGAGCATAGTTATAAACTTTTTTACACGTTCACTCGATGAAAGACAAGTCTCCCTTACTAGGTTATAGCTAACTCTGCATTGTAATAATATAAATATATATTCGTGGTTGTCACACTTCCCTTACAGAATACATTTGTAGGTATTACTAGTCGTGGTAAGATCTTCTTCCTAGATATCTCTTAACTTTCTCTTTCCTATAAGGCTATCACTGTATAACTTATACTCATATTGTATTTTTTATCTACTTCCCGTATCACCTAAACAATATTGTTTTCCTCATAGATTTTTACTCACATCGCCTCTTTAAATTTCTATCCACCCAAATCAAACGAGTTTAAAACTAAATTAAGAGGTTCAACATTGTTTTGCAATTATCCTCTCAATTTAGCTCTTAGGAACATCATATCAATACAACTAGTATTTCCCGACCTTTCACAACTCATGAATACTAATTTAGGCACATATAGAATTTTGAAACTTTGCATCTTATGTAACAATATACCTCCTCAGTGCACCCCATTTTCTTCATAATTCTCCAATGCGCTAATGGGCTTCGCTCAAGCCCTTGTGGAATATCCTCCATCTTTGATGACTCTATCTAAAACTATCACATAGAAAAGAACCTTAGTTTCATGACTTCTATCACATTAAAGGTGAGTCATAGACAATGGAACTGGAATTACTCATGAATCAAACTTTAGTTTCTTATGACACAGCTCTGTTGCGTGATCTAGAGTGAGAAAGAAAAGGAAATTTTTCTTCAATGTCCTTAGTCCCTCGCTTATAGATGTCAGCCCTCAAAAAGATAAATAAGACTCTACCAATACAACTTTATAGAATCCTTAAGATACTTGAACCTAGTTCTTTAATACTATGTTTGTCACGCCCCGACCTAGTGCTTCGGCGTGACCGACACCCGATGCCATTGTTGGCCCAACCGAACCTCATAACATGACATATAACATAGAACATTTATCTAACATGAGTGAAATAATGAAAAATTCAAAGCATGAGATAGAAAGAAAATCATTATGCAAAAGAAAGTTTAAATACTTTTCATAAATATCACCACTTGAATACATAAGTGACACCAAAGTCAAAATAGAGTATATGACATGAGAACTTTCTAGACTGATGAATCGTTGAAGCCTCTTAGATGACATGAATACTATCTTATAAGGACAAGGAATCTAGTATACCTTTAATGAATCTAGTAAAGCTAAATACAGACATTACCTTAGAAGTAAGGGGGCTCACCAAAAGAGAAGGTGTATAGAATCTAATGTGTTGCTCGACCATCCATCTCTGAGTACTTGAGTCTACATTATTAAATAATGCATCACTACCAAAAAAGGGATGTAAATACATAGGATTTTACTATATGTAAAACGGCTGAATGAAACATAAGTATAACTGTAAATAGAAAGGACGCCTAGAAAACGTAGACATGGTATGAAGGAATATAAAATTCAAAATTAGTATGTTGACCTTTTTAAAAATCATCATTCATCACCATTCATTAATTCATTGTGGGTGGTTCTTACTTTAAATTACATAAACCACCATGTAAACATGAAGTCAGATTTCTGTCCGATCAGCTAAACCATCTCATATCTTGTCGGGTATGAGACATACATAATATAGTTCCTAGAAAGGATCCATAATACCCAGTATCAGGGGCATATAGGGAGTCACTTGAATCAAGGGAAATGATCCATAACCTACGTTGACATGCATAGTTTCAGGAACGAATCCTTTTCGATTAATAATACTACTCCTCTTTCATTATGTAGCATGATTTGCTCGAAATCATAATTTAGAAATCAAGCTCATAATCATAAGTTACCATTTTATCATAGTTATTGTTCATGAGGTAGCCTGAAGGCTCATAATCATAGTCATGCTTTTATATGAAAAGCTCATAATCATATGCCATACTTTACTTCAAAAGATCATAATCATGGTTGGCTTGAGAGCGCATAAAACATAGTAAAAATCATGTGTATGGAATATGGAATGTGGTGGAACTCCTATAAAATATTTACAAATTCCATGGAAAAATCAATTAATGATAGTATAAAGTTCATATTTTGACAGAGGATAAAATCATAATTTAAGTCAAAATTTCATGAATGAACATGAAAATCCACCGAATGAGACATGATGAAAATTCATAGCAATTCATATGGATACAAGATATTCATAAGAAAATAATGAAGAGGAATCATAAAATTTTGAATTTTAAAAAATCATATCTTTCATGTTTTTGTAATTTCATGTAGAATTCATGAAAAAGGATATCATAGTGGATGAGCAATATCATAGAGAAGTCTTCAATTTTATAAAAATAAATAAGATCAAGAAATATGATTTTCATTATAAACTAACCCATACATGGAGGAAAAGCTCATAGACATGAATAACGTAGCGCGGGGGAAGAACAATGATGTTCCCACACGTAGAGATAGCCTTACATACCTTAATCACTCTAAAATATCCGAAAAAAAATTCAAACTTTGGGGAAGAACACCAAAAATCCATTCTTGAAATCTTGTTTATGGATTTTCTTGAAAACCTTAAGATTATGGTGTAGAAGAGAATTCGTATTTGGATGTTAGAAATACTAGAAAACACTTAGAATTACATGGCAGAGACTTATCTTAGTAAGGGATGAAGTGGAGAAGGGAGAACACTCGTGCTAGGATTTGAAAAGTTAGAGAATGGGTGTAATTTTTTAGAAAATGCACTTAAAAAAGCTTCTCGGGCTATATGCCATGGAGGACGCTATGCATGTAGATCATGCCCAAATTACACCTCACAATAAAGTAAAAAGCAGTTGTTTTCAAATATAGTAATTTAAGCGAGGACTTTCTTTATATCAAAGTTATAAGAAGAAACTAGGACTATATTCTCCATGATTTCATAACATAGTAGGCTTATTTTATTAGCGATCTATCCTAGTGAATTTTGTGTAAGACTGACGATTAAGTTCATCTAACGTCTCTCGGCCTACTTAAATGAATTTCACTCTAAATCGTCTCAGACATTAGGTGTTCATATTTTTCCCTCGTCATATGTCTTGGAATGACTATCCTCAGAGCTCAAGTCAATTAGATGAGGGTTGGTAACCTCAAATTACCATTGTTATTCTCTTTTCCTAACTTCAACCTCTTTGGTCAAGCAAGTTGATGATACATGCAAGTATAAATATTTGCAACTATTAATACTAATTAAAATGTTACACCCCGTAAAATATTAACGGTTAGTAAGCGTATGCGTGGATTTGTGACGAGTAAACAGAGCTTGACACATGGGGGGAAAAGCCTCGGAAATAGGGTCGGGCAAGGCTAGGCCGCGAGAGGCCAGCGCGACACGTCAGCCGGTAGTGCACTGGCCAGCACGGCGCGCTAGGCCCATGGCACACTGAGGGGTGCGATGCGGGGGCAGTGTCGATTAACTTCTGGAAAAGGAGCACAACCCACAACTAAGTTTAGGAAGAGTTATTAGGACAGATTGAGACGCATGTTAATTTAAGTACCGCTCCTCGTCCCCAAATAAATAGTCAAGCAAAGCACACGACCCAGACACCCAGAGTTATGTTAAAGGTGGGAATGTAGGTTTCCTACGTAACGTCCTGAGGCAGGTAAGTCAGGGATAATAGAACCGAGCATATTGCATCAACAGGAGGGAAACAGTTAAACTAATTTAGAGACTGGCCAAGTGGCCTATGAGATAGAGTTGCCTTTGGGCCTAGGATTATTTATCAACACTAAGCAAGTGCGTAGAAGACCTTTTCACAAATTGACCCATCTGGAGATACTTAAGGTACAGAAGCGATATTTCATGAAGAGACTTCAATAGTATATTAGATGGTCAGATTCGGTGGAGCTAATTCGAGAACCAAAGTTGTAACTTATTAGAGTATCGTGAGGGAATGGAAATGTAGCAGAAAGGAATTGAAAAAACTATGAATGATGCAAAGTTTGGATAGTTTCAGTTGTTCCAGGCCCTATGACGAAAATATACAGACCTAGCCGAATTCATTTAAAGTATATTAGTTTCAGATGCTATATAAATGACCTTTTTTGCTATTGTTAATAGTTGGGTACATACATATAGTACTATTATGTTATTTAGCTGCAGATGGCGTCCTATGAGGAGCTTGTGTTAGACTTTTATGCATTTCAGGTTTTCGAATAGTTCATATTACAGAGGAGACTCTACCAAAATTTTTCTAAATATTGATTAAAAGAGTTAAATCCTCTAAGCCTAAAGATGACATTCGAGGATGACTGTTCCTAGGTGGGGGAGGATGTTACACCCCGTAAAATGTTAACGGTTAGAAAGCGTACGTGTGGATTTGTGCAAGTAAAAAGAGCTTGATGCGTGGGGGGAAAATCCCTGGAAGCAGGGTGGCTACGAGGGGCCAGCACGACGCGCCAGCCAGCAGTGCATTGGCCAGCGCAGCGTGCGAGGTCCATGGCGCACTGAAGGGCACGATGTTGGGGTAATTGGTGCGTTTGGCGGCGCGGGGTACCCCCTGCCACCGGCCTTAGCTATATATAAACCCCCTTTTTCATTTAAATCATTTTATAAATGAGACCCACGGCCAAAGAATTAGAAGTACGCAAGTTTTCAATAGTTTCTCGTTCTATTATACTACCAAAACGCTGTCCCAATGCAAATTAACTTTGGGTAACGAGTTCTAGGCCTACGGGAAGCATTACTACGAAGTTATTTCACAAAAATTCACTCGGAAAACTAGAACTCCGCTGAGTAAAAATTGTCAGAATTGCTCCAAATTGATTCCTACCCGGTCATAGGCATTAGCTGAGCACTTCTTCCTTCTGAACTCTCGGGTGATTATAGATTTTCAACCGAGTTATTCAAAGTTGGATTATAGTTAATTCTATTATTGAAAGTTATCGTAAATTACCGAATTTAGTATTAAAATTAGTCCTATTCTCTCAGCATAAAGGTTACAGTTGGAGAGAACCGCCAATTGCAAGTTGAAACTCTCCAGCTGAACGAAAGTCGACATTCGAGGTCTGTTAAGGCTTATTCCTTCAAAAAGTTATTCTCGTCATACAATGATACAACTTATGTTTCTGAGCATAGACAACGATCCTACTTGTTGTAACTAGTTGTTGCTAGTATATATGATCCATGTATGTCGTGGGTAGTTGCTATCAGTAGATTATGATTACATATATTGTGGCTAGCTGCTAGAAAGCATATTAACAGTATATTGCAGTATCCCTTATCGAGAAAGAAGAGGATAAGGGTGACTCATGCTAGAAGAGTCACAGAAATTCCTCTACCCTTCTGTTCACTAAGTTAGTAGAAATGATGTTTTGTTTCCATGCCTAGGCTTCAGATGTTTGTGGGTAATATTTGGGCTCGAGTTAGTAAGTTGAACAGCATAGGCGCAGCCGGGCAGTATAACTATCAGTTTAGCATCTGTGTTGTCAGTAGAGCTCGTGTAGAGACTGTTGGCGTACCTCCGCCTCTAGGGAGAGAATTATGTTAGTATGGCCTTACCACAGAGTTAGTGGCACCAGAGTTGCCTAGAGAGCTGAGGGCTAGTCTTCCACATAGTGGCTATCGCTAGTGACAGTTAGTTTTAGTCGACGTGGTGCTTATCGTATAGGTCACTCAAGGCACCACCTCAGTTGTACCTACCTGATAGAGCAGTAGATACCCTAAGGGGGGAAGTTTTGTTAGTAGCTAGATACGGGGAAAATGCCCCACCCTACTCTTATCAGATATTCAGGTACAGGTTGCCGGGAATGGCTAAGTCCAGATAAACACAACTGCGAGGTTAGGAATCACCCAGAGAAGGCATTCAAAATCTGAACAGACTCAGTTAGTGTCTCAGGGACTAGAACCACAGTATATTAGTATTACCCCCAGGCCAAGAGTTTTAATAAGCTGCCTATGGGAGGTTAGGGCTGACTACTCAAGAGCATATCCGATTAGTAGCAGTCTCACAATTGTTCTACGTAGAGGACAAGTATTCTAGAGTAATCCTTTAATGGTCAGCTATTACGAATAGAGTTGAGACGACAGTGATGACATAGCAACCCTCTCCAGAGTTAACCCTAACTAGATTGCCTATAGGGCCATGCTTGTAAGGGCGGTATGAAGTTCCAAAGGACCAAATTGAAGCTATGAGGGTTGTATCGAGCTCCACCAGATTGAGGCCGTGAGGGTCGTATTGAGTTACACCAGTTAGAGGCCATGAGGGCCATATCCAGTTATAGTAGATACATTATGACCCATAGTCAAGCCAAGGCTTGGGGTCCAGCTACAACAGTTATATTATCGCCCATAGTCGAGCCAAGGCTCGGGGCCCAGTTACATCAGTTATAATATGATCCATAGTCGAGCCAAGGCTCGGGATCCAGTTACAGCAATCACATTATGACCCATAGTCGAGCCAAGGCCTGGGGTCTAGTTATCAAAAATTACGTTATGACCCATAGTCGAGCCAAGGATCGGGGTCTAGTTACGCAACTCATATACAGTTACAGTTACTTGCAGAGTCTACGGGGTACCAATTGGTGTATATAGACTGATTGGCACCTGCCGAGGCTTATAGGGGTATAGGTAGGTTATTTTTGTGTTGGTTGTACCTTCTCGACTTATGGGGGCCAGGTTAGGTTCTTGTTTGTAAATTTTTCTGCCAGTTATAGTTATGAATGAATGGTCATACAGTTTCAAGTCATACACATGTAGTGACTTACTGGATGCAGGTTATGGAAAGGAAAGCTTACAGGTTAACTTGTGGCCCTTATTACTGTTCACTTTCAATTTTTATCAATCTTACTCAAGTTATGTTATTGCCTTACATATTCGGTACATATTGTATTGACGTCCAACTATGGGGCACTGCATACTTGCTTACAGGTTTAGACAAACAAAGTTCAGAACCTGCATTAGCAGTTGTTCAGAGTCAGCAAGTTGGCCAATTCCTTTCATTCGGAGCTTCCAGGTTGTAGAGAGTACAATTATTTTATTTATATGGCATTTGGGTAGGTCGGGCCATGTCCCGACCATTATTCCTATTCTTAGAGGCTTGCAGACTACAGTTCTCAGTCAGTTCGTTGTTGTTGGCTGTGTGGGCCCGTGTATATCTTATTGTAACACCCCAAAATTTTCCTAGACTAGACTGAGGCATTTCAAGAAAGTTCAGAAGAAAAACCATAAATTTTGTTGCAAAATGAACTAGACAACGGGCCGTGGTAAGCTCCATCGAATCATTGTCTCTCTTACGAAGAGGTCCTAGTGCAGATCCTTGACCGTCAGGTTCGTAAGTTGAGGAACAAAGAGGTAGCTTCAGTTAAGGTCTTATGAAGAAATCAACATGTAGAAGGAGCTACATGGGAGGTCGAAGCAAATATGATGGCCAGATACCTACACTTATTCCCTTCCAGTCCATCTCTAGCATCAGGTACTAAATTCCTCCCAATACTCTATCCGGTTCCATACTCATAAGCTTTATTTAGATTTTCTAGGTTCATCCTAGTTGCATCAGTTCTGTTAGTACGGTTGCGTCAGTTCGAAGTCAGTTACTCCTTCAGAAACCAGCTCATAGCCTCAATCTAGAAATCTCAGCTCTTTTCCTAGTTTTCAGTAGTTTTAGTCTTCATTCGAGTATGAATGATCCCAAGGGGGAGATACTGTAACACCCTAAAACTTTCCTAGACCAGACTCAGGCATTTCAAGAAAGTTCAGAAGAAAAACCAGAAATTTTATTGCAGAATGACCCAGACAATGGGCCGTAATAAGCTCCAATGGATCATTGTATGAGTCGTTGTCAGTGTAGCAGTTTTCCTTTGGGGGAAACAATGAGGCATAGGACGACCCATTGTTTGAACTAACAAGTCTTCCTAATGTCTGTTGGATCCCAAGTTCAGAATCCTAGCAGACCCTTCCCTGAGGCAATGAGAGGAACCAATGGCTCGTGGTTCCTACCAACGAGTCATTGCTACCACTGTTGCACAGTCCCAGGCCCTAGCAGCATAGACCATGAGTTGATGCAATGACCCGTTGGTCCTACCAACGAGTCATTGTGTTGATCATTGTCTCAAGGTCCAGTTTTCCTACCAGTATTAACGAGGTGTACCAATGACCCGTTGGTCCTTTCAACGGATCTCTCCTGTGGTTCACTTCCAGTGGGCATGGTTTTTGGACCCAGACCCAATGGTGGGTTCCAAGGGGTTGTGGGTTTGACTAACAACCCATTTTGAGGCCCGTTGTTCAACGTCGGTCAGTTTTTAGTTCTTTATTCTGGGGGTATGCTGGTAATTTCCCACCTTTTTAATATTTAAACCCCATCGTTTTAGGCTCGTTTGGGGGGGGGGGGGGGGGTTAAAGGGATAGAATGACGTTTTTCTCTTCATTTCACTCTCTTTCCCTCAAGCCTAAGTGTAGACCAAACAAGAAGTTCAGAGCAGAAGCTAGGGCAGACGTTGTTTTCTTAGAATTTTCTCAGGGATTTTCTCTAGAAGTTCTTAGCCAGGTATGTGGAATTCAACAAGGTAATAGTTGTTCCCTTGTGTCTCCAAAATTCTTTCTATTTCCTTTATCATTTCTAGCCCTGAGACTACCGTATGTTAAGAAATTTTTAGTCAGACTTCGTTTAATTGATGTGGAATATTATTTTATGATAGTTGTGGATATTTTCCATAAATTTTTGACTATATTGGTGCTTGTCCCGGTAAAGTAAATTCTAGCCCTAGCTCTTGACTGCAGAAAACTAGCATCTTGCAATAGTGCTTAATATTGAAATTTTGCTTGAATTTATTAGTGTTGGGGACTCCCATGTTGTTAGTTGTATTAAGACTCAGTCAGACTATTGTCAGTTCAGTTTTAGTCAGAATGTTAGAATACTCAGTGTCAGTCAGAAATGTCAGCTGATCAGTTTGACTATAGAAATTCTCGAGGTGTCAGTAATACCTCCCAGTTATCAGAATTCAGTTTTAGTGGTTCTTTAGGTGGTCATAGCACTTTTAAATGAGAATCTATGACCATCCCTAAAACCCCAACTTCAAAATTACAGTTTATTTCTTTAAACGGTTATGACGCTTCAAGATAAGCAACTCTGACCAGTCTTACAACCCACTTATAGAATTTGGTTCAATAAGACTCTCAGGGTGCTTCCAGATAGGTATTCTTGACTAGTCTTGGGCCCCAATTTCAAGCTATCAGCTTAGTAGTCAGTCTAAAAATATCCAGTGGGAGCAGGACTTAGCATCGAGCGGACCGGGGTTTCAGTGCACCCAGGTTCCCAGAACTACGTTGCCACTATAGGTTATAGTTTTATTGGCCTCATGGCCCAGATTTGTGATCACCCAGTTCATGCCTTTATACCATGGAAAGGTATATTGGGTCCTACCTCTGGGGTGTATACATCAGACTCTATGTCTAGCTCACATGGTTACATGTCGGTTATAGACTCTCCCACTAGTCAAATCAGTTCAATTCAGTATCTCAGATTTAGGGCATGTCCTTGACCATCATACAGGGTCTTTTAGACCATTTCAGTTATTTCAGTTATTCAGTTCAGTAGCTTCAGTTGGTCATTGCATGTCTTTTCAGTTCAACATCTTTATTTCTTGTGTATGGCTTCTCTTACATACTCAGTACATTCAAAGTACTGATGCATACTTTTATGATGTATCGTTTTATGATACAACTACAGGATCTCAGTCTCAGCCTCGCTAGTTGATCGCTCTCAGAAGACTTCAGCGGTTCTAAGTGGTGAGTCCTCATCTTTCGGGGACGAAGATTATTTTACTCAGTTTTGCTTTCTTCTATTTAGATTTGGAGTGAGCTGGGGGCTTGTCCCAGCAACTCATTAGTTGTAGTGGCTTTCAGACACAGATATGGATTTTCAGACTTGTGGTTCTGCTTAGATGTTTTTAAACTTTATGATCCAGCTCTATTTCATAAATGTTTTATAGTTTACTTTAAAGCTTTCACTATTTTTTATGTTTACTCAGAGTGCCAGTGTATGATTGACCAAGGGTTGACTTGGGGTTACTTGTGACTCCAAGTACCGTGTCTGTCCAGGGTGTGAGCTCAGGGTGTGACACTTATTTTATGTGTTGGTCATATGCGGCCCAGTATAGCTGCCTATTTTCATTCTTGTTATAACTAGACAATATGGTGCTCTTGTCGGCCCGCATAGGATCCCCGTTATTGCATTGTGGTTGGTTAGCTGTCTTCCTTTATAGGTGGCCTTGTCAGCCAGAGGCTGTATTTACAGCCGAGATATAGCCCGTCATTTTCTTGAATTAAGTTACAGGCGTGCACCAGAAGTGCACCAGGTCAGTCAGGGCAGTCCAGATCCCAGTGTGGCATTAGGTGCCAGTAATGCCTCCCAAGGTGGGGCGTTATATAAAACAAATAGAATAACAATCCACTGAATTCACCATTCAAGAATCACTATTTTATTTGCTTACTTTTATTTATCCATCATGCTTCCCACAACCCTAGCTAAAAATATTAGCCACACCTGTTTGAAGAAACAATAACATACTATTTATAAGAAGTCGTGATGATCACTTATAATAATATGATATTGTATGACAAATATTAAAAGCTAAATAAAATCACAAGAACTTGATGTTTCTCTCAACAATTGTATGAAATAATGTTTTCCATGCTTATAATGAATTCTCTTGCCAATAAATGAATCAATGTGTGAGTAATAGTCAATGAATAATAATAAATGTCCTAAAGGGGGGGGGGTATTTATAGTAGTAGAATAAGTCTTCATCTTTTCCTACTTGGACTCAGATTCAACTTTGCAGATTTTGAGTCGGAAAACAGGGGTCCGCATCGCTCATCCCATCGAGGTTATGCGGCTCCGCATTACACATCTTGTTGCATTGGTATGCCCTGTGCGTTGTGCATTCAAAGCAGTAGAGGTGTTGTGCGATGCCAACCTCCCTCAGATGTGATACTTGTTGCTTTTGAGTCTAGTTTAGCAACACTTGCTCTTTTAATCCCCAAATAAGTCAAAACCAGTCACTTTTTATCCTTCAAACATATAGTCATATATGTTAGATCTTTTTCATAAATATCATACAAAATCAAAGAAACCATACATTATTTGTTCTCAAAATATAGCTAAGTATGGGCAAAATTATGGTAAATAAGTGCGTAATACGCTCAACATCACGTGCCCAGCAGTGTGCGTTGCCTTGCTTATGCATGCATATGCTCATGCTCATGCACACTTTTAGCCTCACTTTGCTGCCTAGCCGCTCGTGACATGGCCCTGGGACGCTAGCTTGCTCGCATTGCAAGCCTGTGGACGAGCACCACTAGTACTCTTTCTTAAAAATGTTCATAACTTTTTGTGAAAGAACTCAGATTATGAATGGTAGGATACGCTGGAAAGTAGATTCATGGGACTTAATTTGATGGATATAACACCCAAAAACACTTTGTAGATTGGGAGATATGACAATTTAAAGTTTACCCTTACTCATTAACTTCACATACTCTTCATATTTCTCTTTATACATGCTTCCCTTCTCATATATGGACAACATACTATCCGTACTTTTTATGGACAGTCCATATGCAGCTCTGTAGCTGAGAAAAATTAGCTCCAAATTATCTCATCTCGTTATGCTAGGTATAGTCCGTATATCAAATCTACAACCGAACCTCATGTCCGTAGAATCAATATAGCTTTGTATTTCTCATTGTAGCTTCGTACCTCCTCACATATGACCCGAAATTTTTATGTACAGTCCGTATGTGGATATGTCTTTAGAAACCATTAATTCCTTCATCACTCAGTCCACTTATGACCCAATATGTGGTCTGTAGGTTAATTCTAATTCGTACTTTAACCCATTCTTGGCGAGAATCACAAAAATTGATCTTTCAACTTCTTATCAACTTCAAACTTCCATATCACATTATAACTCATGATTAACTCCTCCAAACACTTAGATTCATCAAAACTTTTCTGGGTAGTTTTACTTACACTCATAGAATAATTCAAATCTTAGCACGACGATACGAGGTGGTACATGAAATCCCTATACTCTTCATGAACATCACTACCATACTCTACGTTGTCTTCTCTATTATCCCCTTAAAATCCATCCTCATATTCCTTTCCACTTGAATTATCATCTGTTTGTGGCTCAGTTGTAGGATTTAAAGGCTGGCCAGCAGTGTTAGAAGGCTCATGAGGAGGGTTGGATGGATCAACATAAGGGTTAGAAGGCTGGCCAGTGTAGTTGGATGGGTCATCAAGAGCATTAGAAGGCTAGCCAACATCAACAAGAGGGTTTAAAGGATTAAGATTAAGATTAGAGGACTCAATAGGCCCAAAAGTAAGGGTAAAATATTCCTCACCTATCCTACCTCCACTATTTAAAAGCATACCACTCTCCATCACATGGGGGCTACACTCCAAAATGAATACAACAACACATGATTTATTGACCTGGTGACACATAAATACATCCAGTCAATCTCTATTTTTTAACTAAGAGAAAACATCACAAATAGTCTTATCAAATTTAATTTCAACTAAAAAACCACTTAGAGGAGACCTAACATGAAAAAATAAGCTGTTGTATATACTAGATCCTTTATGTAGTCTCTCAATACAAAATAGGACATTCTATCAGTTTCAACATCGAGAAATTCAATTACAGACCCACTAACATAATCTGGTGGGAGACCAAATACAATTTGCCCCTCTCCCTCCCCCCATGATACCATCTCAAAGTGAAAAGAACAAAAAAAAATATTAATAAACCCTGAAATAGACAAACAAAATAGATTTCAAACATAATATATACATGAAAAAATTCCAAACCCTAATTAGTCCTAACCTAACAATATATCATCATGAAAAATTCCAAACCCTAATTAGTCCTAACCTAACAATACAAACAGTGATTTTTCCTAACCTGTAAACCTTCACTTAATATGGAAAAAGATATTTTTACTAAAATTCAAGAAAATTATCAAGAACCGTAACATGTAAGATTTCACATCTTCGTTTAGGTCGTTACTTTTGAACAATAATGCACTAATTTCCCCTTTAATTTGGTCTACTATCGGAGCAAGCCCTAGGGGTTTTGATCAGTCATGGAGAGAGGGGAGAGGGAAAATGGTGGGGTGATTTAGGGGAAAAATGTTAAAAGCGACTAGGTGAAGGTAAAAACTTGACTTTTATTTAAATGGATTAAGAAGTTGATGTTTCCCAAATTATACCATTAAATGATATAAAAAGGTCGTCGTATCAAATATAGAACCCAACTAGGTTGGGGTCGAATCCATGAAGAATACATGATGGAAATTACAAATTAAGTGTACCACCCAACTTTAAGTTTTAATTTCAAAAAGGGGATTAAAATTGACTATCACTATAATAGCTAAATTAATTGTCTGGTTAACTTCTTATGAGAATTTACTAAGGTTGTGCTTTCATATACAGAGGAATGAAAATAGGTCTATTTCGCAGATTTCACTACTAGACATGCATGAGAATAAATAATTGAATCTTAGACACCTCTAAAGTCTTTTGGCCCAAGTCATTAGATGAGGATTGGGAACCCCAAAATTACTACTATTTATCCATTTTCCTAATCTTGGCTTCTTTAGTCATGCAAGCTAAGAATGAAGGCACATTTGATCTTTGCAACCACCAAAAATCACTAAAATAAAAGAATAAATAGTTACTATGCAAATGTCTATTAGCTAATACTGCTCCTAAAAGACCCAATCACATAATCCCCAACATTAGGAACCAAAACCCTAGCTAGGGTTTTAGCCACTCATACTATTTCCACTTCCCATGCCAAGCTTGGTGAGCATCGACATTTGTGTCATCAACAATGCCACAAGTTCATCTCTTTCTTCCTCCTTCTTCAAAACTTCCTTTGAAAATCCCTTTAAGGTTCCTCCACTCACAACCTCTGCAGCTCGTGTGTGTCAAGCTCTGTTAGTTTTGTCAATCGATCAAGTAGACCACTAGCAACCTCGCAAGAATGATCCATGAGGGATCCTTCCGCCATGTTGTTATCCATAGACTTGTTAACCACATCAAGTGACCTGTAAAAAGCTTGAAGGAGCACCGCATCGGGCAAACCATAATTTGGGAATTGTTTGAGCTTCTTCTGGAATTGTAGTCATGCTTCATGTAATGCCTTAAATGGAAATTGCCAGAAGATGTTGATTTCATCTCGAAGTTGGATCACCCAGGAGGGAGGAAATAATCTTTCAAGAAATGCATCAGCCAACTCAGTCCATGATGTAGTTGATTTCTCCAGCAACTCCCCCAATCAAATCCTAGCTTCCCCCATATGGGAGAATCAGAAAATCCTTAATTGAATAGCCTCCTGGTAGATGTTGGCAATATTATAAACCGAGCATACTTTGCAAAAATTCTTCAAGTTTCTATTTGGGTCCTCATGAGCAGGACCACCAAATAGACCCTTCATACTAATAAGGTGCAACATGATTCTGGTGACGTTGAAATTTGCATTTCCTCCTATTGGTGGAGGTCAGATGGCACTAGCAAAGCCGGCTTGTGCCAAATTCGCAACACTTGCTCCGTCCTCCATGTCACCTATATCAATCAAAATAAGAACAAAAGGAAAATGAGAAACCAAGACTAAATGTCGAATTTCACACTAAATAGTAATTTCTAAAATGTATTTCTCTGGCAACGGCGCCAAAATTTAATGTTGACCAAATTCTTCTATTAAATGGTATAAAATGATCATCGTATTAAATAAAAATACAACTAGGTTGGGTTAGAATCCCATAGAGAATACATGGTGAAAATTACAAATCAAGTGTACCACCCAACATTAATCTTAATTTCAAAAAGGGGATAAAAATTAAATTTGTTTATCTACTATAATATTGTCTGGTTAACTTCTTATGAGAATTTATTAAGGTTGTGCTTCCATGTGTGGAGGAATGAAAAAAGGTGTAATTCACAGATTTCACTACTATACATGCATGGCAATAAATAATGAGTCTTAGACACCTCTAAAGTCATTCGACCCAATTAGAGAAATTTCACGTCAAACCCTTTCGGACCTTGAATATGTACTTACAAACCCTCATTGAACATTATAGGTGACTTTACTTGCAACAGCCCAAGTTATTAGATGAGGATTGGGAACCTCAAATCCCTTCTATTTATTTGGTTCCATTTTATGATTGCATTTTGCGTTTGCATTTTGGACTCCGAGTTGCTAAATGGGTCCCAGACCATATTTCCTTCTCTAAAATTCTCAGCTTCATCGGTTTCCTCTGCGGATCCGTTCTGCGGTCGCATATTCTATCTCTTAATCGCAGATGGATCACACTTTGTTTTGATGAACTCTCCATCATTCTTCACTGGTGAATTCTACGGACTTGATCAACAACTACAGGACTAGTCTGCGGTTCGACTAATCACATTTTTTCTCCAATGTTACCTGCATACTTCACAACACTTATCAAACTACACCTTGCACTTTATTTTTTTGAAAAAAAACATACACTAAAAAAACAAAGACAAAACAAGAACAAAAAAAAAATAAAACATGGGTTGCCCCATGTAGCGCCTAATTTAACATCGAGGCACGATGGGTTCCCTTGAAATATTAGGGTTCATCAAGATAGATCACCTCTTTCATTTCCTCCTAGTGCCAAAATATGGCTTCACTCTTTGCCCATTCACCTTGAACCTTTTCCCATCTTGGCATTCAAGTTCAACGGCTCCGTATGGGAAGACTTGGGCGATTTTTAAGGGATCATACCATTTGGACTTAATTTCTCCTGGGAATAACTTGAAAGCGTGAGTTGAATAGCAATACCTTATCACCTTGAAAGAACTCCCTCTTTAGAATTTTATTATCATGGAAATGCATCAGTCGGGCCTTGTAGATGGATGAGCTTTCATAGGCTCGCAATTGGAATTCATCAAGCTCGTTCAATTGCTCCATCCTCAAGTTAGAGGCATCATCCGAATCCAAGTTCATCCTCTTCAATGCCCACAATGTCTTATGATCTAGCTCAACGGGCAAGTGGCACACCTTCTCAAATACAAGCTGATATGGGAACATACCAATCGGCATATTAAACACCATTCGGTAGGCTTACAATGTATCATCCAGCTTTCTAGATCAATCCTTTCTCAATACATTCACCATTTTAGCCAATATGTTCTTAATTTCACGGTTTGGCACTTCAAATTCCCACTTATTTTCGATGATAGGAATGCTGCAACCTTGTGTGTGACACCATATTTATCTAATAAAGAACTAAAAAGTCGATTGCGAAAATGAGAACCCTCATCAGTAATGATTGCTCTAGGTTTCCCAAACCTTGTGAAGATATATCTCTTCAAAAACACAGTCACACTTCTTCCTTCATTGTTTGGGAGGGCCACTGCTTCCACCCATTTTGAGACATAATCAATTGCCACAAAGATGTATTTATGCCTAAAAAACTCACAAACGTGTCCGTGAAATCAATTCCCTATACATCAAACATCTCTACCTCAAGTATTGGGGTCAATGGGAGCTCATGTCGTCGTGAAATGCCTCCATGTCATAGGTATTGGTCACAAGACCTCACAATCATATGCATCTTGATAGATGATTGGCCAATAGATTCCACTTTTTAATATCTTTGCAACAATTCTTGCGCTACTATGATGTCCTCCCACAGGAGATGAATAATAGGCTTCAAGAATGGGCATCATCTTTGCCTCTGGAATGCATCGCCAGATGACATTATCTGCACACACCCGAAAGAGATACTGGCTCATCCTAATAGAGCTTCCTCACATCATGAATGAATTTTTTCTTTTGGTGGAAGCTCAAATCTTCCGAGTACACTTTACTAGTAAGGAAATTTGCAAAGTCAGCATACCAATGGATCAAATCATGTGATGCTCGCAACACTTGCTTATTTGAAAATGATTCATTTATTTCAAGCTCATCCTTTGACTCCAGATTTCTATCAAGCCTTTACAGATGATCTGCTACTTGATTTTCACAACCCTTTCGGTCTTTCACCTCAAATTCAAATTCTTGAAGTAGGAATACCCTCTAATCAACCTAGTCTTGGCATCCTTTTTGTCCATGAGGTACCGGATCGCTGCATGATTTGTGGAACAGTTACTTTTCTACCCAATAAGTATGCTCTAAATTTTTCAAAGGCATACACCACTCCAAATGACTCTTTCTCTATGACATTGTAATTTGTTTGAGCCCTATTGAGCAACTTGCTTGCATAGTAGATTGGATGAAATATCTTTTCTTGTCTCTGACCCAACATATCCCCCAAAGCTACCCCACTCGCGTCGCTCATCAACTCAAAGGGTTTGGTCCAATCCAGAGCCACAATTATATATGTTGAAGTGAGCTTTTATTTCAAACACTCAACTGCCTTAAGGAAAGCCTCATCAAATACAAACTTGGCTTCCTTTTCAAGTAGCTTGAAAAGTGGGTTGGCCATCTTAGAGAAATCTCTAATGAATTTCCAATAAAACCTTGCATGTCCAAGGAAACTTCTAACACCTTTCACAGTATTGGGAGGAGGCAATCATGAGATGACTTCCACCTTAGCTTGATCTACCTCAATTCCCTTACTGGAGATCTTGTGCCCAAAAAAATTTTCTTTCTTCACCATGAAGTGGCACCTCTCCCAATTTAAGGCCAAGTTGGTCTCCTCACACCTTTTCAACACAAGAGCTAAATTCATCAAGCACTCATCAAAGGAATCCCCAACCACGAAAAAATTATCCATAAATATCTCAATGATTCTTCCACTATATCAAAAGAAATAGCGATTACGCACCTTTGAAAAGTGGCCAGGGCATTGCACAACTCAAATGGCATTCTCTTAAAAGCAAATATCCTATAAGGACATGTAAAATGGTTTTCTCTTAATCTTCAGGAGCAGTGGTTATCTGATTATAGCCCGAATATCCATCCAAGAAATAATAAAAGGCTCTTCCCTTAAGCCTATCAAGCATCTGATCCATGAAAGGCATTGGAAAATGGACCTTTTTGGTCCATCGGTTAAGCTTTCAGTAATCCATGCATACTCTCCATCCGGTAACGGTCCTTATGAGGATCAATTCATTCTTTGAGTTTGGGACCATGGTCTGAAACACACCAGAAGTCCTTGAGATCAGACCGTGGAGTTAAAAGAAGCTCAGAAGAAAAATCAACAGAAACTTGCCACAGAATAAGTTAGAGAACGACTCGTTAGGAGACCTAACGGATCGTGGTATGACCTATGAGGAGCTGTTAGAAGGGATGGCAATCCCAGTGGCCACGGATGACCTGACGAGTCGTCTTGCCTGGCAACGACTCGTTAGGCGGGCCATTGGGTGGAGGATAGGATCCCTGGGTTGTCTTAACAGTGTGATTGATGGAAGAAGGTGACGAATCATTAGGTATGATAACGACTCGTCAAATCAGTCATTAGAGGGGAGAAGCTGTGGCTTTAAAGAAGTTCTAGTGTACTTGACAAGTGGGTCTAACGAGTCATTAGAGCAAGTAACGACTCATTATGTTGATCGTGGTTTGGAGGATGCTGAATCTATGTAAGTTATCCAGTGTACCTAATGGGCATGACGACGAGTCGTTTGAGGTGACAACGACTTGTCACGTGAGTCGTGGCTTCAGTTCGGGCAGTTTTTCCAGTTTTCTCCAGGGGCACTTTTGTAAACTCCTACGCTTTTAACTTCTAAACTACGTCGTTTTGGGTACTACCTTGCATGTTTTTTTAAAGGTTTTCCTAAGATTAATCTCTCATTCTCTCAAAATACTCTCTCAAACCTTTCTTCCTTCCCTCTCTCAAGTTCAAGGGTTTCACCAAGGTGTTCATCAAAGCTTCAAGGAGAAATTTCGAGCAGGGTTTCTTCTACCAGGTATGCGGGTTTTTCAACAAGGATATTCTTCCATTCTTGTGCCCAAAAATATTTTCATTAAGACCCGATTGCAACAAATCTAGAAAAATATGATCTAGGGCTTTGTGTTATGAGTAGATTTCTTTTATATTCCTCATAAATGCTAACATCTACTGTGAATATGAGATTTAATTGGAATATAAATTAATGGGTTTCTTTGAGATGTGGATTATATGTTGGGAATGCAAGAGTGTAGCATGTTCTTCATAAATTATCTTGAGTATTGAATGGGATTTGTTTATTGCTCACTTGATTATCGTAGCAGTTCATGAGCATGATGAAATTGTGGAAATATTGTATGATTAACCCTAATAACCCGATTATGTCATTAATGATTATGTTGAGATGAGTTTGGAGTTTATGGACTTGAACAATTGTAAGTAAATTATATATTATCATCATGTTTTCGATTAAATTGAATGGGTATAAGATGAATATATGATAATAGCCTAATTACTTTATCTTCCTCATGAATTGGAATAAATTAGGAAATGGGTCTTATGAAATAAACATGAATGCTCCCTCCTCCCATGGTTTTGTGGTAAATGATAAGGTATGAGTTAAATGTATAGGTTGTCCATAAATTTAAACAAATGAAGTCTCGTGTCCTTGATAAGGTGTGAATTGAACTTATGGACCATGCATGACCTTATGCTACAGGCTGAATGTGATGAATTGAAATTGGAAATGTCGTGATAGTATAGTGCATAATGTGAACCCATAGCATGCTCGTTAGTGTAATGTGCTCGAACAAATATTGATTTGACTCCATGATGATGTGAATGATGATGATAAAGCATGTGCATAATAAGTCAGACCGTTGAGCTTGTGTGCAATAAGAGATAGCACTAGTCCTTTAAAATGAGTATTGTATGATGAGAGTGGTGAATGATTTTGTCTCTCATTAGCTATAATAATTTGGACTAGCTTTAGTCGGTCGGGACTCAGATCCCTAGTCACTAGTGGAGTATGTCTTTTTTTAGTCAGTCGGGACTCACATCCCTAGTCGCCAGTGGAGTATGTCTATCCTTAGTTAATCGGGATTCTCCTTAGCCGAGAATGTTTCCCTTGGGCAGTCAGTGACCCTATATATATTAGAGCATAATCTCCCTTATACAGTCAGGGATTCTCTCTAACCGAGAATGTTTCCCTTTGACTGTCAGAGACGCTCCCTTGATAGTCAAGGGCTCCCCCTTGGACAGTCAGGGACCCTCTTGATATCAGTCACGACATCGTACCTCTGTATCATCCCCGTTTATTACTTTTGCGCATCAGTTGATCTTATAATAATGCATGTCCTTCTAAATGGTTATGTTGGTATGAATATTTAAATCTCATATAAGGTTGTCGTATCTCATTTCAGTTACATTACTGTTATAGTATTTTACATTACTTCCTTTTTGTATATATTTATAAGTTAGTTGATTACGGTTCCTGCATACTCAGTATATTTCAAGTACTAACCGCATGCCTCTTGTGCTATATCATTTCATGATATAGGTTCAGGTCATCAGGCTCAACCGCATGGTTAGATACGCTTCTCTCTCTCCAAGCTGCTAGTGGTGAGTCCTCATCTTCCAAGGACGTGGTTTATGTTCTTATTTTCTTATGTTTTAGTTTCAGACTTTAGGAGTTAGCTGGGGTCTTGTCCCAGCAACTCATCAGTTAGTAGGAGGCTTTCAGACATTGTCTAGATGGATTCAACGTTGTATCTAGTGTATTATATTTATGGTTATGGATTTTATAATTGATTCTTGTAGTTAGCTTCTGCTTAAATCATGTTGTTGGTTATTTCTTTGATAGAACATGCTATGATTATACCATGGGTCGACTTGGAGCACTTTCAGGGTTCCTTGTCCTGTGTTAAAAGAAGCTCAGCAGAAAAATTAGCAGAAACTTGCCTCAGAACGAGTCAGAGAACGACTTGTTAGGAGACCTAAAAGGATCGTGGTCTGACCCGTAACGAACTGTAAGAAGGGATGGCAAGCCCAGTGGCCACGGACGACCTGACGAGTCATCTTTCCTAGCAATGAATCGTTAGGTGGGTCGTTCGATGGAGGATAGGATCCATGGGTTGTCTTAACAGTGTGGTTGATGGAAGGAGGTGACGAGTCGTTAGGTATGATAACGACTCATCAAGTCAGTCGCTATAGGGGAGAAGTTTTGTCTTTAAAGAAGTTCCAGTGTACCTGACGAGTGGGTCTAACGAGTTGCTGGAGCAAGTAATAACTCGTTATGTTGGTCGTGGTTTGGAGGATGCTCAATCTGTGTAAGTTATCCAGTGTACCTTACGGGCGTGATGACGAGTCATTTGAGGTGACAATGACTCGTCACGTGAGTCGTGGCTTTAGTTCGGGCAGTTTTTCCAGTTTTCTCTAGGGGCATTTTCATAAACTCCTACACTTTTAACTTCTAAATTACATCATTTTGGATACTACCTTGCACGTTTTTAAGCTTTTTCCTAAGCTCAATCGCTCATTCTCTCAAAATACTCTCTCAAACCTTTCTTCCTTCCCTATCTCAAGTTCAAGGGTTTCACCAAGGTGTTTATCAAAACTTCAAGGAGATATTTTGAGCAGGGTTTCTTCTACCAGGTGTGCGGGTTTTTCAACAAGAATATTCTTCCATCCTTGTTCCCCAAAATATTTTCATTAAAGACCCGATTGCAACAAATCTAGAAAAGCATGATCTAAGGCTTTGTGTTATGAGTAGATTTCTTTTATATTCCTCATAAATGCTAACATCTACTGTGAATATGAGATATAATTGGAATATAGATTAATGGGTTTCTTTGAGATGTGGATTATATGTTGGGAATGCAAGAGTGTAGCATGTTCTTCATAAATTATCTTGAGTATTGAATGGGATTTGTTTATTGCTCACTTGATTATCGTAGCAGTTCATGACTATGATGAAATTGTGGAAATATTGTATGATTAACCCTAATAACCTGATTATGTCATTAATGATTATGTTGAGATGAGTTTGGAGTTTATGGGCTCGAACAATTGTAAGTAAATTATGTATTATCATCATGTTTTCAATTAAATTGAATGGGTATGAGATGAATCTATGATAATAGCCTAATTACTTTATCTTCCTCATGAATTGAAATAAATTAGGAAATGGGTCTTATGAAATAAACATGAATGTACCTCCCATGGTTTTGTGGTAAATGATGAGGTACGAGTTAAATGTATGGGTTGTCTGTAAATTTAAACAAATGAAGTCTCGTGTCCTTGATAAGGTGTGAATTGAATTTATGGACCATGCATGACCCTATGCTACAGGCTGAATGTGATGAATTGGAATTGGAAATGTCGTGATAGTATAGTGCATAATGTGAACCCATATCATGCTCGTTAGTGTAAGGTGCTTGAACAAATATTGATTTGACTCCATGATGATGTGATCTGCATAGCATGCTCGTTAGTGTAAGGTGCTTGAACAAATATTGATTTGACTCTATGATGATGTGATTGATGATGATAAAGCATGTGCATAATATGTTAGACTGTTGAGCCTGTGTGCAATAAGAGATAGCTCTGGTCCTTTAAAATGAGTATTGTATGATGAGAGTGGTGAATAATTTTGTCTCTGATTAGCTGTAGTAATTTGGACTAGCTTTAGTCGGTCGGGACTCACATCCCTAGTCGCTAGTGGTGTATGTCTTCTCTCAGTCAGTCGGGACTCACATCCCTAGTCGCTAGTGGAGTATGTCTTCTCTTAGTCAGTCAGGACTCACATCCCTAATCGCCAGTGGAATATATCTTGCCTTAGTTAGTCGGGATTCTCCTTAACCGAGAATGTTTCCTTTGGGCAGCCAATGACCCTATATATATCAGAGCATAATCTCCCTTGGACAGTAAGGGATTCTCTCTAGCCAAGAATATTTCCCTTTGATAGTCAGGGACGCTCCTTGATAGTCGGGGACTCCCCCTTGGACAGTTTGGGACCCTCTTAATATCAGTCATGGCATCGTACCTCTGTAATATCCCCTTTTATTACTTTTATGCATCAATTGATCTTATAATAATGCATGTCCTTATAAATGGTTATGTTGGTATGAATATGTAAACCTCATATAAGGTTGTCGTATCTCATTTCAGTTATATTACTGTTATTGTGTTTAATATTACTTCTTTCTTGTATATATTTATAAGTTAGTTGATTACGCTTCCCGCGTACTCAGTACATTCCAAGTACTGACCACACGCCTCTTGTGCTATATTGTTTCATGATATAGATTCAGGTCATCAGGCTCAGCCGCGTGGTAAGATATGCTTCTCTCTCTCCCAGTTGCTAGTGGTGAGTCCTCATCTTCTGAAGACGTGGTTTATGTTCTTATTTTCTTATGTTTTAGTTTCAGACTTTAGGATTTAGCTGGGGGCTTGTCCCAGCAACTCATCAGTTAAGTAGAAGGATTTCAGACATTGTCTACATGGATTCAGCGTCGTATCTAGTGTATTATATTTATGATTATGAATTTTATAATTGATTCTTGTAGTTAGCTTCCGCTTAAATCATGTTGTTGGTTATTTCTTTGATAGAACATGCTATGATTATGCTATGGGTCAACTTGGAGGCCTTTCGGGGTTTTTTGTCCCGTGTTACAGCTAGGGTGTAAGCTCGGGTCGTCACACAATCACACCCTCTTTCTTAGGGACACATTAGATAGACTTCACCCATGAGATATCTGAGACATGATAGAAAACTTTGTCATTCAACCACTTGATAATTTTCTCTTTCACTATCTCTTGTATGGGAGGATTCAATCTCCGTTGATGCTTAATACTAGGAATGCATTCATCTTCAAGTTGGATCTTATGTGTGAAAATACCTGGGGGTATCCTGATAATGTTCGCAATGGACCAACCGATATCCTTCTTATATGTCCTCAAGATTAATAATAATGCTTCCACTTTCCATTCAAGAAGGACGCCGATATGATTACCGGTAATGTTTCGTTTAGCTCAAGATATTCATACCTCAAATGAGAGGGAAAAGGTTTGATCTCCAAAACTAGAGGCTCAATAATAGATGATTTTGTGGGGGGAGTTTCTCGATTCAATAAGTCAAGATCGAGCTTCTTTGGAGCAAAAGAGTAGGAACCCGAAACCACCAGAGCATTCATAACCTCCTTATAGTATTCAATTCATCAATGTCAATGTCCATTAGGATTGCTACCATCATCTCCCCTATCCTCCATTGTTTCATCAACAACCTTATCAATAGTGTTGATCATCACACTCATATCTCCTGGTTGTATCATTGATTTGAAGACACGGAAAATAACCTTATCATTATTTTATTCAGAATTTGAGTTTCCCACTTTCTGCATCAACTAATGCTCTACCCGTGGCCAAGAATGGTCTTCCCAAAATAATAGGAACTTCAAAGTCAACCTTTCAATCCAAGATCACAAAGTTGGCTGGGAAAATAAATCAGTATACCTTGACAAGGACACCAGGGAGAACACCAACGGGTCTCTTCACAGTTTTATCCGCCATGAGTAGCCTCATAGTAGTGGGCCTCGGGACACCTAATCCCAACTTTTTGTAAATAGAAAGTGGCATTAAGTTGATGCTAGCTCCGAGCTCACAGAGAGCCTTGGCAAATTAGTACACTCTAATGGTATATGATACGTGAAAGCTCTCGGTCCTCCTTCTTTTGCTCCAAGTTCTACTAACAATAGCACTAACATGGTATTTGACCTCCATACTATCAAAATCCAAGCTTCTCTTCTTGGTGATAAGAGCCTTCATGAACTTTGCATAACCGGGCATTTTTTCAAGAGCGTCAACCAAAGAGATGTTTATAGACAATTGCTTAAGCATAGACAAGAACTTGCGAAAGTTTCCTTCATCGTTTTTCTTCTTCAACCTCTGTAGGAATGGAGGAGGAAGTTTTGGGATTGGCAGTATGACTTTATGGATTTATTTCTCCTTGTTTGTATTTAAGATTGCCAGTTCCTTTCGATGGGAGGACTTTCATTTTCCTCAATAATATTTTTGGTTGGTGCCTCTTTTTCAACATCTTCAATCTTGTCTTGCCTTTCTTCCACCTTGTCTTGCCCCATTACTTTTCCACTCCAAGTTGTGACAGCCATGCAGTGGGAATTACCCCCAACATCATTTCTCGGGTTTGCTATAGTGTGTAACACACCAAAAATTCCTAAGACTAGATTTAAGATAGGAAATTTGATCAACAGAAAATTTCAGAAAAATGTCTCAGAATGAATTATTGTATGAGTCGTGGTGTAGAGTAACGAGTCATGGGATTGAGTCGTGTTAAATTTCTGCTTGACAGGTTCTAGACCAATGAGTCAAGATATGACCCATTAGTTGATGTAATGGCTCGTGGTCAGTATCTGCAGAAGAAGGCCCCATAGCAATGAGCCATGGTACGAATCATAGGTCCCTGTAGCGGCCCGTTATCAGGAATTGTTGTTTGATTTTGGTGTACCTAGTCTGGGTAGTACGAGTCATGGGATGACTCATTGTGGGAAACAACGAGTCGTGGTAAGTGGCCATAGTGAAAATCAATAAATTTGGGGAAAGCTCAGTCTAATGGAAATAGAAGGGTGCAACGACCTATTGTCACCAGTAACGATCCATGGTACATGTCCATTGGAAGGATTTCAGAAACTATGGATGAAGTCAGTAGTGACAATGAGAGAAAGTGATGAGTCATTATGACGAGTAACGACACGTCCTATCTAGCTGTTGTTTGTAGGTCTTAGAACTGGGGAAAATTGGATGGTTGTAATGAGTGATACCATGAGTCGTGCTATGGAAGGATGACTCGTGGTACAAGTCATGGCATCTGGCAGTGAGGTTTTTCCAGGCAAATCATTAAGGGTATTTCCGTAATTTCTAAGCTCCTAAGTCCTAAACTATGTCATTTTAAGCCCTGGTAGGAGTGTATTAAGAGGGTTTAGTCTATCTCAAGTTATTAGATTCCCATGCATGCAATGTTTTGAGTTTCTCTTTGAAGATCAATTTAGAATTCTCTCAATTCTCTTGGGCTTTCAAGGATAATTAGAGGATTAGTTTTCCCAGGTATGAAGGGCTATGAATGAGAGTTTTTTTTCACCCTCATGCCCAAATCTCTTCTCAAGTTCATGAATTCAAGTATATGATTTTATAGGATTTTAATCCAATTTTAAGAAATTCTCTATGATATGTTTATGGGCCTAATCCCCTCAAGTTCCAAGCATTTTTTAATTTTAATGGAAAGATTTTATACACAATTTGATTATAAATTCATGATTTCAAGTTATTAGAAATTATGCACTATTATGCAAGTTTTATGAAAATTCAAGCTTATGATTCATGATTTCGAGTATGATGAGACATCTAGCATGAATGAATGTTTATAAATTTCCCATGTATGAATCCATGATTTTAACTTATGAAGTCTATTTCAAGTATGCATGATTCTAAGATTTGGGAAAGCCCACACAAGTTAAGTATGTTTTCATAATTTAGCCAAGGCTAATAAGATCAGCTTATCATATGTTTTGGAGCCAAGAATCCTAATGCAGCTTATTATATGTTTTGGACTCAAGACTCCCTATGTTCAGATTTCAGACTATGCATGTAATTATAATTTCAGCTTCATTGAGAAACGATGGGAGTAGTATGCATTTTTTGGGAGTAGTGTCTAGCATCGAGTAGACTTGGGGTTTCAAGATTCTCACGTCTCAGAACTACGCACCAATGTAGGTATATATATATATATATATATATTTTTGTTAGGACCTCTCAAGAGAGTTTTCCCCTACCCCTAAGGGGCCTCAACTTGATGTCGATATCATGGTATCGTCCTTAGACCTGACAAGATTTTGGACGGCTCTGTCCACTTGAGTGTGATAGCTGGGACATCACGTAAGCTCTATTGTGATGGTGTCGATTATGATAAGTCTCCCATTGTTTGTCATGATTTCAGTTACTCATATTCATGACTTATGTTATTATGTTTTACAGCAGATTTGACCGAATGATCAATTTATGAGCTTTTACTTACGATTTCAGCTAGGACAAGTATATGATTTTTATTTCAAAATCTTGGGTCACTATGTTCAGTTATGATAATCAGCTTATGACTATGTATGTTTCAGATTCAGTTTTCAGCATGCAGTCTTTACTCTCATGATTTAATGACTTATATTTATATACATGATTTCAGTTAACATTTACTTAGCATGTTTTACCTACCTTACATATTCAGTACATTCAAAGTACTAACCGCATACTCTATGCTATATCGTTTCATGATATAGGTTCAAGTGATCCAATTCAGTCTCGCCAATAGCTTGCTTTTCCTATCAGCTCAGTTCAGCCCTGCCTAGGGTGAGTACTCATTGTTTGAGGGCGTTTATCATTTAAGTATTTGTGATGTCAGTTCATTTCAGACATGGAGATAACTGGGAGCTTGTCCCAGCATTTCATTAGTTAGTAGAGGCTTTTCAAAAATAGACTAGTATGTTCAGCTTGAGACTTAGTATGGTGATGTTATTACTTGGGTAGTGTTTATGTTATTCCGGTTTCCGCTTATTCATGTTCAATTTATCAGTTTCTGCCTAATCCAGGATGAAAATACGTGCATAGATAGTGGTTTAATGCCAAGGCCGACGATGGAAGCTCGAGACGGAGCCGTATGAGGCGGAAGTCTCACATACAGTTCTCTGAGAAGGGAGTGGCTACCTACTGGAGCTTCGACCAAGCACCACCGGTCAATTCCACCTTGGCGCCACCCCTATATATGTTCTTTAGTTACTATATTCATGTCATGGGTTGACGTGGAGCCATTCATGGTTCTAGGTCTTGTGTCTCCGTTCCAGGTCCCAACTCAGGTCATGACATAGTGTCACTAGAAAGAGTGCGTTTTTGTCTTTTAGCAAAGCCGAAATTTGACCAATTTGGGTATCAAGTTGCTTAATTGCAGTTGAATGTGAGTTAACCAATTGACTCATGCTAGAGAATACATCTTTGACTTCTTTGATGTCGGAATCAGTAGATTCAACCTTTTTTAACACTCTTGCAAGCATGTCTTCATCCTTCAAACTTTTGGGGTCACTTATAAATGATTGATTTGAGAGTTGTTGGTTATTCCTAGGGGGACATATACATTAGGATTTCTATTGTTGAATCCTTGATTTCAATTGTTTTGATTCTCCTCTCTCTAATTTGCACCACCATTGATACCATATCTATAATTTGGACCACATTGATTGTTATCTCACCATCCGGCGCCATTTTGATTATTTTCTCTCTAATTAATGCCGCCTTGATGGTTATGATCCTTGTTCCAACCTTGATTTCCTTAACTTTGCTGCCAAGGTCCTTGATTAGATCCTTGGTAGATCAGTCGGGAACGTTGTGCTTGGTTACTCACATAATTAGCCTCTTCTTCATATACTTAATAGAATTCTTCATTTCGATGCCCAATATCATTATTCCCAACTGACATCACGTTTCTAGTGCCACTTCCCATGACATGTTTGGTGAGCACCACAATTTGTGTCATCAATAGTGCCATAAGTTCATCTCTTTCTTCCTCCTTCTTCAAAACTTCCTTTGATTATCCCTTTGAGGTTCCTCCACTCATAACCTCTGCATCTCATGTGTGCCAAGCTTTGTTAGTCTTTGTCAATCGATCAAGTAGATCACTAGCAACTGATCTTGGACGTATTTATACGACCAAATGCCATATTTTCGCCCATATTGTATCCTATTTGAGGATAATACCGATGTATTCATGGATTCTTTGAATGATTTATGCTTTTGGACTCATAAATGTGATGAGACGATTTACAGGTGAAAAATACAATAATTTTAGCTTGATTTTGCGGATGGATGCTCGGAGTTGAAGTACGAAAAGTTAAGAGAGCTAAGAATTTCTATTGGAAGTCAATTCCATGCCTCATTAGAGATTGTTCATGTTCAACAAAGTGCCAAGATGCCTTGGTAGAAAAAGTCAATTTGGAAGGCACAAAACAGTGAGCCTCCACAATAGCAACGTGCCACGGAGGATATTTGGCACAATAAGCTCCGTGACATGGAGCTTGGTTTATCAGAATTCCATCAATTTCCAGTGACTGTCCGCGATAGCTCCGTTCCATGAAGTAGTTTCTCCGTGATGGGCTCCATGTCATGGAGATAGTTATTCACAGTGTTACTCTTCACTTGTATAAATAGAACACTTAGATTTTTTATTTTCATTATCTGAGATATTAGCAAGAACATGGAAAATAGGCAGTTGAGCTGAAGAAAACTCTAGGGTTGTTTCTCTTCTCTTTTCTTCTAATTTCAATTTTTCTTACGCTAAAAGCTTGTTCGGAGATATTTAATCAAATAATGAGTGGCTGATTCATGTCATTCTGCGGTTGAGGCTATTTGCATGATTGTATGATTTTATTTTAATTTTAGCTTGAGTTTCTCTATCTTGAATGGTTGTTCTTCTATTCCTGTTTCTTTGTATTTTAGTGTTTGGCCAACATTAAGATAAATTCATAGCATTAATGTGAATCCAAAAGGAGAAATTTTAGGGTAGAACGAGGAATACGTGAATATGTTCTTATCTTTGCTATAATTAAAGATACGATTCGCGTGTGGGATAGAAATATACTTGCAATGCCACATTTGAGTAACGAAGGGAGAAAATGCTTCTAGAATAAGATGAATTATTGCATCGCATTTTAATAAGTGTAGTTGCAAAGGTCATAATTAGGCAATTGGATAGAGGTTCGAAAGACCATAGTCAGACTTTAATTTCTCATAACCATCAACTCAATAGAGAACGTAGCCAAAGAAAATACATGTTGTATATGATTGTGTCTCATGCCTTAACCTTAGAATACTCTTGCTTATTGATTTAATCAACGTTCTTTAATTCACTGATTGTTACTTTCATTATTATTTACATTTATGAAACTCATAAATTACTAGATTACTTACACACTTGTGTGAAATAATTATGAATATTAAAATAGAAAAATCACTAAGTCGTAAGTCCCTGAGGGTTCGATATCCGGCTTGAAAGAGCCATTATATTATTTTGTACGACCACATGTACTTGCATGCGCTTGGGCAACAACAAGTTTTTAGCGCCGTTGCCAGGGACTTGGAAAATTATTGAATTTTTGAGTTTTAGTTTTTCAATTTTTTTTGTACAAGTGTTGACAACTTGATCTTAGCTTCTACACATGCAGGTACAAGGCAATTTCTAAAAGCTGGCACGTGATAGAGAATTAGTGGATCCGTATTTGGAGCCTGAAAGACAGTTACATTTATTAAGGAGGGAAGCTCTCCAAAATCCTATTCCACTAGTTCCATAGGCCTCCACTCAGGGAAGATCCGCCATCTAAACAGGAAGAAGACTTACCAGGAAGGATGGCAGCGAGACCAATGTGCGAAGTGGCAATCCCACACGCGAACAATGTTACCTCTAGCATCCGTAGGCTGAAGCCAGGTGGTAGATTTGAGCTGAAACAGAATATAGTGCAACTTTTGCATACTAGCAGACAGTTTACAGGTCTTCCTCATGAAGACCTACAACAACACTTGCAAAATTTTCTAGAGATAAGTGACACATACATACCCCGATAGGTATCATCAGACTATGCGAGGCTTACATTGTTCCAATTTTCCTTGCTGGGGGAAGCGAAGAGGTGACTAAAAGTTGAACCACCTAACTCTATAACCACATGGGATGATCTGGTGAAGAAATTTTTGATTGGGTTCTTTCCTTCTGGGAAGATAGCAAGGCTCAGAAGTTAGATTCTAAGTTTCAAACAGAGAGATGGTGAGAACCTGTACCAAACTTGGGAGAGTTCAAGTCTATGCTGAGAGATTGTCCTCACCATCACCAGTCAAATTATGTGTTGGTGCACACTTTTATAGAAGGCTTGGAGCCTCACACTAAAATCATTTTAGACTCTACAGCTGGTGGGCAAGCCTTGGAAAAGACTTATGAGGAATTGTATACATTGTTGAATTGAATTTCGCAGGGCAACCCAAAATGGAATGCTGACACACCTAGAGGTATGGTGAAGAGAGTGGTAGGTGTCTTAGAGGTAGATGGGCTAACAACTATTGCTGCATAGATAGTTGTATTACAGAATCAGATAAACACTCATTTCAGTAAAATGAACTTGGGGCAGAAGCAAGCTCCAGTAAATGCATTCCAGCAAGTGTAGTGTGAAGTTTGTGGTAGCAATGAACACTCAGCAGAGACATATGGTGCTAACCTAGACTCAATTTATTTTATTGGGAATGCAGAAAGGAGCAACAATTACAACCCCAACTGGAGAATCATCCAAATTTTTCATGGGGTGGTAATAGTCACCAAGCCAAAGTTCGAATCAGGGTCCACACAGAAATCAGGGGGCAACTCAGAATTTCTAGCCCCATTTCAAAGGGAATAATGCTCCTACTTAGTCCAACAACATTGAGGATATGCCTAAGACAATTATGGCCAACTAAGCTTAGATGGCGGATGACCAAGTAAAACTGACTGCCGACCTGAAAAATCAACAATTGGCTACAAAGGCCTTGGAGATTCAGCTGGGATAGCTAGATGGAGTCCAGAATACTTGACCCTGGGGTGGGTTGCTGAGTGACACATACACCAAACTGAAGAAAGTAAATGTTGTCACCACCAGGAGTGGTAAACAACTGAAGGAGTTGGTGGCAGAAAAGCTAGCACAAAAAGCTATAAATATGGAGGAGGAGGCTGAGGACATTGATAAAGAAGTGAGGAGGGAAATGCTTCAGGAGTTGTGAAGTCACCACCACCACCCTTTCCCTCAAAAATTGAGGAAGCATAAGGAAGAAGCATACTTCCAAAATTTTATTGAAGCATTAAAGCAGGTACATATTAATCTTCCACTAGTGGATGTTTTGAAGGGTATTCCAAAGTATGAAAAATACATAAAAGACATTGTGGTAACAAGAGTATACTGATGGAGTATACCACAGTTTCACTCACTAAGGAGTGCACATCACGAATACAGAACAGGTTGTCTATAAAACTCAAAGATCTAGGAAGTTTTACTATCCGGATCACCATTGGTCAGTCCATTAGAGCCTGTGGTTTATGTGATCTTAGGGAGAGTATCAATCTGATGCCCACCTCAATTTTCAAGAAGTTGGGTTTGGGTAGTCCAAGACTCACAACTGTGATTTTGCAGCAGGCAGACCACTTGTTGGCTAGACTAGATGGAATTATGGAAGATGTGATGGTGCAAGTGGGCTCCCTTATCTTTCCAGTGGACTTCATAATTTTGGATTTTGATCTAGACCCAAAAGTCCCATTTATTTTGAGACGTCCCTTTTGGGTAACCGGATGAGCCTTGATAGATATAGTTGCGGGGCAGCTAACTATGAGAACCCATGATAAGGTGGAAGTGTTTGATGTATATAAATATATGAAGCTACCTGCTATTTATGATGAGTTGTCGGCCATTACTGTTATTGACCAAGAGTCAGCACTTGTGCTCATAATGCAAAGGATCCCTTGGAAAGAGTGTGGTGGGACATGACCAGTTCGGGGACATTGCAACTTATGAAATGGTTCAAGCTTTGAATGTTGCCAATATGTTCTTTCGATAGCAGGAGTTTGAATCTTTACAATGATATTTGGAGCCTCCACCTAAGCCATTTGTTGAGGAGGCCCCCATACTGGAGTTGAAGACATTGCCTCCACACCTCAAGTATGCATTCTTAGGGGAAGCTAATACACTGGCAGTCATTATTTCTACTAGACTAACAAAACCATAGGTTCAAGAAGCATTGGAGGTCCTTAAAAAGAGGAAGAGAACCATAGGATGATAGATGTCAGACATCTGAGGAATCAGTCTGGCCTTTTGCATGCACAAGATATTAATGGAGGAAGGATCCAAACCGATTATGTAGCATCAAAGGAAGTTGAACCCGGTAATGAAAGATGTGATGCGGAAGGAAGTGATTAAGTGGTTGGATGCGGGAGTGTTCTATCCCATCTCTGACAGCGAGCAGGTCAGCCCGGTTCAGTGTGTCCCAAAGAAAGGGGGCATGAAAATGATCACTAATGAGCGGATGAGTTGATCTAGATTCGCACTGTCACAGGCTGGCTAATTTGCATGGACAATAGGAAATTGAATGAGGCCACACAAAAAGATCACTATCCTATTCCATTTATTGACCAGATGTCGGACAGACTTGCAGGACAGGAGTATTATTACTTTATGGACAGTTATTTTGGCTATAATCAAACAACCATAGCCCCATAAGATCAGGAGAATACCATATTTACCTATCGATATGGGACGTATGCCTTCAGGCGTATGCTATTTGGGTTGTGCAATACACCAGCTACCTTCTAACGATGCTTGAGGGCTATATTTCATGACATGATGGAAGACTATGTGGAGGTATTTATGGATGATTTCTCTATTTTTGGTAACTCTTTTTTTGTGTGTTTGTAGAATTTGGATAAGGTCTTGGCGAGGTGTGAAGATACAAACGTGGTATTAAACTGGAGAAGTGCCACTTTTTAGTCAAGGAAGATATTGTCCTTGGCCATAAAGTTTCACAATGAGGATTGGAGGTTGATCGTCCCAAAGTAGAGGTTATTGAGAAGTCGCCACCACCAGTATCCGCTAAGGGTGTCCGCAGTTTCTTGGGACATGTTGGGTTCTATAGACAGTTCATTCGGGATTTTTCAAAGATCTCCAGACCAATGTGCAGACTACTGGAAAAATACTTAAAGTTCGAGTTTGGGTAGAATGTGTTAGTGCTTTTGAGGAGCTAAAGAAGAAGCTACTGGAAGCTCCTATTTTGATTGCTCCTGATTGGGAACTCCTGTTTGAGTTGATATGTGATGCAGTGATGTGGTTGTGGGTGCAGTACTGGAGTAGAGGAGAGAAAATATTTTTTACTCCATATACTATGCAAACAAAATGCTAGATGCTGCTTAGGCTAATTATATTGTCATAGAGAAGGAGATGCTTGCACTTGTATATGCATTCGATAAATTTAGGTCCTATCTTATTGGGACAAAAGTGTGGTGCACACGGATCATATTGCGATCCGGTACTTATTCAACAAGAAGGATTCCAAGACCAGGTTGATTAGGTTGATATTATTGCTGTAGGAGTTTGACTTGGAAATTTGAGACAGGAAAGGCAGTGAAAATCAAGTAGCGATCATTTGTCGCGGTTAGTGGACAGGTCAGATGTGAGTGATGTTGGGCGCATCCGAGAAGAGTTCCCTGATGAGAAGCTCTTGGCACTAAGTGTGGCAGAAGTCCCTTGGTATGCGGACATAGTGAACCTGATTGTAAGTGGAGTGTACCCACCAGAGGCAACTGCTCAACAAAGAAAGAAGCTGAAGTATGAGTCCTGGTTCTACATGTGGGATGAACTGTATTTATTCGAGCAGGGCCCAGATCAAATGATGAGATGGTGCATTCTAGAGAGCCAGGTGACACAGGTGTTGAGAAGCTGTCATTCTTCGCCTTATGGTGGTCATCATGGAGGAGAGAAAATTTCTCATAAGGTGCTCCAGTTAGGTTTCTTTTGGCCAACATTATTCAAGGATGCAGCAACATATGTCAAGGCGTGTGATCAATGCCGGAGGTTGGGCACAATCAGTAGAAAACATGAGATGCCTCTGCACAATATCTTAGAAGTTGAGGTATTTGACGTGTGGGGGATAGATTTCATGGGGTCATTTCCACCATCATTCGGTAATCAATACATCCTAGTAGCGATGGACTATGTCTCCAAGTGGGTTGAGGCCATGAATTTCCCCACTAATGATGCCAAGGTAGTGGCCAAATTTGTGAAGAAGTAGATCTTTTTGAGGTTTGGAACCCCACAAGGTATTATCAGCAACAGAGGGTCGCACTTTGTAAATAACTGGTTCCGAAACCTATTGGCCAAGTATGGGGTCCGGCATAAGGTTTCTACAGCATACCATCCTCATACTAGCGAACATGTTGAAGTATCGAACAAGGAAGTCAAGCAGATTCTATAGAAAACCGTGAATGCTCAATGCAAGGATTGGGCAAGCAAATTAGGTGATGCTTTATGGGCGTATAGGACTTCCTATAATATGCCAATTGGGACTTCACTGTATTGGTTGGTCTATGGGAAGGCCTGCCACTTGCCTGTGGAGCTTAAACATCTGGCATATTGGGTTGTTAGGAAGTTGAACATGGATCCTGAGTTAACTAGGAAAAAGCGACTGTTGCATCTGCATGAGCTTGAAGAGTTTCGGAGGCACGCCTATGAGAATTCGAAGCTGTACAAAGAGAAAACCAAGAGATGGAACGACAAGCATGTAGTGCCTAGAGTCTTCGAGCCAGGGCAGATGGTGTTACTGTTCAACTCCCGGTTGAATTTATTTCCGAGGAAGTAGAGGTCCAAGTGGTCTAGACCATTTGAGGTTGCTCAGATGACCCCATACGCGACAGTTGAATTATGGCAAGAAAATAAGAGTGCTACATTTTTGGTGAATGGTCAAATGTGCAAGCACTTTAGGGTGAGGGCGTTAATCGAGAGAAGACATCTATCACCTTATCTGATGAATGACTGTGAGTTGGGTCGTGCCGTAATGGTAAAACAGGCATTGCACGAGAGGCAACTCGTGAATGTAATGTAATAGTTAGGTTTATTTGCAAAAAAAAAGTCATGCCACAACTAAAACTAAGGCACTGTGTGGGAGGCAACCCACTGTTTTCTAATTTATTTTTATTTTGGAAGCAGTACAGGATGAGGCGAACCAAGAAAAGAAATTAGGGATAAAAATGCATTGAGAAGGTGCAAGATTAGTGAATGTCCAAAAGTACATCATCTAGTGAGCTTCCGTGTTGTCTCCGTGTCATGGAGGCTAATGTCTGCGATGAGCTCTGTGACATGGAGAAGTGTAAAAATCCAACACTACTGAACAGTGTAGGTGCGCGTTAGGTCCGTGACATGGAGCTGTTCCTCCGTGACAGCCTCTGTGACACTGTGCAGTGTATTTTATGCCGGGTTCATTTAAACATTTGGGTTGACCCGCCCCAAAACCCCCTCTTTTTATTTCTTTTCTATATTTTCCACCCTAATTCCCTATGCCGAGAACGAAATACCCCAAAAATCTCCTCCCCCTCTCTAAAATTCACTCTATCATGAATGTTACATGCCACTAGGTCATTAACTTCCTCTCCTCTCTTCTTAAGAATGAGATTCACAGGTATGTTTTCGGCCATCTCTCTGTTCTCTTATGTGAAGTCTTGGCATGAACATGTGGGTTTGAAGAGATGTGACTAGAATCATGCTTGGGTTGGAACATCTTGGTAAATGTTGTTGATACTTTCTTCTTGCACTTGATAGATCACTGACTGGTTGTATTTTGTTTGAAAAAGTGCACATTGTTGGGTGTTTTAATTTGTAACTTGGCTAGAAATAATGGAGGATCGAATTGCAAGTGCTAAAATCATGCTTTTGTGAATATATGTTCTTTGTGTTTTTCTTCAAATTATTCCTGGTGAACACATGTCTAAGTGAGAAAATGGTGTTGTAAAATTGCTCAAAATATATTGTTTTATTGTGTGCATATTTGAAATATGGGTTTTGAATGAATATTGAAACATGGTGAACTTATGGGGTAATCATGAAGGGTCAGGGGGGTCTTTCTTTATGTTTGGCTGTGCAATTTTGAATTGGGATACTCTGATAGGCTGATTCTCAGTAACAGCGAACCATTGTATGAGTCATTGTTTTCTCTGTAAGTTTTCATTCGGGAACCAATGAGACATGGAACAACCCTTTATGAGGAGTAACGAGGCATTCTATCGCTCGTTATTGCTCAGCACAGAAACCTTCCAGACATCCCCGAGAAGCAACGAGTGGAACCCACGACTCATTGTCACCTCTAATGAGTTTTAGTTTCCACCCGTCCCCAGATCCAGGAGTCCTTTAGGTCAAAATAGTGGAGGCGATGAGCAGTTACAACGATCTATTGGTTCAACCAACGAGTCGTTGGGTCGTCTGTTGGTAGTGGTTCTAGATTTTGTTCCAAACTCCTCCAACGTCCACGAGAGGAACCAATGAGCCATTGGTTTATCCAATGAGTCTTTGTCCGCTCCTATTGCTAATTTCCAGTAATCATAAAATTCAGGCCCAGGACTAACGACTAGTCCCAAGGAGTCGTGGTGTCCACCAATAACTCGATGTGTGACCTGTTGGATCCCGACGGACAGTTTTCCAGAATTCAGTTCAAGGGTATATTTATAACTTCTTACCTTTTTAATCCCTAAACTACGTTATTTTGGGACATTGCGGAGAGAATTAAAGGGGTCGATCGACTTAATCCCTCTCATCTTCTCTCAATTCTCGATTCCAGAACATAGAAGTTCCAGGAAGACATTTTAGAGCTAAGCTAGGGATTTCAGTCTTCTTTCAGATTTTCCAAATTTTTCTCAAGAATTCTACTCAAGGTATGTGGGAATTCAATAAGGGAATTTCTCTTCCCTTGTGCACTAAAACCCTTATGTAATTCATTATCAGTTCTAGCCCTGTAAATCAAAACTAGGGTTATCTTTTAGTAAGATTATCAATATTTCTTTTAGATTGATGTTCTCATGAATTCTTGCACTACTTATTCAGAATTTGTTATTCTTCTCATGAAATATTTTCTTAGCCTTAGTTCTATGAAGATAGTAAACTGGGTCTTGCATAATTGTCTAGATACAAATGTTGCTCGACTCTGTTGGTTCTTGAATTTCCATGTTATTACCATCATGTGAGTTAACATTCAGTTTGAATGCTAGTTTAGTCTCAGTTAGTAATTAGCCTTTTCAGTATATTTCAATAAAGTCAGCTGTTAAGTTTGATGTTAGTCAGTTCTTGAGGAGTTCAATAATACTCCCTAGTTTCAGTTATCAGGTTGTTCTTTAGACGGTTACGACACTTTCAGATAAGCAGCTCTAGCCAGTCTTAGAACCATCAGTTATCATTTATTAGGTCATTCTCTGACGGTTATGATGCTTTTAGATAAAGCAGCTCTGGCCATTCTTAGAACACTATCAGTTATCAGGTCCTTTAGGCTCTCAGGATACTTCCAGATAAGTACTCCAGGCTTAAGTCTTGGGACATCAGTTTCAGCTATCAACCTAGCATTCACAGTTTAGACTTTCAGTGGGAGTAGGACTTAACACCGAGTAGGTCAGGGTTCAGTGCACCTAAGTTCTCAGAACTACATTGCTACCATAGGTTTTAGCCCGAATGGGTAGCAGACAGTGATCACCTAGTTCAGTTGCTATACCTTGTCAAAGTATGGTGGGCCTTCATCGATAGGAGGTATACATCGGACTCCATGTTTAGCTCACGTGATTACATGTCAGTTATAGTAGCTCCCACAGTATCAATACAGTACCTTTTGTCAGTACAGCTCAGCTTCAGCTTTAGTTCTGTCACACCCCGCCTTGGGGGGTATGACTGGCACCTGGTGCCCTACTGGGACCTGAACTGCTGGACTGCTAAGCCTGGGCACATCTGGTGCCTGGCTGGCTCTAACTCATATTTCTGGAAACAAAGGGCTATATAACGGCTGTAAACACAGCCCCCGGCCCATTGGCCTATAACCTCCTGTACCTGTACTAACAGCTGACCAGAACGTATCTATTCAGGAAAACCTATGCGGGCCGACAAGGCCACCATGATGTCTAATTATCTGTAACTCAGCAATAACATACTAAAAGACTACGTGACCGGCAAGATCACCACTACTGTCAAACTTATGGCCCCACACGGCCAACATAAAAAAAACAGGAGTACTAACAGCTAACAACTGCTCGGCCTCACACGACCGGCTCATCTGACCACAGGGAAACATACAGACTGCAAGCCTCTAGGAATAGCAATAGAAATGATCGGGACAGGGCCCCGACCTACCCGTGCTATACAACAAAAAGGAACTGAAATACACCTCTGAAATTTAGTCTCCGGATGACAGGAGCTGAATACTCGATCGCTGACAGGAATCACGTGGTATCGCCTGCTCGTCTACGAGTACCTGCAGGCAAGTAATGCAGCGCCCCACCGGGCGTCAGTACCGCTGGTACTGAGTATGCAAAGCAATAACTGAAAGAAACATCTGAGAATAATAATATAACTAATGAAACTGAAGTAGAAGGAATAGCTTACCTGTCTAATAATGTAAGTCATACCTTCTCTTAATCATGCTGGTAAGAGTAGGAGTCATACCTGAGGATTTATCATTCTACTGTCGATCTATTCGTATCTACTGTAACACAGTATAACATATCATAACATACATAGCATACACAAACCTTACCCGGCCCCCATAAGCCGGGAGGTACAACCAGCACAGAATCTACACCCCTACCCCGGTCATCTCATCTCCTATAATGGCTGTAAGCATCCTGCCGGTCCCCGGGGTATGCACTTGGGCTCGCTGAGCCCCTGACTATAACTGTATCTTAGTCTGAAGGACTCCTGAATCAACACCCCAGGCGTACCCGCTCGACGGGGGTGTATAAGGGCCGACCAAGGCACAATATGGGCAAATCTGGCATCCCATCTTCGTCCCCTTGCGGGATGGCATACCACTCCGTAGAGTGACGTATCCTCATCTTCTGGCGGACGAGTCGATACAGCTATTAACCCTGGGGCGGTCATGGATGCTAGGTAGTCCAACCCCAAACAATACAACAGTCTCAACTAGTAATACTATCTGCATGTCCCACATACTGAGGCTAGTAGTGGTAAAGTATTGTATATACTATATGCTGAACTAGTGATAGTAATATGTACGTACTTAATGCATGCTGAGGTTGGTAATAGTATATATATATATAAATATAGTCTTCTGCCAGACTGTACTGGGGCTAATGCTGAACAAGATATAGTGTTTCTGCTGAAAACTATGATGTATACTGAGTTTCTATAGTAACATGATTTACTATCCTAACATGCTTTCTAACTTCATTTTAACCTATCATTCTATTTCTGAGATGTCTTACAGATATTACATTGTTTTACTGGGTTTCAACTGAATACAATGATATCCTAACATTCTGTGTCACATCACGTACTGAGCATGCTGTGCAGTTTCTAACACTTGTATTAAAATCTATATCATGCTAGCAAGTTTCACGCAAGTTATAACTCGACGCTTCTAATATCGTACCAACATTTGTAATAAACATAACACATGACTTCTGAAGATTCTACTGGCCTTTAGATTACTGTACTATACCGAGATTACTTAACTTGCCGAGGAAACTAGCTTTACATACCTTATCCTTGAACTATCCGTTTGTCGGACAAGGCTCGGCCGGTACTTCAACTATTTTCTCCCAACTGCATTCATAAATATGTCAATCAATACTAAATACAACTTTATTTCAAAAGGCAACGTCACTTTCGATATAGTTTATAGCCTAAACTTAGGCTTATCGAAAGACGGCCAGAAACTCGCTATTTTTCAGAGGTCCAGAAGGGAGAAATATTCACTTCATAGCTAGGAACACATAGACACTAATTTAGAGCAATTCTACTTACCTTAACTCGGTGGCTCGATGATTCGTCGGCCGTATTTTACGAAACTGAATCCGTAGGAATGCTCTCTGCTGCTAAATACCTCAGTATCCAGAGTTAATTTGAATTTGGGCAACGTTAAGCAGCGTAATCGGACGAAAATTATTTAATTTCCTTCGTCCCCCCTTTCTCTCTACGTGTAACCTCTATTTTCTGGAAATAATTGTGTGGTAAAATGAAATTAAACCGAAGTGGGGCTTATATACTTGGGCCTGAACTTGGGCAACGTGTCACGGAGCCATCGCGGAGGTCTCACCTCCGTGACACGCTGCCATCGCGGAGGGGCTCTGCCTCGGCTCCTCCCGCGATGGTTCGACGGGTTTCTCGTCCGATCTTTTTCCCCGCCTTTCTCTAGCACGTATGGCCTTCAAATATACTTAACCAACGTGCGAATAGGTCATCTAGGTGTCGGGAATTCTACGGGGTATAACATTCTCCCCCCCTTAAGAACATTCGTCCTCGAATGTATACTGCCATCTAGAGGACTACTTAACTTACTTGTTTAGAAAAAAAATTTTGGCAGAGTTTCCCGTGTAATATGGACTATACCAAAAATCTGAAATGCAGAAAAGTCCAATACAGGTACTGTACACAATACTGTAGGATTCACTAGATGGTTACGTATCAATTTTCCTCATTTATACACATACAACCATAAGATACTACATAAGCAATAATACGGACATACCTGTCGCCTGACTAGGCCTGGAATAGGTGAGGATATCTGGTCCTCATATCTTCCTCCGCTTCTCAAGTCATCTCCTCTCGGTTCTTGTTATGCCTCAATACCTTGATAGACGTAATATCTTTTAGTCCTCAATCTGCGAATCTGTCTGTTTAAGATAGTTATTGGAACCTCTTCATAGGCCAGCTTTTTTTTTCGTAACCTATCAAACTCCAATTTTTTCTGCGCCGCACATCTGCATATGATTTCTGGCGGCTCTGTGCAGTCAGTAAGCATTCTTCGGATAAGCTTTACCTTTTCCTTTGACTGCTGAACAATGTCTGGGCCAACCAATACTGATTCTCTGATTTCAAACACCGTTCGGCGATCTGCATTTTTGCTCGTATAATGCCTCAAAAGGCGCCATCTGGATGGCTGAATGATAGCTATTATTGTAGGCAAATTCAACTAACGGTAAATGCTCACTTTGGCTACTACCGAAATCTAGCACACACACTCGCAACATGTCTTCGAGCGTCTGAATTGTGCGCTCGGCCTGCCTATCTGTCTGAGGATGAAATGCTGTGCTTAAATTAATCTGCGTTCCCAAACCTTTCTGGAATGACTGCCAGAATCTGGCTGTAAACTATGCTCCTCTGTTTGAAATAATGGGTACTTGTATTCCATGTAATCTGACTATCTTTCTGATATACAACTCAGCATAATCTTCGGCCGAGAAAGTAGTTCTTACTGGCAAGAAATGAGATGATTTTGTCAGCCTGTCAACTATTACCCAAATGGAATCATGTCTGTGTCTGGTACGGGGTAATCCTGCCACAAAATCCACACTCATTGCTTCCCATTTCCAGAGAGGCGCAGCTATGTCCTGAGTTAACCCACCTGGTTTCTGATGTTCTGCTTTCGCCTATTGGCAGTTAGGACACTGGGCTACCAGTAGTTCTCTTTAATGTCATGGTACCTCTTTGTCGTATCGGGATGAAGAGAATAGCAGGCGTAATGCGCCTTGCTCATAAGCTGCTGGCGATGCCCTAACATATCTGGAACACAAATGCGGCCTTTATATCGCCACACTTCATCACCGGTTATCTAAAAATATGTTATCTCTCCTTACTGAACCTTGTGTTTAAGTTGAACCCGGCTAGGGTCTCCATACTGTCATTCCTCTACTTCCACCATTAACGACAACGCTGCGACATTCTGTATTTATCGTTCTGTTATCCTTTATTTCTGCTATGTGAACGGCTAAACCGGCTAACTAGTGAAATTCTCGGGTCTATTCTCGCCGTTCAGGCGGCAAGTATGCCAACTCCCCATAGATTTACGGCTAAGGGCATCTGCTACCATATTAGCCCTTCCTGGGTGATACAAAATTTTCACTCTTTAAGGCATAAACTACTGCAGCTAACTCCAGGTCGTGGGTAAGATAATTCTCTTCACGTTTCTTCAACTGCCTGAAAGCATAAGCTATTACCTTACCACGCTGTATCAACCCTCTGTACCTCTTGGCGATACTAACACTGGAGCTGATGTTAACCTGGCTTTTAACTCTTGGAAGTTCTGCTCACACGCCTCAGCTTACTAGAACTTTACTGCCTCCTGTGTCAATTTAGTCAGAGGTGCTGCTAAGGTGGAAAATCCTTCCACAAACCTTCTGCAATACCCGGCTAACCGCAGGGACTGCGTACTTCGATCGGAGTGGTAGGTCCAGGCTAGATCTTCATTACTTCGATTTTCTGTGTATCTATCTGTACACCAGCCTCCGACACAATGTGACCAAAAAGGCTACTGAACTCAACCAAAATTCACATTTACAAAAATTGACATATAACTGACAGTCATATTGGTTTATTATACCGGAGAATCTGACAAGTAGACCACCGGTATAACTAGAGCTTATCTGGCCTTCTGGCCGCATGCTAAGGCGACTTGTTGCTAAAGTAACCTTGAACGACTATCTGCACCCCATGCACCCGTATCTGATCAGGGAGTCCTGATATTGACCATGACCTCTAATGATCTGGCTGCATAACCTTAAATAACTAAATAGTCGAGTTGAATGACCCGAACGTGGCAGTAGTCTAACAATACTCTAATCATTCTACTTGAGTGCTTATAGTTCATGCATAACCGCAGACTTGTGGGCATCTAATTGCTCTGTTATTTTACTTAAGCCACTGTAAGGCTGGGCTTAATCAAACTTGCTCCCAGGTGATTGATCTCTGGATCTTCACGGGGAGTCTAATGATCCCCTGGTCTTAATAAATACTATGCTAGCAGGGTACTATCAATTTCTTACGCCTTGTGTGTATCCACTTGGGTTTATACTTCTATTCTGGGGAATTCTCAGTCCTACGAGCTATTCTGTAAATACTGGCCTTCTGCTAGGGCTCTGTATCTGAATATCTTACGAAAATCAGCTGAAGTACTAGTCTGTCGCTGACTACTGATGTGGACCCTTCCTTGGGGTACCCACGGGTATTCTGAATGGGACGGCCAGCTGACTTATGGGGTGTTCCACATAATGACTTCTAGGTTAGCTAAGGCCAACTCTCACCTACAAGGCTGGGAAAATGACGTACAACCACTTAACATACTAGAACAATTCTGGTATTGCTAATCTCTGAAATTTTCCTATTCGGCCTCTAATCCTGGTTCTAGCATATACACTACTGTTACCGATCTTCAGGGATGCCTCCCTGCTAATGTAGGCGACAGCTGGTCGGTAGACCGTCTAACTGTGCCCTTATCATCTAGCCATCTGTTTTAGGCCATTAACTCTGGTAAGCTCCTAGAGCCTAGATCTGGTAACAACACATAAGTCTATTAACTTAATAACGGAGAACTGAGATAGTTTCTATGACTTCATACGTAATTCACACTTAATCTGCCCCTTCCCTTCTCCTTTTCTTTCTTTCTTCTCCCTCTTTCTTATTTTTTATTTTTTTATTTTATTGGCAAGGGGGTGTCCTGCAATGCAATTTGTATATGCTTTCTATTACTAATCAGCATCTGTGATTGTATCCCTTATAGGCAGCCGCTCACAACATATCTATTATTTGTATACATATATATCACTAGCTACGTACAATATGTACTGAATTCTGCGGTAATTCCTAATCTCTGACATGCTCTGCTGAGTCTCATACCGTACATGATACACCGCTTCTACGGCCTAATACTATCTCTTGCCCTGACTTATCATTTCGTTGTATTATCACCCCATTCTGAGAGTAACGAACATAAACACCTTAGTTATTGTCTGATGTTTGAAATTCGGCCACTCTTGCGATGTGGGGTCAACGTTCGAATCTTGTGGCCTTACTAGGCATATATTGAGAGCCCATGACTGTTTGCTGGGCCTTATCTCTATGCCACACTAGATTAGAATTGCTGTATCGGTAACTCCTTAACTTTTCCATAGTGGACATACTGCGGTATTCTGAACCGCAATCCTACTGTCAGCCCGAGGCTTAATCCTTAATACGATATTTTATCAATCCGGGGGTGATTCTAATTTCCCCATAAGATATGACATTCCTGCTTCTTTCCCTCATCTTGCTTAAGTTGAACTCTGGGGTTCAAGGTACCTGCTCTTCATTGTTAACAAGATTGTTGGTCCTGTATCAGTTCATACTTCCCCTGACTTGCAGTCAGACCTATCTGATTCACATGATCCCTCACCCTTTTGATATCACAACTGGATCATAACCACAATCTTACAGGTATGTCTTTGTCTTGCTATTTGTTAACATATGTAACGGACTTGGCCTTTTTTGACCCGAGCTTGACTATTACCCGGCATTTATCACTAACAGGTCTTTTACCCCTGCTTCGGGTAAGCTAACGGTCTTACTTTCTCTACTGGCTTATTGTCATAAGGGTCTGCACAACTTACGTAATCCTAGGGGCTCTTTACACTTTCTAATACTTACTAGGATCAATCAGCCCATCTTTACTTACCGCTGGATTTGGCAACCCCATCTCAAGTCTTATGCCCCTTTACTATACTGGCATCAAAATCAAGAGGTAGGAATAGCCCTTTTCTTATTGCAACAAATAAAAGCATTTAACTGTACCATATCCAAAAGATATATTTGTGATTCCTGCATTTCCCTCTCTTTTTCATACTTACCTGGTGGTCTGACCTTGTCTATAATCTTAATCAGATCTTATATAACTAATAAGTAAATCAACTCATATGTACATTACATTCCTGACTTTCTATTCTAACGTTATTGACATATACTGGGGATGATACCAATAAAAGAGATAACATTGGGAGGTCCCTGTTACCTCCTCCTGCTGATGTAGTTACCTTGTAATTGGCTAATGCCTTCTTCTATTATTATATCTGATCTTCTGCCTGTAGTAGGGTAATGCTGATCTACCTTTGTATCTGTAATCAAAGAATACGGTAAGTTTTTTAGGGACTCAACCCTATACTGTACTACTCTAAAGCACGACTGACTGAGATGGAAGGGTAACCATCCTATCATGCCTCGCAGCCTCCTGCCTATAGTATGTGGTGCACAACACATCCATAGACAAGACTCTACTTAGCAAGGCTTGCAGACTCCCTAGGATACGACCTGCTCTGATACCAAGTTTGTCACACCCCGCCTTGGGGGGTATGACTGGCACCTGGTGCCCTACTGGGACCTGAACTGCTGGACTGCTAAGCCTGGGCACATCTGGTGCCTGGCTGGCTCTAACTCATATTTCTAGAAACAAAGGGCTATATAACGGCTGTAAACACAGCCCCCGGCCCATTGGCCTATAGCCTCCTGTACCTGTACTAACAGCTGACCAGAACGTATCTATTCAGGGAAACCTATGCAGGCCGACAAGGCCACCATGCTGTCTAATTATCTGTAACTCAGCAATAACATACTAAAAGACTACGTGACCGGCAAGATCACCACTACTGTCAAACTTATGGCCCCACACGGCCAACATAAAAAAACAGGAGTACTAACAGCTAACAACTGCACGGCCTCACACGACCGGCTCATCTGACCACAGGGAAACATACAGACTGCAAGCCTCTAGGAATAGCAATAGAAATGATCGGGACAGGGCCTCGACCTACCCGTGCTATACAACAAAAAGGAACTGAAATACACCTCTGAAATTCAGTCTCTGGATGACAGGAGCTGAATACTCGATCGCTGACAGGAATCACGTGGTATCGCCTGCTCGTCTACGAGTACCTGCAGGCAAGTAATGCAGTGCCCCACCGGGCATCAGTACCGCTGGTACTGAGTATGCAAAGCAATAACTGAAAGAAACATCTGAGAACAATAATATAACTAACGAAACTGAAGTAGAAGGAATAGCTTACCTGTCTGATAATGTAAGTCATACCTTCTCTTAATCATGCTGGTAAGAGTAGGAGTCATACCTGAGGATTTACCATTCTACTATCGATCTACTCATATCTACTGTAACACAGTATAACATATCATAACATACATAGCATACACAAACCTTACCCGGCCCCCATAAGTCGGGAGGTACAACCAGCATAGAATCTACACCCCTATCCCGGTCATCTCATCTCCTATAATGGATGTAAGCATCCTGTCGGTCCCCGGGGTATGCACTTGGGCTCGCTGAGCCCCTGACTATAACTGTACCTGAGTTCGAAGGACTCCTGAATCAACACCCCGGGCGTACCCGCTCGACGGGGGTGTATAAGGGCCGACCAAGGCACAATATGGGGAAATCTGGCATCCCATCTTCGTCCCCTTGCGGGACGGCATACCACTCCGTAGAGTGACGTATCCTCATCTTCTGGCGGACGAGTCGATACAGCTATTAACCCTGGGGTGGTCATGGATGCTAGGTAGTCCAACCCCAAACAATACAACAGTCTCAACTAATAATACTATCTGCATGTCCCACATACTGAGGCTAGTAGTGGTAAAGTATTGTATATACTATATGCTGAACTAGTGATAATAATATGTACGTACTTAATGCATGCTGAGGCTGGTAATAGTATATATATATATATATAAATATAGTCTTCTGCCAGACTGTACTGGGGCTAATGCTGAACAAGATATAGTGTTTCTGCTGAAAACTATGTTGTATACTGAGTTTCTATAGTAACATGATTTACTATTCCTAACATGCTTTCTAACTTCATTTTAACCTATCATTCTATTTCTGAGATGTCTTACAGATATTACATTGCTTTACTGGGTTTCAACTGAATACAATGATATCCTAACATTCTGTGTCACATCACGTACTGAGCATGCTGTGCAGTTTCTAACACTTGTATTAGAATCTATATCGTGCTAGCAAGTTTCACGCAAGTTATAACTCGACGCTTCTAATATCGTACCAACATTTGTAATAAACATAACACATGACTTCTAAAGATTCTACTGGCCTTTAGATTACTGTACTGTACCGAGATTACTTAACTTGCCGAGGAAACTAGCTTTACATACCTTATCCTTGAACTATCCGTCTATCGGACGAGGCTCGGCCGGTACTTCAACTGTTTTCTCCCAACTGCATTCATAAATATTTCAATCAATACTAAATACAACTTTATTTCAAAAGGCAACGTCACTTTCGATATAGTTTATAGCCTAAACTTAGGCTTATCGAAAGACGGCCAGAAACTCGCTATTTTCAGAGGTCCAGAAGGGAGAAATATTCACTTCACAGCTAGGAACACATAGACACTAATTTAGAGCAATTTAACTTACCTTAGCTCGGTGGCTCGACGATTCGTCGGCCGTATTTTACGAAACTGAATCCGTAGGAATGCTCTCTGCTGCTAAATACCTCAGTATCTGGAGTTAATTTGAATTTGGGCAACATTTAGCAGCGTAATCGGATGAAAATTATTTAATTTCCTTCGTCCCCCCTTTCTCTCTGCGTGTAACCTCTGTTTTCTGGAAATAATTGTGTGGTAAAATGAAATTAAACCGAAGTGGGGCTTATATACTTGGGCCTAAACCTGGGCAACGTGTCACGGAGCCATCGCGGAGGTCTCACCTCCGTGACACGCTGCCATCGCGGAGGGGCTCTGCCTCGGCTCCTCCTGCGATGGTTGGACGGGTTTCTCGTCCGATATTTTTCCCGACCTTTCTCTAGCACGTATGGCCTTCAAATATACTTAACCAACGTGTGAATAGGTCATCTAGGTGCAGGGAATTCTACGGGGTATAACAAGTTCAGTTATTCAGATTTTAGGATATGCTTATGACCAACAGTTAGTACTTGTATTTACATTATTACAGTTATATATTCATTGATCATCAGTTAATAGTTGTTCATTTCATATTACCTTAGCTCAGTTATGTATTCTTAGTATTTTACTTACATTCTGCATACTCAGTACATTCAAAGTACCGGTGCATACTTTCATGTTGTATCATATTATGATACAGGTGTAGGTTCTCAATCGCAACAACATCAGTAGCTCCCCCTAGATGATTTCAGCAACTCTATATTGGTGAGTCCTCATTATTCTAGGACAAGGTTTTAGTTTCTTTCAGTTTCTATTTCAGACTTTAGAGTTAGCTGGGGTCTTGTCCCAACAACTCACCAATTAGTAGTTGGCTTTCAGTCATAGTAGCGCTCAGCTTGTTTTTCTCTATTTCTACAAGTTACCAGTATTTTATCAAATATTCATTATTTCAGAAATTAGATATTTCAGTCATGTTTTCAGCTTTCGCTATGATTATTTAGTTTACCAGTGTGATGTTAAGTCATGGGTTCGCTTGGCGTCACTTGTGGCACCAAATATCGTGTTGCGTCTAGGGTGCAGACTCGGGTTGTGACAAACTTGCTATCAGAGCTCTAGGTTTAGAGTATCCTAGGATGTACGAAAGCCACATCGAGTAGAGTCTTTTTCATGGGTTGAAGTGTGCCATACTTATGAGGGGGAGGCTACAAGGCGTTCTTAGGAAATTTCCCTTTTATTCATACTCCTTATCATGTGTTGAGCTTAATCCCAGAAATGTCCTCCTAACTCGTGCTCTATTCATTTCAGTGATAACATGCCTCCAAAATGAGGAAACATGAGGAGGAATAGGAATGCAAATCAACCTGCCCCACCAGCTCCAGCAGCCCCTCAGGATGACCAAGTGTCCTCTGCAGAATTTAGAGTGGCAATTCATCTGTTGACTCAGACTGTGACCAACCAAGTGAGCCAGTAGGTTGTTCCAGTGAATGTGAATGGATCTGTAACAGTTTCCAGGGTTTGGAATTTCACCCGAATGAACCCTCTATCTTTTCATGGATCTAAAGTGGGAGAGGACCCGCAGGAGTTTGTGAATGAGGTGCTAAAGATCACCCGAATCATGGGCGTTAATTCCATAGAGAGTGTTGATCTGGCTCCCTACCAGTTGAAAGGGGTGGCTCAGATCTGGTATGACCAATGGAAGAAAGGGAGGCCAACTGAAGCAGGATCAGTAGAGTGGGACGAGTTCGCTATAGTGTTTCTTGACAAATTATTTCCTTGGGAATTGAGGGAGACCAAGGTTTTTGAATTTATGAATTTGAGGCAGAATAATAGAATAGTGGAAGAATATGCATAGGAGTTCACTCGAATGTCGAGGTATGCTCCAGAGATGGTCACTAAGCCGAGGGCTCGTATGCTCAAGTTTGTGAAGGGAGTTTGAAATTTTGTGTTTAATGAATGCAGAACCGCAATGTTGATCAAAGACATTGACCTCTCCAGCCTCATCATTCACGCCCATCAGATAATGGTAGAAAAGCTGAAGGATATAGAGGGGGAAAGAAAGCATGCCAGAATCGACAATTGGAACATGGCCAGCAAAGTTCAGGCGATAGTAATTTCCTGCAACAACAGCAGCAAAGACCTCTAGCATCCATATCATCCAGTGCCCCTTCTTTCCGATCCCGCAAGGATCGAAAGGGTGGAGCATCAAGCTTCCAATCTCAGAGTTATGTCTCCAGCAGCCACTAATTTCCAGCCTGCCTAAAGTGTGGCAAGAATCACCAAGGGGAGTGTCGTTTAGACAAGGAGGGTTTTTTCAATTGTGGCTAGCTGGGACACAAATTAAGAGATTATCCATCAGCAAAACGGGGAAAGGCTCAGTCCACCACCTCAGAAGCCCCAACAGATCACCCAACTCAGTACGATACTATTTTAGGTATGGATGGATGGCAGTGCCAAAACCATTTTTATTCTTTTTCTTCTCGTCAAGATCAGGAAAGCTCACCTTACGTGGTCATGGGTATGTTACATCTTTTCCATCTAGATGTATATGCCCTACTAGATCTGGAAGCCACACTTTCATTTGTGATTCCTTATGTAACTTTTTAGTTTGATATCATTCCAGAAGTCCTCTTAGAACCATTCTCAGTTTCTACTCCGGTTGAGTCAGTTAGAGCCAGTTGGGTATATATAAACTGCCTAGTCTCAGTTTTGAGTAAAGTCATTCCAGTTGATCTAGTAGAGCTAGACATAGTCGACTTTGACCTATCATTGGCATGGATTGGTTACATTCTGATTATGCCTCAATCAATTGCAGAACTAGAGTCGTCAGGTTTCAGTTTCCCAATAAGCTAGTCTTAGAATAGAAGGGTAGAGCATCAGTGCCTAAGGATCGGTTTATTTCCTACCTTAAGGTAAAGAAGATGATTCAAAAGGGTACATTTATCACTTATTTTGGGTTAGAGATTCCAACTCCGAGTCCCCGACTATCCGATTAGTTCCAGTTGTCAGCGAATTCCCTGTCTTCTTTCTATAAGCAAGCTCCCTCTTACAGTCCCTAGATGGCTCTCAATTCTTAAGCATGTTGGGGGATTAGGCGGAACCCTAGTTTTGGAGTTTTCCCCAACCAACCTATACCTTACTTTTAACGTCTTTCTCGAAGTCCCCCCCGACGGGAGATAGTTCAACATAGACCTTCTTCCTGAAACCCAGACCATCTCTATTCCTCCTTACAGAATGGCTCCAGCTGAGCTTAAGGAGTTGAAGGAACAGCTGAAAGACCTTCTAGATACTGGCTTTATCAGACCCAGTATTTCCCCGTGGGGTGCTCCAGTGTTGTTCGTGCGAAAGAAAGACAGTGCCCTTAGAATGTGTATCGACTACTATCAGCTAAACAAAGTCATAGTCAAAGATATCCCCTACCCAAGATTGATAACTTGTTTGATCAGCTTCACGGAGCTAGTTTAATTTCCAAGGTAGATCTCAGATTGGGATATCATCAGCTTACGGTCAGGGAATATGACATACTGAAAATAGCCTTCAAAACTCCGTATGGTCACCTTGAATTTGTGGTTATATCTTTTGGACTAACCAATGCCCCTGCAACTTCTATGGACCTAACGAAAAGGGTGTTCAAGCCTTACCTGGATATGTTCGTCATTATGTTCATAGATGACATCTTGGTATACTCCAAGAATGAGGAGGATCATGCTAATCACCTGAGGATAGTGTTTCAGACTCTCAGAGATCATCAGTTGTTTGCTAAATTCAGCAAGTGTGAATTCTGGCAGAAGTCTATGGCCTTCCTCGGTCATGTGGTCACAGGTGAGGTATTTAGGTAGATCCTCAAAAGATAGAAGTGGTAAAAGACTGGCCAAGACCCACTTCCCGGACATATATCAGAAGTTTTCTAGGTTTAGCCGGTTATTACTGACGATTTGTAGAGGGGTTTTCTTCTATTGCATCCCCTCTAACTAAAATCAATCAGAAAAAGGTGAAGTTTTAGTGGTCAGATGCATATGATAAGAGTTTCTAAGAATTGAAGACTCGACTCACTACAACTCTAGTTTTGACCTTACTAGAAGGAACATATGGGTTCATAGTCTATTGTGATGCTTCCTGAGTTGGCTTCGGTTGTGTTCTGATGTAACGGGGTAAGGTGATAGTTTATGCATCCAGACAGCTCAAGGTTCATAAGAGGAACTACCCGACTCATGATCTTGAATTGGCGACAGTGGTGTTTGCTTTGAAAATATGGAGGCATTACCTTTATGGGGTTCACGTGGATGCTTTCACCGACCACAAGAGCCTTTAGTACGTGTTCAGTCAAAAGGATTTGAACCATCGTCAGAGAAGGTGGCTGGAGTTATTGAAAGATTATGACATGAGTGTGCTATACCACCCGAGAAAGGCCAATACGCTGGCAGATGCCTTAACAGGATGTCCATGGAGAGCGTTGCTCATGTTGAAGAGCGTAAAAAAGAGCTGGTGAAAGATATTCACAGGTTAGCTAGTTAGGAGTTCAATTAGTCAATTCAGATGTGGGCGGAGTTGTGATCCATAGTGGATCAGAATCCTCACTAGTAGTAGAGGTTAAGCCAAAGCAGGATGAAGACCTCATACTCCTCAAACTGAAGGAAGAAGTTCTAAGAAAAGGAAGTGGAGGCTTTCTCCAAGGGGGGAGATGGTGTGCTTCGTTACCAGGGCAGACTTTGTGCACCAGATGTAGATGACTTAAGACAGTGAATACTGGCAAAAGCAAACAGCTCTAGATATTCTATCCACTCAGGTGCCACTAAGATGTACCATGACCTACGGGAAATCTACTGGTGGAACGGCATGAAGAGGGACATTATAGAATTTGTGGCTAAGTGTCCGAACTGACAACAAGTTAAATTTGAACATCAGAGACCTACAGGTATGACTCAGGATATCAGAATACCTAGGTGGGAAGAGGTGAATATGGACTTCATTACAGGTCTACCTTGTAGTTGTCGGCAACATGATTCCATTTGGGTGGTAGTAGATAGGATGACTAAGTCGGCACATTTCCTCCCAGTTAAGACCATAGATTCAATTGAGGATTATGCTAGACTGTACATCCGGGAGTTAGTCAGACTGCATAGAGTCCCCTTGTCCATTATTTCAGATAGAGGTACCCAGTTCACCTCATATTTCTAGAAATCATTTCAAAAAGGACTTGGCACTCAGGTCAAGATCAGCACAGCTTTTCACCCCTAGACAGATGGACAAGCTGAGCGGACTATTCATGTCACACCCCGAGTCTATACCCTGGACAAGACATGGTACTTGGAGTCATAAGTAACTCCAAGTCAACCCATGGTCTATCATAACACTAACATTCTGAGTAAAAGTATAGCGGATGTTTTGAAGTAATAGAATAAAACACTTATGAAGAAGAACTAAATCATAAGGTTTAAAACAACTGAAACATGTTGAAAATCTGAAACATGTATGTGTCTGAAAGCCATCTATCTAACGAGTTTCTGGGACAAGCCCCCAGCTAACTCTAAGTCTAAATGAAAGAAAAATAACTGAGGAATATAATCATCATCCTCGAAAGATGAGGTCTCACCAATGATGCCACTGAAAACTTCTAAGTGAGGTCTACTAACAGTGCTGAATCTGAGAACCTACAACTATATCATAAAATGATACAGCACAAAAGGTATGCGTTAATACTTTGAATATAATGAGTAAGTGAGAGAAATCATAACATGGAGAATAAACTGATTGAACTGTAAAGACATGTATCGACCAACAGAAATGCTGAAATTGAATAAGCTAAACTATACTTAGGTGGTCAAAATGACCCTGACTGATGGTCAAAGACATGCCCTAAATCTGAGATGTTGAATTTGAAATAACTATACTGAACTGGATAAGCTGAGACTATTCTAAATTGAGCTAATCTGGGACTGAACTGAACTGACTGGTGGGAGAGTCTATAACCGACACTGAACTGACTGGTGGGAGAGTCTATAACCGACATATAACCATGTGAGCTAGACGTAGAGTCCGGTGTATACACCCTATAGGTAGGACCCAATATACCTTGCTAGGGTATAAAGGCATGAACTGAGTGATCAAAGATCTGGTGCCATGAGGCCAATGAAAATATAACCTACGGTGGCAACATAGTTCTGGGAACCTGGGTGCGCTGAAACCCCGGTCCACTCGGTGCTAAGTCCTACTCCCACTGGATATTCAACGAACTACTAAGCTGATAGCTCAAAACTGGGGCCCAAGACTGAGTCAAGAATACCTATCTGGAAGTACCCTGAGAGTCTTATTAGACTGGATTCTGTAACGGGGGTTTTAAGACTGGTTAGAGCTGCTTATTTGGAAGCGTCGTAACCATCTAAAGAACAAATTGTAATCTGAAGTTGGGGTCCTAAGGCTAGTCAGAGCTACTTATCTAAAAGTGTCATGACCACCTAAAGAACCACTAAAATCCGATACTGAGTCTATTAATGATAACTGGGAGGCAGCACTGACACCTCAAGAATTAACTGTAGTTAAACTGATCAGCTGACATTTTCTTAGCAATGCTGAGTCTAATAATCTGACTGAGACTGGACATGTAATTATCTGACTACAATTTCCACATACACTAATAATATGGGGATTTCAATATGTTAGAATCAAGCTATAGGAAAACTAGTCCAACACACAAGATCCTAAATTCTACTGAACTGAGACTTAGGGCTAAATTATTCCACACGATACAATTCTCATAAATTTCTAGAATTAGGGAATAATTAAGTAGTTAAAATCATGAGAAATACTCTACTTGAAATCTCAAAGACGAAAGTCTTCAAGTTTCTACATTTCGAACCCATAAGGCTGAACTGATAGAGAAAATAAAAAAGATTTTCGGGGACATAAGGAAAGAACTATTTCCTTGTTGAATTCCCACATACCTGGTGATGGAAATCCTTGAGAGAATCCCTTGAAAATCTAAGGAGAATTCGATTTCCCTAGCTTCTGCTCTGAGTCTTTCTGAGAGAATTCTATGTTCTAACTTCTGAGGGGATACGAGGAATGAAGTAAAACCATCAGTTACCCCTCTAAATCCCCTGAATAAAACCTAAAATGACATAGTTTAGAGTCTAAATACGTGGAAAATTACAAAAATAACCCTAGAAGAAATATCTAAAAATTGGCCGACAGGGTCCCAACGGGTCACTCAACGAATCATTGGTTATGACCACGACTCATTGGATGAACCAACGGATCGCTGGTTCCTCCCATGGCCACTGTTCAAGGAAACCTGAAGGGTCTGATGATGGGTGACACAACAACTCGTTAGTGGACCTAATGGGTTGTTGTGTACAATCGTTAGGTTCACTAGAAGGACTTCTAAAAATGCCTTAATTTGTCACGATGGGTGATGAAAATGACTCGTTGTGGGAAACAACAGGTCGTTGTTTCCATTCGTCATCACTAGAAAGGGGATTTTTGGGTTTTCACCCAATGACTCTCACAATGGGTCATTGTTCCTGACAACGACTTGTTAGTTGAGTCGTGGGGTCCTGGAAAGAATTTCTATGCTGGGGAACAACAACTGACATGATGACTCATTGTTTCTCACAAAGGGTCATTCCTTGTCTCGTGATCATGCTGACCACGACTAACACAATGAGTTGTTGGAGCTGACCACGACTCATTGTCTCAGTCATTTTGAGGCATTTTTTTATGATTTTCTTCTAGATTTTTCTTGCAAGGTCTGATTCTAGTCTAGGAAAGTTTCAAGGGTGTTACAATTCAAACCTTAGAAGACATGTTGAGAGCTTGTGTGATCGACTTCAAGGGCCATTGGGATGATCACCTACCTCTCATCAAGTTTGCATATAATAATAGCTCCCACTCCAGTATTCAAATGGCACAGTTTGAGGCATTATATGGTAAGAGGTGTAGGTCTACCATAGGGTGATTTGAGGTTGGCGAAGCTACTTTAATAGGGTCAGATTTAGTTCGTGAAGCTATGCAGAAAGTGCAACTTATTAGAGAAAGGTTAAAAACAGCTCAGAGACGACAGAAATCATATACAGATATGAGGAGAAGAGGGATAGAGTTTGCTATAGATGATTGGGTTTATCTGAAGATTTCATCTATGAAAGGGGTGATGAGGTTTGGAAAGAAAGGAAAACTCAGTCCTATGCATGTAGGACCCTACAGGTTTCTGAGGCGAATTGGCGATGCGGCCTATGTGTTAGAATCACCTTCAGAATTAGCATCAGTGCACCCAGTTTTCCATGTGTTGCCGTTGAAGAAGTGCATCGGTAATCTGACCTTAGTTGTGCCACTTGACATTGTGGAGGTGAAAGATAGTCTCTCTTATAAAGAAGTCCCAGTTCAGATCCTAGACCTTTAGGTTCATAAGCTAAGAAACAAGGAGGTCACCTCAGTAAAGGTTTTGTGGAGGAACCAACTAGTTGAGGGAGCCACATGGGAAGTAGAAGCGAACATGATGGCTAAATATCCTCATTTATTCCCTTCCAATTTAGTTTCAACATCAGGTATTATACTCCTCCTTAATACTCTATTCAATTCCGTACTCATTAGCTCTATTCATGTTTTAAATATGCATCCTGGTTGCATCAACACAGTAAATATGCCTATTCTAGTTTGGAGTCAGTCACTCTTTCAAAAAATAAATTTATAGTTTTTAACTTGGGAGTTTAAGCTCTTTTACCAGTCTTTTAGCTTAGTTAGCCTTCCTTCGAGAATTAATGATCCTAAGGGGGAGATATTGTAACACCCCAAAATTTTTCTATACCAAACTTAAACTAAGCATAAAAAACCGAAAAATTTTATCTCGGAGAGACTCCGACAATAAGTCATTGTTAGAACTAACGAACCATTGTATGAGTCATTATTTGCTCTACAAGTTTTCATTCAAGAACCAACGAGACATAGAATGACCATTTATGAGAAGTAACAAGTCATTCTTTCGCTCTTTGTTGCTCAGTACAAAAACCTGTCAGACATCCCTCAAAAGCAACGAGTGGAACCCACGACTCATTGTCACCTCTAACGAGTAATTGTTTCCACCCGTCACCTGATCTAGGAATATTTTAGGTTAAAATAGTGGAGGTGATGAGCAGTTACAATGACCCGTTGGCTTAACCAATGAGTCATTGGGTCGTCCGTTGGTAGTGGTTCCAGATTTTGTTCCAAACTCCTCCAATGGCAACGAGAGGAACCAATGACCTGTTGGTTCATCCAATGAGTCGTTGTCCCCTCCCATTGCCAATTTCCAGTAAGCATAAAATTCATGCCCAGGACCAACTACTGGTCCCAACGAGTCGTGGTGTCCACAAACAACACGTTGTGTGACCCGTTGGATCCCGATGGGCAGTATTCCAAAATTTAGTTTTGGGGTATTTTTATAATTTCTCACCTTTTTAATCCCTAAACTATGTGGTTTTGGGTACATTAAGGAGAGAATTAAAGGGGTTGATCAACTTAATCCCTCTCATCTTCTCCCAATTCTTGATTCCAGAACATAGAAGTTCCAGGAAGACATTTTAGAGCTAAGATAGGGCTTTCAGTCTTCTTTTAGATTTCTCTAGATTTTTCTCACGAATTCTAGTCCAAGTATGTGAGAATTCAACAAGGAAATTGCTCTTCCCTTGTGCCCTAAAACCCTTCTGTAATTCCTTATCATTTCTAGCCCTGAAAATCAAAACTAGAGCTGCTTTATTTTTGGTACCAACAATTAAGAATTGTTTTCCCCTACTTACTGTGTCAAAAACTAAATCACAAGTTTCTGATAAAAAACAAGTAGTTCTAGTAACCAGGCTTCTGATAAACTTTGATTTTCTGCTAGTCCAGCACTAACTCTTGTTATCTTTCAGTCAGATTATGAATATTTCTTTTAGATAGAAATTTTGATGAATTCTTGCAATGTTTGCACTACTTATTAAGCATGTTTTTATTCTCCTCATGAAATATTATCTTAGCCCTAGTTCTATGAAGACAGTAAACTGGGTCTTGCATAATTATCTAGATACAAATGTTGCTAGACTCTGTTGATTCTTGAATTTCCATGTTAGTACCATCATATGAGTTAACAGTTAGTTTGAATGCTAGTTCAGTCTAACTTAGTAATTAGACTTTTCAGTATATTTCAATAAGTCGCTGATCAGTTTGATGATAGTTAGTTCTTGAGGAGTTCAGTAATATCCCTAATTTCAGTTATCAGGTTGTTCTTTAGACGGTTAAAACACTTTCAGATAAGCAGCTTTGTCCAGTCTTAGAACCATCAGTTCTCATTTATCAAGTCGTTCTCTAGATGATTATGATTCTTTCAGATAAAGAAGCTTTGGCCAGTCTTGGAACACTAGTTTCTAGTTATCCTGTCCTTTAGGCTCTCAAGATACTTCCAAATAAGTACTCCAGACTTAAGCCTTGGGATATCAGTTTCGAGCTATCAGCCTAGCAGTCACTGTTAGGACTTTCAGTGGGAGTAGGACTTAGCATCGAGCGGGCCAGGGTTTGGCGCACCTAGGTTCCTAGAACTATTTTGCCACCGTAGGTTTTAGCCTGAATGGGCAGCAGACAGTGATCACCTAGTTCAGCTACTATATCTTGGCAAGGTATAGTGGGCCTTTACCGATGGGGGGTATACATCGGACTCCATATTTAGCTCACATGATTACATGTTGGTTATAGTTGCTCCCACAGTATCAGTACAGTACCTCTTGTCAATATAGCTCAGCCTCAGTTCAATTCAGTTCAATTCAGTTATTTAGATTTTAGGATATGGTTATGACTAACAGTCAGTACTTGTATATACATTATTGCAACTATATCTTCAGTACTCATCAGTTAATAGTTGGTCACTTCATGTTGTCTCAGCTCAGTTATGTATTTTTAGTATTTTACTTACATCTTGCATACTTAGTACATTCAAAGTACTGATGCATACTTCCATGATGTATCATATTATGATACAAATGCATGTTCTCAGTAGCAACAGCATCATTAGCTCCCCTCAAACGATTTCAGCAGCCCTATATTGGTGAGTCCTTATTGTTCAAGGACAAGGTTTTATTTTCTTTCAATTTCTATTTCAGACTTTAGAGTTAGCTGGGGGCTTGTCCCAGCAACTTGCCAGTTAATAGTTACCTTTCAGACATAGTAGTGCTCAGCTTATTTTGCTCTATTTTTACAAGTTACTAGTATTTTATCAGACGTTCATAATTTCAGAAATATGATATTTCAGTTATGTTTTCAGCTTCTTCTATGAGTATTTAATTTACCAATGTGATGTTAAGTCATGGGTTAGCTTGGGGTCACTTGTGGAACCAAGTATCATGTCGCCTCCAGGATGCAGACTCTGATCGTGACAGTCGGGCTGGCACATGTGATTTTTGCACTGTTGGGGTGATTGAACAGAGAGTTAAAATGATATGTGCAACTGCATATGACCTTTGTGTATGTTCCTCTTGCCTAAGAATTTAGCCCTGTCAACTTGATTAGCCTAGCTCGTTGAGTTGAGTTGTTGCATAAAGTAGAGAGGCAAGATACTCAAATGTATGGGGTATAAGTTTTCATAATTAGTTGAAGTTTTAGTAAAGCAATATTAATTTCATTTTGAATACCCCGTTGTAAAATGAGCAAAGGAGCGCTAATGTCTTGATTCTAAGTGTCATAACTGTATGAAGTTTGAGTACTACAATATGACTGCCAAGTTGAATATCAAAGTGCAAATTGCCTAAAGAGCTAAATGTTGTATATCATTGTGCATGTGTGAACTTGTCAAATTACTAAACATTCTTCATTCTGGGAAAAAATAGTCAATGTGGTTTGAATAAGGAGAAGTCTGAGTACTCGAGAATTATGACTAGCAAACCCACGCAAGCAACTAAGTGTGGGGTGACCACCAAAGCCCTAAACATAGTGTTGGCTAACCATTGGTGACTAATTGGTCTCTTTATTTTGTTTGCATAGGTACAATGTCTTCTCAGCAGAACAAAAGGAAAAGGTGCTTCGTCCTCCGGTAGAGGCCGAAAGAGGATCAGATCAAGCGCAGTTGTGCCAACAGCCCCACCAGCTTCTAGGGGGAAAAAAGGTGATTTGGTACCCTATGGGTAGTTTATGAAGGCAAGAAATGATATGCCAATCATAAGGAGTCTAAGTACTTCTCGGAGGAGTGGATCGACTGGGAGAGTTTAGCATAGGAGTTTCCCCACATAGTGTAAAGACTACATTCCCTGGGCATGGGCTTTGTTTTCAATGAGCCCAAGGAGTGTAATTTGCATATGATTTGGGAATTCTATGCAAATTAGTACCCCACCCTCCGCAGCCACATAGTCAAGATTCAGGATCAAGTTATACCATTCGAAGCACATCACTTGAATGTAATCCTGGGGATACCTGACACGGATCCACATCTGCTTCACCAGCTTAACATCACACCCCTATATACTGAAACGGGCACACATCATGTGGGCAGTGATTGACAGCCCGATGGATTCACCACAAAGAGAGGGGTTATCACAAGACCTTGCCATATGCGCAGATGAACAGGGAGGCACGTGTCTGGCTGAAGATTGTTTGTAGCTCCCTCATTCCAGGGATACACATGACTGATGTTACCAGGGACTGGGTCTTCTTAGTATATGCCTTGATGAGAGATGTCGAGATAATTGTGGGGCCTATGATTAAATCAGCCATGAAAAGGCTAGGTTGCATCAAGGGCATAGGTATGGCTTTGGTGGCTTACTCACCACCTACCTCAGGAGCCAGGACATTGAGGAGGAAGCCTTGGACTATAGGCTGAGTGTTGAATGGCGCTGTGGATGTGAAAAAGACTAAGGCACCAGATACTACTCATAGGCTAGTCCTCACATTAGCTGAGTGACACGCTTGAGATGATAGCTATGCTGCCAGGATGTTTGGACTGAAAATGCAGCTACTTCGAATTGGTGCACGGCCATCGACAAAGAAAAAGCTATGGCAGGTGGATAAGGACTACCTCTATGAATAAACATGCCAGAGCTATGTGTAAGATTGGGACAGCTTTTATAGAGATGGTGGATGATAATGTACCCACAGATAGGAGAGACGTCGAGTAGACTCAGACATTGAGTTAGATGATAATAAGGCAGATGACTCTAACCTCAGCGAGGAGGCCTTTGCACTAGATGAGGAGGTCGATATAGTTGTTTGATCAGGGAGTCTTCACCACCCTAACTTTATTTTTACATTGACTGTTGCAAGCATTGGGGACAGTGCTCATTTTAAGTGTGGGTTGGTCATTTTGCGTTTGTCTATCGATATGATTCTCTAAAAACGATGGCATGTAATAACTGGTAATAAATAGACCGTGTGGCATGTAATTTGTAGCTAGGAACAAGACTTGGCATTTGGCATGTAATAGCTAGTAATATTATCAGTTTATGTTCCTATGTTGTGCTTGTAATTATTTTTCATTTTTTTGGGTTTCTCGGCTTCTGTTTTTAGTGCTTTTCCTGAGAATAGTCCCTTTGAACCAAGTAGATTTTTTAGTCATAGATAGAGACTATTTCCTATGATGGATGGATGACGACCGTCTTAAGGGAAATTAGTCATGTTTAGGAAATAAAACCATTGCTAATGGGCTAGAGTACTCCACTTGGTTAGATGCTAGACTTCATGGGATATACATTCAAAAAGAAAGCAAATAGTGATGAGAATAATGGTAGGATCACATAAGGCCTTGGTGTTTAACTCTAACTATAGAATTATAGGCTTAATTATGCTTGTTTCTCAAAGTGGATGAAATAGTAAAAGAGGTCTAGGCTAACCAAGTTTGAACTTCGGTGCCATATATGGTGAGAAGTTTCTATATTTCTTGCTAACTAACATCTAGAATTTTGCCTTTTGTGTACAAAAAGTTGAAAGTGGCATTAAACTTGTCGGATATGATTAAGGCACTTCTTTGTGAACCTAAATTGTTTACCTATATCACTCATTGTGCCTTACCTTGATGTTATCCCTAGTGAACCCCGTTTGAGCCTTTTAGCCTATTTTTCTGGAACAACCACACTAATTAGCCTTATCCTATTTATTCAAATGGCCTAAATGTTAATTTGATCCAAAATAGGTCCTATTGCACTTTATTGAGACATTATCTCAAAGGAAATGATCAAAGGAAAGGGCAAATAGTAAGGTGGGAAAGGATTGGTGTGTATTCAATTTGTTATTCATGAGATAAATATTGTGAAAAGAATTGTTATTTGTGAGTCTAAGTTATGTGTAAACACTGCTTACATCTTGAATAAGGATAAGTAAATAAGGGGAAAAACAATCTTGAAAGGGGGTGAAGTGAAGTGTTTAAAAGTGAAATGTGTAATTGTCTTTAAGTGCATAGGGATAAGAGTCACTATGCCCCAAATAATCCTACCCGTCCCTTAGCCGACATTATAACCATGAAAAGCCCTTTTGATCCTATAAGTGATGCTATGCTTGGTTGAATAGTACATTATAGGCAAACTCATGGTGTGTTATACATGCTTGAAATAATCTTAGGAGCGTGAGTGAATCATTTGTTAGAATGTGCTTAATTATGGACATATTGGTCTCATGAGAGTAGGGACATTTCATACAAGTGAGGTGTAATACCCTGACAGTTCCTAAAACTAAGTTCAGGTTTTAAAAGTGTTCAGTAGGAGAAAACCTACATTTTTCCTCAGTACGATCGATAGTACAAGTCGTATGAGGATAGTACGACTCATAGGATGACTCGTAGTAAGGGTTCAGTAGTTGGCCTTCAAAACCACGAGTCCCCACTACAAGTCGTGGTGTCTAGGTACGACTCGTGGTACGGATCGTAACAAGAACTGGGGACCTTGCAGGTGTTGATTGTATGAGTGGGAGGTACGACTCGTAGGTCAAAGTTACGATTCATAGTAGGATTCATGAAATTTTTCAAAGGAGTGATGTTTTGGGACTTTTGCAGCACGGTAGGATACCACGAGTCGTAGTTCAGTTGTACGACTCGTGGTACGAGTCGTAGCAGCAGGCAGTTCAGTTTTTCCTGCAATTTCATTAAGGATATTTTATAATTTCAAAGCTCTTAAGCCCTAAACTATGTCATTTTAAGCTCAGTTAGGAGAATTTTAAGAGGGTTTAGCCTATTCTAACCTATTCCCTCCCCATGCATGTAAGACTAGAGAATTCCTAAGGAGATCAAGCCAAGAATTCTTCAAGTTCTTCTCCAATTCTCTTGGGCTTTCAAGGAAGAGTGTAGAATTAGATTACCCAGGTACGTAATAAATGAGAGATTCTGTTCACTCTCATGCCCCAATTTCTCCTAAAGTACATGAATTTAAGTCTTAAAGTCAAGTCTATGATCTTATGGAGTTTTAATTCATTTTCATAAAATTCTTATGATTTGTTTATGGTCAATTCCCTTCATGTTTTAAATGATATTTTAAGATTCCTGGTCATGCTTTATACTTACTTTGAATTACAATTCATGATTTCTAGTTTTACAAATATTATGCCCAATTATGCAAGTTTCATAAAAAAAATAAAGATTATGATCTATGTTTTCAAGCATGATGATATGTTTACCATGAAAGAATGTTATGAATTACCCATGTATGAATCAATTGATTTTTGACTAGCAAGTTTATTTCAAGCATGTTAAAGTTTGGGCAAGCCCTCATGATCTAAGTATATTTTCATGATTGAGTTCAAATTTATGATGTTAGCTTACCACATGGTTTTGGATTCTGGACTTCCACTTTTCAGCTTGTGGTATGTTTTGAACCAAGGCTCCCATGTTCATATTTCAGAATATGTATGTAATTTCATGATCAGCTTCGTTCAAAAACAATGGTTCATCTTCGTTGAAAAAAATAATTGAGAGCATATGCATATTTTTGGGAGTAGTGTCTAGCACCAAGTGGGCTAGGGGTTCAGGTAAACTCCAAGCCTCAGAATTACGCACCAACGTAGGTTTATTCGGATTTATTGGGACCTCCCTTGTGAGCTTTCCCTGCCCCTAAGGGGCCTTCATCTTGATATTAATATCATGGTAGCGCCCTTAACCCTAGCAAAGCTTTGGACGGCTCTGCCCACTTGAGTGTAATAGTTGGAATCATGTAAGCTCTATCGTGATTATGTTAGTTACATAAAGAGTCTCCCATTGTTCATCATGATTTCAGTTATACATGTTCATCAATTATGATATTATGTTTTAAACAGATTTTACCCAATGTTCAGTTTATCAGTTTTACTTATGATTATCAGTTTCAGCTTTGGGTCATTTCAAAATTTTGAATAAATTTCGAAAGTTCCCTTTTTGACATCATTATTAAAAGAAAATTTGATAGTTAAAAAAACTTTTGATTTAGCTATGAGATTTAGTTATGTTTATTTATATTTTTAAGATATCAGCATACAGTCCTTACTCTCAAAATCTTTTAATGATATGATTTATGTTATGCATGTTCTCATTTTTACGACTTAGCTTTTTACTTACCTTGCATACTCAGTACATTCTAAGTACTGACCGCATACTCTATGTTGTATCATTTCATGATACAGGCTCAAACGTTCAAGGTCAGTCTCTCTGCTAGCCAGTTATCAGAGTTCGGTCCAATCAGCTTGATTGGTGAGTCCTCATCCTTCGAGGACTTTTAGATGGTGGAGTTATTGTGATTTTCAGTTCTAGACTTCTAGCGAGCTAGTTGGGGATGTTGTCACATCAACTCGTCAGTATGTAGAGGCTTTTCATACATAGCATTATATTCAGCTTCGGATTCAGTGTTATGTTATTTCTTATGTTCAAATGTTTTTAAAAATTCAGACTTCCGCTATCTCAGAATTCAGATTTCCTCTTTGTGTATGTTGAGCTTTAGTTTTCATGTTCATGTCATGGGTCGACTTGGAATCATTTGTGGATCTAGGTTCCGTGTCTAGATCCGAGCCTATGTTCGGGTCATGACAAAATTGGTATCAGAACAAAGGTTCAGTGTGTCCTATGGTGTCTGAAAGCCATGTTAAGTATAGTCTTTTTCATGGGTATGAAGCACGCCATACTTATGATGAAAAGGCTATGAAATATTTTAGGAAATTTCCCTTCTTTCATGATCTATGTCGTGCGATGAAGTATCTCTCTACCCTTCTAACTCATGCTATATGCGTTTGCAGAATCATGCCTTCACACAGAGTTAATGGAAGAAGAAATAGCAACGGAAGAGGAAATAGCCATGAGAATGGAAACAGAGATGGGCACCATCAAGCCCCACCAGCTCTGGAGGATCATGTGCCTGATCAGGTTGCCTATGCCAAATTTAGGGCGGCTATACAGATGTTGGCACAGGCGTTGACCACTTAGGTCAAATAGCAGGCAGTAGCTCACATTCCTATGAACAGGAACGCAGCAGCAGCTAGGGTCAGAGATTTCCTTAGGATGAATCCCCCTAAGTATCTTGGGTCGAGAGTGGATGAGGACCCGCATGAGTTCATCGAGGAGATTTTGAAGATCACCCAAATTATGGGGGTGACAGTGGAGGAGTGTGTAGACCTATCCTTATAACACTTGAAGGGGGTTGCTCATATTTGGTTCAGGCAATGGAAGGATGGTCGGGGAGTCAAAGCGGGTCCTATTGGTTGGGATGAGTTTATCACCGCATTCTTGGACCGATTCTTTATAAGGGAAATCAAGGAAGCAAAGTTCATGAATCTGAAACAGAATAATATAATAGTTCAAGAGTATGCTCTAGAGTTTACTCATTTGTCCAAATATGCACCGGAGATGGTGGCCGATCAGAGGGCTCGGGTGAGCACGTTTGTGAATAGGGTAGTAGACTATTTGGTCAAGGATTGTATGACCTCTATGCTACATCTAGACATTGACTTCTCCCTATTGGTTTTGTATGCCCAGTAGATGGAGGTAGTACAAATGAGGGAGAGGGAGAGAAAGGCCAAGAGGGCTAGGACAGATAGTTTTGGGTCCTCCCAGCATAGGTGGGGTGGTGGACATTGTCAACAGTCCCGCCAAAGATCATCAGCCTCAGTACCGTCAGTAGCAAGTGTACCATCCAGGTCTAGGCATGATCAAAGAGGACGGGTATCAGGCTCTTAAGGTCAGGGGAGCCAGTCAGTGGAGCCCAATATCCTAGTCTGTGACAGGTGTGGTAGGAGACACAACGGCCTAGTGCTTAGCGGGAACAGGTGCATGTTTCGGGTGTGGGAAATCCAGTCATTTGCTCAGGGATTGCCCAGCGGCTAGACAGGGCTATGATAGAAGTTGAGACCCAGCCACTAGTTCAGCATCTTTACCAGCACGCTCAGCTCAGTAGGGTTCATCTATTAGTGCCAGTGGTGGTCAGCACCAGAATAGGTTTTATGCCCTCTCGTCTCGTCAGGAGTAGGAGGTCTCTCCAAATATAGTCACTGGTATGTTGTGATAATTCCATCTTGATGTGTATGCATTGTTAGATCCAGGGATAACTTTATCTTGGTAACGCCCTATATCGCTAGTAGTTTCGAAGTCAATCCCGAAATCTTATTAGAACCCTTCTCAGTCTCTACCCTAGTCAGTGACTCAGTTATAGCTCGATGGGTATATAGAAATTGCCCTGTCACAGTCCTTCAGAAGGTCACCTCAGTAGATTTAGTAGAGTTAGACATGAAAGATTTTGATGTTATCTTTGGCATGGATTGGTTGCATTCATGTTATGTCTCCATGAATTGTAGAATTCGTGCGGTAGAGTTTCGGTTTCTGGGTGAGCCAAACCTAGAGTGGAAGGGTAGTTCATATGTGCCTGTAGGTCACTTTATTTCCTACCTTAAGGCCAGAAAGTTGATTTCTAAGGGGTGCATGTACTATCTTTTTCGGGTTAAGGATACTACGTTCGAGACCCCGACTCTCCAGTCAGTTTGTATAGTGTGTGAGTATTCAAAGGAGTTCCCAAATGATCTACTCGGAGTCCCTCCCGAGTAGGAGATCTACAACACCCGGATGATTTGAGCGATAAAATTGTGCTTTCGAGGTAGGACTAAGTACTAAATAGGATAAAAAGGAAGTATTATGAGTTATTTGAATCACTCTATGGTCATATCTAAGATTGAACGTCGATCAAGTTGTATAATAAAATTCGGAAAAAGTGATTGCAAAATTTTCTTCTTGAGATTCTTTGAAATATAGGTCAAATGTCTAGAAGCTTTTCTCCTAATATATAAAGAGTTATGGGGTGTGATACCTATCAAATTAAATATATATGAGTCTATTTTCCAACGCATCAAACCGTTTGTCAATCCGACTTTGCAATACAGAGATATTCTCATTTTAGCGAGACCGCGCAAGCAGGCACGTCACAAAGGTCAAAGGCAGTGGAGGACTATTTAAGTCCATTTGGTCGGTTATTTCACTTCCAATTCTCATTCATTGAAATTTCCTCGACCAGCACTCTCCCTAGAGGTGTTCTAAGGTGTTCTTGATGGTTTTGGGGCTAGAATCCATGGGTCAACATGATTTTGATGTCGGGAAGTCGGGAATCGCGTGTAGTTCGTGGTTTGGTATTTTTTCCGGGCTGTAGGTGGCTGTTTCGTGGTGAAGCTGTTGGTAAGCCTTCTTTATTTTTTTCTCCTTAGTTTTTAAGGTTGTTTATAGGTGTGCTCATTCTGGTAGGTTATTGTCTCGGAGTTTCTACCATCGAATTCCTATGAATCTTGTCGTGTAAGCTTCGTTTGTCTTGTTTTTGTTATTGAGTTGTATTGGATGCATTTTGCAAGAATATGGACTGCCATTAGGTAGTATGGTCATGTTTTTGAAGGTTCAAGTTCTTCTAATCTTGAAGCTAAGGTATGTTACGCTTGTCCCTCCCTTTGTCGTCATGAATTCTATAGCCATTGTCGTCCGTGTGGACGTGTGTGTTGGCTGTTTGTGATGGCTTGTGTTTTTCTATTGTTGAACTCTTGTTCTGTTGTTTATGTGGTGATAATGATGTGTTTAAGGTGGTGGTTTGGTTGGTGGCTCGGGATTGAGTGCGGATAATCATAGTCATAGCAAATTGTTGGGCTCGTGTCGAGAGGTCGTATGTGAGGCGTGTAGTTCTTGTAGAATGTTGTGGTTTGTTTGAGTAATAAGATTAGGTTATTATGTTGAGAAGTGAATGAGGATTTAGAGTGGTTAAGGTCGATGGCTGTGACGATCTGTTGTTATATTTGATTCGGCGTCGTGTCGGCCGTGTCGATGGCACGTGATGACCGTGGTGACACTTGGGCTAGCTTGGTCGTGTCCCTTGATGTTAGTGGTGAATAGAGTGGCTTATGGGCTGTTTGATCATGTATTATTATTGTTGTTGATTGTGTGTGTTGTGTTTTAGGCCTTGTGGCTTGTGGATACCCAATGCACCAGAGTTGTTTCGACTAGGGGTCAAGCTCGAGGTACCTTGTGGCTTGTAGATACCCAACGCACGAGAGTGTTTACAGCTGACGGGTTGAGCCCAAGGAATGAAATAACCTATGGGGTTTAGAATGATGCCCTCCGTAGTGCCGAGTTGAGATATGATTCGAGAGTGGTCCGATATATCTGAGTCTTCCTAGGATTGCGATTTGGTCCTCCCAGATGGATTGCGCTCCACTAACTATGCGCAGCTAAGAGAGAGTTCGGCAGTGCTTGATTAATGATGTTCACTGACTGGTGTTTACTTGTGATATGTTTGGCATTATATTATAATTGCTGCTCGTGTTATATGTTATCTGATAGCAGTGGATGCTAGATATTGGTTGGTCTTAGTTGGAGGTCGTAGAGAGGTGTAGAGGCGATCACAGGTGAGCTATGTTGGCTAGGTGTTGTTGTGTTATTGTTTACTTTTAGACTTGACGATCTTATGGGGGCTTGGTAGGTTTTGTTTGTATGTTTGTTTGTACTTTCCAGGCTTATGGGGGCCAGGTAGATTTTATGTGTTTACCTATTTTGAGTCTCCTTCTGCGATATTTGGTATATTTGTTGATCTCTAATCTATGTCTTCCAGTTGTTTCTGCCTTTCATGCTCGATACACTATTGTACTGACGCCCTAGTCGGGGCACTGCATTCATGCCTACAGATGATGGTGGGCTGTTAGATTGAGTTCTTTGGTGCTGAGTGGAGTCCAGCTGAGTTGGTGCACTCCAGGTCTTTCAGAGTCGCTCGATGTTTGAGTTAAGGGTCGTTCGGGGCCCTGTCTCGATCATTTGATTACTAATATATTCATAGAGACTCATAGACATTGTTGTGGTTTTAATATGTTGTTATAGGATAAGTTGGGCCATGTTGTATAGTTGTTTTTCTTTCGGTGGCCTTGACGGCATATGGTATTTATTTTTTTTGGTTGGTCAGGTGAGCCAGCTTTCCTATAGTCTATCATCTTATTCTGATTTTATAGTTGTTGTGTTGTTGAACTTCATTAGTTCTGGCCTTTGTTTTATATTTTGAGCATCGGGTATGCTCATATCAAGGGTGGCACTAGGTGCCAGTCACGCCTCCCCAAGTTTGGGGTGTGACAAACTTGGTATCAGAGCAGTTCATCCTAGGGAATCTAAGAGTCGTGTCTAGTAGAGTCTTGTTTATATGTTCATTGCGCAATGTACTTATAAATAGGAGGCTACAGGACATTTAGGATTGTTACCCTTCTTTCTGGATCAAAATCGTGCGAGAAGTCAGATGTCACAGGAGTCTGGTCTAGACTCACATTTGCTGACTTTTGCAGGGATGTTTGTAACATGATGAATTATAGTCAGTCAGTGGCTAAACATGGCGGCAGCTATGATTCTTATTTGATTATGGTTATAGTTATGCCGCGCCTCGGCATGGTTCAAGATTTTGTTGTTTGGAGTTGTTTGTGGTAGGATTTTCAGGTGAGGCTATGTCATGCTATGTCGTGTCGGGTCAGTCCTTGAGTTGGAGTCGTACGTGTCGTCCAACATTCGAGGACAAATGTTTCTAAGGGGGAAAGATGTAACACCCCGGATAATTTGAGCGATAAAATCATTCTTTCGAGGTAGGGTTAAGAGTAATAAATAGGGTAAGAAGGAAGTATTATGAGTTATTCAATCACTTTATGGTCATATTTAAGATTGGATGTCGATCAAGTTGTAGAACAAAATTCGAAAAAAGTGATAGCAAAATTTCCTTTTTGAGATTTTTTGAAATTTAGGTCAAATGCCTATAAGCTTTTCTCCTAATCTATAAAGTGTTATGGGGTGTGCGACCTATCAAATTAAAAATATACGAGTCTAGTTTCCAACACATCAAACCGTTTGTCAATCCGACTTCGGAATAGAGAGATATTCGTATTTTCGCAAGACCGCGCAAGAAAGCACGTCACAAAGGTCAAAGGCGGTGGAGGACTATTTAAGTACATTTGGTCGGTTATTTTACTTCCAATTCTCATTTCTTGAAATTTCCTCGACCAGAACTCTCCCTAGAGGTGTTCTAAGGTGTTCTTGATGGTTTTGGGTCTAGAAGCCATGGGTCAACATGATTTTGGTGTTGGAAAGTCGGGAATCGTGTGTAGTCCGTGGTTTGGTGTTTTTCCAGGCTGTTGGTGGCTGTTTCGTGGTGAAGCTATGGGTAATCCTTCTTTACTTTTCTCTCCTTAGTTTTTAAGGTTTTTTATAGGTGTTTTAATGCCGGTAGGTTATTGTCTCGGAGTTTCTACCGTCGAATTCCTATGAAACTTGTCGTGTAAGCTTCGTTTGTCTTGTTTTTGTTATTGATTTGTATTGGCTGCATTTTGCAAGAATATTGACTGCCATTAGGTAGTAGGGTCATGGTGTTGAAGGTTCAAGTTTAATCTTGAAGCTAAGGTATGTTAGGCTTGTCCCTTCCTTTGTCGGCATGAATTTCATAGTCGTTGTCGTCCGTATGGACGTGTGTGTTGGCTGTTTGTGATGGCTTGTATTTTTCTATTATTGAACTCTTGTTATGTTGTTTATGTGGTGATAATAATGTGTTTAAGGTGGTGGTTTGGTTGGTGGCTCGGGCTTGAGTGCGGATAATCATAGTCATAGCAAATTGTTGGGCTCGTGTCGAGAGGCCGTACGTGAGGCATGTAGTTCTTGTAGAATGTTGTGGTCTGTTTGAGTGAATAATATTAGGTTATTATGTTGAGAAGTTAATGAGGATTTAGAGTGTTTAAGGTCGATGGTTGTGATGATCTGTTGTTATATTTGATTCGGCGGTCGTGTTGGCCGTGTCGATGGCATGTGATGACCGTGGTGACACTTGGGCTAGATTTGTCGTGTCCCTTAATGTTAGTGGTGAACAGAGTGGCTTATGGGCTGTTTTATCATGTATTATTATTGTTGTTGATTGTGTGTGTGTTGTGTTTGAGGCCTTCTGGCTTGTGGATACCCGATGCACGAGAGTTGTTCTGGCTTGCGGTCGAGCCCGAGGTACCTTGTGGCTTGTGGATACCCAACGCACGAGAGTGTTTATGACTGAGGGGTTGAGCCCAAGGAGTGAAATGACCTATGGGGTTGAGAATGATTTCCTTTGTAGTGCCAAGTTGAGACATGATTCGAGAGTGGTCCGACATGTCTGAGTCTTCCTAGGATCGCGATTTGGTTCTCCCAGATAGATTGAGCTCCTCTAACTGTGCGCAGCTGAGAGAGAGTACGGCAGTGCTTGATTGATGATGTTCACTAACTGGTGTTTACTTTTGATATTCTTGGCATTATATTGTAATTTCTGCTCGTGTTATATGTTATCTGATAGCAGTGGATGCTAGATATTGGCTGGTGTTAGCTGGAGGTCATAGAGAGGTGTAGAGGCGATGACAGGTGAGCTATGTTGGCTATGTGCTGCTATGTTATTGTATACTTCTAGACTAGTCGAGCTTATGGGGGCCAGGTAGGTTTTGTTTGTATGTTTGTTTGTACTTTCCAGGATTATGGGGGCCAGGTAGATTTTATGTGTTTACCTATTTTGAGTCTCCTTCTGCGATATTATGTCTTCCAGTTGTTTTTGCCTTTCATGCTCTATACACTATTGTACTGATGCCCTAGTCGGGGCATTGCATTCATGCCTACAGATGATGGTGGGTTGTTAGATTGAGTTCTTGGGTGCTGAGTGATCTTGGGAAAATTTATATGCCCAAGTGATACTCAAAAGTGTCCTTTTAGCCTTGTTTAGCTATCAATGTTTATACATTCTCATGTAATTGGTAATAAAATGTGAATTTATACTAACCAACATGATTAGCATTGTTTTGCAGGTAAAATGTAATTTCGGGAAGCTAAAATGCATGTTGGAAGAGATCGGGGTTGGACTCAGATGTGAGCAAGGGACAAGGCATTGGAAAGCATAAAATAAAGGGGCTCCGTGATGGAGCCGTGTCACGCTGCTATCGCGGAGGCCTTCTGCCTGGACAGGGAATTTTTAGCCTATTTCCAGTGAGGGTTCGCGATGGGTCCGTGGCACGGTGGCATGGCTCCGCGTTGCACGTCGTGCCACGTTGGGCCTTATTCCTTGGACCCCCAGTTTCCAGTAAGGGTCCGCGTCGGTGGCGTGTCACGGAGGCAGTGCTCCGCGATGCACTCCGTGACACGTTGCTTGTTATTCCGGGAAAAATTTCCACTAGTATAAATAGAACACTTTGGTTCATTTTTCAATATTCTGACTTGGTGGAGCAAGAACGTGGGTTACAGGCAGTTGAGGGGGCGAAATTATCAGGGTTTTTCTCTCTTTCCTTCTTCTTGTATTCAATTGCTTGTATGTTTAACACTCATTTAACGATGTTTAATCCACAAATGAGTGGCTAATTCATCTTCTTGCTGAGGTTAAGAACACTTGTAATGAAATGTGATTATTGATTCTTTGGTTTTTCATCTTTTCTTCCATGGTTGTTCTATTGATTCTTGTTCTTACTGCATTAATGTGTGGCCTACGTTAATGTATATATAAAAAGTCTGGTGTCACTCGAGAGAGCAAGAAATTGGAAAGTTGTGAATTAATAGGATATGATCCTTTCTTAGTTTGGGAAAATTGAGGATTGATAAACTTCAGGATAGAAATATACCTGAAAGTCGTATTAGTCAATTTAGGAATCGGTTTTGTATGGCTAGAACATGAATTGCATTTAATCACAGAAATGCAGGTGGATGGTTCATGATTCTTAAGTGGGGTTAAATACGAGAGTTTTAATCCCTTGGCAATAATTCTTGACTAGCAACCTGAGGAAAAGGCTAACCAAATTATATCGACAATTAATTTCATTACATGTTCGTTAACCTCAGCATGCTCACATTCATAGTCAGACTCACATTAGATAATTGCTTTAGACTTAACATAATTATTAGAAATCAAAATATCAAACTCTTGGTTACACTGTTGTCTGCATTTTTAGAATTGAAATATAGTACACTTGAGCAGATTGCACTTCATCCCAGTCCCTGTGGGATCGATACTTGGCTTACTTAAGCCACTTTACTACTTGTTCGACCACGTGCACTTGCGTGTAGTTATATACCCATATAACAAATAGACCGAACACTGAGTGGAGTCTAGCTGAGTTGGTGCGCTCCAGGTCTTTCAGAGTCGCTCGATGTTTGAGTTAAGGGTAGTTCGGGGCCCTGTCCCGATCATTTGATTACTAATATATTCATAGAGACTCATAGACATTTTTGTGGTTTTAATATGTTGTTATAGGACAAGTAGGGACATGTTGTACAGTTGTTTTCCTTTCGGTGGCCTTGACGGCATATGGTATTTATTTTTTTTGGTTGGTCAGGTGAGCCAGCTTTCCTATAGTCTATCGTCTTATTCTGATTTTATAGTTGTTGTGTTGTTGAACTTCATCAGTTCTGGCCTTTGTTTTATATTTTGGGCATCGGGTATGCTCATATCAAGGGTGGCACTAGGTGCCAGTCACGCCTCCCCGGGTTCGGGGTGTGACAAGATCGACTTTGGTATTAACCTTCTTCCCGATACATAGACCATATCTATTCCTCCTTATAGAACGGCTCCAGTTGAGTTAAAGGAGTTGAAATAGTAGTTGAAGGATATCTTAGACAAGGGTTTCATTAGGCCTAGAAAATCCCCACAGGGTGTACCAGTTCTCTTTGTTCGGCAGAAGGATAGTTCACCTCATATGTGTATCGACTACCGACTGTTGAACAAGGTTACCATCAAGAACAAGTATCATCTCCCTAGAATTAATAATTTGTTTGACCAACTTCAGGGTGATAAGTTCTTCTCGAAGGTATATCTCAAGTCCGGTTATCACCAGCTCAGAGTTAGAGAGAGTGACATCCCGAAAATAGCCTTTAAGACTAGGTATGATCACTATGAGTTTGTAGTTATGTCTTTTGGACTAACGAATGCTCTTGCAGCTTTTGTGGATTTGATGAACAGGGTGTTTAAGACATATTTGGACATGTTTGTGACTGTGTTCATAGATGACATTCTCATATACTCTCAAATCAAGGAGGAGCATGTCGCTCACCTAAGGATTGTGCTACAAACGCTCAAGGATCACCAACTATTTGCTAAATTCAGCAAGTGTGAGTTTTGGATGAACTCAGTAGCATTTTTGCGCCATGTGGTGTCAAGTGAGGGTGTACAAGTGGACTCCCAAAAGACAGAAGTTGTGAAGGATTGGCCTAGACTAGTTAATCCTTCGAATATCAGGAGTTTCTTGGGCTTAGTTGGCTACTACCGAAGGTTTGTTGAGGTATTTTCGTCCATTGCAGCATTGTTAACTAAGTTGACCCAGAATAAAGTCAAATTTCAATGGTCGGATGCTTATGAGAAGAGTTTTTAAGAGTTAAAGACTTGACTCACTTCAGCCCCAGTATTGACCTTACTTGAGGGAACAGATGGATTTGTGGTGTATTGTGATACCTCTAGGGTTGGAATTGGTTATGTGTTGATGTAGCATGGTAAAGTCATCATGTATGCCTCTAGACAACTCAAGTCCCATGAGAAGAATTACCAGATGCATGACCTAGAATTGGCAGCGGTGGTGTTCGCGTTGAAGATTTGGAGACACTACTTGTATGGGGTGTATGTAGATGTGTTCACGGACCACAAGAGTCTTCAGTATGTGTTTACCTAGAAGGACCTGAATTTGCGACCAAGGAGGTGGTTAGAGCTTCTCAAGAATTATGACATGAGTTTCCTTTATCATCCGGGCAAGTCCAATGTAGTAGTGGATGCTCCTAGCAGGCTATCCATGGAGGGTGTTTCTCATGTGGAAGATGGAAGAAAAGAGTTGGTAAAGGATGTGCACCAATTTGCACGATTAAGAGTTCTCCTTGTTGACTCAATAGATGGTGGTGTCGTCGTTCAGAATGGTTTAGAATCTTCCTTGGTGACTAAGGTCAAGTCTAGACAATATGAGGATTGGATCTTGGTAAAGTTGAAGGAAGCAATTCAGAATAAGAAGGTAGAAGTCTTCTCCCAAGGGGGAGATGGTGTACTTTGATATCAGGGTCGTTTGTGTGTTCCAGGTGTTGATGACTTGAAAGAACGTATGTTGTACGAGGCTCATGGTTCCCGATATTTCATACATCCAGGTGCCATCAAGATGTACCATAACCCATGGGAAGTCTACTGGTGGAATGGTATGAAGAAGGACATAGCGGAGTTTGTGGTTAAGTGTCTGAATTGCCAACAGGTGAAAGTGGAGCATCAAAGACCAAGAGGGGTGCTTCAAGAAATCAGTATTCCCACCTGGAAGTAGGAAGAGATCAATATGGACTTCATCACAGGGTTTCCTTATACATGTGACAGTATGACTCGATTTGGGTGGTTGTGGACAGGTTGACTAAAGCTGCTCATTTTCTACCGGTCAAAATTATCGATTCAGCTAAGGACTATACCAAGTTGTACATTTAGGAGTTAGTTTGGTTTCATGGTATTCCCTTGTCCATCATATCAAACAGAGGTACTCAGTTCACTTTGCAGTTTTGAAAGTTGTTTCAAAAGGAACTTGATACCTAGGTCAAGCTTAGTACAATTTTTCACCCGCAGACGGATGGTCAAGCTGAGTGAACCATTCAAAATCTTGAGGATATGTTGAGAGCGTGTGTGGTTGACTTTAAAGGTAGTTGGGATGACCATTTACCTCTTATCTAGTTTGCTTACAACAATAGTTACCACTTCAGCATTTAGATGGCTCCGTTTGAGGCTCTTTATGGGCAGAGATATAGATCACCTATTGGTTGGTTCGAAGTAGGTAAGTCTATGTTGATAGGGCCAGATTCAGTCCATGAGGCTATGGAGAAAGTTCAGCTTATAAGGAAAAGGCTGAAAACAGCTCAGAGTCGTCAAAAGTCCTATACGGATGTGAGGAGGAGAGAACTTGAGTTTGAAGTTGATGATTGGGTGTTCTTGAAGGTATCTCCTATGAAAGGGATAATGAGATTCAGAAAGAAAGGGAAGCTTAGTCCCCGATATGTTGGCCTGTATAAGATTGTGAGACGCGTTGTCAAGGTGGCCTAGCGTTGGAGTTACCCTCAGAGTTGGCTTCTTTACATCCAGTCTTCCATGTGTCGCTCTTGAAGAAGTGCATCGGTGACCCGACTTTGGTTGTACCGATGGAGAATGTTAGTGTAAATGATAACCTTAGCTATGAAGAGGTTTCGATTGAAATTCTTGATTGTCAGGTTCAGAAGTTGAGGAACCAAGATTTTGTGACCCAACACTATTCCTTCCTTTACCATAAAATGAGATTTTTCCCAATTTAAGAACAGATTAGTTTCTTCGCATCTGTTTAATACTTTGTGCTTGAGGAAAGATTAGAATGAGTCACCCACAACTGAGAAGTCGTCATGAATACCTCGATAGTGTCCTCCACCATATCTGAGAATATCGACATCATACAGTGTTGAAATATGGTCGGTGCATTGCACAATCCAAAAGGCATTCTCCTGAAAGCAAATGTTCCATACGGGCAGGTGAAGGTAGTCTTTTCTTGATCTTCCGGGGCTATAGTGATCTGATTGTCCCCCGAGTATCCATCAAAAAATAGTACCAGCCTCTACCTATCAATCTGCCAAGCAACTGATCCATGAATGGCATACAAAAGTGGTCTTTCTGGGTCCAGTGGTTAAGCTTCAAATAATCCATGCTTACACGTCATCCTGTGACTGATCTTGTCGGTATAAGCTCATTCTTCTCGTTGGGTATCACTGTGATCCCACCTTTCTTTAGCACACACTATACCAAACTTACCCACTTGCTATCCACAATGGGTTTAACTACACCAACATCTAGCCACTTGATAACCTCCTTTTTCACTACTTCTTGCATTGGTGGGTTCAGGCATCACTGATGCTCTATACTTGGTGTACAGTTTGGATCGAGCTGTATTTTGTGAGTACATATGCCTGGAGGGATTCCGATTATGTCAGTTATGGTCTAGCCAATTGCCTTTTTGTGCTTTTTGAATACTGTGACCAAAGCTTTTACTTGCCAATCTGTCAAGGCTTCTGCAATAATCACTGGCAATGTGTTTTCTTCACCCAAGAATGCGTATTTGAGGTGGGAGGTAGTGCCTTCAGTTCAACAATTGGCGGTCCTCTACTGATGGCTTTACTGGCGGAGTCACGTGGTTCTTCAAGTCAAGGTCTAACTTCTTTGGTCTGAAGTTATATGACCCCATTCCTTCTAGGGCATTTACCATCTCCGTGTACCCCGGTACCCCATCTCCTTCATAGTTCATCAAGACGGCTGCTAGTCTGTCAATATTCATCATCTCTGTCGCGGGCGCTAGCAACCTCTTGTCTTCCATCTTGGTGTTTGCAAGGGTAGCTCCCTTGGTGTTGGCCTGAATGAATCACAAAAGAAAAAAAAAGGAAAATGTAAATGGGGAAATAACAACTAAAAGTTAAATACAAGCAATTAATCTAATCTTAGTCGTATTCCTCGGCAACGGCGCCACTTTTTGATAACTCTCAAACTCACACTTTCTGGCAAAGTATGAAGCAAACATTTTCAATAAAGAACCCAACAAAGAGGTTGGGGTCAAACCCACAGGAAATAAGGTAAGATCTAGACTAATGACGATACTTAAACTTGTCGGTAAGTTATCTCCAAATTGGAGGTTTCAAAGAAAAACAGTATTAAAGCAAGATTATAATTGTGGTTGTTATCAAGATTTTCAAATAACTAGGTTAAGTGTTCTACATGGGTTCATAACTACTTCGGGTATACACACGTGATCAATCCCAATGCTTACTTGTAGAACTGATAACTAGGGTTCATCCCTATTGGATGACTATACTCAATCACCGGGTCAAGTCTCATAAGCGATTTCGCTCTAACCATTATCAATTTGTCCCAAATTTATCTATCCTGCCACCACAGCTCAAGTTAATACGATGATCATAAAGAGCGAATCTTTGTTGTAATTATCTTTTCCTAATCTCTACTTCTCTAGGTTCAAGCAAGTAAAGAATTCGGGTAAGTCCTAATATCGTACACCGTTAAGAAATGTTTTAAGATGAAGAGAATACGATACAAGCATTTAGCATTGATTTTGAATCACTTTTGTGTAACCCTATTTCATTAATCCACCATGGTTCCCACAATCCTAGTTGTGGAGGTTTTAGCCTCTCATGATTGTAAGATTATATTCAGCTTTCATAGAAAAATACATAATTAAATACTTACAACAATAATTGGAAGAAAACCTGCTTTGAATATCAATGAACAATCTCAAGAAAAATTGATGAAATCAAGTGTTGGCCTTGAGAGTTGCTCTACAAAACTTGATAAAAATTCACAAATAATACTTTTCACACGTCTCTCCTACTTTCTCTCTTTCCTGTTCTAACTTCCTACCCTATTATATAGAAATAAAGGGTATTTATAATAGTAGAGTAAGCCTTCCTTATTCCTTCATGGACTAGAATTGGGATTCATAACTCCTTTTCCTAGTTGAAATGGGATTGGTCTTTATAAAAATAACCTAGAAAAGTAGTTATACAAATAATTAGAACTTTTTCCTAAATTAATAGGGAAACTAATTTAGCTGCCGCTGCCTGATCCTATGACTCGTACCATGAACCTACGAGTCGTAGCTTCCTCTCATACAATGTCTGTCGTGGTCTGATCATGTGAAGTAGGGAATCCTCTGAATATTTTCACGAGTGTGGCGGTACAACTCGTACCTTGATATCACGACTCATGACTGCATCATACCCTAGCATCTGCCAATCACATTTTCTCTGAAGTTCACCAAGGTTCTTTGGTTCAAGTCTTATGTGGTCATCATGACTCGTATCTTTTATTTGTACCATGAGCTCAGACAGGTGCAATATTTCTGTAATTTTCCACGACCGCTGTGGTACGACTGGTACCAAGAGTCGTACATGGACAGTGCCTTGTGTTGTATTTTATCACAGATGCTACGTACTGCTCGTACCTCCAAGGTACGACTCATACTGAAGTCTAAAATTTTACCATTTTCAGCACTCTTTTCTCTTCTTTTGCACATTTCAACTCCAATACATAATTTCATTGAAAACAAAGTAAAAGTGCATCATATCTGTATAACACACCTAAGTCCATGTTATTTTTCCAATTTTAAGCGTCGCAAGTGTTGTAAACTCACATCACATCAGAAACCTATACTTTTGCCTTAGTACGATTGATGGTATGATTCGTATGAGGATGGTATGACTTATAGGATGACATGTAGTAAGGGTTCAGCAGTTGGCATTCGAAACCACGAGTCCCTACTACGAGTCGTGGTGTGTGGGTACGACTCGTGGTAAAGATTGTAACAAGAACTGAGGTCCTTGTAGGTGTTGATTGTATGAATAGGAGGTACGACTCATAGGTTGAAGTTACGAGTCATAGTAGGATTCATGAAATTTTTTAGAGGAGTGATGTTTTGGTACTTGTGCAGTACGGAAGGATACCACGAGTCGTAGGTCGATTATACGACTCGTGGTACGAGTCATAGCAGCTGGCAATTTAGTTTTTCCTACGATTTTATTAAGGGTATTTTCATAATTCCTAAGCTCTTAAGCCATAAACTACGTCATTTTAAGCTCAGTTAGGAGAATTTTGAAAGGGTTTAGCCTATTCTAACCTATTCCCTCCCCATGCATGCAAAACCAGAGAATTCCTAAGGAGATCAAGCCTAGAATTCTTCAAGTTCTTCTCCAATTCTTTTGGGCTTTCAAGGAAGAGTATAGAATCAGATTACCGAGGTATGTAGGGCTATGAATGAGAGATTCCATTCACTCTCATGCCCCAATTTCTCTTCAAGTTCATGAATTCAAGTCTTAAAGTCAAGTCTATGATCTTATGGAGTTTTAATCCATTTTAATGAAATTCCCTATTATTTGTTTATGGTTCATTCCCTTCATGTTTTAAATGATATTTTAAGATGTATGTTCATGCTTTATACTTACTTTGAATTACAATTCATGATTTCTAGTTTTGCAAATATTATGCCCAATTATGCAAGTTTCATAAAAAGTTAAGATTATGATCTATGTTTTCAAGCATGATGAGATATTTACCATGAAAGAATATTTATGAATTACTCATATATGAATCCATGATTTTTGACTAGCGAGGTTATTTCAAGCATGTTAAAGTTTGGGCAAGCCCTCATGATCTAAGTATATTTTCATGATTGAGTTCAAGTTTATGATGTTAGCTTACCACATGGTTTTGGAGTCTAGAATCCTACTTTTTTGCTTGTGGTATGTTTTGAGTCAAGGCTCCCATGTTCAAATTTTAGACTATGTATGTAATTTCATGATCAACTTCGTTAAAAAATGATGGTTCAGCTTCATTGAAAAAAATGATAGAGAGCATATACATATTTTTTGAGTAGTGTCTAGCATTGATTAGGATAGGGGTTCAGGTAAACCCTAGGCCTCAAAACTACGCGCCAACATAGGTTTATTCAGATTTATTGGTACCTCCCTTGTGAGCTTTCCCTACCCCAAGGGGTCTTCAGCTTGATATCGATATCATGGTAGCACCCTTAGCCCTAGCAAGGATTTGGATGGCTCTGCCCACTTGGGTGTAATTGTTGGTATCACATAAGCCCTATCGTGATTATGTCGGTAACATGATGAGTCTCTCATTGTTCCTCATGATTTCAGTTATCCATGTTTTATCAGTTATCATATTATGTTTTCAACAAGTTTGACCCAATATTCAATTTATCAGTTTTACTTATGATTATCAGTTTCAGCTTTGCGTCATTCATTTCAGCTATGGATTCAATTATGTTTATTCATTTTTTCAAGATATTAGCATGCAGTCTTTACTCTCAGAATCTTTTAGTGATATGATTTATGTTATGAATGTTCTTAGTTTTACTACTTAGCTTGAATGTACTGACCCCATACTCTATGCTATATCGTTTCATAATACAGGCTTAGACATCCAGGGTCAGTCTCTCCGCTAGCCCGTTATCAGAGTTCAGTCTAGTCAACTTGATTGGTGAATCCTCATCCTTTGAGGACTTTTAGATGATGGAGTTACTGTCATTTTCAGTTCCAGAATTTTAGTGAGCTAGTTGGGGGTGTTGTCTCATTTACTCATCAGTAGGTCGAGGCTTTTCAGACATAGAATTATATTCAGCTTCGGGTTTAGTGTTGTGTTATTTCCTATGTTCAAATGTTTTTAATAATTCAGAATTCCGCTATCTCAGAATTCAGATATTCGCTTTGTGTATGTTGAGCTTTAGTTTTCATGTTCATGCCATGAGTGGACTTGGAACTATTTATGGTTCTAGATTCCATGTCTAGATCCAGACCTATGTTCGGGTCATGACATGAGGGCACAGAATAGTAAGACTTTAGTGAAGCTAATGACCTTGCTACTATGATGTAACCATGTTGGATGGATTTTTTGTTGAAAATTCAGTCATTAGGGCTTGTGTAATTCTGCTTATGAATGCGGTGAGTGATGATCATGCTTGATTGAATGAATTGTATTCCATGAGTAAAATATTTAGCACAACTAGGTGTGAGTGATCTGGTTCCATTGATGATGGTAATGTATAAATCATGTCAAGGATGTTAAAAGATTGTCCAAGGACGAATAAGGTTATAAGTTTGGGGTGGTGATCTTGGGTATATTTATATGACCAAATGCCATGTTTTCACCCATACTATATCTTATTTAAGGATAATATCGATGTATTCAGGCATGCTTTGAATGATTTATGCTTTTGAACTCATAAATGTGATGAGACTATTTATAGGTGAAAAATACATGAATTTCATCTTGATTTTGTAGATGGATGCTCGGAGTTGAAGTACGAGCAGTTAAGGGAGCTAAAAATTTCTGTTGGAAGTCAATTCCGTGCCTCATTGGAGATTGTTTATGTTCAACAAAGTTCCACAATGCCTTGGTAGAAAATTAAATTTGGATGGCTCAAAATAGTGAACCTCCGCAATAGCAACGTGCCACGGAGGAGGTTTGGCGAGATGGCCCATGACACGTTGAAGTGTTGCAAGCTGATGGAGGTGAATTTCCAGTAAAGGACAACATTGGGTCCATGTCACGGAGCATATTTGGCATGATAAGCTCCATGACACAGATCTTGGTTTATCTGAACTCCATCAATTTCCAGTGGCTGTACGCGATAGCTCCGTGCCACGGAGCAGTTCCTCCGTGATGGGCTCCTATCATGGAGTTAATTATTCACCGTGTTATTCTTCACTTGTATAAATAGAATACTTAGATTTTTTATTTCCATTATCTGAAATACTAGCAAGAACGTGGGAAACAAGCAGTTGAGCAGAAGAAAACTCTAGGGTTCTTTCTCTTCTCTTTTCTTCTAATTTCAATTGTTCTTATGCTAAAAACTTGTTCAGAGATGTTTAATCAATGAATGAGTGGTTGATTCACCTCATTCTGAGGTTGATCTATTTGCATGATTGTATAATTTTATTTTATTTTCATCTTGAGTTTCTCTATCATGAATGATTGTTCTTCTATTTCTGTTTCTTTGTATTTTAGTGTTTGGCCAACATTAAGATAAATTCATAACCTTAATGTGAATCCCAAAGGAGAATTATTAGGGTAGAATGAGAAATAGGGGAATGTGTTCTTATCTTTGCTGTAAATTAAAAATAGGATTCGCGTGTGGGATAGAAATATACCTGCAATGCTACATTCGGTTAACGAAGGAAACAAATGCTTCTAGACCTAATATGAATTATTGCATCACAATTTAATAAGTGTAGTTGTGAAGGTCATAATTAGGCAATTGGCTAGAGGTTCGAAAGACCAGAGTCAGACTTTAATTCCTCATAACCATCAACTTGATAGAGAACATAGCTAAAGAAAAATACATGTTGTACATGATTGCGTCTCATGCCTTAACCTTAGAATATTCTTGCTTATTGATTTAATCAACGTTCTTTAATTCATTGATTGTTACTTTCATTATTATTTACATTTACGAAAATCATAAATTACTAGATTACTTACACACTTGTGTGAAATAATTGTGAATACTAAAATAGAAAAAACTAACTCGTGAGTCTTTGTGGGTTCGATATCCTGCTTGAGAGAGCCACTATATTACTTGTACGACCATGTGCACTTGCGTTCCCTTGGGCGACAACAGCAACCTTGTAAGAATGAACCATGAGGGATCTTTTTTCCATGTTGTTAACCACGAACTTATTCACCACATCAAGTGACCTATAAAAAGCTTGGAGGAGCATCGCATCAGGCAAACCATGATTTGGGCATTGCTTAAGCTTCTTCTAGAATCATAGTCATGCTTCATGTAATGCCTCGAATGAAAATTGCTGGAAGTTGTTGATTTCATCTCAAAGTTGGATCATCCAGGAGGGAGGAAAGAATCTTTCGAAAAATGCATCAACCAAATCGGTCCAATGTGATTGATTCCTCCGGCAACTCCCCCAACCAACTCGTAGCTTCCCCCATAAGGGAGAAAGGGAAAAGCCTTAATTCAATAGCCTCCTAGGAGATGTTGGCAATATTATAGGCCGAGCAAACTTCTGCAATATTCTTCAAGTGTCGATTTGGGTCCTCATGAGCTAGACCCCAAATAGCCTTTATGCTAAGAAGGTGCAGCATGGTTTCGGTGACGTTGAAATTTGTATTTCCTCCTATGGGTAGAGGTCGGATGACACTAGCAAAGTCGTCTTGTGCCAAATTATCAACACCTGCTCCGTCCTCCATGTCACCTATAGAAATTAAAATAAGAACAAAAAGAAAATGAGAAACCAAGACAAGAAGTCGGATTTTACACTAAATAGTAATTTCTAAAATGTATTTCTCCGGCAACGGTGCCAAAATTTAATATCGCCAAATTATACTACTAAATGGTATAAAGCGGTCGTCATATCAAATATAAAACCCAACTAGGTTGGGTTCGAATCCCACAAAGAATACATGATGAAAATTACACATTAAGTGTACCGCCCACTTTAAGTCTTAATTTCAAAAAGGGGATAAAAATTAATTTTGTTTATCTACTATAATAGGTAAATTGATTGTTTGTTTAACTTCTTATGAGAATTTACTAAGGTTGTGCTTCCATGTGTTGAGGAATGAAAATAGGTCTAATTCGCAGAGGCATGCCTGATAATAACTAATGAGTCTTAGACACCTCTAAAGTCTTTTAAGTTTTGACCCAATTAGAGAAATTTCACATCAAACCCTTTCAGACCTTGAATGTGTGCTAACGAACCCTCGTTGAACATTTTAAGTGACTTTACTTGCAACAGCCCAAGTCATTAGATGAGGATGAAACCTCAGATCCCTACTATTTATCCTTTACCTAATCTAGGCTTCTTTAGTCAAGAAATCTAAGAATAAAGGCACACTTTGATGTTTGCAACCACCAAAAATTATTAAAAATAAAAGGATAAATAGTTACCATACAAATTTCTATTAGCTAATATTGTGCCTAGAAGACCTAACACATAACCCCAACATTAGGAACCACAACCCTAGCTAGGGCTTTAGCCACTCATACTAGCACGTAAAAGAAAATACGAATACATGGGAGAAATAAACATTAATGCTTCACAAAAATCAATGAATAATCACAAACCTTGCAATAAATAAATTCGAAATCTTGCTTGTCTTGCACTCTCACCCTCTGTCTCACTTTTTTCTCTTTATATTTACTTCTCTATTCTAATTTTTTTCACAAAAGTCCAACTCCCTCTAAAAGTTGGAGAAAATGCCCTCTTAAAGGCTCAAAATTGTGATTGCATTTAATTTTAAAATTGCCACCGCATTTGATTCTGCGACCACTTTGTGGCCACAGAAATGAACTGCGGTCCGCAGAGCCAGTCATGAGACCGCAGAGCGGGTCTTCAGATTTGTGTCCTAACTCATCTGTGAAACTTTTGCAGTCACAATATAAGTCAGCAGATCAAGTCTGCAGTTAGCAGAAAGGTTCTGGAGTTCGTAGAGTTGGCATTAATTTTTCTCCCCGCTTTAGTCTGCATAATGGTTCTGTGTAACGTAAAGTTGGTTTGCGATCACATCAAGGCACTGCAAAATGACTCTTATTTTGGACCCTGATTTTTATTACTTTCTATGGTGAATGGGACCTTTCTGCCAACCACAGATTGGGTACCTCTCTATCTGCAACTTCTTTTGCAATTATTCTCCATAGTTTGCCTTCTTTTCTCCAACTTTGGCCTTTGAGTTCCTTTCCATGAAATTTACAAGAACACATCAGAACTCAGTCTAAAAAGTGCATTGAGGACTTATAAATCTTATGCTTTTGGTGCAAAATAAGTCGTAGAATTACGGCTTATCAAAAGTATCCATAATTATATTTATCTTTATTGGGGTAACATGCACGCACGGCCTTATAGAATACAGCAGGTGCGAAAATGGATCAAATGGACCTATTTATTTTAGTTGGAATTAGTTCCGGGGAAGGGGGAGGGGGGAGGGGGGAGGGGGGAGGGGGGAGGAGGGTAATAAAACCCCCGCAAAATTGAAGTGTCTCCTTAAAATTAAGATGTAAATTCTTGGACAATGCATACGAATTTTGGAGAAAGCTATGTATATAACTTGATATATTTTCTTATTTTCTCAATTAATAATTGATTGCATAGTGTTTTGAAAATATATTGTCATATACTTTTTAAAAAAAATTGAATAAATCGACAAAATCTAACAAAAAAGATGATGAAAATTTTAATTTGATTCTACAATTTAAAAATTCAATTAAATTAATTTGATTATTTTTTTAGAAAGGTCGACCCAAACCGAGGATGAACACTCCTAAGTCTTTGATCTTTGATGATCTAACTTTTACTTTAATAAAATGAAAAGCAACTTTTTGTATGATATTATTAGACCACACATTATAATGAGAGTGAATTATTCTGGCAGAGTACATAAGCTTTTCGCAATTATTGTAGTACGTAACCAATCAAAAATTTGTGCACTATAAAAATTGAAAAGAACAATTCTATAGTATAAAAATTAAAAAGTGATAGCTTATAAGTGCAAATGAAATAAGTGTGATTAAAACTTCTGATATTTTTATCAGTTAAACAATAGTCTATGGAAATGATAAAAGCAGTCTGCATATATCCTGTGATTTCTGTATTCTTTTTTTTATCTTATATATCTATTTATACTATATTAAAAATATTAATTAAATTTTTTTTCATTTATTAAAAAGTTTTATAATAAATAAAATTATTATTTATTATTTTTTAAAATTATTACTTAATTATCTTTAAAATAAAATTAAATTAAAATTTTAATTGTTAATTTTTTTTCTTATTTGAATTAAATAGAAATTTCTTAAATAAAATAATATATTACCTTATATGAATTCTTTTCTAAAATTTAAGATTTTAAAATTTTATTGCAGTTATCGTAAAAACTTTATATTTTGCCGTAATTTATTATAATTCCATTTCAAGTTTTCTAGATTTAGTTAGGAGCTTCTATGTTAACTTTTCTAACATTAGGAATTTGAAATAAAATAAATTTTTATGTATTAAGCACTCTTGTTTGTCTTTTACTATTTATAATATCACAGGGGTCCTTTTCTTCTTTCGGTCGATTTCTTTAGAAATTTTTTGATGTAAATTAATTATTTTTTATAGTCATTTTTTCTTAAAAAGATTGATCGAGTAACTTAAATAGCTTGAAACAAATTTTAAATAGCGAAAATAATTTCAAATTTGTATTTAGATTTTAGTTCGTAAAGAAGTAAGTTCATTTCTGATCATTTTTCTACCCAAAATTTATGTTTGCGGCTCTTGACTTTTACAATAGTCATATCATCGATTAATATTGCTTAGAACAAAGTTGTCACGCCCCACCTTGGAAAGCATGACTGGCACCTAGTGCCACATTGGAATCTGACTGACCTGGTTAAGCTTATGCACTTCTGGTGCATGCCTGCAACCTAACTCAAGAAACCAACGAGTTATATCTCGGCTGTAAATACAGCCTTCGGCCGACAAGGCCATATAGCCACTTGTAAAAGAAAATAGCTAACCAAAACCAGCAACAAAAAGGAATCCTATGCGGGCCGACAAGACCACCATGATGTCTAGTTTTAGCAGAATGAAAATCAGGCAACTATAACTATACTACAGCCGACAAGGCCACTATCTAACAGCTAAACAAGGCCCCACATGCCATCACAGGAGTGGAATAATGGTCGAGACAGGGCCCCAACCTACTCATAAACTATACAATCAAAAAGAGCAGACCTTCTGACTATTAGCTCCAAAGGAAGGGAGATAAATGTACTGTTGACTCTGGCTGAAAGCTAAGGAGGTCCTGATCCGCTTCTATCCGCACCTGCAGGCAAGTAATGCAGTGCCCCAAGGATGGGCGTCAGTACAATATGTACCAAATATGTAAGGCAGCAAAAGAAAGTGACTGAATAATACTGATAATGAAACTGAACCATTCAATAGGAGGGATAGAGAATTAACCTGATATAACATTATAACCTACTGTACAACTAACAGTAAATAGTACAAACAAGAACCTTACCTGGCCCCCATAAGCCCAAAAGGTACATCCAGCATAGAATAACTCGCCCGGGGCCCCTATAAGCCCTGGCGAGTCCACTTCAATTTATATACCCCTAAATAGGTCAAAATGAGTCAATAGGTAACTATAGTCGTCCTACCGTTCCCCTGGGTCTGTATTAAGCCCGCTCGACTCCTGATTTGTAGCTGCATCTAAGTTTGGAGGACTCCTAATAACTGCACCCTGGGCACCAGGCTCGACGAAGGTGTGCTGCCGATACAACATAAAAATAATAGTTCATCCATGGAATGGACTGTAATATGGCCCTTGGGCCTCTACATCATCTCTGGAGACGGCATATTACTCCTTGGAGCGACATCATATAGCCCCTGACAGGCGACGACACAGCTAGTAATCCTGGGGTTGGTCACGGAAGGTTATATAGGGCAGGGTCAATTCCAAGCTAAACATAAAGTACTGGTCTCAACTAACAATAGTAGCTAATCACAATAAACATACTTCTGACTTTCTTATGAAGGCTCAAGTTGTATTACAATACTGAAGGAAGTAATTTGCCGAAGGAATTCGCCTTAACATACCTCGATTGTCGTTTCCCGAATAACTGACAAGTTTCAACTCATATTCGTTAGCTCTTTTCAACTTAAATTTAAGACTGAAAGAGTGGGTCTAATTTCAATACTAAATTTAGCAAAAATGGTAACTTTCAATACTAATAGAAACTATAATTCAACTTCATAAAATACGGCCGAAAACCTATAATTTCTCGAGAGTTCAGAAGGGAGAAATGCTTATCTAAAGCTTGTGTTCGTTTAGGAATCAATTTGGAGCAATTCTGACAACTTCTACTCAGTAGAGTTTCGATTTGCCGAGCGTATTTCGAGAACGTAACTCCGTAGTAATGCTCCCTGCAGACTTAAAACTAGATACTTGAATTTAATTTGAGTTTGGACCGCGTTTAGCGGCGTCATCGGAGGAAATTCGGATGAAAATTACGTGTTATACTCTCACTGGCTGTAATATAACTTGGGGAAAATGATTAAATGAAGTAAAGGGTCTATATATATAAGTGAGGTCGGTGGAAGGGGGGCGCCCCGCGCTGGCCATAGCGCCAGAAGGCCCCCCACGTCGCGCCAGTGGGCCTGGAACGCCGCGCTGGCCGGTGCCTGCCAACTGGCGCGTCTCCCAGCGGCCTCGCCTCGCTCGACTCTACTTCCGAGGATTTTTCTACACGCATCACGCTCTCTTTATTCATCACAAATCCACGCGTATGCTTATTAATTGTTAACATTTACAGGGTGTAACAAAAGTGAATTAAAAGAGACAAAAAATTGAGATCATTACAAGTTCTTTTTTCTTTTAGGTTTAGGAGATACATGAAATTTGAGTCATCATTTATTTATTTGTTATCATTGATTAATGTTAATCTTGTATATTTCTTCTATATTTTATTTTTTGGTATAAATTATGAACTTTATCTCTATTTTTTATTCTAAAAAATTCCAACATGATATGTTGCACTTTCAGAAGGACTATTAACGATGATAATAAAATTTTAATAATGATAATGCAATCAAAAAATGACAGAAGAGAACATAAATCAACAATATTTTTTGTAAAAAATTATCAAGTGAGATACGAATACTAACGAAATTCATTATATTTTCATCTTTAAAACTTATGTAATAACATTTATTCCATATTTTAAACAAATAGTGCATCTATTTTTATTTTAATTATTATTTTCGATAATTTTTATATATTTATTGCTTAACGTGATACACATGTGCATTGCACGTTCACTAAACTAGTTATATTAATAGAAGGATAGTCAAACTTGATATTAAGTCAAGTGGTGTACCGAGAACAAGTCATGTAACACTATTAGGGAATCTGTTTGTTTGATTTTATTTATGTTATTAATTACAATTTAAATATTACCATATAAAAATAATATTATATGATAATTTTTTTCATATATTATTATTTTTTAGATGAAAATTAAAATATTTTTAGTTCAAACATTATCATATAAAGAATATTATTATATAGTAAAAAATATTTATATAATATAATTATATAGTAAAAAGATATTTATATAATATATTCCTTATGTGAAATCAGAATATTTGTATTTCAAATATTAAAATAAAAAATACTAAATATTATATGATAAAAATATTTATATAATATTATTCCATTTATAAAATTTGAATATTTGCATTAAATCAAGAAAACATTACGGGACTGATTGAGAAATAAGATTAAAAAGTAAATAATCAATTAGCATTCAAGAGATATATTTGAATTTTTTTTATTCTGACCAAGAGTCATTATAAAATAAAAAAATAATCAAGTTTTAAGGATATTTAAAAGTTCTTTTCTAAATTCAAAAATTCTTTGCCAAATTTAAAATTTTAACAATTTCAAATAAAATAAGATGAAATGAAAGATAAAGATTCTTGAATTGAGGGAAAAAAAAACTTGAATCTAAATTAAAAAATATACATATTTTATTGAAATTCAAAAAGTTGAAATCAAAATAGCTTGACAACAAAAAGTTCTGAACTAGATTAAAAAATTTAAATTTTAGTAATTGAAAGATAATAAGGATCAAATAGTTAATGATAAAATTTAGGATTTAGAATTCCTAAGACTATATCACATTTTAATATTAAAAATGAAAAATTTAAGCAGACTTATCTAAAGAACTACTAAATTAATATAATAAAAAAGTTTTTGGTAATTTTAATCATTAAACTTTTATCATCATTTTTAACGCTTTTCATATATTCGATATTAAAATCACCAGCTTTAGACGATGACAATGAAAACAAAAAAAAATTAAAAAGTAAACTTTAGATCTGTTATAAGAAATGAAGAAAATACTATTTACAAATAAGGATTATGTATTTCTTCTTAAAAATACATGGAGAATAATCATTAAGTAATCAATATTATAAGAATAGAAGAAAATTTCGGTGGTGTAATATATAAGAAAAATATTAAGGCACAAGGTCTAAGAATTATGATAATTTATTAAAGAATACAGAATAATATTCATTATATCTTTTTCATTGTAAGGATATTTATTTGGTTTTCACGTTAATGTTTCATCTTTGAATTTTCTATTTTTTTCCCCTCAAAAAGAAGAGTCTGCATTTTTTATCTCTTAGAGAAGAAAGAATCGGAGTAATGCTAGAAAATTATATTTTCTTTTTGAATATTTATAATAATAGATCTCAATATAATTTTTCTGTAAAAATATATAATATTATCACTAGAATTATTTATATATCTTCTCTAAAGTAATTTATGTTTTATTATTTATTGAGTGTGTCTATTTTTTTCCATTGATTTAAAATATAAATTTTTAAAATTAGGTATCATCAGTCTCTTAATTAATTGAAAGATAAATTTATGTTTATTATTTATTGATTGTGTTTATTTTTTGCATTGATTTAAAATATAAATTTTTAAAATTAGGTATAGTTAGTCTTTTACTTAATTTTTAATAAGATGGGAGTAATAATAATATATATCTTTTAAACATAATATTAATATAGATAAAAATGGATAATAATTAAAAATATTATTTGTTAAAGAATTGTTAGAGAAAAATTTAAATTTGAAGTTTTTTTTTCTTTTTTACTAAGTTAAAAATTGCAACAATCAGTCTAACAACCCTTAATTTGTATTGCATGGATAGATATTAGAATAAACTTATAAAGAAAAATAAAATAATCTCAAGAAAAATAATACTTTTAGTATTAAAATAATTAAATTTAATAGAATATTATAAATTAAAAAAATATTAATAGGGATATTTTCAAAAATATACATTTTCATATAAAATATTACATTCATATGCCAATTTTTAATTTACACCCGCATAATCAAATTATTTTTCCGCAACAGTTTTTATACACAATATTATATACATTATACGATATTATACATTTATTGTAAGACAATATATTAATTTTTTATAAAAATGTATATAAAATATACAATAGTATATAAAAAGTATTTATGTACACTTTTACGTGATTATATAAAATATACAAATTTATAAAAAAAATTGATATATTATGGGTTATTTGCATAAATGTCCTTATTTTGAGGTAGTTTTTAATTTTTGCCCTTCGACATTTTAAATGACAAAAAAAAAAAAAGATCAAAAATGTCCTTAACAGAAAAAAATCGCAAGGCATAAGTTTTTGCCCAAATTATTCTTAAAAGCATAATTTTATAAGATACAGGAAAAAAAACTTGCAAGGCAAGAATAAAATTCGTGAGGCATAATTTTTTACCCAAATTATACCTTAAAGGCATACTTTCATAAGGTTTTGCGCAAATTATGTCTTATGTCTGGTAGGCATAAAGTCATATTATTGAACTCGTACCTACTTCTGGCCAAAAGAACAAGTTCAATAACATAAAATTATGTCTATCATGCATAAGTTAAGTAATATGAACTTTTATCTAAAGGCAGAAATTCAATTACATGAACTTCTGCATATATGCACAATTTCAATAGCATGAAATTATGCATTGGGCACAAGTTCAGTAGAGAGCTTGTATCTATAGGTAAAAGTTCATGCAATTAAACTTCCATCTACTAAACTTATGTCTTATAGAGCTAACCTATGACTTACGATTTTTTTTCTTGTTTTGAAATTTTTTTAAAAAAATATTATAAGTATTTTAATCCCGTTTTTATTACTTAAAACATTAAAGGGCAAAAATTAAAGACCACCAATTTGAGGGGCAAAAATTAAAGACCACCCCAAAATAGGGGCAATCGACTCAAAAACTTGATATATTATCGATTATTTATTTTTTTATGCAATACTATTTCAAATCTAATAAAATAAAAGGACCAAGAAATTAAAGAAGCAACACTTAATTCTTCATCTTTGTATAAATGTGTATAATAGTGTGAGGTGCTTATACACATTTTTACACTGTTATATAAAATTAAACAACTCATACAAAAACTTGTGTTTGATCTCCTATGAACTTCAACTACGAAACTCTATATAAAATGAGTCAAATTTTTTTTAAATGGATTCAAATTTTTTCGAAATGACACCACCAATGAATCACAATTTAAAATTCTTTTGTGAGTTTTCAAGCTTTTAAGAATTCCAACAATGGAGTTCTAAATTTTTTATATTTAATTCAAACTAACAATTAATGTTTAAATTTGTAATGATAAATATGAGTATCACTCTCAATCAGTTTCTAATTATCAAAATATGAAATTTATAATCACATTAAATACATTAGATATCTATAATATAATATCAATGTTACGCGAATTTATTTTTGTAGTGACATATCTATAAAAATCTATAAATATTTTTTTAGAGAAAAATTAAATTTACGTATAACATCTAGAGAGTTGATCATCAAAATTATGAAGAAGAAGAAAAAAAGAATGAAGAAGCAGAAAAAAAAGAATGAAGAAGTAGCAAAGTAAGAATGAAGAAATAGAAGAAAGGAAAAGAAGATGCGGAAGAAAGAAAGACGAAAAGCAATAGAAGAAAAATGAAAAAGAAAAGAAGCAAACACAATTGTTAAAAGAAATTAGAAATGGCTAAAGAAATAATAAATTAAAATATGAGCTATAATAGATAATTATTTTATTCTAAATATCATATAATATAATTTTTTCATATTAATATGTTATAATTAATTATTTTAAATATTAATCACCTATCACATAAATACTAATATTAATTTACATTAAAAGGTCCTTAATTGTAATTCCGTTTTTCGTTTCCGCCATCTTTTTCGGAGATTATTGACTTGAGTGTCAGAATTGCTAGACTCAATTTGCCTGTAAAATACTCATAAAATCAATCCTTTCTTTTAATGCGGGTACAAAGCAAATCTTGAGTATTTGTGGGACAGCGGTAACTAGTTGGTAGACCATTTCAATTATCAAGTCCAATAATGCGGGTACAAAGCAAATCTTGGTCCCATCCCGCAATAAAATGGAAGCCTAGGAATCTAGTAGGTTAAAAGAATATTTCTTTATTTGTTATTTTAATTTTTTACATGAGGGGGTTTAAATTTTAAAATTAAAAGAATATTTTGATAAATTTTATATATTTTTAATTAAGAACTCAAAATCAAATAAATAAATTAAAAGAAGGTGTAATAGAGAATTGCCTCAATTCCTTACAATTTCAAAGAGAATTACAGTTGTGAACCAAATGATACAGAGTTTATACATATTGCCAATTATTTGCAGAATAACTAACACTACTTCATGATTGCTGGTAGGGGTGCGGAAGTGAGAGTTGAGAGAGAATATGTGGGATTGCGGATGATTGCGGATGCGGATGCCTTTGGCTTCCGTCTGAGTTTCTATTTATAGACAAAATTTACAAATGACTTTTTTACAATTGGCTCTTCCTGTTCATGAATGACCCCTACTATTCATAAATAGTTGGCCGACACCTTTACTATTTACTTTGCGACTTTTCTGCTAAAGTAGCCGCCCTCTACTGTACACTTTAAGACTTTCTATACAAAAACAAAAAACTTTGTCTGTCCATTATTTTGGACGACTCATAACAAAACAAAAAACTTTAAAAACATATCTGCTGCTTTCTTTATCTGATCTTCCGGTATGTCATTTTCTTCTATCTGAACCGCTGCTTTTTCTTTTTCGTCCTTATCTCATTCCAGCTGTACGTCTGGTATCTGGTTATCATCTTTACAATGGCACTTTGAACAATGGTGGTCTGGATATTTTTGACCAATAACTTTGCAGTATCTTGTCAATAATGCTGGAGAGATATAATTCTTCCTTATGGCTCTGGTTGTGGGTAGTTGCTCCGGTTTTAGTAGACTAATTATCCACTGTCTTAATTCTTCCATATCTGCTTCTTTATACTCCTTTGAATTAGCATATATGATTGTTTGGTCTCTCGAGTAGTAGCTCCAGATCGAATTTCCGTTTAAGTAATTGTTGGCTAGTTCGTTTAGTATTGTAGCGAGTCCTATTATTCTTTTGTTCGAATAGAACTCGGGTATCTCTTCATGCGATATCTCGTCCTGTTGTTCTATCTTCTCAGGAATTATCATTTCCTTTGTCAGGCCTATCTTTACAACTTGTATTATTGGTTTCATCTCGTCATATAGTATTTCCGTAGGTGCTGAGTATATTTTTATATAGAAAAAGGTTCCCTTGGTTATTCTCTTGTATATTGTGAATGCTTTATGTATTTCGGGTATAGTTGCTATCTCATCTCCTGTTGCCGTATATACGGTACTAAGTAGTCCGTAATCGTAACAGGTTTTTACTAGGTTGGCGTTTGTTTTGGGTTGTGCTATTAGCTTATTGTATCCTTGGAGGTGCTGGGTTATATAGTCTTCAGCTGGGTTGTTTGTATTGGTAGATCTTGGGTTTTTGTTTAGGAAGGTTTGAATTCTATGGATGTTTTGTATATACCTGTTGGCTATGTGGTTATACGTCTGTTTAACTTGGTTCAGGCTTTCCCTGTAGGTGGTAGTTTGTGGTGTGGGAGTTGTTGGTATATTTCTTTTTGGAGTAAATGGTTTGTCGAATAGCTGTTTTCTGATAGTATCTCTTCTTTCTCCTGTAGGTTTTGAGGTACCTGCAGCTGCACTAGATGGATTGTTAGATTGGGTTTTTAGGTGTTTCCCAACGTCACCTTTTATCTCTGGATTTTTTACGTCTTCCGATCGACGTAGCTCCGCATTTTTAGAGTCATGCTGCTGACTACTAGTTTTGCTTTTCAGCTGTTGTATCTCTTCCTCCATACTTTCCACTTTTTTACAAAGTGTAGTTAGGAGTCCGAGTATCTGATCCATTCTTCCTTCTTCAGTCTTTGTATCTTGAGATGTAGTCTGCAATTGTATTTTTCTCAGTTTTGATGATCTCAATTGTAAATGAAAAGTTTAATATATTTAAAACCAATCTCCTTATTTCTTTCGTTGTTACCGAATCTTGTACTTTTCTAGTTATCCACCATTTTACTTGTGTGTTATCTGTTCTGACAATAAATTTGTTATAAACAATATATGGTTCGAATGCAAGCAAACATTTATATAATGCAAATAATTCTTTTCTGTTTATCTCCCATTTAATTTGTGGTTCTGTATATGATCCTGAATGATATCTACAATGGTGTTCCATTTTTTCATTTTCATATTTATATTTTAATACTCCTCCATAGCTATAATTGCTAGAATCTGATTCTACTATGTAGGTGAATTTTTTGTTTTCATCTGAAAAATATAATTTTGGTAGTTCTTTACACATTTCTTTTATATTTTTTATATATTTTTTGTCTTTTTCATCAAAGTAATATTCTATATCCTTTTTTAGTTTCCTTTGTAATGGTTTTAGATTTTCTGCTAATTTTGGTATATATTCCCTTACTTGGTTAACTAATCCTAAAAAGGATTGTAATTTTTTCTTAGTATCTAATAATTCTTCAGAATCTATTATCTTCTGTACTATGTGCGTTTGCATTTTTACTCCATTTTTGTCTATTTGTATACCTAAAAATTCTATTTGGTTTTTTAGTATTTCAGTTTTTTCTTTGCTTAAACTTATTCCTGATAGATCTACTATATGTATGAATTTCTCTAGTAATTTTATATGTTCTTCTTTTGTTCTTGAATAAAGTAATATGTCGTCTATGTATACTATACAGTTTTCTAGTTGGTTAAAATAATTATCCATGAAGTGTTGATATCTACCTGGTGCATTTTTATATCCAAAGGGTAATACATTCCATTCATAAAATCCTTGGGGTACAGTAAATGCTGTTAGTTGTTTTGATTCTTCTTCTAGTTTTAAGTGGTAAAATCCTGATTTACAGTCAAATTTACTGAAATAGTTATATCCTTGTATTTGTCTTATTTTTAATATTTTGTTTGGTATTGGGTAATTATATGTTTTAGTTTTTGCATTTAGATTTCTGTAATCTATTACCATTCTGCTTTTCTTTCTTTTTTGTTCATTATGTTTGTTTACTATAAATGCCGGGCTGTTATGTTTACTGTTACTTTCTCGTATATAATTATTTTCTAGTAATTCTCTTATATGCATTTGGAATTCTTTTTGATCTTCGAAATTATATCTTAGTGGTTTCTGCGTTATTATACTATTTTCATCTATTAATTCGATTTTTACTTTTGTTTTATGTTTTTCCCATCCTTGTAATGGATTTTCATTATATAATGATTTTAATTTATCTTGTAATATTTGTTCTTTATCAATTGTAAATATTATCATTTCGATTTTTTGATCGTTAGTTGTTATATTTTCTAATTTTTGAGTAATTTTTTCACTTCCTTTAATCCATGGTGTTTTTTTTCTTATTTTGTTATTTACTCTTTTTGCTCTTATTTTCTTATTACACGGGGTAGTGAACCACCAATGTGTTTTTGTTATCGTGTGTGGGTATAGCTTTTCTAAAAATGGCATTCCTAATAGTATATCTCTATTAGTGAATTCATAACTATACATTTCTTCTATTATTAATATCTTATCCCATATCTGTGCTTTTATATTTTTAGCTTTGTGTGTTATCATACTTCCTTCATTGTTAAATCCAGTAACTATAAGTGGTGATTTTAATTTTTCCCATTTATCTTCTGGTAAGCAGTTATGTTTACACATATTTGCTCCTGCTCCTGTATCTACCATAGGTGTATAATATCTGTTGTAATATCCTTCCACTATTATTTTCATTAGTATATAGATTTTTGTCATTCTTTCATATTAAAGTCCTTTTAATGATTATCTTTTTATTTTCGTAATGTATTATTAGTTGTTTTTTGTCTATATTATAAGGTTTTACTGTTTCCAGCCATTTTATTCCTAAAGTTATATTGTCTTTTCCTTGATATATTTTAAATTTTATTTTTATTGGTATTCCTCCAATAATTAATTCTTGTTCTGTACTTTGTTCCATATTTGTTAATATTCCAGGTAATTCTGTATTTATATTTTCATTTTTTGTAATTTCTTCTTCTTTTATTAGTTCTCTTGTGACATAGCTTTCGTTTTGTCCTGTATCTATTTTTATTAAATATTTTCGTTGATTTAATATTCCTGTTATATAGTATTGGTAAGGTTGTATTTCATCCATTCTTTGTTCTAGTAATTTGGGTTGTATTTCATATTCTATTCTTCTTGAAGTACTATTTCTAGATGACGATGGTGTATCATAGTTTATTCTTTTTGATGTGCTTAGTCTTTCTTTTACTATTTCTAGATCCTCTTTAATATCCATATCTTTGTAGCTATAATCATTATTATCAATAACATTAATTATTTTATCAAAAGGGTTTTCTATTTTAATTCTTTGAATTTTATTTTTAGCTGTTATCTTATGCTTTGTAGTTAATACATATAAGTTTTTACATTTTGCTGTAAATAATTTACTACCTGGAGCCAGTTCTATTCCTGACATTTTCCAGTATAGTACTAGAGATTTATCTATATTTCTGTCATCTAATGCTACTGAGTAGTTAGCACTTATAATAAACTTAAATTTTTGGTATATTAAGTTTCCTCTAACTGCGCTTATTATACTTTTTTCTATTGGGTGGATTATTCTATCATCTGCTAAATATAGCTCAATTGGTGTATCTATTCCTTCTCTGAAACATGCTTTTATAAGTATTTCTGTTGCTCCTAGGTGTACGTATTTTATTGGATTTCTAGCTTTTATTTCTTGGATTTCTTTGTTTATTATCTTTTTATTTATAATAGGTATTTTAGCTTTTCCTTGGGTGTATTTGCAGTCTATTATATGTTCTTTTTGACTTACTACGTAGTATTCTTCTTGTCTTATTTTAAAGAAATTTCTTAGTTTAGGTATTTCCAAAATTTTGTCTACACTTAAATCTAATTCTTTTCCTTTTATTTGTTCGAACATGCTGTTGTCAAATATTATTTTTTGTTCTGAGCTTTCTCTATCTTGATATTCTTCTTTACTTATAATCCTTACATCTGTTTCAGTCATTATCTGTTTCGTATTCATTTATCTCATTTTCATTATCTGTTTTTTCGTATCCTGTTAATTCGTATATACTATCTTCATCATTTAGATTATAGTCTATAAAATCTATTTGTTTATATTTTTCATCTTCAATTATTATTTCTACTTCTGAAATTTGTTTTTTATTTACGTTTTTGGGTACTCTACAGTCTCTAGCTAAATGTCCTAATTTGCCACAGTTGTAGCATTTGCATTCTGATATATTTTTCTTAGCTCTGTGAGGTCTTTTTTGTTTGTAGTTTTTTATATAATATCTTTTTCTTGGTTTCTTATACTTGTATTTTGTCCTAAATGGTCTGTATTTTTTAATTCTTTTCTTGTATTTATTTGTGCATCCAAATTGTGGTGCTGTTCTAGTTGTACAACATGCTAAGTTTTTTACTAGTATTTTTTCCATTTTCATGTCTTCCTTATGTTTTTCACATAGTTCTGTAAACCATTTTTGTAGAAATTTTATTCTAGATCCTAGTGTATCTATTAGTCCTGATTCTTGCCAGTCTTTAGTTATTTTTGAACTAAACGGTTCTGGTAATTTTGTATAGTATAATTTCCTTATTTCTCTACTTTCTTCATTTGTATATAATCATTTATAATAATATTCTTTAAATGCGCATGTATATTCATTCATATAACTCATTTTACATATGTTTAATTTATTCATTAGATTTCTGTTTAGTTCTTTATCTTTTTGCCGTTCTTCTATTTCGGTAGTCATACTACTAAATTCATTTCTTATTGCCATTTCGTATTTGGTTAATATATCTATAGATGTTGTTGCTGGTTCATTATTAATTTTCTTATTATTTCTTAATGTTTCTAAACTTTCTGGTGATAAATTTTGTAGCCATATTTTTGTTGTTCCTATTAATGTTCGTTCTATGTATCCAGGGGCATCTGCTATTAATATTTTGTTATCTATTAACTGTTTTGAAATATATCCTATCCATAGCTGAATTGTTTTATTTGTATCTGCAACACAATCTAAGTCTAAGAAATTATATTGTTCTATATTTTGTCTAGGTGTCCAGTTTTTATTTAATCTTTTATTCCATAATGTTTTGCTTCTATTTTCCCTTTCGTAAGTATAATAGGTTGGACTAGGGGGTTTAAATTTTAAAATTAAAAGAATGTTTTGATAAATTTTATATATTTTTAATTAAGAACTCAAAACCAAATAAATAAATTAAAAGAAGGTGTAATAGAGAATTGCCTCAATTCCTTACAATTTCAAAGAGAATTACAGTTGTGAACCAAATGATACAGAGTTTATACATATTGCCAATTATTTGCAGAATAACTAACACTACTTCATGAGAACCATCAGCATTAGATCACCGGAAGGACGGAGATAAGCATCAAATCCCAATTGCCATGATTAATGCTACATCTTCGATGTCACAACAGAGCTTGTCATGCTGATAAAACAACAAGAAACTTTTATTCTGTAGTGAATCAAACACGGCAGACATTAAAGCATTAGTCTTCAAACAGAAAGTAAATATGAACATGGAACAACAATGCCAGTAGTCAAATAGGTAACTCACCGCATTAACAAGGAGAGGATGAGAAGCGTCCGCAGACAGCAGGAAGCCATTTTTTGAAGAATGCAACACTATCTATCTCTGCAGGAGATAAGGCGGAAAGGGGAGTAACAGTAATCTGTCATAAATAGAAAGTGGCATGTCAATGTTCGCCCCTGTTAGAATTTCATTGAATAATTAGAAAATAGTTTTACATACATATCCTGCTTGAAGGGACGAGTAATCAGTATCTTTATTGTCCACTGCTGGTATTTCCGCAGTCTAGAAAAAATTGGACACACAATTACATATATCAAATGTACGAAAAGGGAAAAGAAGCTAGAGGGATAAGGGAAACTTCAGCAAATAAATGAGTAGTAAATAGAGAAAGAGATCGCATAAAACGGCAATGCAAAGTGAACTAAATTATTTTAAATTAATTGGAAGGCTGATTAACTTTACATATTATAGCAGTCATATGATATAGCGATGGAAGGAATGCCATAGAAGAAAGCCTCTCGTGCACCACCCACTGTCCCTGAATAAACACTGCATTTCCAGAGTTAGATCAAATTTACACTGGCATGAACAATAAAACTAGCAGTCTGTGGCCACTTAAAGTGAAGTTTGGGAAATCAGAATTGAGAGTTAATTTATCATATGGTCACTCAATTATAGATAGTTTACTCAGAAAATTATTTTTCTTTGCTTTATAACTTAAAAGTCACTCAATTATTAGATAATTTTTTCATTTAATTTTTCTGATATAGAATTTTTATTTTAACCCTTATTTATAAGAAATAAAAAATTATTTATCTTAACCATTTTATTAACCTGCCCCACTTGACCCTAAAAGCTTTTATTTAAAATAAAAATTCTATTTTTATAATCCCCACCCCTTCCTTTATTTCCATTTTCTTCCCAAATAAGCAATTACAGGACTTGGTTCAAGCTTATTTAATCGGTTATGAAATTCTAAAAAAATAGTGTCACTGTGTGTTCTTGGTGTTCTATGTGTGACCTGGTTGTTCAACTTTACTTTTATCAAAATCACTTTCTCATTGTTTGAGCTTTCACTTTTCTAGATTTAAATCTGTCTTGAGCTTCAAATTAGAAGATTAATCGTCAAAGTCAATTATTGTGTATTGTGATAGATGAAAATGTTACTTTCCATTGAACGAGAGCTTAGAAACGTGAAGAAGAAAGGTGCAAACACCATGGACAATCATTGATGAGCTTTGAAGCTCAAGTTTGAATTTTTGGGTTGCTGCAAATGAGCACCGTTTTGATTGGGCAATATATCAAAAGAATCAAATTAAGAGGAGCTCACATCTCGATTTTGAAGAATTTTGGGGCATATTTGAGATGTATTTACAACAACAGCTGTATAAAAAATAAAAGAATTTATAAAAAAAAAAAATAATTCTATTGGCAATAATGTGGGTCCATTCTATATAACTTAAAGCATGACATATTTTTTTAATAGGTGACATTTTTTTTCCACGTCAGACAATAGTTAACAACACGCATTTACTTAAGTGTCACATTTGAATGAATTTTGAGCATGTTGTGTCTAATAGGAACGAAATTATACATAGTATTGTGTTCAATTAGGACAAGGCCGCGTTCAAGTATCTAAATGAGATTTTCTGACAAGTTTAAGGGGCCGTATATGTGTTTGGTCTTAAATCAAACAAGGTTGAAATGAAGTGTCAAATAAATTGACTATGTATTTGGCTTCTTTTATTAATTTTTTTAATCATTAACGTGACATACTTTTCTTAATAGTCCGTCAATCTAAAACGAATGTTTATTAATATTATTGTTTACAAATACTTTTTAAATATCATATTTTACTGTTAATAACATAATTTATAACTTTACAAATATATATATAATTTATTTTAACTTTGTTTTTTTGCTTAATCTTCTTGTCCAATCAGAAATCATCACATAAATGTGATTGAAGAGAATACATAATTAAAATATATACACTAGTATTATCATCTTAAATTTAATTAGGATGGTTCCTCTCATTATTCTTATATATACATAACGTATAAAAGAAATATTTTTTTAAAAAATTTAATTTATATTATACTTTTTTATTGTATAATTAATATAATTTAGTGGCATCTTAAATATAATTAAAAATTTTAAAATATTATTTAAAATTTATATTTTAACGCTTAAGAAGTGAAACTTGATAAATATTTTGAAATGAAGGAGTAAAAATAATTTAATAAAGAGAGGTTCACAAAAAGTTTACTATAATCACTATATACACATAAAGGAGACTTAGAGGCATGTTAATGTGGCATGCCTCTAAGGCCTCCATTCCTTTTTTTTTTCTTTTTTTTTTTGAATTTTTCTTCTATTTTAAAATTATTTTTTTATTTTATTTATTTAATTAATGTCATTTAATGTTATGTCTTTCAACAAGCTCCACTACATAAAATAAATAAATAATAATAAAAATAAATTATATTTTATAATAAAAGTGAAAAATTCCTAACTTCAAAGTTGCATTACCATTTTAACCATCCACTAAATAAATAAATAAATAAATAAAAATAAATATAATATATAAAAATCATCATCATATCATATTATTATATAAGTGGGAAGCCAAAAAGTAAAAAGTTAGATTACTATTTTGCCCCTTCACTAAATTAAAATTTAATTAAATACATAATTAAATATTAATATTTTATCATATTATATCATAATTATATATTTATTACTATATAAATGAAAAGTTCAAACAAACAAACAAATAAATAAATAAATAAATAATAATAATAATAATAATAATAATAATAATAATAATAATAATAATAATAATAATAAATGTAAATAATAAATAATAATAACTAACTAACTAACTAAATAATAATAATAACAACAACAACAACAACAATAATAATAATAATCAATCTATATATATATATATATATATAAAGGAAAGATATAGGCTAGCTGATGTGGCACTCTCTGAGGTCTTGAGTTGTATTTATCTTCTTTCTTTTTGTAGTTTTTTGGACCTTTTTATTATTTTAAAATAATTTTAAAAAAAGAAAATATAGTAGGAAAAATTGAACAACCACTTTGGATAGAAAATCATTTCTTCTTTTTGTACCTGAATCGATTTGGAATACCGAAAAACACCCGTGATTCATTCAAAACTCAATAATTTTCATATGATTAGTTATGCATTGTCTCCCAAATCTTTCATAAGTGAAAACCTAGCAGATCGAGTCAAATTCGATGAAGAACACCGAAAAGAGTGTGGATGCAAAGAGCACAAAGTGAAACGATTCTCAATCTGGAAAAAGAAACACCACAACGGGAGTGAGGGTAACGATCCAGCTTCGCCGTGAATGGGCAAAACTGAATGATATAGAAAAGAGAAAGTTGGAGGAATGACCCAGAACATATGAGGCCAAGTGCTATCATGCGCCAGGCGTATATAGCCTGAACATGGCATTTTAGACATTTTCAATTATTTTTTATCAATTTTCTTCAGCTCCACCGCATTTGTTCGTCTCTTTCAATTGACCATTGCTGCTAAGTTTTATCCCATTACTGTTGCTTACCCCTTCCTCTATTTATTGTTTGTCTTTTTCTTTTTTCTTTTTGGATCATCTTCAGTTGATTTCTGCTTCAGTAGTTAAAGATGAGCAGATTCGGAGATAACCTTAGTTTGGGTTAAATATACTCAATTTTTTCTTCTTAATCTGTATATATGATGCTCTTAGCAAGGTCTTTTATGTATCTGATTTAAGTTGTTGAGATTGATTTTTATATGGATATAGGTTTGAGTTTGTGTTGCGGAGGATGCTGATAAAGTGAGTTGAAAGGAGAAAAGGTGAAAAGTAAAGTATGTTATCGATGCCGAAATGTACGATTCTTTCTCCGAGAATATTATCTTGGATTCTCAGGCTGGTTTCTTGTTTTTATTTATTTAGAATTGTGTGAAACTTAAAAAATTGAACTATCGCGTCCAAAAAATGCATTATGGGTTTCTCAATAGCACGCATGTAATTGGATTTGTTTGAGCCATAGTTTTCCCCGTTCTGGATATTACTAATTCTATAGTAATTAGTCGTAGTTTTTTTTTCTCTTTTTTTTTTAATTTCAATTGTTACTTTATTACTGCAGTTCGGATTTCCTTCATAACACCCTCCTACTTAACAAACACAACCACCTAGGATTTATTACCTTTACTAATTGAAATGCTACTCAAAATTAACATCTTAATAATGTGAGCAAAAATTAAACTGGTGGGCAGCTAAAACAAGAATAAAATGATAAAATGAGAACAATAGACACCTTAAAAAGTTCAAATATTATATGCAATTAAACTCCAACTACACCAAATAACTAATAATTTTTTGTAGTCTTAACTTGATAATATGGAAAGATCAGTCATAACTCTATAAAGAACTACAAAAGGTTAATCCTTTTAGTTTTTTTTTATTATTTTCTTGAAGAAAGCTTTTTTACTGTTATATTGCACCTGATAGTCTAATATTTCAGAACCATAATGAGATTGAGGGCTTTTGGCTATGATTAGACTAATCAATGATTTACTGTTACATTCCTCTCTATTATGAATGAAGTATCTTTACTCGATCAATTTCTAAAGATCAATTTTAAGCGAAAGTCAAGAATAAAAAATATAAATGACTAAGCCTTACTCTATTCAGTTTTAAGTTAACTTGTATCTCTCTCTCTTTTAAATGCTTAATTTTCAAGTATGTATTGTCACCTTTGGAAATTACAATAAGCAATAATATAATATGGACCGATGCTTCATTCCAGTTTATGTTGATGTTTCGTGTGTCCACGTGTGTGCTCTTTGAAGAAACTTAATATTTTAATTTCTTCAGTAATGCCTGTTCCAATATGACTTGGTAATGTATTTTGAGCTGCTGCAATCTTGAACTCTTTTTGTTTTTTTTTTAAAATTATGTGGCATCTTTTTCGTGTTTCTAATAGCTTTGACAGCCTAGCTAAACATATATATAGCCATTTCTGGTGGATTATGCAATGTGCACTCCTTGAGCTTGCATTAGTTATATTTTTTTTTCTTTTATATTATGACTCTATTTTTAATAAAAAGTCTTGATTGCTGTGACTTTTTAAGCATATCAATGCGATGGCACAAATAAAGAGAGCAACACATGGGGTGGTTGATATGTACTTCGTTTTAGGAGTTGAGGGCTACGATCTTGACAGGTGATTCTGCTTAAAGGACTTGCTCCTTAAACTGTTTCCCTTTCCTTGGCTCAGAATGGTATCTTGACTTAGTTTTGGTGAGATTTCAAGTATGCTTTGCTTTGCAGAGTTGATTCTGAAGTTCAATAAGAGGGCTCCCACCGTAGGCACAAACATGAAGATGGGCATGGTAGTGAATAGTGATCAACTTTGTGAAACATTTCTTCTTTGTTCTCCCTGTTTTTTCCAATGTCTCCCGGACTCTGTCTGTTTACCTTTTATTTTTTAATAGATTTTTATCTAGATTGAGTTGTCTGATATGTTTGATTCTTTTTTAGTACTGATCTGAGTTCTCATCTTATCAGAAAATAAACATAAAGCTCCTTCAAGTTTTTGATAGCATGCCTCATTGTTTGTAGAACATCAAGGGCCACCATCATGATCATGTACATGATTCTTTTGTATCCAGTGTTAGTATTGCGTCTGAGGGAGCATATTACTATTATGAAGTTTTCAACACGCTATTGACAGTGTCTCATTTTCTAAAATAATTCTTCTGTTTGTTTTTTCTTATGCATTTCAATGGTCAGTTATGCATTTTCTCTTACAAAAAGAGTGCAGTTAAGATATAGTTTTTATCTTGGAATATTAATTGAGGATTGTAGTAGAAGGATGTGGGGCCAGTGATGGCATAACTTAGCTGTATAATTAGTTAGAGTATTGTAACATTTGTCAATTACATATTATATATATATATATATATATATAAATATAAATATATAAAATAATATATGCATTTAGATAACGAAAATAGTAAATTTCAAGAAAATGTGTTTGTGTTCAGGTAACAGTGACTTTATTCAACATTGTGTTCTTATTCATTCTTTCATCAAGTTATAAATTCGCTGGAAATTGGGTGGCTCTAACCATCTATATGAGCCTCAGAGCTTTAACAGGCTTCTGGAGGTATGGTTAATTGCTAATTAATGCTCCAAATCTAATCTATTTTTTAGATTATAAAGCTAATATGTTTGTTTTACGTTTTTACCATTTGCAGGATAGGAACTGGAACAGGGCCCTGGAAGTTCCTCAAGAGCTAAAAGTCTCTGCTAAGTTATTATTGTACATAACTGAGAGAGACTTATCCCTGAAGCAATTTTTACTGTTGTTGTATTATCAAGAAAGTAGCACCATTGAATCATAGTTTAGTGCATTTCTTACTACATCATGTGCCTTTTTTATTACATCATATTCTGTAACGAATGAACAAGTCAATTATCTAAACCAAAGTTAAATTGAAATTTTAGCCTTTGTGTTCAGTCGAAAGATGTCAATTGATGTCATATCCACTGAAATAATGGAAGTTAAAGAGTGTGAAAAATTTTCTTGTAAGGTAAACCCTATATTTTAAATGATTCAATTCATCCAACGATGTATCCTTGCCAAAATCCTTCTTCCGTTGGTGTTCATGTTTTTTTGATTCTCTGTATTTCTAATTCTTGATTTCTGTTTGACTTTAGCTGGATTTCTTTTCTTCTCCTACTTGCCCAAGTTAAACCTCTTCCTTTTTATTTCGAGATTTGTTTGTTTCATGTATCTCTAAAATTTAATTTTTTGAATGTCTCCTGATTTTTTGGTTCATTATAGCACTGAAGTTTGCATAGTTATTTTATTGTCGAATTTATGATATTCAATAAACTTTCTGTGAAATATTACCTAAAAGTGGGTTAAGAGTCATGAGGTCTCAGGTTCAAATTTTAGTACAGATAAAAAATGCTAGGTGATTTCTTCCCAGCTGTCTTAGCCTTGGTGGACAGAGTTACTTGAACCTGATGTGGGTACGTAGAAGGTGACAGGTAACTTATGAAGTTAGTCGATGTGTGTGAAACTTGATCTATGAATTCAATATTTTTTATAGCGGTACTTGAAAAAATAAATACACTTATGAAATAATAAAATAATTTAGTTTCTATCAATGTTGTTGAAGTTTCTAGCCTTAATTTTATAAATTTTTAGTTTATTTACCTATTGATAATTTATAACATCAGTGGAATAAGAAAAGAAGAGGGAGGTATCAATAATGGGATGTAAAGTGATTAATCTCATACTCTTCTATTTTCTAAATAGGGTGGAAGAAATTATCGTGAATTAGGTTATTAAAAGAGAACTTTTGAAATATCAACAGAAAATTAAATGGAGGTCCTCCATTCAAATAGAGTTGTTGTTATTTCATCTAGAGTATATTGTGCAGTTTAAGGATCTTTGACTTGTGCATTTTATTAATAAACCTTGCTGATATATTACTATATACTTTTGCTTTCTTTTCCTTTTTTCTTTTTAAACTATTTGCATACATTCAAGTATATATATAGATTTGTAAAATTTTTTAATATTAAGTAAGTGGTGAATGATTTATTGATTTTAAATATTTTATTTATTTGAGTAGTATTATCTTTCTCTATATTTTCTTTTTTGAGGCAATATCATTATTCATAGATATTTATTACATTTATTTTTATGGAAGTTCATTTCATTAAAACAATATGTATTCTAAAAAGGATCTAGCCTTTTTTTTTTTGTGCATAGAACTTTTCCTATTGAAGAAATTAAGGTTAAGCTTCACCACGCTGATAATCTTCGACATGTTTTTAGGCTTTCTGGACAAGGTGTAAATTAGATGATAATATTTTTTCTATTTAACTGTATTCTCTTTTTAAATTTTATTTAATTAAATGGTTTCAATTTTGATGTCACATTGAATAGTTAGTAAAGTGCGTGACTAAACTTTGAAATTGCTAATTTTGTGAGTTTTGAAACTAACGAAAAAAAATATTTATACATAATACATAAAAATTGTATTATATACTTTATCGCGATCAAATTTATAACACAACATATTGTATATTCATTATTTTCTTTCATGACCGCGCAAAGCGCGGACAACTTCACTAATATCAATATAAACCACTACAAAATCTCATGTGGGAGTGTTTGAAAAAGACAATGAATATGCAGGAAAATTTAAAAACATAGCAACAGCCACTCATAGAGCTTCACATGATTAATGAATTAAAATTAATTTATTACCTTTGTGGGTTGTGAGGATTACAAAATTTATTATCCTCTGAAAACATCAATTCTCATAAACAAACTTTTTAAAGATAATTTGATTTTCACTGATAATATCATCATTCTTTTTTTTTTCTTTTTTGTTGATAAACAAACAATTTTAGTAATACCAAGTGATGGGCTTGAAATTTGAGACTATTCTTTTCTTTCCAAAGAAAATTATAATAGAACATTCAAAGAAGAGATGTTCAAACTTTTGAAATCTATCAATAGTTGCTAATCTCTTTCAAGTTGCTAGCCGTAGTATGAATTTGTGTCTTGTGTGAATATCTTGTTGCAAAATTATAGTCTTCCAAGGAGTTTTGCAAGCTGAGGAATCAAATAGTTATACATAAGTTTTATGGAGAACTTAGCATTTTTCAGTATTGTGTACAACCTGACTTTCAGGTCACCTTACAAATCTTTTGACTGCATGCATGATATACTTCCTGGACTCAATTATTTTCTTAACCACCATGTTTCATAATCTGGAATGGGGCAGTTTTCAACAACATTGCCCTTTATGTAAGAAGAGTGGATCCACTTGATCCACAGACAATCTTTCTTTTCATTTACAATCCACAATAGTTTTAGTATTGCAGAATGATTTCACAAGTGTAGGTTGAGTATGTTTTTCCCTCCAACAACCTTTGGATGAGACAATTTTTTTCGAGATACTAAACCCTTCCTTGAGGTGATAGTAGCACCTGTCCAAAGAAAGATTCTTCAAGCAATTTCAATTAATGTTAGTACTTTCTTAGGGAGAATACATACTTGTGCCCAATAGTTTTGCATATCAAAGATCACTTATTTGATTAACTGGATCCTTCCAGCATAGGAGAACAATTTTGCAATAACCAACACATTCCGCTATTGCAAGTTTATTTTTAGGATAGTGGACACCTAGATATCTGAATGGAAGCACACTTTCTCATTAACCCAAGGTATCCAGAATTTCATGCTTAAGGTTAGTAGACACGCCAGATAAGCAGATAGAACTCTTGTCAGTATTTTCCTGTAGACCTAAAGAAGCTATAAATTTCTAAAAAGCCCCATGTAGTGATTGAATAGAGTGGATATCAGCCTTACAGAGCATCAATAAGTCATCTTCAAAACAGATGCGCATCACCCTTAATTTCTTTCACCTAGGATGGTAGTTGAAAGTCTTCTCCATTTTGAGCATTGAGAATTCCCTTTGTAAGTATTCCATTGCAATCAAACAGAGATAAGGGGACATGGGATCCCCTTGTCTAATTTCTTTTTTTCCCTCAAAAGAATTGGATTGACTCCCATTTAACACTAACACTAGAGAATATGAGATAGTAGAAACACATTCCAATATCCACGGAATGAACTTATATGGGAAACCCAATTTATCTAGTACACTTCTCAAGAAGATCCATTCAATAGAATCATAAGCTTTTCTCAAGTCCACCTTTATTACACACCTGAGAGACAACCCTTTCCTAGAGTACCATTTTAAAATCTCATGGCTAAATAAAATATTGTCAATTATGCTCCTTCCCTCAATGAAAGCCATTTGTGAAGGACTGACTATATGACTGATAACCTTTTCTTATCGTGTTTGTTAAGATTTTAGTGATGATCTTATAAATAGTGGTACAACATGCTATAGGTCTGTAATCTTTCACATGAGAGGGGCTTGTTATCTTAGGCACAAGAGTTATGACATTACAACTATATGATTTTAGAAACCGACCAGATTGAAAAATTCTTTGACAGCATGTAGGACATATTCTTGATAACAACCCAATTATGAGTAAAGAATTCAAGTGGAAATGCATCAATGCCTAGAGCTTTTTTAGTTGGCATACATATAGCAACAAGTATTTCTTGGTCTGTGACTGATTCTATCAGCTTGCATTTTTAGGCATATGAGAGACAAGGGCCACTTCTTATGACTTCTGTATTTGGGCAAGGTAGACCAGTTGCTGCAGTACCCATCAAGTCAAAGAAAAATGTGATGAATTCCTCATTAATCTATTTAGGATCATGTACACTAGTATCATTTGAGTCATAAATTGGAGTAAATATCATTTTTTTGGATCTTATTTTCACTTGAGCATGAAAATACTTTGTGTTAGCATCACCATCGGATATCCAGTCGACCGTGGAATTTTGTTTGAGCACACGTTCTTCCACACTACTCCATTTGACAAAATTTGTTAGAAACACCTTCTCATGTTCTATCAGCATAAGACTTGGAGGTTGAGGAACCAATTGTTTTTGAATGATATCCATTCCTTTCCTAGCCTTTTGCAGTCTTTGACTATATGAGGCCATGTAATCATTTAAATCCTTGAGTCCAGCTTTTATAGCCTTCAGTTTCATCTAGAGTTCGTATTGATTTATACCATTATAATATTGTCTCCGTGTTGTATCAAGGATGCCACTGAACTCAAGGTGAGTCAAAGCTGTCTTGAACAATTTAAAATATTTTAGATTATAGTAGGGTTGCGGGGGATGGGGGGTACATACATTCATATAAGAGAGTGGCCATATACTCTAGGAGGAAAGATTTAGTTGTCCATAAGTATCCACCCACTGAAAATTTTCAAGTGCCCAATCAATCTTTGAAATGAATCTCTTCTGAAAAGAAGGAATATCTAATAAGATACTGAAATTTATGCAACAAGCGCAAAACATATTAAAACAATACTGTATCTAAAATCCCTCTAAGGATCTGGCTAGCTTCTGGGATAAATCCCCAGCTAACTCTAAAGTTTAACTATAAATAGAAACTGAACTGAAAGAAAAGTCTCGTCCTCAGAAGATGAGGATTCACCAAATAGGCACTGTTGCGAGATCATCGGAGGGGAATTACTGACGATGCTGAGTCTCAAAACCTGCACCTGTATCATAAAATGATACAATATGAAAAATATATGCATCACTACTTTGAATTACTAAGTAGGTAAGATATACGTAAAGCATGGAAATATACAACTAAGTTGATATAACATGAAATGACCAACTGATAACTGATAAATATTGAGATATAACTATGATATGTCAATATGGACCTTGACTGACGGTCATAAACATATCCTGAAAACTGAATAGCTGAACTGAGCTGAATTGAGACTGAGCTGAAAAGTGTTGTACTGACAAGTGAGAGAGTCTATAACCAACATATAACCACGTGAGCTAAACATGGAGTCCGATGTATACACTCCATTGGTGAGAGCCCACTGTACCTTGCCAGGGTATAGTGGCTGAGCTAAGGGATCACATTCTAAGGCCAGTTCAAGAAAATGACCTACAGTGGTGACTTAGTTCTGAGAACTTGGGTGCGCTTAATCCCGGCCAGCTCGGTGCTAAGTCCTACTCCCACTGGATAGTCCTAACTTGGATACTAGCCTGATAGCTTGAACCTGATGCCCTAGACTAAGTCAGCAATACTTATCTGGAAGTACCCTGAGAGTCTATAGGACCTGATAACTGAAAGCTAGTGTTCTAAGACTGGCCAGAGCTGCTTTACCTAAAAGCGTCGTAACCATTTAAAGAATAACTGGATAACTGATAGCTGATACTATAGAGTATTACTGAACTCCTCAAGAACTGACTATAGTCAAACCGATCAGCTGACATTACTGTGAGACACTGAGAGTGCTAAATACTGACTGAGACTGAACTTAGCAATAAGCTAACTTGATTATAGAATCGTACTAACATGTTGATTATAAGAACTATCAGAATCACGCAACATTTGTATCTAGACAATTATGCAAGACTCTTTCAACTACATTTAAGGACTACAGATAAAGCATTTACTTCATTAAAAGATACCAACATACATCATCACTAGTAAAGACCTTCAAGAAATTACAATAAACAATCGAGAAGAAAAGTCATATCTTGACTGAAGAATAACCCTAACTTTTAAATCCTTAGATGACTAGAAATGGGACAAGATTCTGTAAGGGTTTTGGGGTACAAGGGAAGAACAATATCCTTGTTGAATTCCCACATACCTGGAGTTGAATTTCCTGGAAGAACCTTGAGAATCTGAGAAGAAAGCTGAATGCCCTAGCTTTGGCTTTGGAGAACTATATGAGTTTTCTACGTACTGAACTTGAGAGAATAAGATAAATGAAGAGAGAACGTCGACTAACTCCCTAAATCTCATTATTTTAACCCTAAAATGACATAGTGTAGGCATTCAATGAGTCGTTGGTTCTCACCATAACTCGGTGGGTCCAGTCGTTGTCCCTGGGCCAAAATTTCATGCTAGCTGAAATCAGACAACGGAGGAAACCACGAGTCATTGGATGAACCAACGGGTCATTGGTTCCTCTTGTGGTCACTGAAAACTTTTTGAACAAAAATTTGGTGCCTACCAACGAACGACATAATGACTCACTGGGTGAACAAACGGGTCATTGTCACCACTCATTCTAGTCAAAGGAGTTTCTGAAGGGTTTTTGGACCTGAACTATAGATGGAAGCAACGACTCGTTGAGTGGAATAACGAGTCGTTTTTGCCATTCATTGCCACTGGAAGGGATTTATCACCTTTTGTTGGTTCTCCCAATGGCTTGACAGGATGGGTCATTGGTTTCTTCCATGACCCGTATTGGGCTCATTGGTTCTGTGGAGTTTTAAACAAGGTTCTGAATTGGGTAACCATGAGCGATAGGACTACTCGTTACTCCTGACAATGAGTTGTGTCATGCCTCATTGGTTCTTGAAAGGAACCTGTAGGGTTGACAATGACTCAGACAATGGAATGTTAATACCGAAAATGACTCATTGTCTGGGTTGTTCTGAGACAAAATTTTTTGGTTTTTCCTGCTAAGTCTAGGTTTGATCTAAGAAACTTTTGGAGTGTTACAATAAGCTTTGCAGATACCTACAAAATTTGTCAAGCGAGTATGTGCATCACCAGCGAAGATCCCTTTCATGAGCAATTGGATTATTTCACGAGTAATATTAAACTTTGCCCCAGCAGGCAAAGGGGGAGAAACTATCGCACCCGTTGCACCGACCTCATCAATATCAGCATCATCCCTCATCATCAAAGTACTGATACCTCTACTGGTCAGGAACTCCGTTACGTCTTGCTCACTCATTCTATGCAGCTTGGAGTTGCTCTTCAGCAGGCCTCACTGCCTCAAGCGCACGTGCATGAGCCTGTTCTCAGCTAACATCCGTGTTGTGGCATGTTCCACAGTTTCTTGCTCATGGACTTCTCCCATCTTCCTTCTATTTCTCAGAGTTCACTCAAGTTCATGATCAATTAGAACCAGGGGTTTTCCTTGGCTCCGAGTAATGGGAATACACGAACCTGTAACCTAGAAAGAACCAAAAACAAGAGAAAAATTAAAAGGAAATAAGGACCAATAGTAAATCAAACACAATTAACTAAATGCTAAGCCGTATTCCCTGGCAACGGCGCCAAAATTTGATGTCACCCAAATTACACCTCCAAAAGAGATATAAAGTGGTCGATGTTCAAATATAGAACCCAACTAGGATTAGAGTTGAATCCCATGAGGAATATGGCGAGGACCTCGGTTAATGCGTTCACTACTATCATCAGCTTACTTATTTCCTAGAGGAGAGTTGTAACAAGAAATAATGTAAAAGCAGTATGAAGATTCTTGATTAAAATTGATTTAATTCAGTGAGCGGGTTGACTAGGATTGTGTTCCCCATGATTTCATAACTACAATGGCTTCTGATACTAATGATCTATTCAGCTGTTTAGCATGCTATATAGGTAAGTTAATTTCACCTAAATGGTTGGTCCCCTAACTTGATTACATAACCACCACATAACTTGATTCGTATACGGGTATTCACTTGGTTAACCCTCACCTTTGATATCGTATTAGCTATTTTCGGACAAGGTCAAGCTATTAGATGAGAGTTGATAGCCTCGAATCTTCATTGTTAATCCTTTTTCCCATTCATTACTCGCTTGATCCACTGATTAAGAATAAGGCAATTTTGAACATTCACGACCGTTAAGAAGAAATTAGAATGAAGGGAAGAACAATACATGCATAAACTCTATTTAAGAATCACTAAGTATTTTGCATATGCGTGTTAATTCATCATGGTTTTCACAACCCTAGTTATGGGTTTAGCTACTCATACTTGAAGATTCACAATTAAGAAGGGTATAAGGAATCATAATTGTAAACTTACAAAGAATTATAGAAGACACCATACTTCTTGGATTAATCAACAATTAATCAAAAGTAATCAGAAAAGATTGTTTGATCCTTCCAAACCCAAGAACAAAGTGAAAACTATGTTTCTTGAACTTCAGTGTCGAACAACAAACTCCAAATTATGGTAAAAAGTCAGAACCTTACAGAAGAAACCTAATTAAAGTATTTATAGACATAAAATAAATTATTTCCTAACTAAACAAGGAAGTCAGGTCGGTAGTGATGACGACTCATGATGAGACCTCCCAAGTCGTGAAGTGCAGTAACGACTCATGCTCTGCAAAACTTCATGCTGGATGACAACTCACCCAATGACTCGTTAAGTGACATGACGAGTTGTTAGGCCTTCCGATGCTTCTGAGTCCTAAATCTCCAATGCTCTGAACGATTACCCATGACCGCACATGATGAGTCGTTGAGTCTCCTAACGACTTGTTGATCCTTCTGTCCTAACACTTAGCACTTAGGCTTAACTTCTGAATTTTGACTGATGAATGCTTTTGATGATTCATGGTGTCATATGACAACTCATTACTCATTTCGTTTTGACTCACAAGACTTGTGGTCCGATTCAGCATCCAGTCCTCACGACAGTCCTAACGACTCGTGAACAGCCATGAAGAGTCGTGGTGTTGTCCCGTTGTTGCCACTATTTCCAGCCTAAGTTTAATGCTTTTAAGGCCATCTTCTTATAATGGACCAGGGAACGAGTCGTCAAGTGACATAACGACTCGTTATCTTGCTGGCACTCTAGACTTAGCCTATTTTTTCCTCTTTATGCCCATTTCACTCTCCGACCTATTTCCCTGAAACACTTAACAAAAACACATAATATCTATATAAACATACCCGAGATTAGCATATTTTCTTAGTTTTAAGCGTCGAAAGTGTCTTAAAACCACGACACATTAATGTTTTCATGTGCAATGACAATCGAATTCTGGGAGTGTTATAATGGTGGATTATTTTTGGTTTCTTTAATTATAATGATGTTCTGTTAGTAAATTTTCACAATGTGTTATTTCTTCTGAATGTCGACGGTTTGGGATAAACAGTTGGAAAATGTTGATTCACCCACCGAGGGATTAACATGGGTGCCAGTCACGGCTATTTGAGTCATGACACTGAGAAACTGAAATAGAAAAAACTACTCCAGTCCTCAAAAGATGAGGACTCACCGACAGAACACTGCTATAGTGAATCTAAAGGAGGGACTAACCACGCTACTAAGCCTGAGTGCCTGAGCCTATATCATGAGACGATATAGCATAGGAGTATTCTTTAGTACTTGGAATGTACTGTGTATGTTAAATATCAAATAAAATATAAGAATGTGGATAATTCATTAACTAGACTATTACGACATACAAAAACCATGTCTGAATCATAAATACTGAAAAAGTCTGGAGATTTGAGAAAAATATTGTAACAACCAATAATCTAAAACTAAATTCATATGAATACTCTAAAATATATAAGACTGGACTGTGGACTATGATTGTACTGTACTGTGGGAGTGCCTGTTAACCGACATATAACCATGTGAGTTAGACGTGGAGTTCGATGTTTACTCTCCATCGATAGGGCCCACTGTATCTTGCCAGGGTATAGTGACTGGACTGTATGATACACTAACTGAAAAACTTATTCGGGTTAAATCCTATGGTGGCACGTATTTCTGAGAACCTAGGTGTGCTGAACCCCAGTCCGCTCGATGCTAAGTACTAATCCTAATTGAAGACACATATCAAGTACATATATATAACTAAACTACTTATATGGAAGTGTCCTGAGAGCCTAAAGTACCTGATAACTGAGGGTACTGAATATACTGGTAACCTGATAATACTGAATTCTGATAACATCACTATTACTGAGTATACTGAAAATAATAGAAATACTGTAAAGGATAAATGCATAATTTCATGAGGAAATCAGGTCAAATTCAAGATCATAGGAGACATGTTGTATAGCTGAAAATACTAATAGGAATATATAGTATTTCATAGCATGAAAGTTTGCCATAAAAGAAAAGTAGGAAATTTCAACAATTAGAAGGGAAAACCCAAGGTCATGGTTTCTAACATTTCAAGGCTAAGCTTACTGAAATCTCTGGAAACAAGGGTGAAAGGAAACCCTTGTTGAAGTCTCACATACCTCTAGAAGAAATCCCTGAAGATGAAGCTCGAAATTCTTAGAAGAAGCAGAAGCCCTAGCTCTTGGCTTAAGAAGTCTATCTGAGTTCTTACGGGGTTCTGAGAATGTGAGGAGTGAATGAGGGAAGAATTTTTACTACCCCTCTAAATCCCCCCTATAATATCCCAGTATGATGCAGTTTAGGAACTAGAATAGCAGGAAGTTACAAAAATACCCCTGAAGAATTGCTTGAAAAACTACCCGTCCGGATCCAACGGGTCACACAACGAGTTGTTGGTGGTGAACACGACTCCTTGGGACCAGTTGTTGGTCCTGGGTCTGAAAATCCAATTTCTAGGCTTCAACCAACCTTCGAAAAGGACGACTCGTTAGAGGACATAACGGGTCGTCGAATCAAGTCGTTGTCACTAAAACAACTTTGAACAACTTCTAAACCTCTCCCAACGGACAAACAAAATGACCTGTTATATGATACAACGGGTCGTTGTTTCCACCCGTTGTCACTGGACTGATCTTGAACACTTTCTGGATTCCATCTAATGGCTCAATAGGATGAGTCGGTACATCCCCCAATGACCCGTCGTCTGGCTCATTGGTTCGGGGAAGATTTTGTCAAGTTTCTCGAATTTGTCAAAACAAGTAACATCATGAATCGTTACTTCATCCAATGAATCATTCTATGTCTTGTTAAATCTAGAGGAAGAAAGACCTAATGCTGACGACGACTGTACTAACAGGTCATTGGTTCTGACAATGATTCGTCTGACGAGTCATTCTGTGGAAAGTTTTCTGGTTTCCTTCTAGGGTCGGTCTTAGAAAATTTTAGGGTGTACCAATATCTCCTCCTTGGGAGCATTCATCTTCAAATGGAGACTAACTAAGCTGGAAAGATAGGGAAAGAGCTACAATCATGAAAATGAAAACTATAAACTGAATACTGAAGTAGTGACTGACTCCGAAACAAGATAGACATACTAACTAAATTCATGCAACAAGGGTGCACACAAGACATGAATAGAATTGATGATCATGAATCTGACATGAAACTGAATTGAGTACCGAGGAGGAATTTAGTACCTGATGCTGAAGATGAGTTGGAAAGGAAAAGGTGAGGGTATCTAGCCACCATATCTTCTTTGGCTTCCCACATAGTCCCTCTACAAGCTGATTCCTCCATAGAACTTTTACTGATACAACCTCTTTATTCCTCAACTTACGAACCTAATGGTCCAAAATCTACACTGGGACCTCTTCTTAGGAGACACTATCTTTTACACCAACACCCTCTAAAGGAATAATTGAGGTCGGATCACCCATGACTTCTTCAATAGAGACACATATTCTAACTCCACAAGAAATTCCATCTCATAGGCCACATTACCAATGCTCCTTAGGATTCTATAAGGACCAACATAGCGGAGAATGAGTTTTTCTTTCTTCCCAAACCTCATCACCCCTTTCATAGGTGAAATTTTCAAATATATCCAATCATCCACAGCAAACTCCAGCTCTCTTCTCCTCACATCAGCATATGATTTCTGACGATCTAAGCCATCTTTAGCCTTTTACTGATAAGCTGGACCTTTTGCATGGCCTCATGAACTAAGTCAAGCCCTATAAAAGTAGCTTCGCCAACCTCAAACCAACCTATAGGAGACCTACATCTCCTAACATAAAGTGCTTCAAATGGGGCCATCTGGATAGTGGAGTAGTAAATGTTGTTATACGCAAACTTGATGAGAGGTAGGTGATCATTCCAACTTCCCTTTAAATTAATCACGTAAGCCCTCAAACATATCCTCTAGAGTTTGAATAGTCCGCTCATCCTGGCCATCTATCTACAGATGAAAAGTTGTGCGGAGTTTAACCTGAGTACCAAGTCCCTTCTGAAATCACTTTCAGAAGTGTCATGTGAACTGAGTACCACTATCTGAAATGATGGACAAAGGGACTCCATGAAGTCTGACTAACTCTCAGATGTATAATCTAGCAAAATCCTCCGCTGAATCTATGGTCTTAACTGGTAGGAAATGTGGTGACTTAGTTATCCGATCCACAATCACCCAAATTGAGTCATGATGTCGACGCGTATGAGATAAACCTGTAATAAAATCCATGTTCAATTTTTCCCACTTCCAAGTAGGAATGTTGATATCATGAGTCACAACCCCAGGTCTCTGGTGTTCAACCTTGACCTATTGGCAGTTTGGACACTTGCCACAAATTATGCGATGTCCTTCTTCATGCCAATCCACTACTAGACTTTCTGTATATCACGATACATCTTGGTGGCACCTGGGTGGATAGAGTACCTAGAGATATGAGCTTTCATTAGTATCCATTGCCTCAATTCACCTACATCTGGAACACATAATCTGCCTTGATAATGAAGCACACCATCTCCCCCTTTGGGGAATGCTTCCACCTCCTTTTTGAGAATTGATTCCTTCAACTTGAGTAGGATTGGGTTCACCTTGATTTGACTTAACCTCCACCAGAACGGAGGATTCTGACCCATTCTAAACTACAACTCCACCTTCTATTGAGTCAACCGAACGAACTCCTAATCGAACCAACCTGTGCACGTCCCTAACTAGTTCTTTCTTATCGTCCTCAATATGAGCAACATCGCTCATTGATAATTTGCTGAGGGCATCGGCCACTACATTAGCTTTACATGAGTGGTAAAAGACGTTCATATCATAGGCTTTCAACAACTCCAACCACCTTCAGTGATGCAGATTCAGGTCCTTCTAACTGAACACATACTGCAGGATTTTATGGTCAGTAAAAAAATCCACATTAACCCTATAAAGGTAGTGCCTCCAAATCTTTAAGACAAATACTACCGCTGCCAGATAAAGATCGTGAGTCAAAAAGTTTTTCTCATGAGCCTTGAGTTGATCTGAAAGTATAAGTTATAGCTCAAGATCGTGAATCGGAAAGTTCTTCTCATGGGCCTTGAGCTGTCTGAAAGTATAAGTTATAACTTTACCATGATGCATCAGAACACATCCAAGGCCAATTATCCTTCTGGCAGGGCCAAGACTGGAGTTGTAGTGAGTCGAGTATTCAACTCCTGAAAACTCTTCTCACATGCATCAGACTACTGAAACTTCACCTTCTTTTGAGTTAGTCTGGTCAAAGGAGAGGTAATGGAGGAGAATCCTTATACGAACCGTATGTAGTAACCGGCTAGGCCCAAGAAACTCCTAAAGTCTTACAGAGAAGTGGGCCTTGTCCAGTCCTTTTGCTACTGCTACATTTTGAGGATCTACCTAAATACCCTTACTAGAGACAACATGACCAATGAATGCCACTGATTTCACCCAGAATTCACACTTGCTGAACTTAGAGAACAACTAGTAGTCCCTAAGAGTCTGAAACACTATCCTTAGGTGGTCTGCATGTTCCTCCTCTATTCTAGAATAAACTAGAATATCATATATGAAGACAATATCAAACATGTCCAGGTACTGCTTGAATACCCTATTCATCAAGTCCATAAAATATGCAGGAGCATTTGTTAGTCCAAAAGACATAACTATGAATTCATAATGACCATACTGAGTCCTGAAGGTTGTCTCCGGGATGTCACATTCTCTAACCCTAAGTTGATGGTATCCTGATCTGAGATCTATCTTGGAAAAACAGCTAGCTCCCTAGAGTTGGTCGAACAAGTCATCAATCCTAGGTAGGGGATACCTATTCTTGACTGTGACCTTATTCAGCTGGCGGTAATCGATGCACATTCTGAGTGTACTGTCCTTCTTTCGCACAAATGGGACTAGGGAACCCAATGGAGAGATGTTGGGTCTAATGAAACCCTTATCTAAAAGATCCTTCAGTTGTTCTTTTAACTTTTTAAGCTCAACTGGAGCCATTATGTAAGGAGGAATTGAGATAGGCTGGGTATCAGAAAGAAGATCTATGACGAAGTCTATTTCCCTCTTGAGAGGGACTCTGGGAAGATCTTCGAAAAACATATCTGGGAACTCATGTATGATTGGAACTGACTAAAGGGTTGTGGTTTCGAAACTAGAATCCTTTACCCTAACCAAGTGAAATGTACCCTATTGATATCATTTTCCTTGCATTAAGGTAGGAGATAAACTAACCCTTAAGTGTTGAAGTACTACCCTTCCACTCTATAACTAGTTCGTTAGGGAATTGGAAAATAACGACTCTGGTTCTGCAGTTAGCTGAGTCATAGCAAGAGTGTAATCAGTCCATGCCAAGAATAAGGTCAAAATCGACCATATCTAACTCTACTAGATCAACGGAGGTAACTTTATGTAACACCGTAATCGGGCAATTTTTGTATACCCGATTGACTCTAACTCACTCACCAACTGGACTAGAGACTGAAAATGGCTCTGAGAGAGTTTTTGGACTAATATCAAACTGGACTGCAATACAAGGAGTCATGAAGGAAAGTGTGGCTCCTGGATCTAGTAAAGAATAAACATCTATTTTAAAGAGATGTAACATATGAGTGACTATGATAGGTGAGTTCTCCTGGTCCTGGCATGAAGATAGATCATAAAAGTGGTTTTAATGCTGACCACCTCCACCTATACTCGAAGTAGTACCCTGCTGAGTTGGGCGACCTGGTGGAGCTGCTGATGTAGTGGATTGGGCCTTCCACCGTCCTACTGACGGGTAATTCCTCAACCTGTGACCCAGCTAGACACAACCAAAACAACCTTCCTTGCCCATAAGACACTCACCTGAATGGTTCTTACCACACATAGGACATACTGGGAAAGTACAGCTACTGAAGACATGGCTCTGAGACTGGGAGCCTGATGCTCCATTCCTCTGATCTTTACAGGGCCTAGAAGAAGGCACTGGCTAAAGAGGGTGCCGGAGGTCTCTGCTACTGTTGTGGGCGACTACCATCGCCCGATCTCTATTGTTAATACTCGAACTGACCTGTCCTTGCCTACTTACTTTCCCTTTCTATCTCTTTCAATTTCTCCGCCTCTATTTGCTATGTATGGATTATAAGCCTGGAGATGTCCATATCGTTGATGATCATGACAGTCCTATACTCTTAACCACCAAGTCTGAGACCCCATTTACAAATTTGAGTATGCAAGCCCTTGGCACAACAACCATCTCCAGAGCATACTTTGATACTTGAGTGAACTTTAAGGTGTACTCCTACACCGTCATGTCATTCTATTTCAAATAGACGAACTCTGCGGCCTTTACTTCCCTTAACTTCTGGGAAAAGAACCTATCTATAAATACGGTCACGAACTCGTCCTACTTCAACGGACCTGCACCAACCCGTCTCCCCCCTTTCCATTGTTTCTACCATATCTGGGCCACTCCTTTTAGTTGATAGGCGGCCAACTCTGCACTTTCAACGGAGGTAACACCCACGAATTGGGTGATCTTTTATACCTCATTGATAAAGTCCTGGGGGCCTTCATCTACCTTAGACCCATGAAATTCTGGGAATTCATCCAAGTAAAGTCTCGACTCTGGCATCTATTGTACGCCAACTCGTATTAGCAGGTACGAGGCCTGGTGATTGACCTGGTTGCTCACCGCCTGAGCTAGCATCTGAATAGTAGCCCTGAACTCAGCAGGTGTCACCTGATCATCTTGAGTGGTGTTGGAGCTGGTGGGGCTTGGTGGTTGGCGTTACCGGTCCTCCTTCCGTTTCCTCTTCTGGGAGACATTGTCAGCTGAAAATGGTAGAGCACTAGTTAGAAGGAGATTTTAGAGATTCATACTCTATGCACAATAAGAATCATAAAGAAAAGGGAATTTTCCTTAAAGACCTTGTATCCTCTCCCTCATAAGTGTAGCGCGCTTCACACCTATGAAAAGGACTCTACTTAATGCAGCTTTCAGACATCCTTGGCCACTCTAAACCTGATGCTCTAATACCAAGTTTGTCATGACTGAGTCTACACCCTGGACGTGACACGGTACTTGGAGCACAAGTGACCCCAAGCTAATCCATGGCTCAACATATTACTGTCATACTAGAATTGAATAGAAAACTGAGTGAAAGCTACTGAAGTATAAAACAATCTTTTATGAAAGATGATAAAATCTAGTAAATACTGGATGTTTTAAACAATACTGATAAATATAAGCTAAAACTAATACTACACTATCTGAGAGCCTCTATTAACTGATGAGTTGCTGGGACAAGCCCCCCGGCTAACTCTAAAGTCTGAAAACTAAAATAGTACTACTGAAATATAAAGAACTGCTCGGATCCTCGGAAGATGAGGACTCATCGATAGAACACTGCGACACTGAATCTGAAGAAGGGACGAACCACGCTGTGGAGCCTGAGTGTCTGAGCCTATATCATGAAATGATATAACATAGGAGTATGCGTCAGTATTTGGAATGTACTGAGTATGTGAGATATCAAATAAAATATAAGAATGTTGATAATTCATAAACTGGACTGCTATGACATATAACAACCATGCTTGAATCATAAGTATTGAAGGAGTCTGGAAATCTTAAAAAAATACTATAAGAACCAATAATTTGAAATTAAAGTCATACGCATACTCTAAAATCTGTAAGACTGAACTGTGGACTATGATAGTATTATACTGTGCGAGTGCCTGTTAACCGATATATAACTACATGAGCTAGACGTGGAGTTTGATATTTACTCCCCATTGATCGGGTCCACCATACCTTTTCAGGGTACAATGATTGAACTGTGTGATCACTAACTGAAAAATCCATACAAGTTAAATCCTATAGTGGCACGTAGTTTTGGAAACCTGAGTGTGCTAAACCCTGGCCCGCTCGGTGCTAAGTACTACTCCCAACTGAAGACACATAGCAAGTACATATATATATATATATATATATATATATATATATGCATATACATATAATATAATCGAACTATATTGATAGCTCAAAATAGTGTCCGAAGGCTAAGTTAGAACTACTTATTTGGAAGTGTCCTAAGAGCCTAAAGGACCTAATAACTGAGGGTACTGAATATACTGGTAAACTGATAATACTGAATTCTGATAACATCACTATTAATGAGTATACTGGAAATGATAGAAATACTATAAACCATAAATGCACAATTTCATGAAGAAATCAGGTCAAATTCAAGATCATATGAGACATGTTGTATAGCTGAAAAGTACTAACAGGAATATAGAGTATTTCTAAACATGAAAGTCTGCCATCAAAGAGAAGTAAGGAATTTCAACAATTAGAAAGAAAAATCTTAGCTCATGGTTTCTAACATTTCAAGGTTAGGGTTTCTGAAATCTTGGAACACAAGAGTGAAAGGAAACTCTTGTTGAAGTCCCAGATACCTATAGAAAAAATCCCTGAAGAAGAAGCTCGAAATTCTAAGAAAAAGCAGAAGCCCTAGCTCTTGGCTTGAGAAGTCTGTCTGAGTTCTTATGGGGTTCTAAGAATGTGAGGAGAGAATGAGGGAAAAATGTCGACTACCCCTCTAATTCCCCCTATAATATCCCAATATGATGCAATTTAGGAATTAGAATAACTGGAAGTTACAAAAATACTCCTAAAGAATTGCTTGAAAAACTACTCATCCAGATCCAACGAGTCACACAACGAGTCGTTGATGGTGAACACGACTCGTAGGGTCCAGTCATTGGTCCTGGGTTTGAAAATTTAATTTTTGGGCTTCAACCAACGGTCGAAAAGGATGACTCATTAGAGGACGTGAAGGGTCGTCAAATCCAGTCGTTGTCATTGAAACAACTTTGAATAATTTTTGAACCTCTCCTAATAAACAGACAGAACGACCTGTTATATGATACAACAAGTCGTCGTTTTCACCAGTGGTCACTGGAGTGATTTTGAAAACTTTGTGGATTCCACCTAACAGCTCAATAGGATGATTCGTTACATCCCCCAGCGACTCGTCGTCTGGCTCGTTAGTTCGGGGAAGATTTTAGTCAAGTTTTTAGACTTTTTCAAAATAGGTAACATAACGACTCGTTACTTTATACAACAAGTCATTCAATGTCTCAATAAATCTAGAGGAGAAAAGACCTAATGTCGATGATGACTGTACTAATAGGTCGTTAGTTCTGACAACGACACGTCTGACAAGTCATTCTGTGGGAAGTTTTTTGGTTTCCTTTTGATTTTAATTCCAAGTATAGGGTTTGGTCTTAGAAACTTTTGGGGTGTTACAAGAACATTCAGATGTCCAGTATAAACAACCAATCCTGTATGAATGGAAACCTCTATATTGCACAATTTGTATGTAGTTAGGAAATAATTGTGCCACTAAAGAGAAAATTAGTCCAAACCAAACTGAGGTCAGTAAGAAGAAGAAGAATACTTCTAAATAGATATGGAATCCCAAGGTCTCAACATATATCCCTCAAACCAAGTCGAGTGAGCATCACCACATACATGAAGAGACAGGTCTATGTCCCAACAAAGATACTAAGCTGGATGTTTTCCGTCTTGAGTTCAACTTGACCACTTTCCTGTCCTTGAAACACCTACTAGAAACAAGTTTGAGGCCTTGTGAAGTAGTGAAACAGACTCCTTTACCTCCAGATAAGAATGGATGACTTGCTCAACTCTAATGTCTTTCCTAGTTTGGAATGTGAGGGGGATCAATAAGAGATATAAGCAAAATGAGTTGATCCAATATCTCAAGAATAAACACATTAGACTTGTTGGTTTGGTAAAAACTAGAATAAAACAACACAAGGCTCAAGAAACTCTAAACTACATTGCTAAACAGTGGGGTATGACTCATAATTATTCCAAAGCAGTGAATGGTAGAATTTGGCTTATTTGGGACCAAGTATATTATATTGTGAAGGTGAGGATAACTGAGGCTCAGGTACTATATTGTATGATCCATGACATTCATAGCAATCTGGATTGGGAGTTGTCTATAGTCTATTCTTATAATTCAAATGAGCTTAGGAAAGAACTATGGGATAATTTGCTGGCTATATCTCATATTATTAATCATCCATGTTTTATTTGTGGAAACTTCAATGCTATCCTATATCCTTATGATAGAATAGGTGGAAATCCTATTAATATAGCTGAAGTAAAGGATTTTACTGACTATATAAAACATATTGAACTTATTGAACTCCAAATGGAAGGTGGCTATTTGACATGGAGCAGTAAACAACTTGGTATGGATAGAATATGTAGCAGAATTGATAGAGCCTTTGGTAATTTTGATTGGATGATAAATTGGGGACAAGTTTATATCCAATATGACCTCCTTGGTATTTTATATACCCATGTTATTTACTTTGGACACTCAAAGCTATAAAATTAGAGTTCCTTTCAGATTCTTTAATACTTGGGCTAACCATTCCATGTTTACAGATATAGTTCAAGCATCTTTGGATAATACCATAGAAAATGATGATATGGAGAATGTTTGGCTGAAATTAAAGGCACTAAAACTTGCACCAAACAAACTAAATAGAGAGAAATTTCAGTTCATTCATCACAGGATTGAGATGGCTAGAGTGGAACTTCAAGATGTCCAATTTCACCTGCAAACCAGAGTCTCTGACCAACTAATCATCAAAGAAAATGAGCTATTACAAAATATTGAAAATTGATCATTAATTGAGGAAAGTTATGCAACAAATTCGAAAGCCAGATGGATCAAACTTGGAGATGCAAACACTAAATAATTTACTGCCCTTACCAAGGAGAGAGCTCACAGGAAGAAAATGACTGACCTATAGTCAACAACTGGTGTGAGACTAGAGGATTAAGAGGCTATTAAAGCTGAGATATTGATGTTGCATAAAGGGTTGCATGGATCTTCCAGTAGATCACTACCTGTAGTTGATAAAGCTACAATGGCAAAGGGATATGTCCTCACAACTGATTAGCAATTGCAGCTTATACAGGAGGTAACTAATAAAAGAATTCAGATGGCTTTGCTAGGAAAAGGTGATGACAAGTCATTAGGAATCGATAGGTATAATTACCTCTTCTTTAAAAAAGTATGGAAAACCACTAAACATAATATATGTCAAGCTATGAAAGACTTTTTCATCACTGGCAGACAGTACAAACCTCTAAATTGCTCCACTGTGACCTTGATTCAAAAAAATAGTAGTCCTTCAATAATTAAAGAGTATAGGCCTATTTCATGCTGCACTTTTCTCTATAAGATTATAGCTAAAATACTTGTTTCTAGACTTCAACAGGTTATAACTGTAATAATATGTGAAACTCAAGCAGGGTTTATTCCAGGGAGAAATATTTCTGATAATATCATCCTAACCTATGAGTTGATCAAGGCATATAATAGGAAAGACACCTCCCCAAGACGTATGATAAAGATAAATCTACAAAAGGCTTATGATTCAGTTGAATGGGCATACCAGAACAGGTATTGGAAGCTTTGAAGTTCCCTACCAAATTTGTTTGTTGGCTGATAGAATGTGTTACCACGACTAGTTACTCTACTATTGTTAATAGAGAACTGTCACAACCTTTTCCTGCTACTAAAGAGCTGAGACAAGGTGATCCTATCTCACTCTTTTTTTTCCATTGTCATGGAATACCTAAACAGAAGTCTGAATGATTTAATGGAAAATAAAAGGTTCAATTATCACCCCAAGTGTGTCAAACTGCAGATAACACACTTGAACTTTGCAGATGATCTGCTGCTCTTCTCTAGAGGAGAACTCCCTTCTGTTCAATGCGTACATCAAGCCTTTAATAAGTTTTCCATTGCTTCAAGATTGCAAGCTAATCCTAGCAAAAGTGCAGTGTATTGTGCTGGAATATCAGATGTAGTAAAACAAGAGATACTTTAAGTCCTACAATATCCACTGGAAAGTATGCCCTTTAAATATCTTGGTGTCACCTTAACCACAAAGAAGCCGATTACATTTCAGTGGCAACACCTAATCCAAAAGATCATTGCAAGAATTTCTTCCCGGACAGCAAAGAAACTATCCTTATGCAAGGAGGGCCCAACTGATCCAATTAGTGATTTTGAAATCCAGACTTATTGGTCCCAACTGTTTATGATGCCTACTCAAGTAGCGGAAACCATTAAAGCCTACTGCAGAACCTACCTATGGATAGTCAAACCCTATCTCTAAGAAGGCCCTGGTAGCACTGACTAAGATATGTTTACCTAAATTCATAAGTAGTTTAAATCTGATCAATTTGTTTTTGTGGAACAAGGCAGCCATTACCAAGACTTGTTAGGAACTAGCTCAGCAAAAAGACAAGTTATGGATCAAATGGATTCATGTATAATATATAAAAGGAGCCCTGCTTCATGATATTGACACTCTACATCAAGCATGTTGGATGATTAAAAAGATTATGGAGGCCAAAGACATCCTGATGAATTTTCACAGCTCCTGGCCAAAAATGACTATCAAGCACATCAACCTACAACTTATAAGAGATCAACCAAGAGTAAACTGAAAGTTCTTGCTTTTCTATGATGATGCTAGACCTAAAGCTAGATTCATATTGTGGTTAGTAATACAGAACAACCTGCTCACAACTGACAGACTCTCCAAAAGGGATATAGCAGAGGACACAAAGTGCTCTCTATGCTTAAATGCTAATGAAACTACAGACCATTTATTTGTAGAATGTAGATATACTAAAGATCTATGGAGTAGAGTCTTTACTTGGTTGGTAAAACAGAAAACTCTACCTACCTCCTGGAATGATCATCTCCAATGAATCGTCAAGAATGCCAAAGGGAAGACTACCAGTGCTCACATCTTCAAGTTAATGTATACAAAAGCCATCTATGCATTGTGGACAGAGAGGAATCAGAGAATATTCACTATCAAATGTAGACTCTAGGAAAATAGCAAAAGAAATTGCTTACATGTGTAATGTTAGAGCTAACTCTAGAACTAGCTTAATTTTGCAGGATCTTAGATACTAGTCTCTATTTTTTTTTCCTGAGATATCTGGTTGTGTTAGCTATGATATGACATTGTAATGCTCTACATTGGTGATTAATGAAAATGGTAATTAATTACCAAAAAAAAACTTATAACTATTAAATCTTTACTTATTTATAAAAGGTAAAAATTTTCAATATTTGATATTTTAAAATTGACTAAAATTTTTCTTCTTAAGTCTTTCTTTATTTGAACTATATTAAAAGTTCTAACATTTAAGACTTTAAAATCAACTACAATTAGGGCTGCATATCGGTCGGTTCGGTTCGATTTTGAAAGTTAACGGTTTTACTTATCGTTATCGGTTTGTAGACATACTAAAACGTTAAGATATTGGTTAATCAGTTATTCGTTAATCGGTTATTGATCGTTATCGGTTCGGTTATCGAGTTAACCGGTAAGATCTCACAGGAAAATTTCATAAGTCATAAATATATTTAGCTAGAAAAAAGTGGGTGAAAAGAGAAAAAACATATAAAACTAGCTCAACTAAAACAATCAACTTTAATTTAAATTAAAACACCATCCCCTTCACTTCTTATCGATACCCATTTCATCTTCTTGTTTGGATACTTCATATATTGAAGACTAAAATTATAACTTAACAAATTATTATCGGGTTATAGTTTAACCCATTAAAAAAAGTGGTCAAACCAATAACCCAATAACTTGGGATAATAAACTGATAATCAAACCGTTAAACCAATAACCCAAATCATGAATCCAATAACTCAATTATCGGTTTGGATTATTGATTTAACCGTTAATTTGCACACCCCTAACTACAATATTATGTTAATAATATCAATTCTTTATTTATTAAACTAACTAATTATCCATTGTAAATTTTCAACTCATGGTACGAGAAAATAAATTTAAGAATATAATTTTATTATGTACAAATATGTTAAATTCCTTCTTCTACTTCTTCTTCTTTTTAAAAAAGAACATCGTACTATTGAAAAGAAAATTGTAGAAACACAACGTACATTAAGTTGTTTCAATTAATCGAATGCTCTTATTACTCGCTCTTTTTAGTTAAATCTATATTATTTTTTTCGTTTTAATTTATGTGAAGGTGTTTGGCTAGACACATAGATCAAGAGAGAGAAAAAATTGAGTTGAAATCATCTCATAAAGGGTGAAATGAAAATTTTAAAATTAAGTTATTACTAAATATTTAAAGTACGAAGCGTCATAACAAAATATCATTGACCTTTTTATGCTTTTAAAAATAAAATTCACACATGACGAAATAATTATTTCATTATTTTTCTAATATGTAGGATTTTAAAATTAACTAAATTTTATGTATTAAATCCCTCCTTATTTGAAATATATAGAAAATATTAATGTTTAGAAATTTAAGAGTGATTAAGATTTTATCTTTTAAAAAAATAATTACACGTTGAATAAACTTATACTTGTAATGCAAATCAATCTTATGGTTAGGATTTTTGAAAATATATTCTGAAAAAAGGGCAGCCCGGTGCACAAAACACCCCACATTAACAAGGTCCGAAGAAGGATCTCACTGCGAGTATAATATAGACAGTCTACCCTAATGCAAACATTAGTAGTTGTTTTCACTAATTTTAATGAGTTTTTCTTTGTTTGAACGAGCAATTACAAATAAACAAATGCGCTTATGATATGACATCAATTTATTAGTGTCAAAACAAGCCAGTAATTACTCACAATACGATTTAGTAAGTGCTAATTGGTTAAACTAATAACTTATACTATACGTTCTATTCTACTATATAACCTATAGAAACACAACATACTTTAAGTTATTTCAATTAATCGAATGCTCTTGTTATTCACTCTCTTTAGTTAAATTTACACTATTTCTTCTGTTTCAATTTATGTGAAGGTGTTTGACTAGACACATAGATTAAGAGAGAGAGAAAAATAAATTGAGCTAAAATCATCTCACAAAGGGTAAAATGAAAAGTTTAAAATCAAATTATTATTAAATATTTCAAATACGGAACCTCATAACAAAATATCATTCACCTTTTTATCTTTTTAAAATAGAATTTAAACTTGACAAAATAGTTATTTAATTATTTTTTAATATTTATGATATTAAAATTAACTAAATTTATGTATTAAATCCTTCCTTATTTGAAATATATAGAAAATATTAATATTTTAAAATTCAAAAGTGATTAGGATTTTATCTTTTAAAAAAATATTTACACGTTGAATAAAATTATACTCATAATGCAAATCAATCTCATATATAGGATTTTTGACAATATATTTTGAAAAAAAGGCATGCAGTCGGTGTATAAAGCGTTCCACGTTAATAAGGTCCAGAGATAGATCACACTCGGAGGAGTGTGATATAGACGGTCTACCCTAATGGAAGCATTAGTGGTTGTTTCACTAATTTTGATAAGTCTTTCTTAGTTTGGACTATCAATCACAAATAAATAAATGTGTTGATATGATATCAATTTATTAGTGTCAAAATTAAATAAGCCAATACTAACTCACAATACAATTTTGTAAGTGCTAATTGTTTAAACTAATAACTTATATTATATGTTCTATTCTACTATATTACTTTGTACTACAATGATGTCGCAACCCGAGTGGGGACCCCGGATCGAGACACGGAACCTAGAACCACGAATGGCTCCAAGCTAACCCATGGCACATACAAATCATGGTTAAGAGCATTACTAAGCGGAAGTAAGGCATACACACGACATAAGCAGAAGCCTGAAGGATTATCAACATAAAGACATAAGCATAAACATGAGTCAACAATGTTGAACTGTCTATACATGATTATTTGAAAAGTCTCTACTACCACGATGAGCTAACGAGACAATACCCCCAAGTAGATCACTAGTCTGAAACTGAAAAGGACATGTTGACAATATAAGACTAATAATGTCCTCGAAAAATGAGGACTAACCCAAGCGGGAACAGAGCTAGACCAAAGCGAGAGCGGGGCTAACAACGAGACTGAAACTGGCCGCCTGAACCTATATCATGAAATGATATAGCATAGAGTATGTAGTCAGTACTTTGAATGCACTAAGTATGTAATGTAAGTAAGACATGCTAGTAAAATGTTACTCTGAAATCATAAGTATAGATCAAGATAAATCAATGAGAGTAAGGACAACATGCTAAAATCTATATATCTGAAGTATACATAATCATAGGCTACTCATCATAATATGAACATAATGACCCAAGGTTTAGAAATAGAAATCATATAGCGTGTCATGCTTGAAATCATAAGTGAAAACTCATAAACTGATTAATGGGTCAAATATATTATAAAACATAATATCATAGGCGGAACCCAGTGACAGCCTCCTAAAGTTGACGCCGACTTTAACTTAGACACTGCAATTAAGTCTTGTTCCTTTTAAACACCTTAAGTAAAGGCCCGCTGTGTCATTTTGACACATTTAGCTGACTTGGCAACCTGCGTGATTTACACACCAAATAGGTGCGTGAAAAAGTTATTTTTTGAATTGAAACACTTAAAAATTTACTCTAAATAGATAAATAAAAAAGAAAAACACAGAAGACCCGTTGTATCTTCTACACCCTAACTTCTCTTCATCTTTTCTTTTTTTTCCCTTGTATTTTTGTTTTCTTTTAATCTTTTACCTAAAATAAATTGTAAATTAAATATATGACTGACATTTAATCAGATTTGTTTTGATTATCCTATGATTTTTCATATGTCAGTCATATGATTTTTCAGCAAGATTTCATATGATTTTTCGGTGAAAATCGGATATTTTCTTTATTTTTTTATTTTTCAGCTTAAAAGCTTTTGTCTTTGAATTATTTGGAAATAATGGAGGAGGGCTATCGCCTTCTCTTTAGCTCTATCATTCTGGTGAAATTCTATTATTTTCGATGAAACTCCAATATTATTTGAGCTTGAGTAGAAAATCTGAGAGCAAATGATTAAATAATATTTCTTTAATTGATATAGAGAAAGTGAGGCTCATATTGTCACACCCCGCCTTGGGAGGCATGACTGGCACCTGGTGCCCTACTAAGACCTGGACTGCCGGACTACTGAGCCTAAGCACTTCTGGTGCCAGGCTGGCTCTGACTCTTGATTCATGGAACCAACGAGCTATATAACGGCTGTAAATACAGCCTCCGACCGACTAGGCCTATAGCCTCCTGTAAGGAAACAATAGCTGACCAGAACCATAGTAGTATAAAGGAACCTATACAGGCCGACAAGGCCGCCATGCTGACTAGTTTCACTGGAATGCTGAATCGAATGCTAAACTACTCTGTGACGTGCAAGGTCACCAACTATTAACTGAATAAGGCCCCACACGGCCATCATAAACAAACTAAAACATAGACACGGCCTCACACGACTGGGACAACTAACCACAGGGAATATACAATCTGAAAGCCTCTAAGAATACTAATAAGATAGTCGGGACAGGGCCCCGACCTACCCGTACTATACAACAAAAGAAAAGGAATAAACCTCTATTTGTCAAGCTCCGGATGACAGGAGCTGATGACCCTGTGTGCTGGCTGGAATTATGAGGGATTGGCTCCTTGTCTATGAGTACCTGCAGGAAAGTAATGCAGCGCCCCCAAACGGGCATCAGTACCACTGGTACCGAGTATGCAAAGCAATAACTAAACATAAGTGAAAATAGACAGTAATACTGATAGTTACTGAATAACAGAAGATGGCTAAGACTGTCTGGGATGGCAGAATCTAAACTAAGCTTAACTATACTGGAGAGAAGGCGAGAATCATACCTGTCAATGCGGCGTCCTGCTATCTATCAATTTAATAAATAACACATATAGAATACAAGAACCTATACCAGTCCCCATAAACTGGAAGGTACCAATCAACATGCAATCTATATACCCCTACCCGGGTCGCCATCTAAAAATAACAATTCACTCCACTCATCTAGTAACTATGAGCATCTCGCCGGCCTCCTGGGTATGCAACTTGGGCTCTCTGCATATGCAACTTGGGCCCCTGACTATAATTGTATCTGAGTCGGAAGACTCCTGTAACTGTGATCTGAGATCTGTATCTGTAATCTGTAATCTGTAATCTGTAATCTGTACCCTGGCGGCAAGCGCTCGACACGGGTATGCTATAATGCTGATCAGCTTGCTATGGGGAATGTTGCATCTCATCTTCGTCCTCTGGCGGACAACATGCCACTCCTTGGAGTGACATATCCTCACCCTCTAGCAAGCGAGTCGACACAACTATTAACCCTGGGGCGGCAAGGAAGATCTAAGGGTGCCCACATAAAATAATTAGGTCCCTACAAGCAGAAACAATCACATATAACATGTGTAATAAATCTGATAATACTGTCCATGATCTGATATTCTATTCTGTATCTCTTGCTGAATAAACTGAATCTGATATTGAGTTATACTAAGTCTGGAATAATATGTCGCTGTCTGATACTAATTTATTGACTTTTATTCTGCATACGGTATAATAACTCAAACATGCTTACTGAATTCACACTGGGCATAATACTCGGCTTCTGAAACTTTCTTCTGGAATTTACTCTATTTTACTATGCTAGAATTACTAACTTACCGAAGAAACTAGCTTTACATACCTCACTTACTAACTCCTTGGCTAACTGGTGTAGCTCAGCCAATATCCAGCTATTTCTTCCAACTGCGTTCATATTTATAGTAATTAGAACTAAATTCATCAATATTCTGGAAGAAAACACTACTTAAATATCTATATAGCCCAAACTTTGACTTATCGAACAACAGCCGAAAATTCGCTGTTTCTCGGAAGTCCAGAAGGAAGAAATACTCACCTTAGGGCTAAGAGTATATTGACACTAATTTGGAGCAATTCCACTTACCTTAGTTCGGTGAGACGGCGATTCTCCAGCCGAATTTCACGAAATTAACTCCGTAGGAATGCTCCCTGTAGATCAATACCTCCCTACCCGAGGTTATTTCTAGTTTGGACCACATTTGACGGTATAATCGAATGAATATTTATAGGAACCCTTCATCTCTCTCCCTCTCTGGTCGTTTAAACATGGATAAATGACTTAAAGTTGAAGGTGAGGCCCTTTATATACTTGCAGCAAAATACATGGCAACGTGGCACGCTGGCCAACACGCCGTTTTGGCTCCGTGCCACATTGGCTAAAGCGGAGGCCCTAGCTCCGTGCCACTTTGCCCCTTTGGGCAGCGAGATTCGGCCTCCTCTTGCGAAATTCCAACTTGGCACTCGTTCGGCCTTTTCCCGGGCCCTTTTCTCGCACGTATGGCATTCTAAAACTCTCAACCAACATGCGAATAGGTCGACTAAATGCTAGAAACTTATAGGGTGTAACATCCTCCCCCCCTTAAGAACATTCGTCCTCGAATGTAAACTTTTGCTTGCAGGAATCTCAACTTACTCGACTTATTATTAAAAAAAAAATTTGGCAGAGTTTCCCCTGTAACATGGACTATCTAAAAATTCCTGAACTGCAGAAAAGTCCAATACAGGTACTCCACACAATACTATAGCATTCATCACGCAGTAGCCTAGAGTCAACTATCTCATTTATACACATAATATAAGGCAATTCATAAAACAACAACACTAACGTACCTCTGGCTGATTACGTTTTAAATAATTGAGGATATCTGAATTTCATATCTTCCTCTACTTCTCAAGTCATTTCCTCTCGGTTCCTGTTACGCCATAACACCTTGACTGAAGCAACATCTTTAGTTCTCAACCTGCGAATCTGCCTGTCCAGTATGGCTACTAGAACCTCTTCATAAGCCAGCTCCTCCGTAACCTGGACATCCTGAACTGGGACAACTCTGGAGGGATCTCCTATATACTTCCTCAGCATGGACACGTGGAAAACTGGGTGAACAAACTCTAATTCTGGAGGTAAGTTCAACTCGTATGCCACTTGGCCTATTCTTCGGTGAATCTGATAAGGCCTAACAAATATCGGGCTAAGCTTGCCTTTCTTGCTGAATCTCATCACCCCTTTCATTGGAGAGACTTTCAAGAATACCCGATCATTCACATTAAATTTCAAATTTCTGCGCCGCACATTAGCATATGATTTCTGGCGGCTCTGAGCAGTCAGTAGGCATTTGCTGATAAGCTTTACCTTTTCCTCTGACTGATGAATAATATCCGGCCCAATCAGCGGTGACTCTCCTACTTCAAACCAACCAACTGGCAATCTACATTTTCGCCCATACAATGCCTCATAAGGCGCCATCTGGATAGCTGAATGGTAACTGTTATTATAGGCAAACTCAATAAGTGTTAAGTGCTCATCCCAGCTACCTCCAAAGTCTAACACACACACTCGCAGCATATCCTCGAGCGTCTGAATAGTGCGTTCTGCCTGCCCATCTATCTGAGGGTGAAAAGTTGTGCTCAGGTTAATCTGTGTCCCCAGGCCTCTCTGAAATAATTGCCAAAATTTAGCTGTAAATTGAGCTCATCTGTCAGAGATAATGGACACTGGAACAATGTGCAGTATGACTATTTCTCTGATATACAACTCAGCATAATCTTCGGTAGAGAAAGTAGCCCTTACTGGCAGAAAATGGGCTGATTTTGTCAGTCTGTCAACAATTACCCAAATCGAGTCATTTCTATGCCTGGTGCGGGGTAATCCTGCTATAAAATCCATATTTATTGCTTCCCACTTTCAAAGAGGCATCGCTATGTCTTGAGTCAGCCCGCTCGGTTTCTGGTGTTCAGTTTTTACTTGTTGGCAGTTAGGACACTAGGCTACGAATGCTGCTATTTTCCTTTTCATACCTGGCCACCAGTAGATTCCTTTGATATCGTGGTACATTTTCATCGCGCCTGGATGGAGAGAATAGTGGGCATAATGTACCTCGCCCATAATATGCTGGCGAAGCCCTACATTGTCTGGAACACAATGGCGGCCCTTACATCACAACACTTCATCCTCAGTTACTTGAAAATCCGACGTTTTTCCTTGTTGAACTCTATCTTTAAGCTGAACCAGGTCAGGATCTTCATACTGTCGTTCCTTTACCTCCATAACTAATGACGACACTGCGGTGTTCTGAATTACCGCTCTATTGTCCTCTATTTCTGCTACACGAACGGCTAAACTGGCTAACTGGTATATTTCTCGAGCCAATTCCCGCTGCTCGGGCTGGGAGCGCCAAACTCCCCATAGACTTACAACTAAGGGCACCTGCTACTACATTGGCTCTTCCTGGGTGATACAGAATATTTACATCATAATCTTTCAACAACTCCAACCAGCAACGCTGCCGCAAATTCAACTCTCTCTGGGTGAAGATATATTGTAGGATTTTATGATCAGTGAAAATATCCACATTGACTCCATACAAGTAATGTCTCCATATCTTTAGGGCGTGGATTACTGCGGCTAGTTCCAGGTCATAGGTAGGATAATTCCTTTCGTGTTTCCTCAGCTGTCTGGAAGCATAAGCAATTACTTTACCATGCTGCATCAACACATATCCTAACCCAATACCCGAAGCATCACAATAAACTGCATAACCCTCTGTACCTTCTGGAAATGCTAACACTGGGGCGGAGGTCAACCTGTCTTTCAATTCCTAGAAACTCTGCTCACATGCCTCCGTCCACTGAAACTTTACTGCTTTTTGTGTCAACTTAGTCAGAGGTGCAGCTATGGTTGAGAATCCCTCAACAAATCTTCTGTAGTACCCTGCTAATCCTAGAAAACTGCGTACTTCGGTCGGAGTGGTAGGTCTGGGCCATGTTTTTGCTGCTTCTATTTTCTGTGTGTCTACTTGTATACCAGCATCTGACACGATATGCCCCAAGAAGGCTACTGAGTTCAACCAAAATTCACATTTAGAGAACTTGGCATATAGCTCACGGTCCTTGAGAATCTGGAGCACTGTCCGCAAATGATCCTGGTGGTCTGCCTCTGAGCGAGAATACACCAGAATATCATCAATAAACACTATCACGAATAGGTCCAGGTATGGTCTGAAGATGTTGTTCATTAGGTCCATAAATACTGCGGGAGCATTTGTCAGCCCAAAGGACATGACTAGGAATTCAAAATGGTCGTATCTGGTCCTGAAGGCGGTCTTCGGAATGTCCCTTTCACGAACTCGAACCTGATGAAATCCGGACCGTAAGTCAATCTTGGAGAAATATCTGGCCCCCTGTAACTGATCAAACAAATCATCTATTCTGGGAAGCGGATACTTATTCTTGACTGTAACTTTGTTCAACTACCGGTAGTCTATACACATGCGGAAGGAGCCGTCCTTCTTTCTCACAAACAGAACCGGTGCCCCCAAGGTGAAGTACTCGGCCTAATAAAGCCCTTATCTAACAGATCCTTTAGCTGCTCCTTTAGTTCTCTGAGTTCAGCAGGAGCCATACGATACGGAGGGATCAATATGGGCTGAGTTCCTGGTAGCAAATCAATTGCAAAATTTATTTCTCTTTCTAGGGGAATACCAGGTAGCTCATCTGGGAATACGTCGGGGAATTCATTAACCACTGGAATAGACTGGAGAGTCAGAGGCTCTACCCGTATATCCTGGACTTTGACTCTGTGGCAAATACATCCCTTAGCTATCAACTTCCTTGCCTGAAGGTAGGAAATAAACCTACCTTTTGGCGTAGCTGTACTGCCCTTCCACTCTCGTACTGCCTCCCTTGAAAGTGGAATCGGACCGTCTTGGTCCAGCATTCTATATTGGCATAGCACGGCACTAACCAATCCATACCTATAATGGCATCGAAATCAATCATCTCTAATTCTACCAGATCTACTGCGTCTGATGATCAACAACCTTTACTGTACACCCTCGATAAACCCTTCTAGCTATGATGGAGTCACCAACGGGTGTAGATACTGAAAAGGGTTGCTGAAGCAACTCTGGTACAACACTGGACTTTCGAGCCACAAATGGGGTAACGTAGGACAAGGTAGATCCTTGATCAATCAATACATAAGCAGGGTGAGAGAAAATAGTCATCATACCTGTTACCACATTTGGAGACGCCTCTGAGTCCTGCCTCCCTGGTAATGCATAGGTACGGCTTAGGCCCGTACCTAAATTAGAGGCCCATGATCTGCCTCGGCCTCTGCTTGCTAGGACTGAGGGCCAACGACCTGTCAAGGCTGCGGGAGCTCATGGCCCTGCTGGCGCCCTGTCTCGGTTACCCTAACCCCTGGCTGGACAATCTCTCATCACATGACCCTTTTTCCCACATAAATAACACCCTGTGGAGCCATATCTGCAAGCTCCAGTGTGGGGTCGGCTGCAAATAGGGCAAGGTGGGGGTGTATACCTACTCTACTCTACCCTCCTCTGTTGGGGTGAATCTACCGTTCGTGAGCTACCGCCGGACTCTAACTGCCCTCGGTGACTGAATCTACCCCTCTGCGGCTGTGATGGAGGTGGGGGTCTAGGTGGCCTATCTAACAACCATGGATTAGGCCCTCTCCAGATCTCCCCCTGTATCTCATCTGATCTATCCTTGCGGTGCTGTTCCTGATTTATTCTTCTGCTATCCTGTTGCCGCTGTCTAAGGCCCTCAATAGTCTGGGCAACGGCCTGCACCCGAGCAATATCCATATCTTCCCGCAGCGTAGCTGTCATGCATGCCTCAATATACTCTGGGTCCAGACCCATAATAAACTAGTGGACCCTAGATGGCATGGTGTCCATAAAGGCTGGAGCATAGCGGGCCAAGGAATTGAACTGCAAGGCGTATTCCCATACACTCCTCGCCCCCTGCTCCAAGTGTAAAAACTAATCCATCTGGGCCTGTCGTATTTCCCATGGCAGATAACGGTCCAGGAAGGCCTCTGAAAAGTTATACCAGGTCGGAGGGGCAACATCTCTCCCTCGGGACCTTTCCCAACTTTCGTACCACAACACAGCAATATCCCGCAGCCGCAATACTGCTAACTCAACTGACTCTGTAGATGTCACATGCATGACCCAGAAGATTCTCTGCATCTGATCCAGGAAGTCCTGGGGGTCCTCTGCCTGATCCGACCCTGTGAACTATGGGGGACCTAGTGCCAAGAATTCTCGGACCCTCGAACTGCCAGGCCCACCTGATGACTTTGCTGTTATGGGTGGCACCGACTGGCGCTGAGTAGCCATCATTTGTGCCAACATAACTACTGCACTTTGAATTTTCTAGTCGGATGGTGTAGGTACAGGAACTGCCAGAGGCGGTGTCGTCCCGAGTGGCTCCTGGTGCGGTGGGGACTGCTGAGAAGGTCGAGATGATGCCTCTGTATCGCCCTCAGATCAGGCTGATTCTAAACAAGGCTGAGGAATCCTGCTAGTGCCTTCTCCTGCTGCGGTATCCAGTCTTCTACCTGTGATAGGATGTCCCTGGTCTTCCATTTTATCTGTAAACAAAAAGTGTGATAAGTTTTAGGAACTCAACCTTATACTGTATTGCTCTATGGCACGACTGAATATGAAGAAAGAGTAACCATCCTATTATGCCTTGCCGCCTCCTGCCTATAGTATGTGGTGCACAACATATCTATAGACAAGACTCTACTTAGCACGGCTTGCAGACTCCCTGGGATACGACCTGCTCTGATAAAAAGTTTGTCACGCCCCACCTTGGGAGGCATGACTTGCACCTGGTGCCCTAATAAGACCTGGACTGCTGGACTACTGAGCCTAAGCACTTCTGGTGCCAGGCTGGCTCTAACTCTGGATTCATGCAACCAACGGGCTATATAACGGCTGTAAATACAGCCTCCGGCCAACTAGGCCTATAGCCTCCTGTAAGAAAACAACAGCTGACCAGAACCACAGTAGTATAAAGGAACCTATGCAAGCCGACAAGGCCGCCATGCTAACTAGTTTCACTGGAATGCTGAATCGAATGCTAAACTACTCTGTGACCAGCAAGGTCACCAACTATTAACTGAATAAGGCCCCATACGGCCATCATAAACAAACTAAAACATAGACACAGCCTCACACAACCGGTACAACTAATCACAGGGAATATATAATCTGCAAGCCTCTAAGAATACTAATAAGATGATCGGGACAGGGCCCTGACCTACCCGTACTGTACAACAAAAGAAAAGGAATAAACCTCTATCTGTCAAGCTCCGGATGACAGGAGATGATGACCCTATGTGCTGGCTGGAATTATGAGCATCCCGCTGGCCTCTTGGGTATGCAACTTGGGCTCTCTGGGCCCCTGATTATAGTTGTATCTGATTCGGAGGACTCCTGTAACTGTGATCTGAGATTTATATCTGTAATCTGTAATCTTTACCCTAGGCGCAAACGCTCGACAGGGGTATGCTATAATGCTGATCAGCCTTCTATGGGGAATGCTGCATCCCATCTTCGTCCTCTGGCGGACAGCATGTCACTTCTTGGAGTGACGTATCCTCACCCTCTGGCGGGCGAGTCGACACAGCTATTAACCCTGGGGCGGCAAGGAAGATCTAAGGGTGCCCACAAAAAACAATCAGGTCTCTACAAGCAACAACAATCACATATAACATGTGTAATAAATTTGATAATACTGTTCATGATCTGATATTCTATTTTGTATCTCTTGCTGAATTAAACTTAATCTGATACTGAGTTATACTAAGTCTAGAATAATATGTTGCTGTCTGATACTAATTTACTAACTTTTATTCTGCATATTGTATAATAACTCAAACATGCTTACTGAATTCACATTGGGCATAATACTCAGCTTCTGAAACTTTCTTCTGGAATTTACTCTATTTTACTATGCTAAAATTACTAACTTGCCGAAGAAACTAGCTTTACATACCTCAATTACTGACTCCTTGGCTAACTAGTGTAGCTCGGCCAAATCCAGCTATTTCTTCCAACTGCGTTCATATTTATAGCAATTAGAACTAAATTCATCAATATTCTGGAAGAAAACACTACTTGAATATCTATATAGCCCAAACTTTGACTTATCGAATAATAGCCAAAAACTCGTTATTTCTCAGAATTCCAGAAGGGAGAAATACTCACCTTAGGGTTAGGAGTATATGGACACTAATTTGGAGAAATTTCACTTACCTTAGCTTAGTGAGACGGCGATTCGCCGGCCGAATTTCACGAAACTAACTCCGTAGGAATACTCCCTACAACTCAATACCTCGCTACCCGAGGTTATTTCGAGTTTGGACCGCGTTTGACGGCTTAATCAAACGAATATTTATAGGAAGCCTTCGTCTCTCTCCCTCTCTGGTCGTTTGAACATTGATAAATGACTTAAAGTTGAAGGTGAGGCCCTTTATATACTTGCAGCAAAATACATGGCAACGTGGCACGTTGGCCAACGCACCGTTTGGCTCCGTGCCACATTAGCTAACGTGGAGGCCCCAGCTCCGTGCCACTTTGCCCCTTTGGACAGCGCGGTTCGGCCTCCTCTTGCGAAATTCCAACTTGGCACTCGTTCGGCCTTTCTCCGGGCCCTTTTCTCGCATGTATGGAATTCTAAAACTCTCAACCAACATGCAAATAGGTCGACTAAATGCTAGAAACTTACGGGGTGTAACACATATCTGTGTTAACCTTAGGCAAAGGAGAGTCCAACAATGCCATGGCTGCAAAAATCGCTAAAAATCATCATGAAAATTGCTTGGATAAGGCTGATGCACGGTAAGAGGCTTTAAAATTAAAAGAAATAGTTTTTTTCTTTTTAAAAAGAATTAAAATACCACATGTAATTATTTAATTGTTCATTATGCCACATCATCGCGAGTGTATTACACTCTCCTTGTTATTTTGCTTATTATAAAAAAAATGTCAAAATGACACTGTAGAAGCCTACATAAGGTGTTTAAAATGAACAAGGCCCAGTTAAGGTGTCTAAGTTAAAGTTGGTGTCAACTTTAAGGGGCCACCGATGGGTTCCACCTAATATCATAAGTCATGAACATGAGTAACCGAAAATATGAGGAATAGTGGGAGATTCTAATGATCGACATACCTCACGTAAGCATACATGGAGCTTGACCTGTAAATCCCTAGTTGGGAGTGTGTTTATACCCTTTCAAGGGTAGAACCATGAAATAGGCATGATATCACTCATGGGTGGCCAATTCGGGCATAGGAGACACTCTCGTGGATGACCCCCCATCATGGCTACATTGACACGTAGTTTTGAGACCTGAATGCGTTGGAACCCTGATCTACCTGGTGTTAAATACTACTCCCAAAACATATATAGTACTCATATCATAATCATGAAACATACTTGAAGTACGTGGGCTAGTTGAGATCATGAGATTCATAAACATGCTTGAGATATGTGAACTAGCCATGAAATAGGCCCGTGAGTTGGCCATGATCATATACTTGATATTTATAAAAGCCATGCATACTTGAGAAAATCATCATACTATGAAATTCATAAATTCATGAGGGGTTCTTGTGAAAATCATGCATTGTTATCATAAGACATAATTTAATTCATTATACTTGAAGTCATGGACTCATAAATTTGAAATTCATAAATCATGCATAATAGGGAATAATCTTCATAAACTTGAAATCATAAATTAGGAAGTAAATTGAGGGTCAAATTTGCCCTAAAAGCCATAAATCATCAATTGAAACATCAGAGGATTAAGCCCATAGAGATAGCATGGAAGATTTCATGAGAATTGGGTAAAACCCTAAGATTTCAACATTACATGATTGGAGACTTTAAATCAAAGATTAGGGATTAAATTGGAAATGAGGGTGGAAGAATTTCACGCATTCATAACCCTACGTACCTGGATAATTGACTAGTAAAATTGTCTTAAAAAGCCCAAGAGATTTGAAGAAGTTTGAAGAAGAATCCTAGTTTGATCTTGAGACGAAATTCCAACTATTGTTCTCTGAAGGGAATAAATAATTTAGCTAAGTTAAACTCCTTTAGTCTGACCCATAGAAATTCTAAAACGACGTCATTTAGGAGTTAAAAGCGTAGGACGTTACAAAAATACCCCTGGAAAAACATATTTAAAAACTGTCCCGCCCAGTACTACGACCCGTCCTATGACTCGTAGGACCATACCACGACTCGTACTGAGTCTCGTGGTCTCAGGTCCTACCTCTGATCATTCTCTGAACTTCATGCCATGGTTCTTACCACGGATTGTACCTTGACTTATGGTTCCCTCATCATCAAAGCACTGCTTTGGACCTCTTCCTACGACTCCCTAGTAAGACTCTTACCATCTAGGTACGAACTGTAAGTCCTGTTTTAGTCTCAATCCATCGCCCCTGGACAGCATGTTACGGCCAGTAGTATGACTTGTACCACCCAACAACGAGTCATACTGAGGCCCGTACTGAGGCATTTCTTAGATTTTTCTGTTGGGTCAAATTTCAAATCTCGAGCCTAGTCTTAGAAAATTTTGGGGTGTTACATTATTTTTCCCTTAGGAATATTCGTCCTCGAATGGAGGCTAAATAAGCTGAAAAGATAGAAAAAGAGCTGCAATCCTAGAACTAAAAGGTATAGACTAAAAAAATGACGGAGGGACTGACTCCGGACTGAGATACATGACTAAACTGAATTCATGAAACATACATGCATGATATAACATGAAAGGAACTGAGAGACATGAACTTTACATGAAGCTGAATAGAATACTAAGAAGGAAACTAGAACCTCATGTTGGAACTGAGTCGAAAGGAAAAACATTCGGGTATTTAGCCATCATATCTTCTTCGGCTTCCCATGTTGCTCCATCAACGAGCTGATTTCTCCACAAAACCTTCACTGAAGCTACTTCCTTGTTTCTTAACTTTCAAACCTGAATATCAAGGATTTGAACTGGAACCTCCTTATAAGGAAGGATATACCTTACACCAATTCTCTGTACCGGAACAGATAAGGTTAGTTCGCCAATGCACTTTTTCAATAGAGATACATGGAAAAGTGGATGCACTGAAGCTAATCTTGCTGGTAGCTCCAACTCATATACCACCTTGCCAACTCATCTCAGAATCCTATAAATACTAACATATCGGGGACTAAGCTTCCTTTTTTTACCAAACCTCATGACTCCCTTCGTGGGAGACACCTTCAGAAACACCCAATCATCGACTTCAAACTCAAGCTCTCTTCTCCTAACATCCGCATAAGATTTCTGACAAATCTGAGTTGTTTTCAGCCTTTCTCTGATAAGCTAAACTTTCTTCATAGCCTCATGAATTGAATCTGGCCCTATCAAATGTAGCCTCACCTACCTCGAACCATCCAATAGGTGACCTATACCTCCACTCGTAAAGAGCCTCAAACTGAGCAATCTGAATGTTGGAGTGATAACTATTACTGTAACACCCCCAATACTTTCCTAGACCAAACTCAGACTAAGCATGAAAAATCAGAAAGAACCAGAAAACTTTGTCTCAGAACGACTCAGACAACGAGTCATTGTCAGCACCAACAAACCATTGTATGAGTCATTATTTTACTTTGCAAGTTTTCATTAGGGAACTAACGATACATGGAATGACCCGTTGTGAGGAGTAATGAGTCATTTTTTACTCGTTGTTTCTCGGTTCAGAAGCTTGGCCAACCTTCCCTAGAACCAACGAGTGGGACTAACAACTCGTGGTTCATTCCAACAAGTTGTTGTTGCCACCCATTGCCAGAACCAGTAATCCTTCATAGAAGAGCAGTGATGACGACGGGCAGTTACCACGACTCATGGGTCCTACCAACGAGTCCTTGGATCTTCCGTTAGTAGGAGTTCCTACTCCTGGTCAAAAGCCCTCCAGTGGCCACGAGAGGAACCAACGACCCGTTGGTCCATCCAATGAGTCGTTGTCCCCTCCCGTTGTCCAATTCCAGTAAGCTTACATTATTGGACCAGGACCAACGACTGGTCCCAACGAGTTGTAGTGTCTACCAACGACTCGTTGTGTGACCCGTTGGATCTTGATGGGCAGTTTTTCAGACTTTCTCAAGGGCATTTTTATAACTTTCTACCTTTTTAACTCTTAAACTATGTCGTTTGGGGTTATTTTCAAAGGTATTTAGGGAGTTAATCGACAGTTTTCTCTCATTCCTCTCATTCTCTCAAAGTCAGAACGTAGCAACTAAGTCAAGAAGCAAAGAGCAGGATCACGGGTTTCAATTTTCTTCTCTGATTTTTCAAGGGTTTTCTCAGGGATTTCTACACCAAGTATGCGGGAATTCAACAAGGAATTTTATTTCAATGAACTTTTCTTACCTGCATATCTTAGTAGTTCAGTTGGTTGACTATATGAACTTTCACCTTATTGGTAAGTGCTCGATTCCCCACTTTATAATTTTCTTCCCCGTTTTTCTTCCCCTACCAATTAAGTGAAAGTTTAGATAGTCAACCAGCTAAGCTATTAAGATCCCTTTTTGTTTTATTAGATCTTTGTGCTTTTATTCTTCTTTTTATCTGATTAATATTCTATGAATTCTCAAAAGCCAACATAGGAAAATAGATAACTCAATTTTTTTTTTATAATTGTGGTGTTCGGGCTAACTTGCATGCACTTCGATTAATTTCACGGGATATCTACCACCTCTCACTTGCAACAGATACCAGATAACTCTGTCTACCATGATTAGGACAAATGTAAATTATATAATTTCTTGAATTCAATCAAATGATAGTATAAATTTACTTTTTCTACATATTAAATTTAATTTTTGCATTACTTTTTTTGAATTTGTTTCGATAACATTGTATTTTGTGATGTTGGTTATGTTTTGGAAATAATAAAATTGGCCTCCAGTCGTTCTTGTATTCATGAAACTAGGTTTTCGATTGTACTTCTTATTTAGGCACATTATGGTTATCGAGCTATTTTTTATGATTCACTACTATTTAGTATGCTTACTTATGTTTCCAATAATGAAAATGGATTAACAAATATTCAAAAATTAGGGATAGGTTTTATTATAGTTAAATTTTGGAGGAATTCTACTACAATTCCAATAATAAATTAGTAGGGACTTAAATTCCTTAAGGACATTAACTATACTATTAAAGTCAATTTATCACTTTCTAGATTCTGCAATTTTCAAACAGTACATATTACATAAAAAGTGTATTGTTATCACTTAATATATGTGTAATGTAAATGTAAGTATGATTTTTGATACAATATTCAATACTTCAATATTTTTTAAAAGGAAAAGGGTCAAAATAACCCTGAACTATCTGAAATAGGTCAATTATATCCTTTGTTACGTTTTTGCTCAAAAATTCACTCCAACTAGCCAAATAGCTCAAAACTACTAGTCTTACTAACAATTGTGCCAAATTAACAGAAGATGAGTCAATTTTACACTTGAACCATTCAAAATGGGACAGTTTTTTTCCTCAAATTAAAGTTAAGGACAAGTGCTTTTATTTGTAAAGACTTGAACATAAACTTATATCGAAGATTATGAGATTATTTTGACTTTTAAATTAAAATTTTATAATTCAGGTGGTGCCTAGGCTGGATTCACTTTATCATCCTGGATCAGCTCATCATCCAAAATATCATCAATATTGGGGGACACTGCTCAAATACGATCCTGTGCAACCTTCAATCCTCTATCTCTTTTCTTAATATTTCCGCTTGATAGTTAATAAATGGACTAAAATCTTATTAGCGTTCACATACCAGACTTAAGTATAGATGTCCTTATAACTTGTAGATTTTGGATCGTAACAAAATCAAATATAATTTTTTTCAAATTTTAAGCAAATACAATACCAAATGTTAATATCAAAATTTAATATTTCAATTCAATATAATCCGGTATTTATCAAATTATGTACACCCATATGCTTTATTGATCCGATTGGGCCATGCTTGTAAAATATTTGCCAATTAGTTGAATTATCGAAGCATTGATCCAAATTAGGAAATGCATTTATTGTTAGGTAATAAAATTCAATCTCATTCTTTGATCCAAATTAGGTAATGCATTTATCATATATATTTTCCCTTTGACATAACAAAATAAATGGATATCATAAATCTAAAATTTGAAATATTTTAAAAAAATATCAACTTTAACCTCTTATTAATGGTAAAGGCAAAGTATGATAAATTCCTTCTCTTCCTTCGACTATACTAAATGGTAGCCATCGTTAAAGCTTTTACTATACGCGGAATTGAAAAAAATCGAACCACAAAAAAAAAAAAAATATATATATATATATATATATATATATATATATAAACAAACGATGGGAAAAATGTTTATGTCCATGCTACAAATTTCTCTCTCGATTTTTTTTAATTAAATAAATTAGATAAGTTTTGAAGTCTATTAACATGATCTACCCAGTTTTACTTTAAATTTTAACTAAGTAAAAGGGTAAATATACTTTTTTTTTTGTAATTTAGAGCAAATATATTCTTTATTTTAAAAGTGATACATATATACTATAATCGTCTAATAAATAGTGCATATTTATCCTTTTAGTTAACAAATTTATATTTATTAAATTTAAAAAATAAATTCTAAAACTAATTTTTAAATTTAAAAAATATCACATTATTTTAAAAAATTACCTTACCCATTTTCTTTTTTGCCCCTCCAGACTCGACCCAAATGAAAAATATTCAATTCCTCTTCTACTTAGTCATAAAATGAGTTTGGGTTGTGTCTGAATAAAAGATAAATTGAGTTTTTTCAGTTGAATGGGGTCCGAATTGGGTCTGAAAGGGTAAAGAAAACGGGTGAGGTAATTTTTTAAAGTCATGTCATATTTTTTTATATTAAAAAATTAGTTTTAAAATTTATTTTATTAACAAAAAAGGTAAATATGCACAATTTATTAGATGATGTATATATACACTAGTTTTTTAATAAAAAATATGCTGCTTTAACTCATAAATTGAGAGGTGTATTTGTTGGTTTTCACTTTGACAGAAGGCAATTATTCACGCTCAAAATATTGTGAAATAAAATTTTGAAAAGTTAAATGAAAATGGAAAATCTAAACATGGCATAAAAATGAACGTATATATATACATATATATAAAAATTAAATCAAATTGATGATAATTTAGATCTTTATATTAATGCACACAATCATCTTGAGATTACATTGAATTTCACCCTTGTAAAATCACTACAAATTCATCAATCATAAGAGGAAAAGTAGCCAAAACTAGACAATGATAACATCATCTTCTTCTTCTAATTCTTTTGGCTCAACACTAATATTATGTCTAATTGTTGCTTTGTTCATGACACCAAGTACAAGTAATCCTTTGTCCCAAGTGTGGATCAAATCCAAGAATCCAAGATTTTGCTTGCAAGTATTTGGCCTAAATCCTCATAGGAGTCCTTATGAGTTGACAGAAGAGGCCATCAACTTAGCATTGACAAATGCCTATTAGACAAAAAGAAGATTGACACTTTTCTACATCAGACAAAAGATCATAACTTAAAAACGATATATAATCGATGTTTGTATTATCACTAATCCACCACTGATGCTTTAAGTGGCGCGAAGAATCAATTTCGAAAGAATGGTCTTATATAATACCGTGAACACGGTAAGAATCAGAGTCCAAGTGGATGCTTTTCTTTGTGAGAATCAATTTCAAAGAATAATAGGTTACTTTTATGACTCCACTCATACAAAAGAGAACAAGAACTTAGGGATTTTTGATAGCATTGTTGTGTCTTCTGTAAATCTTTTATATAATTCTACATCAGTAAAACAGTAGTACGTAATAAAAGTAATGTATTAGAGCAAAAATTCCAATAATAGGAAAACAATTTGTCACATTAGTTTTTTCATAAATTTCATGAAGAATTATTATTTGTTTTCTATCATTTTTTTTTGTTTTTCCATGGTAATGTTTTTTTAATTAATTGTGTGAGATCAGGATGGATATATAATAAAAGTTAAAAGTGCAGTCAATCGATCTAATAGTAATTTGGCTTAAGCCTTGTTCGGTAACGCCAACATCCTGCCTAGACAAGGCCTACGAAGAGGCTGGTGGCCTAGATCGGAGTCATAATCGAACATGATGTTTGCTTGGTGGGCTTAGTTAAGAAATAAAGTTGCACCTTTGCTATTAGCTATAGCTTTTGGCATGATGGTGAGCGCTTGATCCTAACAAGCCTTATATAGGTTTTCAGAAATCTACTAAATATGTACAAATGTTAGATTTCAAACCAAGTAATTTAAGTGTTCAGTGAGCTCAATAATATTCCGAAACAATAAAGTTAAATTCAAATCTATGGGTCTGCCATTATGAGATTACCTTGGTTGACTTTTGATCTCTTGCCGTGTATGAGCAGAGCCTAAAACATTATAGGCTATTATCTTTTCCAAAAACTTTTTTTTAACCCCTCGGAAAATTCGCAACTGCTACACCTTTTGAGTGTGCGCTGGATAAATCACCTGTTTTTATATAATAGCTTACAAATTATATCGAAGATATAAATTATATTAGGCAAACCTGATGCAATAAACTGGACTGAGAAAATATTGGTAGGAAAATCGATCCTTGACCTCCTTTATGAGATATCACATTTTGCACGCCCTGCACCAACTCAGATGAATAAAAAATTGCGTTCATATAGGAATAAGTTTTCTTTCATTTTCAAACTAGAGAAAAGAATAAAATAGAAAGAAAAAAAAGGTGTTATGGCATGGCAAATATACACTCAAATTTTAACAATGTGATCGTACTTTTTTACTGCAAAATATTCTAGCTGATAACATACCTAAGTTACACATAACATAGCTGTACATTTGATCTTTATAAATAATATAATCATTTGGCATATATACGCAAGGAAAATACTTTGTAATATTGTTAATGTTATAGTTATCACTTAATATATGTGTATTGTGTATATAAGTACGCATTTTGGTACGATAATTAGTATTTCAATTTTTTTATACCATATATTATACTTAATATCAAAATTTTTAGAGTTTAAAGGATCAAATACAACACGTATTGAATACTGACATATCAAAATCTAAATTTGAAGCTTTACAATTTCGATTTGATAATCTAGTATATATATTTTTTGTTTATTTTTATTTATCCATTTTATACTTTGCACATTCTTTAAAAAATAATGATAAAGGAAAAATCTGTTTTCCCTTTATCTTATGCTCTACTAATCTAGTTAAACCAAGTTGGCAATGTAATTAAACATTTGCCAATTAGAGCAAGTTCAATATCATTCGTTAGTCTTAATTAGGTAATGCATTTATGAGTTATATTTTCCCCTTAAGTGTAGCCTCTTAAATGGAAAAAATCAAACTATAATACATTGAATCCCTTCTTTTCTTTCTTTTAAAGCAAATATTTTATAAAATTATATAATTATTTTAGAAAAATGGAAAAATATTTATGCCCATTCTATAAAGAAAGTTCTCACTAGTTTTTTTTTAAGATAAGTTTTGAAGGATATTGATATGATCTAACCCACTTTATCTCAAAATTTTAAACATAAGACTTTTATAGAAGAAAATTATTTCAAGCTCAAAAGATTGGGAATAAATAAATTTCTCAATATACATAAAAATTTGTAAGGGCTAACTAAAATGGAAAATCTAAACATGGCATAAAATGCATGCATATAGAAATTTAATTAAATTAATTTAATAATAATTCAGAATTTACATAATCTACTTACTAAATAATATTCATTCACATATTATTACTCACAATCATTTACAATTGAATTTCAACCTTATAAAATTACTAGTCTTATGCCTAAAGAGCAAAAGACAATGACAACATCATCCTTCTTCCTTTGGCCAAAGTGTGCATCAAATCCAAGAATCCAAGGTTTTGCTTGAAAGTCTTTGGTCCAAATGTCTTCATGAGTTGACACAAGAGGTCATCAACTTAGCATTGGCAAATGCCTCCGAGACAACAAAAAAGATTTACATCTTTATTAATCAGACAAAAGACGATAACTTAAAGGTGATATATAATTACTGTTTGAATTATTACCAATTCATCATTAATATTTTAGAAGGTGTGGATCGCTTTTTGAATGAAGGTCGATATTTTGACGTTAACGAGGCTGGAAACATAGTCCAATTAGATACTTTTCAATGCCAAATTGGGTGTCAAAGAAAAATAGGTTATGTTTATGACTCAACTCTTACAAAGGACAATGAAAATTTGGATATTTTTGTAGTATTATTGTGTCTTCAATAAATCTTCTATATAATTTGACATCGGTAAAACAATAGCGTGTAATAAAAGTCATGTGTAGAGCAAGAATGTCAATATTAGAAAAATGATTTGTTACATTAGTTTTTTTTTTCATAAATTTCATGGAGAATTATTAGTTTTATTCTCTCACTTTTTTTATTTTTTGTTTATCCATAGTATTTCTTTAAATAATCATATGGGATTGAGCCAGATGTATGATAAACATTACAGGTTCAATCGATCTAATAGTTTTAGCTCAAAATCTTATATATGTATTCAGAAGTTTACTGGATATGTAAAAATATTAGATTTCAAATCCATTAAATTAAAATTCAAATCAATTCTCTTTTTACGAGATTACCTTAATTGAATTTTACTTTTTCTTCAAGAAAGGATAAAGAGTTTGCCATAATTGATTTTTATTTTTCTCAAAAGGAAAATATAAATCTTTCATATTTTGGCTAAGCTCTTTTGGAAGAACAATTTTGGACTTTTTGAAATTGATGATCTTTCCTTCTCAAACAACAATATAATATTCATAATGTAGTCCTCAAATAAAATCTTGTTTAAGGGAGATTATTTTCTTATTAGTTTTATATCTGCTTTCTTTTATATCAATCATATGTAATAACATAGATCAAACAAATTTAATATATTTATGAGTCTTTTTATAATTTCTCTTTATTATCGTTATTCAAAAAAAATTTTGTTAGCTTCCACCCAATATCCTATTATTTCGGTCCCAACACAATGACATATATGAACAATATATCTTTTTGATAAAGATTGTTACTATTACCGACTTGCCGGCTATAGGTTCGCTCTCAGAGAGGTAAGTAAATGATAAATCATCGATTTGGAGCTAAATGGATTCAAGTTTACATTAAAATTTTTCCTTGTTATGAACATAAATTGAAATTGTTTTGAATTTTTATGAGTGATTTAAAATAAAAAGAGTACCACTAAATTCATATGCATGTACATCAATCTAGTTTTCATTTTCATCAGATGTATTGATATAAATCAAATGGAAAGATGATTGATGTTCATATATACGCAACAAAAATACTTTATAATATTTTAATGTTAAGGAAATTTACTATAAATGCACTCGATACATGCTATAAAAAATCGAGTGAAAATTATTTTAGTATTTTAATTTTATTTTAAAAATTTAATATCTCTTCTTACATTGAATAATTGATATTTTCATCCTCTCTTTAATTTCCAGTCGTTGATCGGTAATTTTGAAATAGTTGACCGATCATCAAAAGGACAAAGCGAAATTTTACTTTTATTCTTAATCAGTGGGATGCCCTAATTAATTATTTTTAATCTTCAAAGTATAATTGATATATTCTTCGTTTTCCTTTTAGTTGTCAGGATAAGATTTTACATAATCTTTTAAAAAAAATTAATTGTGAGTGTAATTTGACTATTGCATCCTTTATAATTAATTTGTAGAGATGTTACCATAACTTAATGGAGGAAATTAAAAAAAATAAAATATATATATATATATATATATATATATATATATATATATATATATATATATTATTTTAGAATTAAGAGACATGTTATAATAAGAAAAAAATTAATATTTGTATTGATATTACTTCATATGCGTGTAGTGTTTAAGTATGCATTTTAGCACGTTAATTAGTATTTCAATTTATTTTTTTTCATATCTATATCAAATATCAAAATTTTAAATCAAATACAGCATACGTATTCAACACAGAGATACCGGGATTGAAATTTCAAGCTTTACAATTTCGATTTGATAATTTAGTATATACTTCCTTCATTTCAAGATAAGTAGTATTTTAACCTTTTGATTTTGTTTTAAAATAAGTGATGTTTTACATAATCAAGAAGATATTAATGTTCTTCCAATTTTATCCTTATTTAAGTGAAGAGAGTTTTACATAATCAAGAAAATATTAAAAAGTTACATTTTTTTTCAAGATATTTATTAGGGGTAAATGGGCAAAAATATATTTTTTTGTCTAGAAATTAGTAATTTTCTTAAGAGGTGTGCCAAAATTAAAAACACCAATTATTTTGAAACGAAGGGAGTACCAAACTATACACACAATTATGCTCTACTAATAATCCAATTAGACCAAGTTGGCAACGTAATTAAACATTTGTCAATTATGCCAACTTCAATATTATTCCTTAGTCTTAGTTAGGTAATTCATTAATATGTGAGTTATATTTTCCCCTTCGACGTACCAAAATAGATGAACTTTTATAGAAGGAAATTATTCATGCTCAAAAGGTTATGAAATAAAAAAATTTCTCAATATACATAATTTTTTCAAAGGTTAAACAAAAATGGAAAATCAAAACATGGCATAAAAATGAACATATATAGAAGTTCAATTAAATAATGATAATTTAGAATTTACATAATCTATTTAATGAACAATATTCTTTCACACATTATTACACACAATCATCTTGAAATATATCTATATTTACATTGAATTTTAACCTTATAAAATTACCACAAATCCATCAATCAAAAGACAAAAAATATGAGAAAAAACAAGACAATGACAACATCTTCATCTTCTTCTTCTTTCTTTCTTTGTCTCAACACTAATCTTATGCCTAATTGTTTCTTTCTTCATAACACCAAGTACAAGTAACTACTTGGCCAAAGTGTGCATCAAATCCAAGAATCCAAGATTTTGCTTGCAAGTTTATGGCCTAAATCCTCATAGGAGGCCTTATGAGTTGACACAGGAAGCCATCAACTTAGCATTGACAAATGCCTCCGATACAATCAAAAAAATTCACGCCTTTATAGATCAGACGGAAGATTATAACTTACAAGTTATATATAATTATTGTTTGAATTATTATCAATCTGTCATTGACAGGTTAAGAGACGCGGAGGAGCAATTTCTAAAGGAAGGTCGATATTTTGACGTGAACGATGCAGGAAACATGGCTCAATTAAATGCTTTTCGATGCGAGAATGAGTTTCAAAGAAAATGGGGTTATGTTTATGACTCCACTCTTACAAAGGACAATGAGAACTTGCGCATTTTTGGTAGTATTGTTGTGTCTGCTATAGATCTTCTATATAATTTGACATTAGTGAAAAAATAGTATGTAATAAAAGTTATTTGTTAGAACAAGAATGCCAATAATGGGAGGACGATGTATTACATTAGTTTTTTCATAAATTTCTTGGAGAATTATTACTTTTGTTCTTTCAATTCATTTTTTATCCACACTAACTTTATTTAAGAATAATTGTATGAAATCGGGGTGGATCTATATTAAAAGTTACAGGTTCAGTCAATCAACAATTCAATGGTTTTGGCTCAAACTTATATATGTTCTTAGAAATCTACTAGATATATACAAACATTAGATTTCAAACCCAGTAACTCAAGTGTTCAATGAGCTCAATAATATCCCGAACCTATAAATTAAAATAAAAATAAAAATTTGGGTTCGTCATTTTATGAGATTAGCTTACTTGATTTTTGATTTCTTGACGTGTATGAGAGAAGCCTAACCAATTTAGGTCATGATCTTTTCACTAATATTTTTTTTGGAACCCTTGGGAAAATTATCTGCACTTGCACCTGCAGTAGCTCGCAAACTAAACAGGAGATGTAAATCGCACTAGACAAGCCTAGTGTGATGAATTCGTTTGAGAAGGCATTGGCAGGGAGAATCGATCCCTGATCTCTCTTATAATATACTACCTACTGCACCAACTTAGTCACCGTACTGATACTTTTCTTTTCACAAACTTGAAAACCCTAATTTGGGTAACTTAAAATATATTTATCCTTGTTAATAGTTGTTGCCGGTCGGTATAACCATGTAAATAAAAAATTGTATTCGTATAGGAATATTTTACTGCAACATATTATAGGTGTATTAGACTAATTTGACCGTGGATTAGGTGATAACATATATAGGCAGAGGCGAACCCAAGATTTGAAGATTATGGGGCACCGTTAGAGACGAATATCTGTTAGTCGATGTGGTGTCACGCGACACTGACACGAATTTATCGAAAATATTGTACTTAAACAAGCATAAAATTAAAGGTATCTTAATAAATATAAATTAAATGAGAAAAATTAGCACAGTTCACTGTGTAGTTTGATGGTCTTGAGCCTTAGTATATATTATAAGGTTACTAGTCCGAATCTGGCTTGAGCCTTTTATTTATTGTACACATTTTCTTTTGAAATATGACAAGAAGAAATGCAGCAACAAGGAAGCAAACCTAGGACCCCCTGCTTGTGTGTCTACACAAAGATGGACGTTGGATCAGTGCACCAAATCAACCTTTGTATTTCAAGATGCATAAATATAAAATATATAATTATTATTCAGGTGTGTGTATGTGTGTATTGTCGAAGATAAAGATCAAGATCAAGAGTCCAAGATAGAACTCTTGTAGTTTGTGGTTAAGTCATTGTATGAGACTAAGTGTTTAGCTTTTCTTGTTTAACTAGAATAGGACTCTTCTACTTAATTTTTCTCCTATATATAGGAGTCATTTGTATACGATTATTATATCAATACACAGCTGACTCTCTCTAAAACAGCTTGAGAATTCTTCACGGTATAGAGCATTAAGAACTCTTCTCGCTGCTTAAGTATTGAAATCTGGAAAAACTATTTCTGTCCAAACAAAATGGCCCCGACAACTTCCTCAACCAATACTCTCTCTACCTCATCATTGCACCATCTCATCGCCTCGTGTTCCATCAAACTTAAACCAAGAAACTATCTCATCTGGAGAACACAACAACTGCTGCTTATCCAGATGATGAAGTTAACATATCTCATAAAAGAGATGGCACCAGCTCCAACATTAAAAGGTTTGGAGAAAGATGATGAAAATGGCTCTGGAAAAGCTACTGAAGAAAGTGACAGTAAGGAAGATTGGGAGGAGAAAGATGTTCTGCTTAGAAGTTGGTTTGCAGGTACACTATTAGAAGAAAGCACGTACTTAATAGTAGGGTGTTCCACTGCTAAGGAGATGTAGGAATGCCTAGAAGAAGCCTATCTTCAAGCAACCAAGGACAAGGAATTCCAACTTAAACAGCAACTACAGAATGTTAAGTTGGAAAACAAGAACATTGATGAGTACATCAAAGAATTCAAAGGCATTTGTGATGGACTTGCAGTCATACACAAGCCTGTTGATGAACATAGCAAAGTGATTAACTTTGCTAGAGGCTTAGGTCTCAAGTACAAGACATTCAGAACTGTCATGTTAGGTAAGGCACCCTATTCTACTCTAAACCAGTTTATCAATGCACTCAGGGGTTTTGACATGAGAGGAGATGAGGAAGAAGTGCCCCAACAAAACTACAGTATGGAATTCCCTGCCCAAAGAGGTAGAGGAAGAGGAAACCATTCTCAAAGAGGCAGAGGTCCTAACAATTTTAACTCCAGGGGAAGAGGTTTTAGACCTGCTGGACAAGGACACAACAATCAGAGAAATCAAAGTACTCAAGGAGGAAGTCGGAACAACGGAAACATGCAGGGTTCTACAGGTGATACATGTCAAATTTGTGGTAGAAATAATCACACTGCTCTTAAGTGCTTCTACAGGTGGGACTATTCCTATCAATCTACAGATGAATTACCACAAGCACTAGCTGCTGTACATCTTCAAAATTCAACTATTGGAAATGACAGTATGTATGTGGACTCAGGAGCCAGCAGTCACATGACAAACAATCTAGGTAACCTATCTGACCTCCAACCTTATAATGGATCTGATATAATCATTGTTGGAAATCGTTCTCAATTAGACATCACACATATTGGAAATACAACTAGATCAGGTTTGAAACTGCAGGAAGTTCTTGTAGTACCTAAGATCACTAAGAATCTGCTTTCAGTTAGTAAGATTGCCAGGATAACTCATGCACTCTTGAATTTGATGAATCTGATTTTGTTGTTAAGGACAAGAAGACAAGGAAACTACTAGCCAAGAGATCTAGAAAAGGAGGAATTTATGCATTAGAAGATAACAACCTCCATACCTTGACGGCCACACAAGACTGGAAGAACTCAGACAATATATGGCATGCTAGATTAGGACATCCTAGTTTGAAGTCTTTAAAATTTCTGAGTAGAAATAGGAACATTGATGTTAGTTGTTGGAATAAAGTGCCTACTATTTGTTCTAGTTGTCAGTTAGGCAAAGGTTTTAAACTACCTTTTGATTTGAGAAATAAAATTGAGAAAGAACATTTATTGAGAATTCACCGTGATCTTTGGGCCCCTGCTTCAGTTGAATTTTCTCAACATATGAAATATTATGTGATTTTTGTTGATGATAATATAAGGTTCACTTGGCTCTATCCATTGAAAAAGAAATCAGACTTTTTTTGAAGTATTTCATAAATTCCAGAAAATGGTGGAAATGCAGTTCTCAAAAGTTATAAAAAAATTTCAATGTGATGGAGGAGATGAGTTCATTAACACAGAATTTGTTAAGCACTTGGAAAGTTATGGTATAATCAGATACATTTCTTGTTCTAACACACCAAAACAGAATCGCATTGCAAAAAAAAAGCATAGGCATATAGTTGAGACTGGTTTAACCTTGCTGTTTCATGCCAAGCTACCTTTATTCCTATAGGTAGAAGCTTTCATGACTGTTGTGTTTCTCATAAATAGACTGTTTTCTTTAGTGTTGAAAATGACCACTCCTTTTGTTCAACTGTACGGTGCACAACCTGACTACAACAACCTAAAGGTGTTTGGATGTAGATGCTTTCCATATTTAAAAGGTAGCACTAAATTCAGTCCCAAGACTTATCCTTGTATGTAGTACTCGAACAAAATCTTCTTTATCGTCAAATTGGCTGTAATTTGATTTGATTCCGCTTTAAACCTATCTTCAACCTTGATGAATCATTGGTTGAACCATTGACTAAACCATTGGCTCTTATACCACTTGTTAGGATTGAAATAGCAGCGCGTCATGCGGAAGCTAATAATTGCAAAATCTTGTTGGCGATAAATCAGATGACAAAGAAAACTATACTAAAAAATGCATAATATTTAATATGATTTGGTCAAGTGATCTACATATTTGAAAACTAATATGAAAAGTATAAAATTATTGAGAGAATAATCTCCTCCTAAACAAGACTCTTTAGAGACTACATATTGTATTGTGTATGAGAAGAAAAGATCTTCTATTTATAGAAGTCTAAATTATCTCCTCAAAAAAAAAGGATAGCTATGGTAGAGTCCTTTTCCACAAAGAGACCTTATCTACCAAAAAAATATTTTTAAAGTAAAACACAACTATGATATAAAATTCAAGTAGGATAGGATAAATCCTAACAGATTTTCATATAGACTGTTTCTATACAGTGTAAGCTTTACAAAAAGAAATAAAAATGTGCAAAGATTTTTCGGATCGGACGAGGATTGACCATCAAGTGCAAAAAAAGGAAAAGAGCTTAACTCGAAATAAAGAGAATTTTTAAATTATTTTTTTCTTGATTTATTTTATTATAACTTGAAAGATCAATCACCTACATGCTTTAATTTGACTTGTGGAATATCTTACTGAGGAGGAAGTTGTGGACTTGTGGATAATTCATAAAAAATATTTTAGTCTTTATAAATATTAAATCATTTTATATTTGCAAATATTAATTTAACTATCCAGATTAATTATTCATATACTAAAGTTTAGTATATTTTTTTATGTTTGATCAAACTATTAAAATCAACTTATTTGTAAAAGTGTTTTTCAAAAAAATACTTTTGGGAATAAATAATTTGTATTTGGTAAATAAATTTTTAAAGCTCTTGAATGACAATTAGTGTTTGCCTAAGTTTTTAAAAAGTATTTTTTTAATTATATTTTTCTCAAAAGTGCTCTTCAAAAAAGTATTTTAAAAAAAAGAATTTAACTTTTGAAAAACAGCTTCTGCATGCAAGGGCATGGTTGAGTGGTTTGGAGGTGCGTTTCACATGTAGGAGACCCGGATACTCCAGCCTCTGTTTTCCACTCAACCATAAGCTTGTCACATGGGGCTTGCCTAGTACGGTTTACATCTCCTGTGTGGTTTGCAAGCTATTGCATAGTGAGTAGGTTAGCACAGAATGCTTATCCGAAGGGCAAAGGCTGTGGGATTCCTTGAGGATTCTAAAAAAAATTGCTTTTGCTAGATCTCAAAATATCTATTTTCTTTCAAAAACTTGATCGAACATATCATTTATTTTTTTTTAAAATAAGCATTTTTGATCTATCAAAAACTTGGTTAAACAATTTATTAATATTGCTAAAATATTGATAACTTATTTGAGGAGGATTTCAAGTGAAACAATAGTGTTTATTGTTCACTCACAAATTCTTACATTCCTTTTCTAAGTGGAAACATGTTTATGCAACATGCTATAAAAGTCTAAACATGGCATAAAAGTATCATGTATTTATAAAAATTTAATTAAATGGATGATTAAATTTAGATCTTTACATCATCTACCCAATAAAAAATATTATCACATTACTACACACAATCATCTTCTGATACTCATATTTATATTTGATTTCACCTCTAAAGTTACCATAAATTCATCATTCAAAAGAAAAAAAAGGTGGAAAAAAACAAAACAATGGCAACATCATCATCTTCTTCTTCCGTTGGCTCAACACTGGTCTTATGTCTAATTGTTGCTTTCTTCATGACACCAAGTACAAGTAACCCTTTGTCCCAAGTGTGCATCAAATCCAAGAATCCAAGATTTTGCTTGCAATTATTTGGCCTAAATCCTCATAGGAGTCCTTATGAATTGACACAAGAGGCCATCAACTTAACATTGACAAGCGCTTTCGAGACAATGAAAAAGATTCACACCTTTTTCGATCAGATAAAAGACGATAACTTGAAAATAATATATGTGTCATGTTTGGATTATTACCAATCTGCCACTGATGCTTTAAGACGCGTAGAGGAGTACTACTATCTGAAAGGAAGGTCAATATAGTAGCATAAACGTAATAGCAAATTTTGTCCAGGGAACTGCCTTTTATTGTGAGAATAAATTTCAAATAATATTAGGTTATATTTACATCTCCGCCGTTACTGAGGACAACGAGAGCTTGGACATTTTTGCTAATATTATTGTATCTGTTGTAGATCTTCTATTTAGTTCTCCGCTGTTAAAAAAATAATATGTAACAAAGTCATGTGTAAGGGGAAATGCTTGTTACGTTACTTTTTGCATAAGTCCCACGACAGAGGTTAGTGTTACAAAGCTAAAGTTGGAGGAAAATAAATGGATGAAACATTAGAAGCACGATTTTCCTTAAAATAAAGATTTGTATCTATTTGTAAGGTTTTCAAAAAACTTATAAAAAGAGTATTTTAATAAAGAATAAGAAGTATTTAGGTAATTCAATTTTTGAAATTTTAGGGTTTATATTTTTAACACAATATATATAGATGATGTTTTCATTTTATATAAGGAAATGATAAATAATTATGCATATGATATATGTGAATGATTTATTAAATAGTGGAAGACTTGAATGAAAAACTTGACTTGTAGCTAAAATCTTAAAGTAATTTTAAAGATGTGATCGAGAATATTGATAATTAGGAATTTCAATCTCTGACTTTGGTAAAGAACGAGAATTAAGACATCTGATTATTTTTATGATAGGCAATTAAAGTATTCAGTCTTGATCGTTATTTTGGATAACTTTATAAGAGAGAGTCCTTATAGTTGAGGGGTATATTTTTCCTTTTTATATTTTCTAAAAGATCACTATTATGTGATCTAAATTCATAGGTACAACAAAGTGCGTAGATAATTATAAAAAGAAAATAGAGTAGTAAATTAGAAAAGAGAAAGCGATATATTTTTTTACATCTTGAAATGTGAGAAATCAGAATGAAAGCTTTAAGAACTCTTCAAAGTATTATGACTATTTACAATATTAAAGAGTAGGATATGCATCTTATTTATAGTGTAAGCATAGTAACTTCTATATGTTTGTAGGTTTGCTTTAAATATTACCACATTAATGAAAAGAAGTATAAATTAAATTGAAGTAATTAAATTTTCACTATTTTGAATCTGATTTACCAAATATATTAGTCATATGCTATCAATTTAACACAGTTATTATACCACATATTATTTACTAGTTTCTGATTACGTGCGTTGCACGTTTATACCTTATTAATATGACATACTTTGGAAAGGTCAAATTTATTTGATGTATTGGTTGATTACAATATATTCTCATTTTTTATGCATGACATAATTTGTGGAACCTGTCACACCCCTTTTTTACGACAACCTCCGGAATGACGGAAGCGAATTTTATTATTAAAGGATTTTTTCAATTGAAGTGACGTATTGAGAAGGGATTAATTTTATTGTTCAGAGTTGTCACTTGATTGAGTTTTAGTGTTCCAAGTCACCTATTTGAATCCCTAATCAAAAGAAAATGACTCTTATTTTTTGGTCCCTTAAATAAAAGATCGGGTAAGGAATTCTGTTGACCGAGGGGAAGGTGTTAGGCATCCCTCGAGTCTCGTGGTTCTAGCACTGTCGCTTTATCGACTTATATTCGGCTAAACTTAATTTTTAGATACTTTATGAACTTAAGAGAATTGTTAGTTCGCCTTTTTGATTCGTTTTTAAACTTTTAAAATTAATTTAAATTATTAATGTGTGACGTACTGGTAGCAGCGCTTTCCATCCTTACCATGATTTAATTCGCAAGCCTTTGAGGCTTTTATGAGTCGTCTTTTTCTCCCGCGCCCAAGCAATCATCTAGCGTACTAAAAGTCTATCATTTTCATTAATCCGGCTTTAAATGATAGATGAATTTTATTAAAAATAACTTATCGGTAGCAGCGTTTTCCGACCTCGTCACCTAATTATCACTTAAATTAATCAAACTAAGTCTCTGGCATTGACATTAACTACACAAACACTGAAAATGGTATATTCACAATCACAACACGAGCTTAATTAAACACACAAATAGGTATTCATCATTCAAATGTCAAATAAAGCATATTAAGATAAATTGCAGTAGAAAGAATAGGAATGGACCTTAAATGAAGCAATCTCCTTCAATATTATACGAAAGCCCCCAAACTGGAAAAAAAAAAATTACACATCCACAACGGAGCTTTTTACCGGAAATGATGAACCACGAACGAAGACCTCGATTGAACGCCTCAAGTAGAAATGTTAGTGTGTGCTTGTGCCGTGAGTGTTGGGAGTGGGGAGGTGAGCTAGTTTGTTGCAATGGATAAGGGGGAATCTTCTCACACGGGACCAAATTTCATTGCTTTCTTTTTGTTTTAACTATTTTTTTAAATGATAATAAAAATTACATAAAAAAATACTATATAATTAAAGAAAGGTAAAAAATAATTAACTAAAAGCTGAATAAAAAATATTTTTTACTCGTAAATCAAAACAAAACTTATACTCTAAGAATATAAATATTTTTATATCTTTTTTTTTAATTTTTCACGAATAAAAATCTACTAGAAACAAGATAAATTTAAAATGTCAAAATTAAGTGTTAAAAAAGATATTTATCCCTAAAATAGTGTAGAACTCAAGGAGGGTCAAAAATGACGTATCTACAAAACCCATCACGGAGAAACCGCCTTTACATTCATAAGCTCTATGTGAGGAATTGAGGTCCCATTTCTCTCTAGTTTCTTTCCTTTTCAATCGTTTTTCTTGTGTTCCTTTTCCTTCTAACTACATAACATGACACGAGAATTCGTAGTTTGAACTCAAGAATTCAACCTTACTTTCATATTGTGAGATCATCTCTCCACGTGCATTGCACGTATATCCCGAGTTATTTGTTACAAAAACTTTAAAATCGTTATAAAATATTAAACATGTTTTGAATAACAAATTTAAAATTAGTAAATTCCTGTAAACTACATATATATTCTTTGATTAGTGATATATCACATATATTGGGACATTTGAATTAATACGTCTTTTAATAGCTTTTCTGACTCTTCCCCTGCTACATAAATCATCCACTCCTTTTTGGATTCTTCTTCTACATAAGTGAATAGCTCTGATCGATTTTCACAAGAAAAATAAATAATATTTTTTAATATCTACTAAAATTTATTCTGGAGGCTGGGAAGGGAGAGGGGAATACGGAAGAAATTCATTGTAATAGAAGTAATATAGGGATATAGGGTTCTTTGGTTCATAGACAAGTTAATAGTTACAGAGAATTTAATAATATGAAAATAAGTAATGCAAAGAATAGTAATGTGTGATATAAATTTCATTAATAAATAAATTAGTGATACAGAAATTTTTTTAATTAAATAATTGATATATTACCAATTAATATATAATATATGAATTAAAATCTTTTTTGTTCTTTAAATAATATGTAAAGTAATCCTTATTATTATGAGGGTTAGTTATATCATTTTAGAAGTTTAGCCCATGTATTTAATTCCTTCATTTTCACTTCACATTGTATCTCGCATAAAATAATATATAGATTTTCACATAATTTATGTACACATATTATTTATGAGGAAAACAAAACTAACAATTATTTTTATAACTTAATTTTGATTTTTACACGGAAAGTAAATTTCTTCGAATCAAATAAAACATGATACAAATCTATATTAATTATATTCAGATAGCATTCCTTTCAGATGTTCATTAGAGACAGATTCACTCAGTATTTTTCTTACATTAATATTTAATTGCATTCAAGATAAATTATTACAAATATAAAAATAGATGATAGATTCTACCAAATGTCGATCATATAAATCAAATATGATATTAATGATTCATAATGGCTTCTCGTTCAAGACAGACCTTTGTTCAGAACCACAGGATGGGATAATTAAATTATACTGTTGTTTTATAAGGTATAGAAATTTTAGAATAAAACGTAAAGATTAATTTATTCGCATCTAATTTGGTTAAATTTCTTATTCCTAGATAAGAATTTTCAAAATTAGTCGTACCATAACCATGATATATTTTTTTATACTACTTTCAATACGGTATAACAATTTCAGATTTACTAATTCCAGGATAGAATATCAAAACGACCAAGATGTCTTTCCTCAAGACTCTTTTCTTTCGAAATTCATCAAAAAATCTAAGATTAATAAATTAATAATTATAATGGATTCATTAACTCTAAAAAAAGTATCTGAGTTGCACGAAATCATGAAAAACATAAGTTTGTGGAATCTCTCCATTCTAATTATCTGAAAGATCACTATTTTGAGACCTAAATTTATAGATACAACAAAATGCTTAGATAATAAAAAGAGATAGAGTAGCAAATTAGAAAAGAGAAAGCGATAATTTTTTTTTCATCTTGAAATAAGAGAAATCAGGATGATAGCTTCAAGAACTTTTCAAAATCTTACGACTGTGTACAATATTAAAGAGCAGGACATGCATCTAATTTTTAATGTAAGCGTAGTAACTTCTATAGTTTTGTAGATTTGCTTTAAATATTACCATATTAATGAAAACAAGTATAAATTAATTTGATGTAATTAAATTTTCACTTTTTTCAATCCAGCATCGATTTACTAAATATATTAGTCATATGCTATCAATTTCAACATAGTTATCATACCACACAATTGTTTACTAGTTTCTGATTACATGTGTTGCACGTTTATACCATATTAATATGACATATTTTTTAAACAATGATAGTACAAAAATAATACATATACAATATATCTTAAGACTTAGAAAGGTCAAATTTTTTTAATGCGTTGGCTAACAACAAAATTGAAATATCCTCAATTTTTATAGACAACATAATTCGCAGAACCCATCACGAACAAACCTCCATTACATTTATAAGCTCTATTTGAGGAATTTAAGTCCCATTTCTCTCTAATTTCTTTTACTTTCGGATCTTATTTCTTGTTTTCCTTTTTCTTCTAACTACATAACTTGACAGTAGAATTCATAGTTTGAACTCAGAATTTCAACCTTATTTTCATATTGTCAGGATCATCTTTCCACGTGCGTTGCACGTATATCCCTAATTATTTATTACAAAAAATTTTAAAATCATTATAAAATGTTAATCATATTTTTAATAACAATATTACAACTAATAAATTCCTGTAAATTACATATATGTTTCTTGATTAGTGATTTATCACATAAACTGAGACATTTGAAGTAATACGCCTTTTAATAGCTTTTCTGACTCTTTCACTACTACATGAACCATCCACTCTTTTTTTGATTCTTCCTCTATATAAGTGAATAGATCTGATCGATTTTTATAAGAAAAAATTAATAATATTTTTTTATACCCGCATTTTTTTGGAGGGGGGAGGGAATACAAAAGAAATTTGTTGTAATAGCAGTAATGCAGGGATATGGGGTCCTTTCGTTCAGAGATAAGTTAATAGTTACAAAGAATTTAATAATATGAAAATTAGTAATGCAAAGAATAGTAATGGGTGATATAAATTTTATTAATACATAAATTAGTAATATAGAAATTCTTTTCTTAAATAATTGATATATTGCCAATTAATATATAATATATGAATTAAAATCTTTTTCGTTCTTTAAATATAATTTAAAGTAATCCTTATTATTATGAGGGTTAGTTATATCATTTTAGAAGTTTAGTCCATATATCTAATTCCTTCATTTTCACTTCACATTGTATCTCGCATAAAATAATATATAGATTTTTGCATAATTTATGTACATATATTATTTATGAGGAAAAAAAACTAACAATTATTTTTATAACTTAATATTGACTTTTACACGGAGAGTAAATTTCTTCGAACCCAATAAAACATGATACAAATCAATATTAATTTTATTCGGACAGAATCTCTTTTACGTGTTCATTAGGGACTGATTCACTCAGTATTTTTCTTACATTAATATTTAATTGAATTCAAGATAAATTATTACAAATACAAAAATAGATGATAGATTGTACCAAATGTAGATCGTATAAATCAAATATGATACTAATGATTCATAAGATTTTCATTTTCAGGATAGAACCTTTGTTTAGAACACATGATGGGATAATTGAATTATACTGTCGTTTGATAAGATATAGAAATTTTAGAATAAAACGTGAAGTTTAATTTATTCGCATCTAATTTGGTTAAATTTCTCATTCCGAGATAAGCATTTTCAAAATTAATAATATCGTAATCATGATATTACTTTTTATACTACTTTCAATGCGGTATAACAATATCAGATTTACTAATTCCATGATAGAATATCAAAACGATCAAGATATATTTCCTCAAGACTCTTTTCATCGGAAATTCTTCAAAAATCTAAGATTAATAGAAATTAACAACAGTAATGGATCCATTAACTCTAAAAGAAGTACCTGAGTTGCATGAAATCATGATAAACATAAGTTTGTGGAACCTCATTCTTATTTTCTGAAGGGTAAAGGGGTAAATTTATCCCTCAATTTTGTGATTTAGAGCAAATACCTCACTCGTTTAAAAAGTGGTACATATATACCCTCATCGTTTAATAAATGATGCATATATATCCTCATCGTCTAACAAATAGTGTATATTTACTATTTTTCATTAACAGACTAGATTTAAAAAAATTTATAACTGATTTTATTTTTAATTTTAAAAATGTCACATGACTTTAAAAAGTTATCTCACTTATTTTTTAATCCTTTCAGACCTGACCCAACTAAAAATTAATCTAATTCATCTTTTATTCAGATGCGTTCCAAACTCATTTTATGATTGAGTAGAAAAGAGATTGAGGCATTTTTTTTTCATTTGGGTTAGGTCCGGCGGGATAAAAAAAAAGTGAAGTAATTTTTAAAGGCAATGGTATTTTTAAAATTTAAAAGTAAGTTTTAAATTTTTCTTAACTCAGTAAATATATGTCATTTAACGAAAAGAATAAATATGCACTATTTGTTAGATGATGAGGGTATAGATGCACAATTTGTTAAAAAATAAGGGTATATATACACCACTTTTTTAACAAGGGGGTATATCCTCTCTAAATCGCAAAGTTGATGGGTATATTTGCCCTTTTTACCTTTTCTGAAAGATCACTATTTTGAGACCTAGATTCATAGGTACAACAAAGTGCGTAGATAATTATAAAAAAAAATAGAATAGTAAATTAAAAAAGAGAAAGCGATATTTTTTTTACATCTTGAAATGAAAGAAATCAAAATGATAGCTTCAAGAACTTCTCAAAATCTTATGATTGTGTATAATATTAAAGAGCAAGACATGCATCTTATCTACAGTGTAAGCGTATTAACTTCTATATGTTTGTAGATTTACTTTTTAAATATTCCACATTAACGAAAAGAAGTATAAATTAATTTGATGTAATTAAATTTTCACTATTTCAAATTCAACATCAATTACAAAATATATTAGTCATATGCTATCAATTTCAACACAGTTATTGTAACAAGTAATTATTTACTAGTTTTTAGTTACGTGCATTGTACCTTTATACCTTAACAATATGACATACTTTTTAAATAGTGATAGTACAGAAATAATACATGTACAATATATATTAAACTTTAGAAAGGTCAATTTTATTTGATGTATTGGTTAACTACAAAATTAAAATAATTTCATATTTTATGCATGACATAATTCGTGAACCCATCACGAACAAACCTCCCTTACATTTATATGCTCTATGTATGGAATTGAGGTCCCATTTCTCTCTAGTTTTTCTCTTTTCCACTCTTTTTTCTTGTGCTCCTTTTTCTTCTAACTACATAATTTGACAGTAGAATTCATAGTTTGAACTCAGAATTTTAACCTTACTTTTATATTGTCAGGATCGTCTCTCCACTGAATTATTTATTTAAAAAAGTTTAAAATTATTATAAAATATTAAACATGTTTGAATATCAAAATTTTAAAACTAATAAATTTCTGTAAAATTTCTGTAAATTACATATATGTTCCTTGATTAATGGTTTATCACATAAATTGAGACATTTGAAGTAGTACGCCTTTTAATAGTTTTTTTCTGATCGATTTTCATTAAAAAAACTCATATTTTTTAATACCTGCTAATTTTTTTCATTGGGGTGGGGGGTGGGGATGGGGAGAGGAGAGGGAATATAGAAGAAATTTATTGTAATAGGAGTTATGTAGGGATATGAGGTCATTTGGCTCAGAGACAAGTTAATTGTTATAGGAATATTAATAATACGAAAATTAGTGATGCAAATATATGATATAAATTATAGTAATACATAAATTATAAATAATCTTTTTATTTTTTTAAAATAGAATGTAAAGTAGTCCTTATTATAATGAGGGTTAGTTGTATCATTTTAGAAGTTTAAACTCATGTATTTAATACCTTCATTTTTACTTCACATTCTATCTTGTATAAAAAAATATAGATTTTGTATAATTTATGTATATATATTATTTATAAGGAAAACAAAACTAACAGTTGTATAACTTAATATAGATTTTTACACGGAGAGTAAATTTCTTTGAACCCAATAAAACATGATACAAATCAATATAATTGTATTCGGACAGAATACCTTTGAGGTGTTTATTAGGGACTGATTTACTCAATATTTTTTTTTACATCAATATTTAATTGAATTCAAGATAAATGATTACAAATACAAAAATAGATGATAGGTTGTACCAAATATAGATCTTATAAATCAAATATGATATTAATGATTCATAAGGCTTTCTCTTTCAGGATTAGAACCTTTGTTCAGAACCACCGGATGGGATATGTCCCATTGGATTATACTATCGTTTGATAATAGATAGAAATTTTAGAATAAAACGTGAAGATTAATTTATTCTCATCTAATTTGGTTAAATTAAATTTCTTTATCCAAGATATGTATTTTAAAAATTAATCATACCGTAACCATGGTATTATTTTTGTACTACTTTCAATGCGGTATAATAATCTCAGATTTACTAATTCTAGGATTAATATCAAAATGACGAAGATGTCTTTCCTCAAGACTCTTTTCTTCTGAAATTCTTCAAAAAATCTAAGATTAATAAAAATTAAAAACAATAATGGATTCATTAACTCTAAAAGAAGTACCTAAGTTCCATGAAATCATGATAAACATTAGTTTATGGAACCTCCTCATTCTGATTTTCTGAAAGATTACTATTTTGAGACATAAATTTATAGATAAAACAAAGTGCTTAGATAATAAAAAGAAATAACGTAGTAAATTAGAAAAGAGAAAGCGATATTTTTTTTTTACATCTTGAAATGAGAGAAATCAGAATAATAGCTTCAAGAACTCTTCAAAATCATATGATTGTTTACAATATTAAGGAGTAGGACATGCATCTTATTTATAGTATAAGCGTAGTAACTTCTATATGTTTGTAGATTTGCTTTATATATTACCACATTAATGAAAAGAAGTGTAAATTAAATTGATGTAATTAAATTTTCATTATTTTGAATCCAGCATCGATTTACCAAATATATTGGTCATATGCTATCTATTTCATAACACGTAATTATTTACTAATTTTTAGTTACGCCCGTTGTACGTTTATACTTATCAATATGACATACATTTTAAACTGTGATAGTAAAAAAATAATACATGTACAATATATCTTAAGCTTTAGAAATGTTAAACTTATTTGATGTATTAGTTAACTACAAAACTAAAATATTCTCATTTTTTATACATGACATAATTTGCGGAACCTATCAAGAACAAACCTCCCTTACATTTATAAGTTCTATGTGCGAAATTGAGGTCCCATTTCTCTAGTTTCTTTCCTTTCCGTTCTTTTCTTTTGTGTTACTTTTTCTTCTAACTACATAACTTGACAGTAGAATTCATAGTCTAGAATTTCAGCTCTAATTTTATATTGTTAGGATCATCTCCCCACATGCTTTGCACGTATATCCTGAATTATTTATTGCAATATTTTTTAAATCATTATAAAATATTAAACATATTTTGAATATCTAATTTGGAATTAATAAAATCTTGTAAATTACATATATGTTCCTTGATTAGTGATTTATCACATAAATTGGGACATTTGAAGTAATATGCCTTTTAATGATTTTTTCTGATCGATTTTTATTTTTAAAAAATAAATCACATTTTTAATACCTGCTAATTTTTTCCGTGTTAGAGAGGGGTAGGGGGTGGGAGGGGGGATATAGAAGAAATTTGATGAACTAGGAGTTATGCAGGAATATAGGGTCATTTGGTTCAGAGACAAGTTAATAGTTATGGAGAAATTAATAATATGAAAATTAGTAATGTGTGATATAAATTATAATAATACGTAAATTAGTAATAAACTTTTTATTTCTTTAAATAGAATGTAAAATAATTATAATGAGGGCTAATAACCCATGTATGTAATACCTTAATTTTTATTTGTGGAACCTCCTTATTCTGATTTTCTAAAAGATCACTATTTTGAGAGACCTAACTAATTCATAGATACGTCAAAGTACTTAGATAATAAAAACAAAATAAAATAGTAATTTAGGAGAGAAAGCGATATATTTTTTTACATCTTGAAATAAGAGAAATCGAGACTATAGCTTCAAGAACAATTCAAAATCTTATGACTGTGTGCAATATTAAAGAGCGGGACATGCATCTTATTAATACTGCAAGCATAGTAACTTCTATGTGTTTGTAGATTTGCTTTAAATATTACTGTATGAATGAAAATAAGTATAAATTAAATTGATGTTTAAATTTTTACTGTTTCAAATCTATCAATTTCGACACTGTTATCATACCAAGTAATTATTTACTAGTTTCTAGTTACGTGAATTGCACGTTTGTGCCATATTAATACGACATACTTTTAAAATAGTGATAGTATAAAAATAATACACATACAATATATTTTAAGCCTTAGAAAGATCAATTTATTTTGTTGTATCGGTTAACTATAAAATGAAATATTATCATCTTTTATGTGCGATATAATTTCGCGGAACCCATCACGAACAAACCTCCCTTACATTTATATGCTCTATGTATGGAATTGAGGTCCCATTTCTCTTTAGTTTCTTTCTTTTCTGCTCTTTAATTTTTTCTTGTGCTTCTTTTTCTTCTAACTGCAAAATTTGATAGTAGAATTCATAGTTTGAAGTCAGAATTTAAATCTTACTTTCATATTGTCAGGATCATCTCTCCACATGCGTTGCACGTACATCCTGAATTATTTTAAAAAAAGTTTAAAATCATTATAAAATATTAAACATATATTGAATATCAAAAGTAAAATAAATTTCTGTAAATTACATATATGTTTCTTGATTAGTGGTTTATCACATAAATTGAGACATTTGAAGTAGTACGCCTTTTAATAATTTTTTTCTGATCGATTTTCATTAAAAAAAACTCACATTTTTTAATGCCTGCTAAAAGTCAACCCATGTATATTCAATCTCGCATAAAATAATATATAAATTTTTGTACAATCTATGTATATATATTATTTATGAGGAAAACAAAATTAAGAATTGTTTGTATAACTTAATATTGATTTCTACACAGAGAGTAAATTTCTTCAAACTCAATAAAACATGATACAAATCAATATTAATTTTTTTCGATAGAATCCCTTTCAAGTATTCATTAGGGACTGATTCACTCAATATTTTTTTACATCAATATTTAACTGAATTCAAGATAAATGATTACAAATACAAAAATAAATGATATATTGTACCAAATGTAGATGTTATAAATCAAATATGATATTAATGATTCATAAGGCTTTCTCTTTCAGGATTAGAACCTTTATTCAGAACCACAGGATGGGATATGTCCCATTGGATTATTATGTCATTTGATAATAGATAGAAATTTTAGAATAAAACGTGAAGATTAATTTATTCTCACCTAAGTTGTTTAAATTAAACTTCTTATTCCAAGATAAGTATTTTAAAAATTAATCATACCGTAATCATGGTATTATTTTTGTACTACTTTCAATGCAGTATAATAATCTCAAATTTACTAATTCTAGGATAAATATCAAAACGACCAAGATGTCTTTCCTCAAGACTCTTTTCTTCCGAAATTCTTCAGAAAATCTAAGATTAATAAAAATTAACAATAGTAATGAATTCATTAACCCTAAAAGAAGTACCTGAGTTGTATGAAATCGTGATAAACATTAGTTTATGGAACCTCTTCATTCTGATTTCATGAAAGATTACTATTTTGAGACCTAAATTCATAGATAAAATAAAGTGCATAGATAATAAAAAGAAATAAAGTAGTAAATAAGAAAAGAGAAAGCGATATAATTTTTTACATCTTGAAATGAGAGAAATCAGAATGATAGCTTCAAGAACTCTTCAAAATCTTATGACTATTTACAATATTAAAGAGCAAGACATGCATCTTAAGCATAGTAACTTCTATATGTTTGTAGATTTGCCTTATATATTACCACATTAATGAAAAGAAGTATAAATTAAATTGGTGTAATTAAATTTTCACTATTTTGAATCAAGCATTGATTTACCAAATATATTGGTCATATGCTATCAATTTCATAACACGTAATTATTTACTAATTTTTGGTTACGAGCGTTGCACTTTTATACCTTATCAATATGACATACTTTTTAAATAGTGATAGTAAAAAACTAATATATGTACAATATATCTTAAGCTTTAGAAATGTCAAATTTATTTGATGTATTAGTTAACTACACAATTAAGATATCTCATTTTTTATGCATGACATAATTCGCGGAACGTATCAAGAACAAACCTCCCTTACATTTATAAGCTCTATGCTAGGAATTGAGGTCCCATTTCTCTCTAGTTTCTTTCCTTTCCGTTCTTTTTTCTTGTATTACTTTTTCTTCTAACTACATAACTTGACAGTAGAATTCATAGCTTGAACTCAGAATTTCAACTTTAATTTCATATTGTTAGGATCATCTCCCCACATGCATTGCACATATATCCCAAATTATTTGTTGCAATATTTTTTAAATCATTATAAAAGATTAAACATGTTTCGAATATCAAATTTTGAATTAATAAATTCATGTAAAATACATATATGTTACTTGATTAGTGATTTATCACATAAATTGGGACATTTGAAGTAATATGCCTTTTAATAGTTTTTTTCTGATCAATTTTTATTTTTAAAAAATAAATCACATTTTTAATACCTGCTAATTTTTTTTTTGTGTGTGTTGGAGGGGGGGAGGGGGGGGGGGGGGGGGGGAAGGGGAGGGGGATTATAAAAGAAATTTGATGTACTAGGAGTTATGCAGGAATATGAAGCTATTTGGTTGAGAGACAAGCTAATAGTTATGGAGAAATTAATAATATGAAAATTAGTAACGTGTGATATAAATTATAATAATACATAAATTAGTAATAGTTTTTTTATTTCTTTAAATAGAATGTAAAGTAATTATAATGAGAGCTAGTAACCCATGTAAGTAATTCCTTTATTTTTATTTGTGGAACCTCTTCATTCTGATTTTCCGAAAGATCACTATTTTGAGACCTAACTAATTCATAGATATGACAAAGAGCTTAGATAATTAAAAAAATAAAATAGTAAATTAGGAGAGAAAGTGATATTTTTTTTACATCTTGAAATAAGAGAAATCGGGAAGATAGCTTCAAGAACTATTCAAAATCTTATGATTGTATGCAATATTAAAGAGAAGGACAACATCTTATTTATAGTGTAAGCATAGTAACTTCTATATGTTTGTAGATTTCTTTTAAATATTACCGTATTAATGAATAGAAGTATAAATTAAATTGATGTAATTAAATTTTTACTGTTTCGTATCCAGCATCAATTTACCAAATATATTAGTCATATGCTATAAATTTTGACACTATTATCGTACCAAGTAATTATTTACTAGTTTCTAGTTACGTGAATTGCACATTTGTACCTTATTAATACGACATACTTTTAAAACAATGATAGTATAAAAATAATACATATACAATATATCTTAAGCCTTAGAAAAATCAATTCATTTGATGTATTGGTTAACTACAAAATTGAAATATTATCATTTTTTATGTGCGATATAATTTCGCGGAACCCTTCACGAACAAATCTCCCTTACATTTATATGCTCTATGTGTGAAATTGAGGTCCCATTTCTCTCTAGTTTCTTTCTTTTTTGCTCTTTAATTTTTTTCTTATGCTCCTTTTTCTTTTGAAATTCTTACTTTCATATTGTCAAGATCATCTATCACGTGCGTTGCATGTATATCCTGAATTATTTAATTATAAAAAAAATTTAAAATTATTATAAAATATTAAATATGTTTTGAATATCAAAATTAAAACTAATAAATTTTTGTAAATTACATATATGTTCCTTGATTAGTGGTTTATCACATAAATTGGGACATTTGAAGTAGGGCACCTTTTAATAGTTTTTTCTAATCGATTTTCTTTTTAAAAAAAACTCACATCTTTTAATACCTGCTAATTTTTTTTTGGAGGGGGGGAGGGAATATAAAAGAAATTTGTTGTAATGGGAGTTATGTAGATATATGAGGTCATTTGGTTCACAGACAAGTGAGTAGTTATAGAGAAATTAATAATATGAAAATTAGTAATGCAAATGTGTGATATAAATTATAGTAATACATAAATTAGTTATATCATTTTAAAAGTTTAACTCATGTTTTTAATACCTTCATTTTTATTTCACATTCTATCTCGCATAAAATAATATATAGAATTTTGTACAATTAATGTGTGTGTGTGTGTATATATATATATATATTAATTATTTATGAGGAAAATAAAACTAACAATTGTTTGAATAACTTAATATTGATTTTTACACAGAGATTAAATTTTTTCGAACCCAATAAAACATAATACAAATCAATACTAATTTTATTTGGACAATCCCTTTTAGGTGTTCATTAGGGACTGATTTACTCAATATTTTTTTTACATCAATATTTAATTTAATTCAAGATAAATGATTACAAATACAAAAATAGATGATAAGTTGTATCAAATGTAGATCTTATAAATCAAATATGATATTAATGATTCATAAGGCTTTCTCTTTCAGGATAGAATCTTTGTTCAGACCACAGGATGGGATATGTCCAATTGGATTATACTGTCATTTGATAATAGATAGAAATTTTAGAATAAAACGTGAAGATTAATTTATTCTCATCTAATTTGGTTAAATTAAATTTCTTATTCCGCGATAAGTATTTTAAAAATTAATCATATCGTAACCATGGTATTATTTTTGTACTACTTTCAATGCGGTATAACAATCTCAGATTTACTAATTCTAGGATAATATCAAAACAACCAAGATGCCTTTCCTCAAGACTCTTTTCTTTCGAAATTCTTCAGAAAATCTAAGATTAATAAGAATTAACAACAGTAATGGATTCATTAACTCTAAAAGAAGTACCTGGGTTGCATGAAATCATGATAAACATAAGTTTATGGAACCTCCTCATTCTGATTTTCTGAATAATTACTATTTTGAGACCTAAATTCATTGATAAAATAAAGTGCTTACATAATAAAAAGAAATAAAGTATTAAATTAGAAAAAAGAAATAAAGTATTAAATTAGAAAAAAGAAAGCCATCTATTTTTTTACATCTTGAAATAATAGAACTCAGAATAATAGCTTCAAGAACTCTTTAAAATCTTATGACGATTTACAATATTAAAGAGCAGGACATGCATCTTATTTATAGTGTAAGCGTAGTAACTTTTATATGTTTATAGTTTTACTTTATATATTACCACACTATTGAAAAGAAGTATAAATTAAATTAATGTAATTAAATTTTTACTATTTTGAATCCAGTATCGATTTACCAAATATATTGATCATATGCTCAATTTCATAACACTTAATTATTTTCTAGTTTTTAGCTACGCGCACTTGCACATTTATACCTTATCAATATAACATACTTTTTAAACAGTGATAGTAAAAAAAGTAATACATGTACAATATATCTTAAGCTTTAAAAATGTCAAAATTATTTGATGTATTAGTTAACTACAAAACTAAAATATTTCTCATTTTTTATGCATGACATAATTCGCGGAACCTATCACGAACAAACCTCCCTTACATTTATAAGCTTTATGTGAGGAATTGAGGTCCCATTTCTCTCTAGTTTCTTTCCTTTCCGTTTCTTTTTTCTTGTGCTCCTTTTACTTCTAACTACATAACTTGACAGTTGAATTCATAGTTTGAAATTAGAATTTCAACCTTAATTTCGTATTGTTAGGATCATCTTGCCCGAGCATTGCACGTCTATCCTGAATTATATATTTATCATAAAAAAAGTCTAAAATCACTATAAAATATTAAACATGTTTTGAATATCAAAATTAAAAATAATAAATTCCTGTAAATTACATATATGTTCCTTGATTATTGATTTATCACGTAAATTGGGACATTTGAAGTAATACGCCTTTTAATAGTTTTTTCTGATCGATTTTCATTTTTAAAAAATAAATCATATTTTTTAATACTATCTTTTTTTTTGTTTTGATGGGGGGGGGGGGGGGGGGGATATAGAAGAAATTTGATGTACTAGGAGTTATGCAGGAATATGCGGTCATTTTGTTCAGAGACAAGTTAATGGTTAGGGATAAATTAATAATATGAAAATTAGTAATGTGTGATATAAATTATAGTAATATATAAATTAGTAATAATCTTTTTATTTCTTTAAATAGAATGTAAAGTAATCCTTATTATAATGAGGGCTAGTAACCCTTGTATGTAATACCTTTATTTTTATTTGTGGAACCTCCTCGTTCTGATTTTATGAAAGATTACTATTTTGAGACCTTATTAATTTATAGATACGACAAAGTGCTTAGATAATAAAAAAAATAAATTAGTAAATTTGGAGGGAAAGAGATATATTATTTTACATCTTGAAATAAGAGAAATGGGGATGATAGCTTCAAGAACTATTCAAAATCTTATGACTGTGTGCAATATTAAAGAGCAAGACATGCATCTTATTTATAGTGTAAGCGTAGTAACTTCTATATGTTTGTAGATTTACTTTAAATATTACCGTATTAATGAAAAGAAGTATAAATTAAATTGATGTAATTGAATTTTCACTCTTTAGAATCCTACATCGATTTACCAAATATATTAGGTCATATGCTATCAATTTCAACACTGTTATCGTACCAAGTAATTATTTACTAGTTTTTAGTTACGTGAATTGCACATTTATACTTTATTAATACGACATACTTTTAAAACAGTGATAATACAAAAATAATACATATACAATATATCTTAAGTCTTAGAAAGGTCAATTTATTTGCTGTATTGGTTAACTACAAAATTGAAATATTATTATTTTTTATGTGCGACATAATTTCGTTGAACCCATCACGAATAAACCTCCCTTATATTTATAAGCTCTATGTGAGGAATTGAGGTCCCATTTCTCTCTAGTTTCTTTCCTTTCAGATCCTCTTTCTTATGTTCTTTTTTCTTCTAACTACATAACTTCATAGTAGAAATCATAGCTTAAACTTAGAATTTATACCTTACTTTCATATTGTGAGAATCATCTTTCCACGTGCATTGCACGTATATCCCAAATTATTTGCTACAAAAATTTTAAAATCATTATAAAATATTAAACATGTTTTGAATAACAAAAATAAAACTAATAATTTTTTGTAAATTACATATATCGTCCTTGATTAGTGATTTATTACGTAAATTGAGACATTTGAATTAATACGTCTTTTAGTAGCTTTTTGACTCTTCCACTGCTACATGAACCATCAGCTCCTTTTTCGATTCTTCTTCTATATAAGTGAATAGATCTAATCAATTTTCATAAGAAAAAATAAACCACACTTTTTAATACCTGCTAATTTTTTTTGTTTGGAGGGGAAGGGGGGGGGGGTAAGGAATAAATTCATTGTAATAATAGTAATACAGGGATATGAGATCCTTTTAGTTCAGAAACAAGTTAATAATTATAGAGAAATTAATAATATGAAAATTAGTAATGCAAAGAATGGTAATATGTGATATAAATTTTAATAATACATAAATTATTAATATAGAAATTATTTTTTATTAAATAATTTGTACATCACGAATTAATATATAATATATGATTTAAAATCTTTTTTGTTCTTTAAATAGAATGTAAAGGATCCTTATTATTTTGAGGGTTAATTATATTATTTTAGAAGTGTAACCCATGTATATAATATTTTCATTTTCATTTCATATTGTATCTCGCATAAATTAATATATAAATTTTCACATAATTTATGTATCATATATTATTTATGTGGAAAACAAAACTAACACTTGTTTGTATAACAATTCTTGTCTTTTGCTTTTAGGTCACTTACGTTTTGACTTACTCTTAAACAATTTTTCTTGATTTGTCTAAGACTCCAATCGCCTCTTCAATTTGATTTTCTCCCTTTCTTTAATTTCTCCAAGTTCAACATTTGGTTAGGCTATAACTTATATACATACACACAATAAAGTATAAATTTCAGTAAGATACAGTTCTTTTCTCACATTTCAAGTACTACATGAACTATATTGAAGCAAAATAAAAGTTATATCTTGATATTAATTTTTCATATTCTTAAATCTAACTGTTGATAATGGATGAAGTATGCTACAGATATGCTTCAAACTTATTAACAAATATCTTAGAATGTGAAGGAAGTTTATGAGTCAGTTATGGTAGTTACAGAGTTAGTTAAGTCAGTTGGCATTCTAATCAGTCACTTACATATTGTTAGTCATAGTAGTTGGATTAGATGCATATATAAGAGAGATGATTGCATCCTCTATACACAATCTTAATTGAGAAAGAATGAATTTCATTCTCCGCTTTCTGTATTTGTAATACTTTGCTTTCTTCTCAATAATGAAAAACTTTCTTCTTTTTTCTTCTTCCTATTCTACTTTGCTTTATTCTTTCTGGTTCTTGATCAATCTTTCAGATTATCTCATGGTATTAGAGCCTTGAGCCACGATCTCAGGAGTTAATTGCTGAATTACAATCATTGTAATCAATCTTCTTTGCTTCAGCTATAAACTGAGAGAGTCAATAAGAACAATGGCTTCAACTGGCATGAACATGGAACAAGAACTTGGCAATGGTGCTGGCGATACTGGTCAAAACAATCAGAATTCAGGAATAGATTATAATCATCCACTTTTTCTTCATTCATCAGATGTGAGTGAAATTTAAATAATTTCATTTCGACTTTTAGGTATCGAAAATTACTCTATGTGGTATAGATCTATGCATATTGCATTATTAGGAAGGAACAAGCTAGGATTGGTGGATGAAACATGTATTAAAGAAAATTTTCTAGAAACAATATAGAATCACTGGGAGCGAGTAAATGCAATAGTTTCATATTGGATTATGAATGCAGTATCTAAAAATCTGCTTGCAATACCATGTATGCATCAAATGCACAATCTATATGGTTTGATCTACGAGAAAGATTTAACAAAATTGATGGCTCTAGAACATTCAACATCCATAAAGAGATTTCTACATTGACTCAAGGAAATGTATCTGTGTCTGTGTATTTTTCAAGATTGAAAGATCTATGGAAAAATTTTGATGCACTAGTACTAACTCCTACTTGTGATTAGAAAAAATCAAAGGAGTTTATTCTACATCAGCAGAAACTGAAGTTGTTCCAATTTCTAATGGGATTGAGTGAGTCTTTTTTGCAAGCTAGGAGACAGATTCTTATGGTGAATCCACTACTAGCTCTAATTCAAGCCCACTCAATGATTGTGAGTGATGAAGTCAAAGAAATATGGTAGAAACTGCTGGTATCTTAGGTAATCATCCTAGTAAAGCAAGATATTTTGAAGGGGTAATGTATTCAAGAACTCATGGTAATCAAGGTGGACATTCTGCTTATGGTTCTAACAATAGGAACTATGGTGCTTATACTAGCAGTTCTAGATATGGAGATCAAGCTGGAAGTTCTAAGTTCAAGAAGAACTATAATCTGTATTGTGATCTGTGTAAGATAAAATGCCACTCTAGAGAAATCTGCTATAGATTAGTGGGATACCACCCAGACTACAAGTTTAAGAAAAAAGAAAAGGATAGAAATGGTACAAATTATAATGAAAGAAACAGTGTAGCTTGCAATGTCCTAGCTGAGAAAAGGGTTATGTCACATTAGAACATTCTACAATTCATTCATGGAAAAAATATAAATATATACAACTTTGCTCCTAAAGGTTATGGGGGCGTCAACCTCTGGAGTACTTGAACAGAATCACACAAATCAAGTAGCACAAGGTGATTCTTTCTCCCAAAGGAAAGTAACACAAGGTGGTCTTTTATCCCAGGGGCAGTATGAGCTGATCAGCCAGATGCTGAATCAGCCCTAAACTTCTTATGCAAATACAGTAGGTATTGACCAAAGTATGCATATGTTAGCTCCCAATATCCCTAAATGGATAGTAGATACAGGTGCCACAAATCATATGGCATCTGATCTTGAGTTGCAGGATAAGACAATAGTGACATAAGTTACTAATCCGAAGAAGGTTCATTTGCCAAATAAGGATGTTTCTGTTGTGAAACATATAGGTTCAAGTTCCATATCCAGTAGGAGCACCATCTCTAATGTGTTCTATGAGCCTCAATTTCAATATAATTTACTATCTGTTTCTAAACTAACAAAAGAGCAATAATATTTTGTGTCTATCTTTCTTGACATTTGTATTTTTTAGGGTCTCTTCACTGGGAAGGTAAAAAAATTGGTAAAGAGGAAAGTGATCTATATCTGTTGTTGAATCAACATCACAACTATGGGAAGAACATCGGCCTTGCTGCTCAACAATCAGGAGACACTCATAATAGAAGTGAAGGTATAACTCTATGGCATAAAATATTAGGATATACATTTACTATACCTCTTATAAAATTACTTCATGTCAGCATGCAAAATGTGAAGGATACCATTACTTCGTGCACAGTTTGTCCTTGTGCCAAATTGACTAGAATACCATTCACATCTAGCAGTATAAAAAGCTTAGGATGTTTTGATCTAGTTCATGTAGATCTTTGGGGTCTATATCCCAACATTTGATGGAAATAAATACTTTCTTATATTCGTAGATGATTTTTCCAGATTGACTTGAGCATTTCTTTTGAGACAAAAATCAGATGTTCATGTTTCTCTTTAGCATTTCTTTACTTATGCAAAAACTCAGTTCAATAAATCTGTAAAAATATTAAGAACAGACATATGGTTCTAAATTTATAACAGTGTGTGTGACAATATATTTAAGTGTTTAGGCATAATTCATTAGACTACACGTGTTTATACTACTGAAAGAAAGCATGGACATCTCTTAGAAGTCACTAGAGCTCCAAGGCTTCAAGCTAACATACCTATAATATTTTGGTGACATTGTGTCTTAGTTGTAGTTTATCTCTTTAATAGATTACCCACTCATGTTCTAAATAGTATATCTCCACATTAGAGGTTTCATAAAAGAAAACCATCTATAACTCATTTAAGAGTTTTAAGATATTTATGCTTTCCTAAAGATCTCACACAGTGTTATAAGTTAATGTCAAGAGCTGAAGTATCTATGCGTATGAGATATTTTGAGTAGCAGAAAGGATATGTATTGTATGATTTATCTAATAGGTAATATTTCATCAACAGGGATATGATATTTCAAAAAGAAATGTTCCCATTCAAAAAACAGAAAGCTAGATCACCACCAGTCTTTCCATATACTGACACCAACTCAGATGAAGATGAGTGTTGTCCAAGTATTCCTATGGCCTCAACTTAGACTATTCCTACTCATATGGAATCAACTCAAACTATTCCTACTTATCATGAAGGGTCTAACATTGAGTAGAACATAGATGAAATTCCACATGTCTCACCACAGGTATCTTAAAAGATGAATTCATCGGAGTCACAACTTCAAATCAGGAGATCAACCAAAGAGACTAAACCTCCGATCTAGATGAGAGATTTTGTATCTGTAAATATACATGAAGATGTTCCATATGCCTTGAATAAGTGTATTGTCTATGATCATATCTCAGACAAATACAAGGCTTAAGTAGCTGTGAGGCTATCAGAGACCCAAAATAGATACAAGCTATGAAAAAGGAGATACAAACATTAGAAAGTAATGACACTTGAAAGGTGGTTCCTCTGCCAAAAGGAAAGTCTACCATAGGCTATAAGTGGGTTTACCAGATAAAGTACAAGTCAAATGGTGAAGTTGAAAGATTAAAGCAAGGCTAGTAGCTAAAGGATAGAGTCAAAAAATGGAATTGATTATCAAGAAACATTTTCACTAGTTGTGAAGATGGTGACTGTAAGAAGTGTAGTAGCCTTGGCTTCTCCTCAGTAGTGGCATATACATCAAATGGATGTATATAATATTTTTTTACAAGGGGATTTTTATGATGAGATCTACATGAATATGCCACAAGGATTTTTCAGTCAGGGGGAGACAATGGTATGTAAACTTACAAAATCCTTATATGGTCTTAAACAAGCACCTAAACAATGGAATGAAAAGTTGTCTGAGTTATTTATTAATCATCTTCACTTCAAACAAAGTCAGTATGATCACTCCTTGTTTATCAGAAAAATAAATCAAGGTATCACTGTTGTCTTAGTCTATGTGGATGATATGTTAGTCACTGGTAGCAGTTTAGAGGTCATTAAAGAGAAAAAAATAGATCTTCAATAGATATTCAAAATGAAGGACCTAGGAGAACTCAAGTACTTCTAAGGTATTGAGTTTCCAAGGTCTAGCCAAGGGATCACAATGCACCAAAGCAAGTATGCACTGGAACTTATTGTTGAGACTAGAATGTCATCAGTTAGGCTAGCATGCACACCAATTAATACAAATATCAAGCTTACTTCCAGATAGTACGATGAGCATATTGGCATGAAAATGGAGATGATCCAGCAACTGATCAAGAGGCATATTAGAGGTTGATTGGAAAATTGCTTTACCTGACAGTAACCAGACCTGATATAGCCTTTGCAATCAAAAATCTTAGCCAATTCCTACAATATCCTTAAAAAATCTCACATGGAGGTTGTATTAAAGATTGTGAAATACAACTAAGAATCAACCTGGCAAGGGTTACTTTTATCTAGTTGCTCTAACAATACAGTATCAACATACTGTGATGCTAGCTGAGCTACTTGCCCATTGACAAGAAGTTCTGTCACTAGATTTCTAATCACGATTGGTAACTCATTAGCCTCTTGGAAATAAAAAAAAATAGACTACAGTTTCAAGGAGTTCAGCTGAACTAGAATATAGGAATATGGCAACTACAATAGATGAATTAACTTGGTTGTTGGGAATGTTAAAAGAACTAGGGATGAAAATTATACAACCTGTTACAGTGTTCAGTGACAGCAAAGCTGCAATACAGATTGCTGCTAATCTTGTCTTCCATGAGAGGACAAAGCATATAGAAATAAATTGTCACTTTATAAGAGAGAAAATTCGACAAGGGATGGTATCTGCTTAGTATATTGCAACTCAAGAGAAGCAAACATACATTCTTACCAAAGGATTAACAAAGGTTCAACATGAGTACTTGAAAACCAAACTAGGTGGCTTCAATATTATTACTACACCTAGTTTGAGGGGGAGTGTTGATAATGGATGAAGTATGCTACAAATATGCTTCATTCTTATTAACAGATATGTTAGAATATGAAGGAAGTTTATGAGTTAGTTATAGTAGTTACAGAGTTAGTTAAGTCAGTTAGCATTCTAATCAGTCACTTACATATTGTTAGTCAGAGTGGTTGGATTAGATGTATACATAAGAGAGATGATTACATCCTCTATACACAATCTGAACTGAGAAAGAATGGATTTCTTTCTCTGCTTTCTGTATTTGTAATACTTTGGTTTCTTCTCAATATAAAGAAAAGCTCTCTTTTTTCTTCTTCCTCCAATTCTACTTTGCTTTATTCTTTCTGGTTCTTGATCAATCTTTCAGATTGTCACACTAACCTTATCTAATTTTTCATCTAAAATTTATTATTTTATAATTGTTTTTTGTTTTATGATCATATGATCACATTATCAGTTGAAAAAAAATTATTACAAAAATTAATTATAAAAGAATTAGTAGTATTTTATATCTCAAAAAACTTAAAAAAATATACTTAAACATAAATTATATTAAATTTTAAGATTAGTAATATTTCACATCTCAAAAAGCTTAAACAATACACTTAAACATAAATTATGTTAAATTCTTTTCTTAAAATAAATTTAAGGCCCCAAATAAATTTTTGGCTTTATGACCAATGGAGGAATTGACTCAGAGTTAAGTCCTTTCCTTAAGTTTTAAAGGGGAATCCTTATAGAACATACTAACAATTAATTACACAAGTATATCATTAGACGAGGGATAATTAGTCAAATTGTATATTTTTTTCATTATTCATAAAATATTAAATAAATGTTACAAAAAATAAAAATAAAAATAAGAGAAGTAAGCGTAATATCATAAGCCACAAAAATGGTTGGTCTTACAAAGCTAAACCTAGAGGAACGTCTCTGAAATCATTCATTTATTTTATTACAAGTTAATTTAGCCAGAAATAGATAAAGCCGAAGAATTTAGCCAAAAAAATTGGATGGATGATTTCAAGAAGACAATTTCTTTTGAGTAGAGGTCTTTCAAAAGGCAATGAAGGCGCACAAAGGATTTTTGGGTCAGACGAAAATTGATCCTCAAGTACAAAAATAAAAAAGAGCTTAACTGCAAGACCCGTCGAAATAATGTGAGAATTTTTTAATTAATTTTTTTTGATTTATTTTATCATTCGAAACATCAATCACTTGCTTTAATTTGACTTGTGATTTTGGTTCTGATTGTGATTATGACAATGGTGGAGGATAATTCATAAAAAAAATATTTTAGTTTTTATAAATATTAAATTATTTTTGTATTTGCAAATGTTAATTTGACTATCAAGATTAATTATCCATATATGCTAAAGTTTACTATATTTGATATTGGTGAAATATTGAAAAACTTATTTGAGGAGGATTTCAAGTGGAACAAATTCTTACCTTCCTTTTCTATGTGGAAACATGTTTATGTTCATACTATATAAAAGTCTAAATATGACATAAACATGATATAAAAATAATCATGTATATATAGAAATTTAATTAAATTGATGATAAATTTAGATCTTTACATCATTTACTGAATAAAAAAATATTCTCACATTATTACACACAATCATCTCCAAATCTAGTCATATTTATATTTTATTTCACTCTTATAAAATTACCAAAAATCCATCTATTAATCAAAAGAAAAAAAGAAAGAAGAGAAATAAAAAAAACAAGACAATGACAACATCTTCTCTTTTTCTTCTTTCTTTGGCTCAACAATAGTGATCTTATGGCTAATCTTTGCTTCCTTATTGACACCAAGTACAAGTAATTATTTGTCCCAAGTGTGCATCAAATTCAAGAGTCCAAGATTTTGCTTGCAAGTTTATGGCCTAAATCCTCATAGGAGGCCTTATGAGTTGACACAAGAAGCCATCAACTTAGCATTGACAAATGCTTCAGAGACAACAAACAAGATTCACACTTTTATCGATCAGATAAAAAGACGATGAGTTGAAAGTGATATATTATTTATGTTTGAATTATTATCAATCTGCTATTGATGTTTTAAGACATGCGGAGGATTATTATCTGAAGAAACGTCAATATAATAATGTGAATGCAATAGGAAAATTAGTTGAGAAAGATGATTCTTATTGTGAAAATAAATATCAAATAATAATAGGTCCTACTTATAATAATGTCTCTGCTCTTACTAAAGACAATGAGAACTTGGGAAATTTTGATAGTATTATTGTGTCTACTATAGATGTTTTACTTAATTCTCCATCGTTAAAAAAATAGTATGTAACAAAAGTTATGTGTTAGAACGCCAATGCCAATAATGAGAAAATGAGTTGTCACATTAGTTTTTGCATAAATTTCACATTTTTGTTCTTCCACTTTTTCCCGCCTTAATATACCTATTGGGTAATACCAACATTCTGTCTATAACAAAACCTACGAGTGGACTAAGGGTTCCGTGTCGGAGTAACGATTCAATATGACACTTGTTTGGTGGGCTTAGTTAAAAGATAAAGTTGCATTGTAGCTATCAGTTATAACTTTTGACATGATAGTAAGTGCTTAATTTTAACAATACCAAACAAATTGGATCTAATAAACTTAAAATAGTAGAATATATAAATCTACTTTTATTTTGGAAATCAAAAGATCAAAAGAAAAGATTCAATTTTGGGAATCGATTGTTTTCTAATTTTTAAAAAAATCAAGAGAATTTTTTTTTTAAAAATCATGCTGCAAAGTGAAAAATAAAAAATAGAAATAGAATATAATATAAACGCAAAAGGCCAAGGCAAATCTTAGCGGGGCGGGGCAGAACAGGATAAATTTTTTGAAAAATGTTAAACAAAGCAGAACATGTCAAATCTTAACAGGTCAAGATTTTTCCATTCCCTCTGCCCTAACCCGCTCTATTTACATCTCTAAATAAAAAGTCACAAAAGGAAGTAAAGATGTGCTAAGGCCTTTTCAGATCATATCAAGATTGATTTTCTAAGTACAAAAATAAAAGGGAGCTTAACTCAAAATAAAGAGAATTTTAAAATTATTTTTTCTTGATTTATTTTATTATTCGAAATATCAATCTCTTACATTAATTTGACTTGTGGAATATATTACTGTGGAGGAAGTTGAGGACTTGTGGTTGTGAATCCGCAGCTACGGCAATGGTGGAGGATAATTCATAAAAAGTATTTTAGTTTTAACAAATATTAAATTATTTTGTATTTTCAAATATTAATTTGGTTATCAAGATTAATTATTCATATACTAAAGTTTAGTATACTTATAGCTGATCGAACTTATAAAATCAGCTTATTATGTAAACTGTTTTTTAAAAAACGTACTTTTGGAGAGAAACAATTTGTGTTTAACCCATAATTTTTAAAAGTACTTTGGAACAACAATAGTGTTTGGCCAAACATTTAAAAAGTATTTTTTAAGTATATTTTTTCTCAAAAATGCTCTTCAAAAAATTATTTTGGGGGAAAACTACTTTTTTGAACTTTTGAAAAATAGCTCTACCCGCAAGGGCAGCATGGTTGAGTGGCTGGGAGGTGGATTCCCATGTGGGAGACCCAAATTCAAATTCAGACTCTGTCCACAACACAGCCATAAACTTGTCGTACAAGACTTTCCTAATATGATTTAGATATCGTGTATGACAATAGTGCTCACTGTTCACACTCGCAAATTAATTCGTACCTTCATTGTCTAAGTGAAAACATGTTTATGCTCATGCTATAAACATCTAAACATGAACAAATTCTCACATTACTACACACAATCATCCCACGTACAGTCATATTTATATTTAATTTCACCTTTATAAAGTTACCACAAATTCATCATTCAAAAGAAAAAAAAAAAGGAGCAAAAACAAAACAATGATAACATCATCTTCTTCTTCCTATGACTCAGCACTAGTCTTATGTCTAATTGTTGCTTTCCTCGTGACACCAAATATAAGTAACCCTTTGTCCCAGGTGTGCATCAAATCCAAGATTTTGCTTGCAATTATTTGGCCTAAATCCTCATAGGAGTCCTTATGAATTGACACAAGAGGCTATCAACTTAACATTGACAAACGCTTTCGAGACAATGAAAAAGATTCACACCTTTTTCGATCAGATAAAAGACGATAACTTGAAAATGATATATGCGTCATGTTTGGATTATTACCAATCTGCCACTGATGCTTTAAGAAGCGTAGAGGAGTACTATTATCTGAAGGAAGGTCAATATAGTAGCGTGAACGCAATAGCAAACTTTGTCCAGGAAGCTGCTTTTTATTGTGAGAATAAATTTCAAATAATACCAGGTTATATTTACGTCTCCACCCTTACTGAGGACAACAAGAGCTTGGACATTTTTGGTAATATTATTGTATCTCTCGTAGATCTTCTATTTAATTCTCCGTCGTTAAAAAATAATATGTAACAAAGTCATGTGTAAGGGGAAATTCTTGTTACTGTTATAAACATATTTGTATTATAGTGAATGTCTATAAAGGTATTGTATTGTAGTGGATACATATGTTTATATTATAGTGAAAGTCTATATCTTTTGGAGAAAGGTTAGGAGGAATTGTCCCTATAAATAGATGGGTTCTCCTTCATTGTATTTCTTCCTATCAAGAGAAATAAGAACTTCTCTCCTTCTCTCTTTCTCTATAATATTCTTGTTCTTTCTTTATTATTTTGTAACACGTTATCAGCACGAGTCTCTGCCTTGGACACTCACTTTAAAAGATCAGAAGTAAGAAAAATTAAAATTTCTTTTTCAAAAGATGTATTACTTAACCACACGAGTGATATTCCTTTGGTGATATTGTTGCTCTACGACTCTACTGTCTCAAAAATTTGAAGGCCAAGGTATTATTTTTCTATTTCTTTTAATATGGCTAACCTTACGAAACTTGATTTCATTACCCTTCAAAGTTCAGGCAAGAACTACCTTTCATAGGTGTTGGATGCTGAAATCCATATAGATGCAATGGGTCTTGGAGACACCATTAAAAGTGAAAACAAAACATCAAATCAAGATCGTGCTAATGCTATGATATTCTTGTGTCATCATCTTGACGAAATTCTTAAAATTGAATATCTCACGATTAAGGATCCACTTATTTTGTGGAATAGCCTAAATGAAAGGTATGACCACCTGAAGACGGTCATCCACCCAAAGACACGATATGATTGGATCTATCAAGACTATAAGTCTATTCATGAGTATAGCTCATCAACATTCAAAATTATTTCAAAGTTGAAACTATGTGGAGAAACTATTAATGATGTTGATATGATTGAATATGTGGTAATACACAAAATTAATTGAGAGCTCCGAAAGAGCTAATGTATTACTACTTGAAGAAATGAAATTATTGTAGTAAGTTTCAAAAGGAAACTTATAAGTTTCAAGGACATAAAAAAAATTGAGACTCTAAATTATGGGAAGATCTAATATCTTCATGCTACTACAATTGAAGCGGGTTATAAATATTTATTTAAAATATTACCCGCCATTTTTTTTAATTTGTAATACATAAATATGAGTATAATGATGAAATCACATATGAAAGTAAACTAGAAGCTTACTGAAATAAGTTGGCATAACTGGTTGGTCATCCCAGTTCAAATGTGATGTAAAAATAATTGAGAATTCACGTGGCTATATGTTGAAGAAATAAAAGATTCTTCAAGAATTCTCTTGTGTTGCTTGTTCTCGTGATAGAATGATCTTGATCAGCTAAGATTGGAATTATATTCCCTGAAATTTTGGAACTTATAAAAGAGTGAATATGGGCTCGTTCACCTACCATGTGTATCGTTTGCTAATAGATGCATCTATGGTATGGTCACATGTGTTTTGATATCAACTTGGAATTGATTTTTGTAAGATTGTTGCTCGAATTATTAAGTTAAGAGCATAGTTTCAAATTATAAAATCATGTTGACAATGCTAATTCATATCTATGTTGGTTTAGCAAAAATTGTATGCCTCCAATTATAGCTAACTCATTGGTTATGAGAATAAAACTCCCAAATAAAATTTGGTATGAGATATGTTTATTTAACATATAGCAACACTTGAATGCATCAAGCCAACAATAGTTCCCCTATCACAATTGGTTCAGGGTTAGGAATCAAATAATTTCATCTAAAAATTTGAGTGTGCGATATATGATTCAATTGTTTCACCACAACGCACAAAGATGGGTCCCCAAATGAGCTTGGGGGTAATGTTAGTTTTTCTAACATTAGGGGGACAATGATTAGCAGTTGAAAATTGAGTGTGGGATGAATTATCTAGATCCTCAGAAGAAGAAAAATGAACTTAAAGTTCAATAGACAATTCACTTGCAAAATATTGCAAATCAATTGCTAGATATATTTGCTAACTCTATTTTATAATTCAGTTGCAAATGCTCCAATGAAAGGTCCTTGAAGGATAGGGTCTATGAGATGCCTGAAGCGTGATAGACCAAACGGTTCCAAATATAGAACACCTTGAAGAAGGAGAGGAGCAAATGATTAAGATGGTCATAATGATGAGGCAAGTGCTTTAAGAAAGCACCACGACATAACACTTCATAAAACCTTGGCAAAGGTTCAGGTACCTGAAAATGACGAAAAATGAAGAGATCTCAATAAGTTATGTCGCATTAGAACTGATATCAAAATGATCGTCGACGATACCTTTGATATAATATAGCGCTAAATATTATAAATATTGACGAGGATCTTGAATTCAAATCTGTCAAAAAGATGGACAGATAAATGATTGGCCACTTAAAAATACGCAATTCAAGTATAATGCCAGTGGATATAAATGGATTCTTGTGGCATAAAGATTTTTCGTAAATACTAACATTATTATATGGAGAGGTCCTCTTGTGGTGGATGCAATTATTTTGAGGTTCCTCATAAGTTTGACAATATATGAAAAACTTGATATGCGCATAATGAAATTATTTTCATGTCTAGAGAGACTGAAGGATATATGAAAATCCTTGAAGGATTTAAAAGAACGAGGAAATTCTTGGTCCTGAAGATATAGTTTGCTCCTACTAGGAGACATTGGAATGGGATCAAACACATAATGCGGTATCTAAAAGGGACTACCGATATGAGCTTATATTATTCTAACAATTGCTGTCCCGATCTTGTTGGTTATGCTGATGTTGGGTATTTATCTGACCCAAACAAAGATCGATCTCTAACTAGCTACGTGTTCATATGTGGAGGTACTGCCATATCTTGGAGATCTACAAAGCAGTCTCTCGTAGCTACTTCATCAAATCATGTTGAGATAATAGCTATTCATGAAGCAAACCGAGAATGTGTGTGGTTGAGGTCCATGATACATCTCATTAGAGAAAAATGTGGTTTTAAATGTGACAAATTACCCACAATTTTATATGAAGATAATGCAACATGCGTAGCACAACTAAAAGGAGGATTCATAAAAGGAGATAGAAGAAGCACATCTTGCCAAAGTTCTTCTACACGCATGAGCTCCAAAAGAATGGTGATATTTATGTGCAATAGATTCGTTCAAGTGATAATGTGGCTGATTTATTCACCAAATCTCTATCAACTGCAACTTTCAAGAAGATAGTGCACAAGATCGGGATGCAAAGATTCAAGGATGTTCTAATTAGGGTGAGTTAATATGCGATGTATTCTTTTTTCTTTACGAGGTTTTGTCCCACTGGGTTTTCCTTGTAAGGTTTTTAATGAGGCAGCCAAAATGCATATTATTAGATATGTGTACTCTTTTTCCTTCACTAAATTTTTTTCCACTGGGTTTTTTCTAGTAAGGTTTTAACAAGGCACATTATCTATCAAATAGATATTCAAGGGGGAGTGTTATAAACGTATTTGTATTATAGTGAATATCTATAAAGGTATTTATATTGTAGTGGATACATGTGTTTATATTATAGTGAAAGTCTATCTTTTGGAGAAAAGTTAGGAGGAATTGTCCCTATAAATAGATGGGTTCTCTTTCATTGTATTTCATCCCATCAAGAGAAATAAGAACTTCTCTCCTTCTCTCTTTCTCTATAATATTCTTGTTCTTTCTTTATTATTTCATAACAGTTACATTATTTTTTGCATAAGTTTCACGGGGAATGAATAATTTTGTTTTTCCACTTTTTCTTTTTTTAATCGAAAGAAATTATTAAAGTTCCAAAAGTTAGTGAACAAAATCAACTATACTAAATACACCTAAAGAAAAATATTGAATATGTATAGAAACTTATGGACCGTTTGATCATGAACATTGTGAATATTTAAAAAGAGTAGTTTTTTGTTTTTAAAGTGAAAAGTGATATTTAAAAATTAAAATTGTATTTGTCTATGAATATAAATTGAAGTTATTTTTTAATTTTGTGAGTGATTGGAGTGAAAATAAATTTTTTGATATTTTTCAAATTTTTATAGAAAAACATGATTTCCTAAATTCAACTCCGGAAAAAAGTAAAAAAAAATATTCATGGCCAAATGCCCACTTAATCAAATTGTTAATTGTAATCATTTAAAATTTATTGAATATAAATTTATAAAATGATTTCAAAAATATATTAGGCCAAATAAATATATATGAATTAATATTATCGGATTAATTATTTAAGTCCTAATAAATATGAATTTAATTAATGATCCAATTTTGTTGGGTTAGTCCGTTGATTTGGGCTACAAATGATGAACCCACTTTACTGAGCCCACAATGTCATCTTCCTAAATGTCTGTATTGGCGCCACGTGTCAAATGACGTGTCACGCCAAGTCAAATAAAAGAGCCAATGAGATCACGCCATGTGTCAAAATGATACAGCATGCCTAGTTAAATTGAAGGCTAATGAAAATACGCCACGTGTATAAGTGACATGTTCCGACCAATCAAATATCGACATGTCAACTTAAATCTAATTGATTAAAAGAAGTTTGTCCTTATCGCAATTCTTCCATCCTACAACTATAAATAGGGGTCTCATAATTCAGAAAAGGGACCTGAAATCCAACAACAAGTCAGAGAGAGCTCGTGGATCAAAAACTGCAGATTTCTCTACAACCTACAAGCATTCAAGCACTCTAGTTTTTCTCTACAAGTTTCAGAGATCAAGACGAAAATTTAAGAACAAGCTGCAAGCTCTTGAATTTAAACACAAATCAAGATCGAGACCACCAGATCCAAGATCAAGCTCAAGAGCCCTTGAATTCAACTACAAGTCAAGATCAAATCCATCAAGTTCAAGATCAAGCTCAAAAGCCCTTGAATTTATATTCGAAAAGAAGAATCAGAGGATTAATAGAGATTGTAACATTCATATTCGTAATAAATACTATGATTGTTGCGATATTTTTTTCGTCTTGATTATTATTTTCTTGGCGCGAGATTTTATTGTCTACAAAAATTGGCATGCCCGGTGGGACAATTTCTACCTCTCATCTCATCTTTTATCTTTGAAGATCAAGAATATCGAAACATCGAAATAGCTTCCAAGAAGATCAACTCCAATTCAACTTCTCCCAAGATTGCTGACTCCAAGTTCTCTACTGAGGTAGAAAGCATCCTCGGTGTTACTTTTGAAAGTTTTGAACCCATCACGAGAAGCAAAGCAATCATGCTAGGACAAAAAGAACTCCAAGTGCCGTCTGCATCAACTCCAATCTTTGGATCTTCATCCCTAAAAGGAGAAAGAACCTCTACCAATACATCAAAAGAAGAAGGCAATGTTGCTGAGAGAATCAAGAAGACTCTGGCTCTACTTGACCTCTCTGGATCCAAGAACTCTGCTAGGAAGGGAGATGATAATACTTCGAGCGGTGGGTCTTCTCCACTCACACCACATAAGGTGAGCTCGTCGAAGATCAATTTATGTGATAATCCATGCTATTCTCCAACATATCCAACAATCATGCAAGTGAAATACAAGCAAGAACCCAAGAGGTGGAGCAAGTTTGTACCCAAGAGTGACAATAAAACCAAGGTCTTTTGAAGAGTTAGCCACTCGTGCTCATGACATGAAATTGAGTATGTCTTATGCTAGGAATAGAGTAATGTCTTCTTTTGACCCTCGTAAAGGGAAATACAAGCAAGAACCCAAGAGGTGGAGCAAGTTTGTACCCAAGAGTGACAATAAAAAATCTATGAACGCCGATGTATCACATGTGAAGTTTACTACAAAGCTGAGCAAGAAGCAGAGTATGAAAACAACTTCTTCTCGAGATAACCAAAATCAAAAATTAACCTTGAAGGAAATGCAAGAAAGGAAATATCCCTTCCTCAATTCTGATGTCCCTGAAATTTTTGATGAACTACTTGAGTTAAAACTCATTAAATTGCCAGAGATGAAGCGACCCAATGAAGCTGGAAGAACAAATGATCCAAATTATTGCAAGTATCATCGGCTTATGGGTTACCCTCTTGAGAAGTGTTTTATTTTCAAGGACAAAATTATGCAGCTGGCTAATGAGAAGAAGATTGTGCTTGAGAATGATAAGGCAAGTTCTAATCAAATATCCATCACCTTTGGCTCTCTTGATCTGATCCAAATATGAAACTATGAAGAACATAAAGAAAGACCATTAAAGCAAGGTAAAACCCAAGTTGATGAAGATGATGATGAGGGTTGGATTCTGGTGACTAGACGGAGACGGTCCAAAGCACGCCCACAGAACGAATCATCTAAACAACTAACAAGAAAGAAGATAGTGAGAAGACCAAGGAATCAAAAACATGTTGAACATTCAAAGAAACCAAAGGTGGAGGTGCAGTACCACCGAAACCACGACGTCTTCTGACTTTGGAGGAATTCCTACCAAGTGGGTTCTACATGAAGATTGCTCAAAACAACATCAAGGCATCATGCTTTAATACCGACGAAGATGTGAAGAATGAAAGCCTATCAACATTGTCTTCATTATCGCTAGAAAAGCATTTTGAGCCTTCTCTTCAAGAAGTTCATACATGCGATACAAAAATCACATTTACAGATGGATCTTCTACTTGGCGAAATACTGCACAATCGTCCTTTATATATGGTGGGTCACACGCTTGAGAAGAGGATAAATAGAATCTTGATAGATGATGGATCTGGAGTTAACATTCTTCCTATTCACACCATGAAGGAACTCGACATCTCACCTGAGGAACTTTCTGAGAGTCTCTTGATGATTCAAGGATTCAATCAAGGGGGGCAAAGGGCCATAGGTGCCATCAAGCTAGAGATCAACATTGAAGATGTGCGACCGAGCACATGGATGCATATAATCGATGCAAAGAATTCATATAATATGTTTCTTGGAGGGCCTTGGATACACGATAATAAAATAGTTCCGTCCTCCTACTATTAGTGTTTGAAGTATCTCGAAGGTGGAGTCGAGAAGAAGATAGTTGCTGATGATAAGCCATTTGAAGAAGTTGAATCACACTTCGCCGATGCAAAGTTCTACTTAAAAAACTACATTGTGAAAGAAGTGAAAGTCGATAATGTCGCAACTAAAAGAGCTGATGCAACTTCCGAAAAGGTTAGAGTTGGCAATGAAGAGCTGCACTCCCTTTCAAATAAAGGGAACATTGTGCCTTTGAAAAAGAAGATAACACATGTACTCCGCTATGTACCGAAGGTGAAGAAAGAGGAAGGTCAATGGTCTGATACCCAAACAAGTGTACCAAAGGGGCTAACCTTCCCTGTCAGACATATTAACATGATTAATTTATCCTCTAAGCTACTTGGAGAGATCGTGGTTCAAAATACTCCGCAAAATGTGGCACTCCCTATAAAACGCACAAATGAAGATTTTGATCCAAATGCCTATAAGTTATTTGCAAAGGCTGGGTACAACCCCAATGAACCATCGAAGTAGGGAAACTCCCATCAGAAGCTTCCATTAGGCAATCACATGAGGGTGTGGGGTATAAGAAACCACCGCCAATTCGTATCTCCATAAGAAGAGCGGCTGCCAATCACATCACTGTCGTAGATGAATCTGGTGCGCCTGGCAAAAGACCTTCTATCTTTGACTGATTGGGAAAATCAAATGTGAGAACTTCTGTGTTTGAAAGGTTAGGCCCATTGAAGAAGAAGAGAAAGTTCCAGAGAAACTATCAGATCATGAGAATGCCCACTTCGTTCAAAACCCAGAAAGATTTTCAAAGTTTGATTCCTTCTAGAATGAGATGACAAGCAAAACTAGTTGTTTCTTATGGGGAGATGTTGAAGGCGAAGAATCACACTGTGGTTTATACCAAGGAACGCGATGAAGATGAAGAAAGTGTAGGCTCTTCATATACACAAAGTGAGCACAATGCCTCATCTCAAATGGAGGTTAACGAGAAGCTAGAGGATGTCATCGGGTGTTATCACATAACGGTCAATGATAGCGATCCTCAGGAGGATGAAGATGTTGGGGATGCTCCTCCAAAACTTGAAGAAGGAGTGAAGGCCACAGTAGACTCTCTGAAGGAAGTTAATCTTGACACCGATGAAGATCCAAGGCCGACCTATCTAAGTGCTTCCCTCACAATTGATGAATAAATCTCTTACATGGATATACTCAGAGAATATAAGGATGTGTTTGCTTGGAGTTATAGGTAGATGCCTGGACTGGATCCCAAAGTAGCGGTCCATCAACTTCGAGTCAAGAATGGTGCTCGTCCTGTTAAGTAGGCTCAAAGATGTTTCAGACCAAACTTGGTTCCATTAATTGAAAATGAAGTTAACAAACTCATTGAAGCTGGCTTTGTTCGCGAAGTTAAATACCCCACATGGATCTCAAGTATCGTTCCCGTGAGAAAGAAAAATGGCCAAATTCGAGTCTGCATTGACTTAGGGATCTCAATAACGCATGCCCTAAGGATGAGTTTCCTTTTCCCATACCAGAGTTGATGATTGATGCTACCACTGGTTACGAGGCGATGTCTTTCATGGATGGTTCATCAGGTTATAACCAGATCAGCATGACATCAAATGATGAATAACTCACTGCATTTAGTACACCCAAGGGGATTTACTGCTACAAAGTAATGCCTTTTGGTTTGAAGAGTGCTGGTGCCACTGTCACACCCCACCTTGGGAGGCATGACTGGCACCTGGTGCCCTACTAGGACCTGAACTGCTGAGCTGACTGAGCCTAAGCACCTTTGGTGCAGGACTGATTCTAACTCTGGAATCAAGAAAACAACGGGCTATATAGAGGCTGTAAATACAACCCCCGGCCAACAAGGCCTATAGCCCCTGTGAAAATAAATAGCTGACCAAAGACAAAAAATCATAGGGAGTTCTATGCGGGCAGACAAGGCCGCCAATCAACAGCTAAAGAGGGCCCCACACGGCTAACACACATCATCTAAAGCACATATGGGCCTCACACGGCCGATATCATCTAACCATAGGGAAGTAACACAATCTGCAAGCCTCTAGGAGTAATAAGATGGTTGGGACAGGGCCCCGACCTACTCATACTATAAAACAAAAGGAATAAACCTCTATCACACCAGCCCCGAAAGAAGGGAGCTGACGGTTCTGTACGACTGACTGGAACTACGAGGGACCTGCTCCTCGTCTATCTGTACCTGAAGGCAAGTAATGCAGCGCCCCAGGAAGGCGTCAGTACAATATGTACCGAATATGTAAGGCAATAGATAAGTTGAATAGGCCTAGAAGTAAATAAAAAGAAGAGTTGAAAGATTAACCTGTACGCCTGCTGATTCGTAATCTGCATCCAACTGACACTACATGTACATAAGCTAAGACTGCATACTTATAGATTTATACACTACAGCTAGTAGACAAGAATTCATACAAGAACCCCACCTGGCCCCCATAAGCCGGGAGGTATAATCAACACAGAATAACTCGTTCAGGCCCCTATAAGTCCTGGCGAGCACATCTCAATCTATATACCCTACTCAGGTGTCTACAACTCTACTGGTACTGTAGCCAACCTACCTGTCCCTTGGGTCTACAACTGGGCCCACTTGGCCCCTGAACTGTAGCTGTGTCTGAGTCCAGAGGACTCCTGATCTCTACACCCCGAGCGTAAACGCTCAGCGGGGGTGTGTAAAAGGCCAACCACCGCAATATGAGGATCTGGATCCCTATATTCATCCCTTGAGGACGGCATGCCACTCCATAGAGCGACGTATCCTCTCCCCTAGCGGGTGAGTCGACACAGCTATTAACCCTGGGGCGGTCATGGAAGGCTTCTAACTGAGGGCAACCCCAACCCAGGTGCTATACTGACACATCAATCTATCTTTATAAAGAGAGCGTGTCTGGCCTTCTGGGCCTAACGCTAATGCTACTCGCTTCTGGGATAACCTGTATAGCTATTTGCAGGCTCGCCATGTAGCTGTATTTGATCAAAGGATCCTGATAGTGATCACGATCTGTAATAGTCTAGGCTGAATAGATTGAGGTTTGAAATGTCCTAACAATACTCTGAATGTCCTACTCGGACATCTATAACTCATGAATAGTTGTGGGGTTATGTATAGCTAACTACTTTATTCTTCTAATTAAACAACTATAGGGTTGGGCTTGGTCGAACTTGCTTCTACGCGATCGGCACTCTGGTCCTTCATAGGGAGCTTACCGATCTCCTTAACTTGTGATTAACACTGTACCAGCAGAGTACTTACTGACTCCTTAGGCCTTGTTTGAATTCACTCGGATCTATATTACTGTTCTGGGCAATTCTCAATCTTATAGGCAATTCTATATAGACTGGCCCTCTCCTGGCACTCTGTATCTGAATGCCTTACAAGAACCGGCTGGGGTGCTGGCCTGTCACTGACTACCGATGTGGACCCCTCCTTGGGGTACCCACAGGTTTATCTGACTCGGACGACTGGGGCTGGCTTTTTGGGCGTCCTACATGATAATTGTTAAGTCGACTAAGACTGACAATCACTGATAAGGCTAAATGGATGGAAAACGATCACTCAATACACTGGATAACCCTGGTGTCGCTAACTCTAGAATATACCTATTCTGTCTCTATTTCTAGTTCTAGAATGTGTGATAACGTCAATGACCTCTAGGAATGCTTTCCAGCCAATACAGGCGCCAATTGGTCATTAGACCGCCTAACTGCGCCCACACTATTTAACCAACTGATTCAGGCCAATAACTCTTATGAGCTTCTGAAGTCTAGGCCTGGCAACAACCTTATAAGTCTACCATCATAATAAACTGAGAACTAAAAGAGTTTCTATAGCGTTCATAACGCGAATCACATTTAACCTACTCCCTTGCAGCGAGGGGTCCTGCAATATGATCTGTACACGTTTTCTAGCAGCTAACCAGAATTTATGTAACTGTAACCCCTTTAGCAGCTACCCGCAACATATCTAATATTTATATTTGTAAATCAATATCATCTAATTACAACATATCGAATTACAATCTAATGGTAGCAACTTTCTGCAGCATCTGAGATCATTATTTCTATTCGAGAACATAAGTCGTAGCACTGTACCACAAGGGTACTTGCCGAGAGTTAAGCCTTACATACCTCGTTCGCCATTCTGACTAACTGATGAGTATTAGCTCATATTCAACTGCCCTTGTCAACTGTAATCATATTAATAGAAGAATAGGGCCAACTTCGTTACTGAATTCAAAGAAAACAATAACTTATATATATATATATACTGACTATACTTCAAATTATCAAAAAATTATTAGAAACTCGTAATTTCTCAAGAATCTAGAAGGGAGAAATACTTACTTTAAGCCTTTGATCATATTGACACTAGTTTGAAGCAATTCTACTAACTCTGGCTCGGCAGGACGATGATTTGTCGGGCGTATTTTACGAAAATAACTCTGCAGTGATGCTCTCTGCAGCCTTATACTTCACTACCCGGAGTTAATTTAGATTTGAATGGCGTTTAGAGGCATAATCGGATGATTTTCCAATGTTTCCCTTCGGTCTCCCTCTATTTTGGCCGTGATTTATAGATAATGATCCAACTTATAAGTGTGAGGCCTTTATATACTTGAGGCAGCAAACAAGGCAACGTGGCACTCTTCCCATCGCACTGATTCTACTCCGTGCCACGTTGGCTAACACGGAGGAGCTGCTCCGTGCCACTTTGCCCCTCTGGGCAGCTTGGTTCGGCCTCCTCTCGCGAAATCCCGACTTGGCACCCTTTCGGCCTTTCCCTGGGCCTTTTCCTCGTACATATGGCGCTCTAAAACTCTTAACCAACATACGAATAGGCCGACTAAATGTTAAAAACTTATGGGGTGTAACAACCACATATCAAAGGCTATGCAGAATATCTTTGACGACTTGCTCCACAAAAATGTTGAATGTTATGTGGATGACTTGGTGGTGAAGTCAAGAAAGCGAAACGACCACTTGCAAGACTTGAGAATGGTGTTCGAGTTGCTTCAAAGATATCAACTTAGAAAGAACCCATTGAAATGTGCCTTTGGGGTTAGTTCTGGAATGTTTCTGGGATTCATTGTGCGACATAGGGGAATCGAAATCGATCAAGCCAAGATTGAAGCAATTTTGAAGATGCCCGAGCCTCAAAATATTCATGAATTAAAAAGCCTTCAAGAAAATCTAGCATATCTTAGGAGATTCATCTCGAACCTAGCTGGGATATGCCAACCATTTAGCCATCTCATGAAGAAGGATGTTCTGTTCAAGTGGGATCAAGCTTATGCTAACGCCTTTAAGAGCATCAAATCATATTTGATGAAACCTCTAGTTTTAGCGGCCCCTGTACCTGGAAATCCATTGATATTATATATTTCAGCACAAGAAAGGTCTATTGGAGCGCTTCTGGCCCAAGAGAATGATGAAGGGAAGGAAAAATCCCTTTATTACTTAAGCAGAATAATGACACCAAATGAGTTGAATTATTCGCCAATTAAAAATTTATGTTTGGTGTTAGTCCTCTCAATTCAAAAATTGAAACATTACTTTCAAGCTCACATTGTTCATCTCATCTCTAGATCAAATCCCATCAAATTTGTGATGTCGAAACCAGTCTTCAGTGATCAATTAGTAAGGTAGTACCTCCAGTTTCAACGATTTGAGATTGTGTACATCCCTCAAAAGGCTGTAAAGGGACAAGCGTTAGAAGATTTCCTGGCAGATCACCCAATATCTGATAATTGGAAGCTAACCAATGAACTTCCTGATGAAGATGCAATGGTCATTGAAGTTCAACCTCCATGGAAGATATACTTTAACGGTGCTGCACATCGTGGCGGAGCTGGGGCTGGCGTAGTATTTGTCACTTCGCAAGGAGAGGTTCTACCATACTCATTCACTTTAATGCAATGTTGCTCCAATAATGTCATTGAATATCAGGCGCTAATACTTTGGCTAGAAATGGCCATCGACATAAAGCAATTGCGATTGCAGGTCTTTGGTGACTCTCAATTGGTGATCAACCAACTCTTGGGAAGCTATGAGGTCAAGAAACCTGAATTGCGCCCCTATCATGATTATGCTCAAAAGTTGATAGGATGGCTTGGGGATGTGACCCTCCAACATGTACCAAGGAAGGAAAATAAGAAAGCCGATGCATTGGCTACTCTAGCTTCAATACTAACTCTACCGGATCGAGCACAAGTTACTATCTACCAAAAATGGGTAGTACCGCCACCAAATGATGATGAATATTTGGAAAATGAGTTCGAGAATCTCTTCACTCTCTCTGAAGGGGTGAAGAAGGACTGGCAAATATTCATTATTGACTATTTGTGTTATGGAATTTTGCTAGAAAATTCAAGAAGAAGGACTGAAATCTGTCGTCGTGCACTCCGCTTCCTTTACTACAAGGATACATTATACAAAAGATCATTTGAGGAGTACTCTTGCGATGTTTGGGGGAGGAAGAAGCGTCCCAAGCTTTACAAGAAGCACATTCAGGAGTATGTGGGTCACATCAATCTGGACCAAAGCTTCACTTCCACATAAAAAGGATGGGATATTACTGGCCAACAATGGTAAAAGATTGCTTGGACTACGCCCGAAGGTGCAAGGCTTGTCAGTTTCATGCAAATTTTGTACATCAGCCGCCCAAAGTATTACACCCGACCGTCACATCTTGCCCATTTGATGCATGGGGATTAGATGTCCTTGGTCCATTGCCGAAATCTTCTGGTGGACACTTGTACATCTTGGCTGTAACAGATTAGTTCTCCAAATAAGCTAAAACTATTGCTCTTAAATAGGTAAAGAAAGAGAATGTTGCAAATTTCATCCGAGTCAATATCATCTACCATTTTGGCATTTCTTGTTATATAATAACAGAAAACGGCAAGCTATTTGATAACAAGTGGATGAATAAAATTTGTGAGCTTTTTGGTTTCAAGCAGCGTAAATCTTCTATGTATCATGCTACCGCCGATGGTCTAGCTGAAGCATTTAATAAGACTTTGTGCAACTTGTTGAAAAATGTCATCTCCAAGTCCAAACGGGATTGGCATGAACGGATGGAGGAAGCTTTGTGGGCATATAGGACGACTCACCGCACACCGACACAAGCGACGCCATACTCGCTTGCTTACGGAGTTGAAGCAGTCCTACCACTTGAGCGCCAAATACCTTCTTTAAGGCTTGCTATTCAAGAAGGGCTCACCGAAGAAGAAAATGCTTGATTATGGCTTGTAGAGTTAGAAGCACTTGATGAGAAGAGACTGGAGGATCAACAAAATTTGGAATGCTATCAAGCTCGTCTATCTCAGACTTTCAACAAAAAGGTTCACTTGAGATGCTTTCAAGTAGGTGGTCAAGTCCTGGCAATAAGAAGGCCTATCATCACTTCTCATAAGTCTGGGGGCAAATTCACCTCAAAGTGGGATGGACCATATGGCGTACAAGAAGCATATTCAAGTGGCTCTTACGAGCTTGTTGACACAGATAAGGCGTGAGGATTGACCCTATTAATGCAAAGTTCTTGAAAAGATACTATCCTTGAAGCGAGACAACGCTCCTTAAAGCACGAGCATAAACTGCATGTCACTCCTGGCCCACAAGAGTATAAACTGTGCATGACTTTATTTTAAAACAAAAGTACTCTAGGTTGAAAATCTCGCGAGAGACGAATTAGAGAAAAAGTTAGGACGCAAAAGGTCCGCTAGATTGAAAACCTTGCAAGAGGCGATATAGGCAAAAGTTAGGACACCAAAAAAAAACTCACTCTTTATGAACTACGAAATGACTTGATCCTCTTCACCGAGGTACGTAGGTAGCTTAGAGTTTCATTCTAAGTTCAGTCTCATGAGTGTAAAAAAAAAAGAAAGATATATCACTCCAAGTGATGTTCAAGAGAAAGGTGATGAGTTAAAGTTCACCTAACCAACACATGAAGATCAAATTGAGGGGAGATCTTTCTTTTCAACTTCGAGCTGTCATCAAATCTTGATGATGCGATATAAAGGGGGCAAGCCTCCGTGAGAAATCAGCTTCCCAAAACAAGATGACTACATTTTTAGCAAGTTATCAAATTCGCAAGTCGTAGTCTACAGATTTGCAAAGCCTTTGAGTTGGAGATTTAAAACCACTATGTAGGTAAATCTGGAGTTGTCAACTTGCCAGCATTCGAAGATGATCTCAAATATATCTATCTCTCTCTCTCTCTCTATATATATATATATATAATTTCGGACTTTCTCGATGGTTTTAAAAATCTGAATTTCAGATATGTCCTAGATTGAGAAGTTGAGTTTCTTGTGGTTCCGGCATTGATGCATCAAGATATTATTTATTTATTTATTTTAACTTGGTGGGTGTGCGCGCACAAATTCGAAACTGTTAGCGGATCAACGTTCAAAGTTTATTTCAGAAAGTAAAAACAAAAATAATAATTATTGAAAAGCAAAAAGGAAATAGACTCTATTCATAATAAGAGTATCCACTTATGAATTGGAATTTTTTTAAACAAAAGGCTAGCAAAATCTTGAGACTAATCTAAACATAGTTTGTAATTGATTAAGTCTTGGTGATAGCTTCCAGGCGCTCCTTCTTCCGCTCTAAATCAGTCAAGTCGTCAAAATTCAACAAATCTATATTGTTGCATGCATCAAAATCCTTTTTAGCAGTTGAGACCCCCAATTTGGCTTCTTCAACTTCTTTCTCTTTAGCTGCTAAGAGGATTTCTAGATCCTTCTCTTTTCTGCGCAGCTTCTCTCTCTTCTCTTTCACCTTGCTTATATATTGACGGATGGAGGAAACTTTCTCAATCTTCTCGTATTCTTCAAGCATGAAATTTTAAAGACATTCTCCAGCTATTATGGACAACTCTTTTCTTGCAGCTTCCATATCCTTATCATGTAGGGCCGATTGTGCCTGGTCATATATAGTAGCAAGCTCAAAAAAGGACTTCAATAATTTCATCAAAGGGGAAACATCCACATCCTTGCCGTTCATCTCGTCGAGAATCACTTGGACTTCTTCTTTAAGAGAGGAAGCACAATCTACATTACTTCCAGAAAGCTTACCCCGAATCAACGTACAAAGTTCATAAATAAACATCTTTCGTTAACAACCTTCTTTCCGTCGAACACAGACACTGCAGCTATTGTATGCTTTTGCGAATCAGAGTTCAATCTGGCTCTGACTATATCACGAGGAGCAGAAGTTGCCCCTTTTTCGATTTTTCCTGTAGAAGGTGAATTTATTGGGTTCGGACTAGAAACAGACTCACCACTTTTCTGTGACCTGTTTCGTAGTAATGTTCCACCACCATTTGACTGTAGAGGCAAAACAAGCAATTAATAAAATTTATTGCAGACATATTGGATAAGCTAAAAGTTGTAAGCATACCTTTTTAATAAGAATAGTCAAAGTCCTTGAAGGACTATCAACACTATAATGAATCTCGACCACTGCTAAATCTGCATCCCCTGATTTGTTTGAACGTGGTCTTACCTTCTTCCAACAACGATCCTCATGACTGCTATTACTTTCACCTTGAGACGATCTCTTTTTTAGAAACATGAGCAACTATACTTAACAGAAAGGAGCCTTTGCCACCCTGACAATCTTGGTTATACACTTGTTCAATTGGAGTTTTTTTAAGTAATTGAGGTCCTTTGCCTTTGCATTGCTCCGATGACATGACCAATGGAGTAAAGGAATTTCCAGTCTATGGGACTGCATCGCTATATTCTTGATGTGCAACCTCCGGAATCTTGGCAGAAATTGGCCCAGCCACATCCACCAAAGTTTGTAAGTAGCCATCAAGAAAATTCCCGTGTGTTTTCGACCACCAAGTCTTATAATCATCTGCGAAGAGTTTCTTCACGTTAGGAGTAATAGGGGGAAAAGTCGTCGTGACATCGATTTATCTAACATGCAAATCTGCCAATATCTAAGTCTTCATCCAATGAAGCACTATGATTATCATTTGCTAAAGCGCCTGGGATTCTTTGGCAAAATCCAAATTGACGGCCAAATCAATGTGGACTATATGGATCGATGATAGTTGAGTTTCCATTTCTTAAGGAGAGATATCCAAAACGGATGCTCATGCAATAATTTGACTCTAATGCTTGTGCCTCGTCATTATCAATATAGTTATAAGGCTCAGAATTATTTAACGTAGTAGAAGTCCAAGCTATGTTATCTCCTAGATGGATGCATTTCCTTGCTTCCTTTTTATCAAAGTATCATGCATCACCCTCTCCAGAAAATGCCACCATAAGTGGATTTGACGGTACATTTGCAAGTGCATAATGAGTCTTGAAATAGTGAGCAAGCCAACCATAAACATAATGGATCGGAAAGCGGATCCTGATTAGATCAAGTTGTGGCAAACTACAAATCTCATTAAGAACCTTATAGATACTTGCTAAAATGGGCACCACAAGACTGATCTTTCGTTTGACAGCCATCATAGTCGCCATCTTAAAAGTCCTGGGTCGAATAAAATCACCCTCTCCAAAAGGAAGCACGAAGGCGCATAACCAACACGATAAAATACTACAAGGTATGTTTCATCTTTCTTCATAGGCCTCACCCCAAGCTTATGAAATACACCTTCCTCATCTCTTGACCATTGAGATGTCTCAGGTATGATCACAGAAGGGTTATGTGTAGATTTTAAATGTGTAGTCTTCTTCTCCCTTCTCGGCAGAGTAGGCTCGTACTTTAGAGGTTTCTTATACCAAAATCCTATCAACTTGCTCAAAGAGACTCTTGAGTCATCACTATGGCTCTCTTGTAAATAATGGAAAGCTGCGAACAAGTACTCACAAACTCGAGGAGTGTATATTTGATCTTTCGTATCAGTACCTATGAGTTCTGTAGCCTCGGGGATAACCTCCTCATATAAGGAGTCTCCAATTGGCAAGCCTCCAAGTATATATAAGTCCCACAAAGAAATAGATAGTTCACCAACGGATGTAAGAACTATATTCTTCTTCAGGCACCACGCCTCAAAAAATGCCTATAGTATGCCTGAATTTCGATCATAGGTGAAAAGTGAGGCGTATACAACGTCATAAATGTCTGCAGCAATTAAAGCTTCTTGACTTCTAGCGAGTGTATCCTCAACCCACTCCCAATATCCTGGGATATGACAATATTCACCCTCGAACACTACTATCTCACCCCAGCGTATTTCTTCTCGAATTATGCGACGAGCTAGGCTAGGAAGAGCACTTGCTATATTTGTATAACGATGGAGCGGCGCCTGAAGAGACCACATCTGAGAAGATCGAGTTGAAGTAGATTTGCATTCGGAAGTCCACTTTTTCATATGGAGTGTGTTCCCAAGAAGTATCCAGGGACCTGCATACCATCCAGTTAAAGGAGTTTGAACCAACAATCTTGTTAGCATAGTAGGTCGTTCACTACTCTCAATAATAAGTTACTTGAGTTTGGATGAAGGAGAGGTATAGTCTTTAAAGTTCACCATCTGGTTAACCTGCAATAACAAAAAGAAAACACCATCTAGCTCAAAGGCACAAGGATGAATATAGAGATCATGACAGATAAGAATAACCAAAGTCCTAAAGCGCAGATGAAATTCATCTTGTACTACGCCTTAGGCCGGTTTCTTCAAAAGAATAACCAAAGTCCTAAAGCGCGGATAAACTTCATCCTGTACTACGTCTTAGGCCGGTTTCTTCAAAAGAATAACCAAAGTCCTAAAGCGCGGATGAAATTTATCCTGTACTACGCCTTAGGCCGGTTTCTTCAAAAGTATAACCAAGATCTTAAAGCACAGATGAAACTCATCCTGTATTACGCCTTAAGCCTGGTCTCTTTAAAGAAAAAATATGAAACTCCATCAGCAATGATATTCCATCAATATTAATCCGTATTGAACTAGACCGTGTTCTTCTGACCTAAAAAAAAGGGAAAAAAGTAAAGGAGAGTAAAGAATGGAGTAAAACGCAACAGAAAATATTTATCTAAGAATAAAGATATCTTAGTCGTCAAGTAAAGATCAAATTGGTATCTCACACCCTCTCTCCTATTGAAAAGAAAATATCATTAAATACATGAGTCATTGGTAGGCCAAATGAAAATTAAGAGCTATCATTATATTTGGAAAAAAAAAAGAACATGGAAAGAAGTTATTGCGGCTAAGGAAATCAAAACGGAAATACAAAGCAAGTACTATCTTCCTTATAAAGGAGATGGGCCCACATGATGCATTAATACTAAAAAAAGGATGCCTAGAAAGAATAAAGAAAAGAGGAGCAGTAATAATTAAGGTCGCCTGCCCCTCAATAAATTGTGCAACGTCAGATCTTGGAATGACACCGGTGAAAATTCTATGTTGAAGTCGTGAATCTGAATTTTAATTTTTGACTAGTGGGTATTTATAAGAATGTGAAGGCGATGGCAATGGCTGTAGTTTGTATTCAATATGGATTTTATTAAGTTACATTCTCCTATTAGAATTTGAAATATGAAGCTAACTCGTAGTTGGTCTAGAAGGGTCTGGAAGCTAATTAATTTAATTATTTCAGATCAATGGACCTAACGTTTGAATTATCTTCTTATGGGCTGATCATGAAGAGGAATATGTGCTTCAAGTCTAGTCTCTGGGATCGATAAATTCACCTCACAAGACTTGAAACAGGGGGCATCTGTAATCATTTAAAATTTATTAAATATAAATTTATAAAATGATTTGAAAATTAGGCCAAGTAAATAAATATGAATTAATATAATCAGATTAATTATTTAAGTCCTAATAAATATGGATTTAATTAATGATCTAATTTTATTAGGCTAGCCCGTTGATTTGGGCTACAAATGATGAGCCCACTTTACTGAGCCCACAATGTCATCTTCCTAAATGCCCGAATTGGCGTCACGTGTCAAATGACGTGTCACACCAAGTCAAATAAAAGAGCCAATGGGATCATGCCACGTGTCAAAATGATACAGCATGCCTAGTTAAATTGAAGGCTAATGAAAATACGCCACGTGTATAAGTGACATGTTCCGACCAATCAAATATCGACATGTCAACTTAAATCTAATTGGTTGAAAGAAGTTTGTTCTTCTCGCAACTCTTCCATCCTACAACTATAAATAGGGGTCTCATAAATCAGAAAAGGGACCTGAATTCCAACAAGTCAGAGAGAGCTCGTGGATCAAATGCTGCAGATTTCTCTACAAGCTATAAGCACTCCAGTTTTTCTCTACAAGTTTCACAGATCAATACGAAAATTTAAGAACAAGCTGCAAGCTCTTGAATTTAAACACGACTCAAGATCGAGACCACCAAATTCAAGATCAAGCTCAAGTGCCCTTGAATTCAAGTAAAAGTCAAGATCAAATCCATCAAGTTCAAGATCAAGCTCAAAAGCCCTTGAATTTATATTCGAAAAGAAGAGTCAAAGGATTAATAGAGATTGCAACACTCATATACATAATAAATACTACGATTGTTGCAATATTTTTTTTGTCTTGATTACTATTTTCTCGGCGCGAGATTTTATTATCTGCACTAATGATTTAGATCCTTACATACTTCTACTCCATGAATAACATTCTGTAACGCCTCGTACGACTGTTTTAAATATTTGAGCCAATTTTTTCTAAAAGATCCTCCTTGTAGCTTTAATTTGTAATTTGTGACTCATAGAACTGGGTGAAACATACGATTCTCAAGACAATCAAATGCATTTTGGAGAAGAAAATCAAATTCAAAGAATTTGAAAATGTGAACCATTTAGGCCCGTGTATGTCTTTACTTGCCAAATTACTCATATTAATTATTGTTTTTTAAAAGCTAATAAAATCTAAAGTGAACAAGTAAAAGTAATTGGAGAAAGTATGGATTACATGATATTTTGTTAAACTTCCAATAAACAAAAACAACTATTGAATCATCACTGTAATAGAAAAAATATACTATTTGAATCCAATAACTACTTTCACTTAGTCTAAATTTGGTGTCATTATACAAGATAGTTGTTCATAAATATTTATCATAATATGTGAGTGTGATAAAGCACTACAAGGTAAGAAAAGTAACCTTAGAACACAGAATTTCAATATGAGCCCAAATTAAATTGTTCACGCTCGAAATGTTCTATCCTGAATATGTGGTGGGGCGTTGAAAAATGAAAAAGCCTCACATTGATGACTAATGAGATAGATGGTCTCCTTATATGGAGTTGGACAATCCTCCCTTAATAAACTAAACTTTAATTATCCACATACTAAAGTTTAGTATATTTAATATTGGTGAAATATTGAAAACTTATTTGAGGAGGACACAAATCAGGGTAGTAGGTTAGCAGGGAGTAGCAGAGGCGAAGGTGTATAATATGTGGGTTCAATTGAACCCATAATTTTTTATGCGGTAAATTTATGTATAAAATTTATTAAAATTATAATAAATAATAGACATGAACCCATAGTTTTAAAAATATAATTGGTTCAATCCTAAAATCTCTAAAGATTGAACCCATAAATTTTAAATTCTGGATTCGCCTCTAGGGAGTAGAGCTTTGTTTAGCAAATTAGCCCATACTAGTGGTCATAATATTACTCCTATAGTATCTTGTGCATAGATTCTAGATATTATCTATTATTCCTGGGACCTTGTGTATCATAGTATTTTTACTTCAGAAGATGTTTTGACATGCTTTTTTTTTTCCTTCCGTTAATTTTTTTGTCTGGACTGTTTTGATTTATTTATCCTTGAGCCAAAGGTCTATCGGAAACAACCTCTTTGCCCTTGAAGTGGAGGTAAGGTCTGCATACACTCAACCCTCCCTACACCCCACTTTGTGGAATTATCTGGGTAAGTTGTCGTTGTTGTTGTTCAAGTGGAACAATAGTGTTTTCTATTCACTCACAAATTCTTACCTTCATTTTCTAAGTGGGAACATTTTATGCTCATGCTATAAAAGTCTAAACATGGCATAAGCATGACATAAAAGTAACCACGTATTTGTTGAAAGTTAATTAAATTGATGATATTCTCACATTATTACACACAATTATCTTCAAATATAATCATATTCATATTTAATTTCACCTCTATAAAAAGTTACCACAAATCCATCATTCAAAGCAAAAAAGGAGCAAAAACAAGACAATGAAAACATCTTCTTCAACACTAATTGTTGTTTCCTTAATGACACCAAATACAATTACCCCTTGTCCCATGTATGCATCAAATCGAAGACTCCCAGGTTTTACTTGCAAGTGTTTGGCTTAAACCTCATATGAGTCCTTATGAGTTGACAGGAGAGGCCGTCAATTTAGCATTTAAAAACGCCTCCAAGACAACTAAAAATAGTCACACCTCTCTAAATCAGACAAAAAATGATAATTTGATAAGGATATATAATTATTGTTTAGATTATTATCAAACTTCCATTGATATTTTAATGGAGGAATGTTTTTTTTTAATTACCCCTGCATTTGAGATTGAGCAGATGTACAATTAATGTTACGGATTCAATAGATCGATCCAATGTTTTGGGTTAGTGTTACAAAGCTAAAGTTGGAGGAAAATAAATGGATGAAACATTAGAAGCACAATTTTCCTCAAAATAGATATTTGTATCTATTTGTAAGGTTTTCAAAAAAGAGTATTTTAATAAAGAATAAGAAGTATATTTAGGTAATTCAAATTTTAAATTTTATAGTTTATATTTTTAATACAATATATATAGATGATCAAAATTGTCATCTGTTTTCATTTTCATATAAGGAAATGATAAATAATTATGCATATGATATATGAGAATGATTTATTAAATAGTAGAAGACTTGAGTGAAGAACTTAACTTGTAGCTAAAATCTTAAAGTAATTTTAAAGATGTGATTGGGAATATTGATAATTAGAAATTTCAATCTCTGAATTTGGTAAATATCGAGAATTAAGATATCTGATTATCTTTATGATAGGCGTATAAAGTATTCGGTTTTAGACTGTTATTTTGATAATTTTATAAGAGAGAGTCCTTATAGTTAGAGGGGTATATTTGCCCTTTTAATCTTTTCTAAAAGATCACTATTTTGAGACCTATATCTATAGGCACAACAAAGTGCGTAGATAATTATAAAAAGAAATAGAGTAGTAAATTAGAAAAGAGAAAGCTATATATTTTGTTACATCTTGAAATGAGAGAAATCAGAATGATAGCTTCAAGAACTCTTCAAAGTGTTACCGCTGTTTACAATATTAAAGAGCAGGACTTGCATCTTATTTATAGTGTAAGTATTGTAACTTCTATATGTTTGTAGATTTGCTTTAAATATTACGGCATTAGTGAAAAGAAGTATAAATTAAATTGATGTAATTAAATTTTTACTATTTTGAATCCAGCATCGATTTACCAAATATATTAGTCATATGCTATCAATTTCAACACAATTATCGTACCACGTAATTATTTACTAATTTATGATTACATGCATTGCACGTTTATACCTTATTAATATGACATACTTTAGAAAGGTCAAATTTAATTGATGTATTCGTTAACTACAAAATTAAAATATTCTCATTTTTTATGCATGACATAATTTGCGGAACCCATCACGAACAAAACTCCCTTACATTTATAAGCTCTATGTGAGGAATTGAGGTCTCATTTCTCTCTAGTTTCTTTCCTTTCCAATCTTTTTTCTTGTGTTCCTTTTTCTTCTAACTACATAACATGACAGTAGAATTCATAATTTGAACTTAGAATTTCAACCTTACTTATATATTGTCAGGATCATCTCTCCATGTGCGTTGCAGGTATATCCTGAATTATTTATTTAAAAAAAGTTTAGAATCATTATAAAATATTAAACATGTTTTGAATATCAAAATTAAAATTAATAAATTTTTATAAATCACATATATGTTCCTTGATTAGTGGTTTATCACATAAATTGGGACATTTGAAGTAGTACGCCTTTTAATAGTTTATTTCTGATCGATTTTCATTTAAAAGAACTCACATCTTTTAATACCTGCTAATTTTTTTTTGGGGGGGGGGGGGTTGGGGGGGGGGGAGGGAGTATAGAAGAAATTTGTGTTAATAGGAGTTATACAGGATATGAGGTCATTTGGTTCAGAGACAACTTAATAATTGTAGAGAAATTAATAATACGAAAATTAATAATGCAAATATGTGATATAAATTATAGTAATACATAAATTAGTAACAATCTTTTTTTTTTCTTTAAAATAGAATGTAAAATAATCCTTATTATAATCAGGGTTAGTTATATCATTTTAAAAGTTTAACCCATGTATCTAATACCTTTATTTTTATTTCACATTCTATCTCGCATAAAATAATATATAAATTTTTGTACAATTTATGTATATATATTATTTGTGAGGAAAACAAAACTAACAATTGTTTGTATAACTTAATATTGATTTATACACGGAGAGTAAATTTGTTCGAACCTAATAAACTATAATAAAAATCAATATTAATTTTATTTGGATAAAATCCCTTTCAGCTATTCATTAGGGACTGATTCACTCAATATTTTTTTACATTAATATTTAATTGAATTCAAGAAAAATAATTACAAATACAAAAATAGATGATAGGTAGTACCAAATGTAGATCTTATAAATCAAATATGATATTAATGATTCATAAGGCTTTCTCTTTCAGGATAGAATCTTTGTTCAAAACCACAGGATGAGATATGTATAATTGGATTATACCGTCGTTTGATAATAGACAGATATTTTAGAATAAAATGTGAAGATTAATTTATTCTCATATAATTTGGTTAAATTAAATTTGTTATTCCGAGATAAGTATTTTAAAAATTAATCATACCGTAACCATGGTATAATTCTTGTACTACTTTCAATGCGGTATAACAATCTCAAATTTACTAATTCTAGGATAAATATCAAAACGACCAAGATGTCTTTCCTCCAGACTCTTTTCTCCGACATTCTTCAAATAATCTAAGATTAATGGAAATTAACAACAGTAATGGATTCATTAACTCTAGAAGAAGTACCCGAGTTGCATGAAATTGTGATAAACATAAGTTTATAGAACCTCCTCATTCTGATTTTCTGAAAGATTACTATTTTAAGACCTAAATTCATAGATAAAACAAAGTGCTTAAATAATAAAAAGAAATAAAGTAGTAAATTAGAAAAGAGAAAACGATATATTTTTTATCTTGAAATGAGAGAAATCAGAATGATAGCTTCAACAACTCTTTAAAATCTTATGACTATTATAATATTAAAGAGCAGGACATGCATCTTATTTATAGTGTAATCACAGTAACTTCTATATGTTTGTAGATTTGCTTTATATATTACCACATTAATGAAAAGAAGTATAAATTAAATTGATGTAATTAAATTGTCACTATTTTGAATCCAGTATCGATTTACCAAATATATTGGTCATATGCTATCAATTTCATAACACGTAATTATTTACTAATTTTTAGTTACGCACATTGCACGTTTATACCTTATTAATATGACATACTTTTTAAACAGTGATAGTAAAAAAAATACATGTAGTTTATTTCTTAAGCTTTAAAAATGTCAAATTTATTTGATGTATTAGTTAACTATAAAATTAAAATATTCTCATTTTTTATGCATGACATAACTCGCGAAACCTATAACGAACAAACCTTCCTTACATTTATAAGCTCTATGTGAGGAATTGAGGTCCCATTTCTCTCTAGTTTCTTTCCTTTCCATTTGTTTTTCTTGTGTTCCTTTTTCTTCTAACTACATAACTTGATAGTAGAATTCATAGTTTGAACTCAAAACTTCAACCTTAATTTCATATTGTTAGGATCATCTCTCCACGTGCATTGCACGTATATCCTGAATTATATATTTATTATAAAGAAAATTTATAAAATCATTATAAAATATTAAACATGTTTTGAATATCAAAGTTAAAACTAATAATTTTCTGTAAATTACATATATGTTCCTTGATTATTGATTTATCGCATAAATTGGGACATTTGAAGTAATACGCCTTTTAATAGTTTTTTCTGATCGATTTTCATTTTAAAAAATTAAATCACATTTTTAATACCTACTATTTTTTTGTTTGAGGGGGGGGGGGGGGGGAGGAGGGGGAAATATAGAAGAAATTTGATGTACTAAGAGTTATGCTGGGATATGAAAATTTATAATGTGTGATATAAATTATAGTAATACGTAAATTAATAATAATCTTTTTATTTCTTTAATTAGAATGTAAAGTACTTATAATGAGGGCTAGTAACCCATGTATGCAATACCTTTATTTTTATTAATTTGTGGAACCTCCTCATTCTGATTTTCTGAAAGATCACTATTTTGAGACCTAATTAATTCACAGATATGACAAAGTGCTAGATAATAAAAAGAAATAAAGTAGTAAATTAGGAGAGAAAGCGATATATTTTTTTACGTCTTGAAATAAAAGGAATCGGGATGATAGCTTCAAGAACTATTCAAAATCTTATGACAGTGTACAATGTTAAAGAGCAGGACATGCATCTTATTTATGGTGTAAGCGTAGTAATTTCTATATGTTTGTAGATTTGCTTTAAATATTATCGTATTAATGAAAAGAAGTATAAATTAAATTGATGTAATTAAATTTTCACTCTTTCGAATCCTGCATCGATTTACCAAATATATTAGGTAATATGCTATCAATTTCAACAGTGTTTCGTACCAAGTAATTATTTACTAGTTTTTAGTTACATGAATTGCACGTTTGTACCTTATTAATACGACATACTTTTAAAACAGTGATAATACAAAAATAATACATATACAATATATCTTAAGCCTTAGAAAGGTCAATTTATTTGATGTATTGGTTAACTACAAAATTGAAATATTATCATTTTTTATGTGCGACATAATTTCGCGGAACCCATCACGAATAAACCTCCCTTATATTTATAAGCTCTATGTGAGGAATTGAGGTTCCATTTCTCTCTAGTTTCTTTCCCTTCAGATCCTCTTTCTTATGTTCTTTTTTCTTCTAACTACATAACTTCATAGTAGAAATCATAGCTTAAACTTAGAATTTCAACCTTACTTTCATATTGTGAGAATCATCTCTCCATGTGTGTTGCACATATATCCCGAATTATTTTCTACAAAAAATTTAAAATCATTATAAAATATTAAACATGTTTTGAATAACAAAAATAAAACTAATAATTTTCTGTAAATTACATATATCGTCCTTGATAGTGATTTATCACATAAATTGAGACATTTGAATTAATACGCCTTTTAGTAGCTTTTTTGACTCTTTCACTACTACATGAACCATCAGCTCCTTTTTCGATTCTTCTTCTATATAAGTGAATAGATCTAATCAACTTTCATAAGAAAAAATAAACCACACTTTTTAATACATGCTAATTTTTTTTGTTTGGAGGGGGCGGGGGGGAGGGGGGGGGGAGGGAGGGAGGTATAGAAGAAATTCATTGTAATAAGAGTAATACAGGGATATGGGATCCTTTTGGTTCAGAGACAAGATAATAATTATGGAGAAATTAATAATATGAAAATTAGTAATGCAAAGAATGATAATATGTGATACAAATTTTAATAATACATAAATTAGTAACAGAGAAATTATTTTTTATTAAATAATTGGTATATTATGAATTAATATATAATATATGATTGAAAATCTTTTTTGTTATTTAAATAGAATGTAAAGGATCCTTATTATTATGAGGGTTAATTATATTATTTTAGAAGTGTAACCCATGTATCTAATGTTTTTATTTTCATTTCATATTGTATCTCCTATAAATTAATATATAAATTTTCACATAATTTATGTACACATATTATTTATGAGGAAAACAATGTTGATATATAACAAGGGTTTTATTGAAGAACAAGAAAAGAAAGAATCAAAAAAGGCTAACTGAGAATTGAATGCAATGATCTAGAATGGGGAAGGGGGTGCCTATATATAGGCATAAACTAAAATCCTAATGCCCATAGGAATAGGACTACCTAAAATCCTAATGTCCATAGGACTACCTATAATCCTAATGCCCATAGGACTACCTAAAATCCTAATGCCAATAGGACTACCTAAAATCCTAAGGCCCATTTGCTAACAATTATATGGGCTAACATTCCCCCTCAAACTCATAATGCGACAGTAATAAGCATTGAGAGTTTGTCACACAAGAAACGAAACCGAGACGTCGATTGAGCCTTCATAAAAAGGTCAGCAATCTGCAAGGCTGATGGAACAAAAGGAAGCGATATAGTCCCGAGCTGGAGATGATGACGAGTGAAGTGACAATCAATCTCAATGTGCGTCGTCCGTTCATGGAAAACAGAGTTCTTTGCAATTTGCATCGCACTCTTGTTATCACAATGTAGAGAAGTAGGCTGAGAAATGTGAACCCCCATATCTGTAAGAAGCCAGCGTAACCAAATAATCTCAAAACAACGATAAGAACAAAATACCCTAGTCACAAAACAAACCAACAACGGCGTCCAAATCAAACCAAACCAACAACGACAATCATACAACGCCGTCCAAATCAAACCAAACCAAAAAAACCAACAACGGCGTCCAAATCAAACCAAACCAACAACGACAATCATACAACGCCATCCAAATCAAACCAAACCAACAACAGCAGTAACAATAGATCTAAACAAATCTAGCGGAAGCAGCAAACCCAGGCAAACATCAATTCGAATCCTGAACGGGGGCGCACTGCCCCATATAATTGTTAGCAAATGGGCCTTAGGATTTTAGGTAATCCTATGGGCATTAGGATTATAGGTAGTCCTATGGACATTAGGATTTTAGGTAGTCCTATTCCTATGGGCATTAGGATTTTAGTTTATGCCTATATATAGGCACCCCCTTCCCCATTCTAGATCATTGCATTCAATTCTCAGTTAGCCTTTTTTGATTCTTTCTTTTCTTGTTCTTCAATAAAACCCTTATTATATATAACATGGTATCAGAGCCAAATAAATTGATCCTTCCCTAGTTGTAGCAACTACCACGTTCGCGGATCGAACTCCGCGGTGAGTTCATTGGGGGGTATGGGGGGCAGTGCGCCCCCGTTCAGGATTCGAATTGATGTTTGCCTGAATTTGCTGCTTGGGTTTGATTGAAATTGCCGATACAGAATCGAAATCAAGTGAAATGGCCGATACAGAATCGAAAAGGGAAAAAGAAATTAGTTTGTTATTAGAGGAGGAGAAGAAGAGAGAAAAGGAGAGGCAAATATACTTAGAGTTGAGGCAAAAAGCAATTGACAATCCATTATCTGAGGTACCGTTTTTCCCCTTTGGACCAGGATGTGTGATGCCCGATTTCGCCGAGAAGGGTGAAACCGTAAACTATTTTGAATTAAAACGCCAGAGGCCATTGACAGAGGAGGAGGAGAGACGATTCACATCTGGGATGTCGGTAAACCTTCCGTCTCTGCCACCTTTACCATGGGATAAGAGGCAATTGGTTCCTCTTACCCCTGAGATCATCCAAAAGTTAGAGGAACAAGAACAACTGGCACATTCTACTACTTTGGCCTCAAGGGAGGGGAAACGACAAAAACTTGCAGCAGAAGGAAGATGTCTCGATGGGTCGTATTTAACCTTCTATTGCAAGTGTGATGGCGCCTCACTCTCACAAAGCTTTGGATTGGAAACCCTATATTCTCCAGAATTATCTCAAATTTACCTGGCATACAGACGTCAAATTCGTCATTCTCATTGTTTTGATATTGACAACCATACCGGTTCGCCTTGGGCAGCTTCAGTACTACCATTTGGGAATTTCAGAGGCACCATTGAGTTACTTATGGAACTGGCTAACAAACAAAACTAACAATTGTTTGTATAACAGTTCTTATCTTTTGCTTTTAGGTCACTTACGTTTTGACTAACTCTTAAACTTCTTTTTTTTAATTTCTCCAAGTTCAACATTTGGTTAGGCTATAACTCATATACATACATACAATAAAGTATAAAGTTCAGTAAGATACAATTCTTTTCTCTCATTTCAAGTACTACAAGAACTATATTGAAGCAAAATAAAAGTTATATCTTGATATTAAGTTTTCATATTCTTAAAGTTTGGGTCGTGGGATTTGGTGGGTTTGGGTGTGGATCGCGTAGGGTGAGAGAAGAGAGACTGATTCTTTACTTTAAAGCGACGTGCTTTTTAAATTTTAAAATATAAAAATAAATAATTTTTAATTCAAAAAAGAAAGTCTGTTAGCAAGAAGAGCATATTTGCCCCATTTGATAAACGACAGGGATACATTTGCATTACTTTTTTAACGGGAGATATATTTGCTCTAAATCATATAGTTGAGGATATATTTTCCCCTATCCCATTTAAAAATATAAAAATAAATAATTTTTAATTCAGAAAAGAAAGTCCGTTAGCAAGAAGAGTATATTTGCACCATTTGATAAACCGCAGAGACATATTTGCACCACTTTTTTAACAGGGGATATATTTGCTCTAACTCACAAAGTTGAAGGACATATTTGCCCCTTTTTCCTAAATTTTATTAATACATAAATTAGTAATATAGAATCTTTTTATTAAATAATTGATATATTACCAATTAATATATAATATATGAATTAAAATATTTTTTGTTCTTTAAATATAATGTAAAGTAATCCTTATTATTATGAGGGTTAGTTATATCACTTTAGAAGTTTAGCCCCTGTATCTAATTCCTTCATTTTCACTTCACATTGTATCTCGCATAAAATAATATATAGATTTTCGCATAATTTATGTACATAAATTATTTATGAGGAAAATAAGACTAACAATTGTTTTTATAACATAATATTGATTCTTACACGGAAAGTAAATTTCTTCGAACCAAATAAAACATGATACAAATTAATATTAATTATATTCAGATAGCATCCCTTTCATATGTTCATTAGAGACAGATTCACTCAGTATTTTTCTTACATTAATATCTAATTGAATTCAAGATAAATTATTACAAATACAAAAATAGATGATAGATTGTACCAAATGTTGATCATAGAAATCAAATATGATATTAATGATTCATAATGGTTTCTCTTTCAAGATAGAACCTTTGTTCAGAACCACAGGATGAGATAATTAAACTTTACTGTTGTTTGATAATATATAGAAATTTTAAAATAAAACGTGAAGATTAATCTTTTCGCATCTAATTTGGTTAAATTTCTTATTCCGAAATAAGAATTTTCAAAATTAGTCATACCGTAACCATATATATTTTTTACACTATATTCGATGTGGTATAACAATTTCAGATTTACTAATTCCATGATAGAATATAAAAACGATCAAGATGTCTTTCCTCAAGACTCTTTTCTTCTAAAATTCATCAAAAAATCTAAGATTAATAAATTAATAATTATAATGAATTCATTAACTCTAAAAGAAGTACCTGAGTTGCACGAAATCATGAAAAACATAAGTTTGTGGAGTCTCTCCATTCTGATTATCTGAAAGATCACTATTTTAAGACCTAGATTCATAGATACAACAAAATACTTAGATAATAAAAAGAGATAGAGTAGCAAATTGGAAAAGAGAAAGTGATAAACTTTTTCAAGAACTCTTTAAAATCTTACGACTGTATACAATATTAAAGAGCAGGACATGCATCTTATTTGTAATGTAAGCATAGTAACTTCTATATGTTTGTAAATTTGCTTTAAATATTACCGTATTAATGAAAATTAGTATAAACTAAATTGATGTAATTAAATTTTCACTATTTTGAATCCAGCATCGATTTACCAAATATATTAGTGATATGCTATTAATTTCAACACAGTTATCGTACCACATAATTATTTACTAGTTTTTGATTACGTGCATTGCACGTTTATACCTTATTAGTATGACATACTTTTTAAACAATGATAGTACAAAAATAATACATATACAATATATCTTAAGCTTTAGAAAAGTCAAAATTATTTGATGTATTGGTGAACTACAAAATAAAAATATTCTCATTTTTTATGCACAATATAATTTGTAGAACCCATCACGAACAAACCTCCCTTACATTTATAATCTCTATGTGAGGAATTGAGGTCTCATTTCTCTCTAGTTTCTTTCCTTTTCAATCTTTATTATTGTGTTCCTTTTTCTTCTAACTATATAATATGATAGTAGAATTCGTAGATTGAACTCAGAATTTCAATCTTACTTTCATTTTATGAGGATCATCTCTCCATGTGCATTGCATGTATATCCCGAATTATTTATTACAAAAACTTTAAAATCATTATAAAATATTAAACATGTTTTGAATACCAAATTTAAAATTAGTAAATTCTTGTAAACTACATATATGTTCCTTGATTAGTAATATATCACATAAATTGGGACATTTGAAATGATATGCCTTTTAATAGCTTTTCTGACTCTTTCACTGCTACATAAACCATCCACTCCTTTTTCGCTTCTTCTTCTATATAAGTGAATAGCTCTGATTGATTTTCATAAGAAAAATAAATAACATTTTTTAATATCTATGAAAATTTATTCTGAAGGCCCGGGAGAAGGGGGGGAGGGGAGAGAGGTGAGGGGGGGAATACGGAAGAAATTCAATGTAATAGGAGTAATATAGGGTTATGAGATCCTTTGATTCAGAGACAAGTTAATAGTTATAGAGAATTTAATAATATAAAAGTTAGTAATGCAAAGAATAGTAACATGTGACATAAATTTTAGTAATCATAAAGTAGTAATATAGAAATTATTTTTTTATTAAGTAATTGATATGTTATGAATTAATATATTATATAATGTTTTTTGTTCTTTAAATAGAATGTAAAATAATCCTGATTATTATGAAGGTTAATTATATCATTTTAGAAGTTTACCCCTGTATCTAATTCCTTCATCTTGATTTCACATTGTATCTTTCATAAAATAATATATAGATTTCGCATAATTTAAGTACATATATTATTTATGAGGAAAACAAAACTAACAATTGTTTTTATAACTTAATATTGATTTTTTACAGGCAGAGTAAATTTCTTCGAACCCAATAAAATATGATATAAATCAATACTAATTTTATTCGAACAGAATCCCTTTCAGGTGTTCATTAGGGACTGAATCACTCAGTATTTTTCTTACATTAATATTTAATTGAATTCAAGGTAAATTATTACAAATACAAAAATAGATGATAGATTGTACCAAATGTGGACCATATAAATCAAATATGATATTAATGATTCATAATGGTTTCCCTTTCAGGATAGAACCTTAGTTCAGAACCACACGATGGGATAATTAAATTATACTGTCATTTAATAAGATATAGAAATTTTAGAATAAAACATGAAGATTAATTTATTCTCATCTAATTTAGTTAACCTTCTTATTTCGAGATAAGGATTTCCAAAATTAGTCATACCATAACCATGATATATTTTTTTATACTACTTTCAATGGGGTATAACAATTTCACATTTACTAATTCCAGGATGGAATATCAAAACGACCAAGATGTCTTTCCTCAAGACTCTTTTCTTGTAAAATTCATCAAAAAAATTTAAGATTAATAAATTAATAATTATAATGGATTCATTAACTCTAAAAGAAGTACCTGAGTTGCATGAAATCATGATAAACATAAGTTTGTGAAACCTCTCCATTCTGATTATCTGAAAGATCACTATTTTGAGACCTAAATTCACAGATACAACAAAATGCTTAGATAATAAAAAGAAATAAAGTAGCAAATTAGAAAAGAGAAAGCGATAAATTCTTTTACATGTTGAAATAAGAGAAATCAGAATGATAGCTTCAAGAACTCTTCAAAATCTTATAACTTTGTGCAATATTAAAGAGCAGGACATGCATCTTATTTGAATGTAAGCATAGTAACTTCTATATGTTTGTAGATTTGCTTTAAATATTACCGTATTAAGAAAAGAAGTATAAATTAAATTGATGTAATTAAATTTTCACTCTTTCGAATCCATCATCGATTTCCTAAATATATTAGTCATATACTATCAATTTCAACACAGTTGTCGTACCACGTAATAATTTACTAGTTTCTGATTACGTGTGTTGCACGTTTATACCTTATTAATATGACATACTTTTTAAACAGTGATAGTACAAAAATAATACATATACAATATATCTTAAGCCTTAGAAAGGTCAAATCTTTTGATGTATTGGTTAACTACAAAACTGAAATATTCTCATTTTTTATGCACAACATAATTCGCAGAACCCATCACGAACAAACCTATAATACATTTATAAGCTCTATTTGAGGAATTTATGTCTCATTTCTCTCTAGTTTCTTTTACTTTCGGATCTTTTTTCTTGTGTTCCTTTTTCTTCTAACTACATAACTTGACGGTAGAAGTCATAGTTTGAACTTAGAATTTCAACCTTACCTTTATATTTTCAGGATCATCTCTCCATGTGCGCTGCACGTATATCCCGAATTATTTATCATAAAAATTTTAAAATCATTATAAAATATTAAATATGTTTTGAATACCAAATTTAAAATTAGTAAATTCCTGTAAACTACATATATGTTCCTTGATTAGTGATATATCACGTAAATTGGGATATTTGAAGTAAAACGCCTTTTAATAGCTTTTCTGACTCTTTCACTGCTACATGAACCATCCACTCCTTTTTCGATTCTTCTTCTATATAAGTGAATAGATCTGATCGTTTTTTATACGAAAAAATAAATGACATTGTTTTATACCCGTCTTTTTTGGAGGGGGGAGGGAATACAGAGGAAATTTGTTGTAATAGTAGTAGTGCAGAGATATGGGGTCCTTTCATTCAGAGACAAGTTAATAGTTACAGAGAATTTAATAATATGAAAATTAGTAATGCAAAGAATAGTAATGTGTGATATAAATTTTGTTAATACATAAATTAGTAATATATAAATTTTTTTTATTAAATAATTGATACATTACCAACTAATATATAATATATGAATTAAAATCCTTTTTGTTCTTTAAATATAATGTAAAGTAATCCTTATTATTATTATGGTTAGTTATATCATTTAGAAGTTTAGTCCATCTATCTAATTTCTTCATTTTCACTTCACATTGTATCTCACATAAAATAATATATAGATTTTCGCATAATTTATGTACATATATTATTTATGAGGAAAACAAAACTAACAATTATTTTTATAACTTAATATTGATTTTTACAGAGAGAGTAAATTTCTTCGAACCCAATAAAACATAATACAAATTAATACTAATTTTATTGGGACAGAATTCCTTTCAGGTGTTCATTAGGGACTGATTCACTCAGTATTTTTCTTACATTAATATTTAATTGAATTCAAGATAAATTATTACAAATACAAAAATAAATGATAAATTGTACCAAAAATAGATCGTATAAACCAAATATGATATTACTGATTCATAAGATTTTCACTTTCGAAATAGAACTTTTGTTTAGAACCATAGGATGGGATTATACTGTCGTTTGATAAGATATAGAAATTTTAGGATAAAACGTGAAGATTAATTTATTCTCATCTAATTTGGTTAAATTTCTCATTCCGAGATAAGCATTTTCAAAAGTAATCATACCGTAACCATGATATTATTTTTTATACTACTTTCAATGCGGTATAATAATTTCAGATTTACTAATTCCATGATAGAATATCAAAATGACAAAGATATCTTTTCTCAAGACTCTTTTCATCCGAAGTTTTTCAAAAATCTAAGATTAATAAAAATTAACAACAATAATGGATTCATTAACTCTAAAAGAAGTACTTGAGTTGTATAAAATCATGATAAACATAAGTTTGTGGAACCTCCTCATTCTGATTTTCTGAAGGGTAAAGCGGCAAATATATCCCTCAACTTTGTGATTAGAGCGGATATACCCCTTGTTTAAAAAGTGATGTATATATACCCTCACTGTTTAATAAATGATGCATATATACTTTCATCGTTTAACAAATAATGCATATTTACTATTTTTATTAACAGAAAAAATTTAAAAAAATTTAAAACTGATTTTTTTTTAATTTTAAAAATGTCAAATGACTTTACTTTTTATCCCTCCAGACCTGACCCAACTAAAAATAATCCAATTCATCTTTTATTAAGATGCGTTCTAAATTCATTTTACGATTGAGTAGAAGAGAGATTGAGACATTTTTTTTCATTTGGGTTAGGTCCAGAGGGATAAAAAAAATAAGTGAAGTAATTTTTTAAAGTCACATAGCATTTTTAAAATTTAAAAGTAAGTTTTAAAATTTATTTTAACTCAGTAAATATATGTCAGTTAACAAAAACGGTACATATGCACTATTTGTTAGATGATGAGGGTATATATGCATAATTTGTTAAAAAATAAGGATATATATGCACCACTTTTTTAACAAGGGGGTATATTCTCTCTAAATCGCAAAGTTGATGGGTATATTTGCCTTTTTTATCTTTTCTGAAAGATCACTATTTTGAGACCTAGATTCATAGGTACAACAAAGTGCGTAGATAATTATAAAAAGAAATAGAATAGTAAATTAGAAGAGAGAAAGCGATATTTTGTTTACATCTTGAAATGAGAGAAATCAAAATGATAGCTTCAAGAACTTTTCAAAATCTTATGACTGTGTACAATATTAAAGAGTAGGACATGCATATTAATAGTGTAAGTGTATTAACTTCTATATGTTTGTAGATTTACTTTTTAAATATTACCACATTAATGAAAAGAAGTATAAATTAAATTGAAGTAATTAAATTTTAACTATTTCAAATTCAACATCGATTTACAAAATATATTAGTCATATGCTATCAATTTCAACACAGTTATCGTAACACATAATTATTTACTAGTGTTTAATTACATGTGCTGCACCTTTATACCTTATCAATATGATATACTTTTTAAATAGTAATAGTACAGAAATAATACATGTACAATACAAATTAAACTTTAGAAAGGTCAATTTTATTTGATGTATTGGTTAAGAGACAAGTTAATAGTTATGCAGAAATTAATAATATAAAAATTAGTAATGTGTAATATAAATTGTAGTAATACATAAATTAGTAATAATCTTTTTATTTCTTTAAATAGAATGTAAAGTAATCCTTATTATAATGAGGGCGAGTAACCCATGTATGTAATACCTTTATTTTTATTTGTGGAACCTCCTCATTCTGATTTTTCGAAAGATCACTATTTTGAAACCTAATTAATTCATAGATACGACAAAATGTTTAGATAATAAAAAGAAATAAAATAGTAAATTAGGAGAGAAAATGATATTTTTTTTTACATCTTGAAATAAGAGAAATCGGGATAATAGCTTCAAGAACTATTCAAAACCTTATTACTGTGTGCAATATTAAAGAGTAAGACATGTATCTTATTAATAGTGTAAGTGTAGTAACTTCTATATGTTTGTAGATTTGCTTTAAATATTAATGTATTAATAAAAAGAAGTATAAATTAAATTTATGTAATTAAATTTTCACTATTCCGAATCCTGCATCAATTTATCAAATATATTAGTCATATGCTATCAATTTCGACATTGTTATCGTACCAAGTAATTATTTACTAGTTTCTAGTTACGTGAATTGTATGTTTTACCTTATTAATACGACATACTTTTAAAACAGTGATAGTACAAAAATAATAAATATACAATACAACTTAAGCCTTTGAAAGATCAATTTATTTGATGTATTGGTTAACTACAAAATTGAAATATTATCATTTTTTATGTGCAACATAATTTCGCGAAACCCATCAATTTCGCGAAACCCATCACGAACAAACCTCCCTTACATTAATGATATATATTATTAGGGACTGATTTACTCAATATTTTTTTTTAACATTAATATTTAATTGAATTCAAGATAAATGATTACAAATACAAAAATAGATGATAGATTGTACCAAATGTAGATCTTATAAATCAAATATGATATTAGTGATTCATAAGGCTTTCTCTTTTAGGATTAGAACCTTTGTTCAGAACCACATGATGGGATATGTCCAATTGGATTATACTGTTGTTTGATAATAGATAAAATTTTTAGAATAAAACGTGAAGATTAATTTATTCTCATCTAATTTAATTAAATTAAATTTCTTATTCCGAGATAAGTATTTTAAAAATTAATCATATATCAGATTTACTAATTGTAGGATAAGTATCAACACAACCAAGATGTCTTTCCTCAAGACTCTTTTCTCCGATATTCTTCAAAAAATCTAAGATTAATAAAAATTAATAACAATAATGGATTGATTACCTCTAAAAGAAGTACCTGAGTTGCATGAAATCATGATAAACATAAGTTTATGGAACCTCCTCATTCTGATTTTCTGAAAGATTACTATTTTGAGACCTAAATTCATAGATAAAATAAAGTACTTAGACAATAAAAAGAAATAAAGTAGTAAATTAGAAAAGGAAAAACGATATATTAAATTGATGCAATTCAATTTTCACTATTTTGAATCCAACATCGATTTGCCAAATATATTGGTCATATGCTATCAATTTCATAACACGTAATTATTTACTAGTTTTTAGTTACGTGCGTTGCACATTTATACCTTATCAATATGACATACTTTTTAAACAGTGATAATAAAAAATAATACATGTAAAATATATCTTAAGCTTTAGAAATGTCAAATTTATTTGATGTATTAGTTAACTACAAATTAAAAATATTCTCATTTTTTATGCACAATATAATTTGCGGAACCCATCACGAACAAACCTCCCTTACATTTATAAGCTCTATGTGAGGAATTGAGGTCCCATTTCTCTCTAGTTTCTTTCCTTTCCGTTCTTTTTTCTTGTGTTCCTTTTTCTTCTAACTACATAACTTGACAGTAGAATTCATAGTTTGAACTCAGAATTTCAACATTAATTTCATATTGTTAGGATCATCTCCCCACGTGCATTGCACGTATATCCCGAATTATTTATTGTATTTTTTTAAAATCATTATAAAATATTAAACATATTTTGAGTACCAAATTTAGAATTAATAAATTCATATAAATTATATATATGTTCCTTGATTAGTAATTTATAACATAAACTGAGACATTTGAAGTAATATGCCTTTTAATAGTTTTTTTCTGATCTATTTTTATTTTTAAAAAATATATCACATTTTTAATACCTGTTAATTTTTTTTTTGTTTTGGAGGGGGGGGGGGGGGGGAGAGGAATGTAGAAGAAATTTGATGTACTAGGAGTTATGCAGGAATATGAGGTCATTTGGTTTAGAGACAAGTTAATAGTTATGGAGAAATTAATAATATAAAAATTAGTAATGTGTGAAATAAATTATATTAAGACATAAATTAGTCATAATCTTTTTTTTCTTTAAATAGAATGTAAAGTAATCCTTATTATAATGAGGGCTAGTAACCCATGTATGTAGTACCTTTATTTTTATCTGTGGAACCTCCACATTCTGATTTTCTGAAAGATCACTATTTTGAGACCTAACTAATTCATAGATACGACAAAGTGCTCAGATAATAAAAAGAAATAAAATTGTAAATTAGGAGAGAAAGCGATATATTTTTTTACATCTTGAAATAAGAAAAATTGGGATGATAGCTTCAAGAACTATTTAAAATCTTATAACTGTGTGCAATATTAAAGAAGAGGACATGCATCTGATTTATCGTGTAAGTGTAGTAACTTTTATATGTTTGTAGATTTTCTTTAAATATTATCATATTAATGAAAAGAAGTATAAATTAAATTGATGTAATTAAATTTTCACTATATGAAATCCAGAATCGATTTACCAAATATATTACTCATATGCTATCAATTTCGACATTTTTATCATACCAAGTAATTATTTACTAGTTTCTAGTTACGTGAACTGCACATTTGTACCGTATTAATACGACATACTTTTAAAACAGTGATAGTATAAAAATAATACATATACAATATATCTTAAGCCTTAGAAAGGTCAATTTGTTTGAGGTATTGGTTAACTACAAAATTAAAATATTATTATTTTTTATGTGCGATATAATTTCATGGAACCTATTACGAACAAATCTCCCTTACGTTTATATGCTCTATGTGTGGAATTGAGGTCCCATTTCTCTCTAGTTTATTTCTTTTCCGCTCTTTGATTTTTTCTTGTGCTTCTTTTTCTTCAAACTACATAATTTGACAGTAGAATTCATAGTTTGAACTCAGAATTTCAACCTTACTTTCATATTGTCAGGATCATCTCTCCACGTGTGTTGCTCGTATATCCTAAATTATTTATTTAAAAAAAGTTTAAAATCATTATAAAATATTAAACATGTTTTGAATATCAAAATTAAAACTAATAAATTTTTATAAATTACATATACGTTCCTTGATTAGTGGTTTATCACATAAATTGGGATATTTGAAGTAGTACGCCTTTTAATAGTTTATTTCTGATTGATTTTCATTTAAAAAAACTCGCATCTTTTAATACCTGCTAATTATTTTTTTGGGGGGAGGGGTGGGGAATGGGGAGGGGGGAGGGAATATAGAAGAAATTTGTTGTAATAGGAGTTATGCAAGGATATGAGGTCATTTGGTTCAGAGACAAGTTAATAGTTATAGATAAATTAATAATACGAAAATTAGTAATACAAATGTGTGATATAAATTATAGTAATACATAAATTAGTAATAATCTTTTTATTCTTTAAAATAGAATGTAATGTAATCCTTATTATAATGAGGGTTAGTTACATCATTTTAGAAGTTTAACCCATGCATATAATACCTTCATTAGAGTTGGCTCGTACAAGATTGTGAAATGTGTTGGCAAGGTGGCTTATGAGTTGGAGTTGCCCTCAAAACTGGCTTCAGTACATTTAGTTTTCCATGTGTCTCTTTTAAATAAGTGCATGGGTGATCCGGCTTTGATTGTCCTAGTGGAGAGCGTAGGTGTGAAGGATAGCCTCAGCTACGAAAAGGTTCTAGTGAAAATACTTGATTGTCAGGTTAGGAAGCTAAGAAATAAGGAAGTAGCTTCAGTAAAGGTTTTGTGGTGGAATCAGCATGTTGAAGGAGCTATGTGGGAAACCGAAGCAAATATGATGGCTAAATATCCGCATCTATTCCCTTCCGGCTTAATTTTAGCTTGAGGTACTAGTTTCCTCCTTAGTACTCTATTCAGTTCATGTTCAAATCAAGCATCCCAGTTTCTTTCACGTTAATGTATGTGTGTATGATTCATGAATTTAGTTCAGTCATGTATTCCAGTCTGGAGTCAATCACTCCATCATTTTTTAGCTTTAGATGTTCAGTATTTGAGATGTCAGTCCTATTTTCCAGCTTTTAGTATGTTCATTCACATTCGAGGACGAATATTCCTAAGAGGGAGATATTGTAATACCTCAAAAGTTCCTAAGACTAGACTCAAGATTTGGGAATGAGATCAGCAGAAAAATTAAGAAAAACATCACAGGACAACCCGTTATACAAGTCGTGGGAAGCTCCCACCGACCGTCGGTCCCTGTCGTGATAAGAATTTCGTCGGCAGGTCCAGCACCAATGAGCCATGGAATGACCCTTTGGTCAGTGCAAGGAGTCGTGGTAAGGAGTCGTTGTGAGAATGGTCCTTGTCAAGGTGACTGGCACGAGCCATGGTACAACTTATTGTATGGGACAATGAGTCGTGGTATGCTTCCGGTGGGAGGACTTCCAAAAGGTGAATAGCGGGCAGTGGTGGAAACAGGCAAAAACGATGAGTCGTTGGGACTAGTAATGACTCAACCTGTCCAATCGTAGTTGAAGGCTTGAGTTTGGAATTTAGCGATGTAGCGGGAAGAAGTAACGAATCGTTGTGTGGAGTAACGACTCGTTCTATTGAGTCGTTGTTACAGGACTAGAGAAGGTAAGAAATAATGGAAGGTAGTAACGGGTGGATACCGCGAGTCTTGGTATCAAAGGACGACTCGTGGTATCGATCGTTGTCATTGGTGGTGCAAAATTTTCAGACTTTTTATTAAGGGTATTTTCATAATTTTTAAGCTCTAAGGTCCTAAACTACATCATTTTAAGCTTAGTTAGAAGGGTTTTAAGAGTACTAAACCTATCCTAAGCCTTACCATTCCATGCATACAAGTTTAGAGTTCTTCCTTGGAGATCAAGCTAGAGGAATTTCCCAATTTATCTTCAATTTTCTTTGAGCTTTCAAGAGGGAGTGTAAAACAGATTTACCTAGGTATGTAAGGCTATGAATGAGAGTTCTTTCCACTCTCGTGCTCAAAATTCTTCTCAATTTCATGGATTTCAATTCTAGATTCAAGTTCACGATCTTATGGGGTTTATTCCAAGTTTTGTGAAATTCTCTATAATCTATCTATGGGTAATTCCCTTCATGTATCAAATCATATTTTAAGATCTTTGGGAAGATCTTATATCTATTTTGATTATTAGTTCATAGTTTTCAATTTTAATTAAATTATGCCCAATTATGTAAGTTTCATGAAAATGTCAAGTTATGATTCCATTATGATCTTCATCTTCCTAAGCCCAAAATTATGAGTTATGATTTATGATATGATTTCTCTCAAGTATACTTCATGGATTTATGAATATCAAGTATATGTATTTTCACAAGTATGCATGGTTTTCATGATTTATGGATTTATGAATCTTGGCTAACTCATGGGCCCTTATTCATGGCTAATCATGTATTTCAAGTGGGATCCATTAAGTTATTATTTATTTGGCCATGAACTTCATGAATGATTTCACAATTACTATACGAGCCCTCATGTTCATGTTTTTTAGAGAGTGTTTAGCACAGAGTAGACCCGGCGTTCAAGTAAACCCCGTGGTCTAAGAACTACGTGCCACCATAGGTATATACATATACTATTGGATCCCTGTGATATCACCATACTACATGTCCCTTGCCTGGAAAGCCTGGGACTGTCCTGACCACTTGGGCAAAATAGTGGGGCATCATGTAAGCTCTATCATGATGGTGTTGGTTAAGACGAGTCCTCCCATTGTTCCTCATGGCTTATGTATTGTTATGTTTAGGTTATTTTGGCTCAAATTATGCTTATTAAAGTGTCACGACCCGAATATAGGCTCATATCGAGACACAAGAAAAAGAACCCCGAGAGGCTCCAAGTCGACCCATGACATGAACATGATATCTAAATTCAACATAATCAAGTGGAGGTCTAACATATATAATAAAGTGAAATTCTGAAAATGTCATAATATCTGAATACATGACACTAGGCTGAAACTGAATACATGCTATATCTGAAAAGCCTCTACTACTGACGAGTTGATGGGACAAGATCCCAACTAACTCACTACAGTATGAAACTTAGAATACTCAATACAACTGATAAAGAGCGCTCGAAAGATGAGGACTCACCAACTGAGACTGGAAGATGCTAATACTGAGAGTTTGGCTACTGGCGGGACTGAGCCTGAATATCTGAGCCTGTATCATGAAATGATATAGCATAGAGTATGCGGTCAGTATGTGAAACGTATCGAGTATATAAGGTAAGTAAAACCACTAAGTAAGTAAAATCAGTCATCTTGCATAGCATAAAACATTTCATCATAAGAGTTTGAGAGTAGGGCTTGCATGCTATTATTTGAAAACATGATTCATGCATAACTGAGTATCATAACTGAATATCATAACTAAATCAAATAACCCAAAGCTGAAAACTGATAATCATAAATCAAACTGAACATTAGGTCAAACCTGCTGAAAACATAATATCATGACTGATGAACATGCATAATTGAAATCATGAGGAACAATGGGAGACTCGTCATATAACCGACATTACCATGATAGAGCTTATGTGGTCTCAACTATTTTACTCAAGTGTGCAGAGCTGTCCAAAGCCTTGCCAGGGCTAAGGATGCTACCATGATATCGATATCAAGCTAAAGGCACCTTGGAGGTAGGGGAAGCTCACAAGGGAGGTCCCAATAATCTTAACATATCTATGTTGGCACGTAGTTCTGAGGCACAGGGTTGACTGACCCTTAGCCTACTCAGTGCTAGACACTACTCCCAAAACATGCATATGCTCTCCATCATTTTTTGACGAAGTTGAACCATCATCTAGTGAAAAGCTGACTCATTACATACATGCATAAATATGAAATCATAACATGAGGAGCCTTGGGCTCAAACCATACAACAAGCTAAAAATAGTGGGAGTCTAGACTCCAAATCTATGTGGTAAACTATAACATGAAATTTAGATAAATCATTAAACATACTTGATCATATGGGCTTGCCCAATACTTAAACATGCTTGACATGGACTTGATCATTCGAAAACATGAACATGGACATGGGTAATTCAAAATTATACTTTCATCATATACATCTCATCACGCATATCATAGATCTCAACTTTCATGAACTTTCATAGATGCGCATCATAATTTATAAAACTTGAAAACATAATTTGTAATTGAAAACATTGTAAAAACATGCCCATTAATCATAATTCAACATTAGAAACATGCATAGATCATACCCATGATTGATACTTAGAGAATTCACATGTTGGGTTAAAACCCCATAGATTCATTAACTAGAATTTCATGAATTGAAGAGGGATTGGATATGTGTGTGGATGAATACACCCATTCATAATCCTACATACCTGGAGAAGTCTGATTATACAACCCTCTTGACTGCCCAATGAAAATTTGGGGAAGAACTTGATGAATCTAAGCTTTATCACTCTTAGGAGCTTCTAGACTTGCATGCATGGAAGAGAATAGGCTTAGAATGAACTTAACACTCTTAAAACACTCCTTTCTAAACTTAAAATGACATAGTATAGGCCTTAGAAACTAAGGAATTATGGAAAAACCCTTAATAAATTCGCAGGAAAATACTCACTGCCAGTTCCCACGAGGGATTGGATGATTCATCTCTTATACCACGACTCTTGGCCTGCTTCTCATTGCCAGCACTGGAAATTCGTCAACACTTGTCACCACGAGGATCAACACAACTCGTGGTATGCCCGAAGACTCGTGGTGACTAGTCGTTAGAAGCACTATCCAAACTCTTCATCCTTCAGTCAACTCTTGACCATGGCCAACACAACGAATTGTGGTGCTGACCACGACTCGTGGTCACCCCCAAAATCCAAAATTCTACCAAGTCCACCCTCCTTCCCACGCGTCACTTAACGACTCGAGGTACACCTTACAGGTCACTGGACGACTCATCCTGTGACCTAGTGTGGAAAATTTTGTTTTCTCCATTTCAACCCTCGGGTCTGATCTTAGGGATTTTAGGGTGTTACAATATCTCCTCCTTGGGAACATTCATCCTTGAATGGGGGAAATCATACTAAAAACTGAGAAATGCAATCACCATACTCAAATACTGAACATTTAAGCTGAAAACTGATAGAGTGACTGACTCCGAGCTGAACTACATAACTGAATTGAATTCATGAATCATACATACATACATTGACATAAAAGAAATTGGGGAACATGAACTAAACATGAAATTGAATAGAGTACTAAGGAGGAAACTGATACCTCAAGCTGAAACTAAGCCGGAAGGGAATAGATATGGGTATTTAGCCATCATATCTGTTTCAGCTTCCCACGTAGCTCCTCAACATGCTGATTCCTCCACAAAACCTTGACTGAAGCTACTTCTTTGTTTCTTAGCTTCCGAACCTAACAATTAAGTATTTCCACTGGAACCTCCTCGTAGCTAAGACTGTCCTTCACACCTACACTCTCTACCAGGACAACCAAAGCCGGGTCACCCAAGCACATCTTTAAAAGTGATACATGGAAAACTGGATGAACTGGAGCTTATTCTGAGGGCAACTCCAACTCATATGCTACCTTGCCAACCCATTTCACAATTCAGTATGGACCAACATAATGGGGATTGAGTTTCCCTTTCTTTCCAAACCTCATCACTCCCTCCATGGGAGATACCTTCAATCATCAACTTCAAACTCATGTTCTCTTATTCTCACATCCGCATAGGATTTTTGATGACTCTAAGCTGTCTTCAACCTTTCCCTTATAAACATAAATTTCTCCATGGCCTCATGGACTGAATCTGTTCCTATCAATGTAGCTTTACCGACTTCGAACCAGCCAATAGGCGATCTACATATTCTCCCATAGAGAGCCTCAAAAGAAGCCATTCATATGTGCGAATGGTAAATGTTGTTATATGCAAACTCAATGAGAGGTAAATGATCATCCCAACTACCCTTGAGATCAATCACACACGCTTCCAACATATCCTCGAGAGTCTGAATAGTCCGCTCGACCTAACCATCTGTTTGTGGGTGAAAGGTTGTGCTAAGCTTGACCTGAGATACCAAGTCCCTTCTGAAATGATCTCCAAAAATGGGAGGTAAACTGAGTACCTCTATTTGATATGATGAACAAGGGTACTCCATGCAATCGAACTAAATCCAAAATATATAACTTATCATAATCCTCCGCTGAATAGGTAGTCTTGACCAATAGAAAATGAGCTGCCTTAGTCAACCTGTCTACAACCAACCAAATAGAGTCATACTGTCGATGAGTACGAGGCAAACCTGTAATGAAGTCCATATTGATTTCCTCCCACTTCCAAGTGGGGATGCTAATGTCTTGAAGCACACCCCCAGGTCTTTGATGCTCAACCCTCACTTGCTGACAAATCAGACACTTAGCCACAAACTCTTCTATGTCCTTCTTCATGCCATTCCACCAATAGACTTCTCATACGTCATGGTACATCTTGGTGGTACCTCGATGTATAGAATATCTGGAACCATGAGCCTCATGCAACATGCGCTCCTTCAGGTCATCAACATCCGGTACACACAAATGACCTTGATATCGAAGCACACCATCTCCCCCTTGGGATAAGGCCTCCATTTTCTGATTCTGAATGGATTTCTTCAACTTTACTAAAATAGGATCATCATCTTATCTAGCTTTGACCTCGGTCACCAAGGAAGATTCTGACCCATTCTTACCTCGGTTACCAAGGAAGATTCTGACCCATTCTGAATAATGATACCTCCATCGGTCGAGTCAACAAGATGGACTCCTAGCCGTTTAAGCTGATGTACATCCTTCACTAATTCTTTCCTTTCCTCATCCACATGGGACACACTCTCCATAGAAATCCTTCTAAGAGCGTTTGCCACCACATTAGCTTTTCCCGAATGATAAAGGACACTCATATCATAATCCTTCAAAAGCTCCAACCACCTTCTCTGACGTAGATTCAAATCCTTTTGGGTAAACACGTATTGTAAGCTTTTGTGGTCCATAAATACATCCACATGGACCCTGTACAGATAGTATCTCCAAATCTTCAAGGCAAATACTACCACTGCCAACTTAAGGTCGTGGGTTAAATAGTTCTTTTCATGGACTTTCAGTGGCCTGGAAGCATAGGATATAACTTTACCGTGCTGCATGAGTTCACAACCGAGACCGATACTCGAAGTGTCATAACATACCATAAACCCATCGATACCATCGGGTAGGGTCAACAACAGTGCTAAGGCAAGTCGAGTCTTCAACTCTTGGAAGCTCTTCTCACAAGCCTCCGACCATTGAAACTTCACTTTCTTTTGGGTCAACTTAGTTGATGGTGCTGTAATGGAGGAAAACCCTTCAACAAACCTTCGATAGTAACCAGCTAAACTTAAGAAACTCCTAATATCCGAAGGGCTAACTGGTCTATTCCAGTTCTTCACCACTTCTATCTTTTGAGAGTCCATCTGTTCACCCTCACTTGACACCACATGACATGAAAATGCCACTGAGTTCAACCAACACTCACATTTACTGAACTTAGCATACAACTGGCAATCCTTAAGAGTCTGTAGTACCACCCTCAAATGACTGGCATGCTCCTCCTCGCTCCGAGAGTATATGAGAATGTCATCTATGAACACAATCACGAACATGTCTAGATATGGCTTAAACACCCTGTTCATCAAATCCATGAAAGCTGCTGGAGCATTTGTTAGTCCAAAGACATAACTACAAACTCGTAGTGACTATACTAAGTCCTGAAGGTTGTCTTCAGGATGTCACTCTCCTAAACACTGAGTTGATGGTACCTGGATCTAAGGTCTATCTTTGAAAAGCACTTGGCACCCTAAAGCTGGTCAAAGAAATCATCAATCCTGGGGAGAGGATACCTTTTCTTGATGGTAACTTTGTTTAATTGCCGATAATTAATGCACATTCGAAGGGAACCATCCTTTTTTTAGACAAATAGAACTGGTGCACCCTATGGGGATTTGCTCGGTCTGATGAAACCCCTATCAAGAGGTCTTTCAACTGCTCCTTCAACTCCTTTAGCTCAGCTGGGTCCATTCTGTAAGGAGGATTGGATATAGGCTGTGTATTGGGAAGTAGGTTAGTACCAAAATCGATCTCCTGCTCGGGAGGAATTCCCAGTAAGTCATCTGGAAACACTTCTGGGTATTCACACACAAAAGGAATTGACTGGATAGTCGGGGTTTCAGATGTAGCATCCTTAACCCTAAACTAGATGGTACACACAACCTTTAGAAATCATCTTTCTGGCCTTAAGGTGGGAAATGAAATGACCTACAGGCACAACTAAACTACCCTTCCGCTCTAGGATTGGCTCACCCAGAAATCTGAACTCTACTGTATGGGTTCTACAATTAATTGAGGCATAACATGTATGTAGCCAATATATGCTGAAGATAACATCAAAATTGGTCATGGCTAACTCTACTAAATCTGTTGAGGTGACTTACTGAAGGACTTTGATAGGACAATTTCTGTATACCCGTCGAGCTATAACTGAATCACCGACTGGAGTAGAGACTGAGAAGGGGTCTAATAGGATTTCGGGACTGACTCTGAAACTACTAGCAACATAGGGCATCACAAAAGATAAGGTAGACCCTGGATCTAATAATGCATATACATCAATGTGGAATATTCGTAAGATACCAGTGACTATGTCTGGGGAGACCTCCTGCTCCTGACGAGATGCTACGACATAGAATTTATTCTGGCACTATCCACCACCCGCACTAGTAAATGCCCCCTGCTGAGATGAGGGTGCCGGTGGAGCTGCTGAATTGGAGGCTTGGCCTCGGCCCCTATCATGGCCATGTCTGGCTGCTGGGAAATCTCTAAGCATATGTCCGAGCTTCCCACACCTGAAACAAGTGCCTGAACCTTCTAAGCACTGACTCGTGTGTCTCAGGACACACTTGCTACACTCTGGAATGCGGGACACTGCGGTCTGCTAATCTGACCTCTAGAGCCTGAGGCTCGTCCCCTCTGGTCTCACCTGGATCTTGATGGCACACTCATAGCAGATGAAGTTGGGGCTGAAGATTTTTGGTGGGACTGTTGGCGGTGTCCACTAGGTCTCTTCTGAGAGAATATGAAGCTATTAGTCCTGGCCCTCTTGGCTTCTCTCTCCCGCTCACTCACCTGTACCGCCTCCATCTGCTGGGCGTATAGAATTATCCGAGAAAAATCAATATTCTGATGCAGCATCGCGGTTCGACAATCTTTGACCAAGTATTCTTCTAACCCATGCACGAACCGACTCACTGGGGCCTCTGATCTATCACCATCTTAGGTGCATACTTGGACAGGCGAGTGAACTCTAAGGAATACTCCTAAACTATCATATTTCCTTGCTTTATGTTCAAAAACTTGGCTGCTTTAATCTCCCTCATCTCATGAGGGAAGAACCGATCCAGAAATGCAGTATGAAACTCATCCCAACTAATAGGGCCGACTACAACTGCCCTACTATCCTTCCATTGCTTGAACCAAATATGCGCAACCCCTTTCAACTAATACGAGGCTAGATTGGTGCACTCCTCTCTGGTTACCCCCATAATGTGGGTGATCTTTAGAATCTCATTAATAAACTCGTGTGGATCCTCTTCCACCTTTGACCCAAGGAACTCCGGAGGGTTCATACTCAGAAAATCTCTAACTTTTGCTGCTGCCGCCACATTCATATTCTGAGGTACATGCGCTACTTCCTATTTATTGACTTGGGCGGTCAAAGCCTAAGCTAGCATCTAAATGGCTGCCCTGAACTTAGTGTGGGCAACCTGCTCGGGTACATGATTCTCATGGGATGGTGGGGCCTGCTGGTGCCCATCCCCATTGCCATTCCCGTGGCCAATTCCATTCTCGTTCCTTTTTCCATTAACTCGGCGAGGTGGCATGATTCTATAAACGCGTATAGAACGAGTTAGAAGGATAGAGAGACATTTCATCACACAACGTAGATCATGAAAGAAGAGAACATTTCCTAAACGTCTTGTAGCCTCTTCGTCATAAGTTTGGCGCGCATCACTCCCTTGAAAAAGACTCTACGTAATGTGGCTTTCAAACACCCTAGGATACTTCAAAACCTAATGCTATGATACTAAGCTTGTCAAGACTAGAACATAGGCTCGAATTGAGACACGGGACAAAGAACCCCGAGAGGCTCCAAGTCGACCATGGAATGAACATGATATATAAATTCAACATAATCAAGTGGAAATATAACATATATAAAAAAACGGAAGTCTGAAAATATCATAATATCTGAATACATAACACTAGGCTGAAATTGAATACATGCTATGTATGAAAAGCCTCTCCTACTGACTAGTTGATGGGACAAGAAGCCAACTAACTCACTATAGTCTAAAACTGAGAATACTCAATACAACTACTAAAGGGCCCTCGGAAGATGAGGACTCACCAACTGAAACTGGACGATGCTAATACTGAGAATTTGGCTACTGGCAAGACTGAGCCTGAATATCCAAACCTGTATCATGAAACGATATAGCACAAAGTATGTGGTCAGTACATGGATTGTATCAAGTATGTAAGGTAAGTAAAACCTCTATGTAAGTAAAATCAGTGATCCTGCATAACATAAAACATTTCATCATAAAGTTTGAGAGTACGTCTTGCATGCTTATCTAAAACCATGATTCATGCATAACTGAGTATCATAATTGAATATCATAACTAAATCAAATGACCCAAAGCTGAAAACTGATATTCATAAATCAAACTGAACATTAGGTCAAACCTGCTGAAAATATAATATCATGACTGATGAACGTGTATAATTGAAATCATGAGGAACAATGGGAGACTCGTCATATAACTGACATTACAGAGCTTACGTGGTCCCGATTATTACACTCAAGTGGGCAGAGCCATCCAAAACATTTTCAAGGCTAAAGACACTACCATGATATCGAGATCAAGCTGAGGCCCCTTGGGGGCAGGGGAAGCTCACAAGGGAGGTCCCAATAATCTAAACACACCTGTGTTGGCACGTAGTTCTGAGGCATAGGGTTGACTGACCCTTAGCCTACTCGGTGCTAGACACTACTCCTAAAAGAATGCATATGCTCTCCATCATTTTTCAATGAAGCTGAACCATCGTCTAGTGACGAAGCTGACTCATAACATACATTTCACATAAATGTGAAATTATAAAATGAAGAGCCTTGGGCTCAAACCATACCACAGGCTGAAAATAGTGGGAGTCTAGACTCCAAATCCATGTGGTAAGCTAATAACATGAAATTTAGATAAATCATAAAAACATACTTAATCATATGGGCTTGCCCAATACTTAAACATGCTTGACATAGACTTGATCATTCAAAAACATGAAGATAGACATGGATAATTCAAAATCATAGTTTCATCATATACATATCATCATGCTTGTGTACATATATTATAGATCTCAACTTTCATGAACTTTCATAGACGGGCATCATAATTTATAAAACTTGCAAACATAATTTGTAATTGAAAACATTGTGAAAATATGCTCATTAATCATAATTCAATATGAAACATGTATAAATCATACCCATGATTGATACTTAGAGAATTCACATGTTGGGTTAAAACTCCATATATTCATCAACTATAATTTCATGAATTGAATAGGGATTGGGCATGGGCGTAGATGAATACACCCATTCATAACCCTACATACCTGGAGAAGTCTGATTATACAACCCTCTTGACTGTTCAATGGAAATTTGGGGAAGAACTTGTTGAATCTAAGCTTGATCATCCTTAGGAGCTTCTAGACTTACATGCATGGAAGAGAATAGGCTCAGAATGAACTTACCCCTCTTAAAACACTCCTTTATAAACTTAAAATGACGTAGTATAGGTCGTAGGAACTTAGGAATTACGGAAAAGCCCTTAATAAATTCGTAGGAAAATACTTACTACCAGTCCCCACGAGGGACTGGATGATTCATCCCCTGTACCATTACTCTTGGCCTTCTTCTCGTTGCCACACTAGGAATTCGTCAACACTGGTCACCACGACTCTTGGTGTGCCCGACGACTCATGGTGACTAGTCGTTAGATGCACTGTCCAAACTCTTCATCCTTCAATCAACTCTTGACCACGGTCAACACAATGAATTGTGGTGACCACGACTCATGGTCACACCCATGGTCACCCCCAAAATCCAAAATTCTACCAAGTCCACCCTCCTTCCCACGAGTCACTTAACGACTCGTGGTACACCTCACGGGTCACTGGATGACTCGTCCTGTGACCCGGTATAGAAAATCTTGTTTTCTCCATTTTGGGGCTTTTGGGGTATTACATAAAGTTTATCTTATGACTATGATTTATGATTGAAATTATGATTGGTTTGAAACCTTGAGCCTTTATGTTTACATTATGATATTTACTTCATGATCATGTTGTCCTACTCTTATGCACTCTTATGTATTTTAACTGTCAGTTTTTACTTACCTTGCATACTCAGTACATTCCAAGTACTGACCGTACACTCTATGTTGTATCGTTTCATGATACAGGCTCGGACATTCAGGTTCAGTCCCACGGTTAGCCTGGTCCTCAGAGTTAGAATCTCTCAGCCATGGTTGGTGAGTCCACATCCTTCGAGGATCCTTTTTTAGCTTGCATTCAATATTTTCAGTTTCTCGTGAGTTAGTTGGAGTATTGTCCAATAAACTTGTTAGTATGTAGAGGCTTATCAGACATAGTATGTTTTCAGTTTCAAATCACCGTTATGTATTCAGATATTCGATGTATCATATTTTTAGACTTCCGCTATTATGTATGTTAGACTTTCATATTATTATGTTGAGTTTTAGATGTCAAGTTCATGTTATGGGTCAACTTGGAGCTTCTCGGGTTTCTTTGTCTCATGTCTCCATTCAGGCCTATGTTTGGGTCATGACACACAGTTAGTATGCCTTCTCCAGTTCAGAGTCAGTCACTCCTTCAGAAATTAGATTATAGTTTTCACCTTGGGAGTTTCAGCACTTTTCCCAGTCTTTTAGCTTAGTTATCCTTCATTCGAGGATGAATGATCCCAAGGGGGAGATGTAACACTCCAAAACTTTCCTATACCAAACTCAGACTATGCATGAAAAATCAAAAAAATTTGTCTCAAGACTACTCAGACAATGAGTCATTTTCAGCACCAACGAACTATTATATGAGTCATTGTTTGCTCTACAAGTTTTCATTCAGGAACCAATGAGACATGGAACGACCTGTTATGAGGAGTAACGAGTCGTTCTGTCGCTCGTTGTTGCTCAGTACAGAAACCTACTAGACATCCCCTAGAAGTAATGAGTGGAACCCATGACTCGTTGTCACCTCTAACGAGTCATTTTTTCCACCCGTTACCAGATCTAGGAATCCTTCAGGTCAAAACAGTGGAGGTGATGAGCAGTTAAAATGACCCGTTGGTTCAACCAATGAGTCGTTGGGTCGTCTATTGGTAATGGTTCCAAATTTTATTCCAAACTCCTCCAGTGGCCATGAGAGGAACCAAAGACCCGTTAGTTCATCCAATGAGTCGTTGTCCCCTCCTGTTGCGAATTTCTAGTAAGCATAAAATTCAGGTCCAGGACCAACGACTGGTCCCCAAGAGTCGTGGTGTCCACCAATGACTCGTTGTGTGACCCATTGGATCCCGACGGGAAATTTTATAGAATTTAGTTTGGGGCATTTTCGTAACTTCCCACCTTTTTAATCTCTAAACTACATCATTTTGGGTACATTGAGGAGAGAATTAAAGGGGCTGATCGACTTAATCCCTCTCATCTTCTCTCAATTCTCAATTCCAGAACATAGAAGTTCCAGGCAGACATTTCAAAGCTAAGCTAGGGCTTTCAGTCTTCTTTTGATTTCTCTAGATTTTTTCTTAAGAACTCTACTCTAGGTATGTGGGAGCTCAATGAGGGAGTTTCTCTTTCCTTATTCCCCAAAACCCTTCTGTAATTCCTTATCAGTTCTAGCCTTGAAATTCAAAACTAGGGGTTATCTTTCAGTTAGATTATGAATATTTCTTTTAGATTGAAGTTCTGAAGAATTCGCGCAATTTTTGCACTACTTATTAAGCATGTTGTTATTCTCCTCGGGAAATATTGTCTTATCCCTAGTTCTATGAATACAGTAAACTGGGTCTTGTATAATTGTGTAGATACAAATGTTGCTCGACTATGTTGGTTCTTGAATTTCCATGTTATATTACCATAATGTGAGTTAACAGTCAGTTTGAATGCTAGTTCAGTCTTAGCCAGTAATTAGCTTTTTTAGTATATTTCAGTAATTAGCTTTTTTAGTATATTTCAGTAAGTCAGCTGATCAGTTTGACGATCGTCAGTTCTTGAGGAGTTCAGTAATACTCCCTAGTTTTAGTTAGCAAATTGTTCTTTAGACGGTTACGACACTTTCAGATAAGCAGCTTTGGCCAGTCTTAGAACCATGAGTTATCAGTTATCATGTCGTTCTCTAGACGGTTATGATGCTTTTAGAAAAAGCAGCTCTGGCCAGTCTCAGAACACTAGTTTCCAGTTATCAGGTCGTTTAGGCTCTTAGGATACTTCCAGATAAATACTCCTGACTTATGTCTTGGGACATCAGTTTTGAGTTATCAGCCTAGCAGTCATAGTTAGAACTTTCAGTAGGAGTAGGACTTAGTACCGAGCAGGCTACGCTTCAGCGCACCCAGGTTCCCAAAACTACGCTGGCACTATAGGTTTTAGCCCGAATAGGCAGCAGACAGTGATCACCTAGTTCAGCTACTATATCCTGGCAAGGTATAGTGGGACTTCACTGATGGGGGGTATACATTGAACTCCACATTAGCTCACTTGGTTACATGTCAGTTATAGTTACTCCTATAGTATCAGTACAGTACCTCTCGTCAGTACAGCTCAACTTTAGTTTAGTTCAGTTATTCAAATTTCAGGATAATCTTATGACCAATAGTCAGTACTTGTATTTACATTATTACAACTATATCTTCAGTACTCATCAGTTAATAGTTGGTCATTTCATGTCACCTTAGCTCAGTTATGCATTCTTAGTATTTTACTTACATCCTGCAAGCTCAGTACATTCAAAGTACTGATGTATACTTCCATGATGTATCATATTATGATACAGTTGCAGGTTCTCAGTAACAGCTGCGTCAGTAGCTCCCCACAGGCAATTTCAGCAACTCTATATTGGTGAATCCTCATTGTTCGAGGACAAGGTTTTTGTTTATTTCAGTTTCTATTTTAGACTTTACAGTTAGCTGCGGGCTTGTCTCAGAAACTCGCCAGTTAGTAGTTGGCTTTCAAACATAATAACGCTCAGCTTGTTTTTCTCTATTTGTACAAGTTACCAGTATTTTATAAGATGCTCATTATTTCAGAAATTAGATATTTCAGTTATGTTTTCAGCTTCCGGTATGATTATTTAGTTTACCTGTGATGTTAAGCCATAAGTTAGCTTGGGGTCACTTATGGCACCAAGTATCATGTCGCATCTAGGGTGCAAACTCGCATCGTGACAGTTGGACTGGCACATATGATTTTTGAACTGTTGGGGTGATTAAACAGAGAGTTAAAATGATACATTCAACTGCATGTGACCTTTGTGTATGCTCACTCTTGCCAAAGAATTAAGCCTTGTCAACTTGATTAGCCTAGCTTGTTGAGTTGAGTTGAGTTGTTGCATAAAGTAGAGAGGCAAGATGCTCAAATGTCTGGGGTATAAGTTTCATAATTATTTGAAGTCTGAGTAAAGCAATATGAATGTCATTTTGAATACCCCAATGTAAAATGAGAAAAGGTAGCGCTAATTTCTTGATTCTAAGTGTCACAATTGTATGAAGTTTGAGTAATACAATATCACTGCCAAGTTGAATATCAAAGTGCAAATTGCCTGAAGACTTAAATGTTGTATATCACTGTGCATGTGTGAACTTGAAAAATTACTAAAAATGCTTCATTGTGGGAAAAACTAGTCAATGTGGTTTGAATAAGGGGAAGTCTGAGTACCTGAATTATGACTAGCAAACCCACACTAGCAACTAAGTGTGGGGTGACCACCAAAGCCCTAAACTTAGTGTTGGCTAGCCATGTTAACTACCGACTAATTGGTATCTTTATTTTGTTTGCACAGGTACAATGTCTTCTCGGTAGGACAAAGGAAAAGGTGCTTCGTCCTCCGGTAGAGACCAAAAGAGGATCAAATTAGGCGCAGTTATGCCAATAGCCCCACCAGTTCCTAGGGGCCAAAAAAGGCAATTTGGTACCTGATGGGTAGCCGATAGAGGCAAAAAAATGGTATGCCAAGCATAAGGAGTCTAAGTTTTTTCTGGAGGAGCGAATCAACCAGGAGAGTTTAGCACAGGAGTTTCCCCACATAGTGCAAAGATTACACTCCCTGGGCATGGGCTATATTTTTAGTGAGCCTAGGGAGTGTATTTGCATATGGTTCAGGAATTCTACACAAATTGGGACCCCAATCTCCTCAGTCACACAGTCAAGATTCGGGGTCAAGTCATACCATTTGAAGCACATCACTTGAATGCAATCATGGGCACACCTAACACGGATCCACATCTACTCTGCCAACTTAACATCACACCCCCATATGCTGAAATTCAGCACACATTATGTGGGTAGTGATCGACAGTTCGATGGATTCACCACAAAGAGAGGGGTTATCACCAGACCTTGCCTTATGCATAGATGAACAAGGAGGCACGTGTCTGGCTGAAGATTGTGTGCAGCTGCCTCATTCCAGGGTACACATGACTAATGTTGCCAGGGACTGGGTCTGCTCGATATACGTCTTGATGATAAATATCGAGATAAATGTGGGGGCTGTGATCAAATCAGCCATGAAAAAGGCTACGCTATATCAGGGGCACAGGTATAGCTTTGGTGGTTTATTCACCAGCTACCTCAGGAGCCAGGACATTGAGGAGGAGGCCTTGGACTATAGGCCGAGAGTAGAATGTTGCGTTGTTGATGTGACAAAGACTAAGGCGCTAGATACTACTTATGGGCCAGTCCTCACATTAGCCGAGTGACATGCTCGAGATGATAACTATGCTGCCAGGATGTTTGGACTGCAGATGCTGCAACTTCAGATTGGTGCACAACCAGTGATAGAGGATTAGCTATGGCAGGTAGATAGGGACTACCGTCATGAATAAACATACCAGAACTATGTGTAAGATTGGGCCAGCATTTGCAGAGCTGATGGATGATAATGTTTCCACCGATGAGGAGAGACGCTGAGTAGACTCAGACATTGAGTCAGATGATGATGAGGCAGATGACTCTGACCTCGACGAAGAGGCCTTTTCCCCAAATGAGGAGGTCAATACAATTGTTTGATCAGGGAGTCTTCACCACCCTAACTTTATGTTTACATCGATTTTTTCAAACACTAAGGACAATGCTCATTTTAAGTGTGGATTGGTCATCTTGTGTTTGTTTATCGATATGATTCTCTGAAAATTGTGGCATGTAATAATTAGTAACCAATAGATGGTGTAACATGTAATTTGTAGCAAGAAACAAGACTTGGTACTTGACATATAACTAGTAATATTATCAGTTTCTGTTCCTATGTTGTGCTTGTAATTATTTTTCATTTTTTCGGGTTTCTCAGCTTTTGTTTTTGGTGCTTTTCCTGAGAATAGTCCTTTTGTATCGAGTAGATTTTTTAGTCATAGATAGAGACTGTTCCCTATGATGGATGGATGACAACCGTCTTAAGGGAAATTAATCATGTTTAGGAAATAAAACCATCGCTAATGGGTTAGAGTACTCCACTTGGTAAAATGCTATTCATGGGATAATACATTAAAAAAAAGGCAAATAGTGATGAGAATAATGCTAACTCTAAGAGCAACTCCTCTTTTTAGAATTGTTGAAGAAACTACTAACTCTAACTATCTAACTGCACTGATCGGGGTCGATCTCACTGACCCCTTGCCTCACCACGCCCAAGTCAGAGGCGAAGGAGAGAAGAATAAGGTGAAGAGGGATCGAATCATTGTGCAATGTCTTAATCAAATGCCTTTTGGCATGATCAAAGCCGATGATCGTAAGCTATGTCCTCCATCACGATCTCGAATGAAACTGTCCATGGAATCGTGCACCATGTGAAACGTATATCATCGCCGTTCTTAACCGAGACTTAGGTTAAGCTCCATCTCGGAACCTTGTGGGGTTAGGAGTAAAGCATCCCGAGGTTGACGCATCTCGTTGAGCTTGGAGAAGCATTGGGAACCCCAATTTTTTTCTTCGGAGTCGTTTCGCCTTCCTTATCTTTCAATCTGGACTTGCATGTGTTCCGCATATGACTATTTCGAGTGATTGCTGCTATCTGGCTTGAGTTAGATAGGCAGAGAATGATCTTATGCCACCGATGACCGGCCTGTCTATCTAGTATCTAGTACTAGGACTAGGACTAGTAGAGTAGAGGTACTATTGGGCGGGGCTTCCTCGATCACAGCTTCTCGCTTAGCGAAGGATCACATAAGGTCTTGGTGTTTAACTCTAAACTATAAAATTATAGGCTTAATTATGCTTGTCACTCAATGTAGATGAAATATTAAAAGAGGTCTAGGCTAACCAAGTTTGAACCTCGGTGCCACATGTGGTGAGAACTTGCTATATTTCTTGCTAACTAGCATATAGAATTTGTCTTGTGTGTACAAAAAGATGAAAGTGACATTAAACTTGTCAGATATGCTTAACGCACTTCATTGTGAACCTAAATTGTTGACTTGTATCACTCATTATGCATTACCTATATGTTATTCCTAGTGAACCCCGTTTGAGCCTTTAAGCCTACTTTTTTGGAACAACCATACTAATAAGCCTTATCCTATTTATTCAAATGGCCTATTAATTTGATCCAAATAGGTCCTAGTTCACTTTATTGAGACATTATCTCAAAGGAAATGATCAAAAGAAAGGGAGAATAGCAAGGTGGGAAAGGATTGGTGTATGTATTCAATTTGTTGTTCACGAGTTAAATATTGTGAAAAAAATCATTATTTGTGAGTCTAATCTATGGTTACACACTCCTTACATCTTGGATAAGGATAAGTAAGTGAGGGAAAAAACAATCTTGAAAGGGGGTGAAGTGAAGTGCTTAAAAGTGAAATGTGTAATTGTCTTAAAGTGCATAGGGATAAGAGTCACTATGATCCAAATAATCTTACCCGTGCCTTAGCCGACATTACAACCATGAAAAGCTCTTTTGATCCTGTCCCGACCGGAGAGGGGACCCGAATTGTAGACACGAGACAAGGGACCCCGAGAGACCCCAAGTCAAACTATGGCATAAACATTCACTAACTCATTCAATAAACATGAACGAAACATAAATATAACTCAGCGGAAGTCTAATTTAGCACAACAACAAAATAAACATCTGAGCTGAATACATGTCTAAGTATGAATAGCCTCTAATCTGGATGAGCTGATGGGACAACACCCCCAACTAGCTCAAAAATACTAAAACTGAAGGTATGCTCAAAATAACTGAAAGTCTAGTCCTCGGAGGATGACGACTTACCAAGCAAGAAAATGCTAACTCTGATAGGCAGCTATAAACGAGGCTGAACCTGAGAGCCCGATCCTGCATCATGAAATGATGCAGTATAGAAGGTATGCGGTCAGTACGTGGAATGTACCGAGTATGCAAGGTAAGTAAAACTGCTTTAACAATAATATCAGCTAAATCCAGTCATACATATATATAATAAACTTTGAGAGTAAGTAGAATAACACATGCATTAATTCTGAAATAGAACTTTATCATAACGTGCTCATGCATGGCTTTAGAACATCATGGCTGACTCGAATGACTCAAAGCTAGATCATAACATTTATATCAAAAGCTGAACAATGAGTCAAACCTTGCTTTCTCAACATGCATGCATAAGACAATCATCATGAGTAATGGATATGCAAATTCAAATGATATCGAAAATGGGAGACTCGTCACTAAACCAACACACCACGATAGAGCTTACGTGGTCCCAACTATCACACTCAACTGGGTAGAGCCATCCATAACCTTGCCAGGGTGATGGACTGTACCATGATATGGATATCAAGCTCAAAGGGCCAATCGAGCCAGGGATAGCTCACAAGGGAGGTCCCAATAATATAATAGAATCAATCCTACGTTGGCGCGTAGTTCTGAGGCACAGGGTAGTCGACCCTTAGCCCGCTTGGTGCTAGACTCTTCTCCCAAAACATGCAATGCTCTACATCATCTAGTGACGAGGCTCAACATGAAGTCATGCATAAACTCAACATCGTATGAAATGAAGCTCAACATTGTCTATTGACAAAGATCATTATGAAATCATGCATGCATTAGACCTCATATAAATATGAAGCTCAACAATGTCATCTCGACAAAGCTTAGAATAGAATCATACTTAAACTCAACATCATGTGAAATGAAGCTTAATGCTAACATACATCTCAATTATGAATTCATGCATATGAGAAGCTTTACTATGACACATACCACAAGCTAAAGAATAGTGGGAGGCTTCACTCCAAAATCATGTGGTAAGGCTACTTTAGAATTATCACTTCATTATCATCAACATGAGGGCCTTGCCAAAATCTTATCATGCTTGAACCCATTCGAATCATTTTAAAACATTTTAATTTGGGAGATTTCACTCCAACACGAAATAATATAGTCAATTCTCGAAAATTGTCAATTTTACTCAACATTGGGCATTACCCAAAGCTTCACTATGTATGGGTCTATTTAATCTTCTTTGACAACATCATCAAAATCATGGGTAAGGTAAAAAACATGTTTTTCATCATCTACTCCATCATCATCACATCATATAAGAAACTCCCCATACATGGACGTTTTAGATTCAATTTTTACTAAATAATTTTTGTAAGAGAAATTAAGTGAGAATCTGCCCAAGCTCGATAAATCATAAATATCAACTCAATTAATCATACCCATGAATAGAAATGTAAGAATCATGCAATTTGAATGAAAACCCATACTTGATCATCACAAATTAATCATAAAATAGGGAATGGGCATGGTTGTGGAAGAAAACACCCACTTATAGGCTTACATACCTGGGATTGAAGAATCTTATCTCTTCCTAATTACCCAGTTGAGATTTCCCTTGAAATCCCTGAATTTCTCCTCACTTTCTCCCCTTCAAGCTCTCACCCATGCATGCATGAAGAAAATGGCCTAGATGGGTCTTTCTCAGCTTAAACCCTCTATTACGAGCTCAAAACGACGTAGTATAGGCCCTTAGAACATAGGAATTACAAAAAAGCCCTTACTGAAATCGCTGAAAATAACTATTAGGGGGTCCTAACGGACGACCTGACGACTCGTTACTAGGTCTCACGATCTGTTTGATCACCCATCAAGTACACTGCCTCATCATTCAAGAAATTTCCACTGTCTTGGTAACAACTAACCTAATGGGTCATAGGACTGACGACGACTCGCCGGGTGCCACCCGTACACTGGATAAGCCTTGCTAACTTTCCCCAGGACTAACCAACGACTGACTTGACGACTCGTGATGATTGACCACGAGTCGTTACATCCCCCGTGAGGACCTCGTGTCCTCCAACATCTCAGGCCTTCCTCATGAGCCACCTGACGACTGATTATGCCTCTTCACGAGTCGTTAAGTTACCCATTCTGCAACTGTTGCAATATTTTTCAGTTTTTCTCCTGATTCACTTCTGGGTTCGATTCTTGAATTCTCGGGGTATAAAAATATCTCCCCCTTGGGAACATTCATCCTCGAATGTTATAAACAAGTAGAAAACCCAGAAACAACAATCACCATATATATATAGATGCTAATCATTGATTTTCATGTCGAAAATTGACGAAGCGACTATCCCCGAAGAGAACCACATAGCTGGTGAGAGTTCAGACATCACATACATATTTCATATCATAAAACAAAATTATTCTCATGCATAGAACATGAAAAACTAAATAGAGGTTTAGGGAAAAAATTTGATACCTCAAACTGAAACTGAGCCGGTAAGGAACAAATGGGGGTATTCAGCCATAATATCTGCTTCGGCCTCCCACGTAGATCCTTCAACATGTTGATTCCTCCATAAAACCTTAACTGAAGCTACCTCTTTGTTCCTCAGCCTCCAAACTTGTCGATCAAAAATTTCAACCGAAATTTCTTCATAACTGAGGTTGTCTTTCACACCAATGCTGTCTATTGGAACTACCAAGGCTGGATCACCCAAACACTTTTTCAAAATTGATACATGGAAAACACCTCCACTTTCTGATTCCGCACCGCCTCCTTCAGCTTCCTCAATATTGAATCCTCATCTTTCCTGAATTTAACATCAACTACCAAGGACGATTCTAACCCTTTATGCACAACAACACCGCCATCGGTCGAATCGATCAGTCTACTCCCAGCCTTGCAAGACGGTGAACATCCTTCACCAACTCCTTATTTCCCCCGTCCACATGGGACACACTCTCCATTGAGAGCCTACTAAGCGCATCCTCAACCATATTAGCTTTGCTCGGGTGGTAAAGGACACTCATGTCATAATCCTTAAGTAACTCCAACCACCTCCTTTGCCGCAGATTTAGATCCTTCTGTGTGAACACATATTGCAAGCTCTTGTGGTCCGTAAATACATCCACGTGGACCCCATACAAGTAATGCCTCCATATTTCAATGCAAACACCACCGCAGCCAATTCAAGATCATGGGTTTGGTAATTCTTTTCATGCACCTTCAGTTGTCAAGAGGCATAAGCTATCACCCTTCCCTGCTGCATAAATACACACCCAAGTCAAACTCTGGAAGCATCCAATACACCACGAAACCATCGTTACCCTCAGGTAGGGTCAATACTGGTGCTGAGGTGAGTCGAGCCTTCAACTCTTGGAAACTTTTCTCATAAGCATCCGACCATTGGAACTTCACCTTCTACTGAGTCAACTTAGTCAAAGGCGCTGCAATGGTTGAGAAACCCTCAACAAACCTCCGATAGTAGCCAGCTAAGCCCAAGAAACTTCGAATATCCGAAGTAATCACTGGTTTGGGCCAATTTGTCACCGCCTCGATTTTCTGCGAGTCTATATTTATGCCTTCACTAGAAACCACATGGCCCAAGAATACCACGTAGTCCAACCAAAACTCACACTTGCTGAACTTTGCATACAATTAGCAGTCCTTTAGGGTCTGAAGCACTACTCTCAAGTGAGCGGCATGCTCCTCCTCGCTCCGAGAGTATACCAAGATGTCATCAATGAACACGATCACGAACATATCCAAATATGGCTTGAACACCCTATTCATCAAGTCCATAAAAGCTGCAGGAGCATTCATTAGTGCAAAAGACATAACTACAAACTCATAATGACCATACTGTGTCCTGAATGTCGTCTTCGGGATATCACTCTCTCGAACTCTGAGCTGGTGATACCCAAATCTGAGATCAATCTTCGAGAAAAACTTAGCACCCTGAAGCTGATCGAATAGATCATCAATCCTGGGTAAGGGATACCTGTTCTTGATAGTGACTTTGTTCAACTGTCGATAATCAATGCACATGCAAAGGGAACCATCTTTCTTCCGAACAAATAATACTGGTGCACCCCATGGGGACTGGCTCGGTCTAATAAAACCCTTATCTAGCAAATCCTTTAACTGATCCTTCAACTCTTTTAGCTCGGCTGGAGCCATCCTGTAAGGTGGAATAGATATAGGTTGCGTATCGGGAAGGAGGTAAATACTGAAATCAATCTCCTGCTCAGGAGGGATACTTGGCAAATCATCAGGAAAGACCTTTGGACACTCACGTACTACTGGAACTGACTGGATAGTCAGGGTTTCGGACTCCATGTCCTTAACCCTAACTAGGTGATACATGCAACCCTTGGAAATCATCTTCCTGACCTTGACGTAGGAAATGAAGCGACCTACAGGCACAACTGAACTACCCTTCCATTCTAAGACTAGCTCACTCGAGAATATGAACTCTACTGACCGGGTCCTGCAATTAATAGAAGCATAACAAGCATACAACCAATCCATCTTGAGAATAACATCGAAATCAGTCATGGCTAACTCTATTAGATCTTATGAGGTGTCCTTATTGAGAACCAAGACCGGAAAATCTCTATATACGAGTCTAGCTATAACTGAGTCACCTACTGGAGTAGAAACTGAGAAGGATTCTAACAAGACATCGGGACTGACTCCGAAGCTACTGGCTACATAAGGTGTCACAAAGGACATCGTGGCCCTTGGATATAACAATGCATAAACATCAACATGGAAGACTCATAACATACCAGTAACCACGTACGGGGAGACCTCTTATTCCTAACGGGATGCTAGGGCGTAGAATCTATTCTAGCGCTGACCGCTAGCTGCACTGGTAGATGCCCCCTGATGTGCTGAGCGAGGGGGTGGAGCTGCTAATCTAGAAGCTGGGCCACAACCCCCAACCAGATCCTTTCTCACTAATGGACAATCTCTAAGCATGTGTCCGGTTTGCCTGCACCCAAAACACACACCCGAACTTGCCAAGCACTGGCCTGTATGCCCTCAGCCACATCTACGACAAGCTGGAACACCTGAATCTACGGGCCTACTGCTCTGAACCTTCGATCCTGATGCTCTTCCTCTCTGATCATGCCTAGGCCGAGATGGAACGCTCACGACTGATGAAGCTGAGGCGGATGATCTCTGGTGGGTCTGCTGACGGTGCCCACCGCTGGACCTCTATTGGGAAAATCTGTGGTCCTCAGTCCTGGCCCTCTTGGCCTCTCTATCTTGAATGCGCCGCCTCCATCTGCTCGGCTTACAACACCATCTGAGGAAAGTCCATATCTGCTGGAGCATAGCAATCCTGCATTCCTTATCCAAGTAACTCGCTATCCCATGCACAAACCTGCTCACTCATGCCCTCTGATCAGCCACTAACTCAGGATCATACTTTGATAGGCGAGTGAACTCAAGGGAGTACTCTAGTACTGTCATCCTCCCTTACTTCAGATTTACAAACTCAGCTGCCTTTAGCTCCCTCATCTCCTGAGGGAAGAACCAATCAAGGAATGCAACCTGAAACTCCTCCCAAATGACCGGACCTACTCTGCCGACCCTGCTATCCTTCCATTGACGGAACCAGATATGCACAACCCCTTTCAACTGGAAGGAGGCCAACTCAGCGCACTCAACACTTCTCACCCCCATAACCTGGGTGATCTTGATGATCTCATCAATGAAGTCATGTGGGTTCTCACCTACCTTGGACCCCAAGTACTTCAGCAGGTTCATCCTCAAGAAGTCCCTGACTCGAGCTGCTGCTGCATTACCATTCTGTAGAACATGCTCAACAACCTACTGATTGACCTGAGTGGTCAAGGCCTGCGCAAGCATCTGGATAGTGGCCCGGAACTCAGCGTGAGCGGCTGGCTCCACTGCTTAAGGTTCCTGAACTGGTGGGACTTGTTGATGCCCACAACCCATGCCATCCTCGTGGCCATCACCGTCTCCATTTCTCCTTCCATTCATCCTTCAAGGAGCCATGACTCTGCAATCGCGAATAGCATGAATTAGAGGGATAGAAAGACTCTTCATCGCATGACATAGATCATGAAAGATGGGAACATTTCCTAAAACATTTTGTAGCCTCATTGTCATAAGTATGGCATGCTTCACACCCATGAAAAAGACTCTACTTAACACGGCTTTCAGACTCCCTAGGACACTCCAAACCTATGGCTCTGATACCAAGTTTGTCACGACCCGAGAGGGGACCCGGATCGTAGACACGGGACAAGGGACCCCGAGAGACCCCAAGTCAACCCATGGCATAAGCATTCACTATCTCATTCAATAAACATGAAGGAAACATAAATATAACTCAGCGGAAGTCTAATTTAGCACAACAACAAAATAAACATATGAGCTGAATACATGTATAAGTCTGAACAGCCTCTAAAATGGATAAGCTGATCGGACAACACCCCCAACTAGCTCAGAAATACTGAAACTGGAGGTGCGCTCAAAATAACTGAAAGTCTAGTCCTCGGAGGATGAGGACTCACCAAGCAAGCAAATGCTAACTCTGATAGGAAGCTACGAACGGGGATGAACCTGAGAGCCCGATCCTGCATCATGAAATGATGCAACATAGAAGGTATGCGGTCAGTACGTGGAATGTACTGAGTATGCAAGGTAAGTAAAACCGCTTTAATAATAATATCAGCTAAATCCAGTCATACATATATATAACAAACTTTGAGAGTAAGTAGAAGAACACATGCATTAATGCTGAAATCGAACTTTATCATGACGTGCTCATGCATGGATTTAGAACATCATGGCTAACTCGAATGACTCAAAGCTAGATCATAACATTTATATCAAAATCTGAACAATGAGTCAAACCTTGCTTTCCCAACATGCATGCATAAGATAATCATCATGAGTAATGGATATGCAAGTTCAAATGATATCGATAATGGGAGACTCGTCACTAAACCGACATACCATGATAGAGCTTACGTGGTCCCAACTATCACATTAAGGTGGGTAGAGCCGTCCATAACCTTACTAGGGCGATGGACGATAACATGATATCAATATCAAGCTCAAAGGGCCAATTGGGCCGGGGATAGCTCACAAGGGAGGTCCTAATAATATAATAGAATCAATCCTACGTTGGCGAGTAGTTTTGGGGCATAAAGTAGTCGACCCTTAGCCTGCTCGGTGCTAGACTCTTCCCCCAAAAAATGCAATGTTCTACTCGTATAAATACGAAGTTCAACATCTTCTAGTGATGAAGCTCAACATGAAGTCATGCATAAAATCAACATCATATGAAACGAAGCTCAACATTGTCTATTGAAAAAGCTCATTATGAAATCATGCATGCATTAGACCTCATATAAATATGAAGCTCAACAATGTCATCTCGACAAAGCTTAGAATAGAATCATACTTAAACTCAACATCATGTGAAATGAAGCTTAATGCTAACATACATTTCAATTATGAATTAATGCATATGAGAAGCTTTACTATGACACATACCACAAGCTCAAGAATAGTGGGAGGATTCACTCCAAAATCATGTGGTAAGGCTACTTTAGAATTATCACTTCATTATCATCAACATGATGGCCTTTCCCAAAACCTTATCATGCTTGAACCCATTCAAATCATTTTAAAACATTTTAATTTGGGATATTTCACTCCAACACGAAATAATATAGCCAATTCTTGAAAATCGTTAATTATACTCAACATTGGGCATTATCCAAAGCTTCACTATACATGGGTCTATTTAATCTTCTTTGACAACATCATCAAAATCATGGGTAAGGTAAAAAACATGTTTTTCATCATCTACTCCATCATTATCACATCATATAAGAAACTCCCCATACATGGGCATTTTAGATTCAATTTTTAAAAAAAACTTTTTGTAAGGGAAATTAAGTGAGAATCTGCGCAAGCTCGATAAATCATCAATATCAACTCAATTAATCATACCCATGAATAGAAATATAAGAATCATGCAATTTGAATGAAAATCCATACTTGATCATCATAAATTAATAGGGAATGGGCATGGATGTGGAAGAAAATACCCACTGATAGCCTTACATACCTAGGATTGAAGAATCTTATCTCTTCCTAATTACCTAGCTAAGATTTCCCTTGAAATCCTTCAATTTCTCCTCACTTTCTCCCCTTCAAGCTCTCACCCTTGCATGCATGAAGAAAATGGCCTAGATGGGTCTTTCTCAGCTTAAAACCCTCTATTACAAGCTCAAAATGACGTAATATAGGCCCTTATAACTTAGGAATTACATAAAAGCCCTTACTGAAATCCCTGAAAATAATTGTTAGGGGGTCCTTATGGACGACCTGACGACTCGTTTCTAGGGATCACGATCCGTTTGATCACCCGTCAAGTACACTACCTCATCATTCAAGAAATTTCCACTAGCTTGGTAAACGGATAACCTAACAGGTCGTTAGGACTGACGACGACTCATCGGGTGCCACCCGTCAGGTACAATGGATAAGCCTTGCTAACTTTTCCTGGAACTAACCAACGACTGACTTAACGACTCATGGTGACTAACCACGAGTCGTTACATCCCCCATGAGGACCTCAAGTCCTCCAACATCTCAGGCCTTCCCCACGAGCCACCTGACGATTCGTTATGCCTCTTCACGAGTCGTCAAGTGACCCGTTCTGCAACTGTTGCAATATTTTCTAGTTTTTCTCCTGATTTACTTTTGGGTCTAATTCTTGAATTCTCGGGGTATAACAGATCCTACAAGTGATGCTATGCTTGGTTGAATAGTACACTACAGGCATACTCGAATTGGGTGGTTGTGGATAGGTTGACTAAAGCAGCTCATTTTCTACCGGTCAAAACTACCAATTCAGTTGAGGACTATGCCGAGTTGTACATTCAGGAGCTAGTTCAATTTCATGCAGTTCCCTTGTCCATTATATCAGACAGAGCTACTTAGTTCACTTTGCAGTTTTGGAAGTCGTTTCAAAAGGGACTTGGTACCCAGGTCAATCTTAGTATAGCTTTTCACTCGCGGACAGATGGTCAGGCTGAGCAGACCATTCAACTCTTGATGATATGTTGAGAGCATGTGTGAGTGTCTTCAAAGGTACTTAGGATGACCATTTACCTCTTATCGAGTTTTTTTACAACAATAGTTACCACTCCAGCATTCAGATGGCTCAATTAGAGCCTCTTTATGGGCGACAATGTAGATCACCTATTGGTTGGTTCGAAGTAGGTGAGGCTATGTTGATAGGGACAAATTCAGTCCATGAGGCTATGGAGAAATTTCAGCTTATAAGGGAAAGGCTGAAAATAGCTCAGAGTCATCAAAAGTCCTATATTGATGTGAGGAGGAGAGTGCTTGAGTTTGACGTTGATGATTGGGTGTTCTTGATGGTATCTCCTATGAAGGGGGTGATGAGATTCAGAAAGAAAGGGAATCTTAGTCTCCGATATGTTGGCCCATATAAGATTTTTAGACACGTTGGCAAGGGGGCCTTGAGTTGGAGTAACCCTCAGAGTTGGCTTCTGTACATCCAATCTTCCATGTGTTGCTCTTGAAGAAGTGCATCGGTGACTCGGCTTTAGTTGTATCGGTGGAGAATGTTGGTGTAAATGATAACCTTAGCTATGAAGAGGTTCCGATTGAAATACTTGATCGTCAAGTTTAGAAGTTGAGGAACAAAAAAGTAGCTTCAGCAAAGGTTCTGTGGAGAAATCAGCTCGTTGAGGGAGCTACGAGGGAATCCGACGCAGATACGATGGATAAATAACCACATCTTTTTCCTTCCGGCTCAGTTCCAGCTTTCTTTATATCTAGTTCATGTCTCTCAGTTTCTTTTATGCCAGTGCATGTATATATGATTCATAAATTCAGTTCAGTCATGGGTTTCAGTTTGGAGTCAGTCACTCTGTTAGTTCTGTTTTTAGCTTGTGGTATATTTTGAACCAAGGCTCCCATATTCAGATTTCAGACTATGTATGTAATTTCATGATCAGCTTCATTGAAAAATGATGATTCAACTTTGTTGAAAAAAGATGGAGAGCATATGCATATTTTTGGGAGTAGTGTCTAGCACTGAGTAGGCTAGGGGTTCAAGTAAACCCTGGGCCTCAGAACTACGCGCCAACATAGGTTTATTCAGATTTATTGGGACCTCCCTTGTGAGCTTTTCCTGCACCCAAGGGGCCTTCAGTTTGATATCGATATCATGGTAGCTCCCTTAGTCCTGGCAAGGATTTGGACGGCTCTTCCCACTTGAGTGTAATAGTTGGGATCACATAAGCTCTATCGTGATTATGTCGGTTACATGAAGAGGCTCCCATTGTTCCTCATGATTTCAGTTATGCATGTTTATCAGTTATGATATTATGTTTTCAATAGGTTTGACCCATTGTTTAGTTTATCAGTTTTACTTATGATTATCAATTTTAGCTATGGGTCATTCATTTCAGTTATGTGATTCAGTTATGTTTATTTATGTTTTCAAAATATCAGCATGCAGTCCTTATTCTCAAAATCTTTTAATGATATGATTTATCTTATGCATGTTCTCAGTTTTACTACTTAGCATATTTTACTTACCTTGATACTCAGTACATTTCAAGTACTGACTGCATACTCTATGCAATATCATTTCATGATACAGGCTTAAACTTTCAAGGTCAGTCTCTCCACTAGTCGGTTATTAGAGTTTAGTCCAGTCAGCTTGATTGGTGAGTCCTCATCCTTTGAGGACTTTTAGATGGTGGAGTTATAGTCATTTTCAGTTCCAGAATTCTAGTGAGCTAGTTGGGGGTGTTGTCCCATCATCTCATCAGTATGTAGAGGCTTTTCAGACATAGCATTATATTTAGCTTCGGATTCAGTGTTATGCTATGTTCGATGTTCAAATGTTTTTAATAATTTAGACTTCCTCTATCTCAGAATTCAGATTTTCGCTTTGTGTATGTTGAGTTTTTAGTTTTCATGTTCATGCCATGGGTTGACTTGGAATCCTTTGTGGTTCTAGGTTCCGTGTCTAAATCCGAGCCTATGTTTAGGTCATGACATGAGGGCACAGAATGGTAAGACTTTGGTGGAGCTAATGACCTTGATACTATGATGTAACCATGTTGGACAGATTTTTGATTGAAAAGTCAAGTCATTAGGGCTTGTGTGATTCTGCATATGAATGTGGTGAGTGATGATCCTACATGATTGAATGAATTGTATTCCATGGTTAAAGTGTTTAGCACAAGTAGGTGTGAGTGATCTGGTTCCATTGACGATGGTAATGTTTAAATCATTTAAAGGATGTTAAAGGATTGTACGAGGACAAACAAGGTTATGAGTGTGGGGTGGTGATCTTGGGCATTTTTATACAATAAAAAGCCACATTTTTACCCATATTATATCCTATTTGAGGATAATATCGATTTATTCATTCATGCTTTGAATGATTTATTCTTTTGAACTCATAAATGTGATAAGCCTATTTGCAGGTGAAAAATACAGTAATTTCAGCTTGATTTTGCGGATGAATGCTCGGAGTTGAGGTATGAGAAGTTAAGAGAGCTAAAAATTTATGTTGGAAGTCAATTTCGTGCCTCGTTGGAGATTGTTCGCGTTCAACAAAGTGCTACAATGTCTTGGTAGAAAAATTAAATTTGGAAGGCACAAAATAATGAGCCTCCGCAATAGCAACGTGCCACAAAGGAGGTTCGGCGCGGTGGCCTCCGTGGCACGTTGAAGTGTTGCAAGCTGATGGAGGTGAATTTTCAGTGAAGGATCGCGTTGGGTCCATGTCACGGAGCACATTTTGCACGATAAGCTCCGTGACACAGAGCTTGGTTTATCAGAACTCCATCAATTTCCAGTGACTGTCTGTGATAGCTCCATGCCACGGAGCAGTTCCTCTGTGATAGGCTCATGTCACGGAGCTAGTTATTCATCGTTTTATTCTTCACTTGTATAAATAGAACACTTAGGTTTTTTATTTTCATTATATGAAATATTAGCAAGAACGTGGGAAACAGGTAGTTAAGCTGAAGAAAACTTTATGGTTCTTTCTCTTCTCTTTTCTTCTAATTTCAATTGTTCTTATGCTAAAAACTTGTTCGGGGATGTTTAATCAAAGAATGAATGACTGATTCACCTCATTCTAAAGTTGAGGCTATTTTCATGATTGTATGATTTTATTTTATTTTCAGCTTGAGTTTCTCTATCATGAATGATTGTTCTTCTATTCTTGTTTCTTTGTATTTTAGTGTTTGGCCAACATTAAGATAAATTCATAACCTTAACGTGAATCCCAAAGGAGAATTATTAAGGTAGAACGAGGAATAGGGGAATGCGTTCTTATCTTTGCTGTAAATTAAAGATAGGATTCGCGTGTGGGATAGAAATATACCTGCAACGCCACATTCGGTTGATGAAGGAAACAAATACTTCTAGACCTAAGATGAATTATTGCATCACAATTTAATAAGTGTAATTGCAAAGGTTATAATTAGGCAATTGGCTATAGGTTCAAAAGACTATAGTAAGACTTTAATTCATCATAACCATCAACTCAATAGAGAACATAGCTGAAGAAAAATACATGTTGTACATGATTGTGTCTCATGCCTTAACCTTAGAATATTTTTACTTATTGATTTAATCAATGTTCTTTAATTCAATGATTGTTACTTTCATTATTACTTACATTTGAAACTCATAAATTACTAGACTACTTACACACTTGTGTGAAACAATTATGAATACTAAAATAAAAAAATCACTAAGTCATGAGTCCCTGTGGGTTCGATATCCGGTTTGAAGGAGCCACTATATTACTTGTATGATCATGTGCACTTGAGAGACCTTGGGCGACAACAGCAACCTTGTAATAATGATCCGTGAGGGATACTTTCGTCATGTTGTTAACCACAGACTTGTTCACCACATCAAGTGACCTATAAAAAGCCTGGAGGAGCATTGCATCAAGCAAACTATGATTTAGGCATTGTTTGAGTTTCTTCTAGAATCAGAGCCACGCTTCATGTAATGCCTCGAATGAAAATTGCCTGAAGTTGTTGATTTCATCTCGGAGTTGGATCATCCGGGAGGGAGGAAAGAATCTTTCAAGAAGTGCATCAATCAACTCGGTCCAATGTGATTGATTCCTCTGGCAACTCCCCCAACCCAATCGTAGCTTCCCCCATAACGGAGAAAGGGAAAAGCCTTAATTCAATAGCCTCCTAGGAGATGTTGGCAATATTATAGGCCGAGCATACTTCTGCAATATTCTTCAAGTGTCGATTTGGGTCCTCATGAGCTAGGCCCCCAAATAGTCTTCATCTAAGAAGGTGCAACATGGTTTCGGTGACATTGAAATTTGCATTTCCTCCTATAGGTAGAGGTTGGATGACATTAGCAAAGTCGGCTTGTGCCAAATTATCAACACTTGCTCCGTCCTCCATGTCACCTATAGCAATCAAAATAAGAACAAAAGGAAAATGAGAAACCAAGACAAGAAGTCGAATTTTACACTAAATAGTAATTTACAAAATGTATTTCTCCGGCAGCGGCGCCAAAATTTAATGTCACCCAAATTGTACCATTAAACTGTATAAAGCAGTCGTCATATCAAATATAGAACCCAACTAGGTTGGATTTGAATCCCACAGAGAATACATGAGGAAATTAAAAATTAAGTGTACCGCCCAACTTTAAGTCTTAATTTCTGGAAATTAAAAATTAAGTGTACCGCCCAACTTTAAGTCTTAATTTCAAAAGGGATAAAAATTGATTTTATTTATCTACTATAATAGGTAATTTGATTGTCTGTTTAACTTCTTATGAGAATTTACTAAGGTTGTGCTTCCATGAGTTGAGGAATAAAATAGGTCTAATTTGCAGATTTCACTACTAGACTGTAATGCCCCAAAAACATTAATATTATACCCAAGAGTTGAAATGGAGAAAAATAGAATTTTCTGCATCAGGGCTCAGAATGAGTCGTCAAATCATCCTCCATTTACCTAACGAGTCATTAAGTGACTGATCGTCTCGCTAATGAGTCGGCAAATCACCCTTCATTTGTAAAGATCATAAGATCCCCTAAGGAGTCAGCAAATGACTCATTTTGACTAACGAGTCATTAAGTGACGCGATATCTTGCTAATGAGTCAGCAAATCACCCGCCATTTGTAAAGATAGGACTATCCCCTAACAAGTCAGCAAATGACTCATCATTTGCCTTACGAGTCATTAAGTGACCCATGGTTTGAGCAGCAGTGGGAAATTCCAGTGTACTTTACAGATTAAGCAAATGACTCGTCATTTGCCTAACGAGTCATTAAGTGACCCGTGGTTTGAGCAGCAGTGGGAAATTCTAGTGTACTTCACGGATTAAGCAAATGACTCATCATTTGCTGTTATGGCCTACCTTGGGAGGCATGATTGGCACTTGGTTCCCTACTAGGGTCTAAACTCTTTTGATTGAGCTTGCGCACCTTTGGTGCATAACTAATACCAATCCTCAAATCAAGAAAAGGCGGGTTATATCTCGGTTGTTAACACATCCCTCGACCGACAAGACCTTATAACCATCTGTAAAAGAAAATAGCTAACTAGAAATAGGTAATAACGGGGAATCCAATGCAGGCCGACAAGACCATCATGATGTCTAGTTATGACTGTAAACAAGGACACTATCTCACAGCTAAATAAGGCCCCACACGGCCAACACGTAAGATAAAGCATACATGGGCCCCACACGTCCATCAACAGCTAACCACAGGAAATCTAAAACAATTTGCAAGCCTCTAGGAGTGATATAATGGTCGAGACAAGGCCCCAACCTACCCATGAACTGTACAACAAAAAGAAGTAGACCTTCTAGCTATTAGCTCAGGAGGAATGGAGCTGATTGCCCTGCTAAATCTGGCTGAAAGCTAAGAAGATCCTGGTCCACGTCTATCGGCACCTACAGGTAAGTAATGCAACGCCCTAAAAAGGCATCAGTATGATATGTACCAAATATATAAAGCAGTAACTGTAAATAACTAAATTAACTGAAATGAAACTGAAAGTAATTGAAAAGAAGGGATAGAAATACAACCTGAATAGTTGAACTTCCTACTATCTAATCTATCAGTAACTACTACAAACAAGAACCTTACCTGCCCTCCATAAGCCGGAAGGTACAACCAGCACAGAATAACCCACCCAGGGCCCCTATAAGCTTTGGTGAGTCCAATTCAATCTATATACCCCCAACAAGGTCAAAATAGGTCAACTAGTGGCTATAGGCGTCCTACCAGTCCCCTGGGTATACAACTGAGCCCGCTCGGCCCCTGAACTATAGTTGTGTTTGAGTCCGGTGGACTCCTGATATCTGCACCCTGGGCACCAGGCTCGACAGGGGGTGTGGTGCTGATACGATATATAATTGTCCAACCATAGAATGGACTGTATAAGGACCTTGGACCCCATCTTCTTCCCTTTCAAATGGTATACCGCTCCTTGGAGCCGCGTCATCTCGCCCCTGGTGGGCGTCGACACAGCTAGTAACCCTGGGGTTAGCTATGAAAGGCTATACAGGGCAAAGACAATCCCAAACTATACATAGGATACTGGCCTCAGCTAATAATAACTGCTAATCACAATACATAAGCTTCTGGCTTTCTTACTGAAATTCAAACTGGATTATAATACTGAAGAAACTAACTTGTTGAATGGATTTGCCTTAACATACCTAGATCACCGATTCCTGATTAGCCGGCGAGTTTCAAATCGTATTCAACAGCTTTTTCTAACTGTAATTGTATTACTAAGAGAATGAGACTAGTTTCAATACTAAAGTCGGCAAAAATGATAACTTTTAATACTAATATTAACTATACTTCAACTTATCAAAACACTATCAAAAATGTATAATTTCTCAAGAGTTCAAAAGGGAGAAATACTTACTTGAAGCCTGTGATCGTATAGAAATTAATTTGGAGCAATTCCAACAATCTTTTCTCGGTGGGGCTTTGATTTGCCGAGCGAATTTCAAGAAACTAACTTTGTAGTAATGCTCCCTACAGGCTTATAATTCAATACCTGAAGTTAATTTGAATTTGAAAAGCGTTTGACAGTATAAATGGAAAGAAATAACTTTAAAATGGTGTGGGTTTCACTTCTAGACGAAGATATAAACATATATAATGATTCAACAAGTGAAGGGGCTTTATATATATACTTGGGCGGTGGACTCATGTCGCGGCAATTTACGGGCATGCCATGACGCCCAAGCGCAGGGAGGGGGTCCGTGGCATGGTGCCCCTGTTGCAGCCTACTCTGGCCTTCTCCCTCGCTCCCCCGATTTCGTGCTTATTCGACCTTTTTCTGAGCCGTCTATCGTACGCGTCGTACTCTAAAACTATTGACTAACGTATGAGTAGGCTGACCAGACAGTAAAAACTTATGGGGTGTAACATTTTCCTAATGAGTTGGCAAACGACCCATGATTTGCCTAATGACTCGTCAAACGACTTGTCGTTTCTAGCAGTATGAGATTTTTTGTCGAACTATTAAGGGCATTTTCATAATTTCTAGGCTCGTAAGTCCTAAACAACGTTGTTTTAAGCTCAGTTAGTAGGGTTTTGAGAGTTTTAAACCTATTCTAAGCCTTACCATTCCATGAATGCAAATTAGAGCTCTTCCTTGGAGGTCAAGCTTGGAGAATTTCTCCAATTTATCTTCAATTCTCTTTGGGCTATCAAGGAAGTGTGAGAATCATATCCCTTCAGGTATATAGGGTTATGAATGGGTGAATTTATTCACACCCATTCCCAATCTCTCTCTGATTCCTGAAATTCTATTGATAATTATATGGGGTCTTATCCCAATTCTTACGAAATCCTTATGATCTATCTATGGGTTAATTCCTCTCATGTATAAATTCACATTTTGTGAATCATGGGAAGATTTTACATTAAAAACCTATGGATTTAAATCTCTACAAAACTATGCCCAATTATGCATGTTTTATGGAAGTTCAAGTTATTATTCTACTTTGATGTTGATGTTCATTAACCCATTATGATTTATGACTTATGATATGATTACTCTCAAATTCTCATAAAGCATTTATGAATATGAAGTATATACATGTTTTACAAGTATGCATGAACCTCATGATTTATGATTTATGACTCTAGCTGATTCACGGGCCTTATTTCATGGCTAGTTCACGTATTTTGAAGCATGCTTATGATTATCATGATTTAACTAGTCTATGAATTTCATGTATATAATCCTATGAGCACTATATATGTTTTGAGAGTAGTATTTAACACTGAGTAGGTTCGGGGCCCAAGTTTTGCCTCGAGTCTCAGAACTACACACCACCGTAGGTCACGATGGGACCTCCCTTGAGACTGTCCCCTTTGCCCAAATGGGCCTTTCATGAGTGATATCAAACCTTTTTTATGGTTCTATCCTTGGCAAGGTGCGAACACCCTCTCGATTAGGGGATTACAGGTCGGGCTCCATGTGTGCTCATATGGGGTATGTCAATTATAAGAATCTCCAATTGTTCCACATGATTTGTACATGGTTATATTCATATTACTTTGGCTCAAGTCATGTTTAATGAAGATTTTCTTCTATTATTATGATTATGACCGATGGTGCGAATGTTTTGAAAACCTTGAGCCTTATGTTATGTTATGATATTTATGTTATGAGCATATTGTCCCACTATTATAACTTTTTATGTATTTTAAATGTCCATTTTACTTACCTTGCATACTCGGTACATTTCAATTACTGATTGCATACTCTATGCTATATCGTTTTATGATATAGGCTCTGATTTTTTGCCTCAACCCCGCAATTAGCCGGTTTCAGAGTTAGCATACAGTACAGTGGTGAGTCCTCATCTCCCGAGGACCGTTTGCTATCATTTATCTTTGCACTTTCGGTTTTCAGACTTGTCGGGTTAGTTGGGGGTGTTGTCCTATCAACCCATCAATTATGTAGAGGCTTTCAGACTATATGTAGTAATCAGCTCATCATATATCATGTGATTTCCAACTTTGATGTTATGTTATGATGAGATTTCTATTATGTTTATTACGTCAAGTCTTCCGCTTTATTGATTGAGTTAGATGTATGTTCATGTCATGGGTAGACTTGGAGTCTCTCGGGACTCCTTGTCCCATGTCTCGATTTGGGCTTATGTTCGGATCGTGACAAATTTGGTATCAGAGCCATAGGTTTTGAAGTATCCTAGGGTGTCTGAAAGCCGCGTTAAGTAAAGTCTTTTTCATGGGTGTGAAGTGTGCCACACTTATGATGAAGAGGCTATGAAACGTTTAGGAAATATTCCCTTCTTTCATGGTCTCATGTCGTGTGATGAAATATCTATCTATCCTTCTAACTCATGCTACACACGTTTGCAGAATCATGCCTCCACACCGAGTGAAAGGAATGAGAAACAGAAACGGCCACGAGAAAGACAACGGAGAGGGGCACCATTAGGATCCACCAGCCAATGGGGAGCATGAACCAAAGTCGGCTACCCACGCTGAATTCAGGACAACCATAAAGATGCTAGCACAGGCCTTGATCGCCTAGGTCAATCAACAGACAGTAGCACATCTCCCACAGAACAGGAATGATGTGACGGCTCGGTCAGAGATTTTTTGAGGATGAACCCACCAAAGTTCCTTGGGTCAAAAGTAGACGAGGACCTGCATGAGTTCTGTTATTAGAAGAGTTTTGATGATTGACAAAGGGGAATTTGTTATTAGAAGTGTTTTGATGATTGACTGTATTTGATAAAGTTTTTACAACTGACAAAGTAAACCAGGTTCATATGCATACGTGGGTGTCCACTAGATTCATATGCATACATATTTGTCATCATCAAAAAGGAAAAAAAAATTTATGTGAAGATTTTGATGACTGACATAGATGAACCAGGTTCACTACACAACTGAAGGTTTTGCAGGTATGAATTTGACTTGGATATGGAAATATCAAATAAGGAAAATACGTGGAATTGAAGAAGTCCAACACGTACAAGAAAATCAAGTCCTCTTAGGATTCTTTCCAAAAGGCAAGTTGTATTTGACTGAAGAGAGAACCAGATATGTACAAGGAAACCAAATCCTTTTAGGATTCTTTTCAAAAGGTAAGTTGTATTTCACTAGGAAAGAACCGGGTATGGAAAATCTGACTTGAGGGAATTAAGTCCTTTTGGGACTCTTTTTCCTTATTTTGGATAAGGAAAGGTTTGAGGAAATAAAGTTCTTTTAGGATTCTTTTTTCTTATTTGAAACAAATATAGGTTTGACAAAAAACCACGTCCTTGGTGCTATATAATGATCATAAACAACCACAGAACACTCGACTATTGCATTGGCCATCAAGGAGATTATTCTGAAGCAATAGTCGTTCATAGCAAGAAACACTCTCACTGGACCAGGTTCCTGTAAGTGAAGAATTATCATGTCTTGATTGAGTTTGTTATTTGTATTTTTGAGTTGTAACTTTCTCTTCTAGAGTTATTTGAGTCAAGTTACGTTGGTGTGATTGTGTTGTACTTCAGAGACTAGAGTTTATAGTCTTTGAATAGGTGATTGCAGTTTGAGAAAACTGTAGAGATTGATGTACTAGAGTTAGTCCCTTTGATTGCAAAGTTGTAGTCTAAAACCTGCTCATGAGTTGAATAAAATCCTATTCGATATGTCATTTTCTTTGGGACTCCCTTGATCAAAGAGGTTTTTCACGTTACATCTGCGTGTTCTTTATTATTCTGCACTTGTGATCTAATTGAGCCAGGTTCAATATATTAGTGAGCAGGTGGTGATTTCAGTTGGTATCAGAGCAGAGTTTTTCAATAAAGTCTTAAATCTTGAAAAATCAAATCATGGCAGCACCACCAACAGCTCAGGAGGGACAATCAACCACAAGACCACCATTGTTCAATGGTCACGACTATGGGTGGTGGAAAAATCGCATGATGGACTTTCTTATAGGTGAAGATCACAACTTGTGGAATATCATATTGGATGGACCTACCATTCCTATGAAACTGATTGAGGATGGAAAAACTAAAATTCCAAAAGGCATATTGGGATATACAAAGGAAGAGAAACTAGCCATCCAGATCAACGCAAAACCGAAGGATATTTTGGTATGTGGACTTGGTCCGGATGAATACAGTCGAATTTAATCATGTACAAGTGCAAAGGATATTTGGAATGCCCTCCAGACTACTCACAAAGGAACTAATCAGTTGAAGAAGTCCAAGATCGATATGCTCAATCATCAATATGAACTGTTCAGGATGAAGGAGGGTGAATCTATTCATGACATGCATACCAGGTTATCATCTATTGTGAATGAGATGTATTCTCTTGGTGAGACCATTCCCACTAGTAAGGTTGTAAGGAAAATTTTGAGTGTACTACCTGAATCTTGGGAAAGCAAAGTAGAGGCTATTTTTGAAGCGAGAGATCTGGATACATTGACCATGGATGACTTGATTGGGAATCTATAGACTTATGAACTCAAGAAATCTCAAGAAAAGGAGCTGACTAGTTCTCAGAAGGAAAAGAACCTGGTTCTTAGGTCCACTGTTGAGGATGACAACATGGCCTTGCTCACTTGAAGATTTCAATGAATCATTATGAAAGGCTTAAACACTCAGAAGAAGAATTTATCAAAGTCCTTTAACAAAAATCTTAGAGATCTTATTTGCCACAAGTGTGGTGAACCTGGTCACTTCATGAAGGAATGTCCTCTGTGGGAGTTAGAACACAAGCGTAACCTAACTGAGAAATCCAAGGAAGGAAAGAAGGATCAGATTCAAATCCCCAATAGAAAGCTCACCACGAAAGAAGTAGATAGTATGGTGAAGCGAGCTCTAGCCTCTATGGGCAATTCCTCCAGTGATGAATTTGAAGCTGCTATTAAACAAGATGACTGCTCCCTCTTAGCCATGGATGACTCGGATGATGAAGATGTGTTGGCCCTAACAGATGAGGTAGACTCAGACAGTGAAGAGGACAACAACGAGGTAAGCTTCTTTGAACTTAAATCAAAGTTAAACTCATATTCTCAAAAGAAGTTATTGTCTCTTTCTCTTGTTCTTAGTGATGAATATAACACTCTGCCTATTGAAAAAGAATAAATCATGAATGACTTTGCCTCTCTTAAGTTTGATAATAGTAAGCTTGAAGAGGATAAAAGAGACCTCATGATAAAAATTGAAGAGTGTGAAAAAATTCATAAAGAAAATATTGAAAAAGACAAAATCATCAAAAACCTTACTTTAGAGTCACAGGCATTGCACACAGAGAATATGAGTCTAAGGTGGAGTCTGGTTAAAATCAAAGTTGAATTAGAAAGAACTCTGAAATAGACCAAGTCCTCAGAAATTCTAGTCTCCTTGTATAAAAATCACTCAAGTCAAAGACAAGGAATAGGATACAGAAATGGTATCTCAAAAAATAATTTGAGCACTAAAACAAGTCCCATCCTTCTCTCTCACTGTGGAAAAATGGGTCATATAAAGAACATTGCAACTCTAAGCTAAAAGAAATCAAGAACAACATTGAGTTTGCTAGTCACAGACCAAGGACATCCTCTAAACGCTTTGTCAAGTACACAATAGTTCACCCCAGATATGGTCCCCTAAATAAAATCATGAGACGGAAGAAAACTGCTCCACTCCTCTCCTGGACTAAAAGAGATCTTATTCACCCCTTCAATAATGAAAAGGGACCCAAGCTAGTCGTGGTACCCAAAACTAACCTCTGACTAGTTGTGCAGGTGAAAGTGAGAGAAAAGCAGGGAACTTGGTACATGGACAGTTGGTGTTCTAGGCATATAACAGGAATGGTTGAAAACTTTCTCTCACTCGCCAGTCATAAAGGCAGAAACATTGCTTTTAGAAATAGAAAGAAGGGTGAAATCATTGGAATTGACAAGGTTGGAAGATACATGTCTCAAGAAATTGACAATGTGTACTATGTTAAGGAGTTAAAATACAATCAGTTGAGCATCTCACAAATGTGTGACAAAGGGAACTCAGTCCTATTCACTTCAACAGATTGCAAGGTTACAAGCTTGAGAATAGGGAATCTAGTTCTCAAAGGATAGAGATACAAAAATGTGTGCAAGGCATACAAAGTCCTGAACAAGATAATAAATTGTGTAGAGGAAAGCATGGTTGTAATCTTTGATGAACAAAAATCAGTGGACAGAGTAAGCACACTAAAATAAATGGAAGAGATTAGTATGAAACCGACTACCAACACTGAGGGGGAATCAGGTACAGAGGATAAAAGTATTCATCATGAACAGATGGATACTTCTAGGATGCCTGATGAAGAAGGTACTACAGCAGATCCGTCACATGTTGGAACTACTGAAGAACCAAAACCCACTACTACTCAAAATCCTCAAACAGAAGAACGTAGTTCATCTGGTGAAGCAGAACAACGAGAGTAACAGGCCACAACTGAAAGCATAAAAGTTCTCACCATTGGAGTCTAGGATATAGACTAGATCCGAATTGAGATATATGAAGAGCTGGATCAATTCAAGCATAGCAGAGTGTGGTACCTGGTCCCTCGTCCTGCCAACTGAACAGTTATCAGAATTTGATAGATATTCAGAATCAAGCTTGATGATAAAGGAATCATTATCAGGAACAAAGCATGACTAGTTGTTCAAGGATACAATCAGGAAGAAGGCAACCACCTAGGTTTGAAGAACATGATCAACTAGATCATGTGTAGAGATTGCACAAGGCATCATATGGGCTCAAATAAGCACCAAGAGTATGGTATGATACGCTATCAAGTTTTCTGCTAAATCATGGAGAATTGACAACACATTCTTTCTCAGAAAAAGGGGGGAAGAACATAATGATTGTTCTGATAAAGGATGTGGACATGTGGACCTGGTTCTTTGGTATCCTGCCAGTGATATACAGATTCAAACTATGTGGAATTAATGGCAGACAGGAAAAACACATCTAGAATGGCATACTTTTCCAATCCTCTGTGGACAACATCAGTGAAATGTGTATGGCGACAAAAGAATAAAACACATTGATGTTCGCCATCACTTTTTGAGGGATAATGTGGAAAAGGGAAATATTTTGATGAAGTTTTGCAAGACTGGGGATCAGGTGGCTGACATTTTCACCAAGGAATTGGGAAGAGAACCATACGAAAGAATTTGTGTGGAACCACGACTAATCAAACTTCATTGACTTTGCTTACCATTCTTTCTTTTTTTTACTGTAATTTGTTTATTCTTATGCTTATCATGTCTCATCGTGTCTTAATTGCTAATCCAATATTGTACCTTTGATTAGGTACACACCTCAGGCAGGCTACAATGAAATGTTTAAAAATGAATGATGTGACCCTTACTTTCTAATTGCTGGAAATATGGACAAGACTCAAGGAAAGAATCATAGGAGGATCCAGGTTCCTCTACAAGCCATCATGGTACACACTTATCTCCTTGCATTTGTGTTCAACTCTGTTGCTGAATCTACAACCACTACTCTACTAAACCTAGTCCATTCTCCAGTGTCTTGTCTTTAGGTACATCACAAGTATTGTCTCAGTATTCCCTTCTCTATTGCTTCCTATCTATGGTTGTACTTCGCTTACAAGTTGGATACTATGTGTTGGATTTGGTACATCACTGACTTGTTTTGTTCTTTCCTTGTGCTCCTAATATATATGAGCATTGTATGGCTCATATCATCAGTTTGATCTAATAATTTTTGTTGTTTCAGGCTTGTTCTGATAAGTGTTGCCCCAGTGGCCTCGGTTTAGTAATTTTTGCACATGCGTGATACTTGTTAGGTTCTGTCTAAAAACTTTTCAATGATGTCAAAAGGGGGAAGATGTGAGCATAACATATTGTTTGTCATCATCAAAAAGGGGGAATTTGTTATTAGAAGAGTTTTGATGATTGACAAAGGGGGAATTTGTTATTAGAAGTGTTTTGATGAATGACTGTATTTGATAAAGTTCTTACAATTGACAAAGTGAACCAGGTTCATATGCATACGTGGGTGTCAACTAGATTCATATGCATACATATTTGTCATCATCAAAAAGGGAAAATTTGTTATGTGAAGATTTTGATGACTAACATAGATGAATCAAGTACACTACACAGCTGAAGGTTTTGCAGGTACGAATTTGACTTGGATATGGGAATATCAAATAAGGAAAATATGTGGAATTGAAAAAGTCCAATGCATACAAGAAAATCAAGTCCTCTTAGGATTCCCCAAAAGGCAAGTTGTATTTGACTGAAGAGAGAATCAGATATATACAAGGAAACCAAATCCTTTTAGGATTCTTTTCAAAAGGCAAGTTGTATTTGACTAGGAAAGAACCAGGTATGAAAAATCTGACTTGAGGGAATTAAGTCCTTTTGGGACTCTTTTCTCCTTATTTTGGATAAGGAAAGGTTTTAGGAAATAAAGTCCTTTTAGGATTCTTTTTCCTTATTTGAAACAGATCTAGGTTTGACAAAAAACTACATCCTTTGGTGCTATATAATGATCATAAAAAACCACAAAACATTCAAGTATTTCATTGGACGTCAAGGAAATTATTCTGAAGTAATAGTCATTCATAGAAAGAAACACTCTCACTGGACCAGGTTCCCGTAAGCGAAGAATCAGAGCAAAAGAATTATCCTGTCTTGATTGAGTTTGTTATTTGCATTTTTGAGTTGTAACTTTATCTTCTATAGTTAGTTGAGTCAAGTTACGTTGGTGTAATTGTGTTGTACTTCAGAGACTAGAGTTTATAGTCTTTGAATAGGTGATTGCGATTTGAGAAAACTGTAGAGATTGAGGTACTAGAGTTAGTCCCTTTGATTGCAAAGTTGTAGTCTAAAACCTGCTCATGAGTTGAATAAAATCCTATTCAATAGGTCATTTTTTTGGGACTCCCTTGAGAAAGGAGGTTTTTCATGTCACATCTGTGTTTTCTTTATTATTCTGCACTTTTGATTTAATTGAACCAGGTTCAATATCTTAGTGAGCAGGTGGTGATTTTAAGTTTGTTGATGAGATTCTGAAGATCACGCAGGTCATGGGGGTGACAAATGGGGAGTGCGTCGACTTGGATTCTTATCAGCTGAAAGGGGTTGCGCATATTTGGTTTAAACACTGGAAAGATAGTAGGGCAGTGGGAGCAGGACCTATCGATTGGGATGAGTTTCATGCCGCTTTTCTAGATCGGTTCTTTCCTCGTGAGATGAAGGAACTAAAAGCAGCCGAGTTTGTGAATCTGAAGTAGGCTAACATGTTAGTTCAAGAGTACTTTTTGGAGTTCACCCATTTATCCAAGTATGCGCCGGAGTTAGTGGTAGATTAGAGAGCTCGGGTGAGCAGATTTATACATGGAGTGGCGGACTACCTGGATAAGGATTGTAGGATCGCCATGTTGCATCAGGACATGGATTTTCCCCACATAGTTTTACACGCCCAGCAGATGGAGGTAGTGTATCGGAGGGAGAGAGAGGCCAAGAGGGCCAGGACAGACAGTTATGGGACGTCTCAGCCTAGATCGAGGGGCGTACATCACCAGCAGTCTCATCACAGGTCTTTTGCTCCAGCACCATCATCAGCTAGAGCACCATATAGACCAAGAGGTGATCGGAGGAGTAGGGCCTCAAATTCGAGGGGTCGGGGTAGCATGCAGATAGAGCGCACCTTTCCAGCTTGTGCAAAGTGTGGCAAGAATCACCCAGGGAGGCCTTGTTGCTGGTGTGGCAAACCTAGACACAGACTCAGGGATTTCCCTTCAGCCAGACCAGAGTGTTAGAGCCCATAATGCAAGCCACTAGTTCAGCAGCTCCAGCAGCACGTCCCTCCCAGTAGGGTGCTTCGACTAGCTCAGCTAGCGGTCAGCATCAGAACAGGTTTTATGCCCTTACATCTTGGCAGGAGCAGGAGACTTCCCCAAATGTGGTTACTGGTATGTTACGAGTTTTCCACCTTGATGTTTATGCTTTGTTAGATCTGGCTAGTTGTTTCGGAGTCAGTCCCGAAATCTTATCAGACCTGTTCTCAGTCTCTACTCCAATTGGTGATTCAGTTATAGCTCGGGGGTATATAGAAATTGCCCGGTCTTAGTCCTTCAGAAAATCACCTCAGCAGATCTAGTAGAATTAGCCATGACCAATTTTGATATTATTCTCGGCATGGATTGGCTATTTGCATGTTATGCCTCCCTTAATTTTAGAACCCGTATGGTAGAGTTCATATTTCCAGGTGAGCCAGTCTTAGAATGGAAGGATAGTTCAGTTGTGCTTGTAGGTCATTTCATTTCCTATCTTAAGGCCAGAAGGATGATTTCTAAAGGTTGTGTGTACCATCTAGTTAGGGTTAAGGATGCTACGTCCGAGACCTTGACTATCTAGTCAGTTCCAGTGGTATGTGAGTACCTAGAAGTGTTCCCAGATGATCTACCAGGTATTTCTCCCGAGAGGAAAATCAATTTTGGTATTGACCTCCTACCCGACACACAGCCTATATCTATTCCTCCCTACAGAATGGCCCCAACCGAGCTAAAGGAGTTGAAAGATTAGTTGAAGGACCTTCTAGACAAGGATTTCATCAGACCCAGCAAGTCTCCATGGGGTGCACCAGTTCTATTTGTTTGAAAGAAGGATGGTTCCCTTCGGATGTGCATTGACTATCAGCAATTGAACAAAGTTACCATCAAGAACAAGTATCCTTTCCCCAGGATTGATGACTTGTTTGACCATCTTTAGGGTGCCAAGTGCTTTTCAAAGATAGACCTCAGATCCGAGTACCATCAGCTTAGGGTTCGGGAGCGTGACATTCGAAAATAGACTTCAAAACTTTGTATGGTCATTATAAGTTTATAGTTATGTATTTTGGACTAACAAATGCTCCTGCAGCTTTTATGGACCTGATGAACAATGTTTTCAAGCCTATCTAGACATGTTTGTGATCGTGTTCATTCATGACATCCTTATATACTCTCGAAGTAAGGAGGAGCATGCCGCTCATTTAAGGGTGGTGTTGTAGACTTTGAAAGATCGTTAATTTTATACAAAATTTAGCAAATGTGAGTTTTGGTTAAATTATGTGGCATTCTTGGGTCATGTGGTGTCTAATGAAGGTATACAAGTAGACTCGCAAAAGATAGAGCTGGTGAAGAATTGACCAAGAACGGTGAATCCTTCAGATATCAGGAGTTTCTTGGGCTTAGCGGGCTACTATCGGAGATTTGTTGAGGGGTTTTCATCAATTGCAACACCATTGACTAAACTGACCCAGGAGAAGGTAAAGTTCCAATGGTCGGAGGCTTGTGAGAAGAGCTTCCAAGAGTTGAAGGCTCGACTCACCTCAGCACCAGTGTTGACCCTACCTGAGGGCACAGATGGGTTTGTGGTTTATTGTGATGCTTCAAGGATCGGACTTGGATGTGTATTGATGCAGCACAAAAAGGTTATATCTTATGCTTCTAGACAGCTAAAAGTGCAAGAAAAGAATTACCTGACTCATGATCTCGAATTGGGAGCAGTGGTATTTGCCTTGAAGATATGGAGACACTATTTTTACGAGGTCCATGTAGATGTATTTACGGACCACAAGAGCCTACAATATGTGTTTACTTAGAAGGATCTCAATCTGCGTCAAAGGAGGTGGTGGGAGCTACTCAAGGATTATGATATGAGTGTCCTATACCACCCGGGAAAAGCCAATGTAGTAGAAGACGCTCTTAGTAGACTATCTATGGAGAGTGTGTCCCATGTAGAGGAGGAGGAGACGAAGGAATTGGTGAAATATGTGCATAGACTTGCACGGTTGGGAGTTCGTTTGGTTTTCTCAACCGATGGCGATGTGATAGTTCAGAACGGATCAGAATCATCCTTGGTGACTGATTGAAAAGCTATACAAGATGATGATCCCATTTTAGTAAAGTTAAAGGGAGCCGTCCAGAATCAGAAGGTGGAGGTCTTCTCAAAAGGGGGAGATGGTGTGCTTCGATACCAGGGTTGCTTGTGTGTCCCGGATGTTGATGATTTGAGAAATCAAATGTTGCACGAGGCTCACGGTTCTAGGTATTCAATCCATCCAGGTTCCACAAAGAAGTACCGCGACTTACAAAAAGTCTATTGATGGAATGGCATGAAGAAAGACATTGCAGAATTTGTAGCTAAGTGCCCAAACTATCAACAAGTGAAGGTTGAGCATCAGAGACTGGGAGGTGTGCTTCAGGATATCAAGTGAAGGTTGAGCATCAGAGACTGGGAGGTGTACTTCAGGATATCAAGTGAAGGTTGAGCATCAGAGACTGGGAGGTGTGCTTCAGGATATCAATATTCCTACTTGTAAATGGGAAGAAATCAATATGGACTTCATCACAGGGTTGCCTCGCACTCGTCGGCAATATGACTCCATTTGGGTTGTTGTAGATAGGTTGACCAAAGTTGCTCACTTTCTACCGGTCAAAACCACTGATTTCTCGGAGGACTATGTTAAGTTATACATTCGGGAGTTGTTTCGGTTGTATGGAGTGACCTTTTCCATCATATAAAATAGAGGTACTCAGTTTACCTCTCAGTTTTTGAGATCATTTCAAAAGGGGCTTGGGACTCAGGTCAAGCTTAACACAACTTTTCACCCGCAAATAGATGGTCAGGAGGAGCGGACTATCAGACTCTTGAGGATATGTTGAAAGTCTGTGTTATTGATTTCAAGGGTAGTTGGGATGATCATTTGCCTCTCATTGAGTTTGCATATAACAACGGCTACCATTCTAGCATTCAGATAGCTCCGTTTGAGGCTCTCTATGGGCGGGGATTTAGATCTCCTATCGGTTGTTTTGAAGTAGGTGAGGCTACCTTGATAGGTCTGGATTCAGTCCATGAGGCTATGGAGAAAGTTCAGTTGATAAGGGAAAGGTTAAAAACAGCTCAAAGTCGCCAAAAGTCCTATGCGAATATGAGGAGGAACTTGAGTTCGAAGTTGATGATTGGGTGTTTCTGAAAGTATTTCTAATGAAGGGAGTGATGAGATTCGGAAAGAAAAAAAAACTCAGTCCCCATTATTTTGGTCCCTACCGGATTATGAAGCGGGTTGGCAAGGTGGCATATGAATTGGAGCTGCCTTCAAAATTAGCTTCTGTGTATCCATCTTTCATGTATCGCTCTTAAAGAAGTGTTTGGGTGATCCAGCTCATGTTGTCCCGGTGGACAGTGTGGATGTGAAAGACAGCCTTAGCTATGAGGAGATTCCGGTGGAGATATTGGATCGTCTAGTTCGGAAGCTAAGGAACAAAGAGGTAGCTTCAGCCAAGGTCTTATGGAGGAATCAGCATGTTGAGGGAGCTACGAGGGAGGCCAAAGCAGATATGATGGCTAGATACCCGCATCTATTCCCTTCCGACTCAGTTTCATCTTGAGGTATCAGTTTTGGCCTTAGACTCTATTCAGTTTTCATGTTCCGTTCATATGACCAAGTTTATTTTATGTCAAGGTATGTGTGTATGGTTTGTGAATTCAGTTCAGCCATGTAGTTCAGCTCAGAGGTAGTCATTCCGTCAGTTCTTAGCTTATATGATCAGTATTTGAATATGATGATTGCATTTCTCTGCTTTTCTATATGATTTTCAATATTCGAGGACGAGTGTTCCCAAGGGAGAGATATTGTAATGCCCCGAAAATCCTAAGATCAGACCCGGGAGTTGAAACGGAAAAAAATAAAATTTTCCGCACCAGGGCTCAGAAAGAGTCGTCAAATCACCCGTCATTTGTAAAGATAGGAATATCCCCCTAACAAGTCAGCAAATGACTCATCATTTGCCTAATGAGTCGTTAAGTGACTTGTGATTTGAGCAGCAGTGGAAAATTCCAGTGTACTTCACCGATTAAGCAAATGACTCGTCATTTACCTAACGAGTCGTTAAGTGACCCGTTGTTTGAGAAGCAATGGAAAATTTCAGTGTACTTCACGGATTAATCAAACGACTCGTTATTTTCCTAATAAGTTGGCAAACAACCCGTGATTTGCCTAATGACTCGTCAAACGACTCGTCGTTTCTGGCAGTATAAGATTTTTTGGCGAACCATTAAGAGCATTTTCATAATTTCTAAACTCCTAAGTTCTAAACTACGTCGTTTTAAGCTTAGTAGGATTTTAAGAGTGCTGAACCTATTCTAAGCCTTACCATTCCATGCATGCAAATTAGAGCTCTTCCTTGGAGGTCAAGCTTGGAGAATTTCTCTAATTTCTCTCCAATTCTCTTTGGACTATCAAGGAAGTGTGAGAATCAGATCCCTTCAGATATGTAGGGTTATAAATGGGTGAATTTGGTCACACCCATACCCAATCTCTTTCTAATTCATGAAATTCTATTGATAATTCTATGGGGTTTTATCCCAATTCTTACGAAATTCTTATGATCTATCTATAGGTTGATTCCTCTCATGTATAAATTCACGTTTTACGAATCATAGGCAGATTTTATAAGTATTTTAATTAAAAACTTATGGATTTAAATCTCTATAAAACTATTCCCAATTATGCATGTTTTATGGAAGTTCAAGTTATGATTCTACTTTGATATTGATGTTCATTAACCCATTATGATTTATGACTTATAATATGATTTCTCTCAAATTCTCAACATAAATTTATGAATATTAAGTATATACATATTTTACAAGTATGCATGAACCTCATGATTTATGATTTATAATTCTGGCTGATTCATTAGCCTTATTTCATGGCTAGTCCACGTATTTTCAAGCATGCTTTATGATTAGCATGATTTAATTAGTCCATGAATTTCATGTATATATCTAATGAGCACTATATATGTTTTGGGAGTAGTATTTAACACCGAGTAGGTTCGGGGCCCAGGTTTTGCCCTGAGTCTCAGAACTACACACCACCGTAGGTCACGATGGGACCTCCGTTAAGACTGACCCCTTTGCCCAAATGGGCCTTTCATGAGTGATATCACACCTTTTTTATGGTTCTACCCTTGGCAAGGTACGAAAACCCTCTCGATTAAGGGTTTACATGTCGGGCTCCATGTGTGCTCATATAGGGTATGTCAATTATAAGAATCTCTTGTTGTTCCTCATGATTTATGCATGGTTATGTTCATATTACTTTAGCTCAAGCATGTTTAATGAAGGTGCTCTTCTATTATTATGATTATGACTGATTTGCGAATGTTTTGAAAACCTTGAGCCTTATGTTACATTATGATATTTATGTTATGAGCATGTTGTCCTACTCTTATGAACTTTTATGTATTTTAAATGTCCGTTTTACTTACCTTACATACTCGGTACATTTCACGTACTGACGCATACTCTATGCTATATCGTTTTATGATATAGGCTCCGATTTTTAGCCCCAACCCCGCCATTAGCCGGTTCCAGTGTTAACATCCAGTCCAGTGGTCAGTCCTCATCTCCCGAGGACCGTTTGCTATCAGTTATCTTTGCACTTTCAATTTTTAGACTTGTCGGGTTAGTTGGGGGTGTTGTCCCATCAACCCATCAATTATGTAGAGGCTTTCAGACTATATGTAGTAATCAGCTCATCATATATCATGTGATTTCCAACTTCGATGTTATGTTATGATGAGATTTCTATTATGTTTATTATATCAAGTCTTCCACTTTATTTATTGAGTTAAATGTATGTTCATGTCATGGGTCGACTTGGAGTCTCTTGGGGCTCCTTTTCCCATATCTCGATCCAGGCCTATATTCGGGTCGTGACATAGACATGCCTGAAAATAACTAATGAGTCTTTGACACCTCTAAAGTCTTTTGACCCAATTAGAGAAATTTCACATCAAACCCTTTTGGACCTTGAATGTGTACTAACGAATCCTCATTGAACATTATAAGTGACTTTACTTGCAACAGTCCAAGTCATTAGATGAGGATTGGGAACCTTAGATCCCTACTATTTATTCTTTTACTTAATCTAGGCTTCTTTAGTCAAGAAATCTAAGAATAAAGGCACACTTTGATGTTTGCAACCACCAAAAATCATTAAAAATAAAAGGATAACTAGTTACCATGCAAATGTCTATTAGCTAATACTGCGCCTAGAAGACCTAATCACATAACCCCAACATTAAAAACCACAACCCTAGCTAGGGCTTTAGCCACTCATACTAGCACGTAAAAGCAAATATGAATACATGGGAGAAATAAACATTAATGCTTCACAAAAATCAAGAACAATCACAAACCTTGGAATAAATAAATTCAAAATCTTCTTTTCTTGCACTCTCACGCTCTGTCTCACTTTTCTCTCGTTATATTTACTTCTATGTTCTAATGTTCTTCACAAGCATCCAACTCCCTCTCAAAGTTGGAGAAAATGCCCTCTTAAAGGCTCAAAATTGTGATAGCATTTAATTTTATAATTGTCACCGCATCCGATTCTGCGACCACTCTGCGGCCACAGAAATGAACTGCGGTTCGTAGAGCCAGTCATGAGACCACAGAGTGGGTCTTCAGATTTGTGTTCTAGCTTGTCTGTGAACTTTCGCGGTCGCAGTATAAGTCAGCAGATCAAGTCTGTGGTCAGTAGAAAGGTTCTGGAGTTCATAGAGTTGGCATTGATTTTTCTTCCCGCTTTTGTCTGCATAATGGTTCTGCGGAATGCAAAGTCGGTTTGCGATCACATCAAGGCACTGCAAAATGATTCTTATTTTGGATCCTGAATTTTGTTACTTTCTGCGTTGAACGGGACATTTCTGCGAACCGCAGATAGGGTACCTCTCTATCTGCAACTTCTTTTGCAATTATTCTCCATAGTTTGCCTTCTTTTCTCCAACTTTGGCCTCTGAGTTCCTTTCCATGAAATTTATAAGAATACATCAGAACTCAGTCTAAAAAGTGCATTGAGAACTTAGAAATCTTATGCTTTTGGTGCAAATAAGTCGTAATTCTACGGCTTATCAAAAGTATCCGTAATTATATTTATCTTTATTGGGATAACATGCACGCGCGGCCTTACAGAATATAGCAGGTGAGAAAATGGATCAAAAGGACCTATTTATTTTAGTTGGAATTGGTTCGGGGGGAGGGGGAATGGGGGAGGGGGGTAATAAGACCCTCGCAAAATTGAAGTGTCTCCTTAAAATTAAGATGTAAATTCTTGGACAATGCGTATGAATTTTGGAGAAAACTACGTATATAACTTGATATATTTTTCTCAATTAATAATAGATTGAATAGTGTTATGTCGAAATATAGTCAATCTAATATGTGTTTTGAAAATATATTGTCATATTTAAAAAAAAATGTATAAATCGATAAATTAATAAAAAAATGATGAAAAATTTAATTTAGTTAATTTACTTTGATTCTACAATTTAAAAATCCAATTAAATTAATTTGATTATTTTTTAGAGAAAGGTCGACCCAAACCGAGGATGAACACTCCTAACTCTTTGATCTTCGATGATCTAACTTTCACTTTAATAATTGCAATTTGAAGGACATGTCCAATTTTTTAATAACAAATGAAAAGCAACTTTTTGTGTGATATTATCTTGAACAAAGAACTTCTAATGCTTATTAGACCACACATTATAAAGAGAGTGAATTATTCCGGCAGAGTACATAAGCTTTTCGCAATTATTGTAGTACGTAACCAATCAAAAAGTTTGTGCACTATAAAAATTGAAAAGAACAATTCTATAGTATAAAAATTAAAAAGTGATAGCTTATAAGTGCAAATGAAATAAGTGTGATTAAAAACTTTTGATATTTTTATCAGTTAAACAATAGTCTATGGAAATGACAAAAGTAGTCTGCATATATCATGTGATTTCTGCATTCTTTTCTTTTATGTTTTATATTTATTTATACTATATTAAAAATATGAAGGTTCTTAAAAATATTAATTAAATTTTTTTTATCATTTATTAAAATTTTTTATAATAAATAAAATTATTTTTTATTATTTTTAAAATTATTATTTAATTATTTTTATAATATTTAAAATTTTAAAATCAATTAAAATTTTAATTATTAATTATTTTTTATTTGAATTAGATAGAAACTTCTTAAATAAAATAATTTTGTTGCATCTATCGTAAAAACTTTATATTTTACCGTAATTTATTATATTTTCATTTCAAGTTTTCTAGATTTAATTAGGAGCTTCTATGGTAACTTTTCTAACAATAGAAATTTGAAATAAAATAAATTTTTATGTATTAAGCACACTTGTTTTTCTTTTACTATTTTCAATATCATAGGGCTCCTTCTTTTTTTCTTTCGGTCGATGTCTTCTTTTAGAAAATTTTAATGTAAATTAATTATTTTTTATAGCCGTTTTTTTTAAAAAGAATTGGTCAAGTAACTTAAATAACTTAGAAATATTTTTAAATTCATATTTAGATATTAGTTTGTAAAAAACTAAGCTCATTCCTAATCATTTTTCTATCCAAAATTTATGGGGAAAAGAAAAAGATGATTTATGGCTCTTGAATTTTACGTTAGTCATATCATTGATTAATATTGCTTAGAATAAAGTAAACTAAAAAATACAAAAAATTGAGATCATTACAAGTTCTTTTTGCTTTCAGATTTAGGAGATACATGAAATTTGAGTCATCATTTATTTATTTTTTATTATTGATTAATGTTAATTTTGTATATTTCTTCTATATTTTATTTTTTGGTATAAATTATGAACTTTATCTCTATTTTTATTCTAAAAAATTTCAACATGATATGTTGCACTTTCAGAAGGACTATTAATGATGATAATAAAATTTTAATAATGATAATGCAATCAAAAAATGACAGAAGGGAACATAATCAACAATATTGTTCGTAAAAAGTTATCAAGTGAGATACGAATACTAACGAAATTCGTTATATTTTTATCTTTAAAACTTATGTAATAACATTTGTTCCATCTTTTGAACAAATAGTGCATCTATTTTAATGTTAATTATTATTTTCAATAATTTTTATATATTTATTACTTGACGTGATACACACGTGCATTGCACGTTCACTAAACTAGTTATATTAAAAGAAGAATAGTTAAACTTGATATTAAGTCAAGTGGGCGTACTGAGAACAAGTCATTTGACGTTATTACGGAATCTATTTGTTGAATTTTATTTATGTTATTAATTACAATTTAAATATTATCATATAAAAACAACATTATATGATAATTATTTTTATATATTATTATTTTTTAGATGAAAATTAAAATATTTTTATTTTAAATATTATCATATAAAGAATATTATTATATAGTAAAAAAAATTTATATAATATTATTATATAGTAAAAAGATATTTATATAATATATTCCTTATGAAATCAGAATATTTGTATTTCAAATATTAAAATAAGAAATACTATATATTGTATGATAAAAATATTATTTCATTTATAAAATTTGAATATTTGCATTAAATCAAGAAAACATTTTGGGACTGATTGAGAAATATGATTAAAAAGTAAATAATTAATTAGCATTCAAGAGATATATTTGAAATTTTTTATTCTGACCAAAAAATAATCAAGTTTTAAAGATATTTAAAAGTTCTTTGCTAAATTCAAAAGTTCTTTGTCAAATTTAAAATTTTAACAATTTCAAGTAAAATGAGATGAAATGAAAGATAAAGATTCTTGAATTGAGGAAAAAATTTTTGAATCTAAATTAAAAGATATACAGATTGTACTGAGATTTAAAAAGTTGAAATCAAAATAGCTTGACGACAAAAAGTTCTGAACTAGATTAAATAATTTAAATTTTAGTAATTGAACGATAATAAGGATCAAATAGTTAATGATAAAATTTAGGATTTAAAATTCCTAAGACTGTATCACATTTTAATATTAAAAATGAAAAAAGATGACTTATCCAAAGAACTACTGAATTAATATAATAAAAAAAGTTTTTGATAATTTTAATCATTGCCTTTTATCATCATCTTTAACACTTTTTGTATATTCAACATTAAAATCACTAGCTTTAAAAGATGATAATGAAAATAAAAAAAATTAAAAAGTAAACTTCAGATCTTTTATAAAAAATGAAGAAAATACTAATACAAATAAGGATCATATATTTCCTCTTAAAAATACATGGGAGAAGAACTGGAGAATAATCGTTAAGTAATCAATATTATAAGAATAGAAGAAAAATATTAAGGCACAAGGTCTAGGAATTATGATATTTTATTAAAGAATACATAATAATATTCATTATATCTTTTTCATTGTAAGGATATTTATTTGGTTTTCACATTAATGTTTCATCTTTAAAGAATTAATGATGATGAAACACTAATGTGAAAATTATCTAGAAGAAAGAATTAGAGTAATGCAAGAAAATTATATTTTCTTTTGGAATATTTATAATAATAGATCTCAATATAATTTTTCTGTAAAAATATATAATATTATCATTAGAATTATGTATATATCTTATCTAAGTAATTAGTGTTTATTATTTATTGAGTGTGTTTATTTTTTTGCATTGATTTAAAATATAAATTTTTTAAAATTAGATATCGTTAGTTTTTTAATTAATTGAAAGATAAATTTATGTTTATTATTTTATTGAGTGTGTTGATTTTTTGCATTGATTTAAAATATAAATTTTTAAAATTAGGTATAGTTAGTTTTTTATTTAATTTTTAATAAGATGGGAGAATAATAATATATATCTTTTAACCATAATATTAATATAGATAAGAACGGATAATAATTTAAAATATTATTTGTAAAAGAAAGTTGTTAGAGAAAAATTTAATTTTGAAGTTTTCTTCCTTTTTTACTAAGTTAAAAATTGCAACAATTACTTTAGCAAACTTTAATTTATATTGCATGGATAGATATTAGAATAAACTTATAAAGAAAAATAAAATGATTTCAACAAAAACAATAGTTTTAGTATTAAAATAATTAAATTTAATATAATATTATACATAAAAATAATATTAATAGAAATATTTTCAAAAATTTATATTTTCATAAAAAATATTACATTCATGGCCAATTTTTAATTTACACCCACATAATCAAATTATTTTTTAGCAGCAATGTTTATACACAAACTTATATAATATTATACAGTATTATACATTTTATGTAAGACAATATATTAATTTTATATAAAAATATACATAAAATATAAAATAGTATATAAAAGGTATTTATGTACACTTTTATGTGATTATATAAAATTACACAAATTTATACAAAATTGAAATATTATGGGTTATTTGCATAAATGCCCTTATTTTGAGGTAGTTTCTAATTTTTTCCCTTCGATATTTTAAATGACAAAAAAATGATCAAAAATGTCCTTAACAGAAAAAAAAAATCTCAAGGCATAAGTTTTTGCCCAAATTATTCTTAAAGGCATAATTTTATAAGAAACAGAAAAAAAAACTTGCAAGGCAAGAATAAAATTCGCAAGATATAAGTTTTTGGCCAAATTATACCTTAAAGGCATAATTTCATAACGCTTTTTGCAAATTATGTCTTATGCCTGGTAGGCATAAAGTCATGTTATTGTATAAGAACAAGTTCAATAACATGAAATTATGTCTTATGCCTACTTCGGTCTATAAGCACAAATTCAATAACATGAAATTATGTCTACCAGACATAAGTTAAGTAACATGAACTTGTATCTAAAGGCATAAGTTCAATTGCATGAACTTCTGCATATAGGCACAATTTCAATAGCATGAAATTATGCATTGGACACAAGTTCAGTAGAGAACTTGTATCTATAGGTAAAAGTTCATGCAATTAAACTTCCATCTACTGAACTTATGTCTTCTAGGGCTAACCTATGCCTTACGTTTTTTTTATATTTTGAATTTTTTTTAAAAAAATATTAAGGGTATTTTTATCCCCTTTTTATTACTTAAAACACTAAAGGGAAAAAAAAATTAGAGACCACCAATTTGAGGAGCAAAATTAATGACCAACCCAAAATGGGGGGAATCGATGTAAAAACTTGATATATTATCAATTAATTTATTTTTTTATGCAATATTATTTCAAATCTAACAAAGTAAAAGGACCAAGAAATTAGAGAAGCAACACTTAATTCTTCATCTTTGTATAAAAGTGTATAATAGTGTAAGGTGCTTATACACGCTTTTACACTGTTATATAAAATTAAACAATTTATACAAAAAGTTGTGTTTGATCTCCTATGAAATTCAACTACGAAACTCTATATAAAATGAGTTAAATATTTTTCAAATGGCTTCAAATTTTTTTGAAGTGACATTACCAATGAATCACAATTATTAATTTGTTAAAAATTTAACAAATTTAAAACCCATTGTGAGTTTTCAAGCTTCTAAAAATTCCAACAATGGAGTTCTAAATTTTTTAAATTTAATTCAAACTAACAATTAATTTTTAAATTTGTAACGGTGAATATGAACATCAATCTCAATCAGTTTCTAATTATCAAAATATGAATTTTATAATCACATTAAATATATTAGATATTAATAATATAATATCAATACTATTCGAATTTATTTTTATAGTGATATATTTATAAAAATCTACACATATTTTTTAGAGAAAAATTAAATTTACATATAACATCTAGAGAGTTATTATCAAAATTATGAATGAAGAAGAAAAAAAGAATGAAGAAGCAGAAAAAAAAAAGAATGAAAAAGTAGCAAAGAAAGAAAGAAGAATGAAGAAATAGAAGAAAGGAAAAGAAGAAGCAGAAGAAAGAAAGAGGAAAAGCAATAGAAGAAAAATGAAAAAGAAAAGAAGCAAATACAATTGTTAAAAGAAATTAGAAATAGCTAAAGAAATAATAAATTAAAATATGAGTTACAATAAATAATTATTTTATTCTAAATGTTATATAATATAATTTTTTCATATTAATATGCTAGAATTAATTATTTTAAATATTAATCACGCATCACATAAATACTTATACTAATTTACATTGAAAGGTCCTTAATTGTAGTTCTATTTTTCGTTTCGGCCATCTTTTTCGGAGATTATTGACTTGAGTGTCAAAATTGATAGACTCAATTTGCCTGTAAAATACTCATAAAATCAGTCCCTTCTTTTAATTTCTTTTTAAAATTTAGTTCGTTTTCAGAATTCATTTAATGAAATTATACTGAATTGTTGTTATTGTAAATTTAAACCGTCGATATCAACGTAATCAAATTGAATTTATTTTTCCAACAACCTTAAAAGATCACAATCAAACAACTACAATTGATTATGACAAGTTTGAGTATTTGTGGGGCAGCTGTAAGCCTGTAACGCGTTGGTAGAAAGCAAATCTTGGTCCCCAGGCATCCCATCCCGCAGTAAAATGGAACCTAGGAATTTAGTAGGTTAAAAGAATATTTCTTTATTTGTTATTTTAATTTTTCAGATGACGAATTTAAATTTTAAAATTAAAAGAATATTTTAATAAATTTTATATATTTTTTATTAAGAATTTAAAACCAGATAAATAAATTAAAAGAAGGTGTAATAGAGAATTGCCTCAATTCCTTACAATTCCAAAGAGAATTACAGTTGTGAACCAAATGATACAGAGTTCATACATATTGCCAATTATTTGCAGAATAACTAACACTACTTCATGAGAACCATCGGCATTAGATCACCGGAAGGACGGAGATAAGCATCAAATCCCAATTGCCATGATTAATGCTACATCTTCGATGTCACAACATAGCTTGTCATGCTGATAAAACAAGAAGAAACTTTAGTCTGTAGTGAATCAAACACGGCAGACATTAAAGCATTAATCTTCAAACAGAAAGTAAATATGAACATGGAACAAAAATGTCAGTAGTCAAATAGGTAACTCACCGCATTAACAAGGAGAGGATGAGAAGCGTCCGCAGACAGCAGGAAGCCATTTTTTGAAGAATGCAACACTATCTATCTCTGCAGGAGATAAGGCGGAAAGGGGAGTAACAGTAATCTGTCATAAATAGAAAGTGGCATGTCAATGTTCGCCCCTGTTAGAATTTCATTGAATTTTAGAAAATAGTTTTACATACATATCCTGCTTGAAGGGACGAGTAATCAGTATCTTCATTATCCACTGCTGGTATTTCCGCAGTCTAGAAAAAATTGGACATACAATTACATATATCCAATGTACAAAAAGGGAAAAGAAGCTAGAGGGATAAGGGAAACTTCAGCAAATAAATGAGTGGTAAATAGAGAAAGAGATCTCACGTCTAACTTGAACACTAGATGTTCTTCTTTGGTGCTTAATGCTCTTTCTTCTGCACATACATTTGTATTCCCTGATGGTTTTATCTCCGTTGCCTTTGTTGATGACACTGTACCTGCTTGTGCTTCAGAAGTAACTTGTGTCCATCCCATTTTGTAAAAACATTTCCCCTGCTTAGTCAGCCAATAGCCCTAGGAGTACAACAATTAAGTATTCTTTCAATGATAGTATGTATCTATATACTGGAAAATAATGCAAAAAATTAAATCCAATAAAGTTATAATCTCTGAACCAAACAGGGAAGTAAATTCTAATTATGGAGCCTTTGCGTCAAAAACAAGAACGAGCTCAACTCAGAAAGCATAAGGAACAACGGCAAGAAAAAGTCACAAAGAACCAGGGTATTCAACTTTAAGTTTGTCATTTTTCTTAAACTAATAATTGTCTGTTTAAATACGGATTCATGATGGTCTTTCAGTTATCCGCTAGGTCATCTTACTGGATTCATGATGTTAGAGAAAAGAAAAGCACAAAGGTAAAAATAAAAGAAGATAAAGAGGTATGTTAACAGATAAATAGAAAAGTTTATAACAAATGTATCTGCTGATCATTCTTGTACGTAGCAAGGACGTCTCAGTTAAAGAGGAAGCAAGACGAAATATGTGAAAGTATAAAACACCAACTACTGAATGAACCAAGTGAATATCATGAGATCAGCATAAGATTCCACATCTTAATTGTGAGACTAGATTTTATGTCCCTTTAGGACTAAAAGGCAATGATCGCAAAAGCCAGTCCAGCTTACCTTGTGGTTGCCAACTTCTCTTGGGATATTTATATTCAGAAAGCAATTCTGAGGATAAGTCTTATTCTTGATCTCAGCCAATGTAGCAGTGATGATGGGTATGCAAGCTTCAGCACTCAATGTCAAATCATCAATGTTGAGTTTTTCACCAGCCCTGAAGTCGACAGTTGCATAAAACGCCAATGAAAAATGAAAACTAAACTATTTTAAATTAATTGGAAGGCTGATTAACTTTACATATTATAGCAGTCATATGATACAGCGATGGAAGGAATGCCATAGAAGAAAGCCTCTCGTGCACCACCCACTGTCCCTGAATAAACACTGTATTTCCGGTGTTAGATCAAATTTACACTGGCATGAACAATAAAAATAGCAGTCCCTGGCCACTTAAAGTGAAGTTTGGGAAATCAGAATAGAAAAAGGATAAACTTCTACACTGGGGCCTAAGCCTACCAGATTGAAGAAAAAAAGTACTCTAGTTTTAGCATTTGAAAGCATATAGACTGTGCTTTTTATAATGTTTCATGAATACGTGAGTGGTGCAAGGTTAAAAATGTGAAAATCAAAGGAGTAACGATAACTAATATAAATAGCATAACTAGCGGAAAAAAAAAAACGGAGATTGAAGTAGGGTATCAATTAAGCATTTCACAGGGAGGATCTTAATGCTCGATAGAGAAATTTACTAACATGTCATAACCGCAATTGCAGCCTAAATTAATGCCACTGACAACCTGCAAGGATAAATTGATGTGAGTTCACATACTGTATTGTGACAAGCTCTAACAGGATAATAGCACGTACATACTGGCTGCATATACAAGTAAAAAAACGAAACAACCCAAAAGAAAATTTCAGTTTTGTGCTTGTATATCCAAAATGTAATTTTTCATAAAGATGAAATAGAATAGATTTACATGAACTTGGTGAAGATGATATATAGTTCATAAACAAATATGTGATAAGTGAGGCTACGTGCTAGATCAATATATAACCCGAGCATTAGTCTCAAAAGCTACCAGATCAGGTACTGAAGGAAAGATCTTTTTGGAGATCCCTAGGGAAGTTGAGTCTGCTGGAGTGCCTGCCAAATGAAAACAGAATGTTTGTGTGAACGAAAAAGAGAAAAGGGTACAATAATCATTATAAATGAAGTGCGATAACAAGTTGTCCGTAAGGGAACTGTACAACTCTGAATCAACTTGATGGTCTTTGAATTAGAAAATATCATTTGCTTGTGTTTCATTCATTAGATTGAAATTCAATATTAGAACTTCTGTTCTCCTTCTTTTCATTTTCCAGTAGGATAGAGTAAGATAATCAGTCCAAGTCGAACCAGCTTGTGTGGGAATATGAGTAGAAGTATTAGGTTGCATATTCCTCCTATCAAAAGAGAAGTGACTAATAATTTGAAAGAAAGCAAATTAATCAGTCCAGATCCTCTACCCATTTTTCAAGTCCACAGCAGAAAGACTGGATCAAGTTAAGATTTTCAAGCATTTTAAAACGTCAAACTAACGGTCCAATAAAACAGAATTTAGATAAGTAGAAAGATTAAGCATAAATTAAAAGGACCAACATGGTACTAGAAAATGAACTTGGAATCAAAAACTAAAAAGTTGTCAGGCGAGCAAATAATTTAAGACCAGGACTAACCAGAAACTGCAAAAGCTGTGGCGCCAGGGACATCTACTTTCTTAACAGTAACCGCACGTTTCCATGAAACACAATGACTAGCAGCCGATCTTTCACTGGAAGACATGGTATTCAAAGTGTAAGATATTTCAAAATGCTTCCATTTAAGATCTTCTCATGGCATATGAAAGAATTAATTGGTATTAGATGTTACTAAAGTATAGTACATTGGTTGAAAGAATCAAATACGTATTATTAGAGTCAATTTTCTTTACAAAATCCATTTACAGTTAAACAAACAGACATATTAAAGTCACTGAATATACAGGGAAATAATAAGCAAGAGAGAAGAGCAGTACGAGTCAGGAGCAAAAACGAGCACATGGAAGAGATTTGTGGAGACGAGGGCACGAACAAGAGCTCTTAAACCAGGAGCATCAATTCCATCGTCATTGGTCACCATCACCATCGGCTTACCACCGGCAACACCGTTCCCATTCTCCATTAATGCCACAAATGCAAAAACTGAAATCTCTTCTTCTTCTTCTGTTTTTGTATACTTACAGTACTAGTGCACGATACGAGAGTTAAGCCCAACTATCAGAATATCCGACTCTGCAGACTGCAAGGGATATATATATAAATGTTTTTTAAAGACGTGCACGCAAACAGAACCTGAGCATCTTTTTACGGATTGTTTTTAGTCACCACCCGCCACCAGCTAAAAGTTAGTAAATTGAATGTTGCAAAGTGCACAGTGACACTAGGGAACGATGATGTGCAGGATATCCGGTATTACTCTAAATGCGAATCTTTGTCCCTTTATTCCTCAGTTATCGCGCTCCCTACCTGCTCTGCTCAACTTTTTGGTTTTTAAAAAGAGCGCTGAGTCAGTGTTGAAGGGGTTCTGAATTGGGTATTGTGGCTTTTTTTGTTTTTTTTTTAAAAAAAAAATCTGAATAGGAGTGGAGATTATATAATGGAGAAATAGAATTCTCACCGTAAAAATATAAATATTCACCCAAGCTATTAATTTTTTTTTAAAAAAAAATTAAACCATTTCTTGTTGATTTGTGCGTGTCATGCTCGGCCCATGCTAATCTCTGTATTGTGGCTCATTCTAATCACAAAAGTGAAAGCACATCCTGCCTTAAGACCCACTCCCACTCACACCACGGTTGTTCATTTCTCCTAAAAACTGACTCCCGTGTCACTTTAGATAAGGAATAGTATTAAAAATGATTTAAAATGGGACGGAGAGTGTAATATTACATTCATAAAGGGATTGTTCCTCGCCAATCGTTAGACGTTAATGGATGTAAAATTTTTCTTTTACACTTTTAAATTTTTTAAACTTTTTCTGATAACTCCAATCCATAATCTCAGAAGATGAAATATGCTTACATTCAAGTAACTCTCTCTTATAATTAATGATATCTCTTTTTTTTTTAAATATATAAATAATTTCTTTGTAAATAATCCATTTTGATACATTCATATTTATATTATAAATTGTATACATATATTTTAGTGATAACAGTATATACGGACAATCGTGTCATATATTGGGTTGGTGTAAATATGGGACGTGGATACATATTCATTTTTGATTTCTTGGGTCCTCCACAGATTTTTTTCTTTTTTCGGCTAAAAGGAAAGATAAAGCAAATAACACTATTTAGGGGGCCATAAAAAAAAGTTGGTAAACACGCTTTTTATCACTAAAGAAAATTAAGACATTTTTCTTGAATACGTTTTTGGGTTACTGATTCAAAGAACTAACACTAGTCCAAATGAAACCCACCTTAACCGTAAACAGTGATTCCAACTTTCATCTAGCATGATTAAATGAAACAGGGGCCGGTTATATAATTGAGGCAATTAGAAATAAGTAGAAGAGAACATTTATTTTATGTATCGAAAAAAAGACGGTCTATTTATTGTAAGAGAAAAAAGTTTCTTAATTATAAGCTGAAAAAAGCTAGTTCAAAAACTAAAAAATAGTACAGAATAAAATAAAAATCTGTGATAGAAATAAAATATTAATCGGTACTATCGAAAGAGCACACACAACATCCATCTTGAACTTAACAAGTAATCACAACTTCCAATATTAGATGAAACAGGGGCTGGAGATTCAGGCAATTAAAAATCTGTAACCAAAATAATAAAAGAATATATTTATTTATTATAAGAGAAAAGGCTAGTTCAACAACCAGAAATATATATATATATAGTACACAATGAAAAAAGAACCTGTGTGATAGAGCTAAAATATTGGCCGCGGGGACTAATCAGAAGTGCACACATTCACCTTGAACGTAATCAGTAATCACAATTTCCATCTAGCATGATTAAATGAAACAGGCCGGCGGAGATTGACGGAATTGTTATAAATGAGATTAGAAGAGCATCTATTTAAGTAACCCCCCCAAAAAAACATCTATTTCTTATCGAAGTTAGAGAATAAAATACTATTAGTTGAGACTAATCGGAAGCGCAGAGCATCCAACTTCCATTGGTTTTCAATTAAGATGCCTCCCATCAAATCTAGATTTTTCACGGATGCAGTAACCACCGGAGAAAAGGAATAAATACTGGTATATAGGAAGAGAGGTTTGTCTCTTTGTGCAAGTGCAAAAACCCGTGTTGTTCCCTATGCGTGTAATTTAGATTATAAAGAAAGAGTGTTTAGTATAAAGATAATACAGGGACACATTGTTACCAGTATTAGATAAGATAATCTTTGTGAATAAACTTACTACTATCTTATAGTATTTGTTTGGTTATCATTTCTTTGCCTGATATAGCCTATGGCGGAGCTATTGGCCTTTGAGGATAATTGAAAATTAAAAGTATATTTTTTTTGGATTTAAATTAAATGATATTTTTAATTTACGTATGCTTTTTAAGAAAATTACTAATTTTTATAAAGTAAAATGTATTTTTATTAACTTAACATTAATAAATATATTGAAGAAGATACTCTTTCCGTTCTTTTTTAGTTGATAAGTATACTAAAAATACTTGTTTCAAAATAGTTATCAATGTAGAACTTCAAATAACTGATTAATTTTTTTAACTCCACCCTTAGTATTTAAGTCACTCTAGAATGTGAAAAGAATGATTATTATATGTTTCCAAAAAGTATCTATCAATTAATAAGATTATTTATTAGTCAAATTGTAATCACTATTAATTTTTTGCTAATGTAAACCTTATCCTATCAACTAAAACGGAACGGAGAGAGTATATCTCGTTAGTATTTTTTTTGGTTATGTAAATTTTTTTTATTTAAATAGGAATAAAATTAAAAAAAAATATTATTAATATTTTTTTGATGATGTGAAATACCACTTATTTTAAAATAAAACTTATTTTGAATTTTATTGTTTATGAAACATATTCACTGTTGAACACCCTTTAATTTTTAGCGTTCGCTGTTGCAATTTTTTAATAATGACAATTTTCCTTTTTAATTGTTGGCGGCTCAAAACTTCTAGTGACCATTACACTCCTCTCACGTCTCCAGTTGTTATTCAATATTTTAAATTCAACATCATGTTAGCATTTTGAAATGTGAATGAGAAAAAGAGAAAAAGACATTTTTTTGGATTACACCAAAAAAGATATTTTTTGAGTTGGACATCTCTATTTAATTCTTTTATTTTCTATAAATTCAGAGGTCTTGCATCAAATTTTAGATATAGAAAAAAAAATATTCTTCTTCTTTCCCTCATTTTTGCATTGATTTTTATAAAATAAAATAAGTGTCGTGTGATCTGTTCTGTTTGTTGAGTTCGCTAGAGTTCTGTAATTTGTATTGCCACTATTATAGAAGTATTTTTTCTATTCTATCACAGGAGAAAATAACCCAAAACCTTGGCAACAGAGAGGGAGTTATAAAAGTCCTTAAGGATACACAAGCAACTTAGGGACTCGAATACATTGAAAAAGATGAGCTCTTTAGTAGTATAAATCTCTCTTCATTTAAATAAAGTTAAAATTGGAAGCATATCATTAATGCTTTCATGATAACATGAAATACCACTTATTTTGAAATAAAATGAAAAGGATAAAATATCACTTATTTTGAAACGATGAGAGTAAATATAAGCATGTAATAGGGGGATTACGTTCTGGTAGATGAGAAAATGGTTTATTTCCATTGTATGAAATATAGGAGTACAAAGTTTCTATTGTTCTTTGAGATTTGCAAATTTTCCACGAACTTACAGCTTAAGGAAGATTCAGAGTCTTTGAAACTGAATTTACTATAACTAAATGGTAAGCTTCTCTTTTGGTTCCATTTTAAAAGTTCTTGAGGTTAAAAAATGGGCATGTTTATTTTTGACCTGATAATACTGTATCTAACCTCTCTTTTTTTTCTAAAATGAGAGCAAGAATAGAAGAGAATTCAACCTAGAAAATGAAATCACTTTTCGGCTTCAAACTTTCACCAGCCTTTGAGGATGACAACAGTAATAGCGAGACATGAAAAATGAAGAGCACAATAATAAGACACTTTTTTCCTAAGCCTTTTCACATTCGATTTTAACAATATATGGAGATTTTTTTAAAAAATTTAATTAAGTTTGAGCACAAACTCATTTATTGGTAATAATAATAAAATATATACAACGTTTATTTGTTGTCAATACCCATTAATTGTAATAAAGGAAACCTATCTACTTTGCTAAGTCCACTTCTGGACAAGGGTTTTCTAATCTATTTTCTCCGACATGCCACTAATCTTCAGTATGAAGCTCCGTCGCTTTCTCCTTTCGGTGATAAATCGACCTCCTCCTCTTGGCCATGGTTGAGAACTCTGTAGCTCAAAGAGGTATCCTGTCCCTGACTTCTTTTCCTTGTAATCTTCTATCTGACCTTCCTTTGTTTTTCTCAGGTGAATCACCCGGTGGCTTTTTTGTATCTAAAGTACTTAGTCAAGTACCAAGCGGCTTACTCCCCATAGTAATAGTGATGGAGAAAATCAAGTTGCTCCGACCCTCCTTCTATGGTGATACATCTCTTGATGTCAAGAATCGAGAATCTGACTTTAAAGCACTTCTTTTTTGTTGGTATTCCATTTTTGTTTGCTGTCATGCCTTAGTGTTAGATTGCTAGTTTTGATGATGACGAAACCATACCGGGACTAGTTCCCTCGTTTCGGTCCTCCTGAAGAGTTTGCTTTGGGCTGAGTTGGGCAGGAAACTTTTTATAGCTGTAAAAAGTATTTTTTTTGCAGGAGGTTGGTGAGTGGCAGTAGTGCAGCAGAGCAGCAGCCTTGTCCTAGCAGGTCAAATTTACTAGACCAATGTGATTGATTCTTGTTGATGTGTCCAATACTTATCTTTGTCTTTTGGACAATCAAATGTATATTTTTTAAAAAGAGAAAAAGACACACACTCCTCAAGCATATTCCCTACTCTTAGAAGCAGTAACCATTCTGGCAAATTGGAAGATTGGTGCTCGTGTATTCTTGTCCTAAGGCTATTGTTAGAGTTGTGATGTGTTTGAGTTGTAATAGCTAGAAAAACATGAATGTTGTGCAAACCTTTTCTTATTATTTTCCTTCAAATGTATTGTTGAAGTTGTCAGCTAGAGTTAGTTGATAATCGGCTAGAGTTATCCTTGTAGTACTAGTTGGAGTTAGCTGGTAGAGATAGCAATGAAGTCATTGCATTGAAGTCTTATAATAGGGTTGTTGCAAGTGGGAGATTAAGAGGTTAATTTCTTAGGATTGCAAGAGTCTATAATCACTGTTGCTCAGATCTAGTGGAGTTGTGTGAAATCCTATGTGATAGGTCATGGTTTTTTCTTCCCTTGAGCAAGGAGGTTTTCATGTAAACATTGTGTGTCACTTTTCTTGTTGCTTTACTGCTCGTGTGTTCTTATTCTGTGCAACCTAGTGAAAGGACCTGGTCCTGAGTACGGTGGTGAACTCATACATCTTATCATTTGGTATCAGAGTAGGTTCTTTCTAAAAGGTTAATACCTAGAAAGAATCCTGTAAAACATGGCAGCACCACCAAATCTGAAGGAAGGACAGTCTACTACTAGACCCCCTAGATTCAATGTACAATACTATGGATGGTGGAAGACTCGAATGCATGATTTCATCATGGCTGAAGACAGCGAGCTATGGGATATTGTGCTGGATGGTCCCTATGTCCCCATGAAGACAGTAACTGAAGGGGAAACCACAAAATCTGTTCTCAAGACGAGAAAAGAATACAGTGGCAGTGATCGAAAACACATTGAGAAGAACTATAAGGCGAAAAAACTTATAGTTTGTGGCATAGGTCCGGATGAATACAACCGAATCTCAGCTTGTGAGATAGCCAAGGAGATCTGGGATTGTCTTAGAACAGCTCATGAGGGGACTAGTCAGGTCAAACAATCCAAAGTAGATATGCTTACTACTCAATATGAGATGTTTTTGATGAAAGAGGGAGAATCGATTCAAGAAATGCACACTAGATTCACCTCTATCACAAATGAGCTCTATTGTTTGGGAGAGGTTATAAAGCCAAGCAGGTTGGTAAGGAAAATCCTCAACATTCTTCCCAAGTCTTAGGAAAGCAAGGTGGACGCCATTACTGAAGCCCGAAATCATGACACTCTTACCATGGATGAACTCATAGGAAATCTTGAAACCTATGAACTCAAGAGGCAGCAAAATTAGAGTAGGAGTGAGCAGAGAAAAGACAAGGGCTTGGCTCTCAAAGGAGCTCAGGAAAACTCAAGTGAAGATGATGAAGACATGACTTACTTAACAAGGAGACTTCAGAAGATGATCAGATGAAGTGGTGGCTTTCCTAAGAGGTCAAACACAAATAGGGGGCCTGGTCCAAATGATCTTTGCCATAAATGTGGTAAACCAGGTCATTTCATCAAAGACTGTCCCATGCACAAAGTTGATTACAAGGAGTACCTGAGAACTAGTGCTGATAAAGCCCAGAAGAAGGACCGAGTCTCAGACAGATTCAAGAGGAGAGCAGCAGCTGACAAACTGGTCAAGCAAGCCCTAGCAGCCTGGGAAAATTCATCTGATGAACCAAAAAATGATGAAGCACCTGAGGATGCTTCAATGATGGCAGTTGAAGATGATGATTCACCATTCAACTTGATGTTTGCATTCATGGCCAACTCAGATGCAGATGAATAAGAGGAGGTAACTTTTCTTGACATTAAGAAAAATCTAAAGGATTATAACCTGAAAGAGCTGAGATCCCTGGCTAGTGTGTTAATTGATTCATTCTATGATCTCACTAAAGAAAAGGAAGTCTTAAATAAATGTGTTGATGATCTTTAATCAGAAAAAGTAGTATTGATCACTAACCTAGCTGATTTAGATGAAAAATGTCAGGAGTTAGTGTCTGAAAAAAATTCGGTCATTGAAAGGGGTACTACAAGTGATGTTGAAAATTATCAAAATGAACTGGAAGCCCAATTGAAAAACTCTCAAGAGGAGCTCACTCTTATGTTGAAAAGAAATTCTAAACTTGAGAAGGAATTGGTCAGACTTAAGACCGACCTAGATAAATCCCTTAAGTGGAATACCTCTTCTCAGATCTTGGAGAAGCTGACAAATCAAAGATCTAACACTGGTGAAGGAATTGGATATAGAAAGACCTATTTCCTACAATCCTCAGAGCAAGTATGTATCTAACCCAGACAACCTGTTGTGCACACACTGTGGAAGAAATGGTAATCTCAAGCCCAATTGTATATCTAGACAAGCTGCCCTACGGAAGACTGTAAATGGCAAAGAAAACTTGACGAACATCAGGGTACCTGGTCCTAAGGTGTCTCAAGTCAGACTGCCTGAATGGACTAAAAGAAATCTGATCTTTCCTCTGTCCCGATTTTGGGAACTCAAGCTTAAATGGGTTCCAAAGTCTAATCCATGATTCATTCTTGCAAGGAGTGAGAGGAAGCAGTCAAAAATGGTACATGGATAGTGGCTGCTCAAAGCACATGAATGGAGGAATTGAGAATTTTCTCTCACTCAAGGCGTGTCAAGGAGGCTCAGTGTCTTTTTGAGATGGAAAGAAGGGATACATTCTTAGTGTAGGAAAGATTGAGAAGACACTTGATCATGCTATAGAAAATGTCTTTTATGTAAATGGGTTGAAATACAGTCTTTTGAGTATATGTCAGATTTGTGACAAAGGAAATGAGGTCAAATTTCTTTCAGATCTATGTACGGTGACAAACCTTCAATCAGGGAAGGTAGTTCTGACTGCTAACAGGTGCAAGAGTATGTATGTTGCTGATCTCAACTCAGCTGCTGGTGATGGCCTTACCTGTTTAAGCGTGGTGGAAGATGAAGCTACCCTGTGGCATAGAAGGTTGGGGCATGTGAGTTCTGTCCTTCTCAACAAGTTAGTATCAAAGGACCTGGTTTGAGGACTTCCCAAGGTGAAATTTACTTAGAGTCAACTATGTGATGCTTGTGTCAAAGGGAAACATACCAGGTCATCTTTTAAGAATAAAGGGGAGGTAAGTACCTCTAGACCTTTAGAGCTACTTCACATGGACTTGTGCGGACCTGTGAAAATTGCAAGTCGTGGAGGAAAGAAGCTCATCTTTGTTGTTGTTGATGACTATTCAAGATATACCTGGGCAATGTTTCTTCGCTCTAAGGATGAAACATTCTCGATTGTTGAATCATTTGCAAATCAAATTCAAGTTGCAACATTGCAGGGATTAGGTCCGACCATGGGACTGAATTTGAAAATGCAAAATTTGAGGCCTTTTGTGTTGCTAAGGGGACCAGTCACAACTTCTCTGCTCCCAGGACCCAAAACAGAATGGAGTGGTGGAAAGGAAAAATCGAACTCTTATGGATATTGCTAGAACACTTCTTATAGATGGAGGTGTAGCCATGTCCTTTTAGGCAGAAGCAGTCAATACTGCGTGTTATGTGGTAAACAGGTGTCTAATCCGGCCCTTACTAGGAAAAACCCCCTACGAGCTGCTGAACAAGAAGAAGCCAATGTTGAACTATCTTAGAGTCTTTGGGTGCAAATGCTTTGTGCTGAACAATGGCAAGGATAATCTAGGAAAATTTGATCCCAAAAGCGATGAGGGAATTTTCCTAGTGATTCCTCAAACAGCAAGGCATATCGAGTCTACAACAAGAGGACACAATGTGTTGAAGAGAGTATTCATATTATTTTTGATGAGACCGAAAAGCTGAAAGATGCAGAAGTGACCAATGATGATGAACTTGAAGAACTATGGCAAACCCAAAGAGATGCAGTAGATTGTGATCTACCCGAGGAGCCAGAGCTGATGAAAAACCCAACGCAGGATGAAAATCATGTTACTCCAGATGATGCAGTGGAACATGCCATCACAGAGGACCCACATGAGAGAGCAAAGGCAGAAAGCAGCCTAAAAGAGGGATCAGGTATAGAAGCAGGAGAATCTTCTATAATAGGATCCAACTGGAAACACAAATCATCTCATCCAATGGACAACTTGCTGTCACCTCTGGACTCAGGCATGCAAACCAGATCAAAGACTCGAAGCATGTTTGCATCCTCAGCATTCATATCTCAAATTGAACCCAAAAACATTAAGGAGGCTCTGAAGGATGTTGAATGGGTTAATGCAATGCGGGAGGAACTTCATCAATTTGAAATAAATAAAGTCTGGCATCTGGTTCCAAGACCAACCGATCAAACTGTTATTGGGACCAGGTGGGTCTTCAGGAACAAGTTGAATGAACAAGGAGTCACTACCATAAAAAAGGCTAGACTGGTAGTCCAGGGATACAATCAGGAGGAGGGAATTGATTATGATGAAACCTTCGCTCCTGTGGCAAGAATGGAGGCTATTCGAATGCTGATTGCTTTTTCTTCCTTTATGGAATTCAAATTTTTTCAGGTGGATGTTAAAAGTGCCTTTTTGAATGGATACCTAAAGGAAGAAGTTTATGTGAAGCAACCTCCGGGTTTTGAGGACATTGATCGACCTCATCATGTGTACAAACTGGACAAAGTGTTGTATGGACTAAAGTAAGCTCCTCGAGCATGGTATGAGAGATTATCCAAGTTTCTCCTAGACAATGGGTTCAAGAGAGGAAAAATTGATAACACTCTTTTCCTCAAGTCAAGAGGGGAAATCTGCTCATTGTTCAGGTATACGTGGATGACATTATTTTTGGAGCCACTCTCAATTTGCTATGCGAGGATTTTGCAAAACTTATGGGAAATGAGTTTGAGATGAGCATGATGGGTGAACTCAACTTCTTCTTGGGTTTACAAGTCAAGCAGGACAGAGTTGGAAACATGATCTGCCAGCAGAAATACATCAAGGAGCTTCTCACCAGATTTCACATGGATGATGCCAAGCCAATTGATACACCCATCGAAACTGCTTGAAAAAGCAAACAATGATGAACCTGGTCTCTCGGTGAATGAGACCATGTACAGAGGAATCATCGGATCACTTCTATACCTAACAGCCAGCAGGACAAATATTGTGTTCAGTGTGGGGATGTGTGCTCGATTTTAAGCTTGTCCAAAGGAATCTCATTTGAAAGCTGCCAAAAGACTTCTCAGATATCTTAAGGGAACCATGGACTTGGTTCTCTTCTACCCATGTGGAGGTTCGTTTGATCTTGTTGGTTACTCCGATGCCGACTTTGCTGGGTACCTGGTTGATAGAAAAAGTACCTCAGGGATGGCTCATTTCTTAGGCCCCTCGCTAGTCTCCTGGGGTTCAAGGAAGTAAAATTCAGTGGCGCTTTCTACGGCTGAAGCAAAGTATGTGGCTGCAGCTTCGTGTTACGCTTAGTTATTATGGATCAGACAGTAGCTAGAGGATTTTGGAGTTCTAACTGAATGTGTGCCATTGATGTGTGACAATACTAGTGCTCTCAACATGGCTAAAAACCCTGTGGAACACAAGCGAACCAAGCACATTGACATCCGACATCATTTTTTGAGAGATAATATGGAAAAAGGGAATATTCGAGTGGAGTTCTGTAGAACAGAAGATCAGATTGCGGACATTTTCACTAAAGCCTTGAACAGGGACCAGTTTGAGAGAAATAGACTGAAGTTGGGGATGATCAAAATGAATTAACTCTACCTTCTATTTTTTCCTTCTAAACTATAATTCTCTTTCCTTGGCTATGATCAGAATGCAGGTATCCTTGCAAGGTTGTGGATGGTGTGACTAACTCAGTTTCATACCTTTACAGGTATACACGCAAGGTGGATGTGAGGAAGCTAGAAGTTGACAAGATAGAAACTTGGCACATTTTACTCATACTTCAAGAAGGGACCAGGTCCCGACCAGGTTGGTATTACTTCTTCACTTATGAACAGATTGTGGAAATAATCTGTGAACTGCCAACTTTTCCCGCTCATTTCATCCGGTACCCAATCACTCGGACCGTCTCCCCTTCACTCCTTTAAGCCCAAACATCCTCTTGATTAGACACGTCTCTCTACCTCTTTAAAACCCATCAACTGTCACCCTCTCTCTCACATTTCAAATTCTCCTCTGCTAAAAGAAAACCAGCCACTCTCTCTCCTTCTCTTCACTCGATCAAAACCCTCTCCGTCCTCTACAAGACTCTCTCTCTCTTTTCTTCACAGCAAAAATGTCTCAATCCCCTTCATCTTCCAAACAAGTGGAAAACCCTATCACATCCTCCCCCACTGCGTCTGCAACGGTGGAGTCGACACCCTCATCTACTCCTTTTGAAAACTCTTTCTCAAAAAACCTATCCTTGGCCCCTCAACCTCCATTAGCCGATTTGAACATAGCCTTAACGATAGTTTCTTACCCCTCAGGTCCATCTGATGAATTTACTGAGCAAGGCTTGGAAAACCCCATATCTGCACCCCTCTCGCCACTCTTCCTCCTCTAAAAATTGTCCCCTCTGTTGTGTTCAACACAGAAACCCCCTCTACTGACCCTATTTCCAGTACCTTTGTGGGAAGTCCCATAAGGGAAGAAACCTTCCAGGAACCTGGTTGCACAGTTCCCTCCACCTCCGTAGTTAGGTCACCAGAGCAAAACCCCTCTAAGGCTGATGCATCTGAGCCCATCCCTGAAATCTCCTCTCCCTCTTCTACACCTCCTGACATTGCCTCATCCCCTAAATGGGATGGAACTCCCCAAGATCTACACATACTATCCAACCTTGGTGCTGCTGGGGAGTGTGAGGATAGTGAGGATGAACAACCCCTTCTATGGAAAGTTTGAAAAATCATTTCTCATCCACCAAAGGACCAGTCAGGGGACCAGGTTCGCTCACTTCACACCAGAGCTTGAGCAAAGAAACTTTTGGCCGACGCCCTGAAGGAGAGCCAAGCTCAAACTGCAAAGTGGTGAAAGCTAAAACGGAAAATGGTCACTGATAAGGAAGATATTCATCCTGACGTTGTGGTTTTCAGGAAGATGGGGAACAGCAAGAAGGGGATACCATTGAAAGGGTGAAGGAAAAGACACCTAGTGCAAATAACAAAGGGAAGGGCAAAGTTCCCAGTTCTGGAAAGGTGAAGACAAAGTCAATTCCAAAAGGAAAAGTGATGGCTACCCAGAAAAGGAGAAAGCTAGCTCAAGGAACATCAAAAGTTGCTGTGGAAGATTCTGTAGAGGACTCTCCCTCCTTTCCTCAAGGAAGAGTTCATCAGACGAAGGGACCTGGTGCTCCTTTTAGAGTCAGGTCTCAACCAGAGTCCTCTATGTGTCTGATAAGAGAGGAAAAATAGAAAATCATGCAATCACAGGAAGTCTTACGGGGCAGAGTATTTGATCCCAAGATTATAGACATGGATGGTATGACAGAGTTGGTTGAGATGGTGAACTTTCAAGAATGGAGGCATTTGTTTGTTCTTCCAGTCCCTACTTTGCATGAGTCAGAAGTTAGAGAATTCTATCATGAAATTGAGTTTGCTGAGACCGCAAATGTTATACCCCGTAAAATTCCCAACACATAGATGGCCTATTTGCGTGTTGGTTAAGAGTATTTGAAAGACATACATGCTAGAAAAAGGTCCGGGAAAAGACTGGACGAGAAACCTGTCGAACCATCGCAGAAGGAGCCGGGGCAGATCCCCTACGTGATGGCAACGTGTCACGGAGGTGGAGCCTGCGCATTGGCTCCATGACACGTTGGCCCTGTCCAGGCCCAAGTATATAAACCCCTCACTTCGGTTTTTAATGATATAACTCATATAATTTCCAGAGAAACCGAGGGAAAACAGGGAGGATCGAGAATCTCTTATAATATTCGTCCGATTACGCCGTCAAATACGGTACAAACTCAAATTAACTCCAGATACCGAGGTATTAAGCTGTAAGGAGCAATCCTACAGATTTAGTTTCGCGAAATTCGGCCGACGAATCATCGTGCTACCGAACTAAGGTAAGTGGAATTGCTCCAAACTAGTGTCAATATACTCCTATCCCTAAAGTGAGTATTTCTCCCTTCTGGAACTTCGAGAAATAGCAAGTTTTTGACCGTCTTTCGATAAGACAAAGTTTAGGCTATAAATATATCGAAAGTGACTTTTTCTTTCAGAATATTGGTGTATTTAGTTCTAATTGACATATATGTAAATGCAGTTGGGAGAAATAGATGGAGTACTGACCGAGTTTTGTCCGTTAGTCGGATAAATTGAGGTTAAGGCGTGTAAAGCCAGTTTCTTCGGCAAGTTAGTAGTTTTAGCCTTTTATAGCACAGTAAACTCCGTAGTAGAATTCCCGGAGTTGAATATTGAGTATTGTGCGAGTTCAGTAAATCTGGTTTGCGTTGTTATATCATACTCAATCCAAAAGTTAGTAAAGCATGCGCCAAAATGGTAAGTTAGCATTCCAGACTCAATATAGCCCAGTATGTGATTAGCAAACATGTGATTGTGCGCCTTAAGGCCAACCAAGTGAAGGAACCTGGTCTAGTCTCTGCACTAAAACAGGAAAATGAAGCTCTCAAGGCAGAGATCAAGGAATTGACCAGGAAATTGCTTCATGCTCATGAGACATTTAATGACCGCATTTCAGCTCTCCTACCCAAGTTGTTTGGACCATAATCACCTACCTCTCCTATCTCTTTCCCTTTCCATGCCCCGATGACAGTTTCTCTATCAAACCCTTGTTTCCTTTGTTATGGCAGCTGCAGTTTGTTTCTAATCAATTCAGTTTTAAGTATTTTTGTAATGCTAGCCTAACTGAATGAACTTGCGTTTGTTGTTGCCTTGTTCCTGTTGTCTATCTCTTTGCTTGTCTAATATCTCATTCATGTTAGTGTTGCCTCAGTGGCCATGAGTTGTCATATCTATGCTTTCTTGCTTAGGTTTATTGTGGTTCTTTTTAATGATGCCAAAGGGGGAAGATTCTCAGTTGGGTGAAATATAGTAGAAGGGGGAATATATATATATATATATGTAAGGAAATATGGTAGACAGGGGGAATATTTATAAGAAAATATGGTAGCCAGGAGGAACATATAAGGCAGGGGGAATAGGGTGAACTTGTGCAATCTTGGTAGCTGAGAAGATGGTTGTCATCATCAAAAAGGGGGAAATTGTTAGATTCCTAGTTTTGATGATGACGAAACCATACCGGGACCAGTTCCCTCATTTCGATCCTCCTGAAGAGTTTGCTTTAGGCTGAGTTGGGCGGGAAACTTTTTATAGCTGTAAAAAGTACTTTTTTTGCAGGAGGTTGGTGAGTGCCAGCAGTGCAGCAGAGCAGCAGCCTTGTCCCAGCAGGTCAAATGTACTAGACCAATGGGATTGATTTCTTGTTGATGTGTCCAATACTTATCTTTGTCTTTTGGACAGTCAAATGTATGTTTTTTAAAAAGAGAAAAAGACACACACTCCTCAAGCACATTCCCTACTCTTAGAAGCAGTAACCGTTCTGGCAGATTAGAAGATTGGTGCTCGTGTATTCTTGTCCTAGGGTTATTGTTAGAGTTGTGATGTGTATGAGTTGCAATAGCTAGAAAAACATGAACGTTGTGCAAACCTTTTGTTATTATTTTCCTTCAAATGTATTGTTGAAGTTGTCAGCAAGAGTTAGTTGATAATCGGCCAGAGTTAGCCTTGTAATACTAGCTGGAGTTAGATGGTAGAGATAGCAATTAAGTCATTGCATTGAAGTCTTGTAATAGGGTTGTTGCAAGTGGGAAATTAAGAGGTTAATCTCTTAGGATTGCAAGAGTCTGTAATCATTGTTGCTCAAATCTAGTGGAGTTGTGTGAAATCCTACGTGGTAGGTCGTAGTTTTTTCTTCCCTTGAGCTAGGAGGTTTCCACGTAAACATTGTGTGTCACTTTTCTTGTTGCTTTAACGCTCGTGTGTTCTTATTCTGTGCAACCTAGTGAAAGGAACTAGTCCTGAGTACATCGGTGGACTCATACATCTTATCACTTAGGTTAGGTAGCTGTCCCACTTCTTGAGAAATGTTAATACTCATGTAAATAACATTGTGGGACCTTTAATTTTGTATCTATGCTTCTGCCCGTTGCTAGTTTATTGTTGATTTGATTCTCCTTAGAGATCATAAATTGTTGAAGAAATAACAAGATCTTTCTTTTGTCCTTTTCAAGCGATCATTTTCATAGTTGCAAGAATTTTTTTTTGAGATAAAGTCCCCTCACAAGGAGGTCCACATCATCCTTTATTAGACAAACATGTTGCTTCAGCCCTCGAATCAAGGCGAACAACTTGGAGACAAAAATTAGGGGATACTTGAAGTTGTACTCAAATATTTATTAATAATAAAAGATTCTCATCAAGAATAACTAGGGATAGGAATAAAGCATTGAGTCAAACTCTTATTTGGTATCAAGATAATAGCTATGAATAGTCATCGACTTCCAAAAAGTTCTAATCTTTATATGTGGTATTTGTGCTTTCTCCGTGTTAAGAATCTTCTTGCAATCTATGGGTAGCTGTTGAAATTTGTCATATCTTCTTCTTCCATTGTAACTGAATGCACTGTTAGCCAAACAATCTGCTAGCTGATTAACTTCTCTGAATGTATGTTGAAATTCTATACAGATTTACGTTTTCATATAAAATATCTCATTTATTGTGTCTGCTAATTTCCATGGTACTTTTCATTCCCTTAACAATTTTTTGTAGACTTAAAAAATTAGTCTCCAATATAATAATTTTTTTTAGTGTCAGACAATGTTTAAGGGCATGCCAAACTACTTGAACCTCTACCATCATGTTGTTATTATAGCCAATTTTCTGAGCTTCTGCATATATCAAATCCCTTTCATTATCTCTTAGATAAAATACATAAGCACTCAACCCTGGATTACCCCTACAAGCACATCAGTATTACGTTTCAGCCACCCCTCCCTAGGATATTCCCATTTGACTATCTTGTAGTGGAGTCTTGGACTGTAATGTTGAAGATATGTAATTGCCTCTCCCCATTGATAAGGTATTGATATCTAAGGATATTTAAGTTTTATAAACTGTTAAACAGTTTGTTGACAAAGCTTAAATAACCTATGAAAATTCACCTCCTCGTCATGTCTTCTTGCATTTCTTCTCTTCCAAAGTTCCCACAAAATGATGAGAGGGATAGCTTTGTAACCTCTTGAAACTTTTTTGGGGCCAGAAGATTCCACCATTTTACTATAAGCTGTTGTAGATACATTCCTTCTATATTTAAACCTATACAAGTAGCAAACTACTTCCATAACCTTTGGGTTATGGAGGTTGTTAGAAAAAGGTGGCTCATTGTCTCTTGGTTATAGTTCTCACAATAATAACATCTAGATGTAATCTGAATTTGCATTCTCCTCAAGTTATCTTTGTAGCAATTCTTCTCTCACTACAAGAAAAAAGGTCTTTAGTGAGGGAAAATTTGATCATTGAATGTCCAAATTCGGTCACTAAAGGCCAATAACGACCGGTAAAAATTTGATCATCGCCGGTCATTTTTTCCTTGACGTTAAAAGTTAATGAGATTGTAATTCGGTCGTTAAATGTCCCTTATAGTTACCAGATTTTTCCTTTGTTATTTTATCATCCGGTCATTAAAGAATCATTAAGGAAAATAAATTTAACCAATAAAAGTACTTTTAATGACCGAAATTTCTTTCGTTAATGGTATGTTAGTTCCAACAACAAAGCTTTTAACAACCGAATTTCCCTTCGCTAATAGCCATTTCAATATTTAATAAGCCAATTGTAAAAGAGTTTCAAAGACCATATTTTCATTCGCTATTATATAAAAAATTATAGTACTAAATAATAATAATAATTTCATACACACATACAAAAATATACTAAATAATTAAATTCATATAAAACATCATTGTTAATATAAAGAACAAAAGAAAGATATACAATATCCAAGTTTGATGAGATCATTTTTATTAACTCCTAAAAAGGAAATAAATGCAACACAAATACATAAGATGTCGTCTTTAAGCTACCCCTAACAAAATAATTGCCCTCTAGAACTTCAATTTGCTCCGTATTTTCTTGAACGGTAGATTCTTCATATTCAAATTCTTGAGCTATAAAAGAATAAATTTATGTCAGCTAATTAGTAACAAAGAATACACTCTCCAAGAAGAGATATAAGATATTCAACATTTACCGAAAAGGATGCAAAACATTAAAATTTCTAAAAAAGAACGTGAATAGTAACTCATATATCTACTTGATAGTCCAATGAAGTAGCATATTTACAGAACTACAAGGATTGATGTAGAAGCTACAACAATAAAGTAGGCCCTACATTATAGAATTGCTAACATTAACCAAGTAATCATAAAGATTGTGACAATAGAGTTTCAGATCTATGAAACAACTCCAACATACTGAATGTACAAAAAAATTGGCCTTAATGCTGGGATGAGAAATTAACTTGGCATACACACACTGTAATAGAAGAAGTGCAAAGCTATTTATGGTTTACTCCAATATATGTTGAATTCTCTTGCAGATCCAAGGTATTCTACTGATGTGTTTTATATCTTGTAGTGTGAATTGTTATGGACTGAAGCTTCATAAGTAGAGATAGCTAGAATTAGTATGATCATTATTCTAGAAGAAGTCAGGAAGGGAAATAGAGAAACTAAAGGTCTAGTGAAACTAAAATTATCTTAGACACTAGCTGGAGAGAAATCTATTGAGCTTAGCAATGGATTAAGTGTGTATTGCTTAGGTCCTATAGTGGGTTTTCAACCCTGACTCAACTGCATAGGCGCATGCCTGCATGGATCTAATATCTTACTACAAATATACTTATTGCTTGTTGCTTAGAATTAATTACAGATTCCATAAGAAACATATTTTTTTGAAGGACTTATCATCAGCATACTAGGTTCCTATTGCAGGACCTAGGTTGACAAGAGACAAGCAAGTAGTCTGACCTTGTCTCATTAACTATATTTTAAAATGCCACAAGTGCAACTAAAATTATCTTAAACACTACCTGGAGAGAAATCTTTTGAGCTTAGCAGTGGATTAGGTGTGTGCTGCTTGGGTCCTATAGTGAGTTTTCAGGACAAAAAAATTTTGGATCTCGTTGAGCTAGGACATAAGAAAAAGCAGCCTTGTCTTGACCTTTAAAAGTCATCCAGAATCCCTATGTTTACATAGGTGTAAACTTTGACATCGTCCCAGTCAAAAAAGTACATAGGTGTAAATCTTTCACATCATCTCAGTCAAAAATGTTCCACGAAAGAAAAAAATAATAAGAAGGAAGACAGAAGATTTCCTTAAAGAGTGTACGATACTCCAGTTTACCACAACCTCATGTGGTACTTGCGATAATGATCTCTACCTCACAGTTCATAAGAATTCTAGAAGATTTCTATAAGCTTGTCTACAAATGCTTACAAATATCTACAAATGTCTACAAATGCTTACATATGTCTACAAATGCTTTAAGATGTAGATTACACATTGGGACACCTATCTTAGAAACAAAATCTGTCGGGCTCCTCCGTTATAATTATGATAATGACTCCTCTTAATACAGGATCATGCAAGCTAGTGGGTGATGACCGTTCTGTAAGCTACTCAATTCACTTTTAGTTGCTCTAAATTCTATTCTAGAGCTACTTACTTACCTATGATGTTTTATACTTTCAGCGGTGACATAGATATTGTAGTTCCAGTGACAGCTACAAGCTATTCGATAAAGAAGTTAAAGTTATTAGTTAAGATAATGTGTGGAATCTGACCTAAGGAGAAATCTTAATGATTGGGATCTGAAAGAATTTTTTAGTCTCATGGCCACCATTTAGACTAGGGTAGCCAATAGTCAAGGCAGGGATAGCCTTATCAGGAGAAATAGCATAGATGGATCCTTTCAGTTAAAGTAGAACACCTACAACAAATCTCTAGGAAGACCTTAATTGATCAATGGCCATGGAAATTAATCTGGAGAACTAAGCTGTCATCTATAGTTATCTGTTTCGATTTGATAACTTTAAAAGGTTCTTGCTTGACTCAAGATAACCTCATTAGGAGGAAATTTCAAATGGTCAATAGATGCTATATGTGCTTATGCAACTCTGAATCCATTAATCACTTATTTCTTCATCGCACAGTTGCAACAAGCTTACGGAACATGTTCTTTTCACTTTTTGGACTTACTTGGGTCATGTCGGGCGCACTGAGAGAGGCTTGTGTGTGTTGGAGTTCTTGGAAAGTTGGGATATCCATCAAGAAGATCTGGTCTTTGGTTCTAGCCTATATTTTGTGGTGCTTATGGACAGAGAGGAACAAAAGATATTCTAATGGCAACCCAACTCCTATCCCTACCATTAAAGCAAGATCTTTGATTACTCTTTTTGGTTGGGTTAATCTCTCCCCTGTACCTAGTATTGACTCTTTCCTGAAATTTATCAGCTCCATAAATTATTGTTGTTAGCTGTTTTGATAGCTTTTTTTGCCTTTTTGAGAACTGATATTTTCCTTCTTTTGTTATTTGTGCATGTGTGTGATGCTTTGTTAATGATATCCTGCTTATTTCATAAAAAATTGTTATCAGTTAAGACAATTTTACAGGAGAGGTAAATACTAATTGCTTGGATAGTTTGTGTAAACAAAAAAACTGCAGGGGACTGAATCTTATGGAAATCTCAAGTTGGAATAAAGATTCTATATGTAGGCTGTTATGGTTAAGAGAGATAAATTATGAGTCTTGAGACAGATACTTTGACTCTAAAACAGTGTCTAGAAAAGGCATGAGACAAATGTGCAAGATAGGAATTACACATATATACAGAGAAGGCAACACTTTGGTAGACTACTTAGCTAACCTAGCTTTTGACATGAAAGGAAAACAAATCTACACACATTTCAACCAGTTACCAATAAAGGGAAGAAACCTAATTAATATAGATAAACAACAAATTCCCAACTTAAGAATAAGAAGGCAAGAAATCAAAGATAGACACGACACAAATCAAGGAGCAACTCAAATAGTGAATACTGATACATAAATGAAAGACTATAGATCTTCTGAAATTAAAAGGGAAAATTACATTACTATACTTTGTAGAGCCCAAGAGAACTATTCAAGAACTAATCTGTTGAAGAACAACTCCTACAACACAGGTCAAGACAACAGGGTCAGTAGAGTTGCATGCACAAGAAAAGAAAATACAGGACATATTAAAGGGCCAGAAGCAAAAGAGGATCGCCAAAACAAACTCAAGAAACAAAAACAAGCTAACAGACAAGAAAGGTTGCAGATATTGATGGAAGACTCTATCAAATCATAAGAATACAATGAAAAATTAACACAGAGACATTAGGAAAGCACAGGATAGAAGTAGCTTACTCAAGCCCAAATTTAAAACTCAGCAACCGATAGAGAAATAAGGGGAAGCTTCCAATGAATCAAAGAGGGAAAGGTTGAAGTTGTTAGCACCGATAAAGACAACAAAAGAGATACTTGGGCAAACAAATTTCAAACTACAACTTTTCTTATTTTTTTTACCTTTCTTTGGTTTAGTTTTTTTTTTAAAATTCTGGACAGATAAGTTCCTTTTTTATAGAGTACTTCAAAGAAGAATCCCAACTGATGAGGAAGTTCATAGATATGGAGTATCTTTATCCTTCAGATGCAACTGTTGCATCATTCATGATCAGAAAAATGTGCAATATCCATTTGGTACTAGTTTGATTGCTAAACAAGTTTGGTCACATTTCTATAATGTGTGTGGCATCAAATTTGATCCTATCGTCATTAGGAATATTTTCATGAGATGGTGGTTGACGAGAACTAGTAATGAAGTTCACATGGTCATCTCACAATGTACCCATATTCTGATCTATTGGGAAATATGAAAAAATAGATGTATTTCTAGATTTGACAATACTAAAATGTCGGCAAGGTTCCTTATTCATCAGGTATGTCATTATATGACAATCATCTTCCAAACTCAATTTCCTAAAGTTCAATTTTCTTTGGCTTAGGAAGATAGATGCAGACAGATTGAAAAGCTATCCCAAGTAATTCATATCCAAATGGTGAGGTGGTCAAAGTCAGGTCAAGGTTCATTATTCAATTCCTTGTACTGCTTTTGTATGAGTTATATATATCGGTTAGGCATGCCTAATCCCACCAACATGGTGGACTTTTAAAAAGAAAGAAAATGAATAAACGCCATAAAATATATTTTTACCATTTTTTATTATTGACAAACCACAAAGAAGAATAGAAAAAAAATAGAGATAAGACTTCAAAATCAGGCATCATCACTACAAATTGATTATCATGATACAAGTTGTAACACTAACCCCACCCCTCAGCTGCTTACCAAAAGCCAATAACAAATCCAACACACACTAATAGAAAAGGAAATGTAGATAGAAGTGGAAGTCCAAGCCTCGAAAACCACATCATGCAAAACAATCTATAGCAAAGTCAAAACTGACTGAACAAGACCAAGAAAGAGTACAACTCAAAGGAAAGAATAAGGCAACTACTAATACCATTATAAAAGAGGAAAGAGTAGGTGATATTAAAATTTCATATCACCTTTTGAGATGAACAAATACAATGCTCAACAAAAGGTTGAAACCTGCAAACTTTTACAATTAACATAATTTTTCATAAAATTTCCAACTAAATCATTGCAATAACTTCATCGCAGAGAAAAAAAATAACTTCTATCTACTAACCTGTTAATAGTTAAATCTACTGATCATTTGAAGATGGTGATGATGAAGGCTGGCCAAACACTACACTTGCAAGCCGTTCATATTTACTCTCTAGCTCATCAATGCGTTCACATTTATTCTCTAACTCATCCACATGTCTTCTTAGTAATTCATTTTCTTTTTCTTTTGTGTTCAACTTTATCTAACAATGTAGCATTTGAAGAGTTTCCACCTTTCAACTCCTTAGCAGTTATCCCACAATCAAATCCAACCACATGACTCTTACGTTGTGGTACAAAGCACTTTTCTACGATCTTAATATTTGTAAGAGATGATTCAGATTGAACCAAGTTGTGGATTTCAACCTATAAAATATAAGAAAAAATAAAATTATACAACAAATCAAGTTAAATGATGTCGAAAGAATTTTTCAATAAACATACATATTTTGCATTTGTTTCTGGTTTGACAAGCTTATTAGCCTTCTTATGAGTCTCAAAGAAGATAGTGTCCGTAGTTGGTGGCTTACCATCTTTACCTCCCTTCACATATAATTAAACTGGTAAAAAGAATCATTTTAACAAGGAAGAGGCTTCTTAAAGAGTTTCAAGATGTACTTACCAATTTATAAATAATCTCTCTAATAGGTTTACTGCCTGTAAGATAAGGCATTCTTAACTTAGACCTAGTGATAGAGTTTCTTGTAATTGTTTCCTATATTAATAACACACCATCAAAATTATGGCCAGCCTAACATATTAATGAATAGCAACTATGAAGCCATACCTTAAACTTTTCACTTAATAAATGCTCATTAACCAGCCATTCTCAATCACTTTTGTCTACCTCCTTTGGAACATCTTTTAGAGCATCATATAATGGTTTATACTTTATATTCTTGTGCAGTAATCCTCTCAAATTATTCCATAACCTTCTCATATGCTGCAAGACATGTTTTTTTTGATCATTCGTGTCATCGCTGTCAAATTTATCCTACAATACTTCACAAGTATCATTAAACATCAAATTCAAAATTTCAAGCAAAGTAGAAAAATACAATTTAACCAATAATTGTGTGCATCTAGTTCAACCACTACCCATCACTATGTCTATATACGGTTGGGATACTTGGTTGAAGTGATTTCCATGAAAAAAGTAGATAACTATGTGTATCACAATTTAGTTGATATAATTTCACTTTATGTGTAGAATGAAATAATGAATATATCAACATCATTCAGATTGAATAAATTTAAGAAAGAAAATGCTTTAGATCCTTACAATAACTGCATCCCACATGTGTTCTAGCTTATCTTTTTCGATGTCCGTCTATGAGTGTACCTACATCGGACACATATTATAATCACGAACTAAAATACCCAAGTGTATCACAAATGAGGTATAATGCTGGTCAACAACTCTATTCTGGTAAAAAGTGACTATTAGTTTTTCTCCAAGTTTGAGTCGTGAAATATTTTTATAAATGTTCTTTCCTCTCACTTTTTTGCCTTTACAAATTCATAAGAACCTACAAATTAATTTAAGTCAGACATAGAACTAGCACTAGTCAATATCTAATATCACATATACATGTCTTTCTTCCATAACGTAAACCAAGCTTTCATCTTAGATTCAATCCTATTCGAGAATCAAGCGTCGAAACATCTTCAAGGGTTGGCTTATAGTTATTCAAGTACAAACAAAAGAGTTTCATCACACTAACAACTAAAGAATTACAATTTGAGATATAAAATACTTATTTTATTTGTTTGAGTATCTTGCATCACTTCAACTTCTTATGAGAGGGGAACATCACCTTCAATTGGATCAAAACTAGGAGGTAATATAGAGATGCTTTTCTATGCTTGCTTATTTTGGTAAGATGTTGATGCATTAAAAATTTTACTTTGTCCAATTGGAATTCTTTGTCCAGAACTTACTCTTACGGAGCGCAAAGATTTTAAGCTTTTTCTTTGTCCCTGTAACACCCCAAAATTTTTCTAGACCAAGCTTTGACATTCCAAGAAAAATATAGCAGAAAAACCAGAAATTTTTTTTTCAAAATGACTGAGACAATGAGTCATGGTTAGCTCCAATGACTCATTGTGTCAGTCGTGGTCCCCAGGTCTTAGCCATTTGGGAACCGATGAGACAAGGAATGACTTGTTGTGAGAAACAATGAGTCGTCCTGTTGGTCGTGATTTCCCCCATCCCATAAATCCTTCCTAGGACCCCACGACTCAACCAACGAGTTGTTTTCAGAAACAATGACCCATTGTGAGGGTCGTCTTGTGAGATCTCTGAAATCCCCTTTCTAGTGAAGACGAGAGGAAACAATGACTTGTTGTTTCCCCCAATGAGTCATTGTCAGCACTGTTGTTTCAAATTAGGCATTTTCAAAGAAAAATCTTTGCAGTGAACCTAACGACTGGACACAACGAACCGTTGGTTCAACCAATGAGTCGTTGTGTCACCTGTTGCTTGGTTTCCCAGTTCTCTTTGCCCAGTGGTCACGGGAGGAGCCAACGACCCGTTGGTTCATCCAATGAGTCATGGTGACCCCCGTTACCAGAGCCAGTGACTTCTCACCCCAGGCAGTTGAACCAACGAGAGGTCCCAACAAGTCGTGGTCTCAACCAACGACTCATTGAGTGACCTGTTTGGATCCTGTTAGCCAAATTTTAGATTTAAATTCCAGGGGTACTTTTGTAATTTTCCACCTAATTAGTCCCTAAACTACCTTGTTTTGGGTTTAAGCAGGGGTTTTAGAGGGGGAAACAGACGGTTTCTCTCATTCTTTTCTCATCTCTTCATCAGTTCAACGTAGAGTTATCTCAGGCAGGTTCAGAGCAGAAGTTAGAGTATTTGATTCATCTCAGATTTTTCAAGGAATTATCTAGGGTTTTCCATCTCCAGATATGTGGGATTTCAACAAGGAAATAGTTCTTCCTTTGTGTCCCTAAAATTCTCCCTATTTTCTTTATCAGTTCTAGCCCTGCAGATTTTCGAATGTTAAGAAATTCTCAGTCATGCTTCATTTAATTTATGTGGAATATTGTTTTATAATAATTATAGATATTTTCCACCAGTTTGTAGCAGTATTGATCTTTATCACTGTACAGTAAATTTAGCCCTAGTCCTTGAGAGTAGAAAGGACTAGAATCTTGCTATAGTGATTAAATCTTGAAATTTTCCTGACTCTATCAGTGTTGTGGATTCCTATATTATTTGTATATACTGAATTATTAGTCAGATGCATGTTACCCTAGTTTCAATCAAAATGTTAGAATACTCAGTATCAGTCAGAAATGTCAACTGATCAATTTGACTACAGAAATTCCCGAGGTGTTACTAGTACCTTACAATTATCAGAATCAGATTCAGAACTCAGTTTTAGTGGTCCACTAGACGGTCATGACACTTTTAAATAAGCATATCTGAACAGCCTTAGGACCCTAGTTATAGATTACAATTTGTTCTTTAAACGGTCACGACACTTCTAGAGAAGAAACTCTGACTAGTCTTAGAACCAAGTTCCAGAATCTGGTCTGATAAGACTCTCAGGGTGCTTCCAGATAGGTATTCCTGACTATTCTTGGGCCCCAGTTTTGAGCTATCAGCCTAGTATTCAGTCTAGGATTATCCAGTGGGAGTAGGACTTAGCATCAAGCAGACTGGGGTTCCAGCACACCTAGGTTCCCAGAACTATGTTTCCACCGTAGGTTTCAGTTTTATTGGACTCATGGACCTAGAATCTTGTGATCACCTAGTTCATTCCTTTATACCCTGGCAAGGTATATTGGGTCCTACCGATGGGGTGTATACATCGGACTCCACGTCTAGCTCACGTGGTTATATGTCGGTTATAGACTCTCCCACCAGTTAGTCCAGTATTAGTTTAGTCTAGTTCATCTCAATTCAGAAAAGTTTCAGACTACTCAGTATAGTTATGAGTTCAGTATAGTCTTAAAGACCAGTATATCAGATTCAGAGCATGTCTTTGACTATCAGACATGGTCTTTCATACCATCTCAGTTATTTCAGTTGTTCAGTTAAGTAGCTTCAGTTGTTCATTGCATGTCTCTTCAGTTCAACACTTTTTATTTCTTATTTATGGTTTCTCTCACTTGCTCAGTACATTCAAAGTACAAATGCATACTTTTATGTTATATCATTTTATGATACAGCTGCAAGATCTCAGTCTCAGCCTCGCTAGCCGATCGCTCTCGGAAGACTTCAGCTGTCCTATTTGGTGAGTCCTCATCTTTCGAGGAAGAAGATTATTTTACTTAATTTTGCTTTCTTATATTTAGATTAGGAGGTAGTTGGAGGCTTGTCACAACAACTCATTAGTTGTAGTGGCTTTCAGACGCAGATTTGGTTTTTCAGACTTGTAGTTTTGTTCAAATGTTTTCAAACATTATGAATAAGCTCCACTCTCTTAAATGCTTATGTTGTTGCTTTAAACTTCCACTGTATATATTTATATGTTACTAAGAATGCTAGTGTATGATAGACCAAGGGTTGTTTTGGGGTTACTTGTGACTCCAAGTACCATGTTCCGTCCAAGGTGTAAGCTCGGAGCGTGACAGTCCCCTTGCTAAGGCACCTGGTGGAATATAAGCATGCTTATTTGTCTTCAAAGTTGATCCCATTTTATTAGACATTTTTGTAGATTCATGTCAACCTAATATAAAAGCATCAAAGTAATCTCTTAAATCAAGTTAGTTCCAAGTTCCAATGTAGTGCTTAACAGTAAAGTAATAGTAACTGGTTTGATTCTAGCAAAAAGTTTCCATAAGATTTTGTTTGTTAAAAATGTTATACCCCATAAAATTTCCAACACATAGATGACCTATTCGCGTGTTGGTTAAGAGTATTTGAAAGCCATACACGCTAGGAAAAGGCCCGGGACAAGACCAGACAAGAAACCTGTCGAACCATCGCGGAAGGAGTCGGGGCAGAGCCCCTCCGCGATGGCAACGTGTCACGGAGGTGGAGCCTCCGCGATGGCTCCGTGACACGTTGGCCTTGTCCAGGCCCAAGTATATAAATCCCTCCACTTCGGTTTAAATGTTAAAATTCTTATAATTTCCAGTGAAAACAGAGAGAAAATCAGAGAGGAAGAGGAACGAAGGGTTCTTGATAATTTCCTTCCGATTACACCGTCAAACGCGGTCCAAACGCAAATTAACTCCAAATACCGAGGTATTTAGCAGCAAGGAGCATTCCTACGGATTTAGTTTCGCGAAATTCGGCCGGCGAATCGTCGTGCTACCGAACTAAGGTAAGTGGAATTGCTCCAAATTAGTGTTAATATACTCCTAGCCTTAAAGTGAATATTTCTCCCTTCTGGACTTTCGAGAAATAGCAGGATTTTGACCGTATTTCGATAAGCCAAAGTTTAAGCTATAAATATATAGAAAGTAACATTTTCTTTTAGAATATTGGTGTATTTAGTTCTAATTGACATGTATATGAATGTAGTTGGGAGAAACAGCAGAAGTACCGACGGAAATCACATCGGTCAGTCGGGTACTCAGAAACCAGGTATGTAAAGCTATTCTTTCGGCAAGCCAGGAAGTACAGTATAGAAAATAAATAGAATAAAGGCTATTAACAGATACCCAACGTATAGGAACGACTTTAGTACAATTTCCAGCAAGCATGCTAGTATATCATTACGTATCGTGCGATAATCAGAATAACGGATAGTCAGATGATTTTAGATAGTAATGTGGTATCAGCTGGTAGTTCAGTATGTTTCTACGTAAGACCCAGTGTGGAAGTTGTAAGAGCAGTATAATGAATTAGCAAGATTTCAGATAGTATGTATTACATTTGTTGAGACTGTACCCGGTAATAGATGGCACATCTTATGTGATTGAGCTATATCCAGTTATAGATGGCAAGTCCTATGTTATTGAGTTATATCCAGATGTAATCACATATAGAAATAGCTCCAGATATAGATGTAGCTCCAGAAATAGATATGGCTCTAGAAACTGATATAGCTTCAGATTACGGATAACAATAATCAGATAATCAGATAAAGGCTAGGTAGCAGTCAACCTAGAAATCATAAGTAGTGCAAAACAGAATATAGTACCAGTTGTTTAATACAAACTGGCCTTGAAATAAAAGAAGAGAATAGGATTGGTATTTTTCATTTGAGCATGCTTGCTGTGTATGTGTTTTGTATGTTGAGACTTGTTGTGGCATGTGGGCACCCTTTAGCATCCCCACCGCCCCTGGGTTATAGCTGTGTCGATATCAGATTCAGATACCGCCACCAGCTGGGCGATACCATCTGCCTAGAGGACGATGATGGCTGACCACCATAATAATACAGTCCAGATTACCCTGCTTGCAGGGGCAGTTCAATTCGCTCTGCGCAGAGCCAGATTACCCTGTTTACAGGGGAAAATTACTCTGTATGCACTTGTGCCCGGGAGCAGTTTCAGATACAGATTTTTATAAAATTACCCTGTTGCGTGCTTGCACCCAGGGGCAGTTTTAGCTACAGATACAGCAGCAGATTACCCCGTGTGCACTTGCGCCCAGAGGCAGGAGTCTTCGGACTCAGACACAGTTTATTGTCAGAGGCCAAGGCCTGAGCTACGTATCCAAGGGGGCCGGTAGGAGGAGCTCACAGTTATCAGATGAGTAGAGTGACTTATTTTTTGTTGGTTTAGACCCGGGTAGGGGTAAATAGATTGTGTGTTGGTTGGCACCTTCCGACTTATGGGGGTCGGTCAGGTATTGTGTATATTTATATGTATATCTATATGTGCTATTAGATAATGATAGACAGTAGGACGACACGTCATTAGGTACGCCCAGTTTAGTTACAGAATATGTAAACTCTCCACAGTTATCCTCAGCTAGATAGATTCAGCTACTTCCTTCTTATATGTCATGTTATTGTTGTTACCCATTTCAGTTGTATATTTCAGTTTGCTTTACATGCTCAGTACCTTTGGTACTGACGCCCGTGGGGGCGTAGACGAGGAGTCGATCCCTCGTGATCCAGTGAGTAGAGATATCAGCTCCTATCCTCCAGAGCTAGATAGTCGAAGGTTGCTCCTATTTCCTTTTTGATTACAGTTTGGGTAGGTCGGGGCCCTGTCCCGACCATTCTATTATTACTTCCTAGAGGCTTGTTGTGGTAGTGGAGCCGATCGTGTGGGGCCGTGCATGTATATATGTGTTTGGTTGATCATATTGGCCGTTTAGGGCCATAGTTTGATTGTAGTGGTGACCTTGCCGGTCACGTAGTTATTCAGTATTCTATTGTTAAGTTACAGATAACTAGACAACATGGTGGCCTTGTCGACCCGCATAGGTTTCCCTATATGAGATGATTCTGGTTAGCTGACGATACAGTACAGATGGCTATAGGCCCAGTCGGCCGGAGGCTGTATTTACAGTCGTTATATAGCGGTTCATTTCTTGAAATAAAGCCAGAGTCAGCCAAGGCACCAGATGTGCTTTGGCTCGCCAGTTAGCAGTCCAGGTCCTACCAGGACACCAGGTTCCTATCATATTCCCCAAGGTGGGGTGTGACAAACTTGGTATCAGAGCAGTTCGCATCCCAGGGAGTCTGCAAGCCGTGCTAAGTAGAGTCTTGTCTATGGATGTGTTGTGCACCACATACTATAGGCAAGAGGCTACGAGGCATAATAGGATGGTTACCCTTCTTTCATACTCAATCGTGCCATAGCACAGTACAGTATAGGGTCGAGTTCTAAAAACTTATCATATTCTTTGTCTACAAATAAAAATGGTAGACCAGCGACACCTTGCTACAAGCAGGAGATTAGATACAGCGGCAGGCGAAGGCACCAGCAGGATGCCTCACTTACAGCCAGATTCAGCCCTGCCTGAGGGCGACACGGAGGTGTCATCTCGACCCTCCCAGTAGTCTCCGCCTCGCCAGACACCATTTGAGGCAGCACCGCCTCCTACAGCTCCTACACCCACTTCATCTGATCAGGAGCTACGTAGTGCGGTGGTTATGTTGACCCAGATGCTAGCTACTCAGCGTCACCCAGTACCACCTGTAGCAGCAGAATCTCTAGGTGGGCCAGGTAGTTCCAGGGTTAGAGAATTCTTGGCATTGGGACCCCTTCAGTTTACAGGGTCAGATTCAGCGGAGGACCCTCAGGACTTTCTGGACCAGATATAGAGAATCTTTAGAGTCATGCACGTAACCCCAGTAGAATCAGTGGAATTAGCAGCATTCCGGTTGAGGGATATTGCTGTTTTGTGGTATGAAAGTTGGGAGAGATCTCGGGGAAGAGATGCAGCCCCTCCTACTTGGTCCAGCTTCTCAGAGGCCTTCCTGGACCACTACTTACCCCGGGAGGTCAGACAGGCCCGGATGGACCAGTTCCTACACTTAGAGCAGGGGGCCAGGAGCGTCGTGAGTATTCTTTACAGTTCGACTCCTTAGCCCGCTATGCTCTAGGATTTGTGGACACCATGTCGTCCAGAGTCCATCGCTTTATTATGGGCCTGAATTCAGATTACATAGAGATGTGCATGACGGCTACTATGAGAGAGGACATGGACATAGCCATGGTACAGGCCTTCGCACAGACAATTGAGGTCCTAAGACAACGGCAGCGGGGCGACAGGCAGGAGACTCCGGAGCAGCGCCGTAGAAACAGACCCGCTGAGATTCAGGGTGAAATCCCTAGGGGGCCGAGACCACGGTTTTCAGATAGGCCACCCAGATCTTTACCTCCAGTACAACAGCGGAGAGGCAAATTTATTCACTGATATCAGTCAGAGTCCGATAGCAGTTCACGGACAGTAGCATCACCTCAGCAGCGGAGGGCAGAACAAAGTAGGTTTGCACCTACCCCTTGTCCTATATGCCACCGACCCCATCCTGGAGCCTGCAGGCAAGGCTTTTCAGGGTGCTATTACTGCGGACAGGAAGGGCATTTAATGAGAGATTGTTCGGCCAGAGGACAGGGTAGCCGAGATAGTCTGGATAGAACATCAGCGGGGCCATGAGCTCCAGCAGCCTCAGCAGGGCGCAGACCCACAGGTTCAACAAATAGGGGCCGAGGTAGATCAGGAGCCTCTGGCTCAAGTGCAGGCCCCAGCCGTACCTATGTATTACCAGGGAGGCAGGATTCAGAGGCATCTCCCGACGTGTTCACAGGTATATTAATTATCTGCTCATACCCTGTTTATGTATGGATTGATCCAGGGTCTACCTTGTCATATATTACACCATTTGTGGCTCGAAAGTTGGGTATCGAACCAGAATTGCTTCAACAGCCCTTTTCAGTGCTTACACCGGTCGGTGACTCGATTACAGCTAAAAGAGTCTACTGGGGATGTATGGTAGAGGTTGCTGATCGCCAGACCACAGTAGACTTGATAGAACTTGAGATGGTCGACTTCGATGCCATTATGGGTATGGACTGGTTAGTGCCATGCTATGCTAACTTAGAATGCTGGACCAAGACAGTCCGATTTCACTTTCCGGGGGAAGCAGTGCGAGAGTGGAAAGGGAGCACAACTAAGCCAAAAGGTAGGTTTATTTCCTACCTTCAGGCGAGAAAATTAATAGCAAAGGGATGTATTTACCACCTAGTTAGAGTCCAGGACATTCGGGTGGAACCTCCGATTCTTCAGTCTGTTCCAATGGTCAATGAATTCCCTGACGTATTTCCAGATGAGTTGCCTGGTATCCCTCCCGAAAGGGAGATAGATTTTGCAATTGACTTGTTGCCAGGGACTCAACCTATATCCATTCCCCCGTATCGCATGGCACCAGCTGAGCTTAGAGATTTGAAAGAGCAGTTAAAAGATTTTCTCGACAAAGGCTTTAGCAGGCCTAGTACTTCCCCGTGGGGTGCGCCAGTTCTGTTTGTAAGAAAGAAAGATGGCTCACTCCGTATGTGTATAGACTACCGGTAGCTGAATAAGGTAACAGTTAAAAACAAATACCCGCTCCCTAGAATAGATGATTTGTTTGACAAGTTGCAGGGGGCCAGATGTTTCTCTAAGATAGATCTGAGGTCCGGATACCACCAGGTCCGAGTTTGTGAGAGGGACATTCCAAAGACTGCTTTCAGGACCAGGTATGGTCACTTTGAATTTCTAGTCATGTCTTTTGGGCTGACGAATGCTCACGCAGTGTTTATGGACCTGATGAACAGCATATTCATACCGTATTTGGATCTGTTCGTGATAGTATTTGTCAATGATATTCTGGTATATTCTCGTTCAGAGACAGATCACCAGAACCATTTACGAACAGTACTCCAAATCCTTAGAGACCGTCAGCTATACGCCAAGTTTTCTGAGTGTGAGTTCTGGCTGAACTCAGTTGCCTTCTTGGGGTATATCATGTCAGATGCTGGTATACAGGTGGACACACAGAAAATAGAGGCGGTCAAGACATGGCCCAGACCTACCACTCCGACCGAGGTTTGCAGTTTCCTGGGTTTAGCAGGGTATTACAGGAGATTTGTTGAGGGATTCTCTACTATAGCGGCACCTCTGACCAAGCTGACACAACAAGCAGCGAAATTTCAGTGGATGGAGGCATGTGAGCAGAGTTTTCAAGAATTGAAAGACAGATTGACCTCCGCCCCAGTACTAGCATTGCCGGAAGGGAACAGATGGGTATGCGGTGTGTTGCGACGCCTCAGGCATTGGACTGGGTTGTGTGCTGATGCAGTATGGAAAGGTAATTGCTTATGCTTCTAGACAGCTGAAGAAGCATGAAAAGAACTATCTGACCCATGACCTAGAACTGGCCGCAGTGATCCACGCTCTGAAAATCTGGAGGCATTATCTGTATGGCGTTCATGTAGACATTTTTACAGATCATAAAAGCCTGCAGTACATTTTCACACAGAGGGAGTTAAATCTGCGGCGGTGTCGTTGGTTAGAATTGCTGAAAGACTATGACGTGGACATTCGGTATCATCCGAGAAAAGCCAATGTAGTAGCAGATGCCCTCAGTCGTAAGTCAATGGGGAGTTTGGCGTATTTGCGGCCCGAGAAGCGGGAGTTAGCTAAGGAAATTCATCAGCTAGCTAGTTTAGCCGTTCGAGTAGCAGAAATAGAAAATAACAGAGCGGTGATTCAGAACTCTGCTATGTCATCGTTAGTTACATAGGTAAAAGAACGACAGTACGAGGACCCCGACTTAGTCCAACTCAGAGATAGAGTTCAGAAAGGTAAGGAACCAGACTTCCAAGTGACTGAGGATGAAGTGCTGCGTTGTAAGGGCCGCCTATGTGTCCTGAATATTTCAGGGCTTCGCCAGCAAATCATCCATGAGGTACATTACGCTCGCTATTCCCTCCATCCAGGAGCAATGAAAATGTACCACGACGTTAGAGACATCTACTGGTGGCCAGGTATGAAAGCTAAAATAGCTGAATTTGTATCTAGATGTCCTAACTGCTAGCAGGTGAAAGCAGAACACCAGAAACTGGGCGGTCTGACGCAGGATATAGCTGTGCCTTTGTGGAAATGGTAAGCGATAAATATGGATTTTGTAATAGGATTAACCCGTACCAGACATAGGCATGATTCTATTTGGGTGATAGTTGACAGGCTGACAAAATCAGCTCATTTCCTTCCAGTGAAAGCTACCTTCTCGGCCGAGGATTATGCCGATTTATATATTAGAGAAATAGTTAGATTACATGGAGTGCCAATATCTATTATTTCGAACAGAGGAGCACAGTTTACAGCTAGGTTTTGGCAGTCGTTTCAGAGAGGTCTGGGGACACAGATTAACTTAACTACAACCTTTCATCCTCAGACAGACGGGCAAGCAGAATGAACTATCCAGACGCTCGAAGATATGCTACGGGCGTGTGTACTAGATTTTGGGGGTAGCTGGGATGAGCATCTGCCGTTGATTGAATTTGCCTATAATAACAGTTATCATTCAGCCATCCAGATAGCGCCCTTTGAAACATTATATGGGCGAAAATGCAGATCGCAGGTTGGCTGGTTTGAAGTGGGAGAATCAGCGTTGATTGGACCAGACATTATTCAACAGTGAGAGGAGAAGGTAAGGCTTATCAGAGAACGCCTACTGACTGCTCAGAGCCGCCAGAAGTCTTATGCAGATATGCGGCGCAGAAATCTAGAATTTGCAGTGGACGACTGGGTATATTTGAAAGTGTCTCCGATGAAAGGGGTGATGAGATTTGTCAAGAAAGGCAAGCTTAGCCCGAGGTTCATTGGGCCATATCAGATTCGGCGGAGAATAGGCCGAGTTGCATACGAATTGAACTTGCCTCCAGAGTTAGCATCTGTTCACCCAGTATTCCATGTATCTATGTTGAGGAAGTTCATAGGAGACCCTTCCACAGTTGTTCCAGTTCAGGATGTCCAGGTCACAGAAGAGTTAGAATATGAAGAGGTTCCAGTAGCTATACTAGACAGACAGATCCGTAGACTGAGAACGAAAGATGTTGCTTTAGTCAAAGTATTGTGGCGTAACAGGAACCGAGAAGAGATGACCTGGGAAGCCGAGGAGGACATGAAAGCCAGATATCCCCACTTATTCTAGACATAGGCAAACAAGAGGTATGTTAAGAACTATTTTTCCTTATGAATGCTTATACCTCATATATGATAGCTGGCGATTGATTATAGATAGTTATGAATGAATATTATTATATCGTGTGGAGTACCTGTATTGGGCTTTTCTGCTTTTCAGGTTTTAGGGATAGTCCATATTACAGGGGAAACTCTGCCGAAATTTTTTCTAGAAACAAGTTGAGTAAGTTGAGAAGTCCTCTAAATAGAAGTTTACATTCGAGGACGAATGTTCTTAAGGGGGGTAGAATGTTATACCCCGTAAAATTCCTAACACATAGATGGCCTATTCGCATATTGGTTAAGAGTATTTGAAAGCCATACACGCTAGGAAAAGGCCGGGACAAGATCGGACAAGAAACCTGTCGAACCATCGCGGAAGGAGCCGGGGCAGAGCCCCTCCGCGATGGCAACGTGTCACGGAGGTGGAGCCTCCGCGATGGCTCCGTGACACGTTGGCTCTGTCCAGGCCCAAGAATATAAAGCCCTCCACTTCGGTTTAAATGTTAAAATTATTATAATTTCCAGTGAAAACAGAGACAAAATCAGAGAGGAAGAGGAACGAAGGGTTCTTGATAATTTCCTTCCGATTACGCCGTCAAATGCGGTCCAAACTCAAATTAACTCCAGATACCGAGGTATTTAGCAGCAAGGAGCATTCCTACGGATTTAGTTTCGCGAAATTCGGCCGGCGAATCGTCGTGCTACCGAACTAAGGTAAGTGGAATTGCTCCAAATTAGTGTTAATATACTCCTAGCCTTAAAGTGAATATTTCTCCCTTCTAGACTTTCGAGAAATAGCAGGATTTTGACCGTCTTTCGATAAGCCAAAGTTTAAGCTATAAATATATCGAAAGTAACGTTTTCTTTCAGAATATTGGTGTATTTAGTTCTAATTGACATGTATATGAATGTAGTTGGGAGAAACAGCAGAAGTACCGACGGAAATCACATCGGTCAGTTGGGTACTCAGAAACTAGGTATGTAAAGCTATTCTTTCGGCAAGCCAGGAAGTACAGTATAGAAAATAAATAGAATAAAGGCTATTAACAGATACCCAGCGTATAGGAACGACTTTAGTACAATTTCCAGCAAGCATGCTAGTATATCATTACGTATCGTGCGATAATCAGAATAATGAATAGTCAGATGATTTTAGATAGTAATGTCGTATCAGCTGGTAGTTCAGTATGTTTCTACGTAAGACCCAGTGTGGAAGTTGTAAGAGTAGTATAATGAATTAGCAAGATTTCAGATAGTATGTATTACATTTGTTGAGACTGTACCCGGTAATAGATGGCACATCTTATGTGATTGAGCTATATCCAGTTATAGATGGCAAGTCCTATGTTATTGAGTTATATCCAGATGTAATCAGATATAGAAATAGCTCCAGATATAGATGTAGCTCCAGAAACAGATATGGCTCTAGAAACTGATATAGCTTCAGATTACGGATAACAATAATCAGATAATCAGATAAAGGCTAGGTAGCAGTCAACCTAGAAATCATAAGTAGTGCAAAACAGAATATAGTACCAGTTGTTTAATACAGACTGGCCTTGAAATAAAAGAAGAGAATAGGATTGGTATTTTTCATTTGAGCATGATTGTTGTGTATGTGTTTTGTATGTTGAGACTTGTTGTGGCATGTGGGCACCCTTTAGCATCCCCACCGCCCCTGGGTTATAGCTGTGTCGATATCAGATTCAGATACCGCCACCAGCTGGGCGATACCATCTGCCTAGAGGACGATGATGGCTGACCACCATAATAATACAGTCCAGATTACCCTACTTGCAGGGGCAGTTCAGTTTGCTCTGCGCAGAGCCAGATTACCCTGTTTACAGGGGCAAATTACTCTGTGTGCGCTTGTGGCCGGGGGCAGTTTTAGATATAGATTTTTATAAAATTACCCTGTTGCGTGCTTGCACCCTGGGGCAGTTTCAGTTACAGATACAGCAACAGATTACCTCGTGTGCACTTGCGCCTAGAGGCAGGAGTCTTCGGACTCAGACACAGTTTATTGTCAGAGGCCAAGGCCTGAGCTACGTACCCAAGGGGGCCGGTAGGAGGAGCTCACAGTTATCAGATGAGTGGAGTGACTTATTTTTGGTTGGTTTAGACCCGGGTAGGGGTAAATAGATTGTGTGTTGGTTGGCACCTTCCGGCTTATGGGGGTCAGTCAGGTATTGTGTGTATTTATATGTATATCTATATGTGCTATTAGATACTGATAGACAGTAGGACGACACATCGTCAGGTATGCCCAGTTTAGTTACAGAATATGTGAACTCTCCCCAGTTATCCTTAGCTAGATAGATTCAGCTACTTCCTTCTTATATGTCAGGTTATTGTTGTTACCCATTTCAGTTGTATATTTCAGTTTGCTTTACATGCTCAGTACTTGTGGTACTGACGCCCGTAGGGGTGCTGCATTGCTTGCCTGCAGGTATACATAGACGAGGAGTTGATCCCTAGTGATCCAGTCAGCAGAGTTATCAGCTCCTATCCTTCGGAGTTAGATAGTTGAAGGTTGCTCCTATTTCCTTTTTGATTACAGTTTGGGTAGGTCGTTGGGGCCCTATCCCGACCATTCTATTATTACTTCCTAGAGGCTTGCAGTCTGATGTTTTTCTGTGGTAGTGGAGCCGATCGTGTGGGGCCATGCATGTATATATGTGTTTGGTTGATTATGTTGGCCGTGTGGGGACATAGTTTGATGGTAGTGGTGACCTTGCCGGTCACGTAGTTATTCAGTATTCTATTGTTAAGTTACAGATAACTAGACAACATGGTGGCCTTGTCGGCCCGCATAGGTTTCCCTATATGAGATGATTCTGGTTAGTTGACGATACAATACAGGTGGCTATAGGCCCATTCGGCCGAGGCTGTATTTACAGCCGTTATATAGCCGGTTCGTTTCTTGAAATAGAGCTAGAGTCAGCCAAGGCACCAGGTGTGCTTAGGCTCGCCAGTTAGCAGTCCAGGTCCTACCAGGGCACCAGGTGCCTGTCATACCCCCCAAGGTGGGGTGTGACAAAAAACTTATATACAAGCATATTTCTGGGGGCATGAAAGTCTAATTTGGTTCCATCTATTAGTGCACAACATCTTTTTTATTTTGTTGGCTTATTTAGTTTTTATACAACCAACCAATCATTTTTTGTAAGCTCAAATGCAATATCATGTAATTCTTGCATCTTCTTGATGTCTTGATTAATACTACTTACTTTATCTAAAAGATGCTAATGCCTTGCTAGATATTACACAATAAGTAATAAAAGAATCTAAACAAACGATAGCCTCAAGTAATTTCTTTCAGAAATTTACCTAATATAAAATTAGCATAAGCAAATAAAGAATATTTAGAATCCAACTCAACACCATAGTAATGAAATTTAAACAAAAGAAATCTAAAAAAATATATATTTAACTTCAGAAGCAAATAAGAATACTACGCTACTACAGATAAACAGTCCATCTATAAGCACCAATCAGAGAACCGTAAAGAATATACTTGAAAATAGAAACCAAAACATCAAAGAGTATTTAGTATCTCAACACCATAGTATCAAAATGAGAACTCATAAACCAATCATGAATACACAGTGATCAAATAGGATATCCTTTAATGAAAATTAGTGAAACTTGTAAAATCAATAAATTCCATCAATCCCATTAAGTTCTTCGCGTCTTGATAATTACTTCAACAAGCTATTCCACATCAAATTGCTTTCTAGATTCATGGTAGCTACTCTAAATCATCCTTTTTTTCCCAACATCAAAAGAATCATGAGGTTGAACCTTTCGTACAATATGCCAACCTTTATTTGAAAGATTGTTTGCATAAGACACCTGTGATGTTTGATTGGCCAATACAAAATACTCATTTATTTTCAAAAATCATTATCTAACACTTACAAAGCCATATTCATCTACTTTAATTCCCTTTTCTTGGTTATACACATCAAACCATATACATCGAAACAACACCACTCTTCTTCCACTGGTAAATTGTAATTCAAGAATCTTAGTTAACTCTCCATGGTAATCAGTATTTTTATTCTCTTTATCAGTCTCACCAACCACAACCACCCCACAATTTTGAGTCTTCAAATCTTTATCATGGTATTGCACGTGAAATCTATATCCATTAGTAACTTAACTTTTAAAACTTGTCACATATGACAGAGGACCACGAGACAATGAAAGCAAATCTTTTATTTCTTACTATCATCATGTTTGTGCAATTCTACAACCTATCAAAATCAAGTACATAGTTTAGAAAATACTATTCACAAATTGGTTTGACAAAAATAAAATTCTTAACTACTCACCTTTATTTTTAACCAACTAACGAATTGTCTATTCCATTTGATATCTGAAATTTTTTTAGAGGTATCAACTGGAATTTGTGAAAATTCTTTGCAAAGAATTTGAAGTATACATGTTATTTTATATAAGGAAATATGGAAAAGGTAAACGTAAATTATTTGAAAAGGCATTACTTACTCGAGAAATGGTTGAATTTTATCATAGTTCTTCAAAGTATAAAAATGTGCCTGCTCAAATTCATGTGAATCAAGACTGTCTGGTGTGCCACCACCCCTTAGTATTTTCCAGGTTGAGAAAAAATTGTTAAACCTCCATCAGATTCAATAGCACCACCACCATAATTTCATTCACTACGATTAAACTTTGTTTTTATCATATGTAAATACTTTGAACATAAGGTCATACATTCAATTGCTAAATATCCCTCTACAATAGAGCCTTCTAGGCAAGCCCTATTACGAATAAAACACTTTAGAAAGTATAGCCATCACTCAACTGGATACATCCATTGATATTGAATAGGTCCAACAATCTTAGCTTCATGAGCTAAATGAATTGGCAAATGGACCATGATATCAAAAAATGCAGAAATGAACACTTTTTCTAACTTGCACAGAGTTATAGGAATTTAGGTTTCTATTTTCTCTAGTTCATCTACTCATAAATATTTCGCTTCAAGCATGTTAAAAAATATAGACAACTCAATAAGTGGTTCCACACAGATTTATAGAGCAGTACCATATATCACAGGTAGGAGTAAATATTGTAGAATAACATGGTAATCATGACTTTTTAAGCCTGAAAGTTTGCGATCTTTAAGGTTGACACACTAAGAAATATTTGATGAAAATTTGTCTGAGACGTTTAAATCCTTTAAGAAATAAAAAGTTCATTCTTCTCTTTAGGAGATAATGTGTAACATACAGTTGGTAACTCATATTCATCTCCACTCTTTATCGGATGCAATTCTTTATTTATGTTCATTGCTTGTAAATCTATCCGAGGACTCATGGTATCTTTTGTTTTTTCTTTGACATTTAAAATTGTCCCCAAAATATTATCACATATGTTTTTCTCAAATGTGCATCACATCTAAATTATGCCGCAACAAAATAATTGTCCAATATAGAAGATCAAGCAAAATACTCTTCTTATTCTAGTTATCACCCCTACTCTCATGTGGTATTTTAATCTTCTTCTTTGGATGCTTTGATAATGCTGGTCTATCCAAATCAGCCACTTGATCAATTATATCATTATTGGATAGCATTTTTGGTGGCATCTCCACTCCTTAGTGCCATCAAATGAATCTTTATCAGTCCGCCATTTGTGATTAATCGGAAGAAAGCGTCTATGGCGCATATAGCACTGTTCTTTTTAACCGTTTTCCAACCTAATTGAAAGAGTTTGTTTATTGCAACATGGGCAATCCAAATTTCCTTTGGTATTCCATCCTGACAAATTTGCATATGCTGAAAAGTAATTAATGGTCCATAACAAGGCTACATGTAATATAAAATTCTACATAGTTCATGCATCAAAGGTCTCCACTCCAATTTTCCATAATTCCTTTAATTCCTCTATCAAAGTTTGGAGATAAATATTAATTGCATCTCCGGGACTCTCAAGACTAGGAATAAGCATCGATAAGATAAAATTCTCTTGCTTCATACATAACTAAGGCGGTAAATTATATGGAATAAGTACCACAAGCCAAATGCTATATGGAGTTTTAAAACTTCTAAATGGTTGAAAACCATCACTAGCAAGTCCAAGTTGAACATTACGATGATCACTAGAAAAAAATGGGTGAAGTTCATCAAGTGTCTTTCATGCTACAGAATTAGCAGGATGCCTTATTACTCCATCATCAACTCTTTCATCATGATTCCATCTCATCAAAGAAGATATTTTTTAGGACATAAATAATCTTTGAAGTCTTGAATTTAGAGGAAAATAACGTAAAATCTTGCATGGTATCTTTTTACCATGTTTAGAATTTAGTTCTCCATTATGTTTATGCTCTTTCCATCTAGATGCACCACAAATGTTATACCCCAGAAGCCCAAAGATCAGATCCGAGATTTCAAATAGAGAAAAACTCAAAACTGGCACTAGGCTTCAGGACGAGTCATGAGATGACCTGTGAGAGCAACCCACGAGTCGTGATGTGAATTGTGAGGAGGCTAGGTGAGGAGTTTGGACACTTGAGAAATGAGGTCTCCACGGGCATGACCACGACTCATGGTCAGGCCCCACGAGTCGTTAGGTCAGTCATGGGGTGGGTGAGTAAGAAAAGAGAAGGGAGGGAGGCAGTGTACTTGACAGAGGACCCCACTAGTCTTGGTCAGTCACCACAATTCATGGGGAGGGTTGTGGTCAACAATTTGAAGAAAAAGTTGGGGTTGAGGCAGTGTATGTAATGAATGGTAACCACGAGTCATGGTCACTAGGTAGCGATCTGTTATGTCTTCCGTCACGAGCCTAGCAAGTGGAGAAGCAGTGTACTTCACGAGTTAAGCCACGAGTCGTGGCCAGTGGAGACGATTTGTTAGGTCAGTCGTTGGGACTACTTGATGGTTATTTTCTGCGATTTTTCTAAGGGTGTTTCTGTAATTTTGTAACCTCCTAGATCCTAAACTAAGTCGTTTTGGGTTATTTTGAGGGGATTTAGAGGGGCAAAACGGTTTTCTCCCTCATTCTCACTCATCTTCAGAAGATATACCGTAAGCTTTCCTCTCAAGAAGCTCTCAAACAAGACTAGAATTTTTCCTCCATTGCAGCAGTTCAAGCTTCCTTCTCCAAGGAAATTCTAACTCAGGTATGTAGGAATTCAACAAGGGGATACTTCTTCCTTTGTGTCCCCCAAAACCCTTCTTTAGTTCTCTATAAAATTCTAGCCCTTAGTTTTTGAATGTGAAGGGAATATATGTAAATTTTCTTTGAATTCACATAGAATGATATCCATGATTATTTTAGATATGATTTCCATTTGTTCCTGATTAAATTGATGTTATTCCTGTAAAAGTGAATTCTAGCCCTGTAGATTTTCAAATGTTGAGAAATTCTTGATAATGTTTTGTTTAATCCATGTGGAATTATTATGTTATTTTAATTATGGGTATTTTCCAATTGTTAGTGTCAGTATTGATGCTTATCCCTAGTCCTTGAGAGTAGAAAAGACTAGAATCTTGCTAAAGTGATTAACTCTAAAATTTTCTTGATTATATCAGTGTGGTGAATTTCCATATTATCGTATATGCTAAATTCCCAGTCAGATACATGGTTGCCTAACTTTAGTCAAAAATGTGAAAATACTCAGTGTCAGTCAGAAATGTCAGCTGATCAGTTTAATTACAGAATTTCCTGAGGTGTCAGTATTACCTCCTACTTATTAGAATCAGATTCAGAATTCAGTTTATTGGTCCACTAGGCGGTCATGACACTTTATATATATAGCTTTGACTAGCCTTATGACCCCAGTTCAGATTACAGTTTGTTCTTAGACGGTTACATCGCTTCTTGATAAGCAGCTCTGGCTAGTCTAGAACCCAACTTTAGAATCTGGTTCGTTAAGACTCTCAGGGTATTTTCAGATGTATATCCCTGAAATAGCCTTGGGCCCCAATTTCAAGCTATTAGCTTAGTATTCAGTCTAGGATTATTCAGTGAGAGTAGAACTTAGCACCGAGCGGATCGGGGTTCCAGCGCATCCAGGTTCCTAGAGCTACGTTGCCAGCGTAGGTTCCAGTATTTATTGGCCTGATTGGCCCCAAATTTTTGTGATCACTCAGTTCATGCCTTTATACCCTGGCAAGGTATATTGGGTCCTACCGGTGGGGTGTATACATCGGACTCCACGACTAGCTCACGTGATTATATGTCGGTTATAGACTCTCCTACTAATTAGTTCAGTCTAGTCTCAGTCTAGTTTAGCTCAGATCAGTGTTCCAGACTTAGAATAGGCTTTGACCATCAGAAAGGGTCTATCAGACCACCTCAATTTCAGTTATTCAGTTAAGAAGTCTTATTTGATCATCGCATGTCTTTTCAGTTCAACATTTTTTTATTTATTCTATTGTGTTATGTTCCTCTCACATACTCAGTACATTCAAAGTACTGATGCATACTTTTATGCTTTATCATTTTATGATATAGCTGCAGGATCACAGTCTCAGCCCCGTTAGCCGACCGCTCACTGAAGATTTCAGCTACCTTAGTTGGTGAGTCCTCATCCTTCGAGGACGAAGATTATTTGCTTTGCCTATACATTCTTTCTTTCTTATTTAGATTTAGAGTTAGCTAGGGATTTTTCCCAACAACTCATCAGTCTTAGTGGCTTTCAGACGTAGATTTGTTTTTCGGACTCATATTGGATTTATTGAACATGTAGCCTTGTTCTAATATTTTCAAGTATTTATATTTTGCTTTAAATTTCCGCTGTATGTGTTTTATGTTACTCAGAATGCCAGTGTATGATAGACCAGGGGTTGACTTGGGGTCGCTTGTGGCTTTAAGTACCGTGTTCCGTACAGGGTGTAAACTCGGGGTGTGACAGCAAACTTTGCAATATTCAAGAGGTTTATCATCCTTCCAATATAACATGCCATTATCCTTGCATGCGTCTATCATTTTGTAAGAAATCCAAAGGTACCGAATTATCTTCTTTGCCTCATAATATGAATCTAAAAAGTTTGATCCATCAGGCAATAAATCTTCCTTTAGTATCTTCAACCATATTGTAAATGACACACTACTCCAGTGACCAAATGAAACAATTTAACCAAAGTATAAATTTTAGAATCTCTTGAACCTTCACAATGGTTGCTCAAAATCATTTAAGAGACTGTAAATCGCTTTGCTTCAGGATTTGGTTCCTCCTCAACAAAATCACCACCACCAGTATTCATATTTCCTCCATTAAAAGAGGGGTATATATCCCTTAAAACATCATGTATTTCATCCTCCTCATCATCCTTTTCAATGCCATTGTCGTCCACAAATTCAGAGTCAGGTTGTGGCTCACCTAACCTCTCCCCATGATGATACTAAAAAGTATAACTCTAGATTATTTCATATACTAATACATATGAACTAACCATCTCACAAGTTTTTGAAGATGCATTACAACATTTCATGCACCGACAACGTTTTTCTTGTGTTCCTGTTAATTTTGTAAAAACTATAATCCGAAAAATTCTCCACCTCAAGTATGTATGCATTATCAAGTCGATCATGAACTAGTTTCATCCATTCCTTCTTAGGTGCCATAATCTTAAATCAGGAAAAATATATAAGAAATATATCAGTATAACAACCAATAGGAGTAAGAACTAAGTATTAATTTTGAGTCATAGAGCAACATAATAGAAAAATGATACTAGCAAATGCAGGAATGTGTACCCCAAACTTAAAGTTAAAGCACAAGATCAACTCAATGTGTGAAACATAATGAATATCTCAAGAAATTACAAAATGATTCTTAGTTTGTCAGATTTAGCACTCTATGCTACACATAGTGAATTCACATACAATAAACCTTTTAGTCCTAAAAGATTATATTGTATTCATATCCTAAAAAAACTTATCTCTCTCTTTTTAACTTTTAGAATGCACTATCATACTCCATACATATCTTGAATTACTCCATATTAGATTTAGTTCATGAAAGTTGCATCAAAGAAACAAAACAATTGATATCAACATCACACAGTTGCACATGCCAATTAAAAGCACACATATTTTCTCATGGTTAAGTTCACATAGTTAACCTACCTTACCACATACGTAGTTCATGCCACATAGGTGATACAAGTTAGTATAACATTCAACATTTTACTTTAAGTGATCATCTATAAGTCTCTTTGTCACGACCCGAGTCTATACCCTGGATGAGACATGGTATTTAGAGTCACAAGTAACCCCAAACCAACCCATTGTCTATCATAACACTGGTAATTTGAGTAATCATAGAGAAACTTAAATAATAAAACCATTTAAGAAAAATAAATAATAAAAGTTTATACATCTGAAAGCAAAACTGAAAGTCTGAGTCTCTGTCTGAAAGCCATCTACATATGACGAGTTGCTGGGACAAGCCCCTAGCTAACTCTAAAGTCTAACTGAATGAAAATAACTGAAAAAGTAAATATCATCCTCAAAAGATGAGGAATCATCACTGGTACTGCTGATATCACCTGAAGAAGATCTACTAACGGTGCTGAGGATGAGACCCTGCGCCCGTATCATAATACGATACAACAAAGAAGGTATGCGTCAGTACTTTGAATTTACTGAGTAAGTGGGAGAAAAATATAACATAAAGAACAAGTAACTGAACTGTAATGACATGTAATGACCAACTAAAGTACTGAAAACTGAACAACTGTAATATAACTGTGATGGTCAATAATGACCCTAACTGGTGGTCATAAACATGCCCTAAATCTGAGATACTGAGCTGAGCCAACTGTACTGAACTGAACTAAGTAAACAAAAACTATTTTGAGCTTAGCTAAACTGAAACTATGCTGACTAGTGGGAGAAGCTATAACCAACATATAACTACGGAAGCTAGACGTGGAATCGATGTTTACATCCCATTGGTAGGACCCAATATACATTGCCAGGTAAAAAAGAATGAACTGAGTGATCACAAGTCTGGGGCCATAGGGCTAATAAAATAACCTACGATGGCAATGTAGTTTTGGGAACCTAGGTACGCTGGAATCGTAATCCGCTCGGTGCTAAGTCCTACTCCCACTGGATAGTCCTAGACTAACTACTAAGCTGATAGCTCGAAACTGATGTCCAAGTCTAAGTCAGGAAAACCTATTTGGAATTACCCTGAGAGTCTTATTGGACCAGATTCTGTAATTGGTGTTCTAAGACTGGCCAGAGCTTCTTATCTAAAAGTGTCGTAACCGTCTAAAGAACAAGCTAAAATCTTATAACTGATATCTAACTCTAATAATTGACAACTTGGAGGCACCACTGATACCTTAAGAAAAGACTGTAGTCAAACGAAAAATACTGAATATGTTAACATTCTGACTGAAACTGGACTAGCATACAATTGACTTAGTCTTCAACTAATTTTAACAATATGGGAATCCCAACACTGATAGAGTCAAGCAACATGAGTAACTATTTAATTATACTAGGCCGTAATATACTGCATTCAAAATCTAAGGCTAAATCATTTCAGAAGGAGCTAGTTTCCACATAATTTCTAAGAATTTAGGAAAAATATAGCAGCTAATAACATGGATAATACTCCTAAAATTTATAAAATTCTATCTGAAAACTTTCTACATTTTGAAACCTCACTGATAGAAGATTAAGGAAGGGTTTTGGGGATACAAGGGAAGAACAATTCCCTTGTCAATTCCCACATATCTCATGAAGAAATTCTGGAGAAATCCCTTGAGAATCTGAGAAGAAATTGATTGCCCTAGCTCCTGCTCTGAGTTTTTCTAAGAGAATAGTTATGATATGATTTTCTAAAGGTATGAGAGGGGTGAAGTAATCATCGATTACCCCTATAAATTCCCTAAAAATAATCAAAAATGACATAGTTTAGGGATTAAAAAGGTGGAAAATTATAAAAATATCACTGAGGAAAAATCTGGAAAAACTACTGACAAGGACCTACAGGTCACTCAATGAGTCGTTGGTTGAGACCACGACTTATTGGGACCAGTCGTTGGTCCTCAGGCCTGGGTTCTGGGCTCATTGGGACTGGCAACAAGAGGGAGCACGACTCATTGGATGAACCAACAGGTCATTGGTTCCTCCCGTGGTCACTGGATGAGAAATCTGGGAAGCCTGAAAACGGGCAATACAACAACTAGTTGGTAGATCCAATGGGTCGTTGTTTCGAGTCATCACCTCCACTGCAAAGGTTCCTAAAATCCTTGAACTGGCACCATGAGTGGTTACAACGACTTGTTGTTTGATACAACGGATCGTTGTTGCCACTCGTTTTAACTGAAGGAGGTTTCTGGGAATCCCAACTAACGACTCATACCACGAGTCATTGTCTCACACGACGACTCATTGGTTGAGTCGTGGGTTCCTAGAAAGGAAGTTCTAAGATGGGGACCAACGAGTGACAGGACAATTCGTTGTTTCTCACATTGGGTCGTTCCATGTCCCATTGGTTCTCGAAGGACCAAGGCAGGGCTGACCACGACTGAGACATCGGGTCATTGGAGCTGACCACAACTTGTTGTCTTGGTCGTTCTGAGGCATCTTTTCTGGTTTCTTTTGGATATTTCCTGCAAGGTCTGAGTTTTGTCTAGGAAAGATTTGGGGTGTTACAATATCTCCCCCTTGGTATTATTCATCCTCGAATAAAGGCTAGAACTGTTGGAAAACCGAGAAAAGAGCTGCAATTCCCAGAATGAGGCTATGAATTGAAATCTGAAGGAGTAATTGACTCTGAACTAACTTAACCATGCTAACAGAGTTGATGCAAATAGAATGCACACTGAGAATCTGAATAGAGCTGATGAATATGGAACTGAACAAAGTATTGAGAAGGAATTTAGTACCTGACGCTGGAACTGAACTGGAATGGAATAAATGAGGGTATCTAGAAATCATGTTTGCTTCTGCCTCCCATGTGGCTCCCTCAACTAGCTGGTTCCTCCACAAGACTTTCATCGAAGCGACTTCCTTTTTTCTCAGCTTACGAATCTAATGGTCAAGGATCTGAATTGGGACCTCTTCGTAGGAGAAACCATCTTTCACTCCCACACTATCTAGTAGCACAACTGAAGTTGGATCATTGATGCACTTCTTCAATAGTGACACATGAAATATTGGATGCACAGATGCTAACTCGGAGGTAATTCTAACTCATATGCCACACTGCCAATTCGCTTAAGAATTCTGTAGGGTCCCATATATCTCGGACTGAGTTTCCCTTTCTTCCCAAACCTCATCACCCCATTCATGGGTGAAATTTTCAAATAAATCCCAATCATCTACTGGAAATTCTAACTCTCTTCTCCTCACATCAGCATAGGATTTATGTTGGCTTTGTGCTGCTTTCGACCTCTCTTTGATAAGTGGCACCTTCTGCATACCTTTATGAATTAAGTTTGGCTCTATCAGGGTAGCTTCTCCAACTTCAAACCACCCTATAGGAAACCTATACCTCCTACCATGTAATGCCTCAAATGGGGCCATCTGGATACTGGACTAGTAGCTGTTGTTGTATGCAAACTCGATGAGAGGTAGGTGATCATCCCAACTGCCCTTGAAATCGATCACACACACTCTCAGCATATCTTTCAAGGTCTGGGTAGTCCGTTCAACTTGTCCATCTGTCTGCAGGTGGAAAGTTGTATTGAGCTTGACCTGGGTACCGAGTCCTTTAAAAAATGACTTCCAGAAATGCGAGGTGAACTGGGTACCTCTATCTGGAATAATGGACAAAGGCACCCCATGCAGTCTGACCAACTCCGGGATATACATCCTATCATAATCCTCAGCTAATTCTATAGTTTTAATTAGGAGGAAATGTGCTGACTTGGTCATTCGGTCGACTATCACCTAGATTGAATCATGCTACCGATGAGTATGAGGTAGACCTGTAATAAAATCAATATTCACTTTTTCCCACTTCCATGTGGGTATGCTAATATCCTGAGTCATACCCCGAGGTATCTGATGTTCCACCTTAACCTGCTGATAGTTCAGGCACTTAGCTAAAAATTCCGCCATGTCTCTTTTCATGTCATTCCACCAATAAACATCCCATAGATCACGGTACATGTTCACGCTCTGCTGCTCGGTATATATTATACACCGACACGCAAGTGTACGTGGTCAAACAAGTAATAAAGTGGCTAAGTAGCCAAGTATCGATCCAAGGAGGCTGCTCTAGATATGCAAAACTGCCTAGTTTACTATATCTCTATTCTATTTCTAACTATGTTAACAACAATCCAACCAAGATTTGAGTAAGTTTTGTTTCTAAACTAATTATCTACTAAAATTAATAACTACTATTTACGTTGAGTTTAGACAATGGATATGCACATGCCAAGGTTAAGAACGAGTAATGAACTTGATAATCAGATAATTTGGTCATCTTCTTCTTCATATTGCTAGCCAAGAACGTTTGCCTAGAAATTAAAACTTCCTTATTTAATTTCACTTTAGCTTCATAAACCATTCGTCTACATTTCTGTGATCAAATGCAATTTATGACCTAACACTACAATTCCGGTTCCTAAATTGACTAATACGGCTTTCAAGTATATTTCTATCAAGAAAGCACATCAAAACCCAATTTTCCCAAATCAAGTTAAGAACAATACCCTATTAATTCACAACTTTCCAATTTCATGCTCTCTCGAGTGAAATTAGACTTTTTAGATATACATTAATGGTGGCCAATCAAGAATGTAATAAGCACAAGAATTAATAGAACAACATGCAAGAGAAGAAGAAACCATATCAATTATTACCAACATTCATTTCACAAGTTCAAAACCTCAGCAAGAGAGGAATTAGCCACTCATTCTTGGATTAATCATCCTAGAATGAGTGTGAATCATGCATACAATTGAAGGAAAGAAGAAGGGAAGAGAATAAAACTCTTATCTTTTCTATTCTTCAACTGCCACAAAACCACGTTCCTGTTCCCACTTCTGAACTCAGGCTAAAAAACTAAAACTAAAAAAAACTTTTTTAAAAATAACCTAAGTGTGCTATTTATACTAGTGGGAAATTTTTCCCGGAATAACAAGCAACGTGTCACGGAGGCCAACGCGGAGCACTGCCTCCGTGACACGGCGTGGACGCGGACCCTCTCTGGAAATTGCATGGTCCGGATAATTAGCCTCAACGTGGCACGGAGGCCATCGCGGAGGCCTGTCTCCGTGCCACGGAGCTGGCGCGCAGGCACACTGGAAATTGCCACTTTTATTTCTGCCTAGGCAGTGTGCTACCGCGATGGCAGCGTGGCATGACACCATCGCGGAGCCACTGCAAAATATGCCATCCGAGGTCTTTTCCACGCTCGCATCCAAGTCCAACTCCGACATAGTTCCAACACGCATTTTAGCTCTTAAAAATCACATTATCCTGCAAAACAAATGCTAATCATGTTGGTTAGTATAAATTCGCATTTTATTACCAAATACATGATATTATATACACATTGCACAACAAACAAGGTAAAAATGATACGTTTGAGTATCACTTGGGCATATAAATCTGCCCAAGATCACTTACCCCACACTTAAATCCTTGTTCGTCCTCGAACAACACATACACAAATCATGCACATCACATCTCAACCTTTGTCACTATGGTGCAACCATTTACGTTACGGTCATACCGATTATTCGATTTTTGCAAATCATCAAGAAAACATGCTTGGTCGTACAAGACAATGACCTTAATACATCGAGGCTTCCTAGACTTTTAAGAATTGATTCTTGATATCGGCAAACTCATGCAAATCAACTAATCAAGAAATCCGACACGAAAATCAATCTTTCATCAAGCATGTACCCTCACAACTCAAGAGAAACTTCCCCTTTTATGCTCGTGCAGCACACAAACATGCACGTAGGGGCATATAGAAATTAATTTCACTCTCTCTCCCAAAAGAATTCACATGCATCATGTCATGATCCATAGGCTTGCCCTTAGTGTATTACTCCACTAATATAAAGAAATGCAGTGTAGGATCAAATAGGACTTTTAATGGGTTGTAACTGGGCTATGGATCTAGTATATATATTGGATTAGCCAATAATAGTTTCTAGCATCCTTAAGCGCCTTTCAACTCATTCCCATCGACTCATGGACATTGTTCCTCTCTTTTCTCTTTTTCTCCTATTCATGCTGGTTTACTTTCATACAGCCCATTTCATCAGGCACACTTGACCCCAAACGGAAGGTTTTCATGTACCCTCAATTTCATTTAATTACAACTAGTGCCTCTTCAACACCATCTTTTCTTTCCTCACTTTGCTTTTCTTTTCTTTTCACTCTTTTCACTCTTTAACACTTTGGGAAACAATTTTTTTTGTTCTTTGTAAGCGCTTAAGAGCTTCTTATAGACTTTAAGGCTAATGAAAAGAAGGAATAAAGCTTAGTTCATACAATTCTAGACAAAAGAAAGAAATCGGCTAAAGGCTCAACGGGCTGACTAGGGTGTACAACATATAAAAAGGTAGAACTTGACAAGAAAAAAAAATGGAAACTAACAGTTAAAACAAAGAAATGCCTACATCCTTTCCGACACTACACCTCCTTCATTTCACTTTGTATACACGCCAGGCAAGTTCTAGACAATTCACAATGACATGGAATAGCAAAACCTCACTCACACTTCATGCACATGCTCGAATCAAGATGCATTCACAGACTCTTTAATTAGTCAAGTACATGAATTCAAGATTAAGCCTCAATCATAATGAACCAAATTCTATAGCCTAGGTAACACAACATAGTTACACAATTACATGCTTTCAAACGAATCACTTTCGCATTTCGAACATCAATTACACACGCAACAAAATTTTAGCAACCATAAGCAACTACAGTTTATTGATGCAATCCACCAAAGAAACTAAAAACAAATCATCTACTCCTATCGACTACATTTCCCTTAAGACGGTCGTCATCCATCCATCATAGGGAATGTTCACTAACTATGACATCGGTTCAATGGGACTATTCTCGGTAAAAGAACCGAAAACAAACTTCGAGAAACCCAAAAATAAAACTTCAAAATTTTTGCAACACATCGATCATTTCGATGAAAAAAATATTTACAAAATATGTTGATAAGTGCAACATCCTTTCGCAAAAATTTTGAAAAATATCGATCATATCGATAGAGAAAAAAATATTTACAAAATTTACAAAATATTTACAAAGGCAACCATAACTTTTTAAAGACACACATCATTAGCCACAAACAAATATATACACATCATTCACAAATCAGTTCACAACAACAGGGAAAGGACAGACATACACAAACGTCAAGGAAGAATATATAGCAGATTTAGAGCCTATGACCCAGCACCTAACTACTCCCCACCCCACACTTAAATCGAACACTGTCCTCAGTGTTCACAAAAATACAAAGTACAAAATTTTGGGTGGTGAAACTCCCTGCTCAGTCGAAATATTCGACTTCCTCATCTGGTGCTGCGGCCTCGTCGCCCATATCTGAATCAGCTCCCTCGCCGTCATCGGACTCCACATCAGAGTCCTCACGACGTGTCTCCTCATCAGTAGGGACATCGTCGTCAGTCGGCTCCACAAAGGCTGGCCCCACCTTGCATAAAGCTCTGGCATTCTCGCCAAAAGGGTAGTCCAGCTCCAGCTGCCATAATTCATCCTCGGTGGCTGGTCTCCCACCTATCCGTAGCTGCAGCATCTGCATACCGAACATACGGGCCATATACTGGTCGTCACGAGCATGTCGCTCGCCTAGAGTCAGCACAGGTCCGTGTGTAGTGTCGGGGGCCTTGGTCTTTGTCACATCAAGGGCCCACCGCTCCAACTGCGGAATGTAATCCAAGGCTTCTTCCTCAACGTCGAGGCCTCGGAGGAAGGTGGTGATGAGTCCGCCAAACCCGTATTTGTGGCCCTGGTGTAGTCTGGCTCTCTTCATGGCGGATATTATAACCGCCCCCACATTAATCTCAAGCCCTTTCATAAGGGCATACACCAGGCAGACACGGTCCCGGGTCACGTCTGTCATATATACTCCCGGGATCAAACACGAACATACAATTTTTAGCCAGATTCTGGCCTCCTTGTTCATCTGCGAATAAGGCAGAGTCTGGTGGTAACCCCTCTCTTTGTGTCTACTCCATCGGGCTGTGGATCGAGCCCCGCACAATGTACGTCTGATGTCGGCGTACGGTGGGGTGATGTTGAGCTAGCGGAGAATGTGGGCGTCTGTGTCCCGCGCTCCAACGATGGCATTCAGCTGCTGGGGTTCCAGAGTGACAATCTGCCCTCTGATTTTAATAGTGTGGCTTCTGATGGCCGGGTTCCAGTTGGCATAAAATTCCCGGACCAAGTGAAGGTTGCACTCCGTGGGCTCCTGAAAAATAAAGCTGAGCCCAGCTGCTTCAATCCTCTGTACGATGCGAGGGAACTCCTGTGCAAGTGGTTCCCTTGCAATATGTTCCTCCGGGAAGTGCTTGTTCTCCTTATGCTTTGCGTACCACTTCTTCCCTTCATTGGTAACCCATCGTGTTCCGTATCGGCGGTGTTGACCGCGTGGAACAGCAGGTGCAGTTGGGACAGCAGTGCCCAGTCTCATTCTCTTTCTGCCGGTGCCTGAGGTTGAAGCACCCTTGCCTTTATCTTGTCGGCTGGCCATTGTACCTGTCAATTTACACAGACAAGCACAACGTTAAGCTAAAAACTTGTTAGTTTTGGCTAAGGTCGGGTTAAACAAAATTTACCCCACACTTAGTCTTTAACAATATTTACAACATGTTAGCAAGGATAGATCTATTTACACCGCAAACACAATCACTATAAACATATTTCTTAGTGCGTTCACAAAAATTCGACAGCATAACGGCTAGCGAACTACTCAGACTTCATACAGCTAACCCAATCCTACCATCGACAGCTATTCACCCATGGCACTTAGCAACAATAACAACAACCAAAATAGAAACAACAATACAAACATTTTATATACACTAATCTAAGCAATTCAACCAATTCACATATTACGCAATGTCCCACTAAAAATCGAGAATTAGTCGTCTTTCACCAATTATACAATATTTACCACGACTTATCTCAAATAATAAACACACCCCGGCATCAATTTCGTCAAACTATCAAGTTACCCAAGTTAAAATTCAACAACCCCAAGCCCTAGAACTCTTTTCGACAATCAACAATGAATTATTCAATCAATCGATAAGTTCACCCGTCAACTACAACAATTCGAACACAATCAATCGCAAAATAATTCACGTCATGTTTAATTTCTACCTAGGGTGATATATCTCACCTCACATGCTCAAAATTGACAAAAATCGCCAAACATTTGAGATAGACGATGAAAACATACCTTGGAATTGAAGAATCGATAAAGACTTGACGTTTTCCTTGCCTCTTAACGTGGCACGGAGCTTGGGGGTAGGGGAATGGGTGTTTGGTCGCGAAGGGAAGAGGGAATGGGGAAAATAGGGGCGAAATCGGGGGTTTTTATTAAGAAAACACGCGGGTCACTCAGAAACCCGGTGTGACCCGGCACTGGGATAAGGGCAACGTGTCACGGAGGGTAACGCGGAGGCCCTCCTCCGTGACACGGAGCCAACGCGTTGGCTTACTGGAATTTTAAAAAAATTCAGATTTGCCTTCAACGTGTCACGGAGGCCAACGCGGAGCATTGCCTCCGTGACACGGCGCCAACGCGCCAGTGCTCTGTTTCACTATCAAATTTTATTTTTCATACCTCGCCTCGTTTTCTCGATTCCACGTATTTTTCCTCCGGTATTCCTGAAAATCACCTCACTAAACAAAAATTGGTTAAATGACTAGATTCCCTACTAAAAGAATAAAAATTACTAATTAAAATTCACATTTAAACCTAGTCAAGAAAAAGAAGAGAAAATAAAATAAAAGAAAAACTTTACACTAAGGAAAAAGAAAGAAAAATATTTTTCACGGGTTGCCTCCCGTGCAGCGCCTGGTTTAACGTCGCGGCTCGACAGCCTTTATGCTCAATTTTCTACTAGGGAGATGGACGATTTGACCCGATCATGGTCATCTCCCCAGTAGTGCTTGCATCTCTGCCCATTTACCAAGAACGTAACACTCCTATCTTCTTGCCACAGCTCTACCGCTCCATGAGGGGTCATTCTCACTACTTCAAACGGTCCAGACCATTTAGACCTCAGCTTACCAGGAAACAATTTTAATCTTGAATTAAAAAGCAAAACTTTCTGTCCTGGTTTGAAAATGCGATGCACCACATGCTTGTCATGCCATCTTTTGGTTCTTTCCTTGTAGTACTTCGCACTCTCATAGGCATGCCAGCGAAATTCCTCAAGTTCGCTGAGCTGCATCAATCTCTTTTTACCCGCCAGCTCTAAGTCCATATTTAACTTTCTTACGGCCCAGAAAGCTCGATGCTCTAGTTCAACTGGGAGATGACATGCTTTGCCATAGACCAATCGGTATGGTGACGTTCCAATCGGTGTCTTATAAGCAGTTCGGTAGGCCCACAACGCATCATCAAGTTTACCAGACCAATCATTCCGTTGAATGTTCACCGTTTTCTGCATAATCTGTTTTACCTCCCTATTTGACACCTCTACTTGCCCACTTGTTTGTGGGTGGTATGCTGTGGCTACTTTATGGCGCACCCCATACTTAGCAATAATTTCTTGAAGCTTGCATTGACAAAATGAGCTCCTCCGTCACTGATAATTGCTCGGGGTGTCCCAAACCTTGTGAGAATGTGTTTCTTCACAAACTTCGTTACTACCTTGTTATCATTCCTGGGGCAAGCTATTGCTTCCACCCATTTTGATACATAATCTACAGCTACCAAGATGTAACGATTTCCAAATGACGGTGGGAATGGACCCATGAAATCAATGCCCCATACATCAAAGGGCTCAACTTCCAGTATATTCTGCAAAGGCATCTCTTGTCTTCTGCCAATTGTTCCTGTCCGCTGACATCTATCACACATTTTGACATACTCCATAGAGTCTCTGAACAGGGTCGGCCAAAAGAAACCTGACTGAAGAACCTTATGTGCTGTTCTCTCACCTCCGTGATGCCCTCCATACAACGACGAATGGAAGCCCCGTAGCACCTCTGCTACCTGACTCTCTGGGATGCATCTTCTCATCACCTGGTCTGGTCCCTGCTTGAACAAATATGGCTCGTCCCATACATAGTATCGGCTGTCATGCCTCAATTTTCTTCTTTGCTGGTCTGTTGCTTCAGGGGGGTAAACTCCGCTCACTAGCAAGTTGACTATGTCAGCATACCAGGGAACTTCTGCTTCTCCTACTGCCAATAGTTGCTCATCTGGGAAGTCCTCATTAATGTCCTCACTTTCCATCACATGGGACCGACTCTCCAGTCGTGATAAGTGATCTGCTACATGATTTTCACTCCCCTTTCTGTCTCTAATCTCAAGGTCAAACTCCTGTAGCAATAAAATCCATCTGATCAATCTGGGCTTAGCATCTTTCTTGTTGAATAGGTATCGAATAGCTGCATGATCAGTGTACACCACCACTTTCGAACCCACCAAATAAGACCGAAATTTGTCAAATGCAAACACCAGAGCTAGCATTTCTTTTTCTGTGACTGTGTAATTGCTCTGAGCCGTATTCAGCGTCTTGCTTGCATAATAAATAGAGTGAAAAACTCTATTCTTCCTTTGTCCCAATACAGCTCCCACAGCCACATCACTGGCATCACACATCAGCTCAAATGGTTGTTCCCAGTCCGGAGAAGTAAGTATGGGTGCTTCTATCAATTTCTGCTTCAACTTTTCGAATGCTACAACACACTCATTGGTTAATTCAAACTTGACCTCCTTTTCTAGCAGCCTGCATAGCGGCCTAGAAATGTTGGAAAAGTTTTTAATGAATCGCCTGTAGAATCCTGCATGTCCCAGAAAACTGCGTACACCTTTCACGGATACTGGTGGTGGCAATTTCTCAATAACCTCAATTTTAGCACGATCGACTTCCAACCCCTTTTAGAAACTTTGTGGCCCAGGACAATCCCCTCCTTCACTAAGAAGTGACATTTCTCCCAGTTTAGCACGAGGTTGGATTCTTCACATCGAGCCAGCACCCTGTCAAGATTCTGCAAGCAAGTAGCAAACGAATTACCAAAAACAGAAAAATCATCCATAAATACCTCAACAAAGTCTTCAACCATGTCATGGAATATAGCCATCATGCATCTCTGGAATGTGGCGGGTGCATTGCATAACCCAAACGGCATTCGCTTGAAAGCATATGTCCCATAAGGACAGGTGAACGTCGTCTTCTCTTGATCCTCAGGAGCGATGGATATTTGGTTATAGCCGGAATACCCATCAAGAAAGCAATAATATTCCTGCCCTGCCAACCTGTCAAGTATTTGGTCAATAAAAGGAATGGGGTAATGGTCTTTCCTCGTGGCTTCATTCAGTTTTCGGTAGTCCATACAAATTCGCCAGCCTGTGACAGTTCGTGTGGGGATTAACTCATTTTTCTCATTGGTGATTACAGTCATCCCCCCTTTCTTAGGAACACATTGAACGGGACTGACCCACTCACTGTCTGAAATTGGGTAGACTACACCTGCATCAAGCCACTTAATTATTTCCTTCCTTACCACATCTTTCATTGCTGGATTAAGTCTCCTCTGTGGCTGAATAGTTGGCTTGGCTCCTGTCTTCATAAATATCCTGTGCATGCAGAAAGCTGGATTTATACCCTGAATGTCGGACATTTGCCAACCCATTGCTTTCTTCCTCTTCCTTAAGACTCCCAAAGCTGCCTGTTCCTGTTCCTCTGTCAAATCTGCAGAGATAATAACTGGTAACGTCTCTCCCTCCCCCAAAAAGATATATTTTAAATGGGGAGGCAATTCTTTCAGCTCCAATTTCGGTGCCTCCTCAACCGACGGTTTCGGCAACGGCTCTAGTGATCTCATCAAGGACTGAAATTCCTGTCTTCTTGGATATTTAGGTGCTCCATCCAACAATTGAACCATTCCACAAGCTTCTCCATCCCCAAAATGATCAGAATGCGTAAGCGCTCTCTCCAATGGGTCTTGAGATTCAACAGCCGGCGTACTTTCTACATGTTCAACCACGCTGATTTCCGAAAGCTCCTCATGTATAGCCGGCAGCTTCATGGCTTTTAACACATTAAATACCTCCACCTTGTCATGTGCTTGCATCGTGAGTTGACCCGCAGCTACATCGATCAATGCCTTTCCGGTTGCCAAAAATGGTCGTCCCAAAATAAATGGGACTTCTGCATCTGGCTCAAAATCCGGAACAATGAAATCTACCGGAAAAATGAGGGAGCCTACCTGCACTAGCACATCCTCCACAATTCCATCCGGCTTAGCTAAAGACCTGTCTGCTAGCTGCAAGATCACTGTTGTAGGTCTAGGACTCCCTAGCCCTAACTTTCTGAATACCGAAGATGGCATCAGATTTATACTTGCCCCCAAGTTGCATAACCCACGAGCTCGGATACTTTGCCCAATCGTCAGCTGGATAATAAAACTTCCAGGATCCTTCAGTTTAGTGGGCAACCTGTTCTGAATACGGGATGTGCATTCCTCCGTTAAAGCCACCGTGGCATACTCGGTCAAGCGACTTTGTTGGCCACGATGTCTTTGATATACTTTGCATATTTTGGCACACCTTGCAAGACATCAACAAGAGGTAAGTTAACATGTACCTGTTTAAGTACCTCCATGAATTTCTGGAAACACGCCTCCTCCTTGTGTTTCTTAAGTCGTTGAGGGAACGGGGGTGGAGGCCTTGTTGGTTCAGCTTCTTTGGTCTTCCCCGTATCTGAGGTTTGTTCTCCCTCAACATCTGCTGCTCCTGACTTCTGAGGCGGTCTTTCCGGTTCCACCTTCTTTAATTGTAAACCACTCCTCGTGGTCACTGCATTTACCTGCTTAGGATTGGGATCCGTGTCGCTAGGTAGTCCTCCCCTTGGTCTAGTATTTTGGGCACTGGCAAATTGCCCAAACTGATATTCAAGAGCCTTGGTTGCCAATTGATTGTTCTTTACTTCGGCCGCCAGTTTGACATAGTCAGCCTGCAATTGTGCTTGGTTGGCAATCATGGTCTTGAACATTTCCTCAATAGTCGGTGATGGTGGTGGAGGAGGGGCATTGTGATTTCTAAACTGATTCTGATAGCCTTGTTGCCCTCCTTGGTTTCTGTGCATACCCTGCCCTGAACCCTGGCCTTGTTGATTGTTGCTACCCCATGAAACATTTGGATGATTCCTCCAATTCGAGTTGTAGCCACCACCAAACTGCTGTTGATTCCTCTGTGCATTGCCCACAAAGTTGACAGAATCAGGATTTGCACCACAGCATTCAGCTGAATGCTCACTACTACCACACACTTCACACCACATCTGTTGGACTGCATTAACTGAGGCTGACGGCTGGTTCAAATTCATATTGCTGAAGTGAGTGTTTAACTGATTTTGCAAAGCAGCTATCTGTGCAGCGATAGCTGTGAATCCATCCACTTCAAGCACTCCCGCTGCTTTCCTTGCTCCACCTCTTGAAGAATCTGCATTCCATTCCGGATTGCCTTGTGAAATTCGGTTGAGCAAAGTGTACAGCTCCTCATAAGTCTTCTCCAGCGCTTGCCCTCCAGCTGCTGAGTCTAACAAAATTTTAGTGTGGGGTTCCAAACCCTCAATAAAAGTGTGGACCAACACCTCATTTGACTGATGATGATGAGGACAGTCCCGCAACATGGACTTGAATCTTTCCCAGGCTTGATAAAGATTTTCTCCTTCCCTCTGTTTAAAACTTAGAATCTGACTTCTAAGTTTAGCTGTTTTACCTGAAGGGAAAAATCTGATCAAGAACTTCTTTGCAAGATCATCCCACGTTGATATAGAGTTGCGTGGTTCAGCTTTTAACCACCTCTTGGCTTCACCAAGTAAGGAAAATGGAAATAAGGTGAGCCGAACATAATCAGGTGACACTCCAGCGGGGATGTAAGTGTCACTTATCTCCAAAAAGTTCTGGAGATGTTGTTGCGGATCTTCGTCAGGGAGACCGGTAAACTGCCCGCTAGTGTGCAAAAGTTGCACCATATTTTGCTTTAACTCAAATCTCCCCCCAAGCTCTGGTTTGCGGATGCTGGAATGTACATTATTAGCGTGTGGGATTGCCACCTCGCGAACCGGCCTGACTGCTACTTCCTCGGGCACTAACACTGCCCGCACAACTGGTGGATTGGGTTACTCCATCATAGACTGTTTGAGCAACTGCAACTTCTTCCGAAGAGCTTCTCTACATTGACTATGCAATTCACGTTCTGGCTCTAAGTAAGATTCCACCAGCTCCTTGTCCCTTGCCAGTGTTCACAGAAATAAAAATCTGCAAAATACAGGCTAAGACCAAGTTGTTAACACTTAAGAAAATAAAAATACAAATACAGTAAATTTACACTAAACAAAATTTTACAAATCGCCTAGCCTCCCCGGCAACGGCGCCAAAAACTTGTTCGCGCTCTGCTGCTCGGTATATATTATACACCGACACGCAAGTGTACGTGGTCAAACAAGTAATAAAGTGGCTAAGTAGCCAAGTATCGATCCAAGGAGGCTGCTCTAGATATGCAAAACTACCTAGTTTACTATATCTCTATTCTATTTCTAACTATGTTAACAACAATCCAACCAAGATTTGAGTAAGTTTTGTTTCTAAACTAATTATCTACTAAAATTAATAACTACTATTTACGTTGAGTTTAGACAATGGATATGCACATGCCAAGGTTAAGAACGAGTAATGAACTTGATAATCATGATAATTTGGTCATCTTCTTCTTCATATTGCTAGCCAAGAACGTTTGCCTAGAAATTAAAACTTCCGTATTTAATTTAACTTTAGCTTCATAAACCATTCGTCTACATTTCTGTGATCAAATGCAATTTATGACCTAACACTACAATTCTGGTTCCTAAATTGACTAATACAGCTTTCAAGTATATTTCTATCAAGAAAGCACATCAAAACCCAATTTTCCCAAATCAAGTTAAGAACAATACCCTATTAATTCACAACTTTCCAATTTCATGCTCTCTCGAGTGAAATTGGACTTTTTAGATATACATTAATGGTGGCCAATCAAGAATGTAATAAGCACAAGAATTAATAGAACAACATTCAAGAGAAGAAGAAACCATATCAATTATTACCAACATTCATTTCACAAGTTCAAAACCTCAGCAAGAGAGGAATTAGCCACTCATTCTTGGATTAATCATCCTAGAATGAGTGTGAATCATGCATACAATTGAAGGAAAGAAGAAGGGAAGAGAAGAAAACTCTTATCTTTTCTATTCTTCAACTGCCACAAAACCACGTTCCTGCTCCCACTTCTGAACTCAGGCTAAAAAACTAAAACTAAAAAAAACTTTTTTAAAAATAACCTAAGTGTGCTATTTATACTAGTGGGAAATTTTTCCCGGAATAACAAGCAACGTGTCACGGAGGCCAACGTGGAGCACTGCCTCCGTGACACGGCGTGGACGCGGACCCTCTCTGGAAATTGCATGGTCCGGATAATTAGCCTCAACGTGGCACGGAGGCCATCGCGGAGGCCTGTCTCCGTGCCACGGAGCTGACGCGCAGCCACACTGGAAATTGCCACTTTTATTTCTGCCCATGCAGTGTGGTACCGCGATGGCAGCGTGGCACGGCACCATCGCGGAGCCACTGCATAATATGCCATCCGAGGTCTTTTCCACGCTCGCATCCAAGTCCAACTCCGACATAGTTCCAACACGCATTTTAGCTCTTAAAAATCACATTATCCTGCAAAACAAATGCTAATCATGTTGGTTAGTATAAATTCACATTTTATTACCAAATACATGATATTATATACACATTGCACAACAAACAAGGTAAAAATGATACGTTTGAGTATCACTTGGGCATATAAATCTGCCCAAGATCAGTACATCTTAGTGGAACCTAGGTGGATAGAATATCTCGAACTGTGTGCTTCAGTCAGTATCTGCTATCTCAAGTCACCTATATTCGGTACACATAATCTACCCTGGAAATGGAGTACACCATCTCACCCTTTGGAGAAAGCTTCCACTTATTTTCTGAGAACTGCTTCCTTTAGCTTAAGAAGTATGGGATCTTCATCACGCCTTGACTTAACTTCAACGACTAACGAGGAATTTGATCTACTCTGCGCTACTCCTCCTCCCTCAGCTGAATCAACCAACTGCACTCACAACCGAGCTAACCTATGAATATCCTTTGCCAGTTCTTTTATGCTCTCTTCAACATGAGACACGCTCCCCATAGATCCTACTTGGGGCATCAACCACCATATTGGCTTTGCGCGGGTGGTACAACACACTCATGTCATAATCCTTAAATAGCTTCAACCACCTTCTCTATTGAAGATTTAAATCTTTCTAACTGAACTCATACTGAAGGCTCTTGTGATCAGTGAAAACATCCACATGAGCCCCGTAAAGATAATGCCTCTATTTTTCAATGTGAACACCACTGCTGCCAACTCAAGGTCATGAGTCAGATAGTTTTTTTCATGAACCTTAAGCTGTCTGGAGGCGTAAGCTATCACCTTACCCCGCTTCATCAGAACGCAACTAAGTCCAACTCTGGATGTGTCACAGTACACTTTGAACCCATATGTTCCTTCGGGTAAGGTTAACACTGGAGTGGTGGTGAGTTGTCTTCAACTCCTAGAAACTCCTCTCACATGCATCTGACCGTTGAAACTTCACCTTTTTCTAAGTCAACCTAGTCAGAGGAGATGCAATAGAGGAAAATTCTTCCACAAAACATCAGTAATGACCGGCTAGACCTAAGAAACTTCTGATTTTGGTTGGAGAAGTAGGTCTTGTCTAGCCTTTCATCTCTGTTATCTTTTGAGGATCTACCTGAATACCCTCATCCAAGACTACGTGGCCAAGGAAAGTCACAGACTTCAACCAAAATTCACATTTGCTGAACTTAGCAAACACCTAATGGTCTCTAAGCGTCTGTAGCACTATCCTCAGATGGTTAGCATGTTCTTCCTCGTTTGTGGAGTATACTCGAATGTCATCAATGAATACAATGAAGAACATATCTAGATACGACTTGAAAACCTTGTTCATCAGGTCTATGAAAGCTGCAGGGGCATTAGTTAGTCTGAAGGACATAACCACGAATTTGTAGTGACCATATCGAGTTTTGAAGGCTATTTTTGGTATGTCACATTCTCTGACTCTTAGTTGATGATACCCCGACCTAAGATCTACCTTGGAGAAGAAACTGGCTCCCTAAAGCTGATCGAACAAGTCGTCAATCTTGGGTAGGGGATACATGTTATTAACTGTGACTTTGTTCAGTTGACGGTAATCAATACACATTTTGAGAGTACCATCTTTCTTTCACACGAATAATACTGAAGCACCCCATGGAGAGATGCTGGGCCTAGTGAAACCTTCATCAATAAGGTCTTTTAGCTGCTCCTTCAACTCCTTAATCTCAGTTGGAGCCATTCTGTATGGAGGGATGGAGATGGGTTGAGTGTATGGAAGAAGGTCTATGCCGAAATCTATTTCTTGCTCAGGAGGGACTCTAGAAAGATCTTCGAGAAACACGTCAGGTAACTCGCTGACAATTGGAATAGACTGGATAGTTGGGGTCTCAAAGTTGGAATCTTTGACCCAAACTAGATGATAAATGCACCCATTAGAAATAATCTTTTTTGCCTTAAGGTAGGAAACAAACTGACCCTTAGGCGTTGAACTATTGCCCATCCACTCTAAAACTGGCTCATTAGGGAATCGAAATCTGATGACTCTAGTTTTGTAGTCGACTAAGGCATAACCAGAGTGTATCCATTCCAAGAATGGGATCAAAATCGACTATGTCTAACTCTACGAGATCAGCTAGAATGATTCAAGATTGAGACTGGGCAGTTTCTATATACCCGACTGGCTCTAACTGACTCACCAACTGGAGTAGAGACTGAGAATGGTTCTGAGAGGACTTTTGGAGTGATTTCAAACTGGACAGCTACATAGGGAGTCATGAATGATAGTGTGTCTCCTAGATCTAGTAGGGAATACACATCTAGATGGAAAAGAGGTAAGATACCCATAACCACATCAAATGAGCTCTCCTGATCTTGACGAGAGGACAAAATATAAAAATGATTTTAGCGCTGACCACCATCCGTACCTAAAGTGTTGTTCTGCTGAGCTGGTCAGCCTTCTGGAGCTACTGAAGTGGTAGACTGTGATCTCCCCTGTCCGGCTGATAGGCACTCTGAGATGGTGACCTAGTTGTCCACACCCAAAGCAACTCTCTTGGCCCTGAAGGCATTCCCCTGTATGGTTCTTGCCATACTTAGGGCAAGCTGGATAGCAGTTGCTGGTGCTATGACTCTAGGATTGAGAACCAGATACTCCATCCTTATGATCCTTGTGGGACCGAAAAATAGGGGCTCTGGATGAAGTGGGTGTTGGAGCCCTCTGCTCCTGCTGTGGGTGGCTACTACCGCCAGACTTTTGGTGAACATACTGATTGGCCAGTCCTATCTCGTTTATTCTCCAGCTCCATGTCTTTTAACTTTTTTGCCTTAATCTGCTGGGCATGAATGATGAGGCTGGAGAGATCAATGTCTTTGATGAGAATCATAGTCCTGCACTCCTTAAGGACCAAGTTTGATACTCTATTAACGAAATTAAGCATGTGAGCTGTTGGATCGGCTCCCATCTCTGGAGCATATCTTGACAACCGTGTGAACTCTAGTGCATATTCTTCCACCATCTTGTTGCCTTGTTTCAAATTCATGAATTCTGACATCTTAGCCTCCCTTAACTCCCGGGGGATGAATCTATCTAGAAAGGCTATTGTGAACTCCTCCCACTCCACCGGTTTCTCTCCCGCTGGTCTCCCTTCTTTCCACTGATCGTACCAGATCTGAGCTACCCCTTTCAATTGGTAGGCAACCAGGTCAGCATTCTCAGCGGATCTAACACCCATAATCCGGGTGATCTTCTGTATCTTATCCACTTCTCCTATGGGTTTTCTCCTACCTTAGATCTATGAAAGGATGAAGGGTTCATTCGGGTGAAGTCCCAAACTTGGGCAGCTGTTGCGGACCCATTTGAGTTAACCGAAACCACCTGCTGGTTCACCTGGCTACTGACTATCTGTGCCAGCAGCTGGATTGCCGCTCTAAACTCCGCTGAGGACACTTGGTGGTCTTGAGGGGCTGTTGGAGCTAGTTGGATAGATCGATTAGTGTTGCAGGCCCTTCTTCTGTTTCTGCGTGTTGGAGGCATCGTTTCACTGAAATGAAATAGAGCACGAGTTAGGAGAACATTTTTGGAACTGAACTTCAACGCACAATAAAGAGTATGAACAAAATGGAATTTTTCTAATAACGTTTCGTAGCTTTCCCATCATAAGTGTGAGGCACTTCACACCTATGAAAAGGACTCTACTTGACGTGACTTTCAGAAATCCTAGGATACTCTAAACCTAGTACTCTGATATCAAGTTTGTCATAATCCGAGTCTTTACCATGGGCGAGATAGGGTACTTGGAGTCACAAGTAACCCCAAGCCAACCCATGGTCTATCATAACATTGGTATCCGAGTAATTATAGCGGAAGCTTAAATAATAAAACCTTTTAAGAAAACTAAATAATAAAAGTTTATACATTTGAAAGAAAAACTGAAAGTCTGAGTCTATGTATGAAAGCCATCTACATATGATGAGTTACTAGGAAAAGCCCCCAGCTAACTCTAAAGTCTAATTGAATGAAAATAACTAAAGAAGTAAATATCATCCTCGAAAGATGAGGACTCACCACTGGTACTGCTGATATCACCTGAAGAAGATCTATTAATGGTGCTGAGGCTGAGAATCTGCGCCTGTATCATAATACGATACGACATAGAAGGTATGTGTCAGTCCTTTGAATATATTGAGTAAATGGGAGAAAAATATAACAGAACAAGTATCTGAACTATAATGACATGTAATGACCAATTGAAGTACTGAAAACTAAACAACTGTAATATAACTGAGATGGTCAACAATGATCCTGACAGGTGGTCATAAACATGCCCTAAATCTGAGATATTGAGCTAAGCTAATTGTACTAAACTGAACTGAGTAAACTGAAACTATTCTGAGCTGAGCTAAATTGAAACTACTCTGACTAGTGGGAGAGGCTATAATTGACATATAATAACATGAGCTAGACGTGGAGTCCGATGTATACACCCCATCGGTAGGACCCAATATACCTTGCTAGGGGTATAAAGGCATGAACTAGGTCATAAAAAGTCTGTGGCCATAGGGCCAATAAAATAACCTACAGTGGCAATGTAGTTCTGGGAACCTGGGTACACTGGAACTTCGGTCCGCTCGGTGCTAAGTCCTACTCCCATTGGATAGTCCTAGACTGACTACTAAGATGATAGCTCAAAACTGGGGTCCAAGACTAAGTCAGGAATACCTATCTGGAAGTACCCTGAGAGTCTTATCAGACTAGATTTATTAACTGGTGTTTTAAGACTGGCTAGAGATGCTTATCTGGAAGCATCATAAATGTCTATAGAACAAAATGAAATCTGATAACTGATATTTGAGTCTAATAACTGATAACTGGGAGTCACCACTGACACCTCAATAAAAGACTGTAGTCAAACTGATCAGTTGACATTTCTGAAAAATATTGAACATGCTAACATTCTAATTGAAACTGGACTAGCATACAATTGACTGAAATTTCAACTAATTTTAACAATATGTGAATCCCAACATTGGTAGAGTCAAGCAACATAAGTAACTACTCAATTATGCTAGGCCCTAATATACTGCATTCAAAAGCTAAGGCTAAATCATTTCACAATGAGCTAGTTTCCACATAATTTCTAAGGATTTAGGAAAAACATAGAAGCTAATAACATAGATAATACTCCTCCTGAAATTTATAAAATTCTGTCTGAAAACTTCTACATTTCAAAACCTCAAGGCTATAACTTTTGGAATATTAAGGAAGGGTTTTGGGGACACAATGGAAGAACTTCCCTTGTTGAATTCCCACATATCTGGTGAAAAAATTTCGGAGAAAATTCCTTGAGAATCTGAGAAGAAATTGACTGCCCTAGCTCCTGCTCTGAGTTTTTTCTGAGAGTATAATTATGATCTGATTTTTTGAGGGGTGAGAGGGGTGAAGTAATTGTCGACTACCCCTCTAAATTTCCTGAAAATAACCCAAAATGACATAGTTTAGGGATTAAAGAGGTGGAAAATTACAAAAATATCCTTGGGTAAAAATCTAGAAAAAATTGTAGACAGGGACCAACGGATCACTCAACGAGTCGTTGGTTCAGACCACGACTAGTTGGGACCAGTCGTTGGTCCCGGGGCCTGTGTTCTAGGCTCACTAGGACTGGCAATGAGAGGGACCATGACTTGTTGGATGAACCAACGGGTCGTTGGTTCCTTCTGTGGTCACTGGATGAGAATTCTAGGAAGCTTGACAACGGGCAACACAACGACTTGTTGGTAGACCCAATGGGTCGTTGTGTGGAGTCGTCACCTCCACTGGAAAGGTTTTTGAAATCCCTAAACTTGGCACCATGGGTGGTCACAACAACTCATTCTGTGATACAAAGGGTTGTTGTTGCCACTCCATGTCAGTGAAGGAGGTTTCTGGGAATCCCAACTAACGACTCACACCAGGAGTCATTGTCTCACACGAAGATTCATTGGTTGAGTCATGGGTTCCTGGAAAAGGAAGTTCTGAGCTGGGGACTAACGAGTGACAGAACGAATCGTTGTTTCTCACAAGGGGTCGTTGCATGTCCCATTGGTTCTCGAAGGACCAAGGCAGGGCTGACCACGACTAAGAAAATGGGTCGTTGGAGTTGACCATGACTCATTGTCTCGGTATTCTGAGGCATTTGTTTTTGTTTCTTTTGAATTTTTCTTGCAAGGTCTGAGTTTGGTCTAGAAAATTTTTGGGGTGTTACACTCTTTCATATGCCATAACCAAAGCATACTCTACAACCTCACACATGGTTCAAATTATATCAACAAGTACCTCAAATAGTTTGAAGTAATTCAAGTAGGCAAAAAATTGCATTCATGGTTCATATATAATTGGACAATGTTTGTGGAGTAAATTAGAGGTCACGTAAGATCATATTATATTTAAACTCTTGGCATCTCTTTAGAAAATAAATTAGATTTCACATAATTAACCTACATTACCTCATACTTATTTCATGCCACACAGGTGATACAAGTTAACATTAACATTCAACATTTTGGTTTAAGTGATTATATACAAGCCTCTTTCATAGTGCCATAACCAAAACAAGCTCTAAAACCTCACACATGGTTCAATTTATATCAATAAGTACCTCAAATAATTTGAAGTAATTCAAGTAGGCAAAAAATACATTTATTCATATATAATTGGACAATAGGGGATCAAACTATAGTCCACGTAAGATCATATTATATTTAGATTTTGGCATCTTTTCAAAAAATAAATTAGAACTCATATCTTAGTTAAACAACTCATGTAGTACTATTAACCTTAGATAGGACACTAGATTACTGTTTGCAAGTATAGCTACACTTCGACACTCAAAAGAGTATTTATTCAGTCGTGAGATCCTTTAGCAACAAGATAAGGATAAGAATAAGAAAACCATATTTAGTCATGCAAAACAGGTAATAATTGAAGAAGTTGCTTAAATAACAGGCCACATCAACATTAGCCATATAGGGGATCTGGATAGGAATAATATTTTTAAAGAGAAACCTTCCCATATAGTAACTTATAAACTGAAATCGTACGTGCCTGCCAGTTGGTTATATACGGAAAGGAGATATACAAGAAATGATACTAAATTCTCCAACCCCATCAGGCCACATGGACATACTGGATGTGTAATTCTTGATATAAGAAATACTAGAGAAATTGCTGGCCTTTCAAGTGTTTTGACACATTTTATGCTTATGAAGAGGATGTATTAGGGTATGCATATAAGGCTGGTATTGGTTTGGAAAAGGAAAGTGTTCTTTGAAGTTAATGATTATGTTAGACTGTTATCTTGGTTAGGCAATGATGGTTGGATTTATCATATGGTTGGAGTCTTGGCGGTGATATTGGTCTAGTAACCAGTAATGACATGGCATTTATGGTTGAGGTTTTTAAGTACTTTTAAAAAGGGGAGAGGGATTGTTTAAGGGGAACTGCTTATTGTCTCAGCCTTTAGTTTTGAATAGACGGTTAGTAAGTTATATAATTTTGAGATTTACGTATCCATAAAAAATGTATACCTTTGAGATTCCTAAGAGCACTATCTGGAAGAGAATTTTATGTCTGAAATAGATTTGTAGCTTAGGAATGCATTTTGGTTCACTGTCTCTTAAAATATTATATAGTTGTAGGATTTTACTGTTGCATAGTCATATTATCTATTATTGGACTAATCTCAAATTTGGCTTGATGTAACCTTAGTGCAAGAAAATCGAAATATAATTTTTTCTTATTTGGTTAGAATATCGCTAAATTTTGCATGTAAGGAAGAACGATCTTTTTGGATTAAGCGAATCTGGAGAGTAAACAACACTTCCTGATGAATGATTACCACAACCTCTATCAAGTATCATGTGAATCAAACTAGAATGACAATATGAGAAATCTTTTATCAGATTACATTTTAGAAGGAACCTATATTGAAAGGAAGCCCTTTGATCCAGATTATTCAACCAACTAACCTCCTCCTTATTTCTCATGATTTGATATGTTGATTTTACATTGAAGGTTCCTTTAGTATTGACCATCCATCATGCTTTATCACCCTCACTATTCACTTCTAGTCTTATGTGATGACCCATACGTTATTATGAGGAAAATAAGTTTGGAACACCCTAACTGCCCTAAATTGTGGGTAGGAAGGTATTGGTTGAGTGTTAGTGAAAATTCTAAGTTAGGGAGTGGTTTGAGTGCACGAATTGAGAGCTACTGGCTATCGAGGACTGCTTAGTGCGGGGATTTTTACTACAGAGAGACCGTTACCATGGTCATAGGACCGCCGTAATGGATCAGGAAAATAATCATTGGATCTGCCGTGACGGTGACCTGACTGTCATAGTGGGTTCACTACAGCAGAAAAGTGGCCGTTGTAGCAAACGACGGGGATCAGTAAGTGTGTTTTAAATGAGATTTTAGGGGTTTTCCCTATTATTCTAAGTCATGAAGTTCTAAGAACTAGAGGCGATTTTCCCAGGAGCAGAACAATTCCCCTTCTCAAGGTAAGAAACTTTACTTATTTATTCTACTTTTGATTCCTTGACACAAATAAATCAAGGGGGAGATACCTAATGGTGAAATTTCTAGCAAAAGAACCCAAGTTGATAGAACTAAGGTTGAATTAGGTAGAAAAGTTGGGGTTTGATAATTGTGTATTTAAAGGATGAAGTTAGACCATAAATATAGAATAGAATTGGGAGGGGTTGAATTTCCAACACCCTTGTTCTCAAAGGTAGACTATTGAACTACTTCTTGATATTTTGTTGCTAGATTTTGAATATCCTGAAGCGTTGAGGAAGGGCAAGGCTCCAACAGAGTGATTGCTATTCTAATCCTTCAAGTAAGGTAGGTTATAGTTTAGAAAGAGTTAGACTTTATATAATGACATGTATAGATGTAGAATGATAATGTATATATTGGTCTCTAGACCTTAAGTTTTGTAAAATCCTCCTTTTTGAATTCCCTGATTGAATGATCTTTATATGAAATCATTATTTATGTAATATGGACGTTTGATGCTAAGAGGTTGTTTATCCTCAATTGTATTATTTGACATGTGATTCGTGTATTGTGTTAGTAAACGATTTAAGGGAGGTAACAGAAGACCATCCCAGGGTCAATAAACTGACTGAGTGGTAAACACTGAGTTGTGTGAATGAAAGTGGATTCTATGAATGTCCTGAGATGAGAGGCTCGTGCCCAAGGGGAGCATTCGAGCGAGCAATGATGGTTTAGTGGCTTGTGTCTGAGAAAAGCATCCGGACAAGCAAATGAGTGGGAGTGAGTACTACGCCGGTACAGTACATGGATTTATAGAGTCCCTCGCAGGTCATGATTGGAAGGGAAGAAATAAAACACATGTGTGTACATTAATGTTCTGTGATTGAGTGTTCACGGTGATATGACGGAGGCGTGTGCCGATATATCCAATATCACCATTCGTTGTATTACTTGATTGAATGTAAGAATGTAAGATCGAACTGAGAATATGAGGACCTGATTGAACTGAACCTATGGTCATGTGTTTTGCTCATTTTAATTGTTGAGGTGTTGTAATGATTTGTTGTTTAGGTGTAGTGTAACGATCCAAGTCTACACACTAGATGCGACATGATGCTTAGAACCATGAGTGGCTCCAAGCTAATCCATGGCATAGCAAAACTCTAACATGACTGAACTACTGTAAGAAATCTTAAGTGGAATTTGTATGCATCTAAAAATAAAGAAATACTTTTATAAGTATAAGAACATCTAATAAGATCCTACAATTTCAAAGACATCAAGAGCTGTAGTTGAAACTAATACACTTTGTCTGAAAGCCTTCTAAGAGATTTGATGAGTTGCTGGGACAAGCCCCCAACTAACTCTAAAATCTGAAAACTGAAAATGATACTACTAAAATAGAAAGAAATGCTCCGGCCCTCGGGAGATGAGGACTCTCCACTAGAGAACTGCTGGACAGAATCTGATGGAGACTAACCTTGATGCTGAGCCTGAGTGCCTGAGCCTATATCATAAAATGATATAGCATAGAGAGTATGCGTCAGTACTTTGAATGTACCGAGTATGTGAAGTTATGCAGTTTAAAACATAATCATGCTAATAAGAAGTATAAGTAAAACCACTAAATAATATGGAATGACCCTGTCTAAAAACATAAATACTGTAAATAGTCTAAAGTCTGAAAATACTGTAAAGCTAGTAAAAATTGATTAAGGATCATAAATATATTCTAAGATCTGGGACCGGACTGTACTGTATTGTGGGAGTGCCTATTAGCCGACGTATAACAATGTGAGTTAGATGTGGAGTTTGATATATACGCCCCATCGATAGGACCCAATATACCTTGTCAGGGTATAAACGCATGGTTGTGTGATCATTAAACTGATGCGCATTTGGGCTAAAGACCTATAGTGGCACATAGTTTGTTGGGAACCTGGGTTCTATAGAACCCCGGTCGACTTGGTTCTCTGTATTACTCCTAACTGAATATATAAATATAACTAGCTGAATTGATTAGCTCGACCTAATGTTCTAACCCAGAACTACTTATCTGGGAGTGTTCTAAGAGCCTAAAGAATCTGATAACATAAATTATTGAAAATACTAGTAGACTGATAAAGTGATGAACTGATAATCTGACCTTTATGAGAAATACTAGACATACCCATAATCTGAAAATACTGACTTTAATTAAAAGCATATATGATGAAAATTATACTCAAATAATAACTAATATAAAGATAGCAATTTAGACCAGTCTTTAAATCATGCAAGGTTTAACCCAAAAATCATGCTAAAACTAGGGCTAGAAACAAATGCTTGTGATTGAAGCCAACACATGAGTTTCACATAATACTAGTCATGGAAAACTGGAAGAATAATTAAAATGTAAGGAAATTCATCAATTGTTTGGAAACCCTAACTCATGACTTCTATAGGGCTAAAATGATGAGAGTTTCTGAAAATACTTTGGGGCACAAGGGTAAAAGGAATACCCTTGCTAACTCTCACTTACCTGTAAGAGAAAACCCTAAGAAGAAGCTTGAGATTTCTGAGAAGAAGCAGGAACCCTAGTTTTTGTCTTGAGAGTCTGTCTGAGTTCTTACGGTGTAGTTCTGAGAGATTAGGAAAGAATTAGGAGAGACTGATCGATTGCTCTCCTAAATCCCCTGCCAAATTACCCCAATACTACGTAGTTTAGGAATTAAATTAATGGGAAGTTACGAAAATACCTCTAAAAATTGCTAATCCAGATCTACGACCCGTACCACCAGTTTTTGGTTGCCACCACGATTCGTGGTGACCCTCTGTGGTAAGCTGGGTCAAACCATGACTCTCATCATGACGTGTACCATCCTACTGTGGATCATAGCATCCAACCATGACATCATGGTCAAATCAATGTTGAACTCTCTGAATCATACCACAATCCTATAGTACAACCTAGTGTACCACGAATCTTACCATGACTCGTGGTTTCCCAAAAATTCCTTGAACACTTCTCTAAACTCTTCTCACGACTAGTTACTATGATCCATACCATGGTGGTATGAATCATGCCATGTAGTCGTGGTTTCCTAGCCGCACTTGTTGATTCTCTATCCTACTATAATGAGTCTTGGTATGAATCGTATCGGGTCTTACGAGTTGTACTGTGCCTCGTATTGAGGGTCTTTTTTCTAGTTTTCTATATGGTCAAGTTTTAAGTCTAAGTTCTAGTGTTAGGGATTTTTGAAGCGTTACAATATATGCCCCTTGGGTACATTCGTCCTTGAATGGAGACTAAATAAGCTGGAAAGATAGGGAAAGAGGTGCAATCCTACAACTGAAGACTATGGGCTGAAAACTGATGGAGTGACTGACCCCCGACTGAGATTCATGACTAAACTGAATTCATGCAATACGAATGCACACTAAGACATGAATAGAACTAATGAGCATGAAACAGAATAGAGTATTGAGGAGGAATTTAGTACCTAATGCTAAAGTTGAGCTGGAAGGGAAGAGGTAAGGGTATCTGACCATCATATCATCTTCGTCTTCCTATATAGATCAATCAACTAGCTGGTTCCTCCATAAATTTTTTACTGAAGAGACCTCCTTATTCCTTAACTTATGAACCTGACTGTCCAGAATCTACTGGGACCTCTTTGTAAGAAGATTATCCTTTACACCAACACTCTCTAAAGGCACAATTGAGATTGAATCACCGATGCATATCTTCAACAGAGATACATGGAAGCTGGGTGCACCGATGCTAACTCCGCAGGTAAATCCAACTCATAGGCCACATTGCCAATGCGTCTTAGGATTTTATAAGGGCCAACATATCTAAGATTGAGCTTTTCTTTTCTTTCTTTCCAAACCTCACCACCCCTTTCATAGGTGAAATTTTTAGATATACCCAATCTAAAATCTAGTTCTCTTCTCCTTACATCTGTATATGATTTCTATCGACTTTGAGCTATTTTCAGCCGTTCTCTAATAAGCTGAACCTTCTGCATCGCTTCATGTACTGAATCATTCCCTATCAGGGTAGCTTCACCAACCTTAAGCCACCATATAGGAGACCTGCATCTCCTACCATATAATGACTCAAATGGGGCCATCTGAATGTTGAAGTGGTAGCTGTAGTTGTATGCAAACTCGATGAGAGATAGGTGACCATCCCAACTTCTAATTTTCGTTAATTAAGAAAAAATAATTGCTTGACTTATTCTAACTATTTTATGCTACTCCCTTAATTGATTTAGAGTAATTTATGATTTGATTTGCCCTATTTGATTTATTATTTATTTATTTATAGTAAATATTCCATATAGTTTCAATTGCTGTTAATTAAGAAAAATAATATTTTTAGCTGGTTTCATTTTTTTGGGTTCTTTCTGTGCCTTTGATTGATTCTATGAATTAGTTAACCTTTCTCATATAATCCTTCAGGTTTTAGCTATAAAAGTAGCTTTCTTTCTTTTCATGAGGTATTCGGACTTTAGTTAAAAAAAAAGAGAAACCCCCAAGAATTTCTATTGCTCTGTTCTTGCTCTATTAATTTTATAACTCCTTTACCCCACCTTAACACAAGCACTGCTCGGAATCCACAAGATTCTTGTGATCTTGATGTGTTGAGGTTCAAGGCTCCTTTGTTGAAAAGTCTCCTTTAAAATCACTAGTACTTACTCTGCTTTATTTGCCAGAAATACGATACTGGTCAGTTCACTTCTCTATTCTAATTACGATACTACACTATGAGAATCTATTTGCTTGCATCATGTTATAATGTGTATTCTTAGACATCTTACGTATTGCTATGTCTCATATTATTTGCCTGAACTTTATAACGTGTTTCGTAAGAGATCTGACTAAATAAGTTGTGATTCATGGATTTTCGAATATATATTTTTATATGTATATTTTTTGTATTATTTATTTAACAGGTTCTTTTAAATCGGAGCAAAGAGTCATTGGGACAAAGGGGGGATATAAGCTTACTTAGTTTATTATTATTTTCATGTATTATGATGTATTTATTTATTTCGTCAATTTGTAATTTTGTAAATAAACGCTGATAAATAGTGGAAAGGGGTTTTATGGGGGCGGGGAATTTTATTTTTTCCTTTATTGTCTTCTTAACTGCCGACCTCACTTAGATATCATGTCTATAGGATTGACGCATACATAGAAATCATGCTTATAGGGTCTTAATAATTTTAGTAATCTTGCTTGTAAGAATGACATAAAATGTTTTTTTAGTTAGCAATGATGCTTATAGGAATATAATTTATTTGATAGAATATGTGACATTAGGTATCATGCTCATAGGATTAATATAAACATGATTATTTTGCTAGAACCATGCCTATAAGAACTATAATAAATTAATTTGAAGCATGTGTTAGTAGATCGGCCTATAAGAATTATTTTCGGTATATGTTGACCCTTTCAACATTAGCATGTTTAATGATTCATTTTATTTATATCCTACGTACAGATTCTAAAATTAAGTATTAATATACTATTAGATATTATGTCCATAGGATAATCACTCATGTCATAAATTATGAATTAAATTAATCGCATGTGTACATCCCTAATTTATCGTTAATCTTAGAAATTATGTCTGTAGGAAACGATTGACAAATCTTAATATAGTTTATACATATATGATTTTTATGTATCTGGAATTTGCTTTTCAAGCCGTTGTTCTTAATCCGTTTGTAATCGCACCTGCCTAGTTAAACAAATGTTGTATTCACAGTTAATAATCTGATTAACCTAAAGTATACTTGCTTAATGTGGCATATTAATCAAAGTCCTGCCTATAGGGATTCAATTGTTACAAACTTCTCCAAACTTTACTTAGTCATTGCTAGAAAACGCTGAACAAATAGAGCATATGATCATATATCGACATATTCTGATTAATATATACTGCATTTATATGCTAAATGTATAAACATAGTATTTGTGCATTAGAAAACATGCTTACAGGATTTATCCATGTATTTGAAAATTATGCCTATAGGATCCATAATGCATTAAATATGACCCTTTGCAACTAGAAAGCATGATCGTAAGAAAGAGCCTTATTTGAAACTTTTATATGCTAAATGTTTTAATTATTATTTGTAATTGCTTAATTACCCTTATTAGACCTAGGTATACTTTAGACCCAAAATCCAAATAGGCGTCCAATGCCTCTTGGACACTAAGTTGGGACGGGTAGGCAAATATTTAGGACACCTAGAGCGCTTTAGGATTAAAAAAATTAATTAATTAGGTGGCTAGCGGGATTTGATAGTCTGTGCTCGCTAAATAATCAATCTAAATGATTGCAAAGTATTATTTAAGTTACATGGGGTGATCCCATTAGGTTAAAATAACCCCTTCTTTAAGTGCAGAACTACGCCTAACCTGATACCCTTTAGGGATACATAGGCGCCTCTTCGAGGTTCGACCTCATATTTTAAAATTTATTATTTGGTTGTCTTTTTGTATGCATTTTTTATATGATTCTATTATATTTTTGTATGGACTAAATTATTTTTCTTTTCTTTATTTTAGTATTGGATTGCACTTTACAATAATAATAATAATAACAATATTTAAATATGTATTTTCTTTATTTCTTTCTTCTCGCTTGTCTGTAAATTCTTTATATTTATCCATTTAGTTTAATTTTTAAATAAAATAGGTTAAAATAAATCTTGCTTCTAATCACTAGTTAATTCCCCCCACATATTAATGGATCCGGCCGGAAACCACATTTGTGGACCTCGAAAGGTGCTTAACACCTTCCTTTCGAGGTAATTTAAGCCCTTGCCCAAATCTGGTGATGTAGGATAATTTAAGTAAACTCATAGCATAGAACGGTGCCCTAACTCACCTAAAATCGTTAGGTGGCGACTCTTCACTTAAATAATCCTTTAAGAGTTGTCACATATCGAGTTCCGGCTTTCGAGAGAAAAATGGGGCGCGACAACCATAATTCTTGTCTTGAGAGTCTGTTTGAATTCTTACGATGGAGTTCTAAGAGACTAGGAAAGAAGAGAAGAGACTGATTAATTGCTCTCCTAAATCCCCTTTCAAATTACCCCAATACTACGTAGTTTAGAATTAAATTAACATAAAGGTACTAAAATAACCCTGAAATGTGTTCTAAAAAACTACACATTCTAGACCTACGATTCGTACCACGAGTTGTTAGTTTCCACCATGACTCGTGGTGACCCTTCCTTCGTAATCTAGGTCAAATCACGACTCCTCATCATCACCCATACTATCCTATTACGGATCGTAGCATCTAACTGTGACATCATGGTCAAATCCGTGTTGAACCCTATGAATCATACCACGACTCTATAGTACGACCCATACCAGTGTACCACGAGTTGTACCATGGCTCATGGTTTTCAGAAATTCCCTGAAACTTCTCCGAACTCTTCTCACGACTGGTCACTACAATCTGTACCATGGTGGTACAAACCATGACATGCAGTTGTGGTTTCCTGGTCACACTTGCTAATTCTCTAATCCAACTATTATGAGTCCAAGGATGACTCGTATTGTGCCTCTTACTGAGGGCCTTTTTCCCAGATTTCTGTATGATCAAGTTTTATTTAGGGGCTAGTCTTAGTGACTTGTATTGTGCCTCTTACTGAGGGTCTTTTTCCCAGATTTCTGTATGATCAAGTTTTATCTAGGGGCTAGTCTTAGTAATTTTTGGGGTGTTAGAGTGTAGTTAAAAAAAACCATTTACTTTTTAACAGCCATGTTTAAATCATTTCTCTTTCTATTTATCTATTTCTATAATAATTTATTTCCTGCCTTACGTGTTATTTTTAACATGAAGTTACTAATGTTTTCTTTCTTTTATTTTTATTTCCCTATTTATTGTTATTCATTTACCGCTTGTAACATGTAATTATTACTAAGTGTTTTATTTTATAAGTTGTCATATCGCTCATATCTTCCTCCATTTGGAACCTCTTTTTTTTATTATTTATTTTTCGAACGGTTGCGTGGTCACATGGACATTCATTCCTAAAATAACCTGTGTTGGAAAATGTCTCATGGAATGTTCGATCAGTGGTGCGTCGACAGACATGAGCCTTCCCACTCTCAAGATGTCCGCTTGAGGGAACCGTGTCTAAACCCACACTCATTCTTAGAGTTTTACTGTGTAATCCTTTACTAAGGAATGCACCTTTCTTGAACCTAAGTTGTCTCAACACTCAAGGTGTGTCAAGACTAATAATAAAACATGCCCTAAGTTCTGAGGAATTTCTAAATCCCCAAGGGGATGTTTTCATCAAAATTATTTGCTTTTGAGAGAAAATATGGTTAAGTATTGTCATTTTGCTCTTGGGCGGGTAGGTTAGGCTAACATTTTTGTGATTCAGGTATAATGAATCCGCCTACATCATACCCCAGATTTAGCATGGTTTGGTGTGTTCTAACAACAATGTAATCTTGGTGGGCCGAATTGGGTGAATACGACCAAAAGGAAGTAAGGAAAGTGTTGGGACACTTACCCTCCCTCATGCAAATAACTCCTTGTAGGGAACTCATCGAAGCTACCGCAACATTTTAGGACGAAACATGTTCTGTGTTTAGGTTCGGCAAGGTCGAGATGACCCCACTCTTGGAGGAAATTGGAGGTTATGTGGAAAATGTTAGTTTGCGCTGGAGAAATAGAAAATGGCAAAGGGCTGAAGTTATCATACCTAAGAGTGTCACTCTGGAAGACATTAAAGATAAGCTGGGTTTGCAAGGGAAATATCTTCTAGCCTATGTTATAAAAGGCAGAATTCTCGGTTCCTATTTGTACGATAGATTCGGCCATAATGCTGCTCAAAAAACTTATGAAGTTGAGAGTTCAGACCCTAGATCGTGGGTTAGCAAGAGGATATTTGCATTTATAGTTTATTTCTTGGGGTTGATGGTCTTCCCACGAGGAGCTGAGGAAGACATAAACATTCATCTTGTTCTGTTCGCCCATGCTTTATGCAATGATATTGATAAAGAGTCGTACACCATCATCCCTATGATTGTAGCAGGTATTTATCGGGCCTTGGGGAAGTGCAAAGAAGGGGCCAAACATTTCGCCGGTTGTAATTTGTTACTAAAGATGTGGTTAATTGAACATTTGCAAAAGGTTAGGGGTAAATTGGCATTATCGAAACTGATCACATTGCTGCACATGAGACTAGAGTTACCATGGGTGTCAAGAAAATTAAAATATAACGAGGTAGAGAAGTGGGGGAAAATGTAATGCCTTGAGTCTACACCCTAGACGTGACACGGTACTTGAAGCCACAAGTGACCCAAAGTCAACCCCTGGTCTATCATTCACTAGCATTCTAAGTAAACATGCAAAATGGAACTTAAAATAATAGCATAAAATATTTGAGAAAGACAAATCTGAAAGTGAAAATTCAAATCTTTGAATAACACTGAATAAACTAAAAGTCATGTCTATCTGAAAGCCATCTATCTAAGGAGTTACTGGGATAAACCCCTATCTAACTCTAAGTTTAAATGAAGCTAATAAGTGACTGAAAGAAAGAAAGTATGCCCTCGGACGATGAAGACTCACACTTCAACTGCTGAGGTGGGATACTCTAAAATGTGGCAGTTATCTGTACTGAGTCTAAGAACTTGTAGTTGCATCATGAAATAATACAACATAAAAGTATGCGTCAGTACTTTGAATGTACTGAGTATATGAGAGAAACATAACACAAGATAAGTACTACTAATACTGAATTGAGAAAACATGCAAGAATAAACTGAAACCGCTGAATTGAATAACTAATATAACTAGGAAGGTCTGAAAGACCCTGTCTGGTGGTCTAGCTTGTTTTAAGTCTGATTCTGATCTGAACTGAGCTAAACTGAACTGATACGACATGAAATGACCAACTGCAATACTGAAAAATGATATACCTGGTGGAGAATTGATATGGTCAAAAATGACCCTGACTAATGGTCATAAACATATTCTAGGTCTGGGATACTGAGTCTGGACTACTGCACTGCACTGATCTGGACTGAAGGATTTGAGAGTAACTGCTCTGACTAGTAGGAGAGGCTATAACCGACATACAACCACGTGAGCTAGACGTGGATTCCAATGTACACACCCCGTTGGTAGGACCCAATATACCTTACCAGGGTATAAAGGCATGGACTGTGAAAATCAAAGTCAAAAGGGGGTCGTTAGGCCAAGTAAAACCTACGGTGGCAATGTAGCTCTGGAACATGGGTGTACTGGAACCCCGACCCTTTTGGTGCTTAGTCCTACTTCCACTGGAATAACCCTATTACTGCTACTATTGAGAAGCGGATAGCTCGATACTGGGGTCCAAGACTATACTAACCCAGGGATACTGTTAGAGAGTTCCCTGAGCTTCTTATAGGATCGGATTTAGAAACTGAGTTCTAAGACTAGTCAGAGCTGCTTATCCGGAAGCGTCGTAACCATCTAGAGAACCAACTGATAGCTGAACTGGGGTTTGGGGCTGGTCAGAGCTCTAACTGAATGTCATGACCGCCTAATGGACCAAGTAATTTGAGTTCTGAGTCTGAGTCTGATAACTGAGAGGCACCACTGATACCTCGATAAGAAAAACTGGAGTCAAACTAATAAGTTGACATTTCTCGGACAACATTGAGGTTGCTAAAATCTGACTGAAGCTAGACTGATATGATTCTGACTGAGACTAAACTGATAGAGTTCTATGTTCTAACTGATTAAATTACTAACAACTAATAGAGAGCTCATTTGTGCCGACAACATGGACAATTTCATAATATAAGAAAATTTCAAGAATTTTGAGAATTTCATTCAACAGTGCAAAAAGTCATTTTTGTTTATGGAACATTTTCTCATCATAAGTATATATGTAGGAAATACTAGAAAATTTCAACTCAAGCATCCTTCATTCACTAGAGAGAATTGAACAAACAAAATCATTACTCGAAAATCGGGGGTTTAAATTCACCTTTGTGATAACACTGACAATTTGATAAGGAACTTATGAATATTATAGTAGTAGTAAATATAAACAGCGTTCTGAGTGAATTCAACGAAAAATAACATGAATGCTTCTCATACTCGAAAGCTCAGGGCTTAGAATTACTAGAAGAAATTAAGGAGGAATTTAGGGACGCAAGGGATGGACAATCCCCTTACTGAAACCCCATATACCTGGTGAAGAATTCCTTGGAGAAGAGGATCTGGACTGCTGTGATGAATGAATGACCCTAAGCCTGCTAGAGGGTTTCTTGAGAGAACTGTCGATGAAATTCTGAGAGTAAACGTGAGAATGAGGGGATAAAACCATTTAAACTCTCTGAAATGTCTAAAACTGAGGCTAAAACGATAGGGTCTAGGGTCCAAAAGCATAGGAAAGTCGAATTTGGCCTTAATTAAATTTTCCTGAAAAACAGATTTGTCCCCGACTATGACTCGTACCACTAGTCATACCACGAAGTCATGACTCGTGGCCACCTTTTGTGGTCACCTAACCATTTTCTTCAATATTCTAAAACTGGCCACAACTCGCATCCTACTACTTGTAGTACCATCCTACGGGTCGTTCTGTCAGTCGTGGTATCATCCACCCATACCAACTACGACCTACCCACAACTCCTCCTCACGACTCGTTGCTACATCTTACGAATCGTACCATGACCCGTGACAACTCACTCTAGCGCTACTGAGAATTTCACCATGACTATTAACCACGAGTCGTACCCACACGTCATGATTCGTAGTACAACTCGTGATATGACCTTAGGCTCCTGAACTTCATCACTACTCGAGTCACGAGTCGTAGGTCCTCATCACGACTCGTACCTTGAGTCGTTCTGGTGCAAAATTCCAGGTTTTTCTGCAGCTTCTAACTTCAACTCCTGGGTCTATTCTTAGGCCCTTTCTAGGGCATTACAATATCTCTCCCTTGGAAACATTCGTCCTCGAATGTTAGAAAACTCCTAGTAACCAGAAAAATAACAAGCAAAGCATTCAAATACTGCTCATTTAACTTCAATATGACCGAAATGACTATCTCCATTTAGAGAATATAGCTGAATTGAACTTTTGCCTTTCACAAACACAACCAAAGTTAGAAAGAAAATTTAGTTACATGAACTGAATTTAACAACTATTTCAAGTCTAAAAACAAAATTCACATATCAAACTGCAACAGAATCAGTAGAGAACAAGTGTGGGTATTTGGCCCTCATATCTGCTTCGACCTCCCATGTAGCTCCTTCAACTTGCTGATTCCTCCACAAAACCTTGATTGACGCTATTTCCTTATTCCTCAATCTACGAACCTATCGATCTAGGATTTGGACTGGTACCTCCTTATAGGTGAGGCTATCCTTGACTGCCACATTATCCAATGGCACCACAGAGGTTGGATCTCCGATGCACTCTTTCAAAAGTGGTACATGGAAAACTGGATGTACAGCTGCTAGTTCTGAAGGTAACTCCAGCTCATAGGCTACATTGCCGATACGCCTCATAATTCTATAAGGTCCCACATACCTAGGATTGAGCTTCCACTTCTTTCCAAACCTCATCACCCCTTTCATGGGTGAAATTTTCAGGTACACCCAATCATCAACTGCAAACTCCAACTCTCTTCTCCGCACATCGGCATAAGATTTCTGGCGGCTCTGAGCTATTTTTAACCTTTCTCGGATAAGCTGAACTTTTTACATAACCTCATGAACCGATTCTGGACCTATCAAAGTAGCTTCACCGACTTCAAACCATCCTATAGGATATCTACACCTCCTACCATATAATGCCTCAAACAGGGCTATCAGAATGCTAGAATGGTAGTTGTTATTGTACGCAAATTCGATAAGGGGCAGATGGTCATCCCAATTACCTTTAAAATTGATCGCGCACGCTCCTAACATATCCTCTAGAGTCTGAATAGTCTGCTCAGCTTGCCCATCTGTTTGCGGGTGAAAAACTGTACTGAGCTTGACTTGAGTACCAAGTCCCTTCTGAAAAGACTTTCAAAAATGGGTGGTGAATTGGGTACCCCTATCTGAAATAATTGCCAGTGGAACCCCATGAAGTCTAACCAGCTCCCGAATATAAATTTTAGCATAATCATCAGCTGAATCTGTGATTTTGACTAGGAGGAAATGTGCTGACTTAGTCATTTGATCAACTACCACCCAGATAGATTCATGTTGCCGATGAGTCTGAGGTAGACCAGTAATGAAGTCCATGTTTATTTCTTACCACTTCCATGAGGGTATACTGATATCTTGAGTTATACCTCCCAGCCTCAGTGTTCTACCTTGACTTGCTGGAAATTCAGGCACTTAGCTACGAATTCGGCAATGTCTCTTTTCATGCCGTTCCACCAGTAAATGTCCCTCAAGTCGCGGTACATTTTAGTAGCACTAGGGTGAATGGAATAGCTTCAGCTGTATGCCTCAGCTAAAATTTGCTGTCTTAACTCACCAACATCTGGCATGCACAATCTGCCTTGGTAATGAAGCACCCCATCTCCCCTTTGGGAGAAAGCCCCAATTTCCTTTCTAAGAATCGCTTCCTTGAGTTTAAGTAGAACGGGGTCTTCATCTTGTTTGGACTTAACTTCTACTACTAAGGATGAACCTAACCCGCTCTGCATTACCACACCACCTTCAGCTGAATCCACCAGCTGCACCCCTAACTGGGCTAGCCTGTGAACTTCTTTCGCTAGCTCCCTCTTGCCTTCCCCAAAGTGAGCTACACTTCCCATAGATCGCCTGCTTAGGGCATCAACCACCGCATTGGCCTTGCCTGGATGATACATCACACTCATTTCATAATCTTTCAGGAGTTCCAACCACCTTCTCTGACGAAGATTTAGGTCCTTCTGACTGAACACATACTGTAGACTCTTATGATATGTAAATACATCTACCTGAGCTCTGTACAAGTAGTGCCTCCATATCTTTAATGCGAATACCACCGCTACTAACTCCAAGTCATGAGTTGGATAATTCTTCTCGTGGACTTTGAGCTGTCTAGAGGCATAGGCTATCACTTTGCCCCGATGCATCAAAATGCAACCAAGTCCAACTCTGGAGGCATCACAATATACTGTTCCTTCTGGAAGGGTCAAAACTGGAGCAGTAGTGAGTCGGGTCTTTAACTCCTGAAAACTCTTCTCACACTCATCCGACCACTGAAATTTTACCTTCTTCTGGGTTAACTTGGTCAGAGGAGATGCTATGAAGGAGAAACCTTCCACAAATCGTCGGTAATAACCTGCTAAGCCCAAGAAACCCCTGATTTTTCTCGGAGAGGTAGGTCTGGGCCAATCCTTCACTGCTGCTATTTTATGAGGATCTACTTATATCCCTTAACCTGAGACCACATGACCCAAGAAGGTCACAGACTTCAACCAGAATTCACACTTACTAAACGTGGTGAATAACTGGCAATCTCTGAGAGTTTGCAATGCTAACCTTAGGTGATTGGCATGCTCTTCCTTATTTCTGGAGTACACTAGAATGTCGTCGATAAATACGATGATGAACATATCTAGGTATGGCTTGGAAACCCTATTCATTAGGACATGAAGGCTGTTGGGGCATTTGTTAACCAAAAGGACATCACTACAAACTTATAGTGACCATACCGAGTTCTGAATGCTATTTTCGATATGTCACTTTCTCTAACCCTTAACTGATGGTATCCTGACCTGAGATCGACTTTGGAGAAACAACTGGCTCCTTGAAGTTGGTCGAATAGGTCATCAATTCTAGGTAAGGGATATTTGTTCTTGACTGTGACTTTTTTCAGCTGACGGTAATCTATGCACATTTAGAGGGTACCGTCTTTCTGACGCGCGAATAGAACTAGAGCACCCCAAGGAGAGATGTTGGGTCTGATAAAACCCTTATCAAGAAGATCTTTTAGCTGATCCTTCAACTCCTTAAGCTCAGCTGGAGCCATTTTGTAAGGAGGGATGGAGATAGGCTGAGTATCTGGAAGGAGATCATCCCGAAGTCTATTTCTCGTTCAAGGGGAACTCCAGGAAGATCTTCAGGAAATACATTTGGGAACTCGCTGACAACTGGAACTGACTGAATGGTTGGGGTCTCAGAGTTGGAATCTTTGACCCGAACCAGATGATATAGACATCCCTTGAAAATGAGTTTTTAGGCCTTAAGGAAGGAAATAAACCTATCCTTAGGCGTTGAACTGTTGGCCCACAATTCTAACACGGCTCATCTAGAAACTGAAACTTGACAATCCTAGTCCTACAGTCAACTGAGGCATAGCAGGAGTGTAACCAATCCATGCCTAGAATAAGGTCGAAGTCGACCATGTCTAACTCTACAAGATCAGTTGGAATGAATTTACTCAAGACTAAGACTGGGCAGTTTCTATATACCCCGCTGGCTCTAATTGACTCGCCAACTGGGGTGGAAATTGAGAAGGGTTCTGATAGGACCTCTGGACTGATGCCAAATTAAAATGCTACATATGGAGTTACAAACGAAATAGTAGCTCCTGGATCTAGGAGGGCATACACGTCTAGATGAAAGAGACGTAACATACCAGTAACTACGTCATGTGAACTTTCCTGATCCTGATGAGAAGAGGGAGCATAAAAATGATTCTGGCGTTGACCGCCATCTATACTTGATGGGTTATCCTGCTGAGCTGGTCGTCCTGCTGGAGATGATAAGGTAGTGGATTGTATCTCCCTCGCCCTGCTGATGGGCACTCCCTAAGCCTGTGTCCAAGCTATCCACACCCAAAGCAGCCCTCTCGTCCCTGAAGGCATTCTCCTGGGTGATTCCTACCACACTTGGGACAATCTAGATACTTGTTTCCTATACTGCGGGCCTGAGACTGTGTGCCAGAAGAGCAACCCCTCCGATCCTAGCGAGACCGAAAGGTTGGTGCACTGGCTGAGTTAGGTACTGGAGCCCTCTGCTGTTGCTGCTACTGTTATTGTTGTGGGCGGCTACCACCGTCGGACCTTTGGTGGCCAAAATCTGTATGACTAGTTCTTGCCCGCTTGTTCTTACGTTCCATATCTTTCAGCTCCTCTGCCTCAGTCTGCTGGGCATACACAATTAAACTAGAAAGGTCCATGTCCTTGATTAGCATTGCCGTCCTACACTCTTTGAGGACCAGATTAGATACTCCATTTACAAACTTTAGCATGCGATCCCTTGGCTCGGCCACCATCTCTGGAGCATACTTTGATAGTCTAGTAAACTCCAGAGCATACTCCTCCACTGTCTGATTGCCCTGTTTTAGGTTCATAAACTCTTAGCCTCCCTCAACTCCCAGGGAAAGAATCTATCCAGAAAAGTTGTATGAAACTCCTCCCACTAAACCAGTCCTGCTTCTGCTGACTGCCCCTCCTTCCACTGCTCATACCAAACCTTGGCTACCCTTTTTAGCTGGTAGGCAGCCAGGTCAACACTCTCGGAGGAGCTGACACCCATGATCCGAGATCGAGTGTGGAATTTTGTTTACTCACTTTAAATTGAGTATCTGTTTCCCTCCCTTTCCTACTAGGATTGGAAATCCTATATTTTACATATCCATATGATTGAGTCCTGATCTTTCTAATCTCATCTACAAAGCCTTATGGGTCCTTTCCCACCTTTATTTTGTGAAAGTCTGGAGGGTTCATCCAGGTGAAATCTCGCACCCGCGAAGCAGCTGCAGACCCATTTATGGCTACTAGAACCACCTGCTGGTTCACTTGATTGGTACGGTCTGAGAAAGCAACTGAATGGCCACCCTGAATTCAGCGGTAGACAAAGAGTCGTCCTGAGGAACTGTCGGAGTTGGTGGAGTGGGTATGTTGGTGTTTCCAGCTCTGCATCCATTTCCACGTTGAGGAGGCATTATTCACTGAAAGGAAATAGGACATGATTTAGAAAGACTCCTTTGGTATTGGACTTTAATGCACGATAAAGAGCATGAACAAAAGGGGAATTTTCCTAATAACATCTCGTAGCCTCCTCGTCATAAGTGTGGCGTGCTTCACACCCATGAAAAGGACCATACTCGATGCGGCTTTTAGACTTTCTAAGGATACTCTAAACCTAGTGCTCTGATACCAAGTTTTTCACGCCCCGAGTCTACACCTTAGACGTGACACGATACTTGAAGCCACAAGTGACCCCAACTAAACCCCTAGTCTAACATTCACTAGCATTCTGAGTAAACATGCACAACGGAACTTAAAATAACAGCATAAAATATTTGAGAAAGACAAATCTGAAAGTGAAAGTTCAAATCTTTAAATAACACTGAATAAATTGAAAGTCATGTCTGTCTGAAAGCCATCTATCTTAGGAGCTACTGGGACAAACCCCCAACTAACTCTAAATTTAAATGAAGCTAATAAGTGACTGAAAGAAAGAAATTATGCCCTCGGACAATGAGGACTCACACTTTAACTGTTGAGGTGGGATACTCTGAAATGTGGCAGCTATCTGTACTAAGTTTGAGAACCTGTGGCTGTATCATAAAATGATACAACATAAAAGTATGCGTCAATACTTTGAATGTACTAAGTATGTGAGAGAAAATAACACGAGATAAGTACTACTAATACTGAATTGAGAAAACATGCAAGAAACAACTGAAACTGCTGAATTGAATAACTAATATAACTGGGAAGGTCTGAAAGACCCTGTCTGGTGGTCTAGCTTGTTTTAAGTCTGATTCTGATCTGAACTGAACTAAACTAAACTGATACGACATGAAATGACCAACTGCAATACTGAAAAATGATATAACTGGTGAAGAAATGATATGGTCAAAAATGACCCTGACTGATGGTCATAAACATATTCTAGGTCTAAGATACTGAGTCTAGACTACTGCACCGTACTGATCTGGACTGAAGGATCTGAGAGTATCTGCATTGACTAGTGGGAGAGGCTATAACCGATATATAACCACGTGAGCTAGACGTGGAGTCTGATGTACACACCCCGTCGATAGGACCCAATATACCTTGCAAAGGTATAAAGGAATGGACTGTGAAAATCACAGTCAAAAGGGGGCCGTTAGGCCAAGTAAAACCTATGGTGGCAACGTAGTTCTGGAACTTGGGTGCGCTGGAACCCCGACCCTTTCGATGCTAAGTCCTACTCCCAATGGAATAACCTTATTACTGCAACTACTAACAAGTGGATAGCTCGATACTGGGGTCCAAAACTATACTGACCTAGGGATACTCTCAGAGAGTTCCATGAGCGTCTTATAGGATCAAATATAGAAACTGAGTTCTAAGACTGGTCAGAGTTGCTTATCTGGAAGTGTCATAACCGTCTAGAGAACCAACTGATAGCTGAACTGGGGTACGGGGCTGGTCAGAGCTATAATTGAATTTCATGACCGCCTAATGGACCAAATAATCTAAGTTCTGAGTCTGAGTCTAATAACTGAGAGGCACCATTGACACCTCAAAAAGAAAAACTAGAGTCAAACTGATCAGCTGACATTTCCTAGACAACACTGAGGTTGCTAAAATCTAACTGAAGCTAGACTGATATGATTCTGACTGAGACTAAACTGATAGAGTTTTGTGTTCTAACTGATTAAATTACTAACAACTAATAGAGAGCTCATTTGTGTCAATAACACGGACAATTTCATAATATAAGAAAATTTCAGGAATTTTGGGAATTTCATTCAACAATGCAAAAAGTCATTTTTGTTTATGGAACATTTGCTCATCATAAGTATATATGTAAGAAATTCTAGAAAATTTCAACTCAAGCATCCTTCATTCACTAGAGAGAACTAAACAAGTAAAATCATTACTTGAACATTAGGGTTTAAATTCACCTTTGTGATAACACTGACAATTTGATAAGGAACTTATGAAGATTATAGTAGTAGTAAATATAAACAACGTTCTTAGTGAATTCAATAAAAAATAACATGAATGCTTCTCATACTCGAAATCTCAAGGCTTAGAATTACTAGAATAAATATAGGAGGAATTTGGGGACGCAAGGGAAGGACAATCCCCTTGCTGAAACCCCACATACCTGGTGAAGAATTCCCTGGAGAAGAGGATCTGGACTGCTGCAACGAATGAATGACCCTAAGCTTTCTAGAGAGTTTCTTGAGAGAACTGTCAATGAAATTCTGAGAGTAAACATGAGAATGAGGGGAGAAAACCGTTTAAAATCTCTAAAACGTATAAAACTGAGGCTAAAACGACAGGGTCAAGGTTCCAAAAGCATAGGGAAGTCGAATTTGCCCTTAATGAAATTTTACTGAAAAATAGATCTGTCCTTGACATGACTCGTACCACGAGTCGTACCAGAATTCACGACTCATGGCCACCTCTCATGGTCACCTCTCCATTTTCTTCAATCTTCTGAAACTGGCCACGACTTGCATCCTACGACTCGTAGTGCCATCCTACGGGTCGTACTATCAGTCGTGGTATCATCCATCCATACCAACTATGACCTACCCACGACTCCTCCTCACGACTCTTTGATACATCCTACGAGTCGTACCATGACCTGTGATGACTCACTCTGGCGCTACTGAGAATTTCACCACGAATACTAACCACGAGTCATACCTACGCGTCATGATTCATAGGACCACTCGTGATATGATCTTAGGCTCCTGAACTTCATCACGACTCGAGTCACGAGTCTTAGGTCCTCGCAACTCGTACCTCAAGTTGTTCTGGTATAAAATTCTAGGTTTTTCTGCAGCTTCTAACTTCAACTCCCGAGTCTATTCTTAGGCCCTTTTCGGGGCATTACAAATGCTGAGCACTTTGACAGAAGATTCGGTGCAATGGATGTTTGATTGGTTCCCTAGTTCAGACTTTGTGACATACACCAAATATCATTATTACATTATCCTAATGAGACTTCATGGCCTCAATACGCTCCAATGAGAGTGATGAGACAAGCAGGGAGAAACAAATTATACCCAGAGTTGCTGATATGAGTGTTCATCGGGTAGATTATGAGGACGACAAGATTCCCAACGCCACCTACTTAGCCAAGATCAGGATGAAGAAAATGATCCTTGACGGGAAAAGCATTAAAGTGGACAGGTACCAAACAGGCTGCGTGGTTGGCTACATTGAGTGTCTACGTGCAGATTTAGCAGGTGAGGCTGTAAGAAGCCTCAAACGAGGCAAGAACGTGGCCGATAAAGAGGCACATGCACAAATCCTCTATCACCGCCTAAAGAGAAAGGTCCAAGATTCTGAGACTTGTCACCGACAGTTACACGATGACAGTGCCAAAGAAATTGCTGAGATAGGAAAAGAGTTGGAGTACTGGAAAGATAGCGCTTCAGGTTTGGAGGAAAGTATACAAGAGTTACGCGACAAATTCATCAAACATGGGGAAGAATTCCTAAATGGGGAAGCTATAGGAAAAGATTGAGCATTGGCCTATATCCTGGCTAGTCGCCATCTTTTTAATAAAGTGCTGATAGACCCAAAGAAAGAAGATCCTGACGATGAAGTGTTTAGAATTTGGTTCTGTTATTCAGTCATTTCCTCGTATTTACAAAGATGTTTTAATAAAGTTTATTTGCATTTGGGTTTATTTCGGGAGCAAAATGACAATACTTAATGGTATGTTTCTCTCTCAAACTCGTTAGTCCTACCTTTGGCATAAAAGAGGCTCCAAAATTAGGAAATGCGTCAATGTGTTTATTATTTTTTAAATTTATACTAGCCTCTCTTACTAACTCTGGATTTGTTTGTTGCCTTTCTTATTTTTCCCTTTCCTATAGGTTGATCTGTGCAAATCTGGCCTATTACATAAGGTCCAAAGGGGCTCCTCCTTCTCCTCCTCCCGTTCCTATTTGCAACAATAGAGGGAAAAATAAGATGGACGAACACAACAACACCACAGATAAGAGTGGTAACAGTACATCTAGGGACGAAAGGGAAAATTCTGAAGGAGTCTGCCCTCTAGGTTACAACGAGGTGATTATGAGGCTCGAGCAGAAAATCTTTGAGCTTTAAGAAGAGTTAGCACAAGTTCATAGTTTAAATAACCAGGCAGCGTCATTCGGGGTTCAAGCTGACACCTCAACTTCAAAAGCACCAACAAGCCTTCCTATGTCATCACAACCCGCAGATCCACCGCAAGATCCCATCATACTCCACCCCAATATTACTGATACCCTCTATATACATATTCAAACCCACCAGCTCCCATTACCTCCCATTATCCATCACTAGCCTAAGAAATACCTTCTCCGGCCAACATAAATGCAACATATGCCCGCACCCATGTCAACCAGATCTATATGGAGACGGCACCTATGACTCACCACCTAGAGGAATCTGAGCCTTCAGAGAAGGATAGGCTGATTTAAACTCTCGCAGAAGAATTTAAAAAGATGAATAGTAGACTATAAAGTGTTAAAGGTACCAATGGAATATCTAGTATAGATTATGAATACCTGTGCATACACTCCGATGTCGAGCTACCAGAGGGGTACAAACCTCCCAAGTTCAAATTATTTACTGGGGTCGATGATCCAAGGGCCCACCTGAGATTATATTGTGACAAGCTGGTAGGAGTGGGACGAAATGAGAAGATAAGGATGAAATTGTTTATAAGAAGGTTGACCGGTGATGCTCTTAGCTGGTATGTAGAGCAGAATCCGAAGAAGTGGTTTACTTGGGCAGAGATGGCAGCAACCTTTGTGGAGCATTTTGAGTTCAATATAGAAAATGCACCTGACTTGCATTACATCCAAAATTTGAAGAGGAAGCCCACCAAAACTTTTAGAGAATTTGTAACCCGTTGGAGGACTTAGGCCCCCAGAGACGGCCCCCAATAGAGGAGGTACAGATGAAAGATATTTTCATGCAGACTCTAGATCCTCAATTTTATGACAGGTTGATGTTAGTTAGCGAGAAAAGCTTTGCAGAGATCATCAAATTGGGCGAGAAGATCGAAGACGGTATCAAAGATGGTACCGTTATCAACTTGAATGCATTGTAAGCTGCTAATAAAGCCTTGCAGTCCGGAGGTACTTCATAAAACCACAAGACGAAAGAAGTCGGTACTGTTATGGTGGCCCAAGGGCCGAAGAATTATGTTTACAGACCCCAGACTCCACCCCCACACTAACAAATTTTAACCCCACATTACCAGACTCCACCCTACCAAACTCCACCTCCACTATATCAAGCTCCATCACCATACCAAACTCCCTATTCTTACCAAGCACCATATCAAACTCCTCCTCCAACCCATTTCCAAACCCCTCCTTCACATTACAAAGCTCTCACTTATCCCGTCTATAGCACACAAACTTCTTATCCACGACTTTCTTCCTCATCAAGACAAAGGCCTAGAACCCACTTTGAAAGGAGGACGACAAAAACTTATATCCCATTAGCAGAACCGAAGATCAACTGTATGTGAGGCTGAAAGAAGCTAGTTACATTGAGCCTATTCCTGCCCTCCTGGTCGATACCCAAGCTAAATGGTATGGCCACAACAAAGTGTGTATGGACCATTCGGGCATGAGGGGGCATACTACAGAGTCCTGCAGATTGTTGAAGTACAAGATACAGAAACTAATTGATACAAAGGTCATTCACCTCAAAGACACGGCACCGAACGTAACAAGTAATCCTCTACCAAACCACCAAGTGAATATGATTTCTTGTGATGAGGTTGAAGATTTATCGAATACCATTGGGGTAATCGAGCACAAAGCAGGTTATTCTTTAGACCCATCCATGACAGTGCAGAGATGTCCTCCGTTTGAGGTTGAGGTAGCTACACCAAGGCCTCCATGTACAGTGGTAAGAGCTGCTTCGACTTCGTACAAAATGGTGCCTTAGAGCTACGAGGAAAATGCCCCACGAGAAGCAAAAGTGCTGGAAGCAGATGCAACACAAGGAGTGACTCAGTCTAGACGGGTATACACTCTCAACACTCTGGCTCAAGGAGCCGATAAAGGAAAACAACTAGTGGAGGAGGTTGAAAATAATGGTATTTGGAAGGAGGTGCATGCAAAAGAATATTCTGTGATAGAGTAGTTGAGCAAGACCCTGACTCAAATTTCCATTTTATCCCTTGTGCAAAGCTCTGAACAGCACCAGAAAGCTTTGAAGAAGGTGTTAGGTGAAGCATATATTCCTGCGAGTATATCCAGCAGCAAAGTGGCCCACATGGTGGGTCAATTATTTGAAGCCCAGAAGATTTCATTCCACGAAGAAGAATTGCCTATAGAGGGTGTGGCTCATAACAAAGCGCTGCATATCATGGTATAACACTCAAATAAATTCATCACCAAAGTGCTGATCGAACCGGGTTTCGGTTTAAATATTTTCCCCCTGAACACTTTGACCCGGCTGGAAGTGGATCTAGCCCGAATCAAGCTATGGAAGATGAACGTCAAAGCTTTTGATGGTTCGCAAAGGGACACCGTGGGGGAAATTGATCTGGATGTACTGGTTGGCCTTGCCACATTCACCATAACATTCCAAGTCATAGACATCCCAGCTTCATACAATCTGCTATTGGGGCATCCATGGATACATGCCGCAGGGGCAGTTCCTTCTACTCTACACCAATGCTTAAAGTTCGAGTGGGATCACCAAGAGGTTGTGGTTCACGGGGATGAAAGCGTCCTATCTATGTTGCTCCCATTATCCCCATCATTGAAGGTAAAGAAGGTTTGGATGGGGAGAGTTTCCACACTCTAGAACTTGTTGGTGTCATCGAGGAAGGAAGATGGTGGAGCGACAAAATTCTAAATATGCTGCTGTGATTAGGTTTTGAGCCAGGCAGGGGACCTGGGGTCAGATTACAAGGGTCGGCGGAGCCTCTGCATGTGGCGACACAAAAAACAACTTTTGGATTGGGGTACCAACCCACTGCCGAGGAGCTAAAAAATTGGAAGTATCCTTTGGGGAGTAGAAATTTCTTGTTGCTAAACCCACTACCTTCGCTTCAACAAACTTTCATGTCTGATGGTTTTCTTGATATCAAGTGGGCCAAAGAAGACGTTGTGCTGCTCAGTTTGAGAAATGTATTTTTGGAGGATCGAAGTGAGAGCAGTTGCCATGCTATTATTAATGAGGAAGAAGGAGGGTCCCCAAAGCAGGAAGCAGAACTCAAAGAGGAGTCGCCAACTGGACAGCCACTCCATCCAGAGCTCGTTGGGCATTTGGGTTGATTTTAAAAAAATATCAATTTTTTGTTGTTTTGAAATAAAATATTTTTTCAAGCCATTGAATTATCTTGAATATTATGTTAGAATTTTGAGCCAGCTTTTCAATTAATAAAATTATTTTCCTTTCATATATTTGATTTTGTTTTATTTATATTTTCAGCATTTCTAGTATTGAACGTGTTGAATCTAAGGTCATGGCTTGTAATGAAACTATACAATATAACTTAGGCAACTCATTAGAAGCTGAAGAGGATGAGGTACCGGCTAAAATTGTCAGGGAAGTAGAAGAGTTTGAAGACAAGCCGAAAGCTAATCTGGCAGAGACCGATGTGGTAACCCTGGAAGATGCAGAGATGCCTAAAGAGACCCAAGTCAGCACTCCTTTGCCAAAAAATGAGATTGGGGAATACATAGAGTTTTTGAAAGAATATAAGGATGTCTTTGCTTGGTCCTATACTGGTATGACTGGACTCAGCCATTCCATAGTAGCGCATAGGTTGCCTACTGATCCAGCATATCCTCCCATCAAGCAAAAGCCGAGGAAGTACAAGCCTGACATGAGTCTGAAAATCAAAGAGGAGGTGGCTAAGTAGATCGACACTGGAATCCTTAAAGTGGTGGAGTATCCTACCTGGTTAGCCAATATCATGCTAGTGCCGAAGAAGGACGGAAAGGTCAGAGTTTGTGTGGATTATAGGGACCTTAAAAAAGCCAGCCCTAAAGATGATTTTCCACTGTCGAACATCCACATCCTCATTGATAACTGTGCTAAGCATGAGACGTAGTCATTCGTGGATTGTTTTTGCTGGCTATCATCAGTTTGAAATGCATGACGAAGACGCCGAGAAAACTACCTTCCTTTTGCCATGGGGCGTATATTGCTATAAGGTGATGCCCTTCGGGTTGAAAAATGCTGGAGCTACCTACATGAGGGTCATGACTACTATCTTCCATGACATGATCCATAAGGAGATTGAGGTTTATGTGGATGATGTCATCATCAAGTCAAAGAAAAGTTCAGATCATTTAGATGACCTCAGAAATTTCTTCCACAGGTTGCGGAAGTATAATCTGAAGCTGAATTCGGCAAAGTGTGCATTTGGTGTTCCAGCAGAAATATTATTGGGATTTATCATCAGTCGTCGGGGTATTGAGCTAGATCCAACTAAGATTAAATCCATCCAAGAGCTCCCTCTGCCAAACAGAAAGAAGGAAGTCATGAGCTTTTTGGGATGACTCAATTGCATTAGTCGTTTCATTGCCCAGTCAACGGTTATTTGTGAGCCCATTTTCAAATTGCTGAAAAAAGATGCTGCTATAGAGTGGACTCCTGAGTGTCGACAAACTTTCAATAGAATCAAGGATTATCTATCAAAGCCTCCGATTTTAATCCCACAAGAAAAGGGAAGACCTCTAGTTTTGTATCTGTCCATGCTAGAAAATGCATTTGGTTGTGTTTTGGGGCAACATGATGAGACAGGGAGGAAGGAGCAAGCAATATAGTATTTGAGCAAGAAGTTCACACCGTATGAAGCTCGATATATATTTCTTGAGAAAACGTGTTGCGCTTTGACTTGGGTTGCTCAAAAATTAAGGCACTATTTGTCCGCTTACACAACCTACTTGATCTCCATGGATTCGCTGAAGTACATCTTTCAAAAGCCCATGGCGACAGGGAAGCTGGCTAAATGACAGATACTATTGAGTGAGTTTGACATTGTCTATGTCACACAAAAAGTGGTAAAAGGGCAGCCCTTGCATAACATTTGGTAGAAAACCCTGTAGACAATGAGTATGAACTGCTGAAGACATACATTCCCAATGAGGAGGTAGCATTCGTAGGAGAAGATATTGCCGAAGAATATGATGGTTGGAGATTGTTCTTCGATGGGGCAGCCAATTTCAAAGGGATGGGTATTGGAGTCGTGTTGGTGCCAGAAACTGGACAGCATTACCTTGTATAAGCTAAGCTTCGATTTCCTTATACTAACAACATGGTTGAGTATAAATCTTGCATCTTGGGTATTTGGCTGGCGATTGACATGAATGTGCAATTCATATTGGTAATTGGAGACTCCGACTTGTTGATGCATCAAGTAAGAGGAGAATGGGCCACGAAGAACCCAAAGATCTTGCCCTATTTGCATTGTGTGCAAGAACTGTGTAAGAGGTTTGCCAAAATTGAGTTCTTGCATGTTTCTCGAGTACAGAATGAATTTGCAGATGCATTGGCTACATTGTCCTCGATGATCCAGCATCCCAATAAGAATTACATTGATCCAATTCCCATTTATATCCATAAGAAACCTACTTATTGCTTTCATGTGGAGGAAGAGTCAGACGTTGAGCCATGGTATGCTGACATCAAAGGATATTTGAAGAATGAAGGTTATACTGAGCACGCTACAAGCGTCCAAAAGCGCATGATTCGGAGGCTAACCAACCAGTTTTTCCTAAACGGAGAAATCCTTTATAGGAAAACCTTGGATTTGGGATTGCTAAGATGTGTGGATGATAAGGAGGTAACAAATCTGATTGAGGATATCCATGCTGGAACTTGTGGGACTCACATGAATGGTTTCATATTGGTGAAGAAGATTTTGAGAGCTGGTTACTTCTGGTTGATGATGGAAAAAGATTGTATCAAATACGTGCGAAGGTGCCATTGGTGCCAAACCCACGCAGACGTGATTCGAGCCCCTCCCAACAAGCTTCATGCCACGAGCTCGCCTTGGCCGTTCGTAGCTTGGGGAATGGATATCATCGGCCCCATCGAGCCTACAACATCTAATGGGCATAGATTCATCTTGGTGGCGATCGACTATTTCACCAAATGGGTTGAAGCTACTTCTCACAGGTCTGTCACAAAGAAGGTGGTGACAGATTCCGTTCGTGACCATTTTATTTGCAGATTTGGAGTGCCCGATTCCATCATTAATGATAATGGTGCTAATCTGAATAATGACTTGATGAGAATGACATGTGAAGGTTTCAAAATCAAGCATTGCAATTCTACTGCGTATAGGCCACAGATGAATGGAGCCTTGGAGGCTGCGAACAAGAACATCAAGAGGATCTTGTGCAAGATGATAGATAACTACAGGTACTGGCATGAGAAGCTGCCCTTTTCTTTGTTAGGATATCCTACCACTCTCCGAATGTCTACTGGCGCTACGCCTTATATGCTAGTGTATGGTAATGAAGCGGTGATACCAGCTGAGGTAGAAATTTCTTCCTTAATGATTATTCAAGAAGCAAAACTAAGTGATGCAAAATGGGTACAAAGCAGATTTGAGAAATTAGCATTCATTGATGGAATAAGGATAAATGCAGTATGTCATGGTCAACTTTATTAGAATAGGATGACTAAGGCCTTTAATAAGAAAGTTCGACCAAGACTTTTCATGCTGGGCAGTTGGTTTTGAAGTGGATTTTTCCACACCAAGATGAAGCCAAAGGCAAGTTCTCTCCTAACTAGAGAAGTCCTTACATGGTCCATAGAGTGCTGACCGGAGAAGCACTTATCTTAGCGGAGATGGATGGTGAAATATGGCCCAAGCCTATCAACTCAGACACTGTTAAGAAATACTACATTTAGAATGGAAATTTACTTTTTGCTCTACTTTGTAATCTAAACTACGTTGGACCTGATTCCCGTTTAAGAGGGATATGTAGGCATCCTTGTGGGACTCAGTATATATCTTAATAAATCTTCTTCTTCCCTTTTGATGAAAGTATTCTAACCAAGTTTCTATGGTGATATGGTTAATGAGTTGTAAACTGGGGCAGAACTTTTGAGGGGACCTCAAAAATTCACAACTTTACGTCACTTGCAAAGGAAGTCCACATCATGTTCTACACTGTGGCAAATATTCTGAGAAGGATCTCAAAATTTTGTCAAGACTAAGTCAATACAACGGTTTAATTTTCCAAAAGGACGTCGTATGGTTTAAAATATGTCATGACCTATGATTTAACTAGATTTTTCTTACATATTTCAACTTTTACTTTTACTTTTACTAAATTATTTTAAAAGTACTTCTTTTTTTTTAAACCTTGTGCCCGAGCATTTACTTGGACGGAGTTCAACAACAGGTGTCTAGCGGATAGAAGAAGGCTACAAGATAGACGTACAGATCAACCTCCCTTTTACAAACTAATAATTTTTCTTTGAGTGCAGAAATAATGAAATGCAAAAGGCATCAATGGAGTACGTCTTGTCGCAAAAGGGACACAGAGCTAAGTCATTCTACCTTGGTGCCCCTATTTTTCTATTCCTTCATCAAGAGTCCTACGATTTACATGTTACGCCAGTAATTTTGAACCGCATTTGCATTTCGATTTACATCTGAGCCCTTCATATTGCATTTTTTAGCCCGTATTTGCATATTCGAGTCTGTGATATACATGATATATGCATTTGAGTCCGTATTTGCATTTTTAATATACATTTGAACCCGTATTTGCATTTTCAATATACATTTGAGCCCGTATTTGCATATTGAGCACGTGATATACATTATCTATGCATTTTAGCCCTTTATATATATTATTGAGCCTGTGATATACATGATGAGGCCTTTATATACATTATTGAGCCCGTAATATTTATGATGAGCCCTTTATATACATTTTTGAGCCCGTGATATACATGGTATACATGATATATGCATTTGTGCCCGTATCTACGCTTGAGCCCATATTGCATTTTTGAGCCCGTTATTGCATTTGAGCTCGTACTTACATTTGAGCCCGTTATTGCATTTGAGCCCATTTTATGCATTCTGAGCCCTATGATTTATCTGCATTGAGCCCGAATAAACCAGAGCTACCAATTGAGTCATTTAGGCCCTCGAATAATTTACTTTATTTAAATTGTCATTTTTCTACTCATATGAAGGCGTCATGGTCTAAAGGCATTGTTTCATGGCCTGCGAACATCATGTCATGGCCTAAGGATTTACTTTCCGGTAATCATGCTCCTAAGACATCATAGTCTAAAGACATCATTTTCATGGCCTTCGGACATCATGTCATGGCCTAAGGATTTACTTTCCGTTTATCATGCTCCTAAGGTGTCATAGTCTGAAGGCGTCATCTTTCATGGCCTGCAGAAATCATTTCATGGCCTAGGGAATTAATTTTTGCGTATCATGGCCTAAGACATCATAGCTTAGAGACGTCATCCTTATTGTCTTGAAGTGAACTCTCATCGTCTAAAGGAAATTTGCATCATGTTTAATTTTTGTATCGGTTTATTTTATGAAGTATTTGATGAATATGCTTTAATTGCTTTCCTTATGCGAATGCCAAGGTAGAACGAGCTACGAATGATAACTCCTTTCCTACTATTTTGCTTGACTTATCCCTATTTTTCGAGTCATATTCCCACCTGTTCATTTTGCAATCTATTCTAAATTTTGTAAATTTGTGTCACCTCCATCCTTATCCATGCCTCGTGTTGTCAATTTCTTTTAGGGATTTCATTCGTCCCTAAATCGAGAACTACACACAACCTAATTCTCGTAAACCAGAGATATGCAGGAGACTTAATACCAAAATCTCGGCCACAATATTTCCACAACTTCTATCCCCTTCTCATTCAGCCCCATCGAGATTATTCCTCGGTCGGACAAAATTGGTCACTAGGTCAACGTTCTTTGCTCACAAATTCACCCTTCATTCCCGAGCAAAGAAGGGGTAGTTGTTGACACCCAATTTTGACCTACCTAGGGCCCGTCTAAGCTGCATATCAGTATATGTATATGTGTATTTTAAAATAACCTTTTTTACGAAATTATTTAATTCGCATTCGTGATATTTTAGCATTAATACTTGAATTTTTTGTATAATTATTTTAAATATTTGTTTTTAAAATATTTTAATTAATTTCAAGTTTTTAATTTTTTAATATTATATGTAAATACGTCATACATAATATATTGCATATTAATATACATGCATATATTTTGAACAGGGTACTTGCAAAATATATTTAGCTTTATAAATTATTTCTATTTAATTTCGTAATAATCATAGTTATATTATTTTATGGTAAATTAAACTATTATGTTACTTATTTATTACATCATTTACGAGTATAGTATTTCATTAATTATATAACACCTATTATAAAATTCCTTCCAATTTATTTAAAATTTATCCATTTTCTACCTAAAATTGTCAATTTTAGCCTTGTTTGACCAAAATCTGGCCATTTTTTAAATCTCATTAACTCCCTAACCCAATTGACCCATTTTGCGACCCATGGACATATCCGGACCCGACCCAGATCACTAACATCTAATCTCAGCCGTCCATCACCTTTAATCTAACGAACGAATTTAAAACCCTTCCCATTTCCTTATTTATCGATATACCCCTACCCCACCCCAAACCCTAATTCATTTTTCATAATTTTTACCCCCTTCACAAAAAGCGCCGCACCCTCACCCCATTCTCTCTTCTTCCTTTCATCCGGCCAGTGACCACTGTCACTGCTCCGGTCACCGGCAACTTAACACCACACCCTTCCGCACTAGAAAACAACTGCATCACCCAGTCCACCACACCCTCGCCCCTCTCCTTCGACTTCTAAACCTGTACCCTACCCCTGCCACACTAGAGCCGCCAGATCTCCCTTTATCTCCCTCTCTTTCCTTTCCATTATTTTTGACCATTTTGGCCGAAGACCATCGTCCCCCTCTGTTCTTCCTGTTCTGGCGATTTCTGGCCAGATCTCCTTTCTCACCCCACCTCCATTTTTTTTCAGCAAGCAACCGACCAACACTATACCTATTAAATCAGGCCCGAACAACCTCAAAACTCTGAAAATCAACTGCACCGCCAAACCCAAATCTCCCTCCGTCGTTTTTCCCCCTCCTCTCACTTTTATTTCTCTCCTGGTCCCTTCTCCTCTCTCTCACAAGTTGTTTCTCCTTGATTAATTATTTCTTCATTGGTTACCTTATCTTTTAAGTTAGATTTCCTAGATCTGACCTTTTTTTCAGCTTACTCTCTATTAAAGGTTATTTATTAACTAATTTAATCTTGTAGGGTGTGAAAACCCTAAATGTTTAAATATTTTTTTTGTTTTTATCTCTTAAATCTGGCAATAATGATAATGGAATAAAATAACTTTGTTTATCAATTTATGCTTATGTATCACTGCTTTGGTTACACTTTTGGTGAAGTTATTTGATATTTAGTTAGGTAAATATGTGTATGTATAAATATTTATGTCAACTAGTGTTTCCCTATCCTATTTTCCCTCTGTATAGGATGTTGATATATTATCATAGTCATGTCGATTTCCCTTGAATAATGTCGTATACATGTCTTGTGTTGTATGGTAAGATATTATGAATATGACTAGTCTTCATTAACATGTCCTCGTCCTTTAAAACTCTCATCAATGTGACAAGTTTGAAGCTCCCTATCCAATTTAAATTCCGTAGTACGAACATATGATTGATTCGATCGATTTTGATACAAATAAGGGTTGATTCGTTTATTTTCCATTGACCTGTGCATAACGTAATTTAAATATGACAGTATGAAATTTATTTGCATATTATAGAGTAACTTAGTACTCGCTATATATGGTAAATCCCAATTGTTTGATTTATTTGCCTTCTCTAATTAGTTTAACCCTATTATTTCTAGGATTGATTGATTACTTGATTATTGTGCATTATATTTCATCCTTCTTGTATGACTAACACAATTGTATTATGTAAATTATGGTAATTTAATTAATAAATAAATAAATATTGAATGACAACTTGCTCTCTTTTGATTAGTCTTAATTTGAAATTTATTTCCCATTGACTTATTCTTTCCTTGTAGGCAATATCTGTTATATATGGTAAATGGAGCTTTATTAATGGATCTTTAATTTCTAATTTTCGTTAATTAAGAAAAAATAATTTCTTGACTTATTTCGACTATTTTACGCTACTCCTTTAATTGATTTAGAGTAATTTGTGATTTGATTTGCCCTATTTGATTTATTATTTATTTATTTATAGTAAATATTCTATATAGTTTCAATATCTGTTAATTAAGAAAAATAATATTTTTAGCTGGTTTCATTTTTGTAGGATCCTTCTGCACCTCTGATTGATTCTGTGAATTAATTAACCTTTCTCATATAACCCTTTAGGTTTTAGCTATAAAAGAACCTTTCTTTCTTTTCATGAGGCATTCAGACTTAGTTAAGAAACAAAAAAGAAAAAAGAGAAACCCCCAAGAATTTCTATTGCTCTATTCTTGCTCTATTAATTTTATAACTCCTTTACCCCATCTCAACTCAAGCATTGCTTGAAATCCACGAGATTCTTCTAATCTTGATGTGCTGAGGTTCGGGGTCTCCTTTGTTGAAAAGTCTTCTTTAAAATAACTAGTACTTACTCTGCTTTATTTGCCGAAAATACAATACTAGTCAGTTCACTTCTCTGTTCTAATTACAATACTACACTACGAGAAAATGTTTTCTAGCATCATGTTATAATGTGTATTCTTATACATCTTGCATATTTCTATGTCTCATATTATTTGCCTAAATTTTATAATGTGTTCCGTAAGAGATATGACTAAATAAGTTATGATTCGTGGATTTTCGAATATATATTTGTACATGTATATTTGTTGTATCATTTATTTAACAGGTTCTTTTAAATCGGAACGAAGAGTCGTTGGGACAAAAGGGGGCTATAAGCTTAGTTAATTTATTATTATTTTTATGTATTATGATGTATTTATTTGTTTCTTCAATTTGTAATTTTGTAAATAAATGTTGATAAATAGTGGAAAGGGGTTTTATGGGGGCAATGAATTTTATTTTTTCCTTTATTGTCTTCTTAACTGCCAACCTCTCCTAGACAACATGCCTATAGGATTGACGCATACATAGAAATCATGCATATAGGGTCTTAAATAATTTTAGTAATCTTGCCTGTAAGAATGACATAACATGTTTTTTTTAGTTAGCATTGATGCTCATAGGAATATAATTTATCTGATAGCATATGTAACGTTAGATATCATGCTCATAGGGTTAATATAAACATGATTAGTTTACTAGAAACCATGCCTATATGAACGATAATAAATTAATTTGAAGCATGTGTTAGTAAATCGACCTATAAGAATTATTTTCGGTATATATTGGCCCGTTCAACATTAGCATGTCAATATACTCTTTCTTCTACACACACATCTCCATAATAGAAAATGGTAATAGTTAGGATTCATTAAAAAAATTGAGAATCCACTTAATGATTCATTTTATTTATATCCTGCATACAAATTCTAAAATTAATTATTAATAAACTATTAGATATTATGTCCATCGGATAATCACTCATGTCATTAATTATGAATTAAATTGATCGCATGTGTACAACCCTAATTTGTCGTTAATCTTAGAAATTTTGTCTGTTGGAAACGAATGACAAATCTTACAATAGTTTGTACTCATATGATTTTTCTGTATCTGGAATTCACTTTTCAGGCCATTGTCGTAACCCTTTTGTAATCACACCTGCCTAGTTAAAAAAATATTGTATTCACAGTTAATAATCTAATTAATCTAAAGAGTATTTGTTCAATGTAGCATATTAAGCAAAGTCCTGCCTATAGGGATTCAATTGTTACAAACTTCTCCAAATTTTACTTAGTCATTGCTGGAAAACGCTGAACAAATAGAGCATAGGATCATATATCGACATATTCTAAATAATATATACTGCATTTATATTCTAAATGTATAAACATATTATTTGTGCATCCGAAAACATGCTTACAGGATTTATCCATGTATTTAGAAATTATGCCTATAGGATCCATAATGCATTAAATATGACCCTTTGCAACTAGAAAGAATGTTCGTAAGAAAGAAGCTTATTTGAAACTTTTATATGCTAAATGTTTTAATTATTATTTGTAATCGCTTAATTACCCTTATTAGACCTAGGTATACTTTAGACTCAAAATCCAAATAGTCGTCCAATGCCTCTTGGACATTAAGTTGGATGGATAGGCAAATGTTTAGGACGTTAGTTTTCCTCCACCTAGAGCGCTTTAGGATTAAAAAATTAATTAATTATGTGGGTAGCGGGATGTGATAGTTTGTGCTCGCTGAATAATACAAGCAATCTAAATGATTGCGAAGTATTATTTAAGTTGCACGGGGTGATCCCATTAGGTTAAAATAACCCTTTTTTTAAGTGCAGAACTACATCTGGCCTGATTCCCTTAAGGGATACGTAGGCACTTCTTCGAGGTTCGACTCCATATTTTAAAATTTATTTTTATGATTGTGTTACATTTTTTATGGACTAAATTATTTTTCTTGTCTTTATTTGTAGTATTGGATTGTACATTGCAATAATAATAATAATAACAATATTTAAATATGTATTGTCTTTATTTCTTTCTTCTTGCTTGTCTGTAAATTCTTTATATTTATCCATTTAGTTTAATTTTAAAATAAAATAGGTTAAAATAAATCTTGCTTCTAATCACTAGTTAATTCCCCCCACATATTAATGGATCCGGCCGGAAACCACATTTGTGGACCTCGAAAGGTGCTGAACACCTTCCTTTCGAGGTAATTTAAGCCCTTGCCCGAATCTGGTGACGTAGGATAATTTAAGCAAACTCATAGCATAGAACGGTGCCCTAACTCACCTAAAATCTTTAGGTGGCGACTCTTCACTTAAATAATCCTTTAAGAGTTGTCACATATCGAGTTCCGCTTTTCGAGAGAAAAATGGGGCGCGACAACCCTAATTCTTTTCTTGAGAGTCTGCCTGAATTCTTACGATGGAGTTTTGAGAGACTAGGAAAGAAGAGAAGAGACTGATTAATTGCTCTCCTAAATCCCCTTTCAAATTACCCCAATACTACGTAGTTTAGAATTAAATTAACAAAAGGTGAGAAAATAACCCTGAAATGTTGTCTAAAAAACTACACATTCTAGACCTACGATCCGTACCACGAGTTGTTAGTTTCCACCACGACTTGTGGTGACCCTTCCGTGGTAATCTAGGTCAAATCACGACTCCTCATCATCACCCATACTATCCTATTACGGATCGTAGCATCCAACAGTGACATCATGGTCAAATCCATGTTGAACCCTATGAATCATACCACGACTCTATAGTACGACTCATACCAGTGTACCACGAGTTGTACCATGGCTCATGATTTTCCAGAAATTCCTTGAACACTTCTCCGAACTCTTCTCACGACTGGTCACTACAATCTGTACCATGGTAGTACAAACCATGACATGCAGTTGTGGTTTCCTGGCCACACTTACTAATTCTCTAATCTAACTATTATGAGTCCTAGGATGACTCGTATTGTGCCTCTTACTGAGGGCCTTTTTCCCAGATTTCTGTATGATCAAGTTTTATCTAGGGGCTAGTCTTAGTGATTTTTGGGGTGTTAGAGTGTAGTTGAATAAGGGCTCGTGATGAGTTATGAAACCTTCATGAATTATTCATTCTATAAGCTTTATGTTTATGATGTGTCAAATGTTAATTGATGACTGTGAATAGCGTGGATGATCATAATGTAATACCCCGAAAGTCCTAAAATAAAACCCGAATGTTGAAACGGAGAAAACAAAATTTCTCTGCACCAGGTCACAAGACAAATAGTCCAGTGACCCGTTAGGTGCACCAGAGTCGTTAGGTGACTCATGGAGTGAAGGGTGAGTTTGTAGGATTTTTTTTGGTCAAGGAGTTGACACGAGAGAAGCCACGAGTTGTGGTCAGGACCACGAGTCGTTAAGTCACTCGTGGTCAGAAGTTGGCTTGAAGGTGAAAATGTTGGGCAGTGCTCGTCAAGACTCGGTTACCACGAGTCGTTGGGTACACCTCGAGTCGTGGTGACCCTCAAAGGTATGAATTCAAGTGTTGGAAATGATAGGCAGGCCACGATCCGTCCCCTCAGGCGACGAATCGTCCAGTCTCTCGTTGGGACTGGCAGTGTGTATTTTCCTGCGAGTTTATTAAGGGCTTTTCCGTAATTTTTAAGTTTCTACGGCCTAAACTGCATCATTTTAAGCTCAGGTAGGATGGTTTTAAGAGGGTTTAGCTCATTCGAAATCACTCCTCTCCATGCATGCAAGACTAAAAGGTTCTTAGGGGTGATCAAGTCTAAAATCCATCAATTCTCCTTCAATTTTCTTTGGGCATTCAAGGAAGAGTGTAAGATCAACTTACCCAGGTATGTGAGGCTATGAACGAGAAACTTTCATTCTGATACCCTAAATCCTTCTCAATTTCATGAATCTCAACTCTAGATTTAAGTTTCGTGATCTTATGAGGTTTATTTCAATTCTTGTGAAATTCTCTATGATCTATCTATGAGTCAATTCCCTTCATGTATTAAATCATGTTTTATGATCTATTTGCAGATTTTATAACAATTTTTAATTATTAATCTATAATTTCAAATTTAATTGAATTATGCCCAATTATTCATGCTTAATGAAAAGTCAATTATGATTCCATTATGACTTTGATCTTATCAAGTCTAAATTATGATTTATATTTATTCTATGAATTCTCTTCAAGTACTCATCATGAATTTAAAAATATCAAGTATATATATGTTTTACAAGTATGCATGGATTTCATGATTTATAGATTTATGACTCTTGGCCAACTCATGGGCCCTTATTCATGGAAAATCATGTATTTTAAGTATGATCAGGTATGTTATGATGTAATTGGCCATGAACTTCATGAATAATTTATGATTATGATATGATCCTCATGTGCATGTTTTTGGGAGCAGTGTCTAGCATCGAGTAAACCCGACATTTAGGGGTGTGTGTGTGTGTGTGTGTGTGTATATATATATATATATATATATATATATTCAAATGTTAATGGATCCCCATGATATCACATAATGCATGTGCCTTGCCTGGCAAGCCTGGGACGACTTTGCCCATTTGAGTGAGCTAGTTGGGGCATCATGTAAGCTCTATTATGATGGTGTCGGTTATGACGAGTCCTTCCATTGTTCCTCATGATTTATGCATTGTTATGTTATGTTAATTTGGCTCAAGCTATATTTTTTTATAAAGTTTCCCTTACGATTATAATTACAAATAAATTATGAATGTTTTAAAAACCTTGAGCCCTTATGCTATGTTATGATATTTACTTCACGTTCATGCTGTCCTATTCTTATGAACTCTTATGTGTTTTAACTGTCCATTTTACTTATCTTGCATACTCAGTACATTCCAAGTACTACCGCATACTCTATGATGTATCATTTCATGATATAGGTCTGAGGGATCAGTTTCAACCGCATCATTAGTCCTGCTCCCCTCCCAGACTTGTCTAGCCATTGTTGGTGAGTCCTTATCCTTCAAGGAAATTCAGTTATTTATAATTATGTTCTCTTAGTTACAGAATTTTTTTTTTCTATCTAGTTGTGGATGCTGTCCAATCAGCTCATCAGTTATGTTAGAGGCTATTCAGACATTATGTAGAAATCAACTTGTCATTATTGACTCTGTTTTGGATCGTTATTATGAAGACTTCCTCTTAAGCATGTTTTATTATATCAGTATCTGCTTATAGTATGCTTTTAGTTGTTATGTTCATGCCATGGGTCGACTTGGAGCCTCTCGGGGTTTCTTGTTATGTATCTCTATTCGGGCCTATATTCAGGTTGTGACAAACTTGGTATCAGAGTATTAGGTTTTGAAGTGTCCTAGGGTGTCTGAAAGCCGTATTAAGTAGAGTCTTTTCTCATGGGTGTGAAGCGCGCCACACTTATAATGAAGAGGATATGAGATGTTTAGAAAATATTTCCTTCTTTCATGATCTATGTCATGCGATGAAATGTCTTTCTATCCTTTTAACTCATGCTATACGCGTTTGCAGAATCATGCCTCCTCGCCGAGTTAATGGAAGAGGGAATGAAAACTGAAATAGTGACAAGAATGGCAATAGGGATGGGCACCAATAGGCCCCACCAGCCCCCAAGGATCATATGCCCATGCAGAGTTTAGGGCAGCCATACAAATGCTAGCTCAAGCTTTGACCGCCTAGGTAAACCAACAAGCGGTAGCGCATGTTCCTCAGAATGGGAATGCAACAGCGGCGAGAGTAAGAGATATTTTGAGGATGAACCCTCTGGAATTCCTTGGGTCAAAGTTGGACTAGGATCTAATGAGTTTATTGATGAAGTTCAAAAGATCACCTGGATCATGGGTGTGAATAGGGAGGAGTGCACAGATTTAGCCTCGCATCAGTTGAAAGGGGTTGCGCATATCTAGTTAAGGCAATGAAAGGGTAGCAGGACAGTTGGAGCGGGCCCCATTGGTTGGGAGGAGTTCCATACCGCAATTCTAAATCGGTTCTTGCCTCGAGAGATGAGGGAGATTAAAGCAGCTAAATTTGTGAACCTAAGGTAGGGTAACATGACCGTCTAGGAATATTCCTTGGAGTTCACTTGTTTGACCAAATATACACCAGAGCTAGTGGTTGATCGAGAGCTCGGGTGAGCTGGTTTGTGCATGGAGTAGCGAACTACCTGGTCAAGGATTGCAGGACCGCTATGCTTCATCAGGATATTGACTTTCCTCGATTTTTTTTGTACGCTCAGCAGATGGAGGCGGTGCATCTGAGAGAGACGGAGGCCAAAAGGGCTAGGAAAATCAGTTATGGGTTCTCTTAGTAGAGATTGGGAGGCGGACATAGCCATCATTCTCATCAGAGGTCAGTAGCTCCAGTGCCATCATCGGCCAGTGCTCCATCTAGACCGCGAGGTGATCAAAAAACCAGAGCCTTAAGTTCGAGGGGCCAAAGGAGCATGCAGATAGAGCGTACCTTTCTGGCCTGCGAAAAGTGTGGCAAAAGTCATATGGAAGAGTGCTTGATGGGATCAGATATCTGTTTTGGGTGTGGTATATCCGGCCACATAAGCCGAGAGTTTCCCTTTACTATATAGGGTAATAGTAGATGTCGTGCTCAGGATACCAGTTTAGCAGCAGCCCCAGCTCAGCAGGGTGCATCCACAAGTGCAGGTCGTGGCCAGCGTCAGAACAGGTTTTATGCCCTTTCATCCCGATAGGAGCAGGAGACTTCACCAGATGTGGTCACCGGTATGTTACGAGTATTCCACTTTAATGTATATGCATTTTTAAATCCAGGGACTACTTTATTTTTTGTGATGCCCTATGTTTCTAGTAGTTTTGGAGTAACTCCTAAAATCTTATCAGAACCCTTCTCAGTCTCTACCTCAGTCGGTGATTCAGTTGTAGCTCGATGGGTGTGTAGAAAGTGCCCTGTCATAGTCCTTCAGAAAGTCACCTCAGCAGATTTAGTAGAGCTAACCATGAAATATTTTGATGTTATCTTTAATACGGATTGGCTACATTCATGTTATGCCTTAGTAAATTGTAGAACCCGTGCAGTAGAGTTTCGATTTCTGGGTGAGCTAGTTCTAGACTGGAAAGATAGTTCACTGGTGCCTGTAGGCCGCTTCATTTCCTACCTCAAGGACAAAAACATGACTTCTAAGGGTTGTGTGTACCATATAGTTAGGTTTAAGGATGCTACGTCCGAAACCCCGACTATCCAATCAGTTCCTGTAGTGTGCGAATATCCAGAAGTGTTTCCAGAAGATTTACTGGGAATTCCTCCTAAGCGGGAGATCAATTTTGGTATTGACCTTCTTCTCCAGTGGTGACCCTCAAAAGGTATGAATTCCAGTGTTGGCAATGACAGGCAGGCCATGAGTCCTCCCCTCAGGCCATGAATCGTCCAGTCTCTCATTGGGGCTGGCAGTGTTTATTTCCTGCGAGTTTATTAAGGGCTTTTTCATAATTTTTAAGTTCCTAAGGCCTAAACTGCATCATTTTAAGCTTAGTAAGGATGGTTATAAGAGGGTTTAGCTCATTCCAAATCACTCCTCTCCATGCATGCAAGACTAGAAGGTTCCTAGGGGTGATCAAGTCTAAAATCCATCAATTCTCCTTCAATTTCCTTTGGGCATTTAAGAAAGAGTGTAAGATCAACTTACCCAGGAATGTGAGGCTATGAATGAGAGTACCTTTTACTCTCATGTCCTAAATCCTTCTCGATTCCATGAATCTCAACTCTAGATTTAAGTTTCGTGATCTTATGGGTTTTATTCCAATTCTTGTGAAATTCTCTATGATCTATCTATGGGTCAATTCCCTTCATGTATCAAATCATGTTTTATAATCTATTTGCAGATTTTATAACAATTTTTAATTATTAATCTATAATTTCAAATTTAATTAAATTATGCCCAATTATTCATACTTCATGAAAAGTCAATTATGATTCCATTATGACTATGATCTTATCAAGTCTAAATTATGATTTATGATTTATTCTATGAATTCTCTTCAAGTACTCATCATAGATTTAAGAATATCAAGTATATATATGTTTTACAAGTATGCATGGATTTCATGATTTATAGATTTATGACTCTTGGCCAACCCATGGGTCCTTATCCATGGCAAATCATGTATTTCAAGTATGATCAGGTATGTTCTGATGTAATCGGCTATGAACTTCATGAATGATTTATGATTATGATATGAGCCTCATGTGCATATTTTTGGGAGCAGTGTCTAGCACCGAGTAGATCTGACATTCAGATAGATCCCGTAGTCTCAGAACTACGTATCATCGTAGGTGTATATATATATATATATATATATATATATATATTGAAATGTTAATGGATCCCTGTAATATCACATAATGCACGTCCCTTACCTAACAAGGCTGGGACGACTCTGCTCACTTGAGTGAGATAGTTGGGGCATCATGTTAGCTCTATCATGATGGTGTTGGTTATGAAGAATCCTCCCATTGTTCCTCATGATTTATGCATTGTCATGTTATGTTATTTTGGCTCAAGCAATGTTTTGCTATAAAGTTTCTCTTACGATTATAATTACAAATAAATCACGAATGCTTTGAAAACCTTAAGTCCTTATGCTATGTTACGATATTTACTTCACGTTCATGTTGTCCTATTCTTATGAACTCTTATGTGTTTTAACTATCGATTTTACTTACCTTGCATGCTCAGTACATTTCATGTGTTGATCGCATACTCTATGTTGTATTATTTCATGATACAAGTTCGAGGGATCAGTCTCAGCCGCATCATTAGTCCTGCTCCCCTCCCAGACCTTTCTAGCCATTGTTGGTGAGTCCTTATCCTTCGAGGACATTCAGTTATCTATAGTTATGTTCTCTCAGTCCGAGACTTCTTTTGTCGAGCTAGTTGGGGATGCTATCCCATCAGCTCATCAATTATGTTAGAGGCTATTCAGACATTATGTAGAAATCAGCTTGTCATTGTTGACTTTGTTTTGGATCCCTATGTATGTAGACTTTCGCTTAAGCATGTTTTATTATATCAATATCTAATTATAGTATGCTCTTAGTTGTTATGTTCATGTCATGGGTCGACTTGGAGCCTCACGGGGTTCCTTGTCCCGTGTCTCTATCCGGGCCTATGTTCGGGTCGTGACACATAATGACCAGTATGTTGAAAAGAGTTGATAGAATGGTGGGTGTGCAGCCAAGTCGAGCTATGCCAAGGCAGTACCTCTGCAACAAAACTTATTCCTCTGCAACGAGATTGTGGTAGTGGTTAAGTGACCGCTGCAGCGAGGCCCAATCCAATAAGTAGGTCGGCTAACACCTTGAGCAGATTTATTTTCTAAATGAGTATTGTTTATTGAAAAGGTGTTCTGAACTAATCACATATTGTTGTTTTATATATATATAATGTCGGTCAATAATGCTTGCCAGTACTGTTTTTGGTACTGACGTTACTCCTGCACATCCTTTTTGAGTGCAGAATCCAATCGTGAAAGCTCATCTCAACCTCATCTCTAAAGTAGCTGCGGATTCATAGTAAAGTGAGTGGCTTAGGACGTGATGATCGACTCCACTACGGCTGATGTCTCTAGTTCAGATACTGATTATTTTCTTTCCATTGTCTTTTCTCTGGATTACTCTTAGACATTGATAGGTAGATGTCCTCGTGTACAATGACAATCAGTTTCTGGAAATGTTTATAGCGGATTGTTTTTAGGTTCCTTTATTTATATTGATGTTCCGTTAATTAATTTCATAAATGTGTTTTATTTCTAATGAATGTCGCTAGTATTGGGGTGAAAAGTTGGAATGCATTGGTTTTCCCACCGAGGGATTAGTGTGGGTGCCAATCACGGTCATTTGAGACATGACATCTTATATTTCAACAATGTAATTAGTCATTTCCTCTTATATTTTAGAATTTGCATTACTAAGTTTCAATTAAATAATTAATTTTTTTCAATTAGCTATCGATATTTTTATTTTTCTCTTCAAAATTTTTTCTACTGTAGGTCTCTACTTAAGAATTATTTTAATAAGTAACATTAATTTTGAATTATTTTAAAAAATAACAAACAGAAAATGCTTAAAATGGATTAGTTTGAAAATGTTAAAAGATATTAGTACACTCTCTAATTAAAAATTATTTTAATAAGTAACATTAATTTTAAATTATTTCAAAAATAACAAACAGTGAATACATAAAATGGATTAATTCAAAATATAATATATAATAATATAAAGTAGCATTTTATCTATATATACAATATAATTTTATGACGAATGTTCACTTGACCATCCTTAATATACCGTAGCTCTACTACTGTGGCTCAATTTGCATCACCAAAGTTAAAGAAAATACTAAATTCTTAAATAAGTACAAAAATTTCATTGAAAAGTAAATGTTTAATAATATTATATTTTAATTCTTTTATTCTGAAAATGCTTTTTTATTGTGTGTGTTAATTGTGATTTTCGTTATATTAATAGGCTTTTTCAATGGATATGTTATTACTCAACATGTTTTTAAATATATAATTATTAATCTTAGTTTTTCACATGACATGTTTAATGTTATACCCCATTTTAATTAAGTCAAAATAGTGTACAACATATTGGTGATTTCTAAATTAATTAACTTAAAGAGTCGCCAACTTAATTTATTATGGTGAATTAGGACACCTAAATTGATTAAAGTTAAACTCCGTTTGGAAGGTCTACTTAACTTAAAGATTCTGGGTAAGGTTCAATTAATTTCAAGAAAAGGTGTTAAGCATCCTTTAAGATTCATGAAAAATGGTTAACCTACCGGACTTAATTAATTAAAATAAAGGGTCAATGGTTTTTAAAAAAAAGATTAACATTTAATTGAATTTAAAAGCTTATAAGTGTCATGCTACTAAATTCGTTTCTTATTGCCATTTCATATTTGTTTAATATATCTATAGATGTTACTGCTGCTTCATTATTGGGTTTCTTATTATTTCTTAGTGTTTCTAAACTTTCTGCTGATAAGTTTTGTAACCACATTTTTGTTGTTCCTATGAGTGTTCTTTCTATATATCCAGGGGAATCTGCTATTGATATTTTATTATCTATTAGTTGTTTTGAAATATATCCTATCCATAATTGGATTGTTTTATTTGTATCTGCTACACAATCTAGATCTAAGAAGTTATATTGTTCTATGTTTTGTCTAGGTGTCCAGTTTCTATGACCAAATTGGGAGGTTGCGGAATTTAGAGAGAGGATTTTTTTTTTGTGAGCGGATGTCCTCAATTGTGAGGATCCTCTGTATTTATAGAATTTACAAGTGACCTTAACTATTTACATATGACCCTTACTATACGACCTTTACTATTTGTACAGTACTTGACTCTTACTATTTGTACAGTACTTGACTCTTACTATTTACTTTACAAACTGACACTAACTATTATTATTTACTTTACGACATTTTTACATATCTTGTCGGATATCTTCTCTTTATATCATCCTTGTTGGATGTCTTTACTTCATGTTGTCTTCATTCTAGCTGGACATCTGGTATCTGATCATTATCTTCACCCTGACATTTAGAACAATGGTGATCGGGGTATTTTTGTCCAATAATTTTATAATATCTTGTCAAGAGTATTGGAGAAATAAAGCTCTTTCGTATTGCTCTTGTAGTAGGTAGTTGTTCTGGTTTCAGTAGACTAATTATCCAATGGCGTACTTCTTCCATATCTACTTCCCTGTATTCTCTGGAATTTGAATATATCATTGTCTGGTCCCTTGCATAATAGCTCCAGATAGAATTCCCATTTAAGTAATTATTGACTAGTTCATTTAATATTGTAGCTAGACCAATATTTTATTAGCATAGAATTCTGGTATATCTGCACATATTATTATACTCTTTTTTATGTGATAAAAGATACTTAAACTCTAAGTAATTAAGGAAACTCCACAACTAATTCATGTTAAACGTAAGTTTCAATAGATAATCACAAAACCCCAAACACATACATCAACCATTAATCAAAAAGAGTCAAATAAATCATATGATAAAAGAGAATAAATAAAGACTCCATAGGTATCTCCAAGCAATTCTCGCATGTTATCTTGTTGTGGAATACGGTTAAAAAGGATAAGACGTGAAGACTCTATGCAGGTATGGTAACTCTTGCATTAAGACTATATATTGCTACAAATGTGTACATGCCAAGACGAAGAAGAAAACAGGGAAGAAGAAAGATTAGAAGTAATCCTCAACATCAGCAATATGAGGAAAATAAGTTTATTCAGAAGCAAATATGTATACATTACTGAAGCCTTCTTTCACCAGATAAATAAATTAGCTATCATTCATAAAGGAGCAAACTCAAACCCATAACAAACTACTTTCAATTCTTCACAAATGGGCGCTCATATATTCTTTACCAAACAAATTATGACCAGAACTTCTAAATGAATCTGAGACAACCTCTTAAACAAATAATTGAAATAATAAAGTAGGCATACATAGTCGTTTCAGAACATTCTGACCCTTACGACTTAAAATAAAATTATATTCTGACCCTTTGAACTTCTGGATAATATTCCTTATGCACGCATACCACTTTTGGGTACAATCAGTCCGCAAATGCTACGACACGTTCTCAGTATCTAAATCTTAAAAGAAGATCCCATGACATGATTTTTAGCTTAGATTTTTTGTCGTTTTAAAACTAAGATATCAAACAGAGATTAGAAATAAACTCATATATCAATAGATGGGAACAAATGACTTTTTTTGTGAGTTATGGTATATAACCAAACAAACTTTGAACATGATATCTATATAATCGATATGAACTATTATTCAAATGAACAACGTTACAAATCATGTACTCATATTACCATACAAACAGAATGGAAAGCAATATAAACTTATACAAACATGACACATAAAAATATATGATTCTAAATTCATCAACTAATTGACATGTACTTCATGCTTATAACGAAAATTAAAAACAAAAATTAAAAGAGAGATGAAGCTGACCTCTATCGGAGCACTCCTATAAAAGTATGACACGGACGTTGTCAATAAAGAACCCAATTAGGTTGGGGTCGATCCCATGGGGAATATGGTCAGGATGTAAAAATATGCTAATATTTACGCTTTTAGTACAGTTATTTCCTAATGGGGGGTTTCAAAGAAAGAATTAAGTTAGAACGTAGTAGATTGTGATTGTGATCAATTTTATGCAAGTAACCAGGGAAGTGTTCCCATGGATTCATAACAACTTTGGGTTGTTAAGCTAGTGATCTATCCCCATACTTAGCCTGCAAAATTGATAACAAAGGTTCATCCAAACGACTGGTTCGTCCCTATTGGATGGCTATACTAAATTACCGGATTAGGTCTCTTGAGTGTTTGCACTTTTATCATTATCAACTATTCCAAATTAACTATCTTGCGACCGCAACTCAAGTTATTCAATAAAACTTAAAGTTCAAGGCTTTGTTTTTCTTCTCTTTTTCTAATCTCTACCTCTCTAGGTTCAAGCAAGAAGAGAATTCGGGCAAGTCCTAACGTTGCACATCGTTAAGAAACGTTTAAGATGAAGAGATGAGAAATACAAGTATACATATGATTTTAGAATCACTTTTATGTTAACCCTAGTTAGTTAACGCACCATGGTTCCTACAACCCTAGTTGTTATACCCTGAAATCCCTATGATCAGACCCGGAGTTGAAATGGAGAAAACAGGATTTTCTGCATCAGGTCACAGAACGAGTCGTCCTGTGACCTGTCAAGATGACCACGAGTCATTAAGTGAATCATGGTGGGGAGTTTGATTTAAGATGGAAATTCAAGTTTTGAGTGACCATGGGCATGACCACGAGTCGTGGTCGGCCCCACAACTCGTTAAGTTAGCTGTGGTCAGGGATGGTTGAAGGAAGAGGAAGTTTGGGATAGTGCACTTGACGGGTCCTCACCACAACTCGTCTGGAAGCACCACGAGTCGTGGTGTCGCCTGTGGTGACCCCCCCTCTAATTATTTCTGGTAGTGTAGAGGACGAGAGGTGACCACGAGTCGTGGTGTCGCCCGTGGTGACCCCCCCTAATTATTTCTGGTAGTGTAGAAGACGAGAGGTGACCACAAGTTGTGGTCACCATTAACGACCCGTTATGTTCCCCGTGGTGAGCCCCATTTGAAGTTTTGGTAGTGTACTTGACGACTTGTGCCGACGACTCATGACCAGTGTAACGACTCATCTAGTCCCTCGTTGGGACTGGCAGTCTTTTTTTCCCTGCGAATTTAGTAAGGGATTTTCCCTAATTCCTATGATCCTAAGGCCTAAACTATGTTGTTTTAATCTATGAATAGTGAGTTTTAAGAGGGGTATATTCATTCTAAGCTATTCCTATTCATGCATGCAAGTTTAGAGGCTTTGGAAAGGTGATCAAGTCTAGTTCTCCAAGTTCTTCATCAATTCTTCATTGGGTAATCAAGAGAGTTGTAGAACCAGTTCTTCTCAGGTATTTAGGGTTATGAGTGGATGAAATTGTTCACACCCATGCCCAACTCCTCTCTAATTCATGAAATTCTATCGATAATTCTATGGGGTTTTATGCCAATTCTTATGAAATCCTTATGATATATCTATGGTGTTATACCCCGTAGAATTTCCGGCACTTAGATGACCTATTCGCATGTTGGTTAAGCATATTTGGAAGCCATACGTGCTAGGGAAAGGCCCGGGAAAAGATCGGACGAGAAACCCGTCGAACCATCGCGGGAGGAGCCGAGGCAGAGCCCCTCCGCGATGGCAGCGTGTCATGGAGGTGAGGCCTCCGTGATGGCTCTGTGACACGTTGCCCTTGTCCAGGCCCAAGTATATAAAGCCCCCACTTCGGGTTAAACTCATTTTCATCACTTAGCAATTTCCAGAAACGTAGTGAACAGAGAAAAACAAAGGAAAATTATATATTTCCATCCGATTACGCTGCCAAACGCTGCCCAAACTCAAATTAATCCCAGATACCCGAGTATTTAGCAGCAGAGAGCATTTCTATGGAATTAGTTTCGCGAAATACGGCCGACGAATCGGCGAGCCACCGAACTAAAGTAAGTAGAATTGCTCTAAATTAATGTCTATGTGTTCCTAGCTGAGAAGTGAATACTTCTCCCTTCTGGGCCGCTGAAAAATAGCGAGTTTTCGACTGTCTTTCGATAAGCCTAAGTTTAGGCTATAAACTATATCGAAAGTAACGTTGCTTTTTACAATAAAGCTGTATTTAGTATTGATTGACGTATTTATGAATGCAGTTGGGAGAAAATAGTTGAAGTACCGGCCGAGCCTCGTCCGACGGACGAATAGTCGAAGATAAGGTATGTAAAGTTAGTTTCCTTCGGCAAGTTAAGTAATATCAGTATAGTGTAATAAATTACGTACCAGTAGAATGTTCAGAAGTCGAGTATTGCGTTATTATGAATATTGGTATGATGTGAGAAACATTGGGTTGTAATGTATATGAAACCTATCAGTATGATACAGATTCTAACGCAGGTGTTAGAGATTGCCCAGTATACTCAGTATGTAATGTGATATGCCATGTTGAGATATGGTTGTATTCAGTTGAAGCCCCGTATAGTAATGCAATACCCGTAAAGCACTTCAGAAATAGAATAGCAGACTAAAATGAAGTTTAGAAAGCATGTCAGGATTAGTAAATCATGTTACTATAGAAAGTCAGTATACAACGTAGTCTAGCAGAAAGATTATATTCGTACATACATATATAGTACTTCCAGCCTCAGCATGTATTAAGTATGTACTTATTCCTATCACTAGTCCAGCATATAGTGTATACAGAAACTTAGTAAAAAGCAGAGTTTTCAATAGAAACATTATCTTATATAGCATTTGCCCAGTACAGCCCGGCAGGAGACTATATTCATATTTATATATCTTTACCTGCCTCAGCACGTATTAAATACGTACAGATTACTATCATTAGCCCAGCATGTAATATATATGATACTTTACCCCTAGTAGCCTCAGCATGTGAGATACACAGATAGTATTACCAGTTGAGACCGTTGTATTGTTTGGGGTTGGATTACCTAGCATCCATGACCGCCCAGGGTTAATAGCTGTATCGACTCGTCCGCCAGAGGATGAGGATACATCACTCTACGGAGTGGCATGCCGTCCCGCCAGGGGACAAAGATGGGATGCCAGTTTTTCCCCATATTTGTGCCTTGATCGGCCTTACACACCCCAGTCGAGCGGATACGCCCGGGTGTAGATTCAGGAGTCCTCCGGACTCAGATGCAGTTATAGTCAGGGGGTCAGCGAGCCCAAGTGCATACCCAGGGGACCGGCAGGATGCTTACAGCCCGTATAGGAGATGGGTTGACGGGGGTAGGGGTATAGATTCTGTGTTGATTGTACCTCCCGGCTTATGGGGGCCGGGTAAGGTTGTGTATGCCATGTTACGTTATGTATGTTATGTTATATTACAGTAGATACGAGCAGAATAGTAGTAGAATGATACGTCTCCAGGTATGATCCCTACTCCATTCAGTATGATTAAGAACAGGTACGATCTACACCATCAGACAGTTATCTACTCCTTCTTATTTCAATTTTGACAGTTATGTTATTGATTGCAGATATCCCTTCAGTTCTTACAGATTCAGTTATCTCCTACTATTCAGAATTTTTAGTTATATTACTTGTATTCAGCTGTATTCAGTTTGCTTTACATACTCAGTACCAGCGGTACTGACACCCAGTGGGGCGCTGCATTACTTGCCTGCAGGTACCCATAGCCGAGCAGGCGATACCACGTGATCCCCATCAGCGGTCGAGTATTCAGCTCCTGTCATCCGGAGACTGAATTTCTAGAGGTGTAGTTCAGTTTCTTTTGTTGTACAGTACGGGTAGGTCGGGGCCCTGTCCCGATCATTTCTATTATCCTTCCTAGAGGCTTGCAGTCTGTATATATTCCCTGTGGTCAGATGAGCCGGTCGTGTGGGGCCGTGCAGTTGTATAGTTGCCTTTACTCCTTCTTTCTTTTGTAATGGCCGTGTGGGGCCATAGTTTGCCAGTAGTGGTGACCTTGCCGGTCACGTAGCTTTTCAGTATGTTATGCTTGAGTTACAGGTAACTAGACAGCATGGTGGCCTTGTCGGCCCGCATAGGTTCCCCTGAATTACCTTGTTTCTGGTCAGCTGTAATACAGGTACAGAAGGCTATAGGCCAATGGGTCGGGGGTTGTATTTACAGCCGTTATATAGCCCTTTGTTTCCAGAAATTTGAGTTAGAGCCAGCCAGGCGCCAGATGCGCCCAGGCTTAACAGTTCAGCAGATCAGGTCTTAGTAGGGCACCAGGTGCTAGTCATACCCCCCAAGATGGGGCGTGACAAACTTGGTATCAGAGCAGGTCGTATCCTAGGGAGTCTGCAAGCCGTGCTAAGCAGAGTCTTGTCCATGGATGTGTTGTGCACCACATACTATAGATAGGAGGCTGCAAGGCATGATAGGATGGTTGTCTTTTATTCTTATTCAGTCGTGCTGTAGAGCGGTACAGTTTAGGGTTGAGTCCCTAAAAATCTTACCATACTCTTTGGTTATAGATAATGTCAGACCAGCGCCATCCTATCACAGGTCGGAACTTAGATATTGCAGCAGGGGAAGGCACCAGCAGAATGCCTCACCCTCCTTTGGAGACAGCCCGACCAGAGGGCACTACAGAGGCATCATCTCAGCCTCCTCAGCAGTCTCCACCACATCAGGAGTCACTTGGGGCGACATTACCTTCAGCAGCCCCTATATTGACTCCTTCCGATCAGGAGGTTAGGAGTGCTGTAGTTCTGTTAGCACAGATGATGGCTGCTCAGCGTCAGCCAATGCCATCTATAGTTGCAGAATCATCAGGAGGGCCCGGTAGTTCGAGGGTCCGAGAGTTCTTAGCCCTGAATCCCCCACAGTTCACAGGTACGGACCGAACAGAGGACCCCCAAGATTTTCTGGATCAGATGCAGAGAATCTTCAGGGTTATGCATGCCACGTCTACCGAGTCAGTTGAGTTGGCCACATTCCGGTTATGGGATATTGCGGTGTTATGGTACGAAAGCTGGGAAAGGTCCCGAGGGAGAGATGTTTCCCCTTCCACCTGGTCCAGCTTTTCAGGAGCCTTTCTGGATCATTATCTGCCACGGGAGATTCGACAGGCCCGGGTAGACCAATTCCTACATCTAGAACAGGGGGCCATGAGTGTTCGGGAATATTCTTTGCAGTTTGATTCTCTAGCCCGATATGCACCGGCCTTCGTTGATACCATGGCATCCAGAGTGCATCGTTTCATTACGGGCTTGAATCCAGAATATGTTGAGATTTGTACCACAGCTACACTGTGAGAGGACATGGATATTGCTCGCATTCAGGCATTTGCTCAGAATATTGAGGGCATCAGACAGTGGCAACGAGAGGTTAGAAGGGTTAATTAGGAACAGCGTAGCCGGGACAGGCCAGTTGAATTACAGGGAGAGGCCCGGGGAGGACCCAAGCCCCGAATGTCAGACAGGCCGCCCAGGCCCCCGCCTCTGCCACAGTCACAGGGGGGTAGATCCGGCCGCAGGGGATAGTCAGGGACTGGTAGAGGCTCGCAGATGGCAGATTCACCATCACAGAGGAGGGCAGAGCAGAGCAGGTATACCCTACCACTTTGCCCTATATGCAGTCGACGCCATCCTGGAGCATGCAGATATGGCTCCACCGCATGTTATAATTGTGGCCAAGAAGGCCATTTGATGAAAGATTGCCCATCCAGGGGTCGAGAGGACCGGGATAGACAGGATAGGGCATCAACAGGATCACGAGCTACAGCATCTTCGACTGGGCGCAGGCCCTCAGTTTCAGCAGGCAGGGGTCGGGGCAGATCAGGGGCCTCTAGTACAGGTGCGGGCCCAAGCCGTACATATGCCTTACCAGGGAGGAAAGATTCAGAAGCGTCGCCTGATGTTGTGATAGGTATGCTAATTATCTGTTCACACCCTGCTTATGTGTTAATTGATCCAGGGTCTACTTTGTCCTATATTACTCCATTTGTGGCACGGAAGTTTAGTATTGTACCAGAATCATTACGACAGCCCTTCTTAGTATCTACGTCCGTCGGTGACTCTATCACAGCTAGTCGAATCTACCGCGGGTGTACAGTAGAGATTGTTGACCGCCAGACCACAGTAGATCTGGTCGAGTTAGAAATGATAGATTTCGATGCCATAATTGGTATGGACTGGTTAGTGCCATGCTTTGCCAATGTTGAATGTTGGACCAAAACGGTTCGATTCCACTTCCCGGGGGAAGTAGTACGGGAGTGGAAGGGCAGCACCGTGACGCCAAAAGGTAGGTTTATTTCCTACCTTCAGGCGAGGAAAATGATATCTAAGGGGTGCATTTACCATCTTGTCAGAGTTCAGGATGTCCAAGCAGAATCTCCGACACTCCAGTCTGTCCCAGTGGTAAATGAATTCCCAGATGTATTTCCTGATGAGTTACCTGGTATTCCCCCAGAAAGGGAAATAGACTTTACTATCGACTTGTTACCAGGCACTCAGCCAATATCAATACCTCCTTATCGTATGACTCCTGCAGAACTCAGAGAATTAAAGGAGCAGTTGAGAGATTTGTTAGTTAAAGGTTTTATCAGGCTGAGTACTTCACCGTGGGGTGCGCCAGTTTTATTCGTGAGAAAGAAAGATGGCTCGCTCCGAATGTGCATAGATTATCGGCAGCTAAACAAAGTTACAGTAAAGAACAAGTATCCGCTTCCCAGAATTGATGACTTATTTGATCAGCTGCAGGGAGCCAGATACTTTTCTAAGATTGACTTGCGGTCCGGATACCACCAGGTCCGAGTACGTGAAAGAGATATTCCTAAGACAGCATTCAGGACCCGATATGGGCATTTTGAATTTCTGGTTATGTCCTTCGGGCTAACGAACGCCCCAGCAGTTTTTATGGACCTGATGAACAGTATTTTCAGGCCTTTCCTGGACTTGTTTGTGATAGTATTCATTGATGACATTCTGGTGTATTCTCGCTCTGAAGCAGATCACCAGACTCATTTGCGGACAGTGCTCCAGATTCTCAGGGACCGCCAGTTGTATGCTAAGTTTTCAAAGTGTGAATTCTGGCTTAACTCAGTGGCCTTTTTAGGGCATATTGTCTCAGACGCTGGTATACAGGTAGATAAGCAGAAGATAGAAGCAGTTAAGTCATGGCCTAGGCCTACCACCCCGACTGAAGTTCGTAGTTTTCTGGGGTTAGCAGGGTATTATCGGAGATTCGTTGAGGGATTCTCAACCATTGCAGCACCTTTAACTAAATTGACACAGAAAGCAGCAAAGTTTCAGTGGACGGAGGCATGCGAGCAGAGTTTCCAGGAATTGAAAGACAGGTTAACCTCCGCCCCAGTATTAGCATTGCCGGAAGGCACAGAGGGTTATTTAGTCTATTGCGACGCGTCAGGTGTCGGATTGGGTTGTGTGTTAATGCAGCATGGTAGAGTGATTGCATATGCTTCCAGACAGCTGAGAAGACACGAAAAGAATTACCCTACCCATGACCTGGAATTGGCCGCAGTAATTCATGCCTTGAAGATGTGGAGGCATTATCTGTACGGCGTCCATGTTGACATTTATACAGATCATAAGAGCTTACAGTACATTTTCACCCAGAGGGAGTTGAATCTGCGGCAACGCCGCTGGTTAGAGTTGTTGAAAGACTATGATGTGAATATTCTATACCACCCCGGAAAAGCTAATGTTGTAGCAGATGCCCTGAGCCGTAAGTCAATGGGGAGTTTGGCGTATTTGCGACCTGAGAAATAGAAATTAGCTAAAGAAATTCATCAGTTAGCTGGCCTAGCCGTTCGAGTAATAGAAACAGAAAATAATGGACCAGTAATTCAGAATTCTGCAGTGTCATCGTTAGTTACAGAGGTAAAAGAACGGCAGTGTGAGGATCCCGATTTAGTCCAGCTCAGAGATAGAGTTCAGAAAGGTAAGGAGCCAGATTTTTAGATAACCGAGGATGGTGTGCTACATTGTAAGGGCCGCCTTTGTGTCCCGAATGTCGCAGGACTTCGTGGGCAGATCATGCATGAGGTACACTACGCTCGCTATTCCCTTCACCCAGGGGCGACGAAAATGTACCACGACATCAGAGACATCTACTGGTGGCCAAGTATGAAAACTGAGATAGCTGAATTTGTATCTAGGTGTGCTAATTGTCAGCAGGTGAAAGCAGAGCACCAGAAACCGGGCGGTTTGACTCAGGAGATAATGATACCTATGTGGAAATGGGAAGTAATAAACATGGATTTTGTAATAGGGTTACCCCGTACTAGACGCAGAAATGATTCCATTTGGGTAATAGTTGACAGGCTGACAAAATCAGCTCATTTCCTGTCAGTAAGGGCTACCTTCTCAGCTGAGGACTATGCCGAATTATATATCAGAGAAATAGTTAGATTGCATGGAGTGCCGGTATCTATTATTTCAGATAGGGGAGCACAGTTTACAGCTAGATTCTGGCAGTCATTTCAGAAAGGTCTGGGGACGCAGATTAATTTGAGCACAGCATTCCATCCTCAGACAGACGGGCAGGCGGAACGTACAATTCAGACGCTCGAAGATATGCTACGAGCGTGTGTGTTAGATTTTGGGGGTAGCTGGGATGAACATCTTTCGTTAATTGAATTTTGCTTATAATAACAACTACCATTCAGCTATTCAGATGGCGCCTTTCGAGGCATTGTACGGGCGAAAATGTAGATCGCTGGTGGGCTGGTTTGAGATAGGAGAATCAGCATTAGTTGGCCCAGACATTGTTCGGCAGTCTGAGGAAAAGATAAAGCTTATCCGAGAACGTTTACTGACCGCTCAGAGCCGCCAGAAGTCATATGCAGATAGGCGGCGCAGAAATCTAAAATTTTTGGTAAACGATTGGGTATATCTGAAAGTGTCCCCGATGAAAGGGGTAATGAGGTTTGGCAAGAAGGGCAAGCTTAGCCCAAGATTCATTGGGCCGTATCAGGTTCGGCGAAGAATAGGCCGCGTGGCATATGAGTTGAACTTACCTCCAGAGTTAGCGTTGGTTCACCCAGTATTCCATGTTTCTATGTTAAGGAAGTTCGTAGGGGACCCTTCTACAGTAGTTCCAGTTCAGGATGTCCAGATCACAGAAGAGTTAGCATATGAAGAGGTTCCCGTAGCCATTTTAGACAGACAGATTCGCAGGCTGAGAACTAAAGATGTTGCATCTGTCAAGGTATTGTGGCATAACAGAAATCGGGAGGAAATGACGTGGGAGGCTGAAGAAGATATGAAAACCAGATACCCTCACTTATTTCAGGCCTAGTCAGACGACAGGTATGTCCGTATCATTATTTACACAGTACTTTATGGTATGTATGTTGTAAATGATAAGAAAGAAGTGATATTTAGTTGTCCAGTGGATTGTAGAATATTGTGTGCAGTGCCTGTGTTGGACTTTTTCTGCGTTTCTGGTCTTTGCGATAGTCCATATTACAGGGGAAACTCTGCCAAAATTTTTCCAGAAACTAGAGTAAGCAGTCCTCTAGATAGCAATATACATTCGAGGACGAATGTTCCTAAGGGGGGGAGAATGTTATACCCCGTAGAATTCCCGGCACTTAGATGACCTATTCGCATGTTGGTTAAGCATATTTGGAAGCCATACGTGCTAGGGAAAGGCCCGGGAAAAGATCGGACGAGAAACCCGTCGAACCATCGCGGGAGGAGCCGAGGCAGAGCCCCTCCGCGATGGCAGCGTGTCACGGAGGTGCGGCCTCCGCGATGGCTCGGTGACACGTTGCCCTTGTCCAGGCCCAAGTATATAAAGCCCCCACTTCGGGTTAAACTCATTTTCATCACTTAGCAATTTCCAGAAACGTAGTGAACAGAGAACAACGAAGGAAAATTATATATTTCCGTCCGATTACGCTGCCAAACGCTGCCCAAACTCAAATTAATCCCAGATACCCGAGTATTTAGCAGCAAAGAGCATTTCTACGGAATTAGTTTCGCGAAATATGGCCGACGAATCGGCCAGCCACCGAACTAAATTAAGTAGAATTGCTCTAAATTAATGTCTATGTGTTCCTAGCTGAGAAGTGAATACTTCTCCCTTCTGGGCCGCTGAAAAATAGCGAGTTTTCGACCGTCTTTCGATAAGCCTAAGTTTAGGCTATAAACTATATCGAAAGTAACGTTGCTCTTTACAATAAAGCTGTATTTAGTATTGATTGACGTATTTATCAATGCAGTTGGGAGAAAATAGTTGAAGTACCGGCCGAGCCTCGTCCGACGGACGAATAGTCGAAGATAAGGTATGTAAAGTTAGTTTCCTTCGGCAAGTTAAGTAATATCAGTATAGTGTAATAAATTACGGACCAGTAGAATGTTCAGAAGTCGAGTATTGCGTTATTATGAATATTGGTACGATGTGAGAAACATTGGGTTGTAATGTATATGAAACCTATCAGTATGATACAGATTCTAACGCAGGTGTTAGAGATTGCCCAGTATACTCAGTATGTAATGTGATATGCCATGTTGAGATATGGTTGTATTCAGTTGAAGCCCCGTATAGTAATGCAATACCCGTAAAGCACTTCAGAAATAGAATAGCAGACTAAAATGAAGTTCAGAAAGCATGTCAGGATTAGTAAATCATGTTACTATAGAAAGTCAGTATACAGCGTAGTCTAGCAGAAAGATTATATTAGTACATACATATATAGTACTTCCAGCCTCAGCATGTATTAAGTATGTACTTATTCCTATCACTAGTCCAGCATATAGTGTATACACAAACTTAGTAAACAGCAAAGTTTTCAATAGAAACATTATCTTATATAGCATTTGCCCAGTACAGCCCGGCAGGAGACTATATTCATATTTATATATCTTTACCTGCCTCAGCACGTATTAAATACGTACAGATTACTATCATTAGCCCAGCATGTAATATATATGATACTTTACCCCTAGTAGCCTCAGCATGTGAGATACACAGATAGTATTACCAGTTGAGACTGTTGTATTGTTTGGGGTTGGATTACCTAGCATCCATGACCGCCCAGGGTTAATAGCTGTATCGACTCGTCCGCCATAGGACGAGGATACGTCACTCTACGGAGTGGCATGCCGTCCCGCCAGGGGACGAAGATGGGATGCCAGTTTTTCCCCATATTTGTGCCTTGATCGGCCTTACACACCCCAGTCGAGCGGATACGCCCGAGTGCAGATTCAGGAGTCCTCCGGACTCAGATGCAGTTATAGTCAGGGGCTCAGCGAGCCCAAGTGCATACCCAGGGGACCGGCAGGATGCTTACAGCCCGTATAGGAGATGGGTTGACCGGGGTAGGGGTATAGATTCTGTGTTGATTGTACCTCCCGGCTTATAGGGGCCGGGTAAAGTTGTGTATGCCATGTTACATTATGTATGTTATGTTATATTACAGTAGATACGAGCAGATTAGTAGTAGAATGATACGTCTCCAGGTATGATCCCTACTCCCTTCAGTATGATTAAGAACAGGTATGATCTACACCATCAGACAGTTATCTACTCCTTCTTATTTCAGTTTTGACAGTTATGTTATTGATTGCAGATATCCCTTCAGTTCTTACAGATTCTGTTATCTCCTACTATTCAGAATTTTTAGTTATATTACTTGTATTTAGCTGTATTCAGTTTGCTTTACATACTCAGTACCAGCGGTACTGACACCCAGTGGGGCGCTGCATTACTTGCCTGCAGGTACCCATAGCCGAGCAGGCGATACCACGTGATCCCCATCAGCGGTTGAGTATTCAGCTCCTGTCATCCGGAGACTGAATTTCTAGAGGTGTAGTTCAGTTTCTTTTGTTGTACAATACGGGTAGGTCGGGGCCCTATCCTGATCATTTCTATTATCCTTCCTAGAGGCTTGCAATCTGTATATATTCCCTGTGGTTAGATGAGTCGGTCGTGTGGGGCCGTGCAGTTGTATAATTGCCTTTACTCCTTCTTTCTTTTGTAATGGCCGTGTGGGGCCATAGTTTGCCAGTAGTGGTGACCTTGCCGGTCACGTAGCTTTTCAGTATGTTATGCTTGAGTTACAGGTAACTAGACAGCATGGTGGCCTTGTCCGCCCGCATTGGTTCCCCTGAATTACCTTATTTCTGGTCAGCTGTAATACAGGTACAGAAGGCTATAGGCCAATGGGCCGGGGGCTGTTTTTACAGCCGTTATATAGCCCTTTGTTTCCAGAAATTTGAGTTAGAGCCAGCCAGGCGCCAGATGCGCCCAGGCTAAACAGTTCAGCAGGTCAGGTCTTAGTAGGGCACCAGGTGCCAGTCATACCCCCCAAGGTGGGGCGTGACATATGGGTTAATCCCTATCATGTATAAATTCATGTTTTATGAATCATGGGAAGATTTTATAGCTATTTAGATTTAAATTTCTACAAACTATGCCCAACTATGCATATTTCATGAAAGTTCAAGTTATGATTCCATTTTGATGTTGATGTTCATTAGCCCATTATGATTTATGACTTATGATATGATCTCTCTCAAATGCTCACATTAAATTTATGAATATCAAGTGTACATGTTTTACTAATATGCATGAACTTCATGACTTATGGATTTATGATTATGGCCGACTCATGGGCCTTACTTTCATGGCTAGTTCACGTATTTCAAGCATGCTTATGATTATCATGATTTTAAACTATCCTATGAATCTAATGTATATTATCTTATGAGCACTATATATATTTTAGGAGTAGTATTTAATACCGAGTATACCTGGAGTCCAAGCATACCCCAAGTCTCAGAACTACGTACCAACGTAGCCACGATAGGACCTCCATGATACTGTCCCCTTTGCCCAAATGGGACCTTTGTTGTGATATCACACCTTTTTCACGGTTCTACCCTTGGTAAGGTACGAACACCCTCCCGAGTAGGGGTTTACAGGTTGGGCTCTATGTGTGCTAATATGGGGTATGTCATTTATAAGAATCTCCCGCTGTTCCTCATGATTTATGTATGGTTATGATTATATACTTTGGCTCAAGTCATGCTTAATAAAGATTTTCTCTTATGATTATGATATGAATGATTTACGAATGTTTTGAAAACCCTGAGCCTTATGTTTGCATTATGATATTTACGTTATGATCATGTTGTCCCACTCTTATGTACTTTAAACTGTCTGTTTTACTTACCTTGCATACTCGGTACATACTAGGTACTGACTGTGTATCGTCTTATGATACAGGCTCCGACATCCAGGCTCAGTCTCGCTAGTCAGACTTCTGGAGTTAGCTATTCTCAGTATCTGTTGGTGATTCCTCATCTTGCGAGGTCCTTATCTTATCAGTTGTATTATGTCTTTCAGTTCTCAAACTTGTCGGATTAGTTGGGGGGTTTTGTCCCAATCAACCCATTAGATATGTTAGAGGCTTTCAGACTTTGCATAGTAATTAGCTTGTCATGTATGATTTAAATTCTAGTTCTGATTTGTGTTATGTTTAGACTTCCTCAATGATTATTATGTTGACATTCCGCTTTTATTGATTGAGTTAGAAGTTATATTCTTGCCATGGGTCGACTTGGATTCTCTCGGGGTTCCTTGTCCCGTGTCTCAATTCGGGCCCATGTTTGGGTCGTGACACACTTGTATTAGAGCAATAAGTTTTTAAGTGTCCTAGGGTGTCTAAAGGCGCGTTAAGTAGAGTCTTTTTCATGGGTGTCAAGTGCACCACACTTATGACGAAGAGTCTACGAGACATTTAGAAAATGTTCCCTTCTTTCATGATCTATGTCGTGCGGTGAAATGTCTCTCTATCCTTCTAACTCCGCTATTCGCGATTGCAGAATCATGCCTCCCCGTAGAGTTAACGACAGAAGAAATGGAAATGGAAATGGCCACAAGGATTGCAATGGAAACAGGCACCAATAGCCCCCACCAGCACATGAGCACCTTGCACCAAAGCCGGTTGCCCACGCTGAATTCAGGGCAGCCATTTAGATGCTAGTACATGCCTTGACCGTCCAAGTCAACCAGCAGGCGATAGTGCATGTCCCACAGAACGGGAATGCGGTGGAAATGAGGGTTAGAGACTTTCTGAGGATGAACCCTCCCAAGTTATTTGGATCGAAGGTGGACGAGGATCCACATGAATTCATAGATGAGATTTTGAAGATCACCCAGATTATGGGGGTAATTGGGGAAAAGTGTGCTGATTTGGCCTCATATCAGTTGAAGAGGATTGCACACATTTGGTTCAAACAGTGGAAGGATAGTAGGGCAGTCGAAGTAGACCCTATCAGTTGGGATGAGTTCCACTCCGCTTTTCTTGACCGATTCTTCCCTCAGGAGATAAGGGAGCTGAAAGTGACCGAGTTTGTGAATCTTAAGCAAGGAAAGATGACGGTTTAGGAGTATGCCTTGGAGTTGGCACGTCTGTCTAGGTATACACCTGAGTTGGTGGCGGATCAAAGGGCCCGTGTGAGCAGGTTCGTACATAGGATAGAAGACTCCTTCGTCAAGTATTGTTGGACTGTGATGCTTCTCTAGGATATTGACTTTGCTCAGATAGTCCTGTACGCCCAGCAAATGGAGGCGATACAGAGGAGTGAGTGGGAGAGGGAGGCCAAGAGGTCAAGGACTGATAGTATCGGATTCTCCTCGCCGAGGCCTAGTGGGAACCGTCAATAGTCCCACAAGAGATCTTTAGCTAGAGAACTATCATCAGCTATCCGTCCTGACCCAGACGTGATCAGAGGGGTAAAGCGTCAGGCTCGAGGGGCCAAGGGAGCATTTCAAGAGATCGTACTTTTCCAGCATGTGTGAAGTGTGGCAAGAACCACCCAAGGAGGTGTTTAGTTGGTTCAGAAGCTTGTTTCGGGTGTGGCAAACTCGGACACAGGCTCAGAGATTGCCCTTTAGTCAGATCAGGCGATGGTGGAGCCCGTACCCTAGCCACTATTTCAACAACTCCGGCAGCATGTCCCTTCTAGCTGGGTGTTTCTACCAGCACAGGTGGCAGGCAGCACCAAAACAGATTCTATGCTCTAGTATCCTGCCAAGAGCAGGAGGTCTCCTCGGATGTAGTCACTAGTATGTTATGAGTATTCCATCTTGATGTATATGCATTGTTAGATCCAGGGGCTACCTTGTCTTTTATGACGCCCTATGTGGCTAGTAGTTTCGGAGTCAATCCGAAATCTTTTCAGAACCCTTCTAGTTTCTGCTCCAACGGGTGATTCAATTGTAGCTAGCGGGTGTATAGAAGTTGCCCGGTCACAGTCCTCCAGAAAGTCACCTCAGTAGATTTAGTAGAGTTAGTCATGACCGATTTTGATGTTATTCTCAACATGGATTGGTTGTTTGCATGTTATGCCTCAGTTAATTGTAGAACCTGGGCAGTAGAGTTTCAATTTCCGAGTGAGCCAGCGTTAGAATGGAAGGGTAGTTCAGTTGTGCTTGTAGGTCATTTCATTTCCTACCTTAAGGCCAAAAAGATAATCTCCGAGGGTTACATGTACCATCTAGTTAGGGTTAAGGATGCTACATCTGAGACCCCGACTATCCAGTCCATTCCAGAGTATGTGAGTATCCAGAAGTCTTCCCAGATGATCTACTGGGAATCCCTCCCGAGCAGAAGATTGATTTTGGTATTGACCTTCTTCCCGTTGCAGTCTATATATATTCCTCCTTAAAGAATGGACACAGTCGAGTTAAAGGAGAAGTTGAAAGCCTTTTAGATATGGGGTTCATCAGACCGAGCAAATCCTCGTAGGGTGCACCAGTTCTCTTCGTCCGCAAGAAAGATGGTTCTCTTCGTATGTGTATTGATTATCAGCAACTAAACAAGGTCACCATCAAGAACAGGTATCCCCTCCTAGAATTGATGATTTGTTTTACCAACTTTAGGGTGCTAAGGCTTTTCAAAGATAGACCTCAGATCTGGATACCATCAGCTCAGGGTTCGAGAGAGTGACATCCCAAAGACAGCATTCAGGACTTGGTATGGCCAGTACAAGTTTATAGTTATGTCTTTTGTACTAATGAATGCTCCTGCGGCTTTTATGGATTTGATGAACAGGGTGTTTAAGTCATACTTAGATAAGTTCGTAATCGTGTTTATCGATGACATCCTAATATACAATCAGAGCGAGGAGGAGCATGCCACTCATTTGAGGGTGGTGCTACAGACTCTCAAGGATCGCCAATTATATGCTAAATTCAGTAGATGCGAGTTTTGATTGAACTTAGTGGAATTTTTGGGTCATGTGGTGTTGAGTGAGGGTATGAAAGTGGACTCTCAGAAGATAGAAGTGGTGAAGAATTGGCCTAGACTGGTGAATCCTTCAGATATCAGGAGCTTCCTGGGCTTAGATGGTTATTATTGGAGATTTGTTGAGGGATTTTCATCTATTGCAGTTCCATTGATCAAATTGACCCAAAAGAAAGTGAAATTCCAATGGTCGGATGCTTGTGAGAGGAGCTTACAAGAGTTGAAGACTCGACTCACCTCGGTACCGGTGTTAACCCTACTTGAGGGTACCGATGGGTTTGTGGTGTATTGCGATGCTTCTAGAATCATCCTTGGTTGTGTATTGATGCGGCATGGTAAAGTGATACCATATGCTTCCAGGCAACTAAAGGTTCATGAAAAGAATTACCCGACCCATGATCTTGAATTGGTAGCAGTGGTTTTTGCCTTGAAAATTTGGAGACATTATTTGTATGGGGTCCATGTAGGTATGTTTACGGACCACAAAAGTCTACAATATGTGTTTACCCAGAAGGATCTAAATCTACGCCAAAGGAGGTGGTTGAAGCTAGTCAAGGACTATGATATGAGTTTCCTTTACCATCTGGGTAAGGCCAATGTAGTCACAGACGCACTTAGTAGACTCTCTATGGAGAGTGTTTCCCATGTAGATGAGAGGAGGAAGGAGCTGGTGAAGGATGTGCATCAACTTGCAAGGTTGGGGTTCATTTGGCTGACTCGGCCGATGGCGGTGTTATTATTCAAAATGGATCAAAATCGTACTTAGTGATTAATGTAAAAGCTAGACAAGACGAGGACCATGTTTTGGTAAAGTTAAAGGAAGCCGTTCAGAATCATAAGGTAGAGGTCTTCTCTAAAGGGGGAGATGGTGTGCTTCGATATCAAGGTCACTTGTTTGTCTCAGACGTTGTTGATTTGAGAAATAGGATGTTGCATGAGGCTCATGGTTCCATATATTCGATACATCCAGGTGCCACCAAGACGTACGGTGACCTATGAGAAGTCTATTGGTGGAACGACATGAATGAAGATATAGCAGAATTTGTGGCTAAGTGTCCAAACTATAAACATGTGAAAGTGGAGCATCAAATACAAGGAGGTGTGCTTCAAGACATTAGTATTCCTACTTAGAAGTGGGAGGAAATCAATATGGACTTCATCACAGGGTTGCCTTGCATTGGTCGACAGTATGACTCCACTTGGGTGGTCGTGGACAGGTTGACCAAAGCCGCTCATTTTCTACCAGTCAAAACCACTAATTCAGCGGAGGATTATTCCAAACTATACATCCGAGAACTAGTTCGGTTACATGGAGTGCCCTTATCCATCATATAAGATAGAGGTACTCAGTTTACCTCTCAGTTTTGGAGGTCTTTTCAAAAGGGACTTGGTACTCAAGTCAAGCTTAGCACAACATTTTATCCGCAAACCGATGTTCAGGCGGAGCGTACTATTCAGATTCTTGAGGACATGTTGAGAGCATGTGTGATTGACTTCAAGGGAAGTTAGGATGATCATTTTCCTCTCATTGAGTTTGCGTATAACAACACTATCATTCCAGCATTCATATGGCTCCTTTTGAGGCTCTCTATGGGCGGAGGTGTACATCACCTGTTGGTTGGTTTGAAGTCAGTGAAGCTGCGATGTTAGGTCCAGATTCAATCTATGAGGCCATGGGAAAAGTTCAGCTCATAACGGACATATTGAAAACAACTCAGAGTCGCCAAAGTCCTATGCGAATGTGAGAAGGAGACAACTTGAGTTTGAAGTCAACGATTGGGTGTTTCTAAAGGTTTCTCCCATGAAGAGAGTGATGAGGTTCGGAAAGAAAGGAAAACTCAGTCCCCGTTATGTTGGCCCGTACCAGATTGTGAAAAGGGTTGGCAAGGTGGCAAATGAATTGGAGTTGCCCTCATAATTAGCTTCTTTTCATCCTGTTTTTCATGTATCTCTCTTAAAGAAGTGTTTCGGTGATCTAGCTCTGGTTGTTCCGGTGGAGAGTGTAGGTGTAACTGATAGCCTTAGTTATGAAGAGGTTCCAGTGGAGATACTGGATCGGCAGGTTCACAAGCTAAGGAACAAAGAAGTAGCTTCAGTTAAAGTTTTATGGAGGAATCAACATGTTGAGGGATCTACGTGGGATGCCGAAGCAGATATGATGGCTAGATACCTACATCTATTCCCTTCCGTCTTACTTTCAGCTTGAGGTATCAGTTTTTACCCTAAAACTCTATTCAGTTTCATGTTTAGCTCATGTACCTCAGTTTATTTCATGTAAAAGTATGTAAGTATGATTCATGAATTCAGTTCAGTCATGTAGGTCAAATCGGAGTCAGCCATTCCGTCAGTTTTCAGCATGTATGTTCAGTATTTGAGTATGATGGTTGCATTTCTCTGCTTTTTTGTATGATTTTCAACATTCGAGTACGAATGTTCCCAAGGGGGAGATATTGTTATACCTCGAAAGCCCTAAGATCAGACCTGGGAGTTGAAACAGAGAAAACATAATTTTCTGCACCAGGTCACAGAATGATTCATCCTGTGACCCGTCAGGATGACCATGAGTCGTTAAGTGACTTGTGGTGGGGAGTTTGATTTAAGATGGAAATTCAAGTTCTAAGTGACCACAGGCATGACCACGAGTCATGGTCAGTCCCATGATTGTTAAGTCAGCCGTGGTCAGGGATGGTTGAAGGAAGAGAAAGTTTGGGATAGTGCAATTAATGGGTCCTCACCACGACTTTTGTTGGGAAGCACCACGAGTCGTGGTGTCACCCCTGGTGACCCCCCTGGTTATTTCTGGAAGTGTAGAGGATGAGAGGTCCCCACGACACTAACAACCCATTATGTTCCCCGTGGTGAGCCCCAGTTGAAGTTTTGGCAGTGTACTTGACGACTTGTGGCGATGACTCGTGACCAGTGGTAACGACTCATCCAGTCCCTTATTGAGACTAGCAGTCTGTTTTTCCCTGCGAGTTTAGTAAGGGCGTTTCCATAATTCCTATGATTCTAAAGCCTAAACTATGTCTTTTAAGCTATGAATAGTGAGTTTTAAGAGGGGTAAGTTCATTCTAAGCTATTCCTATACATGCATGCAAGGTTAGAGGCTCTAGAGAGGTGATCAAGTATAGTTCTCCAAGTTCTTCATAACTTCTTCATTGAGCAATCAAGAGAGTTGTAGAATCAGTTTTTCTCAGGTATGTAAGGCTATGAATGGGTGAAATTGTTCACACCCATGCTGAACTTCTCTCTAATTCATGAAATTCTATTGATAATTCTATGGGGTTTCATCCCAATTCTTATGAAATCCATATGATCTATCTATGGGTTATTTCTCTCATGTATAAATTCATGTTTTATGAAATAGGCAGATTTTATAGCTATTTAGATTTAAATTTCTATAAACTATGCCCAGTTATGCATATTTCATGAAAGTTCAAGTTATGATTCCTGTCACGCTCCACCTTGAAAGGCATGTCTGGCACCTAATCCCACACTAGAAACTGGGATGACCTAGGTGGGCACAGTCACCTCTGGTTTCTACTAATGACTCAAATTCAAGAAAACAAAGTGCTATATCTCAGTTGTAAACACAACCTCGGGTCGACAAGGACGCGCAACACTTGTAAAAGAAAATAGCTAACCCAGCCAACATACATCAATAGGGATCCAATGCGGGCCGATAAGACCATCCTGTTGTCTAGTTATAACAGAAAGGAAAACAGGTAGCTATACTGGGCCCCATACGGCCAGCATGTAAAATAAGACATAGGCCCCACTTGGCCAACAACAACCAACTAACTAACAACTGTAGTCTGCAAGCCTCTAAGAATAGAAATAGTGGTGGGGACAGGGGCCCGATAGTTGGGCGTCAGTAGAAATTTGTACCAAATATGTAAGGCAGTCATAAAAGTTGAATAGAAGTTGTAAAAACTGAAAGTAAGTAGAAGGAAGGAGAATAAAGTAACCTAAGAGTTTTCTTATTCACAACTTGCATATAGTAAAACACTACACATATATGAGCTAAGACTGTATAACTACATATTCATAAGCTATGACTAGCAGGCAAGAATACAAACAAAAACCTAACCTGGCCCCCATAAGCCTGGAAGGTAAAACCAACACAAAAATAACCTATCGGTACCCCCATAAGCCTTGTAAAATATACTTCAATCTCTATACCCCTATCCAAGTTCCTATGACTCTACTGGTGCTACAGCCAACCTACATGTCCCCTAGGTCTGCAACTGAACTTGCTTGGCTCCTGATCTGTAGTTGTGTCTGAGTCCGTGGACTCCTGATAACTGCACCTAGGGTACCAGGCTTGACGAGGGTCAGTGATGCCGATACGGCATAAAATAATAGTCCATCCATGGAATGGAGGGTAATATGGCTCTTGGGCCTCTGCATCGTCCCTTGGGACAGCATATCTCTCCTTGGAGCAATGTCATATAGCCCCATAGGCGATGATACAGCTAATAACCTTGAGGTGGTCACGGAAGGCTCCTAGGTGAGGGCAATCCCAACCGATGTGCTATACTGAAGTCTCAATCTAGCCACTCAAAAGGCGTATTTGGCCTCTTAGGCCTAATGCGACTGCTGCTCATCCCCAGAATAATTTATATAGCAGCAGGCACATCCCGTATACCTATATCTAATCAGAGGATCCTGATAGTGATCGTAATCTCTAATAGTCTAGACCGGATTGGGTGAGATCTGGAGTGGCCTAACAATACTCTGGATGTCCTACTCGGACAACTATAACTCATAAGAAACTGTAGATTGCATATGACCAATTACTTAGTTCCTTTACTTAGAACAACTATTGGGTTGCTACTAACCGAACATTCTTTTGAGCGGTCGGCCCCTAATCCTCCACAGGTAGCCAACTGAAATTCTTATCCTGAGGGTAATACTGTGCTAACATGGTTCTAGTCCTTTAGACCTTAGTTTGGTCCATTTGGATCTTATATGACTCTTCTGGATGATTCCTAACCTTGTAGATAAGCTTACATGGACTTAGCCACTCACAACAACCTGTACCTGAGCATCTTATAGGAACAGGCTGGGGTGTTGGCCCTTCCTCTAACTACTAATAAGGTCCCCTTTCTTAGGGTATCCACAGGTCTATTTAGCCTGAATGACTGGGATAGCCCCCTGGGTGACCTGTATGATGAATAGTAAGTCAACTAGAACTGAAGTCACTGGTAGTAGCTAACTAGATGTTAGGCTATCACTCAATGCACTAGACAACCCTAGTGCCGCTGACTCTAAAGTATGGCAATCCTATCAAAATTTATGGCCCTGGGGTGTGAGGGTACGCCAATGGCCTTTGGGCGTGCCTCACTGACAATACAGGCGCCAAACTGGTAGTTATATCACCTAGCTGCGCCTATGTTGTTCAACTTACTAACTCAGGCCCAATAATTATCCACGATCTTCTAAGGTCTAGGCCTGACAATAAAACATCCAATTCTACTAACACAATGAACTAAAGAACAGAGGAGTTCCTGTGATGCTTCTAGCGTGTGTCACACCTAACATGTTCTTTCCCGACAAGGGATACTGCGACATAATCTTTATATGTTTTCTAGCAGCTAACCACAACATATGTAACCATAGTCTACCGATCAGCTAATCATGACATACCTGATCCTTATATACTAGCAGCAACTAATTACAACATACAGAATCATTGTCTACATTTAAAACATAGGTCGTATCACTATACAATGAGAATAACTTGCCAAAGGAATAAGCCTTAATATACCTCAAATGCCACCTTTCATTCAGCCGACAAGTTTCTACTTGTAAACGGCGGTTCCACCCAACTGTAATCCTAATACTGAGAGAATAGGGCTAATTTCAATACTAAATTTGACAAAAGACGAGAACTTTCAATAATAATAGCAACTATAATTCAACTCTGAATAACTCAATCGAAAACCTATAATTTCTCGAGAGTTCAGAAGAGAAAAATGCTTACCTAATGCCTGTGGCTATTTAGAATCCAATTTGAAGTAATTCCTACAACTTTTACCCCACGGGGTTCCAGTACACCGGCCGAAATTTCAAGAAATAACTCTGCAGAGATACTTCTCGTAGGTCTAGAACTTGTTACCTAAAGTTAATTTGTGTTTGGACGGCGTTTGGTAGCATAAATCGGCAAAAAATGAACGAAATCGCCGTTCACTCCCTTATTGCAGTCGAAGAGAAATATTAGAAATGGCCCAACTTAAATATGAAGGAGCCTTATATATTATTGGTGCGCTGGGCCTCCAGTCCCGGCCTCCTACTCTCTCGATGCCATGCTTGTGTGCTCATACCCCTAGCCTTTTTGTTTATGCATCATACTCCAAAACTTTCAACATACGCACACATACATCGATTAAACACTAGGAACTTATGGGATGCAACATCCTCCCCCCCTTAGGAACATTCATCCTCAAATGTAATCTTCAGGCTTACAAGACTCAAATCTTTTAGCTGATATTAGAAAATTTTTGGTAGAGTCCCCTCTGTACTATGGACTATTCGGAAACTTGAAACATAGAAAAGTCCAACACAAGCATCTCACAAGACGCTATCTACAACTTAATGATATAGTGCCTAAGGGCTCTACTCGATACCTGGAAACTATTTTGTCGTTTCTACATTTGTCTGAATCTATATGTTGTCACTATGGATCCTTAAACAACTGAAAGCATTTAGATCTTTCTTTATCCTTAGCTTCTCAATTTATCTCTTCCATATTCCTATTCCTCTCTAAGTCTCTTATGGATCACATCTTTGATCCTCACGGTATCCCCTTACGGACCTGGCGACTTAATATAACCGTTGGAGCCTCTGCGTGGGGCGGCTCTTTTATAGTAGAAATAGATCCTAGTCTCGAAGGCAACTCCATCTCATAAGCTTCTTAGCCACTCTCTAGGAGGACCCAGTATAGCTTAATGATCGTGTGGGCTGGACTTGCCCTGCTTGTAAGGTCTCATAACGCCCTTCAGTGGATAAGTTTTCAGGAATAATCAGTTGCTACCTCAATCCTTAACTGCCTACGTTGTACGTTCGGGTAAAACTTCTGACAATCCTGGGTTGTCGGTACCTACTTCATGATAAGCTGAACTTTCTTTATTTAGCTGATGTATTAGTATGCCTTATTCAAATACCCCTAATTTATCTGCTTCAGATCATCATTTAGGGGGGCCCCTACATTTTCACTCATAACAGATCTCTGGGCGTCTGAACCGTGTGCTCTACTTTGCTATTTGTTTGGTGACGAGAATCCGTACTTAAATTAACATGCGCCCCAATTTGTTCTAACAGCTTCCCAGAACCTAGCGGTGCTTTGTGCCTCTCTGTCAAAATTTATTAGATACTTGGGCTCCACCAACTGGACTACTTCCTAAACATTTAACTCAGCATAACCTTCAGCTGATATATAACTCATCCCGTAAAACATGAGTTGATCTTGTTAGCATTTCTACACTGACTCAAATGAGGTCAATTTACACCTGGTGTGAGATAACCTTGTAATTGTATTCATGTCGATTACTCTCTACTTCCTTGCAGGCATGAAAATATCTTGAATTAGCCTACTCGGTTCCTACTGTCCATCCTTCCCTGGCTGGTCATTGGAGCTCTATGCTACGACTCAACAGTATCTTCCCTCTTCCCTTGCCATTAGTAGGTCTCTCTTTTTGACTTGACGTGTCTTCATTAGACTCTGGGTGGAAGGAGTAACGGACATGGTGCACCTTGGCCATAGTATACTAACGAAGTCCTGCCATCTTTGGAACGCAGAGTCAACTCTTGGGTCTCACGACTCCACCCCTTATTATCTCAAAGGCCAGTGGCTTTCCACCGGGCCTTGTCTCTGGGCTACACTAGGTTAGAGCCTCTGTGTCGCCACTCATTTACCTTCACACAAGTGGTGATATTACAGCATTCTAGATTACAACCTCACTATGTGTTAACTGTCAGCCCGATGCTTATTTCTCGACATTTAGCGGTGGCCCCATGCTCTGTCAATCTACTTCAACCTGGAGGTGATTTTGTTTCCCTCCAGAGTTAGGTACATGTGCCTTTTCCCTTGCTTCCTTAAACTGAGATCTGAGGTTCGTTCCCTCTGCCTCATATTGTCAAAGATATTACTAACCAAGTCTGCCGACCTGCGTCCTTCTGACCCCCACTCGGGCCTATTTTTGTTCATATGATCTCTGTGTCCTTTGACATAATAAACTAGGGCCATAACCATTATCTTGCAGGTATGCCCTACCGTCATTAGCACACTGCGGTGAAATCGGCCTATTTCTGACCTAAACTTTACTGCTGCTGGGGATTTATTTGCTTATGGACTCCCATACGTATTCAAATGCTATTGGCAATCTTGTCCACCTTCCTAATTTACTACTGTGAGGGTCTAGGTAACTTTGTAAACACTAGGGGTCTTAACCACTTTAACCTTTCTCAAAGTCAACAATTCTAACCCTTCCTTACTCTTTATTCTGGGTAACATCGCCTCAATACTTATACTCTTTGTTATACTGAAAATAAAATAGGGAGGCGGAAGATAGCCATTTCTTACTACAATAGAACAAGGGTATGGAACTGTACAACATCTGAAGGGTTGGAGGTAAGAATCCCACGATTCCCCCTTCTTTCGTACCCTCCAGGTAATCCAACATTAACTATCCTCCCTATTTGATCCTATATATCTAGTAGATAAGTCAACTCATATATATATCATCATCCTGACCTCCTACTCTGAGGCTGTAGAAAGAACTCTGAATAGTGCTGGCATATCTATTACTTTATAAAGTTCCTTGTGCCCCGGGAGGGTGATGGGGGGATTAAAAGACATTTGCCTCCGCCTTTAGGCTGGTTATTATTACACCCCATAATTTTATAGCGTTTAGTTGTCCTATTCGTATGTTGGTTGAGAGTTTTAGAATGCCTAACATGTGAGGAAAGGGCCGGGGGAAAGGCCGAACGAGTGCCAAGTTGGGATTTCGCGAGAGGAGGCCGAACCGAGCTGCCAGAGGGGCAAAGTGGCACAGAGCCTCTACCTCCGCGTTAGCCAAAGTGGCACGGAGCCTCTACCTCCGAGTTAGCCCATGCGGCACGTAGCCAAAACAATGCATTGGAGAACGTGCCATGTTGCCATGTATTCGGCTTCAAGTATATATAGGCCTCACCCTTAAACTCTTTATCATTTTCCATATCTACCTCGACCAGAACAGAGATAAAGACGAAGGGTTCATATAATTTTCTTCCGATTACGTCGCCAAATGCCTTCCAAATTCAAATTAACTTCGGGTATCGAGTATAAGGCTGCAGGGAACATTTCTATGGAGTTAGTTTCGTGAAATTCGCCCGGTGAATCGTCGTCCCACCGAGCCAAGTTGTTGGAATTGCTCCAAACTAGTGTCAATACGATCCCAGGCTTAAAGTAAGAATTTCTCCCTTCTAGATTCCCGAGAAATTATTAGTTATCGATCGTCTTTCGATAAGTTGAAGAATAGTAAGTATATATACATATAAGTTATTGCTTTCTTCTAATATAGTAATGAAGTTAGCTCTATTCTTCCGTTAATGTGATTACAGTTGGGAAGAACAACTGAATACCAGCCGAACCTCGCCATATAATCGGTAAATAGCGAACGAGGTATGTAAAGGCAGTTTCTCTCGACAAGTTAGTTTCTTTAGTATAGTAATCCAATATGAATCCCAGTAAATTATTTCAGTAATATATTATCATGTTCAGTACATTATTATACATGGTTATTGTTATCAATTGAGACTTTTGATTGTATTGTTTTAGGTTGGATTACCTGTATAGCTTCCATGAACGCCCTAGGGTTAATAGCTGTGTCGACTCGCCCCCCGAAGGGCGAGGATACGTCGCTGTACGGAGAGGCATGCCGTCCGCAATGGACGAAGATGGGGAGCCACTTCTTCATATTTTGTCGTGGTTGGCCTATACACACCCCCGCCAAGTGCTTGCGCCCGGGGTGTAGATTTTAGGAGTCCTCCGAAATCAGGCACAACTATAGTCAGGGGCCCAACAGGCTAAAGTTGCATACCCAGGGGATCGGCAGGATGCTTATAGCTAGTAGTTGATGTGGTATGACTTGGATAGGAGTATATAGATTGAGATGTACTCACTAGGGCTTATGGGGGCCCAGGTGGGTTGTTCTGTGTTGATTGCACCTTCCAGCTTATGGGGGCCAGGTAAGGTTTATGTACGTTGCTTTAGTTAGTGATAGATAGACATTAGGGCACCTCGTTGTCAAGTATGACCCCTACTCTTCTCGTTATAGTTATGTTTAGCCCTGATTCCATTATTTCAGTCAGTTTCAGTCCGCTTCCCTTTACTTCAGTTATTGTCAGTTCTATTACTTACTTTCAGTCATTTATAGTTATTGCTTTACATACTCAGTACCTGTGGTACTGACACCCCCTTTTGGGGAGCTGCATTACTTGCCTGCAGGTACACACAGACGAGGAGCGGATCCCTCTTAGTTCCGGTCAGCTGTACAGGGCCTTCAGCTCCTATCTTCCGGAGCTTGAGTGATAGAGGTTTACTTCCTTTTGTTGTACAGTATGGGTAGGCCAGGGCCCTGTCCCGACCATCTTATTACTCCTAAAGGCTTGCAGATTATATTATTTCCCTATGGTTAGTTAATATCGGCCATGTGGGGCCATATGTGTTTTAGCTATGTGTGTTGGTCGTGTGGGGCCTTGTTTAGTTGTTGATTGATGACCTTGTTGGTCATAGTTCAGTTTAGCACCTGATTTTGCTTTTCAGCTATAATTAGATATCATGGTGGCCTTGTCGGCCCGCATAGGACTCCTTATAGTTGTTTGTTTTTGGTTAGCTCTTTACCTTCACAGGTGGCTATAGGCCTTATCGGCCGGGGGTTGTATTTACAGCCGCTATATAGCCCGTTGTTTTCTTGATTCCAGAATTAGAGTCAGCCCTACACCAGAGGTGCTTAGGCTCAGTCAGCTCAGTAGGGCACTATGTGCCAGTCATGCCTCCCAAGGTGGGGCGTGACAAACTTTGTATCAGAGCAGGTCGTATCCCAGGAAGTCTGCAAGCCGTGCTAAGTAGAGTCTTGTCTATGGATGTGTCGTGCACCACATATTATAGGCAGGAGGCTGCAAGGCATGATAAGATGGTTACTCTTTCTTCTTATTCAGTTGTGCTATAGAGCGGTACAGTATAGGGTTGATTCCCAAAGCTCATTATACTCTTTTGTTTACATAGAAATGTCGGTCCAGCGACATCCTACGACAGGCAGGAGATTAGATGTAGTCGTGGGAGAGGACACCAGAAGGATGCCTCATTCTCGGATAGAATCACCCTGATCTGAGGACGATACGGAGGCGTCATCCCGACCTTCCCAGCAGTCTCCATCACGTCAGGAGCCGCTTGGGACGACCGGTGTGAAGGCACCGCCTCCGGCAATTTCTATACCCGTACCATCCGACCAGGAGGTCAGGAGTGCGGGGGTTATGCTAGCACAGATGATGGCTGCTCAGCGCTAGCCAGTGCCACCTACAGCCGCAGAATCATTAGGAGGTCCTGGTAGTTCGAGGGTCCGAGAGTTTCTGGCACTAAATCCCCCGCAATTCACAGGGACAGATCGGACAGAGGACCCTCATGACTACTTAGACCAGATGTAGAGGATTTTCAGGGTGATGCATGCTACACCCACAGAGTTAGTTGAGTTGGCGGTATTCCGGCTATGGGACATCGTCGTACTGTGGTATGAGAATAGGGAGAGCTCTCAAGGGAGAGATGTGTCCCCTCCGACCTGGTCCAGCTTTTCAGGGGCTTTTCTGGATCATTATCTACCGCGGGAGATTCAACAGGCCCGGGTTGATCAGTTCCTACACCGGAGCAGGGGTCGATGAGTGTTCGAGAATATGCCATGCGGTTTGATTCCTTGGCCCGATATGCGTCACCTTTTGTGGATACAATGCCATCCAGATTACACCACTTTATTATGGGACTGAACCCAGAATATGGTGAGACCTGCATCATAACCACCCTGCAAGAAGATATGGATATTTCCCGTGTACAGTCTTTTGCTCAAAATATTGAGGGTATCAGGCAGCGACAACGGGAGATTAGGAGAACAATTCAGGAGAAGCGTCGCGGGGATAAATCGGATGAATTATCAGAGGAGTCTCGGGGAGGACCTAGGCCACGGTTATCAGATAGACCACCTAGACCCCCACCTCTACCACAACGGCAGAGGAGCAGGTTTAGTCGCCGAGGGCAGCCACAGCCCAGCGAAGGTTCACAAGAAATAGGTTCACAGCAGCAGAGTGGGTTTACAATACCACTTTGCCCTAGGTTCACAGCAGCAGAGGAGGGTGGAGCAGAGTGCGTTTACAATACCACTTTGCCCTATTTACAGCCGACGCCATTCTGGAGCATGCAGGTATGGCTCCACAACATGCTATATTTGTGGACAGGAGGGTCATTAGATGAGGAATTGACCAGCTAGGGGTCAGGGTGATCGGGATCGACAGGATAGGTCCTCAGAAGGATCTCGAGCTCCAGCATCCCCGGCAGGGCGTAGGCCCTCAATTTCAGCAGGTAGAGGCCGAGGCAGATCAGGGGCCTCCAGTTCAGGTGCGGGCCCAGACCGTACTTATGCATTACCGGGGCGACAGGACTCAGAGTCATCACCAGATGTTGTGACAGGTATGCTGAATATTTGCTCTCATCCTGCTTATGTGTTGATAGATCCAGGATCCACCTTGTCCTATGTTACACCGCTAGTGGCTCGGAAGTTTAGTATTACACCGGAATTGCTTTGGCTACCTTTCTCAGTGTCTATACCCGTTGGTGACTCTATTATATCCAGAAGGGTCTATCGGAAGTGTACAGTAGAGGTTGTCAGTCGTCAGACTATAGAAGACTTGATAGAACTAGAGATGGTTGATTTTGATGCCATTATGGGTACGGATTGGTTAGCTCCATGTTATGCCAATGTTGAATGTTGGACCAAGATTGTCCGACTCCACTTTCCTGGGGAGGCAGTACGGGAGTGGATAGGTAGCACAACCACGCCAAAAGGTAGGTTTATTTCCAATCTTTGGGCGAGAAAATTGATAGCAAAAGGATGTATTTATCATATTGTCAGAGTTCAGGATGTTCGGGCAGAGCTCCGACCCTTCAGTCTATTCTAATGGTCAATGAATTTTCTGACGTATTTCCAGATGAGCTTCTCGGTATTCCCCCAGAAAGGGAAATCGATTTTGCAATTGATCTATTACCAGGCACTCAGCCTATATCCATTCCTCCATATCGAATGGCTCCTGCTGAACTCTGTTCGGTGTGTTATATTGGTATATAAAATGACACGCAAGTGCACGTGGTCGAACAAGTAGTAAGTGGCTTTAGTAAGCCAAGTATCGATCCCACAGAGACTTGGGATAAGTGCAATTTGCTCAAGTATACTATATTTTTACTTATAAATATGCTGACAACTAAATAACCAAAAATTGAATAATTTGTTTTATAAATTTTATACTAAAACTACAGACAATTATCTACCTTGAATTTGGACTATGGATAAAAGCATGCTGAGGTTAAAGAACATGTAATGAAACTGATTATCATTATAAATTGGTTAATCTTTTCTTCCAGTTGCTAGCCAAGAACAATTGCCAAGAGATTAAAACTCTCGTATTTAATCTCACTTAAGAATCATGAACCATCTGTCTACATTTCTGTGATCAAATGCAATTCATGTTCTAGCCATACAATTCCGGTTCCTAAATTGACTAATACGACTTTCAGGTATATTTCTATCCTGAAGGTTCATCAAAACTCAATTTTCCCAAATCAAGTTAAGAACAATATCCTATTAATTCACAACTTTCCAATTTCGTGCTCTCTCAAGTGAAATCAGACTTTTTAGATGTACATTAATGTAGGCCACACACCAATGCAGTAAGAACAAGAATTAATAGAACAACATGGAAGAAAAAGATGAAAAACCATATAATTAATAATCAAAATTCATCACAAGTGTTCATAACCTCAGCAAGGAAGGGAATTAGCCACTCATTTGTGGATTAATCATCATAAAACGAGTGTTAATCATACAAGCAATTGAGTTAAAGAAGAAAGAAAGAGAGAAAAAACCCTGAACTTTTCGTCCCTCAACTGCCTATAACCCACGTCCTTGCTCCACCAAGTCTGAATTATGAAAAATACACTTAAGTGTTCTATTTATACTAGTGGGAATTTTTCCCGGAATAATGAGCAACGTGTCACAGAGTGCATCGCGGAGCACTGCCTCCGTGACACGCCATGAACGCGGACCCTCACTGGAACTGGGGGTCCGAGAATTTAAACACCAACGTGGCACGGCGTGCAACGCGGAGGCTAGCCACCGTGCGACGGAGCAGACGCGGACCTCCACTGGAAATTTGATGAATTTTCACCCTCCAGGAAGAATGCCTCCACGATGGCAGCGTGACACGGCTCCATGGCGGAGCCCCTTTAATTCATGCAGTCCTATGCCTTTTTCCTTGCTCGCATCCAAGTCCAACTCCGATATCATCCAACATACATTTTAGCTTCCCGAAATCACATTTTACTTACAAAACAATGCTAATCATGTTGGTTAGTATAAATTCACATTTTATTACCAATTACATGAAAATGTATACACATTGCTAGATAACAAGGCGAAAATGATACTTTTGAGTATCACTTGGGCATATAAATCTGCCCAAGATCACTTACCCCACACTTAAATCCTTGTTCGTCCTCGAACAACAAACATACAATTCATGCAATTTACATCCCACCCTCGCTACTATGGTGCGACAAGTTAAGCTACGGTCATACCGATCATTCAATATTGCAAATCATCAAGAAAACATGCATAGTCTTAACAATGCAATGAACTTCAATACATTAAGACTTCCTAGACTTTAAGAATCGACTCTCGATATCGGCAAACTCATGCAAATCAGCTAATCAAGATATCCGACACGAAAATCAATCTTTCATCAAGCATGTGCCCTCACAACTCAAGAGAATCTTCCCCTTTTTGCTCATGTGACACACAAACATTCAAGTAGGGGCATGTAAAAACAATTTCACTCTCTCTCCCAAAAGAATTCACATGCATCATGTCATGACCCATAAGCTTGCCCTTAGTGTATTACTCCACTAATATAAAGAAATGCAATGTAAGATCACGTAGGACTTTAATGGGTTGTAATGGAAGCTATGGAACTAGTATATATTGAATTATCCAATAATAGCTACTAGCATCCTTAAGCGCCTTTGCAACATATTCCCATCAACTCATGGACATTGTTTCTTTTTTTTTTTCTTTTTTTTTCATCATCCCATTCTTGATGATTTACTTTAGTATGGCCCATTTCATTAAGCACATTTGATACCATAACAAAGGTTATTCATGCACCTTCAACCTTTTCTTTTCTTCCCTCACTCTGCTTTTCTTTTTCTTTTCACCATTCTCACTCTTTGACACTTTGGGAAAATCATTTTCTCTTCTTAAGCGCTTAAGAGTTTTGTATAGACTTTACGGCTAATGAAAAGAAAGAATTAAGCTCGGTTTACATTTTTTGGACAAAAGAAAGAAATAATCGGCTAACGGCTCAAAGGGCTGACCAGGGTATACAATCATAGAAAGGGGGAGTATGACAAGAAAAAAATAGAAACTCTCGGTTAAAACAAAGAAGTGCCAACATCCTTTCCTACAATACACCTCCTTCATTTCGTTTTGTACACACACCAGGCAAGTTCTAGACACTTCATAATAGCATGGAATATCAACACCTCACTTCACACTTTATGCACATGCTCGATTCAAGATGTATTCACAGACTCTTCAATAAACTCATTACATGAATTCACACATTAAGCCTCAATCACACCGAATCAAACTCTACAGCCCAGGTATCTCAACATATTTACAAAATTGCATGCTTTCATACGAATCACCTTTGCATTTTGAATATCATGCACACCACGCAACCAAAGATTCGCAACCATATAGTAACTACAGGTTCTGGGATGCAATCCACCAGAGAAAAAAACTGAAAATAAATTGAAAAAAAATATCTACTCCTAACGACTACATTTCCCTTAAGACGGTCGTCATCCATCCATCATAGGGAACGGTCACTAACTATGACATCGGTTCAATGGGACCCTTCTCGGTAAAAGAACCAAAAACAAACGCCGAGAAACCCAAAATTAAAAAATTGAAAAATTTTGCAAAACATTGATCATTTTGATAGAAAAATTTATTTCAAAACATTTTAAATATGAACATCAAAAAAAAAATTTATTTAAAAATATCGATCATTTCGATAATTAAAATATTTACAGAATCAGCTGGCCACATTCAACAACACACATCAATTCCACAAATATTTACACATACAGAACAGTTTGAACATTCACGACCATAGGGAAACACAACATACAAAAATACAGAGGAGAACATACAAACAAACCAGCCCAGCCTAGCACCTAACTACTCCCACCCCACACTTAATCCGAACACTGTCCCCAGTGTTCACAAAAATTAAATAGCACATAATCGGGTGGTGGAACTCCCTGATCAGTCAAAGTATTCCACTTCTTCATCAGTTGTTGCTGCCTCATCTCCCATGTCCGAGTCGCCTCCGTCGTCGTCATCAGACTCCACATCGGAGTCCTCCCGACGTGTCTCCTCGTCCGTGGGGACGTCATCATCAGTGGGCTCTACAAAGGCTGGCCCCACTCAGCATAGAGCCCTAGCATTTTCGCCAAACGGGTAATCTAGCTCGAGCTGCCATAGCTCCTCCTCCGTCGCCGGCCTCCCACCTATCCTGAGCTGGAGCATCTGCATCCCATACATCCGCGCCATATACTGGTCATCACGAGCGTGTCGCTCACCAAGTGTCAGCACTGGCCCGTGGGTGGTGTCGGGAGCCTTAGTTTTGGTCACATCCAAGGCCCGCCACTCCAACTGCGGGATATAATCGAGGGCATCCTCCTCTACATCGAGGCCCTTAAGAAAGGTGGTGAGTAGTCCACCGAAACCATACCTGTGCCCCTGGTGCAATCGGGCTCTCTTCATGGCGGATATGATAACCGCCCCAACGTTTATCTCCAGCCCTTTCATCAGGGCATACACTAGGCACAAACGATCTCGGGTTACATCAGTCATATGTACCCCCGAGATGAGGCAAGAGCAGACTATCTTCAGCCAAATACGGGCTTCCCTGTTCATCTGAGAATATGGCAGAGTCTGATGGTAGCCCCTTTCCTTGTGCCTGCTCCATCTAGCTGTAGATCGGGCCCCATACAGTGTGCATCTGATGTCGTTATACGGTGGGGTAATGTCCAGCTATCTAAGGACGTGGGCGTCTATGTCCCGCGCTCCTATGATGGCATTGAGCTGGTGGGGCTCTAGAGTGACTATTTGCCCTCTGATTTTGATGGTATGGCTTCGGATTAACGGGTTCCAGTTGGCATAGAACTCCCGAACCAAGTGCAGGTTGCATTCCTTGGGCTCCTCGAATATGAACTTGAGCCCCGCTGCCTCGATCCGGTGAACTATTCTAGGGAACTCCTGTGCAAATGGCTCCCGTGCTATATGCTCTTCGGGGAAATATTTGTTCTCTTTGTGCTTCGCATACCACTTTTTCCCCTCGTCCGTCACCCATCTTGTTCCATATTGGCGGCGCTGGCTGCGTGGAACTGCTGGTGCAGCTGGGACTTCTGTGCCCAGTCTGAGTCGCTTTCTTCCGGTGCCTGAAGTTGATGCACCCTTCCCTTTATCTTGCCGGCTTGCCATTTTGCCTATCAACACACGTCAACAATGGCAATGTTAAGCTAAATAAATATTAACTTCAGCTAGGGTCGGGTTACGCTAAATTACCCTACACTTAGTCCTTAGTTACAGTTATAACCTAGGGCAAGAATAACCTTATTTACACAAAACAACGAGCTATACAATCATGCTTAGTGCGTTTAAAAAGAAAATTCGACGGTATAACTTCTGTGTACTACTCAGACTTCGTACAAATAATCACAATCACTACCATCGCAAACATTTAAACCCTCGCACTTAGCAAAGAAAAACAAAGAAACAAAAATAACAACAAAAATTTATATACATTAACCTATCCAACCAACCAAAATACAAACAATTTTTCAACATTTCCCCCAAACTCGAGAATTCATCGTCTATTCACATCCTAACACTTTGTACAACGACTCATCTCATTCAACATGTACAACCCAGCATACAATTCACACTTTCAACACATTTCTAATTTCACATTCAACAACAAGCCCTAGAATTGATTTTCGCAATCAAATTCGAATAATTTATGCAATCGACAAGTTCCAACAATCATAACGATATTCCGAACATTTATCAATCAACAAATAACTTGAATTCATGCTTAAATTCGACTTAGGGCGATTTAGTTCACCTCCCATGCTTAAAACCAAAGAAAATCGACAAAAACTTGAGAGGGAATCGGAAAACATACCTTGTAGTTGAATAATCGAAGAAAACTCGGTAAATTGTTGCCTTAAGCCATGGCACGTTGGTGGGAGAGGGGTTTTGGGACGTTTGGTCGTGGAAGAAATTGAAAATGAGGGGAAAAGGGGGGAATTCGGGGTTTAAAAGGTAGAAAAACACGCGGGTCACCCGGTAACCCAGTGTGACCCGTCGCGATGTACAAGGCAACGTGTCACGGAGTGCATCGCGGTGCACTGCCTCCGTGACACGGAGCCATCGCGATAGCATACTGGAAATTTTTAAAATTTCTGGGTTATACCTCAACGTGTCACGGAGGGTAACGCGGAGGTCCTCCTCCGTGACATGGAGCCATCGCCCCAGCTCACTGTCTTCTATATTTTTATTAATTTTTCATACCTCGATTTCTCCTTCACGATTCCGTGCACATTTTTCTCCATTTGACCTGAAAATCATCTCACTAAAATAAAATTGGTTAGAATAATAGGTTTCACCTAACTAAAAATAAAAAATGCTAACTAAAACGAAAAATTTTGTAATCAATCAAGAAAAAGAAAAAGAAAAATCTATTTACACTTTGCAAAATGAAGGAAAAAAATTTTCACGGGTTGCCTCCCGTGCAGCGCCTGGTTTACCGTCGCGGCTCGACGTCATTTAAGTTCAATTGTCCGCTAGGGTGATGGACGATTTCTCTCGATCACCGTCCTCCCCCCAGTAGTGCTTACACCTATTCGGTGGTCTTCCCATTAACTCTCGGGAATCCTTCATCTGCTTAGCATTACCATGATCAATCACATTGATCACCGAGAGTTCTTCATGCACCATCGGGATCTTGGGTGCTTTATACACATCGAACATCTCTACCTTGTCATGTGCTCGCATTGTCAGTTGCCCCGCAGCTACGTCGATTAATGCTTTCCCGGTTGCCAAGAAGGGTCGTCCTAAAATAAATGGGACTTCCGCGTCTGGTTCAAAATCCAGAACAACAAAATCTACCGGTAAAATTAGGGAGCCAACTTGCACTAGAACATCCTCAACAATGCCATACGGCCTAGCTAAGGATCGATCTGCCAACTTCAATATCACCGTTGTGGGTCTAGGACTCCCTAAACCCAACTTTCTGAATACCGAAGACGGCATCAGATTTATACTTGCCCCCAAGTCACACAATCCACGAGCTCGGATGCTCTGCCCAATAGTAAGCTGGATAGTAAAACTTCCAGGGTCTTTTAGCTTTGTGGGCAGTCTATTTTGGATCCAGGAAGTGCACTCCTCAGTTAAAGCCACCGTGGCATACTCAGTCAACCGACTTTTGTTGGCCACGATGTCTTTTATGTATTTGGCATATTTAGGCACTCCCTGCAAGACATCAACAAGAGGTAAATTAACATGTACCTGTTTAAACACCTCCATGAATTTCTTGAAACACGCCTCCTCTTTGTGTTTCTTGAGTCGTTGAGGGAACGGGGGTGGAGGTCTTTCTGATTCAGCTTCTTTGGTCTTCCCCCTTTCCGAACTTTGCTCCCCCTCAACTTCTGCTGCTCCCGAATGTTGAGGTGGTCTTTCTGGTTCCACCTCCTTCAGCTGCAAACCACTCCTTGTGGTCACTGCATTTACCTGCTTGGAATTCGGATCCGTGTCGCTTGGCAGTCCTCCTCTAGGCCTTGTATTTTGGGCACTAGCAAATTGCCCAAATTGATACTCAAGAGCCTTGGTAGCTAACTGATTGTTTTTCACTTCGGCTGCCAATTTCACATAGTCAGCCTGCAATTGATCTTGGTTAGCTATCATGGTCTTGAACATCTCCTCAATGCTGGGTGATGGTGGTGGAGGAGGTGCATTGTTATTTTTGAATTGAGATTGGTAGTTCTGTTTCCCTCCTTGATTCCTTTGCATACCCTGACCCGCACTTTGGCCTTGATGATTGTTGCTACCCCATGAGAAATTAGGATGATTCCTCCAATTTGAATTGTAGCTACTACCATACTGCTGGTGATTTCTTTGTGCATTACCCACAAAGTTTACTGAGTCAGGATTTGCTCCACAACACTCAGCTGAGTGCTCACTGCTTCCACACACTTCACACCACACTTGCTGGACTGCATTAACTGGAGCTGACGGCTGGTTTAAAGTCATGTTGCTGAAGTGGTTGTTCAATTGATTTTGTAAGGCAGCTATCTGTGCAGCGATAGTTGTAAACCCATGCACTTCAAGCACTCCTGCTACTTTCCTTGCCCCACCTCGTGATGAATCAGCATTCCATTCTAGATTGCCCTGTGAAATCCGATTTAGCAAAGTATAGAGCTCCTCATAAGTCTTTTCCAGCGCTTGCCCTCCAGCTGCTGAATCTAGCAATATTTTGGTGTGGGGTTCTAAACCCTCAATAAATGTGTGCACCAACACCTCATTGGACTGATGATGATGAGGACAACCCCGCAACATGGATTTAAATCTCTCCCAGGCTTGATATAAATTTTCTCCCTCTCTCTGTTTGAAACTCAGAATTTGACTTCTAAGCCTTGCTGTTTTACCAGAGGGGAAAAACCTTATCAAGAAATTCCATGCAAGATCATCCCACGTTGAAATAGAATTTGGTGGCTTAGCTTTCAACCACCTCTTGGCTTCCCCGAGTAATAAGAACGGAAATAATGTAAGCCGAACATAGTCAGGTGACACTCCAGCGGGTATGTAAGTGTCACTTATCTCCAAAAAGTTTTGGAGATGTTGTTGTGGGTCTTCATGAGGGAGACCGGTAAATTGCCCGCTTGTGTGCAACAATTGCACCATATTTTGCTTGAGTTCAAATCTCCCTCCAGCCTCTGGTTTGCGGATACTGGATGTAACATTATTGGCATGTGGGATTGCCACCTCGCGAACCGACCTTGTTGCTGCTTCTTCGGGCACTAACACTGCCCTTACAACCGGTGGATTCTGTTGCTCCATAATGGTCTGTCTGAGCAACTGCAGCTCCCTTTGTAGAGCTTCTCTCCGTTTACTGTGAAATATACGTTCTGGCTCTATATAAGATTCCACCAGCTCTTTGTCCCTTGCTAGTGTTCACAACAATTAAGTCTGCAAAATACAGGCTAAGACCAAGTTGTCAACACTTAAGAAAAATAAAAATAAAGTAAAATTAACACTTAAAACAAATTCACCAATTGCCAAGTCCCCGGCAACAGCGCCAAAAACTTGTTCGATGTGTTATATGGGTATATAAAACGACACGCAAGTGCACGTGGTCGAACAAGTAGTAAGTGTCTTTAGTAAGCCAAGTATCGATCCCACAGAGACTTGGGATAAGTGCAATTTGCTCAAGTATACTATATTTTTACTTATAAATATGCTGACAACTAAATAACCAAAAATTGAATAATTTGTTTTATAAATTTTATACTAAAACTACAGACAATTATCTACCTTGAATTTGGATTATGGATAAAAGCATGCTGAGGTTAAAGAACATGTAATGAAACTGATTAACATCATAAATTGGTTAATCTTTTCTTCCAGTTGCTAGCCAAGAACAATTTCCAAGAGATTAATACTCTCGTATTTAATCTCACTTAAGAATCATGAACCATCCGTCTACATTTCTGTGATCAAATGCAATTCATGTTCTAGCCATACAATTCCGGTTCCTAAATTGACTAATACGACTTTCAGGTATATTTCTATCCTGAAGGTTCATCAAAACTCAATTTTCCCAAATCAAGTTAAGAACAATATCCTATTAATTCACAACTTTCCAATTTCGTGCTCTCTCGAGTGAAATCGGACTTTTTAGATGTACATTAATGTAGGCCACACACCAATGCAGTAAGAACAAGAATTAATAGAACAACATGGAAGAAAAAGATGAAAAACCATATAATTAATAATCAAAATTCATCACAAGTGTTCATAACCTCAGCAAGGAAGGGAATTAGCCACTCATTTGTGGATTAATCATCATAAAATGAGTGTTAATCATACAAGCAATTGAGTTAAAGAAGAAAGAAAGAGAGAAAAAAACCCTGAACTTTTCGTCCCTCAACTGCCTATAACCCACGTCCTTGCTCCACCAAGTCTGAATTATGAAAAATACACTTAAGTGTTCTATTTATACTAGTGGGAATTTTTCCCGGAATAATGAGCAACGTGTCACGGAGTGCATCGCGGAGCACTGCCTCCGTGACACGCCATGAACGCGGACCCTCACTGGAACTGGGGGTCCGGGAATTTAAACACCAACATGGCACGGCGTGCAACGCGGAGGCTAGCCATCGTGCCACAGAGCAGACGGGGACCTCCACTGGAAATTTGATGAATTTTCACCCTCCGGGCAGAATGCCTCCGCGATGGCAGTGTGACACGGCTCCATCACGGAGCCCCTTTAATTCGTGCAGTCCTATGCCTTTTTCCTTGCTCGCATCCAAGTCCAACTCCGATATCATCCAACATACATTTTAGCTTCCCGAAATCACATTTTACCTACAAAACAATGCTAATCATGTTGGTTAGTATAAATTCACATTTTATTACCAATTATATGAAAATGTATACACATTGCTAGATAACAAGGCGAAAATGATACTTTTGAGTATCACTTGGGCATATAAATCTGCCCAAGATCAAACTCAGAGAACTAAAGGAACAACTGAAGGATTTGCTAGACAAGGGCTTTATCAGGACGAGTACCTCACCATGGGGTGCGCCAGTTCTGTTCGTGAGAAAGAAGGATGGCTCCCTCCATATGTGTTTAGATTATCGGCAGCTGAATAAAGTAACTATCAAGAATAAGTACCCGCTTTCCAGAATAGACGATTTGTTTGATCAGCTACAGAGAGCAAGGTATTTTTCAAAGATTGACGTAAGGTCCGGATATATTTAGGTTCAAGTTCGTGAACGAGATATTCCAAAGACTGCCTTCAGGACCAGATATGGCCTCTTTGAATTCCTAGTCATGTCTTTCGAGCTGACAAATGCCTTAGCAGTGTTTATGGACTTGATGAACAACATTTTTAGACCATACCTGGACTTGTTCGTGATAGTATTCGTTAATGATATTCTGGTGTATTCTCGATCAGAGGCAGATCACCAGGATCATCTACGAACAGTGCTCCAGATTCTCAGAGATCGCCAGCTATATGCAAAATTTTCTAAATGTGAATTCTTGCTAAATTCAGTAGCCTTCTTGGGTCATATTGTGTCAGATGTTGGTATACAGGTAGATACGCATGGCCTAGACCTACAACCCCAATCGGGTACGTAGTTTCCTGGGGTTAGCCGGGTACTACAGAAGGTTCGTGGAAGGATTTTCCACCTTAGCAACACCTTTAACCAAACTGACGCAAAAGGCAGCAAAATTTCAGTGGACTGAGGCATGTGAGCAGAGCTTCTAGAAACTGAAAGACAGATTGACATCAGCACCAGTGCTAGAATTGCCAGAAGGAATAGAGGGCTATGCAGTTTATTGTGATGCTTCGGGTGTTGGGTTAGGATGTGTATTGATGCAGCATGGTAAGGTGATTGCCTATGCTTCCAGGAAGCTGAGGAAGCATGAGAAGAACTACCCTACCCATGACCTAGAGTTAGTCGCGGTGATTCATGCCTTGAAAATATGGAGACACTACTTGTATGGCGTCCACGTAAATATTTTCACTAATCACAAGAGCCTGCAGTATGTTTTCACCCAGAAAGAGTTGAATTTGCGGCAGGGTCGCTGGTTGGAGCTATTAATGGATTATGATATGAATATTTTATATCACCCAGGAAGGGCCAATGTTGTAGCAGATGCCCTTAGCCGCAAATCCATAGGAAGCCTGGCATATTTACAGCCCGAGAGCCAAGAATTGGCTCGAGAATTGCATCAGTTGGCCAGTTTGGCCATTCGAATAGTAGAATTAGGAGACAATGGAGTGGTAATCCAAAACACCGCAGTATCATTATTGGTTGTGGAAGTGAAGGAACGGCAGTATGAAGATCCTAGTTTGGTTCAGCTCAGAAACAGGGTCCAGCGAGGGGAAGTGACGAATTTCCAAGTAACCGAGGATGGAGTTTTGAGATACAGGGATCGCCTCTGAGTTTCAGACGTTGCAGGGCTTCGCCAGCAAATTATGGGCGAAGTACACTATTCCCGTTACTCTCTCCATCCAGGCTCAACAAAGATGTACCATGATGTAAAGGGGATTTACTGGTGGCCGGGAATAAAAAAGGGGATGGTAGAATTCATAGCTTAGTGTCCCAATTGCCAACAGGTGAAAGCTGAACATCAGAAACCAGGTGGACTGACACAGGATATAGTCGTGCCTTTATGGAAATGGGAGGTAGTTAATATGGATTTTGTAGCAGGGTTACCTCGCACCAGGCGTAAGTATGATTCTATCTGGGTAATTGTTGACAGGTTGACAAAATCGGCTCACTTTCGGCCAGTAAGGGATACCTTTTCAGCCGAAGATTATGCTGACCTGTATATTAGGGAAATAGTCCAATTTCATGGTGTTCCATTGTCAATTATCTCCGACAGAGGGGCGCAATTTATAGCTAAGTTTTGGCAATCTTTTCAGAGGGGCCTGGGGACGCAGGTTAACCTGAGCACAACCTTCGATCCTCAGATAGACGGGCAGGCAGAACGTACTATCTAGATGCTCGAGGATATGTTACGGGCGTGTGTGTTAGATTTTGGAGGTAGTTGGGATGAACATCTACCACTTATTGAATTTTCCTATAATAATAGTTATCATTCAGCAATTCAGATGGCACTTTATGAAGCATTGTATGGGCGGAAGTGTAGATCCCCAGCCGGTTGGTTTGAGATAGGAGAATCAGCATTGATTGGGCCAGATATTATTGATCACTCAGAAGAGAAAGTAAAGCTTATCAGGGAACGTCTGCTGACTGCTCAGAGCTGCCAAAAATCTTATGCTAATGTGCGGCGAAGAAACTTGGAATTTAATGTAGATGACTGGGTATTCCTGAAAATTTCACTGATGAAGGGTGTGATAAGATTTGGTAAGAGAGGAAAGCTCAGCCCGAAATTTCTTGGGCCTTATCAGATTCGCCGAAGGATAGGTCAGGTGGCTTATGAATTGGATCTACCTTCAGAATTAGAATCCATTCACCCAGTTTTTCACGTATCAACACTGAGGAAGTGTATAGGAGATCCTTCCCGGATTGTTCCAGTCCATGACGTTCAAGTCACTGAGGAGTTAGCTTATGAAGAAGCTCCAGTAGCCATACTAGACCGGTAGATCCGTAGACTGAGAACTAAAGATGTCGCTTCTGTTAAAGTATTATGGCGAAATAGGAACCGAGAAAAGATGACCTGGGAGGCAGAAGACGATATGAAAATCAGATATCCTCAGTTATTTTAGACTTAGTCAGATTGTGCAGCCAAAGTTATGCAATTTTTGTCATTTCATAAATTGCATTATATATACATGTGTATGTGGAGTAGATGACTTCAGTCTATTGTGAAATGAATGCCATAGTATTGTGTAGAGTACCTGTATTGGACTTTTCTGCGTTTCAGGATTTTTTGATAGTCCATATTACAGGGGAGACTCTGTCGAAATTTTTCCAGAATAAGTAATTTAAAGTTAAAGCTCTTGCAAGCAAAAGTTAACATTCGAGGACGAATGTTCTTAAGGGGGGAGGATGTTACACCCCGTAAGTTTATAGCATTTAGTTGGCCTATTCGCATGTTGGTTGAGAGTTTTAGAATGTCTTACATGTGAGGAAAGAGCCCGGGGAAAGGCCGAATGAGTGCCAAGTTGGGATTTAGCGAGAGGAGGCCAAACCGAGCTGCCAAAGGGGTAAAGTGGCATGGAGCCTCTACCTCCACGTTAGCAAAAGTGGCACGGAGCCTCTACCTCTGTGTTAGCCAACATGGCACGGAGCCAAAATGGCGCGTTGGCCAACGTGCCACGTTGCCATGTATTCAGCTTCAAGTATGCCTCACCCTTAAACTTTATATCATTTTTCCACATCTACCTCGACTAGAACAGAGATAAAGATGAAGGGTTTATATAATTTTATTCTGATTATGCTGCCAAATGCCGTCCAAATTCAAATTAACTTCGCGTATCGAAGTATAAGGCTACAGGGAGCATTTCTAGGAAGTTAGTCTCGTGAAATTCGCCCGGCGAATCGTCGTCCCGCCGAGCCAAGTTGTTGGAATTGCTCCAAACTAGTTTCAATATGATCCCATGCTTAAAAAGTATTTCTCTCTTCTAAATTCCTGAGAAATTACGAGTTTTCGATCGTCTTTCGATAAGTTGAAGAATAGTCAGTATATATACATATAAGTTATTTCTTTCTTCTAATATAGTAATGAAGTTAGCTCTATTCTTCCGTTAATGTGATTATAGTTGGGAAGAATAGCTGAATACTAGCCGAACCTCGCCAGATAATCGGTAAATAGCGAACGAGGTATGTAAAGGCAGTTTCTCTGGGCAAGTTAGTCTCTTCAGTATAGTGATCCAATATGAATCCCAGTAAATTATTTTAGTGATATTTTATCATGTTCAGTATGTTATTATATGTGGTTATTGTTATCAGTTGAGATTTTTGATTGTATTATTTTGGATTGGATTACCTGTATAGCTTCTGTGACCGCCCTAAGGTTAATAAGTATGTCGACTCGTCCGCTAGAGGGCGAGGATACGTTGCTCTACGGAGCGGCATGCCGTCCGCAAGGGACGAAGATGGGGAGCCAGCTCCTCATAGTTTGTCGTGGTTGGCCTATACACACCCCCGTCGAGCGCTTGCGCCCGGGGTGTAGATTTCAAGAGTCCTCCGGAATCAGGCACAGCTATAGTCAGGGGCCCAGCGGGCCCAAGTTGCATACCCAGGGGATCAGCAGGATGCTTATAGCTAGTAGTTGATGTGGTATGACCTGGATAGGGGTAAATAGATTGAGATGTACTCACTAGGGCTTATGGGGGCCCAGGTCGGTTGTTCTGTGTTGATTGCACCTTCAGGCTTATAGGGGCCAAGTAAGGTTTATGTACGTTGCTTTAGTTAGTGATAGATAGACAGTAGGGCGCCTCATTGTCAGGTATGACCCCTACTCTTCTCGTTATAGTTATGTTTACCCCTGATTCCATTATTTCAGTTAGTTTCAGTCTGTTTTCCTTTACTTCAATTATTGTCAGTTCTATTACTTACTTTCAGTCATTTATAGTTATTGCTTTACATACTCAGTACCTGTGGTACTGACGCCTCCATTTGGGGCGCTACATTACTTGCCTACAGGTACACACAGACGAGGAGCGGATCCCTCGTAGTTCCGGTCAGCTGTACAGGGCCTTCAGCTCCTATCTTTCGGAGCTTGAGTGATAGAGGTTTACTTCCTTTTGTTGTACAGTAGGGGTAGGCTGGGGCCTTGTCCCAACCATCTTATTACTCGTAGAGGCTTGCAGATTGTATTATTTCCTGTGGTTAGTTGATATCAGCCGTGTGGGGCCATATGTGTTTTAGATTATGTGTGTTGGCCGTATGGGGCCTTGTTTAGCTGTTGATTGATAACCTTGTCGGTCGTAGTTCAGTTTAGCACCTAATTTTTCTTTTCAACTATAAATAGATATCGTGGTGGCCTTGTCGGCCCACATAAGACTCCTTATACTTGTTTTTTTTTGGTTAGCTGTTTACCTTCACAAGTGGCTATAGGCCTTGTCGGCCGGGGGTTGTATTTACAGCCGCTATATAGCCCGTTGTTTTCTTGATTCCAGAATTAGAGTCAGCCTTGCACCAGAGGTGCTTAGGCTTAATCAGCTCAATATGGCACTAGGTGCCAGACATGCCTCCCAAGGTGGGGCGTGACAGTTATTCCCCAACTATGGCACTTTACTGGTACCCTCTCCTACTGCTGTAGCTGACTACTGAGGTTTGTCCCATATCAAACATTACTCTAGACAGACATAACAATAAAACTTAGGGACTCATCCCTATACAACTTGGCTCTATAACACAATTTGAGAAAAAGAAAGGGTAACCATATTATCAAGCCTCGTAGCCTCCTGCTTATAGAATGTGGTGCACAACACATTTATAAGCAAGACTGTACTAGACATGACTTGCAGACTACCTAGGATACGACCTGCTCTAATACCAAGTTTGCCATGCCCCACCTTGGGAGGAATGTCTGGCACCTAATGCCACACTGGAAACTGGGCTGACCTACAGGGCAAAGGCACCTCTGGTGCCTACCAATGACTCAAATTCAAGAAAATAAGCTGCTATATCTCGACTATAAACATAATCTCGGGCTGACAAGGCCGCACAACACCTATAATAGAAAATAGGTCACCCAACTAACATACATCAATAGGGATCCTATGTGCACTGACAAGACCACAATGTTGTCTAGTTATAATAGAAAGGAAAATAGGTAGCTATACTGGGCTACCAAAGGCCAACACATAAAATAAGATATACATAGGCCCCACACGGCCAACAACAATCAACTAAATAACAATTATAGTCTGCAAGACTCTAAGAATACAAATAGTGGTCGGGATAAGGCCCCGGCCTACCAAAATACTATACAAATAAAAGATGATAACCTTTATGACTTGGCAACTCCGAATGAAAGGAGCTGGCCAAACTGCTGACCCTACACAACTGCTACCGACAATCCTGAACTCTGTCTGTCTAAACCTGCAGGCAAGTAAATGCCCCATAGTTGGGCGTCAGTACAATATGTATTGAATATGTAAGGCAGTCATAAAAGTTGAATAGAATCTGTTAAAAATTGAAAGTAAGTAGAAGGAAGGGGCAAAAAGTAACCTAAGAGTTTGCTTATTCACAACCCGCATCTAGTAAAACACTACACGTATATGAGCTAAGACTGTATAACTTCATATTCATAAGTTGTGACTAGTAGGAAAGAATATAAATAAGAACCTAACCTAGGCCCCATAAGCTTGGAAGGTACAAGCAATACAGAAATAACCAATTGGGACCCCCATAAGCCCTGGAAAGTATACTTTAATCTATATACCCCTATCCAGGTTCCTATGACTCTACTGGTGCTACAACCAACCTACCTGTCCCCTGGGTCTGCAACTTAACCCGCTTGGCTCCTGATCTGTAGCTGTGTTTGAGTCTGCTGGACTCCTGATAACTGCACGCTGGGCACCAGGCTCGACGAGGGTCAGTGATGCCGATACAGCATAAACTAATAGTCCAGCCATGGAATGGACTGTAATATGGCCCTTGGGCCTCTGCATCGTCCCTTGGGACGGCATATCGCTCCTTGGACCAACGTCATATGGCCCCGTAAGCGATGACATAGCTAGTAACCCTAGGGTAATCGTGAAAGGCTCCTAGGTAAGGGCAATCCTAACCGATGTGCTATACTGAAGTCTCAATCTAGCCACTCAAAAGGCATATATGGCCTTCTAGGCCTAACACGACCACCGCTCGCCCCTAGAATAATCTGTATAATTACCAGCAGGCACACCCTGTGTACCTGTATCTGATCAAAGGACCCTAATAGTAATCATAATCTCTAATCGTCTATACCAGATAGGGCGAGGTATGGAGTGGCCTAACAATACTCTGGATATCCTGCTCGAATAACTATAACTCATAAGCAACTGTAGGGTCACAGATGACCAATTACTTAGTTCCTTTGCTTAGAACAACTGTAGGGCTACTACTAACCGAACAAGATTTTGGTCGGTCGGCCCCTAATCCTCCATAGGTAGCCTACTAAAATTCTTAGCCTGAGGGTAATACGGTGCTAACATGGTTCTAGTTCTTTAGACCTTAACTTGATCCGTTCAGATCTTATATGACTCTTCTGAATGATTCCTAACCTTGTAAGTAAGATTACATGGACTTAGCCACTCACGAAAACCTGTACTTGAGCATCTATAGGAGCAGGCTAGGGTGTCGGCCCCGCCTCTAACTGCTAATAAGGTCTCCTTCCTTAGGGTACCCATAGGTCTATTTCACCTAAACGACTAGGATGGCTCTCTAGCGACCTGTATGATGAATACTAAGTCGATTGGAACTGATAGTCACTGGTAGTAGCTAAATAGATGGCAGGCTATCACTCAGTTCACTAGACAACCCTAGTGCCACTGAATCTAAAGTTTGACCATCCTATCAAAATTTCTGGCCTTGGGGCGTGAGGGTACGCCAATGGCCTTTGGGCATGCTTCACTGACAATACAGGTGCCAAACTGGTAGTTATATCACCTAGTTGTGCCTATGCTGTTCAACTTACTAACTCAGGCCCAATAACTATCCATAAGCTTCTAAGGTCTAGGCCTGACAATAAAACATTCAATTCTACTAACACAATGAACAGAAGCAGAGGAGTTCCTGCGATGTTTCTGGTGTGTGTCACACCTAACATGTTCTTTCTCGACAAGGGATACTACGACATAATTTTTACCCATTTTCTAGCAGCTAACCACAACATATGTAATCGTAGTCTATTGATAGCAGCTAATCATGACATACTTGATCCTTATACACTATAAGCAACTAATTACAGCATATAGAATCATTATCTATTTTAAAAACATAGGTTGTATTACTATACGATGAGAATAACTTGCTGAAGGAATAAGCCTTAACATACCTCAAATGCTTCCTTCCGTTCAACTGGCGAGCTTCTACTTGTAAACGGTGGTTCGACCCAACTACAATCTTAATGTTGAGTGAATAAGGCTAATTTCAATACTAAATTTGACAAAAAGTAATAACTTTCGATAATAATAGCAACTATAATTCAAATTCGAATAACTCAGTCAAAAACCTATAATTTCTCGAGAGTTCAAAAGAGAAAGACGCTTATCTAATGCCTTGGCCATTTAGAATCCAATTAGAAGTAATTTTGACAACTTTTACTCGGAGGGGTTCCGGTACACCGGCTGAATTTCAAGAAATAACTTCGCAGAGATGCTTCCCTTAGGTCTAGAAATCGTTAACCGAAGTTAATTTGTGTTTGGACAGCATTCGGTAGCGTAAATCGGCAAAAAATGAATGAAATTTTCGTTCACTCCCTTATTCCAGCTGAAGAGAAATATTAGAAATGACCCAACTTAAATGTGAAGGAGCCTTATATAGTATTGAGGCAGTGGGCTAGGGGGCGTGGTGCGCCGTCCATAGTGTCGGCCTGGAGGCACGACGCGTAGGTCATAGCGCCAGGCTGGCTGGCGCGGCGCGGCGCCCGGTGCACTAGGCCTCCAATCCCGGCCTTCTTCTCTCTCGATGTCGTGCTCATGTACTTGTTCCCCAGGGCCTTTTTCCGCATGCATCGTACAACAAAACTCTCAACATACGCACCACGCGTCGGTTAAACACTAGGAACTTACGGGATGTAACAATTCCATTTTGATTTGATGTTTATTAGCCCATTATGATTTATGACTTTTAATATGATTTCTCTCAAATGCTCATCATGAATTTATGAATATCAAGGTGCATGTTTTACAAACATGCATGAACTTCATGACTTATGGATTTATGATTATGGCCGACTCACGGGCCTTATTTTCATGGCTAGTTCACATATTTCAAACATATTAATGATTATCATGATTTTAAACTAGCCCATGAATCTCATGTATATTATCCTATGAGCACTATATATGTTTTGGGAGTAGTATTTAGTACCGAGTAGACCCGGGGTTAGATCCCGAGTCTCAAAACTACGCGCCAACGTAGCCACGATGGGACCTCCATGATGTTGTCCCCTTTGCCCAAATGTGTCTTTTGTTGTGATATCACACCTATTTCATGGTTCTACCCTTGGCAAGGTACGAACACCCTCCCAACTGGAGGTTTATAGGTCGGGCTCCATGTGTACTCATATGGGGTATATCGGTTATAAGAATCTCCCACTGTTCCTCATGATTTATGTATGGTTATGATTATATACTTTGACTCAAGTCATGTTTAATAAAGCTCTTCTCTTATAATTATGATATGAATTATTTACGAATGTTTTGAAAACTTTGAGCCTTATGTTGCATTATGATATTTATGTTATGATCATGTTGTCCCACTCGTATGAACTCTTATATATTTTAAACTATCTGTTTTACTTACCTTGCATACTCAGTACATTCCAAGTACTGACCGCATACTTTATGCTATATCGTCTTATGATATAGGCTCCGACATCCAGGGTCAATCCCGCTAGTCAAACTTCCGGAGTTAGCTATTCTCAGTATCTGTTGGTGAGCCCTCATCTTGAGAGGGCCCTATCTTATCAGTTGTATTACATCTTTTAGTTTTCAAACTTTTCGGGTTAGGTGGGGGTTGTTGTCCCATCAACCCATCAGATATGTTAGAGGCTTTCAGACTTTTTGTAGTAATCAGCTTTTCATGTATGATGTAAATTCTAGTTCTAATTTTGTGTTATTTTTAGACTTCCGCTATGATTATTATGTTGATCTTCCGCTTTTATTAATTGAGTTAGAAGTTATGTTCATACCATGGGTCGATTTGGAGTCTCTCGGGGTTTCTTGTCCCCTGTCTCAATCCGAGCCCATGTTCGGGTCTTGACACTAGTTTTGGAGGTTTTAGCTATTCATGGTTGCAAGAAAAGAATTAGATTTCATAGACGAAAGCATAATTAATAACTTACAACAATGACTGAATAAAAACTCAATTGATTATTGCATAATCAAAAGTATGATCAATTCAAGAATAATTAATGGAATCTCCAAGGAATTCGTGAATTTTATCTCCAAGTAATGTTAGGACAAACCAAGAAACAGGATTACAACAATAATGAATCTATTCTCTCTCAAAAAATCTGTCTAAAAGTGTGTCTCTCTACAAAAATAACCTAGAAAAGAATTTACACAAATAATAAAAAATATTTCCTAAATTAACAGGAAAACTGCCAGAACTGTTGCCACCAGATCCTACGAGTCGTAGCTCATAGATATGAGTCGTACCTTCCATCCATACAATGCTAAGCAACTTTGAAATTGGTTAAGTCCTAAGAGCAGGTACCAATCGTACAATGCTTTTACGAGTCATACATTCCTGTCGTGGTCTGATACTATGAAATTTGGCATCCTCTGAATATTTTTACGAGTGCTTTGGTGCAAGTCGTGCCTTGATCTCACCACTCAATGTATCCTCTCATATCCTGAGATATGCCAATCAACATTTGCCATGAAGTTCACCACAGCTCCTTGGTACGAGTCATATGTGGTCATCACGACTCATAGCTGCTTCCCCTACCAAGAGACTAGACAAGTGCATCCTTCTAAAATTTTCCACGACAGCACTAGTACGACTCATACCAAGACCATGCATATTTCCTTAGTTTTATGTGTCGAAAGTGTTGTAAACCCACAGCACATCAACACCCTCAACTTAAAGCAACAAAATTATAAAACGACGCTTAACTAGAAAGTAAAGTAGAAGACCTACAACCAACACATCAAAATTTGCATACACGACCATATCATATATTGACCCCTTTTTCATTCAAAACCAAGTCAACTATGCATACATGCAACTACAACTCATGACACACAAGGATCTAGGTATGGCATCTAATTATTAGCAGTAAACTGAGCTACCACTAATGTTATTCACACAGACAACAGGTAGAGTGCAATACAAACCATGTACCCTCACAGTAAATTAAGTCCCTAACACTCACAGATATAGCTATGTAAGAAACTTGGGACTAACAAGTAAGACTCTCACTCTCACAAAGAAGTTCCAAATACTGCATAGCGAATACCATAGGCTTGCCCTTATTTTCTCTACTTCAATTTCTCAAACAGTTAGGCTACGATCACTATAGGACTTTTATTAAATTGTAATGTAGGCTTTGGGTCGGGTATGGTAGATATGAAAACAGTTACTAATCCTCCTTCGCACTACACAACTTGGCCTCACTTTTTACTTTTTTACCTGGTTTTCCTTTTTTCACTCTTTCCTCCCTTTTTTCTCCATTCAACTGTCATTTGTGGATGTGGTGAATTTTCTCTTTTTCTTTTTTCAACTTTATTTCTTGCATTTTTCTTTTTCTTTTATTTTATTTTTCTTTTTCATTTCTTTCTCTTCACCACACCCAACTTTTTATTAACCAGCTTTTTCTATTTTTCTCCCCCACCTTATCTATGCACCCCTACGATAGCCACCCTCAACTTTGGCATTTGCCTAAGTTGAGGTTCACAATGTCTAAGAAGGGACCAGGCCAAAACAAGTTCATTATAAACAAAATAAGGAAGGTGAATGGGCTAATCAACAAAAGGTCTCTTTTAGGCTCAAACATGGGATCAAGGGATTCATTTTATTTGGTAGGGCAATATAAGCTAAAAATGGGCTAAATCAAAAACAGCCTATGATCCTTTCTCAAAAAACTATCGTATAACCTATGTAAAGACCAACAAGGCAAGTTTTAGATCATTTACACAGTATTGAACTAGGTAAGAATCCTCACTCATACATGGTATAGATTTTCATTTATTCTATCTATCTGGTTCATGCATAGCTAAGTTAAAACTACACATGCTAATCTATCAAATTCCATACAAAGATCCACAGTAGTCATGGTTTGCAATCAACATACACAGCTAACACTCAAAAAGTTTTTAAAAAGGATTATTTTTTCAACAACATGTGCATTTATTGGTTGTGAAGTACTCCTAAGCTACTTAGAGTTAAACAAAACAAAATAAAATCCTAAACATGTCGGTTCTACTAGGTAGCATGTCCGAGAAAAAAGAAACACGGCAATAAAACCCTCGAACAGTCCAAAAAAATAAAAAACTAATATACCCCCCCCCCCTCTTTTTAAAAGTCATGCTTTGTCCCAGAAGTAGTAAAAAAATATGAGAAATCAGGAGAGGGACATACATGTGGCGCTCTAAGAGCTCCTGTCAGCTACTCAAACTTCACCAACCTTCCATTGCCTCCCATGCAGCGCCTAATTTAACATTGTGGCATGACTCTAACTATTTAGTCATCATCAAGATACACTGACTCGATTCCCTTTACCTCAACAGTGTTTCCCATGTACAACTTCACTCTCTGCCCATTTACTTTGAACCTCTTGCCATCTTTGTTTTCTAGTTCAATGGCACCATATGGTCCCATCCATCTAGACTTCAATTTACCCAGATGCAAGCGGAGCCTCGAGTTAAATAGCAGTACAAAATCACCAACATTGAACTCCCTTTTTGCAATCTCCGGGTCATGATAGATTTTCATTCTTTCATTCTAGATGGTTGTACTCTCGTATTCTCGGTGCTAGAATTCATCCAATTCATTCAGCTGATCTAGCCTTGGCTTGGCTGCTTTACTCCAGTCCAAGTTCAACTTTTTTAGTGCCCATAATTCCTTATGCTCCAGCTCCACTGGCAAATGACATGACTTACCATAAACCAACTGATAGGGTGAGGTGCCAGTAGGGGTCTTATAAGTTGTCCGATATGCCACAGTGCATCACACAGCTTCCTGGACCAGTCCATCCAGTTGGTGTTCACTGTCTTTGCGAGGATCGTCTTGATCTCCCAATTGGAGACTTCCACTTTTCTGCTTGAATAATGATGGTAGCGTGTTGCCACCTTATGCGTTACACCATATTTCTCAAGTAGAGGCTTGAAGAGGCAATTACAAAAGTGCGATCCTAATCGCTAATGATGGATTTAGGCGTACTGAATTTGGCAAATATGTGTCTCCGTAGAAATGTTGTGACACTCTTCCCTTCATTGTTAGGGAGTGTGATGGCTTCCACCCATTTTGAGACATAATCCACAGCCACTAAAATATACTTCATACCATATGAGCTCACAAATGGGCCCATGAAGTCAACACCCCATATATCAAATAATTCTACTTCCAAAATTCGGGTTAATGGTAGTTTATGCTTACGAGTGATGTCACGTTGTCTTTGTCATTAGTCACAGGACTTGGCAAAATCATACACATCCTTGTGGATCGTGGGCCAATAGTATCCATACTACTGTATTTTATGTGCAATTCGGACACCACTATGGTGACCCCCAACCGGAGATGAGTGGCAGGCCTCAAGTATGCTCAGCATCTCAACCTCTGGAAGACACCTACGGATCAGCCTATCCGCATAAATACGAAATAAATATGGTTCATCCAAGTAATACCTCTGTGCGTCAAACAAGAACTTCTTCCTTTGCTGCGAAGTCAAATTTGCTGGGATTATGTCATTCACCAAATAATTTGCATAGTCGGTAAATCATGGGATCAAATCTTGAGATGCAGCCAACACCTGCTCATATGGGAAAGCATCGTCGATGTCGATCTCATCTTTCAATCTTGCTTCTATCTTTAGTTTGGATAAGTGATTAGCCACCTAATTCTCAGTCCCCTTTTGGTCCTTTACCTCAAACTCAAATTTCTATAAGAGCAATACCCATCTAATTAACCTTGGTTTCGCATCCTTCTTTGACATTAGATATCACAATATGGCATGGTCTATATGGACAGTTACCTTAGTTCCAATCAAGTATGTCCAAAACTTTTCGAATGCAAAGACCACCTCTAGCAGCTCTATTTCAGCTACCATTTAATTCATCTAAGCTACATTGAGTATCTTAATGGCATAATAGATTGGGTGAAATATTTTTGCTCTTCTTTGACCCAAGACAGCACCGAGGGCCACCCTGGTAGCATCACACATTACCTCAAATGGAAGAGACTAAACTAGGGCTATCATAATGGGGGCGGAGGTGAGTCTCTCCTTCAGGCATCCAAAGGCTTTCAGACATGCTTCATCAAATACAAACTTCACCTCCTTCTTAAGTAGCTTGCATAGCGGCTACACAATTTTTGAGAAGTCCTTGATGAACCTCCTATAGAACCCTGCATGCCCCAAAAAACTCTAGATACCTTTAATAGAAAAAGGTGGTGGCAATCCGACAATCACCTCGATTTTAGCTCTGTCTACCTCTATCCCTTTTCTTGAGATCCTATTGTCACGACCCGGTATACATCCTGGATGAAACATGGTACTTAGGGCCACGAGTGACCCCAAGATATCCCATGGTCCCTAGCATACTTGAAATTTTGAATACTGAATATAATCTATAAGCGGAAGCTTCAAAAACAAAATTGATTAAAATACTTAAAGTAACAAAACATCTGATGAAATACTAAATTGCTAACTCCGTTTGAAAGCCATTTAACAATTGATGAGTTATTGGGACAAGTGATCTTGGGCATATTTACATGCACAAATACTATTTTATACCCATGTTTGTACCTTAATTTAGGAATAATCTTATGTATTTTTTGTAATTTGTGGTCATGGACTAACAAATATGATTAGCTCTCTTTGTAGGTTGAAATTGCCAATTTATGGAGCTCAAGGTGAAAATAATGGTCCTAATCTTGAAGATAAATGCGAAGGGACGAATTATGGATGGTGAGACAAGCTAAAAAGGATATTTGGAGTCAACTCCGTACCACGGAGAAGCATTGGGACATTCAACAACGTTCCACAGAGCAAATAATTAATTTATATGAACAGGGGCAAAAAGTGAGCATCCACGAATGCAAAAAGTGAGCATCCACGAAGGCAAATCTCCGCAATAGGCAGCATGTCATGAAGGCAAATCTCAGCAATGGGTAGCGCAGCAAGGACCTGTTTCACACAGGCGAGAGCTGTTTCACCAAAGGCCAAATTTTGCTTTTTTCTAACTTATTATAAATTGAACCGTTAGCTTCTAATTTCATTATCACGGAATGTTTTGAGATCAACAAAAAGGAGCGAAGGGAGACGTGAAGAACTCTACCTAGGGTTCATTATTTTTTCATTCTCTTTTAGTTACTCTTGTAAGTACATTACTTTACTTATATTTTTGAGTAATTATACGAACACGAGTGGCTAAAACCCTTCCTCTAAGGTTGAGGCCACATGATATGAATGTAAATGCATGAATTCATCTTTGGTTTGAGTTTTTAGTTTTTGTTTTGTCTTGCATTCTTAATTATTATTGTTTTTATGCTTGACCACCATGAAAACAAACTTGTTAAGCTTATTAAAAGCTCAAAAGAGTAACCCTAGGTTAGAACACAAGAATGTAGGGAGCAAGTTCTTGTCTTTACGATAAGATTCACGGTTAGGATAGAAACTATACCTAATTTTCCTTTCTTGGTTAATAAAATGAGATGATAGTTAGACACCGACTTAGAATTGTCACATCACCACTCATAGAAGTAGTTGTGAAGCTAAGTCAGGTCAAATGATTAGAGGTGCAAAAGTCCATAATCATGGGCATAAACCCCGTAAAGAACATCCACATAGTTAAATTGCTCACGAATTAGGATGTTACATCCCCGCTCAACGATGTAGGTGTGAGACTAGTTTGTTTTGTTTAGAGGCCTCGAGAGACCATGAACACTGCATTTTAACTATGTGAGACAAGAACTGAAGTTTCCATACTTAAAGCATTGCGAATTGTAGCATTGCATGATTATCAGGTCTTAACTCTAGTTGCTTCTTGTACTGTTTCCCAGTTGTTTTGTGATCACCCCTAGATTTAAATACAATTATCCAAAATTTCTTAAATCAACACTTATGAAGGTTAACTTAGCACTTGAACTAGATTATTTGCTGAATTAGTCCAGTCCTTGTGGGTTCGACGTCCGGCTCTTAAAAAGGGCGACTGTATTACTTGTATGACCGCGTACGCTTACGCGTGCGCTGGGGCATAACAAGTTTTTGACATGGACTATCTTACTTAGGATATCCTCAATAAAGTGTTCCCTTTCGAGAACCATCTTTTTTTCTTCTTTTTTTAGAGGGAACAGCCTCCACTCTGTCCCTTTCCTCTTCCAACTTCTCTTTCAATTTTAACCCTCCATTAGACTCGGGCTGAAGTGTTAACACATCTTGCAATAGTGGGCCCATGGAATCTATCACCCCACACTTAGCATCTAACAACACACTGATCATACAAAGATCGCGGTAGTGTGTTGGTGGGTTAATCTCTTGGTAGACTCTGAAGAGCTCTTCTTCATCATTGACCATCAATTTAAGGGTATCCGCTCTCACATTTATAATGGCTCCTCCAGTTTCCAAGAATGGTCGTCCCAAGATCAGGGTTACCTTATCATCAACTTTAAAGTCAAGAATTATAAAATCAGCAAGTATAATAAATTTGCCTACTTTATGAGAAGGTCCTCAATGATTCCTCAGGTGCCACAGTGGACTTGTCTGCCAACTGCAGCATAACTCTTGTGTGCCTCGGCTTACCTAACCCCAGGGTGTTAAATAGAGATAGGGGCATTAATTGACTGCTGCCCCTAAATCACACAGAGCCCTGATAATATCAGTTTCACCAATTTGTAAGGAGAGGGTGAAACTTCCTGGGTCTTTGAGATTCTTTGGAATCTTGCTCATCACCTTATTGTTGAACTACTTAGTAAGTGCCCCCATCTGGACATCCACCAGCCTCACTTTATTGACCACCACATCTTTCAAGTACTTAGCGTACTTTGGCATTCCCTGCAAGACATCAACTAAAGGAATTGATGTGAAGTTCTTTGAAAATATCAAAGAACTTCAAACATTCTTCTTCCTTGCTCTTCTTGAGCCTTTGTGGGAATGGTGGTGGTGGTCTATGTGTTGGTTGCAATGATGATGGTGCATTGTGTTTCCCAACACTCTTAGTTTCTCCTCTGTCGGATGATGGACCCTGTCTGACCAGCTCTGGCTGCACCTCATTCCTCTTCTCAATCAGTGGTGCATCAGCCAATTGCCTGCCACTCCTCAAATTGATGACATTGACCTATCTGGGGTTTGTATCTGTGTCACTAGGTAACCCTCCCTGAGGTCTGGTGTGATGAGCAACTGTTAATTGACCTATTTGCTTCTCTAGATTTCGGGTGGCCATCTGCTGGTTTTTCAAATCTAAAGCCATCCTCGCTTGATTCTCTGCTAGTTGGGTCTGGGTAGCCATAATCTTTTGCAACATCTCCTTAATATTGCTATAGCTTGATTGGCCACTATTCTGTCTGTTCTGTTGCTGCTGAGGCTACTGGTAGCTCTGAATCTGATTGCCACCCCAAGAGAAATTTGGGTGACTCTCCAATTTTTATTGTAGGTGTTCCCATAATTCTGATTGTTTCTCAGAACATACCCTACAAAGTTGACTGATTCAAGATTGGCCCCGCAAGAATCTACATTATGCCCATTATTACCACAAATTTCGCACCTACTCGGAGCATGCTGAATTGCATTCGCCTGACCCTATCTGAATTGAAATATCAAAATGCAAAGTCTGGAAAAAACTTTAGCCCTCGACAAATGAGGACTCAACACAGGACTCTACTGGATTCCAACAGAGAAGGGCTACTGATGATGCTAAAACTGAGAACCTGCACCTGTATCATAAGACGATATAGCATAAAGAGTATACATCAATACTTTGAATTTATTGAGTAATTGAGATATGAAGTAAAGGTAAAGATGCTGAGATTATGTAAGCTGAACTAACAAAACATGCAATGACCATAGTTGAAATCATAAAACTGAAATATCTGGAAAAAAAATCTACTAATACTATAAATACTAATAATCAACTGAAGGTCATAACTGTATGAGTTTGGAGTACTGAACTTAACTGGAGACTGAGATTGCACTAACTGAGTTGTACTGTACGAAATTGTCGGAGAAACTATAACTGACATATAACCACGTGAGGTAGACGTGGAATCTGATGTATACCCCCCATCGGAGAAGGCCCACTATACCTTGTCATGGTATAGTAGCTGAGCTGGATGATCACTATTTGATGCCTATTTAGGCTAATAACTTACCGTGGCAACGTAGTTCTAGAAATCTGGGTATGCTGAATTTCGCTCGGTGCTAAGTCCTACTCCCACTGGAAATTCGATTTATGTCTAAATTGGTTGATAGCTCGAAACTAATGCCCTAAGACTTAAGTTAGAACTACTTGTCTGGAAGTGTTCTGAGAGTCTAAGGACTTGAATACAACTATGTTCCAAGACTTGTTAGAGCTACTTTATCTGAAAGTGTGGTAACGGTCTATGGAACAACTAATAAACTGATAATTGGTACTAGTGAGGTTACTGACATCCTCAAGACTAAAAGTAATCAAACTGATCAGCTGACATTTCTGTAAGACTCTGAGTGTACTGTGATTTGACTGAGACTCTGAAACTGGGTAAATCAATGGCTAGCTTCTAATCATGTATCTGTACTAACATCGATAATTTACAAAGAATTATTCGGTCAAACAATATTCATGTCTGAATTCTTGTTTATACAAGTCTCATTCAAATACATCTAAAGATTAGGGTTAAAATACATAATGTACGAGATAAGATACCGAGCATGAATTGCAACTGGTGATAATCTAAGAAAAACTCAGGCATTATCAACATAAGGGAATTCATAAACTTTCTAAAAGGAAACCCTAGTTTCAATATTTTATAGAGCTAGAACTGGGGAGATTGGCTATAAGAATTTGGGACTCAAGGGCAAAAGAAATTCCCTTGTTGAAACCCCACATACCTGTAGTAGAATCCTTGAGAAAACACTTGAAATTCTGAGAAGGAAATGGAAACTCTTTCATCTACTTTGAACTTTTGACTGAGTCTTCTACGGACTTATTTGAGAGAGAAAAGTAAAAAATGAGGGGGAAGATCGATCAACTCCCCTTAACCCCTACTAATTTCCCCCAAAACGATGTAGTTTAGCCATTAAAATAGCTGAAAGTTACAAAAATACCCTAGGGAGAAAGTATGGAGAACTGCTCGAAGGACCCAATAGGTCACACAACGAGTCATTGGTTGCTACCACGGCTCGTTGTGACCAGTCGTTGGTCCAAGGCCCAAAATTTTAGTCATTGGAACTAGACAATAGACAAGGACAACAGCCCGTTAGGTAGACCAATGAGTCATTGGTTCCACTCATTTTCCCAAGGAAGAAATTCATTCATCACTCCAAATGAGACACTTAACAACTCGTTAGGTGTCACGATGACACTCGCCTCAATGCGTTGTCACCACTGGAAATTTTCTATCCGACCATCCTTCTGGGACAATGACTCGTCTAACGAGCCTGAGGTGGCACCACGACTCGTCCCCCAACTCATTAAGTCCCCAGGAGGTCCTAACTTTTACCAACTAATGAACATACAATAGGCCATTTAACGACTCGTCGGGTCACATAATGAGTCACTCCATGACTTGCTCTGTGACCTGGTGTAGATTTCCCTTCTCTCTTCATTTCAGTTCTTAGGTCTGATCTTATAGACTTTTGGGGTGTTACAATATCTCCCCCTTGGTAACATTCATCCTTGAATGTGGAATAAACATACTGGAAGGTTGGGTAAAGAGTTGGAATTCGGAACTGAGAACTAATAACTGATTATTGAAGGAGTGACTGACTCCACACTAAGATAGGTATACTAACGGAGTTTATGCAACTAGGGTGCGTATTAAAACATGAATAGAGTTGATTAGTATGAAACTGAATAGAGTACTGAGGAGAGACTTAATACCTAATGCTGAAGCTAGACTGGTAGGGAATAAATGAGGGTATTTAGCCATCATGTCTTCTTCTACTTCCCATGTAGCTGCCTCAATTAGTTGGTTCCTTCATAAGACTTTTACTGCAGCGACCTCCTTATTTCTTAGCTTACGAACCTGACGGTCTAGTATCTGAACTAGAACTTCTTCGTAAGAGAGATTGTCCTTTACACCAACACTCTCTAGAGGCACTACTGAGGTCGGGTCACTGATGTATTTCTTTAACATGGACACATGAAAAACTAGGTGCATCAATGCTAGCTATGTTGGCAACTCCAGCTCATAAGCAACATCGCCAATGCGTCTCAAGATTCTGTAAGGGTCGATATATCTAGGACTGAGCTTTCCTTTCTTCCTGAACCTCATCACCCCCTTCATAAGTGATATTCTAAGGTATACCCAATTATCCATAGCAAACTCCAACTCCCTTCTCCTTACATTTGCATATGATTTCTGTCGGCTTTGAGCTATTCTCAGCCTTCCCCTGATAAGTTGGATCTTCTGCATGGCCTCATGTACTGAATCAGGTCCTACTAAGGTAGATTCACCAACCTCAAACCACCCTATTGGATACCTGCACCTCCTACCATATAATGCCTCGAACCGGACCATCTGAATACTAGAGTGGTAGTTGTCGTTGTATGCAAATTCAATAAGAGGTAGTGATCATCCCAACTGCCATTAAAATCAATCACACAAGCCCTCAATATATCTTCCAAAGTCTGAATCGTCTACTTGGCCTGGACATCTTTCTGTGGGTGGAAAGTTGTGTTGAGCTTAACCTGAGTACCAAGCCCTTTCTGTATTTAATGACTTCCAAAACTGCGAGGTGAACTGAGTACCCTTATCTAAGATGATAGAAAAGGGAACTCCATGCAGTCTGAATTGCTCTCGAATGTATAGTCTAGCATATTCCTCTGTTGAATTTGTGGTCTTAACTGGCAGAAAATGTGCTGACTTACTCATCTGGTCTATGATCACCCATATGGTATCATGCTATCGGCGAGTGCGAGGTAAACCTATGATGAAGTCCATATTCACTTCTTTCTACTTCCAATTAGGAATACTAATATCCTGAGTCATACCCCTAGGTCTCTGGTGTTCAACTTTGACCTGTTGGCAGTTTGAACACTTAACCATAAATTCTGCAATATCCTTCTTCATGCCATTCCACTAATAGATTTTCCATAGATCGCGGTACATCTTGGTGGCACATGGGTGTACAGAGTACCTGGTGCTGTGAGCTTCCATTAATATCCATTGCTTCAAATCATCCATCTCCGGAACACACAATCTTCCCTGTTAATGGATCACATTATTTCCCCTTTTGGAAAATGCTTCCACTTCTTTCCTTAGGATTGCTTCCTTCAGTTTAAGCAAAATTGGGTCTTCATCCTATTTTGACTTAACCTCCATCACTAGGGAGAATCTAACCCATTCCTAACTACAACTCCACCATTTGTTGAGCCAACCAGCTGGACCCCTAATTGAGCCAGTTTATGAACATCTCTAATTAGCTCTTTCTTGCCATCCTCAACATGAGTAACACTCCTCATGGACAATCTTCTGAAAGCATCAACCATTACATTGGTCTTGCCTGGATGATACAACACACTCATGTTGTAATCCTTCAATAACTCTAGCCATCTTTTCTGATGAAGATTCAAATACTTTTGACTGAATACATACTGTAGACTCTTATGATTAGTGAATCTTCTACATGAACCCCATAGATATAATGCCTCCAAATCTTCAAGGCGAACACTACCATTGCCAATTCAAGATCATGAGTCGAATAGTTCTTCTCATGAACCTTGAGTTGTCTGGATGCGTAAGCTATGACCTTTCCATGTTGCATCAGAATGCAAACGCGGCCAACTCTGGATGCATCATAATAAACCACAAACCCGTCTGAACCTTCTAGCAGAGTAAGCACTGGGGTTGTGGTGAGTCGAGTCTTCAACTCCTGAAAACTCTTCTCACACTTGTCAGACCTCTGAAACTTTACTTTCTTCTGAGTTAGTTTGGTTAAAGGGGGAGTAATAGAGGAGAACCCTTCAACGAACCATTTTTAATAATCAGCTAAGCCCAAGAAACTCCTAATATCTATTAGAGAAGTGGGTCTTGGCCAGTCCTTGACTGCTGCTATCTTTTGAGGGTCCACTTGAATACCCTCTTTAGAGACTACATGTTCTAGGAAGGCAACTGATTTCAGCCAAAATTCATATTTTCTAAATTTAGTTAACAACTGGCGGTCCCTGAGAGTCTGCGATACTATTCTCAGGTGGTCTGCATGCTCCTCCTCTATTCTGGAGTAAACTAGAATATCGTCGATGAATACGATAACGAACATGTCCAGGTACGGATTGAACACCTTATTCATCAGATCCATAAAAGTTGTAGGAGCATTAGTTAGTCGAAAAGACATAACTACAAATTCGTAGTGACCATACTTAGTTTTGAAGGCTATTTTCAGAATATCACATTCTCTAACCCTGAGTTAATGGTGTCCGGATCTGAGATCTATCTTGGAGAAACAACTAGCTCCCTGAAGTTGGTCAAACAAGTCATCAATCCTTGGTAGGGGGTACCTGTTCTTGACTGTAACCTTATTCAACGGTATTCGATGCATATTCTGAATGTACCATCTTTCTTTTGCACGAATAGAAGTGGGCACCCCAAGGAGAGATACTGGGTCTGATGAGTCCCTTATCTAGAAGGTCTTTTGGTTGTTATTTCAACTCATTAACCTCGGTTGGATCCATTCTATAATAAGGAATGGAGATGGTCTGGGTATTTCAAAAAAAATTCTATGCCGAAGTCTATTTTCCGCTCGGGAGGGACTCCGAGGAGATCCTCGAGAAATACATTAGGAAACTCATTCACAACTGGGACTGACAGGACTGTTGGGGCATCAAAACTAGAATCTTTGACCCTAACCAGGTGGTAGATGTACCCTTTGGTGATCATTTTCCTAGCCTTAAGGTATGAAATAAAATGACCCCTAGGCACTGAAGTACTACCCTTCCACTCTAGGACTGGATTGTTAGGAAATTAAAATTTGAAGACTCTGGCTCTATAGTCAACTAAAGAATAACAAGAATGCAGCCAGTCCATGCCAAGGATAAGGTCAAAGTCGACCATGTCTAGCTCTACTAGATCAACTAGAGTGACTTTACTCAATGCTGAGATTGGACAATTTTTGTACACCCGACTGGCTCTAACTGACTCCCCAATTAGGACAGAGACTGAAAACAGTTCTGAGAGAATTCATGGACTAATCTTGAACTGAATTGCAATGCAAGGAGTCACGAAGGATGTTCGGCTAGAAAAGTTCGGCTACTGGAAACATGGCTCTGGCACTGGGAGCCTGATGTCCCACCCCTCCTATATTTGTGGGACCTGGAAGACGGAGCACTAGCTGAGGAAGGTGTTGGAGGCCTCTACTGCTGCTGGGGGTGATTACCACCACCTGACCTCTGCTGGGAGTATTAATATTGATTGGTTCTGGCTTGTTTATTCTCCTTTTATATGTCCTTCAACATTTCTTCCTCTATCTATTGGGCATGAATGATGAGACTGGAGAGGTATATATCTTTGATAAGCATGGAGATCCTGCATTCCTTGAGTACCAAATCCGAGACTCTATTAACAAACTTGAGCATATGAGCCCTCAGCTCAGCAACAATTTCTGGAGCATATCTCGACAGCTTAGTGAACTTCATGGCATACTCCTCTACTTTCATGTTGTTCTGCCTCAAGTTCATGAACTCTAAAGCCTTAACTTCCCTCAACACTCGGGGAAGAACCTGTCTAGTAATGTTGTGATGAATTCATCCCATTCCACCAGACCTACTCCATTTTGCCTTCCCTCCTTCCACTGCTTGCACCAAATCTGAGCTACCCCTTTCAACTGGTAGGCAGCCAGATCATCACTCTCTATAGAGGTGACACCCATGATTTGGGTGATCATCTTTACCTCATCCACGAACTCCTGCGGGTCCTCTTTTATCTTAGACCTATGAAACGCTGGGGAATGATCCGTGTGAAGTCCCGAACTCTGGCTGCAGCTGCAGACCCATTGGTGTTGACTAGTATAACTACTTGTTGATTGACCTGATTGGTCATTGACTATGCCACCATATGAATGGTGGACCGAAACTCCGCATGGGACACTTGATCATCCTGAGGGGCTGCGAGAGCTGGTGGGACTGGTCAATTAGGATTTTCAGTCCTCCTTCCATTTTCTCTTTTGGGAGGCGTCATTATCTAAAAAGGGTAGAGCAAGAGTTAGGAGGATGTATTACAGTCTAAAATTCTATGCAGGATAAGTATGAATAAAAGGGAATTTTTATTAAAATGCCTCGTAGCCTCCTCCTCATAAGTGTGGAACACTTCACACCCATGAAAATAACTCTACTCAATGCGGCTTTTAGACATTCTAGGACACTTTAAACCTAATACTCTAATACCAAGTTTTTCATGAACCGAGTATACATCCTGGACGCGACACAGTAATTAGGGCCACAAGTGACCCCAAGCTAACCTATGGCATAGCATACTACTAAAATTCTAAATACTGAATATAATCTATAAGAAGAACCTTTGAAAACATAACTGATTAAAATACTTGAAGTAACAAAACATCTAATAAGATACTGAATTGCTAACTCTATCCAAAAGCCATCTAAGAATTGATGAGTTGTTGGGAAAAGTCACTAGCTAACTCTAAAGTCTAAACTGAAATATCAAAATACAAATTCTGGAAAGAAACTTCGGCCCTCGGCAAATGAGGACTTACCACTGGACTTTGCTGATTTCCACCGGAGAGGGTTACTGATGATGTTAAGACTGAGAAGTTGCGCCTGTATCATAAGATGATATAGCATAGATAGTATGCATCGGTGCTTTGAATGTACTGAGTAAGTGAGATATGAAGTAAAGGTAAGGATGCTGAGATTCTGTAAACTAAACTGAAAAAACATTTAATGACCATAATTGGAATCACAAATACTAAAATATCTTTAAAGAATCTACTAATACTGTAAGTACTAATAATCAACTAAAGTTCATAACATGTCTGAGTTGTGGAGTACTAAACTATACTGGAGAGTGAGACTACATTGGATTGAGTTGTACTATACTAAACTATGGGAGAAACTATAGCCAACATATAACCACGTGAGGTAGACATGGAGTCCGATGTATACCCCCTATCGGAGAAGGCCCACTATGCCTTGTCAAGGTATAGTAGCTGAGTTGGGCGATCACTATCTGATGCCCATTTGGGCTAATAACCTAGGGTGGCAACGTAGTTCTAGGAACCTGGGTGCGCTAAACCCCAACTCCGTCAGTGCTAAGTCCTACCCCCACTGGAAATTCTAGTTATGTGTAACATGTCTTATAGCTTGAAACTTATGCCCTAAGGCTTAAGTCAGAATTACTTGTCTAGAAGTGTTCTGAGAGTCTAAGGACCTGAAGATAACTATATTTCAAGACTCATCAGAGCTGATTTATTTGAAAGTGTCGTAACGGTCTACGGAACAACTAATATACTAATAAGTGGTACTAGTGAGGTTACTGAGTTCGTCAAGACTAAAAGCAGTCAAACTGATCAACTGACATTTCTATAAGACTTTGAATATACTGAGATTTGACTGAGACTCTAAAACTGGGTAAATAAATGGGTAGCTTCTAATAATGTATTTGTACTAACATTGGTAATTTACAAAGAATTGTTTGGTTAAACAATATTCATGATTGAATTCTTGTTTATACAAGTCTCATTCAAAGCACATCTAAAGATTAGGGTTGAAATACTGTCAAGCCCCGAACATAGGCTCGGATCTAGACACAGAACCTAGAACCATGAGTGGCTCCAAGTCAACCCATGGCATGAACATGATAACTAAAGATCAACATTAAGCAAAACTGATAACTAAATTCTGAAACATCAGAAGTCTGAACACGCATCAACCATACAGGGTCAATACTGACAAGCTGAAATTCTAGGCATTGTCTAAAAAGACTCTAACATAACTGACGATCTAATGGGACAACATCCCCAACTAGCTCACTAAAAGTCTGAAAACTGAGACTAACACAACTCAATAATCTGAAGGTCCTCAAAGGATGAGAATTCACCAACAAGAGAACTGGACTAAGCTCTGGAGACTAGCTAACAGTGGGACTAAGTCTGAATGTCTGAACCTGTATTACAAAATGATACAGCATAGAGTATGCAGTCATTACTTGAAATGTACTGAGTATGTAAGGTAAGTAAAACAGGACGAGTAAGTATAACTGAAATCATGCAAATAACATAAATCATAACATCATAAGAGTAGGGATACATGTTGATATCTGAATACATGAATAGTCATAAATTGGTTCTCATAACTGAATCGAATGACCCAAGGATAAAACTAAAATCATAAGTAAAAGCTGATGAATTGATCATTGGGTCAAACCTGCTGAAAACGTAATATCATAACTGATAAACCCGCGTAATTGAGAATATAAAGAACAATAGGAGACTTTCCATATAACTGACACCATCACGGTAGAGCTTATGTGATCCCAACAATAACACTCAAGTGGGCAGCCCATCAGGGTAGGGGAAGATCACAAGAGAGGTCCCAAAGAAAATGTGAAATCCTATGTTGGCGCATAGTTTTGAGACTCGGGGTTTTGATGAATCCTTGGCCTACTCGGTGCTAGACACTACTCCCTAAAACATGCAAACTGCTCACCAGCATTTTTCAATGAAGCTGAAACTATACCATAAGCTAAAAGTGGGAGTATAGGCTCCAAAATGATATGGTAAGCTGATTTATAGAACAAAATTGAATCATGAAAAACACACTTAATCTAAGTGGGATTACCCAAAGTCTAAAGATCATGCATACTTGAAATAGACTTCACTAGTCAAAATCATATATTCATATATGGGTAATTTGTGAACATACATACATGTTATATGTTTCATCATACTTGAATCATCAATCTTAAACTAGACTTTTTCGTGAAATTGCATAATTGGCAAAATCTTATAAAACTTGAACTCATGAATTTATAATCAAATCAAGTATAAAAAAAGCTCATTAATCATCAAACATGCTTTAAAACGTATAGGGAATTGACCCACAAACAATTAGTAAGAATTCTATGAAATTATATTGAAATCCCTTTTTTCATCATAATTTGAATTGAGGCTTGATTCATGAGATTGAGGAGAATTATAAGAATTAGAGTGAAAGGAACCCTCATTCATGGCCTCACATACCTGGAAGAACTGAATATACACTTGCCCTGGAAAGCCCAAAGGATTTTAAGAATAATTTGGACAATTCTAGGGATGATCTTCAATGGAGAAGTCTTAGTCTTGCAAGAATGGGAGGGGAATGGTTTAGAATAGGTTTAACCCTCTTAAAACCCTCCTAAAAGAGCTTAAAACGACGTAGTTTAGTGCTTAGGAGCTTAGAAATTATGGAAATGCGCTTACTTAAATCGTAGAAAATTTCACTCTGTCAGGTGTCACGACTCACACCACGAGTAGTACGTCAATACCATGACTCTTGGTTACCATCCGTTGTCACTACTATTTTTTCCTGACTTTCTGAAGTTTCCCACAAATCAGACTATGACTCGTACCACCAGCCTACGAGTCGTTAGATTTACCGGTGATAACTGTTACGAAGATCCTCATTTCCTTCTCACAGGTACGGGCCACGACTCATTGTTTTCCACAACAGGTCATACAACGATTCATACCTTCCAACCAGGGTAACTCTATCCTCAAACCACGGTTCATCCTACGACTCATAACATGATCCCACAAATCGTACCATGACTCATTGTCATTGACTCCTCCTGTAGATTCTAAACCATAACACTTCCTATGAGTAGTACCTTCTCATAATGACTCGTACCATGAGTCATCATGTGAAAACTTTTTCCTTTTTTCTGCTTAACACATTCAAATCTCAGTTCTAGTCTTAGGAACCTTCGGGGTACTACAATATCTCCCCCTCGAGAGCATCATCCTCAAATGTGGGGAAAACATACTAAAAAGCTAGGGAAAGGAACTGAAATCTCAAATAGTGAACAGCTTAGCTGAAAACTGACGGAGACTGACTCCGGACTAAGATACATGAATAAACTGAATTCATGAATCACACATACATGCACTGACATAAAAGGAACTGAGAAACATGAACCTGACATAAAACTGAATAGGGTATTAGAGAGGAAACTTATACCTCATATTAGAACTGAGTCGGTGGGAAAAAGGTGCGGGTATTTAGCCATCATATCTTCTTTTGCTTCCCATGTAGCTCCCTCAACAAGATAATTTCTCCAAAGAACCTTTACTAAAGCTACTTCTTTGCTCCTACACTTCCGAACCTGACGATCAAGGATCTCAACTGGTACCTCCTCATAGCTAAGGTTATCCTTCACACCTATGCTCTCCACTGGGACAACCAAAGTCAGATCACCAATGCACTTTTTTAACAATGATACATGGAAAATTGGATTTACCGAAGCCAACTCCGCTGGTAGCTTCAACTCATAGGCCACCTTACCGACATGTCTCACAATCCTGAAGGGACCAACATATCGGGGACTAAGTTTCCCTCTCTTTCCGAATCTCATGACTCCCTTTATGGAGATACCTTTAAGAACACCCAATTATCAACTTCAAACTCGAGTTCTCTCCACCTAACATCTGCATATGAATTTTGACGACTCTAAGATTTTTTCAGCCTTTCTCTTATAAGCTGAACTTTCTCCATGGCTTTATGAACCAAATCTGGCCCTATCAATGTAGCTTTACCTACCTCAAACCAACTAATAGGCGATCTACATCTCTTCCCATAAAGAGCCTCAAACGAAGCTATGTAGATGCTAGAATGGTAACTATTGTTGTAAGAAAACTCGTTAAGAGGTAAATGATCATCTGAACTACCTTTGAAGTCAATTACACAAGCTCCCAACATATCCTCAAGGGTTTGAATGGTCTATTCGGCCTGACCGTTTATCTACGGGTGAAAAGTTGTGCTAAGCTTGACCTGAGTACCAAGGCCCTTCTGAAATGATCTCCAAAACTGTGAGGTAAACTGGGTACCTTTGTCTGAAATGATAGATAAAGGCACTTCATGCAATCAAACTAACTCCCGGATGTACAATTTAGCATAGTCTTCTGCTGAATTGGTAGTTTCTACGGTAAGAAATGAGCTGCTTTGGTCAACTTGTCTACAACCACCCAAATAGAGTCATATTGTCGACGTGTGCGAGGAAACTCTGAGGATGAAGTCTATATTGATTTCCTCTAACTTTCATGTAGGGATACTAATGTCTTGTAGCATACTTGATGCTCCATTTTCACTTGCTGGCAATTGGGACACTCAGCCACACATTCAGTTATGCCCTTCCTCATGCCATTCCACCAATAGACTTCCCATAGGTCATGGTACATCTTGGTGGCACATGGATGTATAGAATATCGGGAACCATGAGCCTCACGCAATATCCGCTCTCTCAAATCATTGACATCCGAAACACATACACGGCCCTGGTATCAAAGCACATCATCTCCCCCTTGGGAGAAGACATCCACCTTCTAATTTTGAACCGCTTCTTTCAACCTCACCAAATAGGATCCCCATCTTTCCTAGCCTTGACCTCAGTCACCAAAGAAGATTCTGACCCATTTTGAACAATCACAACACCATCTACCGAGTCAACAAGGCGAACCCCTAAATGAGCAAGTCTATGGACATTCTTTACTAACTCCTTTCTTGCATCCTCCACATGAGAAACACTCTCCATGGACAGTATGCTAAGGGCATCCGCCACTACATTGGCCTTTCCCGGATGATAAAGGACCTCATGTCATAGTCCTTGAGCAGCTCTAACCATCTCCTTTATCGCAAATTCAAATCCTTCTGAGTGAACACATATTATAAGCTCTTGTGGTCCATAAACACATCCACATGGACCCTGTACAAATAGTGTCTCCAAATCTTCAATGCGAACATCACAGCTGCCAAATTTTAGGTCATGTGTCGGGTAATTCTTCTCATGAGTCTTAAGTTGTCTTGAGGCATACGCAATGACATTTCCATGCTGCATCAACACAAAACCAAGACTAACCCTAGAGGCATCACAATACATAATGAATTTATTTGTACCCTCAGAAAGGGTCAATATTGGGGCTGAAGTGAGTCGAATGTTTAACTCTTAAAAACTCTTCTCACAGGCATCCAACCATTGAAATTCTACTTTCTTCTGGATCAACTTAGTCAACGGTGAAGCAATGGATGAAAATCCTTCAACAAACCTCTTGTAATAGCCAGCTAAACCCAAGAAACTCCTAATATTCAAAGGACTAACTGGTCTAAGCCAATTCTTCACCTCCTCTATCTTTTGAGAGTCCACCTATACACCCTCGCACGATACCACGTGGCCTAAAAATGCTACTGAGTCCAACCTGTTACACACCATAAATTTCTAATGTTTAGTCGGCCTATCCGTATGTTAGTAAAAAGTTTTAGAGTACAACACGTACAAGGAAGGGGTCGGGAAAAGGTTGAACGAGTGTGGAGTCAGGCTTGCAAGGGAGAGACAGACTAGCTTCCCGAAGGGACAACGTGTCATGGACCCCTCCCTAGCGCGTTGTGCTCCGTGACACGACCCAGAGTTGGCACGTTGGGGTTCGTGCCACGAACTCCATGTTCACCGCCCAAGTTTCATATAAGGTTCAATGTTTTCATTTGTTTTATTCCAAATTTACAGACCCACGATTAGAGAAGAGGAACACTCCATTTTTAGTTAATTTTCCTTCATTTATGATGCCAAACGTCATCCAAATCCAAATTAACTTCAGGTATCGAATTATATGCTTGCAGGGAGCATTACTACAGAGTTAGTTTCTCAAAATCGCTCGGCAAATCATAGCCCTACCGAGTAGAAGTTGTAAAATTTCTCTAAACTAATTTCTATACGATCACAGGCTTCAAGTAAATATTTCTCCCTTCTGAATTTTCGATAAATTATACATTTTCAATCGTGTTCTGTTAAGTTGAAGTATAGTTAATAATTATATAGAAAGTTACCATTTTTGTCGAATTTAGTACTGAAACTAGTCTCATTCTCCCAGTAATACGATTACAGTTAGAAAAAATTATTGAATATGGATTGAAACTCGCCAGCTAATCAGAAATCGGTGATCCAGTTATGTTAAGGCAAATGTCTTCGGCAAGTTAGTTCTTTTAGTATTATAACTCAGTCTGAATCCTAGTAAGAAGATCATAAGCATATCTATTATGGCTAGCTGTTGTTATTAGCTGAGATCAGTATTTCATGTTTAGTGTGGGCATTGATTACGCCTGTATAGCCTTCTCTGACCAACCCCAGGGTTACTAGTTGTGTCGACGGTCGCCAGGGGCGAGATGACGTCACTCCAACGAGCAGTATGTCATCCGCAAAGGACGAAGATGGGGTCTACAGTCCTCATATAGTCCACTCCATGGATGGACTAATTTATGCCGATCGGCACTACACCACACTCCCTATCGATCCTGGTGCCCGGGATGTAGATATCAGATATCAGGAGTCCATCGGACTCAGACACAGCTATAGTTCAGGGGCCGAGCGGGCTCAGTTGTAGACCATGGGAGTGGTAGGACGGCTATAGTTTATAGATGACTCAGTATGATCTTGTTAGGGGTATATAGACTAAAGTGTACTCGTTAGGGTTTATGGAGGCCCCGGATGGGTTATTCTATGCTGGTTGTACCTTCTGGCTTATGCGGGCCAGGTAAGGTTCTTGTTTGCATTAGTTATTAATAGGTTAGGAAGTAAGAAGTACAGCTATTCAAGTGGTATTTTTTTTCGTTCCTGTTAGTTACTTTCAGTTTCATTTTCAGTTCATTCAGTTATTTACAGTTACTGCATTACATATTCAGTACATATTGTACTGACGCCCTCCTGGGGTTCTACATTACTTGCCTTCAGGTGCGGATAGACGCGGATCCGGACCTTCCTAGTTTTCAGCCAGATTAGTAGTGTAGTCAGCTCCTTTCCTCTAGAGCTCATAGTTAGAAGGTTGACTCTCCTTTTGTGTGTACAGTTTACGGGTAGGTCGTGGCCCTGTCTCAACTAGTATATCATTCCGAGAGGCTTACAGATTGTTTCAGATTCCCTGTGGTTAGCTGTTGATGGCAGTTGGGGCCCGTGTATGCTTTGTCTTACATGTTGGTCGTGCGGGGCCTTGTTTAGCTGTTAGATAGCGGCCTTGTCGGCCATAGCTTAGTTTAGTACTGGATTTATTTTACAGTCATAATTAGACATCATGGTGGTCTTGTCGGCCTGCATAGGATTCCCTATTATTACCTATTTCTGGTTAGCTGTTTCCTTTTTCAGGTGGCTATAAGGACTTGTTGGCCAGGGGCTGTATTTACAGCCGAGATATATCCCGTCATTTTGTTGATTTGAGATTTAGTGTTTTTCATGCACCAGAGGTGCGTAAGTCAAGTCAGGCCAGTTCAGATCCTACTAGGGTACTAGGTGCCAGTCATACCTCCCAAGGTGGGGATGACAAACTTAGTATCAGAGCAGGTCGTATCCCAGGGAATCTGCAAGTCGTGCTAAGTAGAGTCTTGTCTATGGATGTGTTGTGCACCACATACTATAAACAAGAGGCTGTGAGGAATGTTAGTTGGCTACTCTTCTTTCTCTTCCAGTCGTGTTATAGAGTTGTACTGTATAGGGATGAGTTCCTAAGCTTATCATAATCTACTTTTCTACAGAGGAATAATGGATGCGTGACAGACCACGACTGGCAGAAAATTAGATGTTGCAGCAGGAGAAGGCACTAGTAGGGTACCTCAGTCAAAGTCGGCTCGATCTGAGGGCAACAGGGAGACTACATCTCGGTGTCCCCAGTACTCTCCACCACGCTAGGAGCCGTCCAGAGCGGCAAATGTGTCGGCACCACCTCCATCCATCTCTATAATGATGCCATCAAATCAAGAGGTCAGAAGTGTTGTTTTCATGATAGCCCAGATGATGGCCGCACAGCATCAGCTAGTGGCACCCGTAGTTTCGGAGTCTTCAAGAGGACCAGGTAGTTCGAGTGTTCAAGAATTCATTGCTCTTAGTCCCCGGCAATTTACGGGGATGGACCGGGAAAAGGACCCTCAAGACTTTTTGGACCATCTGTAGCGAATCTTTAGAGTAATGCATGTTGCACCTGCAGAATCAGTTGAGTTAGCGGTATTTCAACTACGGGACATAGAAATATTATGGTACGAGAGTTGGGAAAGGTCCCGAGGTAGAGATGTTCCCCCTCCAACTTGGTCTAGCTTTTCAGAGGCTTTCTTAGACCATTATTTACTGCGGGAGATCCAACGGGCCTGTGTAGATCAGTTTTTACATCTGGAGCACGGCTTGATGAATGTTCGGGAGTATGCTATGAGATTTGATTCCCTAGCCCGATATGCACCGGCTTTTTTAGATACCATGCCAGCCAGGGTGCACCGGTTTATTATGGGCTGAATCCAGAACATGTAGAGCCTTGTATTATATCTACTCTGCGAGAGGATATGGATATTGCCCGTGTTCAGGCATTTGCTCAAAATATCGAGGGGATCAGACACCAGCAGCGGGAAATAGACAGAGAAAATCAGGAGCAGTGCCGCAGGGTTAGACCTAGTGACCATCAGGCGGAGTTCCAAGGCGGACCCAGGCCACGACTATCAAGTAGACCACCCATACCCCCAATTCCCCAGCAACAGCAGGGTAGTAGATCAGGCCGTCGGGACCGACAGGACAAATCTTCAGTAGGTCACATGCCCCAGCATCTCTAGCAGGGCGTAGGCCCTCAGCTCTAGCCGGCAGAGGCCAAGGCAGATCAGGGGCATCTAGCTCAGGCATCGGTCCAGATTGCACTTATGCTTTACTGGGACGACAGGAGTCAGAATCGTCGCCGAATGTGGTGGCAGGTATATTGGACATCTGCTCTCATTCTGTGTATGTCTTGATAGACCCAGGCTCTACTTTGTCTTATGTTACACCATTAGTGGCCTGTAAGTTCGGTATTACGCCAGAATTGCTTCAGATACCTTTTTCAGTGTCCACACCCGTTGGTGATTCCATCATAGCTAAAAGAGTCTACCGAGGGTGCACAGTAGAGGTTGTTGGTCGCCAGACTTTAGCAGATTTGTTAGAATTAGAAATGATTGACTTTGATGCAATTATGGGTATGGATTGGCTAGCACCATGTTATGCCAATGTAGAATGTTGGACCACAACTGTCCTCTTCCACTTTCCAGGGGAGGTAGTACGGGAGTTGAAAGGTATTGCAGTCACGCCAAAAGGTAGGTTTACTTCCTATATTCGGGTGGGGAAGTTAATAGCAAAGGGTTGCGTCTATTATATTGTCAGGGTTCAGGATATTCAAGCTGAATCCCCAACTCTCCAGTCCATTTCAGTAGTTAATGAATTTCCAGATGTATTCCCAGATGAACTTCCTGGTATTCCCTCAGAATAGGAGATTGATTTTGTAATTGATTTATTACCAGGCACTCAGCCTATGTTCATTCCTTCGTATCGAATGGCTCCTACCGAGCTTAGAGAATTGAAGGAACATTTGAAAGATCTATTTGATAAGGGCTTCATCAGGCTGAGTATTTCACCATGGGGTGCGCCAGTTCTATTTGTTAGAAAGAAGGATGGCTCCTTCCACATGTGTATAGACTACCGGCAGCTGAATAAAGTCACCATCAAGAATAAATACCCTCTCCCCAGAATAGATGACTTGTTTGACCAGTTACAGGGGGTGAAGTATTTCTCAAAAATTGGCTTAAGATCTGAGTATCATCAGGTTCAGGTTCGGGCTTGAGAGAGGGACATTCCAAAAATTGCTTTCAGGACCAAGTAGGGTCATTTTGAATTCCTAGTCATGTCCTTCGGACTGACGAATGCTCTAGAAGTGTTCATGGATTTGATGAACAGTATTTTCAGGACGTATCTGGACTTGTTTATGATAGTGTTTATTGATGACATTCTGGTATATTCTCGCTCAGAAGTAGAACATCGGGATCATCTGCGGACAATGCTCTAGATTCTCAAGGATTGTCACTTATACTCGAGATTTTCTAAATGTGAGTTTTGGCTGAATTCAGTGGCCTTTTTGGGCCATGTTGTGTCAAAGGCTGGTATTCGGGTAGATTCAAAGAAGATCGAGGTAGTAAAGACTTGGACTAGACCTACAACTCCAACTAAGGTACACAGTTTCATGGGGTTAGCCGGGTATTACAGAAGATTTGTAGAGGCATTTTCTACTTTATCTGCGCCTTTGACCAAGTTAACTCAGAAAGCAGCTAAATTTCACTGGACTAAAGCGTGTGAACAGAGCTTTCAGGAGTTGAAAAACAGGTTGACATCAGCACTAGTGTTGGCATTGCTAGAAGGATTAGAGGGTTATACAATGTATTGTGATGCTTCAGGTCGGGTTGGGATGTGTTCTGATGCAACATGGCAGGGTAACTACTTATGCTTCGAGGCAGCTGAGGTAGCATAAAAGGAACTATCCCACTCATGACCTAGATTTAGTGACAGTAGTCCGCGCCTTAAAGATCTGGAGACATTATTTGTATGGGGTACACGTGGACATTTTTACTGATCATAAGAGCCATCAATATATCTTTACATAAAAAGAATTGAATCTACGGCAGAGTCATTGGATAGAACTATTGAAGGATTATAATGTGAACATTTTATACCACCCAAGGAAGGCTAACATTGTGGCAGATGCCCTCAGCCGCAAATCCATGGGAAGTTTGGCATACTTGAAGCCCAAACAGCGGGAACTGGCCTGAGAATTGCATCAGTTAGCCAATTTGGCCGTCTGAATAGTAGACTCGAGAGACAGTGGAGCATTGATCCAGAATACTGTGGTATCATCCTCGATTGTAGAGGTGAAAGAATGGCAATATGAAGACCCTAACCTGGTCCAGCTCAGAGATAAAGCTCAGCAAGGGGAAGTATTAGTTTTTGAAGTAACTGCAGATGGGGTCTTGAGATATAGGGGTCGCCTCTGTGTTCTAGATGTGGTAGGACTTCACCAGTAGATCATGGCAGAGGTGCATTATTCCCGTTATTCTCTTCACCCAAGTTCAGCAAAGATGTATCATGACATAAAAGAAATTTACTGGTGGCTAGGAATGAAGAAGGAGGCAGCAGAATTTATAGCATAATATCCTAATTACAACTAGGTGAAGGCAGAACATCAAAATCCCGGTAGATTGACATAGGAAATAGCGGTTCCTATGTGGAAATGGGAAGAAATCAACATGGATTTTGTGACCGGATTGCCCCGTACCAGACGCAGATTTGAATCCATATGGGTGATTGTCGATAGATTGATGAAGTCGGCTCATTTTCTGCCAGTTAGAGCTACCTTCTCAGTTGAGGACTATGCTGAACTGTATATCAGAGAGATAGTTTGATCCCATGGTATTCCAGTATCAATTATTTCTTATAGAGGGGCGCAGTTCACAGCTAAATTCTAGCGGTCCTTTCAAAAAGGCCTAGGGACACAAGTTAACCTAAGTACAGGCTTCCACCCTCAAACAGACGGGAAAGTAGAACATACAATTCAAACACTCGAGGATATGTTGCGGGCATGTGTATTATATTTCGGAGGCAGTTGGGATGAACATTTACCCCTTATTGAATTTTCTTATAATAATAGTTATCATTCAGCAATCCAGATGGAACCTTATGAGGCCTTATATGGGCGGAAATGTAGGTCCCCAGTTGGTTGATTCAAGGTAGGAGAATCAAAGTTAATTGGACCAGATATAATCCATCAGTCAGAGGAGAAACTAAAACTTATTAGAGAATGCCTACTGACAGCACAGAGCCGTCAGAAATCTTACGCTGATATACAGCGTCGAGACCTGGAGTTCGATGTAGGTGACTAGGTATTTTTAAAAGTTTCACCAATGAAGGGCGTGATGAGGTTTGGTAAGAAAGGAAATCTTAGCCCGAGATTTATAGGACCGTATCGAATCCTCTGGAGAATAGGCCAGGTGGCATACGAGTTACATTTGCCTTCATAGTTAGAATTTGTTCACCCGGTCTTTCATGTGTCGATGTTATGAAAGTGCATAGGAGATCCATCCTAAATTGTGTCAGTTGAGGACATCCAGGTTACTGAGGAAGTAGACTACGAAGAGGTTCCAGTAGTCATATTAGATCGGCAGGTTCGTAGGTTGAGAACTAAAGATGTCGCTTCTGTTAAAGTATTGTGGAGAAACAGGAATAGAGAAGAGATGACTGGGAAGCTGAGGATGATATGAAATCCAGATATCCTCATTTGTTCCAATCTTAGTCTAGACTATGCAATTGAGGTAAGTTATTGATTCAGTTGTTGTTTCATGATTTATGTCATATATATTGCTCAGTTGACTCCAGCCTTGTTGTGAAATAGTTGTTATAGTGTTATGTGAAGTGCCTGTGTTGGACTTTCTGCATTTCAAGCTTTTCAGATAGTCCATATTACAGAGGAGACTCTGTCGAAATTTTACCAGAATGATAGTTGGAAAGTTAACCTCCTGTAAGTGACATTCGAGGACGAATGTTCCTAAGGGAGGAAGGATGTTACACCCCGTAAATTTCTAACGTTTAGTCGGCCTATCCATATGTTAGTTAAAAGTTTTACAGTACAACACATACGAGGAAGGGGTTGGGAAAAGGTCAAACAAGCATGGAGTCAGGCTTGTAAGGGAGAGAGCCAGACCAGTTGACCGAAGGGGCAACGTTTCACGGACCCTTCACTGGCGTGTTGGACTCCATGAAACGGCCCAGAGTTGACACATTGGGGTCCATGCCAGGGACCCCGTGTCCACCGCCAAGTCTTATATAAGGTTCAATGTTTACATTTGTTTTATACCAAATTAATAGACCCATGATTACAGAAGAGGAACATGCCATTTTTAGTTAATTTTCCTCCGTTTACGTTGCCAAATGTTGTCCAAATCCAAATTAACTTCAAGTATTGAATTATAAGACCTGTAGAGAGCATTACTACGGAGTTAGTTTCTCAAAATTCGCCCGATAAATCATAGTCCGACCGAGTAGAAGTTGTCAGAATTGCTCTAAACTAATTTCTATACGATCACAGGCTTCAAGAAAGTATTTCTCCCTTATGAATTTTTGAGAAATTATACGTTTTCGATCGTTTTCTGTTAAGCTAAAGTATAGTTGATATTTATATAGAAAGTTATCATTTTTTCCGAATTTAGTACTGAAACTAGTCTTTTTCTTCCAGTAATACGATTACAGTTAGAAAAAGTGTTGAATGCAAATTGAAACTCGCCAGCTAATCAGAAATTAGTGATCCAGGTATGTTAAGGCAAATGTCTTCGACGAGTTAGTTCTTTTAGTATTATAACTCAGTCTGAATCCCAATAAGAAGATCATAAGCATATCTATTATGGCTAGCTGTTGTTATTACCTGAGATCAGTATTTCATGTTTAGTTTGGGGATTGATTACACCTGTATAGCCTTCCCTGACCAACCCCAGGGTTACTAGTTGGGTCGACGCTCTCCAGAGGCTTGATTACATCGCTCCACGGAGCAGTATGCCGTCTTCAAGGGATGCAGATGGGGTCCAAGGTCCTCATACTGTCCATTCCATGGCTGGACTATTTTATGCCGATGGGCACTACACCACACCCCCTGTCAAGCCTGGTGCCCGGGGTGCAGATATCAGATATTAGGAGTCCACCAGACTTAGACACAACTACAGTTCAGGGGCCGAGCGGGCTCAATTGCAGACCCAAGGTACTGGTAGGATGGCTATAGTTTCTAGATGACTCAGTATTCCTTGTTAGGAGTATATAGACTAAAGTGTACTCACTAGGGCTTAAGGGGGCCCGATGGGTTATTGTATGCTGGCTGTACCTTCTGGCTTATGGGGGCCAGGTAAGGTTCTTGTTTGCATTAGTTACTAATAGGTTAGGAAGTAAGAAGTACAGTTATTCAAGTGGTATTTCTATCCGTTCCTTTCAGTTACTTTCAGTTTCATTTCAGTTCATTCAGTTATTTATAGTTACTGCGTTACATATTCAGTACATATTGTACTGACGCCCTCCTGGGGTGCTGCATTACTTTCTTGTAGGTGCGGATAGACGTGGATCAGGACCTTCCTAGTTTTCAGCCAGATTAGTAGTTCAGTCAGCTCCTTCCCTCTAGAGCTCATAGTTATAAGGTTGACTCTCTTTTTGTGTGTACAATTTATGGGTAGGTCGGGGCCCTGTCTCGACCAGTATATCACTCCTAGAGGCTTACAGATTGTTTCAAATTCCCTGTGGTTAGCATTGATGGTCGTGTGGGGCCCGTGTATGCTTTGTCTTACGTGTTGGCCATGTGGGGCCTTATTTAGCTATTAGATAGCGGCCTTGTCGGCCATAGCTTAATTTAGTGCTGGATTTATTTTACAGTCATGATTGGACATCATAGTGGTCTTATCGGTCCGCATAGGATTGCCCGTTATTACCTATTTTTGGTTAGTTGTTTCCTTTTTCAGGTGGCTATAAGGCTTTGTTGGCCAGGGGCTGTGTTTACAGCCGATATGTAGCCCGTCATTTTCTTGATTTAAGATTTAGTGTTAGTCATGCACTAGAGGTGCGTAAGTTCAATCAGGCCAGTTCAAATCCTAGTAGGGCACCGGGTGCCAATCATGCCTCCCAAGGTGGAGCGTGAAACAACTAAAACTCACACTTGCTGAATTTAGCGAATAGCTAGAGATCCTTAAGGGTCTGTAGCACAATCCACAAATGAGCGGCATGCTAATTTCCTTTTGGTTCATGATCTTTATCATGCGCTAAGCTAATCTCAAAAATGTCCTCCTAATCCGTACTCTACTCTTTTTCAAATAACGATGCCTCCAAAATGAAAAAATGAAAGAAGGATTAGGAATGCTAACCCGGCCAGCTCCCACAACCCCTCAGGACAATCAGGTGTCTCCCGCCGATTTTAGGGCTGCTATCCAGATGTTGGCCCATGTTGTGACTAACTAGGTGAATTAGTGGGTAGTAGTGCTCGTCCATACTAATGGGTATGTAGCTGCGGCTAGGGTCTGGGATTTCACACAGATGAACCCTGTAGCATTTCATGGGTCTAAAGTTGATAAGGACCCACAAGAATTTGTTGATGAAGTACAAAAGATCACTCAAATTATGGGTGTCACCTCTACAGAGAGTGTCGATCTGGCTATCTACCAGCTGTAAGGGATGGCTCAAATCTGGTGCAAGTAGTGGAATGAGGGAAGGCTGAATGGATCTGGCCCAGTAGAATGGGATGGTTCGCTACTGTATTCCTGAACAAGTACTTTCCTCTGGAGTTGAGGGAAGGTAAGGCTATTGAATTCATGAACTTGAGGAAGAACAATATGATGATAGAGGATTATGTGTTGGAGTTCACTCGGCTGTCGAGATATGATCTAAAAATGGTTTCTGCGTTGAGAGCTCGCATGCATAAGTTTGTTAATGGAGTTTCTGACTTGGTGCTTAAGTAATGCAAAACTGCGATGCTTATCAAGGACATCAACCTCTCTAGCCTCATCATCCATGCACAATAGATAGAGATAGAGAAGTTGAAAGATTATGAGAGGAACAACAAATAGGTGAGAACAGGCAAGTTTAGGTGAGGTCAGGTGCGGTTAGTTGACCACAACAGCAGCAGCAGAACCCTCATCAGCTAGTGCCCCTTCTTTTCGGTCCCACAAGGACCAAAAGGGTGGAGCATCATTCTCCCAGTCCCAGAGTCACGTATCCAGCCTGTCCTAAGTGTGGCAAGAATCACCTAGGGAGTGCCTTTTAGGCAAGGAGGGTTGTTTTGGTTGTGGCCAGTTGGGTCACAGATTGAGAGATTATCCGTCAGCAGGATGGAGGAAGACCCAGTCTACTACCTCAACAGCCCCAGAAGGTCATCCAGCTTAGCAGGGCACTACTTTGGGTACGGGTGGCAGGCAATACCAATATCGTTTTTATGCTTTGTCTTCTTATCAGGATCAGGAGATCTCACCTAATGTGGCTACGAGTGTGTTGCGCCTTTTCCATATTAATGTATATGCCTTGTTAGATCCAAGAGCCATACTTGCCTTCGTGACTCCCTACATTATTTTTCAGTTTGATACTAGTCCAGAAGTCCTCTCAAAACCATTTTCGGTTTTTACTTCAGTTAGTGAGTCAGTCAGAGCCGGTCGGGTATATAGACGTTTCCCAGTCTCAGTGTTGAGTAAAGTTATCCCAATTCATCTAGTAGAGATAGACATGGGTGACTTCGACCTCATTCTTGGCATGGATTGGTTACATTCCTATTATGCCTCAGTCAATTGTAGAACTAGAGTCATCAAATTTTAGTTTCCTAACGAGCTAGTCTTAGAATGGAAAGGTAGTGTCTCAACGCCTAAAGGTTGGTATATTTCCTACCTTAAGACCAAGAAAATGATTTCAAAGGGTTGAATCTATCACTTGGTTAGGGTCAGGGATTCCATCTCTTAGACCCCAACTATTTAGTCAGTTCTAGTTGTTAGCGAATTTCCTGACGTCTTTCTTGAAGATATCCCCGGAGTCCCTCCCGAGCAGGAGATAGACTTCGCCATAGACCTTCTTCCAGAAACCCATCCCATCTCTATTCCTCCTTACGGAATGGCTCTAGCTGAGCTTAAGGAGTTGAAGGAACAAGTGAAAAACCTTCTAGATAAGGGCTTTATCAGACCCAGCATCTATCCATGGGGTGCTCCGGTGTTGTTCATGCCAAAGAAAGATAGTACACTCAGAATGTGCATTGACTACCTTCAACTGAACAAAATTAGAATTAAGAATAGGTATCCTCTGCCCAAGATTGACAACTTGTTTGATTAGCCTCAGGGAGCTGGTTGTTTCTCCAAGATAGATCTCAGATCAGGATACCACCAACTCAGGGTCAATGAATATGACATTTTGAAAACAACCTTCAGAACTCGGTATGGTCAATAAAAATTCATGGTTATGTATTTTTTACTAACCAATGCTCCTGTACTATTTATGGATCTGATGAATAGGGTATTCAAGCTGTACCTAGACACGTTCGTCATTGTGTTCATAGATGACATCTTGGTATAATCCAAGGATGAGGAGGATCATCCCAACCACCTGAGGATAGTGTTACAGACTCTTATAGACCATCAGTTGTTCACTAAATTTAATAAGTGTGAATTTTGGTTGAAGTCAGTGGCTTTCCTCAGCCATGTGGTCTCAGGCGCGGGTATTCAAGTAGATCCTCAAAAGATAGCAGCGGTAAAAGATTGTCCAAGACCCACTTCTCCGTCAGATATCAGGAGTTTCTTGGGTTTGGCCAGTTATTACTAGCAGTTTGTAGAAGGGTTTTCTTCCATTGCATCCATTTTGACCAAACTGACTAAGAAAAAGGTGAAGTTTCAGTGGTCAGACGCTTGTGAGAAGAGTTTCCAAGAGTTAAAGACTCGACTCACTACAGCTTCGATTTTGACCTTGCCAAAAGGAATAGATGGGTTTGTAGTTTATTATGATGCTTCTAGAGTTGGTCTCGGTTGCGTCCTAATGCAGCGAGGTAAGGTGATAGCTTATGCCTCCAGACAACTCAAGGTTCATGAGCAGAACTACACAACTCATGATCTTGAATTGGTGGCAGTGGTATTTTCTTTGAAGATGTAGAGATATTACCTCTATAGGGTTCGCATAGATGTTTTCACTAACCACAAGAGCCTTCAATATTTGTTCAGTCAGAAGGACTTGAACCTTCATCAGAGAAGGTGGCTAAAATTATTGAAAGATTATGACATGAGTGTGTTATACCACCCGGGCAAGGGTAATGTGGTGGCTGATACCTTAAGCAGGATGTTTATAGGAAGCGTGAAGAAGGCAGAAAAGAGCTGACAAAGGATATCCACGAGTTAGCTCAATTGGGAGTGCAGTTAGTTGATTCAGCAGAGGGCAGAGTTATAATCCAGAGTGGGTCAGAATCCTCACTGGTGGTAGAGGTTAATTCAAAGTAGGATGAAGACCCCAAACTACTCAAACTGAAAGAAGCAGTTATAAGAAAAGAGGTGGAGGTTTTCTCTAAAGGGGGAGATGGTGCGTTTTGTTACCAGGACAGATTGTGTGTTCCAAATGTAGGTGACTTGAAATAGTGAATACTGGCTAAAGCACATAGCTCAAGGTATTCTATTCATCAGGGTGCCACTAAGATGTACTGTGACCTATGGGAAATTTATTGGTGGAATGGCATGAAGAAGGACATTGCAGAATTTGTAGCTAAGTGTCTGAACTGCCAACAGGTTAAGGTTGATCACCAAAGACCTGGGGATACGACTCAGGATATCAGTATTCCTACTTGGAAGTGGGAGGAAGTGAATATGAACTACATCATAGATTTACCTCATACTCATCGACAACATGATTCAATTTGGGTGGTTGTAGACCGAATGACTAAGTCAACACATTTCTTGTCGGTTAAGACTACAGACTCAACTAAGGATTATGCTAGATTATACATTTGGGAGTTAGTCAGACTACAGGGAGTTCCCTTTTCCATCATTTCAGATAGAGGTAATCATTTCACGTTGCATTCCTGGAAATCATTTCAAAAGGGACTTGGCACCCAGGTCAAACTCAGCACAGCTTTTCACCCACAGATAGATGGACAAGCTAAATGAATTGTACAGACTTTGGAAGATATGTTGAGGGCTTGTGTGATTGACTTCAAGGGTAGTTGGGATGATCATCACCTACCTCTCATTGAGTTTGCATATAACAACAGCTACCACTCCAGCATCTAGATGGCCCTGTTTGAAGTATTATATGGTGGGAGGTGTAGATCTCCTATATAATGGTTTGAAGTTGGTAAAGATACCATGATAGGACCAAACTCAGTTTATGAGGCTATGCAGAAGGTTTAGCTTATCAGAGAAGGTCATGATGTAGAATAACACTAATATTTACGCTTTTAGTACAGTTATTTCCTAGTGGGGGGTTTCAATGAAAGAATTAAGTAATAAAGTAGTAGATTATGATTGTGATCAATTTATTGAAAGTAACTAGGGAAATGTTCCCCATGGATTCATAACAACATTGGGTTATAATAACACCCTAAAAGTTCTTAAGCTCATACAGAGAGTTTAAACGGAGAAAGCAGGAAAATATTTCACCAGGTCATAGGACAACTCATCCAGTGACCCATGAAGTCACTCCACGAGTCATGGAGTGACTCGTGAAGTGGGTGGCAGGCCAATCGTGAGCCGTGATCGGGGGTTGACCACGGATAGAGCCACGAGTTATGGAGTCACATCACGACTCGTGAAGTGAGTCGTGGTAAGAGTGTTGAGTTGAAAGTGGAAATTTCTAGTGGAAATAATTAGTTGAGGCGACGAATTGTTGTGACAACCTAATGAGTCATTGGGTGTCCCGTGGAGTGAGATAGATGGATAAAAACTTGATTTTCAAAGGGACTTAACGTGTGGTGAAACGATCCATTAAGAGTCATGACGAATCATTAGGTGAAGTCATCAAGATAAGCTCAGAAAAGGGGAAGTTTCCAGTGACAACGAGTAAGGACCATGAGTCTTCAAATGACCTAATCACTCGTTAGGTCACTCGTGGTCACTCAATGAGGTTTTAACAGTTCGAATTCCAGGGCCATTTTTGTAACTTCTCATTATTTTAATGTCACACCCCGCCTTGGGGGGTATGACTGGCACCTGGTGCCCTACTGGGACCTGGACTGCTAAGCCTAGGCACATCTGGTGCCTGACTGGCTCTAACTCATATTTCTAGAAACAAAGGGCTATATAACGGCTGTAAACACAGCCCCCGGCCCATTGGCCTATGGCCTCCTGTACCTGTACTAACAGCTGACCAGAAACATATCTATTCAGGGAAACCTATGTGGGCTGACAAGGCCACCATGCTGTCTAGTTATCTGTAACTCAGCAATAACATACTAGAAGGCTACGTGACCGGCAAGGTCACCACTACTGTCAAACTTATGGCCCCACACGGCCAACATAAAAGAGGCAAAAGTACTAATAGCCAACAACTGCACGGCCTCACATGACCGGCTCATCTAACCACAGGGAGATATATACAGACTGCAAGCCTCTAGGAATAGCAATAGAAATGATCGGGACAGGGCCCCGACCTACCCGTACTGTACAACAAAAGAACTGAAATACACCTCTGGAATTCAGTCTCCGGATGACAAGAGTTGAATACCCGATAGCTGACAGGAATCACGTAGTGTCACCTGCTTGTCTGTGAGTACCTGCAGGCAAGTAATGCAGCGCCCCACCGGGCATCAGTACCGCTGGTACTGAGTATGTAAAGCAATAACTGAAAGAAACATCTGAAAACAATAATATAACTAATGAAACTGAAGTAGAAGGAATAGCTTACCTGTCTGATAATGTAAGTCATACCTTCTCTTAACCATGCTGGTAGGAGTAGGAGTCATACCTGAGGATTTATCGTTCTACTGTCGATCTACTCGTATCTACTATAACACAGTATAACTTATCATAACATACATAGCATACACAAACCTTACCCGGCCCCCATAAGCCGGGAGGTACAACCAGCACAGAATCTACACCCCTACCCCGGTCATCCCATCTCCTATAATGGTTGTAAGCATCCTGCCGGTCCCCAGGGTATGCACTTGGGCTCGCTGAGCCCCTGACTATAACTGCATCTGAGTCCGGAGGACTCCTGAATCTGCACCCGGGCGTATCCGCTCGACTGGGGTGTGTAAGGGCCGATCAAGGCACAAGTATGGGGAAATCTGGCATCCCATCTTCGTCCCTTGTGGGACGGCATGCCACTCTGTGGAGCGACGTATCCTCGTCCTCTGGCGGACGAGTCGATACAGCTATTAACCCTGGGCGGTCATGGATGCTAGGTAATCCAACCCCAAACAATACAACGGTCTCTACTGGTAATACTGTCTGCGTACCTCACATGCTGAGGCGAATAGGGGTAATGTATCGTACATATTACATGCTGAGTTAATGATAGTAATCTGTACGTATTTAATACGTGCTGAGGCAGGTAAATATATATAAATATGAATATAGTCTCCTGCCGGGTTGTACTGGGGCAAATGCTATACAAGATAGTGTTTCTGTTGGAAACTATCCTGTTTACTAAGTTTCTGTATTAACATGATTTCCTATTCCTAACATGCTTTCTAAACTCTATTTTAGCCTGTTATTCTGGTTCTGAAGTGCTTTACGGATATTGCATTGCGTTGCGGGGTTTCAACTGAATACAACAATATCTTAACATTTCGTATTACATCACATACTGAGCATGTTGTGCAGTTTCTAACACTTATAATGGAATCTATATCATACTAGTAAGCCTTACACAAGTTGTAATATAATGCTTCTAATACTGTATCAACATTCACAATAACGCAATACTTAACTTCTGAACATTCTACTGGCCTGTGAATTACTATACCGTGTCAATATTACTTAACTTGCCGAGGGAACAAGCTTTACATACCTTATCCTTGAACTATTCGTCCATCGGACGAGGCTCGGCCGATACTTCAACTGTTTTCTCCCAACTGCATTCATAAATATGTCAATCAATACTAAATACAACTTTATTTCAAAAGGCAACGTCACTTTCGATATAGTTTATAGCCTAAACTTAGGCTTATCGAAAGACGGCCAGAAACTCGCTATTTTTCAGCGGTCCAGAAGGGAGAAATATTCACTTCACAGCTAGGAACACATAGACACTAATTTAGAGCAATTCCACTTACCTTAGCTCGGTGGCTCGACGATTCGTCGGCCGTATTTCACGAAACTAAATCCGTAGGAATGCTCTCTGCTGCTAAATACCTCAGTTTCTAGGTTTAATTTCAATTTGGGCAGCGTTTAGCAGCGTAATCAAACGATAATATATATTCCCTTTTCGGCTTCCTCTGTTTTGCTGTGTTTTCTGGAAATTATATGAATGATTAATGAATTTCAACCGAAGTGGGGCTTATATACTTGGGCCTAAACCTGGGCAACGTGTCACGGAGCCATCGCGGAGGCCTCACCTCCGTGACACGCTGCCATCGCGGAAGGGCTCTACCTCGGCTCCTCCCGCGATGGTTCAACGGGTTTCTCATCCGGTCTTTTTCCCGGGCCTTTCTCTAGCACGTATGGCCTTCAAATATGCTTGACCAACGTGTGAATAGGTCATCTAGGTGCTGGGAATTCTACGGGGTATAACATTCTCCCCCCCTTAAGAACATTCGTCCTCGAATGTATACTGCCATCTAGAGGACTTACTTAGCTTACTTGTTTAGAAAAATTTTGGCAGAGTTTCCCCTGTAATATGGACTATAGCAAAAACCTGAAATGCAGAAAAGTCCAACACAGGCACTGCACATAATATTCTAGGATCCGCTGGATAACTAAATATCAATCTTTCTCATTCACAAACATACAACCATAAGGTACTGCATAAGACTTCTGGCGGCTCTGAGCAGTCAGTAAACGTTCTCGGATAAGCTTTATCTTTTCCTCGGACTGCCGGACAATGTCTGGGCCAACCAATACTGATTCTCCGATTTCAAACACTGTTCGGCGATCTGCATTTTGCCCGTATAATGCCTCGAAAGGCGCCACCTGGATAGCTGAATGATAGCTGTTATTATAAGAAAATTCAATTAACGAAAGATGCTCATCCCAGCTACCCCCAAAATCTAGCACACACGCTCGTAGCATATCTTCGAGCGTCTGAATTGTACGTTCAGCCTGCCCATCTGTCTGAGGATGGATTGCTGTGCTCAAGTTAATCTGTGTTTCCAGACCTTTCTGAAAGGACTGCCAGAATCTAGCTGTGAATTGTGCTCCTCTATCTGAAATAATAGATACTGGTATTCTATGTAATCTGACTATCTTTCTAATATACAACTCAGCATAATTTTTGGCCGAGAAGGTAGTTCTTACCGATAAGAGATGAGTTGATTTTGTCGATCTGTCACTTATTACTCCTGTGGAGTCATGTCTGTGTTTAGTACGGGGTAATCTTGCTACAAAATTCATATTTACCGCTTCCCCTTTCCGGAGAGGCACAGTTATGTCCTTGGGCCAAATCGCCTGGTTTCTGATGTTCTGCTTTTGCCTATTGGCAGTTAGGACACTAGGCTACCAGTAGTTCTCTTTAATGTCAGGGTACCTCTTTGTCGTATCGGGATGAAGAGAATAGCGGGCATAATGCGCCTCGCTCATAAGCTGCTGGCGATGCCCTAACATATCTGGAACACAAATGCGGCCTTTATATCGCCACACTTCATCCCCGGTTATCTGAAAATATGTCATCTCTCCTTACTGAACCTTGTGTTTAAGTTGAACTCGGCTAGGGTCTCCATACTGTCATTCCTCTATTTCCACCATTAACGACAACGCTGTGACATTCTGTATTATCGTTCTGTTATCCTTTATTTCTTCTATGTGAACGGCTAAACTAGCTAACTAGTGAAATTCTCGGGTCTATTCTCGCTGTTCAGGCGGCAAGTATGCCAACTCCCCATAAATTTACGACTAAGGGCGTCTGCTACCATACTAGCCCTTCCTGGGTGATACAAAATTTTCGCTCTTTAAGGCATAAGCTACTGCAGCTAACTCCAGGTCGCGGGTAAGATAATTCTCTTCACGTTTCTTCAACTGCCTGAAAGCATAAGCTATTACCTTACCACGCTGCATCAACCCTCTGTACCTCCTGGCGATACTAACACTGGAGCTGACGTTAACCTGGCTTTTAACTCTTAGAAGTTCTGCTCACACACCTCAGTCTGCTGGAACTTTACTGCCTTCTGTGTCAACTTAGTCAGAGGTGCTGCTAAGGTGGAAAATCCTTCCACAAACCCTCTGTAATACCCGGCTAACCGCAGGGATTGCGTACTTCGATTGGAGTAGTAGGTCTAGGCTATGTCTTCTCTACTTCGATTTTCTATATATCTATCTGTACACCAGCCTCCGACACAATGCGACCAAAAAGGCTACAAAATTCAACCAAAATTCACATTTACAAAATTTGACATATAATTGACGGTCCTACTAGTTTATCATGCTGGAGAATCTGACAAGTAATCTACCGGTATAGCTAGAGCTTATCTGGCCTTCTGACCGCATGCTAAGGCTACTTGTTGCTAAGGTAACTTTGAACGACTATCTACACACCATGTGCCTGTATCTGATCAGGGTGGTCCTGATATTGACCATGACCTCTAATGATCTGGCTGCATAACCTTAAATAACTGAATAGTCGGGTTGAATGACCCGAATGTGGCAGTAGTCTAACAATGCTCTAACTGTTCTACTTGAGTGCTTATAGTTCGTGCATAACCGCAGACTTGTGGGCATCTAATTGCTCTATTATTTTGCTTAAACCACTGTAAGGCTGGGCTTAATCAAACTTACTCCCAGGCGATCAATCTCTGGATCTTCACGGGGAGTCTACTGATCCCCTGGTCTTAATAAACACTATGCTAGCAGGGTACTATCAATTTCTTACGCCTTGTGTGTATCCACTTGGATTTATACTACTATTCTGGGGAATTCTCGGTCTTATGAACTATTCTGTAAATACTGGCCTTCTGCTAGGGCTCTGTAGTTAATATCTTACGAGAACCAGCTGAAGTACTAGTCTGTCGCTGACTACTGATGTGGACTCTTCCTTGGGGTACCCACGGGTATTCTAACTGGCGCGGCCGGCTGACTTATGGGGTGTTTCACGTAATAACTGCTAGGTTGACTAAGGTCGACTCTCACCTACAAGGCTGGGAAAATGACGTACGACCACTTAACATACTAAAACAATTCTGGTATTGCTAATCTCTGAAATTTTCCTATTCGGCCTCTAATCTTGGTTCTAGCACACGCACTAATGTTACCGATCTTCAGGGATGCTTCTCTGCTAATGTAGGCGCCAGCTGGTTGGTAGACCGTCTAACTGCGCCCTTATCATCTAGCCATCTGTTTTAGGCCATTAGCTCTGGTAAGCTCCTAGAGCCTAGATCTGGTAACAACACATAAGTCTACTAACTTAATAACGGAGAACTGAGATAGTTTCTATGACTTCATACGTAATTCACACTTAATCTGCCCCTTCCCTTCTCCTTTTCTTTCTTTCTTCTCCCTCTTCCTTATTTTTTTTGGCAAGGGGGTGTCCTGCAATGCAATTTGTATATGCTTTCTATTACTAATCAGCATCTGTGATTGTAGCCCTTATAGGCAGCCGCTCACAACATATTTATTATCTGTATACATATATATCACTAGCTACATACAATATGTACTGAATTCTGCGGTAATTCCTAACCTCTGACATGCTCTGCTGAGTCTCATCCGTACATGATACACCGCTTCTACGGCCTAATACTATCTCTTGCCCAGAATTATCATTTCGTTGTATTGTCACCCCATTCTGAGAGTAACAAACATAAACACCTTAGTTATTGTCTGCTGTTTGAAATTCCGCCACTCTTGCGATGTAGGGTCAACGTTCGAATCTTGTGGCCTTACTAGGCATATATTGAGAGCCCATAACTGTTTGCTGGGCCTTATCTCTATGCCACACTAGATTAGAATTGTTGTATCGGTAACTCCTTAACTTTTCCATAGCGGACATACTGCGGTATTCTGAACCGCAATCCTACTGTCAGCCCGAAGCTTAATCCTTAAAACGATATTCTATTAATCTGGGGGGGGTAACCCTGATTTCTCCACAAAATCTGGCATTCCTGCTTCTTCCTCTCATCTTGCTTAAGCTGAACTCTGGGGTTTGAGGTACCTGCCTTTCGTTACTAATGAGATTACTGATCAAGCCTCGGCCTATACTTCTTCGGGCGTATACTCAAGCCCATCTGATTCACATGACCTCTATATCTTTCGATGTCACAACTAGATCATAACTATAATCTTACAGGTATGTCTTGCTATCTGTTAGCATATATGGCGGACTTGGCCTTTTTCTGACTCAAGCTTGACTATTATCCGGCATTTATCACTAACAGGTCTTTTACCCCTGCTTCGGGTAAGCTAACGGTCTTACTTTCTCTACTGGCTTATTGTCATAAGGGTTTGCACAACTAACGTAATCCTAGGGGCTCTTTATACTTTCTAATACTTAATAGGATCAATCAGCCCATCTTTACTTACCGCTGGATTTGGCAACCCCATCTCAAGTCTTATGCCCCTTTACTATACTGGCATCAAAACCAAGAGGTGGGAATAGCCCTTTTCTTATTGCAACAAGTAAAAGCACTTAACTGTACCATACCCGAAAAGATGTATTTGGGATTCCTGCATTTCCCTCTCTTTTTCATACTTACCTGGTGGTCTGACCTTGTCCATAATCTTAATCAGATCTTATATAACTAATAAGTAAATCAACTCATATGTACATTACATTCTTGACTTCCTATTTTGATGTTATCAACATGTACTGAGGATAGTACCGATAAAGGTATCATGCTGGGAGGTTTCGAGTACCTCCTCCTGCTACTGTAGTTATCATGTAACTAGCTGATGCTTTCCTCCGTTGCTATCTCTGATCTTCTGCCTGTTATAGGATAATGCTGATCTGCCTTTGTATCTGTAATCAAATAATACGGTAAGTTTTCAGGGACTCAACCCTATACTGTACCGCTCTAAAGCACGACTGACTGAGAAGGAAGGGTAACCATCATATCATGCCTCGTAGCCTCCTGCCTATAGTATGTGGTGCACAACACATCCATAGACAAGACTCTACTTAGCACGGTTTGCAGACTCCCTGGGACACGACCTTCTCTGATACCAAGTTTGTCACACCCCGCCTTGGGGGGTATGACTGGCACCTGGTGCCCTACTGGGACCTGAACTGCTGGACTGCTAAGACTGGGCACATCTGGTGCCGAACTGGCTCTAACTCATATTTCTGGAAACAAAAGGCTATATAACAGCTGTAAACACAGCCCCCGGCCCATTGGCCTATAGCCTCCTGTACCTGTACTAACAGCTGACCAGAAACATATCTATTCAGGGAAACCTATGTGGGCCGACAAGGCCACCATGCTGTCTAGTTATCTGTAACTCAGCAATAACATACTAGAAGGCTACGTGACCGGCAAGGTCACCACTACTGTCAAACTTATGGCCCCACACGGCCAACATAAAAGAGGCAAAAGTACTAATAGCCAACAACTGCACGGCCTCACACGACCGGCTCATCTGACCACAGGGAGATATATACAGACTGCAAGCCTCTAGGAATAGCAATAGAAATGATTGGGACAGGGCCCCGACCTACCCGTACTATACAACAAAAGAACTGAAATACACCTCTGGAATTCAGTCTCCGGATGACAGGAGCTGAATACCCGATCGCTGACAGGAATCACATAGTGTTACCTGCTCGTCTGTGAGTACCTGCAGACAAGTAATGCAGCGCCCAACCGGGTGTCAGTACCGCTGGTACTGAGTATGTAAAGCAATAACTGAAAGAAACATCTGAAAACAATAATATAACTAATGAAACTGAAGTAGAAGGAATAGCTTACCTGTCTGATAATGTAAGTCATACCTTCTCTTAACCATGCTGGTAGGAGTAGGAGTCATACCCGAAGATTTATCGTTCTACTGTCGATCTACTCGTATCTACTGTAACACAGTATAACTTATCATAACATACATAGCATACACAAACCTTACCCGGCCCCCATAATCCAGGAGGTACAACCAGCACAGAATCTACACCCCTACCCCGGTCATCCCATCTCCTATAATGGCTGTAAGCATCCTGCCGGTCCCCGAGGTATGCACTTGGGCTCTCGCTGAGCCCCTGACTATAACTGCATCTGAGTCCGGAGGACTCCTGAATCTGCACTCGGGCGTATCCGCTCGACTGGGGTGTGTAAGGGCCGATCAAGGCACAAGTATGGGGAAATCTGGCATCCCATCTTCGTCCCCTGTGGGACAGCATGCCACTCTGTGGAGCAACGTATCCTCGTCCTCTGGCGGACGAGTCGATACAGCTATTAACCCTGGGCGGTTATGGATGCTAGGTAATCCAACCCCAAACAATACAACGGTCTCAACTGGTAATACTGTCTGCGTATCTCACATGCTGAGGCTAATAGGGGTAAGGTATCGTATATATTACATGCTGAGCTAATGATAGTAATCTGTACGTATTTAATACGTGCTGAGGCAGGTAATATATATAAATATGAATATAGTCTCCTGCCGGGCTGTACTGGGGCAAATGCTATACAAGATAGTGTTTCTGTTGGAAACTATCCTGTTTACTAAGTTTCTGTATTAACATGATTTCCTATTCCTAACATGCTTTCTAAACTCTATTTTAGCCTGTTATTCTGGTTCTGAAGTGCTTTACGGATATTGCATTGCGTTGCGGGGTTTCAACTGAATACAACAATATCTTAACATTTCGTATTACATCACATACTGAGCATGTTGTGCAGTTTCTAACACTTATACTGGAATCTATATCGTACTAGTAAGCCTTACACAAGTTGTAATGTAATGCTTCTAATACTGTATCAACATTCACAATAACGCAATACTTAACTTCTGAACATTCTACTGGCCTGTGAATTACTATACTGTGTCAATATTACTTAACTTGCCGAGGGAGCGAGCTTTACATACCTTATCCTTGAACTATTCGTCCGTCGGACGAGGCTCGGCCGGTACTTCAACTGTTTTCTCCCAACTGCATTCATAAATATGTCAATCAATACTAAATACAACTTTATTTCAAAAGGCAACGTCACTTTCGATATAGTTTATAGCCTAAACTTAGGCTTATCGAAAGACGGCCAGAAACTCGCTATTTTTCAGCGGTCCAGAAGGGAGAAATATTCACTTCACAGCCAGGAACACATAGACACTAATTTAGAGCAATTCCACTTACCTTAGCTCGGTGGCTCGACGATTTGTCGGTCGTATTTCACGAAACTAAATCCGTAGGAATGCTCTCTGCTGCTAAATACCTCAGTATCTGGGGTTAATTTGAATTTGGGCAGCGTTTAGCAGCGTAATCGAACGATAATATATATTCCCTTTTCGGCTTCCTCTGTTTTGTTGCGTTTTCTGGAAATTATATGAATGATTAATGAATTTCAACCGAAGTGGGGCTTATATACTTGGGCCTGAACCTGGGCGACGTGTCACGGAGCCATCGCGGAGGCCTTACCTCCGTGACACGCTGCCATCGCGGAGGGGCTCTGCCTCGGCTCCTCCCGCGATGGTTCGACGGGTTTCTCATCCGGTCTTTTTCCCGGGCCTTTCTCTAGCACGTATGGCCTTCAAATATGCTTAACCAACGTGCGAATAGGTCATCTAGGTGCCGGGAATTCTACGGGGTATAACATTTAATGCCTACACCATATCATTTTGGAGGTTATAAAAAGGGGATTTAGGGAGTTAGTCGACATTCTTTCCCCATTCCTCTCATTCTCTCAAGTTCAATACATAGAAAACTCAGCCTAAGTACAGAGCAAGATCAAGGGTTTCAGTTCTCCTCAGATTTCTCAAGCAATCTCTCAAGGAATCTCTACTCCAGGTATGTGGGATTTCAATAAGGGAATTTCCCTTTCCTTGTTCCCCAAAACCCTTGTAAAAACTTTATCAGTTCTAGTCCCTTTAGAGATCAAAGTTAGGGTTGTTTTTCAGTTAGAGTATGAATTTTCTTCTTGTTATAACTCTCGTGATTCTTGAAGGTTATTTCTAGTCATAATTCATGTTGATATCTCTTTCCATGAAGTAGGTGTTTTAGCCCTAACCTGTAAGTGTGATTTGAAAAAGTCTTGCATGATTGTCCAGATATGACATTTCTTGATTCTAATAGTTCCCTTCTGATCACCATGATAGTACAACTATGTCGTTTAAAAGTTGAGTTATTGATTGTTCAGTACTTAGCATGTTCAGTGTCTTACAGAAATGTAATATGATCAGTTTGACTACATTCAGTCTCTTGAGTAGTTCAATAACACTCTGTAGTCTCAGTTATCAATTATCATGTTGTTCTTTAGATGGTTACGACACTTTTAGATAAAGCAGCTCTGGTCAGTCTTAGAACCTTTAGTTTCATTTATCAGGTCCTTCAGACTCTCAGGTTACTTCCAGACAAGTATTCCTGACTTAAGTCTTGGGACATTAGGTTCGAGCTATCAGCCTAGCAGTAACAGTTAGAATTTCTGTGGGAGTAGGACTTAGCACAGAGAGGGTCGGGGTTCAGCATACCCAGGTTCCCAAAACTACATCGCCACCATAGGTTATTAATCTGAATGGGCCTCAGACAGTGATCACTCAGTTCAGCCACTATACTTTGGAAAGGTACAATGGGCTTTCAATGATGGGGTGTATATATCGGTCTCCACGTTTATCTCACGTGGTTATATGTCGGTTATAGACTCTCCCACTTAGCGGTTTAGTTTAGTATAATCTCAGTACCAGTTCAGCTCACCTCATTCAGATTTTAGTATATAGTTATGGTCCTCAGTCAATACCTGTGTTACACTGTTGCAGTTACATGCAGTGTTTATTAGTTCAGTTGTGTATTTCTACTATTTTATTTATATCTTTCATACTCAATACATTCAAAGTACTGATGCATATTTTTCATGTTGTATCGTATTATGATACAGGTACAGATTCTCAATCACAGCATCATCAGTAATTCCCGTCCATCAAATTCAACCGCAGCACCTTTTAGTTAGTCCTTATCTTTCGAGGAAGAGGGCCTAATTTTAGTTTATTCAGCTTTCTTGCATTCAGATTTTAGAGTTATCTTGGGGGGACATATCCCAGCAACTCGTTAGTTTTAGATGTCTTTCAGACATATCATTGTTCAGTATATTTTGCACTAGTTGCACAAATTTCAGTAGTTTATCAGACATGTCTTATTTTCAAAAAAGTTTATCTAGTTATGTTTGTCTCAGCTTCCAATTTTAATTAATTCATTATACCAGTATGATGGTAAGCCATGGATTAGCTTGGAGTCACTTGTGGCACCAAGTACCATATCGCGTTCAAGATGTAGACTCGGGTCGTGACAGTTATTAAGCTCGTGATCTATCCCCATACTTAGCCTGCAAAATTGATAGCAGAGGTTCATCGAAACGACTCATTCATCCCTATTAGATGGCTATACTCAATTACCAGATTAGGTCTCTTGAATGTTTGCACTTTAACCGTTATCAACTATTTCAAATTAATTATCCTGCGACCGCCTCAATTTATTCAATGAAACGTATAATTCAAGGCTTTGTTGTTCTTCTCTTTTTCTGATCTCTACCTCTCTAGGTTGAAGCAAGAAGAGAATTCGGGCAAGTTGTAATGTTGTGCATCATTAAGAAACATTTAAGATGAAGAATTGAACAATATAAGCATATGTATGAGTTTAGAATCAGTCTTATGTTAACCTAGTTAATTAATGTACCATGGTCCCACAACCCTAGCTGTTGAGGTTTTTAGTTATTCATGATTGCAAGAAAAGAATTAGATTTCATAGACGAAAGCATAATTAATAACTTACAAATATGATTGAATAAAAACCCAATTGATTATTGTAAAATCAAAAGTATGATCAATTCAAGAACAATCAATGGAATCTCCAAGCAATTCATGAATTTAATCTCCAAGTAATGTTAGGAAAAACCAAGAAACACGATCGCAACAATAATGAATCCATTTTCTCTTGAAAAGTCTGTCTAAAAGTGTATCTCTTTACAAAAATAACCTAGAAAATTATTTGTACAAATAATCAGAAATCTTTCCTAAATTAACAGAGAAATTGTTATAACTGTTGCCTCCAGATCCTACGAATTGTAGCTCGTAGCTATGAGTCGTACCTTCCAGCTGTACAATGTAAGAAGCTTTGAAATTAGTTAAGTCCTAGGAGTTGGTACAAATCGTACAATGCTGTGAGTCGCACATTTCTATCATGGTTTGTTACTATGAAATTTGGCATCCTTTCGAATATTTCTACGAGTGCTTTGGTACGACTCGTACCTTGATCTCATGAATCGTAGTATCCTCTCGTACCCTGAGATCTGCCAATCAACATTCGCTCCAAAGTTCAGCACAACTCCTTGGTACGAGTCATATATGGTAATCACGACTCATAGTTGCTGCCCGTACCAGGAGACTAGACAAGTGCAACCTTATGAAATTTTTCCACGACTTCTCTGGTATGGCTCATACCAAGATAGTACAGCTCATACCAAGAGTCATACTTGATCACCTTGTGCATTTCCTCTAGATTTTATCATGGCTACATAGTACGGCTTGTACTATGGATTGCTTTTGGCCCATTTTTTGCACTTGTTCTCTCTTTTTACATAGTTCAACTCCGACACATGATTTTCCTGAAAACACAGCAAAAGTGCATCATATCTATATAAATATACCTAAGACCATGCATATTTCCTCAATTTTAAAAATCGAAAGTTCTATAAACCCACAGCGCATCAATGAAGCTGACCTCTATCGGAGCAGTGAACTTGGAACCTTCGAGATTTCAAATCTACTCCTCTTTAAAACAAAATTGAACCGAACAGAGATGGAAAGAGAAGAAAAATCGAAGTACTGAGAGAGTGTCAACAACGATAATAAAAGTTCTTTTGGCTTCAACCATTCTCCCATGTTAAAAAAAGGTCTTTCTTTGAGTTTTTGGCCACAAGTATTTATATAAGAAAACTAGGGTTATGAATTTTTAAAGTCAAATTTGAAACGTCCAAAGGGTGTCACGGGCCAGAGTTTCTAACGGACAAGACAATGGCAAGGACGGGGCAACTTTGTTGATGATCGCTATTTTCACAAAAATAGTGAAGCAAATCTGCTCCCATGGAAAGACTAAGGGAAAGTGAGGAAAAGGGAAAAGTTTTGGTTAAATCTCACGTGAAAAAGACGAGCAAAGTAGTTTTGAATTTGTCATTTGTTGATCGGATTTAAATGAGGGGTATTTTGATATTTTAGTTGTTTGAGAAAGACCTAGAATACATATACATGGATTGTTATATTTTGTGCTAGTTTGGAATTCATTTGGGCCGAATTTCTGAAGCATTTTTGGGCCTTGCTTCTTTCATCCTTGTAAATTTCTTTGGGCTTCTAACTTAATAATTAGTACAATATATATTATACAATGACAATTAGTAATTAATATAGAGAGAGAGAAAATAAAGTATTAGTATTAAAATCCTACCATTAAGGATTTAAAATATACGTAGATGTAAATATCGACTTATAATTAATTTAGTAAGTACAACAACGTGAATAAAGTTATGACAAACGATTTTCAAGAAGATACTAATAAAGTAATAGTAGTAATATTGATAATAAAATTATAATTTTTTGAATAGTGAAAATAAAAATACTAATAGAAATAAAAATTAAAGTAATAGTAATAATAATATCTAATATATAACAACGATAAAAAATAATAACAAACGAACATAGTAGTAAAATATAAAGTATTCGATGTAATATAATTTAGAAGTTCAAGGAAATGAATTGGAAGAAAGGAGGATCAAAATTGGGTGTCAACGTTTAAAACCACAAGATTTAAAAGTTCTCTTCACTTTCTTAAAATCGTACATTAACATACTAGTGTACTTATCCATGCTTCGCGTGGTTATTGAAACAAAATAAACATATAATTAAATATCAATATCATAAGTTTTATTGAAGAATTTTAATCTTTACTAATCAAATATGTATTGATTATTCTATCATTATTTATCATGAATCTCTTAGTATGCACAAAAAATTGATGTCAAATATTCTAAATTAATTAAAAGGGAAAAAATAGAAAATAAAAAGATAACAAAAAAATAAAAAATATATAAAATCTGGTGATACAAATTCATCATCTTAAGTCTTCTGCTTAGTATTTTTTTTCTCAATATGAATTATTGATAATTATATATCCATAATATTGACATTTTTAATGTCATCCCTCCTTTAAGTTTTAAAAGAAAAAAAAGAAGTAAATTATAAAGGAAAGGAAGCATAACAAAAATAGGAAAATAAAATAATAAAAAGGCAATGAGAAAATTTGATTAGATCCGTGGAACGTGTGATTTTCAAATGGAGATTACTTTTTACTCTCAAAATTTCTTATTCTGTTTGTTAATAATTTGTGTCATCCAAGTTGATAATTTTTGAGGAGATGTATCTTTGGCGAGGATGGCTTCATAATTGACCACATATTATCACGTACATCAAAATTTACCTATAATAATAGTACCAATAGACCCTCAACTCAATGAAAAAATATATCAAAGCAGATTGAAAAAGAAATAACGAAAGTGATAAAATCATGGCAAAATGCGACATGACACTATTGGAGATATACTACGACTTTCAATGTGGAAGGACAAGCAAGACAACACTCTACTACCTACTAACCTTTCACCCTAATTCGTATTCTCCATAACCTCATCTAAGATCGTATCCTCAATAAGTTATAACTGCGTGATGTCCTATCCTATCTTAAAAGTTACCTACAAAAAAAATTAGTAGTGTTAATTAATTTAATTTTAGTGAATTATGTCCTGATAATTTCAGAACATGAAGCAGAAAGCCATTGCAAATGGAATAAGAAGATATACTGAATAACTTTCTACAAATTTTACCTGTGTTCCCATGTAAATATAAATAAATATGGTAAAAAATAGGATATCGTGATGTACATGATGAAGAGTTTTGCCAATTTTAAAAATAAATTTATTCCTTTGTTCTTCCTGAATATCATATGCAGCAAAATTTGAGTTTTTCCCCCTCTTTCTTGATCTTATTTATTTATTATTTTTTGTTCTTCTTTTTCTTGTGTTTTTCTTCATGCTAATTTATTTTCAATTTTATTTCTTTTTTCTCCTTCTATTTGGGCACATATTGAACAAAAATCTGAAGTCATTGTACTAAATATTAATTAAATTCATTTTCCTCTAAAAATCACACTAAATATGCTAAAAATATTTCAACATCTCATAAAATTCATCTTTGTTGATAACAAATATTCACCATCTTCTGCACACTAAATATGCATATTAAAATTAATGAAAAGAAAAAAGAAGTATAATATGAGAATATATGGATAGAATTATTTTTTTTTTGAGACTTCAATTTGTTCATAAAATATAATTAAAATGAATTTACCTACAACTATACCAACTATCAAGTACATACCTTAAATTTTTACCAATAATCACATTAAAAAGAAAACCCACATAGAGCTTGTCTATAGACCAATGCTTCTCTCTCTTCCTATAAAGATATCATCAATTAATATCAAATAGTATAAAGGAACAACAGAATATGCTAAAAAATGAAGCACAAACCTGTTGGTATTTCTTTGCAATAATGTTATGTTAATTTTCAAAAAAGAAACAGCCAACAGTTATAGAGAAAAATAAAAAGGTGTAATTAAGAGTGACTTTTGAATTTTTTAATATATCACACTTTAATTTTAAAATTAGTAAAAAATTCAAAAAAAGAGAAAAAAGATGTACACAATTGCTGGCCATAGAGAGGTGTCACATCACCTTACTTATGCCTAGCTTTAATATATGTTACACCCCATAAGTTCCTATCATTTAGTTGATGCATTCTACGTAAGTCGAGAGTTTTAGAGTACAACATGTGCGAGAAAGGGCCCGGGGAAAGGACATACGAGCACGAAATCGAAGTAGAGAGGGAGAAGGTCAGGGGCAGGCTACAACAGGGGCAGCATGTCATGGACCCCCTCCCTCTGCCGTTGGGCGGCATGGCACGCCCGTAAAACGACGTGATGGGGGCTGTGACATGGACCCCTTGTCCACCACCCAAATGTTTTATAAGTTTAAGTGGTTCATTTGGTTTATTATCAAACAAAATACCTTCGTCCAGAGAGAAAGCAATACGACATTTTCACACAAAATTTCTTTCGATTACGCTGCTAAACGCGGGCCAAATACGAATTAACTTCAGGTATCAAGTTTTAAGCCTGCAAGGAGAATTCTTACGGAGTTACTTTCTCAAAATACGTCCGGTAAATTGGAACTCCACCGAGTAGAAGTTATCAGAATTGCCCTAAATTGATTCCTAAACGGTCACGGGCTTTAATTAAGCATTTCTCCCTTCTGAACTCTCGGGAAATTATCGTTTTTGACCGTACTTTGCGAAGTTAAATTATAGTTATTATTAGTATTGAAAGTTATCATTTTTTCTGAATTTAGTATTGAAGTTAATCCCTTTCTCTCAGTATTAAGGTTACGATTGAAAAAAGATGCTGATTACAAGTTGAAACTCATCAGTTAATCGGGAATCGGTGGTCGAGGTATGTTAAGGCGAATTAGTTACTTCCTATAGTATTGTAATACAGCTTGAGCCCTCGTAAGAAAGTTAGAAGTATGTTTATTGTGGTTAGCTGCTATTGTTAGTTGAGACCAGTACTTTATGTTTAGTTGGGATTGACCCTGCCCTGTATAGCCTTCCGTGACCAACCCCAGGGTTACTAGCTATGTTGTCGCCCGCCAGGGGCTATATGACGTTGCTCCAAGGAGCAATATGCGGTCTCTAGAGACAATGCAGAGGCCCAAAGGCCCTATTATAGTCCATTCCATGGTTGGACTATTATTTCTATGTCGTTTCGGCAGCACACCCTCGTCGAGCCTGGTGCAGGGTACAGTTATCAGCAGTCCACTGGACTTAGACACAGTTAAAGATCAGGGGCCAAGTGGGCTTAGTTGCAAACCCAAGGGACCGGTAGGTTGGCTATATTTACCAGTTGACTCTTTCTGACCTTGTTAGGGGTATGTAGATTGAAGTGTGCTCACCAGGGCTTATGGGGGCCCTGAGTGGGTTATTTTGTGCTAGTTGTACCTTGCGGCTTATGGGGGCCAGGTAAGGTTCTTGTTTGTACTATTTAATGTTAGTTGTACAGCAGGTTATAAAGTTATAGCAAGTTAACTCTCTGTCCTCCTATTGAATTGTTCAGTTTCATTATCAGCATTACTCAGTCATTTTTTTACTGCCTTACATATTGGGTATATATTGCGTTACTTGCCTGCAGGTGCGGATAGACGCGGATCAGAACCTTCTTAGTTTTCAGCTAGAGTCAGCAGTACAGTTAGCTCCCTTCCTCTGGAGATAATATTTAGAAGGTTTGCCCTTTTTGATTGTATAGTTTATGGGTAGGTCGGGACCCTATTTCGACCATTATTCCACTTCTAGAGGATTGCAGGCTACAAATTTTCAGTTGTTTGTTTTGTTGTTGAAATTGTGGGGCCTATATATGTTTTATTTCATGTGATGGCCATATGGGGCCTTGCTGTTAGCTAGTGGCCTTATCGGCTATAGTATCGTCGTAGTTGCCTGATTTTCAGTCTGCTAAAACTAGATAGCATGATGGTCTTGTCGACCCACATAGGATTCCCTTTTATTGCTTGTGGCTAGTTAGTTGTTTTCTTTTATAGGTGGTTACTATGGCCTTTCCGGCCGAAGGTTGTGTTTAAAAGTGAGATATATCTCGTAGTTTTCTTGAATTGAGTTGCAGGCATGCACCTGATGTGCATAAGCCTAACCAGGTAAATCAGATCCTTGTGTGTTACTAGGTGCTAGTCATGACAAACTTGGTATCAGAGCAGGTCGTATCCCAAGGAGTCTGCAAGTTGTGTCAAGTAGAGTCTTGCTTATGGGTCTGTTGTGCACCACATTCTATAGACAGGAGGCTACGAGGCATGATAGGGTGGTTACACTTCTTCCTCCTCCAGTCATGCTATAGAGCTGTGTTGTATAGGGTTGAGTCCCGAAGCTTACTACATTCTGCTTGTCTACAGAGAAATGTCGGACACACGATAGACTACGACCGGCCGAAAGTTAGATATAGCGGCAGGAGAAGGCACTAGTAGGGTGCCTCAGATCAGGAGGTTAGGAGCGTTGTCTTCATGTTAGCTTAGATGATCGTTGCACAGCACCAGCCAGTGGAACCTATGGTTACTGAGTAATCAGGAGGACCTGGTAGTTCGAGGGTCCGAGAGTTCCTTGCTCTGAGTCCCCCACAGTTCATAGGGACGGACCGAGATGAGGACCCTCAGGACTTCCTGGACCAGCTATAGTGGATTTCAGGGTGATGCATGCTACACCTGTGGAGTCAGTTGAGTTAGCAGTATTTCGACTATAGGATGTAGCAGTGTTATGGTACAAGAGCTGGGAGAGGTCCCGAGGTAAAGACGTTCCCCTCCGACTTGGCCTAGTTTCTTAGATGCCTTCCTGGATCACTACTTGCCATGGGAAATTAAACAGGCTCAGGTAGATCAGTTTTTACATCTAGAGCAGGGCACGATGAGCATTTGTGGAATATGCTATGAGATTTGATTCCTTGGCCCGATATGCACCGCTTTCGTAGACACTATGCTAGCTAGAGTGCACCAGTTTAATATAAGGCTGCTTCTAGATTACGTGGAGGCTTGTGTTATGGCTATGCTACGAGAGGACATGGATATCGCCCATATTTAGGCATTTTCTTAGAGTATTGAGGGGATCGGGCAGCGCCAGCGGGAGATAGAGAGGGAAAATCAGGAGCAGCGCCGCAGGGCTAGACCTAGTGACACCTAGGCAGAGTTTCAGGGCGGACCTAGGCCACGACTATCATGCAGACCACCAAGACCTCTACCGCCACAGTAGAAGCAGGGTGGTAGATCAGACTGCCGGGGGAAGTCAGGACTCGGCAAGAGCTCACTGGCATTGAGTTCGCAACAGTAGAGAGGATCAGAGCAGAGCAGACTCACCATGCCACATTGTCCTATTTGCAGTCGGCGTCATCTTGGGACATGCAAGTATGGTTCTACTTCTTGTTATACCTGTGGACAAGAGGGTCACATGATGAGAGACTGTCCAGCTAAAGGTCAGGGTGATCGGGACCGATAGGATAGGTCTTTAGTAGGGTCATGTGCCCCAGCACCTCCAGTAGGGCACAGGCCCTCAACTCCAGCCGGCAGAGGCCGAGGCAGGTCAGGGGAATCTAGTTTAGGAACCGATCCAGATCGCACTTATGTTTTACCGGGGTGATAGGAGTCGTAGTCGTCGCTGAATGTTTTGACAGGTATGCTGGACATTTGTTCTCATTCAGTTTATGTTTTGATAGACCCAGGTTCCACCTTTTATTATATTACACCATTAGTGGCTCGAAAGTTCGGTATAATGCCAGAATTTCTTCAACGACCCTTTTCAGTGCCTACGCTCGTCGGTGATTCTATTATAACTAAGCAAATCTACCAGGGTTGTATGGTAGAGATTGTTGGTCATCAGACTTTAGCATATTTAGTAGAGCTAGAAATGATTGATTTTGATGCAATTATAGGTATGGATTGGTTGGCGCTATGTTATGCCAATGTAGAATGTTGGACCAAGATTGTTCGATTCCACTTTCCAGGGGAGGTAGTGCGAAAGTGGAAGGGCAGTGCAGCTACAGCAAAAGATAGGTTCATATCCTATCTTCGGGAGAAGAAGTTAATAGCAAAGGCTATATATATCATATTGTTAGGGTTTAGGATATGCAAGCAGAATCCCCGACTCTCCATTCTATTCCTGTGGTCAATGAATTTCCAGATGTGTTTCCAGATGAACTCCCTGGCATCCCTCCAGAAAAGGAAATCGATTTCTCTATCGACCTACTACCAGGTACTCAGCCTATATCCATCCCTTCGTACCGAATGGCTCCTGCTGAGCTCAGAGAATTGAAAGAACGATTCAAAGATCTACTAGATAAGGGCTTCATCAGGCCAAGTACTTCACCATGGGGTGCGCCGGTTTTGTCTGTAAGGAAGAAAGATGGCTCCCTCCGCATGTGTATAGATTATAAGCAGTTGAATAAAGTGACCATCAAGAATAAATACCCGCTTACCAGAATAGATGACTTATTTGATCAGCTACAAGGAGAGAGATATCCCAAAAATGGCTTTCAAGACCAGGTATGGCCATTTTGAATTCCTAGTTATGTCCTTGGGGTTGATGAATGCTCCAGCAGTGTTCATGGATCTGATGAACAGCACCTTCAGGCCATATCTAGACTTGTTTGTGATAGTATTCATTGATGACATTCTGGTGTATTCCCTCTCAGAAGCATAACACCAAGATCATTTGCAAACAGTACTCCATATTCGCAGGGATCACCAGTTGTATGCGAGATTTTCTAAATGTGAGTTCTGGCTGAATTATGTAGCCTTTTTGGGGCATATCGTGTTAGATGCTGGTATTCAGGTCAATTCACAGAAAATCGAAGCAGTAAAGACATGGCCTAGACCTACAACTCCAACTGAGATACGCAGTTTCCTGGGGTTAGCTGGGTATTACAGAAGATTTGTAGAGGGATTTTCTACTTTATCAGCGCCTTTGACCAAGTTAACTCAGTAAGCAGCTAAATTTCACTAAACTGAAGTGTGTGAATTGTTCGGTCTGTTTCGCAACTACACGCAAGTTCACGTGGTCGAACAAGTAGTAAAATGGCTTAAGTAAGCCAAGTATCGATCCCACAGGGACTGAACCAAGGAAATAATCGAATTAAGTGTTAATAAACTCTAACTCTAAAATGCAGGCAAAAATTTAAAAAGGATTTTTGAGAGTTTGTTTCCTAAGTTATACTAATCTAAGACAAAATTATAAAGTGAGTTTGAACTATAGTAATGAGCAAGCTGAGGCCAAAACGAACATGCAGGGAAGTAATTTATCGATACAATTCGGTTAATCTCTCCTTCGGTTGCTAGTCAAGAATTATTGCCTATGGAGAGAAACTTTGGTATTCTACCCAACTTAAGAATCATGAACCTTCAACCTACATTTCTGTGATAAAAGAATTTCATGTTCTAGCCATATGAAACCAATTCCTTAATTGACTAATACGACTTTCAGATATATTTCTATTCTGAAGGTAAATCAATTCTCAATTTTCTTAAACTAAGAAGAGATCATATCCTACCAATTCACAACTTTCTAATTTCTTTCTCTTTCAAGATAAAACCAGATTTTTTAGATATACATTAACATTGGCCAGACATTAATGCAGTAAGAACAAGAATTGATAGAACAACCATGGAAGAAAAGATGAAAAACCAAAATGATCAACAATTACATTCCACTACAAATGCTCTTAACCTCAGCAAGAAGTGAATTTAGCCACTCATTTGTGGATTAAACATCATCAAATGAGTATAAATCTGTCACGCCCCGCCCTGGGGGTATGACTAGCACCTGGTGCCCTAGTAGGACCTAGACTGCTATCTGGTGAGCCGAAGCACATCTGGTGCCTGGCTGGCTCTAACTCGAATTCCTGGAACCAAAGGGCTATATAATGGCTGTAAACACAGCCTCCGGCCAACAGGCCTATAGCCACCTGCACCTGGAAAACAGCTAACCAGAAACATACTATTACAGGGGAACCTATGCGGGCCGACAAGGCCACCATGCTGTCTAGTTCTCTGTAACTCAACAATAACATGCTAAATAATTACGTGACCGGCAAGGTCACCACTACTGACTGGTTATGGCCACACACGGTCAACAGGAACAAAAATAACAAATAACTATAACAAGCTGCACGGCCTCACACGACTGGCTCGACTGACCACAGGGAATATATACAGACTGCAAGCCTCTAGGAATAACAATAGAGATGATTGGGACAGGGCCCCGACCTACCCGTACTGTACAACAAAAGAAAACGAAATACACCTCTGGAATTCAATCTCCGGATGACAGGAGCTGAATACTCAATAGCTGACTGGAATCACGAGGGATCGCCTCCTCGTCTATGAGTACCTGCAGGCAAGTAATGCAGTGCCCCGCTGGGCGTCAGTACCACAGGTACTGAGCATGTAAAGCAACTGAAATACACAACTGAAATGAATAACAACAGTAACATGACATATGAGCAGAAGGTGGCTGAGTCTAACTGGCTGAGAATAACTGGGGAGAGTTTATTTATTCTATAACTAAACTGAACGTACCTGAGGTCGTGTCGTCCTACTATCTATCAGTATCTAATAGCACATAGAGGTATACATAATAATACATACAATACCTGACCGACCCCTATAAGCCGGAAGGTGCCAACCAACACACAATCTATTTACCCCTGCCCGGGTTTAAACCAACCAAAAATAAGTCACTCCACTCATCTGATAACTGTGAGCTCCTCCTACCGGTCCCCTTGGGTACGTAGCTCAGGCCTTGGCCTCTGACAGTAAATTGTGTCTGAGTCTGAAGACTCCTACCTCTGGGCGCAGGTGCACGCGGGGTGTGTAATAAAAACTGTCCCTGGGTTCAAGCACGCAACAGGGTGATTTTATAAAAAAATTTGTATCTGAAACTTCCCCCAGCCACAAGCGCACACAGAGTGTTCTGCCCCTGTAAACAGGGTGGACTGGCTCTGCGCAGAGTAAACTGAACTACCCCTGCAAACAGGGTGGTCTGGACCGTATTATCATGGTGGTCGGTCATCATCGTCCTCTAGGAGGACGGCATCACCCAGCTGGTGGTGGTATTTGAATCTGGTATTGACACAGCTATAACCCAGGGGCGGTGGGGATGCTAAAAGGGTGCCCACATGCCACAACAGGTCTCAACAAACAAATAGCACATAGAAATAGCAAGCATGTATAACTGAAAAGACTATCTGGAATCTAACTTCTTATTTTGATCTATTTCTATACTGAACTGATTCTTTACTGATTATACTAATTCTGAAATCTTTTTTTAACTGTTGGCTAGCCTGTAGCCAATATTCCATCTGTCTGAATGGCTAGTCTATAGCCATAAAACTATCTGTCTATCAGATCTTCCTTTACTGACTGTTATTATGCAAATCTATTCCTTTTTATTCTACAACATGCTTGCTATTCACATAATAGGCTGTACTGAATCTGAACTACTAACCTGCCCTTGGGCACATGCTTTTCTAACTTCCAGACTGAATATGATATAACAACGCAAACTAGGTTTACTGAACTTTGCACAATACTTAACATTCAACTTCCGGGAATTCTACTACGGAGTTTATTGCACTATACAAGGCTAAAGCTACTAACTTGCCGAAGGAACTAGCTTTACATACCTTATCCTCGAACTATCCGTCTGTCGGATGAGGCTCGGCCAATACTTCAACTATTTCTCCCAACTGCATTCATAAATATGTCAATTAATACTAAATATAGCTTTATTCCAAAGAACAACGTCACTTTCGATATAATTATAGCCTAAACTTAGGCTTATCGAAAGACGGTCAAAAACCCGCTATTTTCCAGAAGTCCAGAAGGGAGAAATACTCATTTCGCAGCTAGGAACACATAGACACTAGTTTGGAGCAATTCTACTTACCTTAGCTCGATAGCTCGACGATTCGTCGGCCGTATTTCACGAAACTAAATCCGTAGATATGCTCTCTGCTGCTAAATACCTTGGCATCTGAGGTTAATTTAGGTTTGGACTGCGTTTGGCAGCGTAATCGGATGAAATTATATTACCCTCTTCGTTCTTTTTCCTTCCTCTGGTTTTCCTCTCTGTTTTCTGGAAATTTTATGATTTAATTCCAAAATAAACCTAAGTGGGGCTTTATATACTTGAGCCTGGACAAGGCCAACGTGTCACGGAGCCAACGCGGAGGCTTCACCTTCGTGACACGCTGCCATCGCGGAGGGGCTCTGCCTCGGCTCCTCCCGCGATGGTTCGACAGGTTGCTCGTCTGGTCTTTTCCCGAGCCTTTCCCTAGCACGTATGGCCTTCAAACATGCTTAACCAACGTGCGAATAGGTCATCTAGGTGCCGGGAATCCCACGGGGTATAACAAAATCATACAAACAATTGAAATAAAGGAGAAAGAGTTAGAGAAGAACCCTAAGAATTTCGTCTCCTCAACTGCCTGTAACCCACGTTCTTGCTCAACTAAGTCAGAATAATTAAAAATAAACCTAAGTGTACTATTTATACTAGTGGGAATTTTTCCCGGAATAATAAGCAACGTGTCACAGAGTGCATCGCGGAGCACTGCCTCCGTGACACGGTGCAAACGCGGACCCTCACTGGAATTTTATGTTCCAGGTAAATATGGGCAACGTACCACGGCATGTAACGTGGGGCTTGGCCAACGTGCCACGGCACCGACGTGGACTTTCACTGGAATTTGTCCAAGTAACTCATCCGAGGTAGACTGCCTCCGCGATGGCAGTGTGACACGGCTCCATCGCGGAGCCCCTTTGTTTGCTGCTTTTCCTTGACCTTTTCCACTGCTCGCTTCCGAGTCCATTCCCAATTTTCACCAACATGCAACTTAGCTTCCTAAAATTACATTTTTCCTGCAAAACAACGCTAATCATGCTGGTTAGTATAAATTCACAATTTAACTACAAATCACATGAGAATGTACAAATAATGATAGATAAACAAGACGAAATAGAGCATTTGACCATCACTTGGGCATATAATTCTGCCCAAGATCACTTACCCCACACTTAAAACCTTGTTCATCCTTGAACAATAATCTCATATCTCATGCAATTGACACCCACATATAGCTACTTTGGCTCGACAAGTCAAGCTACGGTTATACCGATTATTTAATATAGCAAATCATCAAGAAAACATGCATAGTCTCATAAACACACTGACATTCACCACATTAAGACCTCCTAGACTCAAGAATCAACTCTCGATCTTAGCAAACTCATGCAAATCAGCTGATCAATACATCCAACACGAAATTCAATCTCTCATCAAGCATGTGCCCTCACAACACAAGAGAATTACCCCTTTTCCAATCATATGATTTCCAAAACATTACATGTAGGTGTATATAAACACGATTTCGCTCTCTCTCCCAAAGAATTCACATGCATCATGTCATGAACCATAGGCTTGCCTGTAGTGTATTACTCCACTAATATAAGGATGCGTGATGTAAGATCACGTAGGACTTAACGGGTTGTAATGTAAGCTAAGGAACTAGTAAATACTGGGCTAACCAATAATAGCAACTAGCCTCCTTAAGCGCTTTTCAATACATCCCACCATCATTATGGGCATTGTTTCTTCCTTCATCCTCCCATTCTTGAAGTCTTTCTTTATTTTTGTTCCCATTTCTTTAAGCACACTCGACTTAATAACAAAGATTAGTTATACATCTTCATTTTATTTATATTCGGCAAGTGCACCTTTGACCTTATCTTTACTTTCACCACTTCTGCTTTTCCTTTCTTTTCACACTTTTCACTCCTTGACACTGTGGGAAAATTATTTTTTCTTGAGCTCTTAAGAGTTTTGGATCAAATTCACGGCTAATGAAAAGAAGGGATTAAGCTCAATTTCTACCTCTTCAGTGAAAGAAAAAAATAGGCTAAAGGCTCAATGGGGCTAACTAGGATGTACATTCAAGGTAGGTATGATAAGAAAAAAAAACTTTCGGTTTAATCAAAGAAATACCTACATCCTTTCCTACACTACACATCCTTCATTTCGTTTCGTACACACACCAGGCAAGTTCTAGACACTTCACAATAGCATGGAAGAATCGAAACCTCACCTCACACTTATTGCACATGCTCAACTCAAGACTTATTCACAGACTCTTCAATCAGCTAATTACAAGAATTCAATATTAAGCCTCAATCACACCGAATTGAACTCTATGGCCTAGGTATCTCAACATGTTTCACATTTGGATGCTTTCATATGAATCATCTTTGCATCTCAATATCATGTACAACACGCAACAAGAATTCCGAACCATGAAGTAGCGAAACGTTTGGGAAACAACAAAAAGAAAGAAAATAAAAGAAAGAAAAAAAACTACTCCTATGGACTACATTTCCCTTAAGACGGTCGTCATCCATCTATCATAGGGAACGGTCACTATTTACAACATCGGTTCAATGGGACTATTCTCGGTAAAAGCACCGAAAACAAAGGCCAAGAAACCCAATCATAAAAAATTCAACAAAAAATTTAAAAAATTTTTAAAATATCGATAATTTCAATAGAAAACAAAAATATTTACACAACCAGCTAACAACAGCTTAACATTCATTACACACCGAATTACAATACAAAACATACTCATAAAATCACAGGGTCACAATTTTTTTCACAGGCACAACAACAAGACATGAACATAAACAACAACAAAACAACTGGCACCTAACTACTCCCACCCCACACTTAAACCGAACACTGTCCCCAGTGTTCATCAAATTCACATAGCACAGAAGTAGGTGGTGAAACTCCCTGGTTAATCGAAGTATTCAACTTCTTCGTCAGGTGTCGTTGCCTCATCCCCCATATCTGAATCACCCCCGATGTCCTCATCTGATTCAACATCTGAGTCATCGCGATGTGTCTCCTCATCAGTGGGGACATCATCATCAACCGGCTCCACAAGAGCTGGCCCCACTCGGCATAGAGCCCTAGCATTTTCGCCAAAGGGGTAATCTAGCTCGAGCTGCCATAGCTCATCTTCTATTGCTGGCCTCCCGCCTATTCGCAACTGCAGCATCTGCATCCCGTACATGCGGGCCATATACTGATCATCCCGAGCATGTCGCTCGGCTAGTGTGAGAACTGGCCCGTGAGTGGTGTCGGGTGCCTTGGTTTTGGTGACGTCCAAGGCACGCCTATCCAATTGCGGGATGTAGTCTAGGGCCTCCTCTTCGATGTCAAGGCCCCTCAGAAATGTGGTCAGCAAACCACCAAACCCGTACCTATGCCCTTGATGCAAGCGGGCCCTCTTCATGGCGGAGATGATCACCGCCCCTACATTAATCTCCATCCCTTTCATCAGGGCATAAACCAAGCACACACGATCCTGGGTGACATCTGTCATGTGCACCCTCAGGATCAGGCAGGAACACACTATTTTAAGCCAAATCCTGGCTTCCCTGTTCATTTGAGAGTAGGGCAGCTTCTGATGATAGCGCCTCTCCGTGTGCCTGCTCCACCGTGCTGTCGAACGGGCTCCACACAGAGTGCGTCTGATATCCGCATAGGGTGGAGTTATGTTCAGCAGCCGGAGTACATGGGTGTCTGTGTCCCACGCCCCCAAGATGGCATTTAGGTGATGGGGCTCAAAGGTGACAACCTGCCCCCTTATCTTGACGGTGTGACTGCGGAGTGTCGGGTTCCAGTTTGCGTAGAACTCCCGAATCAAGTGGCGATTGCACTCCTTGGGCTCTTCAAAGATGAAGTTCAGCCCGGTAGCATCAATCCGGTGTACTATTCTGGGGAATTCCTGTGCAAGTGGCTCCCTTGCAATGTGCTCCTTAGGGAAGTATTTGGTATCCTTATGTTTGGCATACCATTTCTTCCCTTCGTCCGTCACCCATCGGGTTCCGCATTAATGGTGTTGGCCGCGAGGAACCGCTGGTGCTGCTAGGACTGTCGTTCCCAGTCTAATCCTTTTTCTCCTGGCGCCTGATGTAGATGCAACCTTTCCTTTGTCTTGCCTACTTGACATCGTTCCTGTCAAATCAAATAGACAGTCCCAATGTTATTCAAGTCAAAAATTTGCTTCGATTAAGGTTGGGTTGCGTTAAACCACCCCACACTTAATCTTTAGCCACAATGAAAACAATTCGGCAAAACAATCATTCTTTTCCAATTTTTATCAATCAACATGCCTCGTGCATTCAGATAAGTTGAGGGAATAATGACTAAGTACTACTCAGACTTCGTACAACTAATCACAATTTCACCATCGATTCCATTACATCACATAGCACTTAGCCAAAAAATTTCTCAACAACAACAACCTATGCAATTCACCAATTTCATTTTCCCGAAAAATGCCTTTTTTATTTAGCATATTCATCCATATTCACAACATCATTTACATTACCCAACATGCACAACCCAATCATTTTCAAATTTTCAACCAAATTTAGTTCTTCCTATTCAAATTCCAACCCTAGCTACCCATTTCACACAAATTCAATCAAACATGTATTTATCGAGTTCATATAATCATAACAATACTACGAACATCAATCAACAATAACTTAAATGAATTCATGCTCAATTTACACTTAGGGCAAGCTTTAGTCACCTCACATGCTCAAAAATTGAAAATTTCGGCAAAAATTGAGGTTAAGTTCAAGAACGTATCTTTAATTTGATGAACTTCAACAAAAGTTGAAAAATATTTTGATCCTAGGTCCGTGTCATGTTGAAGGAGGGGGTATTTTAAGGAGTTTGTCGCGGAGGGGAGTGAGAAATGGGAAAAATGGGGTGTTTTCGGGGTTAAAAAGAAAATTTTTCATGCGGGTCACCCGGCGACCAGGTATGACCCGTCGCGAATAAAACTTCAACATGTCACGAAGGGTAACGCGGAGCACCCCCACCGTGATACGGAGCCATCACGCAGGGGTTCTGGAATTTGTAAAAAATTCCAAAACACCTTCAACGTGTCACGGAGGGTAACGCGGAGGCCCTCCTCCGTGACACGGAGCCATCGCACAGGCTCACTATTTTGCTACTTTTTAATTTTTTCTCACCTCAATTTTTTTCCTTTGCGATCCTTTGCATTTTTGCCCTCCGTTCAACCTGAAAATCATCTCATAACAAGAAATTGGTTAGAATTTATAGGTTTCAAACACAAACACACAAAAAAAATTGTTTTTGTTTTTATTTTTATTTTTATTTTCTTTTTCTTTTCTTTTTTACTAATTCTACTCATCTATTACAACAATTTCACGGGTTGCCTCCCGTGCAGCGCCTGGTTTACGTTGCGGGTCAACATCATTAAAGCTCAATCATCCACTAGAGTGACGGACGTTTTCTCTCGAATAATGTCCTCACCCCAATAATGCTTACACCGCTGCCCATTAACCAAGAACGTGGCACTTCGATCTTCTTGCCACAACTCCATTGCCCCATGCGGGGTCATTCTCACTATCTCAAACGGCCCTGACTATTTCGACCGCAATTTCCCTGGAAACAGCTTCAATCTTGAATTGAAAAGCAACACTTTCTACCCCGGCTTGAAAATACGATGCACCATATGCTTATCGTGCCACCTCTTTGTTTTCTCTTTGTAGCCCTTAGCACTTTCATAAGCATGCCAACGAAACTCATCAAGTTCGCTGAGTTGCATCAGCCTCTTCTTGCCTGCTAGCTCTAGGTCCATATTCAATTTCCTCATGACCTAGAAAGCTCGGTATTCTAGCTCCACCGGTAGATGACACGCTTTTCCATAGACCAATCGGTATAGAGAAGTCCCAATTGGTGTCTTGTAAGCAGTTCTATATGCCCACAACGCATTGTCGAGTTTGCTTGACCAATCACTACGTTGTGCATTCACTATTTTCTTGAGAATCTGCTTCACTTCTCTGTTCGACACCTCCACTTGCCTACTAGTTTGGGGATGATATGTTGTTGCCACCTTGTGGCGCACCCCATACTTAGCCAGCAACTTTTTGAAACTTGCATTGACAAAATGAGCCCCTTCATCACTGATAATGGCTCGGGGTGTCCCGAACCTGGTGAAAATGTGTTTCTTCACAAATTTTGTTACCACCTTGTTGTCATTCCTGGGGCAAGCTAGTGCTTCAACCCACTTTGATACATAATCAACGGCCACCGAGATGTAACGATTACCAAATGACGGTGGGAATGGGCCTATGAAATCAATACCCCATACATCAAAGATCTCCACTTCTAGTATATGCTGCAGCGGCATCTCTTGCCTCCTACCAATTGTGTCTGTCCTTTGACATCTATCACACATTTTGACGTATGCCATCGAGTCTCTAAACAGTGTAGGCCAGAAGAAACCTTACTGTAGCACTTTGTGCATTGTCCGCTCGCCTCCGTGGTGCCCTCCATACAATGAAGAGTGACAACTCCTCAAAACTTCTGCAATCTGGCTCTCCGGGATGCATCTTCTCATAACCTGATCCGGTCCCTGTTTAAACAAGCACGGCTCATCCCAAATAAAATACCTGCAATCATGCTTCAATTTTTTTCTCTGTTGAGTCGTAGCCTCCGGTGGATAGACTCCACTCACTAGCAAATTCACTATGTCTGCATACCACGGGATCTCAGCTTCCCCTATTGCCAAGAGCTGCTCATCCGGGAACTCCTCTTTGATGCCGTCACCTTCCTTCACATGCGACCGGTTTTCCAATCGCGATAGGTGATCTGCCACTTGATTCTCGCTCCCCTTTCTGTCTTTAATTTCTAGGTCAAACTCTTGCAACAACAAGATCCATCTGATCAGCCTGGCCTTGCATCCTTCTTGTTAAACAGATACCGAATTGCTGCATGATCGGTATACACCACTACTCTCGGACCCACCAAATAGGACCTGAATTTATCAAACGCAAACACCAATGCTAGCATCTCCTTCTCTGTGACTGTATAATTACTTTGGGAAGTGTTCAATGTTTTGCTTGCATAATGAATAAAATGAAAGATTCTATTCCTCCACTGCCCCAATACAGCTCCCACAGCCACATCGCTTGCATCACACATCAGTTCAAATGGTTGTTCCCAATCCGGAGAAATAAGGATAGGTGCTTCTATCAATTTCTGCTTCAACTCCTCGAATGCTCTGATACACTCATCATCCAACTCGAACTACACCTCTTTTTCTAGTAATCTGCATAATGGTCTAGAAATTTTGGAGAAGTTTTTGATGAACCGTCTATAGAACCCTGCATGCCCGAGAAAACTGCGAACACCCTTCACCGACACAGGTGGTGGTAGCTTCTCAATAACTTCGATCTTAGCACGATCGACCTCCAACCCCTTGCAAGACACTTTATGGCCAAGGACGATACCCTCCTTGACTAAGAAATGACATTTCTCCTAGTTGAGTACAAGGTTGGATTCTTTATAGTGAGCTAGCACGCTGTCAAGATTCTGCAAACAAGTAGCAAATGAATTACCGAAAACAGAAAAATCATCCATAAATACCTCGACGAAATCTTCCACCATGTCATGGAAGATAGCTATCATGCATCTCTGGAATGTGGCGGGTGCATTGCATAACCCAAATGGCATCCGCCTAAAAGCATATGTCCTATAAGGACATGTGAAGGTAGTCTTCTCCTGACCCTCCGGGGCTATGGCTATTTGGTTATAGCCTGAGTACCCATCAAGGAAACAATATTATCCTTGTCCCGCCAATCTGTCCAATATATGATCGATGAACGGGATAGGATAGTGATCTTTCCTTGTGGCTTCATTGAGCTTTCTGTAGTCCAAGCAAATCCGCCACCTGTGACGGTGCGAGTAGGGATCAACTCATTCTTTTCATTGGTGACCACGGTCATCCCTCCTTTCTTTGGGACACACTGAACGGAGCTGACCCATTCGCTGTCCAAAATAGGATAGACCATACCTGCATCAAGCCACTTAATTATTTCTTTCCTAACCACATCTTTCATTGCTGGATTCAACCTTCGCTAAGGCTGAACAGTTGGCTTTGCTCCTGTCTCCATGAAAATTCTGTGTGTGCAAAAAACTGGGTTGATACCCTGAATATCTGACATTTGCCAGCCCATTGCTTTCTTCCTTCTTCTGAGGACCACCAATGCTTCCTTTTCCTGTGCCTCTATCAATTCTGCGGAGAGGATGACTGGAAAAGTATCCTCTTCCCCCAAAAAGACATATTTTAAATGGGGAGGCAATGTTTTCAATTCCATCTTTGGTGCTTCCTCAATATATGGTTTCGGCAATGGTTCCAGGGACCTCATTAAAGGCTGAAAGTCCTGCTTCCTTGGATACATTTGTGGTTCAGTCAGCATTTGCACCACCTCATAAGTATCTCTATCTCTGAAATGATCAGAGCTCAGTAATGCTCTTTCCAATGAATCTCGAGATTCAACCATCTAAAGAATTTCTGCTTGATCAAGCACACTGATTGCTGAAAGCTCCTCATGTATGGCTGGAAGCTTCATGGCCTTAAATACATCAAATACCTTTACTTTGTCATGCGCCTGCATGGTTAGCTGCCCTGCGGCTACATCAATCAAAGCTTTCCCGGTTGCCAAGAAAGGACATCCCAAAATAAATGGGACTTCCGCATCCGACTCAAAATCCAGCACAACAAAATCTACCGGGAAGATAAGGGAGCCCACTTGCACCTGCACGTCCTCCACAATGACATCTGGTCTGGCCAAAGAACGATCCGCTAACTGCAAGATCACTGTAGTTGGTCTAGGACTGCCCAGCCCCAACTTCTTGAATACCGATGTCGGCATCAAGTTAATGCTCGCTCCCAAATCGCATAGCCCACGAGCTCGGATACTTTGCCCAATTGTGATTTGAATTGTAAAGCTCCCAGGGTCCTTGAGCTTTGTTGGCAACCTGTTCTGTATCCGGGAAGTGCACTCCTCCGTAAGCGCCACCGTAGCATACTCCGTCAATCTGCTTTTGTTCGCTACGATGTCCTTGATATACTTTGCATACTTCAACACTCCCTGCAAAACATCAACAAGAGGTAAATTAATGTGTACCTGTTTAAGCACCTCCATGAACTTTTTGAAACATGCTTCCTCCTTGTGTTTCTTTAATCTTTGAGGGAACGGGGGTGGTGGTCTTTCTGGTTCAGCTTCCTTCTTCTTCCTCCTCTCATCATCATGTTCCCTTTCTTTCTCCCCTGCTCCTGACTGCTGAGGTGGTCTTTCTGGTTCCACCTCCTTGAGTTGTAAACCACTCCTTGTGGTCACTATATTTACTTGCTTGGGATTCGGGTCAGTGTCACTCGATAGTCCTCCTCTTGGCCTGGTGTTTTGATCTCCAGCTAGTTGCCCAAACTGGTACTCCAACGTCTTTGTAGCTAACTGATTGTTCTTTACTTCTGCCGCTAACTTCACATAGTCAGCCTGCAATTGAGCTTGGTTAGCTATCATTGTTTTAAACATTTCCTCAATGCTGGGTGGTGGTGGTGGAGGAGGTGCATTGTTGCTTCTGTATTGAGTCTGATAGTTCTGCTGCCCTCCTTGATTTCTCTATGCACCCTGATTCGAACTCTACCCTGGATGGTTGTTACTACCCCAAGAGAAATTCGGATGATTCCTCCAATTAGAGTTGTAGTTGTTGCCATATTATTGGTGATTATTTCTCTGTACATTACCAACAAAGTTCACTGAATCTAGATTTGCACCACAACACTCAGCTGAGTGTTCATTACTACCATATACTTCACACCAAATCTGCTGCACTACATTAACTGGGGCTTGAGATTGATTTAAGCTCCTGTTGCTGAAGTGGGTGTTGAGTTGACTTTGCAACGCAGCTATCTGTGCAGCGATAGCTGTAAAACCATCCACTTCCAAGACTCCTGCCGCTTTCCTTGTTCCTCCTCTAGAAGAGTCCGCATTCCACTCTAGATTTACCTGCGAAATACGATTTAACAAAATATACAGCTCCTCATAAGTCTTTTCTAATGCTTGTCCCCCAACTGCTGAGTCTAGCAAAATTTTTGTGTGGGGTTCCAAACCCTCTATGAAAGTATGCACCAGCACATTATTGGACTGGTGATGGTGAGGACAATCCCGTAACATGGATTTGAATCTTTCCCAAGCTTGATACAGATTCTCCCCCTCTGTTTGTTTAAAACTTAGAATCTGACTTCTAAGTCTTGTTGTTTTCCCGGATGGAAAGAACCGTATCAAGAATTTTCTGGCAAGATCATCCCAAGTGTGATGGAATTAGGTGGCTCAGCTTTCAACCACCTCTTTGCTTCTCCCAATAGTGAAAATGGGAACAATGTAAGCCTTACGTAATCAGATGATACTCCAGCGGGGATGTAAGTGTCACTTATCTCCAAAAGGTTTTGGAGATGTTGTTGTGGATCCTCGTGAGGGAGACCTGTGAATTTCCTGCTGGTGTGCAGCAATTGCACCATATTCTGTTTCAGCTCAAACCTCCCTCCTGGCTCGGGTTTGCGAATGCTTGATGTAACATTGTTAGCATGTGGGATTTCCACTTCGCGAACCGGCCTAGCTGCCATTTCCTCGGGCACTAACACTGCCCTTATAAGTGGTGGATTTTGTTGTTGTTCCGAGATTGTTTGTCTGAGCAACTGCAGCTTTTTCTCTAGAGCTTCTCTCCTTTGACGATGAAATTGTCTTTCCGGCTCTAAGTATGAGTCCACCAGCTCCTTGTCTCTTGCCAGTGTTCAACAAAATTCAATATCTGCAAATAACAAGCTAATCAAGTTGTCAGCACAATATAGAAATCATAGACTAACACTTAAGAAAATAATTTTACCAATTGCCAGTCCTCGGCAATGGCGCCAAAAACTTGTTCGGTCTGTTTCGCAACTACACGCAAGTGCACGTGGTTGAACAAGTAGTAAAATGGCTTAAGTAAGCTAAGTATAGATCCCACAGGGAGTGAACCTAGGTAATAATCGAATTAAGTGTTAATGAACTCTAACTCTAAAAATGCAGACAACAATTTAAAAAGGATTTTTGAGAGTTTGTTTCCTAAGTTATACTAATCTAAGACAAAATTATAAAGTGAGTCTGAACTATAGTAATAAGCAAGCTGAGGCCAAAACGAACATGCAGGGAAGTAATTTATCGATACAATTCGGTTAATCTCTCCTTCGGTTGCTAGTCAAGAATTATTGCCTATGGAGAGAAACTTTCGTGTTCTACCCAACTTAAGAATCATGAACCTTCAACCTACATTTTTATGATAAAAGAATTTCATGTTCTAGCCATACAAAATCGATTCCTTAATTGACTAATACGACTTTTAGATATATTTCTATTCTGAAGGTAAATCAATTCTCAATTTTCCCAAACTAAGAAGAGATCATATCCTACCAATTCACAACTTTCCAATTTCTTTCTCTTTCAAGATAAAATCGGATTTTTTAGATATACATTAACATTGGCCAGACATTAATGCAGTAAGAATAAGAATTGATAGAACAACCATGGAAGAAAAGATGAAAAACCAAAATGATCAACAATTACATTCCACTACAAATGTTCTTAACCTCAGCAAGAAGTGAATTTAGCCACTCATTTATGGATTAAACATCATCAAATGAGTATAAATCATACAAACAACTGAAATAAAAGAGAAAGAGTTAGAGAAGAACCCTAAGAATTTCGTCTCCTCAACTGCCTGTAACCCACGTTCTTGCTCAACTAAGTCAGAATAATTAAAAATAAACCTAAGTGTGCTATTTATACTAGTGGAAATTTTTCCCGGAATAACAAGCAACGTGTCACTGAGTGCATCACGGAGCACTGCCTCCGTGACATGGTGCAAACGCGGACCCTCACTGGAATTTTATGTTCTAGGTAAATATGGGCAACGTGCCACGGCATGTAATGCGGGGCTTGGCCAACGTGCCACGGCACCGATGCGGACCTTCACTGGAATTTATCCAAGTAACTCATCCGAGGCAGACTGCCTCCGCAATGGCAGCGTGACACGGCTCCATCGCGGAGCCCCTTTGTTTGCTGCTTTTCCTTGACCTTTTCCACTGCTCGCTTCCGAGTCCATTCCCAATTTTCACCAACATGCAACTTAGCTTCCTAAAATTACATTTTTCCTGCAAAACAACTCTAATCATGTTGGTTAGTATAAATTCACAATTTAACTACAAATCACATGAGAATGTACAAATAACGATAGATAATCAAGACGAAATAGAGCATTTGAGCATCACTTGGGCATATAATTCTGCCCAAGATCATGAACAGAGTTTTCAGGAGTTGAAATACAGATTGACATCAGTGCCAGTACTAGCTTTTCTAGAAGGTTCAGAGGGTTACGCAGTATACTCTGACGCTTCAGGAGTTGGGTTAGGATGCGTCCTGATGTAGCATGGTAAGGTAATTGATTATGCTTCGAGGCAGTTAAGAAAGCATGAAAAGAACTATCCCACTCACGACCTGGAGTTAGCGGCAGTAGTTCACTCCTTAAATATCTAGAGACATTACCTGTATGGGGTACACGTGGACATTTTTAGTGATCATAAGGGTTTCTAGTACATCTTTACACTGAAAGAGTTGAATCTATGGCAGCGTCGCTGGTTAGAATTAGTGAAGGACTATGATATGAATATTTTATACCATCCAGGGAAGGCTAATATCATAGCAGATGCTCTTAGTCGTAGATCAATGGGAAGTTTGGTACATTTGAGGCCCGAACAGCGGGAGCTGGCTCGAGAATTGCCTAGTTAGCCAGCTTAGCCATTGGAATAGTAGACTCGGGAGATAGTGGGGTAGTGATTCAAAATACCACGGTATCATCTCTAGTTGTAGAGGTGAAAGAGCAGCAGTATGAAGATCCTAACTTGGTACAGCTCAGAGAAAAAGCTCAGCGAGGTGAAGTATCAGCTTTCGAGGTAACCGAAGATTCAGCGGTCGCCTTTGCATCCCAGATGTAGCAAGGCTCCGCTAGCAGATTATGGACGAGGTACACTACTCTTGATACTCTCTTCATCCGGGTTTGATGAAAATGTGTTATGATTTAAAAAAAATTTAGTGGTGGCATGGAATGAAAAAAGGTGTAGCAGAATTTGTGGCACAATGCCCTACCTTCCAGGAAGTAAAGGCTGAATACCAAAAACCCAGCGGATTGCCAGAAGAGATAGTGACACCTATGTGGAAATGGGAAGCAATCAACATGGATTTTGTGACAGGATTACCCCATACCAAGCATAGATTTGATTCCATCTGGGTGATTATCGATAGATTAATGAAGTCATCTCATTTTCTACCAATTAGGACCACCTTCTCGGTCGAGGATTATGCTGAGTTATATATTAGGGATATAGTTCGGTTACATGGTGTCCCAGCATCTATCATTTCTGAAAGAGGGGCACAATTCACAGCTAGATTCTAGCAGTCATTTCAGAGAGGTTTTAGGACACAGGTCAATTTGAGTACAGCATTCCACCCTCAGACAGATGGGAAGGCAGAACGTATAATTCAGATGCTAGAGGATATGTTGTTGGCATGTGTGTTAGACTTTAGGGCAGTTGGGATGAGCATTTACCCCTTATTGATTTCACTTACAACAACAGTTATCATTCGACAATCCAGATGGGTGGTTTGAAGTAGGGGAGTCAGAGTTAGTAGGACCTGATATGATTCACCAGTCAGAAGAGAAGGTCAAATAGAGAACGCTTGTTAACAGCTCAGAGTCGCCAGAAGTCCTATTCCGATGTGCGACGTAGAGATCTGGAATTCGATGTTGATGACTGGGTATTTCTGAAAGTTTTACCAATAAAGGAAGTAATGAGATTTGGTAAGAAGGGAAATTTTATCCCTAGATTTATTGGCCCGTATCAAATCCTTCGGAGAATAGGCCAAGTGGCATATGAGCTAGACTTGTCTCCAGAGTTAGAATCTGTTCACCCGGTCTTTTATGTGTCAAGTTGCAAAAGTGTATAGGGGAATTGTCCTGAGTTGTGCCAATTGAGGATGTTCAGGTCACTAAGGAGCTAACCTACAAAGAGATTCCAGTTGCCATATTAGATCGGCAAGTTCGTAGTTTACGAACTAAAGATGTCGCCTCCGTTAAAGTATTGTGGAGAAACAAGAATAAAGAAGAGATGGAGGATGACATAAGATCCAGATATCCTTATTTATTCTAAGACTGACTTAGATTATGCAGTTAACGGTAAGATTGTTGTTCAGTTGTTATTCTGCTACTTATGTTATATGTACTATTCAGTGGGCTACCTTTTGTTGTGAAATAGTTGCTATAGCGCCCTGTGAGATGCCTGCATTGGGCTTTCCTACGTTTCAGATTTTTCGGGTAGTCCATATTACAGGGGAGACTCCGCCAAAATTTTTCAGAATACTAGTTAAGAGAGTTAACTCCCGTAAGTCTGAAATTGACATTCGAGGACAAATGTTCCTAAGGGGGAAGGATGTTATACCCCGTAAGTTCCTATCGTTTAGTCCATGCATTCGTACGTAAGTGGAGAGTTTTAGAGTATAACCTGTGTGAGAAAGGGCCCAAGGAAAGGATGTACGAGCACGGAATTGAAGTAGCGAGGGAGAAGGCCGGGGGCAGGTTGCAACAGGGGCAGCGTGTCTCGGACCCCCTCCCCCTCCGTGTTGGGCGGCGTGGCATGCCCATAAAACGGCGCGATGAGCGTCGTGACACGGACCCCCTATCCACCGCCCAAATGTTATATAAGTTCAAGTGGTTCATTTGGTTTATTATCAAACAAAAGACCTTCGTCCAGAGAGAGAGCACTACCATATTTTCAAGCAAAATTTCTTCCGATAACGCTGCTAAACACGGTCCAAACGTGAATTAACTTCAGGTATTGAGTTTAAGCCTGCAGGGAGCATTCCTACAGAGTTATTTTCTCAAAATACGCCCAGTAAATCAGAATTCCACCGAGTAGAAGTTATCAAAATTGCCCCAAATTGATTCCTAAACAGACACAGGCTTTAAGTAAATATTTCTCCCTTCTAAACTCTTGGGAAATTATACGTTTTCGATCGTACTTTGTGAAGTTGAATTATAGTTGTTATTAGTATTGAAAGTTATCATTTTTGTTGTATTAAGTATTGAAGTTAGTCCCCTTCTCTCAGTATTAAGGTTACGATTGAAAAGAGCAGCTGATTAAAGTTGAAACTCATTAGTTAATCGAGAATCAGCGATCGAGGTACGTTAAGGCGAATTGCTTTGGCAAGTTACTTCCTATAGTATTGTAATACAACTTGAGCCCTCGTAAGACAGTCAGAAGTATGTTTATTATGGTTAGCTGCTATTGTTAGTTGAGATCAGTACTTTATGTTTAGTTAAGATTGACCCTGCCCTATATAGCCCTTCGTGACCAACCCCAGCGTTACTAGCTCTGTCATCGCCTGCCAGGGGCTATATGATGTTGCTCCAAGGAGCGATATGCCGTCTCCATAGATGATGCAACGGCCCAAGGGCCCTAATACAGTCCATTCCATGGCTGGACTATTATTTCTATGTCGTATCGGCAACACACCCTCGTCGAGCCTGGTGCCCAAGGTGCAGTTATCAGGAGTCCACCGGACTCAGACACAACTAATGATCAGGGGCCGAGTGGGCTCAGTTGCAGACCCAGGGGACCGGTAGGTTGGCTATAGTTACCAGTTGACTCTTTCTGTCCTTGTTAGGGGTATATAGATTGAAGTGTGCTCGACAGGATTTATGGGCGCCCCGAGTGGTTTATTCTATACTGGTTGTACCTTCCGGCTTTTGGGGGCCAGGTAAGGTTCTTGTTTGTACTATTTAATATTAGTTGTACAGCAGGTTATAATGTTATAGCAGGTTAACTCTCTATCCTCCTATTGAATTGTTCAGTTTCATTATCAGCATTATTCAGTCATTTTCTTTTACTACCTTACATATTGTACTGACGCCCATCCTTGGGCGCTGCATTACTTGCCTGCAGGTGCGGATAGACGCAGATCAGGACCTTCTTAGTTTTCAACCAGAGTCAGTAGTACAGTTATCTCCCTTCCTCCAGAGCTAATAATTAGAAGGTTTGACCTTTTTGATTGTATAGTTTATGGGTAGGTCGGGGCCCTGTCTCGACCATTATTCCACTCCTAGAGGCTTGCGGGCTATAAATTTCCAGCTGTTCATTTTGTTGTTGGCCGTGTGGGGCCTATATATGTTTTATTTCAGGTGATGGCCGTGTGGGGCCTTGTTTAGCTGTTAGCTAGTGGCCTTGTCAACTATAGTATAGTCGTAGTTGCCTGATTTTCAATATGCTAAAACTAGATAGCATAGTGGCCTTGTTGGCCCGCATAGGATTCCCTTTTATTGCTTGTGGCTGGTTAGTTGTTTCCTTTTACATGTGGTTATATGGCCCTGTCGGCCGGAGTCTGTGTTTACAGCCTAGATATAGCTCGTTGTTTTCTTCAATTAGGTTGCAGGCATGCACCAGAAGTGCATAAGCCCAACCAGATCAGTCAGATCCCAGTGTGGCACTAGGTGACAGTCACGTCTCCCAAGGTAGGCCGTGAAAATATATATGTAGATCTTGAAAAAAAGTGATTCCATTCTTGTGTTTTATTGTGTTGAAGTCATTCTATTACAGACACCCAACAGAACTACAACGCTTGTAATATAATTTTGCATCGGTGTATTAGATATTATTAAATAACAACAATAATTAAATAAATGAGTTAATAAAATAATTTTAAAAGGAAGAAAATAGTCAAAAAAATCAAAAAATAAAAGCAAAATAGGAATAAAGGCCTTAGAAGCATGTCACATCAGCATGCCTCTAACCTCCATATATATATATATATTATATATATATATATGGGGTCAAACTTCTAAAAGCAGCTTATTTTGAAAAATATTTTTTTAAAGTGCTTTTAAAAGAAAGTGATTTTAGTGAGAAACAGTTTGTGTTTGACCAATAAATTATGCTATAAATATATTATATTATGAATATTCATTGGATAAACTTGCAACTTTAAACTTGCGATTGGATAATCTTGCAATCAGACAACTTTTTAATGTGTATTTTTATTATAGTGCATGTCTATGTTAGGATTAGTCTTCCCCTACAAATAAAGGGACTCTATCTTATTGTATTTCATCCCGCAAGAACAATAATAATTCTTCTCTCTTCTTTCTTTCTCTACAAGCTTCTTGTTTTATTATTTTATAATTAACACGTTATCCATACGAGTTTCTACCATCTCAAGAAATTGTTTTACAGACTAAGAAATGGATAGCTTTCAGAGAAAGTGTGGGTTAAGATACAATTATGAAGACATTTGTTTAATTGATTCGGCTACAACACATATGATACTCAGAGACAAGAAATATTTTTCTCACTTACTTGTGGGCAAGATAAATGTTACAATAATTTCTGGTAGTACTAATATGATTGAAGGCTTCGGAAGAATCGTTATAATTTTTCCTAAGGGAACCAAACTCATTATAAATAATGCCATGTTCTCTCTAAAATCTCAAAGAAACTTATTGAGATTTAAAAATATCCGTCAAAATTGATATAATGTTGAGGCAATGGATAAGATAAATCTTGAATATATTGGTATTACCAAGAATGTCTCCGGCCATAAATATGTCATAGAAAAGTTTTATGTTTTATCTTCTGGCTTATATTGGACAAAGATTAGTGCAATTGAGGCATACTCCATAGTAAATCAGAAGTTTAGTGAGTTCAATACTTTTGTACTTTGGTATGATCGATTGGGACACCCTAAATCTATAACAACGTCATGACCCGAGTCTACACCCTGGACGTGACAGGATATTTAGAATCACAAGTGACCCCAAGCAAATCCATGGCATAGCATAATCTGACATGACTGAAGCTTAAGCAGAATATTGAGCGGAAGCATAACTAGAGTGTAAAAGCATTCTTTTACATAAATAATTAATATCTGAGAAATACTGAAGTTTTAGTCGACCCGTGAGAATGATAAACTAAAATTTGTACTACACTGCCTGAAAGTCTCTACTAACTGATGAGTTGCTGGGACAAGCCCCCAGCTAACTCTAAAGTCTGGGAAAAAACTAGAAATGATAGTAACTGAAATAAAAGAGTCAGACCCTCGAAAAATGAGGACTCACCACTATCAACTGTTGAGTATCAATGGGAAAACTAGTTGTGATGTTGAGGCTGGGTACCTAACCCTATATCATAAAATGATATAGCATAAAAAGTATGTGTCAATACTTGAAATATATTGAGTATACTGATCTTGGGCAGATTTATATGCCCAAGTGATACTCAAACGTACCATTTTTACCTTGTTTGTTGTGCAATGTGTATATAATATCATGTATTTGGCAATAAAATGCGAATTTATACTAACCAACATGATTAGCATTTGTTTTGCAGGATAATGTGATTTTTAGGAGCAAAAATGCGTGTTGGACTTGGATGCGATCATGGAAAAGACCTCGGATAGCACATTTTACACTGGCTCCGCGATGGCGCCGTGCCATGCTGCCATCGCGGTAGCACACTGCCTGGAGAGGAAATTAATTGGCAGATTCTAGTGAGGCATCGCGACAGCTCCGTGGAACGGAGACAGGGCTCCGCGATGGCCTCCGTGCCACGTTGAAGCCAATTATCCGGACCCTGAAATTTCCAGAGAGGGTCCGCGTCCACGCCGTGTCACAGAGGCAGTGCTCCGCGTTGGCCTCCGTGACACGTTGCTTGTTATTCCGGGAAAAATTTCCCACTAGTATAAATAGCACACTTAGGTTATTTTTAAAAGAGTCTTCTTTTAGTTTTAGTTTTTTTAGTGGAGTTCAGAAGTGGAGAGAGGAACGTGGTTTTGTGGCAGTTGAAGAATAGAAAAGATAAGAGTTTTCTTCTCTTCCCTTCTCCTTTTCCTTCAATTGTATGCATGATTTACACTCATTCTAGGATGATTAATCCAAGAATGAGTGGCTAAATCCTTTCTTGCTGAGGTTTTGAACTTGTGTAATGATTCTTGGTAATAATTGATATGGTTTCTTCTTCTTCTTGCATGTTGTTCTATTAATTCTTGTGCTTATTACATTCTTGATTGGCCACCATTAATGTATATCTAAAAAGTCCAATTTCACTCGATAGAGCATGAAATTGGAAAGTTGTGAATTAATAGGGTATTGTTCTTAACTTGATTTGGGAAAATTGGGTTTTGATGTGCTTTCTTGATAGAAATATACTTGAAAGCCGTATTAGTCAATTTAGGAACCGGAATTGTAGTGTTAGGTCATAAATTGCATTTGATCACAGAAATGTAGACGAATGGTTTATGAAGCTAAAGTGAAATTAAATACGGAAGTTTTAATTTCTAGGCAAACGTTCTTGGCTAGCAATATAAAGAAGAAGATGACCAAATTATCATGATTATCAAGTTCATTACTCGTTCTTAACCTTGGCATGTGCATATCCATTGTCTAAACTCAACGTAAATAGTAGTTATTAATTTTAGTAGATAATTAGTTTAGAAACAAAACTTACTCAAATCTTGATTGGATTGTTGTTAACATAGTTAGAAATAGAATAGAGATATAGTAAACTAGGCAGTTTTGCATATCTAGAGCAGCCTCCTTGGATCGATACTTGGAGACTTAGCCACTTTATTACTTGTTTGACCACGTACACTTGCGTGTCGGTGTATAATATATACCGAGCAGCAGAGCGCGAACAAGTTTTTGGCGCCGTTGCCAGGGAGGCTAGGCGATTTGTAAAATTTTGTTTAGTGTAAATTTACTGTATTTGTATTTTTATTTTCTTAAGTGTTAACAACTTGGTCTTAGCCTGTATTTTGCAGATTTTTATTTCTGTGAACACTGGCAAGGGACAAGGAGCTGGTGGAATCTTACTTAGAGCCAGAACGTGAATTGCATAGTCAACGTAAAGAAGCTCTTCGGAAGAAGCTGCAGTTGCTCAAACAGTCTATGATGGAGCAACCCAATCCACCAGTTGTGCGGGCAGTGTTAGTGCCCGAGGAAGTAGCAGCCAGGCCGGTTCGTGAGGTGGCAATCCCACACGCCAATAATGTACATTCCAGCATCCGCAAACCAGAGCCTGGGGGGAGATTTGAGTTAAAGCAAAATATGGTGCAACTTTTGCACACGAGCGGGCAGTTTACCGGTCTCCCTCACGAAGATCCGCAACAACATCTCCAGAACTTTTTGGAGATAAGTGACACGTACATACCCGCTGGAGTGTCACCTGATTATGTTCGGCTCACCTTATTTCCATTTTCCTTACTTGGTGAAGCCAAGAGGTGGTTAAAAGCTGAACCACCCAACTCTATATCAACGTGCCATGATCTTGCAAGGAAGTTTTTGATCAGATTTTTCCCTTCAGGTAAAACAGCTAAACTTAGAAGTCAGATTCTAAGTTTTAAACAGAGGGAAGGAGAAAATCTTTATCAAGCCTGGGAAAGATTCAAGTCCATGTTGCGGGACTGTCCCCATCATCATCAGTCAAACGAGGTGTTGGTCCACACTTTTATTGAGGGTTTGGAACCCCACACTAAAATTTTGTTAGACTCAGCAGCTGGAGGGCAAGCGCTGGAGAAGACTTATGAGGAGCTGTACACTTTGCTCAACAGAATCTCACAAGGCAATCCGGAATGGAATGCAGATTCTTCAAGGGGTGGAGCAAGGAAAGCAGCGGGAGTGTTCGAAGTGGATGGATTCACAGCTATCGCTGCACAGATAGCTACTTTGCAAAATCAGTTAAACACTCACTTCAGCACTATGAATTTGAACCAGCCTTCAGCCTCAGTTAATGCAGTCCAACAGATGTGGTGTGAAGTGTGTGGTAGTAGTGAGCATTCAGCTGAATGCTGTGGTGCAAATCCTGATTCTGTCAACTTTGTGGGCAATGCACAGAGGAATCAACAGCAGTTTGGTGGTGGCTACAACTCGAATTGGAGGAATCATCCGAATTTTTCGTGGGTTAGCAACAATCAACAAGGCCAAGGTTCAGGGAAGGGTATGCACAGAAACCAAGGAGGGCAACAAGGCTATCAGAATCAGTTTAGAAATCACAATGCCCCTCCTCCACCACCATCACCGACTATTGAGGAAATGTTCAAGACCATGATTGCCAACCAGGCACAATTGCAGGCTGACTATGTCAAATTGGCAGCTGAAGTAAAGAACAATCAATTGGCAACCAAGGCTCTTGAATATCAGTTTGGGCAGTTTGCTAGTGCCCAAAATACTAGACCAAGGGGAGGACTACCTAGCGACACGGATCCCAATCCTAAGCAGGTAAATGCAGTGACCACGAGGAGTGGTTTACAATTAAAGGAGGTGGAACCGGAAAGACCGCCTCAGAAGTCAGGAGCAGCAGATGTTGAGGGAGAACAAACCTCAGATACGGGGAAGACCAAAGAAGCTGAACCAACAAGGCCTCCACCCCCGTTCCCTCAACGACTTAAGAAACACAAGGAGGAGGCGTGTTTCCAGAAATTCATGGAGGTACTTAAACAGGTACATGTTAACTTACCTCTTGTTGATGTCTTGCAGGGTGTGCCAAAATATGCAAAGTATATCAAAGACATCGTGGCCAACAAAAGTCGCTTGACCGAGTATGCCACGGTGGCTTTAATGGAGGAATGCACATCCCGTATTCAGAATAGGTTGCCCACTAAACTGAAGGATCCTGGAAGTTTTACTATCCAGCTGACGATTGGGCAAATTATCCGAGCTCGTGGGTTATGCGACTTGGGGGCAAGTATAAATCTGATGCCATCTTCGGTATTCAGAAAGTTAGGGCTAGGGAGTCCTAGACCTACAACAGTGATCTTGCAGCTAGCAGACAGGTCTTTAGCTAAGTCGGATGGCATTGTGGAGGATGTGCTAGTGCAGGTAGGTTCCCTCATTTTTCCGGTAGATTTCATTGTTCTGGATTTTGAGCTAGATGCAGAAGTCCCATTTATTTTGGGATGACCAATTTTGGCAACCGGAAAGGCATTGATCGATGTAGCTGCGGGTCAACTCACGATGCGAGCACATGACAAGGTTGAGGTGTTCGACGTGTACAAGGCACCTAAGCTTCCGACTATCTATAAGGAACTCTCGGTGATAAACGTGATTGATCATGGGAATGCAAATGGATTGAGTGATTCCCGAGAGTTACTAGGTAGGCCACCAGACAAGGTTGAGAACTACTGGGGAGATGACCATGATCGGGTCAAATCGTCCATCTCCCTAGTAGAAAATTGAGCGTAAAGGCTGTCGAGCCGCGACGTTAAACCAGGCGCTGCACGGAAAACAACCCGTGAAAAATATTTTTTTTCTCTCTTTCTTTTTTTTTTCTTAGTGTAAAGTTTTTCTTCTATTTTATTATCTTTTCTTTTTTCTTGACTAGGTTTAGATTTGCATTTTAATTAGTAATTTTTAATTTTTAGTAGGGAAATCAATGAATTTAACCAATTTTTGTTTAGTGAGGTGATTTTCAGGTATACCGGAGGAAAAATATGTGGAATCGAAAAAACGAGGCGAGGTATGAAAAATAAAATTTGATAGTGAAACAGAGCACTGGCGCGTTGGCGCCGTGTCATGGAGGCAATGCTCCGCGTTGGCCTCCGTGACACGTTGAAGGCAAATCTAGAATTTTTTAAAATTCCAGTAAGCCAACGCGTTGGCTCCGTGTCACGGAGGAGGGCCTCCGCGTTAACCTCCGTGACACGTTTCCCTTATCCCAGTGCCGGGTCACACCGGGTTTCCGGGTGACCCGCGTGTTTTCTTAATAAAAAACCCCCGATTTCGCCCCTATTTTCCCCATTCCCTCTTCCCTCCGCGACCAAACACCCATTCCCCTACCTCCAAGCTCCGTGCCACGTTAAGAGGCAAGGAAAACGTCAAGTCTTTATCGATTCTTCAATTCCAAGGTATGTTTTCATCATCTATCTCAAATTTTTGGCAATTTTTGTCGATTTTGAGCATGTGAGGTGAGATATATCACCCTAGGTAGAAATTAAACATGACGTGAATTATTTTGCGATTGATTGTGTTCGGATTGTTGTAGTTGACGGGTGAACTTATCGATTGATTGAATAATTCATTGTTGATTGTCGAATTGAGTTCTAGGGCTTGGGGTTGTCGAATTTTAACTTGGGTAACTTGATAGTTTGACGAAATTGATGTCGGGGTGTGTTTATTAGTTGAGATAAGTCGTGGTAAATATTGTATAATTGGTGAAAGACGACTAATTCTCGTTTTTTAGTGGGACATTGCGTAATATGTGAATTGGTTGAATTGATTAGATTAGTGTATATAAAATGTTCGTATTGTTGTTTCTATTTGGTTGTTGTTATTGTTGCTAAGTGCCATGGGTGAATAGCTGTCGATGGTAGGATTGGGTTAGCTGTATGAAGTCTGAGTAGTTCGCTAGCCGGTATGCTGTCGAATTTTTGTGAACGCACTAAGCAATATGTTTATAGTGATTGTGTTTGGGGTGTAAATAGATCTATCCTTGCTAACATGTTGTAAATATTGTTAAAGACTAAGTGTGGGGTAAATTTTGCTTAACCCGACCTTAGCCAAAACTAACAAGTTTTTAGCTTAACGTTGTGCTTGTCTGTGTAAATTGATAGGTACAATGGCTAGCCGACAAGATAAAGGCAAGGGTGCTTCAACCTCAGGCACCGGCAGAAAGAGAATGAGACTGGGCACTGCTGTCCCAGCTGCACCTGCTGTTCCACGCGGCCAACACCGCCGATACGGAACACGATAGGTGACCGATGAAGGGAAGAAGTGGTACGCAAAGCATAAGGAGAACAAGTACTTCCCGGAGGAACATATTACAAGGGAACCACTTGCACAGGAGTTCCCTCGCATCGTACAGAGAAGTGAAGCAGCTGGGCTCAGCTTTATTTTTCAGGAGCCCACGGAGTGCAACCTTCACTTGGTCCGGGAATTTTATGCCAACTGGAACCCGGCCATCAGAAGCCACACTATTAAAATCAGAGGGCAGATTGTCACTCTGGAACCCCAGCAGCTGAATGCCATTGTTGGAGCGCGGGACACAGACGCCCACGTTCTCCGCCAGCTCAACATCACCCCACCGTACGCCGACATCAGACGTACGTTGTGCGGGGCTCGATCCACAGCCCGATGGAGTAGACACAAAGAGAGGGGTTACCACCAGACTCTGCCTTATTCGCAGATGAACAGGGAGGCCAGAATCTGGCTAAAAATTGTATGTTCGTGTTTGATCCCGGGAGTACATATGACAGACGTGACCCGGGACCGTGTCTGCCTGGTGTATGCCCTTATGAAAGGGTTAATGTGGGGGCGGTTATAATATCCGCCATGAAGAGAGCCAGACTACACCAGGGCCACAGATACGGGTTTGGCGGACTCATCACCACCTTCCTCCGAGGCCTCGACGTTGAGGAAGAAGCCTTGGATTACATTTCGCAGTTGGAGCGGCGGTCCCTTGATGTGACAAAGACCAAGGCCCCCGACACTACACACGGACCTGTGCTGACTCTGGGTGAGCGACATGCTCGTGACGACCAGTATATGGCCCGTATGTTCGGTATGCAGATGCTGCAGCTACGGATAGGTGGGAGACCAGCCACCGAGGATGAATTATGGCAGCTGGAGCTGGACTACCCTTTTGGCGAGAACGCCAGAGCTTTATGCAAGGTGGGGCTAGCCTTTGTCGAGACGACTGATGACGACGTCCCTACTGATGAAGAGACACGTCGTGAGGACTCTGATGTGGAGTCCGATGACGGCGAGGGAGCTTATTCAGATATGGGCGACGAGGCCGCAGCACCGGATGAGGAAGTCGAAAATTTCGACTGAGCAGGGAGTTTCACCACCCAAAATTTTGTGCTTTGTATTTTTGTGAACACTGAGGACAGTGTTCGATTTAAGTGTGGGGTGGGGAGTAGTTAGGTGCTGGGTCATAGGCTCTAAATCTGCTGTATATTCTTCCTTGACGTTTGTGTATGTATGTGCTTTCCCTGTTGTTGTGAACTGATTTGTGAATGATGTGTATATATTTGTTTGTGGCTAATGATGTGTGTCTTTAAAAAGTTATGGTTGCCGTTGTAAATATTTTGTAAATTTTGTAAATATTTTTTTCTCTATCGATATGATCGATATTTTTCAAAATTTTTGCGAAAGGATGTTGCACTTATCAACATATTTTGTAAATATTTTTTTCATCGAAATGATCGATGTGTTGCAAAAATTTTGAAGTTTTATTTTTGGGTTTCTCGGAGTTTGTTTTCGGTTATTTTACCAAGAATAGTCCCATTGAACCGATGTCATAGTTAGTGAACATTCCCTATGATGGATGGATGACGACCGTCTTAAGGGAAATGTAGTCGATAGGAGTAGATGATTTGTTTTTAGTTTCTTTGGTGGATTGCAACAATAAACTGTAGTTGCTTATGGTTGCTAAAATTTTGTTGCGTGTGTAATTGATGTTCGAAATGCGAAAGTGATTCGTTTGAAAGCATGTAATTGTGTAAATATGTTGAGTTACCTAGGCTATAGAATTTGGTTCATTATGATTGAGGCTTAATCTTGAATTCATGTACTTGACTAATTAAAGAGTCTGTGAATGCATCTTGATTCGAGCATGTGCATGAAGTGTGAGTGAGGTTTTGCTATTCCATGTCATTGTGAATTGTCTAGAACTTGCCTGGCGTGTATACAAAGCGAAATGAAGGAGGGGTAGTGTTGGAAAGGATGTAGGCATTTCTTTGTTTTAACCGTTAGTTTCCATTTTTTTCTTGTTAAATTCTACCTTTCTATATGTTGTATACCCTAGTCAGCCCGTTGAGCCTTTAGCCGATTTCTTTCTTTTGTCCAGAATTGTATGAACTAAGCTTTATTCCTTCTTTTCATTAGCCTTGAAGTCTATAAGAAACTCTTAAGCGCTTATAAAGAACAGAAAATTGTTTCCCAAAGTGTTAAAGAGTGAAAAGAGTGAAAAGAAAAAGAAAAGCAGAGTGAAGAAAGAAAAGATGATGTTGAAGAGGCACTAGTTGTAATTAAATGAAATTGAGGGTACATGAAAATCCTCTGTTTTGTGTCAAGTGTGCCTGATGAAATGGGCTGTATGAAAGTAAACCAGCATGAAGGGGAGAAAAAGAGAAAAGAGAGGAACAATGTCCATGAGTCGATGGGAATGAGTTGAAAAGGCGCTTAAGGATGCTAGCAACTATTATTGGCTAATCAAATATATATATACTAGATCCATAGCCCAGTTACAACCCATTAAAAGTCCTATTTGATCCTACACTGCAGTTCTTTATATTAGTGGAGTAATACACTAAGGTCAAGCTTATGGGTCATGACATGATGCATGTGAATTCTTTTGGGAGAGAGAGTGAAATTAATTTCTATATGCCCCTACGTGCATGTTTGTGTGCTGCACGAGCATAAAAGGGGAAGTTTCTCTCGAGTTGTGAGGGTACATGCTTGATTAAAGATTGATTTTCGGGTCGGATTTCTTGATTAGTTGATTTGCATGAGTTTGCCGATATCAAGAATCAATTCTTAAAAGTCTAGGAAGCCTCGATGTATTAAGGTCATTGTCTTGTACGACCAAGCATGTTTTCTTGATGATTTGCAAAAAAAATTGAATAATCGGTATGACCGTAACGTAAATGGTTGCACCATAGTGACAAAGGTTGAGATGTGATGTGCATGATTTGTGTATGTGTTGTTCGAGGACGAACAAGGATTTAAGTGTGGGGTAAGTGATCTTGGGCAGATTTATATGCCCAAGTGATACTCAAACGTACCATTTTTACCTTGTTTGTTGTGCAATGTGTATATAATATCATGTATTTGGCAATAAAATGCGAATTTATACTAACCAACATGATTAGCATTTGTTTTGCAGGATAATGTGATATTTAGGAGCAAAAATGCGTGTTGGACTTATGTCGGAGTTGGACTTGGATGCGAGCGTGGAAAAGACCTCGGATGGCACATTTTACACTGGCTCCGTGATGGCGTCGTGCCACGCTGCCATCGCGGTAGCACACTGCCTGGAGAGGAAATTAATTGGCAGATTCCAGTGAGGCATCGCGACAGCTCCGTGGCACGGAGACAGGGCTCCGCGATGGCCTCCGTGCCACGTTGAAGCCAATTATCCGGACCCTAAAATTTCCAGAGAGGGTCCGCGTCCACGCCGTGTCACGGAGGTAGTGCTCCGCGTTGGCCTCCGTGACACGTTGCTTGTTATTCCGGGAAAAATTTCCCACTAGTATAAATAGCACACTTAGGTTATTTTTAAAAGAGTCTTCTTTTAGTTTTAGTTTTTTTAGTGGAGTTCAGAAGTGGAGAGAGGAACGTGGTTTTGTGGCAGTTGAAGAATAGAAAAGATAAGAGTTTTCTTCTCTTCCCTTCTCCTTTTCCTTCAATTGTATGCATGATTTACACTCATTCTAGGATGATTAATCCAAGAATGAGTGGCTAAATCCTTTCTTGCTGAGGTTTTGAACTTGTGTAATGATTCTTGGTAATAATTGATATGGTTTCTTCTTCTTCTTGCATGTTGTTCTATTAATTCTTGTGCTTATTACATTCTTGATTGGCCACCATTAATGTATATCTAAAAAGTCCAATTTCACTCGATAGAGCATGAAATTGGAAAGTTGTGAATTAATAGGGTATTGTTCTTAACTTGATTTGGGAAAATTGGGTTTTGATGTGCTTTCTTGATAGAAATATACTTGAAAGCCGTATTAGTCAATTTAGGAACCGGAATTGTAGTGTTAGGTCATAAATTGCATTTGATCACAGAAATGTAGACGAATGGTTTATGAAGCTAAAGTGAAATTAAATACGGAAGTTTTAATTTCTAGGCAAACGTTCTTGGCTAGCAATATAAAGAAGAAGATGACCAAATTATCATGATTATCAAGTTCATTACTCATTCTTAACCTTGGCATGTGCATATCCATTGTCTAAACTCAACGTAAATAGTAGTTATTAATTTTAGTAGATAATTAGTTTAGAAACAAAACTTACTCAAATCTTGATTGGATTGTTGTTAACATAGTTAGAAATAGAATAGAGATATAGTAAACTAGGCAGTTTTGCATATCTAGAGCAGCCTCCTTGGATCGATACTTGGCTACTTAGCCACTTTATTACTTGTTTGACCATGTACACTTGCGTGTCGGTGTATAATATATACCGAGCAGCAGAGCGCGAACAAGAATACGAGATATCAAGTAAAACATAAAATGTTGGTAGTTCACAAAGACTGATACATTGTATAATAATAAGGATTAAATCATAAATATTAAGGAGTCTGTAAGTCAGATAAAATGATATAAGAACTGATAAATCTGAAAATATAATACATAAACAATATTTGAAATATGTAAGACTGGACTAGACTAGACTGTACTATATTGTGGGAGTGCTTGTTAATCGACATATAACCACGTGAGCTAGACGTGGAGTTCGATACTTGCTCCCCATTAATAGGGCCCATCGTACCTTGCCAGGTTACAATGACTGAGTTGTGTGATCACTAACTGTAAAACTCATTCGGGTTAAATCCTACGGTGGCATGTATTTTTGGGGACCTAGGTGCGCTGAACCTCGGCCCGCTTGGTGCTAAGTACTATTCCCAATTGATGACACGAAACAGATGTATATATATTTTTTAGATACTAAATGTACTGATAGCTCGAAATGGTGTCCTAAGGCTAAGTCAGAGCCACTTATCTGGAAGTGTTTCAAGAGCCTAAAGGACTTGATAATTAAGAAATACTGAATTTACTAATAGACTGATAAAGATAGGAGCGGATCAGCTAACATTTCTGTATATAAAGTATTCCATAATAAGAAAATACTATTTTAAATTGAAATATACATGCTGAAAATTACACTTAGATAACAACCCATGGAACGATAGCAATTTAGGCTAGCTTTTAAATCATACAAAGTTCAACCCAAAAATCATGCTAAAACTAGGGCTAAAAGCCATACTATGAAATTTAATTCAATGACGTGGAGATCATATGCTAGGGTTATAGTACCTTGCAAAAAGTGACTGAAATTTAAGAAACATTCATAATATGTCTAAAAAGCCCTAACTCATAATTCTTGCGGAGCTAGAATGGAGAAGATTTCTGAATATAAAGTTTGGAGCAAAAGGATGAAAGAATTCCCTTGTTAAACTCTCACACGCCTGGAGAAGAAATCCTGGAGAAGCACTTGAAATCCTGAGAAGAAGCAAAAGCCCTAGCTCTTTCCCTAAGAAGTCTGTCAGAGTTCTTACGGTGAATATTTGAGTGATTAGGTAAGAATGAGGAGAGAGGATCGACTACTCCCCCCTAAATCCCCCTCCAACTAAACCCAATACGACGTAGTTTTGGAACAAAAATAGCAAAAAGTTACAAAAATTCCCCTGGAGAAAAGTCTAAAAAATTGTCAATTCGGATCCAAGGGGACACACAATGAGTTGTTGGTTGTGACCATGACTCATTGGGACCAGTCATTGGTCCTGAGTCTGCAAATCCACTTTTTGGACTTCAACCAACGACTGGAAAGAACGACCTGTTAGAGGACCCGACGGGTCATCAAATCCTGTCACTAGATACATTTCGACAAATCCCTGCACTTATTCCAACGGACTATCGTTCCTTACCACGAGTCATCCTATGACTCGTGGTCAGGGGAATAGTCCTACAAAATCTCTAAAATTCCTCTAATGGCTAGTTATTACGGATCATTACTAGGTGTGACAGGTCATTACATGGCTCGTTGAATGAGGGGAAAACTTGACTAGGTTTCTGGACTTCATCCTACAAACGTGAGGTACGATACAAACCACGATACAATCAACCACTGTATGCACTCGTACCACTTGGAATCTCATTTGATATTATATAAAGTTTGACCTACAAGGGCATACCACGACCCGTACCAGGATACCACAAGTCATTCCTTGACTCGTGGTCACAATAATCACACTTGCACCATTTTTGAAACTCCTCCAACGGCTCCTCCTAATGACTCATTACATGGACTAACAAGTCATCCTATCGCTCATTAGTTCTGGAAGGAAAAATTACAGAAGCTAACAACGACTCTACTAACGAGTCGTTGGTCTTGACAACGACTCATTGATTGAGTTGTTCTTAGGTAAAAATTTTCTGGTTTTCCTCCTAATTTGGGGTTTAGACTAAGGAACTTTTGGGGTGTTACAAATGATGAAACGAATTATAAAAAAATTCAATACTACTTATTATCAAGACAAGCTAATTGTTAGCCATCACCAACAAAGGTTGATATTGAGTCCCCTGCATTTTTGAAACATATACATGGGGATATTTGTGTACTTATTCACCTACCTAGTGGATGGTTTAGATATTTTATGGTCCTAATAGATGTTTTTTCTAGATGGTCTCATGTGTGCCTATTATCATCTCGCAACCTGGCTGTAATGATCCGCCCAGCCATTATAGCACTCCGACCCCCTAAGAATGGAAAATTTTAATTTTTTTTGAAATTTGAAATGAAATACCCAAAAAACAAATAGAGTAAGACTAACAAGTTCGAATGGGTCAAGTCATGATCGGTGGACCCAGGCGCGCGTCCACCATGGCGGGCTACCTCTCCGCCATAGCAAAAAAGTTGCAAGGGTAAATAGTCCTGCTACAGCGAGTGACGTGGATCAGAACTTCCCAATCCCGTTCTAGTTAGGATTTTTAATACCTATTCTCTAAAGAAGGGCTTAATAAAAATTTCCAAAAACAAAAAATAGAGTTTTGAAAAAAGAAGAGGAGATAGGAGGTGGAGATTCGTCCTTCATAGCTAGGGTTTTCCACAAGAACTCAGGAATTGATGCCGCATGCAATTGGGAATATCTTGACGATGGCTCGGCATTCATGTAGGCTATGGTTTATGCACTTTTAATATGCTTTTGATAGGTAGGATCGAAACTTAGATAAATTGTTATTGATTTTTTTGAAATCGGTAAGATTTCGAGGATGAAAGGACTAGAAAAAGGGTAGTGATATCCCCGTAACATGAAAACCCCTAGGGAGATATGGAAATAATAATTAGTCTATACTTAACGGTGTATGTGGGATCGAAACCATTGTATGTAGATTGATCTTCTAGCATTGTTATTAATTATATTTTTCAGTGTATAGAATTATAGGATCATTCTTTCAGAATTGAAATTTTTGGCGGTTAATCATGTAAATCATGTTTAGAAGAGACAATAACTAAATGGTTAATAGATTATGATTATTACAGAACGTGAGTTGAAGCCCGTGAATTATGGTAGTTATACTTTACATAATGACCTGAATGTGTTGCTGTTAAGATTGTATTATTTGGATTGGTGAATATTGTTCGTTGATGGTTGCACTATGAAAAGTTAATTATTAAAATAAGTTTGATATGATGATGCCTTCATTGTTGGGTATGATAGAGAATGATACACTAGATGGGGAAGAAATAAATCGTGGAAGAAGTTGGGAAGAAGACTAGTCGTAGTGCTACCAACTGTACTATTGCAGTGGTTATTGTACCGCAGCAGTGAGACTGTTGTGGCGGCAATAATGTCGCTATAGCGGAGCCCAAATCAATGGCGGGCCAAGTTGTAATTCCTTGTAATGTATTAATGTAACTGATATTATTACTATTTGGGTACGATATTAGGTTTGAAATTGTGCATGTGATTGTACTTATTGATATGTATATGTAACTCTTATTGTGTGTGATTTATTATTTATTATGATATGATGTGTGTCCCGAGATTGAGGGATGAGTTGGTATCGAACGAACGTGTGACTGAGATAATGGATGATACAAAAGGTAAATCCTTGATATAATGGTGAATGTGAGGCTTGGGGCCCAAGGTAAAGAACTTGAATGAGAGAGTTAGTATGATCAGACTTTGAATAAGGATTGGATACATGAGTAGCTCATGCCCGAGGTGAGCATCCGGGCGAGCGATATAAGGGGGTACACAGACAGGTATGGCTAAACGACAATTCGGCTGGGTGTACGAAATTGGATACCAAGACAGGTATGATGAAGGTTTCACATGGATAGGTGTACAGTACATGAATTTATAGAGTCTCCTACAGATTATGACTGGAAGGAAAAGCATAAGACCCTCTGCATGTGTGTATAGTATTGTGACGGAGGTGTGTGCCCCGCATATCACTGATGGATGATTGTGAGACAAAAAATGTGTGGGTATGGTTAATTATACATACGGCTGCAGATACATAAAGGTACATGTATATAAGTGTGATACGAGATATACCGACATGAATTGGGTTTGAGGTGAGAAACATGTGTGGAATATCGTATATGGCTACATGGTTCAGGTATGTATATCTTAAGGTTATTTTTGTGGTATGTGGACAGTTATTTCTATGTACTTTAATATTTGGCAAAATTTGACTCCCTCATTATGTTTTAATAACTTTTATGCGTACTTGAATTAGTTAATCCATATTTGCAATTGGATGTGTTGTTTTAATTTATTATGTGGGTTACGAAGGTAGCATGATGGGTTTAGATAAAAGATAGTGAATTACTATGAGATAGCGAGTAGACTTTATTATTTAATGTACCTCACTAAAAAGGGTCGAGAAATCCTGGAGATAATTAAATAGGTTAATAAATGGTAGAAACGGACTAGATCAATCATAGTGAAATGGTAAGAGAGATAGTGATGCTACGGAGTTTATAGAGAAAATAAATAGAATTGGATCAGGGGAAGAATCGGTTACTGACTGTTGGGTATGTTGCTGCAGTGGACAAATAGCCGCAGTAGTGAGACCGCTATGGTTGTCTGAATACTCACTACAACAAAATAGTAAGGAGGCAGATTGGAGATAAACTGATGGCTAGAATGGTAGGGTAATTTCACGAACCTTGATGAGAACTTAAGAAAAGATATTGTAGTTATTAAAATTAATGGGTGGTTGGATACTTGGAATAATTGTTGAATTTAATAACGCTGATGGTATGTTGATTGCTATGTTATTGTGTTAACTAATCTTAGTCGGTCGATGATGCCTACCAGTACGTGTGGTATGCTGATACTACCTTGCACCTTTTGCTTTATAATGTAGCAGGTTTGAAGTTCCTTGATTGACGTAGAGTACTCAGCATCAGCTTTGATGTTCTTCTCAGACGAAATTGTGTCTTGTTATCTTGTCATGTACTCAATTAGAGCTCTGTACTTGTCTAGACTAGATCTTAGGAGAGTCATGATTTTGGATTCTTGTATTGTTATTCCAATTTTTTATTGAGTTGTGTAAGTTAATGAAAATTCTTGGGTTATTGATGGTATATTCCGCAAGGGTTCTCCTATTGAGTAGAGTCGATGTAGGTGCCCGCACAACCATTCACTTTGGGTCGTGACACTAGCATTTGCACAATTATTGGAAAAACTAATATAATTACGGACACAATTTCATGATTATCAAATTAAGTCTATTCACCTTGATAACGCTGCAGAGTTTTCATCCCAAGCATTTAATGATTATTGCTTATCAATTGAGATAAAGCTAAACATTTTGTAGCTCATGTCACACTCAAAATGGTCTTGCAGATTCATTAATTAAACGTCTGTAGCTGATAGCAAGACCATTACTTATGAAAAAAAGGTTGTCCACTTCTATTTGGGGTCATGTGATTCTGCATGCAGAAAAACTTATTCGTTTTAGACCGACAAATTATCATTTGGGTCAAAAATTGAATATATCCTATTTAAGAATTTTTGGATGCACTGTTTATGTGCATTTAGCACCATCATAACGCACCAAGATAGGCTCCAAAGAAGATTAGGAATATATGCTGGATTTGAATTGCCTCCATTATTTTCTACCTTGAATAATTAACGGGAGATTTATCCATTACTTGATTTGCAGATTGTCGATTAGATGAAACACTTTTTCCAAAATTTGGTGGAGAAAATAGTAAAATCGAAAGAAAATTTTTTTGGAATGATCAATCATTGTCTTATCTTGATCCACATGCTTCTATTTGTGAGAAAAAAGTCCAAAAGATTATTCATCTATAAAAAATATCAAATTAATTATGTCACACTCCACTTTGGAGGCATAACTGACACCTAATGCCACATTGGACTCTGAGCCGACCAGCTGGGCATATGCACTGCTGGTGCAGTTGCACCTATCAAGAAAACAAACCGCTATATCTCAGCTCAAAATATAGCCTTAAGCCAACAAGGCCGCTACATAACACCTGCAACAAATCAGCTAAACCAACAGTTGCAATAGTAATATCATCCTATGGAGGCCGACAAGACCACTATGCTGCTAGAAGATAATATAACTAGGCCCCATGCGGCCAACAATGCATATCATATCATATATAGGCCCCACATGGACAAAAATGCACAACTAACAAAGAACTATAGTCTGCAAGTCTCTAAAGAGTAAAATATTGGTCGAGATAGGGCTCCAACATAACCAAAAGTTATACAACAAAAGGTAGTCAAACCTCTAACGACTGACAACTTCAGAAGAAAAGAGCTAGCCAATCTACTGGATCTAAACAACTACCGAGAAGCTCTTGAACCCTATCTGTCTGGACCTACAAGCAAGGATGCAACGCCCCATGCGTGTAAAATATGTACCGAATATGTAAGGAAAAATAATAACAACTAAGTAAGGGCTGATAAGAGAGCTGAAAATAATCAGTAATACGAGCTGGAAGTTAACCTTAATAATCTCGCAGCATGAGCTATGGCTAATAGGCAAATATACACACAAGAACCTAACCTGGCCCCAAGAAGCCTAGAAGGTACAAACAGCAGAGAATAACCTACCTGGGCCCCCATAAGCACCGACAAGTGCAAGCAATTCATACCTTTCTATCTGTATCACTATAGGCCCATAAGAAAGCTACAACTAAGGTGTGTTCGACCTCTGAAGCTATAGCCAAGCCTTCTGGGCTCCTATCACTGTGCCTGAGCCATCTGGGCTCCTATAATAGCATCCGAGCCATCTTGGCTCCTGTAACTATATCTGAGCTGTCTGGGCTCCTGGAACTGTATCTAAGCTGTCTGGGCTCCTAAAACTGTATCTAAGCCGTCTGGGCTCCTATAACTGTATCTGAGTGATCTAGGCTCCTGTAGTTATATTTGAGCCGTCTGGGCTCTTATAACTGTATCTGAGTCTTCTAGGCTCTTATTACTGTATCTGAGTCGTCTGGCCTCCTAAAACTATATCTAAACCATTTGGACTCCTGTAACTGTATCTTTAGCCCTTGTAGGCGACATGTACGTGGGCAACTGTATGAATAGCCAGAGGCATTAGCCCTATATATAACAGTTGATAAGATCCCTGCTTTAGATATCACAAAGTCTACTAGACTTTTAACGACTAAGGTGGTCTCCTGAGCAACCAATGAGACTAATTATAAGTCAACGAAACTATATGGTCCTTGGTAGTAGGTAGTTTACCCAACAAGCTATCAGCCCATTCATTAGGCAACCCTGGTGCCACTGGCTCATAGATAAGATTGTATTATCAAGATTCTATCTCTGTAGGAATCAAGGTACATCAACGGCCTGTAGACGAGCTTTACTACATATATAGGCATCAAAACAAGAAGTTATATTGTAAAGTTGCACCCTATGCTTCCCCATAGCTAACCAAAAGCCTCTATGGCCTCAGTACGATAGTAAGCCACTACTAGTCTGTCTAGACATAAAACAAGGGAACAAGGAATCTTTATTTCACTTATAACGATATTCAAAACTGGATATACTCTTCCCCAATAAGTGATACTATGTTACAATCTCAGTTCATCTAGTAGCAGCTAATCACAACTTATACAATCACAAGCTATTACAAAGTTACAAGCTGTATCAACTATACGATGAGAATAACTTACCGAAAGAGGGATATCTTAACATACCTCAATTGACGAATTCTTGCTTAACCAATCTTGTTTCGACCCAGAACTCGTAATTCCTCTGTATTCTAGCTTTTATGTCAAGGGAACAGGGCTATCCAAATTGAGAAGTCAAGCTAGCAACATTAACCCGTAAAACACGAAGATACAAGTTACAACGAGTTGAATCCGGCAAAATCTCCCGAATTCTAATAAATTTAGAAGGGTAGAACTACTTACTATTATTTACAGATGTTCTAGACTTGAATAGAGATAATTTATATGGCTTTTACTACATAGGGATCTGTCAAACTGGGCCAATTTCAAAGATTCAACTCCGTAGATATGTTCTCCGTAGGCCCATAAATCACTACCCAAGAAGAATTGGCGTTTGGAGATAATTTAGTGTTATACCCCGAAAGCCCTAAGATCAGACCCAAGAGTTGAAATGGAGAAAATAGAATTTTTTACACCAGGTCGCAGAAGGAGTCGTCTTATGACCCATCAGGTTGACCACGAGTCATTAAATGACGCGTGGTGAGGAGTGTTGACTTGTTTGGAAATTTCAAAGTAGGGCAACCACGGGCGTGACCACGAGTCATGGTCACCAATGACGAGCCATCAAGTCCCTCATGGGGACCCTTTGAGGAAATTGGCCAGTGTACATAATGATAGGAGATAATGACTCGTGCCCAGTGGTGACGACTCGTCTAGTCTCTCGTTGAGACTGGCAGTCAGTTTTTCTCTACGAATTTAGTAAGGGCTTTTTCGTAATTCCTATGATCCTAAGACCTAAACTACATCGTTTTAAGCTATGAATAGTGATTTTTAAAAGGGTTAAGTTCTTTCTAAGCTATTCCTATTCATGCATGCAAACTTAGAAGTCTAGAGAGGTGATTAAGCTTAATTCCTTCAAGTTTTTCATCAATTCTTCCTTAGGCAATCAGAGAAGATGTAGAATCAGATTCTTTCAGGTATGTAGTATTATGAATGGGTGAATTTGTTCATACCCATTCCCAATCCCTCTCTAATTTATGAAAAATCTACATGTTGATTCTATGGGGTTTTAACCCATTGCATAAATTTCCTAAGTTTCTACATATGATCTAAGTATGTTTCTATTATTGAACTATGATTCATGGGCAAGTTTTACAATGTTTTCAATTATAAATCATGTTCTCAAGTTCTATAAATTATAATGTCCATCCATGAAAAATTCATGAAAGTTGAGATTTATAATGTATGTTCAAGTATGATGAGATATTTATGATGAAAAGCATGTTTTCAAGTTACCCATGTCTATGATCATGTTTTAAGTGAATCAAGTATTTTCAAGTGAATCATGTATTTTCAAGCATGTTTAAGTATTGAGCAAGCCCAAATGTTCAAGTATAATTTAAGATTTCAAGTTAATTAGCTTACCACATGATTTTGGAGTCTATACTCCCACTTCTGTTTAGCTTGTGGTATGATTTGAGCCAAGGCTCCTCATGTATGATTTCAGATTTTATATGTATATGATTATTCAGCTTCTTCACTAGACGATGGTCAACTTCATTGAAAAATAATGGAGAGCATATGCATGTTTTTAGGAGTAGTGTCTAGCACCGAGTAGGCTAAGGGTCAGTCAATCCTATGCCTCAGAACTACGCGCCAACATAGGTATGATCAGATTATTTGGGACCTCCTTTGTGAGCTTTCCCCTGCCCCAAGGGGCCTTCAGCTTGATATCGAAATCATGGTAACGTCTTTATTCCTGGCAAGGATTTAGATGGCTTTGCTCACTTCAGTGTGATAGTCGGGACCATGTAAGCTCTATCGTGGTAATGTCGGTTATATGACGAGTCTCCCATTGTTCCTCATGATTTTAGTTATTCATGATATCATTCATGATATACACATACATACATATATATATATATATATATATATATATATATATGTTCTAAAGTAGGTTTGACCCAATGTTCAATTTTTCCTAATGATTATCATATTTCAATTTTGGATCATTCGATTCAGTTATGATGTACAGCTATGTTCAGATCATGATTTCAAAAAATAGCATGCAAGCCCTACTCTCATATTCCTATCTTGATTATGTTTTATATTATGCATGTTTTAAATGATTTTACTTATTTAAGCGGTTTTACTTAGCTTTCATACTTGGTACATTCCACGTACTGACCGCATACTCTATGCTATATCATTTTATGATACAAGCTCCGATCTTCAGACTCAACTCTGTCACTAGCTAGTTTCCGAAGTTAGAATCCAGCTTCAGTAGTGAGTCCTCATCTCCCGAGCACCATTCGTTATCAGTTATCTTTGTATTTCAGTTTTCAGACTTATCAGGTTAGTTGGGCATTTTGTCTCATCAACCCATCAGATATGTTAGAGGCTTTCAGACTGTAGTAGTAATCATCTTGTCATGTATTATGTGAATTCCAGTTCTAATGTTATGTTAAGATTATACTTTCGTTGTGTTCATTATGTTAAGTCTTCCGCTTTTATTGATTGAGTTAGATGTATGTTCATACCATGGGTCGACTTGGAGTCTCTCGGGGCTCCTTGTCTCGTGTATCGATCTGGGACTATGTTTGGGTCGTGACATTTGGCAACATAACTTGACTTATAAATAATGAAACCCTCATGATAATAGTCGCCCAAGTCGTATCTTTGATTTGGGAAATTTTAAAATGAAACAAGACATCACACTTAAAAATATATACATGGAGGCGGTGTTAGGGGGTCCGTGGCACACCCTCTATTGCGCCAGGGTAGAGGCGCGACACACCGCTCCCTGCGCAGGTATGGGGTGTGCGGCACAGCGCTCCTTGCACACTGCCTATGGCTACAGCCTCCCATTCGCTCGATAACGTGCTCGCATGTTCTCCCTTCAATCCTTCTACCATATGTGTCGTACTCAAAACACTCTCGGCAAGCACACAACGGCGTCAGTTAATCGAAAAAACTTACGGGGTGTAACAAAATATCAGACGCATTTAAAGATTTGAGAAGAATTACTAAATCACATAGCCCTTTAGAGGATGTTCCAATTCAAATTGATGTTTGTGTAGGATAATCTACTAGTGTCATAGCTAATGAGTCCAAAGCACGCCTGAAGCATGGTAGACCATTAAGTTTTAAGGATTGAAATTATAGAAAAAAACAAATGGTCAAGATGACACTATGAAATAATCTCAGATGAAAATTCAAGATTTGAACAATCCCGATATCCTTGAAGGAATCAATGAACCTGAGAATCAAGAAAATGAGGTACTATCCATAAATCCAAGTGATGCGTAAACTAATTTGAATCGATTGAAAATAGTGGTGGATAATATCTTTGCATATAATGTTTCAATAAGAATAATGCAAGATAATGAGGATCTTGAACCTCAATCTATTGAGGAATGTCGACAATGAAATGATTGGCAAAAATGGCAAGAAGCAATTCAATCAGAATTGAACTCACTTGTCAAACAAGAAGTTTCTCGACCTATAGTTCAAACACCTAATTGTATTAAACTTATTTGCTATAAATGGATCTTTGTGCAAAAAAAATGAGAAAAATGAAATAAAAAGATAAAAGGTACGCCTTGTTGCACAAGGATTTTTGTAAAGGCCTGATGTCGATTATGAAGAGACATACTCACCAGTTATGGATGCAATAATATTGCGTTGTCTTATTAGTTCGGCTATTCATGAGGGAGTTAAGATGCATTTGATGGTTGTAGTTACAACCTATCTTTATGGATCACTTGATAATGAGATATATATATATATATATATATATATATATATATATATATGAAAATTTCTAAAGGTTTTAAGATGCCTGATTCATATAGGTCAAACTCTCGGGAAATGTATTCAATCAGATTGCAAAAATCATTGTATGGTTTGAAGCGATGAAGATGCATATGGTATAACTACCTTACTGTGTATTTATCGGAGGAAGATTATATAAATGATTCCATTTTCCTGTGTGGTTTTATAAAAAAAATAACATCGGAGTTCGTTGTACTTGTTGTTTATGTTAACGATATAAACCTTATCGGAACTCCAACAAAGCTTCAAAAGACAATTGATTATTTGAAGAAAGCGCTTGAGATGAAAGATCTTGGAAAGACAAAATTATGTCTTGATTTGCAAATTGAACATTTGACAAACGGTATCTTTTTCCATCAATTTGCCTATACAGAAAAGGTGTTAAAATAATTTTACATGGATGAAAGAACATCCATTAAGTACTTCGATGGTTGTTCGATCACTTAATATGAATAGGGATTCGTTCCAACCTCAAGAAAAGAATGAGGAAATCCTTGATCCTGAACTATTATATCTTAGTACAATTGGTGCACTAATGTATCTTTCTAATACTACAAGGCCTGACATAATATTTTCAGTTAATTTATTAGCAAGATATAGTTATGCTCCTACTAAAAGACACTAGAATGGAGTCAAACACATATTGCAGTGTCTAAAAGGGACTAGCGATTTGGGATCATTTTATTCTAATAATTGCAGTCCCGATCTTATTGGTTACACTGATGCAGGATATTTATCTGACCCACACAAAATTCGATCTCAAATAGGCTACGTGTTCATATGTGGGGGTACTGTCATATTTTGGCGATATACAAAATAGACTATTGTGGCTACTTCATCAAATCATGTTGAGATAATAACTATTCATGAAGCAAGTTGAGAATGTCTATGGTTGAAGTCAATGATACATCTCATTCGAGAAAAATATGGTTTAAAATATAACAAAATACCCACAATCTTATACGAAGATAATGCAACATGCATAGTACAATTAAAAGGAGGATTCATAAAAGGAGATAGAGCGAAGCACATTTCACCAAAGCTTTTCTTCACACATGATCTCCAAAAGAATGGTGATATCAACATTCAATAGATTCATTCGTGTAATAATATGATTGATTCACCAAGTCTCTGCCAACTGCAACTTTTGGGAAGATGGTGCACAAGATTGGGATGCGGAGATTTAAGTTTTTGGATTGATATTCTCATAAGAGGAGTTAATACGCGTTGTACTCTTTTTTCTTGTAAGATTTTATTTCACTAGGCTTTCCTAGTAAGGTTTTTAATGAGGCAGCCAAAATACGTATTATTAGATATATGTACTCTTTTTCCTTCACTAGAATTTTTTTAGTAAGGTTTTAACGAGGAACATTGTCGATTAATAAACATTCAAGGGGGGGAGTGTTATAAATGTATTATATTATGGATATTCATTAGATAAGCTTGCAACTAGATAAACTTATGACTGGATAAGCTTTTAATGTGTATTTGTATTATAGTGAATGCCTAAGTTAGAGTTACTCTTCCCCTATAAATAAAGAAATTCTCTCCCACTGTTTTTCATTCCTCAAGAGAAATATTAATTCTTCTCTCTTCTTTATTTCTCTACAAACTTTTTGTTTTATTATTTTATAACAAGAAAAAACTTTTAAACAACAAGAATTTTGTAATCAAGTGTTAGCGAAAACGTGAAAGAAAGAACAAGGAAGAACACAAGATTTAACGTGATTTGAATCAGAATGATCCTACATCCCCCAGAGAACAACTGTCTTTACATTATTAACAAAAAAAGAGGAGAGATCCCAAATACACCTAAGAGAATTGCTCTCTCAACTCTTTACTCTTACAATGTATTTTTTTAAGATTTTTGGGATGGTTTTACAATGAAGAATGATCATCATTTTATAGATAACCAAACTTGGGCTCCAAGCATAAACTAAGAGAAAAAAAATGTAAAATTTGTCCTCCACAAATTTTGCTTGCTCTCCAAGTTTATTTCTTAGCCAAGTAAATTGACAAATGGAATTTTCTTCCACGTAGATTAAGCCTCACAAAAAACCAAACCCAACTCTTTTAATCCTCACCTTGGTTTACGTTTCGAGCATGCGTATGAACAACTCTGACCAAAACTTCTAAGCTTACTAGATAATTCTGTTGTAATAAATAAGAAGAATCAAACCTTTGTTTAACATACCATCTTCATCTAGCAGTTGTTCTCCCAGAGTTGCATCGGCTGATGCGTATTCCAGTCAAGTCCTTGCAGTATTCAAACTTGGCGAGTGGGACTATCTTGGTCAACATGTCTGCAACATTATCATCTTTGATAACCTTCACAATCTTGATAGACCCTCTTCAATAAAATATCAAATAAAATGGAATCTGGCATCAATATGTTTGGTGCGCTCATGAAATCTTTGATTTTTAATTAAATGAATAGCACTTTGACTATCACATTTAAGAGTTGATTCCAGCTGGACCAAACTCAACTATGCCACCAAACCTTTCAACTAAATATCTTCTTTAACTGTCTCCCCTGCTGTCATATATCCTGCCTCTGTTGCAGACAGAGTGACAATCGATTTGCAACTAATGGCACTGCCAACGAGAGTAAAGATGTATCCAGTTGTGGACCTCCTTCTATCAATATCTCCTGCATAATCAGAATACACATAACCGAGAACTGAAATTCCTTCATCACTTTTTCAAAAGGTTAGGCGAACATCAGAAGCTCCATTGAGATATCTCAATATCCACTTGACAGCTTTTCAATGCCTCTTTCCTGGGTTGGCTATGTACCTTCTTACCACACTTACAGATTGAGCAATATCTGGATGTGTGCACACCATAACATACATAATGCTACCAATTGCGCTAGCATAAGGAACCTTTGACATATGCTCCACCTTATCCCTGAACTGAGGCATTTGTAACTCTAAAAGTTTAAAATGAGGAGCTAACGGTGTACTTATGGACCTGCTCATATGCATATTAAATCTCTTAATAACCTTTTCGATGTACCTCTTCTAAGAAAGATGTATAACACTGTCTTATCTTGAAATCTCCATTCCAAAGATTTTCTTTGTAGCTCCCAAATCCTTCATGTCAAATTCCTTACTCAACAGTTTCTTTAAAGTATTTATCTCTGTGATGTTGTTAGCAGCAATAAGCATATCATCAACATACAATAGTAAATAAATTATTGAGTTACCAGATATCTTCTTATGATACACACAGCTATCAAATGCACTCCTTAAGAATCCATGTGTAGTCATGAATGCGTCAAACCTCTTGTACCACTGTTTAGGGTATTGCTTCAAACCATACAAAAACTTTGTCAGTTGGCATACATGATCTTCTTTTCCCTCAGCTAGGAAACCTTTAGTTTCTCTTCTAGATCACCATGTAAGAAAGCAGTTTTGACATTAAGCTATTGAAGCTCCAAGTCAAATTATGCAACCAATGCTAGTAGCATGTGAATTGAGTTATGTTTCACGACTGGAGAGAAGATCTTATTGTAGTTAATTCCCTCCTTATAACTGAAACCCTTTGCAACTAATCTCGCCTTGAACGTAGCATCTTCCACTTCTAGGATTATCTCTTTCTTTCTGTAGATCCATTTGCATCCAACTGTCCTCTTTCCTTTTGGGCTTTCAACTAAGACCCATGTCTGATTCTTGTGAAGAGATTCCACCTCTTCCGCATGGCTAACCGCTATTATGTAGCATCCTTAAAAGAAATTGCTTCAACTTACGAGGACGGATAAAAATCCTTAATCTCTTCTTCTGTAGCTACGAACGCATATGCAATCAAATTTGCTTGCTTTATAAGACATTCCGGTCTCTGTATCTACCTCTTAGCCCTTTTGTCTGCAATTATGTATGGTTCATTAACAGCAGGTTCTTCAAGATCTGTATCTTTTGACTCATCAACTTGAGTCTCTTGATCCTTTCCCTTGGCAAGCTCCACCAGAAGCTTCACCTGCTCATTGTTCTTATTTCCTGACAATTCCATAGAAACTTTACAAGGATCAAGTATATAGGATTCATTAAAGGTAACATCTCTACTAACAACAAATTTTTGAGTAAATACAAACACTAGTACCCTTTTACTCCATCAACATACCCTACGAATATAGCCTTCTTAGCCCTTGGTTCAATCTTTCTTTCATTAACATGATATTAAGCTGGACACCTAAATACTCGCAAGTATGAATAGTTAGAGGGTCACCTGACCATACCTCATTCGGAGTCTTAAACTCAATCACTAATGTTGGAGATTGATTGACAATATAAGAAGCGGTGTGAACTGCTTCAGCCAAAACACTTTGGATATTTTGGCTTATAGGAGCATACAACGAGCCTTTTCAAAAAGAGTTTTATTCATTATTTCGGCATCTCTATTATGTTGTGGTGTGTGTTGAACCATCTTATGTCTTGTGATTCCATGAACCTTGCAGAAATTATTAAACTGCAAAACTCCAAGCCATTGGCTATGCGAAGATACTTGATTTTTTGCTCCATTTGATTCTCAAACAAAATCTTCCACTCTTTAAATACTTCAAAAAGTATCCCTTTATGCCTTTAAGAAATGCACCCAAACCTTTTGTGAAAAATCATCAATGAATGTGAGAAGATACCTCTTTCCTCCCTTCGATAGAAGCTTAGAGGGATCCCATAAATCAGAATGAATGTAGTCTAGCACGCCTCCTGTCTTGTGCTTACCAGTACTAAAGTTGACCTTCTTCTGGTTCCCTAGAATGCATTGCTCACAAAACTCAAGTGTGTTGATCTTCTTTCCATTCAAAAGGTTACGATTGCTCAGCATCTCCAGTCCTCGTGCTCTCATATGACCCAATCTCATATGCCACAATCTTTCCTTATCATCATTAGATAAATGTACTGTAGATGCATTAACAGAGCCAACAATGGAGCTTACTACCAGTGTGTAAAAGCCATCCTCCAGCTTGGCCTTCAATATGACTAAAGAACCTTTAGTCACCTTCATAATTCCTCTTTCGCTCATGTACTTGTAGCTTTGTTTATCTAAAGTACCGAGGCAGATCAAATACTTCTTCAGATCAGGAACAAGACGGACTTCTGTAATAGTACTCACGATTCCATCATGGCAGCAAAACTGAACTGAGCCAATGCCAACTATTTTACAAGTTGAATTATTGCCCATTACTACGATTCTCATAGCTGCTGAACCAATCTTTTCGGAATGTCATATGCAGAGTACAACCAGAGTCTAACACCCATTTGTTGCCATAGACTCTATTATTGCATGATATTGTTAAAAGAAATTCATTATCAGAATCATGTACCCATTCAACAATAGATGCACTTGCCTTTTCGTGGACTTTTCCCTATGCCAATCTCTTTCAAAGTGCCCCTTCTTGTGAAAGCCCTAACATTCTGCATTCTTCTTGTTCAATCGAGATTTTGATCTGTGCTTTGATTTGCTCCTTCTCTGTTGGCTAGTCCAGCCTCTCATAAAGAGCCCACTAGCTTCATCATGTTTTTCTCCTTCAAAATGTCTCCGCACATCACAAGAGTTAAGCGCTTGTTGTACTTGCTCAAGGGTAATAGGTTCCTTGATATACATCATTGAATTCTCGATATCACGATATTTTGAAGTCAATAAAAATAGCAAAGCACATGCAAATTTCTCCTCATTCTTTTCAATTCCAATAGTCTATAAGTCCATGAACAGGTTTATTGAACGCATCTAGATAGTCTTGCAACAAATCACCTGACTCCATCTTAAATGTGTGAAGATGTTGTTGTAACAACATCCTTGTTGTCACCGATCAATCCTTATAAAGCCTTTGCAGCTTATCCCATAACTATTTGGTTGTCTCTTCGGTACTTGTACTTACTTCACTGGATTACACTTAATGCATCTCCTTCAATCTTCTCCTTATCGGAATTCGATATGCCATCAGGGTACTTTCCGTCAATAGCATGGATTGAACCTTCCCTTCACATTAACGCCATCATTTGGATCTTCCAGATATTGAAGTTGTTGCGCCCATTAAATCTATCAATTTCAAACTTAATGGAACTCATCGTTTATGAATAGGTACATGAATCTGATAATGTATATGTACTAACAACATCATGTAATAGTGGAGTCTATGGCAACAAATGGGTGTTATATGTTATACCCCGTAAGATTTCTGACACCTAGATGGCCTATTCGCACGGTGATTAAGCACATTTGAAAGCCATACGTGCTAGAGGAAGGCCCGGAAAAGGATCGGACGGATAGCCTGTCGAACCATCGCGGAAGGAGCCAAGGCAGAGCCCATCCGCGATGGCAACGTGTCACGGAGGTGGAGCCTCCGCGTTGGCTACGTGACACGTTGGGCCTGTCCAGGCCCAAGTATATAAAGCCCCCACTTCGGTTTGTGAGGTTATATCTCTTATTAATTTCCAGAAAATGCAGGGAAACAGAGTGAGGCGAAGAGAGGTAATATATTATCGTCCGATTACGTTGTCAAACGTAGTCTAAAGCCAAATTAACCTCAGATACCGAGGTATTTAGCAGCAGGGAGCATTCCTACGGATTTAGTTTCGCGAAATTCGGCTGACAAATTGTCGGGATACCGGACTAAGGTAAGTGGAATTGCTCCAAACTAGTTTCTATGTGTTCCTCGCTGTAAAGTGAGTACTTCTCTCTTCTGGACTTCTGGAAAATAGCAAGTTTTTTACTGTCTTTCGATAAGCCTAAGTTTAGGCTATAATTATATCGAAAGTGATGTCGTCCTTCAGAATAAAGTTGTATTTAGTACTGATTGACATATATATGAATGCAGTTGGGAGAAATAGCTGAAAAACTGACCGAGCTACGCTAGTTAGTCGGGAAATCAGAAGCGAAGGTATGTAAAGCTAGTTTCCTCGGCAAGTTAGCAGTCTTGGTATAGTAAAATAGTTTAAAGGCCAGTAGAATGTTCAGAAGTCGTGTGTTATGTTTATTATGAATATGGGTACGATATTAGAAGCATCATGTTATGTATAGCGTGAAACTTGCTAGCACGATATAAATTCTAATACAAGTGTTAGGAACTGTACAGCATGCCCAGTATGTGACTTAGTAAAGAATGTTAGGATATTATCGTATTCAGTTGAAACCTAATAAAGCAATGTAAGTATCTGTAAGGCATCTCAGAAGTAGAATGATAGGTTAAAATGAAGTTTAGAAAGCATGTTAGAAATAGTAAATCATGTTACTATAGAAACTCAGTTATACAGCATGGTTTCCAGCAGAAAAACTATATCTTGTTCAGCATTAGACTCAGTACAGTATGGCAGAAGATTATATTTATATATATATACTATTATCAGTCTCAGCATATCTTAAATACATACATATCACTATCGCTAGTCAGCATATAGTATGTACAGATACATTATTATCATTAGCTTCAGTATGTGGTATATGCAGATAGTATTACTAGTTGAGACCACTGTATTGTCTTGGGGTTGGATTACCTAGCATCTATGACCGCCCCAGGGTTAATAGCTGTATCGACTCGTCCGCCAGAGGACGAGGATACGTCGCTCTATGGAGTGGCATGTCGTCCCACAGGGGACGAAGATGGGATGCCAGTTTTCCCCATATTGTTCCTTGGTCGGCCCTTATACACCCACGTCGAGCGGGTACACCCGGGGTGTTGATTCAGGAGTCCTCCGGACTCAGGTACAGTTATAGTCAGGGGCTCAGTGAGCCCAAGTGCATACCCAGGGGACCGGCAGGATGCTTATAGTTATTATAGGAGATGGGATGACCAGCGTAGGGGTATAGATTGCGTGTTGGTTGTACCTCCCGGCTTATGGGGGCCGGGTAAGGTTTGTGTGTGCTATGTTATGTCATGTTATGTTATGCCATGTTACACGAGATACGAGTAGATCGACAGTAGAATGATACATCTCCAGGTATGACTCCTACTCCTTCCAGTATAGTTTAGAGTAGGCATAGCTTTACATTTTCAGTCAGTTAGTCTATTCCTTCTTATTTCAGTTCCATCAGTTGTGTTGTTGTTTTCAGATATTTCCTTCAGATATTGTTTTACCTACTCAGTACCAGTGGTACTGACGCCCCTTGGGGGCGCTGCATTACTTGCCTGCAGGTACTCATAGACGAAGGGCCGATACCTCGTGATTCCAGCCAGCTCACAGGATCATCAGCTCCAGTCATCCGGAGCTAGATTGCTAGAGGTCTATCCCTTTTCTTTTGTTGTACAACATGGGTAGGCCGGGCCCTGTCCCGACCATCTTATCAGTATTCTTAGAGGCTTGCAGTCTGTATATATTTTTCTGTGGTCAGATGAGCCGGTCGTGTGAGGTTGTGCAGTTGTATAGCTGTTAGTACTTCTGTTTCTTTTATGTTGGCCGTGTGGGGCCTTAGCTTGACAGTAGTGGTGACCTTGCTGGTCACGTAGCTTTCCAACATTTCATTGTTGAGTTACAGATAACTAGACAGCATGGTGGCCTTGTCGGCCCGCATAGGCTCCCCTATATTGATATGTTTCTGGTTAGCTGTTAGTACAAGTACAGGTGGCTATAGGCCTAGTCGGCCGGAGGCTGTATTTACAGTCGTTATATAGCCCGTTGTTTCCCTGAATCTGAGTTAGAGCCAGCCAGGCACCAGATGTGCTCAGGCTCAGTAGTCTAGCAGTTCAGGTCCTAGTAGGGCATCAGGTGCCAGTCATACCCCCCTAAGCAGGGTGTGACATTATACTCTGGTTGCACTCTTCATATGACATTCCAAAGAGATTGGTTCAGCATCTATGAGAAAAGTGGAGGAACCGTAGTAATAGGAAATAATGCAACTTGTAAAATAGTTGGCATTGGCTCAATTCGACTTAGCTTCCATGATGGAATCGTGAGGACTATTACAGATAATATTTGAAAATACAGAAAATCAAAGTAATTCTTTTCTGATGTGGAAATTTAGACTGTGTTGCAACCATAGAGCATACTCAGACAGAACCTTGGCTCTGATACTAATTGTTAGCAAAATGTGAAAGAAAGAATACGGAATAACACAAAATTTAATATGATTTAGATCAGAATGATCCTACATCCAACAAAGAACAACTTTCTTTATATTATTAAAAAAGAAAGAGGAGAGATCCCAAATACACCTAAGAGAATTGTTCACTCAACTCTCTACTCTTATAATGTATTTTCCTTATAAGACTTTTGGGATGGTTTTACAATGAAGAATGGTCATCCTTTTATAGATGACCAAACTTGGGCTCCAAGCATAAAATAAGAAATGAAAAAATAAATATAAAATTTGTCCTCATAAATTTTGGTTGCTCTCCAAGTTCATTTCTTAGACAAGTAAATTGACACATGAAATTTTCTTCTACATGGATTGAGCCTCACAAAAGACCAAACCCAACTCTTTCACCAAGTTTTTAAAAAGTGCTTCTAAGTGTATTTTTTTCAAATATTTTTTTTAAAAGTTCTTTTTAGATTAAAATTACTTTTTTCAACTTCTAAAAAATAACTTCTGCTATTTTTGAAAAATACTTATTTTTTCCTAAAATATTAGTTAAACATCTTATTTTTTTAAAATAGATATTTTTAAAAGAAAAACACTTTTAGCGTCCGAAGACCTTAACCAAAAGAAGTAAGGGGTTGTTTGGTTATGAATTAGAGTTATGCAGGTATTAGTAATACGTAAATTAATTGTGCGAAAATCTATGTATTATTTTATGCAGAGATTAGTTGTGTAGGTTTTAGTTATTCATGTATTAGTTATGTATATATTAGTTATGCAAGTATTAATTATATAGGTATTATTTATGTAGGGTTTAGTTATTGTGGCTTTTTTCCTCGAAATTACTTAAAATTGAAGAAATTTTTTTTCTAAGTGAAAAAAAATAATTCATGTGACGTTTTTCATTTTAAATTAAATGCAAAATATTTAGGACAAATAATATGGATTAGAAGTCATTAATTTTTTTTCCAAAATTTTTTGGTCAAATTTTCAAGCAAATGTAGTGTGTCTACAACTTTCTCTAATATTATTTGTGAGTTTTAAAGAGTCTTCCGCTTATATAATTCTCTATATTTTTTAAAAAATAATATCGATAATAATAATTATATCTTAATTTCAAATAACTTAAAAATTGGTTATATGAAGTTTTTAATAATACCAATGATAAATTTTTTAAAAGTATCGAATTAAAAAATTAAAGTAAATTGATAGGGGTTAATGTGTAATTTTATCTTGTTAATCCATATATAACTAATACCGACATAACTTATTCCACCTTTTCATCTGCATAGAATTATACATAGATTTTCTCATAAGTTATGTTAGTATTAATTATATAGAATCACTAAAACACAATCAAACATTTTATAAAATTAATACATAAATAACTTTTATCTTATTTGACAACTAAATAATATATAAAATTAATATATAAATAACCAAGTTATTCATATATTAATTTGTATCGTATTAATAACCAAACGACCTCTAAGAATTTTTAACTTTCTAAAAGCTTGGTCAAACCTGCTAGTATAAAACTTGTCTCTTCTTACATTTATCGAGGATTAGCGTTTTGATCTCCCTTTTCCTTTGCTTGGAATCTTAATTTTCGTCTTCTTTAGAATTACTAGGAGACGGAGGCTTGTTCTATTTGAAGTTCACCTTCTTCTGTAGTCTCTTCTAGTCTATCCAAGTCCATAATCTCCTCGGGTATATCCTCAAATTTACCTAGAACTTCACCTGTGAATTGGTATTCATCTGCTCACTATATGATAATGGTTTATACTTTAAGAATAATGGCGTTAAGTAGGTGGATATGCTCATATATGTTTTGGGTTGATGGTTAAGGCCAAAGTTTTCTTATTTTGTATATTTCTACTATATAGAAAAGCCTAAGAGTGAAGGATCAAAGGCAAAAGAGTCATTTGCTCAACCACGAAAAAAAGAGAAATTTTCATAAATAGTACTGCATAGTAAAATAATTACATAAAATAGCATGATTTATTAAAATTATAAAAAATAGTATGTTTTCCTATTTTTTTGATACAATTTACTGTAATCATTATGACTGTATCTAAATTTCAAACCCTGCAATCCCTCTTTAATTGGTGTTGTTTATTTTTTTTAAAGGAAAGTTGCATATTTAATGGGAGTAAATCACTCTTTTTATGATCTTGGACATTTTTTTTCCATATTTAAAATTTTAACAGGTACTAAGAGTCCTCTCACTACCAACCAGCAGATATCATCTGGCTGGGTCTTGCCGGTATCAACTTAAACTCTACTTCGGTGACTATACTGTAGGGGAGGTCCTGCTGAAAAATAGCTCGACGCCAGTATGATAAAAAGCTTAACACCTCTCATTCTTATTACTTTTTCAATATGAAAAAGAAAAAAAATGAAAAATCAAAAGGTTGTTTTATTCAAAACCCCAATTGTGACATCCCTTCTCTCCCACTTCACAAAATTTCACAGTTGTGTAATTTTTAAATCTGAAATCATTGATTTTGGAGAATTTTTTTTCTTTGGGTTTCATCATTGCATATTTGGGAAAAATTTTCAAATTTGTGATGATACATGTACCAAAAGTTCATCTATCTAAATGAAAGTGATGTGTTTCGCTAGAAAAATTAATACATACTAATAAGCATCAAAAAGTTTGATACATATACATATACAATATATAAACACAGTATCACCTGTTTCAATAGTAAAAATTTAAAAAAACAGATACACAATCAAAGAATCTATAATCTGCAAATTTCTATAACATTAAATATTTTATAAAAAATGATGCAGTTGTCATACATTGATGAATATGAATTGATAAGATTCAATTTGTAATTTATTCAAGATAATGTTGATACATGGGCAACAAAGTAAAATATTGGCAAAAATTTTCTAAATTGATACACAAAGCAATATGGGTATTTTACATTCATGTATCTCTGAAAATATTGATACACACTAATAACAAATTGGTACAATGTATTGATACACACAAAGCAATACATTGAAACATAAAAATGCTGAAGTTATATATATCAAAAATCTGACGTTGATACGTGTATCAATTTCGTCATTGATACACAAAGACAAAAAAGAAACTTGAAAAAATTGTCGTGTATCAATTATGTCATTGAAACACAGACAAAAGCTTGAGAAGTCCGGTAATATTATTGCTAATAAAATCTCCTGCTTCAATTTCTCCTTGAATCTGAGCTTTGACATTGTCAATGGTGTCTGAGTTCTCGATCTCAAGAGTGATGGTCTTTCCGGTGAGTGTTTTAAAAAAGATTTGCATCTGAAATATATTGAAGCACACAATTGTCACAACTTTAATTAAAGATCACCAAAAGGGATCAAAAACCAAGCAGCTCTGGAAAATAAGAAGGACAATAATTCAGATTTACAATTCTCTGCATCTTCTTCGCCAAAAAGTTGGAATCTTTTTTTGTTTTCTCCAAAGATCTGCAATTCTCTGCATCCAAATTGTCATGACTGAGAGAGAGAGAAAGAGAGAGAGAAAGAGAGAGAGAAAATCGATAGAGATATTGAAAATTTTGGAAGAGGGAGAAACGGGCATTGAATTAGAGAGAAATACTGATAATAGATTGGAGAGAGAAGGTAGAAAAATTGATACTGATAATAAATTGGAGAGAGAAGGTAGAAAAATTGATACATATGGTAACTTGCTATTTTTGAAATTATTTTGCTAATTTTATAATATTTCAAAAGTGTTGTTATATATTGTAAATACGTAGAAAGATTTGCTTAATTATGTAATTTTTCCCAAAAAGAAACTTACTCCCTGCTCCCTCTGATATTTTCTTGGTGTAAAGGGACAAATCTACCCCTCAACTTTGGGATTTAGAACAGATATACCCCTCGTTTAAAAAGTGGTACATATATGCCCTTGTCGTTCAACAAATGGTGCATATATATCTTCTTCGTCTAATAAATGGTGTATATTTACCATTTTTCATTAGCAAACTGAATTTTAAAAAATTTAAACTGTTTTTAAAAATGTGACTTTAAAAAGTTACCTCACTCAATTTTTTATCCCTTCAGACCCGATCCAACTAAAAATAATCTAATTTCTCTTTTATTCAGATTTGTTCTAAACTCATCTTATGACCGAATAGAAGAGGGATTGAGGGTTTTTTTTTATCTGGGTTAGGTTTAGAGGGATAAAAAAATAAGTGAGCTAATTTTTTAAAGTCACGTAGCATTTTTGAATTTTACAATCAAGTTTTAAAATTTTTTAAATTTAATAAATATATATCAGTTAACGAAAAGGGTAAATATGCATCATTTGCTAGACGGCATAGATATATACTCAAAGTTGAGGATATATTTGCCTTTGTCCTTATTTTCTTTTAACACAATTCTAGAACACTCTGCTATTTTCTTTAGCACAATCCTAGAAGAATTGATCTCCTTGCCAATGACACAGACACATGGATTCCTCCATATCTTTTGAATACTCTCCTCTAGATTTTCAATAATTGCTCTTTGAGTTCTCGTCATCTTATAACTCATTCGGGTTTTGCAATTTTTAATAAGCTTTTACCTCAATTTTTTCCCTAATTTTCTTCCGATTCTTTTCAGATTTATCAATTTTATACTTGGTTGTTGTCACTATTATTCTACCTACCTATTTCTCAGTATTCTTCAGTATTGAAACTCATTTCTTTTTATTAATCTTTTACAACCTTAATCAGTCTCTTTTGCAGGGTTTTTATTTTTCTTCAACTTTCAAATACTATTCTTTCTATCCTCTTCATCTGCTCAGCTGAGTGTTCTAATTTCAGCTACACTTTTCTTTCAATTTTTTAAAAATTTCGTCTGGTTCTCCCGACTTTAATATTTTAGGGCTGAAATTCATGATAATATAGTCATTATTCACTATACTTCTCTCTCCAATTTCATATCAATGTGAAGATTTTTGTCGTCCTCACATAACTGCATCTTTTTTATATTGCAGATTTGTCCCTGATAAAATCATATATTTTATGCACTTTCCTCGGTTAGCTGTGCGTTCTACTGTAGTCGGTGAGTTTACATTTATTTTTTCCTCTTTAATCATTTCATTGTTTCCATTACAAATTTTTCTTTTTATTTTATGTAAACTACAATTGTCTTGTGGCAGCTTAAAATGTAGAAAATTTTCTATCTTGAAAAAACAAATATTGGTCTGAGTTGAATCCTTTTTAAATTTTATTGTGAGTACTTGTTATTGTAATTTTATATGATTTCATTAATGTTAAAACAAAATTATTGTGACAGCACAAATATTAAAAAATTTCAGTTCTTGAATATTGAAAATTACTTCTTTATATTTTGAGTTTTAATAATGAAAGTTTTGTTGGGACAGCGGAACAACAATAAACACACACACAAATTAACTGCGAGAAAATAGAGAAAAACGGAACACAAAGAGACACGCAAGAATTTACGTGGTTCGGTCTCACGACCTAGTCCACAACTGCAACTGGGAGGAATTTTATTGCTCTCTCTTGTGGTGTATAGATTATAAGTACAAGTTATCTATTTATAGAAATAGATTCGGGCTATTAAGAATTCTAACAGTCATAAGTTGGAATTCTAACAGTCATAAGTCGGCTTAATCATGTCTCCACAAGACCAACAATCTCCCACTTGGAGGCATGATAATCTTCAACTGCCATCCACTGTGAGCACTTGTACGTCTAGTAATCTCTTCCTCATCTTCCTGGTTGCAGCGGCCTTTTCATCAGTTAACTTGAAGGCCCGTTGAAGCTTCCCCAAGCTCCAACATCAGTCACGGCTAAAACTGCCCCTGACTCGTCCTCTGTCCCTATCGACTCCCACTTGCACGAACTGCCGAATCCTGGGATACTCTGAGAACAAACAACACTCTCCATAGTTAGCAGGTAATCATCCGGAGAGACTTTGACAGCTGGAACACTGGTTCTCTTAACCCACTGTCTGGTGACTCTGGCTGAAGCTTTAACTGGCTGACTGCCAGTGCTCCCACTGCCACGAAAATCCCTGACTGGTTTACCTGAACCTTTCCAAGCACGTTCAACCTGAATCTGACCTGTGGCTCTGGGTTTATTTCCTGCAAAATGAACCTTCTTCTGCTTACGAGACTCTATGAACCGGATTTTGTTTCTCTTCTGATCTGGGACAGTCACTCCCTCAGACGGTAAATAGACCATATACAGCGAACTCCATTTCTTTCCTCAAGCTATGACCAAGTTCCCCTTTATCACCTTCCACTGCCCGTTTCCGAACTTAACATCGTGTCCCTCATCATCCAACTGCCCAACAGAAATCAACCGTTTCTTCAAGCTTGGAATCACTCGGACATCCTTTAAAATCCATGGACCGACTGAAGTTTTCAGAATCATGTCACCCATGCCCGTTACATTAAGAACTTTATTGTTCGCTAGTCTTACCTTTCCAAAATCCCCTTCTTTCAGATTCTGCAATGCTCCACTGCTGTGGGTAGCATGAAATGAAGCACCAGAATCCATGACTCAGGAATCCACACTGCTCTCCACGCTACATATCAAGAGATCATTATGAGCGTTGTCTACTGCAATGTTAACTTGTTTATTATTCGAACATTGATTCCTGAAATGCCCCACCTCCTGGCATGTCCAACACATTACACCTGAGCGATCCTGAGTCTTCGACTGACTCCTCCTTCTGTTCCTGCTCCCACTACCTCTGCTATTTCTCCTGCCTCTTCTGACATTTAGCAATTCACTCGATGATTCCCCAAAACTCCTTCTGATATCCTCGCGTAGAATGAGATCACGAATCTTTTCAAAAGTGAATCCATCGGGTCCTGCTGAACTGGTAACTGCTGTAACCGTTTCGGACCAACTGTCAGGTAATGACGATAGTAGTAGTAAGGCTTGAACTTCATCATCGAACTTAATGCCCACTGACGTAAGTCTGGCTAAGATCGAATTCATTGGATTGATGTGCTCGGTAACTGAACCGCCTTCCTTCATTTTTATGTTCACCAATTCTCTAATCAGAAAGACCTTGTTTGCTGCAGATGGCTTCTCGTACATGTTAGACAATGCTTCCATGACACCTTTCGCTGTCTTCTCCTTCAGAATGTTAAATGCAACATTCTTAGTCAACAAGAGTCGGATAATCGCCATGGCTTTCCGATCCAAACCTACCCACTCTGCATCAGGCATCTTTTCTGGCTTGTCACCCAATACCATGTCTAACTCCTTCTGAACCAGCAAATCCTCAATTTGCATTTTCCACCAACTGAAATCTGCACCATCAAACTTTTCAATTCGATATTTCCCATCTTCTGCCATCTCAAACGACTAGATGAGGTACCCGGTACAACTGATCTCAGGTCTTGGTAATTTCAAAAGAAAAATTGACAAAGCCAATATGCACCAATAAAGTTAACTCGGACAACCACCAACAAGAGACCAATTGGAAAAACTTTTCTGCCGGGAAAAAAAAAATTTTCTCTGGCGGAACAATAATTTTCCGGTGAAGCAGTATCTGCCGGTGTCTTTTCCGGCGACTGCTTTCGATCTGCTCGTCGGTGGCTGCTGACTCTCTGGTCGGCGACTGCTACTCTTCTCCGGTAGCAGATCTGCTCGTCGGTGGCTACTGTCTCTCTGGTCGGCGACTGCTACTCTTCTCCGGTAGAAGATCTGCTGCCCTTTTTTTTTCCTTCTCCGAAAAAAAATTTTTTGGTGACTCTCGCTTATTTTTCGTGTGTATAACCTCGCTCTGATACCAATTGTTGGGACAGGGGAACAACAATAAACACACACAAATTAACTGCGAGAAAATAGAGAAAAACAGAACACAAAGCGACACACAAGAATTTATGTGGTTCGGTCTCGCGACCTAGTCCACAGCTGCAATTGGGAGGAATTTTATTGCTCTCTCTTGTGGTGTATAGATTACAAGTACAAGCTATCTATTTATAGAAATAGATTCGGGCTATTAAGAATTCTACCAGTCATAAGTTGGAATTCTGACAGTCATAAGTCGGCTTAATCATGTCTCCACAAGCCCAACAAGTTTATATGAATTTGATTTATGTGAAGGAGGGGTATTTTGAAAGTTCAGGTAGTAAGAAGATTCATTTCTTTAATTGTGTAATACTTATGGCCTCTGCTTTTATGTGCAATATCATAAGTCGCTATGTCGGACTTTATTAATTTTACTATGTCTTTAGTTGTGGGTGATTAATTTAGTAGAATCAAATTTTTCATTTTAAAATCTGGGAAAAGTTCATATGCAAAGAATTATGTGTACAAATTAAAGGAATAAAAGCTTTAGAACTCAAGATTTGAGGATCCCTATTTAACTGTCAATGGATTTTAATATGTATGCATTATTCAAAATCGGATATAAATTAGCTATACTTTTTCCAACAAAAAAAAATATCGATATCCCATTGAAGCATTCTGATTCAACAACATAAATTATCCATATTAAATTTTCTTTTTATCATATACGTGATCTTAGAAGCAACTACAATCCCTAATGGTCATAAAAATGTTATTAGAACTCACTTTTCGTAAGTCCTGCCAATGTAACTACTGAAGAACCTTATTTATTCATGCTTTCAATGTCTTTAAGATTATAATCTAAAATATGATGATATGTTAGACTAAAAGATATTTTAAGAAATGGTCATTTAGACGTACTTGTTCTCTTCTTTCTATCCTGGACTAATGCTTTATTCTTTTTTGGTGTGAATTTTGTTTTAAATCTTTATTGAGATTAACTACTATTTATATTCTTCTATTTCCATGCACTTCTATGTTTTTGATTATGTTAGCTGTATCCATCCCAATTATCAGATTGGATCTTTCTAAGTTTTTCATATGATGTCATGCCATGCATATCTTTTCCATCTTTACCTTACAGGCACATTATTAACATTGCATTTGCTCTAGATAAGTTCGTATCAAAGATCTTATATATTATTTTGCAATTTAGCAATATATAGAGAATGATTGAGATTTTCTTTTTAATAAGTCAAAAGGTATCGTTTTAAAATACCAAGTCAGTTCGAAAAACAAGTGCAAAATGTGTATATAACTATGCTTGAGCTATACATTGTCATTTGTGATTGGGATATTGAACATAGTAACATATATTTATTATTTGCTTCTTTTTCAGAACTTCTAAGAGAAAAAAGATGGTAAAGATAATAATGAATGATTTAAAAGTAACTTTATCAAAATTACCCAATTAATTTGTGAGTATTATAAGAAATATAATTATACAAAGAGTGAAGGGTCAAAAACACACTTAAAGTATCCAGGTTTTTGAGTTTCCTACTCAAACTATCTGGTGTTTACTTTTTCTACCTGAACTATCACCTAATATTTATCAAAACACGCCTCAATTATTAGTTGCTCATTCCTACCTGAAATGTCACCATTGTTCAGGTAGAAAAAGAAAATAACTGGATAGTTTAGGTATGTTTCAATAAACATTTGGTGATTGTTCAAGTAAGAAACTCACGCACCCTATAGTTCAGATATGAAACTTTAAAATCGTGATATTTTAGATATATTTTTTCACTCTTCACTCTTATAAAAAAAACTAAGTTGTTACTATAACCCCCAAAGCACAAGAATGATCATCTTGCTATGGATATACAAATGTCTCTCTCAACTCATATGAAGTGTTATTGGAGACAAAATATGGAGGAACAATATTAATAATGAAATTGTATGTTGCAAGAAGACAAAAATTAATTGCACCACATACGACTTTATATAATTCTAACAACGTGCTCCAGAGGACTCTTAGGAACTATTCAATAAAAATTTAATCTATTTCGAGACATTCTGATTTTTGAGATCTTATTTAGTAGTAGTATTCTATATTTGATTTGTTGTATTCTATCAAATTCATCTTTTTTTCTCTCTGTTCATTTTGGATTTTCTCAATATCAGTGTTCTTTTTGCAATATTTTAGAACTCTTGTAGCTCATAGAATATTGTGAAAATGCTTTCATTCATCTTCTAAGGCAGTTATAAATTTTATTTTCCAGTTTCTAAAGGCATCCCACTATGCTGGGGAGTATATCTTTGAGGTGGTTCTAGAAACTTCTGTCCAAAAAAGGTATGGACCTAAGCACCATGGTGATATTTCTATTTAAGGTACCTTCTGTTGATTATATCCAAATAAGTCATTGTCTGAAGGTATTACTTTGGCTTTGGATAATTTTAATGGAAACAGTCTAACAACTATTCTTCTTTCACTTATATTCGACATTAAATAGTATTCTCCCAGTGATATAGCTTGTGTGTTTTCTAATTAATTCCTTCTTTTTTAGCTTTTGGTACCAGTTATGAGTTAACTGAAAAAAATAAATAATTGAACTTATAGGGACAGCAAGCTTTTGAACAAATTTACTTGATGGAAATAGGTAATTAACTCATACTTAGTATTAGATGAAATGATATGGTAGAGAAGACATGAATCAGTTGATAAATTTAAAAAGGTAAGTAATATACATAATTAGGATTTTGACGGATTTTAAAAATGTATCATACTTTCTATTTTGAAAAGTCGAATGACCATATCCATGTAGGATATGAGTTGTACAACTAAGATGATCATTCTTCTTTTATTATTTTTACATATTAGCATTATAAATATAAGCTTGCAAATTTGTAAAAACTCTTATATTTCTGTGTGAAGTGAAAGAAGATGACCGTCTCTTATATGGATCCATATTGGTCGAGGTAGATACTTTGGTTCATCTCTTAGAATTGCTAATTTTACACATGCTTGATTAGAAATATTAAAATGAGATGAAAATAGATGAAAGATATAACATCACATATAGAGATGCAAAACACTGAAAAATTTGGGTACTGTAGCTCTTAATCTACGAATGAAATTTTATTGTACTTCAAAAATGAGGTTTTTTGTCTTCCTTAATTGATTTAACTGTAGTAATATTTTTGTGGAATCTTCGTAGGCAGAGATTCAAATAACAATATTCTGAAGTGATTTATCACGTTTCATTTGGTTTGGAACTCAAACAAGAAAAACTCTAGAATATGCTGCAAACTGCAAATTTGTAATGAAACTGAGATTACTGCCATTAAGTCGTGAAAATTACCACATTTGATTCATAAATTCTGGATTAGAAAAAGCAGTATCTTTCATACATATATTTATATTATTGTTATTTATTTCTTAGTGATATGTCTTGAGGTGCCTGTTGGAGTTATTAACAGTCCCATTATGTTTAAATATGTCGAATATTGCTGTTGTAGACTCCATTTGCCACAGTTGACACAAGGATACTAGAATGATTTCAATCTCTTATGTAATCTATAGGGAAAAAAACTAACTTGATTTCATTAGATTTATGTTGGTAAATTATCTGTCGGTGATTGTGACTTTTTGTTGACATTTTCAAAGTTAAGGTGACACTCTTTAAGAAAAATCCCTTAATTTAAGTTTAATGACTATGGACATCTTCTTCTCCTTTCCAAAGGAAGAGAACTCAGTATGTGTTTCATTAATTAACTTGCCTCAAATAATTTGAGATGCAATAATCTGGTATACTTTAGGAGTGTAACCTCTTCCATAGACTTATAACCCTTTGTCAAATTAATAGCTCTCTACTCAGATTCTCTTCACTGCACTTTGACTGTTTAGCAGAAGATACTGGTACATAATTGAAGTAATGATATAGAGTAAGTTGTGTTAGTTATTTCTAGGTGCCTTCAATCTATTTTGAAATTATTGCTTTAGTCAGTTGGTAAAATATAGTGTTGACAACTCATGGTACTTTAGAAATGAAGGAGCTTTGATAGGAGGAAACAAAAAGGGAGCTTAATTGCTCCTGTGCCTTAGTAAGTGGAAATTAGAGGAGAAGTGGCTGAATTTCAAATATATGAGAAGAGAAGACGAGAAACAATGTGAAAGAACATTAGAAATAATGCATCACATATGGATGGTATTGAAGTGGAGGAACTTTAACTTATTTTGTGGATTATCACTTTCTGGTGGAGCTTATCTTTAGGTAGGAGGTGATTGAAAAAGGGAAAATCGGTCCGCTTACACAAGCATAATACTAAGTTTTTTTGGATTATGTGGATGCAATTAGAATTTCCTAATATAGTCATATGATATATATTTCAAGTCTTCTCTCTTTTAATATGAAAGTCACGATTTTTAAGTTTCATGTAATTTATGAATACTTAAATTTATTTTGAATATTAATTAAAAAAAAGTTCCACGGGTGCTCTCTTCAGCTTTTTCCTAATTTCAACATTTGGTTACACTTTGCTCTCCTGTATTTCATGTTTGTAGATTCTTTCTTTAGGACTTAATATAAAATTTTATGGTATGTTGACTATCCATTTTGTTATATGGTATCACAACTATAGAAACACATCTGTATTGTGTGATTCTCAATATTTAGCTCCCTGTTATGTTGGTGTGTTGAGGTGTCTCCATAGATTTTCAGAATGACATGTCGTGTTCGAATGATAGATAATAATATATTACAGAGAAGTATTAAAATGATCTATTAATTTTAGTTCTCATTTTCAAAAAAAAATAAGTAAGTTACTTCCTTATTTAAACTTTAGTTGTTTTAATTAATAATTTAGAACGTTAATATTAAGTCATAATAGCGAGAAGTAGGTGTTACAGAGGAGAATGTAAGTTGGAGCAATGAAACTAAGTAAATTATTTTGTTAGCTATCTCTCATATGATCTTGCCTTTTATTCTTCATTTTTACTTTTTAATCTTGCTCCCTATTAATGTCATAGTTTCCAAATAATTTGTAAAGTGTTAATTTCTTTAATTAGGACTAGCCGAATGTTCAAATTTGTGACTACTATAATTGAATGTTATTTGAATTTGAACATGAATTTAAGCGGCATAATCAAAATCATTTTACAAGTATTTCTTTTTCCCGCAATTCTTTGATTTGTGTTTATATGCGCTCTTTCTCTCTCAGACACGCATTTATACAATAGTATTTTTAAAATATTACTTTGAAAATTTCATCAGTTTAATGTTTCCTATTTCAAAATGTTTAATCTCTTTTTTTCTTTTGTTGGAGTAGGAACAAGAAGCTCTCTTGAATATAAAGCAGCGGATTCCGACAATGGATTATATTTGCAATACTTAGTTTATATGGCTCTTAATTGGGCTTGTGAATACGTGATACATCTGATTGATCATGTGGCTATGATGCTGGGTAGGAAATGAGCAAATAAGGCATACACTTGGGTTTGATTTTGCAAGTGTATTAGAAGGTACTGGAAAAGAAATATTTGAATTCTAGATAAATGTAATATACAGGATTCTATATTTGCCATCTTTGATCAAGGATAAATTGTGCGTTCTTTCGTGTTTGTGAGCTTATGATCATTCTAAACAATTTGTTGTTATTTAGAGCCTCAAACATATGGGAATGTAAGATTAGACACAAACAAATGACATTGAAATTCAGGTTGTTGAGTATTATTGGAATCCACAAAAAAGTCATAACATGAATGACTGTGGGAATGAGGAGTTGTACAAAGAGCAATTCAAATTGTACTATATTATATATTTGATCTTTATCACTTTTTCACCAGTTATATCTAAGCATGTGTAATATAAATGGTTAATAATTATATTTTTGTTGGGCCATTCTTTTTATATTATGTTATAAGTGAGATTTTTTTTTTAATAAACACTTATTCAATTTCATAAAACTTAAAATATTTAACTATTATCAATTTTTTTTATTAAATATTTATTATTGATAGAATGGTGCATTTAATGAAAATACAATACTTTTGAATATGTTTCATGATTTTAAAGTTCTATAAATATATTTTTAAAAATCAAAGCTTCTAAAAATTTATCTTAATTCAAAAATTATTATAAATAAACTTGTACTAACAAATATATAAAATGCATTAAAATTAATATATAAATCATTTACGAAAATTATGTTATACAAAAGTTAATTTCTTATTTAAAATTTAGCGCACTATGTAAAATATGATTATTAATGAGTTTAGTTTAAAATTTTAAAATATGACTTTAAATTGTGATTATATTTAATTTAAAAATTATAAGAAAAAAATTATGATGGAATTGAACTAAATTGGAAATAATTGATATGTTTACATTCGTACTTAGAGAAAATAATTTAGTTAGTGCTTAAATTAAATATATTGAGACTCCTCATATGCAGTAAGTTGGATTTATAAATACAATATATTTTATTTGTGTGAGTAAATTTTTTCGTAATATAGATAATGAATACATATGGAGATAAATAGATTTTCTTTTGAAGGGTGGACATACCTGACTAATACAATTGACCTATAATTTTAGAAAAATCACCACCATATCGCTATCACCACCAGTTACACGATTTTTTTGTTGCATAGCAAAGGTATTATTGAAATTTATAAAATTTATGAGATAAATTTTTACGTAAAAATATGTAGAAAACATGTCATAGTCATAATCTCCTTATGGAATAATACCCTTTATATCGCCACATATTTTAAAGTTTAAAATTTTTTCTAAACTTGTTGGGTCTTTCTCTTTATCAATAAATCAGATTTATTCATTTTAAAAAATATTAAAAGGTTGTTCACAAAAATATGATATAGTATTTTGACTGATAGTGTATTTATCCAAATCAAAACTTTAGCGTAAATAAAATATTATAATAAAATAATTTAACCCAGAAATATTTTCAAGAATTATTGATATCAATTAGGGAAACATTCATTTTTTAAGTTGTAAAACACTTGGGATCTAATATTTGCATGTTACGTAATGAAACTGATTACAAATTTTACCTTAATTTTATAAAAATAAAATTTATATTTTACTATTTTGTCTATTTTTAAAAAATTGAAAGATTGTTCATAAAAATATTTTGTAACATTTTGATCGATAATTTTTAATTTGTCCCAATCAAAATTTTAGCATAAATAAAATACTATTAATAAATTAATTTAATTCATAAATATTTTAAAGAATTATTGGTATCAATTATATGACCATTCATTGTTTAAATTGTAAAATACTTAGGATGTAATATTTAATTTGCACTTTACTATCATAATGGACTACGTTTATTAGAATTTGAAGATAATTTATTTATTAGATTTAATTGAATTATATAACAATTGTGAGTCTTTATTTTAAAACTCATTCTTATTAACATTAATTGGTTATGTAATTTTCCATATTATAATTATGCATTAATTTTAAAATTAAATATAATCACAATTCAAAGTCATGTTTTAATATTTAAAACTTAACTCATCAATAACCATATCTTATATAGTGCATTACATTTTAAATAAAAAATTACCTTTTGTCTAATATAATTTTTATACATGATTTATAAATTAATCTTTATTATTCAGGCACAATAAAAACCACATAATTTAACTAACAAAGCTTTCTATTAAAAAATTAATTCAAAGTATTTGAATTCATTCTACAATAGTAAATTACAAAGTATTTTCTATTAAAAATTCATAATTGCACTACTCAATTCAATTTGCAATTCTTTCATCAAACCTTATTTAATTTTTTATTTTAAGATTTAGATATTAATCAATCAAATTAACCTTATTTTATATGCCGAATATAAAGTTCACATGTAGAATTTACACGTAAAACTTATAAGTTTTCATAATGGTGTATGATTAATCTGTAGACCAAGACATGAACTTCATCAACTATTACTACGTCAAGGTATATTGCTATCATTCAATTTTTCCGACATATTAACCCACAAAAGAATTTATTATTTTAATAAATTAAAATAATAAATAATATACGCAATAAATAATATTATATCAGAATTAAGAGTATAAGTATATATAATGGACTAGAAAATTATTTTATCAAGTCAATATAAAATATTTATCTCTACTTGGTGCATTGAATACATACAAGATATACTAGCACAAAAAGTTAAAATTATACCACTCTCATAATCAAGATAAATTATATCTAATTATGTCCTATAATCATTCCGAAGGCTTATTCGATCCCATATTAGATCGTGAACATAATCTTTATAACTTATAAATATCGATAATTTAATTTTCCTTATATAAACTAAACTTTATACACTAAATCATTTGTTATAAGTAAAGAACATGCACAAATAAATATATGAGCTACTTTATTTTTAAAAAAATTTATTCTATAATAAATAATATATATAAACACATAATTAATAGCACATATCCTAATATATTCTTTAATTGCATATTATATATTACATTAACAAATTTATATATACATATATATATACACACATATACATATACATATATATATATATATATATATCGAAATAAAATATGTAATCATACAAATTATAGGGCTCGTGTTTGCACGGGCCTATCTCATCTAGTATATATAGAAGAGCCATGAGTTAGGATAACCAAGGGCAATTTTGAAATTTTATATCTAACCTACAAATGAATAAAAAATATCAAATGTAAAAACTTAAAAGTTGATATTCTTTCGTAAAAAAAAATACAAGGGCACTAGAATATTCCATTACTCTTGATTTTTTCTTCTCTTTCTCCATTGAATTTATTTATTACTTCTTTATTTTTACTTTAAGTTTGTTGTATATTCAATTTTTCATCCATCTTCCTTCATCCATGAATAGTGGCTGACATTTTTTCATAATATCTCGAAAAATCATTCAATATTGAAAATATGTATTGCAAATCTATTAAACTTTTTTTTTGTATTAATAATATCATTCAACTTAGAGTATTTCTCTTGCAAAATCACTCAATTAAATTTATCATTAAAAAATTAACATGACAAAATATTTTTTTTAATACCATGTAAACATGGACTCCGCAAATAAATGAATTTTTATTCATCTAATTTTAAAAATTAAAAAATAAATTATTATTTTATATTTATTTTATTCTTATTTTTTTTCTATTCTATTATATAAAAGAGTGAAGAGGTGGGATGACCATTTTGTCAATTAACAAAACATCTAACTTAAAATAGTTGTACATCATGTAAAGAGGGTATTGAATTTTCAAAAAAAATTAATCAAGTTCTAGAAAATTCTAATCACTTCAATGTGTTAGAAGAGTAAAATGAATCATGTGTATATTTAAAATTAGAAAGAGTTCTTTTTTTTAATTATTATTATTGTTTTTCAGGTATCTGAACTTTGTCATAATCAACCGAAATCCAATTAAGAAAATAAATTAAGAAAATATAAAAAAGGGGTAGTGATTTGTATTCATTTTTGTTGATATATAACAAGGGTTTTATTGAAGAACAAAGAAAGAATCAAAAAGGCTAACTGAGAATTGAATACAATGATCTAGAATGGGGAAGGGGGTGCCTATATATAGGCATAAACTAAAATCCTAATGCCCATAGGAATAGGACTACCTAAAATCCTAACGCTCATAGGACTACCTAAAATCCTAATGCCCATAGGACTACCTAAAATCCTAAAGCCCATTTGCTAACAATTATATGGGCTAACATTCCCCCTCAAACTCATAATGCGACAGTAATAAGCATTGAGAGTTTGTCACACAAGAAACGAAATCGAGATGTCGACTGAGCCTTCGTAAAAAGGTCAGCAATCTGCAAGGCTGATGGAACAAAATACCCTAGTCACAAAACAAATCAACAACGGCGTCCAAATCAAATCAAACCAACAACGACAATCATACAAACCAACAACGGCGTCTAAATCAAACCAAACCAACAACGAATTTGCTAACCAAATCAAACCAAACCAACAACGACAATCATACAACGCCGTCCAAAGCAAACCAAACCAACAACGAATTTAGCGGAAGCATCAAACACAGGAGAACATTAACTCGATCCGCGAAAATTGGTGATTATTTACAAGTAAGGAAGAATCGATTTAACCTGGATCTGATACCATGTTGATATATAACAAGGGTTTTATTGAAGAACAAGAAAAGAAAGAATCAAAAAGGCTAACTAAGAATTGAATACAATGATCTAGAATGGGGAAGGGGGTGCCTATATATAGGCATAAACTAAAATCCTAATGCCCATAGGAATAGGACTACCTAAAATCCTAATGCCCATAGGACTACCTAAAATTCTAATGCCCATAGGACTACCTAAAATCCTAAGGCCCATTTGCTAATAATTATATGGGCTAACAATTTTATTGTCTTGGAATATAAATAGTTCATGATGGAGTTTGAGTAGAAAGTATACACTTTCTTTTCTTTTCTTAAGTTAGTCTAATATCTAATATAATTGCTCTATTTTGCTATTCTCTCAGTTTAATAACATATTTTCTATTCATAACATTTACTAAAATATTTAATATAAAAAAATTATTATTCTACTTAATTACAAAAAAAATAATGAATTTAAGCGGTTTAATATTTAAAAAAAGATGGCAAAATAACAAATGCAAAATTATAATATGAAAAATTACGTAATCAATTAAAGTCAATAAGAATAAATTTTAAAATAAAGACTCACGATTGTTATATAACTCAATTATATCTAACAAATAAATTATCTTCAAATTCTAATAAACTTATTCCATTGCAATAATAAAATGCAAATTAAATATTAGATCCCTAGTATTTTAGAATTTAAAAAATAAATCTTAATTGATACCAACAACTCTTAAAAATATTTTTGAGTTAAATTATTTTATTATAATATTTTATTTATGCTAAGACTTTAGTTGGGACAAATAAAAATTATCGATCAAAATGCTATAGAATATTTTTATGAACAACCTTTCAATTTCGTTTTTAAAAAAATAGTAAAATATAATTTTTAAAATATAAAATTAATATAAACTTTATAATTAGTTATATTGGGCCCGTATACGGGCATTAAATTATCTAGTTATTATATAGAAGAGTGAAGAGAGGGATGACCAAGGGTATAATTGTGATTTTATTAATTTCTATATATTATATTATTGTACTTGTCGTCTAATTTTTCTCCAAGTGGTTCAATATCTATCACAAATACAATACTAACTTTTTCTAGAATATATTTATATTTTTTATTTCTATTTTTTCTATTAAAATAATATAAATTGCAACAAAATATCTAGCTTAAAATAGTTGTACTTCATGCAAGGAGTATTGAATTTTTAGAAAAATCAATTAACTTCTAGAAAGTTCTAATGACTTTCATATTTTGGAAGAGAAAAAAAAATTATATGGGTTGATTGAAATATATTTTTGATCTGCTCTCAGTGTCGCTTACGGCTAACGTACGCTGAACTTGTCAATGGCAGAGAAAAGGGCTCGAGGAAGACCACAGAAGTTACCAGTACATGTAGATAAGGGTATTCAAGCAGTGGGTACCAAATCTACACAATAGGAAATGAGGTTTCGCAAGCTGAATCTGTGAGATTACCGTCGAGCAGCTCCAGCTTGGGGAATGAGGAATCTGAGGATCCAAGTAGTACCCAACATTGTTTTGTCAATACGCCAGTTCAAGACCCTAATCAAACTACAGTTCCTTCACCACAGGTGCCTCTACCACCAGGTCAGAGACAAGGTGAGCTGCAAACGGAAGAGGTGGATAGGGTTAATGCAACTAGGGGGGGAAGTGGAGTGGAAAAGCTTGTTTGCTGGTAACAGAGTTGTGAACAACGGTATGACTTTGAATTATATCACCCCGATTTTAATTAATAGTGATGTGATAGTAGAATTGGACCAATCTGATGTTGAATTGGAAACAAAAAAGTGGGAATGTGCTTTAATTGTTTATGTGGTGGGTAAGACACCAGGGTATAACTATATGAAGAGATATATAAACCAAATGTGGAGCAAGGTTTCTATGCCGGATTTGTATTATCATGACGAAGGGTATTATGTAGCTAAATTTCAGTGTGTGGAAGACATGAAAGAAGTGGTGTATTCTGGACCTTATTCAATCAACAATCGACCTCTTATCCAGAAGCAATGGACGCCTAGATTTGATTTCCAAGATGAATTCCTAACTGAGATTCCTCTTTGGGTGAAATTCCCTAACCTACCCATGGATTGCTGGAGTTGCTCCTTACTCAGCTGTATTGCTAGTGCAGTAGGTATCCCAATGTTTGCTGATGAATGTCCTGCAAAACAATCTAGGATATCCTTTGCACGTATGCTAATTGAGGTCAATATCACTAAGGCTTTGCCTAAAGAGATAAGAGTCATTTGACCAGATGGAGTAAAGTTCTAACAGCCTATTGAGTATGACTGGGAACCTCTTTTCTATGAGAAATGCCTAAAAATTAGGCATGATTGTGCACGGAAAGAAGATCACCAACAACCACAACAAAAGAAATAGCCCCTAACTAAAGTTAAACAAGTGTGAAAGGTTAAAGAAGTTGAGAAGGTAGCACCAATTCTCCAATCTGATGTTCCATTCATGAATGATAAGGAGCAAGTTACAGTTTTACCAGCAACCCCAACTCTAGAAGCCTCTCCATGAATGGTTGTACAAGACAAATCTGGCTCAAATTCAAGAAAAGGAATTTTGAACTATGCACAGGCACTATCAGTACCAACTAAGAATGGGTTCTCGGGGTTACAGGGCCTTGATCAAGTGCTAAGCAATAACTTGCCTCTGGATATTGGAGGTACTAATATTATTAATTGATGTCGTGGCTAGTATGGAATATTAGAGGAACCAACAAGAGGTACAAAAAAAAAGAGTTGAGTTCCTATATTAGAGATCATAATATAAAGTTGGTTGGGCTGTTAGAAACTAGAGTTAAGATAAATAATGTAGTTTTTATTACAAATAAAATTGAAGCTGGCTGGAAAGCTCTCTACAACTATGATCATGCTAGTAATGGTAGAATTTGGCTGATGTGGGATCCAGAATTTTATGATATCCAACTTTTGGATCAAGATGCTCAAACCATTCATTGTGCAGTGATAGGGAGAAAGTGTAAGATTCAACGTTTCATGACATTGGTATATGGGTATAACACAATGGAAGCTAGGAAACCTTTGTTGAACAAAATCAAAACTATTGTTAATGTGGCTCCCTGGATTATCTGGGGAGATTTTAACTCAGTTTTAAGTACTCAAGATAGAGTTAATGGAGCCCCAGTTACTAGTCAGGAGATCAGAGACTTCTATGAATGTATCCAAGCAGTGAATTTAAATGAATTAAGTTGGAGAGGGGAGTACTACACCTGGTCAAATAAGCAACATGGTTCTGCTAAGTAGAATTGATAGAGCTCTTGGGAATGATGAGTGGATGCTCAACTATGGTCAGTTTGGTATTACTTATGGCTTGCCTTGTATCTTTAATCATGCTCCCATGATTATGAAGCTGATGATGGAGGAGTCCAATCCTAAGGTTCCTTTTAGATTTTTCAATGTTTGGGCTGCTCATGAGAATTTCCTACAACTAGTGCAAGGGATATGGAACAACAAGCATAACCATGATGCAATGACTAATGTGTGGTCTAAGCTGAAAGCTCTTAGAAGCAGTTTTAAGCAGTTGAATATTGCAGAGTTTAAAGGGATCACAGAGAAGATAGTTACTACAAGAAAACATTTACAAGACATACAACACCAATTAGCACATCAATGTTCAGAGGGACTGGACATAGAGGAGAAGAGCCTACTGGAGAAGTTAGAAAAATGGAGTTTGATTGAAGAAAGTATACTTCAACAAAAATCAAGGGCTACTTGGATAAAGTTAGGTGATACCGATTCTAAGTACTTCTCAGCAGTAATGAAAGAAAGGAAGCATAGGAAGACTATCTCTAGCCTTACTTCAATTAATGGAGTACAATTGACAGAAAAAGGTCCAATCCAAGGTGATATTATAAACTTCTATAAATCTCTGATGGGCAAAGCTTTCACCACCCTTCCAGCAGTGAACAAACATATCATGAGATTAGGATTTGTACTCTCTCACTCCCAACAAGTAGAGTTATGTACTGAAATTACTGATCAAGAAATTGATGCAAGGCTGAATTCTATAGGAGAGAAAGCTTCTGGGGTTGATGGTTATACTGTTGTGTTTTTAAAAAAAAGCTTGGACAGTGATCAAGGCAGAAGTCCATGAAGCAGCGAAGAATTATTTCAGTACAGGCAAACTGCTTAGAGCAGTAAACTGTACATCTCTCACCTTGTTGCCTAAAGTCCCATATCCATCCAATATTAAAGAGTACAGGCCTATAACATATTGTACTATGTTATATAAGTTTATTGCCAAGATCCTTGCTACAAGAATGCAGAAGGTTATGTCTACTCTTATATCTGATACTCAGGCAAGATTTATTTTAGGAAGGAAAGTTAAAGACAATGTGATCTTAGCTCATGAGCTAGTTAAAGCTTATTCCAGGAAGAACATCTCACCTAGATGTGTAATGAAAGTTGACATTCAAAAAGCCTATGATACAGTGGATTGGAGATTTTTACACCAGGTGTTGGAGGGTATGGCTTTTCCGGAAAAGTTTATAAGGTGGATAATGGGATGTGTGACAACTGCCAACTATTCCATCAGTATAAATGGTTAATACACCAAACCATTTGATGCAGCAAGAGGGCTTAGACAAGGGGACCCTATCTCCCCTTACCTATTTGCCATTGTGATGGACTATCTGAGTAGGCTTCTGCTTATTCTTAAGCAAGAGAAACACTTTAAATATCATCCTATGTGTACAACTATGGGTATTACTCATCTTAGCTTTGCTGATGACTTGCTTTTATTTGCCAAAGGAGAGGCTAGGTCTCTTACATTACTAATAGACATATTTAATGCATTTTTAGCAGCATCTGGTCTAACAGCTAATCTGTCTAAAAGTGCTATTTATTGTGGAGGAATGAGTGCTGAAATGAAACAATAGTTGCATATATTTTGGGTTACACTCTTGGTGAGTTACCATTTAAATACCTGGGGATCCCATTGGCTACAAAGAAATTCTCTATTCTCCAGTGGCAGCCTCTAATTGAGAAAATGGTGGCAAAAATATCATCTTGGACTGCAAAGAAATTATCATATGCTGGGAGAATACAACTTGTGAAGACTGTCAGTTTTGGTCTCTAAGCATATTGGGCTCAGATATTTATTATACCAGCTAAAGTGATGAAGGTTATAGAGGAATATTGTAGAAGCTTCATATGGTCAGGTAAAAATGTGATAACTAAGAAGTCCCTAGTGGCTTGGGGAATAATGTGTACTCCTAAGGCTACTGGTGGTTTGAATATCATTAATTTGAAGTTGTGGAATATAGCAACAATTACTAAAACCTGGTGGAATTAGCTAACAAGAAAGATAAGTTGTGGATTAAATGGATTCACATCTACTATATAAAGGGGCAAGATTTGCTGAATATGACTATACCTTCACAGGTGATTTGGATGGTAAGGAAGATATGGAGTGCCAAAGTCCACACTTTTCTGCTAGATAGGTTACATGATAAGTCAAAGAGTCTCATAAAACAAATTTATCTGTTCATGTTGGGTGATTTACCAAAAGTAGTGTGGAAAGGGGCAATGACTCTGAATATGGCTAGACCAAAAAGCTTATTCACGTTGTGGTTGCTATTTCATGGGAGACTTCTTACAGCTGGCAGGTTAAAGAAGTGGGGAATGCAGGTTGAGAATCAATGTAGCCTTTGCAAACGATTCTCTGAAACTAAAGAACACCTTTTTGCTGGATGTGACTTCACAAGGCAGCTATGGAACATACTTCATCAATGGAACGCTCAACTTCAACCAGCACTTGCGACTTGGTCGGAAATATACACTTGGGTGGTTGACAACACAAAAGGCAGTAGCTATAGAGCTCAGATGATCAAACTAATCTATGCTGAGTTTGTTTATATTCTTTGGATTGAAAGGAATACACGAATTTTTGAAAAAAGGGAACAATCAGTGGAAGCTTTGTCGAGGCAAATAGTATGTGTGAGTATGATGAGAGCAGAAGGATACTTATGCATTTTGTTGAACAAATGTCATTATTAGAACTAAGTAGATGAGATGTTAAGGGTCATAGCAGTATGTCAGTGGTAGGGAGTATTTGTTAGTAGAGATGTTTTGTTTTGATCGACTGTAGTTTGGCAGAATGAGTTTTAATTCTGTCTGGTTTGTAATTTGCTACTTGGTAATTAATAAAATGAATAGTTACCAAAAAAAAATTATATGTACATCTAAAAAAATATAAGTCCCATTTTTTATCATCAAAAGATTATGAGAGAATTTTTTTTTTTGAATTATTATTATTTTCAAGTACCATATGTACTTTCTTTTCTTTTCTCTAGGTAATATCTCATTTAATTGCTCTATTCTGCTATTTCTTCTCTTTAATAATATATATTCTATTCGTAATAATTATTTAAATAACTTAATTTTAAAAATTATTATTTTAAATTTTAAAATACAATTAATTATCTTTTTATCTTTATTTTTGTTCTAAAAAATATAGAAACAAATTAGTGCAGTAAAATGAATAGTATATTAAATTGTGATCAAAGAATAAATAAGGGTAGTTTAATTAAATTATTATTTTTAATATTTATTAAAGCACAAAAAATAACATGATAAATAAAATGAACCGGATGAAATACTTAAATTTAAAATAATAATTTTTTATTTAAATGGAGGATCAAGTTTGTAGTTCATTTTATTTTAAATATTTGAACTAATGTAAGTTTCAAATGTAGGTTTGATTTAATTTTGAAGTTACCGAATCAAATTTTGATAAAAACAATAAATATTTGTTGAGTCCACTTTACGTATATTTATGTATTGACAATAGATATCTTTATACTTTTAAATTAATCAAATCAAAATTTAATTAATTATAATATATTACTTACTTTATTTTTCAAGTTATTAATTAATGCTTGAGATTGCTATTAAAGAAATTCCATAAAATATTATATTTGAGAAATTTAAGTACGAACTATTATATTGATCATGCTTTAAACATATAACTTATTAAAAATTAGAGAAATAAATGTTTTTTTTTTTTACTTTGCTTATAGATATTTATTTCCTTGGTAAATAAAATTACTTGATTACCAAAAAATAAAATAAAATAATTAAGCAGATTACAATTTAGAAAAAAATACAAAAAAAAATAAATAAATGCATAATTATAATATAAAAAATTACATAACTAATTAACATTGATAAGAACAAATTTTAAAATAAAGACTCACAATTGTTATATAATTTTATTAAATCTAACAATCAAATTATCATCGAATCCTAATAAACTTATTTCCTTATGAGATAGTAAAATATAAATTAAATATTAATCATAAATATTTTATAATTTAAAAAATAATTATTACCACAATTTATACCAACAATTCATGAAAATATTTTTTTTTAAATGAATAAAATAATAGCAAAAACCTGTGAAATTTATTTGCTCTCTCTTGGTTACTCTTTCATCGTTCCTCCTCTTGGTTAAAACCCTAATCTTTCTTCTCTCTTTCATTTGCTCGCTTTTATATATCTCCGGTAAGTGTTGTTTATGTTTTAATTTGTATTTTGTCGGTTTATCATTTACCCATTTTGTAAGAATCCCATATGATTTCTTTACACGAAAATGTATGTAGTGTGAATCTTGGTTTTGTTTTTCATCTGAAATCATTGAAGCTTTAAGGTAACTTGCAGTAGTTGATAAAAGTGATGTTTGACTTACTTCAGAGTTTGGACAAGTCTTGGAAATTACTCGCGTTTGTATAATTGAGGTCTTGTGGTGGATATAAGATTTAATTGTTTAATGTTGTCCATTATTTCTCGTGGTAAAGCCTTCAACTTTCAGTGAAACAGGATATGGGCACAACAATTTGTATGTTTTGAGCACTGAGCAAGTTGAATTATGTTGTCTTTTCACATTTACATGTTTGTGTATAAAGATATGTTGTCACAGTGCATTTAGGTTTTCTTTGACAGATAAAGCTACCAGGTGCGGCAAACTAAAAGAATTTGTGTTAACAACTTATTGATTTCTCTTATTCAATAAATAGATAGAGCAAAATTTCTATAGTCGAAGCCTTAACAAAGATAAGCAATTTGATGTTTATTATGTTTGGTCACACCTTTATTATAATGTGGAAATTTGTAACCGAGAATGAGTATTGAAAAAGTATAAAAGAGTAAGGATAGACTTTTTCACCAATCCTAACCAGTTTAGGTAATTAGTAGATTCTATTCCTATTGTATATTTGTTAATAACACATAAAACTGAAAAAGAGTTATATGTTAGTTAATAGAGGAAGTAGTAGGGGACTTCTTCATTTGCAATGGGCTAAGGGAAATTCATCCTTGGATCAATGAAATGGTTGAATTAGCTAAGATGCAATTGAAATGGCTTTAGGAAGTGCCTAACCTTTCTCCTTCGATCTGATCCTTTCTGTGACCGGAAATGAACTTATTGTCTCTTTGTTTGCACTAGCTAGGACCCTAGGACGTCTGCCTGCAACGGTTAGAGGCTACATTGGTTCAGTAAGTTATTTTTCTTTGTGAGCTTAATTTATGTACATGTTTGTTCCTACAAAAATCCTCTCTGATTTAAGTAAAAAAAAAATACAATTTGAAGAAAATTATTTAGGAACGATTATCCTTTTTCTTTTTAAATCTATTTACATATTGTATTTGATTTCATGTTGTTGTTAGTCTCTTTTAAGTTCAGGGACTTACATATGTTTTAGACTCATCAATTCGTAATATGATCTTGTGAGATTGCTTCATGAAAAATGGATCAACCTGCTTATATTAGCCATGAAAATCACAATCAACACCTAAACTCAGACTTAGAAGGGACATATATGTTGGCTTGGGCTGTTGTAGGTTGATTGCTTGGGCCCGTGCACAGGCCTTAAATTACCTAGTTTTTAAAAAAAAAGTTGGGTAGGGGAAGGGGTAGCAAAAGTGAAAATGGGGGAGAGGATTATAAGGTGAGGAATTGAACACTCAGCAACAAGGAAAATTCAGGTAGCCAACCACCTGGGCCACTAGAATTAACCATTTTCTTAACATGGTATCCGCGTCACACACATTTTTCTTGTCTTATTACTCAATGTTTATTCATGTTATTATATCCATGCTTTAGTTGTTGAGTGGTTTTTGAGGGTCCCAATAGTGGTGTCAAATGGGCGGATTGGATCGGATTTGGGTGGGTTCAATAAGACGGGTTGAGTACAACCTGCCCATGTTTGCAAGGGTAAAAAATGGTCCTGATCCATTTTTAACTCCTAAAGCTTTTATAAAATAGACTAGCTAGCTTTTTGTATATAATTCCCCACAGATCACAGAATAAGAGTTCATTTAATTGCATATCAAAGTGTATAATTATAATTTAATTAGGAAAACAAAAATCAGATCAAAAGGAAAAGAAAATCATTTGACTCTGTCAAGGAGTTCTCTCATTTTGTGTTGAAATGCTGATCGAGATGGCTCATTTTTGCCACTGACTCATCGACTTTATCAATTCAACTCTATGCTCGTTAAAAATTATTGTACAAGTATAAAAAAGTACTAGAACTTGAGAAAGAATAAGCATACTTCATTATTACTATTATCCATATCTTTATTTTGAATTTTGTTTATATTTAAATGCTACATTATTTTCAAGTCAGATTAAATCATCTCTTAAATATCGGTAGGATAATAAAGTCTATTATCTTTTCATTTTCATGTATAGTTACTGACTTATTTAGTAAAATTATAGTTTCTCCAAGAGAAAAGATATAAAATGGGCGTCTTATATAGCTGAATATGTATTTGTCCCAAACTATATATATAAAAAAGCATTTAATACTTAAAGTGTGTTTTTCCAGTGGCTTTGTGTACATTTTCGGCGTGTGTGACCTTTTGGAAAACAGAGGAATAGTTAAGTTGTTTTGTTAATACAAAATAAAGAAAAGTGACTTTAGTAGATAAATTCATCAGGTTGAGTGACCATTTGAGAAATTGACCCATTGATTCGGTTGGACAAAAGTCTAGTTGTAAAGTTGTAACTTGAATGTCTTTACTTTAATCGTTCAACAAGAAAGTGATTGTTTGAAAAAGTAAAATTGCAGCATATTATATACTGGACAAAGTTTTGACGATTGTAGGTAAATTCAACACTTTCCTGGTGAGGGTTAAGGGGGAGGAGAAAGTAAAGTGTGTTTCAGGGAGGAGAAATTGTTGAAGCATAGCAGAGTTAGAACTAGGAGCGGGTGTTCAGTTCTTCGGTTTGATTCTTTTGAACTTCGGTTTGATTCTTCAATTTTCAGTTATTCATTTGTGTGTACCGAATACCGAACCAAATAGTTCAGTTCGGTTCGATTTTTTCGAATTCGGTTCTTCGGTATTTTTCTGCCAATGTCTTTTTTTGTTCCTTTGTCAAGGTTATATCTCTTGTTCTGAATTTTCAGAATCTTGGGCATTGTCAAGATTATATCTCTTGCAATTTTTCGAGTTTCCAGGTTTGGCAGAATTTTACTTGCTATGTATCTGAGGAAGGGTTTGCAAAGCTCTCTTCACGAATAAAGAGCAGCTGCAACAGCAAGATCTGCAGCAATAGTAACATTTCGGTTCTTCGGTAGTATTGAAGAACCAGGACCTCAAATCGAGTACTGAACCGACTATGGAAGTTTTAGAAAAAATAGAACCGAATTAGTTCGGTTCGGTCCGGTTTTTCGGTATTTATGCCCACCTCTAGTTAGAATCCATATTTACCCATATTCTTATGGGTTAAAAGCCCATATTATACCCATTAAAATAATCACTCACCAACCGGTTAAATATGGGCGGATTCACAAAATATAGGCTTATTTTGCTAGCACTAGTCCCAAATTAGTTGAAGAAAGTTATTTTCTTATTATATGGTCTTGGGCAATAGGCAGCTTCTGAGTCGAGTTAGACCCTATTGTTCATAAACATCAGACTGCCTTCTGTAAGGAGCTTGATTCGTTCGTTTTGTCTTATTACCAAGAGAAAGAGGATTCTAAAAGCTAAAAGCGTAGAAAACTAGATTGTCAGGCTCAGAGGTAGCAGTAAGAGAATGACAGACCCGTTCACGACAATAAGGAGAAGCAGGATTGAGCACTACACTCTTTTTTAGGTAAGGGCAGGAACATACTCAAGGAATGCAAAGCTAACCCTTAAAATTGGATATTACCTCAGCTCAAAGGGCTTACTTACTGTAGCCATTGGGCTAATGGCCTCATCTTCTTCAAAATTATTCTGTTGGTTAGAAGTTGAGGATTACTGAGCAGCTTATGGAAGCAGAATGTAACAAGTGCCAGTTGTTATTTATAACAGTTAATCTGGAGTTGGCAGATGGTTTAGACAGAAGGACTCTCAGACACAATTATAGCAGTGGCTGAAGGAGATTCAGAAAATAAATTTTGAGATAAATACTAGAATGTACACCTAAGATTTGAATATATGATCTAAAACAAATTCTGAACCCCCTTTGCCAATACACTACTATCAAACAAATTTTGAATCCCCTTATATCAAGGAGATTCAATAATTTACTTATCACCAGGAAAATTTTCGTTTTTACCTCATTTGCTAATACCTAGTTCCGCCACCGAATAATAGTGGTAACTACCTATTCTAAATGGAACTCTCTCCTATAAATAGTAAGTTTAGTAGAATATATAGCTGAGCTGATTGTTTTCTTCTAAAGGGGTGAAGTGAAGTTCAATACATAGCATTAGCAGGAGGAAACCAAAAATGTGTTGTATACTTTTTGACAGTCTCAAATGCTAATGTGCACTGCTAATATTACGTAAATTTTTTCTCCTAGGAATTTGATTTCTAAAGAAATGATTTCAAAAGCTAAGTGTATGTATGAGAGATTGAGAATGTTTGTGCTTCTATATGTTGGCATTTTTGAAAGGAGATTTGAAGTGCTTTTTATCCTGTTCTCTGAGCTCTTGTTGACCTTCTTCCATCTCAAGTTTGAGGCACAAGTTCCTAATGTATCTCAATTGTTCATTGCTTAGATTTATTTTCATTAGAACCTCAAATTTGTATGCACTGAAAGGATTTGAAACCATATTACGACTGGCCTGTTGTCGGATCTACTAAAAAAACCCCGTCAAGGCCTCAATTTATCTAATGCTAGGAGTTATAATTTCACGCCAAAGGTGGAGTTGGAACTTTGGGTGTTTATGTCAAGCAAACTGCATTACAAATATTTTGCCAGTCAGATTTGATGCTTCTTTTTTCCTCGGGGGGAGAGGGATGTTGTTGTTGTAGCTCATACTGAAAGGTTTTACATTTATCTTCATCTGAAGCATACTTTCTGCAGGTCGAGAATTTGCTATCTTGTTTACCTGGGGGGGGGGGGGGATATGCCGCTTTTGGCTGTTCTCCTTAAGCTATTTCTTTTCTCCACTTGTTATTTTAATAGCCCAAAATGGGTTTGCTTTCTAATGTTTCTTCTTTATTTTTCTAAGCTTTCATTTGTATCAACAGAGTTAGAGATTTCCAGCTAAATGTCAGCCAAGGAGGAGGCTGGGGAGATTCATACACTTGTTGCATGTAATGGGAGTACATCTAGAATCAATGAAGCTGGACTTCATCTTTATCCAGTTCCTGTCAACGACTCTGGTGAAGGTTTACCATATGCTCCTGTAGATTGGCCAAATGCTGGTGATAAGTGGGGCTGGCGGGCGGGGAAAAGAGCTACATCTTCAGGCTACTTTAAAGATAGATATCTGTATCTTCCAAAGCGTCTTCAGGTTCGGAAAGATGGAAAGAAAAATGCTTTTCGAAGTAGACTTTCGGTTGAACAATATCTCCGGTCTGAGTTTCCTAGTGAAAATATCAACAAATTCTTTGCCTCATTCAGTTGGATGATTCCTTCAAAACAGTCACCGAGCTCAAAAGGTTAGCTTCATTAAAGCTCTTTGGTATCTAGCATGTTGAGATTTATTTGGTTGTTTGCATCAATTAAATAAAAAGCTCTTACCACATGGCTCACTGTGTAGACTTAACTTCCAATTAAATATTATGCAACTTGGAACAGCAGTTGTGTGTAAGGACCTATTTGAAATCCCCTGTCTCACTCCTTGGCCTTTACATACGTATCCTTGTCCTGGACTTTGTTCCATCTCTAATCTTTTTCTTAATGGATTTCCGAAGGGACTGTTCCATCTCTAATCTTCACGGAGTACTTTGTCTTACAATTCATGAAAATCCAGAAAACACTAAAAAAATTCAAAGAAAGTCTTTTTTGATTGGATGGGAGTGAATGAAAAAATATTTAATCGTCACATGTGATGTGTGAACAACGACAGTTGTCTGCGCTTATTGTCTTATTGTCTCTTCGTTCCATATCTGTATAAAAATCGTCACATGTGATCTAGTCAGACCATACAGATTTTTATTTTTTCGTTCCCTGTCATTGGATCTTTTTATTTTCGAAGTGAATTTTGTCCATGATTATAAAGTCTGTACACTGGTAGTGGATAGTATATGTTCTTGTGTCTCTTTCTAGTGCTTCATGGAGTAATTTATTAACCTAATGCCAAATATGTTATAGTTTTATTTAGATATTAATTTTGACTCAGATATGAAAGAGAAGGTTAGAGCTTCAGGGAAGAAAATGGAGTCTTTACCGTCTGATTCTCCTTTCGGAGCCATCACTTGCAAGGCTGGTAACAGAATCTGTAGCAGTTTAACAGCAGAAAATCCTTTTCCGGAGACCATGTTTTGTGATGCCTATTGCAGTGAGCCTGGTTTTTGCCGAGACTGTTGCTGTATCCTTTGTTGTAAAACTATCAGTTTGGATTATGACGGATACAGTTACATTCGATGTGAAGCAACAGTAGTTGATGGCTACCTATGTGGACACGTTGCCCATGTAGACTGTGCTCTTCGAGCTTACATGGCTGGGACAGTCGGAGGAAGCATCAGTTTGGATGCAGAGTATTTCTGTCGATACTGTGATTCAAGGACGGATTTGGTTTCACATGCTTCAAAGCTTTTAAACATCTGCACATCTGTTTCTTCTCGTGCTGAAATCGAGAAGATTTTGAATGTTGGCATTTGTATTTTGCGTGGCTCCCAAAAAGGGAGTGGAGAACAGTTGTTGCATCGCATTGAATCAATCAAGGCAAAGGTATAGCTAATTGATGAATGGTGCTTTGTTTCCTGATGATGTCATCTTTTTTCCATTTTTAAGGTTTACAGTTACCAGAATGACCAATTTGTAATCATATCAGCTTATGAAAGGAGTCTGCATTGAAGATGTATTCAAAAAGGAAAGCTGTGTGGATAGCACTGGTAACTTCTCTGCTTTTGATATTCTTGTTTGTGTTAATACACACTTTGACTTGAATATCTGTATCTGATCAAGATATATCAGTATGTGCAAATGTGGTTCTCTTGCTTTAACTATTATCTATTCCAGGATTTAAATATATACATCTCTGCATTGTAAGTTTGTCTATTTCAGTGCTTCCCGTTGTCCACAAATACCAAAACCACTTGTTGTAACTAAACCGCAATATGAACAAGAATGAACAGTTTGGAGTGTTCTACAAGAAAATAAAATTGGGGAGCCTTGGCAAGAGTCCGGAATGAAATGATATTCAACTGCTCTTTAGTCCTAACCATAGGAAGGAATGAATTACTTCCCTATTAAGAGTGTGGAACTTTGGTGTAACCAGCCTAAAGAGAAAGGAATGGATCTCTTAAGGATCTCAGCAATAACATCTCCCGGCATAAAGAGTTCTGCCCTAGCCCCTACAACAACATACCTAGTGTAATCCCGCAATTAGGGTCTGGGGAGGGTAGAATAGGATGTACCCATAGACCTTACGCCTAGCCCCTATGGCATAGAATTGAACTTTACATCCCTGATCTGCCTCACCACATTAGTATGTGTTATTGGTTCTCTGCCTTTAGCAATACTTTTCAGATTTTTCTAACGTGTAGCTGTTAGGGTGATATGCCAAATATTTCCGTTATTCTGCTTGTGATTCATATTGCTGGGCTTGAAGTGCAACCATGTTTATAATGATGTTTTCCATAGGTTTCATTTGATATGTTTTTTCTTTATGTATTTCTGGAATCCTTGTTCAGCTCAATTCGCTGTTATTAACTAATCTTGTGGCATTTCATATCGTACTCTATTTCTAATGTCATGTAGGATTCTTTTAATCCTTCAAATTTTGGACAATGGTTTTCATGAAGCTGTTGGGTCATTACAGCTAAATCTGATACATTGCGAGTTCAAAATCCCAGGAGGAGGCTAAAGACACTAGATGATTTCTTCGCATGTGTCTAAACATTAGTCGGCAAAGTTACCCTATACTGATGATGTGCAAGCTAGTTCGGATACCATCTGCCATAAAAAAAGATTTGGTACATCGCTAGTTAATTGCTATGTGCCGCTGATCTTAACCTTGCGGTCCAAATATTTTTTTGTTTAGAAAATAGCATAAGTAGACTGTAAAGCAGAGCCCTATATCGAGTTGCATTTTTTTTCTTCTATATGCTCCTTTACTTCCAGTCGTGTATAATTGATAAAAAAGAACCAAGGGAAAGATACTGCCTCTTTCGACCATACTTGGACATTTATATCCATTATCACCATGTGCTCAAACAGAAAGGGGTCATGCGCCCGAATGTGCTTATTTTAAATTGGTCTTTAATTTTTATCCCTTAAATTTGTGGTCTGTAATTTTTATCCCTTAAATTTATGGTCTTTAATTTTTGCTCTTTGACACTTTAAGTGACAAAAAAATGGTCAAAAATATCTTTAATAGTAAAAAAAAAAAATTCGCAAGACATAAAAATAAATTTTGCAGCCATAAGTATTTGCACAAAGTTATGTCTTAAAGGCATAAATTCGGATAGATTATGTCTTATGTTTGTAGGCATAAGTTAAGTAACATGACTTGTGTTTGGTAGACATAAATTAATGTTATTAAACTTGTGCTTGATTTGCCCATAGACACAAGTATAATAACATGAAATTATGCCTATCAGGTATAAGTTAAGTAACATGAACTTATGCTTAAAGGGTAGAAGTTTATGCAATTAAAATTGTGGCTAAGAGGCAAAATTTTAACAAGTTCATGTTACTTGACTTATGTTTGGTAGATTCATGTTATTTAACTTATGCCATTCAGTTTCATAATTTTAGTTGTCTTTTGTATTTCTGGAATCCTGGTTCAGTACTCAATTCGATGTTATTAACTAATCTTTTGGTAGTTGGGTCATTCGCACAAATGCCCTTATTTTAAATTTGTTTTTAATTTTTGCATCTTAAATTTGAGATCTTTGATTTTTGCCCTTCGGCACTTTAAGTGATAAAAAAATAAAAATGCCCTTAACAGCAACAAATTTTTTTTGGAAGACAAATGAAATTTGCAAGGCATAAGTTTTTGCCCAAGGTAATGCTTTAAATGATAAATTTGCACAAATTATGCCTTATATTTGTAGGCATAAGTTAAGTAACATGACTTATGCCTGGTAGGCATAAATTCATGTTATTGAACTTGTGCCTACTTCTGCCCATAGGCACAAGTTCAATAACATGAAATTATGCCCATCAGGCATAAGTTAAATAACATGAACTGTCACGACCCGAGTCTACACCCTGGACCGCGACACGGGACCTTGACCCACGAATGACTCCAAGTTAATCCATGACATAGCATACTACTAGCACAATATAATTTATAAGAAAATTTGAGCGGAACTAACTCAAAAAGTAAACCATTCATTTATGGATAACAAGATAATTTGATAATTTAAACACCGAGTCACAAAGCTGAACAAACTAACTCCATGTCTGAAAGCCTACTAACTGCTGAGATGCTGGGATAAGCGTCGAGCTAACTCCAATTCTGAAACTAAAACAAGGTAAAAGAACTGAAATAAAGTAGATAACTCTAGTCGTCGGAAGATAAGGACTCACCACTGCTAGCTGATCAAGTCTGGAAGGCTGATCACCTGAACCTATATCATGAGATGATATAATATAGAGTATGCAGTCAGTATTTTGAATGTATTGAGTATGTAGAGAAAGTAAAACACGCTAGTAAAACGATAGTTGAAATCATGAATATAAAACAAGCTAGCATAAGAGTAGGGGCAACATGCTGAAAGCCATATTCTTTAAATAATCAAACTCATGAGATATTTACTCATCATTAAGCTGAAACATAATGACCCAAGGTTTAGAAATAGAAATCATATAATGTACCATACTTGAAATCATGAGTAAAAGCTCATAAATTAATCAACGGGTCAATGACGCTATAAAACATAGCATCATAAGTCATGAACATGAATAACATAAAACATGAGAAACAATGGGAGACTCATCATAATCGACATCATCATGAGAGAGTTCACATGATGCCTAACTATCTCGCTCAAGTTGGCAGAGCTGTTCCAAGGTTGCCAAGCCAAGGAACGATTTAGGCGTGATATCACTTGTGAATTCCCGTAGGGTTTGAACATGAATATATACCTACGGTAGAATGTAGTTCTAAAACTTGGTTGCCTAAACTCTTAACCTACTCGGTGCTAGACACTACTCCCAAAAACATGCACATGACTCATAATCATTATCGTGAAAATATACTTAAACTTGCATGGGCTAGCCGAAACATGAAATCATAATCTTATTTGACATGTGTGAAATATTCACGAAAAGGATGCCATAGAATTGGTCATGATACTTGAACTTGAATTTCATGAAAATTGTACATGCTTAAATAAGACTTCATATCTTGAAGTCATAAAATTCATAAGCTTAAGATTCATAAACTTTCATACATATTTTGATAATACTTCATGACTTGAAATCATAGACTCATAAACTTGAAATTCATATATCATGCATAATTGGGCAAAATCACCATAAACTTGAAATCATGAATTCATGAAGAATTTGATGGTCAAGTCAGCCCTAATAACCTTAATTCATCAATTGGAACATGAGAGAATTGAACCCATAGAGAGATCATGGAAAATTTCATTGAATGAGTCTAACACTAGAATTTCACAACTTAAATAGGGGAAATCCTTCTACCCTCATGCCCTTTTAAAGTTAACTCCATGATTACTGCTTCTCAAGTTCTAACCTACAACTTTACTTGAAGACCCAAGATAATTTGGGGAAGAAGGTAATGAAGAATCCTAGGTGGTCTTGAGAGGATTTGATCTTTAATTTGGAGTGTTAGAAGTAGAATGAGGGTTACGAATGAATAAATCCCTCTAATGTACCCTTTTTGATATTCAAAATAACTTAGTTTAGAAAGTAAGAGCTTAGAAATTATGAAAACACCCTTAATAACCCGGCTAAAAAGTGGACTCTGCCAGACTTAACGGATCATCCAATGACCCGTTAGTCCACTTAACGGATCGTTAAGACCACTCATTGTCACTCGAGACATTTTCCAACTTTTTGATCTTTTCTTGATGCCTCACTTGACGATTCATCATGCCACATAACGGGTTACTTAACCAGTCATCAAGACTATATAAAACTCAAGTTTTCCACCAATTTTTGCCACCTAACAGGTCACTTAACGATTCCTTAGGTGACTTAACGACTCACCTGATGAATCGTTCTGTGATCTGGTTTAGTTTCACTAAAGTACTCATAACTTTTTACACTGAACTCTGATTGATGCAAGGTCAGATGTGTTGTAAAGAAGACTCAAAGGGCTTCAATTTGATGAATTGAATCACCCAAAAACACTTTGTAAAATAGGATTTATGATCGTTTGAAGTTGACCCTTGCAAGAACTTATACGAAAACTCAATCGGTAAGAAGGCTCTCAACAACTTTGTGCTAGAGATTCTGTATGACCTAATTTGTATCCAATGCACTTCTCACACTTAAGAATTTTTATTAACACCCAGTTTCTATAGAATTCATCAGGTTTGGTCTGTCCACATACCTAGAATAATTTCAAATTTAGCCCGAAAGTTTGAGGCATTAGAATATCTCAACTCACGAGTCCTGGGTCTAGTCTTAGGGACTTTTGGGGTGTTACATTATCTCCCCCTTGGGAACATTCTTCATTGAATGTAGATTAATCCTATTGGAATGATAGGGAAGGAATTGCAAACCCAAAACTGAATAACCATAACTAAATTAACGGAGTGACTGACTCCAGACCGAGATACACGACTGAACTGTACTCATAAAACATACATGCATATTATGACATGAAAGGGACTGAGAGATATGAACTTTTCATGAAACTGAATAGAGTACTAAGGAGGAAACTGGTACCTCAAACTGGAGCTGGAAGGGAAAGGATGCGGGTATATAACCATCATATCTGCTTCAGCTTCCCGCGTAGCTCCCTCAACAAGATGATTCCTCCACAAAACCTTCACTGAAACTTTCTCCTTGTTCCTCAACCTCTGAACCTGATGATCAAGGATCTCAACCGGAACTTACTCATAGGTAAGACTGTCCTTTACACTAATGTTCTCTACCGGGACAACTAGAGCTGGATCGCCAATGCACTTTTTTTTCAACAAAGACACATGAAAAACTGGATGCATTGAAATTAACTCCGCTAGTAGCTCCAACTCATAAATCACTGTCACGATTCGAGCTGGGACCCAGACCGAGACACGGGACCTAAAACCATGAATGGATCCAAGCTAACCCATAGTATGTGCATAGCAATTCAAGAGCATAAACTAAAGCGGAATTCAAAACATAAGCTTGAAATAGTTGAAATCTGAGAAGCATATCAACATAAAGGTAAAGACAACCATCATTGCAGAAAAAAATCTATACATGTAGTCTGAAAAGCCTCTAGAACATCTGATGGGCTGATGGGACGAAACCCCCAACTAGCCTTCTAGGTCTGAAATTGAAAGACATGGTAAAAACATAAAGCTGGTAACGTCCCTGGAGAATGAGGACTCATCCAAGCGGGAATAGGACTGGACTGATCGGGAACGAGCTATCGGCGAGACTGAGCTGGATAACCTGAACCTATATCATGAGACATTATAGCATAGAGTATGCAGTCAGTACTTTGAATGTACTGAGTATGCAAGCTAAATAAAATATTCTAGTAAAACATTAGTTGAAATCACGAATATAAAACAAAATAGATCATGCTAGTAAGGGTCACATGCTAAAGGACATATATTTGAGATCTACATAATCATAAGCTATCCATCATAATGCTGAACATAATGACCGAAGGTTTAGAAAAAGAAATCATATTGTGTGCCATACTTGAAAACATAACTGAAAACTCATAAACTGATCAACGGATCAAATACGTTATAAGACATAATATCATAAGACCTGAACATGAGTAACTAAAATCATGAGGAATAATGGGAGACTCGTCATAGCCGACAACCATCATTTATGAGTGCATGATGATCCCACGTCTTGCCCACGTAGAGGAGAGTCATCCTAAGCCTTGCCAGGGAAAAGGATGAATGAGGTGTGATATCACGGGTGTGCCGTCGGGTGGGAGAAGAACTCTCTTGAGAGGTCCCAATAAGAATATATCCTATGTTGGCGCATAGTTCAGAGACCGGGATCCTCAGAATCCCTGGCCTACTCGGTGCTAGACAATATTCCCAAAACATGCATAATGCTCATATAATCATATTCTAAAAACATAGCTTAAATCTGAATATTGAGAATCTTGACTCCGAAACATTTCATAAACTGATCTTGCAAGCCTTGACTAAAATCATAAGAAACACACTTAACTTTACATGGGCTTGACCAAGTCATGAAATCATACATGCTTGAAATAGACTTCATAATTCAAAATCATGGAATCATAAGTTAAGAATCCATAAACATTCATGCATGCTAGATAACTCATCATGCTTGAAATCATGGAATCATAGGCTTGAATTTCATAAAACATGCATAATAGAGCATAATTTGTAATAACTTGAAATCATGAATTTATACTTAAATTGAAAGTAAAATTTTCCCCAATAGTTTAAATCATTCATTGAAATATGAGGGGATTAGAACCATAGACATAACATAGATATCTGCATGAATTTGGGTTAAAACCCTAGAATTTCAATACACATAATTGGAGACTTGAATTCATGAGTTAGACAAGAAATTTAGACATGAGGGTGGAAAAAAAACCCCATTCATGGCCCTACATACCTAGGCTTGAAGAATTCTTATTAGGGTTTGATACCCAAGAGAAATTGAAGAAGATGAAGATGGAGAATTCTTGCTTCACTTGAGGATTTGATCTTCTAATGAGAGTGTTAGGAGTAGATTGAGGGCTTATGATGAATAAAACCCCTCAAAAACCCTATTTTCTATGCTCAAAATGACTTAGTTTTGGAGTTAGGAACTTAGAAAATTAGGAAAATACCCTTAATGAACCAATTGGAAAAATGATCCTTCAAGAGCCAATGAGGGATCGTACGATCCATTGGAAGACATGAAGGGTCTTTCCCTGACCCGTTTCCACTGATAACTTCTTCTCCATTCTCTGATCTTTCACACTCAGCGTTCGTCAAGGGACTTGACAACTCATTTCCTCAATCCGTGAAGTATGCTGGAAAACATTTTCTCCACCACTATGGACCTAATGGGTCACACCATGACTCGTAGGGAGTACTAACGACTCTTCATTCATTCGTCATAACTTTCGGGAAGTAATATTTCTTTTCCAATTTGGCACCACTTAACGGGTCACTCAATGTCACAACCCGAGCTGGAACCCCCGATCGAAACACGGGACCTAGAATCACGAATGACTCCAAGATAACCCATGGCACATACATATCATGACTTAATAGAATAACAACCGGAAAAAAACATAAGCATGAATACGCGGATGACTGGATATCATAAACGTATATCAAGAGATAATATCCCAACACTAAACACAAAGCTAACTATACAAACTCTATGTCTAAAGCCTCTACTAACTGATGAGCTGCTGGGACAAGCCCCCAGCTAACTCCAAAGTATGAAACTAAAATGAGGTAAAAAACTAAAATGAAGTAGATAACTCTAGTCCTCGAAAGATGAGGACTCACCCCTGCAAGCTGATCAAGTCCGGAACGTATCTAACTGCAAGCTGAGTTTGAGTACCTGGATCTATATCATGAAATGATATAGCATAGAGTATGCGATCAGTACTTTGAATGTACTAAGTATGTAAGGTAAGTAAAACATGTTTAGTAAAACGTTAGCTGAAAACATACATATAAATCAAAAGATCGTGGAGTAAGGACTGCATGCTGAAAATCTGAATATGAGATATGTATATAGTCATAAACTAAATATCATATCTGAATAGAGTGACCCAAAGATAAAAATAGAAATCATATGACTTGTCATAGCTGAAATCATAAGTAAAAGCTAGTAAACTAATCATTTGGTCAAACCTGTTGTAAAAACATAATATTATAAGTCATGAACATATATAACTGACATCATGAGGAACAATGGGAGACTCGTCATAATGGAAATCATCACGATAGAGCTTACATGATGCCCCAACTATTACACTCGAGTAGGTAGAGCCGTCCAAATAATTGTCAGGGCTAAGGACGCTACCATGATATCGATATCAAGCTGAAGGCCCCCATGGGGGAAGGGGAAGCTCACAAGGGAGGTCCTAATGTATAAATATACCTATGTTGGTGCGTGGTTCTGAGACCCGGGGTTTACATGAACGCCTAACCTACTCAATGCTAGACACTACTCCTAAAAACATGCACAGTGCTCCCTTCGTTTTTCAACGAAGTTGAAACCATCATTTTTCAATGAAGCTGAAACCATCATTTTTCAATGAAGATGATAATATAATTACGTGCATAATTTGAAATCTGAATATGGGGAGTCCTGTCTCCAAACATACCATAAGAAGAAAATAGGGAGCATCACTTCATACTATATGGTGAGCTGATATTACAAAACTGAACTGGATCATGAAAACATACTTAACATGCATGGGCTTGCCCAAATCTTAAAATCATGCATACTTGAAATAGACTTGATAAGAAAAAAAATCATGGATTTATATATGGGTAATTTATAAACATTCAGCATACTTGAAATCATGAATCATAAACTTGTCTTTCCAAGAAACTTGCGAAATTGGGCATAAGTTTTTAAAACTTGAGATCCTGAATTTATAATCAAAATAGATATAGAATCTTTCATGAATCTTAAAACATACTTTGAAATATGAAGGAAACTGACCTATAAATAAATCATAGAGATTTTCATGAAATTGGGTTAAAACCCTATAAGGTCATAAATTTGAATTCATGAACTTTGGGAGAAATTTGGGCATGAGAGTGAAAGAAAACTCTCATTCATAGACCTACATACTTGGGTAAACCGATTCTCAACTTGTCTTTAAAAGCCCAAGAAATTTGGAGAAGTTCAAGCTTGATCTTCAAAGAGACTTTTTTAAACTTGCATGCATGGGAGGTGAATGAATCAGAATAGGTCAAACCTCCTTAAAACCCTTATAATAGAGCTTAAAACAATGTAGTTTAGGACTTAGGAGTTTTGAAATTATAAAAATACCCTTACTGATTTCTCAAAAAAAAACCCACTGTTAGATGCCACGACTGAACCAACGAGTCATCCTTCGATACACGACTCGTTTGTTGCTTCCTTCCCAGTTTTCTCAATCCTTAGGCCTTCGAACGACAACTCGATAGGACGGGTCGTTACTCATCACTATGACCCGTTATATCCTCTCGTTGTCACCACTGTTTCCCTGCCTGGAATCTGGAATCTCCTACAATGGTATCATTCAATTGGTCGTTCGTTGCTCCCTTGGGTCATTGTAGCCTTTCATTTCCACTGAACCAAATTGGATCCTTTCCTGAACTTCCACCTAATGACTCGTCTGGACGATTCGTTATTTGATATAACAGGTTGTTACTTGACTCGTTGGTCTTGGGAAGACTGGACTGCTGTCTCACGACATGGCACTTAATGGGTCATTGTTCCCTATAAAGACTCATTCCTTGAGTCGTTCAGTGGTCAAGACTCCTACTGACTGCTTACCACGAGTCTGACCACGACTTGTTGTCACTTCTAACGGGTCGTTCTATGACTCGTTCTGAGTAATATTTTTTTTGCTTTTCTGCTGATCATATTCTCAATCCCAATGTATACTCTTAGAGACTTTTGGTGTATTACAATATCTCCCACTTGGGAACATTTATCCTCGAATGTGAGTTAAACATACTAACAGATTGGGGAAAGGCTGAAATCTCAAGTACTAATTATCTAAAGCTGAAAATTGATAGAGTGACTAACTCCGGACTGAAACACATAACGGAACTGAATTCATGAAACACATACGCAGGCTAAAACATGAAAGGAACTTATAGATATGAACTTGGCACAAGATTGATTAGAGTATTAGAGAGGAAATTGATACCTCATGCTGAAACTGAGCCGGAAGGGAAAAGATGCGGGTATCTAGCCATCATATCTGCTTCGGCTTCCCATGTAGCTCCCTCAACAAGATGATTCCTCCATAGAACCTTCACTGAAGCTACCTCCTTGTTTCTGAACTTCCGAACCTGATGATCAAGGATCTCAACCAAAATCTCCTCATAGGTAAGGCTATCCTTCACACCTACGCTCTCCACCGGAACAATCAAGGCTTGGTCACCAATGCATTTCTTCAATAGAGATTTATGGAAAAATGGATGTACCGAAGCTAACTCTATTGGTAGCTCCAACTCATATGCCACTTTGCCAACTCGCCTCAAAATCCTATAAGGACCAACATATCGAGGATAAGCTTCCCTTTTCTTCCAAACTTCATCACTCCTTTCATGAGAGACACCTTCAGAAACACCATTCTCCTCTAAGGCTATCAATGAAAGCTCCATACTTCTCCTGTCGTACTCCTCAACTCTTTTCGTTCTTGTAATACCCCGAAAGTGCGTAAGAGTAGACCCGGGGGTTAAAAATTAAAAACTGCTAAAAACTCAAAAAAAGTTGTAGGACGAGGGGTGTAACGACTCGTGGTTGGAAACCACAAGCCTTTGTTTCCAGTGGTGGTTTCAGGAGTCCAGGTGGTAGTAGAAGCAACGACCAACATAACGACTCATTGTGAGAAACGAGCCGTCGTTTGTAGTCGTGGTGAGATTTTAGGGTGGGCTACTGGGGAAGGAACGAGCCATACAACGACTCGTTAGTACCTATGACGGGTCATTGTAAGTGGTCGTGAGTTGGAGCCTTGGGTGTTCAAGTGGTGGCAACAGATGGTTGTAACGGGCCGTTAATGCTAGCAACGGCCCATTCGTGGAAAGGAAGTTAGGGGCTAGTCCAGTGTGGGCGACGGAAGAAACAATGAGTCATTTGCTCTAGCATCGACTTGTCATGTCGATCGTTGTTTGAGAAGCTAAAAGATTGAAGAGGTCCAGTGCATCCAACGGAAGGTTACCACGAGTCTTGGTAAGGACCAACGACTCGTGGTTAGGATCGTGGGTTCCAGTTCGGCCAGATTTTTAAGCTTTCTTCAGGGGCATTTTTGTAAACTCTTACGCTTTTAACTCCTAAACTACACCGTTTTGGGTTCTACCTTGCACTTTTTTAAGGGTTTTTCATGCCTAAACCCTCATTCTCTCAACTCTCCTTCTTCCTCCTCTCTTCTCAAAATTCTAGGGTTTCATTGAGGTGTTCTTCAAGCTTCAAGGAAGATTTTCGAGTGGGATTTTCGTCTACCAGGTATGCTGGTTTTTCAACAAAGATACTCTTCCATCCTTGTGCCCCAAAAATATTTTCATTAAATATCGATTTCGATAATTCTAGAAAAGCATGATATAGGGTTGGTAAAAAGGGTAAATTCTTCCTTATTCTTCTTATATGCTAATATCTACTGCAGTTATAAATTCAATTGGGTTATCTTGATTTATGAAATATAGGTGGAGTATGTATGTGTGTAGTATGTTCGCCCTAAATTGATTTGAGTATTGAATGGGAATTGTTCATTTCTCCCTTGATTATCGTAGAAATTCATGATCATGATGGAAGTGTGAAAATATTGTATAATTAACCCTAATGACTTGATTATGATATTGATGACCATGTTGGGTTGAGTAGGAGTTGTGGGCTTGAGTAATTGAAGTAAATTTTGTATAATCACCATGTTTTAGATTAATTGATTGGGCATGACTAGATTGCATCTATATTGTTGAACTATGATGCTTGGGTGGATTCTATATTATTTTCCTCACTAAAATTGTTTTTATAAAATCCTAGAATCTAAAACGCTCGTGGCTAGAGAGTTCATAAAAGGAGTGATTATGACAAGTATGTGAAATATTGGTAAACCTAAATAAACGAAGCCATGCATCCTTGATAGAGTATGAGTTGAATTTATAAATCATGTATGATCCTATATTACCTATTGAATGAGGTGAGTTCGGAATCGAAATGCTATGATAGAATAATGCTAATATGAATTTATAGCATGCTCGTTTGGGGTGAGACGTTAAAGCTAATGAGGAAATTGGTTTTGTGATAATGTTAATCATGATGATAAAGCCTGTGACTAATATGTCAACTTGTTGAGCCCGTGCCTATTAAAAGATAGCTCTAATCCTTTAAAGATGAGTATTTAAGGAAGAGAGTGGTGAATGCTCTAGTCTTTGATTAGCTGTAGTAATTTAGATTAGCTCTAGTCTCTTGTGGGGTATGTATTCTCTTAGTCAGTCGGGACTCACATCCCTAGTCGTTAGTGGAGTATGTCTTCTCTTAGCCAGTCGGGACTCACATCCCTAGTCAGTTGAGTATCTTATTTTTCCTGCGTTGTTCGGAACTTACTTTTAGCCACTGACTCTCTATATCAGAGCTATCTTTCTCCCTTTGACAGTCAGGGATTATCTTTAGCTGAGAATGTTTCCCTTTGATAGTCAGGGATGCTCCCTTCGACTGTCAGGGACTCCCCCTTAGACGGGTAGGGACCCTCTTGATATCAGTCACAGCATCATACCTTTGTATTATTCCTGAAAATTACTTTTGCACATCAACAGTTACTATAATAATGTGGGTCTTTATAATGTGGTTATGTTAATTGAAGATGTGAATCTCGTATAAGGTTGTCGTATCTCATTCCAATTATATTGTTATTCATGTGTTTTATATTACTTCCTTTTGGTATATATTATGAGTTAGTTTATTTATGCTTCCTAGATACTCAGTACATTTCAAGTACCGACCGCACGCCTCTTGTGCTATATTGTTTCATGATATAGATTTAGGTCTCCAGGTTCAACCGCATGGATAGATACGCTCCTTCCTCTCCCAGTTGCTAGTGGTGAGTCCTCATCTTTCGAGGACGTGGTTTATGTGCTTGTTTTATTATGTTTTAGTTTTCAGACTTTGAGAGTTAGCTGGGGGCTTGTCCTAGCAACTCATCAGTTTAGTATAAGGCTTTCGGACTTGTCTAGACAGTTTCAGCTATGTATCTAAGTGTTATTAAATTGTCTTTATGGATCATATTAGATTCTTGTTATTTTCTACTGCTCATTTATGTTGTTAGTCACATATGATGTTAAGTGCATGCTATGAATATTCCATGGGTCGACTTGGAGATTTTCGGGGTTCCTTGTCCCGTGTTATGGCTAGGGTGTGAACTCGGGTCGTGACAGTTCCTTATTTCAAGTTCACAAATTCTTCTGCCTTAGCTTCTCTTAACTCCTGCAGGAAGAAACAGTTCGAGAGCGCCTCTTATTCCTCTGACTGGCGTTATGCTTTGGAGCACCAGAATGCATGAGTTAGAAGAAAGTCTTTACATAGTTAAACTCTATACCACGAACTAGAGTATGAAAGAAGGGAAGTTTCCTAAAATGTCTTGTATCCTCTTCCTCATAAGTGACGCGCTTCACACGCATGAAAAAGAATCTACCTAATGCGGCTTTTAGATACCCTAGGACGTTCTAAAACTTTTCTTTGATACCAAGTTTGTCACGATCCGAGCTGGAAACCTAGATCAAGACACGGGACCTAGAACCATAAATGGCTCCAAGCTAACCCATGGCACAACATAGCATGACTTAATAGCATAACAAGAGGAAAACAACATAAGCATGAATAAACGAATGACTAGATATCATAAACTTATCAAGCGATAATATGCCAACACTGAACACAAAGATGAATATACTAACTCTATGTTTGAAAGTCTCTACTAACTATTGAGCTGCTGGGACAAGCCCTCAGCTAACTCCAAAATCTGAAACTAAAATAAGGTAAAAGAACTGAAATGAAGTAGATAACTCTAGTCCTCAATAGACGAGGACTCACTCCTGCTAGCTGATCAAGTCCAGAACATTTCTAATTGTGAGTTAAGTCTGAATACATGGATCTATATCATAAAATGATATAGCATAGAGTATGCGGTCAGTACTTTGAATGTACTGAGTATGTAAGGTAAGTAAAACATGCTTTGTAAAATGTTAGTTGAAAACATACATAGAAATGTAAAGATCGTGAGAGTAAGGACTGGATGTTGAAAATCTGAATCTGAAACATGTATATAGTCATAAACTGAATATCATATCTGAATAGAGTGAATCAAAGCTAAGAATAGAAATCATACGACTTGTCGTAGCTGAAATCATAAGTAAAAGCTCATAAACTGATCATTGGGTCAACCTTACTGTAAAAACATAATGTCGTAAGTTATGAATATGTATAACTAAAATCATGAGGAACAATGGGAGACTCATCATAACTGACACCATCATGACAGAGCTTACGTGATTCCCCAACTATCATACTCAAGTGGGCAAAGCCGTCCAAAGCCTTGCCAGGACTAAGGACGCTACCATAATAGGCCCCTATGGAGGCAGGGGAAGCTCACAAAGGATGTCCAATGTATAAATATACCCACGTTGATGCGTAGTTCTGAGACCCGGAGTTTACATAAATCCATAGCCTACTCGATGCTAGAAACTACTCCCAAAAACACGCACTCGCCCATTATTTTTCAACGAAGCTAATAATGTAATTACATGCATAGTTTGAAATCTAAAGGGGAGTCCTGGCTCCAAACATACTATAAGCTGAAAATAGGGAGTATCACTCCAAACTATATGGTGAGCTGATATTATAAAACTGAACCGGATCATGAAAACATACTTAATATGCATGGGCTTACCCAAATCTTACAATCATGCGTACTTAAAATAGACTTGATAAGAAAAAATCATGGATTCATACATAGGTAATTTATAAACATTCAATCATGTTAGATATTTCATCATACTTGAAATCATGAATCATAAACTTAACTTTCCATGAAACTTGCATAATTGGGAATAATTTTGTAAAACTTGAAATCCTGAATTTATAATCAAAATAGATATAAAATCTGTCCATGAATCTTAAAACATACTTTATAACATGAAGGAAATTGACCCATAAACAAATCATAGAGAATTTCATGAAATTGGGTAAAACCCCCATAATATCACAAACTTGAATTGGAACTTGAATTCATAAATTTGGGAGAAATTTGGGCATGAGATTGAAAGAAAACTCTCATTCATATCCCTACATACCTGGGTAAACTGATTCTCAACTTGTCTTTGGAAGCCCAAGAGATTTGGAGAAGAATTGGAGAAGTTCAAGCTTGATCTTCAAAGAGACTTTTCTAAACTTGCATGCATGGGATGTGAATGAATTAGAATAGGTTAAATCCCCTTAAAAAAACCTCCTAACAGAGCTGATGTAGTTTAGGACTTAGGAGCTTAAAAATTACAAAAATACCTTTACTAATTTCACAGAAAAATATCCACTGCCTGATGCCACGACCGAACCGAGTCGTCCTTTGATACAACGACTCATTGTATTGCTTGTTGCTTCCTTCCCAATTTTCTAAGTCCTCAGGCCTTCGTACGACAACTCCACAGGATAAGTCATTACTCGTCACGATGACCCGTCGTATCCTCTCGTTGTCACCACTATCTACCTGCCTAGAATCTGGAATCTCCTACAACAGTATCATTCAACGAGTCATTCCTTTCTCCAATGGGTCATTTTACCCTTCCATTGCCACTGAACCAAATTGGATCCTTTCCTGAACTCTACCTAACAACTCGTCGGGATGATTTGTTACATGATGTAATGGGCCGTTACTTGACTCGTTGTCCTAGGAAGACTGGATTGCTGTCTCACGACAAGGTGCTTAATGTTGTTCCCTACAATGACTCATTCCTTGAGTCGTTCAGTGGTCAAGACTCGTACTGACTGCTTACCACAAGTCTGACCATGACTTATGATCACTTCTAACTGGTCGTTCTGTGACTAGTTCTGAGTCAAATTTTTTCACTTTTCTGCTGATCACATTTTCAATTCCGAGTCTAGTCTTAGGGACTTTTGGGGTATTACACTCAACAACCCATTAGGTCACTTGACGAGTCATTGGACGACTCATTTTGTGATCTGGTGAAGATTTTCCTGCTTTCTCTAATTCAACCATCAGGTATGATCTTAGAAACTTTTGGATTGTTACATTATCTCCCCCTTGAAAACATTTGTCCTCGAATGTGGAGTAATCATACTGGAAGGCTACGGAAGGAACTGCAATCTAAAACTGAACAACTATAGCTGAAAACTGACGGAGTGATCGACTCTGGACTGATATACATAACTGAACCAAATTCATGAAACATACATGCATGCTATGACATGAAAGAAACTTAGAGACATGAACTTGACATGAAACTGAATGGAGTACTAAGGAGGAAACCGGTACCTCATGCTGGGACTGAACCAAAAGGGAAAAGTTGTGGGTATCTAGCCATCATATCTACTTCGGCTTCCCTCGTAGCTCCCTCAACAAGCTGATTTCTCCATAACACCTTCACCGAAGCAACTTCCTTGTTCCTCAACTTTCAAACCTGACAATCAAGGATCTCAACAAGAACCTCCTCATAAGTAACGCTATCCTTCACATCTATGCTCTCCACTGGAACAACTAAGGCTGTGTCACCGATGCACTTCTTCAACAGAGATACATGAAAAACTGGGTGCACCAAAGCTAACTCTGCTGGTAGCTCCAACTCATATGCCACCTTGCCAACTCGCCTTAGAATCCTATAAGGACAAACATATCAGGGATTAAGCTTCCCTTTCTTACTAGCCTCATCACTCCCTTTATGGGAGACACCTTTAGAAACACCCAATCGTCAACCTCAAACTCAAGCTCTCTCCGCCTAACACCCGCATAAGATTTTTAATGACTCTGAGCTATTTTTAGCCTTTCTCTGATAAGATGAACTTTCTCCAAGACTCAAGAACTGAATTTGTCCCTATTAACGTAGCCTCACCTACCTCAAACCATTCAATAGGTGACCTACACCTCCGCCCATAAAGAGCCTCAAACGGGGCCATCTGAATGATGGAGTGGTAATTGTTATTGTAGGCAAACTTGATGAGAGGCAAGTTATCATCCCAAATACCCTTGAAATCGATCACACACACTCTCAACATGTCCTCAAGAGTCTGAATGGTCTGCTCAGCTTGACCATCGGTCTTCGGTAGAAAACTGTGCTAAGCTTCACCTGAGTACCAAGACCTCTCTGAAACAACCTCCCAAACTAAGAGGTGAACTGAGTGCTCCTATATGAGATGGTGGAAAAAGGAATTCCATGAAATCAAACCAACTCCCGATGTACAACCTAACATAATCCTCGGCTAAATCATTAGTTTTGATCGATAGAAAATAAGCTGATTTGGTAAACCTGTCCACAATCACCCATATAGAGTCATAATATTGGAGGGTAAGAGGCAAGCCTGTAATGAAGTCCATATTGATCTCATTCCACTTTTAAGTAGGAATGCTGATGTCCTGAAGCATACCTCCAGGTCTCTGATGTTGAACCTTCACCTGTTGGCAATTCAGACACTTAGCCACAAACTCCAATATATCCTTCTTCATGCCATTCCACCAATAAACTTTTCGTAGATCACGGTACATCTTGGTGGCACCTGGATGGATAGAGTACCGAGATCTATGAGACTCACTCTACATCCACTTTCAAGTAATCTACAGTCGAAACACACAATCGACCCTGATATCGGAGTACACCATCTCCTCCTTGGCAGAAAACATTCACTTTTGATTCCGAACAACTTCCTTCAGCTTCACTAAGATAGGATCCTCATCTTGCCTAGCTTTGACCTCTGTCACCAATGAAGATTTAGACCCATTATGAAATATAACACCATCATCCGTAGAATTTGTAAGGCGAAACCCTAAACGAGCAAGTCTATGGACATCTTTCACCAACTCCTTTCTCCTATTCTCGACATAAGACACACTCTCCATGGATAGTCTACTAAGGGCATCCGTCATTATATTGGCCTTGCATGGATAATTAAGGATACTCATGTTATAGTCCTTGAGAAGTTCTAGCCATCTTCTTTGCCTTAAATTTAGGTCCTTCTGAGTGAACACGAACTGAAGGCTCTTGTGGTCTGTGAATACATCCACATGCACCCCATACAACTAGTGTCTCCAAATCTTCAAGGCAAACATCACAGCTGCCAATTCTAGGTCATGCGTCGGATAATTCTTCTCATGAGTCTTAAGTTGTCTAAATGCATATGCCATGACATTACCATGCTGCATTAGCACAAAACCAAGACCAACCCTAGCGGCATCACAATACACAACAAAACTATCCCTCTGGTAGGGTCAATATTGGGGCTGAAGTGAGTTGAGTTTTTAACTCCTGAAAACTCTTCTCACAAGCATCTGACCACTAAAATTTGACCTTCTTTTGGGTCAACTTAGTAAACGGTGCTGCAATGGATGAAAATTCCTCTATGAACCTCCTATAGTAGCTAGCTAAACCCAAGAAGCTCCTAATATCTGTTGCACTAACAGGTCTAGGCCAATGCTTCACCGTCTATCTTTTGAGAGTCCACCTGCACACCCTCGCTAGACACTACATGGCCTAAACATGCTACTAAATTCAGCCAAAACTCACACTTGCTGAATTTAGCAAACAACTGGCGGTCCTTGAGAGTATACAACACAATCCTCAAATAAGCGGCATGCTCCTCCTCACTCCTAGAGTATATGATAATATCATCTATGAAGACAATCAAGAACATATATAAATACTACTTGAACACCCTGTTAATCAAATTCATAAAAGATGCAGGACCATTCGTTAGTCCAAAAGACATAACTACAAACTTAAGTAACCATACCGAGTCCTGATGGCTATCTTCGAAATGTCACTCTCCCTAACACTGAGCTAATGATAGTCGAATCTTAGGTCTATCTTTGAAAAGCACTTGGCAACCTGAAGCTGGTCAAACAGTTCATCAATCCTAGAGAAGGGATACTTATTCTTAATTGTGACCTTGTTCAACTGCTGATAATCAATGCACATCCTAAGGAAACCATCCTTCTTCGGAAAAAAGAGAACTGGAGCACCCCATGGGGATTTACTAGGTTTGATGAAACTTTTATCTAGGAGATCCTTCAACTGCTTTTTCAAATCCTTTAACTCGGTTGGAGCCATTTTATAAGGAGGAATGGATATAGGCTGCGTATCAGGGAGAAGGCCAACACCAAAGTCAATCTCCCTCTTAGGAGGGACTCCTGGTAGGTTATCTGGGAACACCTCCGGATACTCACATACAATAGGGTCTGACTGAAGAGTCGGGGTCTCAAACGTAGAATCCTTAACCCGAGCTTAGAATCCTTCACCCAAACTAGATGATACACACATCCATTAGAGATCATCTTCCTGGCCTTGAGGTAGGAAACAAAGTGGCCTACAGGCACAACTGAACTACCCTTCCACTTAGGATTGGTTCACCTAAAAATCGAACTCTACCATACGGGTTCTATAGTTAACTGAGACATAACAAGCATGTAACCAATCCATATTGAAAATAACATTGAAATCGGTCATATCTTACTCCACTAAATCGGCTGAGGTGACCTTCTGAAGAATTGTGATAGGGCAAGTTATGTACATCTGTCGAGCTAAAATTGACTCACCAATAGGAGTAGAGATTGAGAAGGGTTCTGACAAGATTTCGGGACTGACTTCGAAACTAACAGCAATATAAGGAGTCACGAAAGATAAAGTATCCCCTGGATCTAATAATGCATACACATCAAGATGGAATACTCATAACATACCAGTAACCGCATTGGGAGAGACCTCCTGCTCCTGTCGAGAAGATAGTGCATAGAACCTGTTCTGGCCTTGAATTCCACCCGCACTAGAAGAGGCGTGCTATTAAGATTGGCGAACTGCTGGAGCTGCTGAAGGGGTAGCTAGGGCATGACCTCTACTGTCACCCTGTCTAGTTGAAGGATAGTTTCTAAGCATATGTCCGGGCTTCCCACACCTAAAACAACTATCTGTACCAACCAAGCACTCGTCAGGTTGCTTCTTGCCACACTTCCTACAAGCCAAAAAAGTTTGCTCCCTAACATGCTCCCCTGCCCCCTAGAGCCTGATGCTCTACCCCTCTGATTTCCTCGAGGTCTGGATGGAACGCTAGCTGATTATAGAGTTGTGGTTGATGACCTCTGGTGGAACTGAGGTCGAAGTCTACCACCGGTTATCTGATGAAAGTGCCCATGACTCCCTGTCCTGGCCCTCTTGACCTCTCTCTCTTTCTCTTTCATCTACTCCTCCTCTATCTGCTGGGCATATATGATCAGGTCGAGAGAAATTTATATCGTTGATCAACATGGCGGTCCTGCACTCCTTGACCAGTGAATTTGCTACTCCATTCACAAACTTGCTCATACGAGCCCTCGGATTAGCAACCATCTCTGGTGCACACTTGGACAACTGGGTAAACTCCAAGGCATACTCCTGAACAGTCCTGTTGTTCTGCTTCAGATTGATGAAGTCAGCTTCCTTTGCCTCTCTCAACTCCCTAGGAAAGAACCTATCCAAGAAAGCAGTCATAAACTCATCCTAACCCACAGGAACTGCTCCAACTCCCCTGTTGTCCTTTCATTGACGGAACCATATATGAGCAACCCCCTTCGGCTGATACGAGGCTAAGTCTTCACTCTCCTTTCCTATTACCCCCATAATCTGGGTGATCTTTTGCATCTCCTCTATAAACTCATGTGGATCCTTCCACTTTTGATCCAAGAAACTCAGGTGGGTTCATCTTCAGGAAGTCTTGCACTCTCGTCGCTGCTGCATTTTCATTTCAGGGAACATGGGCCACTGCCTGTTGGTTGACCTGAGTGGTCATGGCTTGTGCCAACATCTTAAATGCCTCCCTGAACTCAGCATGAGTGACCTACTCAGGAAAGGGATCTGTTGGAGCTGGTGGGGCTGGTTGATGCCCATCTCCATCAGCATTGTCATGGCCATTTCCGTTGCCATTTCTTCTACCATTGACTCGGTGTGAAGGCATATTTCTAAAAATATGTATAGAAAGAGTTAGAGGAATAAAGAAGTAGTTCATCGTACGACATAGATCATGAAAGAAGAAAACCTTCCTAAAACGTCTCGTAGCCTCTTCCCTATAAGTGAGGCGCGCTTCACACCTATAGAAAAAGCTCTAGTTAACATGACTTTCAGACATCGTAGGACGTACCTAAACCTTTGTTCTGATACCAAGTTTGTCACGACCTGAGCTGGGACCCCAGACTGAGACATGGGACATAGAATCACAAATGGCCCCATGGCATGTGCATAGCAATTCAAGAGCATAAACTAAAGCAAAATTCAAAATATAAGCCTGATATGCCTGAAATCTAAGAAGCATATCAACATAAAGGTAAAGACAGCCATCATCATAGAAAAATATCTATACATGTATCTGAAAAGCCTCTAGAACATCTAATGGGTTGATGGGAAAACACCCCTAACTAGCCCTCTAGGTCTAAAACTGAAAGACATGGTAAAAACATAAAGCTGGTAACCTTCCCGGAGAATGAGGACTCACCCAAGCGGGCATAGGACTGGAGTGATCGGTATCGAGCTGTCGGCGAGACTGAGCTGGATCACCCCGAACCATATCATGAAACGATATAACATAGAGTATGCAATTAGTACTTTGAATGTACTGAGTATGAAGGGTAAATAAAACATGCTAGTAAAAAGTTAGTTGAAATCATGAATATAAATCAAAATAGATCATGAGAGTAAGGGCCACATGCTAAAGGCCATATATCTGAGATCTACATAACAATAAGCTATTCATAATAATGCTAAACATAATGACCCAAGATTTAGAAACGAAAATCATATTGTGTGCCATACTTGAAAACATAACTGAGAACTCATAAACTGATCAATGAGTCAAATATGCTATAAGAAATAATATCATAAGATCTGAACACAAGTAACTAAAATCATGAGGAACAATGGGAGACTCATCATAACCAACAACCATCATGTATGAGCGCATGATGATCCCACGTCTTTCTCACATGGAGGAGAGCCATCCTAAGCCTTGCTAGGGAAAAGGATGAATGAGGTGTGATATCATGGGTGTGCCCTACGGTGGGGGATACACTCTCTTTAGAGGTCCCAATAAGAACACAACCTATGTTGGTGCATAGTTTAGAGACCGGGGTCCTCAGAATCCCTGGCCTACTCAGTCCTAGACACTACTCTCAAAATATGCATAATGCTCATATAATCATATTCTCAAAACATAGCTTAAATCTGAATAGTAGGAGTCTTAACTCTAAAATATTTCATAAATTGATCTTGCAAGCCTTGGCTAAAATCATAATAAGCATACTTAACTTTACATGGGCTTGCCCAAGTCATGAAGTTATACATACTTGAAATAGACTTCATAATTCAAAATCATGGAATCATAAGTTAAGAATCCATAAACATTCATGCATACTAGATAACTCATCATGCTTGAAATCATGGAATCATAGACTTGAATTTCATAAAACATGCATAATAGGCATAATTTCTAATAACTTAAAATCATGAATTTATACTAAAATTGAAAGTAAAATTTGTCCCAATAGTCTTAAATCATTCATTGAAACATGAGGGGATTGGACCCATAGACATAGCATATATATTTTCATAGATTTGGGTTAAAATCCTAGAATTTCAATACACATAATTGGAGACTTGAATCCATGAGTTAGAGAATAAATTTGGGCATGAGGGTGAAACAAATCCTCCATTCATGACCCTACATACCTAGACTTGGAGAATTCTTGCTAGGGTTTGATACCCAAGAGAATTGAAGCAAATGAAGATGTGGAATTCTTGCTTCACTTGAGGATTTGATCTTCTAATGAGAGTGTTAAAAGTAGAATGAGGGCTTAGGATAAATAAAACTCTCTAAAAGCCTATTTCTTATGCTCAAAATGACTTAGTTTAGGAGTTAGAAACTTTAAAAATTATGAAAACACCCTTAATGAACCGACTGGAAAAATGACCCTGCAAGGCCCAACGAGGGACTGGACGATCCATTGGGAGACGTGACGGTTCGTCCCCTGACCTGTTGCCATTGACAACTTCTTCTCCATTCTCTGATCTTTCACACTCAATGAGTCACCTAACGAGTCGTTAGGGGACTTGACTCGTTTCCCCAATCCGTTAAGTATACTGGAAGAAAACAATTTCTCCACCACTGAAGACCTAACGGGTCACACGACGACTCATAGGGAGTCCTAACGACTCGCTACCCCATCTGCCATAACTTCCGAGAAGTAACACTTTTTCCAACTTGGCACCACTTAATGTGTTACTCGATGACCTATTAGGTCACTTGACGAGTCACTGGACGACTCGTTCTGTGATCTAATGCATATTTTCCTGCTTTCTCTGATTCAATCCTCGAGTATGATCTTAGAGACTTTTGGGGTGTTACAACCACTTTGCCAACTTGCCTCAAAATCCTATAAGGAACAACATATCAGAGACTAAACTGCCCTATTTTATCGAACCTCATAACTCCCTTCATGGGAGACACCTTCAGGAATACCCAATCATCAACTTCAAACTCAAGTTCTCTCCTTCTAACATCCGCATATGATTTCTGATGATAGCCTCTCTCTAATAAGCTGAACTTTCTCCAAGGCCTCATGAATTGAATCTAGCCCTATCAACGTAGCCTCACCTACCTCAAACCATTGGATAGATGATCTACATCTCCACCCATAAAGCCTCAAATGGAGCCATCTGAATGCTGGAGCAATTGCTGTTATTGTAGGCAAACTTAATGAGAGGCAAGTGATCATCCCAACTACCTGTGAATTCAATCACGCAAGCTCTCAACAGGTCCTCCAAGGTCTGAACAGTTCGCTCGACCTGACCATCCGTCTGTGGGTGAAAATCTGTACTAAGCTTCACCTGAGTACCAAGACCTTTCTGAAACAATCTCCAAAACTAAAAGGTGAATTGAGTACCTCTATGTAAGATGATGGACAACAAAACCCAATATAATCGAACTAACTCCAGATGTACAATCTAGCCTAATCCCTGGCTGAGCTGTAGTCTTAACTGGTAAGAAATGTGTTGACTTGGTCATCCTATCCACTATTACACATATAGAATCATGTTGTTGGCATGTTCGAGGCAATCCCATGATGCAAACCATATTTCTCTCTTTCCACTTTCAAGCAGGAATACTGATATCCTGTAGCATACCTCTCGGTCTCTGATGTTCCACCTCCTAGGCCATACTTCTCTCTAAGCTCCTACTCATAATAATTTTGATTCTAATATCATACTTTCAGGCCTAATTCGGCTACACCTCTTGCAATCTAAAGTTATCCCCTAAGAATACTACTTCTCCTTATTGGGAACCTCGCTTGACCTTAGGTTCTAACTTAGAAGTCCCTGGTCACACGACACAATGGTTCAATGATATCCCTCACCTCATCCAAACCTATCACTATAATCATCTTAAGGCTCCCCTGAAGCATATACTACTCAATAACCTTCTTGTCTCCCCGGGCCTGACTAATAACCTATACTCCACAAACTCCCACCTACAAGGCATCTAAGGCATGAATAGGAAGTAATCCTGAATGCATATGATGTAACCTTCATCTCTATCCCGAGGTGAGCATACATAGGGTTTTAGAGTAAGGAAATTGTGAGCACGAATTGTTCAAGAAATCTAGGCTGGGTATATACTTGATATAACACGATTTTATGAGTCGTTAAGGAAAATATTAAGGACTGAATTCATAAAGCTGAACATACTATGAGTTATAAGCTTACATACATAATGAGTTTCATGACACGAAGCTGGGATTTATGGAATCATGGTGTAAGATTGGGATTGCTATCTAAAAGGTTACTTCTTATCCTAGGAATCTGAATATGGGCATGAGTAGAGTGTCATGTTGACTGAAGCACAAGGGAAACATCTGAATAAGAATGGACCGACATCTCATCATTACTGTTCATAGAACCTCCACACTTGGAAAACCAAGACTTAACTTAGTCCTTCCCCTTATCATCTCCCCCTTAACCTAGAAGTCATCACCCTCACTCACTGGACCTCTTCCTAAGTCTAGACAAAATCACTAACTCTTAACTACTCATTTGTCTCTAAGGCTACCTATGTATAGGCTTCATACTTCTTCTGTTATATCCCTCCCTTCATCCAATCCTCTAACCATTCAACACAATACACTGAATGAAACTCATACTAAGACACTTAAAGGAATCGTACACCTTATATGGTAGTTCCTGGGCCTAGCAGCATGTTAGAATCAACATAAAAAGCTAATAATACCCGTGACTACATCTGGCGAGCTCTCCCATTCCTGGCGCTGTCCACTAACTGCACCAGCTGACGCGCCCTGCTGAGGTGGGCAAGATGTTGGACCTACTGAAAGAGGTGGTTGGGCCTCTACCTTCACCCCATTTGGATGTTGGACAATCTCTACGCTTATGACCGGGATTGCCACACCTGAAGCAAGCATCGAAACCCAACGCATTTTCCTAAGTGGTTCTTTCCGCATCTCTTGCTACGACCATTGACGTTGCTCTGCCGGGATGATGGACAGTCTCGAATTCTGTGGTCAGGCTTCTCAAACCAAAGCATACATCCTTACTGATCAAGCAATTTTTGGGGTGTTTCCTTCCACATTTCTTGCAAACTGGATATTAATCTCCCTCACCTCGGATTTGGATGGAACACTACCTATCGATAGTGTCGGGGCTAATAACCTCTGACAGGGCTATGATCGGCGTCTACCACTTGCCCTCTACTGGGAAAACTCAAGGTTGTTTGTCCTGTCTCTCTTGTTCCCCCTTCCTCTTTCCCTAAACTCCCCATCCGCCTTTTGGCGGTGGAACTCAGACGGGCCCTTCTTAGTAAGTCTCGAACCCTAGTAGTTGTTGTCCCTCCGATAGTGTTATTAGGTATGGTTGCCTTCTGGTTAAGCTGGGTGGACATGACATGTATCACCATTCTAAAGGCAGCCCTGAGCTTCTCATTGATAACTTGCCACTAAGGGGGCCTACTGGAGTTAGTGGGGCTGGCTAATTCTGTCACACCCCGCCTTGGGGGTATGACTGGCACCTGGTGCCCTACTGGGACCTGAACTGCTGGACTGCTAAGCCTGGGCACATCTGGCGCCTGGATGGCTCTAACTCATATTTCTGAAAACAAAGGGCTATATAACGGCTGTAAACACAGCCCCCGGCCCATTGGCCTATAGCCTCCTGTACCTATACTAACAGCTGACAAGAAACATATCAATTCAGGGAAATCTATGCGGGCCGACAAGGCCACCATGCTGTCTAGTTATCTATAACTCAATCATGAAGTACTAGAAAGCTACGTGACCAGCAAGGTCACCACTACTGGCAAACTATGGCCCCACACGGCCAACATAGAGAAAGAAAGAGTACTGACATCTATACAACTGCACGACCTCACACGACCGGCTCATCTGACCACAGAGAGATATATACAGACTGTAAGCCTCTAGGAATAGCAATAGAAATGATCGGGATAGGGCCCCGACCTACCCGTACTATATAACAAAAGAAACTGAAATACACCTCTGGAATTCAGTCTCCGGATAACAGGAGCTGAATACTCAATCGCTGACAGGAATCACGTAGTATCGCCTGCTCGTCTATGAGTACCTGCAGGCAAGTAATGCAGCACCCCACCGGGCGTCAGTACCGCTGGTACTGAATATGTAAAGCAATAGCTGAAAGCAAAGTCTGAAAACAACAATATAACTGATAAACCTGAAGTAGGAAGAAACAGATTAACTTGTCTGATAATATAAGTCATACCTTCTCTCACTTATACTGGATGGGATAGGAGTCATACCTGGAGACATATCCCTCTACTGCTGATCTACTCGTATCTAACGTAACATGGCATAACATGAAATAACATAACATGGCACACACAAACCTTACCCGGCCCCCATAAGCCGGAAGGTACAACCAGCACAGAATCTACACCCTTACCCCGGTCATCCCATCTCCTATAACAGCTATAAGCATCCCGCCGGTCCCCTGGGTATGCACTTGGGCTCGCTGAGCCCCTGGCTATAACTGTACCTGAGTCCGAAGGACTCCTGAATCAACACCCGGGCGTATCCGCTCGACGGGGGTGTATAAAAGCCGACCAAGGAAAAATATGGGGAAAACTGGCATCCCATCTTCGTCCCCTGGGGGACGGCATGCCACTCCGTAGAGCGACGTATCCTCGTCCTCTGGCGGACGAGTCGATACAGCTATTAACCCTGGGGCGGTCATGGATGCTAGGTAGTTCAACCCCAAACAATACAACGTCTCAACTAATAATACTGTCTGCATATCTCACATGCTGAGGCTAATAGGGGTAAAGTATCATATATATTACATGCTGAACTAGTGATAGTAATCTGTACGTATTTAATACGTGCTGAGGCTGGTAAATATATATATATGAATATAATCTTCTGCCAGACTATTCTGGGGCTAATACTGAACAGGATATAGTATTTCTGCTGGAAATCATGCTGTATACTGAGTTTCTATAGTAGCATGATTTACTAGTTCTAATGTACTTTCTAGCTTCACTTTAACTTGTCGTTCTATTTCTGAGAGGTCTTACAGTTATTACATTGCTTTACTGGGTTTCAACTGAATACCATGATATCCTAACATTCTGTGTCACATCACATACTGAGCATTCTGTGCAGATTCTAACACTTGTATTAGGATCTATATCGGGCTAGCAAGTTTTGCGCAAATTATAACTCGATACTTCCAATACCGTACCAACATTCATAATAAGCATAACACATGACTTCTGAACATTCTACCGGCCTTTAAATTACTGTACTGTACCGAGATTACTTAACTTGCCGAGGAAACTAGCTTTACATACCTTATTCTTGAACTATTTATCTGTCGGACGAGACTCAGCCGGTACTTCAACTATTTTATCCCAACTGCATTCACAAATATGTCAATTAATGCTAAATACAACTTTATTTTTAAAAGGCAATGTCACTTTCGATATCATTTATAGCCTAAACTTAGGCTTATCGAAAGACGGCCGGAAACTCGCTATTTTTCAGAGGTTCAGAAGGGAGAAATACTCACTTTACAACTAGGAACACATATACACTAATTTAGAGCAATTCCACTTACCTTAGCTCGGTGGCTCAACGATTCGTCGGCCGTATTTCACGAAACTGAATCCGTAGGAATACTCTCTGCTGCTAAATACCCCAGTATCTGGAGTTAATTTGAATTTGGACAACGTTTAGCAGCGTAAACGGTCGAAATTTATATTATCTCCTTCGTTCCTTTTCTCCCTCTGCTGGTTTACTCTGTTCTCTGGAAGTTTATAATATGTTTTTATCATTTAAAACCAAAGTGGGGCTTTATATACTTGGGCCTGGACAAGACCAACATGTCACGGAGCCAACGCGGAGGCCTCTCCTCCGTGACACGCTGCCATCGCGGAGGGACTCTGCCTCGGCTCCTTTCGCGATGGTTCGATAGGTTTCTCGTCTGATCTTTTCCCGGGCCTTCCTCCAACACGTATGGCCTTCAAATATGCTTAACCAACGTGCGAATAGGTCGTCTAGGTGCCGTGAATTCTACGGGGTATAACATTCTCCCCCCCTTAAGAACATTCGTCCTCGAATGTACACTGTTATCTAGAGGACTACTTACTTACTTTCTGGAAAAATTTCGGCAGAGTTTCCCCTGTAATATGAAATATAGCAAAAACCTGAAATGCAGAAAAGTCCAACACAGGCACTGCACATAATATTCTAGGATCCACTGGATAACTAAGTATCAATCTTTCTCATTCACACACATACAACTACAAGGTACTACATAAGTAATAATACGGACATACCTGTCGCCTGACTAGGCCTGAAATAGGTGAGGGTATCTGGCTTTCATATCTTCTTCAGCTTCCCATGTCATTTCCTCACGGTTCCTGTTACGCCACAATACTTTGACAGATGCAACATCTTTAGTCCTCAACCTGCGAATCTGTCTGTCTAAGATAGCTACGGGAACCTCTTCATATGCTAACTCTTCAGTGACCTGGACATCCTGAACTGGAACTACTGTTGAAGGGTCCCCTACGAACTTCCTTAACATAGAGACATGGAATACTGGGTGAACAGATGCTAATTCTGGAGGCAAGTTCAATTCGTATGCAACTCGGCCTATTCTTCGCCGAATCTGATATGGCCCAATGAATCTCGGGCTAAGCTTGCCTTTCTTGCCAAACCTCATTACCCCTTTCATCGGGGACACTTTCAGATATACCCAGTCATTTACCGCAAATTCTAGATTTCTACGCCGCATGTCTGCATAAGACTTCTGGCGGCTCTGAGCAGTCAGTAGACGTTCTCGGATAAGCTTTATCTTTTCCTCCGACTGACGAACAATGTCTGGGCCAACCAACGCTGATTCTCCTATTTCAAACCAACCAATCGGCGACCTACATTTTCGCCCGTATAATGCCTCGAAAGGCGCCATCTGAATAGCTGAATGGTAGCTGTTATTATAAGCAAATTCAATTAACGAAAGATGCTCATTCCAGCTACCCCCAAAATCTAACACACACGCTCGTAGCATATCTTTGAGCGTCTGAATTGTACGTTCAGACTGCCCATCTGTCTGAGGATGGAATGTTGTGCTCAAGTTAATCTGCGTTCCCAAACCTTTCTGAAACGACTGCCAGAATCTAGCTGTGAATTGTGCTCCCCTATCTGAAATGATGGATACCGGCACTCCATGCAATCTGACTATTTCTCTAATATATACTTCGGCATAATCCTCAGCCGAGAAGGTAGCCTTCACTGGCAGGAAATGAGCTGATTTTGTCAGCCTGTCAACTATTACCCAAGTGGAATCATTTCTACGTCTAGTACGGGGTAACCCTGTTACAAAATCCATATTTATCGCTTCTCATTTCCACATAGGCACCGTTATATCTTGCGTCAAACCGCCCGGTTTCTGGTGCTCTGCTTTCACCTGCTGACAGTTAGAACATCTAGATACAAATTCGGCTATCTCAGCTTTCATACCTGGCCACCAGTAGATGTCTCTGATGTCGTGGTACATTTTCGTCGCCCCTGGATGAAGGGAATAGCGAGCGTAGTGTACCTCGTGCATGATCCGCCCACGAAACCCTGAAACATTCGGGACACAGAGGCGGCCCTTACAGCGTAGCACATCACCCCCAGTTATCTGAAAATCTGTCTCCTTACCCGCCTGAATTCTATCTCTGAACTGGACTAAATCAGGATCCTCGTACTGTCGTTCTTTTACCTCTGTAACTAATGATGACACAACAGAATTCTGAATTACTGCTCTATTATTTTCTGTTCCCATTACTCGAACGGCTAGACCAGCTAACTGATGAATTTCTTTGGCTAACTTCTGTTTCTCAGGTCGCAAATACGCCAAACTCCCCATTGATTTACGGCTCAGGGCATCTGCTACAACATTAGCTTTTCCAGGGTGGTATAGAATATTCACATCATAATCTTTTAACAGCTCCAACCAGCGGCGTTGCCGTAGATTCAACTCCCTCTGAGTGAAAATGTACTGTAAGCTCTTATGATCTGTGTAAATATCAACATGGACGCCGTACAGGTAATGCCTCCACATCTTTAAGGCGTGGATTACTGCGGCCAATTCCAGGTCATGGGTAGGATAATTCTTTTCGTGTTTCCTCAGCTGCCTGGAAGCATATGCGATTACTCTACCATGCTGCATCAACACACAACCTAACCCGACACCTGACGCGTCGCAATAGACTGAATAACCTTCTGTGCCTTCCGGCAATGCCAATACTGGGGCGGAGGTTAATCTATCTTTCAGTTCCTGGAAGCTCTGCTCACATGCCTCTGTCCATTGAAACTTTGCTGCTTTCTGTGTCAATTTGGTTAGAGGTGCCGCAATGGTCGAGAACCCTTCAACGAACCTCCTGTAATACCCTGCCAATCCCAGAAAGCTACGAACTTCAGTCGGGGTGGTAGGCCTAGGCCATGACTTAACTGCTTCTATTTTCTGCTTGTCTACCTGTATACCAGCGTCTGAGACGATATGCCCTAAAAATGCCACTGAGTTAAGCCAAAATTCACACTTAGAAAATTTAGCATACAACTGGCGGTCCCTGAGAATCTGGAGCACTGTCCGCAAATGAGTCCGGTGATCTACTTCAGAGCGAGAGTACACCAGAATGTCATCAATGAATACTATCACGAACAAGTCCAGGAAAGGTCTGAAAATACTGTTCATCAGGTCCATGAAGACTGCTGGGGCATTCGTTAACCCGAAGGACATAACTAGAAATTCAAAATGTCCATATCGGGTCTTGAACGCTGTCTTAGGAATATCTCTCTCACGTACTCGGACCTGGTGATATCCGGACTGCAAGTCAATCTTAGAGAAGTATCTGGCTCCCTGCAACTGATCAAATAAGTCGTCAATTCTGGGGAGCGGGTACTTGTTCTTTACTGTAACTTTGTTTAATTGCCGATAGTCTATGCACATTCGGAGCGAGCCATCTTTCTTTCTCACGAATAAAACTGGCGCACCCCACGGTGAAGTACTCGGCCTGATAAAACCTTTATCCAATAAATCTTTCAACTGCTCCTTTAATTCTCTGAGTTTTGCAGGAGTCATACGATAGGGAGGTATTGATATCGGCTGAGTGCCTGGTAACAAGTCAATAGCAAAGTCTATTTCCCTTTCTGGGGGAATACCAGGTAACTCATCAGGAAACACATCAGGGAATTCATTCACCACTGGAACAGACTGGAGTGTCGGAGATTCTGCTTGGATATCCTGAACTCTGACCAGATGGTAAATACACCCCTTGGATATCAACTTTCTCGCCTGAAGGTAGGAAATAAACCTACCTTTTGGCGTAGCGGTGCTGCCCTTCCACTCCCGCACAGCTTCTCCTGGGAAGTGGAATCGGACCGTTTTGGTCCAACATTCAACGTTGGCAAAGCATGGTACTAACCAATCCATACCCATTATGGCATCGAAGTCTATCATTTCTAATTCGACCAGATCAACTGTGGTCGGACGGTCAACAACCTCTACTGTACACCCGCGGTAGATTCGGCTAGCTGTGATAGAGTCACCAACGGGCGTGGATACTAAGAAGGGCTGCTGTAATGATTCTGGTGCAATACTAAACTTTCGTGCCACAAATGGAGTAATGTAGGACAAAGTAGACCCTGGATCAATCAACACATAAGCAGGGTGTGAGCAGGTAGTTAACATACCTGTCACAACATTAGGCGACGCTTCTGAATCTTGCCTCCCCGGTAAGGCATATGTGCGGCTTGGACCCGCACCTCTACTGGAGGCCCCTGATCTGCCCCCACCCCTGCCTGCTGAAACTGAGGGCCTGCACCCAGTCGAGGATGCTGTGGCTCGTAATCCTGCTGATGCCCTATCCTATCTATCCCGGTCCTCTCGACCTCTGGCTGGGCAATCTTTCATCAAATGGCCTTCTTGGCCACAAATATAACATGCGGTGGAGCCATACCTGCATGCTCCAGGATGGCGTCGACTGCATATAGGGCAAAGTGGTGGGGTATACCTACTCTGCTCCGCCCTCCTCTGTAATGGTGAATCTGCCATCTGCGAGCCTCTACCAGTTTCTGACTGCCCCCTGCGGCTGAACCTACCCCTCTGCGACTGTGGCGGAGGCAGGGGCCTGGGCGGCCTGTCTAACAATCGTGGCCTGGGTCCTCCCCGGGCCTCCCTCTGTAACTCAACTGGCCTGTCCCGGCGATGCTGTTCCTGATTAACCCTCCTGATCTCCCGTTGTCGCTGTCTGATGCCCTCAATATTCTGGGCAAATGCCTGAACTCGGGCAATGTCCATGTCCTCTCGCAGTGTGGCTGTAATACAAGTCTCAACGTATTCTGGATTCAACCCCATGATGAAGCGGTGTACTCTGGATGCCATGGTATCAACAAAGGCTGGTGCATACCGGGCCAAAGAATCAAACCGCAAGGAATATTCCCGTACACTCATGGCCCCCTGCTCCAGATGTAGGAACTGGTCTACCCGGGCCTGTCGAATCTCCCGCGGCAGATAATGATCCAGAAAGGCTCCTGAAAAGCTGGACCAGGTGGGAGGGGAAACATCTCTCCCTCGGGACTTTTCCCAGCTTTCATACCATAACACAGTGATATCCCGTAACCGGAATGCTGCCAACTCAACTGATTCGGTAGGCGTGGCATGCATAACTCTGAAGATTCTCTGCATTTGATCCAGAAAATCCTGAGGGTCCTCTGTCCGATCCGTACCTGTAAACTGTGGGGGATTCAGGGATAAGAACTCTCGGACCCTCAAACTACCGGGCTCTCCTGATAATTCTGCAACATAACTACAACACTCCTAACCTCCTGGTCGGAAGGTGTCGGTACAGGGACTGCTGAAGGTAGTGTCGCCCCAAGTGGCTCCTGACGTGGTGGAGACTGCTGAGGAGGCTGGGACGATGACTCTGTCGTGCCCTCTGATCGGGCTGTTTCTAAACGAGGGTGAGGCATCCTGTTGGTGCCTTCCCCTGCGGCAACATCTAAGCTCCGACCTGGGATAGGATGGCGCTGGTCTGACATTATCTGTAACCAAAGAATATGGTAAGATTTTAGGGACTCAACCCTATACTATACCGCTCTACAGCACGACTGAATAAGAATAAAAGACAACCATCCTATCATGCCTTGCACCCTCCTACCCATAGTATGTGGTGCACAACACGTCCATGGACAAGACTCTACTTAGCACGGCTTGCAGACTCCCTGGGATACGACCTGCTCTGATACCAAGTTTGTCACACCCCGCCTTGGGGGGTATGACTGGCACCTGGTGCCCTACTGGGACTTGAACTGCTGGAATGCTAAGCCTGGGCACATCTGGTGCCTGGCTGGCTCTAACTTATATTTCTGGAAACAAAGGGCTATATAACGGCTGTAAACACAGCCCCTGGCCCATTGGCCTATAGCCTCCTGTACCTATACTAACAGCTGACCAGAAACATATCAATTCAGGGAAACCTATGCGGGCCGACAAGGCCACCATGCTGCCTAGTTATCTATAACTCAATCATGAAGTACTATAAAGCTACGTGACCGGCAAGGTCACCACTACTGGCAAACTATGGCCCCACACGGCCAACATAAAGAAAGAAAGAGTACTGACAGCTACACAACTGCACGGCCTCACACGACCGGCTCATCTGACCACAGGGAGATATATACAGACTGCAAGCCTCTAGGAATAGCAATAGAAATGATCGGGACAGGGCCCCAACCTACCCGTACTATATAACAAAAGAAACTGAAATACACCTCTGGAATTCAGTCTCCGGATAACAGGAGCTGAATACTCAAATCGCTGACAGGAATCACGTAGTATCGCCTGCTCGTCTATCAGTACCTGCAGGCAAGTAATGCAGCACCCCACCGGGCGTCAGTACCGCTGGTACTGAATATGTAAAGCAATAACTGAAAGCAAAGTCTGAAAACAACAATGTAACTGATAAAACTGAAGTAGGAAGAAACAGATTAACTTGTCTGATAATATTAGTCATACCTTCTCTCACTTATACTGGATGGGATAGGAGTCATACCTGGAGACATATCCCTCTACTGCTGATCTACTCGTATCTAACATAACATGGCATAACATGAAATAACATAACATGGCACACACAAACCTTACCCGGCCCCCATAAGCCGGAAGGTACAACCAGCACAGAATCTACACCCCTACCCCGGTCATCCCATCTCCTATAACAGCTATAAGTATCCCGCCGGTCCCCTAGGTATGCACTTGGGCTCGCTGAGCCCCTGACTATAACTGTACCTGAGTCTGAAGGACTCCTGAATCAACACCCGGGCGTATCCGCTCGGCGGGGGTGTATAAAAGCCGACCAAGGCAAAATATGGGGAAAACTGGCATCCCATCTTCGTCCCCTGGGGGACGGCATGCCACTCCGTAGAGCGACGTATCCTCGTCCTCTAGCGGACGAGTCGATACAGCTATTAACCCTGGGGCGGTCATGGATGCTAGGTAGTCCAACCCCAAACAATACAACGTCTCAACTAATAATACTGTCTGCATATCTCACATGCTGAGGCTAATAGGGGTAAAGTATCATATATATTACATGCTGAACTAGTGATAGTAATCTGTACGTATTTAATACGTGCTGAGGCTGGTAAATATATATATATGAATATAATCTTCTGCCAGACTGTTCTGGGGCTAATACTGAACAAGATATAGTATTTCTTCTGGAAACCATGCTGTATACTGAGTTTCTATAGTAGCATGATTTACTAGTTCTAATGTACTTTCTAGCTTCACTTTAACTTGTCGTTCTATTTCTGAGATGTCTTACAGTTATTACATTGCTTTACTGGGTTTCAACTGAATACCATGATATCCTAACATTCTGTGTCACATCACATACTGAGCATACTGTGCAGATTCTAACACTTGTATTAGGATCTATATCGGGCTAGCAAGTTTTGCGCAAATTATAACTCGATACTTCCAATACCGTACCAACATTCATAATAAGCATAACACATGACTTCTGAACATTCTACCGGCCTTTAAATTACTGTACTGTACTGAGATTACTTAACTTGCCGAGGAAACTAGCTTTACATACCTTATTCTTGAACTATTCGTCTGTCGGACGAGACTCGGCCGGTACTTCAACTATTTTCTCCCAACTGCATTCACAAATATGTCAATTAATGCTAAATACAACTTTATTTTTAAAAGGCAACGTCACTTTCGATATCGTTTATAGCCTAAACTTAGGCTTATCGAAAGACGGCCGGAAACTCGCTATTTTTCAGAGGTCCAGAAGGGAGAAATACTCACTTTACAGCTAGGAACACATAGACACTAATTTAGAGAAATTCCACTTACCTTAGCTCGGTGGCTTGGCGATTCGTCGGCCGTATTTCACGAAACTGAATCCGTAGGAATACTCTTTGCTGCTAAATACCCCAGTATCTGGAGTTAATTTGAATTTGGACAACGTTTAGCAGCGTAAAAGGTCGAAATTTATATTATCTCCTTCGTTCCTTTTCTCCCTCTGCTGGTTTGCTCTGTTCTCTGGAAGTTTATAATATGTTTTTATCATTTAAAACCGAAGTGGGGCTTTATATACTTGGGCCTGGACAAGGCCAATGTGTCACGGAGCCAACGCGGAGGCCTCTCCTCCGTGACACGCTGCCATCGCGGAGGGACTCTGCCTCGGCTCCTTCCGCGATGGTTCGACAGGTTTCTCGTCCGATCTTTTCCCGGGCCTTCCTCCAGCACGTATGGCCTTCAAATATGCTTAACCAACGTGCGAATAGGTCGTCTAGGTGCCGTGAATTCTACGGGGTATAACAAATTCCTATTGCCAATTCCTCCTTCGCTGGCTCTTATGGGAGGCATTTTCTGTGATCGAGTACAACATGAGTTATAAATGGATAGAGAGTGGAACTTCATAGCACAAGATAGAATCATGAAAGAAGGGAAATTTCCTAAAACACCTCGTAGCCTCTTCCTTATAAGTGTGGTGCGCTTCACACTTATAAAAAAAGACTCTACTTGACGCGACTTTCAAACACCCTAGGATATTCTAAACCTAAGGCTCTAATATCAAGTTAGTCATGACCCGAGTCTACACCCCAAACCAAGGCAAGGGACCTAAAACCACGAATGGCTCCAAGCTAACCTATGGCATAGCATACTACTAGCGCAATATAATTTATAAGGAAAACTGAGCGGAAACTAACTCAAATATAAAACATTCACTTATTGATAACAAGATAATCTGATAATTTAAACACTGAGTCACAAAGCTGAACATACTAACTCCATATCTGAAAGCCTATACTAGTAACTGATGAGCTGCTAGGACAACTCCCCAACTAACTCCAAGTCTGAAACTAAAATAAGATAAAGAACTGAAATGAAGTAGATAACTCTAGTCCTCGGAAGATGAGAACTCACCACTTCTAGCTAATCAAGTTTAGAACATATCTAACCGCGGGACTGAGACTGATCACCTGAACCTATAAAATAAGATGATATAGCATAAAGTATGCGGTCAGTACTTTAAATGTACTGAGTATGTAGAGAAAGTAAAACACGCTAGTAAAACGATAGTCGAAATCTTGAATATAAAACAAGCTAGCATAAGAGTAAGGGCAACATGCTAAACGCCATATTCTTGAAGTAATCAAAATCATGAGATATTCATTATTAAGCTAAAACATAATGATCCAAGGTTTAAAAATAGAAATCATATAATGTACCATACTTGAAATCATGAGTAAAAGCTCATAAATTAATCAATGGGTCAATTGCACTACAAAACATAGTATCGTAAGTCATGAATATGACTAACTTAAAACATGAGGAACAATGGGAGACTCATCATAATTGACACCATCATGAGAGAGCTTACATGATGCCCAACTATCTCGCTCAAGCTGGCAGAGTCGTTCCAAGCTTGCCAAGCCAAGGAATGATTTAGTCTTGATATCATTTGTGAATTGCCGTAGGTTTTGAACATGAATATATACCTATGGTGGCACGTAGTTATGAGACTCGGGGTTTTACTGAACCCTTAACCTACCCGGTGCTAGACACTACTCCCAAAACATGTACATAGCTCATAATCATTATCATGAAAATATACTTGAACCTGCATGGGCTAGCCGAAATATGAAATTAAAATCATATTTGACATGTGTGAAATATTCACGAAAAGGATGCCATAAAGTTGTCCATGATACTTGAACTTAAATCTCGTGAAAATTGTACATGCTTAAATAAAACTTCATATCTTGAAATCATAAAATTCATAAGCTTAAGATTCATAAACTTTCATTCATATTTTGATAATACATCATGACTTGAAATCATAGACTCAAAAACTTGAAATTCATAAATCATGCATAATTGGGCAAAATCATCATAACTTGAAATTATGAATTCATGAAAAATTTGAGGGTCAAATCATCCCTAATAACCTTAATTCATCAATTGGAACATGAGAGAATTGAACCCATAGAGAGATCATGGAAAATTTCATTGAATTGGGTCTAACCCTAGAATTTCACAATTTAGAACTTGAGAAGTAGAAATCATGAAATTGAACTTTAAAAGGGCATGAGGGTGGAAAGTTTTTCCCCATTTATAACCCTACATACCTGAGCTTGAAAAATCTACAACTTTACTTGAAGACCCAAGAGAATTTGGGGAAGAAGGTGATGAAGAACCCTAGGTGGTCTTGAGAGGATTTGATCTTCAATTTGGAGTGTTAGGAGTAGAATGAGGGTTAGGAATGAATAAAACCCTCTAATATCCCCTTTTTGATGTTCAAAACGACTTAGTTTAGGAAGTAGGAGCTTAGAAATTATGAAAACGCCCTTAATAACCCGGCTGAAAAGTGGACTCTGCCAGACATAATGGATCACCCAATGACCCATTAGTCCACTTAACGGGTCGTTAAGACCACTCGTTTTCACTGGAGACATTTTCCAACTTTCTGATCTCTTCTTGACGCCTCACTTGATGATTCGTCATGTCACTTAACGGGTCACTTAACCAGTCGTCAAGACTCTCTGAAACTCGAGTTTTTCACCAATTTTTTCCACTTCACGGGTCACTTAATGATTCTTTAGTGACTTAAAAACTCACCTGACGAATTGTTCTGTGATCTGGTTCAGTTTCACTAAACTACTCATAACTTTTTGCTCCGAACTTCGATTGACGCAAGGTCAGATCCGTTGGAAAGAAAACTCAAAAGGCTTCAATTGATGTATTAAATCACCCAAAAACACTTTGTAAAATGGGAGATATGATTATTTGAATGTGACCCTTACAAGAACTTGTACAACAACTCAATCGGTAAGACGGACCTCAACTCAACTTTGTGCTAGATGTTTCTTATGACCTTAATTTGTATCCAATACACTTCTCATACTTAAGAATTGATATTAACACCCAGTTTTTATAGAATTCATCGGGTTCGGGTTTGTCCACATACCTAGAACGGTTTCAAACTTAGCCCGAAAGTCCAAGGCGTTAAAATATCTCAATTCACAAGTCCTAGATCTGGTCTTAGGGACTTTTGGGGTGTTACATGAATTTGTGCTTAAAGAGCAGAAGTTCATGCAATTAAAATTGTGTCTATGGGGAAGAATTTTATGCAATTGAAATTCTGCCCTTTATGGAGCATAATTTCAAGTTCAATAACATGAAATTATGCCTATCAGACATAAATTAAGTAACATGAACTCATGTCTTACAGGCTAAGTTATGCCTTGCAATTTTTTTTTCTGATTTGACATTTTTTTTAAATATATTAGAGATATTTTTGTCTCCTTTTTATGACGTAAAACATTAAATGACAAAATTTAATGATCACGCTCAAAGAGCAAAAATTAAAGACCACCCCAAAATAGGGCAATCGACGCAAAAATTTAGTTGCAGTTCATACCTTACTCTGTTTCTAATGTCATGTAGGATCCTTTTAATCCTTCAAATTTTGGACAATGGTTTTCATGAAGCTGTTTTGTGGATCATTACAGCTAAATCTGGTACATTGCGAGTTCAAATTACCAGTCGGAGGCAAAAGACACTAGATGACTTCTTTGCATATGTCTAAATATGACTCAATACTGATGGGAGGTAACAAGTACTCGATGGAATTTGTGCAAGCTAGTTCAGACACCATCTGCCACCAAAAAAATAACTTTTTTTTTTTTAATAAAAAAAGATCTGATACATTGCTGGTTAATTGCTATGTGCCACTGATCTTAACCTAGCCATCCAAAAATTTTAGAATAGCATAAGTAGACTGTAAAGCAGAGCCCTAAGCGAGTTGCATTTTTGTTTCTTTCTATATGCTTCTTCACTTCCAGTCGTGTATAATTGGGAAAAAAACACACTCATTCGACCATACTCGGGCATTTATATCCATTATCACCATATGCTCAAACAGAAAGAGCCCAGGTTTCGCTCATTATTTGAATGAGTTATTTACCTTCTTGTTCAAGTAAACGAACAACGTATATGTCAATTGGCAAGGGCGGGAGTGTACACATAATTCTGATTCTACCATTTAACTTGTGTCTTCTTTTTCATTTATTTATTTTTGGCATTTCCAATAACTTTGAACATATGGCGTGTAAAGTTGAGTTTGACAAATTTTAATTTTAAAGAGAATATTTGAAGTTTATGACTGAAATTCAAGTATATAAAGGTTGAAGTTTAATTATTTTTATCTGATTTAAGCCATTTTATAAGAAGTTCAAACTAAAATGATTGAAAACTTGATTAAATTTTATAAAAAAAGCTGAAGTACAAATCAAATGAAGGTGTGGAAACAGATCGACCCTGAGATTTTGACTTTGCAAAGCTAGGGATAGCATCAGGGATAAACTTCAAAGCAGAAAAACCTGATAAGGGTAAATATGGAGAGTAGAAAAGAGTCGAGGTAATGGTGGAAAGTAGTAGTACTAAATTGTACAAATGTCTTGTCAACTTGATTCAGAGAAAACAAAATCACGAGTTCATGGACTCTGCCGAGAACACATATCTGATTAAGTAATACCTCCATAATGGTAGATGGTAAATACTAGTACTAGTTCGTACTATTGAACATCAAATGTGAACAAGTTGATTCCGTTCGGACTATTGTACAAGAACAAGTCGGCCACCGCCTCCCCATACACCCATGGATCCATCATCAAACTCTCCACGGCCACCCTTGGGCACCGTCACTATAAGCTCTCCGTCCACAAACACCGCTGTTGCCAGCTCCGGCATCGTCGAAGCAGGCAACCTGTACCTCCATGTATCCACATTCAATTGTTCCAACAACAGCTTAATTTCATCGTCACCGTCTCCACTGCCCTTTCTCACCACAATCTTCGTTACCCCAGGATGAATCTCCACCGCCTGTGCCCTAACTTGTCGATCGCCAGCTCCTTCCAGCTCGAATTTCGCCACGAAACGGAAGAATCCTTCCTTCTCTTCCACCGCCACATCAGCGTCAGAACGGAACGGCAATTCCAGGACGTTGTTGAAAACGTGAGGCAGTTTCCGGAGTTTCTTCATTGAGGAATTAGGAATCTGTTGTTGCTGTTCTGAAATTGATGAAGAAAAATTCGAATCAATTCCTTCAGGGAGGGCAATGTTTCGTTTCAGGGACAGAGGATGGACCCTCAAACCCTGAATTGTTGGGATTGAAACGATAAGAAGAAGACAAATGTTGAAAAGGCTCAAAGTTCCAATGGGACAATTGGGGATCCGATTAACTCTTGATGAGAAGATTGATAATTGCATTAGATTTTTTGCCTGGCTTTTCTTTTTTTAGGGATTTTCAGGGATGCAAATGTATTTGAATGTAAAAATATATATAGACTGTACTGAAGGGAGGTACCCATATTTGATGTTACATTATTAAATTAATAAATAAAAAATTATTTTTTTAATTTAATCACGATTTAAATAATATTAATTTTAATATAAATATTATTTACCAAGCAGGGATTGAGTTTGAGGCGGTGGAGATTTCTTCGGAAAGAAGAAAACAAGAGAAACCGAGAAGGAGAGCAGATGAACTTCTTTTTCTTTTTTCTGTGAGCAGAGGACAGCTTACAAGCAAATTTTTCAAAGTTTAAATTTTAAATAATGTTTTTATAAAAACATTATATAAATATTGCCAAATTAATCTTCGATATTTGCGGTTGTAACCATTTTATTGACAATAAAATGGAATATGTAATACACCAAAAGGATGACCAAACATTATTGCCAATATATGTAATACAAAATATAAATATTAGATACCATTTTGGTAATTTACTCTTCTATTTATGTTTTCTCCTTGTTAAAGTTTGAAAGAGGGTGGTGAAGATGAGCATGAGAAGAAATGTATCTATTGCTGAGAATCAATTTGAATTGATGGCGGAATGTTCGACTATAGAAGTCATACATCTTGTGAGGAGATTGATGGAGCAGTATAGAGAAAGGAATAAAAACTTACATCTAGTATTCATTGACCTAGAAAAAGCATACGATGAAATTTCTAGGCGAGATGACATTTCTATGGAGATATTTGAAGGTTAGAAATGTACCCATAACTTACATTAGGGCAATACAAGACATGTACGGTGGAGCGAAAATTCGAGTAAGGACAATAGATCGGAGCACTTTCCTATCGTGATAGAGTTGCACCAGGGATCCACTCTTAACTTGTTTCTATTTGAATTGGTGTTGCATGAACTGGCACTGGATATCTGAGGAGAGGTGACATGGTGTATGCTATTTGTAGATGACATAGTTTTAACTAATGAGACACACAACATAGCTAATGATAGGTTGGAGGTTCAGATACAAACTTAGAGTCCAAGGTTTCAAGTTGAGTAGGACCAAGATATAATACTTGGAGTGCAAGTTCAGTGACGTGGCTCACGTGATAGATGTAGAAGTAAGGATTGATACGTAAGTCATCTCCAAGAGAGGAAGTTTCAAGTATCTGAGGTCAATAATTCAAGTAAATGGAGAGATTGACTAGGATGTACATATTATTCTAGAGCAGGATAGATAAAATGGAGACTAATAAGAATGTGCCACCAAGCCTTAAGGGTAAGTTTTATAAAATAGTGATCAGACCAGCTATATTATATAGGATGGAGTGTTGGTCGATCAAGAAGTCATACGTCCAAAAAATGAAGTAGCGGAAATGAAAATAATGAGATGGATGTATGGGCATACTAGGAAAGACAAGATTAAAAATGAAGATATCCAGAATAAGGTGGGAGTGACCTCCACGGTGGACAAGACGAAGGAGGCAAGGCTCATATGATTCGTGCATGTGAAAATGAGATGCACAGATACCCCAATGAGGAGGCATGAGAGGTTGACTATGGTGGGTCGAGGAGAGGTAGCGATTGATCGAATAAGTATTGGAGAAAAATGATTAGACAGACATGACATATCAATTTTAGTATTACATGTTGTCTCTTTAGCTTTTGGTTGTCATATTATTTGTTGCTATGATTCTCTTCTCCGTTGTTTTCAATATTGCTTCTTCATTACCGTATTTGCTTTATATATTTGATTTTTGATATGTTTTACTTGAGTTGAGGCGCTATCAAAAACAACCTCCATATTATTTTTTTCTTAAGGTAGGGGTAAGATTGCGTACATAACATTCACCCCAAACTTCACTTGTAAAATTACACTGACTATGTTATTTATGTTGTATTTATTTCCCCGCTCACCCAAAAGAATCAACATTGTTTTCATTTAACTGGCTTAGATTCAAAAATCATTACATTTCTTACCTTATAATAACCAGGGGTGTCAAAACATTTCTTAAAACCAATCAACATTGTTTTCATTTAACTGGCTTAGATTCAAAAATCATTACATTTCTTACCTTATAATAACCAGGGGTGTCAAAACATTTCTTAAAACCAATCGAACAGAACCTAACCAAATCGGTTATTAGATTTTCTGAAGTATCATAAAGTTTAATATATGCTTATAACTGTACTGAGAATTAGGATAGATTTTTGTTATTTTGTAAAAAATACTGAATTGTACGAAATAAATTAATTTTTATAAATTTTATGTTATAGGTTAAATTTAAAAATAGAAAACATTAAAAAAAAGATTGATATTGAATCGTGTGGTGAATTCAGATGAAAGCAACTACAAAATAACGAATCTATCACTATTGAGCCTTAAGTATAACTTTTTTGAATGATAGTATCATAAATATGACTAAATAAAAACTTTAATAAATTATCAAAGAAGATATGATAATAAAATGTTCAGAGTTTATAAGCTTTACTTTGAACTTAATGGACTAGTTTATATGAAATTCACCATATTTTGGTGTAGATCACCATCTTTTGTATATAGTTTAAATAGTGTGGTATGCATTTTTTATCGATAAATTCTCATGTTGTTTTCTAGTTGTGATATCGTTAGTTATGTAAAGGAATATGGTCAGTTCCACATCAGTTTCTCATTGTTATGAGCAGTTTAGAACTATATCGATTTTACGGGATCATAAAAATTATATACTTTTTGCATTATATTAAAACTTTTTATTGTTTTATATAACAAATCGAACATTCGAATAACAATGACCCTAAGATAGTGTATAAGAAAAATTATCGAAAATTTTTCGAACCATATCAATACCAAAGAAAAACCAAATGATTGGGACAGATTTTGAAAAGTTCAAATATAGTTATCGCAATAAAATAACCAAAAAGTTAATTTGATATAATTTCTTTAAAATAACCAACTGAATCGTGCCATTGACAACCCCTAATAATAACTACTACATAACTTTGTCCATGGCTGGTTGGTTTATAAACAAATTATGAGGAATTGCAATACGGTATTAGTAATAAAAAAATTATTTTATATTTGACTGTTCGATTTACTGAACTGAAAGTTGCATAAAATAGTATGTAATTCAAATTGGTATGGCTTAAAACAGTAACAAATTTTGTTTATAATTATACCCTTGGAATTGAGTATCGTAAAAGAGGTTTTGATCAAGAGAAAACTTAAGGGCAAGGGTAATTGTCTCTTTAGGAACTTTATCATGGTATGGTATAATACCCAGAACAAGTTTTTAAAGTTTTCAGGAGATCAAAAGGTAGTGCATGAAAAATGTGAATCTTTCAGCTTTTAAGGGAAATCGAAGGAAAAATGTAAAAATAGAAGCAATTGGGCCAAGAACAAAACCTTCTTCAGTCCAAGCATTGAAAGCCTGGAATTTATTTCAACTGAAGATCAATGTTTAGCTTCCCCTCTGTTAAAACTATTACCGAAGTTTATCTATAACTAGCTTATGCTGAAATCAGCACCTCATCACTGAATAGCTCAAATGTAAATGGAGCCATGATATATACAAGCAGCTTGAAGGTAATACCAAGACTCTGTGTATCAAGGAGAGCAGCTAGACATTTGGTGCATGACTCGTTCAGTTACGATGCAAGACTGTGTATCAAGGAGAGAGCAGCATCATAGAAAGGCGCCCACATAGTTGTACTTTTTGCAATAGCTAGCAATTTCAGATACATGTGAGGGGCATTTGTGAGGGCTACTTGGCCAATTGAAGAAAGCTCAAACATCCATGTTCTCCTTGTGGCGCATTCTATGCCTACGATGAGACCTCTTCTGGTTATAGTTACGCCTTCTGGGCGGTGTGCTAAATGTGTCAGGGTGATGAATATCTTGGACACTTGCTGAAGACCCGAATATGCAGTCAAATGGGTCTTCAATTGCCTCCAGAACATCAGCTGCTGCACTCATCTACATTTATGAACAAAGACTCCAGTTAACAGATAACTTACAAGTTGCATATTCAGTTTTGACAAAGTAATGACGGAGTGAAAGGAATTTATTTCCAAGCAGGGACTTGTTAAGCTTCTCCTCCTTCCTCATTTAGACAGAAGAAAGCCCCATTTACACTACACTCTGTTATTGAGGTGAGCAGCTTCCATGATTACAGGATGTTTTCACTAAATTTTTACTTTTTAGTAATTTGTACAGCCATGTGCATGAAATTTGGTTATCTTGTATGTATTTGATGCGAACCAAGTTGGAGATGAGGAAGAAGCTTATGCCACTACTCGGTTTAGGGCCGGGTTAAACAAAGACATCACTTCACAAATCAGACAACACAACTATCATCCCTAGCCACACCGTTGAAGCAGCTATTGAGGTAGAGCGAGGACTCAAGGAGGACAAGCAAGTTAAGTCAAAAGGGTTCTCAAACACATGGAGTAAGAATAAAGATGTGGAAAATTCTTCTTTAAATTGATCTAACAACAAGGATACAAAGCAAGAATTCAAGAAGCTGTTTGAGAAGAAGCCTCAACATGAGAAGTTTGGTCCGAAGAATGTGCTCAAGGAAGGAGGTAACAAACCTATCCAATGTTTTTAAGTGTCAAGGATGGGGTCATAGGATGAGTGAATGTCCCAATTGGAAGGTATTTGTTGTAATAGAAGATGATCCTTGTTCCGAGAACGAGGAAGAACAAGAGGGTGATCATGAGGATGCCCAAGAAGATAAATGATGAGTTTGAACAAGAGGCCTTGACACAAGAAAGGGAGATCACCGTGCCAAATTATGTTGCAAGAAGAGTCATGATAAGCCAATCTATGGACGATCCAAGCTTCCAATTGTCTCATCAAGGAAAATGGTTGCGTCTTGATTGTTGATAGCGGGAGCTGTACAAGTGTGGCTAGTACCAGTTTGTAAATTTGTTGAAACTCCCAACTATCAAACATTCTGCCTCGTACAAACTTCAATGGCTAAATGAATGTGGGAAGTTGAAGGTGCAAAGGCAAGTGTTGATAAAATTCAAAATTCGGGATTATCATGATGAGATCCTATGTGATGTGATACCAATGCAAGCTTGTCACCTACTATTTGAAAGACCTTGACAATATGATCGTTTGACTTGACACGATGGGAGAACCAATAGGTATTCGGTGTTGTTGAAAGAACACCAATCCATTCTTCAACCCATGACACCTTTGCAAGTTGGGAAGTATATCAAAAGATGAAAGATCTTAAGGAGAAGGGCAAGGGTGAGGGAGAATGAAGTAGTGAAGAAATTGTCAAGGAGGGAAATGAGAAGAGGAAGGAGTCTAAGGGAACGAATAAGGTGGTCCTCTTGTCAAGTTATAAGGAGATTAGGGAGGAGATTGAGGAACAAAGACCAGTGATCCTTATCATGCATAGGAATTACTCTTTATTATCTAATGAACTAACATCTTTCTTCCCTAGCTCTATTTCTTTTGTAGAATTTTGAGGATGTGTTTCCCGAGGAGCTCCCAAGGGGATTGCCACCCCTTAGAGGAATTGAGCATTAAATTAACTTTATCCCAACATCACAATTTCCAAACAAAGCGACTTATAGGAGCAACTTTGAGGATACACAGGAACTTCAAAGGCAAGTGGAGGAACTCCTAGACAAAAGAGTTATGAGAGAAAGCATGAGTAGATGTGCGGTTCCAGACATGTTGGTCACAAAGAAGGATGGATCATGGCGCTTGTGTGTTGATTGTCATGCCTCAACAAGATAACAGTAAAATAACGTCATCCCATACCTTGTTTAGATGACATGCTTGATGAGCTTGAATAGTTCAAGCATATTTTTTAAGGTTGATCTTAGGAGTGATTATCATCAAATCCGAATGAAACCCGGAGATGAACGGAAAACCACATTCAAAAACAAATTTGGCTTATATGAATGGTTGGTAATGCCCTTTTGGCTTCGGTAACGCTCTTAGTACCTTCATGTGTTTGATGAATCATGTGATGAAGCCATTCATTGGCAAATTTGTAGTTGTTTACTTTGATGATATCTTGGTGTATAGCAAAACCATGAATGAGCATGTAGAGCATTTGAGATGTGTATTTGATGTGCTAAGACAAGAACAACTTTATGCAAATGTTGCAAAGTGTACTTTTTGCGTTGATGAAGTTGTTTCTTGGGATTTGTTGTGAGTTCAAGGGGCGTTGAGATTGATGAATCCAAAATAGACGCTATTACGAATTGGAATTGGCCAACTCCAAAATCCATTAATGATGGTAGAAGTCTTCATGGATTGGCTAGTTTCTATAGGCGATCTATTAAAGGTTTTAGCACCTTAACCGCTCCCTTGACCAAGGTAATCTGAAAGGATAAGTTTTTCACTTAGGGTGAGGAGCAACCAAAGGCCTTTGAGACCTTGAAAGAAATGCTTAGCTCTGAATTATTGTTGTAATTACCCAATTTTGATAAGATATTTGAAGTTGAGTATGATGCTGGCAAAGTAGGTACTAGTGCCGTCTTAATGCAAGATCAAAGACCCATTGCCTATTTTAGTGAAAAGCTCAAGGGTGCAACTTTAAATTATTCTACTTATGATCTTCAATTGTATGTTTTTATTCGTGCATGGGGTAATTGGCAACATCATTTGTGGCCCAAAGAGTTTGTGATTAGAATTGATCATGAATCTTTGAAACATCTTGGGACCCAAAGGAAGTTGAACAAGAGGAATGACAAATAGGTTGAATTCCTTGAAACTCTCTTATGTAATCCCATACAAAAAAAGGAAGGATAATGTTGTCGCGTATGCCTCGTCTCGAAAACATGTTTTTTTTTTGGATAACCGTGGTGTCTAGGCTAGCTTGTGCGCACCTCGACTAATTCCACGGGATACCTACCACCTCCCACCAACAACAGGTACCAGATAACTCTATCCACCAAGGCTAGAACAGATGGGAAGAAATCACCTAGTGTATTTTTGCTCTACTGAGGTTTGAACCTGAGACCTCATGATTCTCACCCACTTCATTGACCACTAGGCCACACCCTTGGGTGCATCTCGGAAACATGTTTTGATTAATACCTTGTCTTCTAATTTGATTGGTTTTGAATGCCTAAAGACATGGTATCCCAAGGACCCCATTTTTGCTAAGATCTTCAAAAATTGGGAAGAATGGGAAAGGGAAAGGTGGATTAGGAATAGTTCATCTACTTTATTCTAAATTTGATGGTTGCTTGTTCTAAGACAAGAGACTTCGTGCGCCCATGAGCTCTTGGAGGTAACTCTTTGTGAGGAAGGTACGTGATGGAGGATTGATGGATCATTTTGGCATTGCTAAGACCATGAGAATACTTGAAGAACAATTTTATTGGCCTAAAATGCGTAATGATGTTGCTAGAATTTGTGGCCAATGTGTTTAATGTAGAACTGCTAAATCTAGACTTATTCCCCATGGATTATATACCCTCTCCCCACCCCTCAAAGGCCTTGACTTGATATTTCTATGGATTTTGTATTGGGTTTGCCAAAGACAAAAAAAGGAAAAAGATTGCATTTTAATGGTTGTTGACCGATTTTCAAAGATGGCTTATTTTATTGCATGTCGTAAATGTGATGAAACTTCACATGTTCCATCTTTATTTGTTGAGAATGTGGTCAAATTGCATGGTATTCCCAAGACCATAGTGAGGGATAGGGAAAGTTCCTTAGCCGCTTTTGGAAGGAATTGTGGGGTCGACTTGGCACTCAGTTGTTGTTTTCGACTTCTTGTCACCCCCAAAACGAAGTTGTGAATAGGACTTTTTATGCTTAGGGTCATGGTCAAGGGAAAGTTAACATCTTTGGAGGAGCATTTGCCTTTAGCTGAATTTGCATATAACGAGTCATTCCTAGCACTATTGGCATATTTCCACTCGAGGTTGTTATGGTTTTAACCCCCTAACCCCTTTAGATCTCACCCTTTTGTCTCAAGGTGTTGTGAGTTTAGATGGAAACCGAAGGGCAGAAGCCATGAAGAAAGTGCACGAGAAGGACACACTTAGTCTAGAAAAGCGGAATCAAGATATGGCCAAGAAGGTGAACAAAGGGAGGAAAAGAGTTGTGCTTGAACTAGGTGATTGGGCATGGATCCATTTTTGCAAGTAAAGGTTCCCAAACAAAAGAAAGACCAAGTTGATGCCAAGAGGGGATAGGTCGTTCCAAGTCCTTGAGCGGCTCAATGACAATGCTTACAAGATTGATTTTCCACCGGAGTACCAAGTTCAAAATATTTTTAATGTTGGTGATCTTTCTCTTTTGATGTAGGTGATGGTGATACTTTAAATTTGAGGACAAATTCTTTTCAAGAAGGGGAGAATTATGCAAACCAAGTTACACCAAAACCATTCACACAGAGCCAAGCGCGGGACTTTCAAGCGATACAAAGCCCATTCATGAAGATGGGCGTGATTGAACATACTTTAATACCATCCTGAAGGTTCCATATCATGTTGATTGCTTCGAAAGGTCAAATGGACGAAGGAAGAAGCGTGTAGCCAACATACGGTCCGCTGATCCAACATAGGAGAAAGCCACTTATGGGCTGCACAATTCATATACGGACCATGAGTGGAGCGTGAATCAAGAGCTTCTAGCTACGGAGGGGGAAGAGCTCACATACGGACCATAACTAACAGTTGTACTTGAAGAAGAGGAGAAACTGACCACTGTTGGCAGACACGGAAGTCGGAACCACACACGGACCATGAATTCAACATATGGTCCATATGTCCATTTACAGTGGACCTAATTGACTATTCAGCACTATTCCGGATGCCACTTTTGGCATTTTTGTAATAGATTACTATAACTATAAATAGCTGGGAGTAGCCCTTTTAGACCTAGTATGTTGAATTTTGCTATTGACTCTTTGAGACCATATGAAAGATTGGTGAAGCTTTTGGTGATACTTCGTTTGAGAGGTGAATTGCAACGTGAATTCAATTCCCTTGACATTCATTTGATAGTTTCTATGCTTGTTTTTGGATTCCAATTAATAGAAGGTTTTGGTTTCTATAACTATTAGTCTATTAATTCCATTCTTGTGTATCTTTTATGTTTATTCCTTGTTCTTAGTATTAGGGTTTCGTTTCCACATCCGTGTTTGTATCAATGTTCTAATAAGATAACAGATGTCCGACATCTCCCAATACTCTTCTCTTATTCATATTTCAAACTATTTAAAGGCAGCAGTTGCATACTCACATTAATTTGTTTATGCAGTAGATTAGTCTTCCTCAGATCAGTTTTCTCCGAATTGATTTTCTTATTGTAAGAGTCATCATCACAGGTCATATGAGCAGAAGCAAGATCTTCTTCAAAGAGATTCCGAATGCGCCACCTTCGTTTTGACCGGTCTGTTGAATCGTCGTCATAAACATTTTCACAGAAAAAATATTTGGAGACACGTTGCAATACCTGCGGATCATGCTGATACTTCTTCAACATTCTATCATGTAAAATTACATCAGTAAATAGTTAATATTGGGGAAGAAAACAGAAGACATTACCACATAACACATAAGCAAAAGAAACTATAGGATCAGGTACATGAAACGTTAATACTAAGGAGTTTTTTTCAGAAAAGTTTCTTCAACCTTTCTGCAGTTCGAGTATATCCTTCTCAAAGTGAAATTTTTTTCATGAACCATAAAACTGTGAAGAATCCTTTAAGCATGGAATTTCTCTGTAACCATTCGGCTCGAATTGGACCTTCCAACAAATTAGGAGCTCCCTAAAACTAGAGATTTTCTAAATGCCACAGTTACTCACACTTGCATACAAGCCCACCAACACCGTATAAATTTAAGTGACAATGACTAAACCTTAATTTGAACTACTTGGTACTATGTGAATTCCTTGCTTCTATTATATTCTATCTTTAGCTAAATCTGTATGGACGCTGAGAGGTTGTAAGTTTCTTCTGTGTGATTTTAGGTTTAATTAGTCTCATTTTACAGGAAACCACTTCCATTCGCCAAAGTATTGCACCTACAAACTAGTGGATGTAAATGTATGCGTGAACATGATCAAACTATCACATATGACCTTATCAGTTTACCCTCTTAAGTACACTACTTACACCCTTTATTTGCAAACTACCAACCATATGCGAACTTTGACAATTCAATTTGAAATTAAATTCTCACACAAAATTCACAGTAAATCACCACTTTACAGCTGTGCTACCAAGCCTGTAACCGTGAAATGTTTACAGATTTAAAAAGAACAATAAATAAACAAATACATACTGGAGGTCCACTATAAGTTTTGTTTTTTTCCTTTTCCTTTTGCCATTAGTTAAGGAGGAAAGGATTCTCACTTCCTAGCACAAACTCACTTTGAGAATATTAAGCGAGTTGGACCCCTACTGAGTTCAACTCTGAAATCTAATTGTCATAGAGATAGCTAACCATAGTTTGATGTTTTAACTACCATGCAACTCAACTGGGGTAATGTTATGTTGCACTCACTCTAATTGCTTGGTCTGTTTTATTATTCCCTCCACCTCAATTTATGTGGCACTGTTTGACTTGGCGCAACATTTAAGAAAGAAAGGAAAACTTTTGAAATTTGTGGTCCAAACAAACCTTAAACATATGTATGGATAAAAATCATTTCATTAAGGGTAAAAGAAAAATTAAAATTAAATTGTTTCTAATTGTAGAAAGGTGACATTCTTTTTAGAGACAGACTAAAAAGGAAAGGGTGCCACACAACTGGGACATGGAGTATTAGAACTTAGCTGTTTAAATTATAAACGCAACACAATTAATGCTGAATATTTTGCCTAATGTGTGCATATATTCATTCCGTTAATATTGTCATACTATTTCAAATATATATATATATATATATATATATATATATATATGTGTGAATATGTTAAATTGTGTGGTCATCTCATCTAAAAGCTTGATGAGATGGTCACATACTTCGTAGCTCGAGGTCTTGGGTTTGAATTTGATCGCTATCCATTATCAAAAAAGAATTTCTACGCGTTTGACCAATGAAAAACAATTAGGCTCGCACATGATGAGGTGTGTTCAAGATAGAATTAAATAAATAAAAGTCGTGCACACTCTTATTTCTCTTTCATCGTGTTAACCAAATGGAACTTAGGCCTAACTTAACACCAAAAGTTAGCTTCAGAGGTGATCTTTCCACCAGCTGATGTGGGACAATTAAACCCCCCCCCCCCAAAAGGTCTGCCAACTGAAGTGTGGACAAGATAATATTAGGACCCAATATCGGGTGAAAGAATAATTGGGTGGGCTTGACTATGGTACCAAGTTAAGAAAACGGACCTTGGGCCTAACTCAATCCCAGAAGCTAGCTCAAAAGGTGAAGATTGTCTAATACCATATAAGAAAATAAAATGCCTCCCACCCTCGCATGTAGGACTATTCATCAAAATCTTGTCATTATTACTTGACATTCTGGCAAGCTCTCAACTAATCATTTAAAATTTGATGCACTATCAGCGTCATCTGGTATCCTAACGCACACATAAAGAATTATTAATCACTCATGATCACATGTCTTATCTTAAACAAAATCCATTTAGAGTAATAAGAACAAAAACAAATCGAAGAACAATAATATAGCCTACAGAAATTCACTAACCAGTCATAGTAGTTCATATTGCAATTAAGTGTAAATGAATAGCGCTGGGGGATGAAGAAGTGGCATAACAAGATTAAATTCATAAGTTCAAGTTATCAAGTACTGAGACAACTCAAAGGCTTGAAAGACTAATTATTTATCAGATAGGCAACAGGTCCTTGCCAAATATTAGCACTACTCCTTTGTCCAGATAACTCAACTGCCAAGCAATTTGAACATGCTGAGGTTGCTCCCAAGGTTGAGAGGCCGCTCTCACCACACTTAGCCTAGCAGTCAGTTCCCATATTTCAGGTGGTATCTCACTCTAATACTAAGAGTAAGCAACAAATATGACTCACCTCGTACGAGGCAGGCCCTTGTCGCCTTTCGCCGTCCAAAACACTGCTATTGCTATGATAAAACTAATTCATAAATTATTGAGCATTGAATATAACCTATATCCAAAAGAAAATCACTAATTCTCTTGCAAATTCTTAGAACCTGAGCCTAATTTAGATGGCATTGTTGGGAACAATCAGGTAAGGGGGGAGATTTAGAACACTTCCCAATATAGATGGGTTATCCAAGGATCAATTCTTAGTCCACTTTTATTTGCATTGATAATGGATGACTTGACACGATATATTCAAGGAAAGGTACCATGTTATTATTGTATGTTATTTGCAGATGACATAGTATTGACATGACACGAGCTGGAGTTGACAATATAATAGAGGTTTGGAGACAGACACTAGAGTCTAAAGGTTTCAGGTTGAGCATGACTAAAACAGAGTACATGGAGTGCAAGTTCAGTGACACATTATATGAGGCGGATGTGAAACTGAGGATTGATACACAAGTCATTCCTAAGAGAGAAAGCTTCAAGTATCTTAGGTCAGTAATCCAAGAAAATTGGGAGATCGACGATTTATGTCACACATCATATTAGAGCCAACTGGATGAAATGGAGATTCACATTCGGTGTCCTATGTGATAAGAAAGTATCACCTAGACTTAAAAGTACGTTCTATAGAGTGATTGTTAGATCGACTATATTGTATCTGCAGAGTGTTGGTCAATCAAGAACTCATGTCTAGAAAATGAAAGTAGCAAACATGAGAATGCTTAGATGGATGTATGGGCATACTAAGAGAGACAAAATTAGGAATGAGGATACACGGGCTAAGGTGGAATGACCTCCATGGTGGAGAAGATGTAGGAAGCGAGGATGAGATGGTTTTGGACATGTGAAGAGAAGGAGCACAGATGCCTCAGTGAAGAGGTGCGAGAGGTTGGCAGTGATAAGTCTACAGAGAGAGGCAGAGATAACCGAGAAAAAATTGGGAAAATATGATTAGACAAGATATGACACATCTTCAGCTCACCGAGGACATGACCCTAAATAGGAGAACATGGAGGCCTAAGATTAGGATAGAAGGTTAGTTGGTAATCATGCAGTTTCTCTCTTTTCTGGGGGAGAACATGATTCTAGTTTAGAGTACCTTATTTGTTCCCTCTTCTCCTTGCAAATATTATTATTATTATCTTATTATTCAATTTTACTACTACAACTATTTCTTTTACTTTGCCTATTTTTACTATTTTTGTTGTCAATACTTTTCTTTTCTTTGATATTTTCATCAGTCTTTCACTCTTATATTTCTCAAACCTATTTTGAAAAACGCTTTTCTTGAGCTGAGATCTATCAGAAATAACCTCTCTATGCCGCAAAGGTAGGGTAAGGCCTGCGTACACCCCACCCTCCCCAGACCCCACTTATGGGATCACACTAGATATATTGTTGTTGTTTGAGGATCCAACACTGGGAGTAAAATAAACTCTTGTTGTTTGTGGGTCCAACGCTAGGAGTAAAATAAACTCTTTGAAGAACTTTTTCGTGCAAAAAGTTGGTCATTCATTATCTTCTTTTTTTTTGGAACCCCCAGGGAAACCTACAGCCTTTGCCTTTCGAGTGAGCACTCTGTGTTACTCTGCTCACTATGCAATAGCTCGCAAACCACACAGAAGATGAAATCGCACTTAGGCAAGCCCCGTGCGACGAGCTCACGGCTGAGCGACAGACTGAGGCTGGATAGATCGCGGGTCTCCCACATGGGAAACCCACCTCCCAACCACTCAACCATGCCCTGCAGGTGATTCATTATCTTCTCAAGAATAATTTATTAAAGGAGATTAAATAATGAATTGTATATTTTTGGTTTGGAGAAGTTGCCAAATCTACTAGAATCAATTCATCAAAAGACAGAAGTAGAGCAATTAATTCTTTTTTTTTTTTTTGACAAGGTAACAAACTTTCTATAAATCATCAACACAAAGTGTTGGAAGCCAAAATGAGGTGTTTATATCAGTGGATCCAAACCCAAAAGATACAACACTAGACAAAACCACACAGACCCTATATCATCTCATAAGGACCCTAGGATATCTATAACAGATATTAGATCATCTATATACTCTGATTTGCACCAATAACAAAACATAAAAATACAATTCATCTTAATCCTTTGTAAGGAACTACTAGTCTCTTCAAAACTTCTAGAGTTTATTTCCTTCCAAATTGTCCACCAAATTGCTGCAGGGACAATTCTCCATCTATCTTTGTTTGTGCTGCTATTTCCCTCTGAACTCCAGCTCATTAAAGCATCGGATATTCTACATGGAATTGTCCACCTTATACCTCTAAAGCTTGTGAACAAATTCCATAGCTGCCCAATCATCTTGCAGTGTAAAAATAGATGGTTGATTGTCTCGGAATTTTGCCCACATAAATAACATCTTGAGCACAAATGAATTCCTTTTCTCCTTAGATTTTCCTGAGTTAACACGACTCTTTCACCTCCAACCAAGTCAAAATGGCCACTTTATATGGAATTTTTACTTTCCATGGCAGTAAATCCAACTGTGAACCCACTAAATTCAAATCCTTATAAGCAGAGCTTGCTGTAAAAATTCCTTTAATATGAATATTCCACCCGAGTGTATCTTCCCCTTCCTGTATTCCAGTGTATTGATCTAATGTGCCATAGAAATCTGCCAAACTGTCAATTTTTCAGTCTTGCATCAGTCTTCTAAAAGTCAAGTTCCATCCCTGTGTGGACCAAACTTCATTCAAGGTAGCATCCTGCTGTTGGTTCAAGCTAAAAATATCAGGATATAACTGCTTCAAGCTGCCAATTCCCAACTAGTTGTCTTCCCAAAATATTATCCTCCTACCATCCTTGACATTAAAGCTGGTCTTTTGTGCAAATCCAGGCCATAGATTTCTAGTTGATCTCCACAAACTAGTTCCATAGGGGCTAGTTACCCCTTTGGTCTTCCAAAAACCCTCCTCATATTTTGCCATCACCACAGTAGCCCATAGAGTTTGCTCCTCCTTTGGTAACCTCCAGAGCCATTTCATCAGGAGACTTTTGTTTTGAATCTTTAGATTTCTAATTCCAAGACCACCTTGTTTTTTGGGAAGGGTTAAGAGTTTCCCATTTAACCAAATGGATAATTTTCCTCTCATTATTTCCTTGCCATAAAAAGTTCCTCCTTAGGTTATCCAATCTTTCCTCCACACTACTGGGAAGAGGGAACAAAGACATCATATATGTAGGTAGAGCATCTAAAACATAATTTAACATAACCAGCCTTCCTCCCAGGGATAAGTACTAAGATTTCCACCTAGTAAGTCTTTTTTTCACATCTTTCCAAAACACCATTCCAGATGCCTATAGATTTGCTTTTAGCTCCCAGGGGCATTCCTAAATATACAGTTGGAAAGCACCCTAGTTCTCCACCCAAAATTCCAGTCAGTTGTTGCATCCCTGTCACCTCATTCACGAGGAAAATCTGGCTTTTCCTCCAATTGATGTGGAGGCCAGACATTGCTTCAAATATGATTAGTATAACTCTCAAAGCCTTCATCTGCTCCTCCTTTACTTCACAAAAAATAAGAGTATCATCTGCATACTGCAAATGTGTAATCTCCACTCTTTTTGTTTGCTCCCTAGCCACATTGAATCCCCTTATCCAGCCATTACTCTAAGCAGTCTTCACCATCTTGTTCAGCCCCTCCATAGCCAAAATGAAGAGGAAAGGAGGCGGTGGGTCACCTTGTCTCAATCCTCTTTGGGAAGGAAAAAAACCTTCAGGAGATCCATTAATCAGAATATAAAATCTGATGGTGCTTATGCAAAATTTTATCCATCTAATCCATTTGCCTCCAAATCCCATGTTCTGCAAAATTCCAAGTAAAAAGTTTCAGTTTAAGTGATCATATGCTTTCTCAATATTTAACTTACACATGATGCCTGGAATATTTTCCTTCAATCTGGAGTCAAGACACTCGTTAGCAATGAGAACAACATCAGTAATTTGTCTTCCCCTCAAAAAGGTCATCTATTGTGTGTCTACTGCTTCAATCTTTCGGTTAGGATCTTGGATATTAATTTGTATACACTCCCTATTAAGCTGATGGGTCTAGAATCGCTCAGCTCCTTGGCACCATTCTTCTTAGGAATCAAAGCCACATAAGTGGCATTAAAGCTCTTTTCAAAGAATTCATGGGAATGGAAGTTGTTGAAAGTTGCCATGACATCAAACTTGACTATCTCCCAGCACTTGACAAAAAAACCCATAGTATAACCATCAGGTCCAGGAGCTTTATCCACTACACACAGTTTTAGTCCTTCCAACACCTCCCTCTCTTCAAAAGGTTTCTGCATCTCCTGATTTTCCTCTGAGTTGATAGCAGGTTCAAAGTTCATGTTATAGACCGGTCTCCATTCCCCAATCTCAGAATAAAGATTCTAATAAAAGGAGATGATTTCCCTTTTGATATCAGCCGCCTCCTCAATTTCTTCCCCCTCAACTACCAGTTTGTCAATCTGATTAGTCCTCCTGTGGGCATTTGCAATTCTCTGAAAAAATTTAGTGTTTTATCCCCTTGTTTTATCCACAAAGTTCTGGATCTTTGTCTCCATGCTATCTCTTCCTTCTTTGCATATTCTTCAAATTCCATACAAAAATTTGCTTTCCAAATGGCCTCTTCTTGAATAAAGTCCAAGTCTGCAATTTGGCCAAGTATCAGACTCTTACTAGCCTCCAGGTTCCTATAGCTGTTAGCACTCCAGTCCTTCAACTTACTTTTCAGAGCTTTTAGCTTATTAGCTAAAATATAATCTGGCCTTCCTTCAATGTCAAAAGAAGCCCACCAATCCTTCACCCTTTCAGTGAAGCCCTCCATTTCCATCCACCAACTTTCAAACTTGAAGTAGGATTTGTTATGTACCCATCTGCCACTCTGTAACACAATTGGAGTGTGATCAGAAACAATTCTCGGAAGGACCTCTTGTTTGATATTGCTGAACACATCACTCCATTCTGAAGAATAAAAAAATCTATCTATTCCGGAGGAAGTCTCTAGATTGTTCCCCCTGGTCCAAGTGTAACTTCCCCTTTCCAAATGAGGATCAATTAACTCCATATCTTCAACAAAATCAGAAAACTCATTCATGTATATAGAAGTTTTCACACAGTTCCTCTTCTCTGATGCAAATTTGACAATATTGAAATCTCCCCCTATCACCCATGGTCCTAAAAAAAGACCCCTTGTAGCCCCAATCTCCCACCAGACTTCTTGCCTCTCAATATTACAGTTTGGGGCATAGACCCCTGTCAGGTGCCACTTGAAATCCCTAACTTTAGACTTGAAGCTACAAGTCAGAGTGTAGGAGCCGACCTCTACAACCTCTCCTTCCCATACTTTACTGTCCCACAACATTATAATTCCTCCCCTAGTGCCACTCGCCTCCAATTGCGCATATCTGACTCCCCTATTCCCCCATAGCTGCTTGGTTATCTCCCCCTTATTTCCTTCTAGTTTAGTCTCTTAGAAACAGAATACATTAGCTTTCCATTTTAAAACTAAACTATTTATCATCCTCATCTTGTCCCTACAAGTTAAACCCCTCACATTCCAAGATACTATTTTAACATTCATCAAAATCCAGTTTCTTTTTTCCTTCCCCCGGGTTCTTGCCCCTGTGCTCTGGAACTTCATGCCAATTGCCAGCCCCTTCAGTTCTTGTAGCCCTTTATTCTAGGGTTGCCTTCACTCCTAATGCAGGTTCCTTCACCTTTGTGTATCTTTTACTATCAATCTTCATGAGTAATGCCATCACCTCCTTTTCACATCCTTGGAAATCGACCCCAAATTGCTTGCTCATTTTTATTATATATTGATGAAACCATATTGGTGCATCCATCTCACCATCAGTTTCTTCTGATTGATGCTGAATATTCAAGGGTTCAGCATCTATGGTATTCCAGTCATCAGTTTCAATTAACGCCATCAGTTGCATGTCTTGTTTGTCTCGAAAGCTATCTCCCTGAGTTCCTTCCCCTTCAATGTTTGTCATAGCATCTTCGTATGTATCCCCTTCTTCTGAGTTTGTCTTATTGATCAGTTTTGATAGTTGGATTTCTTCAGAGATTTGGGTCGACAATTCCCCAGAGTTGCTATCGAAGAAATTCCCATCAAGACAATTTGCTTCTACTTCTGCTAGCATTGGGTCATCCTGTATATTACGCAGGACATTAAATTGGTTAGAAATAAGGATGTGGGCCTCAGTAAATAAAACTGGGCCCACTTTTAAAGTCTGCTCCTTTGTGTTTAAATTTTCATCTCTGCTGGCCCAAAACAGGACACATAACTTGTGCAGCAGATTTCCCTTCAACATTACGTGCCACTGGGCCCACGACACCTTTTCCATTTGAACAAGATACGAGATCTGAGCAACCCACATGGTCGTACTCTTTTATGCCAGAGCTTTTTACCCTATTTTCCTTTGTATAGGGTTTGTTTGTCCAAAGGTCCAAAGCTTTCCCTGTTTCTCCTCCATCGGCGACCACCATGGTTTGTGTTTCACACCAAATGGGAATGACGAAGGTGAGACCACTATCTGCTATCTTCACCTTTTTTGGAACCGACTCTCCATCTCCTTTGATCCTTATTCTTGCCCATTTCAGGTGGTTTTTTAAAGAGGTTTCCTCCTCTATTTCCAGCCATCCTCCACAGTAATTTCCAATGGCTTTGAAAAACTTCTCTGTCCACATATGAAGTGGTAAACCCAATGCTCTGATCCATGTCAAAGTGTTCCGGCGAGTACAACATCCGGCAGTCGGAGACCACCACTCCAAGTGGATCTTTAGATGCTTCCACCACCACTCCCCCTGTAAAATGTGTTCACCCATATGCTTGTTTGAAAATTCAAATAGAAAAGAACAGCCACCCCTTTCGTAAATATTAATACCGAAGGCGTTTTTTCAAGAGTTCGAAGCCCATCTCCTTATATCTACTAAGGTTGGTTTATCCTTGGAGTCTGCATTGAAGCTTCCAACCAGACATCTTCCCAATAGTCCATTTTCATGATTTGTTGTGCCTCCAGAAGTGCAGATAATTTTATTGATGATGTTGATTCGAAGATTAGAAGATTCCTTTGTCTGCCATTTGCTAGCTCGGACTGATTGAGCATAAGGGACCTTCGGGTCTATCTTCTTAGGGATGTTTATAATAAAAGCTCATTTGTATTCTTTAATGAATTTGTCAACCTTGAAAGCAATGTCACCCCACCCAGCATTGAATGTATCCTCTGGAATAATAATGACAGATCTGTTTCCCCCTTGTACTGTCACTATACTTATAAATCTTCCAAACTTGTTCTGTTTTCTTGAACAAAAGAAGGTTGTTTGCTGTTCATTTAATTTCCATCTTCTTGTATGTGTGCCAGAATCTTTTGATGCCTCCTGCAGCACGAAGACCAAATATTCCATGGTTTTCCGACTGAAAGTGATTCTTCGCATCAAATTTCTGCTTCTTTCTACCCATTCAAACTAGACTTCCACTCTAGCAATTAGCCTGGTAATGTCATACGATTTGAGTTCGACTGCAAAATAAATTCTATTTTCTCCCATAGAAATAAGAATGCACTTTATATTTCAGGAATGTAATATCACTCTAGAGCAATTAATTCTTTTGATACGTAAAAAGATATTTTATAGATGGACTTACACCAAAAATAGAGCAATTGTTTTAAGATGAAGCACGAGAATACTAGTGCCAAGGTCATCTTTCATCATACTAAGTCGTGTATACATGAGCCTGTGTAGCACCTTAAGTCTTAAGGGTCATTTGGTTTGGGACTAGGTTATCCCAAGATTATAATCCTACATTCAATATGAGATTAGATAATACCAAGATCTTGTCTAAAATCTATACCGATATTAGCTAATACCAACAACCAAACATCGGATAAATGTAATCCCAAATTTTATACTGGGATTGGGACCTAATCCCAGTAACCAAGTGACCCCTAAGGAGATACAACTCAAGTAATATATTTTGCACAAATCAAAATGTTTGTCACTGGTCAATAACCTACATTTCTGCCAGCCCAGTTTGCAAACGAGTCCCTTGTTGAGAGAGAATTTGTTCAACTTCTGAATCCAAACGCTTAACGAACCTCCTAATGCCATAATAGAAACCAACACCTGGAAGGAGGAAAGTTCAAAAGACTAAACTTGTCCAACTCAAGTTAACTATTATTCTTACAAAATAACAATGATAAGATATCATATCTGATTGACAAGTTGATGATGAACTCACTCTATCAACTTGTCCAATTCATAATCGCAGTTCAAAATTAACCACAATACTATAAACAAAGAAAAAATAAGTTTTTATTTTGACATAAGTCAAATAAAACAGCCCGTGATCTATTTTAGTCGATTTCCAAGTACGAGCTCACTAATTAGACATCAGATAAAACCAAGTAGTAAAATTATGTTTCAAGAATAAACCCAATTCCAGAAACTTGACATTCTATACTTCCTCCAGGCCAAATGAAAGAATTTCCCAATGAGGGGCACCATCAAATTTTCACTGTAAATTTGGACATGAATTCTTTAATAACTTTTTTTGGAATAAACTTCAAATATACAAAAATTACAGAAAGACTACTTTAAATTACTAATCTTTTAGTTTTTACATTGTGTAATAACATTGATAAATTAGTTGGGAGAGAATAAGCACATAGATAGTTGAAAAAGAGCAAAAACAGGAACGGAGATCAGAAGCAAATACAGGGTTGACTAAGGTGGCTTTTCTGTCATTGTTATTTTGTAAGACATAATGGTTGAGTTGAGTGATTTTACTCAAACAATAGAAAGATATGCGACTTTACTAGGTAATTTCATCCACTTGAGTGACCATTTAAAGAATTAAAAGGTCACTCAAGTTCCTTTAAATGGTCACTCAAGTTTTTAAATATTCACTTTTAATAGCAAATATTTAAAAACAAGCTTACTGTGAACTTGAACATGAGCCGCTAAAAGGCATCCTAAAATACATCACTATTTACCAAGCCCATTAAAAACAAGCTTACTGTGAACTTGAACATGAGCCGCTAAAAGGCATCCTAAAATACATCACTATTTACCAAGCCCACAAATACATGGACAGAAACCAGAGAGAATCAAGGGTTACTGGCATATAAGCGGAAAAGATAACACATGAAAAAAAACCCCAGTCGATTTCTGAAAAAAATTATAATGAAACTGCAAATTGAGCTTACCTGCTGTCAGGTTCATGCGAATTAGGTTATTCAACCTTCTGGTTACTGCAAAGAAACAAATTGAGAGAACTTTATTAAGTGTTGGTCAAATATAGAAGCAAATAATTAAAAAGGAGAAAACAAATAACTTTGTGCAAGCAAAGTGGATATAATATAGAGCAACACCTAGACACATGCGCGACTAAGGCCGGTTTTCTGATTTATCTAATAACCCTATTTCTTCTAGCTGCTAAAGCACCTCTTCTACCCATTGCCCTTTTATTCTGGAACAATCTTCTTCTTTTTTTAAATAATCGTGGTGTTCGGGGCCAGCTTTCTCGCATCTCGACTAATTCCACGAGATACCTGTCACCTCCCACCAGCAACTGGTACTAGGTAACTTTGTCCACCAATGCTAGGACAAATGGAAGAAATCACCTAGTGTTTTTTGTCTCAGCTGAGATTTGAACCTGAGACCTCATGATTCTTACCCACTTCATTGACCACTATGTCACACCCTTAGGTGCCTGAAACAATCTTTTCAGGAGGTATATTTCATATGCCTGCCAAATCTTTCTATTATTTAACACAGCTAATACTGTTTCAATGTGCTTCATCCTTTCAAACAAGAGAAGTTCGATACTTTCGAATCCGACACACTAATTCCTCTTCCTACTCATATGTGCTTTATGATCTCACCTTCTGATAAATAATTTTAGGAAGCATGAGATGTAGAAGAGGGGACCTTCTTCTTCAAACCTAAATTCACATAAAAGCATCAATGGAACACCCAAAAATGAAAATACTATACTCCCTTTGCACCCATTCTATATTATAATCATTCTATTAGGACGATCCAAAATGTGTGACAACACTTCGCTAATAGTATTGTTCTATATAACTATGCTTTTCAAGAATTCAAATTCATTTATCTGTTCAATTTTAACCTTTGATGTGATATTTCTCTATCAAACTAAATTTTACTCAACACTATATCTAGTCAAACACCATCATCTTGAATGCTTCTACTTTGTCTTTTTTATTATTATTTTGACATCCTTATCAAGGAAATCACAACTACAGAGCAGCTTATATTAAAAGTATTAGTAAAAAACTAACAAAAGACGTTCCAATCATAATTTATTTGACAATGTAATTCTGTGGGCAATGTACCTAACCAAGTGGCAATGGAAGCACCCGTGGCACCAATGCCAAAATCTCTTATAGCATTTTGCTTCCATGAATGAAGTAGTTTAGCTTCTTCACTAGTCAGAGCTTCCTACGAAAATATACCTCATTACATAAAACATAAATACGCCAACAAGTAAATATCAGGAAGAAAATAAATTTGGAAAGAAAATGCACCCTGATATTTCTGAAAACCCACAGAGAGAGAAAGAACAAAGAGTACAACGAACCTAATTATATAAAAGGGAGAAAAAGGATAATCTTCCGCAAGGTTAAGACACAGGTATAAAGCAGTGAAATTTAGGGCAAAGAAGAAAGTCCATTCGAGTGTTAGTGCTTAAAAACTGGTACCTTCCTGGAGATGAGAATTTCTTCCAGATCGAAGAGAGCTTCCGCCATGATTCAGCTCTTTTCACTTCTGCCCCGACTCCAGGATCTTGATCCTCTTATGCAAAAGCGGCGACAAAATGACAAAAAGTGTTTGATATTAGATTCAAAAATAATCCCTTTGAGCACACATTAAACAATTTTGGTCCCTTGAATTTGAAAATTAACAATTTTAGGGACATTTGCGTTTGTACATGCAATTTCATCTATTTAAAATTATGACATAAAATCAATATCTAGACATGCTATTAAATTATGATACGAAATCTCAAATTCTCAAAAAAACTTGATTTGGGATTCCAAATTATGAGATGGACTTTTTTAAATATAAAATTTGACCTACATGTTTATATTTTGTAAAAAAAAAAAATCAACCTTCTTATATTTACCAACCATTTATTTTAGATGTAAATAAAATTTGTTATTGATATTATTACTCTTACCAACTTTTGTTAACCATTTATATTGGATATAAGTTTGTCAATTGTGTGGGAGAAGTAGTATACTACAACGCACGTTCACTTTTACTTTTTATTGAACTAAAGTCGATCAATAAATGTTTTATTTTATTTTGAAATGACTCTCTGACATACTGTATTATACTTTGTTGTGAACATTTACTTATTTGGTAAGATTGTATAAGAATTGGGGAAATATAGTTTCGCAACTTATGAAGGTTTTATGTTTATGAGAAAACAATGCAACTTAAACTTTTCAAATTACATGTCCAAACAAAACTTCAACTTCATCTCATATGATTTCATATCATGATTTCAAATTATGATTTCATCTCGCTTGGCCAAACGGGCCCTTAGAGTTATGTAAATATTAGTAATATATTAATTTTTTTAAAAAATTCAGATTTGAGCCAGGCTCATTTATTAATAACAATAAAGAATAATTAACACATCGTCTAATTCCCTTTAACCTTCTGCTGCGCAAAATAAAGTCATCTATCTATCTATCTATCATTATCAACGCCTCCCTTTTCACTCTCTACTCTCTCTGCTCTTCCACTTCCTCTTCCATTCTCTCCATGTCATTCTTCATTCCATTGAAGCTCAAGTATCTTCTGTTGTGGGTGATCAATCGGGCTCCCCTCTTGTCTGAAATGACAGCTCAAATAGGTATAACCTCATTTTCTCCTTTTTAAGCTTCTTCACTCTGACTTTTGCTCTTTTTCAGGTGACTTACCAGATTTGTCTCCTCTAAGATGCAAGATGAAGCTTCCAACGATCTTCCCCCCCTGCATGCAATAACGGAGAAAACGGGTTGCTCCAAATCTCCATGCTTGGTGTTCGCCTTTGAACTTTTAACTCTTGTATCTTCTTTTGTTGGGTTTCCTTTTTTGTTGTGCCCAAAACTTTGTAGGTAGCATTCTTGCCCCTAAGACACTTGTAAATATTGGGTGGACTTTGTCAATCTGCATTGTGCTCTGTGTTTATTGCTATGATCTTCCTTGTTTTAATCCGTATGCTTGGTACCTGCGCTTTATCCATGTTTAGAATCTTTTTGCATTCTGTGGATAGCTAATAAAAGCTTTCAAAACTAGATTTGTTACTATTGAATGCATTATTTGCCAAACTATCTGCTAACTGGTTTGATTCTTGAAATATATATCGTAGTTCTATTCTTAACTGCAGCAGCATATTAAATATATCATCCATTAACTCCACTATCTCCCAAGGCACTCTCTATTCCTTCATCGTCATTTTCAGTAAACTAAGAAAATTCCAGAATAATGTTTTGTCTTATTACTAAGCAATATTGCAATGCCTTCCAAACAGCCTTAGCTTCTGCTACCATATTAGAAGTTACTCCAATTCTCTGCGCCTCAGCATACACCATATTTCCCTAATGATTCCTTATACAGAAACCATATGCACTTTCCCAGGATTCCCTCTACTTGCACCATTCGTATTGCACTTTAACCACCCCTCCTTAGGAAATTCCCACTTCAAAATAGCAAAGTGCAACCTAGGTTTGTAATCTTGTATTATTCTTATAGCCTCCTCCCACTGCATAGAAAATTTCATCCAAGGATATCTTAGCTTTAACAAAATTCTGGATATTCTATAAGCAAAGATTGTATACCCTGTGATAATTCACTTCTTTTCCATGTCTTCTCGCATTCCTTCTCTTCCATAATTTCCAAATAATGATGGCCGACACAACTTTGAAAACTTCCTTTAGCTTCTTTTTGGTAGTTAAATTCCACCAATCCATAATGATTTGTAGAATTGTCCTGCCTTCAATATTAAGACCTGCATAAGTAGCAAACTGCTTCCATAGCTTTTGGGCTATGGAAGCTGTTAGAAAAAGGTGTTTCATGGTCTCCTGCTCATAATTCTTCTCACGGCAATAACATCTAGATATAATCTGAATCTGCATTCTCTTCAAACTATCATCTGTTGTCACTCTTCCCTTTCAAAATCTCCACAAAAAGAAGGAAATTTTAAAAGGCAACCCTTTCACCCAGATATTATTTTGCCAATCAATCTCCTCCCTTTTCCTTCTCACCATCTGATATGCAGAATTCACTGTGAATCTTCCTTTATAATTACCCATCCACCAAACTGCATCATTCTCACTGTTCACCTCAGGCTTTATGTTATTAATAATATAGTTGATCATCTGCTTTGAAATTTTATCCTTTAACTTCTCTATGTACCATCCTCCATTAATGATAAAATCCATGACTTCTATTTCCTCATCCATTTGATTAATCTCCTCAATATAATATAAAGCTCCTTTCTTTGTCCAGTTATCATACCAGAAGCTAGCATTCCCCGCTTTAATTTGCCACCATATGTCTTGCTCCACTTCCTCTTTAATCTGACCAGTTTCCTCCATATATGTGATACACCCTTTCCATTAACCAGAATTTGATGTCTTTTCTTGCAATACTTGTTCCACATGAATGAACTCCACATAGAGGATGTAGATGTTCTAAAATTCCACCATAACTTTTCCATTAATGCTTTAGATACATCATGAAAAGACTTAAAACCCATACCTGCTTCAGTTCTAGGATAACATATCTCATCCCATGACACCCAATGTTTACCCTTCAAGCCACCACCAGTATTGCTTCAAAATTAGCCAACATTTTATGGATCTGATCTATGATTCCCTTTGGAGGATTCATTGCTGACATTAGATAAATAGGCATCGACTGTAGAACATGTGATATAAGAATGTACCTTCCCCCATATGATAAAAACTTATTCTGCCATATCATGATTCTCCTTGCAACTTTTCTGAAAAGATCCTCAAAATGAGACTTCCTTTTCCTTCCATAGAATACAGGGCACCCCAGATAAATGAAAGGAAAGCTTCTTTGATTAATACCAGTCCATCTTCTCAACCTTCTGGCCAAAGCAGTGGGTGCTTTTTCATGCAAGTAGAAGAAACACTTACTTTTGTTGACCATTTGTCCTAACACCTTCTCATAATCTGACAAAACCTTAATCATCATTTTCACTGATATTCTGTTCTCAGAACAAAATAGAATAGTGCCATCAGCATAAGAGAGATGATTAATTTCCGAACTCCATTTAGGCATTCCATAGCCTTTGAAATCTGTCTCCTCATGTAACTTATTCAATCCCCTAGCAATAACTTTTGCAGCAATGATAAATAAAGTTGGAGAGAGAGGATCACCCTATTTTAGCCCCCTTGATAATTTAAAGAAACTATTCGCCTTCCCATCTATCAACACAGAATACCAATTGTTAGACACTAGTCTCCACACCATATCAATATAACCTTAGAAAAAACAAAACTACTTAGCACTTTGTTAAGAACACGCAGGAAACCCTATCATAAGCTTTAGCCATATCTAACTTTACAACCATATTATGCCATTTATTTGTGAGATTGATATCCCTTATGATCTCTTGTGCCAAAAGCACATTCTCTGTAATATTTCTACCTTTCATAAGACCATTCTAATTTTTTGAAATAATTAATGGTAGAAACCTAACTAATCTATCATGCAATACCCTGGAAATCACCTTATTAATGAAAGTACTCAAACTTATAGGTCTGAAATTAGTGAACCTTTCAGGATTTTTTTTCTTTGGAATCAGAATAAGGTTAGTATGAGAATGTACCTTGGTATATCTTGTCCACAAAAAAAATCCTTCACCATATCCAACACATCTTTTTTTATGATATACCAAGCATCCTGAAAGAAACATCCCAAAAAACTATCTGGTCCACAAGTACTATCACCATTTAGCTCAAATACCACCCTTCTCACTTCTTCTTCACTAGACATTCTTGTCATCTCCTCATTTTTCTCATCATCTATTATATTTGGAATGTGCTTCAACATATCCCAGTCCCTAACCATACCATCTTCTTGAAATTAACTCTCAAAAAAAGATACTGCCATATTACCTATCTCCTTATGTGCTTGTATTCCCTTGATTATCTAGAATTTCTCCTATATGAAGCTTCCTTCTCCTTATTTTTACATAAGAATGAAAGAATTTTGTGTTATTATCCCCATCCTTGAACCACTTCATACCTGCTTTTTGTTGCTAATATTCTTCCTCAATCTTCCTATATCTTTTAAGATCTACTTCAGCTTTATTTAGCATCATTCTATTTTCCTGTGATGGCTTCATTTCCAGCTGCATCTCCTTCACCTTAATAATGTCTTCCAAGGTTGCTATCTGCTGAAATATATCTCCAGACACCCTTCTACTCCAAACAGTCAGTGCCTTCTTGACTTTATTAACTTTTACCTTAAAAATCAAGAAAAGATTACCATGAAAATCAACTTCCCAGTTTTCTTTCACCACCTTCTCAAATTCACCATGCTTTACCCAGAAATTCATAAACTTAAAAGGCCTCACTGATAATTCCTCTTCTGTATTGCATATGACATGCAAGGGGACATGATCTGAACCCTGTCTAATTAAATGATGTACTTCACTTGAAGGAAGCAAATCAAAAAATTCTTGATTACCCAACACTTTATCTAATCTTTTAATAATAAATTCCTCCTCTATCCTTCCATTCCACCATGTAAACCTGCTTCCCACAGTCTTCAACTCTTTCAATCCACAAGACATTGAGCAAAATCCATAGCTTCATTCTGAGTAAACTCTAATCCTCCTTGCTTCTCCTTCTCATGAAGAATAACATTGAAATCACAACCTACAACACATGGATCACCATTTTCCTCCGCTTTAGATTCGAAATCTTCCCATAACTCCAGTCTCTCCTGTACACTACATCTGGAATAAATTGAAGATATCTTGAAACTTTTATTATTTATTATGAAATTCATGGTTATTTGTTGATGTGTATCAGATTCAACTTGGCCCTCCCACTGATCTCTCCAGAATAACAAAATTTTAGAAGATATATTGACCATTCCATACTGCATACCCAACCTTCTTTGATAATGTTCCACTTCCCAGGATCTTGAAAAGGTTCCATTAGCACAATAGATGCATAATGATGTCTTTTATTTAGACCTCTCAAATGAATTTTGAGTGTTAACAGACCTAATATTCCAAAAAGTTATTTTGTCAATCATTAATCACTACTATGTGACTTATCTTTACTACTCATTTTTTGAACCTGCAATGCCACAACAGAATGATTTTTGTTTTTCCTTGTGCCTGCTTTCATATATGCTAAATGCCTAGGTGAAAGATCTCTTATTCTCCCTACCTCCTTTATGTAGATATCAATCTCTTCATCCTCCTCCTGATCTCTAGCCTAACTGGAATACATCTTTTTTATTGTATGTTCCTCTTCTACATCCTTTGCTCCTTGATTTTCATTAGACTGTGTATGTGCCTTAATAGCTTCTACATCTTCATTTTCTTTTGCTGCCACTTGTTGTTCCCAGACCACCATTGCATTTGATTCTACATCAGGAGTATTCTCCTTTTCTTCCTACAAGTTAATTTGCTGCTCTCCTTCCTTTTCTATTTCTTTACTCTCCTTATCTTTCTCTATATTTGTGCTCTCACCTTCTTGTTCCTGATGATACTGATTATTCAATACCTCAAATTGATTTGCCACTGTCACCTCCTTCTCTTTATGTTGTATCTTCTGAGCCTATTTCTTCTGTTTCTCCACTTTGCCCCTTCCTTGATATTGTCCTTTAATTTGCCTTTGCATCTGCACCTTAACCTCCTGATCCCCTACTTGTTTGGTTGTTGTAACTTCTTGTCCCTGTTGCTCCTGTTTCTTTATATCCGTATTGTCTCCCACTACTACCTTTTTTATTGCCTTATCTTCCTTAGGGAATAACTCTGGATGTAGCACATAACATTTCTTCTCTTCATGTCCCTATATTATGCAATTTGTACAGTATTTTGGCATATAATCATAATTGATATTTATCCATTTCTCAATTACTTCTCCATTCTTTCTTCTCATCCCTATATTGATCCATTTAGGGATCACCTAGCAGATCAACTTCCACCTTCACAGGAGCACAACTTGGTCTTGTTTGATTCTTTGTAGCCATATCAACTTGTAATGGCTTACCTACTGCTACTGCTAGCGAAAAAATAGGTTCCTTCATAAAAAAATTGAGAGGTAATGAAGGAAACGATATCCAAGTAATTGTCGTGGTGGTTTCCTCCTCCGGATCAAATAAGGGCTCCCACTTCAATGTTCTCATTGTTTTTGTCCATTGCCTATAAATCAAGTAATGACCGAGTTTTGATAATAGACTCACACAATCCTCCATATTAGAAGCCCTAATCAATACATGTCTATTATTCAAAATACTGATGTTACACTCCCCTTTCAATTGACACTGTTTAGGGATTAATTTTCTTAGTTCATGTATATCTGGTCAACCATAATTTTTTTCCTACAACCGCATATTGAAGATTTTCTTTGTAAATCATTTGCTGCACTTCTTCTTCCTCCCATATCACCCTGGGCTCCCCATGCAAGTAACTCACAGGTTTGATTGGAATTGGTGTATCTCTCAAAGTGGCTGCATAATTCAGAGTAGTGTTGAGTTCCCCCCCCCCCCCCAGGGGGAGGTTGTCCCATTGTAACAGTGGCCATTGCCACCGTTGCAATCCCACGATTAAGGAATTCCGATGATCGGCAAAAGTAGGTTTAGGGTTTCGAATAAAGTCTCACTTTAGTAATATATTAGTTATGAGGGAATCTTAGCATTATTTATGTAGAGACCTAGTTGTGCAGGTTTTAATTATTCATATATTCATTATGTAGGTATTATTTATGTAGATATTACAATACATAAATTATTGATTATTGAATAATTAATTTATTGTATATTAATATATATTATTTACAAATAAATAAGTAAACAAATAGTACAAATTTAATTGTATAATTGAATATTTTTCTTTTAAAAAAATAGAAGAAAGTGGAGGTGTAAATGTACATTGAATAACAAGGCTACTACTACTGTATTGTTAATCACATTACTATCTACATACCCAAAAATTCCATGAAATTATCATACTATTTAATCGCATCAGACGAGAAACAATTGATCAATTGTATCATACAGGAAATAGTCGGTTAATTACTTGTATATGGTTAATTGTATCTTACGAGAAATAATTGGCCAATTACTTGTATATGGTTTTAATTTTTCATAAAATATTATTTTATCTTAAAAAATGCAAGGACATTTAACAAATAAAGAGCTAAATATGTTAAGATAAGAAGTAGGGGTGTCAAAATGGATAAAATTTATGGTTATCTGCTCGATTCAATTTATTTTTAAATGGGCTAGATATCTAATTATTTAAAAGTGGATCAATAATGATTTAATTATATATATAAAAATTCATATTATCAAATACACACTCACACACACGCATATACCAAATAAAAAAAATGGTGATAACTAATTCTTGGTAAATGTACACAGAAGAAAGTGATAATTTTAAAAATTAGTACCGAATTTAAAAAGATTTTAAAGTAAATTGATAGGGGTAAATGTGTAATTTTATTATTTTTATTCATATATAACTAATAATCACATAACTTATTTTATTTTCTACCCTGCATAAAATTATACATGAATTTTGTTATAACTTATATGAGTATTAATTATGTAAAATTACTAAAATACAACCAAACACCATATAAAATTAATACATAAGTAACTTTTATACAATATTTGGAACCGACCAACCAAATATTGTATAAAATTAATACATGAATAACTTTTATCCTATTTGAAACTCAAACAATGTATAAATTAATACATGAATATCCAAGTTATTTATTATTAACTTGGGTCTTATCCAGTAACTAAACGGCCCCTTAGTGCTTGTTCAATATTTTATGAACGAAAAAGGGTCAAAAATACTCCTAATGTATGAAAAATGACTCATAAATATCCTTTTTTTCATCTTTTGATCTAATAATATCTTCAACTTTTATTTTTGGCTCAAGGATACCCCTTCTTTCACCTTTTGGGATAAAGATATCCTCAACCTTGAAAATTTTAATATTTAAAGGTTTGAAAGTTTTTTTTTATTTTTTATTTTAAAAATTAGTAAAACAGATATAATTTACACATACAATTATATATTTAAAATTGAAAGAAAAATTATAAATTATAAATATTAAAAATTTGAAAAAAGACAGATTATAATGAGTACCTTTCTGTTATACCCCGTAGAATTCCCGGTACTTAGATGACCTATTCGCACGTTGGTTAAACATATTTGAAAGCCATACGTGTTAGGGAAAGGTCCGGGAAAAAATCGGACGAGAAACCCGTCGAACCATCGCGGGAGGAGCCGAGGCAGAGCCCCTCCGCGATGGCAGCGTGTCACGAAGGTGAGGCCTCCGCGATGGCTCCGTGACACGTTGCCCAGGTTCAGGCCCAAGTATATAAGCCTCACTTCAGTTGAAAAATTATTTCTTATCAGTGAAATTTCCAGAAACGCAGCAAGCAGAGAGAAACGTAGGAAAATTAAATATTCTCGTCCGATTACGCTGCCAAACGCTGCCCAAACCCAAATTAATCCTAGATACCAAGGTATTTAGCAGCAGAGAGCATTTCTACGGAGTTAGTTTTGCGAAATACGGCCGACAAATCGGCGAGCCGCCGAACTAAAGTAAGTAGAATTGCTCCAAATTTATGTCTATGTGTTCCTAGTTGAGAAGTAAATATTTCTCCCTTCTGGGCCGCTGAAAAATAGCGAGTTTTCGACCGTCTTTCGATAAGCCTAAGTTTAGGCTATAAACTATATCGAAAGTGACGTTGCCTTTTGAAACAACGTTGTATTTAGTATTGATTGACGTATTTATGAATGCAGTTGGGAGAAAATAGTTGAAATACCAGTCGAGCCTCGTCCGACGGACAGATATTCAAAGATAAGGTATGTAAAGTTAAGTTTCCTTGGCAAGTTGAGTAACCTCGAAGCAGTATAGTAATTTACAGACCAGTTGCATGTTTAGAAATCGATTATCGTGTTATTTTGAAAATTGGTGCAATATGAGAAGTTTTGGGTTGTAACGTGTACGATACCTATCCGAACGATTTAGATTCGGGCGTGAGTGGTTAAGGTTGCCCAGTATATTCAGTATGTGATGTAATATGCCATATTAAGATATTGTTGTGTTTAGCTGAAACCTCGCAAGGTAGTACGGTATCAGTAAAGCATTCCAGATATAGAATAGTAACGGTATATGGTTTAGAAAGCATGTTAGAAATAGGAAATTATGTTACCACAGAAACTTAGTAAACAGTATAGTTTTCAGCAGAAACACTATCTTGTATGGCCTTTGCCCCAGTACAGTTTAGCAGGAGACTATGTTTACATTATATATATTTACCAGCCTCAGCACGTATCGAATACGTACAGATTATTATTGTTAGTACAGCATGTAAAGTATACGATACCTTACCTCTGTTAGCCTTAGCTTATGAGATACACAGACAACATGACTAGTTGGGACCGTTGTATTGATTGGGGTTGGATTACCTAGCATCCCTGACCGCCCAGGGTTAATAGCTGTATCGACTCGTCCGCCAGAGGACGAGGATACGTCGCTCTACGGAGTGATATGCCGTCCCGCAAGGGGACGAAGATGGGATGCCAGTTTCCCCATATTGTGCCTTGGTCGGCCCTTATACACCCCCGTCGAGCGGGTACGCCTGGGGTGTTGATTTAGAGTCCTTCGGACTCAGATACAGTTATAGTCAGGGGCTCAGCGAGCCCAAGTGCATACCCAGGGACCGGCAGGATGCTTACAGCTATTATAGGAGATGGGATGACCGGGGTAGGGGCATAGATTCTGTGTTGATTGTACCTCCCGGCTTATGGGGGCCGGGTAAGGTTTGTGTGTGCTATGTTATGTTATGTATGCTATGCTATGTTATATTAGACGCGAGTGGGTTGGTAGTAGAATGATACGCCTCCAGGTATGATTCCTACTTCCTTCGGTATCAGTAAGAACAGGTACGATCTACTTCATCAGACAGTTAAGTTATTCCTCCTACTTGTGCTTCATCAGTCATATTATTGCTTTCAGATGTTGTTTTCAGTTATATTATTTCAGTTGCTTTACATACTCAGTACCAGTGGTACTGACGCCCAGTGGGGTGCTGCATTACTTGCCTGCAGGTACTCCTGGACGAGCGGGCGATTCTACGTGACTCCCTGTCAGCGGTTGAGTATTCAGCTCCAGTCATCCGGAGGCTAAATTTCTGAGGTGTAGTTCAGTTCCTTTTGTCGTATATAGCATGGGTAGGTCGGGGCCCTGGCCCGATCAGTTCTATCACTATTCCTAGAGGCTTGCATTCTGTATGAAATCCCTGTGGTCAGATGAGCCGGTCGTGTGGGGCCGTGCAGTTGTATAGTTGTCGTTACTTTTTCTTACTTCTGTGATGGTCGTGTGAGGCCATAGTTGTCAGTAGTGGTGACCTTGCCGGTCACGTAGCTTCTTTTTGTGCTTTTTGATTAAGCAGCAGATAACTAGACAGTATGGTGGCCTTGTTGGCCCGTATAGGTTTCCCTGAGTTACTATATTTCTGGTTAGCTGCCAAGACAGGTACAGCAGGCGATAGGCTAATGGGCCGGGGGCTATATTTACAGCCGTTATATAGCCCTTTGTTTCCAGAAATCTGAGTTAGAGCCAGCCAGGCGCCAGACGCGCCCAGGCTTAACAGTCTAGCAGGTCAGATCTTAGTAGGGCACCAGGTGCCAGTCGTACCCCCCCCCCCAAGGCGGGGTGTGACAAACTTGGTATCAGAGCAAGTCGTATCCCAGGGAGTCTGCAAGCCGTGCTAAGTAGAGTCTTGTCCATGGATGTGTTGTGCACCACATACTATGGGTAGGAGGCTGCAAGGCATGATAGGATGGTTGTCTCTTATTCTGATTCAGTCGTGCTATAGAGCTGTACAGTATAGGGTTGAATTCCAAAAATCTTACCATATTCTTTGGCTACAGATAATGTCAGACCAGCGCCATCCCGTCACAGGTCGGAGCTTAGACATTGCAGCAGGGGAAGGCACCAGTAGGATGCCTCCCCCTCATTTGGAGACAGCCCGATCAGAGGGCCCTACAGAGGCTTCATCTCAGCCTCCTCAGCAGTCTCCACCACGTCAGGAGCCGTTTGGAGCGACAGTATCTTCAGCAATCCCTATACCAACACCTTCCGACCAGGAGGTTAGGAGTGCGGTAGTTATGATAGCACAGATGATGGCTGCTCAGCGTCAGCAAATGCCATCCACAGTTGCAGAAGCATCAGGAGGGCCCGGTAGTTCGAGGGTCCGAGAGTTCTTAGCCTTGAATCCCCCACAGTTTACAGGCACAGACCGCACAGAGGACCCCCAGGATTTTCTGGATCAGATGTAGAGAATCTTCAGGGTTATGCATGCTACACCTACTGAGTCAGTTGAATTGGCCGCATTTCGGTTGCGAGATATTGCGGTGTTATGGTATGAAAGCTGGGAGAGGTCCCGAGGGAGAGATGTTCCCCCTCCCACCTGGTCCAGCTTTTCAGGAGCCTTTCTGGATCACTATTTGCCGCGGGAGATTCGACAGGCCCGGGTAGACCAGTTCCTACATCTGGAACAGGGGGCCATGAGCGTTCGGGAATATTCCTTGCGGTTTGATTCTTTGGCTCGCTATGCACCAGCTTTTGTTGATACCATGGCATCCAGAGTGCACCATTTTATTATGGGGTTGAACCCAGAGTATGTCGAGACTTGTATCACGGCCACACTGTGAGAAGATATGGATATTTCCCGAATCCAGGCATTTGCCCAGAATATTGAGGGCATCAGACAGCGACATCGGGAAATCAGAAGGGTTAATCAGGAGCAGCGTCGCCGGGATAGGCCAGCTGAGTTACAAAGAGAGGCCCGGGGAGGACCCAGGCCACGATTGTCAGACAGGCCGCCCAGGCCCCCGCCTCCGCCACAGTCACAGGGAGGTAGATCCAACCGCAGGGGGCAGTTAGAGGCTGGTAGAGGTTCGCAGACGGCAGACTCACCGTCACAGAGGAGGGCGGAGCAGAGTAGGTATACCCTACCACTTTGCCCTATATGCAGCCGACGCCATTCTGGAGCATGCAGGTATGGTTCTACCGCATGCTATAGTTGTGGCCAAGAAGGCCATTTGATGAGAGATTGCCCAGCCAGAGGTCGTGAGGACAGGGACAGACAGGATAGGGCATCAACAGGATCACGAGCTACAGCATCCTCGACTGGGCGCAGGCCCCCAGTTTCAGCAGGCAGGGGTCGAGGCAGATCAGGGGCCTCCAGTACAGGTATGGGTCCAAGCCGCACATATGCCTTACCAGGGAGGCAAGATTCAGAGGCATCGTCTGATGTTGTGACAGGTATGCTAACTATCTGCTCACACCTTGCTTATGTGCTAATTGATCCAGGGTCTACTTTGTCCTATATTACTCCATTTGTGGCACGGAAGTTTAGTATTGTACCAGAATCATTACAGCAGCCCTTCTTAGTATCTACGCCTGTCGGTGACTCCATCACAGCTAGCCGAATTTACCGCGGGTGTACAGTAGAGGTTGCTGATCGTCAGACCACAGTAGATCTGGTTAAGTTAGAGATGATAGATTTCGATGCCATAATGGGTATGGACTGGTTAGTACCATGTTTTGCTAATGTTGAATGTTGGACCAAAACGGTCCGATTCCACTTTCCGGGGGAGGTAGTACGGGAGTGGAAGGGCAGCACCGCGACGCCAAAAGGTAGGTTTATTTCCTACCTTCGGGCGAGAAAGTTGATATCTAAGGGGTGCATTTACCATCTTGTCAGAGTTCAGGATGTCCAAGCGGAATCTCCGACACTCCAGTCTGTTCTAGTGGTAAATGAATTTCCAGATGTATTTCCCGATGAGTTACCTGGTCTTCCCCCAGAAAGGGAAATAGACTTTGCTATTGACTTGCTACCAGGCACTCAGCCAATATCAATACCTCCTTATCGTATGTCTCCTGCAGAACTCAGAGAATTAAAGGAGCAGTTGAAAGACTTGTTAGATAAAGGTTTTATCAGGCCGAGTACTTCCCCGTGGGGTGCGCCAGTCTTGTTCGTGAGAAAGAAAGATGGCTCGCTCCAGATGTGTATAGATTATCGGCAGCTCAATAAAGTTACAGTAAAGAACAAGTACCCGCTTCCTAGGATTGATGACCTATTTGATCAGTTACAGGGAGCCAGATACTTTTCTAAGATTGACTTGCGGTCCGGATATCACCAGGTCCGAGTACGTGAGAGGGACATCCCTAAGACAGCATTCAGGACCCGATATGGACATTTTGAATTTCTGGTTATGTCCTTCGGACTAACAAATGCCCCAGCAGTTTTTATGGACCTGATGAACAGTATTTTCAGACCTTTCCTGGACTTATTCGTGATAGTATTCATTGATGATATTCTGGTGTATTCTCGCTCTGAAGCAGATCACCGGACTCATTTGCGGACAATGTTCCAAATTCTTAGGGACCACCAGTTGTATGCTAAATTTTCGAAGTGTGAATTCTGGCTTAACTCAGTAGCCTTTTTAGGGCATATTGTCTCAGACGCTGGTATACAGGTAGACAAGCAGAAGATAGAAGCAGTTAAGTCATGGCCTAGGCCTACCACTCCGACTGAAGTTCGTAGCTTTCTAGGGTTGGCAGGATACTATCGAAGGTTCGTTGAGGGATTCTCAACCATTGCAGCACCCTTAACGAAATTGACACGGAAAGCAGCAAAGTTTCAGTGGACGGAGGCATGTGAGCAGAGTTTCCAGGAATTGAAAGACAGATTAACCTCTGGCCCAGTACTAGCACTGCCGGAAGGCACAGAAGGTTATTCAGTCTATTGCAACGCGTGTCGGATTGGGTTGTGTGTTGATGCAGCATGGTAGAGTAATTGCATATGCTTCCAGGCAGCTGAGGAAACACGAGAAGAATTACCCCACCCATGATCTAGAGTTGGCCGCAGTAATTCATGCCTTGAAGATGTGGAGGCATTATCTGTACGGCGTTCATGTTGATATTTATACAGATCATAAGAGCCTACAGTATATTTTCACTCAGAGGGAGTTGAATCTTCGGCAACGCCGCTGGTTGGAGTTGTTAAAAGACTATGATGTGAATATTCTATACCACCCCGGAAAAGCTAATGTTGTAGCAGATGCCCTGAGCCGTAAGTCAATGGGGAGTTTAGCGTATTTGCGACCTGAGAAGCAGAAGTTAGCCAAAGAAATCCATCAGTTAGCTGGCCTAGCCGTCCGAGTAATGGAAACAGAAAATAATGGGGCTGTAATTCAGAATTCTACAGTGTCATCATTGGTTGCAGAGGTAAAAGAACGACAGTACGAGCATCCCGATTTAGTCCAGCTCAGAGATAGAATTCAGAAAGGTAAGGAACCAGATTTTCAGATAGCCGGGGATGATGTGCTACGCTGTAAAGGCCGCCTTTGTGTCCCGAATATCTCAGGCCTTCGTGGGCAGATTATGGACGAGGTACATTACGCTCGCTATTCCCTTCACCCAGGGGCGACGAAAATGTACCACGACATCAGAGACATCTACTGGTGGGTAGGTATGAAAACTGAAATAGCCGAATTTGTATCTAGATATGCTAATTGTCAGCAGGTGAAAGCAGAGCACCAGAAACCGGGTGGCTTGACTCAAGAGATATCGATACCTATGTGGAAATGGGAAGCAATAAATATGGATTTTGTAACAGAGTTACCCCGTACCAGACGCAGAAATGATTCCATTTGGGTAATAGTTGATAGGCTGACAAAATCAGCTCATTTCCTGCCAGTAAGGGCTACCTTCTCAGCTGAGGATTATGCCGAATTGTATATCAGAGAAATAGTTAGATTACATAGAGTGCCGACATCTATCATTTCAGACAGAGGGGCACAGTTTACAGCTAGGTTCTGGCAGTCATTTCAGAAAGGTCTGGGGACGCAGATTAATCTGAGCACAGCATTCCATCCTCAGACAGACGGGCAAGCTGAACGTACAATTCAGACGCTCGAAGATATGCTACGAGCGTGTGTGTTAGATTTTGGGGGTAGCTGGGATGAACATCTTCCGTTAATCGAATTTGCTTATAATAATAGCTACCATTCAGCTATTCAAATGGCGCCTTTCGAGGCATTGTACGGGCGGAAATGTAGATCGCCGGTGGGCTGGTTTGAGATAGGAGAATCAGCATTAGTTGGCCCACACATTGTTCGGCAGTCCGAGGAAAAGATAAAGCTTATCCGAGAACGTTTACTGACCGCTCAGAGCCGTCAGAAGTCATATGCAGATAGACGGCGCAGAAATCTAGAATTTTCAGTAAACGACTGGGTATATCTGAAAGTGTCCCCGATGAAAGGGGTAATGAGGTTTGGCAAGAAAGGCAAGCTTAGCCCAAGATTCATTGGGCCGTACCAAATTCGGCGAAGAATAGGCCGCGTGGCATATGAGTTAAACTTGCCTCCAGAATTAGCATCTGTTCACCCAGTATTCCACGTTTCCATGTTAAGAAAGTTTGTAGGGGACCCTTCTACAGTAGTTCCAGTCCAGGATGTTCAGGTCACAGAGGAGTTAGCTTATGAAGAGGTTCCCGTAGCCATTTTAGACAGACAGATTCGCAGGCTGAGAACTAAAGACGTTGCATCTGTCAAGGTATTGTGGCGTAACAGAAATCGGGAAGAAATGACGTGGGAGGCTGAAGAAGACATGAAAATCAGATATCATCACTTATTTCAGGCCTAGTCAGACGACAGGTATGTCCGTATTATTATTTACACAGTACTTTATGGTATGTATGTTGTAAATGACAAAGAAAGAAGTGGTATTTAGTTGTCCAGTGGATTGTAGAATATTGTGTGCAGTGCCTGTGTTGGACTTTTTCTGCGTTTCAGGGCGTTGCGATAGTCCATATTACAGGGGAAACTCTGCCTAAATTTTTCCAGAAACTAGAGTGAACAGCTCTCTAGATAGCAGTATACATTCGGGGACGAATGTTCCTAAGGGGGGGAGAATGTTATACCCCGTAGAATTCCCGGTACTTAGATGACCTATTCGCACGTTGGTTAAATATATTTGAAAGCCATACGTGCTAGGGAAAGGTCCGGGAAAAGATCGGACGAGAAACCCGTCGAACCATCGCGGGAGGAGCCGAGGCAGAGCCCCTCCGCGATGGCAGCGTGTCACGGAGGTGAGGCCTCTGCGATGGCTCCGTGACACGTTGCCCAGGTTCAGGCCCAAGTATATAAGCCTCACTTCAGTTGAAAAATTATTTCTTATCAGTGAAATTTCCAGAAACGCAGCAAGCAGAGAGAAACGTAGGAAAATTAAATATTCTCGTCCGATTACACTGCCAAACGCTGCCCAAACCCAAATTAATCCTAGATACCAAGGTATTTAGCAGCAGAGAGCATTTCTACGGAGTTAGTTTTGCGAAATACGGCCGACGAATCGGCGAGCCGCCGAACTAAAGTAAGTAGAATTGCTCCAAATTTATGTCTATGTGTTCCTAGTTGAGAAGTAAATATTTCTCCCTTCTGGGCCGCTGAAAAATAGCGAGTTTTCGACCGTCTTTCGATAAGCCTAAGTTTATGCTATAAACTATATCGAAAGTGACGTTGCCTTTTGAAATAACGTTGTATTTAGTATTGATTGACGTATTTATGAATGCAGTTGGGAGAAAATAGTTGAAGTACCAGTCGAGCCTCGTCCGACGGACAGATATTCAAAGATAAGGTATGTAAAGTTAAGTTTCCTCGGCAAGTTGAGTAACCTCGAAGCAGTATAGTAATTTACAGACCAGTTGCATGTTTAGAAATCGATTATCGTGTTATTTTGAAAATTGGTGCAATATGAGAAGTTTTGGGTTGTAACGTGTACGATACCTATCTGTACGATTTAGATTCGGGCGTGAGTGGTTAAGGTTGCCCAGTATATTCAGTATGTGATGTAATATGCCATATTAAGATATTGTTGTGTTTAGCTGAAACCTCGCAAGGTAGTACGGTATTAGTAAAGCATTCCAGATATAGAATAGTAACGGTATATGGTTTAGAAAGCATGTTAGAAATAGGAAATTATGTTACCACAGAAACTTAGTAAACAGTATAGTTTTCAGTAGAAACACTATCTTGTATGGCCTTTGCCCCAGTACAGTTTAGCAGGAGACTATGTTTATTTTATATATATTTACCAGCCTCAGCACGTATCGAATACGTACAGATTATTATTGTTAGTCCAGCATGTAAAGTATACGATACCTTACCCCTGTTAGCCTTAGCTTATGAGATACACAGACAGCATGACTAGTTGGGACCGTTGTATTGATTGGGGTTGGATTACCTAGTATCCCTGACCGCCCAGGGTTAATAGCTGTATCGACTCGTCCACCAGAGGACGAGGATACGTCTCTCTATGGAGTGATATGCCGTCCCGCAAGGGGACGAAGATGGGATGCCAGTTTCCCCATATTGTGCCTTGGTCGGCCCTTATACACCCCCGTCGAGCGGGTACGCCCGGGGTGTTGATTTAGAGTCCTTCGGACTCAGATACAGTTATAGTCAGGGGCTCAGCGAGCCCAAGTGCATACCCAGGGACCGGCAGGATGCTTACAGCTATTATAGGAGATGGGATGACCGGGGTAGGGGCATAGATTCTGTGTTGATTGTACCTCCCGGCTTATGGGGGCCGGGTAAGGTTTGTGTGTGCTATGTTATGTTATGTATGCTATGCTATGTTATATTAGACGCGAGTGGGTTGGTAGTAGAATGATACGCCTCCAGGTATGATTCCTACTTCCTTCGGTGTCAGTAAGAACAGGTACGATCTACTTCATCAGACAGTTAAGTTATTCCTCCTACTTCTGCTTCATCAGTCATATTATTGCTTTCAGATGTTGTTTTCAGTTATATTATTTCAGTTGCTTTACATACTCAGTACCAGTGGTACTGACGCCCAGTGGGGCGCTGCATTACTTGCCTGCAGGTACTCATGGACGAGCGGGCGATTCTACGTGACTCCCTGTCAGCGGTTGAGTATTCAGCTCCAGTCATCCGGAGGCTGAATTTCTGAGGTGTAGTTCAGTTCTTTTTGTCGTATATAGCATGGGTAGGTCGGGGCCCTGTCCCGATCAGTTCTATCACTATTCCTAGAGGCTTGCATTCTGTATGAAATCCCTGTGGTCAGATGAGCCGGTCGTGTGGGGCCGTGCAGTTGTATAGTTGTCGTTACTTTTTCTTACTTCTGTGATGGTCGTGTGAGGCCATAGTTGTCAGTAGTGGTGACCTTGCCGGTCACGTAGCTTCTTTTTGTGCTTTTTGATTAAGCAATAGATAACTAGACAGTATGGTGGCCTTGTTGGCCCGTATAGGTTTCCCTGAGTTACTATATTTCTGGTTAGCTGCCAAGACAGGTACAGCAGGCGATAGGCCAATGGGCCGGGGGCTATATTTACAGCCGTTATATAGCCCTTTGTTTCCAGAAATCTGAGTTAGAGCCAGCCAGGCGCCAGACGCGCCCAGGCTTAACAGTCTAGCAGGTCAGATCTTAGTAGGGCACCAGGTGCCAGTCGTACCCCCCCCAAGGTGGGGTGTGACACTTTCTAGATTACCTTGATTAGAAATTGAGAAATTATTATTATTATTATTATAATTATTATTGTTGTTTTGGATTTTAAATATTGATTTGATAAAATTTAATAAATACTAGGTATGTTTTCCCGCAAAATAAAAATGCATGATGGAATAATAAATTATTAATACATTAAATACATTTGAATATGCAGAATAACCTTTAGATTTTATATTGCTGATTAAATATATAAATTATATCGGTTTAACTAATTCTTAAAATAAAAATAAAAAAAATAAAATTTCAAACATCTAAATATTAAAATTTTCAAGGTTGAGGGTATTTGTAGATCTAAAGGTAGAAGAAAGGGTATTTTTGAGTAAAAAACAAAGATTTGTTATGAATACAATGAATTGTGGCTGTGCATTTAATATGAATCCATTGAATTGTGTTTATGTTTCATACAATGAACTCTTCAACATACATGTACCATATAAATGCATATTTGTAACCTTTGGGTGACTTCTCATCCTATAAATTGAGATGTTCTTCACCTTTGAAGAACACACTTGAAAGATAGAAGAAAACTATTCTCCCTTTTCCACATCTCTTGTCTAAGATATCTTATTTTATATTATTCCATTTGCTATTAATTTATAACACGTTATCAATACGAATCTCTAATCAGCTGAGAAGATTTTCGGTATGATTTTCATTTTGTGTTGCGAACATCAGGCAAAAGGTACGCTTTCCAAATAATTTACTTTTCTTTGAATTTTGAATGCAGAAACATATTTATGGTTACATTCTACTACATGTCACTCTAAAATTTTATATCTTGAGTTCTCAATACATAAGCATGAAGCAATATTAAAGATATTGGTCTTTATAGTAACTAATGAAACGAAAGTCCAAAAATATTACAGAACTCTTTAATTCAAGAGAATAATGATTTTGAATTTTCACTTCAGTTTTGTAGAATTGATATAGGTCAATTATATTTATTCTTATAATTACGATTATGTCTGTCACTAAATTATGTGTTTGAATATATATGGTATGAAGAAAAATACCATTGTTCGTATTTAATATTGTTTGATTATCCATATTTTTCATAAGTAAATTATGTTAGTTCACAATTAATTGTATCTTGATCGTCTTTCACATTAAGAGAGTGATGATGATCATAATTGTTTATGGATATAAATATTAGAAATATCTTCATTAAAGTTTTAAAGGTTATAATATAATATACGTGACCATTTTAACGCAACTTACAGAATTATAAGAAATATATGACCATTAGATTGATAATAAATACTTTCATAAAGGCTTATTATGACTAAGCATATTTATTTAACTGTATAACTGTTAAATTAAGTGATAGTACGTTCAATGTATGGTTGATTATTATCATCACTAAAAGTGAATATTTATAAATGTTTGTTATATTCATATTATTGATGAATTGTTCTACTGCTTGTAGAAAATTATTATTTATAAGTTTTCTAATGATGTGAAAAGTTGCAGCTCACAACCGTATAAAGAAAGAATAAATTTTGAAAGAGCTCATCAGGTAAGGATAAGTTATATTTTAATCTTTTTGACTTTTAACATTTAAAAAATATTATGAAATTATTTTTTGCCTAATTGTGGGTTATGAAAAATTATAGTCTATTCCTTGGAGTGAATGAGACAACCTGTGACAAACATTATATAAGCGTAAAACGGTGGGTTCATGTCCCAACGCACCATAAGGGTAAGACATCGGGTTTGAGTCCTGATGCACTGATAATAAGAAGTTGGGTTCTAGTCCCAATGAATTATGGACTAACACGCCTTATATGGATAAGACGTTGGGGTCGCGTCCCAATGCACCATATTGATAATATAATGATGATTAAGGTAAAATAATGCCTTATTATGAAGTCCATCCCACTGGATCTGCTCCATTCTATAAAGATAACATGGGAGCATTAGATCGAAAGTCTGAAAGAAGACTAATAATTATCAAGGCCATATGAATGAATATGTGGGTGGCAAGAGACGAAATAATAATTGTCATCGTGATGGAAGCTATAAATAAGAGAACATTATGGGTTCTCAGAAATAATCCTTCAAAAGATGAAGGTAAGATCTTCCATCAATGTGGTATGAAGGGGTATTAGGCATGTGACTATCATTTGCCCGAATAATTTATCAAGCTTTATCAATCCTCCATCAAAAGAAAGGAAAACAAAGTGAGGCCATATTTGACCTTTCAAAATGATGTTGAGGCGAGACCATATGAATAATTATGATAAATACTAGGACAAAATAAAAGCCATGAGGCATGTCCAGATGATTATAATGTGGCCATATGAAATAAAATTTATAAATTCGGACATGCTCATGATTGAAGAAATACCACAACTCACCTCCAAGGGAGGTTTGAGAGGAAAAAAAAGGAATGAATATCATTGTGTGATCATAAGAATATGTCATTGTGTTGCGTACTTATAGTATACCAAAAATATTATTTTAGGTCTCAAATAATTATAAAATGGCAAAAGTCAAGCAAGATAAGGATCTTGTTTATAATGACTTTGACCATGACTATAATGACAATGATATTCTCTGTGAAATAAATATTTCTCATATAAATGGATGGTCACCTATATGAATATGAAAGACTACTCGTTTTTCATGTGGCCTATACTACACCAGTGTTAGTATAGTTGAATCACATGCCATAGTAAAACAAGAATTTTATGGTCTTTTATCATTTGGCAAGACCAGTTGGGCCATCACGATTTTAATATGATGCGCAAAATTATTGAGAATTCACATGGGAACCATTTGAAGAACCAAAATATTCTTCAATCAAAGGAATTCTCTTGTGTTGCTTGTTCTCAAGGAAAGTTGGTTATTAAACCATCAACAACTAAGGTTGGGACTCAATCCCTTGCATTTTTGGAACATATACAGGGTGATATATGTGGGCCAATTGATCCTCCATGTGGACCATTTAAATATTATATGGTCCTGATAGATGCATCTACTAGATGGTCACATGTGTGCTTATTATCAACTCGCAACATGACTTTTATGAGATTGTTGGCTCAAATAATAAAATTAAAAGCATAATTTTCAGATTATGCAATAAAGGCAATACGTCTTGATAATGCTGATGAGTTTATATCTCAGGCCTTTAATAATTATTTTATGTCCACTGACCGTTGAACATTCGGTTGCTCATGTTCATACTCAAAATGGTCGAGCAGAATCATTGATTAAATGCCTACAATTGATAGCTAGACCATTGCTAATGAGGACAAAATTGCATGTTTCACTATGGGGGCATGCCATTTTGCATGCAACAGCATTTGTGCGTATAAGGCCTACCAGTTATCATGAATTCTCCCCATTGTAGTTGGCTTTTGGCCAGGAGCCAAATATTTTCCATCTTAAAATTTTTAGATGTGTGGTATATGTTCCAATTTCTCCACCACAACGCATAAAGATGGGTCCCAAGAGAAGGTTGGGGATATATGTTGGGTATGAATCTCCTTCTATTATAAAATATTGAAATCGATGACTGGAGATTTATTTACGGCAAGATTTGCTGATTGTCAGTTTGATGAATCAACATACCCAATATTACGGGGAGAAAATAAGCAGTTGGAAAAGGAGATAGATTGGAATGCATTATCACTATCTCACTTAGATCCTCGAACAAATCAATGTGAACAAGAGTTTCAAAAGATGATTTATTTGCAAAATATTGCAAATCAACTGCCAGATGCATTTACTAACCTTCCAAAGTTTACTAAATCTTATATTCTAGCTGCAAATGTTCCAGTTCGAGTTGATGTCCCAATAGGACAAATTATTCATGCAAATGAATCTAAACCACGTCTGAAACGTGATAGGCCAATCAGTTCCAAGGATAAAAATCCTCAAAAAAGAAAAGAAATAAATGATCAAAATGATCATAATATAGAGGCAATTGCTCAAGAAGAGCCTCGAGACATAACAAATGATAAGACCAATGAAGAGGTCCAAATACCAGAAAATAATGAGAATGAAGAAATCTCAATAAGTTACGTCTCCATGAGAAAAAGGTAAAACCAAAATAATATTGTGATTGACAATATTTTTGCTTATAATGTTGTTGTTGAAATAATGCAACAAGATGATGGTTTTGAATCAAAATCTGTCTATGAATGTAGACAGAGAAATGATTGGTCAAATTGGAAGGATGCAATTCAAGCGGAATTGACTTCACTTGAAAAACATGAAACTTTCAGACCAATAGTACGAACACCTGAAGGTGTTAACCCAATGGGGTATAAATGGATTTTTGTGCGAAAACAAAATGAGAAACGTGAAGTCATAAAATATAAAGCATGGCTTGTGGCACAAGAATTTTCGCAAAGGCCTGACATTGATTATATGGAGACATATTCTCCTGTGGTGGATGCAATTACCTTCAGGTATCTAATAAATCTGGCAGTTTATGAAAAACTTTAAATCCGGCTAATGGATGTTGTCACAACCTATTTATATGGCTCATTGGACCACAACATTTTTATGAAAATTCCTGAAATATTCAAAGTTTCTGAAGCATACAAAAGTTCACAAGAAACTCACTCAATAAAGGTTCAGAAATCCTTATACGGATTGAAACAATCAGGGCGGATGTGGTACAATCATCTTAGCAAATATTTGCTAAAGGAAGGGTACAAAAATGACCCTATTTGTCCTCGTATTTTTATAAGAAGGTCTGGATCTGAGTTTGTTATAATAGCTGTGTATGTTGATGACTTGAACATCATGAGCACTCCTAAAGAGCTTTCAAAAGCTGTTGAGTATTTGAAGAAAGAATTTGAAATGAATGATCTTGGTAAGACAAAATTTTGTCTTGGCCTACAAATTGTGCATTTAACAAATGGAGTATTTGTCCATCAATCAACATACACTGAAAAGGTCTTAAAGCGATTTTATATGGATAAATCACATCCGTTGAATACTCCGATGGTTGTGAGATCTCTAGACATAAATAAAGATCCACATCTTAGCGCGATTGGGGCACTAATGTATCTGGCCAATTATACCCGACCAGATATTTGTTTTGTAGTAAGTTTATTGGCAAGATTCAGCTCCTCTCCAACAAGAAGACATTGGAATGTTTGTTAAACATATATTCAGATATCTTTGAGGAACTATTGACATGTGATTATTTTATTCTAATGAATCCAAGTCAGAAATGATTGGTTATGCAGAGGCATGATATTTGTTTGATCCATATAAAGCTCGATCTCATATGGGCTATTTGTTTACATATGGAGGCACAACTATATCTTGGCGTTCAATGAAGCAAACAATAGCTGCCACATCTTCAAATCATGTAGAAATAATAGTCATTCATAAAGCAAGCCGGGAGTGTGTTTGGTTGAGGTCAATGACACAACATATTTAGGAAATATGTGGTTTTTCTTTGAAAAAGGATATCCCAACTACATTATATGAAGATAATGCTGCATGTATAGATCAATTGAAGGGAGGATACATTAAAGGAGACAGAACAAAACACATTTCACCAAAATTCTTCTTTACTCATGATCTTGAGAAAAAAGGTAAAATAGATGTTCAACAAATTTGTTCAGTTGATAATTTGGCAGATCTGTCAACTAAAGCATTTCCAACCTCAACATTTGAAAAGCTTGTATACAATATTGGGATGCGTCATCTCCGAGCTATTATATGAGTTTTACATTAGGGAGAGTAAAGTATGCGCTGCACTCTTTTTCCCTTGGCTTAGGTTTTGTCCAAAGGATTTTCCTAGCAAGGTTCTCAACGAGGCAGCAAATAATGCGTACTACAAGATATGTATACTCTTTTTCCTTCACTAGAATTTTTTTCCACAGGGTTTTTTCCTAGTAAGGTTTTAACAAGGCATATTATCTATAGACATCCAAGGGGAAGTGTTATGAATACAATGAATTGTGGCTGTCCATTTAATATGAATCCATTGAATTGTATTGATGTTTCATACAATGAACTCTTCAACATGCATGTATCATATTAATGCATAGTTGTAACCTTTGGGTGACTTCTCATCCAATAAATTGAGATGTTCTTCACCTTTCAATAACACACTTGAAAGAAAGAAGAAAACTATTCTCCCTTTTTTACATCTCTTGTCTAAGATATCTTATTTTATATTATTCTATTTGCTATTAATTTACAGCAAGATTAAGGGTACTTTTAGATCAAAAGATGGAAGAAAGGTATTTGTGACTTGTCAGTCATTTTTCATGTATTAGGGGTATTTTTGACCCTTTTACGTTTTAGATTTAAAGAAAATTATGAAAAAAGTTTAACTATATATACTAATAAAGTCCCATTAAATTTTAAAATATGAAACACAAAAAATTACATTACACACTAAAAAAATTACTAAAATAAGTAGAAATTATATCTCAAAAAGTTACACCAAACTTAAAAAAATAAATTTTGAAATAGCAGATATTACAAAAAATATACCTCTAAATGTGAGTTCTCGCTAATTTTCTCCTTTTTTCCATAGTTCTTATCAAATCTAACAGATACAGTTGGCAAACATTTGATGACTACTAAGTGTTAACTTTTGACAAACATCAATGACTAAATTATTAAATCCATATTTAATAGATTATTTTGAACCTACTATCAAATAAAGGGACCATTTTTGTCATTTTTTCTAGAAGCAGCATAGACGAATTGTGAATAAGAGTTGGGTTAACAACTAACCATTTTTTTGTTTTTGAATTGGTGAGACATGCGAATTTGTGAACTCCTATACCGTTGATCTACAAGAATGATCCTATTCCGCTGATCTAAAAAAATGACCTTAAGATAGGTGATTTTGAACTTTAACTTTTACAATTTTTTATTTTTAGTCTTGAATGATCGCCTATGAAACAGATAAAAAATTTAAGATAATTTATTTTTAAGGTCATTGAGTGTAAGTTCCTACTAAGGGTGGCAAGTGTTAGACCCTCAAGCTGGAATTTGACGAATATCGGCAGTGGCATGCTAAGGAGGCACTGTCTTGGCATGGTCAGTTGTAGGCTTCGGCAACAGTGCATGTGGCTGGATGATGTGCATGGCATTCAACCAAGGCAAGGTAGACTTGAGTGTTGGTAAGGCGGCCTTGATCAGAAAAGGGTGACGGACAGGCGCATGGCACCTATCGGGCATGCGTGCAAGCTGTGGGATGACTCGGCTAGGTGATGGCATGGTCAAGTGCTAGACGAGTGCAAGGCAAGCTTGTGGGCATTAACATGGCATGGGCAACGCAAGGAAGGCTGGAAAATATTCTAAGTGTTGAAGCTAAGGACGCTGGGCGTTGGCATGGGCGCTGACGCGCGCGTCAGCCTGGCCTGTACGCTAGCATGCGCGCTGGCGTGGACGCGCGCGCGTAGGGCACAAGAGCGGTTGGGCGGTTTTGAAATTCGAATTTTGAATTGTAACTGTCCCTAGGCATCCCAGAACTTTGGGATATTGTTTGTTAGGTTCCTTGTGAGCTGGCATGTGCCAGCTAGACGTCCCTATCCCTTTGTAACTGCCGGTTGGCAGCCTATAAATTTTGGTAGGCAGAATTTGGCTAAGGCATTGAGTGTCATTGTAAGCCTTCCAAATTCAAAGAGTTGTTTGTATATTTGTGAGATTAATAAAGGTTGGAAATTTTCCCGTAATTGCTGTGTGTGTGCTTTTTTATGTTCTGTTGTGCCTAAAATTATTCTAAATCCCTAGACGGCTAGTTGGTGTGCGAGGATGAGTTGTGCTGCGTAGTGCAACTGCCGTGTAGTGGTGAAAGTGAAAAAAAATCACCCCTGTAACAACTGGTATCAGAGCACAGACTGTTCGTGACCTGGAAAGATGGTGACCAACGCAGAACTGAGGGAAAAAGTCGCACGTTTGGAGGCCCTTGTAGGTATGACAAACGAGGATGACACTGATCTGAGTCTTGTCGATTTCAAGAGCCAGTTTCATGGGTTGAACACGGAACTGGCCCTATTTCGTGAGACTGTCCGGACCCAACTGCAGGAATTTGGCAAATTTCGTGAAGACGCTGCCTTGCAGATTGAGAATTTGAAGAGGGAAAACGAAAATTTGGCCACTGAAGTTGTGGTGCTGCGGCGGGCTGTTGTTGTAGGCGGAGGGAAGACCCATGATGAACGCTCTAAGGTAAAAATTCCTGAACGTAAGCCTTTTGCTGGGGCAAGGAGTGCCAAGGAATTGGAGAATTTTCTTTGGGACATGGAGTAGTATTTCTCTACTGCCCACGTTTCTGATCATGACAAGTTGAACATCACCACCATGTATTTGACGGGTGATGCGAAACAATGGTGGAGGACCAGAAGTGCGGACGATGAGAGTGCTGGCCGACCCAAGATTAATACTTGGGTAAAGTTGCAGAAAGAAATGAGAGACCAATTCCTGCCTAGCAACGTATCTTGGCTTGCTAGGGACCGTTTGAAGCGATTGAGGCAATTAGGTTCGGTGAGAGATTATATCAAAGAATTCAGTTCTTTGATGTTGGACATACAAAACATGTCGGATGAAGACAAGCTGCACAATTTAATTTTGGGAATACAAGCATGGGCGCAAAATGAACTAAGGAGGCAGAATGTGAAAGACCTAATGCTATTGCTGCAGATTCGTTGGTTGATTTTCGCTCAACTCGGGTTTCTTCTAAAATTCCTACTTCTTCTAAGTCAAAGAGAAAGACTGAAAAGAGGGGGGAATGGAGGAAGGAAAGGTGGAAAGAATTTGTGGACAAAGGAAAAGCTGTGGTGAATGCTCGAAATGTGAACGCAAAGCCGAAGGATGGTGATTCTAAAGGCTGCTGGACATGTGGTGGTCCGCATTTGGCCAGAAGCTGTCCCAACCATGAAAGAGTGAATGCATTGCTTGCTGGAGGCGGGCAGAAGGATGCAGAGGAAGAGAAGGTTGTTGCTGCCTTGGCAAATCCGTTGGGTCTGTCTTTCAATAATGTAAGTTTGATGAATGTTATTGAAGAAGCATCTAAATCTTTTTCTAACCCGCATGCTGCCTTAATTCATGTTGAAATGAAAGTTGATGGCAAGCGTATGATAGCAATGGTGGATACCGGAGCTACTCATATGTTTGTCAATGACAAAGTTGCTGCCAAGAATGGGCTGAAGTTGAAGAAGTGCCCATCGTATGTCCAATCTATTAATGCCAAAGCACAAGCGATTGTGGGAATGACATATGATGTTTTCATGGTCCTTGGAGAGTGGACTGGAAAGCACAATTTGATGGTGATGCCGCTGGGAGACTTTGAATTAATACTTGGAGTTGATTTCTTGAAGAAGTACCGGTTCGTTCCATTCCCTCATTCGGATGGGTTGATGCTGATGGATGAGAAGAAACCGAGTTTCATCAAGGATGTTCATCCCTATGGAGAAGCCAAGAAAGTGAAGAAGTACAAGACACCTATTATTTCTACTATTAGTGTTGAGAAAGGATTGAAGAAGGGAGATCAAACCTTTCTTGCTGCCATGGTTGAGATCAAACTAGATGTGAAGGTTGAGGTGCCCGATTCTATTGTAGAATTGCTGAAAAAGTATGCTGATGTGATGCCCCCTGAGTTACCCAAGATGCTGCCACCAAGAAGGGATATTGATCACAAGATAGAGTTGCTGCTGGGATTAGTTGCCCCTGTCCAGGCTCCTTATCGAATGGCTCATAAGGAGTTGGCTGAATTGCGCAAACAATTGAATGAGTTGCTGGATGCTAGACTGATTCAACCTTCAAAGGTTCCATATGGTGCTCCTGTTTTGTTCCAAAAGAAGCAGGACGAATCCTTGAGAATGTGCGTGGACTATAGGGCATTGAACAAAGTGACTGTGAAGAACAAATATCCGGTGCCGCTGGTGCAAGACTTACTGGACAGGCTGAGCAAGGCATGCTGGTTTACCAAGATAGATCTTAGGTCTGGTTATTGGCAGGTTAGAATAGCAGAGGGCGATGAGCCTAAAACTACTTGTGTAACTAGGTATGGCTCATATGAGTTTCTTGTAATGTCGTTTGGGCTGACTAATGCCCCGACCACTTTCTGTAATTTAATGAATGACGTGTTGTTTGAGTATCTTGATGACTTTGTTGTAGTGCACTTAGACGATATTGTTATTTATAGTTGCTCTCTTGATGAACACTTGATGCATTTGAGCAAGGTACTGTCTCGTTTGAGGGAGTACAAACTCTATGTGAAGATGGAGAAGTCTGAATCTGCTAAAAAAGAAATCAAGTTCCTTGGGCACTTGGTGAGTCAGAATCAAGTGCGAATGGATCCAAAGAAGGTGCAGGCAATCGTGGATTGGCAGGCACCCAGTGGCGTGAAAGAGTTGCGGTCATTTTTAAGGCTGGCTAATTATTACCGCAAGTTTGTTGCAGGCTATTCTAAGAAGACAGCCGCCTTAACAGATTTGCTGAAGAAAGATATTAAGTGGGCATGGTCCGAGAAGTGTGAAGCTGCATTCCGATTGTTGAAGGAAGCAGTAGCATCGGAACCTATCTTAAAGCTGCCTGATTTCGAGTTGCCATTTGAGGTGCATACAGATGCATCTGACAAGGCTGTTAGAGGTGTTCTTGTGTAGGAAGGACATCCAGTTGCCTATGAAAGCAGGAAATTGAACGAAGCTGAGCAGCGGTATTCGACTCACAAAAAGGAGATGGTTGCTGTTGTGCATTGCTTGCACACATAGAGAGTATATTTGCTAGGCACACGTTTTGTGGTGCAGACAGATAATGTGGCTAATACATTCTTCAAGATGCAATGCAAGCTAAGTCCGAAGCAAGCACGTTGGCAGGAATTCCTGGCCGAGTATGATTTCGTATGGGATCATAAGCTGGGAAGGCACAATCAAGTTGCTGACGCCTTGAGCTGGAAAGAGGTACTTGCTGCCGTGTTTTCAATTTCTAGACTTGATACTGATTTTATTGATAAAATCAGAATTTGTGCTGCTAATGACTCATTATATGTGAAATGGATGAGTCAAGTGAAAGAAGGGATAGTTAGAAGGTATTGGATCGAGGACGATCTTCTTTATTTCAAAGGGGGGAGGATCGTCGTACCTCAAGGGGGTGGACTGCGTAGAGAACTGTTGAAAGAGGCGCATGACACTACATGGACTGGTCATCCGGGTGTGGAGCGGATGTTAGCCCTACTGTCCTGTGTGTACTATTGGCCAAAGATGGAAGATGATGTTGAAGCTTACGTGAAGACTTGTCTAGTGTGCCAGTTAGACAAATTTGAGCGCAAGAAGGAAGCAGGTTTGTTGCAGCCTCTTCCGATTCCTGAACGGCCATGGATGTCCGTGTCAATGGACTTTATTTCTGGGTTTCCGAAGGTGGACGGTAAGGAATCTATTATGGTGGTTTTAGACAGGTTTTCAAAGTACTCTATTTTTATTGCTGCCCCAATTGTTTGTTCGTCCAAAATAGCTGCTGACTTATTTTATAGACATGTGGTTAAGCTGTTTAGTGTGCCAGCTGACATTGTGAGTGATAGGGATGCTAGATTTACAGGTCAGTTTTGGATAGCTTTGTTCAACATGATGGGGACCGAACTGAAATTCTCGACAGCAAATCACCCTCAAACAGATGGCTAAACAGAGAGAATTAATCACTTGGTGGAGGAATATCTCAGGCATTTTGTGACAGCAAGCCAGAGGAATTGGGTAGACTTGTTGGATACGGCACAGTTTTGCTATAATCTACACAAGTCTTCAGCAACCGAGATGAGTCTGTTTGAATTAGTCTTGGGGAGACAACCGTTGACACCGCTGGATGTCGCAAATTAGAAGCATCAAGGGGAATGCCCGGCTGCTTACCGTTATGCGAGGGACAAACATGAGATGCTTGCAGAGGCGCAAGACAGTTTGTGCAAGGCCCAGAGTCGGATGAAGAAATATGCCGATCAACATAGACACCCGTTGGAGTTTAAAGTGGGTGACAAGGTGCTGCTAAAACTCACACCGCAGATTTGGAAGCAAATTGTGAGTAAACAGAGGCATAGGGGACTGATTCCCAAATATGATGGCCCATTCGAGGTGGTGCAGAAGATAGGTGCAGTTGCTTATAAGCTGAAATTGCCGGAGAGGTTGAAAATTCATCCTACTTTCCATGTAAGTTTTTTGAAGCCTTATTTTGCAGATCATGCAGATTCGGACAGGCACAAAGTCAAGAGGGCTCCTCCTGTGGTACGCACACAATTTGAAGAGGATATTGAACAGGTGTTGGATCACCGAGTGATAGGCACGAGCAAGAAGAACAGGCGGACAGAATTCTTGATACATTGGAAAGGCAAGTCCTTGTCAGACGCGACTTGGGAGAAGAGTTCAAAACTATGGCAGTTGGAGAAGCAATTGGAGGACTATCTTAAGATGGCCTCGACGAGGACGTCGAGTTCAACTGGTGGGGGTAGTTTGTTAGACCCTCAAGCTGGAATTTGACGAATATCGGCAGTGGCATGCTAAGGAGGCACTGTCTTGGCATGGCCAGTTCTGGGCTTCAGCAACAGTGCATGTGGCTGGATGATGTGCATGGCATTCAGCCAAGGCAAGGCAGACTTGAGTGTTGGCAAGGTGGCCTTGATCAAAAAAGGGCGACAGACAGGCGCATGGCACCTATCGGGCATGCGTGCAAGCTGTGGGATGACTCGACTAGGTGATGGCATGGTCAAGTGCTAGACAAGTGCAAGGCAAGCTTGTGGGAATTATCATGGCATGGGCAAGGCAAGGAAGACTGGAAAATATTCAAAGTGTTGAAGCTGAGGACGCTGGGCGCTGGCATGGGTGCTGACGCGCGCGTCAGCCTGGCCTGTGCGCTGGCATGCGCGCTGGCGTGGACGCGCGCGCGCGGCACAGGAGCGGTTGGGTGGTTTTGAAATTCGAATTTTGAATTGTAACTATCCCTAGGTGTCCCAAAACTTTGGGATATTGTTTGTTAGGTTCCTTATGAGCTAGCATGTGCCAGCTAGACGTCCCTATCCCTTTGTAACTGCCGGTTGGCAGCCTATAAATTTTGGTAGGCAGAATTTGGCTAAGGCATTGAGTGTCATTGTAAGCCTTCCAAATTCAGAGAGTCCTTTGTATATTTGCGAGATTAATAAAGGTTGGGAATTTTTCTGTAATTTCTGTGTGTGTACTTTTTTATGTTCTGTTGTGCCTAAAATTATTCTAAGTCCCTAGACGGCTAGTTGGTGTGCGAGGCTGAGTTGTGCTACGTAGTGCGACTGCCGGGCAGTGGTGAAAGTGAAAAAAAATCACCCCTATAACAGCAAGGGTCTGGTTCCGGTAAGATCCTATTTCGATAGGTTTGGTTGAAAATAGAATATGGGGTGCTGGGTAGGGGGTCCGGTGCAGAACGGGGTGTTTGGTCCGGTGGACCCGGTACCGGTTGACCCGGTGTAGGTCTAGTTAAAGGTCTTTTTTTTAAAACAAAATTACTCTTGTTACTTTTAGGAGTCGTTTGCCACCGGACAGTGGGGCTCACCAACGGCTCCTAGCAACTATTTTATCCCCCCCCAAACACCCCTACCACCTTAATCCCTCTACACAATAAATATATCCCAAAATTATCCTATTTTTCTCACAAAATTACAAACTCTCTCTACTAGTCTCTCAAACTCACAAATTCTCTCTACTATTCTATAAGCTTTTAATTTTATATTTTGTGGTATTGACTAATTGGAGTTAGGAGATTTGTTTGAAGCCATTTGCAAGCTTCAATAGTCATCACTCAATTCTGAGTTCGGTACATTCGTTCCAACTTTAATCTCTTTATTTGTTTACTTACATTTTTTTTTATATTTATATTGCTTGTTAATTTGTTATTCATATTTTATTTTTTTAGTATCTCTATTTGCTTGTTTTATATTTTAAATATGAATTTCGGTAAACAAAGTAGAGGTAAAAATATTATGGGTGCTACTACTAGTAAGGGACGTGAAAGTAATTCTAGATCATTGTCGCGACTACCTAGATTTACTAATGTAGATGAAACTTATTTACTACGTCAGCAACCTTATGATGTTAATTCTGCTACTCAATTAGACCATGGGACCATAGATAGAGTTTATACTAATTTTGAAGAAGAATTAGAGGAGTCTCAAGATGTAGAAGAACATGAGTTAGAGGAGACCCCTATCCCTACTAGTCCAGTTACAGAATTACCTAAGTTTAGTAGGGCTACAAGGGCTGAACGTCCTAAAAAGTCTTGTAGTTTGGCAATTTATGGAGCAAATAGTGAAAAAACTACTGCTACTTATTTGAAATATAAGAAAATATGAAACATTTGATTGGGGGATCGAAAGGTGGGATGAGGTTGCTAATTAAACATTTGAGATCGTGTAATAAAAATTTTTCTCACCTAGAAGCTGTTGCTAAGGCTTAAAAAAATGGTACATCCTTGCTTGAAGAAACTGTAGGAGGGTCTAACATGGTTCAAGGTATTTTAAATAGGTCTAACCTGACTGGCTCAAGCACACACAACACATATAGTCAACAAAATGATTGTGAAGAATTAGCTAAAATGGTAGCTGTTTGTGGTTTGCCTTTAAGTTTTTCTTCACATCTCAATTTATTTCATTATATCCGAAAGGTGTATAATCCTTCTTTTTAAGTTTTTTCAAGAAACACAATTAAAAATGATATTTTTAAATATCAAGCTGTTATTTCTTCATTGTCTTTTTGTATATTTTGATGGTAGAATATCTATTACTTCTGATATGGGTCGTAGTATTAATGGTAATGATTATTTTACTGTTACCGCCCATTGGATTGATCATGAATGGAATAATAGGATATAAATATGTAGAAGAGAGTAAAATTCTTACATAGCTTTAACAATAGGAGATATTTTACAGTATTTTAATCTTTATGATAAAATAAAGGGTATCACCTTAGATAATGCTTTTAATAATTTGAAAGCAGTTGATTTTCTAAAACCTAGACTTTGTCCAATTGATAATGATACTTTTCATGTTAAATGTGCTGCACATATTTATAATTTAATAGTAAAAAATGGTTTTGATACTTTTGGAGCTAGTTGTCAAAAAGATAGACTTGCTTGTGCTTGGATTTTTAAAGCGAAAATAAAGGCTAGACTTGTTGAATATAAAAATCATTGTGTAGAATGTGAACTTGAATATAAAAAATTCTAAAAGAAGTGTTTACTAGATGAAACTCTTTATATGAAATGCTTGAATTAACTTATATTTATTGCAGGCCTATACAATTAACTTATAATGCTCATAATGCGGACCCATATTTAGAATTTTGTGATGATGATTGGAATAAAGTTTATGAAATTATTAAATTTTTGAAAACTTTTTATAAAGCTACAAATGGAATATCTGGTCAATACTATCCGGCCATTTCTTCAGTATTAGTATATTACTGCTATTTCAATTGAATTTGCAAAATTTAAACAAATTAAAGTATTTCAAAAGCACATTCAATATATGATTGAAAAATTCAAAAAATATTTGTTTTCCTATTCCCCAAATTTATTTGACTGCTATTTTTTCCAGTTCTTTTTATAAAGTTCAAGGTGTTGAAAAATTTACAGAAATTTAGAAATCCAACCTATGAATTGCCAATCCTTGAGATGTGTAAGAGTAGTATAATAGCTAAAGATATAAACCTATATAATGTATATAGGACATCGAAGAAAATGTTCCACCGACACAACCTGTTAATTCTATGCCTAGGGTAAATGATTTTGATGATATGATGGGTGATTATCTTAGTCTCGAATCATCTAACAATTGATTTTGATGCATAGGTTTAGTAGGCATGAGATAGTATCAGAGATGCAAATGGAGGGCCACAACTTTTGGTGTGGTGGAAAAACCTTAGCAAATAATATCCAAGGCTTTCAAGGGTGGTTCGAGATGTCCTAACCAATCAAGCATCTTCAGTAGCTTCAAGAAAGTTTTCAGCGGGGGGAGATTTATTATTGGAGACCACTGGTATTCTCTAGCAAAAAACAATTTAGAAATATTGGTGATATTTAAATATTAGATAAATGCTGAATGAAGAAACTATGGACTGCCAAAGTTATCGACCCAATTCGAGGATGAAATAGATGAAGTGTTTGGGGTAAATAACGATGACGACATGGAGGCAATGGAGGAACAAGGACGAGTACAAATTCTAGAAAGTATTTCAGAGGAAATGATAATTAAGTTATGAAAAAAATATTTTGGAGATTATAGATATTAGTATAATAATAGAGACCTAATTGAAATAGAACCCTTCCTAGAACGTGGCTGCGTAGATTAGGTACTCTTCTAATATTTGTATTATATGTAGGATTTTATTTATTCAAATAAATTTATAGGCTATTGTCCTTAATTTTCTTTTAATAATATATTGTCTTTTATTTAATGCAAGTCATTGTAACGGCCTGTATGTCATTATGAGGGGAAATAAACCTAGAACACTCTAATGGGGCTAGACTGTGGACAGGAAAAGAGTTGTGGGGTGAGATAGTGAAAGTTGGTTGATTTAGGGGAGCTACTGGTTTCGGGGGACCGCTGCAGCGGTAGAGTTCCTGGTGCAGCGAGACCGCAGTGATGGTCGGAGTTTCGCCGAAACGGACCGGAGAAGTAACTGTCGGATCCGCTGTAGCTGCTTTCTGACCGCCATAGCGGGTCTGCTGCAACGCACGATGGGAATTAAAAAGTGGGTTTAAGTGGGATTTCTGGAGTTATACCCCATAATTTCTGAAACACGAAGGTTCAAGGGCTGAAGGCGATTTTCTCCCCGATAGCAGTTGAGTTTCTTTTCCAAGATAAGTCTCTTGAATTTCTACCGCTATGATGGATATGTAAACACTATGATTCAAGGAGAACCTCTATGTAATACCCCAAAAGTGCCTAAGACTAGATTCAAAATTTGGGAATGTGATCAGCCAAAAAGTATGAGATTTTGACTCAGGACGACTGATGGTACAAGTCGTAGGAAGGACCTATAACCCGTAGGAACCACTCGTGGTTAGTGGATATGTGGGAAGGAGTTGGTAACAATAGGCCTTGTAATGAACCGTTGATTGATGGTACGATCCATAGGTTAGAGTCATTGTTTGTTTCTGGAAGGGTCAGAAGGGAAGGTGCGACTCGTGGTGAGGAACCACGGATCGTGGTGAGGACCCATAGGACGGAGCAGGGAAATTCTTCCAGTCGTGGTAACGGATGGAACCCATGAATAGTTGGATGAATGTACGAGTCATGGTGTGACTCGTGGAAAAGTTCAGAACTCAGGTTTTAGCAGATGCTTCAACGGGAGGAAACCATGACCCATAGGATCAAGGTACGATCTGTAGGACGAGTAATGGTACTTGACAGTGTGTAATTTTTCTACATTTTATTAGGGTATTTTCGTAAATCCTAAGCTCTAAGATCCTAAACTACGTTGTTTAAAGCTCAGATTAGTGGAGTTTTAAGAGGGTTAAATCTATTCCAATTCATTCCTCCCCATGCATGCAAACTAGAGTATTTCTAAGGGAGCATCAAGCCTAGAACTCCCCAATTTATTCTCCAATTCCTTTGGGCTTTTAAGGGAGAGTGTAAGATCGGATTACCTAGGTATGTAGGGTTATGAATGAAAATATTCCTTCACTTCCATGCCCAAATTCTCTTCTAATTCATGAAATTCTAAGTTGATGAATCTATGGGCTTTAACCCAACTTGAGAAATTCTCTAAGTATCTATCATGGGTAAATTCTATTCATATTTCTAATATTGTTTTAAGACCTATGGGCAGATTTTATACTTAAATCGATTATAAATTTTATAGTTTCGAATTCAATTAATCCATGCCCAGTTATGCAAAGTTTCATGAAAAGTCAAGTTATGATTCTATTATGATTTTAATCTTACTAAGCCTAAATTATGATTTTATGATTTATGTTATGATTTCTCTTCAAGAACTCTTCATGGATTTATGAATATCAAGTATATGAATTTTTACAATTATGCATATTCTTCATGATATATGAATTTATGACTCTTGGTCGACTCACAGGCCCTTATTCATGGCTAATCATGTATTTCAAGTACGATCAAGTATGTTATGATTTATTTGGTCATGAAACTTATGAATGATTTCACGATTACTATATGAGCCTCATGTGCATATTTTTGGGAGCAGTGTCTAGCACCGAGTAGATCCGGCATTCAAGTAAACCCAGTGATCTCAGAACTATGTGCCACCGCAGGTATATGTATTCATGGATTCCCCCTTGTGATATCACATCATGATGTCCCTTACTTGGCAAGCCTCGGACGACTCTGCCCACTTGAGTGAGATAGTTGGGGCATCATGTAAGTTCTATCATGATGGTGTCGGTTAAGATGAGTTCTCTCATTGATCCTCATGATTTATGCATTGTCATGTTTATGTTACTTTGACTCAAGTTATGTTTTTATAAGGCTTCTCTTATAATTATGATTATGACTAGATTATGAATGATTTGAAAACCTTGAGCCCTCATGTTTATATTATGATATTCTCTTCATGTTCATATTGTCCTACTCTTGTGAACTCTTATGTATTTTAACTTTACTTACCTTGCATACTCAGTACATTTCAAGTACTGACCGCATACTCTATGTTGTATCGTTTCATGATATTGGTCCGAGGGATTAGTCTGAGCCACATCGTTAGTCTTGCTTCCCCCTCAGTCCTGTTAGCCAGTGGTGGTGGGTCCTCATCATTCTAGGACATTCAGTTTGATCATTGTTATGTTATTTCAGTTACAGACTTTTGTCGAGCTAGTTGGGGATGCTGTCCCATTAGCTCATTAGTTATATTAGAGGCTTTTCAGATAATCTGTAGAAAATTAGCTTGTCAGTGTTGACTCTGTTTTAGATTGATATGTATGTAGACTTTCGGTTAAACATGTTTATTATATCAGTTTCCGCTTGTTGGATACTCCTAGCCGCTATGTTCATGCCATGGATCAACTTGGAGCCTTTCGGGGTTCCTTTTTTTGTGTCTCTATCCGGGCCTATATTCGGATCGTGGGAAACTAATGGGGTGGTTTGTTATGAGTGTATAGGGGGTAATGATTATTCCCCAAGGTTTAATTGTTAAAGAAAGTGGTTTATAAGGGAATTGAGACCTAGAAATAGGTGGAATTGGGGTTTTACTCTTGAAATTTCCCTAAAGGGAAGGGTTTGAGTTTCTAATACCCTTGTGTTGGTGGTAGGATTGTGAATTCTATTATGTTTTTGTTTAGACTTTGCGCGTTCGGAAGCACTAAGGAAGGGAAAGACTCCAGCAGAGTGATTCCCATCCGAACTCTCCCAGTTTGAGGTAGGTTATGATTTAGAGGAGTTAGACTTTATATAATGGTCTGTATGCATGTGTAATGATAATGTTGATTTGGTCTATGGACATTACCTGTTATGATGATTGCCCTGTTAAATTAAACTGTTGAAGTAAATTCAATATGATATGGTTACCGAACCGATGTGAAACTGTGTTGAACTATTAAGTATGTTTTTTTTGTATTGTCATTGAAGTAATTGATGAATTGTTAATTATTCGAGTAAGGGAGGTGGATTGTAATCTCCTGAATGTCTTTTTTAGTTTCAGCTCATCAATTTGAAAAGAATTAGTTGTGTTTTTTTCTTCTTTATAGAGAGTATTTTATAAGAAAGTTGTATTGGAAATACATATGTGAATTTTTTTGAAATAATTTTGTGAGTTTTTTTTGAGATATTAAACTATTTAATTACTTTAATTTTGAACTCTCTTTTATGCTTTGTACTCTCTTTTATATCTGTTATTGTGAAGGAGTTAGATTCGGGTCACCCATGTAGATTAATCTGGGTCTACATAACTAATAACTAATATATATATATATATATATATATATATATATATATATATATTTATTCTATATTTAATTTTTTTAAAAAAAATAAGAAGGGACACAATGAGAGGACTCTTCCTAACCGTTACATTGGTATTGTCTGATATAAAGACGTTTTTTCAGAACTTCGATACTACTTCTTCCCTACCGATAGAAATTTTTCTATCCTTCTTCTCTCTAAGAGTTCATAATTTTTTTTAAAGAAGTGAAATCTTCTTTGAAACACGACGAAAAAACTGTAATAAGGTACGATCTTAGACTGTGACTATAAGGTGTAGTTCATCTTTGTATATGATTACATTGTTTGATTAGTGAAATGAATTTAATGATCCCGTAGACTGTGTGTCTGGATTTAATTCCTCATTAACATCAGAGCATAGAATTTTATTTATTTCCTAGTCATCTTTTGTTGTTGAGTATAATGCCGTGGCAGTAGCCATGTGCTATTCATTATAATTTTTTGGTATTTCTTGTGTGAAAACAATAATCTAAAAAGGATTTGGGGGGAGGGGTGGTTGTTTTGTATTCTCTCTTGTTAAACAAAAACTATTTTTGAGGTTAAAGTCATTCGAGTTTTCTTTAAAGAATAAAACAATTCAAAAAGGATAGAATTATTAATCAAAAGAGTCATTATTTTTTTTTTGTTTGGCTGCTTTAAATCTATGAGGTAGAAACTCTTCATTTTCACACACTTTTGTAAGAATATAAAAGGCAATGTCATCTGAGACAATTTTTTTGTATCATGTGACATATCAACAAGTTTTTTTCTCATAAAAAAATATTGTGAGTCTATATTAATGGCACTTTAATGTGCATTGACTCTTGGAAAGTGAATTTCAAAGCATGACTTTGAACAAGAGTTTTTTTTAATTGATAAATTAAAATTGGATTATTTTTTCTCTCAACAACTGTAATTCTCATTTGCTAAGATAATTGGCAATAACCCTTCAAAAGGTATTCAATTCAAAAGTGAAAATATTTTTTTGCATTATTTTCACTAGGGATCATTCTGAGAACAAATTATAATTAAGTATTTTTTTTCAAACCCCATATCTGATTTTTCTATACAAATTGTTGTATAATCCTTTTATATATGGTTAGTCCTAATTATTTTCTCTATATGTTATAGAAAATCATGATAATGATAAAGACACCCAAACGAGTTTTCACAAAGCAATAAAGTAGCATGGTAAAAGCTATGATTGGCAATTTGGTTAATCTGATGCTAGAATCCTGTCACGACTCAAGTGATGGTGATTAACACACACAAACTATCCCCTCTGGTGGCGAACCAATGAACCCTAACTAGTTATCCAAATTTGACAATAGTTATGAGTAAATCACATTTTGAACAATAACTAACAAAAGCTAAAATAGAATTTAAGAAAACAAGCATCAAAACCATCTAGTACATCCCCAAAATCTAAAAGTTATTGTACATGAGGACATCTATCTAACATTATACAAAAAGGAGTAACTTAAGAAAACAAAGAAAATTAATGCCTGGACAAAAGACATCTTCTACGGAGGAATCGAAATAACACGTTCTGATCTGCTCACCTTCAACGAATCTGCTGCTACTCTAGAAATGGGGTCGAGATGAGCTTCGAGGATCGAGGTCTGCACTTAAAAAAGAAGTGCAGGAGTAGCATCAGTATAAAGCACAGTACTGGTTGACATCATTGGCCGACCTTAAATAATAACACATATAAGAGAAACAACAATATGCCATCATCTTAGAACACAAGTTTAGTAAATAATAGTCATTCAGGAATTCAATTAGTGTAGGGTGTTAGCCGGTCTGCTCACTGGATTGGGCCTCGCTTCAGTGGTCACTTGACCACTGCCACGGTGTCATTGTGGAAGAATAGGATTAGCTGCAGAGGTACTGACTTGGCGGTAGCACGATTTAGCTACACACCTACATTTCTCTTAACTCTTTTCAATATTCTACTCATCATGAAAACCAAGTTACTCATAGTTGTCAATAAACAATCACATATCATAACCACATCATAACCACATGGAATATATAATGAACCACTCATGATAGATTTCACAACTCATCATGAGTCCTTATGTAACTTTACATTTACCGCAAATCATCATAAACACATCAACCATTCAAATACACACAATATATGGCCAAATGTTTAGTTCATTCAAGCTCTCACATTACCAGACCGATCTTATTTCTTTACACTCAGTTAAATAATGTAATCAATCATGATACGTCGGGCACACGCCTCCGTCATATCACCATCAACACTCCTACATTGAACATCGATGTACACACATGCCAGAGAGTCTTATTTCTTCCCTTCCAATCATGACCTGTAGGGGAATCTAGAAATTTATGTACTGTGCCAACGTGATACCCACTTCCACTCATTTACTTGTTCGGATGCTCCCCTCAGACATGAGCTACTCAACCATCATTGCTCGTCCGGATGCTCCCCTAGGGCATGAGCCACTCATCTCAGAACAATTATGTTATCCACTTTTATTCACATATCTCGGTATTTTACCATTCAGTCAATTTATTTGACCCTTGGGAGGCCTCATCTTCCTCCGTCAGCTAGAATATTCACACAATTCAGCGATTATGTTCAGACAATACAAATGAATTAGAATAACTCCCAGCATACAATGTCCACATCACATAAATAACTATTTTATAGCAAAATTATTCAACAATAGAATTCAACAAGGGATTATGACAACAAGCAATGTCCGGATACCAATTCAAACATTATCATCCCACACAAATACGTGTTATTGTCTAAAGTCTAACTCCTTCTAAACTATAACCTACCTTGATTGAAAGATGGGAATCACTTCTACTGGAGCCTTGCCTTTCCTTTGTGCTTCAGAACGTTCAAAATCTAGAAGAAAAGATTAAAGGATAATTCAATAGACTATTTTTGGGAAATAAGGGTTTTGGATATTCAACCCCGTCCCCATTCTACCCGTACTCATAGTTTTAATCATTACCCGCGAGTTAAGTTATCCCCCTCTAATGCTACCATGATCATTCAAACCTGATTTATGGAGTTTCTACTCCCTAAACCCCATTCCAATCAATTTTTAACACTAAAATCCCCACTTCCAAGTAATTTTTAACACTAAAATCCCCACTTCGCCCTCAGCTGAATCCACCAACTGTACTCCTAATCGAGCTAACCTGTGAATATCCTTTGCTAGCTCCTTCTTGCCCTTATCAACATGAGCAGCACTCCCCATGGACATTATACTCAAGGAATCCACCACTAAATTTGCGTCGCCCGGGTGGTACAACACACTCATATCATAATCTTTCAATAACTCCAACCACCTTCTCTGAGAAAGGTTCAAATCTTTCTGACTGAACACCTACTGAAGGTTCTTGTGACCGGTGAAAATATCCATGTAAACCCCATAAAGGTAATGCCTCCATATTTTCAGAGCAAACACAACTGCTGCCAATTTCAGATCATGAGTCGGATAATTCTTCTCATGAACCTTAAGCTATCACCTTACCCCACTGCATCAGAACACAACCGAGGCCAACTATGGAAGCATCACAATAAACTACGAACCATCTGTTCCTTCTGGTAAGGTCAAAACTGGAGTTGTAGTGATCGAGTCTTCAGCTCTAGGAAACTCTTTTCACATGCATTTGACTACTGAAACATCACCTTTTTCTGAGTTAGCTTAGTCAGAGGAGACACAATAGAAAAAACCCCCTCTACAAACCATTGGTTATAACCGGCTAGACCCAAGAAACTCCTGATATATATTGGGGAAGTGAGTCTTGGCTAGTATTTTGCTGCTATTACCTTTTGATGATCTACTTGAATACCCTCACCTGAGACCACGTGACCGAGGAAAGTCACAGATTTCAACCAGAATTCACATTTACTGAATTTAACGAACAGCTGGCGGTCTCTGAGAGTCTTTAACACTATCCTCAGATGGTTAGCATGCTCTTCCTCATTTCTAGAGTATACCAAAATGTCATCTATGAACACTATGATGAACATGTCCAGATACTATTTGAATACTCTATTCATCAGGTCCATGAAAGTTGCAGGGGAATTAGTTAGTCCAAAGGACATAACCATAAATTCATAGTGACCATACCGAGTTCTAAAGGCTATTTTCGGTATGTCACCTTCCCTGACCCTAAGCTGGTGATACCCCAACCTGAGATCTACCTTGGAAAAACAAATGTCTCCCTAAAGTTGATCGAACAAGTCATCAATCCTGGATAGGGGGTACTGTTCTTAATTGTAACTTTGTTTAGTTGACGGTAGTTGATACACATTCTGAGAGTATCGTCTTTCTTTCACATGAACAATACTGGAGCACCCTATGGAGAGATGTTGGGCATGATGAAACCCTTATCTTGAAGGTATTTTAGCTCTTTCTTCAACTTCTTAAGCTCAACTGGAGCCATTTTATAAGGAGGAATAGAGATGCGTTGAGTGTCTGGAAGAAGGTCTATGCCAAAGTCTATTTCCCGCTTGGGAGGGACTGCGAAAAAATCTTAAGGAAATATGTAGAGAAAATCATTGACAACTGAAAATGACTAAATAGTTGGGGTCTCAGAGCTGGAATCTTTGACTCGAACTAGGTGAAAGATGCACACTTTTAAAATAAGCTTCCTTCCCTTAAGGTAGGAAATAAACCGACCCTTAGGCACTAAAACACTACCCATCCACTCTAAGACTGGTTCATTTGGAAACTAAAACTTGACGACTCTAGTTCTGCGGTCGATTGAGGCATAACCGGAATATAACCAATCCATGCTAAGAATGAGGTCAAAATCGACCATGTCTAGCTCTACCAGATCAGCTAGAATAACTTTACTCAACCTAAGACTGGGCAGTTTCTATATACCGGACTGGCTCTAACTAACTCACCAACAGGGGTAGAGACTGAAAACAGTTCTAAGAGGACTTTTAGACTGATTTAAAACTGAACAGCTACATAGGGAGTCACGAATGATAATGTGGCTCCTGGATCTAGTAGGGTACATACATCTAGGTGAAAAAGACATAACATACCCGTGACCACGTCAGGTGAGCTCTCTTGATCCTGACAAAAGGACAAAGCATAAAAGCGATTTTGGCATTGGCCTGTTACAGTCCGTAAGATGTTAACAGCTAGTATGCGTGCGCGTGGACTTGTGGTGAGCAACGAAAGCTTGACGCATGCGGGAAGAGCCTCGGATGCAGGACGAGTGAGACATTATCGAGCAAATTAATAGGTCCAGGCGCGAGGGCCTTATTGGGTAGCGCGGTGTGCTAGCCCTGCAGCGCATTAGGTAGCGCGGCGCGGCACCATCCTTGGCGCATTGGCCAGCGCGAGGCGCCCCCTGCCACCACTCTATACCTATATATAATCTTCCTTTGATTAATTCAAATCATTTATCAAATGTTCCTTTGGCCAGAATAGAGAGGATACACAACTTTCATCCAATTTTCATCAAATTACGCCGTCAAACCCCATTCAAATGCAAATTCACTTCAGGTAACAAGTTCTAGGCTTACGGAAAGCATCTCCGTGGATTTATTTCATAAAAATTCACTCGGCATATCAGAACCCCGCTGAGTAAAGGTTGCCAGAATTACTCTAAATTGAATCCTAAATGGCCACAGGCAATAGGTAGGCATTTCTCTCTTCTAAATAAAGTTGAATTATAGTTATTATTATTATCCAAAGATATCGTTCTTTGCCAAATTTAGTATTGAAAATAGCCTTATTCACTCAGTGTAAGGGCTGTAGTTGAGTGGAATCGCCAGTTATAGGTTGAAACTCATCAGTTAAACGAGAATCGGCATTCGAGGTATGTTAAGGCTAATTCCTTCGGCAAGTTATTCCTGTCGTATAGTAACATGACCTATATCTTTGTAAGAAAGCCAGAAGCATGTATATTGTGATTAGTTTCTACTATTTGTTGAGATTAGCTTTTCTAATTAGATTGGGACTGACCCTACCCTATATAGCCTTCCGTCGACCAACCTCAGGGTTACTAGCTGTGTCATCGCCTAAGGGGCTATATGGATTTCTCCAAGGAGCTAAATGTTTTCCTAAGGGACTATGTTCAGGCCTAAGGTCCATATTACAGTCCATCCATGAATGGGCTTCTATTTTTATACCATATCGGTATCACTGACCCTCCATCGAGCCCAGCGGGCTCAGTTGCAGACCCATAGGCCTGGTAGATTGGCTATAGCTACCCGTTGACTCATATTGACCATGTTAGGGGTATATAGTTATAGGAGCCACCAGGCTTAGACACTGCTACAGGAGCCCAGCAGGCTCAGTTGCAAACCCAGAGACCCGGTAGATTGGCTATAGCTACCCGTTGACTCATATTGACCATGTTAGGGGTATATAGATTGGAGTGTGCTCGCCAGGGCTTATGGGGGCCTCGGGTGGGTTATTCTGTGCTGGTTGTACCTTCCAGGCTTATAGAGGCCAGGTAATGTTCTTGTTTGCATTACTTATTGTTAGTTATACAGCAGGTTGTGAGGCTATTCAGGTTGTATCTCTTATCCTTCCAATTGGATCATTTTTAGTTTTATTATTAGTATTATTCAGTCATTTTCATTACTGTCTTACATATTTGGTACATATTATACTGACGCATATCTTTGGGGCACTGCATTACTTGCCTACATGTGCAGATAGACGAGGTTCAAGACCTTCCTAGTCATTAGCCAGAGTCCATAGTCCCGCCAGCTCCTTTTCTTCGGGGTTGATAGTTTGAAAAGGTTTGTCCTTTTGTTGTATAGCTTTTGGGTAGGTCGGGGCCCTGTCCCGACCATTATTCCACTCTTAGAGGCTTGCGGGCTACAGTTTCTCTGTTGATGGTTGTTGTTGTTGGCCGTATGGGGCCACATATGTTTTATCTCATGCGGTGGCCGTGTGGGGCCTAGTTTAGCTGTTAGTTAGCAGCCTTGTCGGCGTTAGTGTGAATATGATCGCCTGTTTTTATTCTGTTATAACTAGACAACATGGTGGTCTTGTCGGCCCGCATAAGATCCCTTTTATTGCCTTGTTTGTTAGGTTAGCTATTTCCCTTTACAGGTGCTGCGTGGCCTTTTTGGACCGAGGTTGTATTTATAGTCGAGATATAGTAGTTTATTTTTTTGATTTGATGCGCGTGTAAGCACCAGGAGTGAGTAAACCCAGCCAGATCAGCTCAGATCTCAGTATGGCATCAGGTGCCAGTCATGCCTCCCAAGGTGGGGCCTGACAAACTTGGTATTAGAGCAGGGCGTATCCTTGGGAGCCTGCAAGTTGTGTCTAGTAGAGTTTTATCTATGGGTATGTTGTGCACCTTATTATATAGGCAGGAGGCTACGGGGTATAATAACATAGTTACCCTCCTTTCTTCTTTAGTCGTGCTATAGAGCTATGTTTTATAGGGTAAATCCCTAGGCTTACTTTATTCTGCTTATTTTCATAGGAAATGTTTGACGCACGACAGACCACAACTGGTCGAGAGCTAGATGTGGTGGCAGGAGAAGGCACTAGCAGGGTGCCTCGATCAGAGCCGTCCTGATCTGAGGACGTTAGGGAAACTATATCCCAGTCTCCCCAGCGGTCTCCGCCACGCCAGGAGCCCCACAGGGCAGCAGGCATGTCAGCACCACCCCAATGGTCCCTATACCTATACCATTAGATTAGGAGGTTAGGAGCGCCGTCTATATGTTGGCTCAGATGATGGCCGCTCAGCGCCAACCCGTGGTACCAGTGGCTGCTGAATCTACGGGGGGACCTGGAAGTTTGAGGGTTCGAGAGCCCCACAATTCAAGGGACTGACCGTAGGGAGGACCCTCAGGACTTTTTGGACTAGTTATAGCGGATCTTTAGGATGATGCACTCCATACCCGCGGAGTCGGTTGCGTTAGCAGTATTTCAATTACGGGACATAGCAGTGTTGTGGTACGAGATGTGGGAAAGGTCTTGAGGTAGAGATGCTCCCCCTCCGACTTGGTCTAGGTTTTTAGAGGCCTTCATACATCATTACTTGCCACGAGAAATCCGATAGGATCAGGTGGATAAGTTTTTGCACTTGAAACAGGGCTCGATAAGTGTCCGAAAATATGCGATGAGGTTTGGCTCATTGGACAGATATGTGCCAGCCTTTGTGGACACCATGCTAGCCAAGGTACATTAGTTTATTATGGGGCTACTCCCAGAATATGTGGAAGCCTATGTTACAGCTACTTTACGAGAGGATATGGACATTCCACGCATTTAAGCTTTCATTTAGAATATTGAAGGGATCAGGTAGTGACAACGGGAGGTAGAAAGGACAAATCAAGAACAACATCGGAGGGTCAGGCCCAGTGACATGCAGGCAGAATTCCAAGGCGGACCTAGGCCGTGAATATCAGGTAGGCCACCCAGACCCCACCTCCGCAGCAGCAGGGTGGTAGACCAGACCACCGGGGGCAGTCAGGACCCGACAAGAGCTCACGGTATTAGGCTCTCAGCAGCAGAGGGGATCAAATCAGAGCAGGTCCACTGTGCCACGTTGTACTATTTGCAGTCGACCTCATTTTGGGGCGTGCAGGTATGGTTTTACTGATTGTTATACCTATGGACAAGAGGGTCATATGATGAGAGATTGTCCAGCTAGAGGTCAGGGTGATCGGGACCGACAGGACAGTTCATCAGCAGGGTCACATTCCCCAGCACCTTCAGCAGGGCGCAGACCCTCAGCTCCAGTCGGTAGAGGTCGAGGCAGATCAGGGGCATCTAGCTCGGGTAATGGTTTGATTGCACTTATGCTTTACCGGGGTGACAGGAGTCAGAATCATTGCCGAATACTGTGACAGGTATGCTGGACATTTGCTCTCACTCAGTTTATGTTTGATAGAGCCAAGTTCTACTTTGTCCTATGTTACTCCACTAGTGGCCCAAAAGTTTGGTATAATGCCGAAATTACTTCAGTGACCCATCTCGGTGTCTACACCTTTCAGTGATTCTATTATTGCTAAAAAGATTTACCAGGGGTGCACAGTAGAGGTTGTCGGTCGCCAGACTTTAGCAGATTTAGTGGAGCTAGAAATGATTGATTTTGATGCGATTATGGGTATGGATTGGCTAGCGCCATGTTATGCCAATGTGGAGTGTTGGACCAAGATTGTCTGATTTCACTTTGTACTGGAGGTAGTGCGAGAGAAGAAAGGCAATGCAGCTACGCAAAAAGGTAGGTTCATATCCTATTTTCAGGCGAAAAAATTGATAGCAAAGGGTTGTATTTACCATATTGTCAAGGTTCAGGATGTGCAAGCAGAATCCCCGACTCTTCAGTCCATCTAAGTGGTTAATGAGTTTCCAGATGTGTTTCCAGATGAACTTCCTGGTATTCCTCCAAAACAAAAAATCAATTTCTCTATCAACTTGCTACCAGGTACTCAACCTATATCCATCCCTCCGTATCAAATGGCTCCTGCTAAATTAAATGAATTGAAAGAAAAGTTGAAAGACTTGTTGGATAAGGGCTTTATCAGGTCGAGTACTTAACCGTGGGGTGCACCATTTGGTTTTTGTGAGAAAGAAAGATGGCTACCTACGCATGTATATAGATTATCGGCAGTTGAATAAGGTTATTATTAAGAATAAATACCCTCTTCCCAGGATAGATGACTTGTTTGATTAGTTGCAAGTGGAGAAATATTTTTCAAAGATAAACTTAAGGTCAGGATATCACCAGGTGCGGGTTCGAGAGAAAGATATCCCAAAGACAGCTTTCAGGCCCAGGTATGGTCATTTTGAATTTTTCGTTAAGTCCTTCGGACTGACAAATGCCCCAGCTTATCTGACGAACATCATCTTCAGGCCATATTTAGATTTGTTTGTGATAGTGTTCATCGATGATATTCTGGTATATTCCCATTCAGAAGCGAAACACAGAGATCATTTGCGGACAGTACTCTAGATCCTCAGAGATCGCCAACTATATGCGAAATTCTCTAAATGTGAGTTCTGGCTGAATTCCGTAGCTTTCTTGGGCCATATTGTATCAAATGCTGGTATTCAGGTTAATTCACAGAAAATTGAGGTAGTAAAGACATGGCCTAGACCTACAACTCCAACTGAGGTCTGCTGTTTCCTAGGGTTAGCCGGGTATTACAGAAGGTTTGTGGAAGGATTTTTACCTATCAGCGCCTTTGACCAAATTGACGCAGAAAGCAGCTAAGTTCCACTGGACCGAGGCCTATGAGCAGAGTTTCTAGGAGTTGAAAAATAGATTGACATCAGCACCAGTGTTAGCCTTGCCGAAAGGTTTAGAGGGTTATGCTGTATACTGTGACGCTTTAGGTGTTGGGTTAGGGTGCAGGTGCATTATGATGCAATACCGTAAGGTAATTGCTTATGCTTTAAGGCAACTAAGGGAGCCTGAAAAGAACTATCCCGCTCATGATTTGGAGTTAGCTGCAGTGTTTCATGCCTTGAACATATGGAGGCATTACTTGTATGGGCACATGTGAATATTTTTACCGATCATAAGAGCCTCTAGTACATTTTTATGCAAAAAGAATTGAATTTGCGGTAGCGTCGTTGGCTAGAATTGTCGAAAGACTACGATATGAACATTTTGTATCACCCAGGGAAGGCTAATATTGTAGCAGATGCCCTTAGCCGCAGATCTATGGGAAGTTTAGTACATCTGAGGCCAGAACAACGGGAAATGGCTCGAGAACTGCATCGGCTAGCAAATTTAGCAGTCCGGGTAGTTTCGGAGGATAATGAGGCTGTGATTTAGAATAAAATAGTATCATCCCTGGTTGTAGAGGTGAAAGAGCGGTAGTATGAGGATCCAAAACTAGTACAGCTCAGAAGTAAGGTTCAGCAAGGTGAATTAACGGCCTTCGAATTGACAGAAGACGGGGTCTTGAGATTCAGAGGACGCCTTTGTGTTCTAGATGCAGTAGGGCTCCATCAGCAGATCATCGCAGAGGTACATTATTCTCATTACTCTCTTCATCCAAGTTCGACAAAGTTGTACCATGACATAAGGGATATATACTGGTGTCCTGGAATGAAAAAAGGTGTAGCTGCATTTGTAGCATAGTGTCCTAATTGCCAGCAGGTAAAGGCTGAACATCAGAAACCTGACAGATTGAGCCAGGAGATAGCGATGCCCATGTGGAAGTGGGAAGCAATCAATATGAACTTTGTGATAGGGTTGCCTCTCACCAAGAATAAATTCAATTTTATTTGGGTCATTGTTGACAGATTAACAATGTCAGCCTATTTCTTATCAGTCAGGACTACTTTCTTCGCCGAAGACTATGCTGAGTTGTATATTAAGGAGATAGTTCGACTACATGGTATCCCCGCATCTATTATTTCTGACAGAGGGGTACAATTCACAACTAGATTCTGGCAGTCATTTCAGAAAGGCTTGGGGATACAGGTTAATCTGAGTACAATATTCCATCCTCAAACAGACGGTCAGGCATAGTGCACCATTCAGACGCTCGAGGATATGTTATGGGCATGTGTGTTAGACATCGAAGGAAGTTGGGACGAGCATCTACCCCTTATCAAATTTGCACACAATAACAACTATCATTCTGTAATCCATATGGCGCCTTATAAGGCCTTATACGGGCGAAAATGCAGGTTCCCCGTCAGATGGTTTGAAGTAGGGGAGTCAGGGTTAATCAAACCTGATATGATCCACCAGTCAGAAGAAAAAGTAAAATTCATCAGAGAGCGCTTGCTGAAGGCCCAGAGTCATCAGAAGTCCTATTTCGATGTGTAGCGTAGAGACTTGAAATTCGATGTTGATGATCGGGTATTCCTCAAAGTTTCGCCGATGAAGGGCGTGATGAGATTTGGCAAGAAGGGCAAGCTTAGCCCCAGGTTCATTGGCCCGTACCTGATCCTCTAGAGAATAGGCCAAGTGGCATATGAGCTGGAATTGCCTCTACAGATAGTATCTGTTCATTTGGTCTTTCACGTGTCAATGTTGCGAAAGTGCATAAGGGACCCATCTCGGGTTGTTCCAATTGAGGACGTTTAAGTTACTAAGGAGTTAGTCTACGAAGAGGTTTCAGTTGCTGTATTAGATCGACAGGTACGTAGGTTAAGCACTAAAGATTTAGCCTACGTTAAAGTTTTGTGGATGAACAGAAATAAAGAAGAGATGACTTGGGAAGCTGAAGACTACATGAGGTCAAGGTATCCTCACTTATTCCATTATTCAATCGGATTATATAGTTGAGGTGAGGTTGTTGTTTAGCTAATATTTTACTGCTTATATTATTAGTACTGTTTGGTTGGTTACCTCTATATGATGAAGTAGCTTTTTATAGCATCCAGTGAGGCGCCTATGTTGGGATTTTCTGCATTTCAAATTTTCGAATAGTCAATAATACAGAGGGGACTCTGCCGAATTTTTTTTTGGCATTAGTTAAAAGAGTTGACTCTTTTAAGATTGAAGATTACATTCGAGGACAAATGTTCCTTAGGGGGGATGATGTTACACCCCGTAAGATGTTAACGGCTAGGGTGTGTGCGTGTGGGCTTGTGGTGAGCAGTGAAAGCTTGACGCATGCGGAAAGAGCCTCGGAGGCAGGACGAATGAGGACATTATCGAGTGGATTAGCAGGGTCGGGCGAGGCCAGGGCGCGAGGCTATTCAGGTTGTATCTCTTATTCTTCCTATTGGATCATTTTCACTTTTATTATCAGTATTATTCAGTCATTTTCATTACTGCCTTACATATTCGGTACATATTATACTGACGCCCATCTTTGGGGAGCTGTATTACTTGCCTTCAGGTGCGGATAGACGCGGTTTAGGATCTTCCTAGTCATCAGCTAGAGTCCACAGTCTTGTCAGCTCCTTTTCTCCAGGGTTGATAGTTAGAGAAGGTTTGTCCTTTTGTTGTATAGCTTTTGGGTAGGTCGGGGCCTTGTCCCGACCATTATTCCATTCTTAGAGGCTTGTGGGCTACAATTTCTCTGTTGATGGTTGTTGTTATTGACCATGTGGGGCCATGTGTATTTTATCTCGTGCGATGGCTGTGCGGGGCCTAGTTTAGCTGTTAGTTAGCAGCCTTGTCGGCTATAGCATAATTGTGTCTGCCTGTTTTCATTTCATTATAACTAGATAGCATGGTGGTCTTGTTGGCATGCATAGGATCCCCTTATTGCCTTGTGATTGGTTAGCTATTTTCTTTTACAAGTATCTATGCGACCTTGTCGGCCGGAGGCTGTGTTTACAGCTGAGATATAACTCATTATTTTCTTGATTTGATGCGCGGGTAGGCACTAGGAGTGCATAAGCCTAGCCAGGTCAACTCAGATCATAGTATGGCATTAGGTGTCAGTCATGCCTCCCAAGGTGGGGCGTGACATGGTCGCCATCCGTACCTGAAGTGTTACCCTACTGAGCTGGATGATTTGCTAGGGCTGCTGAAGTGGTAGACTGAGTTTTCCCCCGTCCTACTGAAGGACACTCCTTTAACCTGTGACCTAACTGTACACATCCAAAGCAACCCTCTTTTCCTGCAGGTGCGGATAGACGCGGTTCAGGACCTTCCCAGTCATCAGCCAGAGTCCACAGTCCCGTCAGCTCTTTTTCTCAGGGGTTGATAGTTAGAGAAGGTTTTTCCTTTTGTTGTATAGCTTTTGGGTAGGTCAGGGCCCTTTTTCTACCATTATTCCATTCTTAGAGGCTTGCGGGTTACAGTTTCTCTGTTGATGGTTGTTGTTATTGACCATATGGGGCCACGTATATTTTATCTCGTGCGATGGTTGTGTGGGCCCTAGTTTAGCTGTTAGTTAGCAACCTTGTCAGTTACAGCATAATTGTGTTTGCCTATTTTCATTCCGTTATAACTAGAAAGCATGGTGGTCTTGTTAGCCCACATAGGATCCCTTTATTGCCTTGTGATTGGTTAGCTGTTTTCTTTTACAGGTAGCTATGAGGCCTTGTCGGCCAGAGGTTGTGTTTACAACTGAGATATAACTCGTTGTTTTCTTGATTTGATGCGTGGGTAGGCACCAGGAGTGCATAAGCCCAGCTAGGTTAGCTTAGATATCAGTGTGGCATTAGGTGCTAGTCATGCCTCCCAAGGTGGGGCGCGACATGACCACCATCTGTACCTGAAGTGTTACCCTGCTGAGCTGGGCGGTTTGCTGGGGTTGCTGAAGTGGTTGACTGAGTTTTCCCCCATCCTACTGAAGCACACTCCTTTAACCTGTGACCTAACTGTCCACATCTAAAGCAACCATCTTTGCCCATGCGGCATTCATCTAGATGGTTCTTGTCACACTTAGGACAAGCTGGGTAACGATTGCTGGCACTGTAACTCTGGGACTGAGAGCCAGATGTTCCACCCTTCCGATCCTTGCGAGACCAAAAAGTAGGGGTGCTGGCTGATATTGGTGCTGGAGTCCTCTGTTGCTGCTGTTATGGGCGACTACTGCCTTCGGACCTCTAATGGCCATAATCCGACTGACCTGTTCTAGTCCGCTTATTCTCTCACTCCATATCCTTCAACTTTTCTACCTCAACCTGCTAGGCATGAATGATGAGGCTGGAAAGGTCGATGTCCTTGATGAGTATCGCGGTTCTGCACTCCTTCAGTACCAAGTCTGACACTCTATTAACAAATTTAAGCATGCGAGCCCTTGGCTCGACAACCATATTTGGAGCATGCCTCGATAACCAAGTGAACTCTAATGCATATTCCTCCACTATTCGGTTACCCTATCTTATATTCATGAATTCTGTGACCTTAGACTCCCTCTATTCCTGAGGAAAGAATCTGTCTAGAAATATTGTAGCAAACTCGTCCCATTCTATTGATCCTGCTTATGCTGGCCTCCCTTCCTTTCACTGATTGTACCAAATCTGAGCTACCCCTTTTAACTGGCAGGCAGCCAGATTGGCACTCTCCACGGAACTAACACCCATAATTCAGGTGATCTTCCGCACCTCATCCATAAGCTCCTGCGGGTCCTCTCCCACCTTAGATCCATGAAAAGATGGAGGGTTTATTCAGGTGAAGTTCCGAACTCTAGCAGCTGGTACAAACCCGTTTGCATTCACTGGAACCACCTGCGGGTTCACTTGATTGGTCACAGTCTGCGCCAACAGCTGGATCGCCACTCGAAATTATACTAAGGACACTTGATCATCCTGAGGGGCTGTTGGAGCTGGTAGGGCAGGTCGGTTGACATTGCCAGCCCTTCTTCTATTTCCTCGTTTTGGAGTCATGCTTTCATTAAAACGAATAGAGCACGAGTTAGGAGGACATTTTTGGGATTCAACTTCATCACACGATAAGGAGTATGAATAAAAGAGTGTTTTCCTTATTAACGTCTTGTAGTCTCCCCGTCATAAGTGTGACGCGCTTCACACCCATGAAAAGGACTTTACTTGAAGCGGCTTTTAGACATCCTTGGATACTCTAAACCTAGTGCTCTGATACCAAGTTTGTCACGACCCAAGTCTACACATTGGACGATACACAGTGACCCCAAGCTAACCCATGGTCTAACATTGCACTGGTAAACTAAGTAAACATAAGCGGAAGCTTTGTAAAAATATAATTATTCAAGAAATATTGATTTGAAAAGAGTAAACATATCTGAAAAAGAATAATAAACAACTGTGTCTGAAAGCCAACTACTAACTGATGAGTTGATGGGATAAGCCCCCAGCTAACTCTAAGGGATAACTGAATACTGAATTGTCTGAACAAATAACCATCATCCTCGGAACATGAGGACTCACCAAATGAAGTTGCTACTGTTATTGTCGAAGGGAAACTACTGACGAGATTCCTCTCCATCTCACTTTGCCAAATAGAGAAAGAGTGAGATTGAAAACCTACGCCTGTATCATAATACGATACAACATAGAAAGTATGTGTCAGTACTTTGAATGTACTAAGTAAGTGAGATATACAATAAGCATGGAAAAATAAGCACTGAACTGAAATAACATGAAATGACCAACTAATACTGAATACTGATAAAAGTTGAGCTATAACTAATATGGTCAATAATGACCCTGGCTGACGGTCATAAACATGTCTTGGAACTGAGTGACTGAACTGAACTTAACTAAACTGAACTGAACTAAACTGAAACTGTACTGATAAGTGGGAGAGTCTATAACCGATATATAACCACGTGAGCTAGACGTGGAGTTCGATATATACACCCCATAAGAGAAAGCCCACTATACCTTGCCAGGTTATAGTGGTTGAGCTGGGTGATCATAAGTCTGGGGCCCATTGGGCCAATAACCTATGGTGGCAATGTAGTTCTGGGAAACCTGGGTGCGCTGGAACCCCGGTCTACTCGGTGCTAAGTACTACTCCTACTGGATAGTCCTAAATTGACTACTAAGCTGATAGCTCAAAGCTGGGGTCTTGGACTAAGTCAGGAATACTTATCTGGAAGTAACCTGAGAGTCTGTGGGATCGGATAACTGAAAACTAGTGTTCTAAGACTAGTCAGAGCTGCTTATATGGAAGTGTCGTAACTGTCTGAAGAATTAATTGAAAAATGATACTGGTGTTTCTAAGACTGGTCAGAGCTGCTTATCTGGAAACATCGTAATCGTCTAAAGAACTAACTGATAACTGAATCTACAAACTAGGACTGGGAGGTATTACTGACACCTCAAGAAAACTGACTATAGTCAAACTGATCAGCTGACATTACTCAAAAAAATATTGAAAATGCTAACATTTTGACTGAGACTGAACTAGCATGCAAACTGACTGAGAATTCATATGATAGTAATAACATGGGAATTCAAAGACTAAGAGAGTCAAGAAATATTAATATCTAATCAACTATGCAAGACCCAATTTACTACATTTATGGAATTAGGGCTAAAACCCATTTCACATGAAGAAATAGCAACATGATCACTAAGTAGTAGAAACATAGCAAGAATACATAGGGACAACAATCCACAAGAATTAATCAGGATCTGGCTACGAATTTACCCTAACTCAAAACTTTAGGATTAGAACTGATAAGAAATTAAAAAAGGGTTTTGGGGAACAAGGGAAGAACAATTCCTTTGTTGAATTTCCACATACCTGGTGTAGAAATCCTAGAGAAAAAATCTTGAGAACTCTGAGAGGAAAATTGAAACCATTGACCCTGCTCTATGCTTTCTGACTGAGTTTTCTACATTCTGACTTTGAGAGAATAAGAGGAATGAGAGAAAACTGTCGATTAACTCCCTAAATCCCTCTAAAAATAACCCAAAATGACATAGTTTAGGAATTAAATAGGTGGAAAGTTATAAAAATTTCTCTGAAAGAAAAATTAGAAAACTGCCCGATAGGGACCAAGGGGTCATACAACGAGTCGTTGGTTGATACCATGACTCGTTGGCACCAGTTGTTGGTCCTAGGCCTAAAATCTATTTCACTAGAAATGGACCACAGAAGGAAACCATAACTCGTTGAATGGGAAACGGGTCGTTGGTTCCTCTTGTGGTCACTAACAGGAAAAGCTTGGACCCTCTGCTAATGGACGACACAACGACTCATTGGTAGAACCAACGGGTAGTTGTGTCTACTTGTGGTCAGCACTGTCTTGACCTGAAGGGTTGTTGGTTCAGGCAATGGTGGCAACAACAACTCGTTGGTATGAACCACGAGTCGTTAGTCCCACTTATTGGTTCAAGGGAAGGTCTGGCAAGTTTCTGGACTTGGGATACAACGGGTGACAGGATAACTCGTTACTCCTTCCAATGGGTCGTCCTATTCCTCATTGGTCCTCGAAAGGAAATATGAAGGACTAGCAATGACTCAAACAAGGGTCCGCTACAGGTGACAACGACTCGTTGTATGGTTCGTTCTGTGACAAAAAGTTTCTGGTGCTTTCTGATTTTTCATGCAAAGTCTGAGTTTAGTCTAGGAAAGGTTTGAGATGTTACAAATAATGCACATAGTTGTCTTACAATATATATATATATATATATATATATATATATACGGGGAAGATAGGGGAAGAGTATGGGGAAGAAGGATAGGAAGCAAGTAAGGAATAATTATAAGTACCGGATTATAAATGCAAATGAAATAAACTAATTAAGTGGCAAAGCCAACCATAATGCAACAACTAAATAATAAGTGCAATAATTAAAGGTAGGTGGCTAGGCCAACCATATGCAATAAAATGAAAGAGACAATAAAATGAAAGAGACAAGTTAGGAAAGTGAAAGGTTAGAAAAATTGAACTTTGATATAAGTATCAAATAACTTTAAAATATTACAAGAAAGAGAGAAAGCTCTAACCAAGTCTTCCTTGAAAGAGAAGGCTTGTACAAGAAAAGAATGCTCTACAAATGAAATGGAGGGGGCTATTTATAGCCAAACATTTGCTACAGTGAAAGTGCTACAATAGTTTTACAGTGAAGCTACAGTATCACCCTCAATAATTTTTTGATGATGTCATGCATGACATTAATTCTGATGATGTATTGATGGTGTCATTGCTGATGTCAATTCAGCTGGAAATTGATGCAGGGGTTATCTTCTTCATCTTCTGACTCGAATTTCTCCAGCGCCTGTGGTTGATGGCTGGAAGTTAAGCTTTAATCTGTTGGAGGATTTTTTTTCATTTTTTGGATGAAATCTCCTTTGTTGCTTGAGCTGGCCAGTTGGGCAGCTTCAATAGATTTTTGTTGTAAAAATGTTATTTAAGTGGAATCTGTCGGGGATAGATACTTCAGATTTTACAGGAATCATTTTCCACTTCCGCTGGGTAGGCTTATGAAGGGTTCCAATTTTTGTACCATTTAGAATGGCCTTGGAGGGCTAACCATGGGAGCCCTTTGTGTCCTTCTGGTTAGTGGAAGCCAAACTTTTGTGAGTAAATCCACGGGACATGGAACCTATGGGAAAATTGTAGGAGCCAGGGGATCTGTTGCTTGGTAAAAAACCTTCGACAAAAATATTCATATCCTTCGTGAACCAAGGGAGGAAGGATTTCAGCTTTGTGGCCATAAGCCAGCTACCATTGATGCAAAAACCACTGAGGGAAGTTAGAGGTTAGTTGTTTCCCCCATAGGAGAAATCAGGAATGTTTGTTTAGGTCATCTTGAAAGGTGAATGCGTACATCCACACTGCTATATAGTCAAAATAGTTGTAATTTTGGGGTTCAAATGGTTGGAAAAGTTTTTTATACTTGGCTGAGTGCGTTCCCCATTCTTTGGGTGATATTATTTTGTTAATCCATACCGTGGTATGGGTAACAAATGTTTGGGTTTGTTTGTCTTTGTGGGGTTTGAATAAACAAGATCTTGTGTCTGTGAAGATGAACTCATAGAACTTTTGGGTATAGGAGGGGGTTTTTTGAACAAAATTGACAGAAGGGCTAAGCATTTTCTTGGTCACCTCTTGGGGGTTTGAGTGCTAAAATTTAGGATCAATTTGAATTAGTGAATAAACATTGTCATTTTTGAAGTAGGTAGGTTCATCAGGGGAGGAACCTCTGTTTGGAGAAAGTTTCTTGTTTGGTACAGAATGTACCGTGCTAGTGCTTTGTGGAAAACTGAAAGAAAATTTTATGAGGCTCTCTGTCTCTACAACTTTTTTGGTGGTACTGCTAGCAGCCACCTAATAAGAAGAAGATGCATGGATATGGGCCGCCGCAATAGAACACATATTTTTGAAGAAGAGATATTAGTTCATCAATTATCTTCTATTGGGGCTTGTCAGGGCTGCAGTGTCTTTGAAGCCCATGAGCAGGTGCCATTTTTGAAAATCTTCTTTTGTCCATGGTTTGGGCTAGTTGAGTATTTTGTTCTTCTTCCTCAACTAGGCCAGCCCACTTCTTTGGACTAGAAATGGAAATTGGAGCTGCAGTTTCCAGCAAATATGACGGCAGAATTTCTTTCATGGCATAGTCCGCCGGAGTTTGGTATTTGGGCTGCCTTGGGCCAACTGCTTCTTTTGAAGGTTGCTTAGAAGCAACTGATGTTGTTTGCTGCTTGTTAGCAGCTTGTTTTTTCTTTGAATTTGATTGTTGTTGTACTAGTGCTTATTTGTTTTCACTCGACAGAGTGAGGGTTGGAAGTTGTGAAGAATCCGGGACCTCTGTTGCCTTCTTTTTTCTACTCATATTACCTTCTCTACAAAAATTCTCTGTTCAGGAAATCTGGGATAGAGTTGGATCTCCCTTTGATATATTCTATATCAAAATAAAAAATAGACAAATAGCTTGCCATCTAGCAAATATATGGTTAGAGGTAAGATTTTGAACATCTTTTTGTAAAACAGGTTTTGCAGCTTTACAGTCAATTCGTAATAAAAAATTTTGGTTTAACAAATCTACTTGAAATTTTGAAATGCACAAAACAATTGGCAAAATTTCTTTTTTAATTATTGGATAATTTTGTTGGGCCTACCCTAAAATTGGGTGCTGCAAGATGCAACACCAGCACAAAAACCAGAGAATACTACTATTTCTCAGATCCAACAGTTCTCGAGTGGAGCGGTATCCATCCCTTCCAAAGATCTCTTAGCCAAAGAGTCTCTACTGCCTATTCAGCACAATATGCAATTCAAACTACTAGACATTCAATTTCTTCATTCCCCTCAAGAGTTGAGATGGTCAACTTCGAATCAAGAATCCCTCAAGCCACATATTCAGTGGAAACTCCTCCCGCAACTGAGGTTAATGATGACCAACCCCAATCCCCTACTTACTCATCTCTAGGTGGTGAACTGGGAGTTTTGATGCAAGATTTTCAAATTGATAAAGAACACTTTGGAAAGAGTTCTATTCTCCAAAAAATATCTTGAAAAGAACTTGGTTTTTTAAGCGCTTTTAAAAAAAACCCTATTGTCGCAGTCCTTTCAAAAAAAACCCGACAATGAAGCAGTTAACAACAAAGATATCAAAAATATTTTTGAACAAACCAATTATACAAACAAATATTTACAAGCACTTGGTGAATATATGGTTTCAAGACCGTCCTCAACACCGCCTGCTCCTTCAAAACCATCCGAGGCCTCCACATCTTCGGTCCCTCTGTTTAAACCTTATGAAATCCCTATAATATTTGCTAAGGAACTCCAAACCCACCACTCAAAAGATTCCCCTCAACTTTCTGACCTCCAACGAAGGATCATGGAAATTGAGAGGACTCTGGTCCCTGATACCCCAATGAGAGAAACCTCTTCAAAGGCCTCTACAACTATCATTGTTCTTTAGGAAGATATCCCGTCCGATAGTCAGCCAGAAGGAGAATAATTTCCTTTAGAGGTGGCCCTCGTCAAAGCCAAATTTTCCAACTGGCGTAAGCCGCAAAAGCTTTATTACTCTAGAGCAACCCATCCTGATGTAGCCTTAGAAGGAAAACCCAGTATCATGCAAAACAACTACAATGCCAATAACATCTATGAATGAAACATAGATGGTGTTCTAAGTACAATATTCTATCCAAATTACAGTAGATAACAATGGTTGCCACTGCTTAGAGGACCTCCCATAACTGCTCAGACCAACTTACTGCCCATGTCCTAGTAGCAGGGTTTGTGGGTCAGTTAAAAGGTTGGTGGGACACCCATCTTAGTGAGGAAGACAAGCAAAAAAATTTCATAGTGTTCGAGTCGACCCTTCAGAAGAACCAATCTTTAAGGATGGACAAACCATTCTTGACTCTACCAATACTCTGATTTACACCATTATCAAAACATTCATTGGAAGTCTGGGTATCTTTAGGGAAAGATCTTCTAAAATACTCAACAACCTTAAGTGTAAAACACATTCTGACTTTAGATGGTATAAGGACTCCTTTCTTACCAGAAACTATGAAAGGCCTGATGGTAACCTTCCCTACTGGAAAGAAAAATTCCTAGACGACCTACCTAAGTCCCTTAGAGATCTAGTCAAAGAAGAGCTCCAAAACCAGTACTCTAGTGATATTATTCCTTATGAGTAGATCACTTATGGTCAGCTTACAAGCCTCATCTAGCAAGTTGCCCTTAAGATCTGTCACCAAGATAAGATATTAAGACAATTAGCAAAAGATAGAGCTCAGACATGCCGAGACCTAGGAAGTTTCTACGAGCAATTTGGTATACCTCCATGTAGGAAGAAATCTCATAGAAATCCAGCTCCTAAAAAGGAAGTCTCCTCATCTAGGCCTCATAATCCTAAATTTAGGAAATCAAAATCTTCTCCTCCAAAATATCAACGTGCAGCTAAGAAGCCAGCTCTTCCTGCCCCCAATGATGGCAAATGTTACAGGTGCGGAAGACCTGGTCATATTTCCAAATACTGCAAATTCTCCAAAAGAATTAGAAATCTCAATTTGGATGAATAAGTTCTCAACCAGATACAACACCTCTTACTACAAGAGGACTCCGATAGTGCTGATGATGAGTTCGAATAGGACCTTAACCAAATCAAAGATGATGACTTAGAATCCTCCCAGTCTGACCAAGAAGAACAAAATAGCCAACCTGAAGTCAATGTTCTCTCAAAAGAACAAGATCTTCTCCTAGAGGTTATAAGAAACTTACAAGATCCAGATCAAAAAAGACATTATCTAGATCAACTCAAAAGACTCTAGATAGACCCTCCACATCTTCTTCCAACATTTTTTCTCATCCTCACATAGCAAACACCTACAATATCACTGATTTTTTGAATAGAATTATCAAACCAAAGTTAGTAACTATTCAAGATCTTCAATCAGAAATAGTACTCCTTAAGGAAGAAATCTGACAAATCAAAGCTAGGCAAGAATTAGATCAGATTGTCCTTCAATAATTCTCTACCATGGATGATCCTCCTGGACAAATAGAAGTTGAACAACCAAATCATGAGACTGAACAAGGAGACTTTATCAATTATCTCTCGAGAATCTCCATCAGGAGATGGCATACTAGGGTAATCTTAGTAGTCAACAAATCATTCATTCTAGACACTATTGCCCTTTTTGATACTGGTGCAGACCTCAATTGTGTCCAAGAAGGACTTATCCCAACCAAATACTTTGAGAAAACCAAAGAGGCCCTTAGAGTCGCTAATAGAAATAGATTAGGAATCAGCTACAAGCTCTCTGATGTCGAAGTAAGATCTTCCATAGGAAATTCTACTTTATTAGCTTCTACCTCATTCGTCTAGTGAAAGACATTACTAATCCTGTAATTTTAGGCATTCCTTTCATTGAAGAGCTCATCCCATTCCGGGTCACTTATCGAGGAATCGAAATCGAATGCAATAACATTTCCCTTCCCTTTGACAAACCCCCAGAAGAAGAATCTTGTCTACCTTGAAGAATAAGGAAGCCCAGATTAACTTCCTCAAGGAAGAAGTAGCTTTCCACGGGTTACAGCAGCAACTTTAGGAACCTCTCCTTTAATCAAAAGTCAAGGCCCTTGAAACACAAATTCAAAAAGAACTCTGTGCAGATTTACCCACAGCATTCTGGAATCACAAAAAACACATGGTTAGGCTTCCTTACGAGCCTGACTTTGATGAAAAATTAATTCCTACAAAAGCTCGCCCAATACAAATAAACCAAGAGCTAACAATCCATTGTCAAGAAGAGATCAATGATATCCTTTGCAAACAAATCATCTTCCAAGCAAATACCCTTGGAGTTGTGCTGCATTTTATGTGAATAAAAGTTTCGAAATTGAGTGAGGCATCCCTAGCTTAGTCATCAATTATAAACCACTAAATACTGCCCTCTGTTGGATTAGATACCCTATTACCAACAAGAAAGATTTACTCCAGCGACTCCATGATGCCACAATTTTCTCAAAATTTGATTTAAAGTTGGGCTTTTGGAAAATCCAAATTGAACCAAGAGATCGATACAAAACTGCTTTTACAATACCATTCGAGCAATATGAATGGAATGTCATGCCCTTTGGACTAAAGAATGTCCATTCAGAATTTCAAAAAATAATGAATGACATTTTCAATCCTTTCTCAAAGTTCATAATTGTTTACATTGATGATGTTTTGCTATTCTCCACAAACATTGATCAACATTTCAAGCACCTAAAAACTTTCTTCAATGTAATCAAAGAAAATGGCTTAGTCTTGTCCAAAACCAAGTATAGTCTTTTTCAAACTAACATCGGCTTTCTTGGGAATAATATCCAACAGGGTACTATCATTCCCATTCAAAGATCTATCCAATTTGCTGACAAATTTCTCAATTAGAGATTAGACAAAACACAACTGCAAAGATTCTTGGGTGTGTTAATTATGTAGCAGATTTTGTTCCAGGGCTTAGCAGTTACGCCGTGATATATTGAAAAAGTCTCCGCCTTCGTGGATCCATGTTCACACCAATGCTATTAAGGAAATCAAGCAGAAGATTAAGCATTTTCCTTGTTTATCTCTTCCTGATCCATTTATATTCAAAATAGTCAAAATAGATGCATCAGACATTGGTTATGGTGACATTTTGAAATAAAGAAAAAAATGATAAGGAGCATATTATTGCATTTGCATCAAAGCATTGGAATAAGGCCCAACAAAATTATCCAACAATTGAAAAAGAAATTTTGGCAATTGTTTTGTGCATTTCAAAATTTCAAGCAGATTTGTTAAACCAAAAATTTTTATTACGAATTGACTGTAAAGATGCAAAACCTATTTTACAAAAAGATGTTCAAAATCTTGCCTCTAAACATATATTTGCTAGATGGCAAACTATTTTGTCTATTTTTGATTTTGATATAGAATATATCAAAGAGAGCTCCAACTCTATTTCAGATTTCATTACTAGAGAATTTTTGCAGGGAAGGTAATATGAGTAGAAAAAAGAAGGCAACAGAGGTCCCGAATTCATCACAACTTCCAACCCTCACTTTGTCGAGTGAAAACAAATTAGCGTTGGTACAACATAGGTGAATAAACCCTCCAGCCTTTCATGGATCTTAGTTGGAAGAGGACCAGTAGGAAATCATGGATGAAGTACGAAAGATCTCCCGGATTATGGGTGTTAGTTCTGCTGAGAGTGCTGATTTGGCTGCCTACCAGCTGAAAGGGCTGGCACAGATCTGGTACGATAGTGTAAAGAAGGGAGACGAGTAGGAGTAGAATCGGTGGAGTGGGAAGAGTTCACCACAACATTCTTAGACAGATTCTTTCCCTAGGAGTTAAGGGAGGCTAGGGTTGCAGAGTTCATGAATTTAAAGCAGGGCAATAGGACGGTGGAGGAATATGCATTGGAGTTCACACGGTTGTCAAGATATGCTCCGGAGATGGTAGCCGAGCCAAGGGCTCACATTCTTAAGTTCGTTAAGGGAGTACTAAACCTGTTCCTTAAGGAGTGTAGGACTGCGATGCTCCTAATACATTGACATCTCCAGCCTCATCATTCATGCCAGCAGATTGAGGAAGAAAAGGTGAAAGACATAGAGCAGGAGAATAAGTAGGTTAGGATTGGCCAATCAGATAATGGCCACCAGAAATCTGGCGGTAGTAACCGCTCATAGCAACAGCAGCAGCAGAGGGCTCCAACACCTACTTCAGCCAACGCACCTACTTTTAGGTCTCACAAGGATTAGAAGGGTAGAGCATCTGGCTCTCAGTCTCGGAGTCACAACGCCAGCAATCGCTACCCATCTTGCCCTAAGTATGGAAAGAACCATCCAGGTCAATGCCTCCAGGGCCAAGAGGGTTGCTTTGGGTGTGGAAAACTGGGTCACCAGCACAGAGAATGCCCGTCAGCAGGATGAGGGAGATCACAGTCTACCACTTTAACAACTCTAGCAGGCCGACCAGCTCAGCAGGCCAACACTTCAGGTATGAATGGCGGTCAGCGCCATAACTACTTTTATGCTTTGTCCTCTCGTCAGGATCAGGAGAGCTCACCTGCTGCGGTCACGGGTATGTTACGTCTCTTCCACCTAGATGTGTATGCCCTACTAGATCCAGGAACCACACTATCATTCGTGACTCCCTATGTAGCTGTCCAGTTTGAAATTAGTCCAAAAGTCCTCTTAGAACCATTCTCAGTCTCTACCCCAGTTGGTGGGTCAGTTAGAGCCAGTCGGGTGTATAAAAACTGCCCAGTCTCAGTATTGAATAAGGTCATTCTAGTTGATCTAGTAGAATTAGACATGGTCGATTTTGATATCATTCTTGGCATGGATTGGTTACACTTCGGTTATGCCTCAGACGACTGCAGAACTAGAGTCGTCAAATTTCAGTTCCCTAATGAGCCACTAGATGGGCGGTAGTTCAGCGCCTAAGGGTCATTTTGTTTCCTACCTTAAGGCAAGGAATCTCATTACTAAAAGGTGCATTTATCACCGAGTTCGGGTTAAATATTCCAGCTCTGAGACCCCAACTATCTAGTCAGTTCCAATTGTCAGCGAGTTCCTTGACGTGTTTCCCGAAGTTCTTCCCGAAGTCCCTCCTGAGCGGGAAATAGACTTTGGTATAAACCTTCTTCTAGACACTCATCCCATCTCCCTCCCTCCTTACAGAATGGCTCTAGCTGAGCTTAAGGAGTTGAAGGAGAAGTTAAAATACCTTATTGATAAAAGTTTCATCAGACCCAATATCTCTCCATAGGGTGCTCCAGTACTATTCATGCAAAAGAAAGATGGACTCTCAGAATGTGTATCGATTACCGTTAGCTGAACAAAGTCACAGTTAAGAATAGGTATCCCCTACCTAGGATTGACGACTTGTTCGATCAGCTTTAGGAGCCAGTTGTTTTTCCAAGGTAGATCTCAGGTTGGGGTATCACCAGCTGAAGATTATGCTAGGCTATATATCCGGGAGTTAGTTAGACTGCATGGAGTTCCATTATTTCAGATAGAGGTGCCCATTTCACCTCGCTTTTTTGGAAGTCATTTCAGAAAGGACTCGGTACCCAGGTCAAGCTCAGCACAACTTTTCACCCTCAGGCAGATGGACAAGCTAATCAAACTATTCAGACCTTAGAAGACATGTTGGGAGCTTGTGTGATCAATTTCAAGGGCAGCTGGGATGATCACTTGCCTCTCATCAAGTTTGCGTACAACACAGCAACAACTCCAGTATTCAGATGGCCCCGTTTAAGGCATTATATGGTAGGAGGTGTAGGTCTCCTATAGGGTGGTTTAAAGTTGGTGAATCTATATTAATAGTGCCAGACTCGGTTCATGAAGCTATGCCGAAGGTGCAACTTATCAGGGAAGGGTTGAAAATAGCACAAAGCCAATAGAAATCCTATGCTGATGTGAGGAGAAGAGAATTAGAATTTGCGGTAGATGATTGGGTTTATCTAATAATTTCATCCATGAAGGGGGTGATGAGGTTTGAAAAGAAAGGGAAACTCAGTCTGAGATATGTGGGACCCAACAAGATTTTGAGGCGAATTGGCTGTGTGGCATATGAGTTAGAATTAACTCCAGAGTCAGCATTTATGCACCCAGTCCATGTGTCACTATTGAAGAAGTGCATTGGTGATCCGATTTCAGTTGTGGCACTAAATTGTGTAGGAGGGAAATATAGTCTCTCATATGAAGAGGTCCCAGTTCAAATCCTGGACCATTAGGTTTGTAAGTTGATAAATAAGAAAGTCGCTTTGGTGAAAGTCTTATGGAGGAATCAGCTAGTTGAGGGAGCCACATGGGAGGCAGAAGCAGACATGATGGACAAATACCCTTATTTATTCCCTTCTTGTTCAGTTCTAGCATCAGGTACTAAATTCCTCCTCAATACTCTATTCAGTTCCATACTCATCAGCTCTATTTAGATTTTAAATATGCATTCTAGTTGCATCAACTCAGTTAGTATGGTTAGATCAGTTTGGAGTCAGACATACCTTCAAAAATCAATTCATAGTCTCAGTTTAGGAATTGTAGCTCTTTCCCTAGTTTTCCAGTAGTTTTAGCCTTCATTCAAGGACGAATGATCCCAAGGGGGAGATATTGTAACACCCCAAAATTTTCCTAGACCAAACTCAGACCTGGCAAGAAAAATCCAGAGGAAACCAGAAATTTTGCCTCAGAACGATCGAGACAACAAGTCATGGTCAGCTCCAACGACCCGTTGTCTGAGTCGTGGTCAGCCCTACCTTAGTCCTTCGGGAACCAACGGGACATGGAACGGCCCATTGTGAGGAACAACGAGTCGTCCTATCACTCGTTGGTCCCCAGCTCAGAACTCCCTTATCCAGGAACCCATGACTCAACTAGCGAGTCATCATGTGAAATAACAACTCATGGTGTGAGTCGTTAGTTGGGACTCCCAGATATCTCCTTCAGCAACAACGAGTGGCAACAACAATCCGTTGTCTCACACAACAAGTCATAGTTACCACCCGTGGTGACAAGTTTATGGATCCTAAGAATTTTTCCAGTGGAGGTAACGACTTGATACAATGACCCGTTGGGTCTACCAATGAGTTGTTGTGTTGCTCGTTGTTAGGCTTCCCAGATTTTCCTGCCAGTGGCCACGGGAGGTACCAACGACCCTTTGGTTCATCCAACGAGTCGTGGTCCCTCTTGTTGTCAGTTCTAGTGAGCCAGAAAATCCAGGCGATCCCAATGAGTCGTGATCTCAACCAACGACTCGTTGAGTGACCCATTGATCCCTGTCGGCAGTTTTTCCAGATTTTTCTTCTAGGGATATTTTAGTAATTTTCCACCTTTTAATCCATAAACTGCATCATTTTGGGTTATATGTGGGGAATTTATAGGGGTAATCGATGATATACTTCATTCCTCTCATTCCCTCAGAAGTCAGATCGTAAAATTCTCTCAGAAAAACTCAAAGTAGAAGCTAGGGCAATCGATTTTCTTCTCATATTCTCAAGGGATTTTCTCTGGGATTTCTTCACCAGGTTTATGGGAATTTAACAAGGGCATTGTCCTTCCCTTGTGCCCCAAAATCCATTTAAATTTCTTATCAGTTCTAGTCCTCGAGTTTTCGAATGTGAATGAATTTTCATCCAGATACTGCCTATACTGTGTGGGATATTGTTCATGTTAATTGTACTAAAATTCCACTATCTAGCTATCATGTTGATACTTGTTCTTGAAAAGTTGGTTTTAGCCCTAATTTTGGCATGCAGTAAATTAGAATCTTGTATGTTTGATTAGTTGTTCATGTTGCTTGATTCTATCAGTGTTGGGATTCCCATGTTGTTAATATTAGTTGATTATCTCATTCAGTTCATGCTAGTCCAGTTTTAGTCAGAATACTAGCCTACTCAATATTTTCAAAAATGTCAACTGATCAGTTTGACTATAGTCTTTTCTTGAGGTGTCAGTGGTGCCTCCCGATTATCAATATTTAGACTCAGATACTAGTTATAAGATTTTAGTTGGTTCTTTAGATGGTTAAGACGCTTCTAGATAAGTAGCTCTGACCAGTCTTAGAACCACCAGCTTCAGTTTCAGTTTGTTATTTAGACGGTTACGACGCCTCCAAATAAGCAGCTCTGGCCAATCTTAGAGCACCAGTTATAGAATCCAGTCTGATAAGACTCTCGGGGTGCCTTCAGATAGGTATCCCTAACTTAGTCTTGGACCCCATTTTCAAGCTATCAGCCTAGGACTATCCAGTGGGAGTAGGAATTAGCACCGAGCGGACTGGGGTTCTAGCGCACCCAGGTTCCCAGAACTATGATGCACCGTAGGTTATTTTATTGGCCCTATGGCCCCACACATGTGATCACCCAGCTTATGCCTTTATACCTTGGAAAGGTATATTGGGTCCTACTAATGGGGTGTATACATCGGACTCCACGTTTAGCTCACGTGGTTATATGTCGGTTATAGACTCTCTAACTAGTCAGTACAGTTTCAGTTTGGCTCAGCTCAGTACAGTTTCAGATTTACTCAGTTCAATTCAGTATAGTTTGCTCAGATTAGTATCTCAGATTCAGGGCATGTTTATGACCATCAGTCAGGGTCATTATTAACCATCTCAATTATATTTTAGTTGTTTAGTTTTCAGTATTTTAGTTGGCTATTACATGTCATTGCAGTTATGTTACTTGTTATTCATGTTTATATTATCTCTCACTTATTCAGTACCTTCAAAGTACTAACGCATACCTTCTATGTTATATCGTATCATGAGGCGCAGGTTTTCAGCCTCAGCACCATTAGTATATTCCTTCGGGTGATATCAGCAGTAGTAGTGGTGAGTCATATTTTGAGGACAATATTTATTTTATAGCTACTTTCTTTCAGTTAAACTTTAGAGTTAGCCGGAGGCTTGTCCCAGCAACTCATCATTAGTAGATGGCTTTCAGACATAGACTCAAACATTCAGTATGGTTTTTTCAGATGTATGAATTTAAAGCTTCCGCATATGTTTACTCAGATTACCAATGTTATAATAGATCATGGGTTGGCTTGGGGTTACTTGTGAATCCAAGTATTGTATCTCGTCCAGGGTATAGACTTGGGTCGTGACAACATGGCTGTGAGATAGAGATTTCTACTGGTATGGTATGATATACATACGACTACGTGATAGAGATTGCACTAATATGGTATGACATATAAATGACTGTGAGATAGAAATTAGAACACGTATGTATACGAGTGACAGATAACAGACATGCAGAGGTAATACATGATATGCCGATACTATTGGGGCAGGATGTGAGGAATATAATGGTGAGATGATACATGATGCTATGATACATGTATGGTACTAATTGATGCAATTGGTACTAAATTGTTTAGTATGGAATTATGGAGGTGCAGGTGTATGCTCTCACCCTTATTTTTAGAGAATTTAACTCCAGTGATGTGGTTTGATACTTTTTGTGTTGGGCACTTGCGTTATTTTATTTAATATTATGATTGAATGTTTGTTTAATGTGGTAATCATGAGTTGTAAAAATGTCATGGATGATTAAATGATGGTAGTTGATTTAAGTATAATATCGGGGAACGGGTAAAGAAGTAGAAATTGAAAAGGGTTAGTCAATACTGTTGAGTCAATAAATTAGCCTTGAATGACAGAAATGTACTTAGTTAATAATAATTGGAGCATAAATAAAATAGGTGTGTTCATAATATTTAATAAAAGTTTTGTAGAAAAAGAAGAGGTTAGGGAAATAAGTCGTTGTAGCGAGCGAACTACAGCTGGTGTGACATTGCTGCAACGGTTAAGAGTCCGCTGCAACGAGATAGAAACTAGAATAAGGGTTTGTGATTTATGACTAGAGGTTGAGGTACAATTATATAAATGTTGGTTGAGCTATACGAATTAATGAAATGATTAGCGAGCTTGGTAGGAAATAATTATAGAGTTGGAATTGTTGCTATAATTGGATAATCAATTGCATGCTAATTATATACTATTGCTTAAACTAATCTTAGTCAGCCAATGATGCCTACCGGTACATGTGGTGTACTGATACTATTTTGCTATACATTTTGGGTAAAGGTTGTGGCAGGTTTGAAGATTCATGAATGGTGTGGAGTACTCAGCATTAGCTTACGCATTTGCCCCGCAGATAAAACTGTGTCATTTTATCTTATGATATTCTGTTAGAGCTCTTGTACCTGTCTAAACTAGATCTTAAGGAGGTCATGGTTCGAAAATTGTTTATTTTAAATTTTAGAAACATTTTGGATTTGAGCAAGTTAAGTAGTATTGAAACTATGTTATTTTTTGGTTAAGAGAAGGGTTCTCCTATCGAGTTAGAATTAATGTAAGTACTTGCATGACTCGCCTATTTGGGCCGTGTCACTAAACTTAAAGAAAAAACTACATCTTTAATCTCTTTCAAAGTAGGAAGTGCTCCTAGGATTGAATTTTCCTCTTTAGTGATCACTTTAGGTAGGAAACTGAGGATATTATAGTCCCTTTGGTGCCTTGGATTAGTAAACTATTTTCTAAAGAAGTTAATTACTTCATTAATATTATCACGGCCTTCAACCCTGGTATTGTCCTTCTTTTTAATTTTTAAAGAGTTAGCCTTCTTCTTTTAACATTCATGATAGAATGAAAGAATTTGATATTAACATCTCCCTCTTTAAACCATCTCATTTCAGCTTTTTGCCTCTAGTAGGCTTGTTCCTTCTTAATGTGTATGATCAATTGTGTATAAGCATTGTTCAATTCCATCCTATTGATCACTATTATCTTGTGTACATTTTTACTCCCTGTCTACCACAATATTTTTCAAGTCCTTTGTCTTGTCAAAAATATTATCAATATGATTCTTAGACCACCAGGACAGTTGTTTACAAGTATTCTTTAGCTTCGGATGAAACTTCCAACTTGGAAATCCAGAAGCTTCAAAACCCCATATTTGTCTAACCACCTCCAAAATCAGGTTCATTAATCCAGAAATCCAAGAATTTGAAATATTTTTTGTCGAATGAGTTTCCTCCATTGTTATGAATAATGGGGCATAGTCTGACCCTGATCTGGTCAAATGATACACTGAAGTCTCGATATACTTTTGGGACCATTTGTGATTCAACAGAACTCTATCCAGCCTTTCTCAAACTTTGAATTAAGGTCTTCTACCACTACACCATGCGTAGGTTGAACTTGTATACCCTGCATCAATTAAAGAATAATCTATTATATTTAATAAAAGAAAGACTATCTCTAATTTTATGAGCATTACCTCCCTTTTTCTCATTCTAAGCTAGGATGCACGAAATCTCCAACAATTAACCATGGAATGTTGATGCTATTGGACATCCTTCTTAAATTATTCCAAAGATCCTCTCTTTGTTGTTCTTTACACTTTTCATACACAATAGTGACCAGAATAGTAGATCCCTGGTAATTGAGATTGCAAGTAACCTGTTGCTCTATATCCTAAATGATAGAGCAATTATAGAGTTGATCACAAAATATTCAAATTTTGTTATTACAGTTAGAGTAAGTAAATTGATATTCCAACCATTTTTTGAATTTGTCAATTTTTGTTTTTCTACAAAATGGTTCTATCAAGGACCTGAAGGCAATGTTATGTTTTCTCTTCATTTGTTTCAATCTATCAGAAGCGCCTTGAGATTTGATACTTCTCATATTCCATATGAGTGACCTAATCATTGATCACTGAAAATGATTATAGTTTTTTGTTTGGGCTCTAGTCATAGTGGATTGGGAGCTATATCCTCCCCTTTTGCTTCCGCTAGTTCTGCCTCCTCTACTATTCTTTTCTCTTAGGGAGAGGTTTATTTTTTCAAAGATTTCGTGATATGATTGTTCAACTTCATCTTCGTTACTAGTATTGTTGAAAGTTTGAATCTAATTTTCAGCTTCTCATTATTGTAAGTATTCCTTTCTTCAATACTAGCATAGTCATCAGTACTATCTTCCTAACTATTTTCTTCCTCAGTAGTTAATTCTTCCCCTCTATGTTCACTTGCTTCTTCCTCTTGATAAGTATGTTCACTTGCTTTCTTCTCTGATTAGATAAGGATTCCATCATGTAGTTGTTATTGCCCGGTCCCTCTTCATCAGAATTATCAGTATTGCCATTTCTGTTCTCTATGACATGGTGGTTGGTTTTGGTTAGCTATTTTTATTGGCTGAGAGTAGTAATTTGTTGAGCCGCTACTCTTATCCTTGTTTTGTCTTCCCAACTTATTTTCTTTTGATTTCTTTTTTCATATCCTTGTTTGTTGTTTTGCTGAGTCTCCATGCTTTTGCTTTCCTGCTGTGTATTGTTAGATGTTAAAGTTGATATTTTTATTCTCAGTTTATTTACTCACAGTCTTTACTGTAGCTTGTTTAGTAACTCTTTGTATTCCTTGGGGTTTTTCATTGTTACCACTATTTATTTTTTGTTTCTTTTGCCAGGCACATTATTTTTTTTTGTTCTGAAAATTTAACGGGTCTGGTTCCTTGATACTAATCCCTCCATTTCTTTTGTTGGATTTTTTCAACTAACTTCCTGAAAACCATCTTTATCTTGTAAGTTTTTTCTATTTTTGTCACTATTGATGGTTTTCTCAATTGCTTCCTTATTTTTCTTTTTTGCATCAATATCAGCCTCTTTGTTTCTGCATTACTTCTCTTCATGATCTTGTAACTTATAATATTGAAAATATGCAGGTGCTCCTTCATACTCAAATTTCAACCATTGACTATTATATGTGCCCTTCGGTCTTTTAAAATCCAATTATATACTATCTTGTTTTGGTTGACACAAGTCAATCTCTACCTTAATCTTTGCCACATTACCTTTAGATTTGGTAGCTTGATCTTTTCTATAGATTGAATTAATATAGATATGATATCCCATCTAAATAAACGTCATGGCAGTTTATAAATGAAAATCCATACTGATACTATAGAAGTTTCTTGGTCAGCTTTAAAATCTGGGGTCAATAATTTTTATGGTATGCTGACCAATATGTATATATTGCTTAAAATAAATATGTTTGAAATTAGTCTCATTGTTGAAATCAATATAAACAGTTCTGTAGTCATAGTGAGCAATCTTAACTGCACCTTTCAAATGAAATTGGCTAATAGGTTTTTCTCAATGGTTTCTGATTCTTTTGTAGATACTCAATTGCCAAGATCAATCACTTACACATGTCTAATCATTCTACCCAAAGTTGAGAACCCTCAGAGGTACACTAACTAAGACCTATAAGTCTTAGCAATTTCAACTGCAAAATTATCTACAAGATGCCAAACACAAACTGACCAAGGTGATACATAAAATAGTTTCCCTAAATCAAGCTGATTTTGTCAAAGGTAGATCTATTTCTCATAACATAATGCTTATGCAAGAAATGTTCCACAATATTGGTAAGAATAATACTAATGGTAATGTAATTCTTAAACTTGAAACGACTAAAAGTTTTGATATAGTAGATTACATATATCTTTGTAAAATTCTAAATAAATTTAATTTTTCTTACTATTGGACTGACATGATTTAGAGACTACTCTCTAATAATTGGTACTAAATATCAATAGAGGAAGACATGGTTTCTTCAAATCCAATAGACGAATCAAATAAGGTGATCCTCTATCTCCCTCTTATTTTTATTATTGGGTTTGAATTGCTCAAAATCCTCATGGATCAGCTAAAGGATGATCACTTTATTCCTTATGTTGTTGACAGAGGTTGTTCTGTTATTACTCACCTCGATTTTACAGATGATACTATCTTATTCTCCTTTGGAAACCCCTTATCACTCATGACTATGATGAATAATCTAAGTATATATAAAAAATATTCTGGTTAGCTTATTAATAAAAGCATGTCTTGTTTCTTAGTAGGCCCAAATACTTCTCAATCCATTATAAATGATATCCAGCAGATTATAGGCTATGAGCAACAACAGTTTTCCTTCAACTATTTAGGAGCCCCTATTTTTAATGGAAGGAAAAAGTTATTTACTTTGGTAATTTAGTCTCTAAAGCGGCTAACAGAATGCAGGGCTGGCAAGGCAAGATAGTATCTCATGGAGGTAGGGCCATTTTGATTAAATCTATTCTTTTCTCTGTCCCTTTACATATTTTTTTTTGTGATTTAGCTTCCTAAAACTACTATGAAACAAATTAAGCAGCTTATGGATAACTTTTCCTAGAGTGATAAGAATGATAAAAATAAAATGCACTGAATTGCTTGAAAGAAGTTGTGTTTCCTATATTGGAGGGAGGTATTGGTTTTAGATCCATTCAAGATATTAGTCATGCTTTTAGTGCTAAAATGTGGTAGAATTTTAGAACTAATGACTCTCTTTGAAAATATTTTCTAAAAAAGTTATTGTCCAGGAGCTCACCCTACTTACAAAAAGTAGGCTTTTGGACAATCTCATATTTGAAAAAGACTTTTGGATTCAAGGGTGTCTTTGTAAAAAGCATATTGCTTGAAAAGTTGCTAAATATAATATTTCATTCTGGTGGGACAATTAAATTGGTCTATTCTTTCCTAACTCTTATCATTCAAGAAAGATTAAGATTTCTAAAATCATCACAAATGGGATATGGAATTTTGACAAATCACATATTACTCTTCCAACTGTAGGTTAGAGATAATATTGACATCATGGACTATGATAAAGATCTTCCTATTTGGACTTCAAACATGAGTGGTTTTTTCACTACTAAATTTGTTTGGCAAGTTTTGAGAGATACTAAAAGCTCTACTCTCACAGTCACTAAAATCTGGCATAAAAAGATTTCTTACAAAATTTCTTTTTTTATGCTTAGGTTAATATCCAATAAGCTCCCAACTTATGAAACTTTACAAAGATACAGAGTCCATGGACCTTCCAAGTGCATTTGTTGTAAAGAAGCAAATATTGAAAATATTGATCATTTATTCGGAAAAGGAGAGCTTACAGTTAAAACTTGGGATTACTTATCCAAATGTTGTGGTATTACTAATAAACAAGGAAGAATAAGAGACACTCTTATTACATGGTGGCTGAGTAGCACAAAGAACAGAATTCACTCAGTAATCATCAATTGCTTACTTCTTTTTATCTGCCGGGAGATTTGAAAGGCTAGATGTAGTCATAAATATGAAAACGTCATGAGCCATCCTACTAATATTATCAACAAAGTCTTTGGCCAGATCAGAATGTTAATTTCAAGATAATTTCCACGAGTCCAACTGAAGCAACACTAGAGCAATTTTATTATTCATATTGAACACCTCAAGCCCAAGATAAATATTAAACGTCTTTAGAGGAGCAAGCCTATTCCAGGGAGATATAAATTAATCACAGATGGGTGCAGCAAAGGAAATTCAAGGAGTGTAGGTGGAGAAGATGTCCTTAGAGATGAAAAGGGAAAGCTAATCATTGCATACACTGAATATTATGGACAATGCACAAACAATGTAGCAGAATCTAGAGCCATACTTTATGAAATTCGATGGTGTATCACAAATGGATACAACAATGTTAATATTGAATTAGATTTGGTGGTCATCCTCAATATGATCAATAATCAAAACAGTTTTAATTTCCACATTATTCATCTCATAAGCTAGATCAACACTCTGAAGAAGTAACACCACTATACCTTTCATCATTGTTACAGGAAAGTAAATAAAGTGGTAGATTGCTTGGCCAATTTGGGAGAAAGAAGAAAGAAAAACTCCTTCACTCAAAATTCAACCTTATCTAATGAGGTTAAAAACTGGTTGAAGAATGACATTGAAGAAACCCCATACTTCATAATATAATTAGAGTGCAGAAGAACTCTTTTGATAATGATTAACTTCTTTTGGTTTATATTTGTAACTATGAATCCTAGAGGATTACAAATGATTATATCTCATCCCATGTATTTGTGCATTGGGACCTTTTTGTTTAAGGATGGATTGTTCATCCTTCTAAACTCTCAAGGATGGTTGGACAAAAAGCCAACACATCATCTATGTATTTTTGATATATTAATACATAGATTAGGCAATGCCTAATCCCCATCGCTGGTGGTTTCTTAAAAAAATAAAAAATAATTGACTAATTTATGAACTCAAAGTTAGACATGAGTTATCTGAACTATTATCTGCATAATATTTAATTTTATAAGATGTACGCTTCATGAGGAGGGAGTTGATACTATATACATGTTTCATAACATGTATGCATATAATTACCCATAAGGGCGATACAAGTTTAAAGCCCTACCTGTTATCACGTGAAGTCCTAAAAAGTATAAGTAATCTTTTATATTGTACCCTCATGATTTTGATTACTTTCTTGAAATTCAATTTGGTGTTTTCTATCTTAGAATGTTGTCAAGAGATCATGTTTGATTTCGTATGGCGGGACATCTCTAGAAAAACATATCATGTTGAGATTAAGAGAATCGTGATATGAGGAAGATCATTAAGTATTATCATATAAATTGTGTTAATTGACTGGTCCTTTATGTTTATTTATTTTTCTGAGACAAGAACGAATATAATGATGAACTCAAATTTAAGACAGAGATTATGAGCGATATGAATGTGATAAAAGATCTAGGATACTACATGCTATAATCTACACTAAGCTTCATGGATCGAAATGCTACATATTCCTAACAGATGTATAGTGATGAAGCTTTTAAAGTATGCACTGGTCACACAATCTAGTCATAGAATATGAAAGTTACAGAATAAGAATGAGAGTTGACCCATTATGTGTGAGTGGGATGTCATGCCCCACCTTGGGAGGCATGACTGACACCTAATGCTACACTAGAACCTGGGCTGACCTGACTGCGCATATGCACCTCTAGTGCTCATTAGTGACTCAAAATCAAGAAAACAAACAGCTATATCTCAGTTGTAAACATAGCCTCAGGCCAACAAGGCCACGTAACACCTATAAAAGAAGACAACTAACCCAGCCAACATAACAATAAAAGAGATCCTATGCGTGCCGACAAGACCACCATGCTATCTAGTTATAACAAAATGAAAAACAGGCAGTCATGTAAACACTACAGCCGATAAGCTGCTAACTGAAAACTATACTAGACCCCACACGGCCAACATACAGAACTGAATATATATATATATATATATATATATATAGGCCCCACACGACCAACATGGACAACTAACTAAAGACTGTAGTCCGCAACCCTCTAAGAATAAAAATAGTGGTCGGGACAAGGTCCCAGCCTACCCAAACATAATACCAATAAAAGACATGCAACCTCTACAACCTGAAAACTCCGAATGAAAGGAGCTGGCCAATCTGCTGACTCTGAATAGCTGCTAAGAGATCCCATAATTTGTTTGTCTAAACCTGCAGGCAAGTATGTAGTGTCTCATAGTTGGGCGTTAGTGCAATATGTATCGAATATGTAAGGCAGTAATAAAAGCTGATTAAAAGATAATAAAGAACTGAAAGTGAATAGCAAAAAGGGGCAGAAGTTAACCTGTAAGCTTTCTTATCCATAACATGCATCTAGTAAACCACTACATGTATATGAGCTGGAGTTGTACGATTATACATTCATAAGCTATAGCTAGCAGGAAAGCATACAAATAAGAACCTCATCTGGCCCCCATAAGTCGGGAAGGTACAAGAAACACAGTAATAACCTACCTGGGCCCCCATAAGCCTCGGCAGGCGCCAATCAGTCTATATACCCGTATTGGTACCCCTTAGGCCCTGTAAGTAATTATAACTGTATCTGAGCCATCTAGGCTCCTGTAACTGAATATGAGCCGTTTGGGCTCTTGTAACTGAATATGAGTTGTCTGGGCTCCTATAATTGTATATGATCCTTCTGGGCTCCTATAACTGAATATGAGTCATCTGGGCTCCTATAATGAATTCGGGCCTTTTCGCCCCTGTAACTGTACCCCGAGAACACGAGGCTCTTCGAAGGGTCTGTAATGCTACTACAACATAGAAGAAGTCCATAAGTGAATAGACTTCAATATGGCCCAGTAGGAAATTCAGTAGTTCTGTAAGTAATGCAGCATCATAGCTCCGTAAGCAATCTATAGCCTCATAGGTGTTTATAATAGCATCCTAGCTCCGTAAGCATTTTATAACTCCGAAAGCAGTTCATATAGCTAGCAGCCTCTTAGCTATTCAAGGCGAGGGGCAGTACGAAACACGATCTACCCCAACTAGGGACACTATGTTATGATCTACAAACCTAGTCATTCAAAAGGCGTATCTGGCCCCTTAGGCATAATGCGACCGCTGCTCTTTCTCACCCCTGGACTGGTCTACATAACTGCTAACAGGCACAATCTATGTGCCTACACCTGACCAGAGGGTCCTGGCAGTGATCACAACCTTCGTCGACTTAGATGGAAAAGGATGAGGTCCGGGTGACCTAAACGACAGCCTGAAGGTCATTCTAGGGCAAGAATAACTCATAAGCAAACTGTAAGGTCGCAGGTGACCAACTATTTAGTTCCTCTGCTCAGAACAACTGTGGGCTGCTACTAATTGGACTGCTCCTAAGCAGTCAGCCCTAACTCTCCACAGGCAGCTTACTATAATTCTTAGCCTGAAAGTAACACTGTAATACTATGGTACTAGTCCCTTTAGACTTTAACCTAGCTTATTCAGATCTCATATGACTTCTCTAGGCAATTCATAGCCTTGTAAACAGGTTTATCTGGACCTAGCCACTCGCGGCAACCTGTACATGGACATCTACAAGAGCAAGCTTGGGCATTGGCCCCACATCTAACTACTAATAAGGTTCCCTCCTTAGGGTATCCATTGATCTTTCAGACTTATAACAATTGGGATGGTGTCCTGAATGACCTGTAGGACAAGCATTGAGTTGGCTGAAACTAACGGTCACTCATAATAGCCAATCATATGGCGAGCTGTCGCTCAGTTCACTAGGCAACCTTGGTGCCACTGACTCGAAGGTAAGACTATCCTATCCAAATTCTAGCCCTAGAGGCGTCAAGGTACACTAACGACCTCTGAGCGAGCTTTACTGATAATATATGCGCCAAATTGAAAGTTTTAGCACTTGGCTACACCCTATATTTTCCAACATACTAATTCCGGCCCCACAACTAACCATAGACTTCTAAGGCCTTGGCATGACAGCAAAACATCAGGATACTACCAAACAGTAAATAAATAAACAGGGGAAATATCTATAGCGCTCCCAGCATTAGTCACACTAGACATATCCTTTCCCGATGAGAGATATTATGGTATAACCTCATTACGTCCTATATTAGCTAACCACAACATTCATAATCATTATCTACTTGTAGCAGCTTATCACAACGTATAAGATCATTATCTACTTTCGAAGGCATAGGTCGTATCACTATACGACGAGAATAACTTGTCGAAGAGATAAGTCTTAACATATCTTGAATGCCGATTCTCGTTTATCCAAGTAGTTCCAACCTCCAGCCGATAATTCCCCTTGATTGCAGCCTCTATGCTGAGAAAATAAGGCTATTTCAATAGTATGAATCAACAAATAATGATATCTCTCGGAGAACATTGATTCCAATTCAACTCTGTTTAATTCGGTCGAAAACTCACAAGTTCTTGAGAGTCTAGAAGGTAGAAATACTTACCCATCACTTGCAGTCGCTTAGGACTCAATTAGAAGTGGTTCTGACAACTTTTACTCGGCGGGGTCCTGGCACTCCAAGCGACTTTCCAAGAAATAACTCCGCAGGGACGTTCCTCATAGGCCCGAAACTCGTTATCCAAGATGAATTTGCATTTGAACGGAGTTTAACGCCGTAATTCGATGAAAAACGGGTGAAAATGGAGAGAGAGCTTCGTGCTAGCCGAGGGTCTGTCTTGGGCAATTTTAGAATGAATTAAACTTACACCTCAAACATATATATACATACATACATACATATATATATATATATATATATATGAGGGCGGTGGCAAGGGGTGGTGCGGCGTGGTGGCCATAGCGCCAGGCCAGGGGCGCGAGACGTCGGCCATAGTATTGGCCTGGCAGCGTGGCGCGGCACCTGGCCTCCGGCCCCGGCTTGATATCGTGTTTGTATATTCACCCCCCTGACCCTTTCTTGCGTGCGTCATACTCCAAAACTCTCAACATACATACGCATGTATCCATTAAATGATAGGAACTTACGGGGTGTAACATGAGAGATGAAGGAATTAGATTCTGGTCACCCGCATGGGTCAATTTGGATTCATATAATTAATAAACAATAAATATATATATATATATATTTATTATATATTTAATTTTTTTGAAAAAGGGATACAACGGTAGGACTCTTCCTAATTATTACATCGATATTGTCCGATATAAAGAAGTTCTTTCTCAGAACTTCGATACTACTTATTCCCTTCTCAACCGATAAAAAATTTTCTATCCTTCTCCTCTCTGAGAGTTCACAAAGTTTTCTTTAAAGAAGCGTTGTAAAGAAGTCTTCCTTGGAATGCAAAGAACAATGTACGATCTTAGACTTACTTTATACGGTAGTTGGTCTTTATATGTGATTACACCATCTGGCTAGTGAATCGAATTCAATGATCCTACAAGCTTTGTGTTTGGATTGAATTCTTCATGTGTATTAGTAATTTGCTTTTTTTTTATATATCTAAATTATGAATATAAATCAAGTTAACTAAACCACGTTAAATTTATGCCTCCTTTATTGTCTCAACTTTTTATTATTATATCTTTATTGTTGTTATTATAATATTATTTGACTTTAGTTTCACATTACTAGAATTTCCATCCTAACAGAGAGTAATATTAATTGCTGGACATGGCTGAACGGCCGAACAAAAGGAGCAATGCTCCCACTAATCTGTAATTTTGAGACTGAGATAGTTTAGAATTATTCTTTTAACCAAAAAAAATATGGTGAATTTCTTAACTTTTAAGTGGACGATACAGACACAAACTCAATTGGATTAGTAAGTACACTAGTATAATGGTATAATTTTATTAAAGACTACAACATAAATTTTATGCCAAAAGTCTCATACTCTCACTGGTTTTTTTTTTCTTTTTCTTTTCAATTAAATCTTTGAGTTCGAGGATCCTTTTATTCAGTCAAATAAACAGATACAATTTGTTGACTAGGCACAAAAGGATCAGCCCAATACGTACATCTGCCCCGACCTAACCCCATAATGCTATTTTCTTTGTCTTCCACCGATCAACACCCGAAAATCTAGGTCTTCCTCTCCTCTGCCATATTTCCTTTCTTCAGTTCCCAATTCCTGCTCGTGTTGCTCTGGATGATTAATCTCATGCCTAATGTCTCCATTAATGAGCTCGAATTTGCAGCTCATAAGGTAGTTCTCTTTTCTCTCTTTCTCTTGTTTGCTCGTACTGACCTTTCTCTCTTTCTTCAGGTGGCTTTCCGGTGAGGTTCCTCCAGGAGTAGAGTCAGGCAGCTGTTGGGGTGCCCATCGATGTTTCAGGACTTGGGAAGGAGAAGTTGCTCTAACTCTCCCACATCGTTGTTGCTCCCATACTCTCATTGTTTAAATTTATGTGATGTAGTTTAATTAGATATGAAATTTAAAAAATATGGGAAGATTTTGTAATATTTCAAAACTATTTTTAAGATAGATGAGTTTTTATAAATAGAAAAGTACACTTTTGTGGACTTTTAACCAAATAAGTACATCCAACATGAGTAAAATATTGATAGTATCTTTAAATATTTGTCAAATAAAAAAATGTGTCTTTTTTTTTAACAAACTTTAAAAGAAAAAGGCTTTTTTTTTTAACCAACTAAAAAAAAATACATGTCATATAAATTAAGATAGAATATTATCTTATCCATATTGGCGAGATTATAATTTTATGATAACCTTATTTTGAATTACAAAACGACGTTTAATCTCTTTTATCTAGGTTAGTTTCCGGAATTACACAGTACCGTTATAAAACGACAACAGATGTGTCTCCAAATTATATATTTCATTGTCGATTGACTGAGACAGTACTTCTATAACTCTTTTATTTGCTTTGTACCTAAGGAACCAAAAAAACGTTAGAAGGTTGGGACCATCTATCAACTTTGCAAGAAGAACCAACAGGATCTAGCCACCTAATTAACCTAAGGATCAATATGATCATTTGATCTTAATTTGGATTACTATGGTGTCACTTGAGAAACCATCTACACTACATAATTAGTTCATTTTTCTTTTTAGTAGTATATATATTAGAACACCTTTTGGATTTAAAAAGAATTAAAAGGGTCTGATCAGAGCCGGATGGAAATTGATTTAAGGAACTGTTTGAAAAATCATTCGATAATTAAATTTGGGTGTAATAGAGCATAATTTGATCTATTTTTTTGACAAGGTAATTACATGATTAGCAAGAAATTTGGTGTAATTAGGAGGGAGTAGTTACACTTTTCAATTCTCAGGAAGAGGTAAAAATTGCAGGTATTTACATGGTGTAATTACAAGGTTACTTTTTAATTTCTTTGTTTTTATTTTTATTTTAATTATTTTTTTAATTTCTATTATTTTAAATTATTTATCTTTCATCTCCTTTCTTCTCATTTCTCAATCTTTACTTCTTGAGATTTCATGTAATTGCTCGTACTTTTATTTTTTATTTTTATTCTATTTTCTTCATTTAACATAAATGTATTATTATTCTAGTTTTTGAATTAAAATAGAATTTCATTGTTAAATGATGTTATAGCCTTATATTTTTCTTTTCTTTTGAATTATATCTACGTAAGTTGTATTGGAACTTATTTTAAGTTATATTGGAATTTGACATAGGAGTATTATGTTAACTTTTTTTTTTTCTTAATTTTTAATTTATTTTATATTATTTGTTCTAGTTTATTTATTTTAGGCGAAACTCATCGGTGACCCCTTAAAGTTGGCACCAACTTTAACTTAAACACCTGGACCTTGTTCATTTTAATCACCTTACGTAGGCTTCCATTGTGTCATTTTGACACTTTTTTTTACTATAAGTACAAAAAACAAGGAGAGTATAATACACTCGTGATGATGTGATATTAAATAATTACACGTGGCATTTTAAATTTTTTTAAAGAAAAGAAGAAAGAACTATTTCTTTTAATTTTGAAACTTCTTACTGTGCATCAACCATTTATCCAATCAATTTTCATAAAAAATATGACCTCATCTTTCAGATTTTCTGGTGATTTTTGCAACCATGGCATTGTTGGACTCTCCTTTGCCTAAGGTTAACACAGATCTAAGCCTCACTTTCTCTATATCAATGGAAAAATATTTTTTAGTGTTCATTTGCTCCCAGATGTTCTAGGTTTTGCATCCGTGGTTTAGTTGGTCTCTCTCTTTGTCGAGCTTAATACAGATCTGAATCTCAATTTTTCTTTGAGTCTTCATCAATTTGATTAAAGCAACTATTTTCGATAATTTGATTTAATTCATTATGTTTGCATTATCTTATTTTTTTCTCTAATGAGATTATTCTTCCTCTGGCTTCTGGTGAATTCTTTCTTTCCCGGTGCTTTCATTTTCTTCCTCTTGCTTCTAGTGATTTTGTATCCTTTTTTTTTTCGGATTTCTGTTTTAATTTCTCTTCTGACTTTTCCAATCTCCTATTGAAATAGACAAATTACTAAGAAACTAGTTTTCTATTTTTCTTTGTGCGTTTGGCTAGCTTTATAGATTAATAATGAAATATGTCATCTTCTTTTAATTTAACCTCCATTAATGGAGTTTAAGCTTAGAAAAAATATTGAGAGGTAATAACTAAAAAAATGGGGAAGAAGAAGATAAAGATAAAATAAAAATTGACTAAATAAGCCTCTCACACGCTATTAACGAGTGTATTACACTCACTATGCCATGTAAACAAAAAATATTAAAATGTATAGCGGGACCCTACATAAGGTGTCTAAAATGGATAAGTCTTAGTTAAGGTATCTAAGTTAAAGTTGGTGTCAAATTCAGAGGGCCGTTGATGGATTCTGCCTTTATTTTAGTAGTATTGATTTGTTATTTCACACTTGGAATTACACAGTAGTTACATCATGACAAACAAACAGGACATCGTAATTACTAGACTGTGCAATTACTATCCTAATAATTATACCAACTTTAAATACATATTGATTTTTCAAACTGACCTTAAGGAAATTTGAAAAATAAAAGTGCAAAATAAATTACCTTAGATATATAGTAAAAAAAAAATTCCTAAGGAGGTTCGATTGAACTCGGGACCCCCTGGATCCACCCCTTAGGTTATCTCAACTTGTTTATAATTGAGTTGTGCTTCATTAAATCAACTAATTAACTAATTCATACTATTTATTTGCTGAAATAATGTAATCATAGTCGTGAGTTAGTTGAATGGCTTAGATCATTTAGTTGATTACGAATTGAAGTGGGTGAACTAATCCTATCTACAGCAAAAGTGTTATAGTGAGTCATTGTAAAGTAACCTTACTTTTTCTCTTTTTTGACGTGTGCACTTTGAAAGAGGTTAATCAAAAACTTCATTATCATGGGAAAGAAATACAGAAATATCTTTTCGTTAAAAGTATATTATGATAGAGAAATATCTTTTCGTTAAAAATATATTATGATAGAGAAATATCTTTTCGTTAAAAGTATATTATGATAATTGAGGGATTAATAATCTGTTTGGTTAAACTTTTTAAATTAACTTATTTTAAAAAGTATTTTTTTAGAAGTATTTATTAAAAAATACTTTCGATGAGAAATAGTTTATGTTTGGCCAATAAATTTAAAAAGTACTTTTGAGCAATAATTAATATTTGGCCAAACTTTTAAAAAATGCTTCTAAGTATATTTTTCACAAACGTACTTTTCAAATAAGTATTTTTGGGGAGAAGATACTTTTTTTAGCTTCTAAAAAACAACTTTTGCTACTCTCTAAAAACACTTATTTTCTTCCAAAAGTTTGATCAAACACCTTATTTTTAAAAAATAAGTGTTTTTTAGGAAAAATAAAGAGTGAATGTTTATGTATGTTTCATATATAAATTAATAAGTGTTTGCAGAATTTTTTAAATTACTATAAATTTATATTAAAATATCTCATGAAGAAAGGAATATGATATGCTACGTGAAAATCACACTCTAAAAATACTTTTAAAGAATTTCAAATGGTAATACACATGAATATTTTTTTTTGTTGTTGAGTGAACAAATTATTAAAATCTCTCTAAACTATCATCGTTTGCGAATTTCATATTTAAACTATTGAAGATTCACACATCCTGCTGAACTCATTTTGCCAGATGAAATTATTTTAAAGCCTTTTATCATCTCCACACGCCTCTCAATCAATAGGTTATCCTCCAAATATTTTATCACATATTATTCAATGACTGATTTTTAATTTAAAATAAGTTATAATCCAGAAAGTAACAAAAAAAATCCAATAATTTAAATATAAAACACAAAAAATGATAAAAGTTAAGGATTTTGTAACATGTTCACTCAAAAATAAACAACGTGCCCACATGAAACAAAGAGAAAACAAAATTATTAATTAACAATGGCCTCAACTGAAAATATTAACATTCTCTGTACAACACAAAGATGGTATAGCCATCAAAAGAGATTGCGAGGCCTTATTCAACCATACACTTTCTATTGAGAACTCACTCACTAATTTGACTGATTCGAATTCATATCATATTAAAATCTATTAAAGAGATTTTTTTTAATGCTCGAATTCAAAATCTTTAATAAAAATACAGTAATTTCACTCATCTCATTATAGTAGTACTTTCATATAGCTAATTAATAATAGGAGAAAGAAGATTGATGATCTCCTAGTTGTGATGTGGTTATAATTGATCTTGTATACTTGTTAGTAGAAGGATTTGTTGACAAATCACCTGACCTTCTCCTTAGCATCTGCCTCATACCATCAGCTACACGAACAGCAGGATTATTAGACTTATATTTACTACAAAATGACATGTGAGCTTTTACAGCTTCTTCCATGTCAACAAAATATTGCTTGTTTTTCCCTCTGTTAACTTCATCTCTAACAGCTTCTGAGCATAATCCACATAGCCATTTCCCCTCGAAATTCCTCTTCACTTCACTTATGTATTCAATTGTGCACTCTTCTTTCAACCCGCAACAGTCGCACCTTGCCAATTCTATTTCCATGACTTAATTTCTTGGATGAGTACTTTTGATCTTACTTTTTCAATATGGAATCTTTATTAAGTGTTTTGTATCTTTTTTCTTGAGAGAAGAAAGGGATGGTGTGAATGGAGAGGGAGTTCAAGAGAAGTTATATAGTGAGGGAAAGGTGCCATAATTTCCTCCATGTTCCAAGGGGGGACATACGTCCTGTGGAAAATGAGACAATATGGTCTTGGAGGGTCCCTGAGTTGTGGCCCTTTCTTGCATTAAAAATAAACAACAAATATTGCCTTGTCATTTTCTTACATTTACTTTCGGTTGACAAAGTGTTCTTTAAAAATAAATTAAACTGGCTTTTAGTGACTTTGCAAAATCAGAGGGGATTAAAATGAAAAAGTGTTATCAGAATGTTATTATTATATCATATAAAGTGAAAGGTAAATTTTGTAGAATATTTAAAAGACCAATAATTTCATATGAAAGTGAATATTGAATCAATAAAATCTAATATTCTTATTAATTTTTTTTAATTTAGTTTCTTATTTAAAAATATTAAGTAATTATTCCCACAGGTATTATGATTGAATCAGTAAAAAAAAAAAATAGTTTTTCACATGAAAAAATCGAAAAGGCTTCTCATTATTTCAGTGAAAAACTATTTTCACTATATGTTTTCCCAATTAGCTGGTTCTATGGGAAATTAATGAAAAAATTATGTATAACATAAATTTCTCATGGATTCGTAAAGGGAGAAAGCTTTTTTTTTCTAATAGTGTGTATTTACAAGATGAGTGTTGCAAAAACATGAATATCAAGAAATGGCAGTTATTTAAGACTAGACAAAATTAAAAATAAGGTTAAAGTCATAAGCTGCCTCATAAACTTATTTCATTTCTTATTTTGACATCTCAAAAAACGTTTTTTTCCAATTAGGTGCTTAAATTTTTACAAATATGTACCTATTAAACACAAAATGATTACCGATTCAAAATATATAGTGCGTTCAACTCACTTTCAGACAGTGTGGAAAAAGAACAAATGAAAAGATGACACATGGCTTATGACCCAAAATATTTTAAAAAAAAAAGATTTTTTGAGTAAAATAAAAAATAAAACCTATTTTAAAATTTTGTTACCAAATTTTAAAAGATATATCAACAAAGAAAAGGGTAAAAAGAAGGGAAACTTTTGAAAAAATACATCCACTGTAAAATAATATTACGTCACGTACCTTACTATATAATATTATATCTGAAATATTAGATATAAAATATTAACCTCGAATAAAAGTGAATAATATTGTACATAAGGTGTTTATATAAATATGAATTAAAATAGATAACAAACTCAAAATATAGGACATGTAACCGCAAATATTTTCTTTCAAAAGACATGAAGCGTAATCTGAAATTTTTAAAAATATACAGCCCAATATAAAATACTTCAAATAACCCAATATATAATATTATATAATATTATGTTTAGAGAAAAACATTATACATAATATATTTATTTTTTATAAAAATAAATAATAATAATAAATTAATTTTCTACACCCCCACCCAACCTTTTTTCTTCTTTTTCCCAAACAAAATCCCCCCGTCCAGTTGCTGGCCACCAAATGCTTTCTCAAACCCTTTCCCTCCCCTCTTTTCTTCTCTATTTCTTCCTCCTCCCCTTAAAATACCCCTCTCTTCTTCTTCCCGTAGACTCCTTTGTTCTTCCTCCACTGTCATGTCGAAATCCGAAGTGAATAACTTATATCGTTACTCAATCATAGCAAATTATCAATCAAAATCATTTATATTTATTTTGTATCAATAAAGTCGTTCAAATTAGATTAATTTTCTCATAAAATATCCGTTAACATATTAAAATAAAAGATGTAAACAACTTTAAGAGATCGTTGATGACTTTAACTTAGAAATTATGATCATATTTGCTAGAAGATAAGACTAGCACACATTAAAGATAAAATAAGAAAAATTGCTTGAAAAGATATGATCATGTTTATGTTGACTATCAGATACACTAATCGATAAATATGAAATCATGATGAGTGAAGATGTTAGAGTGGGATGAACTTGACCTAAAATTAATTGGATGAAAATTGTACTGAAGGCCCTAAAACTTTTTGAAATTCATGCAGAATTAATGAAAGACATAATAAAAGGAAAAAAAAAACTATTAGTTGATAATATATTTTAGTCATGTTAGCCCTTTTACTTCACGCCTTATAGTTCTCAAGGAATTATTTAGCCTTTCAATAATATGACATCACGTCAGTAAAAATTTAATAAACTTCTACTACTTTTATGTTTATTTTATTTTATAAAACATTTTCTTGTGAGAATTCATATGGCTTACTTTAATTTTTCTGAAATCGTTGAGCTTCTATGAGTTGGTCTTAGTTTAGCTATCCTAATTTTGACCATAGTCATTTCTATACATTTAATCACAGCAACGTTAGATAAATATCACAACCGCTTGTAGCCAATTTTTCTTGCCTCGTGTTTGGTCGGCGTATTGATATATATATTTTTAGAACAGGCACCCACATATATATATATATATAAACTAGTCTTAGTGTACGCGTCTTTCGCGTGTTGCTCATATTAATAAGAATAAAATTTTAAAATAACATAAATAATATCGAAAAGATATGTTTGTGTAACAATATAAAATTTAGAAATAAAATAATGAATTTCAAACTGATAAGTGATTATATTTAAGAGTTTGATCCAATCCAGTAGTTCTTTCTTCAATTTGTTCTAATACTTGTTTCAGTGAACAAAAAGGTTATGCAAATAACATTTGATAAAAAATAAAAAAATCATTCACTTTTACACAATTAATAAATTAACATTTAATACAAATATTAGCATTACGAAGACGCATTGTAATACAAAGTTGTATAGTAGAATAAAACATATAGTATAAGTTATTTATTTAAATAATTAGCACTTATAAAATTGTACCGTGAGTTATTACGGGCTTATTTTGGCACTAATAATTTAATATCATATCACAAACACATTTATTTATTTGTAATTGGTCATCCAAACTAAGAAAGACTCATCAAAATTAATGAAAACAACTACTATATTTGCATTAGAGTAGACTGTTTATATCATACTCCTTGATATGTGATCCTTCTCTGGACTATGTTAACACAGGATGCTTTGTGCACCAAGCTGTCTTTTTTTAAAATTGTATTTTCAAAAGTTCGAAACATAAGATTGATTTGCGTTATAAGTATAATTTTATTCAATGTGTAATTATTTCTCAAAAGCTAAAATTTCATTCGCTTTTAAATTTCTAAATATTAATATTTTCTATATTTCGAATAAGGAAGGATTTAATACATAAAATTTAGATAAATAATTAAATAACTATTTTATCACGTGTGAACTCTATTTTTAAAAGGGTAAAAAGATGAATGATATTTTGTTACGAGGCTTTGTACTTTAAGGGGTTGTTTGGTAAGGAAATAAGTTATCCTGGATAACTAATCCCACGTTGAGATAATTCGGGATTGTTATCCACCCTCAATTAGAAATAAAAAATAAATAGTTCGAAATTAATTTTTAAATGAATTTATCCCACATTTGATTGGAATAAAATTTTGGGATAATTTGTCTCAATATCAGTTATCCCGCACTGAGGGTTGGATAAAATAACACTATAATACCAGGATAATAACCCCATATAAACTCATCCAAAAATTAATTTCAGGACTATTAATTTCTTATTTCTCATTAAGGGTACAATTTCAGGTTATCTCAATTCGGAATTAATTATACCGTAATAATTTATTTCCTACCAAACGACCCCTAAATTTTTAGTTATAACTTAATTTAAAATTTTTTATTTTCACCCTTTATGAGATGATTTCAACATATTTTTTTCTCTCTTAACCTATGTATCTAATCAAACATATTCACATAAATAAATTGAAACAGAAAAAAATAGTGTAGATTTAACTAAAGATAGTGAATAACAAGAGAACTCGATTAATTAAAACAACATAAAGTATGTTTTGATTTCTCACTCTCTCTCTCTCTCTCTCTCTCTCTATATATATATATATATATATATATATATATATATTGATTATACAATTTTTTTTACCATGATTTTAAAAAATTGTGATGGATAATTAGTCAGTTTAATAAGTAAAGAATTAATATAATTTAATAGAATGGTAATTGATTTTAAAATCTGAAATGTTAGGCTTTTAATATAATCCAAATAAGAAAAGATTTAAGAATCAAAATTTTACAAATAAGCAAAACTTTAATACCAATAACATTAATTAATTTCAAAATCTTGAATAATAAGATAATAATTAAATAATAATTATTTGAAGAAAATAGTCAATAACAATTTTATTTATTGCAGAGTGTTTTAATAAAGAGCAAAAAGTTCAATCAATATATATATTAAAATTTAATAATAATATTAGTATAACAAAAAAGTGCTTAATGAAACTTTTGAATATTAAAAATTAATAATAATATATAAATATTAATATAAAATTAAAAATTAAAATAGTTATTAAAAAACAATGACTTCTACCCTAATAAAGAGGTTTCTTAATAATTTTTTTTCTGGTAATTTTGATAGTTACGGACACCAAAAAATGACTTAATCATAAAATGAATATCCTGGTTCTTGGAAATAATCAAACCAATATTGTTAAACTTCTTACATAAGACTTCTTGAATGTCAACTATGTTGTCGAAGATTATGGATTAACTAACCACACTAACAAACAATACAAATTGAGAAAACAGAAATAACACAAGAATTTATTAAAATTCGGCCAAGTCTACATCTTTGGAGCAAAAGTATAGAGAGTTTGCACTGTTAATGAAAAAAATAGTACAGAGATTTCTAATTACTCTCTCCTTTTTAAAATAATTAGTGTGTTTAGTTTGGACACACCCTTTAAAATATTATTCTTTCCATTCTATTTTAATTGTTAGGTATACTAAAATTAGTTGTTTCAAAATACTTGTTAGTTTCAAAATTCAAGAGATAATATACCATTTTTTTTCAATTCTACTCTTATTACTTAAAGTCATTCTAAAATGTGAAAAGAATTATTATTGTATGTTTTCAAAAAATTAATAGGGATATATTAGTCAAATTACCATCCCTATTAATTTTTCTTAATGAGTGTGCAAATCTTATCCTAACAATTAAAATGGAACATAGGGAGTACTTATTTCTAAGAAGTAAAGTATATTTTTACCCACTTACCTCTAATAAATATCTTGAAAAATATGTAACTCTTTCTTATTTTCTTGGTTATGTAAAAATCTCTTTACTTAAATATAGGTAAAATTGAAAGAACATCATTAATGTCTTCTTGATTATATAAAATGTCACTTATTTTAAAATAAAATCAAAAGACTAAACCACCGTGAAACAAAGGAATATATCATCTTTATATAAATTTTAATAAGTGTTTTTCAAATCTACAAGGACAATAAATGTTTTATACACGGACAATGAGCGCCTAAAATCTACTCCCTCCATTTTAAAATAAATGATGCTTTCAGCTTGAGCACACCCCTTAAGAAAATTACTTATTCTTTAGATAGAAAAATGCAATTTTACCTAATTGACTCTAATAAATATCTTGAAAAAGATGTAACTTTTTAATATTTTCTTAGTTATGTAAAACTCTCTCCGCTTAAATAAAAATAAAATTACAAAAAAAAAATTAATATCTTATTGATGATGTAAAACACCACTTATTTTGAAATAAAATTTAAAAACTAAAACATCACTTATTTTAAAATAAAAAAAATAAAAAAATTAAAAAAATTTAGATTTGCAGAATTCAAGACACAAACAATAAATTTTTACCTTTGAGTTAAATTTTCCTCATCAACATGAACAACAAAGTGCCTTGGTTTCCACCCTCGTAAAGGCAACATTGAGTACTGCACACACCATTAAATTTAAAAATGTCTAAATTTATCGGTTATAATTAATGACTGGATTATTTTGTTATGCGTATTATCATATACAGACACTTTTTTCATATCAACATTAATATTATATTTTTACTTTGTATATATTAAAAATAATTATTTTAAAATATTTATTAATTTTAAAATTTTAAAAATAATTAATTATTTTTTTATTTTTATTTTTATTAGTTAAAGTCATTCTAAAATATGAAAAAAATTATTATTATATGTTTTTAAAAAATTAATAGGATTATATTAGTTAAATTGCAATTCCTACTATTCCTTCCGTTTTAACATAAGTGGTGTTTTGACGTTTTGATTTTATTTCAAAATAAGTAGTATTTTACATAATTAAGAAGACATTAATGATATTCTTTCAATTTTATCCTTATTTAAGTAGAGAAAATTTTACATAATCAAGAAAATATTAAAGAAGTTACATCTTTTTCAAGATATTTATTAGGGATAAGTAGGTAAAATTATATTTTCTGTCTAGAAATGAATAATTTTCTTAAGGGGTGTGATTAAATCGAATGCACTACTTATTTTAAAATAAATTAAATAATTTTTTTAATAAATATTAAATTTTATTTTAATAATTAAAATGATACGGTGTAAATAGTTGACCTTGGTCAACCGTCATCCATATTTGGAGTTCAGTTATATGTCCGCCTCCTTCGTGTATTCATCTTTTAATTATTGATGTACTTGTTAGGTATTTACGTTAAGTCCCTCGCCACCCCAAGATGGGTATATATATTTTAAATAAAGTGATAGACCGACTTTAATATGCTTTATCCCCCTCATGAAATAATTTATTCTTAGTAAAATTAATAAAACTCTGATAGTCACGATATACAAAAAGTCTCTTGATGAGCCAATTCAACATCACTTATCAAGTTTTCTAGTCAAATAACGAGCAAACTTTTAATAATAAATAACTTTATTTATTTTAAAAAAAATTCTAACTTTTATTTATTGAAAATAATATAGTTTAGATGGTATATTTAATATGTTGATATTAATGTTTACAGAAATTATTATATAAATAATTTAAAAATTATATTTATTTACTTAATAAATGTATAGATAGTATGAGCAAAATAAAATTATGTTAAAAAAAAAAAAGGAAAAACATCCAAAAGTTAATTAAAAAAATAGTATATTGGTAAAAGGTAAGTAAGTGAAAATATAAATATTTTACATTAATGATAAATAGATTTAAAGATTTTATTTATTTATTTTTTATTTTTTTTTCAATTTTCGTTAAATTTATTAGGTAGAGTTTGATAAATATATGAAGTAAAAAATGCTCATTTTTTAGTAAAATAGTGGACTAAAAATGCTCAAAAAGTATATCTAAGAGATCATTTTATACCTACCTTAAACATAAGGGATATTTTTCTTATTTTCTCTCACATTTTGAGTAAAGTTTTAACTAAATTTTGAAAAATTACTTTTGTGAAATATGAGGCAAAGTTAAAATGATTTTTGTGTAATAAAACAAAGAATAATGACTTTTGAGTAATAAACACAAAGTTGGATGACCACCATTGAAATTTACTCTCAAATAACCTCTTTCATTTCTTTAGTACGTATTGTCATATACTTAGACTCTGTAGTAGACAACAAAAAACTGAAAAGGTTCACTATATTGCTGATGATTGATCACATCCAAATTATACCTCTCTATGAAATATAAAATGATCGTTGTCAAATATAATAATTCAATTAAGTTGGTGTCGATTCCACAGGGAATAGAGACGAAATAATATATTAATGATGATTATATTAACTTGTAGTCTATATTTCGGAAAAGGGGTTTGCAAATAAAAAGAAAAAGTAATTCTAACAATGAGTGAGTTGTCATTAAATTTATGAAACAAAACTAGAATTATGTTCCCCATGATTTCATAACGTAGTAGGCTTATTTTATTAGTAATCTATCCTATTGAATAATGTGTAAGTCTGACAATTAAGTTCATCTAACGTCTCTCGACCTACATAGATGAATTTCACTTAAATCCTTTCGGAATTTAAGTGTATATCTTTTTCTCTCGCCATAAGTTTTGGATTAACTATCCTCGGTTAGAGCTCAAGTTAATTAGATGAGGGTTGGTAGCCTCAAATTACCACTAACTTCAACCTCTTTGGTCAAGCAAGTTGAAGATACATGCACGTTTTAATGTTTGCAACTGCTAAAACTCATTAAAACTAAGAGAATAACAATCCACTCAATCACCATTCAAGAATCACTATTTTATTTTTCCTACTTCCGTTAATCCATCATGGTTCCCACAATCTTAGCTTAAGAGATTTAGCCGCTCATGTTTGACAAAACAATAACATAAGATGTAAAAGAAATCATAATGAAATACTTATAACAATATGAAATTGTTTAACAAATCTCCAAAACTATGTAGAGTCACAAGAACTTGATGAATTCCAACAAATATTCGACTAAGTAATTACACAAATTTGTAAAGTATGAATTGTGCAAAAATTGAATGATACAATATTTTCATTGTTGGACTAGATGGATGCCTAAGACATACTAAGAAGGAGTATATATATAGTAGATTATGTCTCCATTGTTCCTTCTTGGACTAGAATTGGACTTTGCAGCTTCTGTTCCTTGAATTGGAATTGGAATCTCTGGCTACCCAACATAGCCTATGCGTCGTACAGTCCATTATGCCAACATGTTGGCATGCCGCACTGCTCCATGCGCCACTTTCCTGTACAATGCCATATTTTATTATACTTGTTTCTGCAATCTAGTTTTGTCATACTTGCTCTTTTTAAGTATAATTAAATTCAAATCCGTCACTTTAGTTTCTGAAAACATCTAATCATGTGCATTAGCTCTTTTCACAAATATCATATAAAATTAAAGAAAACACACATAATTCGTTCTCAAAACACAGTTAAGTATGGGCAAAATATGTCAAATAAGTGCGTGAATACGCTCAACATCACCACCCGACACTTAAACTATTGTTCGTCCTCAAACAATCTACTTCTTCCTTTCTCAATTCAACCATAAAATTCATCCTATGAACAGATCTACTTACACTTACGGTCATTAGACAAGTAAAAAAAAAATCAAGTTCCAATAATCTACTCAATATGCTATCAGATCAACATTCAAAGATTAAAGTTCAAAATCACTTAGCTTCTAGAACTAATTCAACAAGATATATTTGGGTTAACATGAATCATATGTAATTTAGCAATCAAGATAAACCAAAATCTTTATCCTTATGTGCTCCTCACTATTTGGAGAGATGCCCTTTCGCTCACATGATATATATGAAAAATTGGACGTGGGCATAGATAAACAAATTCCGCTCACTCTCCCAAAGAACTCAACATGCATGCAAAAGATGATCCATAGGCTTGCCCTTAGTGTAAATACTCCACTAATATAGAATATCGAATCTAAGATCAATTAGGACTTAAGATGGTTGCAATGTAAGCTAAAGGACGAGTAGGAACTATTTGGCCAAGATAGTGACTAATCTCCCTAAGAACTTTAATACTTCACAACTCTGTTACTTTTTTGTAGCGCATTCTTCAATTTTCCTTTTTTTTTCCTTATACCGCCTTTTTATTTTCACTTTTCCGCTTAGGTGACTAGTAGGGAATATTTAACATTAAGCTCATTCACAATTTTTTTCTTTTCATTCCTTTCATTTAGAAGCTTTTTTTTTATCTCTTTCCACTAATGTCACCCTCCTTGTTATGCATTTTTTGCCCTTTCTTTTCTTATAATTTTCACACTTTAGCTTTTTCTTTTTTTTTCTTCGTTTGTGCTCCTTTTATGCAAATTTTTTTCAATTAAAGTGCTCTAAGAATCAATTAAATCAAATAAAGGTCAATAGAATAAAAAGGGATTAAGCTTGTAATATGGCTATCAAAAGAATAGGCTAAGACTCAAAATGGCTAACTAGGACAATCACATCAAGGTATATAAAATTGGGGTACAAATAGGCTACCAAAGAAATGCCTATATCACTCCCTAGATTCAACATCTTCATTTCGTTTCACACACACACACCGGGCAAGTTCTAGACATCAAATTGCAAGCATGGAGTATATAAAAAAAAACTCACTCACACAATGACAAAAATGGTTCATTAATGGTACTCAAGATTACATAAACACATAATCCACTCATATTATTAAACCCAAATTTTTAAGAATAGGAGTCAAGTTCCAAAAGTCTAAGTGTTTCTACCTTTTTATGCATTTTTGACTGAATCATGCAAAGTCTCAATAATACCCTAAATGAAGAACTTAGCATTCATAAGGTCTCAAGTTCTTGCTCTTCAAATGACTAATTTTTTCTTAAGATGGTCATCATCCATCCATCACCGGGAACAATCATGACTATGACTCAAAAAATCTAGACTCTCTACTCGATCCTAAGAGACTATCCATAAAAAAAACACTGAAAATAAAAATTGGGGAAACTTAAATAAAAATAAAACTAAAAAAATACTATAAACTAGCAGGATAAGTCATGGATCACACACAAAAAAAATCTAGGCCTACCATGAACAAGTTTAACAATGAAAGTATACATGGTATAATAAAGTCCACTTCTCCCACCCATACTTAATTAGTAGCACTATATTCAGTGCAAAAATAATAATGTACAATTAAAAAGGGTGAAAGAAGAACTCCCTAGGCCTAGGCACTCATTGTCTGTGGGATAAAAATCTTGCCTGAAAACCTACTCCGCGTGGCGGACCGGAGTCCCCTACTAAATCTGAGATTTTCTTCCTGCACACTTGAGCAGACAAATCAAATCTAAAAATTCACAAAATTAAAACAAAATCTAAGTTATCTTAGGTTGCCTCCCAAGAAGCTCCTGATTTAACGTCGCGTCACGACATTGATATTTTGATTACTCAGACTTTATCAAGATACCCTTTGGGTTACTTCCCAAGAAATGCCTTATTTAACATCGTGGAACGACTCTCGCCATTACACCTGAAAGAATCAAGGACAACAACAAAAATCAAAGTAGAAAATAAATATTACAAGAATAATTTAAACACCAATTAACTATTTTAAAATTGTATCCCTGGACAACGGCGCCAAAATTTGATCATGCCCAAATTATACCTCGCTATGAAGTATAAAGCGATCACTTTTAAATATAGTAACCCAACTAGGTTGAGGTCGATCCCACCGAAAATAGGGACAAAATAATATGTTAATGATGATTAAATTAACCTGTAGTCATATTTTGAAAGGGGAGTTTTCAAATAAAAAGAAAAAATAATTCTAACAATGAGTGAGTTGTTATCAAATTTATGAGATAAAACTAGAATTGTGTTCCCCATGAATTCATAATATAGTAAGCTTATTTTATTCGTGATCTATCCTGGTGAATTTTGTGTAAGACTGACGATTAAGTTCATCTAACGTCTCTCGACCTACATAGTTGAATTTCACCTAAATCCTCTCGGATATTAAGTGTGTCTTTTGCCCTCGCCATAAGTCTTGGATTAACTATCCTCGGATAGAGCTCAAGTTAATTAAACAAGGGTTAGTAGCCTCAAATTATCACTATTATTCTTTTTTCCTAACTTTAACCTCTTTGGTCGAGCAAGTTGAAGATACATACACATTTCAATTTTTGTAACCGCTAAAACTCATTAAGAAGAAGAGAATAACAATCCACTCAATCACCATTCAAGAATCACTATTTTATTTTGCCTACTTCCGTTAATCCATCAAGGTTCCCACAACCCTAACTTAAAAAATTTAGCTGCTCATTTTTGAGAAACTAATAACATAAGATGTAGAACAAATTTATAATAAAATACTTATAATAATATGAAATTGTTTAACAAATCTCCAAAGCTACGTATAGTATAGGAACTTGATGAATATCTCCAACAAATATTCGACTAAGTAATTAAATAAATTCGTAAAGTATGAATTGTACAAAAATTGAATGACACAATATTTTCGTTGTTGGATTAGACTTGGACGCCTAAGACATACTAAGGAGGAGTATATATGTATATAGTAGATTAAGTCTTATTGTTCCTTCTTGAACTGGAATTGGACTTTGCAGCTTTTGTTATCACTTGAATTGGGATTGGAATCTCTGACCGCCCAACATAGCCTGCCGCACTGCCCATCACACCAACATGATGACACGTCGCGCTGCTCCATGCGCCACTCTTTCCTGTGCGTCGCGCAAGCCATAACACTGCTATGCCTGTGCGATGCCATCTTCTATTATACTTATTTTATCAATTTAGTTTTGCAATACTTACTCTTTTTAACCATAATTAAGTATAAATCTGTCACTTTAATTCCTAAAAATATCTAATCATGTGCGTTATCTCTTTTTTACAAATATCCCAAAGAAAATACACATAATTCTTTCTCAAAATATAGTTATGTATGAGCAAAATATGACAAATAAGTGTGTAAATATGCCTAACATCAATGATACTCTTAGAAAAACTAGGAATATAAGTTGTTAGAGATTTTCTATTATTCAAATACCTACATAATCTAAATTAACATAGGCAGATATGGATTCACTCAACTTGTTTTTGTCAAAAGTCAAGCTGACATCTATAGTATTCTTTAGGTGTCTCAAGATTCATTTCACCGTATGGCAATATTCTTTATACGAATACATTTTGTATATACTCACAACAATAACAAGTGAAATTGTAGGATACTGCAAACTATATGATACATGATGAGACATAAGACCTGAATACAAAACACTAGACATATGATGTATCTCCTCATCTATTTTCGGTAAAATATATGGAAATAACTTGAAATGAAAAGAAAAAGAAAAAATAAAAGGATTAACACTTTTCATGTTATTAAATCTCTTGAGAACCTTCTTAATACAGTAGTGTTGAGATAACATCATCGTTCCAATCATTGTAGCTCGAGTAATGTTCATCATCAATTTTTTCTTTGCAATATTCAAAATTTTCATCTAAAACTCCGCATCAGTTATTTCTTTAAAGAGATAATATATGACATGTTTTTAACATTTATATAAATATCATCCACATATAATAAAAAATATGTAAAATAATCATTTTAAAAATTCTTGTAATGCACATAGCTATTATATGCTCTTCGAGAAAAGACATTTTAAATCATGTATGTACTAAATCTTTTATATGATGCTTATGGAACTATTTCAAACCATATAAAAATTTCTTAAGTATGAAATCATGACTCTCTATTATTGAGTGAAGAATACCTCGTGTTAATCATATATTAGCATTTTGATTCACCATGCAAAAATGTATTTTTCATATTTACATGTTCTAGATCTAAGTCACATAGACTTAACAAAGCTAGTAAGACCCTGATAAAGCTATGCTTCACTACTAAATAGAATATTTCATGATTATCTATCCTTTCCCTTTGCACAAGATCTTTATCCACAAACCTTTTCTTATATTTTAGTACTTCAACCTCTGTCTTTCCTACTTTCTTTTGAAAATATATTTATAGCCTACTACCTTCAATTGTTTTGACAAATAAATAAGTTTTCATATCTTATTTTTATAAAAGAGTCAACTTTTTTACTCATAACACTAATTTGTTGATCCAACACTTTTGATATATAAGTGGTACTATCATGCCCTACCTTGGGAGGTATGACTGACATCTGATGTCATATTGAGATCTGAGTTGACTTGGCTGGGCTTATACACTCTTGGTTCTTACCCGTGATTCAAATCAAGAAAAACCATGAGCTATATCTCGGTTGTAAACACAACCTTAGGCCGACAAGGCCACACAACCACCTGTAAAAGAAAATAGCTAACCAACCACAAGAAAATAAGGGAATCCTATGTAGGTCGACAAGAACACCATGTTGTCTAGCTATAACAGAAAGAAAACAGGCAGTCACAAACATGTTATAGCTGACAAGGCTGTTAACTAATAGCTAAACTAGGCCCTACACGACCGTCACACGAGATAAAACATACATGGGCCCTACACGACCAACAACAACAACCATCAACTGAGAAACTGTAGTCTGCAAGAGTCTAAGAGTGGAATAATGGTCAGGACAGGGCCCCAACCTACCCAAAAGCTGTACAACAAAAGTGCAAACCTTCTCTAACTATCAACTCCGGAGAAAAGGAGCTGACGAGACTGCGGACTCTGGATGGTGACTAGGAATGTCCTGAACCGCGTCTATCCGCACCTGCAGGCAAGAAATGCAGTGCTCCAAAGATGGGCGTCAATATAATATTTACCGAATATGTAAGGCAGTAATGAAAATGACTGAATAATACTGATAATAAAACTGAAAATGATCAATAGGAAGGATAAGAGGTACAACATGGATAGCCTCACAACTTGCTGTATAACTAACAATAAGTAATGCAAACAAGAACCTTACCTGGCCCCTATAAGCCTGGAAGGTACAACCAGCACAGAATAACCCGGTCGAGGCCCCTATAAGCCCTGGAAAGCACACTCCAATCTATATACCCTTAGCATGGTCAATATGAGTCAATGAGTACCTTGGGAACACAAAGCTCGATGGAGGGTTAATGATGCCGATACAACATAAAATATAAGCCCATTCGTGGATGGAATGTAATATGGCCCTTAGGCCTAAATATAGTCCCTTGGGACAACATATAGCTCCTTGGAGCGATCCATATAGCCCCGTAGGCGATGAAACAACTAGTAACCCTGAGGTTGGTCGATGGAAGGCTATATAGGGTAGGGTCAGTCCCAACCTAAACAGAAAGCGCTAATCTCAAACTAATGGTAGTTTCTAATCGCAACATACATGCTTCTGACTTTCTTACAAAGATATAGGTCATATTACTATACGATAGGAATAACTTGCCGAAGGAATTAGCCTTAACATACCTCGAGTGCCTATTCTCATTTAACTAGTTAGTTTCAACTTGCAATCGGTGGTTCCACTCAACTACAGCCCTTACACTGAGAGAATAGGGCTATTTTCAATACTAAATTCGACAAATAACGATATTTTTCGATAATAATAATAACTATAATTCAACTTTGTTTCACTCAATTGAAAACCCATAATTTCTCGAGATTTTAGAAGGGAGCAATGCTTACCTATTTCCTGTGGCTGTTTAAGACTCAATTTGAAGTAATTCCGACCACCTTTACTCAGCGGGGTTCCGGTATACCGAGCGAATTTTCAAGAAATAACTCCGCATAGATGTTTTCCATAGGTCTAAAACTTGTTATCCGAAGTTAATTTGTGTTTGGACAGAGTTTGACGGCGTAATTTGATGAAAATCCGATGAAAGTTACATTTTCTCTCTATACTTGGTCGAGGATTTATTTTTGAAATGATTTAAATCAACATATAGGGCCTTATATTGGAGTAGGGCAGTGGAAGGGGGTAGCTCCCCGCATTGGACATCACGCCAAGGGTGTGCCACGCTGCGCTGCCCATCATGCAGGTAGGCTGGCGCGCCGCATTGCCTATCGCGTAGGTAGGGCTGGCGTGTCGCGCAAGCCATTACGACCGGGCCTCGCCCGACCCTGCTAATCCACTCGATGATGTTCCTCACTTGTCCTACCTCCGAGGCTCTTCCCGCATGCATCAAGCTCTCATTGCTCACCACAAGCCCATGCCAATGCACACTAGCCGCTAACATTTTGCGAGGTGTAACATCACCCCCCTCTTAGGATCATTCATCCTCGAATGCAATTATTAGGTTAAAAGACGCCACTCTTTTAACTTATTACCAGCAAAATTTTGGCAGAGTCTCCTCTGTATTATGAACTATCTGAAAACCTGAAGCACAAAAAAGCCCAACATAGCCGCCTCACAAGACTCTATAAACAGGTACTCCATTATATAGAGGTAACCAACTAAATAGTGCTAATAATATAAGTAGTAAAATAACAACTGAACAACAGCCTCATCTCAACTGCATAATCCGGGTCAATCTTGCAATAAGTGGGGATATCTAAACCTCATGTCTTCCTCAGCTTCCCAAGTCATCTCTTCTTTATTACTGTTCCTCCACAGAACTTTAATGGAGGCTACATCTTTAGTCCTTAACCTATGAACTTACCGATCTAGTGTAGCAACTTGAACCTCTTCGTAGGCTAACTCTTCAGTAACTTGAACATCCTCAACTAGAACAACCCAAGACGGGTCCCCCATGCACTTTTGCAACATTGACACGTGGAAGACTGGATGAACAGATTCTAGCTCTGTAGATAGTTTTAGCTCATATGTCACTCAGCCTATCCTTCGGAGGATCCGATACGGGCCAATGAACCTAGGGCTAAGCTTGCCTTTCTTGCCAAATCTCATCACGCCCTTCATCAGCGAAACTTTGAGGAATACCCAATTATCAACATCGAATTCCAAGTCTCTACGCCGCACATCGGAATAAGACTTCTGACGACTCTGGGCTGTCAGCAAGTGCTCTCTCACGAGTTTTACTTTTTCCTCTAATTGGTGAATCATATCGAGTCCGATCAATCATAACTCCCCTACTTCGAACCATCCGATAGGGGACTTACACTTCCATCTATATAAGGCCTCATAAGGCGCCATCTGGATTGCAGACTGATAGCTGTTATTGTATGCAATTTGATAAGGGGTAGACGCTCGTCCCAACTTCCTCCAAAGTCTAGCACACATGCCCATAACATATCCTCGCCTGTCTGAATGGTGCACTCTGCCTGGCCGTCTATCTGAGGATGGAATACTATGCTCAGATTTACCTGTGTCCCCAAGCCTTTCTGAAATGACTGCCAGAATCTAGTTGTGAATTGTGCCTCTCTGTCAAAAGTAATGGATGCTGGAACACCATGTAGTCGGACTATCTCCTTGATATACAACTCAGTGTAGTCTTCGGCTGAAAAGGTAGTCCTGACTGGCAAGAAATGGGCTGACTTCATGAGTCTATCGACAATGACTCAAATAGAATCGAATTTATTACTGGTGCGAGGTAACCCTATCACAAAGTCCATATTGATTTCTTTCCATTTCCACATAGGCACCACTATCTCCTGAGTCAATCCGCTAGGTTTTTGATGTTCAGCTTTACCTGTTGGCAATTAGGACACTATGCTACACCATTTTTCATTCCCGGCCACCAGTATATTTCCTTTATGTCATGGTACATCTTTTTCGAGCCTGGATGAAGAGAGTAAACAGAATATTGTACCTCTGCCATGATCTGCTGGCGGAGCCCTGCTACATCTGGAATGCAGAGGCGACCTCCAAATCTCAAGACCCCATCTTCCGTTAACTCGAAGGCTGTTAATTCACCTTGTTGAACCTTATCTCTGAGCTGTACTAGGTTAGGATCCTCATAATGCCACTCTTTTACCTCTACAACCAGGGATGATACTGCTATATTCTGAATCACAACCCCATTATCCTATGAATCTACTACCCAGACCGCTAAGTTGGTTAGCTAGTGCAGTTCTCGAGCAATTTCCCGCTGTTTTGGCCTTAGATGTGCTAAAATTCCCATAAATCTGTGGCTAAAGGTATCTGTTACAATATTGGCCTTTCCTGGGTGATACAAAATGTTCACATTGTAGTCTTTTAGCAATTCTAACCAATGACGCTGCTACAAATTAAACTTTTTCTACGGAAAGATGTACTGGAGGCTCTTATGATACAACAAAAATATCCACATGCATATCATACAAGTAATGCCTCCATATTTTCAAGGCATGAACCACTGCAGCTAACTCCAAATCATGGGTGGGATATTTCTTTTCATGCTTCATTAGCTGTCTCGAAGCATAAGCAATTACCTTACCATGTTGTATCAGAACACACTCTAACCCAATGCCTGAAGCATCACAGTATACAACATAACCCTCTGAACCTTCCGGCAAGGCTAACACTGGTGCTGATGTTAATCTATTTTTTCAATTCTCGAAAACTTTGCTCACAAGCCTCGGTCTAGTGGAACTTGGCTGTTTTCTGAGTCAATTTGGTCAAAGGCGTTGATAGGGTAGAAAATCCTTCCACAATCCTTCTATAATACCCGGCTAACCCCAGAAAAATACGAACCTCAGTTGGAGTTGTAGGTTTGGGACATGTCTTTACTGCTTCAATTTTATGTGAATCAACATGAATACCAACCTCTGATAAGCTACAAAATTCAGCTAGAATTCACATTAATAAAATTTTGCATATAACTGGCGGTCTTTGAGAATCTGGAGTACTGTTTGCAAATGATCTCTGTGTTTCTCTTTTGAATGGGAATACACCAGAATATCATCGATGAACACTATCAGAAACATATCTAAATATGCTCTGAAGATGCTGTTCATCAGATCCATGAACACTGCTGGGGCATTCGTTAACCTGAAGGACATTACTAAAAATTCGAAATGACCATACCTGCTCCTGAAAGCTGTCTTTGGGATATCTTTTTCCATCGATTATAATTGAAAAGAAGACTCACAAGAGGTTTTTGAAACCAAAGAAGTTTTTTATTTTTATTTTTTTCTCAAGCAGTTGCAATTTTAAATTTTCTGGATTCCTTGTGTTATTATTATTCATATAAGAATCCTCATAAGAACTCGCACTTGATGGTACTCGGACCTTAGATCAATTTTGGAGAAATATTTCGCCCCCTGCAACTGATCAAACAAATCATCTATCCTTGGGAGGGGGTATTTATTTTTAATGGTAACCTTATTCAACTGCTGATAATCTATGCACATTCGTAGGGAGCCATCTTTCTTTCTTACAAATAGAACTGACGCACCCCACGGTGAAGTACTCGGCCTAATAAAGCCCTTATCTAACAAGTCTTTCAACTTTTTTTTCAATTCTTTCAATTCAGCAGGAGCCATTCGATACAGAGGGATGGATATAGACTGAGTACCTGGTAGCAAGTTGATAGATAAATCGATTTTTCGTTCTGGGGGAATACTAGGAAATTCGTCTGAAAAACACATCTGCAAACTCATTAATCACTGATATGGACTGAAGAGTCAGAGATTCTTCCTGCATATCCCGAACCCTAACAATATTGTAAATACATCCTTCTGCTATCAACTTTTTCACCCGAAGATAGGATATGAACCTACCTTTTGGCATAGCTGCATTGCCTTTCCGATCTCGCACTACCTCCCCTGAAAAGTGAAATCGCACAGTCTTGGTCCAACACTCCACATTGGCATAATATGGTTCTATCCAATTCATACCCATAATTGCATCAAAATCAATCATTTCTAGCTTCACTAAATCTGCTAAAGTCTGGCGACGAACAACCTATATTGTGCAACCCCGGTAAATACTATTAGCATTAATAGAATCACCGATGGGTATAGACATCGAGAAGGGTCGCTGAAGCAATTCCGGCGTTATACCAAACTTTCGGGCCACTAGTGGAGTAGCATAGGACAAAGTGGAACCTGGGTCTGTCAAAGCATAAACTAAGTGAGAGCAAATGTCTAGCATACCTGTCACAACATCCGGTGATGACTTTGACTCTTGTCTCCCTGGTAAAGCATAAGTATGATCCGGACCATTGCCTAAACTAGATGCCCCTGATCTACCTCGGCCTCTACCGGCTGGAGCTGAGGGTCTGCCCCCTGCTGAAGGTGCTGGGGCATGTGACCCTGCTGAAGATCTGTCCTGTTGGTCCCGATCACCCCGACCTCTAGCTGGACAATCGCTCATCATATGACCCTCTTGTCTATAGGTGTAACAAGTAGTGGAACCATACCTGCATGTCCTAAAATGACGTCCACTGCAAATAGTACAACGTGGCACAGTGGACCTGCTTTGTTCTGATCCCTTCTGCTGCTGGGAGCCTAATGCCTGTGAGATCTCATCGGGTCCTGACTGCCCTCGGCGGTCTGGTCTACCGCTCTGCTACTGTGGAAGTGGGGGTCTGGGTGGCCTGCCTAATATTCGCGGCCTAGGTCCACCATGGAATTCTGCTTGCATGTTTTGGGCCTGGCCCTCCGGCGCTGCTCTTGATTTGTCCTTTCTACCTCCCGCTGCCGCTGCTTGATCCCTTCAATATTCTGAGCAAAAGCCTGAATGTGGGAAATGTCCACGTCCTCCTATAAAGTAGCTGCAACAGAAGTCTCCACATACTCTAGGAGCATCCCTATAATAAATTGATGTAATCTGGCTGGCATAGTATCCACAAAGGCTGGCGCATATATGGAGAAGGAGTCAAACCTCATTACATATTCCCAGACACTCATCGAGCCCTGTTCTAGGTGCAAAAATTGGTCCACCAGGCCTGTCAGATTTCTCATGGCAAGTAATGATCTATGAAGGCCTCTGAAAAGCTAGGCCAAGTTGGAGGGGAAACATCTTTGCTATGTCTCATAAACGAAATACTGCTAATTTAACCGACTCCACGAGCGTGGCATGCATCACCCTAAAGATCCACTATAACTGGTCCAAAAAGTCCTGAGGGTACTCTCCATGGTCCGTCACTGTGAATTGCAGGGGACTCAGGGAAAGGAAATCTAGCACCATCAAACTTCCAGGTCCTCTATAGATTCAGTAACAACTGGTACCATCGGTTGACGCTGAGCGGCTGTCATCTGAGCCAACATGTAGACAACGCTCCTAACCTCCTGATCTGATGGTATAGGTATAGGGACCGCTGGGGGTGGTGCTGACATGCCTGCTACCCTGGGGGGCTCCTGGCATGGCGAGACTGCTGGGGAGACCGGGATGAAGTCTCCCTACTGCCCTCAGATCGAGTCGGCTCTGACTTTGGCACTCTGCTAGTGCCCCCTCCTACTGCAACGTCCAGCTCCCGACCAGTCGTGGTCCGTCGTGCATCAAAAATTTCCTACGAAAATAAGAGAATAATGTAAGCCAAGGAATTTACCCTATACAACATAGCTCTACAGCACGACTGAAGAAGAAAGGAGGGTAACCATGCTATTATGCCTCATAGCCTCCTGCCTATAGAATGTGGTGCACAACACACCCATAGACAAGACTCTACTAGACACGGCTTGCAGACTCCTTAGTGTACGACCTACTATGATACCGAGTTTGTCATACCCCACCTTGGGAGGCATGACTGGCACCTGATGCCATACTGAGATCTAAGCTGACCTGGCTAGGCTTATGCACTCCTGGTGCTTACCTATGATTAAAATCAAGAAAACCATGAGTTATATCTCGGCTATAAACACAGCCTCAGGTCGACAAGGCTGCATAACCAATTGTAAAAGAAAATAGCTAACCAACCACATGGCAATAAGGAATCCTATGCGGGCCGACAAGACCACTATGTTGTCTAGCTATAACAGAAAGAAAACAAGTAGTCACAAACATGCTATAGCCGACAAGGCTGCTAACTAATAGCTAAACTAGGTCCCACACAGTCGTCACGTGAGATAAAACATACATGGGCCCCGCATGGCCAACAACAACAACCATCAACTAAGAAACTATAATCGGCAAGCCTCTAAGAGTGAAATAATGGTCTGGACAGGGCTCGGACCTACCCAAAAGCTGTACAACAAAAGAACAAACCTTCTCTAATTATCAACTCCAAAGAAAAGGAGATGATGGAACTACGGTGTAACGACCCAAACGTAAACCTGGATCTTAGACACGGGATAAGGAACCCCGAGAAACCCCAAGTCGACCCATGGCATGAGCATACATCTAGTTCAATCACATGAGCGGAAGACATAACATAGAGAATGTAATCATAACATAACATAAGGGAAAGCAGTACAATACTTATACAATATGACGGAATACAACTTTTTAGTCTGATAAGCCTCTAAACATGAAAGGCAGATTGACGGGACAACTCCCTAACTAATCCAACATTTAGAAACTGAAGGAATAACCTAAAGCGTGAACATGTAGCCCTCGAAACATGAGCACTCACCAAGTACGCAGTGAGCAAGTCCGAATCTATCTACGGGTGAGGATGAGCCTAAGAACTGGGACCTGTATAAAAGACGATACAACATAGAAAGTATGCGGTCAGTACGTTAAATGTACTGAGTATGCAAGGTAAGTAAAGCGAACATTTAAAGCATGTATGAAACTCATAAATGGTCATAAGAGTAGGATAGCATGCTTGTATCATAAATCATTATAACATATTATGCGGCTCAAGGTTTTCAAAACATTCGTAACAAAAACATAGTCATAATCATAAGAGAAGAACTTCGCTTAACATAACTTTAGCCAACATACATAATCATAACACGCGTAAATCATGAGGAATAGTGGGAGATTCTCTTAACCGACATACCCCATATTAGCACACATGAAGCCCGACTTGTAACCCTAGTCGGGAGGGTGTTCGTACCTTGCAAAGGGTAGGAACCATGAAGGGCGTGATCACACATGAAAAGGGCCATTTGGGATAGGGACAAACATGAATGGGTCCAACATACCTACGGTGACACGTAGTTCATGAGATCCGGGACTTAACCTGAGCCCTGAACTTACTCGGTGTTCGATACTACTCCCAAAACATATATAGTGCTCATAATAATACATACAAGAGTTCATGGGCTAGTCAAATCATAATAATCATAAACATGCTTGATCATACGTGAACTAGCCATGACTTGAGTCCCGTGAGTTGGCCAAAACACAATTCATGCTTAGTAAAATACATACATACTTGTAGATCATTCATATAGTTTAAATTTCCATAAGATCATAATATATAACATAATATATTCATGATTTAATTCATAATACACGTTGGGCTTATAAAAAACATCAATGGATCAATAGATCATAAATCAGTTTATCACGTGCATGCATAATCGAGCTTAAATGGTTAGAAATTCGAAATCAGCCATATTAATATCAAATTTAGATCTCAAAAGATGATCAAAATCAGTAGATAATGATAGGGTTTTAAAATCACAAGACCCATAATTAAATCATTAAATTTTATACAAACTGAATATAAAACTTCATGAGTTTTTAAATAGATTTTTGAATAATTAATAGAGAAGGAGAATGGGTGTGGAAGAATCCATCAATGGAAGACCTTACATACCTGGGATTATCAACTCCTAACCCTCCTTAAAATCCTAAGAATGAAATTGAAGGAATTGAGGTGAAAAGCTTGAAATCTCCCCTTAGATCACTTGTCAAAATCCTTGCATGCATGAATAAAAATTTAGGAAGGTTTATTTTCTTAAAACCCATCTTTCCCAAGCCAAAACGACGTAGTTTTGGGCCTTATATCATAAAAAAGTCAAAAATACCCTTAATGAACCTACCCTGAAAACTGACCGGATGTGACCAACGGAACAACACCAATGGGTCGTTGGAACCCACCAAGACCCGTCGTGTTTCTCGTGGAATGAACTGCTGATGACCTAGTCTCGGATCTAAACAAGGGTCGACAGGACGACCCCTACCTCCAACCGATGACTCGTTACATCATTCATGGTTAGTCCCCTGAACCTTGGCATCTCATCTTCTAACGGGTCACACCACGATCCGTCACCACAAACAACAAATCATTGTTTCCCCCCGTCAAGTCTACTGGAAAATTTAATCCTCCAACCACGACCACAACCAATGACCCATGGCTTCTCCTAAAGGGTCGTTGGTCTCCCGTTGTTTACACTGTCGCCCAGCCTAATCCTAACCATGATTGCAAAGGACGGCCCGTTGTATCCCACAACGGATCGTCATACCTCTCGTTGTCTCCACTGCCACCAGCATTTCCCAAACGAACGACAACATACAACGACTCGTGGTTTGATACCACGAGTCCTTCTATGGTCCGTGCTGTGATATTTTGCCAGTTTTCTGCACTTTTCAAATTAAACTCCCGGGTCTATTCTTAGGCCTTTCTGGGGTATTACAATATCTCCCCTTGAAAACATTCATCCTCGAATATAGGAAAAAAGCAGCAAACAGAAACATACAATTTATCATAGCCATATATTGATCATTTTAACCAAAATTTTCACAGAATGACTACCTCCGAACCAAACCACATAGCTGAACTGATCTCATGCTTCACATACACAGTGATACACATAAAAGAAGCTTTCACACATGAACTGAACATGAAAACTAAATGGGATAGTAGAGTAGAACTGATACCTCAAATCGAAACTGAGCCGATAGAGAATAAATGTGGATATCTAGCCATCATATCCGCTTTGGCTTCCCATGTAGCTCCCTCAACATGTTGATTTCTCCATAAAACCTTAATTGAAGCTATTTCTTTGTTCCTCAACTTTCGAACCTGACGATCCAAGATTTCAACGGGAATTTCTTCATAATTGAGGCTATCTTTTACTCAAATGCTGTCTATATGGACTACCAAGGCTGGATCACCCAAACACTTTTTCAAAAGCAACACATGGAAGATGGGATAAACTGAAGATAAATCCGATGGCAAGTCCAACTCATACGCCATCCTACCAACTCTTCCCACAACCTGGTAGGGACCAACATAGCAGGGACTGAGTTTCCCTTTCTTTCTGAACCGCATGACTCCCTTCATAGGATATACCTTTAGAAATACCCAGTTGCCCACATCAAACTCCAAATCTCTTCTCCTCTCATCAACATACGGTTTTTGATGACTTTGAGCAGTTTTTAACTAGTCCCTTATCAACTGGACCTTCACCATTGCCTCGTGAACCGCATCTGGCCCTATCATAGCTGCCTCACCAACCTCAAACCATCTGATGGGAGATCTACACCTCCCGCCATAGAGGGCCTCGGACGGTGCCATCTGGATACTAAAGTGATAATTGTTATTATAAGAAAAATTGATCAAAGGTAAATGATCATCCCAACTACCTTTAAAATCCATAACACATGCCCTCAACACATCCTCAAGAGTAAGGATTGTTCATTCCTCCTGGCCGTCCATTTGCGGATGAAATGCTGTGCTGAGCTTAATATGAGTCCCAAGTCCCTTCTTAAAAGACCGCCAGAACTGGGAGGTAAACTGAGTACCTCGGTTTGAAATAATAGAGAAGGGTACTCCATGAATTCGAACCAACTCCCGATTATACAACTTGGCATAATCATCCGTTGAATCCATGGTCTTGACTGGTAGGAAGTGTGCTGCCTTTGTTAACCTGTCTACCACCACCCAAATGGAATTCTAGTGTCAGCGAGTACGAGGTAGGCCTGTAATAAATCCATATTAATCTCTTCCCACTTCCAAGTGGGAATGCTAATATTGTGAAGTATACCTCCCGGCCTTTGGTGCTCGACCTTCACTTGCTAACAGTTTGGACACTTAGCTACGAACTCTATGATATCCTTCTTCGTACCATCCCACCAATAGATTTCCCTCAAGTACCGATACATCTTCGTGGATCCCGGATGGATGGAATATCTGGTACCATGTGCCTCATGCAATATCCGGACTCTCAAATTATCAACAATTGGAACACATAGCCGACCCTGGTATCGAAGGACACCATCTCCCCCTTGGGAGAAAACCTCCACCTTTTGACTCCCACCGCTTCCTTCAGCCTTCTCAAAATCGGATCCTCATCTTTCTTAGATTTGACATAGACCACCAAGGATGATTCTAACCCATTCTGTACAACAACGCCACCATCGGTCGAGTCGATCAATCTAACCCCCAACCTTGCAAGTCGGTGGACATCTCTCACCAGCTCCTTCCTTCCTCATCCACGTGGGACACACTCTCCATAGAGAGCCTACTAAGTGCATCCGCAATCACATTAGCCTTTTCGGGGTGGTAAAGGACACTCATATTGTAGTCCATTAGCAACTCCAACCACCTCCTTTGCTGAAGACCGAGATATTTCTGCATGAACACATATTGCAAGCTCTTGTGATCCATGAACACATCCACGTGAACCCCATACAAGTAATGCCACCATATCTTCAGTGCAAACACCATCGTGACCAACTCAAGATCATGGGTCGGGTAATTCTTTTCGTGAACCTTTAACTGTCGAGAGGCGTACACTATCACCTTCCCCCATTGCATCAACACACATCCCAGTCCGACTCTCGAAGCATCACAATACACAACAAAGCCAGTAGTACCCTCAGGTAAAGTCAACACTGGTGCTGAAGTGAGTAGGGTCTTCAATTCCTGTAAGCTTTTCTCATAATCCTCTGACCGTTGGAACTTTACTTTTTTCTGAGTCAACTTGGTCAAAGGTGCTGCAATAGATGAGAATCCCTCAACAAACCTTCGGTAGTAGCCTGCTAGGCCCAAGAAACTTTGAATTTTTGAAGGATTCACCGGTTTAGGCCAATTCTTCACCACTTTGATTTTCTGAGATAGAATCCACCCTTATGCCCTCACTCGACACCACATGGCCCAGAAATGCCACCGAGTCCAGTCAAAATTCACACTTGCTAAACTTTGCATACAACTGACGATCCTTGAGGGTGTGAAGTAGTATTCTCAAATGAGCGGCATGCTCCTCCTCACTCCGGGCGTATATAATGATGTCATAATGAACACAATCATGAACATGTCCAAATATGCCTTGAATACCCCGTTCATTAGATCCGCAAAAGCTACAGGAGCATTGGTTAGTCCAAATGACATAACTACAAACTCATAATGGCCATACAGGATCCTGAAGGCTGTCTTTGGGATATCACTCTCCTGGAATCTGAGCTGGTGATACCTGAGATCTATCTTCGAGAAACACCTGACACCCTGGAGCTGGTCAAATAAATCATCAATCCTGGGCAAGGGGTACTTGTTCTTGATGGTGACCTTATTAAGTTGCCGATAATCAATACACATTCGAAGGGATCTATCCTTCTTCCGAACAAATATAACTAGTGTGCCCTATGGAGACTTGCTCGGTCTAATGAAACCCTTGTCCATAAAGTCCTTCAACAGTTCCTTTAACTCTTTTAACACAACTGGGGCCATCCTGTAAGGAGGAATAGAGATAGGCTGCGTATCGGGCAGTAGATCAATTCCGAAATCAATTTTCCTTTCTAGAGGAACACCTGGTAATCATCGGGAAAAACCTCCAGATATTCGCACACCACTGAAATTGATTGAATAGTTGGGGTCTCGGACCCTACATCCTTAACCCTAACTAGGTGGTACATGCAACCGTAGAGATCATCTTTCTGACCTTCAGATATGAAATAAACCAACCGGCTGATACAACTGAATTACTGTTCCATTCCAAAACCGACTCACCCGGAAATTGAAATTCCACTGCACGGGTCCTACAATTAATCGAATCATAACATGAAAACAACCAATCCATACCCAAAATGATGTCAAAATAAGTCATGGACAATTCTCCTAAGTCTGCGGAGGTAACCTTATGCAACACCGTAATGGGGCAACCTCTATATACCCGCCTAGCTACAACTAATTCACCGACTGGAGTAGATACGGAGAATGGTTCTGACAGAATTTCAGGACTAACTCCAAAACTACTAGCAATGTAAGGGGTCACGAAAGACAAGGTAGATCCTAGATCTAACAAAGCATAAGCATCAATATGGAAGACTTGAAACATACCCGTGACCACATCTGGTGAAGCCTCCTGCTCCTGGCGAGGCACTAGGGCATAAAACCTGTTTCGCCGCTGACCACCCGCTGAACTAGTGGAGGCACCCTACTGAGGGGGTCATGTTGATGGAGCGGTAGAACTGGCTATAGGGCAATCTCTAATCCTGTGCCTGGTGATCTTGGGCAAATTTATATGCCCAAGTGATACTCAAAAGTACCATTTTAGCCTTGTTTATCTATCAATGTATATGCATTCTCATGTAATTGGTAATAAAATGTGAATTTATACTAACCAACATGATTAGCCTTGTTTTGCAGGTAAAATGTAATTTTGGGAAGCTAAAATGCATGTTGGAGGATATCGGGGTTGGACTTGGATACGAGCAAGGAACAAGGCATTGGACATCATGAATAAAGGGGCTCCGCAATGGAGCCGTGTCATGCTGCCATCGCGGAGGCCTTCTGCCTGGATAGGGAAATTTCGCCCAAATTCCAGAGAGGGTCCGCGTCTGGTCCGTGGCACGGTGGCTTGGCTCCGCGTTGCACGCCATGCCATGTTGAGCTTTAATTCCTGGACCCCCAGTTCCAGTGAGGGTCCGCGTCCATAGCGTGTCACGGAGGCAGTGCTCCGCGATGCACCCCGTGACACGTTGCTCGTTATTCCGGAAAAAATTCCCAGCAGTATAAATAGAACACTTAGGTTCATTTTTCAATATTCTGACTGGGTGGAGCAAGAACGTGGGTTACAGGCAGTTGAGGGACGAAAATATCAGGGTTTTGTTCTCTCTTTATTTCTTCTTTAATTCAATTGCTTGTATGATTAACACTTATTTAAAGATGTTTAATCCACAAATGAGTGGCTAATTCCTCTTCTTACTGAGGTTATGAACAATTGTGATGAAATGTGATCATTAATTCTTTGGTTTTTCATCTTTTCTTCCATGTTGTTCTATTAATCTTGTTCTTACTGCATTAATGTATGGCCTACGTTAATGTATATCTAAAAAGTCCGGTTTCACTCGAGAGAGCAAGAAATTGGAAAGTTGTGAATTAATAGGATATGTTCTTTGCTTAGTTTGGAAAAATTGAGTATTGATTTGCTTTCAGGATAGAAATATACCTGAAAGTCGTATTAGTCAATTTAGGAACCGGGTTTGTATGGCTAGAACATGAATTGCATTTAATCACAGAAATGTAGGTGGATGGTTCATGATTCTTAAGTGAGGTTAAATACGAGAATTTTAATCTCTTGGCAATTGTTCTTGGCTAGCAACCGGAGGAAAAGATTAACCAAGTTATGATGATAATTAATTTCATTACATGTTCGTTTAACCTCAGCGTGCTCTCATTCATAGTTCAGACTCAAAGTAGATAATTGTTTTAGCTTTAGTATAAAAATTATAAAACAAACTATCAAACTCTTGGTTACACTGTTGTCTGCATATTTAGAAGTAAAATATAGTACACTTGAGCAGATTGCACTTCATCCAAGTCTCTGTGGGATCGATACTTGGCTTACTAAATCCACTTACTACTTGTTCGACCACGTGCACTTGCGTGTCATTTTATATACCCATAGCAAACAACCGAACAAGTTTTTGGCGCTGTTGCCAGGGACTTGGCAATTGGTGAATTTGTTTTAAGTGTTAATTTACTATATTTTCATTTTCTTAGTGTTGACAACTTGGTCTTAGGCTATATTTTGCAGACTTAACTTCTGTTGAACACTGGCAAGAGACAAGGAGCTGGTGGAATCGTATATAGAGCCAGAAAGGATATTTCACAGTAAAAGGAGTGAAGCTCTACAAAGAAAGATGCAGTTGCTCAGACAGACGATCATGGAGCAACAACAGAATCCACCGGTAGTACTGGCAGTGTTAGTACCCGAAGAAGTAGCATCTCGGCCGGTTCGCGAGGTGGCAATCCCATATACCAATAATGTTACATCTAGTATTCGCAAACCTGAGCCAGGAGGGAGATTTGAACTTAAACAGAATATGGTGCAGTTGCTGCACACTAGCGGGCAGTTTACCGGTCTCCCTCATGAAGATCCACAGCAGCATCTCCAAAATTTTTTGGAGATAAGTGACACTTACATCCCCGCTGGAGTGTCATCGGATTATGTTCGGCTTACATTGTTCCCATTCTCACTATTGGGAGAAGCAAAGAGGTGGTTGAAAGCTGAGCCACCAAATTCTATTTCTACGTGGGATGATCTTGCAAGGAAATTCTTGATACAGTTTTTTCCCTTCGGTAAAACAACAAGACTTAGAAGTCAGATTCTAAGTTTCAAACAGAGAGAGGGAGAAAATTTATATCAGGCCTGGGAGAGATTCAAATCCATGTTGCGGGATTGTCCTCATCATCATCAGTCCAATGATGTGCTGGTGCACACTTTTATAGAGGGTTTGGAACCCCACACCAAAATATTGCTAGACTCAGCAGCTGGAGGGCAAGCGCTGGAGAAAACTTATGAGGAGCTGTATACCTGTTGAACCGTATTTCGTAGGGCAATCCAGAATGGAGTGCTGATTCATCAAGAGGCGGGACAAGGAAAGCAGCAGGAGTGCTTGAAGTGGATGGGTTTACAGCTATCGCTGCACAGATAGTTGCATTGCAAAATCAACTTAACACCCACTTCGGCAACATGACAATGAACCAGCCTCAAGCCCCAGTTAATGCTGTGCAGCAAATGTGGTGTGAAGTGTGTGGAAGCAGTGAGCACTCAGCTGAGTGTTGTGGAGCCAATCCTGACTCGGTAAACTTTGTAGGTAATGCACAAAGGAACCACCAACAGTATGGTAGTAGCTACAATTCCAATTGGAGGAATCACCCTAATTTCTCATGGGGTAGCAACAACCATCAGGGCCAAAGTTCGGGTCAGGGTGTGCAAAGGAACCAAGGAGGGCAACAGAATTATCAAGCACAATTCAGAAACAACAATGCACCTCCTCCACCACCATCACCCAGCATCGAGGAGATGTTCAAGACCATGATAGCTAACCAAGCTCAATTGCAGGCTGACTATGTGAAATTGGCAGCCGAAGTGAAAAACAACCAGTTAGCTACCAAGGCACTTGAATATCAATTTGGGCAATTTGCTAGTGCCCAAAACACAAGGCCTAGAGGAGGATTGCTGAGCGACACGGATCCCAATCCCAAGCAGGTAAATGCAGTGACCACAAGGAGTGGTTTGCAGCTGAAAGAGGTGGAACCAGAAAGACCACCTAAGCAATCGGGAGTAGCTGAAGTTGAGAGGGAGCAAAGTACTAAGAGGGGGAAGACTAAGGAAGCTGAATCAGAAAGACCTCCACCCCCGTTCCCTCAACGACTAAAGAAACACAAGGAGGAGGCGTGTTTCAAGAAATTCATGGAGGTGCTGAAACAGGTACATATTAACTTACCTCTTATTGATGTCTTGCAGGGAGTGCCGAAATATGCTAAGTATATAAAGGACATCGTGGCAAACAAAAGTCGGTTGACTGAGTATGCTACGGTGGCTCTAACGGAGGAGTGCACTTCCCGGATTCAAAATAGACTGCCCACAAAGGTCAAAGACCCTGGGAGCTTTACTATCCAGATTACTATTGGGCAGAGCATCCGAGCTCGTGGATTGTGTGATTTGGGAGCGAGCATAAATTTGATGCCGTCTTCGGTATTCAGAAAGTTGGGTCTAGGGAGTCCTAGACCCACAACTGTGATCTTGCAGTTGGCGGATAGGTCCTTAGCCAGACCTGATGGCATTGTAGAGGACGTTCTGGTGCAAGTTGGCTCCCTAATTTTCCCGGTGGATTTTGTCGTGCTGGATTTTGAACCAGACGCGGAAGTCCCATTTATTTTGGGACGTCCTTTCTTGGAAACCGGGAAAGCACTAATTGACGTAGCTGTGGGGAAACTAACAATGCGAGCACATAACAAGGTGGAGGTGTTCGATGTGTACAAGGCACCCAAGCTCCCAATGGTGCATGAAGAATTCTCGGTGATCAAGGCGATGATAAGCAGATTAAGGATTCACGGGAGTTAATGGGAAAACCACCGGATCGGTGTAAGCACTACTTGGGGGAGGACGGTGATCGAGAGAAATCGTCCATCACCCTAGAGGACAACTGAGCTTAACGACGTCGAGCCGCGACGGTAAATTAGGCGCTGCACGGGAGGCAACCCATGAAAAATTTTTTTCTTTCTTTTTGTAAAGTGTAAATAGATTTTTCTTTTTCTTTTTCTTGATTTACAAAAAAAACTTTCGTTTTAGTTTTTGTTTTATTTGTATTTAGTGTGAAACCTATAATTCTAACCAATTTTGTATAGTGAGATGAATTTCAGGTCAAACGGAGAAAAATATGCACGGAATCGCGAAGGAAAAGTCGAGGTATGAAAATTAATAAAAAGTGGCAAACAGTGAGCTAGAGCGACAGCTCCGTGTCACGGAGGGGGACCTCCGCGTTACCTCCGTGACACGTTGAGGTATAATTCGGAAATTTTAAAAATTTCTAGTACAGTCTCGCGATGGCTCCGTGTCACGGAGGCAGTGCACCGCGATGCACTCCATGACACGTTGCCGTGTATATCGCGACGGGTCACACCGGGTCGCCGGGTGACCCGCGTGATTCCCCTACTTTTTAACCCCGAAAAACCTCCCTTTTCCCTCATTTTTTAATCTCTCCGCGACCAAACCCCCCGAAACCCATCCCCCATCAACGTGACACGAAGTAGGCTAAGAAGTTCAACAAGTTTTATTCGATTCTTCAAAGTCAAGGTATGTTTTTCGATTTCCTCTCAATTCTTGTCGATTTTCTTCGATATTGAGCATGTGAGGTGAGCTAAATTGCCCTAAGTAGAAATTAATCATGAATTCAATTTAAATTGTTGTTGATGAGTGTTCGGAATGTCGTTATGATTGCTTGAACTTGTCAATTGCATAAATTGATCGAATTTGCTTGATAATATCAATTCTAGGGCTTGTTTTTTAATTTGAAGTTGAAAATGTATTGAACTTGTGAATTTCATGCCGGGATGTACATGTTGAATGAGATGAGTCGATGTACTAATTGTTGGGATGTTAATAGAACGACGGATTCTCGGGTTAAGGGAATGTTGAAATTTGTAAGAATTTGGTTGGTTGTATAGGTTCGTGTAGATAAATTTTTGTTGTTGTTTTTGTTTTTTTTGTTTTTCTTGCTAAGTGCGATGGTTAAGATGTTAGCGATGGTAGTGATTGTGATTAGCTGTACGAAGTCTGAGTAGTACACAGAAGATATATCGTCGAATTTTTCGAACACACTAAGCATGATTGTATAGTTGGTTATTGTGTGTAAATAAAGATAATCTTGCCGTATTGTTGTAACTGTAGCTAAGGACTAAGTGTGGGGTAACCTAGCGTAACCCGACCTTAGCTGAAGTTAATATTCGTTAGCTTAACATTGATCTTGTCTACTTGGGTTGACAGGTAAAATGGCAAGCAGGCAAGAGAAAGGAAAAGACGCATCAACTTCGGGCGCCAGAAGGAAGCGAATCAGACTGGGCACCGCAGTCCCAGCAGTTCCACGCGGCCACGCCGCCAATACGGAACGAGATGGGTGACTGATGAGGGGAAAAAGTGGTACGCAAAGCACAAAGAAAACAAATATTTCCCCGAGGAGCATATAGCACGGGAACCATTGGCACAGGAGTTCCCTAGGATGGTCCACTGGATCGAGGTAGCTGGGCTAAATTTCATCTTTGAAGAGCCCAAGGAATGTAATCTGCACTTGGTTCGAGAATTTTATGCCAACTGGAACCCGACGATCAGAAGTCACACCATCAAGATCAGAGGGCAAATAGTCACTTTGGAGCCCCACCACCTTAATACCATCATAGGAGCGCGGGACACAGACGCCCACGTACTCCGACAGCTGAACATTACCCCACCATATGCGGACATCAGACGCACATTGTGTGGGACCCGATCGACAGCTAGATGGAGAAGACATAAAGAGAGGGGCTACCACCAGACTTTACCATATTCACAGATGAACAGGGAAGCCCGAATCTGGCTGAAGATAGTCTGCTCATGCCTAATCCCGGGGGTATATATGAAAGATGTAACCCGGGATCGTGTATGCCTGGTGTACGCCCTGATGAAAGGGCTGGAGATCAACGTGGGGGCGGTAATTATCTCCGCCATGAAGAGAGCCAGATTGCACCAGGGGCACAGGTATGGCTTTGGTGGACTAATCACCACCTTCCTCAGGGGCCTAGATGTTGAGGAGGAGGCCCTTGACTATATCCCGCAGATGGAGCGGTGGGCCTTAGATGTTACTAAAACTAAGGCTCCCGACACCACCCACGGGCCAATGCTTACACTTGGCGAGCGACATGCTTGTGATGATCAGTATATGGCTCGAATGTATGGGATGCAGATGCTCCAGCTGAGGATAGGTGGGAGGCCGGCGACAGAGGAGGAGCTATGGCAGCTCGAGCTAGACTACCCTTTCAGCGAAAACGCCAGGGCTCTATGCCAAGTGGGGCCAGCATTTGTAGAGCCCACAGATGATGATGTCCCCACAGACGAGGAGACACGTCAGGAGGACTCCAATGTGGGGTTCGATGATGACGACGGGGGCGACTCGGACATGGGAGATGAAGCAGCAACACCCGACAAAGAAGTGGAATACTTTGACTGATCAGGGAGTTCCACCACCCGATTTTGTGCTATTTTAATTTTTGTGAACACTGGGGACAGTGTTTGAGCTAAGTGTGGGGTGGGAGTAGTTAGGTGCTGGGCTGGGCTGTTTTGTATGTATGCTCTATTCTGTTGTCGTGCATGTGAAATTTTGTGTTCCCTGTGAGTTGTGAATTGTTAAAGTGTTGTTCTGTATTTGTAAAATTATTGATGTGTGTTGCTGAATGTTGCTAGCTGATTCTGTACATATTTTTGTTATCGAAATGATCGATAATTTTCTTTTAATTTTAAAATATTTTGTACATATTTTTCTATCGAAATGATCGATATTTTTGACTTTCTTTTACTTTTTGGTTTCTCGGCGTTTGTTTTCGGTTCTTTTATCTAGAATGGTCCCATTGAACCGAAGTCATAGTAGTGACCGTTCACTATGATGGATGGATGACGACCGTCTTAAGGAAAATATAGTCGTTAGGAGTAGATTTTTTTCAATTATTTTTCAGTTTTTTTCTTTGGTGGGTTGCATCCCAAAACTACACTGTATGGTTGCGAAATTCTAGTTGCGTGTATGAAAGCATGCAGCTTTGTAAATATGTTGAGATGCCTAGGCCATTTCAGTGTGATTGAGGCTTAATGTTTGAATTCCTGTAATTAGCTGATTGAAGAGTCTGTGAATACATCTTGAATTGAGCATGTGCAAAAAGTGTGAAGTGAGGTGTTGTTATTCCATGCTATTGTGAAGTGTCTAGAACTTGCCTGGTGTGTGTACAAAACGAAATGAAGGAGGTGTATTGTAGGAAAGGAAGTAGGCATTTCTTTGTTTTAACTGAGAGTTTCTATTTTTCCTTGTCGTACACACCTTGATTGTATACCCTAGTCAGCCCGTTGAGCCTTTAGCCTATTATATTTTTTTCTTTTGTCATAAAGTGTAAACCGAGCTTAATTCCTTCTTTTCATTAGCCGTAAAGTCTATACAAAACTCTTAAGCACTTAAGAAGAGAAAATCATTTTCCCAAAGTGTCAAAGAGTGAGAATGGTGAAAAGAAAAAAGAAAAGCAGAGTGAGGGAAGAAAAGAAAAGGTTGAAGGTGCACTTGCTATAAATAAACTATAATGAAGGTGCATGAATAATCTTTGTTGTTGTGTCAAGTGTGCTTAATATGATGGGCCATACTAAAGAAAAACATCAAGAAGGGGATGATGGAAAAAAAAGAAACAATGTCCATGAGTTGATGGGATGTGTTGAAAAGGCGCTTAAGGATGCTAGTGGCTATTATTGGCTAACCCAATATTTACTAGTTCCGTAGCTTCCATTACAACCCATTAAAGTCCTACGTGATCTTACATCGCACTTCTTTATATTAGTGGAGTAATACACTAAGGGCAAGCTTATGGGTCATGACATGATGCATGTGAATTCTTTTGGGAGAGAGAGCGAAATTGTGTTTACATGCCCCTGCTTAAAATTTTATGAGTCATATGAGCAAAAAGGGGAAGAGTCTCTTGTGTTGTGAGGGCACATGCTTGATGAAAGATTAATTTTCGTGTCGGATATCTTGATCAGCTGATTTGCATGAGTTTGCCAATATCGAGAGTCGACTCTTAAAGTCTAGGAGGTCTTGATGTATTGAAGGTCATTGCATTGATAAGACCATGCATGTTTTCTTGATGATTTTCTGTATTGAATAATCGGTATGACCGTAGCCTAAATTGTCGAACCAAAGTAACGAGGTTGGGATGTAAATTGCATGAAGTGTAGGATTGTTGTTCGAGGACGAACAAGGATTTAAGTGTGGGGTAAGTGATCTTGGGCAAATTTATATGCCCAAGTGATACTCAAAAGTACCATTTTAGCCTTGTTTATCTATCAATGTGTATACATTCTAATGTAACTGGTAATAAAATGTGAATTTATACTAACCAACATGATTAGCATTGTTTTGCAGGTAAAATGTAATTTTGGGAAGCTAAAATGCATGTTGGAGGATATCGGGGTTGGACTTGGATGCGAGCAAGGAACAAGGCATTGGACAACATGAATAAAGGGGCTTCGCGATGGAGCCGTGTCATGCTGCCATCGTGGAGGCCTTCTGCCTGGATAGGGAAATTTCGCCCAAATTCCAGAGAGGGTCCGCGTCTGGTCCGTGGCACGGTGGCTTGGCTCCGCGTTGCACGCTGTGCCACGTTGAGCTTTAATTCCTGGACCCCCAGTTTCAGTGAGGGTCCGCGTCCGTAACGTGTCACGGAGGCAGTGCTCCGTGATGCACTCCGTGACACGTTGCTCGTTATTCCGGGAAAAATTCCCAGCAGTATAAATAGAACACTTAGGTTCATTTTTCAATATTCTGACTGGGTGGAGCAAGAACGTGGGTTACAGGCAGTTGAGGGATGAAAATATCAGGGTTTTTTCTCTCTTTCTTTCTTCTTTAATTCAATTGCTTGTATGATTAACACTTATTTAAAGATGTTTAATCCACAAATGAGTGGCTAATTCCTCTTCTTGCTGAGGTTATGAACAATTGTGATGAAATGTGATAATTGATTCTTTGGTTTTTCATCTTTTCTTCCATGTTGTTCTATTAATTCTTGTTCTTACTGCATTAATGTGTGGCCTACGTTAATGTATATCTAAAAAGTCTGGTTTCACTCGAGAGAGCAAGAAATTGGAAAGTTGTGAATTAATAGGATATGTTCTTTACTTGGTTTGGGAAAATTGAGTATTGATTTGCTTTCAGGATAGAAATATACCTGAAAGTCGTATTAGTCAATTTAGGAACCGGGTTTGTATGACTAGAACATGAATTGCATTTAATCATAGAAATGTAGGTGGATGGTTCATGATTCTTAAGTGAGGTTAAATACGAGAATTTTAATCTCTTGGCAATTGTTCTTGGCTAGCAACCGGAGGAAAAGATTAACCAAGTTATGATGATAATTAATTTCATTACATGTTCATTTAACCTCAGCATGCTCTCATTCTTAGTTCAGACTCAAAGTAGATAATTGTTTTAGTTTTGGTATAAAAATTATAAAACAAACTATCAAACTCTTGGTTACACTGTTGTCTGCATTTTTAGAAGTAAAATATAGTACACTTGAGCAGATTGCACTTCATCCAAGTCTCTATGGGATCGATACTTGGCTTACTAAAGCCACTTACTACTTGTTCGACCACGTGCACTTGCGTGTCGTTTTATATACCCGTAGCAAACAACCGAACACCTGGGTTTGCCACAGCAGAAACAAGCATCCGCATCGACCAGGCACCTCCCGGGATGATTTTTTCCACATCTCGTACAAGATGGGAAAGTGTTCTCCACCTACATGCTAATATGATACCTTAAGCCCGTAGCCCTGCTCCTCTGGTCTCCCCTGAACCTGGACAACGTGCTAGCCGATGATGGAGCTGGAGCAATGGACTTGTGCTGGGACTGCTGACGTGATCCACCTCCTGACCTGGCCTGAGAAACCCCGTAGCTGTCGGTCCTGGCCCTCTTTGCCTCTCTTTGCCTCCTATAGACCGACTCCATCTGCTGGGCATGCAATACAATACGGGGAAAGTCGATGTCCCAGTGTAGCATGGCAATCCGGCAATCCTTATCCCAGTAATCTGCTACTCCATGCACAAAGCAGCTCACCCGAGCCTGTTGATCTGCCACCAACTCCGGAGCATATTTAGATAGTCGAGTGAACTCCAAGGCATACTCCTGGAATAACATGTTTCCCTGCTTCAAATTCCCAAACTCAGCCGCCTTAAGCTCCCTCATCTCTCGAGGGAAGAACTGATCCATGAACGCGGTGTGGAACTTATCCCAACCTATCGGGCCTGAACCCACTATCCTAGCACCTTTCCATTGCTTGAACCATATATGTGCTACCCCCTTGAGCTGATAGGAGGTCAAATCAACACATTCCCCATTATTCACCTCCATAACCTGGGTGATCTACAAAATTTCTTCAATAAAGTCATGTGGGTCCTCGTCTACTTTCGACCCTGTGAATTCCGAAGGGCTCATCCTCAAAAAGTACCTCACCCAAGCAGCTGATGTGTTTCCATTTTGCGGATAATGTGCCACACTCTGATTCTGGACCTGCGCTGTCATGGCCTATGCCTACATCTGAATCGCCGCCCTAAACTCAGTATGGGCGGCTGGCTCTGGTATGTGCTCCTCATGAACAGGTGGAGCTGGCTTATGCTCTCCATCATGGGCACCCTCATGATCATCACCATTACCGTTCCTCCTGGAATTTACTCGGCGTGGAGGCATGATTCTGCAAACGCGAATAGCACCAATTAAAGGAGTAAAGGACGTTCATCGCACAACATAGATCATGAAAGAAGGGAACATTCCTAAACATCTAGTATCCTCTTCGTCATAAGTGTGGCACGCTTCACACCTATGAAAAAGACTCTACTTAACACTGCTTTCAGACTCCCTAGGACACATAAACCTATGGCTCTGATACCAAGTTTGTCACGATCCAAACGTACACCCGGATAGTAGAAATGGGACAAGGAGCCCCGAGAGACCCCAAGTCGACCCATGGCATGAGCGTACATCTAATTCAATCACATGAGAGGAAGACTTAGCATAGAGAACGTAATCATAACATAACATAAGGGAAAACAGTACATTACTTACACAATATGGCGGAATACAACGTTTTAGTCTGATAAGCCTCTAAACATGAAAGGCGGATTGATGGGACAACTCCCCAACTAATCCAACATCCAAAACCTGAAGGAATAACATAGAGTGTGACCATGTAGCCCTTGGAACATGAGGATTCACCAAGTACGCAGTGAGCAAGTCCGAATCTATCTACGACTGAGGATGAGCTTAAGAATTGGGACCTGTATCATGAGACGATACAACATAGAAAGTATGCGGTCAGTACGTGGAATGTACTGAGTATACAAGGTAAGTAAACCAGACATTTAAAACATGTATGAAACTCATAAATGGTCATAAGAGTAGGACAGTATGCTCGTATCATAAATCATTATAACATATTATACGACTCAAGATTTTCAAAACATTCGTAACATAAACGTAGTCATAATCATAAAAGAAGAACTTCACTTAACATAACTTGATCCAACATACATAATCATAATATGCATAAATCATGAGGAACAGTAGGAGATTCTCTTAACCGACATACCCTATATGAGCACACATGAAGCCCGACTTGTAACCTTAGTCGGGAGGGTGTTCGTGCCTTGCAAAGGGTAGGAACCTTGAAGGGCATGATCACACATGAAAAGGGCCATTTGGGCCAGGGAAAAACATGAATGGGTCCCAACATACCTAGGTGGCACGTAGTTCATGAGATCCGGGACTTAACCTAAGCCCCGAACCTACTCGGTGTTCGATACTACTCCCAAAACATATATAGTGCTCATAATAATATATACATGAGTTAATGGGCTAGTCAAATCATGATAATCGTAAACATGCTTGAACATACGTGAACTAGCCATGACTTGAGGCCCGTGAGTCGACCAAAACACAATTCATGCTTAGTACAATACATACATACTTTTAGATCATGCATATAGTTTAAATTTCCATAAGATCATAATAGATAACATAATATATTCATGATTTAATTCATAATACATGCTGGGCTTATAAAAAACATCAATGGATCAATGGATCATAAATCGATTTATCATGGGCATGCATAATCGAGCTTAAATGATTAGAAATTTGAAATCAACCATATTAATATCAAATTTAGAGCTAAAAATATGATCAAAATTAATAGATAATGATAGGGTTTCAAAATCACAAGACCCATGATTTAATCATTAAATTTTATACAAACCGAATATAAAACCCTATGAGTTTTTAAATAAAATTTTGAGTAATTAATAGAGAAGGAGCATGGGTGTGGAAGAATCCACCCATGGAATACATTACATACCTGGGATTAGCAACTCCTAACCCTCCTTAAAAGCTCAAGAATGAAATTGAAGGAATTGAGGTGAAAAACTTAAAATCTCCCCTTAGATCACTTGTCAAAATCCTTGCATGCATGAATGAAAGTTTAGGAAGGTTTATTTTCTTAAAACCCAGCTTTCCCAAGACAAAACGACGTAGTTTAGGGCCTTATATCGTACAAAAATAAAAAATACCCTTAATGAACCTACACTGAAAACTGACCGGATGTGACCAAAGGACAGCACCAATGGGTCGTTGGAACTCACCACGACTCGTCGTGTCTCTCGTGGAATGAATTGCTGATGACCTAGTCTCGGATCCAAACAAGAGTTGATAGGACGACCCGTACCTCCAACCGATGACTCGTTACATCATTCTTGGTTAGTCCCCTGAACCTTGGCATATCATCTTCTAACGGGTCACACCACGACCCGTCACCACAAACAACAGATCATTTTTCCCCCCGTCAAGTCTACTGGAAAATTCAATCCTCCAACCACGACCACAACCAATGACCCGTGGCTTCTCCTAAAGGGTCGTTGGGTCTCCCGTTGTTTACATGTCGCCCAACCTGATCCTAACTATGATTGCAAAGGATGTCCCATTGTATCCCACAATGGGTCATTGTACCTCTCATTGTATCCACTTCTACAAACATTTCCCCAACCAACGATAGCATACAACGACTCGTGCTGTGATATACCACAAGTCGTTCTGTGGTTCGTGCTGTGATATTTTGCCAATTTTCTGCACTTTTCAAATTAAACTCCCGGGTCCATTCTTAGGCTTTCTCTGGGTATTACATACAGACTCTTGCTGGTAATAGGAAGGTCCTGAACCGTGTCTATCCGCACCTGCAGGCAAGTAATACATCACCCCAAAGATGGGCATCAATACAATATGTACCGAATATGTAAGGAAGCAATGAAAATGACCGAATAATACTGATAAGAAAACTGAAAATGATCAATAGGAAGGATAAAAGGTACAAGCAAGATAGCCTCACAACTTGTTGTATAACTAACAATAAGTAATTCAAACAAGAACCTTACCTGGCCTCCATAAGTCTGGAAGGTACAACCAGTATGGAATAACCCACCCGGGGCCCCCATAAGCCTTGGCGAGCACACTCCAATCTATATACCCCTAGCATGGTCAATATGAGTCAACAGGTAACTATAGCCAACCTACTTGAACTCTGGGTCTGCAACTAAGCCTGCTGGGCTCCTATAGCTGTGTCTGAGCCCGGTGGGCTCCTGTAACTGTTCCCTAGGCACACAAGACTCGATGGAGGGTTAGTGATGCCGATATAACATAAAAATAGAATCCCATTCGTGGATGGACTATAATATGGCCCTTGGGTATGAATATAATTCCTTGGGACAACATATAGCTCCTTGGAGCGATCCATATAGCCCCGTAGGAGATGACACAGCTAGTAACCCTGGGGTTGGTCGACGGAAGGCTATATAGGGTAGGTCAGTCCCAACCTAAATGGAAAGCTCTAATCTTAAACTAATGGTAGTGGCTAATCACAACATACATGCTTCTGACTTTCTTACAAGGATATAGGTCGTATTGTTATATGAAAACAATAACTTGCCGAAGGAATTAACCTTAGTATACCTCGAGTGTCGATTCTTGTTTAACTTGTTAGTTTCAACTGGTTAACTGGTTAGTTTAACTGGTTAGTTCCACTCAACTGCAGCCCTTACGCTGAGAAAATAGGGCTATTTTCAATACTAAATTCGACAAATAATGATATCTTTCACTTATAATAATACCTATATTCAACTCTGTTTAACTCAACCAAAAACCCACAATTTCTCGAGAGTTTAGAAGGGATAAATGCTTACCTAGTGACTGTGACCGTTTAAGACTTAATTTGAAGTAATTTCGACCACCTTTACTCGACGGGTTTCTGGTATACCAAGCGAATTTTCAAGAAATAAATCCACAGAGATGCTTCTCGTAGGCCTAGAACTTTTTATCTGAAGTTAATTTGCATTTGGACAGGGTTTGACGACGTAATTTGATGAAAATCTGATGAAATTTACGTTTTCTCTCTATACTTGGTTGAGGATTTGCTTTTGAAATGATTTAAATCAACATAGAAGGCCTTATATAGGAGTAGGGCGGTGGCAGGGGGTGGTGCCCCACGCTGGCCATCGTGCCAAGGGTGTGTCGCACCATGCTGCCCAGTGCGCTGGGTGGCTGCCGCGCCGCGCTGCCCATCGCACATGCCCTCACACCGCACCTCGCCCGATCCTGCTAATCCAATCAACATGTTCCTCACTCGTCCTGCCTTCGAGGCTCTTCCCACACATGTCATGCTTTCATTGCTCACCACTAGCCCACGCGCACGCACACCAGCCGCTAACATCTTGCGGGGTGTAACAGGTACCTTTATATTTAATTTCCTCAAGTATGTGAATAGTCTCTGCAACTGAAAAATCATAAATTTCACAAGGTTCAAGAAATTCAACAATGTTATATGATTGTTGTTGTACAAAAGGCATCATCACTCTCATCTTGATCAAGATTTCTACCTCATCTGGTATTGGACTCTACTTTTAAACTACTGGACTGAGCTAGTGGAGATTCAACTTTTAGCTTCACATAGTCACTAACAACAAAAGATATTTTTTTTATTGCCTTTTTCCTCTAATTATCATGTGAGGCAAATTTATTGAACTCCTATTTATAATTATTCCTGATGCCATTTATGCATCATAACATATGATATTTCACCCCAGAAGCATATTCTAGAAATATGTACTTCTTTTCCATCAATACAAATTTGTCAACCCTCATATGATTATAAGTGGGATAAATATGTATTTCGAATTTGAAAAATCAGCAGGTAAATCGGATCATACTTTTACATGAGTTTTGTACTAAATAGTAGTGGATAAAGATTTATTAACCAAATAAAAGATCAAATTTATTACTTCTGTCAAAAATCCTTGCTAACACATGAGTATGGAAGCACACTTGGTGCCTTATCACAGAATGTTTAGAACTTAATAAACTAATAAGCTCAATAATCAGAATTGCAATTAGAAGAGTCAGAGATATCGTGTGTAGAGGAAAAGATCGATGATGCTTTATTTAATTCAACTAATGATCTTATATAGAATTACAAATTTGATAGACTTATAGTATCATTAAACCACTAACAAATTTTACTAAACAAAACTCTTAAACTTTAGGAAAATCTATCTGCAACTATACAAACTAGAAAAAAATACTATGAACTAAAAGAAATAACAAAAAAACAACTTAAAGATAAATTAGCTATATTCCAGACTTAGTCAAATTAAAATAGGACTGTTTTTGTACGACTTTAACAAATATTAGTTCGTATGTTCTTTAACACATTATTGTGGTGTTCCAACACAAGTTTGATGTGTAATTATGTCTTCTATTACAGAAATTATTAACCTTTGAATTGCAAAATTCTAATCAATTCTCAATTTGAAGGTGCTTCACTTTTCTTTATATTTGTCCTTCAACCATCTTCTTTCATTTAACAAATATTAGAAATGTATCATCTTTGATTTTTAAAAAATACACGCATATCATTCTTGAGTGACCATTCAAAATTATGAAATACTTGTCGCCACGTTCGGAGGAAACTCTGTAGGCACCACAAGTTCAAATATACATAATCCTATTTGCCCTTAGTCTTATACTCTACCTTCTTGCTGAATTTCACCCTCACCTATTTACCAAACACATAATGCTCACAAAAATTTAAAATTTTATTTCTGTTATTCATCCAACAATTTCTACTTGATCAACAAGAACTCCTTGTCACTTATGTGATCAAGTCGCAAGTATCACAACTGAGACTAATTAAGATCACTCTTCCCAAAAGTTGCATTAACTTTCCAGTTTCTTCAACTATATACACTATCATGAAGATAATACACTCTAGAATGCAATTTAGCTTTCATGAGCACTATAGGATCTTTTAATACTTTAAGTTTTTCAATAAAGTTGAACTTAAGCTCTTGATCATCTAAAGTTGAAGGTGACATCTCAAATTCCTCTTCATCCTAGGAATATAACAACGCTCAATAATTCTGGTAATACCATAAAAAGTTTGACTTATGATATGATGAATCTCTTTTTGTCATGACCCAAATGGACGTGATTGGAACCCACACTAACCTTTAGTGGGCAAACCAACGAACCCTGATATTACCCCCGTAATCAAAATATTCATGAAAAAGCAATCAACTATTATGAAAAAAAACAATTTCAGATTATTACACTGCGCATACCAAAACCAAATAACCAATTTCTCAGAACCTAATTTTTATTACACCAGACGTCTATTTTACAAGCTAAAGAACTAAAACTAAAAATGAAATAAAGTGTTCGAATGTCCGAAAGAAGGACATCTGCAAGGAAGAGTGGTCTGCGTCCTCATCTGCTCACCTTCTTGATCTAGAAAAAGTTGTGATGCAAAGAACTGTCGGGCTCGAACTGTGCACTCAGAAAAGAATGCAAGGGTAGGGTCAGTACATGACACAATACTGGTAGACATCATCACTCGAGCTTATATAATAATAGATAAGTAGAGCAATGGAGATATAAAAGGGGTCCTTAACTTTAAGTAGAATTACAAGCCATTTTACAAACACTAGCTCTACTCAAGAATCAGCCGGCTTGCTCACTGGATTAAGCCTCTTGCTGCAGCGGTCACTTTTCTGCTTCAGCGGTCTCGCCGTAGCGGAAATGATTCTGTTGCAGCGGCACTGCTTAGGCAGTAGCTCGACATGCTGCTCTCGTCTCAGTTCATCCATACCACAATTAAATAAATCAACAATTACATTTCACATATTCCATGAATCCATCAAACGACCATAATGAACAATAATCAAAATAGCTATTAAGAGCTATAAATCCTCAATTATTCATAGCAACAACTACTCAATAACTACACATGGTGACAAAATCGCACTTAGCATTAACACCATGTTCATTATTATCAATTTGCATCATATCCAAAATAAGTTAGCACATTCTCGTAATACATTTCACTCCATCTCATGAACATAAAGGAAATGAAAAACAATATGCAATTAACACAACCAAGGGTAACATGACGGGCACGCTCCTCCGCCATCTCCCCTTAACACTTAACCATACGAATCATGTATACACATTCTAGTGGATCTTATTTATGCCCAACCAGTCATGACCTGTAGGGGACTCTAGAAATTCATGTATTGTGCCGACTTGGCACTCGCTCCCACTCATATGCTTTTCTGAATGCTCCCCTTGATTATGAGCCACTAAAATAATATTATTCGCTCGCACGAGTATTTCCCTCGGGATCGAGCCTCTCATTATATGATGTTAAAATCTTTTCATTCGTCAATCTCATAAAGGCATGTCAAGTGTACCATTGCATGATACAGAAAGTTACGATCTACTTCTCAAATAAGCCATCATCAATTAACCATTCTCTCATTAACGGGGTGTGATAATTTTACTAACCATTCATCACAGGTTATTACATTAGCATATATACACAATCATTTAACAAGTTATCATAATTCAAATATCACATCTTATTCATATTATTAAGATAAATTAACAACAACAGACTCACATATCACATAAACGTCCGAAGACCAATCATATAACAACATTGCATACTATACATGCCATTATATAGGTCTATTCCTATAAACCGTAGCCAACCTCGATTTGGAAGGTAACAATTCAACTACTCCGCGGGAGCCTTTCCTTTTCTCAAAGTTTCGGAATGCGTGAAATCTACACAACAAGGGTAATTCGTTAATTACTCTTCAACCTTAGGGTTTAACAGATCAACCCTTCCCTTCGGGGTAATTTCGAGAGTAAAAACCCCAATTAGTCTAGGTTCCAGGACTATAATCCTCGCGTAATCCTCGTTTTGGACATGTAATTCCAACAGAATGAGCAACACAATTCAACATCACCCAGATCACCTTACAATTCAAGTCCTAGTTTAACAGCCCAGGGTTCTTTCTCTCTACAAAACTTCCACCATTAGAGGCCTACAAAGATTCTAGAATTAAAAGCACTCATCTTAAAGGTAGAGAATCGAAAATCTTACCTTGGGTGAAGGATTTACTGCTCTGGAGAATTTTCTTATTCCTTAGACCTCCTGATCGCGTTTTGGAAAATAATAGGGTGAAAACCCCATAATTCCCTGTTAAACCCACTTTCTGACTCCCGCTACCCACTGCAGCAGTCATACTTCCGCTGCAGCAGCCTTAGGGTTGCTGCGGTGGTTCTAGCGTTACTCCCTCATTCCGTCACGACGGGACTCCAACCTCTAGCATGGTCTCGCTGCAGCAAGAATCCCACCGCTGCAGCGGTCCCCCGGACCAGTAGCTTTCCAAAAATACACTATTCTATACTTAATTTATTTCAAACCTCTCTATTTCATCCTTAGCCAGTTTTATGTGTTCCATGCCCTTAACCATCCCGTAACGACGTTCGAGTCATTACACTTTTATCCATAATTAATGGATTATAATTATCTCTCAAGTATCTAGTCCCTTTCATATGCTTGTAAATTGAAAATCAAATTTCATGTGAACACATGTGAAAAGTTATACCAAAATCAAGAATAAAAAATAAGATCTATGACTTGAACTCACGATGAAGATTTCTCCAACATTTTACTATCAATACTGTTAAAATTTTCACATTCAGGTATTGCACACGGAGAACAACAATTACTGGTAAAGTTAGTTAGAAAGAAGGTTATGTTAGAGTGGCAACCTATATTGACAGTTGTAAACAATTAGTGGTTAGCGGTGCCAACTAACATTTGATTTTCCTTATCTCTCATTCTATAAGTAGAGGCTATAGTGCAACAATGTAATGCAGCAATATTTCTTCCTCTGCTATGATCTCTTTACCATGAAATTTCTCTATTTATTTTGAATTTTGAGATTTTAATACGATATCAGAGCGAGTGATTTTTGCACACCACTCATTGTTTCTGTTCTGATTCTAAACCTCAAGTTTTTTCGAGTTTGTTGAGTTGCCAAATGCCAGAAGATCTAGTAGTAGCTTTGACAATGGTGGAAATTGATCATCACCATGCATTGTATCTCCAAGTATCACACATTCTAGGATCTCTACTTATTCTGATTCAGCTGACAGAAGTTGAAAATTGTGATTTATGGAGTAGATCATTGAGAATTGATTTTCTTGCAAAAGGAAAATTAGGTTTTGTGAATGGGTCTTGTAAGAAGGAAACACAAAAAATGAACTACGAGATCTCTGGGATAAGTTCAATGTAATTGTGCATTCATAGATTATAAACTCAGTTTTGAAGAATTTGTTGAATGGAATTATGTATGGTTCTAATGCATATATAGTGTGACAAGATCCGAAGGAGCGATTTAATAAGGTGAGTCATGTGAGAATTCTTCAATTGTATATAGATATCACAGCACTTTCACAGGGTATGAACTCTATTTCTATCTATTACTCGAGATTGATGGAACTATGGATGAGTATGATATGATTATACCTATACCTAGTTATGGATGTTATAGATCTAAAGATTATATGGAGCATCTCTAAGAACAAAGATTGTTACAATTTTTAGGAGGAATAGATGATTCATATGACTACCCTAGAAGACAGATCTTGTTGAAAACCACTACACCAATTGTTAATCGGACTTATTTTATGATCATTGAAGTAGAGAATAACAAGCCAATTACTGCAAACTCTAATATTAGAGACATATCGAATGAACTACTAGCAATGAAATTTGGTAGAGGACAAGCTTATCATGGATCTACTGATATAGGACAGCTTTATCAAGGAACAATTTGAAGAGGACAGCCTTACAAAGGGATGAAACCATTTACAGTCAGTGAGTGGTGCTAGAAGAAGGGGCACCTAAGGGAGAAATACTAGAAAATAATAGGCTATCCAAGTGACATTAAGGACATGAGAAGGCCTGATACTGTGAACAATATAGCTAGTAAAGATTCTAGCCAGAATCATATTTCCACTTAAGGAAATAAATTACTCAACAATGAATCGGAGAGGCTTTATTAAATGAAGAATAGTACAAACATATTCTTAGCATGCTGAATAGGGACATTGGCAATGATCAACAAGTACAGGTATGATTGCTTGCTTAACGATAATTTTGGCATCTACTGAATAGGTTGTGGACTTAAGAGCAAAATATCATGTCACAAAATATTTAAAACTGTTAGAAAATATTGTCAAAAAAATAGAAAACCAAGAGATAAAGTACATCTACCAACCAGAGAAAATGCCGATATTGCTCATTTTGGTAGCATGAACTTATGTGGTGATGATGTTTTGTAGAATGTCTTACATATCCCAAATTTTAAGTTCAACTTGTTATCAGTATCTAGGTTAACCAAAGAACTCTTCCGCTGTCATTTTTCTTTCTGATTTATATGCGTGTCAGGATCTCCCAAGTGACAAGGTCAAGGGAATTGATAGAGAAAGAGATGACCTTTACATATTAAGTGATACAATAAATTATTGGATTCAAAATGACATACGTGTAGCTGCAACAATAAGCAAGAAGGATGAGGTTGATCTATTGCATAAGAGATTAAGACATTCTTCATTAAGTACCATAAATAAATTGAATTTTCTGAAAAATGTTAATAACAGTTTTTTGAAAAATAAGTGTTCTATATAACCCGTGGCTAAACAATCTAGATTGATGTTTCCAAGTAATGTCTCAAGACTAGTTCATGTCTTACTCTTGTACACATGAATTTATGGGGCCTTTATAAGATTGCGACTTTTGATTAGAAGTAGTATTTCCTAACTATTCTTAATGATTGTAGAGGTAAACTTGAATTTATTTGTTACAACTTAAACCAGAAGTTATTGTGGATTTAAAAATCTTCTTAACCATGGTCAGAAATAAATTTGAAAGTATGGTAACAATAGTTAGAACAAACAATGGCATAGAGTTTCTTAACTCGCAATATGCTGAATTATTTCAAGAAATGGAATCATTTATCAAAATAATTGCGTATACACTCCACAACACAATATTATAGTGGAGAGAAAACATAGGGATATCCTTGGTACAACATGAGAACTGAGATTCCAAGCATCCATTCCCCTTAAGTATTGGGAACTGTGTATTAGGGCAGCCGTTTACATCATAAATAGGTTACCATCTATTTTCATGGATCAAAAAGTTCCGTGTGAGTTATTGAGTAATAAAAAGATGTCTATTCAACATCTTAGGGTGGTAAGATGTCTATTCTATGACACAACAACTTTTAAATGTGATAAATTTATTGAGAGAGTAAGAGTTATTGTGTTGATAGGTTTTTCAGAAGCCCAAAATGGATACATCCTGCTGGATATGGCTACTAATCAATTCTTTGTAAGTAGAGATGTGGTTTTTGGAGAGACCATTTTTCCTTTTCATGATATGCATATCCTATCACCGGAAAAGCCATCACCTCTTTAGGAGTTCTAGTTGCTTGAAAAAGGATATTTCCCAGACTACTATCCCAAATGAACCAGAGGAAACAGAGCTGGAAGAACTAGTACTGTTGTATCTAGGACCTCACTCAAACATTTCCTGGTTGCATTGATTTGCCTTCCCAAACCTTTGATACACACACAATCCCTGAGTGTGAGGTTTCTCCTGTTGTAGTTCCACCCACATTACTAATAAAGAACCTTTGCCTTTTATACAAATCGTTGATCCTAATTCTGTAGAGGCATATATTAGAAGATCATCTAGAGTTGTCAAAGAACCTTTATAGTGTAAGGATTATGTCTCTAAAAGGACAACTAGTTCAACGGATTATCCTTTGTCCAATTACTTGACTTATGGTAATACTTTTCCTAATTATCAAAACTTCCTTGCAAAGTTCTTTATTTTGGTGGAGTCTATGTCTTTTAAGAAGGCGTACAAGAATCCAGGTATATTGAGCAGTGTGATAAGAAATCTAGGCCCTTAAAGCAAATGAAACATAAAAGGTAGTTACCCTTCCCCTAGGGAAAAATTTTATGGGGTTAGAGTGGGTGTATAAGATAAAGTATCAAGATGATAGCAATGTTTAAAGGTTCAGTGCCTCACTTATTGTAACACCCCAAAACTTTCTAAGACTAACCTTGAGATTTAAAATTTGATTCTATAGAAATTCGAGAAAAATAATCACAGTACGAGTTACAGTACGACTCGTACATAGGAGGTATAACCCGTACCTAGACCTGTCGTAGGAGGGTGGAGGAGATCAGTTAAGGTGACTTGAGAAATCACGAATTCATGTTAAGACTCGTACTATCCTGGTACGGATTATACTGACTAGTCGTGGAGTAACTGTTACACCCTGTAAATTCTTGATATTTAGATGGCCTATTCGCATGTTGGTTAAGAGTTTTAGGATACCGTACATGCTAGAAAAAGGCCCGGGGGAAGACCGGACAAGCACCGCATCGAACCGTCACAAGAGGAGGCCGGGCAGGCCCCTTTCGCGATGGCAACATGCCACTAAGGCTGTCCCTCCGCGATGGCCAACGTACCACGGAGGGGCTATCCAGGCTCAAGTATATAAACCCCTCCACTTTGGTTTTATTTCATTTAAACATATAATTTCCAGAAGAAACGAAGGGGAATAGGGGAGAACGAGGGTTCCTTATAAATATTCATTCGATTACGCCGTTAAATGCGGTCCAAACTCGAATTAATCTTGGGTAGTGAAGTATTAAGCTGCAGGGAGTATTCCTACGGAGTTAGTTTCATGAAATTCGGCCAGCGAACCGTCGTCCTACCCAGCTAAGGTAAGTGGAATTGCTCCAAATTAGTGTCAATATACTCCTATCCCTAAAGAGAGTATTTCTCCCTTCTGGACTTTCGAGAAATAGTGAGTTTTTGGCTGTTTTTCGATAAGTCAAAGTTTGGGCTATATATATATTCAAAGTAGTATTTTATTCCAGAATATCGATGAATTTAGTTCTAATTGCTAAGAATATGAATGCAGTTGGAAGAAACAGCTGGATATTGGCTGAGTTATGCCAGCTAGCCAAGAAGTCAGTAACTAAGGTATGTGAAGCCAGCTTTTTCGGCAAGTTAGTAATTCTAGTATAGTGAAATAGAATAAATTATAGAAGGAAGTTCCAGAAGCCGAGTGTTAAGTATGTTTGTATTATTATGCCATATTCAGAATAAAAGTCAATAAATTTGTACCAAACAGTGAGATATCAATCCAGACTCAGTATCAAATTTAGTTTAATTCAGTAAGAGGTTTATAACGGAATGTCAGAACTGAACAGTGTTATCAGATTTAATATACATGTTATATGTGATTATTATTGTTTGTAGAGACCTGATTGTTTTATATGGGCACCCTTAGAGCTTCCTTGCCACCCCAGGGTTAATAGTTGTGTCGACTCGCCCACTAGAGGGTGAGGATACGTCACTCCAAGGAGTGGCATGCCGTCCGCAGTAGGACGAAGATGGGATGCAGCATTCCCCATAGCAGGGTGATCAGAATTATAGAATACCCTGTCGAGCGCTTGCGCCTAGGGTACAGATTACAAATTACAGATACAGATCTCAGATTAAAGTTACAGGAGTCCTCCAGACTCAGATACAGTTATAGTTAGGGGCCCAGAGAGCCCAAGCTGCATACCGAGGGGGCCGGCGGGGTGATCGTAGTTATTAGGTGAGCGGAGTGAATTTATTTTTGGATGGCGACCCGAGTAGGGGTATATAGATTACGTGTTGATTGGCACCTTCCGGCTTGTGTGGGCTGGTATAGGTTCTTGTATGCTATATATATGTTACTTATTAAATATATATATATATATGTTACTTATTAAATTGACAAATAGCAGGACGCCGCATCGACAGGTATGATTCTTATCTTCTTTCCAGTACAGTTAAGCTCGGTACAGATTCTGCCATCCCAGACAGTCTTAGCCATCTTCTGTTACTCAGTAACTATCAGTATTACTGTCTATTTTCAGTCATGTTTAGTTATTGCTTTGCATACTCAGTACTAGTGGTATTGATACCCGTTTGGGGGCTCTGCATTACTTTCCTGCAGGTACTCATAGACGAGGAGCCGATCCCTTGTAATTCCAGCCAGCACACAGAGTTATTAGCTCCTGTCATCCGGAGCTAGACAGCTAGAGGTTTATTCCTTTTCTTTTGTTGTACAATATGGGTAGGCCGGGGCCCTGTCCCGACTATCTTATCAGTATTCTTAGAGGCATGCAGATTGTATATTCCCTGTGGTTAGCTGTACCGATCCTGTGAGGCCGTGAGTATGTTCTAGTTTATTTATGATGGACGTGTGGGGCCTTATTCAGTTGGTAGTGGTGATCTTGTTTTTCACATAGCAGTTTAGCACTTGCTTCTTGATTCAGAAATAACTAGACAACATGGTGGCCTTGTCGGCCCGCATAGGTTCCCTATTGATTCAGTTGTTCTGGGTAGCTGTTGTTTTCTTACAGGTGGCTATAGGCCTAGTCGGCCAGAGGTTGTATTTACAGCCGTTATATAGCCCGTCGTTTTCTTGAATCTAGAATTAGAGCCAGCCTGACACCAGAAGTGCTCAGGCTCAGCTAGTCCAGCAGTCTAGGTCCTAGTAGGGCACTAGGTGCCAGTCATGCCTCCCAAGGAGGGGTGTGACAAACTTGGTATCAGAGTAGGTCGTATCTCAGAGAGTCTGCAAGCCATGCTAAGTGGAGTCTTGTCTATGGATGTGTTGTGCACCACATACCATAGGCAGGAGGCTGCAAGGCATAATAGGATGATTACTCTTTCTTCATATTCATTTGTGCCATAGAGCAGTACAATATAGGGTTGGGTCCCTAAAACTTATCATACTCTTTGTTTACAAATAAAATGGCAGACCAAAGACATCCTGTCACAGGTAGAAGATTGGATACCGCAGCAGGAGAAATCACCAGCAGGATGCCTCAACCTCGTTTAGAATTAGCCCGATCTGAGGGAGATACAGAGGCGTCATCTCGACCTTCTCAGTAGTCCCCACCCTACCAGGAGCCACTCGGGACGAAACCGCCTCCGACAGTTCTTGTACCCACACCATCCGACAAGGAAATTCAAAGTGCAGTAGTTATGTTGGCACAAATGATGGCTACTCAGTTCCAATCAGTGCCACCCATAATAGCAGAGTCATTAGGTGGGCCTGGCAGTTCGAGGGTCCGAGAATTCTTGGCACTAGGTCCCCCACAGTTCACAGGGTCGGATCAGGTAGAGGACCCCCAAGACTTCCTGGATCAGATGCAGAGAATCTTCCTGGTCATGCATGTGACATCTGCAGAGTCGGTTGAGTTGACAGTATTCCGGCTGCGGGATATTGCTGTGTTGAGGTACGGAAGTTGGGAAAGGTCCCGAGGGAGAGATGTTTCCCCTCCGACCTGGTCTAGTTTTTGAGAGGCCTTCGTGGACCGTTATCTGCCACGAGAAATCCGACTCGCACGGATGGATCAGTTTTTACACTTGGAGCAGGGGACAATGAGTGTACAAGAATACACCCTACAAATTGATTCCTTGGCCCGCTATGCTCCAGCCTTTATGGACCCCATGCCATCTAGAGTCCACCAGTTTATTATGGGTTTGAACCCAGAGTATGTTGAGGAATGCATGACAGCTACGCTGCAGGAAGATATGGATATTGCTTGGGTGCAGACCTTTTCCCAGACTATTGAGGGCCTTAGGCAGCGACAACATGATAGCAGACGAATAAATCAGGAGCAACGCCGCAGGGATAGATCAGATGAAATATAGAGGGAGATTCAGAGAGGACCTAGGCCACGGTTGTCAGATAGGCCACCTAGACCCCCACCTCCCTCATAGCAGTAGAGGGGTAGATTCAGTCGCAGAGGACAGTCAGAGTCCGGCGGCAGATCTCGAATGGTAGATTCACCTCAGCAGAGGAGGGCAGAGCAGAGCAGGTACACACCCCCACCTTTCCCTATTTGCAGCCGACCCCACATTGGAGCTTGCAGATATTGCTCCACAGGGTGTTATATATGTGGGCAGGAGGGGAATGTGATGAGAGACTGTCCAGCCAGGGGTCAGGGTAGCCGAGATAGTTAGGACAGGGCGCCAGCAAGGCCTCGAGCTCCAACAGTCTCGGCAGGGCGTAGGCCCTCAGGTCCAGCAGGTAGAGGTTGAGGTAGATCAGGGGCCTCTAGTTCAGGTATGGGCTCAAGCCGTACCTATGCATTACCAGGGAGGCAGGACTCAGAGGCGTCGCCAGATGTGGTAACAGGTATGATGACTATCTGCTCACACCCTGCTTATGTATTGATTGATCTAGGATCAACTTTGTCCTACGTTACCCCATTTGTGGCTCGAAAGTTCAGTGTTGTACCAGAGTTGCTTGAGCAACCCTTTTCAGTATCTACACCCATCGGTGACTCCATCATAGCCAAAAGGGTGTATCGAGGGTGTACAGTAAAGGTTGCTGATCATCAGACTACAGTAGATCTGGTAGAATCAGAGATGATTGATTTCGATGCCATTATGGGTATAGATTGGTTAGTGTCATGCTATGCCAATGTAGAATGCTGGACCAAGATAGTCCGATTCCACTTTCCAGGGGAGGCAGTATGAGAGTGGAAGGGTAGTACAACTACGCCAAAAGGTAGGTTTATTTCCTACCTTCAGGCGAGGAAGTTGATAGTTAAAGGATGTATCTACCACATAGCCAGAGTCCAGGATGTTCGCGTAGAGCCTCTGACTCTCCAGTCCGTTCCAGTGGTTAATGAATTCCCCGACGTATTCCCAGATGAGCTACCTGGTATTCCCCCGGAGAGAAATAGATTTTGCAATTGATTGCTACCAGGCACTCAACCCATATCAATTCCTCCGTATCATATGGCTCCTGCTGAATTCAGAGAATTAAAGGAGTAGTTGAAAGATCTGTTAGATAAGGGCTTTATCAGGCCGAGTACTTCACCTTGGGGTGCGCCAGTTCTATTTGTGAAAAAGAAGGATGGCTCACTCCGCATATGTATAGATTACCGGCAATTGAATAAGGTTACAGTCAAGAATAAGTATCCGCTTCCCAGAATAGATGATTTGTTTGATCAGTTACAAGGGGCCAGATATTTCTCCAAGATTGAGTTATGGTCCGGATATCATCAGGTTCGAATTCGTGAAAGGGACATTCCAAAGACTGCCTTCAGGACCAGATACAACCATTTTGAATTCCTAGTTATGTCCTTTGGGCTGACGAATGCTCCCGCAGTATTCATGGACCTGATGAACAACATCTTCAGACAATACCTGGACCTGTTCGTGATAGTGTTTATTGATGATATTCTTGTGTATTCTCGCTCAGAGGCAGACCACCAAGATCATTTGCGGACAGTGCTCCAGATTCTCAGGGGCCGTCAGTAGTATGCCAAGTTCTCTAAATGTGAATTCTGGCTAAACTCAGTAGCTTTCTTAGGGCATATTGTGTCGGATGCTGGTATACAGGTAGACACGCAGAAAATAGAAGCAGTAAAAACATGGCCCAAACCTACCACTCCGACCGAAGTCCGCAGTTTTCTGGGATTAGTAGGGACTATAGAAGATTTGTTGAGGGATTCTCCACCATAGAGGCACCTCTGACTAAGCTGACGCAAAAAACAGTAAAGTTTCAGTGGACGGAGGCATGTGAGCAGAGTTTCCAGGAATTGAAAGACAGGTTAACCTCCGCCCTAGTGTTAGCATTGCCAGAAGGTACAGAGGGTTATGCAGTTTATTGTGACGCTTCGAGTGTTGGGTTAGGATGTGTGTTGATGCATCATGGTAAAGTAATTGCTTATGCTTCCAGATAGCTGAGGAAACACGAAAAGAATTATCCTACCCACGACCTAGAACTAGCTGCAGTGATCCATGCTATAAAGATATGGTGACATTACTTGTACGGCGTCCATGTGGATATTTTCACTGATCATAAGAGCCTACAGTATATCTTCACTCAGAGAGAGTTGAATGTGCGGCAGCGTCGCTGGTTGGAATTACTGAAAGATTATGATGTAAATATTTTGTATCACCCAGGAAGAGCCAACGTAGTAGCAGATGCCCTCAGCCACAAATCTATGGGGAGTTTGGCGTACTTGCAGCCCGAGCAGCGGGAGTTGGCCAGAGAAATACACCAGTTAGCCAGTTTAGTCGTTCGCGTAGCAGAAATAGAGGACAAGAGAGCGGTAATTTAGAACTCCGTTGTGCGTCATTAGTTGTGGAGGTAAAGGAATGACAGTATGAAGATCCTGACCTGGTTCAGCTTAAAGACAGAGTTCAACAAGGAAAAGCGCCAGATTTTCAGGTTACTGAGGATGAAGTGTTGCGATGTAAAGGCCGCCTTTGTGTTTTAGATATTTTAGGGCTTCGCCAGCAGATTATGAGCGAGGTACATTACACCCGCTATTCTCTCCACCCAGGCGCGATGAAAATGTACCACGATATTAAAGAAATCTACTGGTGTCCAGGTATGAAGAGGGAAATAGCAGAATCCGTAGCCCAGTGTCCTAACTGCTAGCAAGTAAAGGCGGAACACTAGAAACCAGACGGATTTACTCAAGACATAACTGTGCCTCTTTGGAAGTGGGAAGCAATAAATATGGATTTTATAGCAGGAATACCCCGCACCAGGCATAGAAATGACTCAATTTGGGTAATTGTTGATAGACTGACAAAATCAGCCCATTTTCTGCCATTAAGGACTATCTTCTCTACCAAAGATTATGCTGAGTTGTATATCAGAGAAATAGTCAGACTGCATGGTGTTCCAGTATCTATTATCTCTGACAGAGGGGCGCAATTCACAGCTAAATTTTGGCAATCATTTCAGAGAGTCCTGGGGACACAGATTAACCTGGGCACAACTTTTCACCCTCAGACAGATTGGTAGGAAGAACGCACTATTCAGACGCCCGAGGATATGCTGCGAGTGTGTGTGTTAGACTTTGGAGGTAGCTGGGATGAGCACTTACCACTTATTGAGTTTGCTTATAATAATAGTTACCACTCATCTATCCAAATGGCGCCCTATGAGGCTTTGTATGGGTGAAAATGCAGATCGCCGGTACGCTGGTTTGAAGTAGGAGAGTCAGCGCTGATCGGGCCGGATATTATTCATTAGTCAGAAGAAAAGGTAAAGCTTATCAGAGAACGCCTAATGACTGCTCAGAGCCGCCAGAAATCGTATGCTGATGTGCGGCGCAGAAACCTAGAATTTAATTGAATGACTGGGTGTTTTTGAAATTTTCTCCAATGAAAGGGGTGATGAGATTCGGCAAGAAAGGCAAGCTCAACCCGAGATTTGTTGGGCCTTATCAAGTTCGCCGAAGAATAGGCCAAGTGGCATACGAGTTGAACTTACCTCCAGAATTAGAGTCTGTTCACCTAGTTTTCCACGTGTCCATGCTCAGGAAGTATATAGGAGACCCCTCCAGAGTTGTCCCAGTTCAGGATGTCCAGGTTACGGAGGAGCTGACTTATGAAGAGGTTCCAGTGGCCATACTGGACAGGCAGATTCATAGATTGAGGACTAAAGATGTTGCTTCGGTCAAAGTATTATGGCGTAACCGAGACCGAGAGGAAATGACTTAGGAGGCAGAAGAAGCTATGAAAGCCAGATATCCCCAGTTATTTCAGACTTAGCCAACTAGAGGTATGTTGTTATTACTATTGCTTTATATTTATGTGTATAAGCGAGATGCTAACTTCAGTTTAGTGAAATGAATGTTGTAGCATTGTGTGGAGTACCTGTATTGGACTTTTCTGCGTTTTAGGATTTTTGAGATAGTCCATATTACAGGGAAAACTCTTCCAAAATTTTTCTAGAATAAGTCAGGTAAGTTGAAATTCTTGCAAGTATAGTTTACATTCGAGGACGAATGTTCTTAAGGGGGGGAGGATGTCACACCCCGTAAATTCTTGACATTTAGATGGCCTATTCACATGTTGGTTAAGAGTTTTAGGATACCGTATATGCTAGAAAAAGGCCCGGAGGAAGACCGGACAAGTGCCGCATTGAACTGTCGCAAGAGGAGGCCGGCCAGACCCCCTCCGCGATGCCAACGTTCCACGGAGTCCGTCCCTCCGCGATGGCCAACGTACCACGGAGGGGCTGTCCAGGCTCAAGTATATAAACCCTTCCACTTCGGTTTTATTTCATTTCAGCATATAATTTCCAGTAGAAACGAAGGGGAACAGGGGAGAACGAAGGTTCCTTATAAATATTCATCCGATTACACCATTAAACTCAGTCCAAACTCGAATTAATCTTGGGTAGTGAAGTATTAAGCTGCAGGGAGCATTCCTACGGAGTTAGTTTCGTGAAATTCGACCGACGACCGCCGTCCTACTGAGCTAAGGTAAGTGGGATTGCTCCAAATTAGTGTCAATATACTCCTAGCCCTAAAGTGAGTATTTCTCCCTTCTGGACTTCTGAGAAATAGTGAGTTTTCGGCTGTTTTTCGATAAGACAAAGTTTGTGCTATATATATATATTCAAAATAGTATTTTCTTCCAGAATATCGATGAATTTAGTTCTAATTGCTATGAATATGAATGAAGTTGGAAGAAATAGCTGGATATTGGCCGAGTTGCGCCAGTTAGCCAAGAAGTTAGTAACTAAGGTATGTGAAGCCAGTTTATTTGGAAAGTTAGAAATTCTAGTATAGTAAAATATAATAAATTCCAGAAGGAAGTTCCAGAAGCCGAGTATTAAGTATGTTTGTTTTATTATGCCATATTCAGAATAAAAGTCAGTAAATTTGTACCAAACAGCGAGATATCAATCCAAACTCAATATCAGCTTCAGTTTAATTTCAGTAAGAGGTTTAAAACGGAATGTCAGAACTGAACAGTTTTATCAGATTTAATATACACGTTATATGTGATTATTGTTGTTTGTAGAGACCTTATTTTTTTGTGTGGGCACCCTTAGAGCTTCCTTGCCGCCCCTGGGTTAATAGTTGTGTCGACTCGCCCGCCAGAGGGTGAGGATACGTCACTCCAAGGAGTGGCATGTCGTCCCAGTAGGAAGAAGATGGGATGCAGCATTCCCCATAGCAGGCTGATCAACATTATAGCATATCCTGTCTAGCGCTTGCGCCCAGGGCATAGATTACAGATTACAGATACAGATCTCAGATTAAAGTTACAAGAGTCCTCCGGACTCAGATACAATTATAGTGAGGGGCCCAGAGAGCCCAAGCTGCATACCCAGGGGGCCGTCGGGGTGCTCGTAGTATTAGGTGAGTGGAGTGAATTTAATTTTTGATGGCGACCCGAGTAGGGGTATATAGATTGCGTGTTGATTGGCACCTTTCAGCTTATGGGGGCTGGTATAGGTTCTTGTATGCTATATATATATATATATATATATATATATATATATATATATTACTCATTAAATATGTATATGTTACTTATTACATTGATAAATAGAAGGATGCCGCATCGACAGGTATGATTCTTATCTTCTTTCCAGTACAGTTAAGCTCGGTACAGATTTTGCCATCCCAAACAGTCTTAGCCATCTTCTGTTACTCAGTAACTATTAGTATTACTGTCTATTTTCAGTCATGTTTAGTTATTGCTTTGCATACTCAATACCAGTGGTACTGATGCCCGTTTGGGGATGCTGCATTACTTGCCTGCAGGTACTCATAGACGAGGAGCCGATCCCTCGTAATTCCATCCAGCACACAGAGTCATCAGCTCCTGTCATCTGGAGCTAGACAACTAGAGGTTTATTCCTTTTCTTTTGTTGTACAGGATGGGTAGGCCAGGGCCCTATCCCGACATCTTATCAGTATTCTTAGAGGCATGCACATTGTATATTTCTTTTGGTTAGCTGTTCTGGTTGTGTGAGGCGGTGAGTATGTTTTAGTTTATTTATGATGGCCGTGGGGGGCCTTATTCAGTTTGTAGTGGTGATCTTCTTGGTCATGTAGCAGTTTAGCACTTGTTTCTTGATTCAGAAATAACTAGACAACATGGTGGCCTTGTCGGCCCCCATAAGTTCCCTATTGATTCAGTTGTTCTGGGTAGCTGTTGTTTTCTTATAGGTGGCTATAGGCCTACTCGGCTGGAGGCTGTATTTACAACCGTTATATAGCCCGTCATTTTCTTGAATTCAGAATTAGAGCCAGCCTGACACTAGTAGGTCACCAGGTGCCAGTCATGCCTCCCAAGGTGGGGTGTGACAGTAACTCAGAGTTCAGGCCAAGAAAATTCAGGCTAACCATGAGTCAGAGTACGACTCGTCGTACAATGGTAAGACCCGTAGGATAGGTCGTGAGAGGGATCAGAGGAAGACTCAAGACTAAGCTATGGATCATGATGCGAGTTGTAGATTCTAATATGAATCATAGTAAACATCTGTTGAAAACTTTAGAAAAATGGTTTGGAGTAGCGTCCCTAAACACGAGTGGTGATATGGATCATAGTAGCCTTGTACGACTTGTAGGTTGAGTCGTACCACCTGACGAGCAGAAATTTCATTAAATATTTTAGGGGAAATTTTGTAAAACTATATCATCTTAACTCCTAAACTACATCGTATTTAAGATTATTTAGGAGGGATTTCAGAGGAATAATCGACCCTCTCACTCATTCTTGCCAAAGCCAGTTAGGAAATTCATGAAAAAGACAGACAGTTCTCTCAGAGCAAAGTTAGGGCTTGCAAACTCCTTCTCAGATTCTCAAGATTTCTTCCAACCAGGTATATGGGATTTAAATGACGGAATTGATCTTCCCTTGTGCCCCAAAACTCCTACAAATATTCTATCAATTCTAGTCTCTTAAAGATCAAAACTAGGGTTATGCTTTAGTTAGTTTATGACTTTTCTTCTTGTGAGGATTCTTGTAAATCCTTGAAGGTTATTACTATTTATACTTATGTTAATATCTATTTGCTTGAAATGTGTGTTTAGCCCTAGTCTGCAAATGCGAATTGAAGAGTCTTGCACAATTGTCCAGATACAAACCTTGCTTGGTTCTAATAGTTCTTATAATCAACATAATAGTATAGTTAGATCATCCAAAAAGGTAGAATTGTTGATTGTTTAGTCACAGTCAGTACTTAGCCTTTTTAGTATCTTACAGAACTTCCAGTTGATCAGTTTGACTATACTTAGTTTCTTGAGGAGTTCAGTAAAACTCCATAGTCTTAGTTATCAGTTGTCAAGGTGTTCTTTAGATGGTTATAACGCTTTCAACTAAAGCAGCTCTAGCCAGTCTTAGAATCCTTAGTTTCAGTTATCAAGGTCCTTCAAAATCACAGGTTACTTCCAGATAAGTACTCCTAATTAATTCTTGGGACATCAGGTTTGAGCTATCAGCTTGTAGTCACACCTAGAAAGTTCCAGCGGGAGTAGGACTTAGCACCTAGTGGGTTGGGGTTCAATGCACCTAGGTTCCTAGAACTACATTGCCATCATAGGTTATTGGGCCAAATGGGTATCAGAAAGTGATCACCCAGTTCAACTACTATACCCTGGCAAGGTATAGTGGGCCTTCTTCGATGAGGTGTATACATCAGACTCCATGTATAGCTCACGTGGTTATATGTTGGCTATAGGCTCTCCCACTTGTTAGTACCATGCAGTTCCATTTAGTTACGATTTCAGTTCAGTTTATTCAGTTTTTAGGATATGTTCATGGCCATCGTCATTGTCTTATTTACATTATTACAATTACATCCCAGTACTTAATCATTCCCAGTTGGTCATTTCATGTCGTATCAGCTTCGTTATGTTCTAATTTTTTACCTTCATCTTGCATACTCAGTATATTTAAAGTACTAATGCAGATATTCTATGTTGTATCGTATTATGATACAGGTGTAGGTTCTCAGTCGCAGCATCATCCATAGTTCCCTTCAGATGATTTCAGCCACTCTATCTTAGTAAGTCCTCATCTTTTGAGGATTGGGAGTTAGTTTTATTTCAGTTTCTTGTTTTCACATTTTAGAGTTAGCTGGGGGCTTGTCCCAGCAACTTGTCAGTTCTTAGATGGCTTTTAGACATAGTTTTGTTCAGTATTTATCATACATGTACTATTTCTTTTGAAAAGTATTATTCAATTATGTTTTCTCAACTTTCGCTATGTTTAATTCAGTATACCAGTGTGATGTTAAGCCATGGGATAGCTTGGGGTCACTTGTGGCACCAACTACCATGTTGTGGTTAGGATGTAGACTCGGGTCATGACAAACTTGATATCATAGCACTACATTTAGAGTATCCTAGGATGTCTATAAGATGCATCACGTAGAGTCATTTTCATGGGTGTTAAGTGCACCACACTTATGAGGGGGAGGCTACAAAACGTTATTAGGAAAATTCCCTGCTTTCATAATTCTGATCGTGCGTAAAGTGTGAAACTCTAAAAGTTCCTATTCTAACTCTCACTCTACTCTTTTTAGATAATGATGCCTTTAAAATGAGGAAATGGGAGAAGGACTGCGAACGCTAACCGGCCAACCCCACCAGCTCCAGTAGCCCCTCAGACAATCAGGTTCCTCCACTGAATTTAGGGCGGCGATTTAGATTCTAGCTCAGGCCGTGACCAACCAAGTGAACCAACATGTGGTGTCTGTTAATGCCAATGGGTCTACAGCTGCGGCCAAGGTCCAAGATTTCACTCGGATGAATTCTCCGGCATTTTATGGGTCTAAAGTTGATGAGGACCCTGAAGAGTTTGTTTATGAGGTACAGAAGATCACTCAAATCATGGGTATCACCTCTAAAGAGAGCACCGATCTAGCTGCCTACTAGATGAAAGGGGTGTCTCAAATCTGGTACAAGCAGTGGAAGGAGGGAAGGCCGAATGAAGCAGGCCCAATAGAATAGGAGGAGTTCGTGACAACTTTTTTAGACAGGCACTTTCCTCGAGAGCTGAGGGAAGCTAAGGCTGCCGAATTCATGAACCTGAGGCAGAACAACTTAATGGTGGAGGAGTATGCACTAAGTTTACTCAACAGTTGAGATATGCTCCTGAAATGATTGTTGAGCAGGGGGATCGTATGCTCAAGTTCGTTAATGGAGTTTCATATTTGGTGCTTAAGAAATATAGAACGGCAATGTTGATCAAAGACATTGACCTCTCCCGTCTCATCATTCATGCCAAGCAGATAGAGACAGAAAATTTGAAGGATATAGAGAGGGAAAACAAACGGACCAGAATATGCCAGTTTGAGTATGGCTAGCAAAGGTCAGGTGGGGGTAGTCGGTCACAATAGTAGCTACAGCAGAAACCTCCAGTACCCTCATCAGCCGGTTCCTCTTCTTTCCCAGTCCCAGAGTCACATCTCCAACAGCTGAACATTTTCAGCCTGCCCTAAGTGTGGAAAGAATCACCTTGGGGAGTTCCGTTTGGACACGTAGGGTTTTTTTGGTTGTGGCTAGTTGGGTCATAGATTGAGAGATTATCCATCAACAGGATGAGAGAAGACCAAATCCACTACCTCAGTAACCCCAACAGGTCGTCCAACTCAGCAGGGCACTACTTCTACTAGGTACGGATGGCGATCAACGCCAAAATCATTTTTATGCTTTTTCTTCTCATCGGGATCAGGAGAACTCACCTGATATGGTTATGGGTATATTGCGCCTTTTCCACATTGATGTATATACCTTGTTAGATCCAGGAGCCACAGTTTCCTTCATGACTCCATATATTGTTGTTCAGATTGATATTAGTCTAGAAGTCTATGTGAACCATTTTTCAGTTTCTACTCCAGTTGGTGAGTCAGTTAGAGCCAACTGGGTATATAGAAGCTGCCCAGTCTCAGTGTTAAGTAAAGTTATCCCAGTTGATCTAGTAGAGCTAGACATGGTCGACTTCAACCTCATTCTTGGTATGGATTGGTACATTCCTATTATGCCTCAGTTGACTGCAGGACTGGCGTTGTCAGCTTTCAGTTTCCTAATGAGCTAGTCTTAGAATGGAAGGGTAGTGTCTCAACACCTAAGGGTCGATTTATTTCCTACCTTAAGGCCCAGAAAATGATTTCCAAGGGTTTCATCTATCATTTGGTTAGGATCAAGGATTCCAGTTTTGAGACCTTAACTATTCAGTCCTTTTCAGTTGTTAGCAAATTTTCTGACATCTTTTCCGAAGATGTTTTCGGAGTCCCTCCCGAGTGGGAGATAGATTTCAGCATAGACCTTCTTTCAGACACCTAGACTATCTCTATTCCTCCTAAATGAATGTCCCCAACTGAGCTTAAGGAGTTGAAGGAACAGCTAAGAGACCTTCAAGATAAGGGCTTTATCAGACCCAACATCTCTCCATGGGGTGGTCTAGTGTTGTTCGTGCGAAAGAAAGACGGTACACTCAGAATATGCATCAATTACTGTCAAATGAAAAAAATTATAGTCAAGAACAGGTATCCTCCACCCAGGATTGACGACTTGTTCGATCAGTTTTAGGGAGCTAGTTGTTTCTCTAAGATAGACCTCGGATCAGGATACCACCAGCTCAGAGTCAAAGAATGTGACATCCTGAAAACAACTTTCAAAACTCGGTATGGTTACTACGAATTCATGGTTATGTCTTTTGGACTAACCAATGCTCCTACAACCTTTATGGATCTAATGAACAGGGTATTCAAGTCGTACCTAGACACGTTCGTCATTGTATTCATATATGACATCTTGATATACTCTAGGGAAGAGGAGGATCATGCTAACCACTTGAGTATAGTGTTGCAGATTCTCAAAGTCGGTTAGTTATTCTTTAAATTTAATAAGTGTGAATCCTGGTTGAAGTCAATAGCTTCCTCGATCATGTGGTCTCAGGTGAGGGTATTCAGGTAGATCCTCAAAAGATAGCAGCGGTAAAAAAGATTGGCCAAAACCCACTTCCCCATGAGATATCAGGAGTTTCTGGGTTTAGCCGATTATTAGCGACGGTTTATAGAAGGGTTTTATTCCATTGAATCCTCTTTGACCAAATTGACTCAGAAAAAGTTGAAGTTTCATTAGCCAGATGCTTATGAGAAGAGTTTTCAAGAGTTGAAGAATCGACTCACTACAACTTCAGTTTTGACCTTTCCAGAAGGAACATACGGGTTCGTAGTTTATTGTGATGCTCCCTGAGTTGGCCTCAGTTGCATCCTGATGCAGCGGGATAAGGTGATGGCTTATGCCTCCAGACAACTCAAGGTTCATGAGAAAATTTATCCGACTCATGATCTTGAACTGGTGGCAATGGTATTTTCTTTGAAGATATGGAGGCATTACCTCTATGGGGTTCACGTGGATGTTTTCACTAACCACAAAAGCCTTCAATATGTGTTCAATCAGAAGGACTTGAACCTTCATCAGAGAAGGTGACTGGAATTATAGAAAAATTATGATGTGAGTATGCTATACCACCCAGAAAAGACCAATGTGGTGGCTAATGCTTTAAGAAAGAAGTCTACGGGAAGCATTGCTCATGTCGAAGAGGGCAGAAAAGATTTGGCAAAATATATGTTACATCCCGTAAGTTTCCATTGATTAGTGAATGAGTGTGTGCGCTTGTGATAGTGTCGGGAGCACGGCACATGCAGAAAAAGGCTTGAAGAGGGGAGCGCATGAGTACATCATCGAGCGAGCAGGAGGCCGAAGCAGAGGTAGGGAGCAAGGAGCACCGCATCGCGCCCCTGCCCCGGCACCTTGAGCGGCATGCCTTACCCGTCTGCCAGTGCATTGGGCGGGGTACTACGCCTCTCCTCCACCCTTCCTATATATATATGTCTGTTAAGAGAGAGACTTAATTCATTTCAAATAAAATTTAGAGAGGGCTTCAGTCTTGGAGATAGGGTCATGAGGATTTCATTAAATTTAAGTTGAATTACGTCACTAATCACCTCCAAACGTCAATTCTTCTCAGGTAATGATTCCTAGGCCTATGAAGAACGTCTCTACGGAGTTATTTCTTCGAAATTGACCCAGGTCGATGGAGTCCCGCTGAATAGAAGTTGTATAAATTACTTTTAATCATGTCCTAAGTGCCTACAAGTGATAAGTAAATATTTCTACCTTCTAAACTCTCAGAATTTCATGAGTTTTCGGTTGAATTTGTTTTGATTATGTATGGTGGTCGTTCTGAATATTGTTGAATATTGCTAGCTGTTTTCATGGATTAAGAGCATATGTATTACAATAATATAGATGCTATGAGTTGGAGGAATTGTTGGTTCTAAGCTGGAACAGGATTTGGCAAGCAGAAATCGACATTTGAGGTACATTAGGGCTTATCTCTTTAGCAAGTTATTCTCGTCATATAGTTGATACGACCTACACTTTTGTAAGTAAGTTGTAAGTATGTATGTTGTGATTAGCTACTATAAGTAGATAAGAATTATATATTGTGGTTAGCTACTATGAGACGAATTGAGATTACATCATAGTGTTTTGCTTCGGGAAAGAATATACACAGTGTGACAAATGCTAGGAGCGTCATAGAGACTTACCTGTTCATTTATTCATAGTCTAGAGGGATTCTGATGTCTCGCTGTCGTACCAAGGCCTTAGAATCTTGTGGATAGTTGTTGTGCCTAACTTGGTAAAGTTGGATAGTATAGGGCGTAGCCGGGCGATATAACTTTCTATATGACGCCTATATAGGCAGCAAAGCTCGGCCATAGGCCGTTGGCATACCTTGATGCCTCCAGGGACAGAATCTTGATAGGATGGTTTATCTTTGAGTTGATGGTACCTGGGTTGCCTAATGAACTGAGCAATAGTCTACCATATGATTGGCTACTGTTAGTGACCGTTATCTTCAGTCAACTTACTGCTTGCCGTATAGATCGCTCAGGAAATCACCCCAGTTGCTAGAAATCTAATAGAATAGTATTGTCCTAAGGGGGAAAACTTGTCAGGGATTATACATGGGGACAATGCCCCAGGCTACTCTTTCAAACGTACATGTTGTTGCGAAGGGCTAAATCCAGATATACTTGCCTACGGGGCTATGAATCACTCGCGGGAGCTATATGTTGTCTGGATAGACCAAGTTAACATCTAAAGGACTAGAACCATAGTATTACCTTTAGGCTAAGAATTATAGTAAGCCGACTATGGGAAGTTAGAGCTGACTGCTTAGGAGCATGTCCGATTAGTTGCAACCCTACAGTCGTTCTAAGCGAAGGAACTAAATAATTGGTTTCCTACGATCTTGCTATTCGATTATGAGCTATCATCATCCTCGGATGACCTTCAGCGTATCGCTTAGGTCACCCCAGACCTCAGCCTAGTACGTCTCAAACTAACAGAGGCTGTAACCGCTGTTAGGAGTCACTGATCAGGTGTAGGCATATGGGATGCACCTATTGGCACCTATATAGACTGTTTAGGGGTGAGTAGTAGTTGTGTTAAGACTAAAGAGCTAGATACACCGGTTGAGTAACTATATTGAGGCTATAATATCATACCCCTATAGGGATTGACCCACCTTAGTTGGTCCCCCGTCAAATGACCTCAGGATTTCTAATTGTATCATTGTCTACGGGGCTACAGAATGCTTAGAGGAGCTATATGATGTCTGAATGGACTATATTCTGGCCTACAAGGCCGTATCAAAGTCCATTCGTGTACGGCTTTCCCTTATGCCGTAACAGCATTGCTGATCCTCAGTGGACCTTGCGAGCCCAGGGTGCAATTACAGAAGCCTAGAGGGCTCAAATACATTTACAGGAGCCCATGGGCTTAATTGCAGTCCTAGAGGCTGGATAGTTTTGGTTATAGTTACTTGTGACACCATAGTGACCTGGTTAGGGGTTTATAGATTGTATTGTACTTGCCAGGACTTATGGGGGCCCAGGTAGGTTATCTCTGTGTTGATTGTATCTTCCAGGATTATAGGGGCCAGGTTAGGTTCTTGTTTCCATACTTGCCTGCTAGATATAACTTATGAATATATAATCGTGCAACTTACACTCTTATTTGTATAATTGTCTACTAGATGTAGGTTATGGTTATAAAAGAATACAGGTTAACTTCTACTCCTTTTTGCTGAATACTTTCAGTTCTTTATCAGCTTCTATTTAGTTATTATTATTGCCTTGCATACTCGGTACATATTGTAATGACGCCCATACATGGGGCGCTACATACTTGCTTACAGGTTTAGACAGACAGGTTTCGGGACCTACTTTAGCTGCTATTCAGAGTCAGTAGATTGATTAACTCCTTTCATTCGAAGTTTCCAGATAGTAGAGGTTTGCTTGTCTTTTGTTATGTAGTTTTGGGGTAGGCAGGGGCCCTATCCCATCCAATATTTTTCACTCTTAGAGGCTTGCAGAACACAATCTTCAGTTCCTAGATAGTTGTGCATTGTTGACCGTGTGGGGACTATATTTGTTATGTTTTATGTGTTGATCGTATGGGGCCTAGTTTAGCTATCTTTTAGCAGCCTTGTCGGTTGAATTTTATATAAAACTGCCTTCTTTACTTTTACTATGAATTAGACAACATGGTGACCTTTTTGGTCCGCATAGGATCCTCTTATTATCGTGATTGCTGGGTTAGCTATCTTATGCAAGTTATATGTTGCGGCCTAGTCGGCTTGAGGCTGTGCTTACAATCAAAATATAGCCGATTGTTTTCTTGCCATGTGTTGCTGGCATGCACCAAAATTGTATTTATCCAGCTAGGTTAGCTCACAGTACAGTATGGTATTAGGTGCTAGTTATGCCCTCAAGGTGGGGCATGACAAGATATCTATAGGTTAGCTTGATTGGGTGTGCAGTTAGTTGATTCAGCTGAGAGTGGAGTGATAATCCAGAGTGGGTCAGAATCCTCACTGGTGGTAGAGATTAAGTTAAAGCAGTATGAATACCCCATACTACTCAAGATTAAAGAAGAAATTCTAAGAAAAGAGGTGGAGGCTTTCTCTAAAGGGGAAGATGGTGTTCTTTGTTACTAGGGTAGATTGTGTGTTCCAAATGTAGGTAACTTGAAACAGCGAATACTGGCAAAAGCACACAACTCCAGGTATTCAATTCATACGGGTGCCACTAAGATGTATCGTGATCTGCGGGAAATCTATTGGTGGAATGGCATGAAGAAGGACATTGCACAATTTGTAACTAAGTGTCCCAACTACCAACTGGTCATCAGAGGCATGGGGTTATGACTCAGGATATCAATATTCCTACTTGGAAGTTGGAGTAAGTGAGCATGGACTTCATTACAGGTTTACTTCATACTCACAACGATTCGATTTGGGTAGTTGTAGCCCAGATGAGTAAGTCAACACATGTCCTACTGGTTAAGACTATAGATAGACTGTATATCAAGGAGTTAGTGAGACTACATAGAGTTCCATTGTCCATCATTTTAGATAGAAGTACTCAGTTCACCACGCATTTCTGGAAATCATTTCAAAAGGGACTTGGCACTCAAGTCAAGCTCAACACAACTTTTCACCCTCAGACAGATGGAAAAGCTGAGCGGACTACTCAGACCTTGGAAAACATGTTGAGAGCTTGTGTGATTGACTTCAAAGGCGGTTGCAATGATCACCTACCTCTCATTGAATTTGCATACAACAAAAGCTACCACTCCAGTATCCAGATGGCCCAGTTTCAGGTATTGTATGGTAGGAGGTACAGATCCTCTATAGAATGGTTTGAAGTTGGTGAAGCTACCATGATAGGAGCAGACTCAGTTCATGAGGCTATGCAAATGCTTCAGCTTATTAAAAAAAGGTTGAAAACAACTCAGAGCCAACAAAAAATCGTATGCAGATGTGAAGAAAGCTAGATTTCGCTGTGGATGATTGGGTTTATCTGAAGATTTCACCTATGAAAGGGGTGATGAGGTTTGGGAAGAAGGAAAACTCATTCAGAGATATGTTGGGCCTTACAGAATCCTGAGACGCATTGATAAGGTGGCTTATGAGTTAGAATTACCTGCAGAGTTTGCGTCAGTGCACCCGATCTTTCATGTGTCATTGCTAAAGAAGTCCATTGGTGATCTGACCTTAGTAGTGCCTCTAGAGAGTGTTGGGGTAAAGGATAGCCTCTCTTAGGAAGAAGTTCCAGTTCAAGTCCTAGACCATCAAGTTCGTGAGTTGAGGAACAAGGAGGTCACTTCAATAAAGGTTTTGTGGAGAAACCAGCTAGTTGAGGGAGCTACATGGGAAGCAGAAGCAGACATGATGGCTAAATACCCTCATTTGTTTCCTTCTAGTTTCAGCTTTAGCATCAAGTACTAAATTCCTCCTCAACACTTTATTCAGTTTCGTACTCATCAGCTCTATTCATGTCTTAATATACACCCTAGTTGTATCGACTCAATTAGTATGCTTATATCATATCGGAGCCAATCACCCCTTCAAAAATCAGCTAATAGTTTTCAGTTTGGGATTTCAGCTCATTTCCTAGTTTTTCAGTTTATCTAGCCTATATTCGAGGACGAATGTTCCTAAGGGGGAGATATTGTAACACCCCAGAACTTCCTAAGACTAACCTTGAGATTTAAAATTTGATTCTGCATAAATCCAAGAAAAATGATCACGGTACGAGTTACAGTATGATTCATACATAGGAGGTATGACCTGTACCGAGACCCACAGCAGGAGGGTGGAGAAGATCAGTTAAGGTGACTTGAGAAACCCCAACTTTATGATAAGACTCGTACTACCCTGGTACGAATCATATTAACCAATTGTGGAATAACTCAAAGTTGTGGACAAGAAAATTCAGGCTAACCACGAGGCAGGGTACAACTTGTGGTATAGTGGTACGACCCTTAGGATAGGTTATGAGAGAAATCAGAGGAAGACTCAGGACTGAGCTACAAATCATGATATGAGTCGTAGGATGCTGCTACAAGTAGTAGTAAACATCTTTGGAAAAATTCATAGAAATAGTTAGGAGCAGGGTCCCTAACCACGAGTGGTGATATGGATCATAGTAGCCTGGTACGACTCATAGGTTGAGTCGTACCACCTAATGAATAGAAATTTCATTTAATATTTCAGGGGCAGTTTTGTAAAATTCTATCATCTTAACTCCAAAACTATGTCATATTAGGATTATTTAGGAGGGATTTCAGAGGAATATTCAACCCTCTCTCTCGTTCTTTTCAAAGCCAGTTATGAAATTCACAAAGAATTCAGACGTTTCTCTTAGAGCAAAGTTAGGGAATGCAAACTCCTCAAATTCTCAACATTTCTTCCAAGTAATTCTACTCCAGGTATGTGAGATTTCAATGAGACAATTTCTCTTCCCTTTTGCCCCAAACTCCTATAGATATTATATCAATTCTAGTCTCTTAAAGATCAAAACCATGGCTATGCTTTAGTTAGTTTACTACTTACCTTCTTGTGATGATTCTTGTAAATACTTGAAGGTTATTACTAGTTAAACTTATGTTGATATCTCTTTCCTTGAAATGTGTGTTTAGCCCTAGTCTGTAAATGCGAATTAAAGAGTCTTGTGCAGTTGTCCATATACAAACCTTGCTTCATTTTGATAGCTCTTGTAATCAACATAATAGTATAGTTAGATCATCCAAAAAGGTAGAATTGTTGATTGTTTATTACTATTCAGTACTTAGCCTTTTCAATATCTTACAGAATTATCAGCTGATCAATTTGACTATACTCAGTCCCTTGAGGAGTTCAGTAAAACTCCATAGTGTTAATTATCAGTTGTCAGGGTATTCTTTAGAAGGTTATGATGTTTTCAGCTAAAGCAACTCTGGACAGTTTTAGAACCCTTAGTTTCAGTTATCAGCTCCTTCAGACTCTTAGGTTACTTCCAGATAAGTATTCTTGACTTAAGTCTTGAGACATCAGGTTTGAGCTATCAGCCTAGTAGTCACAGCTAGAAAGTTCGAGTGGGAGTAGGACTTAGCACCGAGTGGGCCAGGGTTCAGTGCACCCACGTTCCTAGAACTACATTTCCACTGCAGGTGATTAGCTCGAATGGGCACCAGACAATGATCACCTAATTCAGTTACTATACCCTGGCAAGATATAGTGGGTGTTCTCCCATAAGGGGTATACATCAGAATCCAAATCTAGCTCACGTGGTTATATATCTGTTATAGACTCTCCCACTTTTCAATACTCAGTTCAGTTCAGTTACAGATTTCAGTTCAGTTTATTCAATTTTCAAGATATGTTCATGGCCATCAGTCATTGTCTGTATTTACATTATTACAATTATATCCCAGTACTTAATCGCTCCTAGTTGGTCATTTCATGCCATATCAGCTCAGTTGTATGTTCTACTATTTTATCTTCATCTTGGATACTCAGTACATTCAAAGTACTGATGCATATTTTTTATGTTGTATCGTATTATGATATAGGTGCAAGTTCTCAACCGCAACATCAACTATAGTTCCCTTCAAACGATTTCAGCTGCTCTATCTTGGTGAATCCTCATCTTTCGAGGGGAGTTAGTTTTATTTTAGTTTCTTGTTTTTAGATTTTAGAATTAGCTGGGGGCTTGTCCCAATAACTCGTCAGTTCTTAGATGGCTTTTAGACACAGTTTTGTTTAGTATTTATCAGACGTGTACTCTTTCTTTTAAAATTTATTACGCAATTATGTTTTCTCAGATTCTGCTATGTTTAATTCAGTATACAAGTGTTATGTTAAGACATGATTAGCTTGGGGTCACTTGTGGCACCAAGTACCGTGTTGCACTCAGGGTGTAGCCTCAGGTGGTGACACTTGTAGCCAAAGGATACAACTAAAGAGAGATCTGCCATAGCTTTGGTTGCTTCCAAATGCTGGACCATGTCCCAAATGGATGTGTACAATACCTTTTTGCAAGTAGACTTACTATAACACCCCAGAAGTCCCCAAGATCAGAACCCAGAATTGGAATGAAATTCAATAGGGAACCAAAAAATGTGCCACAGAATGGCTCATGTGACAAGTCATGGTGTCAACCAACTACTCATTGTATGAGTCATGGTGAGGAGCAGATCTGGAAGGGCTCCAGTGGTAACAACTCAAGGTATGAGTTGTTGTTTGGTCTGACGAGTCGTTAGTTCACCCATCCTGAGAAAGTCTTGAAGTTGGTGAAATTTTCCTTTACAACTAACAAGTGTCAGGATGACTCATTTTCCCTTGTAACGAATCGTTATGATGACCATTGGAAGAGTTTCAGAAACTGTGAAAGTGTGACTGTTGTGACCATAAGAGAAGTAACAAACCAGGGTTCAAGTAACGATTCATTCTGATGAGTCATGAGATGAATGATCAGAAGATGGAATATTCGGGGGCCAAGCAACGAATGGTCTCCACGAGTCGTAGTGACAACCAACAACTCTTGGTCTGGCTCGTTGTCACTGTCGGGCTGTTTTTATGTGCAAATTCCTAAGGGTATATTTGTAACTTTCTATGCTTTTAACTCCTAAACTAGGTCATTTTGTATTTTCTTTATGATGTATTAGAGGGTTTTACTTAGTCTAAACTCTTATTCCTCTCCCAAACACCGTAGATTGAAGATCACACCTATCAAGGCTCTATAGCAATTAGCGTTCTTCTTCTTCTCAACTCTCTTAAGTCTCAAGTCTAAGCAAGAATTCATCAAAGCCCAGGTATGTAGGGTCATGAATTGGGGATTTCTTCCACCCTCATTCCCAATCCCAAGCTCAATTACATGATTTTAATAACTTCAAGTCTCCAATTATGATTTTCATGAATTTCTAAGATTAGACCCTTTTTGATGAAAAACTCCATGATCTGTTATGTAATTGATTCTCTCATGATTTCATTTATGTTTTATGATTATAATTACATGATATCTATGAAAAATTCTCATGATTCCCTAGTGTCAAGTTAGCATGATTTTACTCAAGTATGCATGAATCTCATGAATATCAAGCTTATATACCATGGATAATTTTTCAGCATTATTATCATGGCTAGTTCACGTATGTAAAGAAATTTATAAATTTTATGATTTCTAACTAGATCATGAAAAATTAAGTATGTTTCATGATTATGATATGAACACTATGTATGTTTTGGGAGTAGTATTAACACCAAATAGGCTGAGGTTCCAGCACACCCTAATTCTAGAACTACGTGCGACCATAGCCATGATAGGGTCCCCCTTGAGAGTGTCTCCCATGCATAAATGGGCCCATGAGTGATATCACACCTTCATGGTTCTTACCCTTGGAAAGGTACAAACACACCTCCTAGCTAGGGTTACAAACTGGGCTCCATGTATGCTCACTTGGAGTTTGTCGATTACAAGAATCTTCAATTGCTCCTCATGTTTTCATGATTCTTTATGGTCATGTCTATTGATGTTATGAATTATAGTGTTTTGACCCATTGATCAGTTTATGAGATTTACTTATGATTTTAGATATGATGAGTTTTATGATTTTGCTTTCAAAATCTTGGGTCATTATACTTCTATTTATGATAAACTACTCATGTTTTACAACTATAACATGATCATAATTTTTATCATGTTGTCCTTATTCTCATGTTTTACTTATCCTACATACTCAGTACATTCAAAGTACTGGTCGCATACTTTTATTCTATATTATCTCATGATATAGGTTCAAGTTATTAGTCCTAGCCCCGCCACTAGGTTCTATATTGCTCCAGATTCAGATAAGTGTTGGTGATTCCTCATCATCCAAAGACATCAATTTAGCCTTATATTTGCTTTTATGTCAGTTCAGTTTTCAGACTTAGTAGAGCTAGTTGGGGGTTTTGTCCCTTTAGCTCATCTTATGATTTAGAGGTTTTTCAAACTTGATGTATAGATATTTAGCAGTTGACTTGTCACCTCAATTTTGACGTTTTATGATATCTTAGACTTCCACTTATGCTTTTTCCTATGACTTATTTTTTCTTTAGTGTATGCTTATGTTATTCCTGTGCCATGGGTTAGCTTGGAGCCATTCATGGTTCTAGGCCCCGTGTTACTTCCAGGGTCTATGCTCGGGGCGTGACAAATTTGGTATCAAAGCATCAAGTTTAGGTGTGTCCTAGGGTGTTTGAAAGCCACGTTAATAGAGTCTTTTTCTTGGGTGTGAAGTGCGCCACATTTATGAGGGAGAGGTTACAATATGTTTTAGGAAAATTTTATCTTCTTTCATGTTTTATATCGTGCGATGAGTCCAACTCTCTCTACTTTTCTAACTATGTTATACGCTTTTGCAAAGAATGCCTCTCCAAAGAGCCAATGGAAGGAGAAATAAAATGGCAATGGGAATTAGTCATCCCCATCAGCTCCAATGGATCCATTAAATGAGAAGGTGACTCATGTTAAGTTTAGGTCTGCTTTCCACATGTTGGCATAGGCTATGACAGTCCAGGTCAACTAGAAGGCAGTTGCACCTATGAATATCTATGGGAGTACTGCAACAACCAGAGTGTGAGCCTTCACTGGGATGAACCCGCCAGAGTTCATGGTTCAAAGATGGAAGAGGATCCACAGGAGTTCATTAATGAGATCCATAAGATTACCCAGATCATGGGGGTTTCAGGAGAAGAAAGTGCAGATTTTGGCCTCCTATTAGCTGAAGGGGGTAGGTCACATATGGTTCAGGCAGTGGAAGAAAAGTTGTAGGGCAGGAGTAGTTCCTATGGACTGGGATGAGTTTGTGACAACTTTCTTGGACAGGTTCTTTCATTAGGAGTTGAGGAAGCAAAGGCAGCAAGGTTCATAAACTAGAAGCAGAATAACATGATGGTTCATGAGTATGCCCAACTATCGAAGTATGCTCCGGAGATGGTTACCAAATCGACAGCTCGCATGAGCAAGTTTGTGTCAGGGGTTTCAGATTTGCTATTTAAGAAATGCAGGACCTCTATGCTTATCAGGTACATGAAAATCTCTCGACTTATGATCTATGCCCAATAGCTAAAAGAGAAGAAGTTGAAGGAGAAGGAGAGGGAGACCAAGAGGGTTAGGACAGGGAATTTTGAGTATTCCCAGTAGAGGACAGGCGGTGGACATCGCTCATAATCCCATCATAGGTCATCAACCCCAGCTCCATCATAAGCTAGTATTCCATCCAGGCCAGGAGTGATCAGAGGGTTAGAGCATCAGGCACTAAGAGTTGGGGAATGCACTTTCCCATCTTGTAGGAGGTGTGGTAGGAACCAATCGGGAGAGTGCTTGATTGGCAGGGATGCTTGCTTTAGGTGTGGTAAGCTCAAACGCAGACTCAAGGATTGTCCTTCAACAAGACAGGGTGATGGTAGAGGTTTTGCCCCATCCGCCTCTTCAGCAACCCCAGCAGGGAGCATCATCTAGTGCAGGTGGCAAACAACACCAGAACCGCTTCTATGCCCTTTTATCATGATAGGAATAGGAGAGCTCACTAGATATGGTCAGGGGTATGTTACGAGTTTTTCATCTTCATGTTTATGCATTTCTAGATCCAGGAGCCATATTATCCTTCGTGACTCCCTATGTTGCTATTAATTTCGATGTCAGTCCCAAAATCCTCTCTAAACCCTTATCAATCTCTACTCTTGTTGGTAAGTAAGTTTTAGCACAACAGGTATACAAAAGTTGCCCTGTTAGAGTTCTTCGTAAAATCACCTCAGCCGACTTAGTAGAGTTTAACATGACCGACTTCAATGTTATCTTCGACATGAATTGGTTGTATACTTGTTATGCTTCAATTAATTGTAAAATATGATTAATAGAGTTTGGATTTTTGGGTGAACCAATCGTAGAGTGGAAGGATAGTTCAGCAGTGTCTGTCGGTCGCTTTCTCTCCTACCTTAAAGCCAGGAAGATCATTTCTTAAGGGTTGTGTATACCATCTATTTTGGCTTAAGGATTCTATGTATAAGACCCTGACTCTCCAATCAGTTTGTTTTGTTTATAAGTATCCTAAGTTGTTCCTAGACGATCTACCAGGAGTCCTTCCCGAGAGGGAAATTGACTTTGGGATAGACTTCCTTCCTAATATGCAGCCCATATCCATTCCTCCATATAGAATGGCTCCATATAAGCTCAAGGAGTTGAAAGAACAGTTAAAAGATCTCTTAGATAAGGATTTCATCATGTTACACCCCGTAAATTCTCGACATGTAGATGGCCTATTCGCATGTTGGTTAAGATTTTTTGAATGCCATACATGCTAGAAAAAGGTCGGGGAAAGACTAGAAGAACATCACATCGAACCATCGCGGGAGGAGCCGGGACAGAACCCCTCCGCGATGGCATCGTGCCACGGAGGGAGGGCCTCCGCGATGGCGCCGTGCCACGAAGGGAGGGCCTCTGCGATGGCGCCGTGCCACGGAGGCCCTGTCCAGGCCCCACTATATAAACCCCCACTTCATTTATTTCATGAAATTTCTTATAATTTCCAGTAAGAAATAGAGGGCAAACCAGAGAGAGTGAAACACGAACAAAACCTACCATTTTCCTTCCGATTACGCCATTATACGCGGTCCAAACTCGAATTAATCCTAGATACCGTAGTATAAAGCGGCAGAGAGCATTCCTACGGATTTAGTTTCGTAAAATTCGGCCGGAGAACCGTCGTGCTACGAGCTAAGGTAAGTAGAATTGCTCTAAATTAGTGTCAATATACTCCTATCCCTAAAATGAGTATTTCTCCCTTCTGAACTTTCGAGAAATAGCGAGTTTCTGGCTAATTATCGATAAGCCAAAGTTTGGACTATATATATATATATTAAAAGTGATATTTTCTTCTACAGTGTTGATGAATTTAGTTCTAACTGTTTTAATTATGAATGCAGTTGGGAGAAATAGCTGGATACTGGCCAAGTTATACCAGTTAGCCAAGAAGTCAGAGATCGAGGTATGTAAAGCTAGTTCTTCGGCAAGATAGCAATCCCAGTATAGTAAACAAAGTAAAGTCTAGAAGAAGGAACCTAGAAGCCGAGAATTGAGTCCAGTATGAATTCAGCAGGCGTGTTTTATATTATTATGTTGTATTCAGAATAAAAGTTAGTAAAGCAATATCAGAAAGTCAGATAATATTTCAGATACAGTATAGCTCAGTATGAGAATCAGTTTAATGCAGAAAAGAGTTCATAATAAGAAATCAGAATACGGATAGTATCTTCAGATCGAACATGCTTGCTATACGTGATTATTGTTTGTTGAGACCTGTTTATGCTATAAGGGCATCCTTAGAGCTTACTTGCCACCCCAGGGTTAATAGCTGTGTCGACTCGCCCACCAGAGGGTGAGCATACGTCACTCCAAGGAGTGGCATGCCGTCCACAGTAGGACGAAGATGGGATACAGCATTCCCCATTCAGGCTGATCAGCATAGCATTATAGCTTATCCTGTAGAGTTCTTGCACCCAGGGGATAGATTACAGATACAAATACAGGTACAGATTACAGTTTACAGTTACAGGAGTCCTCCGGACTCAGATAAAGTTATAGTCAGGGGCTCAGAAAACCCAAGTTGCATACCTAGGGGGCCGGTGGAGGTGCTCGTAGTTAGGAGGTGAGTGGAGTGATTTACTTTTGCATGATTTTGACCTGGGTAGGGGTATATAGATTGTGTGTTGGTTGGTACATTCCGGCTTATGGGGGCTGGTATAGGTCCTTGTATGTTATATATGTATATACATGTTATTTATTAGCTGATAGATAGTAGGACACCACGTTGACATGTATGCTTCTACCTTACCTTCAGTACAGGTAAGCTTATTTTAAACCCCGCCTGCCTAGACAGTTTCAACTACTTTCTGCTATTTATAACTACCAGTATTATTGCTTATATTCAGTTATGTTCAGTTTGATTTACATACTCAGTACCAGTGGTATTGACTCCCGCTTGGGAGCCGATACCTCGTGATTCTAGCCAGCACATTGAGTCATCAGCTCCTGTCATCCGGAGCTAGACAGCTAGAGGTTTATTTCTATTCTTATGTTGTACAGTATGGGTAGGCTGGGGCCCTGTCTCGACCATCTTATTAGTATTCTTAGAGGCTTGCAGTTTGTGTAATTCCTGTGGTTAGTTATACCGGTCGTGTGAGGCCGTGTGTATGTCTTAGCTTGTTTATGATGGCCGTGTGGGCCCTTATTCAGTTGGTAGTGGTGACCTCATCGGTCACGTAGCAATTTAGCTCCTATTTTTCTTGATTCAGAAGTAACTAAACAGCATGGTGGCCTTGTCGGCCCGCATAAGTCCCCTTATGTTGATGTGGTTCTGGTTAGCTGATGTAGTTGTACAGGTGGCTATAGGCCTAGCCAGCCGGGGGCTGTATTTACAGCCGCTGTATAGCCCGTTGATTCCGTGAATCAGTGTTAGAGCCAGCCAGGCACCGGAAGTGCTTAGGCTTAGTAGTCTAGCAGTTCAGGTCCTAGTAGGGCACCAGGTGCCAGTCATACCCCCCAAGGCGGGGTGTGACAAACTTGGTATCAGAGCAGGTCGTATCCTAGGGAGTCTGCAAGCCGTGCTAAGTAGAGTCTTGTCTATGGATATGTTGTGCACCACATACTATAGGCAGGAGGCTGCAAGGTATAATAGGATGGTTACTCTTCCTTCATATTAAGTCGTGCCATAGAGCAGTACAGTATAGGGTGGAGTTCCCAAAACTTATCATACTTTTTTTTTACAGATTAAAGTGGCAGACCAGTGACACCCTTCCATAGGCAGGAGACTGGATACCGCAGCAAGAGAAGGCACCAATAGGATGCCCCATCTTCATTTAGAATCGGCCCGATCTGAGGGCGATACAGAGGTATCATCACAGCCTTCTCAGTAGTCCCCACCTCACCAGGAGCCATTTGGGACGACACCGCTACCTACAGCTCCTATACCTACACCATCCGACCAGGAAATTCAAAGCGCAGTAGTTATGCTGGCACAAATAATGGACACTCAGTGCCAGCCAGTGCCACCCGTAACAGCAGAGCCATCAGGTGGACCTGGCAGTTCGAGGGTCAGGGAATTTTTTGCATTAGGTCCCCCACAGTTCACAGGGTGGGATTAGGCAGAGGACCCCCAGGACTTCCCGGACCAGATGCAGAGAATCTTCCGGGTCATGACGTCTATAGAATCAGTTGAGTTAGCAGTATTCCGGCTGCGGGATATTGCTTTGTTGTGGTATGAGAGCTGGAAAAGGTCTCGAGGGAGGGATGTTGCTCCTCCAACCTGGTCCAGCTTCTCAGAGGCCTTCCTGGATCATTATTTACCACGGGAGATCCAATAGGCCCAGATGGACCAGTTCTTGCACTTGGAGCAGGGGGCGAGGAGCGTACGAGAATATGCCCTACAGTTTGATTCCTTAACCCGCTATGCTCCAGCTTTTGTGGACACCATGCCATCTAGAGTCCACCGGTTTATTATGGGTCTGAACTCAGAATACATTGAGGCATGCATGACAACTACATTACGAGAAGATATGGATATCGCTCGGGTGCAGCCCTTTGCCCAGACTATTGAGGGCTTAGACAGCGGCAAAAGGACAGTAGATGAATAAATCAGGAGCAGCGCTGCAGGGATCGATCAGATGAAATACATAGGGAAATTCAGAGAGGACTCAGGCCCCGGTTGTCAGACAGGCCCCCTAGACCCCCACCTCCATCACAGCAACAAAGGGGTAGATTTGTTCGTCGAGGACCGTCAGAGTTGGGTGGCAGTTCTCGAACGGTAGATTCACCCCAGCAGAGGAGGGTAGAGCAAAGTAGATACACACCCCCACCCTGCCCTATTTGCAGCCGACCTCACACTGGAGCTTGTAGATATGGCTCCACAGGGTGTTACATATACGGGGAGGAGGGGCACATGATGAAAGACTATCCAGCCAGGGGACAAGGTAGAAGAGATAGCCAAGACAGCGCATCAGCAGGGCCGCGAGCTCCAGCAGCCTCGGCAGGGTGTAGGCCCTCAGGTTTAGCAGGTAGAGGCCGAGGTAGATCAGGAGCCTCTAGTTCAGGTACGGGCCCAAGCCGTACCTATGCATTACCAGGGAGGCAGGACTCAGAGGCGTCTCCAGATGTGGTAACAGGTATGATGACTATTTGCTCATACCCTGCTTATGTATTGATTGATCCAAGGTCTATTCTGTCCTACGTTACCCCATTTGTGGCTCGAAAGTTTAGTGTTGTACCAGAGTTTCTTTAGCAACCCTTTTCAGTATCTAAACCTGTCGGTGGCCATTATAGCCAGAAGGGCTTATCAAGGGTGTATAGTGGAGGTTGCTGATCGTCAGACTACAGTAGATCTGGTAGAACTAGAGATGATTGATTTCGATGCCATTATGGTTATGGATTGGTTGGTGCCATGCTATGCCAACGTAGAATGTTGGACCAAGACGGTCCGATTCCACTTTCAAGGGGAGGCAGTATGAGAGTGGAAGTGCAGTGCAGCTACGCTAAAAGGTAGGTTTATTTCCTACCTTCAGGTGAGGAAGTTGATAGCTAAGGGATGCATTTACCACCTAGTCAGAGTCCAGGATGTTTGGGTAGAGCCTCCAACTCTCCAGTCTATTCCAGTGGTTAATGAATTCCCCGACGTATTTCCAGATGAGCTACCTGGTATTCCCCCAGAAAGAGTAATAGATTTTGCAATTGATTTGCTACCAGGCACTCAGCCCATATCAATTTCTCTGTATCGTATGGCTCCTGCTGAACTCAGAGAATTAAAAGAGCAGCTGAAAGATCTATTAGATAAGGGTTTTATTAGGCTGAGTACTTCCCCTTGGGGGCGCCGGTTCTATTTGTAAGAAAGAAGGACGGCTCACTTTGTATGTGTATAGATTACCGGCAGCTGAATAAGGTTACAGTTAAGAATAAGTATCCACTTCCCAGAATGGATGATTTGTTTAATCAATTACAAGGGGCCAAATATTTCTCCAAGATTGATTTGAGGTCCGAATACCATCAGGTTCGAGTTCATGAAAGGGACATTCCGAAGACAACCTTCAGGACCAGATACGGCCACTTTGAATCCTAGTTATGTATTTTGGGCTGACGAATGCTCCCGCAGTATTCATGGACCTGATGAACAACATCTTCAGACCGTACCTGGACCTGTTCGTGATAGTGTTCATTGACGACATTCTGGTATATTCTCGCTCAGAGGCAAACCACCAGAATCATTTACGGACAGTGCTTCAGATTCTCACGGACCGTCAGTTGTATGCCAAGTTCTCCAAATGTGAATTCTAGCTGAACCTAGTAGCTTTCTTGGGGCATATTGTGTCGAATGCTGATATACAGGTAGACATGCAGAAAATAGAAGTAGTCAAAACATGGCCCAGACCTACCACTCCGACTGAAGGCCGCAGTTTTCTGCGATTAGTAGGGTACTATAGAAGATTTGTTGAAGGATTCTCCACCATAGCGGCACCGCTAACTAAGATAACGCAGAAAGCAGTAATGTTTCAGTGGACAGAGGCATGTGAGCAGAGTTTCCAAGAATTAAAAGACAGATTAACCTCCGCCCCAGTGTTAGCGTTGCCAGAAGGTATAGAAGGTTATATAGTATATTGCGACGCATTGGGTGTTGGGTTAGGGTGCGTGTTGATGCAACATGGTAAAGTAATTACTTATGCTTCCAGACAGTTGAGGAAACACGAAAAGAATTATCCTACCCATGACCTGGAACTAGCCGCAGTGATCCACGCCATAAAGATATGGAGACATTACTTGTATGGAATCCATATGGATATTTTCACTGACCATAAGAGCCTACAGTATATCTTCACTCATAGGGAGTTGAATTTGCGGCAGTGTCGCTAGTTGGAGTTATTGAAAGAATATGATGTGAATATTTTGTATCATCCGGGGAGGGCCAACGTAGTAGCAGATGCCCTCAGCCGCAAATCTATGGGGAGTTTGGCGTACTTGCAGCCCGAGCAGCGGGAGTTGGCCAGAGAAATACACCAATTAGCCAGTTTAGCCATTCGTGTAGCATAAATAGAGGACAACAGAGCAGTAATTAAGAACACCGCAGTGTCGTCATTAGTTGTGGAGGTAAAGGAACGACAGTATGAAGATCCTGACTTGGTTCAGCTTAAAGATAGAGTTCAGCAAGGGAAAGCGCCAGATTTTCAAGTAACTGAGGATGAAGTGTTGCGATGTAAAGGCTGCCTTTGTGTTCCAGATGTTTCAGGGCTTCGCCAACAGACTATGAGTGAGGTACATTACGCCCGTTATTCTCTCCACACAGGCACGACGAAAATGTACCACAATATCAAAGAAATCTACTGGTGGCCAGGTATGAAGAGGGAAATAGCAGAATTTGTAGCCCGTTGTCCTAACTTCCAGCAAGTAAAAGAAGAACACCAGAAACCAAGTGGGCTGACTCATGACATAGTTGTGCCTCTTTGGAAGTGGGAAGCAGTAAACATGGACTTTGTAGCAGGATTACCCCGTACCAAGCATAGACATGATTCAATTTGGGTAATTGTTGACAGACTGATGAAATCAACCCATTTCCTGCCAGTAAAAGCTACTTTCTCTGCTGAAGATTACGCTGAATTGTATATTAGAGAAGTAGTTAGATTACACGGTGTTCCAGTATCTATTATCTCTGACATAGGAGCACAATTTACAGCTAGATTTTGGAAGTCATTTCAGAGAGGTCCGGGAATGCAGATTAATTTGAGCACAGCATTCCACCCTCAGACGGATGGACAGGCGGAACGCACTATTCAGACGCTCAAGGATATGCTACGGGCGTGTGTGCTGGACTTCGGAGGTAGCTGGGATGAACATTTACCATTAATTGAGTTTTCTTATAACAATAGTTACCACTCAGCTATCCAGATGGCGCCCTTTGAGGCATTGTACGGGCGAAAATGTAGATCGCCAGTTGGCTAGTTTGAAGTAGGAGAGTCAGCGCTGATTGGGCCAGATATTATTCATCAGTCAGAGGAGAAGGTAAAGCTTATCAGAGAACGCCTACTGACTGCTCAGAGCCTCCAAAAATCGTATGCTGATGTGCGGCACAGAAACCTAGAATTTAATGTGAATGACTGAGTGTTTTTGAATGTATCTCCAATGAAAAGGGTGATGAGATTCGGCAAGAAAGGTAAGCTCAGTCCGAGATTCGTTGGGCCTTATCAGATTCGGCGAAGAGTAGGCCAAGTGGCATACGAGTTGAACTTGCCTCCAGAATTAGAGTCTGTTCATCCAGTTTTCCACGTATCTATGCTAAGGAAGTACATAGGAGACCCCTACAGAGTTGTCCCAGTCCAGGATGTCCAAGTTATGGAAGAGCTGGCCTATGAAGAGGTTCCAGTAGCCATACTAGACAAACAGATTCGTAGATTGAGAACTAAAGATATTGCTTCTGTCAAGGTACTGTGTAGTAATAGGAACCGAGAAGAGATGACTTGGAAAGCAGAGGAAGATATGAAAATCAGATATCCTCACTTGTTTCAAGCCTAGTCAGTCAAGAGGTAGTTAGTATTGTTATCATATGAAATGCCTTATATTATATGTATAAATGAGATAGTCGACTCTAGTATTTTACTTGATGAATGCTATAGTATTGTGTGGAATACCTGTATTGGACTTTTCTGCATTTCAGGTTTTTGAGATAGTCCATATTACAGGGGAAACTCTGCCAAAATTTTTCTAAACATAAGTCGGGTATGTTGAGATCCCCATAAGTAGAACTTTAAATTCGAGGACGAATGTTCTTAAGAGGAGGAGGATGTTACACCCTAAAAATTCTCGACATGTAGAAGGCCTATTCGCATGTAGGTTAAGAGTTTTTGAATGCCATACATGCTAGAAAAAGGCCAGGGGAAGACTGGATGAACATCACATCGAACCACGGGAGGAGCCGGGGCAGAACCCCTCCGCGATGGCGCCGTGCCACGGAGGGAGGGCCTCCGCGATGGTGCCTGCCACGGAGGCCCTGTCCAGGCCCCACTATATAAACCCCCACTTCATTTATTTCATGAAATTTCTTATAATTTCCAGTAAGAAATAGAGGGCAAACCAAAGAGAGGGAAACACAAACAAAACCTACCATTTTCCTTCTGATTACGCCATTATACGCGGTCCAAACTCGAATTAATCCTAGATACCGTAGTATAAAGCTGCATAGAGCATTCCTACGGATTTAGTTTCGTAAAATTAGGCCAGAGAATCATCGTGCTACCGAGATAAGGTAAGTGGAATTGCTCCAAATTAGTGTCAATATACTCCTAGCCCTAATGTGAGTATTTCTCCCTTCTGGACTTTCGAGAAATAGCGAGTTTCTAGCTGTTTTTCGATAAGCCAAAGTTTGGACTATATATATATATTAAAAGTGATATTTTCTTCTACAGTGTTGATGAATTTAGTTCTAACTGTTTTAATTATGAATGCAGTTGGGAGAAATAGCTAGATACTGGCCAAGTTTTGCCAATTAGCCAAGAAGTCAGAGATCGAGGTATGTAAAGCTAGTTCTTCGGCAAGATAGCAATCCCAGTATAGTAAACAAAGTAAAGTCTAGAAGAAGGAACCTAGAAGCCGAGAATTGAGTCCAGTATGAATTCAGCAGGCGTGTTTTATATTATTATGTTGTATTCAGAATAAAAGTTAGTAAAGCAATATCAGACAGTCAGATAATATTTCAGATACAGTATAGCTCAGTATGAGAATCAGTTTAATGCAGAAAAGAGTTCATAATAAAAAATCAGAATACGGATAGTATCTTCAGATCGAACATGCTTGCTATACGTGATTATTGTTTGTTGAGACCTGTTTATGCTATAAGGGCACCCTTAGAGCTTACTTGCCACCCCAGGGTTAATAGTTGTGTCGACTCGCTCGCTAGAGGGTGAGGATACGTCACTCCAAGGAGTGGCATGCCGTCCATAGTAGGACGAAGATGGGATGCAGCATTCCCCATATCAGGCTGATCAGCATAGCATTATAGCTTACCCTGTAGAGCGCTTGCACCCAGGGGATAGATTACAAATACAAATACAGGTACAGATTACAGTTTACAGTTACAGGAGTCCTCCGGACTCAGATAAAATTATAGTTAGGGGCTCAGAAAGCCCAAGCTGCATACCTAGGGGGCCGGTGGAGGTGCTCCTAGTTAATAGGCGAGTGGAGTGATTTACTTTTGGATGATTTTGACCTGGGTAGGGGTATATAGATTGTGTGTTGCTGGTACATTCCGGCTTATGGGGGCTGGTATAGGTCCTTGTATGTTATATATGTATATACATGTTATTTATTAGCTGATAGATAGTAGGACACCACGTCAACAGGTATGCTTCTACCTTACCTTCAGTACAGATAAGCTTATTTCAGACCCCGCCTGCCTAGACAGTTTCAACTACTTTCTGCTATTCATAACTACCAGTATTATTGCTTATATTCAGTTATGTTCAGTTTGCTTTACATACTCAGTACCAGTGGTACTGACACCTGCTTGGGGGCGCTGCATTACTTGCCTGTAGGTACTCATAGACAAGGAGCCGATACCTCGTGATTCCAACCAGCACATTGAGTCATCAGCTCCTGTCATCTGGAGCGAGACAGCTAGAGGTTTATTTATGTTCTTTTGTTGTACAGTATGGGTAGGTCGGGGCCTTGTCCCGACCATCTTATCAGTATTCTTAGAGGCTTGCAGTTTGTGTATTCCCTGTGGTTAGTTATACCGGTCGTGTGAGGCCGTGTGTATGTCTTAACTTGTTTATGATGGTCGTGTGGGCCCTTATTCAGTTGGTAGTGGTGACCTCTTCGGTCACGTAGCAGTTTAGCTCCTGTTTTTCTTGATTCAGAAGTAACTAAACATCATGGTGGCCTTGTCGGCCCGCATAGGTCCCCTTATGTTGATATGGTTCTGGTTAGCTGATATGGTTGTACAGGTGGCTATAGACCTAGCCGGTCGGGGGCTGTATTTACAGCCGCTATATAGCCCGTTAATTCCGTGAATTAGAGTTAGAGCCAGCCAGGCACCAGAAGTGCTTAGGCTCAGTAGTCTAGCAGTTCAGGTCCTAGTAGGGTACCAGGTGCCAGTCATACCCCCCAAGGAAGGGCGTTACACATCAGGTCTAGTAAGTCCCTTTGAAGTGCTCCAATCTTCTTCATGCGGAAGAAAGATGGTTCTCTTAGGATGTGTATCGACTACTGCCAGTTGAACAAGGTCACAATCAAGAATAAGTATTCCATTCCTAATATTGATAATTTGTTCGAACCAGTTTTAGGGTGATAGTTTATTTTCAAATATAGACCTCAAATCCGGCTATCATCAACATAGAATTAGAGAGAGTGACATTTCAAAGACAACATTCAAAACCCGGTATGGTCACTATGAATTTTTTGTGATGTCTTTTGGATTGACAAATGCTCCTGCAGCTTTCATAAATTTGATGAATAGGGTTTTTAAGCAGTATTTTAATATGTTCTTCATTGTATTCATAGATGATATCCTTGTATACTTTCAGTCATGTAGTGTCTAGCGAGGGTGTGCAGGTAGACTGTCAAAAGATTTAGGCGGTGAAGAACTGACCTAGACCTGTCACTCCTACTGATATTAGAAGCTTTTTAAGTTTAGCTAGTTACTACAAGAGATTCATAGAGGGATTTTCATCCATTGCTGACCTTTGACTAAGTTGACTCAGAAAAAGGTCAAGTTTCAGTGATCCGATGAGTGTGAGAATAGTTTTCAGGAGTTGAAGACTCGACTCACTTCAGCTCTAATTTGACTTCTACTATAGGGCACGAATGGATTTGTAGTGTATTATGATGCCTCTAAAATTGGCCTACGGTGTGTGTTGATGCAACATGGGAAGGTTAGTGCTTATGTCTCAAGACAGCTTAAGACTCATGAGAAAACTTACCTGACGCATGACCTTAAGTTAGCAGCGGTGGTGTTTGCCTTGAAGATTTGGAGGAACTATTTGTATGGGGTGCATGTGGATGTGCTCACGAATCACAAGAGCCTTCAGTATGCGTTTACTCAAAAAGACTTAAATTTGCAGCAAAGGAGATCGCTTGAGCTTCTCAAAGACTATGACATGAGTGTCCTTTATCATCCAGAAAAGATCAATGCAGTGGCTGATGCTCTTAGTAGGTTGTCTATGGGGAGTGGAAGATGAAAAGAAGAAGTTGGCTAGAGATGTTCTTATAATTGCTTGCTTAGGGGTTTGCCTTACTGATTCAGCAGATTGTGGTGTCATTATTTGAAATGGGTCAGAATCTTCATGGTGATAGAAGTGAAGGCAAGGAAAGATGTCCAGAATCAGAAAGTAGAGGTTTTCTCCCAAGGGGAAGATGGTGTACTCCGATATCAGGGTTGATTGTGTGTTCTGAATATGGATGACTTGAGAGAGTGGATGTTGAGAGAGGCCCACAGTTGTCGATATTCTATATATCCAGGCGCCACCAAGATGTATTGTGATCTACGAGAAGTCTGATGGTGGAATGTCATGAAGAAGGATATTACAGCATTTGTGGCTAGGTGTCCAAATTGCCAACAAGTGAAGATTGAGCATCAGAGACCTAAAGGTATGCTACTGGATATTAGTATTCTTACTAGAATGTGGAAAGACATAAACTTGGACTCATTACAGGTTTGCCTCGTACATGCTGACAACAAGATTCAATATGGGTGATTGTGGACCGAATGACTAAGTCGATGCATTTTCTACCAGTTAAGACTATGGATTCAGCCGAGGATTATGCTAGACTTTACATTTGGGAGTTAGTCAGGTTGCATGGGGTCTCTTTGTCTATCATTTCTAATGGGGGTACTCAGTTTACCTCTCAGTTTTGGAGATCGTTTTAGAAGGGTCTTGGTACTCAGGTTAAGCTTAACAAAGCTTTTCGCCCACAAAAAGATGGTCAGGACAAGCAGACCATTCATACTTTGGAGGGACATGTTGAGAGCTTGCATGATCAATTTCAAGGGTAGTTAGGATGATTACTTAATTCTCACTGACTTTACCTACAATAATAGTTAACACTTTAGCATTCATATGGCTCTGTTTGAGGCTCTTTATTGGCGAAGATGTAGATCACCTATTGAATGATTTAAGGTAGTAAAGGCTACATTAATAGGGCCAGATTCAGTTCATGAGGTTATAGAGAAAGTTTAACTTATTAGGGAAAGTCTTAAAATAGCTCAAAATCGTTAGAAATCATATGCGGATGTTAGGAGGAGAGAGATAGATTTCGTGGTTGATGATTGGATATCTCTAAAAGTGTCACCCATGAAGGGGGGTTATGAGGTTTGACAAGAAAGGGAAGCTTAGTCCCCGATATGTTGGTCCTTATAGGATTCTGAGTGTGTTGGTAAGGTGACCTATGAGTTAGAGATGCCTGCAGAGTTGGCATCAGTACATTCAGTTTTTCATGTGTCATTGTTAAAGAAGTGCATTGGTGATTCGTCCCTAGTTGTGCCTCTATAGAGTATTGGGTAAAGGATATTGTCACTTATGAAGAGGTTTTGGTTGAGATTCTTGACCATCAGATTCGGAAGTTAAGGAACAAGGAAGTCACTTCAGTGAAATTCATTTGAAGGAATAAGCATGTAGAGGGAGCTATTTGGGAAGTCGAAGCAGATATGATGGTCAAATACCCTCACCTTTTCCCTTCCAACTCAGTTTCAGTATGAGGTACTAGTTCCCTCCTTAGTACACTACTCAGTTTCATGTTCAGTTCATGTATCTGAGTTCCTTTCATGTCTTAGTATGCATGTATGTTTCATGAATTCAGTTCAGTCATGAATCTCAGTTCGGAGTCAGTTACTCCATCAGTATTTAGTCTATAGTATTCAATTTTCGGGATTAGAGTTTTTTCCCTATCTTTTCAGCTAAGTTAGTCTCCTTTAGAGGATAAATATTCCCAAGGGGGAGATAATATAACACCCCAAAAGTCTCCAAGATCAGACCCTAGAGCTGGAATAGAATTCAGCAAGGAACCAGCAAAAGTGCCACAGAACGACTCATGTGACGAGTCGTGGTGCCAACAACGATCTTTTGTATGAGTCGTGGTGAGGACCAGATCAGGAAGGGTTCAGTGGTAGTGACTCAAGGTACGAGTCATCATTTGGTCTGATGGGCTGTTAGTTCACCCGTCCTATAGGAAGTCCTAAAGTTGGAAAATTTTCCTCCAGAACTAACGAGTGTCAGGGTGACTGTTTATCCTTGTAACGAGTCATTAGGATGAGCATTGGAAGAGTTTTAGAAATAGTACAAGTGTAATTATTATGACCAAGAGAGAAATAAAGGACCGTAGGTTCAAGTAACGACTCATTCTAATGGGTCATGGGATGAATGATCAGAAGATGAAAAATTTAGGGACCAAGCAACAGATGGTCACCACGAGTCGTGGTGACAACCAACAACTCATGGTGTGGCTCGTTGCCACTGTTGAGCTGCTTTTAAGTGCGAATTTCTAATGGTATTTTTTTAACTTTCATTCTTTTAACTCCTAAACTAAGTTATTTGGGTTTCCTTAAGGGAGTATTAAAGAGTTTTACTTAGTCTAAACTCTCATTCCTCTCCAAACACCTTAGATTGAAGATCAACCTCTCAAGGCTCTCAAGCAATTAGGGTTCTTCTTCTTCTTCTCAACTCTCTTGGGTCTCAAGTCTAAGCAAGAAATTATCAAAACCCAGGTATTTAGGGTCATGAATAGGGGATTTCTTCCACCCTCATGCCCAATCCCAAACTCAATTGCATGATTTCAATTCCTTCAAGTCTCCAATTATGATTTTCATGAATTTCTTGGCTTAGCCCCTTTTTTTATGAAATCTCCATGATCTCTATTGATTCTCTCATGATTCCGTTTATGTTTTATGATTATGATTACATGATCTCTATGAAAAACTGTCATGATTCTCTATTTTCAAATTAGCATGATTTTACTCAAGTATGTAATAATCTCATGAATATCAAGCTTATGTATCATGGTTGATTTCTCTGCATTGTTTTCATGGCTAGTTCACGTATTTAAGAAATTTATGAATTTTATGATTTATAATTAGCCCATGCAAAATCAAGTATATTTCATTATTCTGATATAAGCACTATGTATATTTTAGGAGTAGTATTTAACATCGAGTAGGATGGGGTTCCAACACACCCAGGTCTCAGAACTACATGCCACAATAGCCATGATAGGGTCCTCCTTAAGAGTGTCTCCTTCATGGTTTTTACCCTTGGCAAGATATGAACACACCTTCTAGCTAGGGTTACAAGTTGGGCTCCATGTATGCTCACTTGGAGTATGTCAGTTATAAGAATCTTCCTTTGTTCCTTATGTTTTCATGAGTGTTCATGTTTATGTCTTATAATGTTATGACTTATGATATTTTAACCCATTGATCAATTTATGAGATTTACTTATGGTTTTAGATATAATGAGCTTTATGATTTTGTTTTTAAAATCTTGGGTCATTGTAATTCTGTTTATGATAAACTACTCATGTTTTACGACTATCACATGATCATAATTTTTAACATGTTGTCTTTATTCTTTTGTTTTACTTAACCTACATACTTGATACATTTAAAGTACTGACCTCATATTTTAGTGTTATATCATCTTATGATATAGGTTCAGGTGATAAATCTTAGCCCCGCTGCTAGATTCGATCTTTCCCCAAATTCATAGCAGTGTTGGTGAGTCCTCATCATCCAAGGACATCAGTTTAGCATAATGTTTGTTTTTGTGTTAGTTCAGTTTTCTGACTTAGTAGAGCTAGTTGTGAGTTTTGTCCCTTCAACTCATCTTATGATTTAGAGGCTTTTTAGACTTGATGTATAGATATTCAGCAGTTGACTTGTTGCCTCAGTTTTGACATTTTATGATATCTTATACTTCCGCTTATGTTTCTTCTTATAACTTATTTTTGCTTAGTGTATGCTTACTTTTATGTTATGCATGTTCCATGAGTTAGCTTGAATCCATTCGCAGTTCTAGGTCCTGTGTTACGTCGGGGGTCTATGCTAGTCATTACACTTACATGAAGAGGTGTATATGAAATTACCTTAGGGGTTTGGCAAACAGAGGGACTATAAGGTGTGCCACCTATTGAAGTTACTATATGGGCTCAAACAAGCCTCTAGATATTAGAATATTAAATTGACTGAGGCTCTCAGTAGAGCCGGTTTCTCCCAGAGCAGTCATGACTATTCTCTCTTTACTATAAAACAAGGGATTGCTATAGCGATCATCCTATTCTATGTGGATGACTTCCTCATCATTGGAAGCAGTGTTACTCTGATTGATCAGGCCAAATCTATCATCCATCAAAAGTTCAGAGTTAAGGATCTAGGCTCATTAAAATACTGTCTGGGCATTGAGGTTCTTATATCTCAAAAAAGTATTCAACTGAATCGGAGAAAATACACTCTATAGATCATATTGGTAATGGGTTTAGGGAGTACAAAATCATTTACTACTCCTATTGAGGTTAATCAAAAATTGAGCATACATGAGTATGATCTTATTGTAGGCATTATAGGAGATGCAATGTTGGAGGGCCTCACTGCCTATCAAAGGCTCATCGGTAGATTGTTATATGTAACAATTACCAGGACAAACATAAGCTATGCAATTTCGACTTTGAGCCAGTTTATTCAACACTCCAAACAATCCCATTGGGATGCAGCTACAAGGATAGTCAAGTATTTAAAATATGCACCTGGATAATAATACATTCTCATGCAGCCATATTCCTCTAATATACTCACATGTCAGTATGATTCAGATGCTAGCATATCGTAATCCAAGGAGGTCAGCGACTAGTTATGTGATAATGTTTGGTGATTCATTAATATCATACAAGTCAAAGAAACAATTCACGGTTTCTAGGAGCTCAGATGAGGCTGAATATAGAAGCATGACTGCAGCAATGGAAGAGGCCACTTGTCTTCTAGGATTATTCATTGAATTAGGTGTTGATATTAGGAAGCCAATGTTCATTCTTGCTGATAGCAGGGCTTCTATGCAAATTACACAAAATCCTACATTTCATAAACGAATAAAGCATATTAACATAGATTGTTATTTTATTCGCGACAAGATCAAAGAAGGCATGGTAGAAATTATTAATGTTGGGACTAAAGAACAACCGGAAAATTTGCTTATAAAGGACTTAGTCGAGTTCAATATGCACACTTGCTAGGCAAGCTAGGAGTGTTCAATGTTCTTCATCCTCCGTTAAAATTTCAAAATTTAGGTATTGCACATGATAACATCAGCTGCCGGTGAAGTTAGTTAGAAAGGAGGTTATTCTAGGTTGATAGCCTATATTGCCAGCTATAAACAGTTAGTGATTAGCAGTGTCAACTGGCATTTGATTTTTCTGATTTCTCATTCTATAAATAGCAGCTATTGTGCAAAAATGTAATACACCAAAATATTTCTTCCTCTGCGATGATTTCTTTACCATGAAATTTCTCTATTTGTCTTGAGTTTTGAGATTTCAATAAAATACAATTATTGTTATTGTTATTGTTAATATTATTTGTATAATTATCTTTTTTCTGCTTCATTTTTTCCTTTCAATTTAGGAAAAATTTTCCTAAAGTAACTCTGCTCCCCGCATTCAAAACAGTTTAACTTCCTTGCTCTAAATTTTGGTATAATGTTAAACTTTTTTTATTAACTTTTTTTAATTGTGCTTTTACCCTACTCACGATATCCTCGCTCTTAGTTATACTTTCTGAAAAACTTTTATTTTTCAATTCTTTAGGTTTTGAATTACTAATATCATCTAGTTAAATACTGTTTTTTGTCATACATGTATCAATAAAAATATCATAAAAGGACTATAAAAAATATAATATGATCAAAATCTGATTCTCACTCTCAATTTTGATATTTATATTCTTCAGGTCTATATAATTGAATTATACTCATTAAGATAAGTTTTAATAGATATATCTTTTTCTATACGGTGATTATATAATCTACTCATCAAGATACGTTTTAATAGATATATTTTTTTCTGTATGGTGATTGTATAATCTCTTTTCGGATAGAGATGATCCATTAACGATTTTCTAAAATACATATCTTCCATCTTTATTCATGTCTTTGATGAGAAATTTCTAAAGTAATCTCACAAAAAACTTACTCACACATAATATTTGTATATACTAAATTTTATTATTTTATCATGATTATGTTAGTTATAAAATAATTATTATAAACATACATATTAATTAACGATAATTATGTATTAGCGATTTATGTAAAAAGTTCTGTTATGTGTTTATTAAATTTATGTAAACACCAACCGTGAATAATGTTTTTCTTTTCAATTTTGAATCTTTGACAAATATCTTCAAATGCCTTGAAGATATAAAATCATGGTAAATAATGTGTCTTTGCAATTCTGAGCTAATTATTACTTTTCACTGTTTTGATTGTGCATGAAAAATTAGAAAGAAGTTTCTAGCTTGAAGAGATGTCAATAAAGATTTTGCTATTAGGGGATATTATCTTCTTTCCGTGTCTTCTTTAGAACCTAACTATTGTAAGATTTTTTTTCACTATATATAAAGTCAAATCACATTAACTATAGTGATAATATTTGTCTTAAAATTTCATGGTTGTTATAGTGAAACGTTGTTATATATGTATACTGATATTTGATATTTAGATCTCATTCAGCTATTACAAATAAAAGTATACAAAAAAAATTAATTTGATAATTTTGTGTACTAAAAAGAAAGAATACATTTATTTGGGTGAATTTATATCACTAGACAAAGTGACTAGCGGTCTTTATTAATAATAAATTTAAAAATATCTCAAGGTAAATAAGTACAAGCAAGGGAGTTAGGTCTTACCTTACGAATCCTAATGAGGTAATGAACCTATAATAATTAATAAGCTTAAAAAAAATAAGAGCTTGAGCAAACTAGATATTCTATGATCATCACAAAGTTTATAATATACTCTATGATAATATTACAAATGAGGATGATAAATTAAAAATATATATATAAAAGTCAAAAAGAAGGTTGAGTTATCAACCTCAAACTTCTTTTTATATATGTATGAACTAAAAAAGATTGTTTGCCCATCTAAAGTCCTGAAGTATTTTCTTCTTATTTTTTTCAGTTCAAATCTAGCCAACTACACTTGATAGGTCATCACTTCTTCTTGAATATATTGAATTTTGTTGAAGTTGTTGAGACTACCGGTCACATAGATAGATGCCTTAAAACAAATTCCTTCGTCACCTTATCATCCAAACAATGTTGCCTTTCATGCGCGTCTTCTTTTTATTTTTATTGTTTTCACTTCCTAGAAATTTTATCAAAGCATATATTCAACATATTATCTTCCTCATCATCGTTAAAAAAGATCTCTTCCACTTCTTGTTACAATGACTTCTTTTGGAAAGAACGTAAATGTTAACTAATTTATTATAACGAATAATTATTATAATAAAATTTGATGTGTGTGTAAAATTCTTCTACTTTATTAATGTAATTTAACCGATTATAGTATGTTACTGCTCCAATTAATTTTTTTAGTTAGCTTGTCTGATTTAATAAAGGGAGCTATCTATTATTGTAAATTAATTTGAATTTGTAATGTAAAAGTTTATCACACTATCTGTATAACTTTTAAATGTTTATTGACAAATCAGAAAGAAGAAGCAAACAGATCAATATCGACAAGGATTAAGACATATCTGTTCTTTTCCTTTTGAGTTGGTCCAAGGATGATAGACAGAGTAGACTGGTTCCTAAAATAATTAAGAGTCAGATCAGTTTATATGATGAATATCCGACAAATCAACAGCGGGCTTTACCCTCCCATAAATGCACCCTTTATCTGTTTAAGTAAATTAAATGTGATTGAATAACCTTAAGGTATTGGTGTCTTAATAGATAATCCTCCACGTGAACTTGAAGATTTGAAGCCAATTTGTCCTTGTGTATAGGCCATGTGTGCAGTCAGAAATCACATGAAATAATACAGATAAGAAGTGGCCAAGAGCCTGTGGGGCTGTCCATGTTGTGACCTCATATATCATACCCTCTAACTTCTGGTATTTGGACTGTCAAAATTTTAAACTGAGAAAGTTTTTACGCCACATATCAAAATATTTTAGGAGTTTGATTATGATGTTAAATATGTTATAAAGTTATGGTTATAAAATTATGTTATTAAAGATAAAATTAGAAAAAAATTTAAAATTATAATAATAATAATATATTTAATGTAATTTAAAAAGTGAGGTCTGAGAAGGAAAGGATGTACGCAGACCTTATTTCTATATTTGTGGGGTAACTAGCTAGAGAGATTGTTTTCGATAGATTCTTGACCCAGAAAAAAGGTTTTGAAGCAAGGTTGCAAGAAAAATATGACAACAAAATAGTAAGTACAAAAAACAAAAAATGAAGCAACAGATAATAATACACATTGAAGAATAAGAAACTATGTGATTACTAAATAATAATACTTATAAGGAGAAGAGAGGAGGCTAGCCCGTGCCTCTCCTACATAAAGTGCGACAACACTCAACTACCTACTAGCCTTATACCCTAATTCTCGACTTTCATACCTCTCTATCTATGTTCATATCCTAGTAAGTTGAAGTTGTATCATGTTCTGTCTAATCACCTCCTCCAGTTCTTCTTCCGCTTATCTCTACATCTCCTAACTCCAGCTATAACCAACTTCTTACACCTCTTTATTGGCACATCCACATACCTCCTCTTCACATGCCCAAACCATCTTATCCTCGCTTCCCTCATTTTGTCCGCCATAGAGGTCACTCTCACCTTGCCTTGTAAAACTTTAATTCATATCAGATCATATATATCTCTTATATATGCACACATATCCATCTGAGTATCCTCATTCCCGCTAAATTCAGCTTCTGAATACAGGCGTTTTTGACTGGCCAACACTCTACCCATACAACAATGTTTGTCTAACCACCACTTTGTAGAACTTACTTTTAAGTCTTAGCGACACATTCTTATCTCAGAGTATCTCGAATGCAAGCCTCCATTTCACCTTCCATTCCAATACGATGTGCAACACCATCATCAATCTCACCATCTCCTCAGATTATGGATCCAAGATACTTTGAAACTTTTCTTTTGAGGTATAACTTGTGCATCAATCTTCACTTCTACCTTTACCTCATGGATTACGTTATTGAATTTTCACTCTAGGTACTTTGTGTAGTCCTATTTAATTAACCTAAACCTTTAGATTCTAAGGCATATCTCCAAACTTTCAGCCTATCGTTAACTCGCGTTCCGTCAATATACTATGTTATCTGCAAATACCATACATTACGACACCTCTCCTTGAATATGTCGTGTCAATTCATCCATCACTAAGGAAAATAAGAACCGGTTAAGGGTTGATCCTTGGTGCAACTCCATTACAATCGAAAAGTGATTTAAGTCACCTCTCATTGTTCTAACTCGGGTCTTGGCTCCATCATACATATCCTTAATTTCCCTAATATAAACCACATATACACCTTATAAACCACATATACACCTTTAGACTCCAAATATCTCCAGAAGAGCTCTCTACGGACTTTATCATATGCGCTTTTTTAGGTCAATGAATACTATGTGTAAGTCTCTCTTTCTGCTTTCATACTGCTCCAACAATCTCCTTAAAAGATGAATGTCTTCTATAGTTGATCACCCTTACATAAATCTGAATTGATTCTCAGAGATTGACACGCCCTTTTTTATTCTCATCTTGACCACTTTCTTTCAAATTTTCATAATATAACTTAATAACTTAATACGCATATAGCTATCACTATTACAATTATGAAATTCAAGGTCAATAAAAAAAATTAAAATATAAAAAGATTGAGCCATTAGTTTGAAATAATTTTTTTATGAAAGAGAGGTCACATAAATTACAACAGATGAGTACTATAATTCCGTTTTTGTTAGTAATAACTTTGTGAACACATAATAAAGTTGCAGTTATCGTCCAGTCGACCAACATGAATTTTGTAGTGGCCCAAATTAGAAGTTACCTTCGTATCAAACGTTCTTGGAGGATCCCAATTGCTACGTCTAGCCCCTGAAACTAGTGTGGCCATCACGTGTGTATTTATATTGGTCTGTTCTACTTTAAAGTGACATTATTTTTTTGTCAATTCTATCTCTTTTTATATTTCCAAAAAAGGAAAAAAACTTTTATTTTATATGTAATGACATATTTTATTTCATGATTATTTAATATTATAAGTTTTTATTTTAAAAAAAAAATATTTAGTCCCTAATTAAATTATGCTGCATAAGATGAAGTAGAAGTCTGTATTTTGTTGGTCTTAACTATGAATATTTTGTACCCTAGTTGGTTAGGGTTTTGGTTGTCAATAGCAATTAGGTATCAGTGTATCACGACATTATTCAGACGTAGAACTCAAATTTTCCTTGGTAAGTTCCAAATTTAAACCACTAGTATAAATGAATTACTCAACGGGTTGAATTTAAAACGATAGTTCAACACTTACGTACATATGTTGGGGCAAAAGATCGTGCATTTGTTTTGTATTCTTATCTCAACACATCTTATCTCTAAAATAGTATAAATATAATTAAATTTTCTGAAAAAAATAATTATTGCATCCAAAAGTCAAATTCAAACACTGATTTTTGACTATCCTAATATTCAATTTGATTTTATACGGTCAAATTCCGTCATAGTTACAATATTTGTCTCTGTAAATTTTGTTATTATATATAAATATATATTAATAGTTGACATTAAGATCTTATTTAGCTGTATTAAATAAAAGCATGTAAAATATTAATTTAATAATTGTGTGTATCAATAAGAAGGAAAGTACTTGTTAACTGGTTTAACAAAAAATAAATAAATAAAGTATAAAATTTAATAAGAATTATCACTAGTCTTTCCTGGTGAAGTTATAACCGATCATTTAAATATATATATTTTATTAATATTTGTACTTGAAATTTTGTAGGAAACTAGTAATAATTACTAGAGAAAAGAGTTAAAAATGCTCTTAAACTATATGAAATTGAACAAAATTAAATGTCATTGCAGTCAATAGTTTGGTCCAAAAATGATCCTATTGTTACTTTTGGATCAAAAATGCTCTTTTTCTATTAAATATTTTTTTAAAATACATTATTTTTTTAATAAAATATTATTTTAAAAGAACCCTTTTCTTTTCTTTTTTTTTTACTTTTAAAAGTTCTTTAACTAATAAGAAAGTGAAAAATAATCTTCTTCTTTTTAATCTCGTTTTATCAATTAAAATAAAATAATCATATGTACCTTTTAAACTGATAATATATGTCATATATATAAATCATAGTAATCTCATCATTGATTTTTATTTAAATACTAATAAATTTTTTTAATAAAATAAAAAATATTTTTATTTCTTAATCTTTTTTTGAATTAAAGTAGGATAAACATTTGCTAATGTATTTCGTAATTTTAAAGTTAAAATAAAAATAAGAATCAACAAAATTTTATTGAGCGATATTTTAAAGATATTGTGTAACTTGAAGCAATGTATTAATTTTTGGTGTTTTATGACATTATAATTGTTATATCTTAACGTTTACCTTTCTACAATTCAGAAAAGATTAAGAAATAAAAATATTTTCTATTTTATTAGATTTTTTTATCATCATTTAATAAAAATTAACAATGAATTATTGTGATTTTATATATATGAAAATTAATAATTGGTTACAATATTCTTATTAGGAAAATAATGAGTTTAAAAAAATATTTATTAGAAAAAGGAAATTTTTTACCCAAAAATTAACAGTAGGAGAATTTTTGAACTAAACTATTAACAGCAGGGGCATTTTTGGACCAAAACATTGACATCGGGGGCATTTTTGGACTAAACTATTAATGGAGGTTATTTTTGTTCAATTTCACATAGTTTAAGGACATTTTTTTACCCTTTTTCCTAATTACTGTAAATATTTTAATATATTATTTTTATATATAATATTTAAATATCATCATTATACAGAGATAATTTTACAAAGAATACATTACGATAATGAATATATATATATATATATATATATATATATATAGTGCGGAGAAAATTAAATTATATAATAAATCATTATTATTATTATAACGAGGCTTGATCATATATGATTGTCTTGTATATATGACATTGTCTTTTTTTCCTTGGGAAAACATGATGAGGGTTTATTATATTTATATGCGTAAATCATTCATCTACTATATATGGGGTTTAGCTATAATTATACATTGCTGAATAATTCAATCCCGCATTGTTAAATTCACATATATTCTTAATTAATTCAATCCCGCATTGTTAAATTCACATATATTCTTAATTATTTCACATTTTCCCTGAAGAAAAAAAAATCAAATATGATAACTCAAATTCCAGCCACCAAATCAAACGTAATATCTCATAATAATATCATATTAACCTAATATATATAGTCCATATTACTCCCTCTGACTACTTTTACTTATATATATATATATATATATATGTATATATGTATGTATGTATGTATGTATGTATATGTATATGTATGTTTTTACTCAATTAATTTGAAAAATAAAAATATAATTTATTATTTAATTCATAATTTAATTTTATTATTAACTATATTAATTTCTTAATATATTTTTTAAAAGGTTTGAATTTATTTATATTTAAAAAATGATACAGTAAAATTATTATTTTATTTATTATTTTTTAAAAGTGTGTTAAATTAATATTAAATAAGTAAAGACGGACAAAAGGAATAGTATGTAAAGTATAAAACAGTCTGCAACATTATTGGCAAACCAAACATCATTTGGTTATCATGCTGCTCATCATTCTCTCGTTATCCATTTTGATATTATTGTTCTTTTTATCTGCTAAAAATAAATCATTGCACTTATCAATAATGGCTAGTCAAAGCTACATTAATGGAGGAAGATATATTAAGTAATTGTATAAGTAGTCTTTGATTGTCAGATTGGTTTGTTCTAATTAGATTTTTATCAAATGATCAGAGTCTTGAAATTGTTAGTAAGGGTTTAACATTATGGATTACTTCTTGAGGGGCTTTTCTCGAATTATCTCTATTTAATTTCTCTCTCCACTCAATTAAAAAGTTTTTTGGTACTACCTCAGCCACAAATTATTATTTTTTTTGGTAGTATTTAAAAATTGTTTTCTTAAACTATTTATTGTTTTAGAAATTTAAAAAAAAATAATCATTTTGCATATTTTGTCTTTAGTAAAACTGTTTTTAAAGATCACAAACATTTTAATAGAATAATTATTTAATAAGTAAAATTTACATTATTTTAAGAAATAAATAAAAATAAAATAATTGTAAAATATTTTATAATTAATATTTTTTAAGAAATCTAAATAATTTCAGAGGGAGGTGGAGTATTGAAGTTGGTTCAACGATTGAAGTGTGTAGAATAGTGTTCCAAAGTTCCAACTTTGCGACATTCCATGTGATAGGTTTTGAAACTAAACAAGGAAGACTCTGAATTGGCAATCGAATTCATTAATTGTCCAAAAACAAATACTGCTGGAATTTCTGCAAATATTTTAAAGGAAAAATTAGCTGAAAAGCCATCAGAATTAAATAAGAAACCATCGACATCTTTTCCAAGTCATTACATTTGTCGAAATCTAGCTCATCCAAAATATTGTTTGAAGAAAGAACACACTTGGTATGTTTTCACATTTTTGTTTTTTTAAAAAAAAAAAAAAGAGAGAAAAAGCTGAGGTTGGGAGAAGAGAAAATGGGAAAGAGAATTATAAATTGGGGGAATTGAGTTCTCATCGACAAGTTGAAATTTGTTGAAATAGTCAACTAATTGAGTTACCAACGAAAATTTTTCTAATGTTTTGACTGCTATTGGCCTCACTAAACTTTATTACTGGTGTTCTGATAACTATTTCTGTAAAAATGATAAAACATCTTCTCCACAAACTAAATATTTCTAAACAATTTATATAATTTTCTTGACAGATTGCCATTCAAAAGTAATAAATTATGAAAATTATCTAGTTTGATTTGCAACCTAAAATTCTTTTTATAAATTTTCAGTGACTACCCGTTCGGAAAGCCCTCTAAAAACTCGACCAATGCACACCAATACAATGCTCATTTCATGGTTACCACACAATATGTCAATTGCCACAAATTAAACAACAACCAAAACACGTCAATACAATAGTCAAATGAACATTCAACAAACAATCCAAACCTCCGAAAATTGTTGCATTATTAATGATCAAATGTCCTGCCAACTATTTGGGCTAGTTTTCTTCACTAGTTGCACTAATTAATTAGTTCTTAGTTGTTCTCCTAGTGATTTTGTCCTTAATTATTTACTTCGTGTCCATATTTTGAAATAAATATTAAAAGACAGTTTGGGAGATCTTGAAAAAAGGGATAAAGAACACAAAATTGATTTTCCAAGCATAAAATACTTCTTATCAAACTAGAGACAACCAATAATCTTATGTAAAAAAATTAAGAAGGATGCTATCTTAAAGGAGGAGCAAGAGCTAACTTTAATTAAGGATAGAGAGGCAGAACAAAAGAATAGTAACAGGCAAAAACAATGATAGAATAGTTATATGTGAAAGGAGTGGTAAGGAGGCACATCTCAAGTGAAATAAATAATAATAGCATATGATTGTCTTCACAATGGGGAAATAACCCTGATTTTGCCAACTGAGGCCCCGAGCCCACTCTCAGTTCACACAATTTTCAAAGCAGACACCGTGAGTCCTCTTTCCAACACATCTATCCAGAAGCAAGTGCAGTTCACTAGTTTCACTGAATGCTCCTAACACACACACCCTTATCATTTAAAGGCCGAAAAAAATTAAAATAATTTTAACATCCTCACTTTTTGGTAAAATCGACGAATCATATGACCGAGGTGATGAAATTGGGATAATGGGCTTTTTGTATATCTTTATATCTACCAAATAATTTTTTTTTTTAAAAAAAAGCTTAACATAATCGAATGGAGGCTGATAGTTAAGCCTACTCTGACCTCGTGTAGCGAGATAGCTTAGTCTATTATTTGACAAAAGAAAGTTGGTGAACATGGACTAAGGGAATTTTAATCAATACCAAGAACCACAAGAAAAAAGTTAAGGACTGGAGAGCATTTCTAAATTTTTACTACATAAACTTTAGGAGATACTTACACCTCATCTCAAATGGAGATGGCAAGGGGACGGGGTGGGTCAAACTTAACCGTACAAAAATTTCAACGTGCCCCTTCTTGTCTCGTCCAGCATGTACTATCCTCTTTGTCTGTTTCAAACCTCTAATATTTGGACCAGCAAAAGAAAAGGAAACTAAAATGCAAATATCTTTTTCGGATCATAAAACGTAGTTGTACTATTAAATGAAGCAAAACTTACATAGTTAGGACTTGTCCTATTACATTGGGATAGAAAGTCAAGGACAAATTTAATTAGTACCTAATTTATAGGGAGTGATATAAAGCGAAAGAGAAGTACTAGTAATACATTCTACGATATATATATATATATATATATATATATATATATATATATATATATATTAGTAGTTGTTCCCATTACAGTAGCTTGTTTACAGAATTGCATTGTTGTTGAATTGTAGCAATGAAGTTATCTAGTCCTAAGTCTTGCAACACATAGATAGCTTTGATGCAAAATCGTATAACATGATCGATGGTCTCTTATGTAATAAATAGTTGTAGAAGGGGTTGGTGCGTAGTAGTATTAATATGATGGAGATAATGATCGTGGGTAATTTTTTATGGCTATTGAGATACTTGTTCCACCTGATAGTCTTAGTAAGAAGTAGTAGTTGGATTAGTTTAAGACACTTGTATATAACTTATCCTAGATATACAATGCTTAGAATATAAAGTATACTAGGAAACTACTTGAGCACTTCTATTGTAGCTAGAACACAATTGTGTGTGTATAAGTTGCAACCGTATGTATTATTTTTATCAATCAAATGAACAATTCTTCTTCTTCTCTGAAGGCTATGAAATTCTACATGGTATCAGAGCTTTTACACATATATGCTGCATGAAGAGAAGAAAATAAAACTCCAGAAATAATGGCCTTAACCTCTCTTCCAAACAGATTGACTCTTTCAGCAGCTTCACTACACCACCTCATGGATTCTTGTCCTATCAAGCTTAAGCCTACTAACTACCTAATATGGAGGACTCAAATTTATCAACTGATGCAGGTCATGAAAGTAATCAAACTAGTTCACGAAGACAGACCAAAGAAGGCTGAAGAAAAAGGAAGAGAGGGAATTGGAAAGGATGCTAATACGACAGAAAAGGATAAGACTGCTGACACTGATTGGGATGAACAAGATGTGTTGGTGAGCACATGGATTTCAGGAGCCATGAAAGAAGAGAGCATGTAACTAATTGTGGGCTGCTCTACAACAAAGAGATGTGGGATTGCTTAGAAGAAACATACCTTCAAGCTACCAAGGACAAGTAATTTCAGCTTAAGCAACCGCTGCAAAGTATTAAGTTGTCCTCTAAAACACTTGGTGAATACTTAAAGTATTTCAAAGGCATATGTGATGGACTTGCTACCATACATAAGCTAGTAGATGAAGACAGCAAGGTCATCAACTTTGCTAGAGGATTAGGCTCTAAATATAGAACCTCAGAACTGTTATGCTAGGAAAAGCTCCCTATCCTACTCTAAGTCAGTTTGTCAATTCTTTTAGAGGATTAGACATGAGAGAAGAGGAGGAAGAGATGTCTCAACAAAACTACAATATGGCCTTTACTGCACAAAGAGGTAGAGGAAGAGGCAACTATAACCAAAGGAGAGATAATACAAACCTCAACTCAAGGGGAAGAGGATTCAGACCTGCAGGACAAAATAACACAAATCAAAATAGTCCCAGTGGGGCTCCTACAAACCGAATAACCATAATGTGTTCCCTATAAATACTGGAAAGGGAAAGTTTTTTAATGAAGCATGTCAAATATGTGGAAGGAATAATCATTCTTGTTTAAAATGCTTTTACAAATGGGATTACTCCTACCAAGCTGAAGAAGATCTTCCCAAGGCACTGGCTGCTGTTAATCTTCAGAGTTCTGCAGGTGAAGATGATGCTATGTATGTTGATTCTGGTGCAAAAACTCATATGACAAAAACAACAGGTAACTTGTCTAACCTTCACACTTATAATGGAACAGACAATATAGTTGTTGGAAATGGAGCACAGATAGAAATCACTCATGTTGGAAACTTAAAAAGGTCGTACTTGAAAATTGAAGATGTATTGGTTGTCCCTAATATCAAGAAGAATCTCATCTCAGTTAGTAAACTTGCAAAGGATAATTGTGCAATGCTTGAGTTTGATGAGTTTGCTTTTCTTGTAAAAGACAAGAGTTCAGGGACACCACTGGCCAAGGGATCTAACACAAGAGGATTATATCAATTGGAAGATAACAACCTGTTTGACTTAACAACAACACTAGACTAGAAGAAGACAGAGAACATTTGGCACTCTAGACTAGGTCATCTTAGTTTAAAGTCTTTAAAGTTTTTGAGTAGAAACAATAACATTGATGTTAGAAGTTGGAATAAGGTGTCGCTATCTACACTAGCTGGTAGTTAGGATAGAGTTGTAAACTTCCTTTTGATTCAAGAAATAAAACTGAGAAATTTCCTTTACATAAGATACATTGTGATTTTTAGGGGCCAGCACCAATTGAGTCCTCTCAACATATGAGATACTATGTGATTTTAGTTGATGATCATACAAGATACACTTGGCTTTATCCTTTAAAGAACACAGTAAAAGGCAAATACTATTAATAAATAGTAAAAATCATACTACTGTGTAAATAGTAGAGGTCAGTTACTGTTCATGAATAGTAAAGGTCATTCATGAATAGTAAAAGTCATTTGTAAAGGATTCTTTTGTTTATAAATAGAGAAGGCAGACGGAGGCAACAACCATCCGTCCTCACAACAATTTCCTCTCATTCTTACTTCCGCAATTCCCCAACCCCCAAATTGGTATCAGAGCTAGCACATAAAATAAAACAATCTACCCAGAAAATATCAAGCCATGGAGAAAACTAGCAATGATGCAGATCTACAAAACAAGGTATATAAATTCATGAATATGAATAGCTAAACTTTTATATTCCTTATAATCTCCTAAGTATTATGTGATATTATCTTCTTATTATACCGTTATAATGAAAAAATCTTGATTAAGTTTGCTATGTACGAGGTCAGTAAGCTGCGAGTAAGTAAGCCCAGACTATGTCATCCTAAGGTGGAAACCGGTGAGGCCAAGAGAGCCGTTTTAGGGGAGTACACAAAGTTGAGGCGATGTTAGGGTAACTGATCAAAGCTGAAAACGCATAGTAGTGACCGAAAAAGACTATTCAAAATAACGTTATAATAACCGGATAATTTCTAATAATACCTAAAGAGATTAGAGGGAATATTATGTTTAGAAAAAATTCAAAAAATGAATTCGTACCTATTAGATGAAGATCATAGATATAAAATACTCATCCTATATATACTCAAAACCTTGATTCAGATATTGGAAGAAATAACAGAACTAAATGCAACCATAGAACTAATAGAACAAGGATGGACAGAAATGACTATAGCAGATATTATAGAACTAGATATAGATTCAGATTAATAATGATAAACTATGAATATATGGAATATTGGTTAGAAACTATGGAAAATATAAGACTATTAGTAATTTTGTTAGAAACTAATATAAATGATTACATGAGAGAAAGAAATCTAGAACATTTAGAATATGCACTAGAAAACATAAAAGAAATACAAAGGATAGAGACATTAAAAAATAAATATTACAATAAAATGTTTACACAAGATCCCGATAACAAATAATGGATAATAAAAAACTATATGAACCAAAGAAAGGACATATTCACAAAAAAGCCAAAAAATTAAAAAACCAATTAAAAATACTATATCCCGAATATAAGCAATTAAGCTCAAGCAAAACAGATGATGTTAGACTTGAATACTTAATAGATCTAATTTCAAGAACAGAATATAATTATATAAAATATCTAAAAAAGAAAACATGAAAGACAATATCAATAACAAAGAAGAGTACAAACAACAACTACTTAATAAAATAAATGAAGTAATAAATGAAATCAAATTTAGAAAAAAGAGACTAAATTATAACATAGTTGCAGGAGTATGCCACACATTAATTAAAGCACAAAGAAAAGAAATATTTTATTTGGAAGGACAACTACAAAGCCTAGAATATAAATTACAACACGAGTTACCATGAATAAAGAAGAATATGCCTTAGAAGAAGAAAAATATATGAGTCAAAAAGGACTAGAAATAAAAATTATACACTCAAGTTTAGGAAGAAGATTTAAAAAAATAGGAGATCAATTATATTTAATGTTAGAAAAAGAATCGGCAAAACTAGAAGATAGCTTAACAGCAATGGTAAGAATTAATAAAGAAAATGAAGAGATAGATAGGAAAAAACAAATAGAAAAAATTAAAAAACAAGCCCAAATAGAAGTACAACAGATTAAAGAAGAAAAAGATACAAGAATCCAAGAATTAGAAAAAGAATTGGAAAAACTTAAACAATTGTATGAAGAAAAATTAAAAGCCAGAGAAAAACAACGTGAAGAATTAAAACTCACAGAAGAAATAAAAAAATTTAAAACATTACTAGAAGAAACAAGTACATTAGAAGACCAACCTAGGATAGGAATAGATGAAATAAATGAACAAAATAATGAAAATTCAGAAGCAGATCTAGATCAATATTCAGAAACTTCAGAAACATATACTAACCTAATAGAAAAAGAAAATAATATAAAAATTAATGTGGAAGATGTAGATGAAAAACCTAGCACGTCAGGAACTAAAAGCTCAAAAAGATTAGATACTAGCCCAATTTATTATACTTACGAAAGGGAAAATAGAAGTAAAACATTATGGGATAAAAGATTAAATAGAAGCGGGACACCTAGACAAAACATAGAACAATATAACTTCTTAGATTTAGATTGTGTAGCAGATACAAATAAAACAATCCAATTATGGATAGGATATATTTCAAAACAACTAATAGATAATAAAATATCAGTAGCAGATTCCCCTGGATATATAGAAAGAACACTCATACGAACAACAAAAATATGGTTACAAAATTTATCAGCAGAAAGTTTAGAAACACTAAGAAATAATAAGAAACCCAATAATGAAGTAGCAGCAACATCTATAGATATATTAAACAAATATGAAATGGCAATAAGAAACGAATTTAGTAGCATGACAACTGAAATAGATGAACGACAAAAAGACAAGGCACTAAATAGGAATCTAATAAATAAATTAAGTATATGTAAAATGAGTTATATAGATGAATATACATGTGCATTTAAAGAATATTACTATAAAGGATTATATACGAATGAAGAAAGCAGAGAAATAAGAAAATTATATTACGCAAAATTACCAGAACCATTTAGTTCAAAAATAACTAAAGAATGGCAAGAATCAGGATTAATAGATACACTAGGAGCTAGAATAAAATTCTTACAAAAATGGTTTACAGAATTATGTGAAAAACATAAGGAAGACATGAAAATGGAAAAAATCTTAATAAAAAACTTAGCATGTTGTACAACAAAAACAGCACCACAATTTAGATGTACAAACAAATATAAATACAAGAAAAGAATCAAAAAATACAGACCATTTAGGACAAAATACAAGTATAAGAAACCAAGAAAAAGGTATTATATAAAAAATTATAAACAAAAAAGACCTCATAGAACTAAGAAAAATATAACAGAATGTAAATGTTACAACTGTGGCAAAATAGAACATTTAGCTAGAGATTGTAAAATACCTAGAAATATAACTAAAAAACAAATATCAGAAGTAATAATAGAAAATGATAAATACAAACAACTAGAATATATAGACTACGAATTAAACGATGACGATAGCATATATGAATTAACAGAATATGAAAAAACAGAAAGTGAAAATGAGATAAAAGAATACGAGACAGATAATGACTGAGAAAGATATAAGAATAATAAGTAAAGAAGAATACCAAGATAGTGAAAGTACAGAACAAAAAATAATATTTGACAACAATATGTTTGAACAAATAAAAGGAAAAGAATTAGATTTAAGCATAGATAAAATACTAGAAGTACCAAAATTAAGAAATTTCTTTAAGATAAAACAAGAAGAATATTATGTAGTAAGCCAAAAAGAACACATAATAGACTGTAAATATACTCAAGGAAAAGCTAAAATACCCATAATAAATAAAAAGATAATAAATAAAGAAATCCAAGAAATAAAGGCCAAGAATCCAATAAAATACGTACACCTAGGAGGAACAGAAATACTAATAAAAGCATGTTTCAGAGAAGGAATAGATACACCAATAGAAATATATTTAGCAGATGATAGAATAATTCACCCTATAGAGAAAAGTATAATAAGTGCAGTTAAAGGAAATCTAATATACCAAAAATTTAAATTTATAATAAGTGCAAATTATTCAGTAGCCTTGGACGATAGAAATATAGATAAATCATTAGTATTATACTGGAAAATGTCAAGAATAGAATTAACACCAGGCAGTAAAGTATTCACAGCTAGATGTAAAAATTTATATGTACTAACAACAAAACATAAAATAATGGCTAGAAATAAGATTCAAAGAATTAAGATAGAAAACCCTTTTGACAAAATAGTTACTATCATTGATAATAATGATTATAGTTATAAAGAAATAGATATTGAAGAAGATTTAGAAATAGTAAAAGAAAGACTAAGTACATCAAAAAGAATAAATTATAATACACCATCATCATCAAGAAATAGTACCTCAAGAAGGATAGACTATGAATTACAACCAAAATTATTAGGACAAAAAATAAATGAAATACAACCTTATCAATATTATATAACAGGAATACTAGATCAACGAAAGTATTTAATAATAATAGACACAGGACAAATTGAAAACTATATTACAAGAGAATTAGTAAAGGAAGAAGAGATCAATAAAAACGAAAATATAAATACAGAATTATCTAGAATACTGACAAATATAGAACACAGTACAGAACAAGAATTAATTATTGGAGGAGTACCAATAAAAATAAAATTCAAAATATATCAAGGAAAAGATAATATTACTTTAGGAATAAGATGGCTAGAAACAGTAAAACCTTATAATTTAGATGAAAAACAACTAATGATACATTATGAAAATAAGAAGATAATTATTAAAAGAACTTTGATATAAAATAATGTCAAAAATCTATATATTAGCAAAAATTATAGCAAAAGGATATTATAATAGATACTACACACCTATGATAGATACAGGAGCAGAAGCAAATATGTGTAAATATAACTGCTTACCAGACAGTAAATGGGAAAAATTAAAAACACCATTAATAGTTACTGGATTTAATAATGAAGGAAGTATGATAACACATAAGGCTAAAAACATAAAAATACAAATATGGGATAAAATATTAACAATAGAAGAAATGTATAGTTATGAATTTACTAATAAGGATATACTATTAGGAATGCCCTTTTTAGAAAAACTATACCCACATACCATAACAAAAACACATTGGTGGTTTACTACCCCATGTAATAAGTAGGAGCAAAAAGAGTTAGTAACAAAATAAGAAAAAATACACCATTGATAAAAGGAAGTGAAAAAATTACCCAAAAATTAGAAAATATAACGTCAAGTGATCACAAAATAGAAATTATAATATTCACAATAGATAGAATACAAGCATTACAAAATAAGTTAAATTCATTATATAATGAAAATCCGTTACAAGGATGGGAAAAACATAAAACAAAGATAAAAATTGAACTAATAGATGAAAATAGTATAATAACACAAAAACCACTGAGATACAATTTTGAAGATCAAAAAGAATTTCAAATGCATATAAAAGAATTACTAGAAAATAATTATATACAAGAAAGTAACAGCAAACATAATAGTCCAGCATTTATAGTAAATAAACATAGTGAACAAAAAAGAGGAAAAAGCAGAATGGTTATAGATTATAGAAATTTAAATGCAAAAACTAAAACATATAACTACCCAATACCAAACAAAATACTAAAAGTAAGACAGATACAAGGATACAATTATTTTAGTAAATTTGACTGTAAATCAGGATTTTACCACCTAAAACTAGAAGAAGAATCAAAACAATTAACATCATTTACTGTACCACAAGGATTTTATGAATGGAATGTACTACCTTTTGGATATAAGAACGCACCAGGTAGATATCAACATTTTATGGATAACTACTTTAATCAACTAGAAAATTGCATAGTATACATAGATGATATACTACTCTATTCAAGAACAAAAGAAGAACATATAAAATTATTAGAGAAATTTATGCATATAATAGAAATATCAGGAATAAGCTTAAGTAGAAAGAAGGCTGAGATATTAAAAAATCAAATAGAATTCCTAGGAATACAAATAGATAAGAATGGAATAAAAATGCAAACACATATAGTACAAAAAATAATTAATTCTAAAGAATTACTAGATACTAAGAAAAAATTACAATCCTTTTTAGGACTAGTTAACCAAGTACGAGAGTATGTACCAAAACTAGCAGAAAACGTAAAACCATTACAGAAAAAATTTAAAAAGGACATAGAATACTATTTTGATTAAAAAGATAGGAACCATATAAAAAAGATAAAGGACATGTGCAAAAACCTACCAAAACTATATTTTCCAGACGAAAATAGACGATTCGATTATATAGTAGAAACAGATTCCAGTGACCACAGCTATGGAGGAGTACTAAAATATAAATATAAAAATGAAAAAATAGAACACCATTGTAGATACTACTCAGGATCATATACTGAACCACAAATAAAATGGGAGATAAATAGAAAAGAATTATTTGCATTATATAAATGTTTATTAGCATTTAAACCATATATTGTTTATAACAAATTTATTGTTATAACAGATAACACACAAGTTAAATGGTGGATAACTAAAAAGGTACAAGATTCAGTCACAACAAAAGAAATAAGAAGATTAGTTTTAAATATACTAAATTTTTCATTTACAATTGAGATTATCAAAACTGAAAGAAATACAATTGCAGACTACCTCTCCAGATACAAATACTGAAGGAGGAAAAGACAAAATGGAACAAATACTCAATCTCCTTACTACACTTTGCAAAAAAGTGGATAGTATGGACATAGAGATACAACAGCTAAAAAGCAGAGCTAACAGTCAGCAGTATGACTCTAAACATGCGGAGCTACGTCGATCGGAAGACGCTAAAATTCCAAAGCTAAAAGGTGACGCTGGGAAACACCTAAAAACCCAAACTAACAGTTTGTTGAGTTCAGCTGCAGGGACTTCAGGAACTGCAGGAAAAGAAGAAAATATTATCCAAAATACCAAGAACAAACTATTTGAAAAAACATTCATACCAAGGAAAAATATACAACCTAACCCTACTACACAAACCAGCACATACAAAGAAAGCCTATACCAGGCAAAACAAACATACAACCATATAACCAGCAACTATATACAAAATATCCACAAAATACAAACATTCTTAAACAAAAACCCAAGATCTACAAATACCAAGCACCCAGAAGAAGACTATATTACCCAATACCTACAGGGATATAATAAACTGATAGCACAACCAAATACCAACTCCAACCTAGTCAGAACCTGTTACAATTATGGACTACTCAGCACAGTCTATACCAAGACAGGAGATGAAATAGCTACTATACCGGAACTACACAAAGCATTCACAACCTACAAAAGAATAATAAAAGGAACATTCTTCTACATAAAAATATACTCGGCACCAGCAGAGATACTATATGATGAAATAAAACCAATTATACAAGTTGTAAAGATAGGATTAACAAGAGAGATGATTATACCAGAAAAAATAGACCAACAAGAGGAGATAATATGTACAGATATACCAGAATTCTACGCTAACAAAAGAATTATTGGCTTAGCTACAATATTAAACGAACTAGCCAATAATTACTTAAATGGGAATTCTATCTGGAGCTATTATGCAAGAGACCAAACAATGATATATGCAAACTCGAGAGAGCATAAAGAAGCAGACATGGAAGAACTACGCCAGTGGATACTTAGTCTGCTTAAACCAGAAGAGATACCCACGACAAGAGCTATACGGAAAAATTATATTTCTCCAGCACTTCTGACAAGATATTGCAAAACTATAGGACAAAAATATCCAGATCACCATTGTTCAAAATGCCATGGTGAAGACAACAAACAGCCACCAGAAGTCCAGCTGGAATGACATAAAAAGGAAAGCGACATAAAGAAAAAGATATGAAGAAAAAAGATATGAGTGTCTGTAAAGTTTGTAAAGTTTTTTGTTTTTATGTAAAAAATCGTAAAGTAAATAGTAATAAATAGTAAGAGTCAGTTACTATTTATAAATAGGAAAGGCCGAATACTGTGCAAACAGTAAAAGACAAATACTATTAATAAATAGTAAAAGTCATACTACTGTGTAAATAGTAGAGGTCAGTTACTGTTCATGAATAGTAAAGGTCATTCATGAATAGTAAAGGTCATTTGTAAAGGATTCTTTTGTTTATAAATAGAGAAGGCAGACGGAGGCAACAACCATCCGTCCTCACAACAATTTCCTCAAAGAACACTCATAGGAACAACAAAAATATGGTTACAAAACTTATCAGCAGAAAGTTTAGAAACACTAAGAAATAATAAGAAACCCAACAATGAAGTAGCAGCAACATCTATAGATATATTAAACAAATATGAAATGGCAATAAGAAACGAATTTAGTAGCATGACAACTGAAATAGATGAACGACAAAAAGATAAGGCATTAAATAGGAATCTAATAAATAAATTAAGTATTTTAGCTGTTGTATCTTTATGTCCATACTATCCACTTTTTTACAAAGTGTAGTAAGGAGATTGAGTATTTGTTCCATTTTGTCTTTTCCTCCTTCAGTATTTGTATCTGGAGAGGTAGTCTGCAATTGTATTTCTTTCAGTTTTGATAATCTCAATTGTAAATGAAAAATTTAGTATATTTAAAACTAATCTTCTTATTTCTTTTGTTGTGACTGAATCTTGTAACTTTTTAGTTATCCACCATTTAACTTGTGTATTATCTGTTCTAACAATAAATTTGTTATAAATAATATATGGTTCAAATGCTAATAAACATTTATATAATGCAAATAATTCTTTTCTATTTATCTCCCATTTTATTTGTGGTAGAAAAAAATTCAAAAAATGAATTCGTACCTATTAGATGAAGATCATAGATATAAAATACTCATCCTATATATACTCAAAACCTTGATTCAGATATTGGAAGAAATAACAGAACTAAATGCAACCATAGAACTAATAGAACAAGGATGGATAGAAATGACTATAGCAGATATTATAGAACTAGATATAGATTCAGATTAATAATGATAAACTATGAATATATGGAATATTGGTTACAAACTATGGAAAATATAAGACTATTAGTAATTTTGTTAGAAACTAATATAAATGATTACATGAGAGAAAGAAATCTAGAACATTTAGAATATGCACTAGAAAACATAAAAGAAATACAAAGGATAGAGCCATTAAAAAATAAATATTACAATAAAATGTTTACACAAGATCCCGATAACAAATAATGGATAATAAAAAACTATATGAACCAAAGAAAGGACATATTCACAAAAAATCCAAAAAATTGAAAAACCAATTAAAAATATTATATCCCGAATATAAGCAATTAAGCTCAAGCAAAACAGATGATGTTACCATTTAACTTGTGTGTTATCTGTTCTAACAATAAATTTGTTATAAACAATATATGGTTCAAATGCTAAATTCATGAATATGAATTTTATATTCCTTATAATCTCCTAAGTATTATGTAATATTATCTTAAAAACAAAAGAATCCTTTACAAATGACCTTTACTATTCATGAATGACCTTTACTATTCATGAACAGTAACTGACCTCTACTATTTCTTATTCCTAAAGTAATATTATCTTTTCCTTGATATATTTTGAATTTTATTTTTATTGGTACTCCTCCAATAATTAATTCTTGTTCTGTACTGTGTTCTATATTTGTCAGTATTCTAGGTAATTCTGTATTTATATTTTCGTTTTTATTAATCTCTTCTTCCTTTACTAATTCTCTTGTAATATAGTTTTCAATTTGTCCTGTGTCTATTATTATTAAATACTTTCGTTGATCTAGTATTCCTGTTATGTAGTATTGGTAAGGTTGTATTTCGTTTATTTTTTGTTCTAATAATTTTGGTTGTAATTCATAGTCTATTCTTCTTGAGGTACTACTTCTTGATGATGATGGTGTATCATAATTTATTCTTTTTGATGTACTTAGTCTTTCTTTTACTATTTCTAAATCTTCTTCAATATCTATTTCTTTATAACTATAATCATTATTATCAATGATAGTAACTATTTTGTCAAAAGGGTTTTCTATCTTAATTCTTTGAATCTTATTTCTAGCCATTATTTTATGTTTTGTTGTTAGTACATATAAATTTTTACATCTAGATCAATTATATTTAATGTTAGAAAAAGAATCGACAAAACTAGAAGATAGCTTAACAGCAATGGTAAGAATTAATAAAGAAAATGAAGAGATAGATAGGAAAAAAGAAATAGAATAAATTAAAAAACAAGCCCAAATAGAAGTACAACAGATTAAAGAAGAAAAAGATACAAGAATCCAAGAATTAGAAAAACTTAAACAATTGGGCTAGTATCTAATCTTTTTGGGCTTTTAGTTCCTGATGTGCTAGGTTTTCCATCTACATCTTCCACATTAATTTCTATATTATTTTCTTTTTCTATTAGGTTAGTATATGTTTCTGAAGTTTCTGAATATTGATCTAGATCTGCTTCTGAATTTTCATTATTTTGTTCATTTATTTCATCTATTCCTATCCTAGGTTGGTCTTCTAATGTACTTGTTTCTTCTAGTAATGTTTTAAATTTTTCTATTTCTTCTGTGAGTTTTAATTCTTCACGTTGTTTTTCCCTGGCTTTTAATTTTTCTTCATACAATTGTTTAAGTTTTTCCAATTCTTCTTCTAATTCTTGGATTCTTGTATCTTTTTCTTCTTTAATAGATACACCAATAGAAATATATTTAGCAGATGATAGAATAATTCACCCTATAGAAAAAAGTATAATAAGTGCAGTTAAAGGAAATCTAATATACCAAAAATTTAAATTTATAATAAGTGCAAATTATTCAGTAGCCTTGGACGATAGAAATATAGATAAATCATTAGTATTATACTGGAAAATGTCAGGAATAGAATTAGCACCGGGCAGTAAAGTATTTACATCTAGATTATCTAATTTCAAGAACATAATATAATTATATAAAATATCTAAAAAAGAAAACATGAAAAATAATATCAATAACAAAGAAGAGTACAAACAACAACTACTTAATAAAATAAATGAAGTAATAAATGAAATCAAATTTAGAAAAAAGAGACTAAATTATAACATAGTTGCAGGAGTATGCCACACATCAATTAAAGCACGAAGAAAAGAAATATTTTATTTGGAAGGACAACTACAAAGCCTAGAATATAAATTACAACACGAGTTACCATGAATAAAGAAGAATATGCCTTAGAAGAAGAAAAATATATGAGTAAAAAAGGACTAGAAATAAAAATGATACACTCAAGTTTAAGAAGAAGATTTAAAAAAATAGGAGATCAATTATATTTAATGTTAGAAAAAGAATCGGCAAAACTAGAAGATAGTTTAACAGCAATGGTAAGAATTAATAAAGAAAATGAAGAGATAGATAGGAAAGTCAGCAACATGACTCTAAACATGCATAGTCTGGGCTTACTTACTCGCAGCTTACTGACCTCGTACATAGCAAACTTAATCAAGATTTTTTCATTATAACGGTATAATAAGAAGATAATATCACATAATACTTAGGAGATTATAAGGAATATAAAAGTTTAGCTATTCATATTCATGAATTTATATACCTTGTTTTGTAGATTTGCATCATTGCTAGTTCTTTCCATAGCTTGATATTTTCTAGGTAGATTGTTTTATTTTATGTGCTAGCTCTGATACCAATTTGGGGGTTGGGGAATTGCAGAAGTAAGAATGAGAGGAAATTGTTGTGAGGACGGATGGTTGTTGCCTCCGTCTGCCTTCTCTATTTATAAACAAAAGAATCCTTTACAAATGACTTTTACTATTCATGAATGACCTTTACTATTCATACTGACCTCTACTATTTACACAGTAGTATGACTTTTACTATTTATTAATAGTATTTGCCTTTTACTGTTTGCACAGTATTCGGCCTTTCCTATTTATAAATAGTAACTGACTCTTACTATTTACTACTATTTACTTTACGACTTTTTACATAAAAACAAAAAACTTTACAAACTTTACAGACACTCATATCTTTTTTCTTCTCTCCTCCTGGTTATAATAGTTTAAAAGTCTTTGGTTGTAGATGTTATCCCTAGTTGAAAGGACAGAGCAAATTCTCACCAAAGACTTACCCTCGTGTTTTCATTGGCTATAGTAGTTTGCACAAGGGATACAGGTGTTATCATCCTCAAACCAAAAGAGTCTATGTCTCTATACATGTCATTGTCCTCACCTTATTTAGCTACTTTCTTTGAATTCTTTTCTAATGTATAGAAAAAGGCTGATGATAGTTCACATGGCACTGATACTTCAAGATAGGCAGTGGAACAGAATACTACACCACCTAATTCAATACCAGCACATGATGAAGTGGTTACTCCTATGCCTTCTATACCAGCACCAGAAGAAGCTGAAGTACTTGCTCCTACGCCTCCTATAATAGAAATAGCAGAAACTGACACTCTAGGAAGCTCTACATCAAAGTCCATATCTGATTGTCACCGATAGTGAAAATAGTAGCGAAAGTAGTGATGTGCATGTTATAGAAGATTTAGTGAGTAATGATGGTCAGGAAATGAACACACAAGCAAGAGGCAATCAGGAACTACATGAGCCTAGCATGATTTCAGCATATAATCCACAAGGGATACAACTGGAAATTGACCTATCAAACTGGTTTGGTCCTAAGGCTAACACCAATGTCACCTGAGGTGTGCATGAGACTATAGAAGCAGATATTATTGGACATCATATGGTGACAAGACATAAGGCAAAGAAGATGTCTCTCACTCACACCTCACTGGCAGTAGAAAGGTATAGTATGGAACCTACTACTGTCAGACAAGCTCTCACTATTCCATATTGGTATGCAGCAATGTAGGAAGAGATTGATGCCTTACACAAAAACCAAACCTGGATTCTTGTACCTAAATCTGCAGATATGAACATTGTTGGTTCTAAATGGGTATTCAAGACCAAGTTGAAATCTGATGGCACTATTGACAAGTATAAAGCTAGGTTAGTTTCCAAGGGATACTCACAACTTTAGGGAATTGATTTTGAAGAAACATTTAATCTAGTAGTCAAAGCTACTACCATCAGGATTGTTTTGTCAGTTGCTCTCACTTTGCATTGGTCTATTAGGCAACTAGATATCAAAAATGCCTTCTTGTGTGGATACCTTCAGGAAGAGGTCTACATGAGTCAGCCACCAGGTTTTATTGATCCTCAGTATCTAGATCATGTCTTTCTTCTTAAATAGACACTCTATGGTCTCAAACAGGCTCCCAGGGCCTGGTTTGATAGGTTCAGTCTCTACCTCCTTCATATTGGTTTTAAATGGAGCAGAGAAAATCCTTATTTATTCACTCTTTATAATCAGAAAGGGACTATCTTGCTCCTCTTATATGTGGATGATATTATAATTACTGGTAGTTCCTATGAACTAATCACAGTTGTCATTTTTGGTCTTGCCAAGGAATTTTCTATGAAGGATCTAGGACCACTTCATTTCTTTCTAGGGATTGAAGTGCAGTATTTCAAGGGAGGTATGCATCTGAGTCAGGGGAAGTATGCCTCTGAGATACTCAAGAAAGCTAATATGCCACATGCTAAATCAGTCAATACACCTCTAGCACAGAAACATGATCTCCAACAGGCTTTGTGTAGTTCTTCTTCTGATGTCTCCTCATATAGAAGTATTGTAGGAAGCCTTCAGTACCTCACTCTAACAAGACCTGATATTTCACATGCAGTAAACTTGGTGAGTCAGTTTATGCATGCTCCAACCAGTGAACACTTCCAAGCTATGAAAAGAATACTAAGGTATGTGAAGGGCACATCACAGTTTGGTCTGAGATTACTAGAAAGATCACCACTCAGGTTGTATGGGTTCTTAGATGCTGATTGGGGAGGATGCACGACAACAAGGAGGTCAACCACAGGTTATTTGATATATCTAGGTGCAAATTGCATATCTTGGGCATCTAAGAAGCAACACATAGTGTCAAGGTCTAGTGCTGAAGCTGAGTACAGGGCACTAGCTTCAATAGCAGCTAAGATCACTTGGATAACATATATTCGGAGAGACATAGGTGTTGTTTTGTGACAATATCAGTGCTCTATATATGGCTGTAAATCTAGTTTTGCATGCTAGAACTAAACATGTTGAAATGAATTATCACTTTGTTAGAGAGAAGGTGGCCAGAAGACAACTTGTGACACACTTTGTTTAATACAAAGATCAACTAGCAGACATACACACCAAGGCACTAACAAAGCAGGAGTTTTCCAGATTCAGAAGCAAGCCAGGAGTATGTCTTCCACCTCCTCACTAGCTTGAGGGAAAGTATTGAGATACTTGTTCCACCCAATAGTCTTAGTAAGAAGTAGTTGTTGGATTAGTTTAGGACACTTGTATATAATTTATCCTAGATATACAATGCTTAGAATATAAAGTATACTAGGAAACTACTTGAGTAGTTGTATTGTAGTTAGAACACAATTGTGTGTGTATAAGTTGCAGCCGTATGTGTTGTTTTAATAATCAATCAAATAAATAATTCTTCTTCTTCTCTGAAGGCTTTGTAATTCTACAATGGTAACATAGCCAGAGAAAATGTTTATCTTTGGCAGTGTTATTAGCTTCCAGAATCATGAGAAAGACAGTTGCAAAGTGTTGAAAGAATTTAATATGGCATGATAAGCTGATTTAACTGAACACAATCCTATAGGTGTTAAAGATCACACCATCTTATCATGGTTGTGGTAAGAATACTTTGGGAAGTAAGTAAAATTGATTTTTTTTATAATAATATTATCAGGCAAGTCAAAAGGTGTTAAAGTTGACGTTGTAAATCCATCCATCAATCAGTCTAGAATTTAATAAATTTTCTTGTGGTTGGCATCCATTTAAACCCCTTTTGGAAATACTATCAACCAATAATAAGGTTATTCTATATGCAAATTAAGAGTCTACTTAGTGTTGAAATATTTTGTTATAAGAGCTAAAGCTCAGAGGCTATTTGGGGAATTGTACAACCTTCATGTTGTGCTAGCAACCCCTTTCATCTTTACTAAGGGAAATTGTATTCCATATGACAAGGAGAATCTTACGCTTGGTATTCATAGTTTTCGCAGGAGCAGCTTAAGTATATTGGGGGCTTGAGGCCAAAATTAAATTGGACGCCTTGAATTAAAAAGGAAAAAATTATATATATTTTTGTTAAAATCTTTTTTTTAGCTTTTTGAGATGCAAAGTAGTTAATAACTTTTTTTTTATAATCGATTGCTTCTAATAATTCTTTTTCAATTGATAACATTGCCAACCTACTTAATCTTGCTTGAGATATTGCACGATTTTCTTTAACACTTTTAATCCAGAATACAAGTCTAAACCGTCAATTTCAGAGTGGGTATTATATTTTAAGAAACATTTAATATTAAGACAATATTTTTTAAAATTCTCGTCATCTAATGATCTTAATTTTTTTCACTAAATAGAAAATCAAAATAATTTTCATACGCTTCAAATTGTTCAAATCTATTTTGAAGTGAACAAATAATTTGGTCTACCATATATAAGAAGTAATCAACTCTAAAATATTCTTCAAGAGATTTCATGATTTCATTATCAACATTTACATCAAATTATTTCTTTCTATGAATTATATGTTTATTACAAATTTTAGGTTCTATATTCATCTCTAATGCAATTTTCTTAACTGAAATCATAGCAATTGTAAATGCTTCTTATCTATATATTAACAAAAAAAAAAAAGAAACTAGACCTCTTGATCTATAGCAACATCAATATGCATATCTTTTTAAAATTATAAACTTTTGCTAATTAAATTAACAACAAATAATACATTATACCAAATAGTTATACCTAATATAAATTTAAATGTTTCAAACTCATAAATTGCTAAACAATTAGCTACACTTTTAGTTTTTGGATCATCGTTAACTTCTACTAATTTCAATAGAGCATCTCTTATCTGTGTAGTTTGAAATCCTATTGCTTTAATACTTTCAGCACGACTTTCCCGACTTGTTTGTGACAATGAGAGTTAAACTGAGTACACTATCTTTTAAAAAATTTCATCGCTTAGTGGAAGAAGAAAATATGAATATATGCGTTGTACTACTCCAAAAAATGATATAGTTTTTGTACAAAAATTAGCCACATATTACCAAATTTAGATTATGACAACCACATGATATATAAAATAATCTAGAATTTTTATCAAGAAATCTTTTTTCTACTACTTGGTGTTGTCTCTTTATATGAGATCCATATTGTATCCTTGTGCTTTTAAGTTATCAATATCAAGTCCAATATATTTTATTTCATCTAAAATAACTTCAAAAAAATCTTTTCCACTTGTATCATTCACTTTTAAGAAATCTAAAATATATTCAATAATTTTTGTTAGAGTTGCTGTCATATCCACACTCTGTAATATAAAACACATTTGCTCTTGATGACTTGTAACTGTGGTACAATCAAGTATGATAGAGAAATACTTTGTTTTTATAACTTTTTCAATAATTTTATTCTTAATTTCACTTGCCAACAAACTTATTAATTTATATTGTATATTATGCCTAAGATAATAATTATGAATTTCATTATGTTTATGATAACGCCCAAATTACACCTTGCGATGAAGTATAAAGCAGTTGTTGTCAAATATAGAACCTAACTAGGTTGGGGTAGAATCCCACATGGAATATGGCGACAAATTAGTCAAATATGAGTATTCAATTAGTAGTCAATATTTATAAGGGGGATTTGCAATAAAAAGAAGTAATTTAAACTCAATGTTTCTGAAAATGTTGATTGTGATCAATATATGAGAATAAACAAGGACTCTGTTCACCCATAATTTCATAATGTGGTAGGTTTATTTAATTAGTGATCTATCCCGATGAATTTCATACAAAACTGACAATTAAGTTCATCTAATGTCTCTCACCTACGTAGATGAATATCACTCTAAATCCTCTCGGATTTTTAGTGTTTATATTTTTCCCTCATCATTAGTTTTGGACTGACTATCCTCGGTTAGAGCTTAAGTCAATTAGATGAAGGTTGGAAGCCTCAAGTTTCTATTGTTATTCTCTTTTCCTAACTTCAACCTCTTTGGTCAAGCAAGTTGATGATATAAGTGAAGTTTAACGTTTGCAACCGCTAAAAGCAAATTAAAACAAAAAGAATAATAATACAATTATGTTCATCATTCAAGAATCACTATTTGATTTTACCTACGTTCGTTAATCCATTGTGGTTCCAACAACCCTAACCATATATTTTAGCTATTCATGCTTGAAGAAACAATAATAAAATATGAATAAGAAGTCATAATGATTACTTACAATAAGATGAAATTGTTTGACAAATCTTGAAAAACTATATATAATCACAGCAACTTGATGTTTTCCTCTCACAATGATGTGAAATATTAAGCTCCACAATTTGAAAAAATGTGCGAACTCTTAACAAAAATAGTCTAGGGGTTATTTATAGTAGTAGGATTAGTTTGTCTCTCTCCTGTTTTGATTAGGACTTGACTTTGTAATACATTGGTCGAATAACCTCACTGAGCGATGTGTAACTCACAGCGGGGTATGTGCTCCGCGACGTGGCCCTTGATGCATAGTAACTGCTCTATGATGGGAGCTTGTTGCATAGCTGGGATAGTCTTGTTCCTCCTATGAAGTTTCACTAAGTGTGCGATGCAGAGCTCATTACTTAAGTATGGCTCTATGATGCCAACTCCTATTTTACTCTTAAACTTACTCCTTTGGATCTCGGATTATCAACACTTGCTTTTACTTTTAAACCTACAAATATCTAATCACGTGTGGTAGCTATTATTTTTTTTATATAAATATCACATAAAATCAAGGAAACACACGGTATTTTTTCTCAAAATATAAATAAGTATGAGAAACATATGATAATTAAGTACGTAAATACACCCAAGATCACCACCTTACGATTAAACTATTATCCATTCTCAAACAATATCTTATTTCCCACTATTAGTTCAAACACACAACTCTCTTCATGAACAAGTCTACTTACACTCAGGTCCATTAGACAATTCAATCATACTTAACAATCCACTCAATATGCATATAAAATCATCATTTAAAGGTCATATGCTGAAACCACCTAACATTTAGAACTAACTCAACAAGATAGATTGAGCCAATATGAACATGTATAATCTAGCAATCAAAGATATACCAAAATCTTACCATTATGTTCTCTCAGTATTTAGAGAGATGCCCCTCACTCACATCATGTATACATAGCCAAATCAGGGTTAGAAAAACAGAAAATATCGCTCACTCTCTCAAAGAACTTCTCATGCATGCAAATTGACGACCCATAGTCTTGCTCTTAGTGTAAATACTCCATTATTGTAAGAACATCGAATTTAGAATCAATAAGGACTTTAATTGGTTTTAATATAGGCTAAAGAACGAGTGAAAAATATTTGTCTAGAATAGTGACTAACCTCCCTAAGTACTTTAATACTTCACAACTTTTTTCAATTTTCGCGTACTTTTTGATCTCATTACTTTAATCCTTATGCCTTCCCTTTATTGAAATTTTTGCAACTTGGATGACTAGTAGGGAGTTCTTGACAATATTTATTCTTTTTAGCCAATTCATTCTTTCTCTCTTCTTTTTTTTTTCATGTCTCTACTAACATCACCTGCCTAGTTGTATATTTTTCACCTTTTATCTTTTTCTTCCAACTTCCTCACTTTAGCCTTTTCCTTTCTTTTTTGTTCTTAACTTGTGCTCCTTTCATATAATTTTTTTTATTGAAAGTGTCTTAGAAGTCATCTGGATCAAATAAAGGTCAATAGAACAACAAGAATTTAACTTTTATCATGGTTACCAAAAGAATAGGCTCAGACTCAAAAGGCTAACTAAGCCAATCACATTAGGGCAGGTAAGAGTAGGATAAACATAGGCTACCAAAGAAATTCCTATATCGCTTTCTAGATTCAATATCTTCATTTCACTTAGCGCACACACCAGACAAGTTCTAGATATCATTATGCAAGAATAAAATATACGCAATAAAATCTCATGCAAGCATGGAACAAATGTTCAATAATGGTGATCAAGATTACACAAATACACATTTTTATATTGAATGTTTCACATTATTAAGCTCATTTTTCAAACGTAGGAGTTAAGTCCAAGAGCGTAAATGTCCCTACCTTTTTGTGCATTCCTGAAAAGGTATATGCTGCGAAGGTCAAGGATTAAAAAGGGGCAGATATTTAGCTTTAGGGGTCTTTTGACCCAATTTCTGAGGGCACGACAAATTGAGGGGTAAGATATTAATCACTATAGATCAGTGTATGATCCCCTTTGCGTGATCCAAAGGGGCTAGATGTAACAAAGACAAAGGAGCCCGAGGGTCAGCATGGTCCAGTGTTACTATTACTAAGAGAAATGCTTGAGTTGATAATGTCCTGAGCCATCTGTAAGGGATGCAAATGCTCCAGCTTATGATGAGCGGGTGACTGAGGAGCAGTTGCATCAGTTAAATGCAAACTACCCTTTGAGTGAGTACTCTCGATCCATGTGCAGAGTTGATCCAGCATTCGAGGAGCCCCTTGACGATGATGATCCCACTGATGATGAGTATGCTCATGTTGACTCAGGCTTAAAGTCAAATGTTGCTGAAGGAGAGGATTCAGAGATAGGAGATGCAGATTATGCTCCCATTGGCCATGAGGATTAGGATCAGGGAATTTATTCTTTCACCCTTTACTTGTACTTTACTATTTAAGCACCGGGGATAGTCCTATTTTTTAAGTATGGGGTGGGGATAGTTGAATTTTCATGTATGCTAAGATGGTGATAACTAAGTATGGTCATATAGGAGTGCATAACTTCTGGCCTTCCTTCTTGTTTCTCTTAGCAGTGATGGTGGATGATGTCTTAGAGTCAACCGATGTCTCTTCCTTCTCATCATCATCAGCTAAATGAGTTTACTTTGGATCAACCTCCTTTATTGCATCTTTAAGAACCCCTGTGTGCTTTTCATCCATAGTCGTCCTGCTCCTAGTAGTAATGTCCATACAATGACCCTTATTCCCCGAATTGAGGATTGTGTCACTAGGCAAAGTGCCCTTTTGTCTCTAATTCAGCGCTGAGATACTTGTCCCATCTATTGCTCAAGCTGCTTAATGGAAGTGGAGTGTCAGTCTACCAACTGGCTCAGACTTGATAAGTTTCCATGAATTTTCTTGACACCTGGATCTATGAATTCCACCTTTTTTAGCACCCAGGTAAAAATGTCCTCCACCTTGAAACCAGAAGAATCACTACCAACTTGTTCTCTGGACTTTGGTGGCATATAAAAACCATTTCTATCATTTCTCTGTCCATCTCTGTTTCTCCATACACCCTAGTCTCTATCTTTGTACACTAAACTATCACAATACTTTCATAATAGTTCTGACCTTGATTTCTCTAACCTTGACGTGAAGAGTCATAATTAGTCCCTTGCATGTTGGCCCTGGAATCCTAATTGTTGACAAAGTTGGCCTCTTTCTCCAATTCTGGTTAATAGTCATCGTAACTAGGCACTTTATCCTGTGAAACAATTGCTTGAACTTGTAAGAGGATAATCCTGTTAAGAGTTTGGTGATCAGGTCCGGTTGAGTCTTCAAGTGGGTCATGTCTTGATCACGTTCCTCATCTCTTCTTATCTGCTCTGTAGTTATTCCTTTAGAATAGTTTATGGCTGCAACTTCTAACTCTTTGGTGTGCCAGGCTCTGCTAGTATTGGTCATGTTGTCCAGTATCTCGGTGGCCTTTTCAAAAGTAAGTGCCATCATCGAGCCTTCAGCAATACTATCAGCTACTGCCTTGTTTGTGGCATTCAATAACCTATAAAATATTTCTAGAAGTACCTCTTCTGGTAGCTTATGATTAAGACCCTGCTTCAACTTTTAATTAAACTTGAGCCAAGCTTCATGCAAGGCTTCAACCCCCCCCCCCAACCCAATTGTCTGAAGTTGTTAATCTCGTTCCTCAGCTGAATCATCCGGGATGGTGGAAAAAATCTCTCCAGAAAAGCATGGTTAACTCTAATCAGGTAGTGATCGACTTATTAGGTAGCTCATTTAGCCATAGTTTAGCTTCTCTTATGAGAGAGAAGGAAAAATAATATATGTCTGATGGCTTCCTAAGATACCCCTAGCAGCCTGTAAGCTTTGTAGATCCCTATGAAATTTGTTAAGTGCTGGTTTGGGTCTTCTCCTTCCAGACCACGAAATAACCCTTTCATGCTTAGTAATTGCACCATTGTGCTTGTTATATCGAATTTAGCATTTACTGGTAGTGGTGGTGGAATAATGGCACTTGTAAAGCCGACCTCTTCCAAATCAAATTCCTCCTTGTAGAGAACATTTTGTATGGCTTGTTGCCCATGGTGACATGGAGGAATTTTCTATTTTATATGCAAGAGTAGGATTTTGCCTATTTCTATCTGCAAGAGCCTGAGCAAGTTTTGCAGCTTCAGCCATCCTAGCTACCTCAGCTAGTTGAGCTTCCTCCGCTAGATGCACAGCCTCAACTCGCTGTGCTTCAGTCACTCTTTTCTCACTTGAAGGTTAGGCTGTCCATTTGGATACCATAACTCCTAAAATGAACAAAAACAACAAAATAAAAATAAATTATGAAATAAAGACTACAAGAAAAATTTAAACACTAATTCAACTAACTCTAAACTGTATTCCCCAACAATGGCGCCAAAATTTAATAACGCCAAATTACACCTCGCATGAAGTATAAAGTGGTTGTTGTCATATATTGAATTCAACTAGGTTGAGATCGAATCCCATAGGAAATATGGCGACAAATTAGTCAAATGTGAGTATTTAACCAGTAGTCAATATTTCTAAGGGAGGTTTGCAATAAAAAATTAATTTAAACTACAATATTTGTAAAATTATTGATTGTGAACAATATCTGAGAATAAACTAGGACTGTATTCCCCATGATTTCATAACATATAAGATTTATTTAATTAGTGATTTATCCCGGTGAATTTCATGCAAAACTGACGATTAAGTTTATCTAATGTCTCTCGACCTACATAGGCAAATATCACTCTAAATCCTCTCAAACTTTAGGTGTTTATATTTTTTCCTTGACATTAGTTTTGAACTGATTATTCTCGATTAAAGCTCAAGTCAATTAGATGAGGGTTGGTAGCCTCAAACTTCTGTTGTTATTCTGTTTTCCTAACCTCAACCTCTTTGGTCAAACAAGTTGATGATACAGGTGAGTTTAACATCTGCAAATGCTAAAAGCAAAATAAAAGAAATAGAATAATATTAGAATCATGTTCACCATTCAAGAATCACTATTTGATTTTAACTACGTTCGTTAATCCATTATGGTTCCCTCAACCCTAGCTATATACTTTAGCTACTCATGCTTGAAGAAAAAATAACAAAATATGCATATGAAGTCATAATGATTACTTACAATAAGATGAAATTGTTTGACAAATCTTGAAAAGCTAAATAAAATCACAAGAATTTGATATTTTTCTCTCAATAATAATATGAAATATTACGCTCCACAACTTGAAAAAAATATGCGAACTCTTAGTAAAAATGACCTAGGGTTTATTTATAGTAGTAGGATTAGTTTTTTTTTCTCCTTCTTTGACTAGGACTTGACTTTGCAATACCAGGAAACCTCACTGTGCAATGCGTAGCTCACACTGGGTGTGTGCTCCGCGATGTGGCCCTTGATGCATTATAACTGCTCTATGTGTGGAGCTTGGTGTGGAGCTGGAACAGTTTTATTCCTCCGCTGAAATTTCACTAAATGTGCTATGCGGAGCTCATTGCTTATGCATGTATCCGTGATGTCAACCCCTATTTTTCTCTGAAACTTGTTCCTTGCGGGTCCTGGGTCATCAACACTTGCTTTTCAATTCCAAACGGGACAAATCATAGCACTTTTCAACCTACAAACATCTAATTATGTATGTTAGTTCTTTTTTCACAAATATCACATAAAATCAAGGCAACACACAATATTTTTCTCAAAATATAACTAAGTATGGGGAAAATATGGTAATTAAATGCGTAAATATGCTCAAGATCAATTTGATTCGCTGAATATGTTCTTGCATGATTTGGATCAAAGTCTGCAATCATTTCAATAAGAAGTTTTTATTATTTAATTGTTAAATCTTTTCATTTTTTCCCCTAAATGCTAAACCTTTTTCTCCAAGAGTCTTTATAACGAAAATAATTCTTGACAATATTTTTTTTCAGTATTCTCCATCTCTGTTAAATTGGTCTTGAATATTTTTATCAATCATTTTATTGTTGCGCAATCTAACTTCTATATCGATCTATGAGCTCATATTAATAATATGTTGGTTGATTGTTTCATGAGTTTTAATCTTAGTACTAAGAATTTTTCAATTTCTACTACCCTCGTTAGCTAATTTTTTGTTCTTAGCATTAAAAGTAGTGTTAAACAACTTACAACAAAAACAAAATACTCTGTTCAAATCTTTGAGATAAATTAAATATTTTATTTCATATCTTTCTCCATTTGCCAATTTTTTAAAATAACATGTAGTAAAAATATGCCTTAAAGATTTATCCTTTTGAAAATCTATGTCTATAATTCTAGTTGGTCTTTTTTTTACTAATAGACTCTTAACTTTGCATCAATATTATTTCATTGACTATGATCATATATATTTTTAGAAGTACAATTATTTGATCGTTTATAAGTTCTTGATTTTTTTGAGAATCTAGATCCAATTTTTTACCAATTAATTTCTTCTCTTTCTTCTTCTTTTAGTGATAACATTATCCAACTCAACTAAGTTAGGTACTTGTTCATCTAAAGGACATTCTCCTACATTTTTTAAATTTAATTTTAGTATTATTTTCCAAAAATTTGTCAGAGCTCTTTTTTGAGACTTTATCAATTTATCGATTTTTCTTTTAAATATTTAATGACCAAATTCATATTTTCTAGTTGACATATTAAAATTCTAATAAATATTTTAAACACTATCTACAAAATCAAATTAAAAATAAAATAAATATAAGAAATAAAATAATGCTAGAAAGTTAGAATAATTATTACCTGATTCAAGAAATATAAAAACTAGATTCCAAAATATTTTTTTGGATGCTTCAAAATATTTTTTTCAAAACTTGAAACATAAGCTATGCTTTCTTCAAGTTAAAATTATTAAAATTCTTGATCTTAAATTGTTCAACTAAGAACTCTTAAACTTAGAGGAAGAACGTAGGGAAGAATAGAGAGAGAGTAAAATTTGGAAATGGAGAAAAAGATGGTAACTTGAAAAGCTAAAAAGAAAAAGGACCAATATTTTTTTATGGGAAAAAAAAAGTGATTTGTCACTAACTTATCAAATCATCCATTCGTTTGAAATTTTCTACTTTTAAGTTCTTTTTTTGTTTTTGTTTAGTCATTATTTTTAAGCTAGTCAACTATCTATTTTATTTTCCATCCAAAAAAGTTTCTTCGTTTTACATAAAAAAAAAATTACCCTTTATAATGTAGTATACATTTTTTTTTTAAATCTACCAATTATAATTACTAGAAAATAAGATCTCTCGAAATTTGGAGGCCTAAGGCAGTGGCTTTTTGCCAAAGCTATTCAACCGGCCCTGAGTTTTTCAAAGAAAGTTATGTTCATAATACTCCATTTTTTTATAATACTAGAAGAGAGATAAATCATTTGCATTATATGGTTCGGTAGACTATTGAGAGTGCTTTTAACAAGGGTAGTGTGACCCGCATGATTTAAGAAATTTGTTTTTCAACCTGCCAAAATTTTTTTGAAACTATCTAATAGAAATTAATAATCACTAAGGACAATTTCTTTTGTAAAGAGAGGAAAGCCTAGGTACTTTCCAAATGAAGTACCTTCTTTTATAGCAAACAAATTACAAATTTGATCACATTCCATCACTGGGCAATTTTTAAAAAGAATATCATAGACTTAGATTCATTTGTTTACATTAAGATTAACACATTTTAATCTGAATGATTAATATGTTGTCTCTAGATTTGAACACTAAATGAATAAGATTGTTTATTTTTTTAACATTTGAATATGCATAATTTATTTTTAAATATAATAAATATACAATTCAAATAGGAAAAGTAATAAATATAAGAACAAATATAAATTTAATAAAATATTATTATTACTTAATAAAGAATAAAATATTTATGTTCAATAATGATGGTGGAGATGGTCTGTAGTGGTAGTAGTGGTGGTGACGGTGGCGAATGCTGGTAGCTAGTAATGGTGATGGTGGAAGTGGTTGGTGATGTAGTGATTGGCGCGATGGTGATAGTTGATAGTGATAATGGTGATAGTTATGGTGGAGTTGATTGATATTAGTAGTTAATATGGTGGTGTGGTGGCTAAAGAATATGTGGTGATTGACAATGATATTGGTAGTAGTTGGAGGAAATTCTAGTTGTGATGATAGAGATGGTTGGTAGTAGGGGTTAGCTTTAGCGGTGGTTGTTGCTGATAGTGGTGGGGCAATGTAACACCCTAAAAGTCCCTATGATCAAGCTCTAGACATGTAAACAGATTTAGCAGAAAAATTTGCATTTTTCTCTCAGAACGACTCGTGGTACTAGTCGTTGTACCATGGTACGGGTTGTAGGTCGAATCGTGTTGAGCCGTTGATTGTCAGGTCTTAGACCAACGAGTCAAGGTACAACTCATTGTTTGGTGTAACGAGTCGTGGTCAGGAGTCGTGGTTAACAAAAGAGTCTTTTGGCCCAGTGTCGACGGCTCATGGTACGAGTCATAGGAGGCTGTAACAGATCGGAATGTAGTCGTAATTTGAACCTATCGAGGGAAGAGGTGATGTCACGAGTCAAGGTACGACTTATTGTAGGAAACAACAAGTCACGGAAGGTGTCAGTGGTTGGAATCATAGAGTTGAAAATTTGTACTGACTGGCAACAAAAGGACACCATGAGTTATGGTTTGGACCTACAACTCATGGTACGAGTCATAGTGACTGGCAGTGTGTTTTTTCCTGTCGAATCATCAAGGGCATTTTTATAATTTTTAAGCTTCTAACTTCCTAATGATGTAATTTTAAGCCCTGAAATGATTGTTTTAAGAGGGTTTAACCCATCCTAAGTCATTAGGCTCCCATGCATGTATTGAATTGAGATTCCCTTCCAAGATCAAAATAGAATTCTCCTAATTTTTTTTTTCAATTCTCTTGGGCTTTCAAGGATAGTTTTCATGGGGGATTTCTTCCACCCTCATTTGCAAGCTTCCTCTCAAATTCATGAATTCAAGTTCTCAATCAAGTGTATTGATTCCTAGGCTTTTAACCCAATTTTATGAAACTACCTATGTTATATTTATGGGTCTAATCTTCTCATATTCTAAAATATGTTTTAAGTATAATAGGAAGATTTTATCCCCAATTTGATTATAAATTTATGATTTCAAGTTATTAAAAATTATATCCTATTATGCAAGTTTTATGAAAAGTCAAGCTTATGATCCGTGATTTCAAGTATGATGAGATATCTAGAATGCATGAATGTTTATGAACTCTCAACTTATGAATCCATGATTTTAATTTATGAAGTGTATTTTAAGTATGCATGATTTTAAGACTTGGGCAAGCCCATGCACGTTAAGTATGTTATTCATGATTTAGCCAAGGCTAATAAGATCAATTTACGATATGATTTAGAGTCAAGACTCCTAATGCAGCTTACGATATAATTTGGAATTAACACTCCTAATGCAGCTTATGATATGATATGGAGTCAAGACTCCCAATATTTAGATTCAAGCTATGTATGAGATTATGATTTCAGCTTCGTTGAAGAATGATGTGAGCACTATACATATTTTGGGAGTAGTGTATAGCACCGAGTATGCTTGGGGTTCCGAGGTTCTCCAGCCTTATAACTACGCGCCAATGTAGGTATATGTATATATGTCGGGACCTCTCAAGAGAGTTTTCCCCCGCCCCAAGGGGTTCAGCTTGATATTGATATCATGGTTTAGTGTCCTTTGCCCTAGAAAGGTTTTGGACGGCTCTACCCACTTGAGTGTGATAGTTAGGACATCACGAAAGCTCTATTGTGATGATGTCAATTATGACGAGTCTCCCATTGTTCCTCATAATTTTAGTTACTCATGTTCATGACTTATGATATTATGTGTTACAGTAGATTTGACCCAATGATCAGTTTATGAGCTTTTATTTACTATTTCAGCTATGACAAGTCATATGATTTCTATTTCTAAATCTTGGGTCACTATGTTCAGTTATGATAACCAACTTATGATTATGTATATCTCAGATAAAGCTTTCAGCACGCAATCCTTATTCTCATGATCTTTTCATTTATATGCATGATTTCAACTAACGTTTTATTAAGCATATTTTACTTATTATACCTACTCAGTAAATTTCAATTACTGATTGCATGCTCTATGCTATATCGTCTCATGATATAGGTTTGGTGATCCAGCTCAGTCTCGTCGATAGCTTGCTCCTATCTCAGTCTAGTCCAACCCCTATTTTGGGTGAGTCCTCATTTTTTCAAGGACAGTTAGTAGTTATGTTTGCGTGTTATTTCAGTTTCCAGACTCTAGTAAGCTAGTTAGAGGTGTTGTCCCATCAGTTCATTAGATATTTTAGAGGCTTTTCAAATATTATGTAGATGATTCAGCTTGTCGAGTGTTGACTCCATTTATAACCTTTGTTATATTTCAGACTTTCGTTTATTCATGTTGCCTTTAATTTCCACTTTAATTATGCTCTTGAATTGCTATGCATGTGCCATGATCTACCTTGGAGCCATTCATGATTCTAGGTCTCATGTCTTGGTCCGAGCTATGCTCGAGACAGACAATAGTGACGACGGTGGTGGCGGCAGTAAATTTAATTGTAATGATGGAGGTGATTTGTGTGGTAATGACTAATAGTAGTGATTGACAATAGTGGTGGTCGCTAATGGTGGTTGTGATGTCAGAATTGGTTGGTGGTGGTGGTGGTGGTTGTGATGTAGAGATGGTTGGTGGTAGTGGTGGTCGGCAAAAGTTGTGGTGGTTATTGTGATGGAAGTAGTTAGTAGTGGTGGATGGTGTTTGCGAACATAGTAATAATGAAAATTATCCACACAAAAATACTTCTAAATGATATTAAGACTTTGTTCAAGATCTTAATGATTAAGATCTGTTAAGATCAAATAAGTTCTTAGATCTTGATGTAAACATATGCACTTAATGACCTAAAGTCTGAACTATTCAGATTTAGATCCAAACTAAATGCAAACAAATGGGCCTTATAGAAGTTGACTTTTTGGCCCGATATGACAGTGAAATGGTTAAGTATGTTGACAATGAAATTACAATTCTTGTCGTTAATTGTAGCAGCTAGTAAAATATCATTCGTAAAAAGTAAATGTGAAATCCTGGGACCTAAATTAGAAGTCTTAGTTGGTATCTATAGTAGATACTCGATTTCCATATCTATTCATCTAGTAATTATTTTAATGCAAATAATAAATAATTAAGGTGATAAGGGGTCATCTTGACGAATCCCTCTTTGAGGTAGGAAGACATTTGTAGGTGTTCCATTAATAAGGATAGAAATAAAGGAAGAGGACACACAAAACATAATAAGACCAATAAGATTTGGCGTAAAGTTGACGCAAAGTAAAATTTGACGAATAAAAGACCATTACATATGATCAAAACCCTTTTCTAGGTCAAGTTTCATAATCATCAATTTGGAGCGGACAATTTTTTTTGAAGTAGTATGATTGAACGATTAAGGCATTATCACTAGCCCTTTATTCTTTTAAGAAACTAGATTGAGTGGGGCCTATGATATAATTTAAGAAAGATTTACGCATTTACAATAATTTTTTAGATAACTTATATGAAGTATTTCACAGAGTTATGGGTCGAAATTGGGTAATGGTAGAAGCTTTTTCAGTCTCTGAAATTAAACAAAGATAAAAGCCTATTTGAAATAATTGAATTTACGTAATTGTTAAGCTCCAAATGTTGAAACTTAATTTATATTGGACAAAAATAATTATTTATAATAAAAATATTAATAGATTAATCAAATCAAAATAATTATTAAGTCAAAATAATCCAAAAACAATAAGTAGAACAACCCACTTATTGCTTTTGGCTTAAAAGTACTTTGCTTAAAAGCTACTCTGAATTTTATCAAATACTCCAAAAAAATTATAAATCTTAAAAATCCATCCAAATGGGCTTTATGTATGGTTTGATCCTTAGGAATTGTAAAATCACGAAAAGTATTGTGACAAAAGTCAAAGACAGAATGCTTAACGATATCCTAGTAATGATGTTACACCCCATAAATTCTTGACATTTAGATGGCCTATTCGCATGTTGGTTAAGAGTTTTAGAGTGCTATACATGCTAGAAAAAGCCCGGGGGAAGACCAGACAAGTGCCACGTTGAAGCATCGCAAGAGGAGGCCGGACAGACCCCCTCCGCGATGGCAACGTGCCACAGAGGTTGTCCCTCCGCGATGGCCAACGTGCCACGGAGGCGCTGTCCAGGCCCAAGTATATAAAGCCCCACTTCATTTTTTTATTTCATTTGCACTCTTAATTTCCAGAAAATGACTAGAGAGAAGAGGGAGACGAGGGTTTAATATAAATTTCATCCGATTACGCCGTCAAATGCAGTCCAAACTCGAATTAATCTTGGGTAGTGAAGTATTAAGCTGCAGAGAACATTTCTACGGAGTTAGTTTCGTGAAATTCGGCCGGCGAACCGTCGTCCTACCAAGCTAAGGTAAGTGGAATTTCTCCAAATTAGTGTCAATATACTCTTAGTTCTAAAGTGAGTATTTCTCCCTTCTGCACTTATGAGAAATAACGAGTTTTTGGCTGTTTTTTTGATAAGTCAAAGTTTGGGCTATATATATATTCAAAGTAGTATTTTCTTCCAGAATATCGATGAATTTAGTTCTAATTGCTATGAATATGAATACAGTTGGAAGAAATAGCTGAATATTGGCCGAGTTACGCTAGCTAGCCGGAAAGCCGACAACTAAGGTACGTGAAGCTAGTTCTTTCGGCAAGTTAGTAATTCCAGTAGAGCAAACTAGTACAAATTCTAGTAGAAAGTTTCAGAAACAGAACAACATGCCCAGTATGTAATTTAGTAAAGTACGTCAGGATATTATCGTGTTCAGCCGAAACTTAGTAAGCAATATAAGTTCCCGTAAAGTATTTCAGAAATAGAATAGTAGCTTAATATGAATATTAGAAAGCATGTTAGAAATAGTAAACCATGTTTACCATGAAACTTAGTTATACAACATGATTCTCAGCAGAAATATTATATCCTATTTCAGTATCAGATTCAGCACAGTATGATATAATTTATATATATACCATTATCAGTTTCAGTATGTATTATATATATACACATTACTATCGTTAGTTTCAGCATGTATCGTGTGCAGTTGGTATTATCAGTTGAGACTTGACTATATTGTTTTGGGTTGGATTACCTAGCATCCATGACCACCCTAGAGTTAATAGCTGTATCGACTCGTCCACCAAAGGGCGAGGATGCATCGCTCTACTGAGTGGCATGCCGTCCCCTAGGGGACGAAGATGGGATGCCAGTTTCCCCATATTTTGCCTTGGTCGACTTTTATACACCCCCGTCGAGCGGGTACGCCCGGGGTGTTGATTCAGGAGTCCTTCAGACTCAGGTACAGTTATAGTCAGGGGCTCAGCAGGCCCAAGTGCGTAGCTAGGGGACTGGCAGAATGCTTATAGTTACTATGGGAGATGGGATGACCGGGGTAGGGGTATAGATTGCGTGTTGGTTGTACCTTCCGGCTTATGGGGGCCAAGTAAGGTTTATGTGTGCTATGTATGTTATGCTATATTATGCCATGTTATGTTAGTTACGAATAGATAGACAGTAGCATGCCACGTTACCAGGTACGACTCCTACTCCTTTCAACATAGTTAAGGACAGTCTTAAACTCATACTTTCAGTCAGTTACAGTCTATTTCTTTCTACTTCAGTTCTATCAGTTATATTGCTTGTCTTCAGTTATTTTCCAGTTGTTGCTTTGCATACTTAGTACCAGCGGTACTGACGCCCGTTTTGGGGCGCTGCATTACTTGCCTGCAGGTACTCATAGACGCGGAGCCGATCCCTCATAATTCCAGCCAGCACATAGAGTCATCATCTCCTGTCATCCGGAGCTAGACAGCTAGAGGTTCATTCTTTTTCTTTGTTGTACAGTATGGGTAGGCCAGAGCCCTGTCCCGACCATTTTATCAGTATTCTTAGAGGCTTGCAGATTGTATATTCCTTGTGGTTAGCTGTATCGGTCGTGTGAGGCCGTGTATATGTTCTAGTTTATTTATGATGGCCATGTGGGGCCTTAGTCAGTTGGTAGTGATGATCTTGTTGGTCACATAGCAGTTTAGCACTTGTCTTCTTGATTCAGAAATAACTAGACAGCATGGTGGCCTTGTCGGCCTGCATAGGTTCCCTATTGATTCAGTTGTTCTGGGTAGCTGTTGTTTGCTTACAGGTGGCTATAGGCCTAGTCGACCGGAGGCTGTATTTAAAGCCATTATATAGCCCGTCGTTTTCTTGAATCCAGAGTCACAGTCAGCCTAGCACCAGAAGTGCTTAGGCTCAGCTAGTCCAGCAGTCCAGGTCCTAGTAGGGCACCAGGTTCCAGTCATGCCTCCCAAGGCAGTGCGTGACAAACTTGGTATCAAAGCAGGTCGTATCCCAGGGAGTCTGCAAGCCATGCTAAGTAGAGTCTTGTCTATGGATGTGTTGTGCACCACATGCTATAGACAGGAGGCTGCAAGGCATGATAGGATGGTTACTCTTTCTTTTTATTCAGTCGTGCTATAGAGCGGTACAATATAGGGTTGAGTCCCTAAAACTTATCATACTCTTTGGTTACAGATACAAAGTCAGATCAGCGACACCCAATCACAGGCAGAAGATTGGATATAGCAGTAGAAGAGGGCATCAGCCAGTTGCAGGGTAACTACAGCAGCAGCAGGAGGTATCAGGGACCTCCCAATGTGATACCTCTATCCGTACTATCCCCAGTATATTTCTATAACTTCAGAGTAGGAAGTCAGAAGCATAGCGTATATACGAGTTGATTTATTTGTTAGATATATAAGATCTGACTAAGATGACAGATAATATTAGATTATCGCATAGATGTGAGAAAGAGAGGGAAATGCAGGATTCCCACTTCCATCCTTTCAGATGTGGTATAGTTCCATGTCTTCGTTTCTTGCGGTAAGAAAAGGTTATTCCTACCTCTTAGTTTTGATTCCAGTATAGCAAGGGGCATAAGGATTGAGGCAATGTTGCCCAAAGTAGGCAATGAGTGAAGCTGGATTGGTTGATTCCAGAAAGTGTTAAAAAGAGTAAGGAGCCCCTATGATTACGTAAGTTGTGCAGACCCTTATGGTAATAAGTTAGAAGAGCAAGTAAGACTACTAGTTTACTCGAAGTGGGTGTAGGAGATCCGTCAGTGATGAACTTCCAGTAATAGTCAAGTCCAAGTCAGAAAAAGGCTGAATCTGTCGTAGCATACTAACGACGACAGGATATGTCTGCAAGAAAATAGTTATAATCTTAGCTGTGATATCGAAAGACAGGGAGGTTATATGAATAAGATGGGTCCGACTGCAAGCCAGAAGAAGTATAGGTTGAAATTTGATTGATAACCTTATTGACAATGTAAGGCAGGTACCTTGAACCCTAGAGCTCAGTTTAAGGAAGATAAGGGTGAAGAGCATGAATACCAGATTTCGAGGGGAAATTAGAATCACCTCTAGATTGATAGAATATCGTGTACTAAGGACTAAGCCTCAAAATGACAGTTAAGAGACAGTAAGATTGTAGTTTAGAATGTTGCGGTACGTTCGCCTACGGAGAAGGTAAGAGGGTGTCGACCCGGAGACACTAATCTAGTGTGGCCTAGAGGCAAGGTTCAACAGACAGTCACCGGCCCTTAAGATAATGCCAAGTAAGGCCACAAGGTTCGAATGTTGACCCCATGTTGTAAGAGTGGCAAAATTTCAGACAGCAGACCATAACTAGAGTGCATATGTTGTTTCTTCCAGAATGGGATGAAAATCCAATGAAATGATGAGGGGACAGGAGATATCATTAGATTGTAGAAGAAGTATATCATGTGCAGTATGAAATTCAGTAAAGTATGTCAGAGATTACGTATTACTACAAAATTCAGTATGTATTGTACATAGTTGTTGACATATATATATATATATATATACATATATATATATATATATATATATATATATATATATATATAGATATCAGATACGTTGTGAGTAGCTGCCAATAGGGGTTACAGTCACACAGATTCTGGTTAGCTGCTAGGAAGTATATACAAATCGTACTGTAGGACCCCTCGCCAAAAAGTGGGCAGTGTAAGTGTGATTCACGTATGAAGCCATAGGAAGTGATCTTGGGCAGAAATTCATGCCCAAGTGATACTCAAATACTTCATTTAGACTTGTTTGTCTATCATTATTGTGTACATTATCATGTGATGTGTAGTTAAATGTGAATTTATACTAACCAACATGGTTAGTGTTGTTTTGCAGGTAAAATAGAATTTTGGGAAGCTAAGATACATGTTGGTAAAAATCGAGAATGGACTTGTAAATAAGGAGTGGAAAAGGACATGGAAGATCAGCAAAAACAAGGGCTCCGCGATGAAGCCGTGTCACGTTGCCATCGCGGAGGCACTCTGCCTCAGATGAAATAATTTTGGCAATTTCCAGTGAGGTTGGCCAGGCTCCACGATGCAGGTCGTGGCATGTTGAGGTTAAATTGCCTAGGGGGCCGACTTCCAGTGAGGGTCCGCGATACCTCCGTGGCACAGAAGGAGTGCTCCGCGATACACTCCGTGCCACGTTGCTTGTTATTCCGGAAAAAATTCTCAATAGTATAAATAGCACACTTAGGTTTTATTTTAAAAATTCTGACTTGGTTGAGCAAGAACGTGGGTTACAGGCAGTTGAGGGGACGAAAATTCTAGGGTTCTTCTCTATCTCTTTCTCTTTTATCTCAATTGTTTGTATAAATTCTACTTATTTGATGATGTTAAATCCACAAATGAGTGGCTAAATTCACTTCTTGCTGAGGTTAAGAACAATTGTAGTGGAATGTAATTGTTAATCATTTCAGTTTTCATCTTTTCTTCAATGGTTGTTCTATCAATTCTTGTTCTTACTGCATTAATGTTTGGCCAATGTTAATGTATATCTAAAAAATCCAATTTTGATTTTGAAAAGGAAAGAAATTGGAAAGATGTGAATTGGTAGGATATGATCTCTTCTTAGTTTGGAAAATTGAGAATTGATTTACATTTAGAATAGAAATACATCTGAAAGTCTTATTAGTCAATTAAGAAATCGGGAATGTATGGCTAGAACATAAAATTCTTTTATCACATAAATGTAGATTAAGGCTCATGATTCTTAAGTTGGATAGGAGTCGAAAGTTTCAATCCATAGGCAATAATTCTTGACTAGCAACCGAAGGAAAGATTAACTGAATTGTATTGGTAAATTAATTCCCTGCATGTTTGTTTTAACCTCAGCTTGCTCATTACTATTGTTCAGACTCACTTTATAATTTTGCCTTAGATTCTTGTTAATTAGTAAACTCAAATTCTTAAAATATTATTTATTTGGTTGTCTGCATTCTTAAAGATATAGTTCATTAACTAAGTTAATTAGTACCGTAGTTCAGTCCCTATGGGATCGATACTTGGCTTTACTTAAGCCACTTTACCACTTGTTCGACCACGTGCACTTGCGTGTAGTTACCAAAACATCCGAACAAGTTTTTGGCGCCATTGCCGGGGACTGGCAATTGGTAAAATTATTTTCTTAGTGTTAGTTTACAAATTCTATTTAAGTGCTGACAACTTGATCTTAGTCTTTCTCTTGCAGATATTGAATTCTTCTGAACACTGGCAAGAGATAAGGAGTTGGTGGATTCATATATAGAGCCGGAAAGACAATTTCATCGTCAAAGAAGGGAAGCTCTAGAGAAAAAGCTACAGTTGCTCAGACAGGCAATTCTGGAGCAACAACAAAATCCACCACTTGTGAGGGTAGTGTTAGTGCCCGAGAAAATGACAGCTAGGCCGGTTCGCGAAGTGGCAATCCCACATGCTAACAATGTTACATCAAGTATTCACAAACCAGAGCCAGGACGGAGGTTTGAGCTTAAACAGAACATGGTGCAATTGTTGCACACCAGCGGGCAATTCACAGGTCTCCCTCGTGAAGATCCATAACAACATCTCCAAAACTTTTTAGAGATAAGTGACACTTACATCCCCGCTAGAGTATCATCCGATTACGTAAGGCTTACATTATTCCCATTTTCATTATTGGGGGAAGAAAAAAGGTGGTTGAAAGCTGAACCACCTAACTCTATCACCACTTGGGATGATCTTGCAAGAAAGTTTTTGATAAGATTCTTTCCATCCGGGAAAACAGCAAGACTTAGAAGTCAGATTCTAAGTTTTAAACAAAGGGAGGGGGAGAATCTGTATAAAGCTTGGGAAAGGTTCAAATCATTGCTAAGGGATTGTCCTCACCATCACCAGTCCAATGATGTGCTGGTGCATACTTTCATATAGGGTTTGGAACCCCACACAAAAATTTTGCTAGACTCAGCAGCTGGGGGGCAAGCATTAGAAAAGACTTATGAGGAGCTATATACTTTGTTAAATCGTATTTCACAGGGAAATCCAGAATGGAATGCGGACTCTTCAAGAGGAGGAACAAGGAAAGCAGCAGGAGTCTTTGAGGTGGATGGTTTTACAGCTATCGCTGCACAGATAGTTGCATTGCAAAATCAACTCAACACCCACTTCAGCAGTATGAGCTTGAATCAACCACAAGCCCCAGTTAATGTAGTGCAGCAGGTTTGGTGTGAAGTATGCGATAGTAATGAACACTCAGCTGAGTGTTGTGGTGAAAATCCAGATTCAGTGAACTTTGTTGGGAACATCCAAAGAAAAAATCACCAGCAGCAGTATGGAAAAAAATACAACTCAAATTGGAGGAATCATCCGCATTTCTCTTGGGGTAGTAACAACCATCAAGGGTAGAGTTCGAATCAGGGTATGTAGAGAAATCAAGGGGGGCAGCAGAATTATCAGTCTCAGTACAGAGGAAACAATGCACCTCCTCCACCAACCAACAACATTGAGGAAATGTTTAAAATAATGATAGCTAACCAAGCTCAAATGTAGGCTGATTATGTGAAATTAGCGGCAGACTTGAAAAACCAGCAGTTAGCTACAAAGGCGTTGGAGTACCAGTTTGGACAACTAGCTGGAGCTCAAAACACCAGGCCCAGAGGAGGACTACCGAGTGACACTGACCCGAATCCCAAGCAGGTCAATGCAGTAACCACTAGGAGTGGTTTACAACTCAAGGAGGTGGAACCAGAAAGATCACCTCAGCAATCAAGAGCAGTGGAAAAAGATAGGGAACATGATGATGAGAGGGGGGAGGAGAAGGCAGCTGAAGCAGAAAGACCACCACCCCCGTTCCCTCAAAGATTAAAGAAACACAAGGAGGAAGCTTGTTTTAAAAAGTTCATGGAGGTGCTTTAACAGGTACACATTAATTTACATTTGGTTGATGTTTTGCAGGGAGTGCCTAAATATGCAAAGTATATCAAGGACACCGTAGCTAACAAAAGCAGATTGACAGAGTATGCTAAGGTGGCGCTTACTAAGGAGTGCACTTCCCGAATTCAGAACAGGTTTCCAATAAAGCTCAAGGACCCTGGGAGCTTTACAATTCAGATCACAATTGAGCAAAGTATCCGAGCTCGCGGACTATGTGATTTGGGAGCGAGCATAAACTTGATGCCGACATCGGTGTTCAAGAAGTTGGGGATGGGTAGTCCTAGACCAACTATAGTGATCTTGCAGTTAGCAGACCGTTCTTTGGCCAGACCAGATGGCATTGTGGAGGACGTGCTAGTGCAAGTGGGCTCCCTCATATTCCCGGTAGATTTTATTGTTTTGGATTTTGAGCCGGATGCGTAAGTCCCATTTATTTTGGGACGTCCTTTCTTGGCAACCAAGAGAGCATTGATTGATGTAGTTGTAGGCCAGCTAACCATCCGAGCGCATGACAAAGTGGAGGTATTTGATGTGTATAAAGCCATGAAGCTTCCGACCATCTATGAGGAGCTTTCAGCAATCAATGTGCTAAACCAAGAAGAAATTCTTCAGATTGTTGATTCTCAAGATCCATTGGAGAGAGCGTTGATGAGCTCCGATCATTTTGGAGATAGAGATACTTATGAGATGGTGCAAATGTTGAATGAATCAGAATGGTATCTCAGGAAGCAAGACTTTGAGCCATTGATGAGGTCCCTGGAACCATTGCCAAAACCATCTACTGAGGAAGCACCAAAACTGGAGTTGAAGACATTACCTCCAGATCTGAAATACGTTTTTTCGGGGGAAGATGACACCTTGCCAGTTGTCATCTCCTCAAAATTGACGGAGGCACAAGTAAAGGATGCATTGGTGGTTCTCAAGAGGAGAAAGAAAGCAATGGGCTAGAAAATGTCAGACATTCGGGGTATCAATCCAGCTTTTTTCACACACAGAATTTTTATGGAGGAAGGAGCAAAGCCAACTATACAACATCAGTGGAGGTTGAATCCGGTGATGAAGGATGTGGCTAGGAAGGAAGTGATTAAGTGGCTTGATGCAGGTGTGGTCTATCCTATTTCAGACAACGAATGGGTCAGCCCCGTTCAGTGTGTCCCAAAGAAAGGAGGGATGACCGTGGTCACCAATGACAAAAATGAGTTGATCCCTACACGCACAGTCACAGGCTGGCGAATTTGCATGGACTACAGAAAGCTCAATGAGGCCACAAGGAAAGATCACTATCCTATCCCATTTATTGATCCGATATTAGACAGATTGGCTGGTCAAGAATATTATTGTTTCCTTGATGGCTATTCTGGCTATAACCAGATAGCCATAGCACCGGAGGACCAGGAGAAGACTACTTTCACATGTCCTTATGGGACATATGCTTTCCGGCGGATGCCATTTGGTTTATGCAATGCACCCGCCACATTCCAGAGATGCATGATAGCGATCTTCCACGATATGGTGGAAGATTTTGTCGAGGTATTTATGGATGATTTTTTTGTTTTCGGTAATTCATTTGCTACTTGTTTGCAGAATCTTGACAGGGTGCTAGCTCGTTGTGAAGAATCCAACCTTGTACTCAACTGGGAGAAATGTCATTTCTTAGTCAAGGAGGGTATCGTCCTTGGCCATAAAGTGTCTTGCAAGGGGTTGGAAGTCGATCGTGCAAAGATTGAGGTTATTGAAAAGCTACCACCACCTGTGTCAATGAAGGGTATTTCGCAGTTTTCTCGGACATGCAGGGTTCTACAGACGGTTCATCAAGAACTTCTCTAAAATTTCTAGACCAATATGCAGGTTGCTAGAAAAAGAGGTGAAGTTCGAGTTTGATGGGGATTGTGTCAAAGCATTCGAGGAGTTGAAACAGAAGTTGATAGAAGCACCTATCCGCATTTCTCCGGATTGGGAGCAACCATTTGAATTAATGTGTGATGCAAGTGATGTGGCGGTAGGAGCTGTATTGGGGCAGCGGAGAAAAAGAATTTTTCATTCTATTCATTATGCAAGCAAAACACTGAACGAAGCCCAAGTCAATTATACAGTCACAGAAAAGGAGATACTAGCACTGGTGTTCGCGTTTGATAAATTCAGGTCCTATTTGGTGGGTTCGAGAGTAGTGGTGTATATCGGTCATGCAACGATTCGGTATCTGTTTAACAAGAAGGATGCAAAGCCCAGGTTGATCAGATGGATCTTGTTGTTACAAGAGTTTGACCTAGAGATTCGGGACAGAAAAGGTAGCGAGAATTAAGTGGCAGATCACCTATCGCGATTGGAAAGCCGGTCACATGTGAAGGAAGGTGACAACATCAAAGAAGAGTTCCCAGATGAGCAGCTCTTGGCAATAAGGGAAGCTGAAATCCCTTGGTATGCAGACATTATGAATTTGCTAGTGACTGGAGTCTATCCACCGGAGGCTACGACTCAGCAGAGAAAAAAGTTGAGACATGATTGCAGGTTTTATATTTGGGATGAGCCATACTTGTTTAAGAAGGGACCGGATCAGGTGATGAGAAGATGCATTTCGGAGAGCCAGATTGCAGAAGTGTTGAGGAGTTGTCACTCTTCATTGTATGGAGGGCACCAAGGAGGCGAGCGGACAGCACACAAGGTGCTACAGTCAGGTTTCTTTTGGCCTACACTGTTTGGAGACTCTATGGCATACGTAAAAGTGTGTGATAGATGTCAAAGAACAGGCACAATTGGTAGAAGGCAGGAGATGCCACTGCAGCAGATATTAGAAGTGGAGATCTTTGATGTATGGGGTATAGATTTCATGGGCCCGTTCCCACCGTCATTTGGTAATCGTTACATCTTGGTGGTCGTTGATTATGTATCAAAGTGGGTTGAAGCAATAGCTTGCCCCAGGAATGACAACAAGGTGGTAAAAAAATTTGTGAAAAAGCACATTTTCACCGGGTTCGGGACACCCCGAGCCATTATCAGTGATGGAGGGGCTCATTTTGTAAATGCAAGTTTCAAGAATTTTCTAGCTAATTCTTTGTTTCAAGATGCATTGTGGGCTTATAGAACTGCGTACAAGACACCAATTGGGACTTCTCCGTACAGATTGGTCTATGGAAAGGCGTGCATCTGCCTGTGGAACTAGAACACCGAGCTTTCTGGGTCGTGAGGAAATTGAAAATGGATCTAGAGCTAGCGGGGAAGAAGAGGCTGATGCAACTCAGTGAACTTGATGAGTTTCGTTGGCATGCTTATGAAAGTGCCAAGTGCTACAAAGAGAAAACAAAGAGGTGGCACGATAAGCATATGGTGCATCGTATCTTTGAGCCGGGGCAGAAAGTATTGCTATTCAATTCAAGATTGAGGCTTTTTCCAGGAAAATTGCGGTCCAAATGGTCAGGGCCATTTGAGGTGGTAAGAATGACCCCGCACGGGGCGGTGGAGTTGTGGCAAGAAGATAGAAATGCCACGTTCTTAGTAAATGGGAAGTGATGTAAGCATTATTGGGGTGAGGACGTTATTCAAGAGAAGACGTCCATCACTCTAGAGGATGATTGAGCATCGAATGACGTCGAGACGCGACGGTAAATCAGGCGCTGCACGGGAGGCAACCCGTGAAATTATTGTAATAGATGAGTAGAAATATTTGGAAAAAAAAAGAAAAAAGAAAAAGAGAAAAAGAAAAAAAAAAATATATATATAATAAAAATTTTGTTTGCGTTGAAACCTACGAATTCTAACCAATTTCTTGTGGTGAAGTGATTTTCACGCGGAACGGAGGGCAAAAATGCAAAGAAACGCAAAAGAAAAAATCAAGGTGAGAAAAATAAAAATTGACACATTACAGTGAGCCTACACGATGGCTCCGTGTCACGGAGGGGGTGCTCCGTGTCACGGAGGGGGTGTTCCGCGTTACCCTCCGTGACACGTTGAAGAGTTTTCCGGATTTTTTAAAAATCCAGAACACTGGAGCGACGGCTCCGTGTCATGGAGGGGGTGCTCTACGTTACCCTCCGTGACACGTTGAGTGTTATTTCGCGTCGGGTCACACCGGGTCGCCGGGTAATCCGTGCGAAATATCACTTTAAAACCCCGATTTCCCTCAATTTCTTCATTATTTTCCCTTTCCTCCGCGACCAACACCCCAAATTCCCTTCTTCCCCAACGTGACACGGACCTAGGCATCAATTTTCTTCAAGTTTTCTTCAATTTCATCGGATTAAAGGTATGTTCTTGAACTTTACCTCATTTTTACTTGAATTTTCTATTCTTGAACATGTGTTGTGATTGAACCTTGTCCTAAGTGAAAATTAAGCTTGAATTCATTTAAGTTATGATTGATTGATGTTCATAGTATCATTGTGAGTATATGAACTTGATGAATGCATGTTTTATTGAATTTTTGCAAAATTGTTAGCTAGGGTTGGAAATTGAATATGAAGAAGACTAAAATTGTTTGAAATGTTGAACAAAATTGGGTTGTGCATGTTGGGTGAATTGAATTATGTTGTGATTAATGTTGAATATGCTACGTAGACAAGGGGTTTTCGAGAGAATGAAATTGGTGAATTGCATAGGGTGTTGAGAACAAAAATTTGGCTAAGTGCTATAATGGTGAAAGTGAATCGTTGGCGATAATTTTATTCATTGTATGAAGTCTGAGTAGTACATAGTAATTGTTCCATCGATTTATATGAATGCACTAAGCCGGTTGAATGTTAAAAATGAGAAAAATCATGAATGTCTTGTCGAATTATTTTGATTGTGGCTAAGGATTAAGTGTGGGGTGGAAGTAGTTAGGTGCCAGCTGTTTCATTTTTGTTTATGTTTATGTTTTGTGTTGTTGTTGTGCCTGTGAAAAATGTGACCCTGTGACTTTGTGTGGTGTGTCTGTAATTAAGTTGGTATTGTAATGAATGTTAAGCTGTTGCGTGTTGTGTTGAGCTATTGTTGAATGGTTTGTGGAATGGTTGTTGTGTAAATATTTTTGTTTTCTATTGAAATTATCGAAATTTTTAAAAAAAATTTGTTGAATTTCTTTTATGTTGGGTTTCTCGGCCTTTGTTTTTGGTGCTTTTACCTAGAATAGTCCCATTGAACCGAAGTCCTAGATAGTGACCATTCCCTATGATGGATGGATGATGACCGTTTTAAGGGAAATGTAGTCAATAGGAGTAGTTTTTTTCTTTCTTTTCTTTCTTTTGTTTGTGTCCTAAACGTGTTGTTACTTCATGGTTCGGAATTCTTGTTACGTGTTGTACATGATATTAAGTTGCGAAGGTGATTCGTATGAAAGCATGCAAATGTGTAAACATGTTGAGATACCTAGGCCATAGAGTTCGATTCGGTGTGATCGAGGCTTAATAGTGAATTCTTGTAATTAGTTGATTGAAGAGTATGTGAATATGTCTTGAGTTGAGCATGTGCATTGAGTGTGAGGTGAGTTTTGATTATTCCATGCTATTGTGAAGTGTCTAGAACTTGCTTGGTGTGTACAAAACGAAATGAAGGATGTGTATTGTAGGAAAGGATGTAGGCGTTTCTTTGATTAGACCGAAAGTTTCTCCATTATCATACCTACCTTGAATGTACATCCTAGTTAGCCCCATTGAGCCTTTAGCCTATTTTTTTTCTTTCTTTCTTTGAAGAGGTACAAACCGAGCTTAATCCCTTCTTTCCATTAGCCGTGAATTTGATCCAAAACTCTTAAACGCTCAAGAAAAATAATTTTTCCCACAGTGTAAAGGAGTACAAAGTGTGAAATGGAAGGAAAAGCAGAAGTGGTGAAAGTTAAAGAAAAGGTCAAAGGTGCACTTGCTGAAATTAAATAAACTAAAGATGTATAACTAATCTTTGCTAGTAAGTCGAGTGTGCTTAAAGAAATGGGAACAAAAACAAAGAAAAAATTCTTCAAGAATGGGAGGATGAAGGAAGAAAAAAATGGCCGTAATGATGGTGGGATGTATTGAAAAGCACTTAAGGAAGCTAGTTGCTATTATTGGTTAGCCCAGTATTTGCTAGTTCCTTAGCTTACATTACAACCCGCTAAGTCCTACGTGATCTTACATCACTCGTCCTTATATTAGTTGAGTAATACACTAGAGGCAAGCCTATGGTTCATGACATGATGCATGTGAATTCCTTGGGAGAGAGAGAGAAATTATATTCATATACCCCCACATGTATTGCTTTGGAAATCATATGATAGCAAATGGGGTAGTTTTCTTGTTTTTGTGAGGGCACATGCTTTACAAGAGATTAATTTCATGTCGTATGTCTTGATCAGTTGATTTGCACGAGTTTGCCAAGATCGAGAAGTGATTCTTGAGCTTAGGAGATCTTAATGTGATGTACTTCATTGTATTGATGAGACTATGCATGTTTTCTTGATGATTTGCTATATTAAATAATCGGTATAGCCGTAGCTTGAATTATTGAGACAAAGTAGCTATGCGTGAGTGTCAATTGCATGAGATGTGAGAATATTATTCGAGGACGAACAAGGTTTTAAGTGTGGGGTAAGTGATCTTGGGCAGAAATTCATGCCCAAGTGATACTCAAATACTTCATTTCGACTTGTTTGTCTATCATTATTGTGTACATTCTCATGTGATTTGTAGTTAAATGTGAATTTATACTAACCAACATGATTAGTGTTGTTTTGCAGGTAAAATGGAATTTTGGGAAGCTAAGATACATGTTGGTAAAAATCGGGAATGAACTTGGAAACAAGGAGTGGAAAAGGACATGGAAGATCAGCAAAAACAAGGGCTCTGCGATGGAGCCGTGTCACGTTGCCATCGCGGAGGCACTCTGCCTCAAATGAAATAATTTTGGCAATTTCTAGTGAAGGTGCGCAATAGCACCGTGTCATGTTGGCCAGGCTCCACGATGCAGGCCGTGGCACGTTGAGGTTAAATTGCCTGGGGGGCCGACTTCCAGTGAGGGTTGTGCTCCGCGATACACTCCGTGCCACGTTGCTTGTTATTCCGGGAAAAATTCTCAATAGTATAAATAGCACACTTAGGTTTTATTTTAAAAATTCTGACTTGATTGAGCAAGAACGTGGGTTACAAGCAGTTGAGGGGACGAAAATTCTAGGGTTCTTCTCTATCTCTTTCTCTTTTATCTCAATTGTTTGTATAAATTCTACTTATTTGATGATGTTAAATCCACAAATGAGTGGCTAAATTCACTTCTTGCTGAGGTTAAGAACAATTGTAGTGGAATGTAATTATTAATCATTTTAGTTTTCATCTTTTCTTCAATGGTTGTTCTATCAATTCTTGTTCTTACTGCATTAGTGTTTGACCAATGTTAATGTATATCTAAAAAATACAATTTTGATTTTGAAAAGGAAAGAAATTGGAAAGATGTGAATTGGTAGGATATGATCTCTTCTTAGTTTGAAAAATTGAGAATTGATTTACATTCAGAATAGAAATATATCTGAAAGTCTTATTAGTCAATTAAGGAATCGGGAATGTATGGCTAGAACATGAAATTCTTTTATCACATAAATGTAGATTAAGGCTCATGATTCATAAGTTGGATAGGAGTCGAAAGTTCCAATCCATAGGCAATAACTATTGACTAGCAACCGAAGGAAAGATTAACTGAATTGTATTGATAAATTAATTTCCTGCATCTTTGTTTTGACCTCAGCTTGCTCATTACTATTGTTCAGACTCACTTTATAATTTTTCCTTAGATACTTGTTAATTAGTAAACTCAAATTCTTAAAATATTATTTATTTTGTTGTCTGCATTCTTAAATATATAGTTCATTAACACTTAAGTTAATTAGTACCGTAGTTCAGTCCTTGTGGGATTGATACTTGGCTTTACTTAATCCACTTTACTACTTGTTCGACCACGTGCACTTGCGTGTAGTTACCAAAACAGCCGAACCGGAACTTTCTCAGTTTTCAGTTTATTGAGTTAATGGACTTATATGCTTGTTGTCAGATTTAGACTTCAGAAGATCACAAGAGTTAGTAGCCTGACTCAGGTGGTTAGATAATACGGGCGCAGTTAGACGGTCTAATGACCAGCCGACACCTGTATTAGCAGGGAAGCATCCCTAAAGACCATTAACGTTATCGCAGGTGCCAGAACCAGAAATGGAGTCTGAATAAGCATACTCCAGAGGTTAGCAACACCAGAATTCTCTAGTATGTTAAGTGGTCGTACATCATTTTTTTCAGCCTTGTGGGTGAGAGTCAGCCTTAGTCAACCTAGCAATTATCATGTAGAACACCCCGCAAGTCAGCCAGTCGTCCCAGTCAGACAAACCCGTGGGTACCCCAAGAAAGGGACCACATCAGTAGTTAGTGACGGACTAGTTCCCCAGCCGGTTCTCGTAGGATATTCAGATATAGAGTCCTAGGAGAAGGCCAGTCTTTATGGAATTGCTCATAAGACTGAGAATTTCCCCAGAACAGCAGTATAGATCCGAGTGGATACGAACAAGGCATAAGGAATTGGTAGTACTCTGCTAGCACAGTGTTTACTAAGACAAGGAAATCGGTAGGCTCCCTGTGAAGATCCAGGGGCTGATCGCCTGAGGGTAAGTTCGACTAAGCCCAGCTCTATAGTTGTCCAATTAGAATAACAAAACAGTTAGCAGTCCACAACTCCGCAGTTATGCATGAGCTACAGATGCCTGAGTAGGACGTTTAGAGCATTGTTAGACTACTTCAGCATTCGGGTCATGCAGCTCAGTTATTCAGTTATTCACAGTTATTCAGCCAGATTATTAGAGATCATGATAACTATCGAGATCCTCTGATCAGATACGTGCACATGGTGTGCAGACAGCCATACAGATTATTCCAGCAGCGAGTAGCATTAGCATGCGGCCCAGAAGACCAGATAAAGCTCTAGTTATGCAGATAGATTACTTGTCAATTTCTCTGGTATAATAAACCAGTATGATCGTCAGTTACATGCCAATTTCTCTGATGTGAATTTTGGCTGAATTCAGTAGCCTTTTTGGGTCACATCGTGTCGGAGGCTGGTATATAGGTATATACACAAAAAATAAAAGCAGTGAAAACATGGCCAGAACTACCACTCCAACCGAGGTGCATAGTTTTCTAGGGTTAGCCGGGTACTACAGAAGGTTTGTGGAAGGATTTTCCACTTTTGCAGCACCTCTGACTAAACTAACGCAGAAAGCAGCAAAAATTTTAGTGGACTGAGGCATGAGAGCATAGCTTCTAGGAGTTGAATGTGCGGCAGTGTCGCTGGTTAGAGTTGTTGAAAGACTATGACGTGAATATTCTGTATCACCCAGGAAGGGCCAACGTAGTAACAGATGCCCTCAGCCGTGAATCTATGGGGAGTTTAGCATACTTGCAGCCCGAGCAGCGGGCATTGGCCCGAGAGTTGCATCAGCTAGCCTGTCTACCCGTTCATGTAGCAGAAACAGGGGACAACAGAGCGGTAATCCAAAATACTACAGTGTCGTCTTTGGTTGTGGAAGTAAAGGAATGGTAATACGAAGATCCTAGCCTGGTTCATCTCAGAAACAGAGTTCAACGGGGAGAGATGATCGATTTTCAGATAACCAAGGACGGAGTGTGGAGATATAAAGATCTCCTTTGTGTTCCAGACGTTGTAGAGCTTCGCCAGTAGATTATGAGCAAGGTACATTATGCCCGTTATTCTCTCCACCCAGGTTTGACAAACATGTGCCATGATGTAAAAGAAATCTATTGGTGGCCAAGAATGAAGAAAGGGATAGCAGAATTTGTAGCTCAGTGTCCCAATTGCCAACTAGTAAAAGCCGAACATCAGAAACCAGGCTGGTTGATTCAGGATATAGTTGTGCCTCTATGAAAATGGGAAGCAGTTAATATGGATTTTGTAGCAGAATTACCCCGCACCAGGCGAAGATATGATTCGATCTGGGGAATCGTTGACAGATTGACAAGTCAGTTCACTTCCTGCCAGCAAGGGCTACCTTTTCAGCCGAAGACTACGTTGATCTGTATATCAAAAACATAGTCAGGTTGCATGGTATTTCATTGTCAATGAGCTCCAACAGAGAGGCGAAGTTTACAGCTAAATTTTGGCAACCATTTCAGAGAGCCTTGGGGACACAGGTTAACCTGAGAACAGTTTTTCATTCTCAGACAGATGGGCAAGCAGAACGCACTATTCAAGCGCTTGAGGATATGTCGCGAGCGTGTGTGTTAGATTTTGGAGGTAGCCGGGATGAACACTACCGCTCTTTGAATTCGCCTATAATAACAGTTACCATTCAGTAATCCAGATGGCGCCTTATGAAGCGTTGTATGGGAGAAAGTGTAGATCTCCAGCCGGTTGGTTTGAGGCAGGAGAATCAGCATTGATTAGGCCAGATATTATTCATCAGTCAGAAGAAAAAGTAAAGCTTATCAGAGAACATTTACTGACTTCTCAGAGCCGCCAGAAATCATATGCTGACGTGCGGCGCAGAAATTTGGAATTTAATGTTAATGACTGGGTATTCTTGAAAGTTTTGCTGATGAAGGGTGTGATGAGATTTGGTAAGAAAGGCAAGCTTAGCCCTAGATTTGTTGGGCCTTATCAAATTCGCCGAAGAATAGGCCAAGTGGCATATGAGTTAGACTTACCTCCAGAGTTAGAGTCTATTCATTCAGTTTTCCACATGTTCATGCTAAGGAAGTGTATAGGGGATCCCTCCCGAATCATTCCAGTCCAAGATGTTCAGGTTACCGAAGAGTTGGCATATGAAGAAGTTCCAGTAGCCATACTAGACCGACAACTTCATAGATTGAAAACTAAAGATGTTGCTTCGGTCAGAGTATTATGGCGTAACCGAAACCGAGAGGAAATGACTTGGGAGGCAGAAGAAGATATGAAAGTCAAATACCCCTAGTTATTTCAGACTTAGCCAGCCGGAGGTATGTTGTTATTACTGTTGCTTTATATTTATGTGTATAAGCGAGATGTTAACTTCAGTTTAGTGAAATGAATGTTATAGTGTTGTGTGGAGTACTGATATTGGACTTTTCTGAGTTTCAGGCTTTTTGAGATAGTTCATATTACAGGGGGAACTCTGCCAAAATTTTTCTAGAATAAGTCGAGTAAGTGGAAAAATTTCTGCGAGCAGAAGTTTACATTCGAGGACGAATGTTCTTAAAGGGGGGAGGATGTTACACCCCGTAAATTCTTGACATTAGATGGCCTATTCGCATGTTGGTTAAGAGTTTTAGAGTGCCATATATGCTAGAAAAAGGACGGGGGGAAGACCGGACAAGTGCCACGTTGAAGCATCGCAAAAGGAGGCCGGGCAGACCCCCTCCGCGATGGCAACGTGCCACGGAGGTTGTCCCTCCGTGATGGACAACGTGCCACGGAGGGGCTATCCAGGCCCAAGTATATAAAGCCCCACTTCGTTTTTTTAATTTCATTTGCACTCTTAATTTCCAAAACACGACCAGAGAGAAGAGGGAGACGAGGGTTTAATATAAATTTCATCCGATTACGCCGTCAAACGCAGTCCAATCTCGAATTAATCTTGGGTAGTGAAGTATTAAGCTGCAGAGAACATTTCTACAGAGTTAGTTTCATGAAATTCGGTCGGCGAACCGTCGTCCTACCAATCTAAGGTAAGTGGAATTGCTCCAAATTAGTGTCAATATACTCCTAGTCCTAAAGTGAGTATTTCTCCCTTCTGGACTTCCGAGAAATAGCGAGTTTTTGGCTATTTTTTTGATAGGTCAAAGTTTGGACTATATATATATTCGAAGTAGTATTTTCTTCCAGAATATCGATGAATTTAGTTCTAATTGCTATGAATATGAATACAGTTGGAAGAAATAGCTGAATATTGGCCAAGTTACGCTAGCTAGCCGGAAAGCCGACAACTGAGGTACGTGAAGCTAGTTCTTTCGGCAAGTTAGTAATTCCAGTAGAGCAAACTAGTATAAATTCTAGTAGAAAGTTTCAGAAACAGTACAACATGCCCAGTATGTAATTTAGCAAAGTACGTCTGGATATTATCGTGTTCAGCCGAAACTTAGTAAGGAATATAAGTTCTTGTAAAGTATTTCAGAAATAGAATAGTAGCTTAATATGTATTTTATAAAGCATGTTAGAAATAGTAAACCATGTTTACTATGAAACTAGTTATACAGCATGATTCTCAGCATAAATATTATATCTTGTTTCAGTATCAGATTCAACACAGTATCACAGAATTTATATATATACCATTATCAGTTTCAGCATGTATTATATATATACACATTACTGTTACACCCCGTAAATTCCCGGCATATAGATTGCCTATTCGCGTGTTGGTTAAGAGTATTTGAAAGCCATACATGCTAGAAAAAGGCCCGGGGAAAGATCGGACAAGCGCCAAGTCGGCGCGTCGCAAGGCAAAATGCGACTTATAAATTGCATTCGAGGAATGCGACTTATAAATCGTATTCCAGGAATGCCACTTATACATCGTATTCCAGGAATGCGATTTATAGTGACAATTATATTTATGCCCCCATTTCAGTTTTAATTCAGTATATTCATTATATTTTCCAGAAACGTGAGAGAAAACAGAGGGGGCGAAGGATATGGATAAATTGTCGCTCGATTACGCCTCCAAACGCGGTCCAAATTCAAATTAACCGCAGGTACCGAGGTATTTAGCAGCAGGGAGCATTCCTACGGATTTTGTTTCGCGAAATACGGCCGACGAATCGTCGAGCTACCGGACTAAGGTAAGTAGAATTGCTCCAAACTAGTGTCTATGTGCTACTAGCCGTAAAGTGAATACTTCTCCCTTCTGGGCCTCCAAAAAATAGCAAGTTTTCTACCGTCTTTCGATAAGCCGTAAGTTTAGGCTATAATTATATCAAAAGTGAAGTCGTCCTTCAGAATAGTGTTGTATTTAGTACTAATTGACATGTATATGATTGCAGTTGGGAGAAATAGCTGGAGTACTGACCGAGCCTCGTCCGACAGTCGGATAACTCGAGGTTAAGGTATGTGAAGTTGTTCTTCAGCAAGTTAGTAAGTATTAGCTTTGTGAATCATAGTAAACTCCGTATTTGAAATTCCCGGAGTTGAATGTTGGGAATTGAATAAGTTTAGTAAATTCTGGTTTGCGTTGCCGTATCGTATCTTAGTCCGAAAGATAGGAAAGCATGCGCCAAAGGGCGAGTTAGCATTCTAGATTCAGTATAGCTTATTGTATGAGTAACAAGCATGTTGTAGAATAAAAAGAGACAGATTTTCAGAATAAAAGCTAGTAAAGTAAAACCAGATAGACAGACAGTTTTATGGCTACAGATTAGCCATTCAGACAGATAGTATTCCGGCTATAGATTAGCCACATAGTTAAAGAAAGATTTCAGAATCAGTATAATCAGTAAAGAATCAGTTTAGTACAGAAACAGATCAGAATAAGAAATCAGATTTCAGATAGTCTTTTTCAGTTATACATGCTTGCTATTTATATGTGCTATTTGTTTGTTGAGACTTGTTGTGGCGTGAGGGCCCCTTATTGAGCGTCCTCGCTGCCCCTGGGTTGGTAATCGTGTCGCCCACTGAGCGGGTGGGTTTACATCACTCCAAGGAGTGGCATGCCGTCCCCATCTTGGACGAAGATGGGATGAAGCTTTCCCCATAGCAGTCTGATCAGCATTACAAGTGCAGCTACGGTTTCAGATAGCCCTGTTGAGTTTTGTGTCCAGGGATCCAGACCCTATCTGTTACTGTCTACACAGGAGTCCTCCGGACCCAGACACGGTTGCTTATATCGGAGGCTATGGCCCGAGCCGGAGACCCAGGGGGCCGGTAGAGGAGCTCCGAAGTGAGTAGATGAGTGGAGTGACTTATTTTTGGCTGGTTTTGACCCGGGTAGGGGTATATAGATTGTTTGCTTGCTTGGCGCCATCCGGCTTATGGGGGTTGGTATTGGCTCTTTCTTTCTACTTGTATATCTATTTATGTGCTATATACTAGCTACGAGATAGCAGGCCGTCGCGTCTACAGGTACGCCTCTGCCTTATCAGTACAGAAAGAATGATTCAGTTTTTACCAGTTCCTTCGTATCCAGTTATCTCCTGCCATACAAATTTGCTAGATATGTTATTTATATTCAGTTGTTTCAGATACATTATTTCAGTTGCTTTGCATACTCAGTACCAGCGGTACTGACGCCCAGTGGGGCACTGCATTACTTGCCTGCAGGTACTCATAGACGAGGAGGCGATCCCTCGTGATTCCAGCCAGCTTATAGAGTCATCAGCTCCTGTCATCAGGAGCTTGATATTCAGAACTGTACTTCATTTTCTTTTGTTGTATAGTACAGGTAGGTCGGGGCCCTGTCCCGACCATCTTATCAGTATTCCTAGAGGCTTGCAGTCTATATATATTTCCCTGTGGTTAGTTGTGCCGGTCATGTAGGGTCGTGCGTGTGTTTAGCTGTTTAGTATTGTTGATTATGTTGGTCGTGTGGGGCCATAGTCTAATAGTAGTGGTGACCTTGCCGGTCACGTAGATATACAGTATTCTTTATGATGAAGTTACAGATAACTAGACAGCATGGTGGCCTTGTCGGCCCGTATAGGTTCCCCTTTATAAGTATGTCTCTAGTTAGCTGAAATCATGTACAGGTGGCTATAGGCCCAGTCGGTCGGAGGCTGTATTTGCAACTGTTATATAGCCCGTTGTTTTCAGAAATCTGAAATAGAGCTAGCCAGGCACCAGATGTGCTTAGGCTCACCAGTTAGCAGTCCAGGTCCTACTAGGGCACCAGGTGCCAGTCATACCCCCCAAGGTGGGGCGTGACAAACTTGGTATCAGAGCAGGTCGTGTCCCAGGGAGTCTGCAAGCCGTGCTAAGTAGAGTCTTGTCTATGGATGTGTTGTGCACCACATACTATAGGCAGGAGGCTGCGAGGCATGATAGGATGGTTACTCTTCTTTCATACTCAGTCGTGCCATAGCACAGTACAATATAGGGTCGAGTCCCTAAAAACTTACCGTATTCTTTGATTACAGATACAAAGGCAGATCAGCATTACCCTATCACAGGCAGAAGATCAGATATAGCAACAGAAGAGGGCATCAACCAGTTACATGATAACTACAGCAGCAGGAGGAGGTACCAGAGACCTCCCAACGTGATACCTTTATCGGTACTATTCCCAGTATACGTTGATAACGTCAGAATAGGAAGTCAGAAGTATAATGTACATACGAGTTGACTTATTTATTAGATATATAAGATCTGGTTAAGATATCAGACAATATCAGACTATCAGATAAGTGAAAAAAAAAAGAAAAGAAAGAGAGAAAACTGCAGGGTTCCCATATCCGTCTTTTCAGATATAGTACAGTTCCATGTCTTCGTATTATAGCAATAAGAAAAGGGTATTCCCACCTCTTGAACTAATTCAGCTTAAAGACTATATTCCGTAAGGGGCATAAGACTTGAGGTGAGGTTGCCAAATCAAGCAGTAGCATGCCACGTTAGCAAGCACGACTCCTACTCCTTTCAGCATAGTTGAGGACAGTCTTAAACTCATACTTTCAGTCAGTTACAATCTATTTTTTTCTACTTCCGTTTTATCAGTTATATTGCTTGTCTTCAGTTATTTTCCAGATGTTTCTTTGCATACTCAGTACTAGCAATACTGACGCCCATTTTGGGCGTTGCATTTCTTGACTATAGGTACTCATAGACGCGGAGCCGATCCCTCGTAATTCCAGCCAACACACAGAGTCATCAGCTCCTGTCATTCGGAGCTAGACAACTAGAGGTTCATTCTTTTTCTTTGTTGTACAGTATGGGTAGGCCGGAGCCCTGTCCCGACCATTTTATCAGTATTTTTAGAGGCTTGCAGATTGTATATTCCTTGTGGTTAGCTGTATCGGTCGTGTGAGGCCGTGTATATGTTCTAGTTTGTTTATGATGGCCATGTGGGACCTTATTTAGTTGGTAGTGGTGATCTTGTTGGTCACATAGCAGTTTAGCACTTGTCTTCTTGATTCAAAAATAACTAGACAGCATGGTGGCCTTGTCGGCCCGCATAGATTCCCTATTGATTCAGTTGTTCTGGGTAGCTGTTGTTTGCTTACAGGTGGCTATAGTCCTAGTCGGCCGGAGGCTGTATTTACAGCCGTTATATAGCCCATCGTTTTCTTGAATCCAGAGTTAGAGCCAGCCTGGCACCAGAAGTGCTTAGGCTCAGCTAGTCCAGCAGTCCAGGTCCAAGTAGGGCACCAGGTGTCAGTCATGCCTCCCAAGGCGGGGCGTGACAAATGTTGGTAAAAGAAGGGGTAGTTTTTAATTTTTACCCCTTAAATTAGTGGTGTTTAACTTTTACTCTTCGGCATTTTAAGTAATAAAAAGTGGGAAGAAAATACCCTAACATCGAAAAAAAATTGCAAAATGAAGGTTTATATTTTTGTATCATAATACAACACAAATTATGCCGCTTAATTCCTACAGAACTTATGGCATACGTGCAGTTCATAATTCACAAGTTATGGATTACAAAGCATAAATTAGTTCCTGCAGAACTTATGCCGGTAAATGTGTAAGTTCAGCTTTAGAATATTATACCTTAAGAAGTTCATAACCCACAAGTTATGTCTTATGTCTTACAAGACATAACTTAGTTCTTACAAAAAAAATTTCGGACAAGGAAAAAGTTTTTTAAATTTTTGTCTTGCGAAACTAAGTCATAGTTAAGGATATTTTGACTTACAAATTTTTATTAAATAAGTGACAAGGATAAAAATTAAAGATCACAGATTTGAGAGGTAAAAATTAAAGATCACATCAAAATAGGGATAATCTGTGCGAAAACTTTCATAATCCTAAAGAGGAGCATTAAGAATAGTCCAGTGTCCGGCGTTGAGAAAGTTTTTGGATGCGACAATGGTATAAATAGTGAATAGAGTTTAGAAGTAGTGAAGAATCATATCAATGATGGCATGTTGATCATACACCTAATTTCCTACAAAATCCTTAACAGTAGTAATACTATTAGTTCCTCGACCAAGCGGACGCTATAAAGGGTTTAGATTCTAGGTGGAAATTCCAGATGGTCTCAAAGCAAAAAAAAACTTGTGTATTGGGTCAGTTAGTGTCTAAATTAAGCTGGAATAAAGGAAAACAACATAATAAGTTCTAGGAAAGTGTCTAACATAAACATTTAAGTCTGATATGAATTAAATGAATTGGGAAAGAAAATTACCACAGCCTAAAAAGCAAGTAGATAGAATTACCCTTGAAAAACTGGTGCCCAAGATGAATCAATGATGGAGAAAGAATACATAGAGAGAATTTCTTAGTGATGTTTTCTATATTGATGTCATACAAGTGAGAGTATTCTTTTAATTTATAGAAAAAACAAAAGGGGAAAAGGGCGGGGGTCCTTGACTTAGTTATAACTAACTATGCTAACAGAATTTCTAACCAACTGTCACGTGCAACTCACGTGGCTAATTAACTATCTAGATAATAGTGAATTGGATAAAAGGCATACAAATGGATCTGGAAAGTCTTCTAAATAACATACATTAATACCTCCACCTTGAGACAATTCTTGTCCTTAAGGATTAAAAAGAGAAAATTGTTGATGAAAGGACTAATAATCTTCCCAAGTGTTGTCTTCCTCGGTAGCATTTGACCACTTGATAAGTAATTTAATGAGTGGTCTTCTATGTATTTGGATCAATAGCCTATTCAAGATGGCTTATGGTGCCAAAAGGATATGACCAACATCTGAATGAACTATAGGCAAAGCAACATAGGCAATATGAGACCCCAGCTTCCTCTTAAGCTGTGAAATGTGAAAAGTGGGGTAAATTTTAGAGGTAGGGGAAAATCCAAGGTGTAAGAAATTGCTCCTAACCTAGAAATGATCTAAAATAGACCAATGAACTTGGTTTCCAGCTTCTAGAAGGCATAAAGTCTTCAAGGACAATCATTTATAGGGCTTCAACTTGACATAAACCCAATCACCAATAATACACTCCCTATCAGTTCTATTTTTGTCAGCCTATGTTTTTATTTTGTTTTGAGATTTCTCAAGGTGGAATTTGAGGGTCCTCAAGGTAGCTTACTTAGCTTGTAAACTTTTGCCAACCAAATCTAGTTGAGAGTCAAAGGCATATAAGGAAGAAGGGAGGTGGTTTCTAACCATAGACAGCTTCATAAGGAATCATATGGATGAAAGTGTGGAAGGTGGCGTTGCACTACCATTCAGCCAATGAAAGCCACTATGGCCACTCTTTTGGCTTCTCAAAGGCCATACATCTCATATAACTTCTAGGGACCTATTAACAACTTTAGCCTAGCCATCAATTTGAGGATGATGGGTAATAGAAGTTAGTAAGGAGGCCATATGTAATATGAATAACTCTTCCAAAATCTACTAGTAAACATATCATCTATGTTAGATACAATAGACTTGGGCATTCCATGGAGCTTGCAAACTCTATCCATGAACACTTAGGCCACCTTTAATGTAGTATATGGATGTTTGAGTGCCATAAATTGAGTCGCTTTACTCAATCTATCAACCACCACAAAAATTATTTCCTCGCTAGCTGCTTGCAACCCAAGATATGTCATAATCTCACTCTTATGATGTTGACGTACCTCATAATGTCCCACATAAGAGTAGATATCTGGCTTCATTCCTCTCTAGTAAAAATCTTGTCTGAGTCTCTATAAAGTAGCTCTCATGCCTAAATAGCCATCCCTAGAACTAGTATGATAGAAAGCTATCAAATCCTCCTTAAGTGTAGCTGATCCTACCATTATTTCCCCTTTCTATGTAGTATAACAATATGATATTTGTCATAAGGGTTGTGGCCACCTACACTTTGGATAATTTAGATCAGTTTTGTAATAAAGGATCTTGAGACCAAGAAGCTTTGACTGCTTCTAGCAATTGGCAAAGCACCTCAGAGATACTCTTAAGTTGGACAGATCCATCTTTTTCAAATAAGGCATCAGCCACCATATTATCCTTCCCTTTCTTGTAAGCAATAGAGTATTCATAACCATATAACTTGATTAACCATTTTTGCTGACTTGGAGTAATTCTTTGCTTCGACAAGTATTTAAGACTATAGTGACAGTCTTAATAACAAAATGTCTACCTAACAAAATATGGCTTCCACTTTTGTACTGCATATACCAAGGCAAGTAGTTCCCTTTCATATATAGATAGAACTTAGCTCCTATCACATAGACCTTGGCTGAAAAAAAACAATTGGTCTATTGCCTTGTGCCACATAGCTCCAATACCTCCTCCTATGGTATCAGTCTCCATAATAAATTATTTGGAGAAATATGGGAAAGCTAATATAGGTGTTGAAGTAACTGCCACCTTTAGTTCCTCAAAGGCTTTGGAAGCTGCAAGGTTTCAGTAGAAATTACCCTTCTTCAGCAAATTATTTAGAGGTCTTGCAATGATGTTAAACCTTTTTATGAACCTTCTATAATATCCAGCTAATTCAAGGAACCCACTCAGTTAAGGGTCGTTGGTTAAGGCCAATTCAATATAGATTCCACTTTTTGACTATCTATGGCCACTCCTACCTCAGAAATCATATGGCTTAAGTAGTAAATCTGTTGAACCCCAAAAGAACACTTGCTCTTCTTCACAAACAACACATTAGATCTCAATATACTAAAGGCTTCCTCCAAATGAGACATGTGAGAAAACCAACTCTAACTATAAATGAAGATATTATCAAAAGAGATTAGGATAAACTTTCTGAGATACTCTTGAAATATCTGATTCATTAAGCTTTGAAATGTTAAAGGGGCATTTTTCAACCCAAAAGGCATAACAAGAAAATCATAATGGTCATGAGGTATTGTACAGTCTTTAAGATATCAAATTCAAAGATCCTAATTTGATAGTGACCAGACCTCGGATCCAACTTAGAAAAGTATTGGGCACAATGTAATTCATCCAGCAGTTCCTCAATCATAGGGATGGAGAATTTGTCCTTCACTATGTGATTGTTTAAATTCTCTATAATCCATACACATCCTCTAAGTTCCATTCTTTTTATTTATCATAACAATTGGTGAGGAATAGGTACTTACTATGCCTTATTACTCCAGAATTGGGCATTTCCTCCACAATTTTCTCTCTCTCATCCTTCTGCATTTGTGGGGTAGTTGTAGGGTTTGATATTAATTAGAGGCGTTCCTTCTTGCAATATGATCTGATCATCATGTAATACTAGATGGTGGTAACTCTTTAGGAACTTCAAACAGATCACCGTATTCTTGAAATATGCACTGCAATTCTCCTTCTTTCTCTGTACCTTCTAGGCTAGTATCCAATAGAAAAAGGTTGGCACCTTCCTCAACTTGTTTCTCCTCCTTATATATTCCTACTAATATCATGCAAAGCTTAGCTAGATTTGCAAACAACTTATCTATGTTATCTTGATGTTATTATCTTTACTGCAGCAGGTTGATCTTATGGCCCATGAAGGTGAACTCCATCTTAAGTCTCCTAAAATTCCACATAATATCTCCTAATGTGATCAACCATTGAATACCTAGAACCATGTTACCCCCTCCAATTGGCTCTACTAGCATTTCAAACTCAAATGAAACTCCTCGCATCTTCCATGTCAATTGTTTGCAAACATAGTTCCTATGTATTTTCTTGCTATCAGCCACAGACATAGAAAAAGGTGAAATAGTTGTCATCACACAACCTAATTTCTTGGCAGTGTTCAAGTCAAGGAAGTTATGTCTACTGCAGTGTCAATTAGAACATGGACTACCTTCCTTTTCACAGATACAATTACTCTCATGGTTCTAAAATTGCGTGACCCATTCAAAGCATAAACTGATACATGGTGAAAAATGACCCCTTTACTATCAATTTTAAGACTCTAGCCAACCATAGACAAAAATTCAGTTAAATCTACCATAAGATCTTCATCCAGTTCTAGGGTTTTTCCTTTCCCTTCTTCCACTTCCATAGAGAATAGTTGTCTCTTTTTCTTGCAAACATGACCACAACTGTATTTCTCATCACAGTTAAAACACAGACCTTTACTCATTTTCTCCTGCGTTTCAGCAAGTGTCAGTAATCTAGCATTTATACTAATATTTTGGGTTGGTAGAATATTGAGGCCTTGAAAAGGTTAAGGTGGTTTTGGATGGTTGGACATATGAAAATAAAGACTGGTGGAAAATATGGAAAAATTTCTAGGATTGAGAAGAAGTAACGACCAGAAAAAACTTATTTCTACACAACTAGAGTTTGTTCTTGAATTCTAGCTATACTGACTGCTTTAGCTAGGGTTCTTGGTCCTAACTATCAGAAACAAAGAAGACACAAGAGAAACTAAGAATGATTATCTTAATTTGTTAATTCAATACATTATATTACATTGGTATTTATACACAATAGAAATAAGAGATAAAAGGAAGCAAATTATTCTACACTTAATATAAATCCTACCAAATATTCTATAGTTAATACTACACAATATTTTACAATAAATATAAAATATCTCTAAGTATATTTTCATGTATCTAGAATATCTCTATTCATAATTTATCATATCTAAAATATCTAGAGTATCTCTAATCATAATTTATCATATCTAAAATATCTCTATTCATAATTTATCATATCTGGAATATCTTGTGTATCATGCTAACATCCCTCCTCAAATTGATGCTGGTGGATCAAAAAGCATCAATTTGCCTACTAGAAATCGATGATATTGTCGTGTCATTGATTTTGTAAACACATCAGTTATTTGAAGATCACTGGATACATGTGGAAGAATAATAATTCTTTTATCTATAGCTTCTCTAATAAAATGACAGCCCACTTCAATATGTTTGGTCCTTTCATGATAAACTGGATTGGTAACAATCTGAATGGCACTTGTGTTTTCAGCATGGAGAGGAGAGGAGTAGGAGTAGGACTAGATTGATGAAATCCAACTTCTACAAGTAAACCACGAAGCCAAATAATATCGGAGCAAGTAGTATACATTGCTCGATATTCAGACTCCGTTGAAGATTTTGAAACACGGTCTTGCTTCTTGATTTTCCAAGATATCAAGGAATCTCTGAGAAACATACACCAACCCATGACTGAGCGACGAGTATCAGAATCACTAAATGCATTAAGCTGAATAGGTGAGCCACTAGGAAAGAACAATCCATGAGTACATGTTCCTGAGAGATATCGAATGATACGGCGAACAAACACCAAATGTAGATGATGGGGAGCCTGCATAAATTGACTGACTTGTTGAACTGCAAAAGAGATATCGGGTCGAGTAATAGTAAGATAATTTAGGCTCCCAACTAACTGTCGAAAAAAAGTTGGATCAGGAAGAAGATCTCCTTCATCATGATGATACTTAACATTTAATTCCAATGGAGTATCTACAGAGGAAGATTCTTGAAGACCAGCCAAAGTAATCAAATCCTGAGTATATTTGTGTTGGTTTAAGAATACACCTAAAGAATCATAATGAACTTCCAAGACAAAAAAATATGTAAGAGTGCCAAGATCCTTCATATGAAAAGAATCCTTAAGCTGCTGTTGGAGGCTAGAGATTAATGAAGAATCAGTTCCTGTGATAATAATATCATCTACATATACCAAAAGAAGAACACAACAAGTAGATGTTTTTCGAAGAAACAACGAATGAGTCATATTTTCTCTGTTCAAAATAAAAGTGAAGCAAAGTAGACTGAAACTTGTCAAACCAAGCTCTGGGAGCTTGTTTTAATCCATACAAAGACCGCTTCAACTTGCAAACATCTGATGTAGGTGATGAAAACAAACTAGATAGAGGTTTCATATAGATATCTTCTTTAAGATCACCATGGAGAAAAGCATTTTTGACATCCATTTGATGATGAGGATAATTTTGTGATGCAACAATGGCAATAATAGTTCGCACGGTAGTCACTTTTTCTACCGGTGCAAAACTCTCCTCATAGTCCACATCATACTCTTGTTTGTTACCAAGGACCATCAATCGAGATTTGTACCGATCAAGTGTTCCATCAGAATGAAGTTTAATTGAATAAACCCATTTACATCCAATTGGTCGGACATTTGAAGGACAAGGAACAATCTCCGATGTGTTATTTTATTTAAGAGCCAAAAGTTCTTCCTTCATTTCTTTCTGCTAACATTCAAGCTTGGAGGCTTGTGAGTAACCTGTTGGAATAGAGATGGTGGATAAAGTAGAAGAAAAACCATATCAGTTAGGAGTATGATATACTTTGGTAGATCGCCGAGGAGGCTCAAGAGGAGCAGTCCTTAAAGAAATCTCAATTTCTGGTTGAAGAGCAGGCTCAGGTGGTGGATCAATTTCGGGATAGGGTAAAGTTGGCCGGCGTCGTTCATACACAAATTTAGGTTTGAACCGCTTAGAAGAAGATGTCAAATATTCAGAAGTAGGAAGAATAGGAGAAACAGAAGATGAGTCAATATGAGCAGGAAAGAAATACTGATTCTCAAAGAAAACAACATTTCTAGAAACATGAAATTTGTTAGAACTTGGATCATAGAAAATAAAACCTTTCTGTGAAATACTATAACCTATAAAGGTACATTTAGTAGACTGAGCATAAAGTTTATTGTGTTGAGAGGGAGGAAGATGCACAAAACAAACACAACCAAATATATGAAAATTATCATATATAGGATTTTGGTGAAAAAGACGATAATATGGAGAGTCAAGACTTAACACTTTAGATGGCAGCCTATTAATTAATAGACAGCAGTAGACAAAGCTTCAACCTAGTACTTATATGGGACAGAGGACGATTTTTACGCTCAGTAACCCCATTCTGTTGTAGTTTATATGGGCAAGAGCGTTGTGAGACAATTCCTTTCTGAAGCAAGAAATTATTGAATTCATGAAACATATATTCTCCACTAGAATTAGATCTTAATAGTTTGATGCAAGTAGAAAATTGAGTATCAATGTAAGCCAAAAATGTCTTGAATATGGAAAATACCTCAGATTTAGAGCGGAGAAAATACACCCATGTAAATCGACTATAATCATTTATGAACGTCACAAAGTACTTGAAATGAGCATGAGAAATAAATGGTGAAATGCCCCAAACATCACTATGAACGACATCAAAACACTTTGTAGTACGACTACCAAAATTAGGAAAAGAAAGAGTTACTTTTGCCTAATTTACAAGTAGAACAATCAAAGGAAGTTGCTGAAAATTGGTTCTGATTTCCCAATAAACCAGAATTTGATAAATGAGATAACACAATAGAATTTGGATGTCTTAGACTCTTATGCAAAACCTCAATCTTACTAGATGTAGAAGTACAAGCAAAAGATAGAACACGAGGAATGAAAAAACATGTAGGAAACAATATTCCAACTTTACGACCCTTCGCGATTATCGTCCCCGACACCTGATCCTGCACAAGGCAACCATTACGAGAAAAATTCACATCACGGTTGTTATCTACCAATTGACCAACTGAAATAAGACTAGTGGAGAGTTTTGGTGATATAAAAACATCCTTGAAAGTTTCAGTAATATACCCAACCTTGGTAATGGCTAAATTAATACCATTGGCAATTTGAATTTGTGATGGACCGTGATACTCACAAACATTTCTTTGCATACTAGTTGAGTTGGTCATATGATTGGAAGCGCCAGAATCAACAAGCAAGCCAAAAATTGGGTGTAATATCATTACCTTGTAGCCCCAAAGCTGAAAAGGCTGACACGATCATTTGTTGTACCATTTCAAGAGTAAAAACGTGTCCTGCTGCTAGAGTAGCAAGTCGGTTGGTAGTTCCAGTTGAAGATGAGTTATCAGAAGTGGAACCAGTTGTCCCAGCTTGAAAAGCATTGATCCTACGATTTTGAGGATGTGTGGGGCACTCCTTGATGATATGCCCCTGATGTTTACAATAATTGCAAAACTTCTTACCACAATTGCTAGCAATATGACCATATTCCTTGCAACTGTAGCATTGAGTTTTGCTCATATCCCCACCCCTTCCTTTTCCTTGAGTAGCAAATGCAACAGTATGAATGTTTTCTTGCTTGAAAACATTTTATGTGAGAAGACTTTGCTCTTCACGAAGTAATTCCCTAAAATAGACATCCAAGGAGGGAGACGGGTCACGATTCATCAAATTAGAGTGAACAAAATCTCAAAATCATACCACAATTTCATCAAAAATTGGTCTCACTTGCTTTGCTCATGAACTTCTTGAATTATAGAGAGTGATTCAGCAGGTATTTTAGCATAAACAACATCAGTGAATTCATCCCATAATTTTTGAAATTCAGAAAAATAATCTTGAACAGAGAGACCCCTTTGAGAGTAACTAGCAATTTCATGCTCTAGCTGAGAGCGTCTTACGCTATTGTCTTGGTTATAAACCTTTTGTAAATAATCTCACATATCCTTTGCAGTCTTGTATGGCTGAAGATTAAGAAGAATAAGAGGGTCAATTGACCATAAAATCCATGTCATCACCCGAGCATCTTTGACCTTCTACTGACCTAACTTTGTAGGATTGGTAAGAGCAGGATCATTACCATCTATATGGCCCCATAATTCTTTTTCAGTAACAAATAGTTGAAACTGAAATTTCCAAGATAAATAATTTTTTCCAGTGAAACAAACACTGAAAGACTCAAACTGATGTTAAGTCATATTTTTGAATAGCAAAAATAAAAAATACAATGATATGAAAAAATAGCTAGAATAACCAAGACCAAGAGTCCTACGTATTTTAGAACTAATTGTTGATGAACAACCAAGATGTTATACCCCGTAGAATTCCCGGTACTTAGATGACCTATTCGCACGTTGGTTAAACATATTTGAAAGCCATACGTGCTAGGAAAAGGTTCGGGAAAAGATCGGACGAGAAACCCGTCGAACCATCGCGGGAGGAGCCGAGGCAGAGCCCCTCCGCGATGGCAGCGTGTCACGGAGGAGAGGCCTCCGCGATGGCTCCGTGACACGTTTCCCAGGTTCAGGCCCAAGTATATAAGCCTCACTTCAGTTGAAAAATTATTTCTTATTAGTAAAATTTCCAGAAACGCAGCAAGCAGAGAGAAACGTAGGAAAATTAAATATTCTCGTCCGATTACGCTGCCAAACGCTGCCCAAACCCAAATTAATCCTAGATACCAAGGTATTTAGCAGCAGAGAGCATTTCTACGGAGTTAGTTTTGCGAAATACGGCCGACGAATCGGCGAGCCGCCGAACTAAAGTAAGTAGAATTGCTCCAAATTTATGTCTATGTGTTCCTAGTTGAGAAGTAAATATTTCTCCCTTCCGGGCCGCTGAAAAATTGCGAGTTTTCGACCGTCTTTCGATAAGCCTAAGTTTAGGCTATAAACTATATCGAAAGTGACGTTGCCTTTTGAAATAACGTTGTATTTAGTATTGATTGACGTATTTATGAATGCAGTTGGGAGAAAATAGTTGAAGTACCAGTCGAGCCTCGTCCGACGGACAGATATTCAAAGATAAGGTATGTAAAGTTAAGTTTCCTCGGCAAGTTGAGTAACCTCGAAGCAGTATAGTAATTTACAGACCAGTTGCATGTTTAGAAATCGATTATCGTGTTATTTTGAAAATTGGTGCAATATGAGAAGTTTTGGGTTGTAACGTGTACGATACCTATCCGTACGATTTAGATTCGGGCGTGAGTGGTTAAGGTTGCCCAGTATATTCAGTATGTGATGTAATATGCCATATTAAGATATTGTTGTGTTTAGCTGAAACCTCGCAAGGTAGTACGGTATCAGTAAAGCATTCCAGATATAGAATAGTAACGGTATATGGTTTAGAAAGCATGTTAGAAATAGGAAATTATGTTACCACAGAAACTTAGTAAACAGTATAGTTTTCAGCAGAAACACTATCTTGTATGGCCTTTGCCCCAGTACAGTTTAGCAGGAGACTATGTTTACATTATATATATTTACCAGCCTCAGCACGTATCGAATACGTACAGATTATTATTGTTAGTCCAGTATGTAAAGTATACGATACCTTACCCCTGTTAGCCTTAGCTTATGAGATACACAGACAGCATGACTAGTTGGGACCGTTGTATTGATTGGGGTTGGATTACCTAGCATCCCTGACCGCCCAGGGTTAATAGCTGTATCGACTCATCCGCCAGAGGACGAGGATACGTCGCTCTACGGAGTGATATGCCGTCCCGCAAGGGGACGAAGATGGGATGCCAGTTTCCCCATATTGTGCCTTGGTCGGCCCTTATACACCCCCGTCGAGCGGGTACGCCCGGGGTGTTGATTTAGAGTCCTTCGAACTCAGATACAGTTATATTCAGGGGCTCAGCGAGCCCAAGTGCATACCCAGGGACCGGCAGGATGCTTACAGCTATTATAGGAGATGGGATGACCGGGGTAGGGGCATAGATTCTGTGTTGATTGTACCTCCCGGCTTATGGGGGCCGGGTAAGGTTTGCGTGTGCTATGTTATGTTATATTAGACGCGAGTGGGTTGGTAGTATAATGATACGCCTCCAGGTATGATTCCTACTTCCTTCGGTATCAGTAAGAACAGGTACGATCTACTTCATCAGACAGTTAAGTTATTCCTCCTACTTCTGCTTCATCAGTCATATTATTGCTTTCAGATGTTGTTGTCAGTTATATTATTTCAGTTTCTTTACATACTCAGTACCAGTGGTACTGACGCCCAGTGGGGCGCTGCATTACTTGCCTGCAGGTACTCCTGGACGAGCGGGCGATTCTACGTGACTCCCTGTCAGCGGTTGAGTATTCAGCTCCAGTCATCCGAAGGCTGAATTTCTGAGGTGTAGTTCAGTTCCTTTTGTCGTATATAGCATGGGTAGGTCGGGGCCCTGTCCCGATCAGTTCTATCACTATTCCTAGAGGCTTGCATTCTGTATGAAATCCCTGTGGTCAGATGAGCCGGTCGTGTGGGGCCGTGCAGTTGTATAGTTGTCTTTACTCTTTCTTACTTCTGTGATGGTCGTGTGAGGCCATAGTTGTCAGTAGTGGTGACCTTGCCGGTCACGTAGCTTCTTTTTGTGCTTTTTGATTAAGCAGCAGATAACTAGGCAGCATGGTGGCCTTGTCGGCCCGTATAGGTTTCCCTGAGTTACTATATTTCTGGTTAGCTGCCAAGACAGGTACAACAGGCGATAGGCCAATGGGCCGGGGGCTATATTTACAGCCGTTATATAGCCCTTTGTTTCCAGAAATCTGAGTTAGAGCCAGCCAGGCGCCAGACGCGCCCAGGCTTAACAGTCTAGCAGGTCAGATCTTAGTAGGGCACCAGGTGCCAGTCGTACCCCCCCCCCAAGGCGGGGTGTGACAAACTTGGTATCAGAGCAGGTCGTATCCCAGGGAGTCTGCAAGCCGTGCTAAGTAGAGTCCTGTCCATGGATGTGTTGTGCACCACATACTATGGGTAGGAGGCTGCAAGGCATGATAGGATGGTTGTCTCTTATTCTGATTCAGTCGTGCTATAGAGCTGTACAGTATAGGGTTGAATTCCAAAAATCTTACCATATTCTTTGGCTACAGATAATGTCAAACCAGCGCCATCCCGTCACAGGTCGGAGCTTAGACATTGCAACAGGGGAAGGCACCAGTAGGATGCCTCCCCCTCATTTGGAGACAGCCCGATCAGAGGGCCCAACAGAGGCTTCATCTCAGCCTCCTCAGCAGTCTCCACCACGTCAGGAGCCGTTTGGAGCGACAGTATCTTCAGCAATCCCTATACCAACACCTTCCGACCAGGAGGTTAGGAGTGCGGTAGTTATGATAGCACAGATGATGGCTGCTCAGCGTCAGCAAATGCCATCCACAGTTGCAGAAGCATCAGGAGGGCCCGGTAGTTCGAGGGTCCGAGAGTTCTTAGCCTTGAATCCCCCACAGTTTACAGGCACGGACCGCACAGAGGACCCCCAGGATTTTCTGGATCAGATGCAGAGAATCTTCAGGGTTATGCATGCTACACCTACTGAGTCAGTTGAATTGGCCGCATTTCAGTTGCGAGATATTGCGGTGTTATGGTATGAAAGCTGGGAGAGGTCCCGAGGGAGAGATGTTCCCCCTTCCACCTAGTCCAGCTTTTCAGGAGCCTTTCTGGATCACTATTTGCCGCGGGAGATTCGACAGGCCCGGGTAGACCAGTTCCTACATCTGGAACAGGGGGCCATGAGCGTTCGGGAATATTCCTTGCGGTTTGATTCTTTGGCTCGATATGCACCAGCTTTTGTTGATACCATGGCATCCAGAGTGCACCGTTTTATTATGGGGTTGAACCCAGAGTATGTCGAGACTTGTATCACGGCCACACTGCGAGAAGATATGGATATTTCCCGAATCCAGGCATTTGCCCAGAATATTGAGGGCATCAGACAGCGACATTGGGAAATCAGAAGGGTTAATCAGGAGCAGCGTCGCCGGGATAGGCCAGCTGAGTTACAAAGAGAGGCCCGGGGAGGACCCAGGCCACGATTGTCAGACAGGCCGCCCAGGCCCCCGCCTCCACCACAGTCACAGGGAGGTAGATCCAACCGCAGGGGGCAGTTAGAGGCTGGTAGAGGTTCGCAGACGGCAGACTCACTGTCACAGAGGAGGGCGGAGCAGAGTAGGTATACCCTACCACTTTGCCCTATATGCAGCCGACGCCATTCTGGAGCATGCAGGTATGGTTCTACCGCATGCTATAGTTGTGGCCGAGAAGGCCATTTGATGAGAGATTGCCCAGCCAGAGGTCGTGAGGACCGGGACAGACAGGATAGGGCATCAACAGGATCACGAGCTACAGCATCCTCGACTGGGCGCAGGCCCCTAGTTTCAGCAGGCAGGGGTCGAGACAGATCAGGGGCCTCCAGTACAGGTGCGGGTCCAAGCCGCACATATGCCTTACCAGGGAGGCAAGATTCAGAGGCATCGCCTGATGTTGTGACAGGTATGCTAACTATCTACTCACACCCTGCTTATGTGCTAATTGATCCAGGGTCTACTTTGTCCTATATTACTCCATTTGTGGCACGGAAGTTTAGTATTGTACCAGAATCATTACAGCAGCCCTTCTTAGTATCTACGCCCGTCGGTGACTCCATCACAGCTAGCCGAATTTACCGCGGGTGTACAGTAGAGGTTGCTGATCGTCAGACCACAGTAGATCTGGTTGAGTTAGAGATGATAGATTTCGATGCCATAATGGGTATGGACTGGTTAGTACCATGTTTTGCTAATGTTGAATGTTGGACCAAAATGGTCCGATTCCACTTTCCGGGGGAGGCAGTACGGGAGTGGAAGGGCAGCACCGCGACGCCAAAAGGTAGGTTTACTTCCTACCTTCGGGCGAGAAAGTTGATATCTAAGGGGTGCATTTACCATCTTGTCAGAGTTCAGGATGTCCAAGCGGAATCTCCGACACTCCAGTCTGTTCCAGTGGTAAATGAATTTCCAGATGTATTTCCCGATGAGTTACCTGGTCTTCCCCCAGAAAGGGAAATAGACTTTGCTATTGACTTGCTACCAGGCACTCAGCCAATATCAATACCTCCTTATCGTATGGCTCCTGCAGAACTCATAGAATTAAAGGAGCAGTTGAAAGACTTGTTAGATAAAGGTTTTATCAGGCCGAGTACTTCCCCGTGGGGTGCGCCAGTCTTGTTCGTGAGAAAGAAAGATGGCTCGCTCCGGATGTGTATAGATTATCGGCAGCTCAATAAAGTTACAGTAAAGAACAAGTACCCGCTTCCTAGGATTGATGACCTATTTGATCAGTTACAGGGAGCCAGATACTTTTCTAAGATTGACTTGCGGTCCGGATATCACCAGGTCCGAGTACGTGAGAGGGACATCCCTAAGACAGCATTCAGGACCCGATATGGACATTTTGAATTTCTGGTTATGTCCTTCGGACTAACAAATGCCCCAGCAGTTTTTATGGACCTGATGAACAGTATTTTCAGACCTTTCCTGGACTTATTCGTGATAGTATTCATTGATGATATTCTGGTGTATTCTCGCTCTGAAGCAGATCACCGGACTCATTTGCGGACAATGCTCCAAATTCTTAGGGACCACCAATTGTATGCTAAATTTTCGAAGTGTGAATTCTGGCTTAACTCAGTAGCCTTTTTAGGGCATATTGTCTCAGACGCTGGTATACAGGTAGACAAGCAGAAGATAGAAGCAGTTAAGTCATGGCCTAGGCCTACCACCCCGATTGAAGTTCGTAGCTTTCTGGGGTTGGCAGGATACTATCGAAGGTTCGTTGAGGGATTCTCAACCATTGCAGCACCCTTAACGAAATTGACACGGAAAGCAGCAAAGTTTCAGTGGACGGAGGCATGTGAGCAGAGTTTCCAGGAACTGAAAGACAGATTAACCTCCGCCCCAGTACTAGCACTGCCGGAAGGCACAGAAGGTTATTCAGTCTATTGCGACGCGTCAGGTGTCGGATTGGGTTGTGTGTTGATGCAGCATAGTAGAGTAATTGCATATGCTTCCAGGCAGCTGAGGAAACACGAGAAGAATTACCCCACCCATGATCTAGAGTTGGCCACACTAATTCATGCCTTGAAGATGTGGAGGCATTATCTGTACGACATTCATGTTGATATTTATACAGATCATAAGAGCCTACAGTACATTTTCACTCAGAGGGAGTTGAATCTGCGGCAACGCCGCTGGTTGGAGTTGTTAAAAGACTATGATGTGAATATTCTATACCACCCCGGAAAAGCTAATGTTGTAGCAGATGCCCTGAGTCGTAAGTCAATGGGGAGTTTAGCGTATTTGCGACCTGAGAAGCAGAAGTTAGCCAAAGAAATCCATCACTTAGCTGGCCTAGCCGTTCGAGTAATGGAAACAGAAAATAATGGGGCTGTAATTCAGAATTCTGCAGTGTCATCATTGGTTGCAGAGGTAAAAGAACGACAGTACGAGGATCCCAATTTAGTCCAGCTCAGAGATAGAATTCAGAAAGGTAAGGAACCAGATTTTCAGATAGCGGGGATGATGTGCTACGCTGTAAGGGCCGCCTTTGTGTCCCGAATATCTCAGGCCTTCGTGGGAAGATTATGCACGAGGTACATTACGCTCGCTATTCCCTTCACCCAGGGGCGACGAAAATGTACCACGACATCAGAGACATCTACTGGTGGCCAGGTATGAAAACTGAAATAGCCGAATTTGTATCTAGATGTGCTAATTGTCAGCAGGTGAAAGCAGAGCACCAGAAACCGGGTGGCTTGACTCAAGAGATATCGATACCTATGTGGAAATGGGAAGCAATAAATATGGATTTTGTAACAGGGTTACCCCGTACCAGATGCAGAAATGATTCCATTTGGGTAATAGTTGATAGGCTGACAAATTCAGCTCATTTCCTGCCAGTAAGGGCTACCTTCTCAGCTGAGGATTATTCCGAATTGTATATCAGAGAAATAGTTAGATTACATGGAGTGCCGGCATCTATCATTTCAGACAGAGGGGCACAGTTTACAGCTAGGTTCTGGCAGTCATTTCAGAAATGTCTGGGGACGCAGATTAATCTGAGCACAGCATTCCATCCTCAGACAGACGGGCAAGCTGAACGTACAATTCAGACGCTCGAAGATATGCTACGAGCGTGTGTGTTAGATTTTGGGGGTAGCTGGGATGAACATCTTCCGTTAATCGAATTTGCTTATAATAATAGCTACCATTCAGCTATTCAAATGGCGCCTTTTGAGGCATTGTACGGGCGGAAATGTAGATCGCCGGTGGGCTGGTTTGAGATAGGAGAATCAGCATTAGTTGGCCCAGACATTGTTCGGCAATCCGAGGAAAAGATAAAGCTTATCCGAGAACGTTTACTGACCGCTCAGAGCCGTCAGAAGTCATATGCAGATAGACGGCGCAGAAATCTAGAATTTTTGGTAAACGACTGGGTATATCTGAAAGTGTCCCCGATGAAAGGGGTAATGAGGTTTGGCAAGAAAGGCAAGCTTAGCCCAAGATTCATTGGGCCGTACCAAATTCGGCGAAGAATAGGCCGCGTGGCATATGAGTTAAACTTGCCTCCAGAATTAGCATCTGTTCACCCAGTATTCCAAGTTTCCATGTTAAGAAAGTTTGTAGGGGACCCTTCTACAGTAGTTCCAGTCCAGGATGTTCAGGTCACAGAGGAGTTAGCTTATGAAGAGGTTCCCGTAGCCATTTTAGACAGACAGATTCGCAGGCTGAGAACTAAAGACGTTGCATCTGTCAAGGTATTGTGGCGTAACAGAAATCGGGAAGAAATGACGTGGGAGGCTGAAGAAGACATGAAAATCAGATATCCTCACTTATTTCAGGCCTAGTCAGACGACAGGTATGTCCATATTATTATTTACACAGTACTTTATGGTATGTATGTTGTAAATGATAAAGAAAGAAGTGGTATTCAGTTGTCCAGTGGATTGTAGAATATTGTGTGCAGTGCCTGTGTTGGACTTTTTCTGCGTTTCAGGGCATTGCGATAGTCCATATTACAGGGGAAACTCTGCCTAAATTTTTCCAGAAACTAGAGTGAACATCTCTCTAGATAGCAGTATACATTCGGGGACGAATGTTCCTATGGGAGGGAGAATGTTATACCCCGTAGAATTCCCGGTACTTAGATGACCTATTCGCACGTTGGTTAAACATATTTGAAAGCCATACGTGCTAGGGAAAGGTCCGGGAAAAGATCGGACGAGAAACCCGTCGAACCATCGCGGGAGGAGCCGAGGCAGAGCCCCTCCGCGATGGCAGCGTGTCGCGGAGGAGAGGCCTCCGCGATGGCTCCGTGACACGTTTCCCAGGTTCAGGCCCAAGTATATAAGCCTCACTTCAGTTGAAAAATTATTTCTTATCAGTGAAATTTCCAGAAACGCAGCAAGTAGAGAGAAACGTAGGAAAATTAAATATTCTCGTCCGATTACGCTGCCAAACGCTGCCCAAACCCAAATTAATCGTAGATACCAAGGTATTTAGCAGCAGAGAGCATTTCTACGGAGTTAGTTTTGCGAAATACGGCCGACGAATCGGCGAGCCGCCGAACTAAAGTAAGTAGAATTGCTCCAAATTTATGTCTATGTGTTCCTAGTTGAGAAGTAAATATTTCTCCCTTCTGGGCCGCTGAAAAATTGCGAGTTTTCGACCGTCTTTCGATAAGCCTAAGTTTAGGCTATAAACTATATCGAAAGTGACGTTGCCTTTTGAAATAACGTTGTATTTAGTATTGATTGACGTATTTATGAATGCAGTTGGGAGAAAATAGTTGAAGTACCAGTCGAGCCTCGTCCGACGGACAGATATTCAAAGATAAGGTATGTAAAGTTAAGTTTCCTCGGCAAGTTGAGTAACCTCGAAGCAGTATAGTAATTTACAGACCAGTTGCATGTTTAGAAATCGATTATCGTGTTATTTTGAAAATTGGTGCAATATGAGAAGTTTTGGGTTGTAACGTGTACGATACCTATCCGTACGATTTAGATTCGGGCGTGAGTGGTTAAGGTTGCCCAGTATATTCAGTATGTGATGTAATATGCCATATTAAGATATTGTTGTGTTTAGCTGAAACCTCGCAAGGTAGTACGGTATCAGTAAAGCATTCCAGATATAGAATAGTAACAGTATATGGTTTAGAAAGCATGTTAGAAATAGGAAATTATGCTACCACAGAAACTTAGTAAACAGTATAGTTTTCAGCAGAAACACTATCTTGTATGGCCTTTGCCCCAATACAGTTTAGCAGGAGACTATGTTTACATTATATATATTTACCAGCCTCAGCACGTATCGAATACGTACAGATTATTATTGTTAGTCCAGCATGTAAAGTATACGATACCTTACCCCTGTTAGCCTTAGCTTATGAGATAAACAGACAGCATGACTAGTTGGGACCGTTGTATTGATTGGGGTTGGATTACCTAGCATCCCTGACCGCCCAGGGTTAATAGTTGTATCGACTCGTCCGCCAGAGGACGAGGATACGTCGCTCTACGGAGTGATATGCTGTCCCGCAAGGGGACGAAGATGGGATGCCAGTTTCCCCATATTGTGCCTTGGTCGGCCCTTATACACCCCCGTCGAGCGGGTACGCCCGGGGTGTTGATTTAGAGTCTTTCGGACTCAGATACAGTTATAGTCAGGGGCTCAGCGAGCCCAAGTGCATACCCAGGGACCGGCAGGATGTTTACAGCTATTATAGGAGATGGGATGACCGGGGTAGGGGCATAGATTCTGTGTTGATTGTACCTCCCGGCTTATGGGGGCCGGGTAAGGTTTGCGTGTGCTATGTTATGTTATGTATGCTATGCTATGTTATATTAGACGCGAGTGGGTTGGTAGTAGAATGATACGCCTCCAGGTATGATTCCTACTTCCTTCGGTATCAGTAAGAACAGGTACGATCTACTTCATCAGACAGTTAAGTTATTCCTCCTACTTCTGCTTCATCAGTCATATTATTGCTTTCAGATGTTGTTGTCAGTTATATTATTTCAGTTGCTTTACATACTCAGTACCAGTGGTACTGACGCCCAGTGGGGCGCTGCATTACTTGCCTGCAGGTACTCCTGGACGAGCGGGCGATTCTATGTGACTCCCTGTCAGCGGTTGAGTATTCAGCTCCAGTCATCCGGAGGCTGAATTTCTAAGGTGTAGTTCAGTTCCTTTTGTCGTATATAGCATGGGTAGGTCGGGGCTCTGTCCCGATCAGTTCTATCACTATTCCTAGAGGCTTGCATTCTGTATGAAATCCCTGTGGTCAGATGAGCCGGTCGTGTGGGGCCGTGCAGTTGTATAGTTGTCTTTACTCTTTCTTACTTCTGTGATGGTCGTGTGAGGCCATAGTTGTCAGTAGTGGTGACCTTGCCGGTCACGTAGCTTCTTTTTGTGCTTTTTGATTAAGCAGCAGATAACTAGACAGTATGGTGGCCTTGTCGGCCCGTATAGGTTTCCCTGAGTTACTATATTTCTGGTTAGCTGCCAAGACAGGTACAACAGGCGATAGGCCAATGGGCCGGGGGCTATATTTACAGCCGTTATATAGCCCTTTGTTTCCAGAAATCTGAGTTAGAGCCAGCCAGGCGCCAGACGCGCCCAGGCTTAACAGTCTAGCAGGTCAGATCTTAGTAGGGCACCAGGTGCCAGTCGTACCCCCCCCCCCCCCCCAAGGCGGGGTGTGACACAAGAAAACAAAAACTTTCAAAAAAAATTGAAAGTAACCACATATCAAAAATTCTATGAATCAAAGAAGAGAAAGCTCTGATACCATGTCAAAAGTAGAGAAGACACAAGAGAAACTAAGAATGATTGTCTTAATTTGTTGATTCAATACATCATATTACATAGGTATTTATACACAAGAGAAATAAGAGATAAAAGGAAGCAAATTATTCTACACTTAATATAAATCCTACCAAATATTTTATATTTAATATTACACAATATTCTACAATAAATATAAAATATCTCTAAGTATATTTCCATGTATCTAGAATATCTCTATTCATAATTTATCATATCTAAAATATCTCTATTCATAATTAATCATATCTGAAATATCTTGTGTATCATGCTAACACTAACATCTTAATAGGTAGGCCTATTGCAGGTTTGAACCTCTTACAAAACAGGTAACAACATATTCTTCTGATAACTCAACTCTCATAAGTAATTCGTCAAACAAATCAACAGAATTTACCTATCTCAGCTCTTTGAAGTCCCTCATTGGGTCATCAAACAATTTTGCGTCAAACCTAGTATGTAGGCTCCTCATATATTCACCCCATCGGGGCTCGTGACAGTCTATGCTTCATATACAATTGGTGTTTGTTGCAGTGCCTTGCCCCCCAAACTGCAAGAAGCTAGCTTCACCTTTGACTCCTCGGGAGTTTCATCCACATCAAAGAGATGCTCACACCTATAGAGTCAGTCTTTCAACCCTTTTCCATCAAATTTAAGAAAATTCATTTGGTAATTTTGAATTGCCAGTTGATAATTTTCAGCTATGTTAACCCTTTCGTGATCATTTCCTTCTAGCCTCCCATCTACCTCCAATGAATGGGCTCTAACACTGGGGTGGGGTGGGGTGGGGTGGGGGGTCCAGAGTGGCCATTATAATCCTTTAAAACTCTTCCATGTCTTGTGTCATTCTCGCATTGATCGTGTGTCGCATTTATACAACAGAGTTGACTACTCCTTCCATGGAACCTTTGAGATTGTTGATCTCCTTATGTAGTTCTTGCATTCTAGTGTTGTGACCTCCCATGGCCACAGATCATAGAATCAATAGATTTGCTACCAGTAACACGAACTAAACCAATTGGGAAAGAAGATGAACTCAACCTAAATAGCAAGTAAACAGAATTACCTTTGAACTGTTAGTGCCCTAGATGAATCAGTGATAGAGAAGGAAGATAGAGAGAGAATTTCTTATATGTTGATGCTATACAAGTGAGAGTACTCCCCTAATTTATACAAGGAACAAAGAGGGAAGAGGGGAAGGGTCCTGGAGTTAGTTATATCTAACTCTGCTAACAGAATTCCTAACCAACTGTCACGTGCAACTCACGTGGTAAACTAATTGTCCGGCCAGTAATAAATGGGATACAAGGCATATGAATGGATCTTGAAACTCTTCTAAATGGCATACATTAAAGTCTCTCAAAAAGTAAGGTAAGAATTTCGATCATTATTAGATTAAGGGCCCATTTGGTCATACAAGATGAAATCATGATTTGAAATCATATGAGATAAAGTTGAAGTTTTGTTTGGACATGCAATTTGAAATTCTTAAATTGTATTTTTTCCCATGAACATAAAACCCCATAAGTTGTGAACACTATCAAAAAGTTTTCAATTTTTATATAATCTCACCAAATAGGTAAAAGTTCATAACAAAGTATAACACTATCACAAAGTCATTTTTAAAAAAACACAACATTTATTGATCGAACTTTAGTTCAATAAAAAGTAAAATTGAACATGACTTGTAGTGTACTACTCTTTTATATAATCCTCTCACATAGTACGGACAATCTCTTCACGTTGAGCATTCATTGCTCGATCAGATGACTGAAAAGACGAACATATTGTTATTTTGAGCCGTTTGTTGGTATATATAAAATGGTGAATTTTTTCTTTTTATAAAATAAAAACTTGTGGGTCGAATTTTATATTTAAAAAAGTGCATTTCATGATTTGAAATTTCAAATCAAGGTTTTCTAAGAATTTCATATTTATTTCATCTCATGATTTCAAATCACGAGATTAAATCGCATGTCCAAACGCCTATTAAGTATATCTACTCCCCAAATAGCCTAGGTCAAGTAAATTGCAGAAACTTATCTATCCTATTATTATTGATACTTCTTCCTCCAAATTTCTTTGAAGCTCTGAGTAATTTCATTGAAATCTCCACCCACGATACCATCTTATTATCCTATAACACTATAACATAGACCAATTAAATGAAACGAAAAAAAAAAAAAGAGATGATAGAGAATCCGTTGATAAGTTTATCCAAGGTCCATTGAAGGTGGATGCTAAGGACTTAAGGTTCTGCTAAAGAGTACTACGAGCCAAGGAATTAAATAAAGGCATAGATTGCAGAAAGGAGCCACATATAGGGTTCAGTTTGTATATGGATCATGCAAATTTCGTGTTTTGAGAACTCTGTTTATAATTCAATTCGGCTAATTAATACCTTATTTCTTTGAAGAAGTTTTTCAATAGATTCTTGCTTTTCAATTTCCAAGAAAATGCGAAATTTAGAGGGGGGGGGGGGGGTTAAATATTATTAACGTGGCATGGATTCTGCGTTCAAAACCATATTGATAGATTTACCAAATAATTACTTATGGTAGCCATGGTGTTCAAATTATGCAGCAAAATTTTAACTCAGAAATGACACACGGATTCATAGACATCACATCAGTAAAAATTATTTGTCGTCATCCAGTAATATAAATGTTACAATATTGGAAGCCCCTCGAAATCGATCCAACTAGCTGCTTAAAAAGTAGAGATCGTAACTAATTACATTTGTGAATTCTCTCCTACTGAATAAAAAATCTCTCTAACTTTTATCTCGAAGAGCTGCAGTTAAAACAATCAACCATGTCCAAGACCACATTAGCAATTTCATATCATCATGTTATATGCAGAGAAGGCAGGAATCTAATACCGCGTCATCTCAATATCAGTTTTCTCCTCTGGTTCAGGTTCATCTCGAGGAAGAAGGCCAAGTAGTGGTAAAGGCAGCAAAGAGCTGAGATTGCAGACAATTATTAGGAGAGCCAATTTGTCAAACTTGTCCTTGGTGATACCAAAGATGTGAGTTAGACCCGCACCAATTAGGCCCCCAAGTGTACTTCCCCCATTGGCTATGGACATAAGGGTTGCAAAGAAAGTTGCCTCCATTCCCAGTGGACATATTCTTGCAGCTAATACAAGAACAGGCATGAAGAAAGCCTGAAAAAAGTATGAGTTAGACAATCCTGAAAAAGTTGCCAGAATACCATTATTCTGTACTCTCAAAAGAAGCAAAACCTACTGATCAATCTGATTTCCTCAACCAAATTTAGAGCTTCCCTCTAATTTTCCTTCATAGTCCTTAAGAATTACTTCCCAAAAGTTGGTATTAAAGTAAAGAAGGTAAATTTCTTAGGACAGCCATGTTATCTTACGGATCTTAAAAAGTTAGAACTTTTAGGTAACGTTTCAAGCACCAACAAGTGTGCATAGGTGTATCCTTCAACAGTTAACTACGGTCTACCTAACAGATGTAGCCTCTTAATCAAGGTAAACTCCTAACTAATTTAGTCAACATTACTAATATAGACTAGATTCTTAATTAATGTAAGAGTCCGAATAAAAAATAATAGAAGCTTGCAAAAGAAATAGTTAAAAGAGGTTAACTAAAAATAGCTAAAAACAGAAAAAAGAAAGGCTAGAACATAAATACTTATCCGCACCGGATGTCTGCATCGAAACAATTCAAATTACCATGGTTAAGTGATTTGAAGAATTGAAAACATATATTAACTAATCATGGTTAAATGATAATTATATATATTCAAACACATCATGCATCCATTGGTACGGTATAAACACCTGGTAAAAGTAAGTTTTCATACTAGAACTGACTGTGTCACCAAACACCTGGATCAAAAGTAATGGCTACTTCCCTGCATCGTGCTGTGCAACAATATTATTCATAAGTTAATTAGTTTTTTCAGCTCAGTACTAAAGCTTTTAACTGGAATCTATTGCTGGATTCCAGTCCTATAGTTCGTAACTGGAATCTATTGCTGTGTAGAGTTCTCGCAATCTACAAACATGAAAAATTCCAAAACTGATTTACAGTCTCCTGCTTTGATCTTTCTATAAATAGAAGAAAAACTCTCTCACAATCTTACTTTTTATCAGCCAATTACCCTCTTTAGCTAATTTGTGAATTTCTTTTCAGTTCGATGTTGACTGTTTTATCCTGTCAATTGCTAGATGTTCTTTCAATGCACTTCTTTTTTCAGTGATTAACTGCAGAAATTTGGATTACAAAGTGAGTTCAAGATTCAGAATTTCTTTCTGTATATATTAAGGGAAATCACCGGCTAGAGATTGTTCATTGATCTGAGAAGCAATCCAAAGCAAGGCCAGTAAAAGACAGAAGATTACCTGACCAAGAACAGATAGGATCAAGGAATCCCCAATTGAAAACCACTCATCACTAATGCCAAACTTCCGGTTCAATCCGGTTACCAGCAGAACCTAACGACGTGTCGATTACACGTAAGTCTAACTGAACTGCCAGAAAAGGCCAAAAGGGAAGAGACAACAAAACAGAACAGATACCTGTGTCATCCCAAGCGCTGAACCAATAATAGTTGTCACAAGGAATATTTTCCTTAAAGGAACTTTCTTTAAGAAACCATTGTAAAGCGCAACACCAATAAGTGATGCAACTGAAGTAACAAGCTTAATGTGGCCTAAGAATTCTGGTGTGAAACCAAGTTTATTGGTCCTACAATCAAAAAACTTCAGTTTAAAAAATTGCTTCTTGCAATTAATAATAACCTGAACAAGAAACCTTAACTTGAAATTGAGCATACATGAAGAAAAACGTAGCAGAACCTGACTGTGGTGTTGCCTGAAATAGGAAAATAAATAGCATGGGAAGAAAAACATTAGGCTGCTTTACAGCTCCCCATAACTGGATAATGCTACTTTTTGAACTCTCAAAGAAGCCATTGCATAAAGCGAGTCCCCTTGCCGGGCCATGTACAGGCTCCTCTTTCACTAGTAGAGATACTGCAGATGTTATCAGTGGAAGTAATGCTGTTACACCAAAAACGGACCTGGAGGAACCAAAAGATAATTAACTGACCGAACATTAACATTGCTCAGATCAACACAGGCTACAATATCTCAACAGACTGAAAAGATATCATACCTCACTCCATAAACATCCACAAGGGAGCCACTAAAGTAAGAACTGACAATTCCACCACATGCAGAAGAACCCCAGCAAAGTGACTGAAGAGATCCTGACATGCTTTGGGACTCACCACGTGCCCGTTCAACAACCATGGAATCTACAACCTACATCATATGTCAATTGTCTATCCTGGCTAAATAGAAGAACAAAAGAAGATACTAGCTGGAGAACAGCTAGAGGAACACTACAAGCAAAACAAAGATATACTTCATTCCATTTGATCAGCAAATACAGTTGGTAATATGAGTAACAACTAACATTCAAGCTTAAGAATATCGTCCCACCACCCACACCACCACCACCATCACCCCAAAGTAATACTGCCAAGATTTCAACACAAACATGAATGATGATGAAGGAGTTGGGTCTCTGGAAATTAGTAACGCAATAGGTTGTGACCCCAGTTAACCCCAGTAAAACTTGATAATATAACTAACAAAGATTATATAGTTTATCCACCTGTATACTTCTGTATTTTGTATTGAGAATTCATGGTGGCGAGTTATTCCATTTCAAACTGATAATAGGTCAGTCTAAGGTATGATGTTGTGAAGTTTTTTTCTGGAATATAAGAAGCGGGCAGCATCACAGCCGTCAACTTTCTTATGGTTATGATCTAAAATTTCATCATTCAACAATTAAGACTTACCATGTTACATGGGGAAGGAGTTCCTTTTAACAGATGCCAATAACATTTCGGTGACCAAAGATTTAAAGAGATGCAAATTTGCTTGAGACATCAATAGTCCACAAGAAGTCAGCATTAAAGTGGAACAGATAACTTGGCAGAGTTGGAGAAGTCATTTGGTATAAATAGTTAGGTCTGTACAAGGCTTACTTCAAGGAAGCAAAAAACAGGTTTCGGAAACCATGAGCAGGTCATTTGCCTACTCCAATTAGCAATAACTAGAAAATAAAAGGGACGACACATGTTAAAATGATCATTCTCTTTCATATTCTTCTGAGTGTAAATGATAACAACCCATAGAGAGAGAGAGAGAGAGAGAGAGAGAGAGAGACAGCAACCTATGAAGCACGTCCTCTTCATTTAGATAGTTGTGCATGTTGCTAATGCAAGTTGGAACAATGTTTCATGGTCTATTTTGTGGAAAATGCTGAATAAAGAAGTGATCTTGGCCATATTTATGCATAGTTTCTGGTAGTATTAGTTTAATAAGTCTTCGAACTTCCAATGTTGCTGAAGACATTAGTAAATAAAAGAGTGGCTTCTCAAATTTAGCTGAGGTGGTCACACAATATAATATGGTAACAGAGCAGGTGAGGCAAAGGTCCCGAGTTCAAGTCTTCCCCCCATCGTTAAAAAAACGTTTTCACGTGCTTGACCCATGATTCTAGACCATCTATGCAGGGCACGTTAGACATACATAAGTAAATGGAAGTGTGCGCTCGTAACAGTCTAAGCTTTTAAATGAGGTGGTCATACAATTTAATACAGCATTTTTGAAAACTTAGCATATTTATCTTTTATTTCGACACAACTGTTTGCTAGACTATAACTTCAAATCATGCCCCAGAGTCTCAAACCTTAGTCTCCGGCCCTTTTTTCCAAGGATTCATCTGATAGACTTCCTTTAAAATTTCAAAAGGCAAAACAGTCACTTAAATCCTAGTCACGCTAAGGTGTAATTAGCAAGAACTTGTGAATGCTAATGCATTGAAATAGATTCAGGACAAAAAGATAAATTTTAGGGCATGGAGCTGTTAATAAGCTGGTTTCTGGTCCACAATCACCTAGCTTGTCCACCAATATTGAAGGTCTAAATCGCAAAAAGATTGCTGTCAACCCCTCATGTACAAGCAGTTTAGATAAACAATTTAGCACACAGCCTTGCATTATTATGCCTAGGTCACAAACCTAACACCACGAGACTCAAAATATTGACACCAACTAGAAACAAAAGGAACTTACGACATCTGAGAAAGCAACAGAAAGAGAACCAATAAGTATGCAGAAAGCAGCACCATACTTGCTCTCAACAAAGGTGGCCATCAAAAACCATGAGAGTGCTCCAAGAAGTCCTGATAATACCAAGTATGACCTTCTCCGAAATCCAAAGAGTGGGAAGGAATCACTATAAAAGAAACGCCATCATGAAAAATTAGTTAGTAGGAATAGTTAGTTAGATGAATAAGGATCAAATGGAACTGAGCCCAACCTGATGAATCCATATAATGGCTTCACAAGCCATGGCAATGATGAGAAACCAGATATCACGGCAGTCTGGTTAGCCACAAATAATGTGTCAGTCCTTGTACTCTAATCAAAGGAAGAATTACAGACAGAAAATAAAATTTACAGCTCGTCAAATATATTGCAATTGAAAATGCCCTTTATCAACAGAAGACAGGAATGCCGTGCAAAGATTCTTGGCAATATCTCATACTCAAAATCTTTACAGAAACACTACGAATTAATTTCAGGAAGTCGTATGACTAATTTCATGGTTCCAGGCCCTTGATGAAGATAAATAATATGCCCACAGGTTGATTCATGTTGTCCAATCAATTCTATTTAGTGATCTGAGAAGAAATTATGTAACTTGTTAAATAACATAAAGTAACTATAATATAACATGAGCAAAAGCTCCTCATACATATTACACTTCTAAAGAAGAGGAGAGTGAGGAGGATAGGGTGTGTGTACATTTACATAAATGCATAAGTACAAATGTATTTATATAACAATTGAGAAAACAAATTTAACTAGACACCTTCCTAACTTTCTTTGATGAATGATGATGTAATTGGCTAAAAGGAGATAAAAGAATTATAACAATAGTTTCTAAGAAACATTTTAACTGTTGAAATTAGAAAAAGAATATGAAATTTGGACGTAGAATAATACAACTACACCTCAATCCTAAGCTAGTTGCATAAAAAGGGACACGATGAGAGAGAAGAAGAGCATACTTATGAGATGAACCATTGGAAAGTGGAGCTTTTCATTTCAACAAAATATTTCAAAGACTCTTGGTGTATCGTAAATTCAGAAATAATTCAGAATTTCCAGACGATATAATTAGTTTGCCTAATCGAATAAGCACTTTTATATAAAATATGAAGTTTGATCCAATGAAGATGCTTTTATTATACTGTGGAAGCTCATCCAACAAGGTAAAGAAGTGTCCCCAGAGAAGATGGAAATACCTCTGCAGGGTCTAAGTGCAGGTCATCTTTCAAATAAAAGCTAACAGCAAGATCTGAAAGGCCCAAGACACCTTGAACAAAATATACCATAGAAACGGCAATGTTATCTGGGGTTAGTTCCACCCCAAAGCATCTGGCTGAACTAATAGAATATATGTCCCCCTGAGGGTCAGTTTTAGTAGATGAACTAGAACCTTCCTCGCTAGTGGTTGTCAGGAAATCTCCCTTCCCTGCACATTGATTAGACAGGGAAATGTTATAAATGTTAGAACCTATGCCAGCTTCTGTGACTTCCAGAGTAAGACAGATAAAGCTCTTTCAGCTTAAGAGCACGTGTAGGTTCAAGACAGTTGTACGTTTTGGAGTACCAACCCCGAGACAGATATTCAAAACTTGGTGCAAATAAAATGTCTGGTATTTAAGTGGAGAAGGGTATATAAGGGTGGGCCCGTTATCCACGGAGTTCAAAACAATGCCCACATTGATCCTCCAGAATTTCTTGGTTATCAAAAATAAAAATCCCACTATATGAAAATGGGATCATCCGATCAATCAATCAACTAAGCCTTAATCCAAAATAGTTGAAATCCTCTATATCCATTTTCCCTCGCACTATGAAAGAGTTAAGACAGTTCTTCCGGGTGTCACTCTGCACCTTGAACGCTGAACTTTCCTCTGCTTCATAAAGATTCACAAGTGTCTCCTTAGTTGATATGTTCAAAGCACCATAGAAAATCTTCTAGAAGTTTCCCAACCTATAAGGGACTTCATTCAATATTACATGCACACAAATGTTATGCAGACAATTCAATTTGAAGTTGATAATTTTGTTCCTTGTATATAACACGCACAAAAATGCAGACAACTCAATTTGAAGTAATAATATGTTGCAACTACTTGAGCTGCAGCAAATGCTTAGCATTTTCCGCGTCTGAAAATGGCAGTGATCAGTTTTCCATCAATTCCTATAGCAAAAATATTATGGATTTACGTCATAAACCGCATTGATTTGGTACCCATTTTAACAAACTGACAATTTCAATTGCCAGTTATCAAACTTGTAATCGTAACAGTGGACAGCCATATCTTTGAAAATTGGAATTTGTAACCGTAACTCTACGTCGTTTCCCAGAAAATGAGCTAAGAAAATACAACAACTTTACCTTTCGTTTTCAGCATCTACCTACTATAAGATAACTTAGTAGAATAAACCACATATACAATTCGATTTTAAGAAAATATTGCGCAATACAAACATATCGCTAATTATGTGTGCGTAACTTACGATTTAGAGAATCAAGCAACGGTTCGGCATCATTGTCTTGTTGGACTAGGTTTTCCGGCACTGCAACGGTGACTGACATTTTGGTTTCCGGCGAATGCGAGCAAGGACCGGAGAGAGGAAGATGAAGGCCAAAATTGGATTTGTGGAGGGTAAGATTGAGAATATTAACAGAGCCATTTAAAAACTAATTTGTTTGTTCGTAGTTAGTATTCCCCTCCGGTTTTTATTTAATACTTCAAAATAAATAGTAATTTAATTTTTAAATTTCTTTTAAAATAATTAATATTTTATATAATTAAGAATATAATATTTTTTTAATTTTATTTAAATATTTATTAAAAATAAGTAGATAAAAATATATTTTATTTTTTAAAAATAAATAATTTTTAAAAAATATATACAAATTAAAAATATTATTTATTTTAAAATAAAAAGAATGAAAAATTGAAATATTAAAATAACTGATTGATTCTAATGGACCTAATCGAGTGCGATGAGCAAGAATTAGAAAAAATTAAGATGGGTGACTTGGAGAAACTTTGGGAAGCTAATCACGTGTTTTTTTTTTAAAATTAAAATCAGGTCAGCATTGGGCCTCTTTTATATACCAAACATATGATCCATTACAACTCAGCCCAATCCACTGGTAACCAAAAGGAAAATTGGCACTGTATGTTAATTTTTTTTTTTTCAAAATTGACATAAAATAGTTTATTTTTAATTAATTAGCATATAATAAGTTTTTTTTATAATTATTGGGTTAAAATTATTTATTTGTAATAGCTCTAAAAGTTGAAAAAAAATGAGGTAGTTATTTTTAAAAAATCCTCAAGTTTTTTGTTTATATTTTGAAATTAACACTTTTTAAAAAAAAATTATTGCAATAGTTATATTTAATAAGAATTAAATTTTTATTTGATTGAAGTTTCACTTTTTTATAGGAAAATTGTATTTAAATATTTTTAAATATTACTTGGCCAATTTTTCATTTAAAAATATATGAATTTACTTAAATAAATTTATAACATTTTCATTATTTAACAAGAAATTGACATTATTTTTTTAACCTTTATTTAATATTATATGACAATTTTTTTTCTTATAAATACACAGTTTACTAGAAGAAACTTGAAAGTTTTTTACTTTTTTATGGGAACTTGAAAGAATCTTTTATTTAGTTTTTATTGGGAATGAAAAATTTGTTTTATTTAAAAGATAATTCTATAGCAAATCTATTTTAAACAAGCACAATTATCTTTAAAAAGGCAAAGTATTTCACTTTATTGAAAATTTAAAAGTATTTTTTTAATTTAATATTAAAGGTAATTGACTTTACGTTGTTATGAAAATGTGACGGTTTTTTATTTTTTTTATCTTTAATTATATTGCATGACCAATTATATTTTTAAAATTATACATGATTTATTTTTTATAGGAAAGACTATAATAACGTATGCATATATATATATCAAATTTTATACGTAAAAGTACAAGATGAGAAAGAAATAAAAATGCAGTATTCAAGATAATTTTTTAAAAAAAAATTCATGAATACAAATCTGAATAAATTTTTGAATACAAATCTCATTATAGTCGATGTATACTATAATAATGTATGCATATATACATCAATATTATACGTAAAAAGTACATGGTGAGAAAGAATAAAATTTCATGAATACAAATTTGAATAAATTTTTGGATCAATACTATAATAACGTGTGTATATATATAGAATAAATTTTATACGTTTAAACTACATGGTGAGAAAGAAATAAATACACAATATTCAAGATAATTAAGAAAATTCTATGAATACAAATCTAAATAAATTTTTGAATATAAATCTGATTATAGTCAATGTATACTATAATGACGTATACATACATATATATATATATACACACACATCAATTATTATTCATAAAAGTACATGGCGATAACAAAATAAACACGCAATATTCAAGATAAATTTTAAAAAAGGTTCCATGAATACAAATTTGATTAATTTTTTGAAACAATTTCAGAATATATATATATTCAATAAATACTGACATATACATTTAATAATTGTTAGAATGTAAAATTTATAAATGTATACATCAAATAGATGTAAAAGTAAATATTGTAATATATTAGTTACTCAATATTTTTTTAGTTGTTAAAATATATAAACATATAAATATGATTAATTAAAATTTATGAATGTATCTAATAGTTTTCTAATGAAACGTTAATGTTGGGATCTGTTTTGCAAGGCAGAATTTTAAAAAAAAATGCTTATGTAATTTTATAGGTAAATATTCTCTTTTTAAGGAAAAAAAGATTACAGATAAAATTCTTATGTATACGATTATTAAATCCCTAAATTTATGCCTATGAAAAAGCCACAATATTATTTTTTAATATCGAGGCGTGGTTTTAGTGATTTTTGGCTATAAATTGCCAATATTTAGAGGATAGGATTTTGCTAATATTTTTTGGGTTATAAAAATGTCAAATTTATCTTAAACTTATACTTTTGTGTCAATCCCCCATCTATTTTAAATAAGCACAATTATCTTTAAAAAGGCAAAGTATTTTAGTTTATTGGGAATTTAAAAGTGTTTTTTTAAAATTTAATATTGAAGGTAATTGACGTTATGTTGTTATTGAAGCGTGACGGTTTTTGTTTATTTATTTATTTTTATTATATTGCATGAACAATTATATTTTTAAAATTAAACATGATTTATTTTTTATGTGAATTGACTATAAAAATGTATACATATATACATCAAATTTTATACGTAAATGTACATGACGAGAAAGAAATAAACACGCAATATTCAAGAAATTTTTTTAAAAAAAGTTCCATGAATACAAACCTAAATAATTTTTTGAATACAAATCTGATTATAGTCGATGTATACTATAATAACGTATGCATATATACATTTATTATTATATGTAAAAAGTACATGGCGATAAAAAATTTTTTTCATGAATATAAATTTAAATAAATTTTTGGATACAATTATGAATATAATCGATGTATAATATAATAATGTATACATATATACATTAAATTTTATATGTAAAAGTACATGGCGAGAAAAAAATAAACACGCAATATTCGAGATAATTAAAAAAAGTACCATGAATACAAATCTAAATAAATTTTTGAATACAAATTTGATTATAGCCAATATTGTTACACCCCGTAAATTCTTAAAATTTAGATGGACTATTTGCATGTTGGTTAAGAGTTTTAGAATACCGTACATGCTAGAAAAAAGCCCGGGGAGAGATCGGACAAGCGCCACGTCGAAGCGTCGCAAGAGGAGGCCAGGCAGACCCCCTCCGCGATGGCAACGTGCCACGGAGGCTGTCCCTCCGTGATGGCCAACGTGCCACGGAGGGGCTATCCAACCTCAAGTATATAAACTCCCCCACTTCGGTTATATTTCATTTAACATATAATTTCCAGCAGAAACGAGGGAGAACAGTAAGGGATGAAGCGTTTTGATAAAAATTCATCCGATTACGCCGTTAAACGCGGTCCAAACTCAAATTAACTTCGGACACCGAAGTATAAAGCTGCAAAGAACATTCCTGCGGAGTTAGTTTCCCAAGAATCGTCCGGCGAAGCGGCGACCCGCCGAGTCAAGGTAAGTAGAATTTCTCAAAATTAATGTTAATATACTCCTAGCCCCAAGGTGAGCATTTCTCCCTTCTGGAGCTCCGAGAAATAGCGAGTTTTCGACTATTTTTTGATAAGTCAAAGATTGGGCAGTATATATATTTAAAGTAGTGTTTTCTTCCGAAATATTGATGGATTTAATTCTATTTGCTATGAATATGAATGCAGTTGGAGGAAATAGCTAATTATTGGCCAAGCTACGCCAGTTGGTCAGAAAGTCGACAATTGAGATACGTGAAGCTAGTTTCTTTCGGCAATTTAGTAATTTCAGTAGAGCAAACTAGTATAAATTCCAGTAGAAAGTTTCAGAAACAGTACAACATGTCCAGTATGTAAATTAGTAAAGTACATCAGGATATTATCGTGTTCAGCCGAAATTTAGTAAAGCAATATAAGTTCCCGTTAAGTATTTCAGAAATAGAATAGTAGCTTAATATGAATTTTAAAAAGCATGTTAGAAATAGTAAATCATGTTTACTATGGAACTTAGTTATACAACATGATTCTCAGCAGAAATATTATATCTTTTTTCAGTATCAAATTCAGCACAGTATGACAGAAATTATATATATACCATTATCAGTTTCAACATGTATTACATATATACACATTACTATCATTAGTTTCAGCATGTATCGTATGTAGTTAGTATTATCAGTTGAGACTTGACTGTTTTGTTTTGGGTTGGATTACCTAGCATCCATGACCACCCCAGGGTTAATAGCTATATCGACTCATCCGCCAGAGGGCTAGGATACGTCGCTCTACGGAGTGGCATGCCGTTCCCTAGGGGATGAAGATGGGATGCCGTTTCCCCATATTTTGCCTTGGTCGGCTTTTATACACCCCCGTCGAGCGGGTACGCCCGGGGTGTTGATTCAGGAGTCCTTCGAACTCAGGTACAGTTATAGTCATTAGCTCAACAAGCCCAAGTGCATACCCAGGGGACCGGCAGGATGCTTATAGTTACTATGGGAGATGGAATGACCAGGGTAGGGGTATAGATTGCGTGTTGGTTGTACCTTCCAGCTTATGGGGGCCAGGTAAGGTTTATGTGTGCTATGTTATGTTATGTTATGCTGAATTATGCCATGTTATGTTAGTTATGAATAGATAGACAGTAGAATGTCACGTTACCAGGTACGACTCCTACTCCTTTCAGCATAGTTGAGGACAGACTTGAATTCATACTTTTAGCCAATTACAGTCTATTTCTTTCTACTTCAGTTCTATCAGTTATATTACTCGTTTTTAGTTATTTCTAGTTGTTGCTTTGCATACTCAGTACCAGCGGTACTGACGCCCATTTGGGGTGCTGCATTACTTGCCTACAAGGTACCCGTAGACGAGGAGCAGACCCCTCGTAGTTCCAGCCAGCGATACAGAGCCTTCAACTCCTTTCATCCGGAGCTTGAAAGACAGAAGTGTATTTTTCTTGTTGTCCAGTATGGGTAGGCCGGGGCCCTGTCCCGACCATCTTTTTTTATTCTCAGAGGCTTGCAGATTGTATATTCCCTGTGGTTAGCTGTATCGGTCGTGTGAGGTCGTGTATATGTTCTAGTTTGTTTATGATGGTCGTGTGGGGCCTTATTCAGTTGGTAGTGGTAATCTTGTTGGTCACATAGCAGTTTAGCACTTGTTTTCTTGATTCAGAAATAACTAGACAGCATGGTGGCCTTGTCGGCCCGCATAGGTTCCCTATTGATTCAGTTGTTCTGGGTAGCTGTTGTTTTCTTACAGGTGGCTATAGGCCTAGTCGGTCTGAGACTGTATTTTTAGTCGTTATATAGCCCGTCATTTTCTTGAATCCAGAGTTAGAACCAGCCTGGCACCAGAAGTGCTTAGGCTCAGCTAGTCCAGCAGTCCAGGTCCTAGTAGGGCACCAGGTGCCAGTCATGCCTTCCAAGGCGGTGCGTGACAAACTTGGTATTAGAGCAGGTCATATCCCAGTGAGTCTGCAAGCCGTGCTAAGTAGAGTCTTGTCTATGGATTTGTTGTGCACCACATGCTATAGACAGGAGGCTGCAAGACATGATAGGATGGTTACTCTTTCTTCTTATTCAGTCGTGCTATAGAGCGGTACAGTATAGGGTTGAGTCCCTAAAACTTATCACACTCTTTGGTGACACTCTATCACAGGCAGAAGATTAGATATAGCAGCAAAAGAGGCACGAGCCAGTTGCAGGGTAACTACAACAGCAGGAGGAAGTATCAAGGACATCCCAATGTGATACCTCTATCGGTACTATCCCCAGTATATTTCTATAACTTCAGAGTAGGAAGTCAGAAGCATAGCGTATATACGAGTTGATTTATTTGTTAGATATATAAGATCTGACTAAGATGATAGATAATATTAGATTATCACATAGATGTGAGAAAGAGAGAGAAATACAGGATTCCCACCTCCATACTTTCAGATGTGGTACAGTTTCATGTCTTCGTTTCGTTGCAGTAAGAAAAGACTATTCCTACCTCTTAGTTTTGATTCCAGTATAGCAAGGGGCATAAGGATTGAGGCAATGTTTCCCAAAGTAGGCAATAAGTGAAGATGGATTGGTTGATTCCAGAAAGTTTTAAAAATGGTAAGGAGCCCCTATGATTACGTAAGTTGTGCAGACCCTTACGGTAATAAGTCAGAAGAGCGAGTAAGACTACTAGCTTACTCGAAATGGGTGTAAAAGACATGTCAGTGATGAACTCCCAGTAATAGTTAAGTTCGAGTCAGAAAAAAGCCAAGTCCGGCATAACACTCTAACAACGACAGGATATACCTGCAAGATAATAGTTATGGTTTCAATTGTGATACCGAAAGGTAGGGAGGTCATGTGAATCAGATGGGTCTGACTGCAAGCCAGAAGAAGTATAAGCTGAGACTTGACCAGTAACCTTACTAACCTGGGGTATCTTGAACCCCAGAGCTCAGCTTAAGCAAGATAAGGGGAGGGAGCAGGAATACCATATTTTGAGGGGAAATTAGAATCACCTCCAGATTGATAGAATATCGTGTATTAAGGACTAAGCCTCGGACTGACAGTTAAGAGACAGTAAGATTGTAGTTTAGAATGTTGCAGTACGTCCGCCTACGAAGAAGGTAAAAGGGTGCCGACCCGGAGACTCTAATCTAGTGTGGCCTAGAGGCAAGGTTTAACAGACAGTCACGGGCCCTTAATATAATGCCAAGTAAGGCCACAAGGTTCGGATGTTGACCCCATGTTGTAAGAGTGGCGAAATTTCAAATAGCAGACCATAAATAGAGTGTTTGTGCTTGTTACTTCCAGTATGGGACGAAAATCCAATGAAATGATACGAGAGGACAGGAGATATCATTAGACTGTAGAAGCAGTATATCATTGTACAGTATGAAATTCAGTAAAGCATGTCAGAGATTACGTATTACTACAAAATTTAGTATGTATTATACATAGTTGTTAATATATATATATATACATATATATATATATATATATATATATATATATATATATATGTTGTGAGTAGCTTCCAATAGAGGTTACAGTCACATAGATTCTGGTTAGCTGCTAGGAATTATATACAGATCGTACTGCAGGACCCCTCGCCAAAAAAGGGGCAGTGTAAGTGTGATTCACGTATGAAGCCATAGGAACTTTCTCAGTTTTCAATTTATTGAGTTAATGGACTTATATGCTTGTTGCCAGATTTAGACTTCAGAAGCTCACAAGAGTTAGTAGCCTGAATCAGGTGGTTAGATGATACGGGCGCAGTTAGACGGTCTAACGACCAGCTGACGCCTGTATTAGCAGAGAAGCATCCCTAAAGACCAGTAATGTTATCGCATGTGCTAGAACCAGAAATGGAGACCGAATAAGCATACTCCAGAGGTTAGCAACACCAGAATTCTCCAGTATGTTAAGTGGTCGTACATCATTTTTTTTTCATCCTTGTAGGTGAGAGTCAGCCTTAGTCAACCTAGCAGTTATCATGTAGAACACCCCGCAAGTCAGCCAGTCGTCCCAGTCAGACAAACCCGTGGGTACCCCAAGAAAGGGTCCACATCAGTGGTCAGTGACAAACTAATACCCCAGCCGGTTCTCATAAGATATTCAGATACAGAGTCCTAGGAGAGGGCCAGTCTTTACGGAATTGCTCTTAAGACCGAGAATTTCCTAGAACAGCAGTATAGATCCGAGTGGATATGAACCAGACATAAGAATTGGTAGTACTCTGCTAGCACAGTGTTTACTAAGACAAGGAAATCAGTAGGCTCCATGTGAAGATCCAAGGGCTAATCGCCTGAGGGTAAGTTCGACTAAGCCCAACTCTACAGTTGTCCAATTAGAATAACAAAACAGTTAGCTGTCCACAACTCCACAGTTATGCATGAGCTATAGATGCCCGAGTAGGACGTTTAGAGCATTGTTAGACTACTTCAGCATTCGAGTCATTCAGCCCAGTTATTCAGTTATTCACAGTTATTCAACCAGATTATTAGAGATCATGATCACTATCCGGATCCTCTGATCAGATACATGCACATGGTGTGCATACAGTCATACAGATTATTCCAGCTGTGAGTAGCATTAGCATGCGGCCCAGAAGGCCAGATAAAGCCCTAGCTATACAGAGAGATTACTTGTCAGTTTCTCCGGTATGATAAATCAGTATGACTGTCAATTACATGCCAATTTCTCTAAAGGTGAATCTGGATGAATTTATTAGTCTTTTTGGTCATATCGTGTCGGAGGTTGGTATACAGATAGATACACAGAAAATAGAAGTAGTGCAAACATGGCCCAGACCCACCACTCCGACCGAGGCACGCAGTTTCCTGGGATTAGCAGGGTAGTACAGAAGATTTGTTGAGGGATTCTCCACCATAGCGGCACCTCTGACTAAACTAACATAAAAAGCAGTAAATTTTCAGTGGACGGAGGCATGTGAGCAGAGTTTCCAGGAATTAAAAGACAGGTTGACCTCCGCCCCAGTGTCAGCATTGCCAGAAGGTAAGAGGGTTATGCAGTTTATTGTGACGCTTCGGGTATTGGGTTAGGATGTGTGTTGATGCAGCATGGTAAAGTAATTACTTATGCTTCTAGACAACTGAGGAAACACGAAAAGAATTATCCTACCCGTGACTTGGAACTAGCCGTAATGATCCACGCCCTATAGATATGGAGACATTACTTGTATGGTGTTCATGTGGATATTTTCACTGATCATAAAATCCTACAGTATATCTTCACCCAGAAAGAGTTGAATTTGCGGCGGCGTCGCTGGTTGGAGTTGTTGAAAGATTATGATGTAAATATTCTGTATCACCCAGGAAGAGCCAACGTAGTAGTAGATGCCCTTAGCCATAAGTCTATAGGGAGTTTGGCGTACTTGCAGCCCGAACAGCGGGAATTGGCCCGAGAAATACACCAGTCAACCAGTTTAGCCGTTCGTGTAGCAGAAACAAAGGACAACAGAATGGTAATACAGAACTTCACTGTGTCGTTGTTAGTTGTGAAAGTAAAGGAACGACAGTATGAGGATCCTGACCTGGTTCAGCTTAAGGATTGAGTTCGGCAAGGAAAAACGTCGGACTTTCAGGTAACTGAGGAGGAAGTGTTGCGATGTAAAGGCCGCCTTTGTGTTCCAGATATTTCAGGGCTTCGCCAGCAGATTATGAGCGAGGCACATTACGCCCGCTATTCTCTCCACCTAGGCGCGATGAAGATGTACCACGATATTAAAGAAATCTACTGGTGGCCAGGTATGAAGAGGGAAATAACATAATTCGTAGCCCAGTGTCCTAACTGCCAACAAGTAAAAGTTGAGCACCAGAAACCAGGCGGGCTGACTCAAGACATAGCGGTGCCTCTTTGGAAGTGGGAAGCAGTAAACATGAATTTTCTAGCAGGATTACCCTGCACCAGGAATAGAAATGACTCGATTTGGGTAATTGTTGACAGACTGACAAAATCAGCCCATTTTCTGCCAGTAAGGGCTACTTTCTCTGCCGAAGATTATGCTGAGTTGTATATCAGAGAAATAGTCAGATTGCACAGTGTTCCAGTGTCCATTATTTCTGACAGAGGGGCACAATTCACAGCTAAATTTTGGCAATCATTTCAGAGAGGCCTGGGGACGCAGGTTAACCTGAGCATAGCTTTTCATCCTCAGACAGATGGGCAGGCAGAACGCACCATTCAAACGCTTGAGGATATGTTGCGAGCATGTGTGTTGGATTTCGGAAGTAGCTGGGATGAACATTTACCACTCATTGAATTCACCTATAATAACAGTTACCATTCAGCAATCCAGATGGCGCCTTATGAAGCGTTGTATGGGCGAAAGTGTAGACCTCTAGTCGGTTGGTTTGAGGTAGGAGAATCAACATTGATTGGGCCAGATATTATTCGTCAGTCAAAAGAAAAAGTAAAGCTTATCAGAGAATGTTTACTGACTGCTCAGAGCCACCAGAAATCTTATGCTGACGTGCGGTGTAGAAACTTGGAATTTGATATGGGGGATTGGGTGTTCTTGAAAGTTTCACCAATGAAAAGTGTGATGAGATTTGGCAAGAAAGACAAGCTTAGCCCAAGGTTTGTTGGGCCTTCTCAGATTCGCCGAAGAATAGGCCAAGTGGCATGTGAGTTAGACTTACCTTTAGAGTTAAAGTATGTGCACCCAGTTTCCCACGTGTCCATGATAAGGAAATGTATAGGGGATCCCTCCCGAATCGTCCCAGTTCAGGATGTCCAGGTTAGGAGGAGCTGGCTTATGAAGAGGTTCCAGTAGCCATGCTGGACAGGCAGATTCACAGGTTGAGAACTAAAGATGTTGCTTCTGTCAAGGTGTTATGACATAACAGGAACCGAGAGGAAATGACACAGAAGAAGAGCAAGATATGAAAGTCAGATATCCTCAGTTATTTCAAACTTAATCAGCCAGAGGTACGTTATATTGTTGTTTTATGAATTTCCTTATGTTATGTGTACAAATGAGATAGTTGGCTTTAGTCTATTGCGTGATGAATGCTATAGTATTATATGGAGTATCGGTATTGGATTTTTCTGAGTTTCAGGATTTTTGAGATAGCCTATATTACAGGGGAAACTCTGCCAAAATTTTTCTAGAATAAGTCAAGTAAGTTGAGATTCTTGCAAGCAGAAGTTTACATTTGAGGACGAATATTCTTAAGGAGGGGAGGATGTTACACCTCATAAATTCTTGAAATTTAGATGGACTATTTGCATGTTGGTTAAGAGTTTTAGAATACCATACATGCTAGAAAAAATCCTGGGGAGAGATCGGACAAGCGCCATGTTGAAGCGTCGCAAGAGGAGGCCGGGCAGACCCCCTACGCGATGGCAACGTGCCACGGAGGTTGTCCCTCCAGGATGGCAACCGTGCCACGGAAGGGCTGTACAGGATCAAGTATATAAACCCCCCCACTTCGGTTATATTTCATTTAACATATAATTTCCAGCAGAAACGAGGGAGAACAGTAAGGGACGAAGGGTTTTGATAAAAAATCATCCGATTACGCCGTCAAACACGGTTCAAACTCAAACTAATTTCGGATACCGAAGTATAAAGCTGCAGAGAACATTCCTGCGGAGTTAGTTTCGCAAGAATCGTCCGGCGAAGTGGCGACCCGCCGAGTCAAGGTAAGTAGAATTTCTCCAAATTAATGTTAATATACTCCTAGCCCCAAGGTGAGCATTTCTCCCTTCTGGAGCTCCGAGAAATAGCGAGTTTTCAACTATTTTTTGATAAGTCAAAGATTGGGCAGTATATATATTTAAAGTAGTGTTTTCTTCTGAAATATTGATGGATTTAATTCTATTTGCTATGAATATGAATGCAGTTGGAGGAAATAGCTAATTATTGGCCAAGCTACACCAGTTGGTCAGAAAGTCGACAATTGAGATATGTGAAGCTAGTTTCTTTCGGCAATTTAGTAATTTCAGTAGAGCAAACTAGTATAAATTCTAGTAGAAAGTTTCAGAAACAGTACAACATGTCCAGTATGTAAATTAGTAAAGTACATCAGGATATTATCGTGTTCAACCGAAATTTAGTAAAGCAATATAAGTTCCCGTTAAGTATTTCAGAAATAGAATAGTTGTTTAATATGAATTTTAAAAAGCATGTTAGAAATAGTAAATCATGTTTACCATGGAACTTATTTATACAACATGATTCTCAGCAGAAATATTATATCTTTTTTCAGTACCAAATTCAGCACAGTATGACAGAAATTATATATATACTATTATCAGTTTCAACATGTATTACATATATACACATTACTATCATTAGTTTCAGCATGTATCGTCTGCAGTTAGTATTATCAATTGAGACTTCACTGTTTTGTTTTGGGTTGGATTACCTAACATCCACGACCGCCCCAAGGTTAATAGCTATATCGACTCGTCCGCCAGAGGGCGAGGAGACGTCGCTTTACGGAGTGGCATGCCATTCCCTAGGGGACGAAGATGGGATGCCAGTTTCCCCATATTTTGCCTTGGTCGGCTTTTATACACCCCCGTCGAGCGGGTACGCCCGAGGTGTTGATTTAGGAGTCCTCTGGACTCAGGTACAGTTATAGTCAGGGGCTCAACGGGTCCAAGTGCATACCCAGGGGACCGGCAGGATGCTTATAGTTACTATGGGAGATGGGATGACCAGGGTAGGGGTATGGATTGCGTGTTGGTTGTACCTTCTGGCTTATGGGGGCCAGGTAAGGTTTATGTGTGCTATGTTATGTTATGTTATGCTGTATTATGCCATGTTATGTTAGTTATGAATAGATAGACAGTAGAATGCCACGTTACCAGGTACGACTCCTACTCCTTTCAGCATAGTTGAGGACAGACTTGAATTCATACTTTTAGCCAATTACAGTCTATTTCTTTCTACTTCAGTTCTATCAGTTATATTACTTGTTTTTAGTTATTTCTAGTTGTTGTTTTGCATACTCAGTACCAGCGGTACTGATGCCGTTTGGGTGCTGCATTACTTGCCTACAAGGTACCCGTAGACGAGGAGCAGACCCCTCGTAGTTCCAGCCAGCGATACAGAGCCTTCAGCTCCTTTCATCCGGAGCTTGAAAGACAGAAGTTTATTTTTCTTGTTGTCCAGTATAGGTAGGTCGGGGCCCTGTCCCGACCATCTCTTTTTATTCTCAGAGGCTTGCAGATTGTATATTCCCTATGGTTAGATGTATCGGTCGTGTGAGGCCGTGTATATATTCTAGTTTGTTTATGATGGCCGTGTGGGGCCTTATTCAGTTGGTAGTGGTAATCTTGTTGGTCACATAGCAGTTTAGCACTTGTTTTCTTGATTCAGAAATAACTAGACAGCATGGTGGCCTTGTCGGCCCACATAGGTTCCCTATTGATTCAGTTGTTCTGGGTAGCTATTGTTTTCTTACAGGTGGCTATAGGCCTAGTCGTCCAGAGGTTGTATTTTTAGCCGTTACATAGCCCGTCGTTTTCTTGAATCCAGAGTTAGAGCCAGCTTGGCACCAGAAGTGCTTAGGCTCAACTAGTCCAGCAGTCTAGGTCCTAGTAGGGCACCAGGTGCCAGTCATGCCTTCCAAGGCGGTGCGTGACAAACTTGGTATTAGAGCAGGTCGTATCCCAGGGAGTGTGCAAGCCGTGCTAAGTAGAGTCTTGTCTATGGATGTGTTGTGCACCATATGCTATAGACAGGAGGCTGCAAGGCATGATAGGATGGTTACTTTTTCTTCTTATTCAGTTATGCTATAGAGCGGTATAGTATAGGGTTGAGTCCCTAAAACTTATCACACTCTTTGGTTACAGATACAAAGTCAGATCAACGACACCCTATCATAGGCAGAAGATTGGATATAGCAGCAAAAGAGGCACGAGCCAGTTGCAGGGTAACTACAGCAGCAGGAGGAGGTATCAGGGACCTCCCAATGTGATACCTCTATCGGTACTATCCCCAGTATATTTCTATAACTTCAGAGTAGGAAGTCAGAAGCATAGCGTATATACAAGTTGATTTATTTGTTAGATATATAATATCTAACTAAGATGATAGATAATATTATATTATCGCATAGATGTGAGAAAGAGAGGGAAATGCAGGATTCCCACCTCCATACTTTCAGATGTGGTACAGTTCCATGTCTTCGTTTCGTTGTAGTAAGAAAAGGCTATTCCTACCTCTTAGTTTTGATTCCAGTATAGCAAGGGGCATAAGGATTGAGGCAATGTTTCCCAAAGTAGGCAATAAGTGAAGATGGATTGGTTGATTCTAGAAAGTGTTAAAATGGTAAGGAGCCCTTATGATTACGTAAGTTGTGCAGACCCTTACGGTAATAAGTCAGAAGAGCGAGTAAGACTACTAGCTTACTCGAAGTGGGTGTAAAAGACATGTCCGTGATGAACTCCCAGTAATAGTTAAGTTCGAGTCAGAAAAAAGCCAAGTCCGCCATAACACTCTAACAACGACAGGATATACCTGCAAGATAATAGTTATGATTTCAGTTGTGATACCGAAAGGTAGGGAGGTCATGTGAATCAGATGGGTCTGACTGCAAGCCAGAAGAAGTATAAGCTGAGACTTGACCAGTAACCTTACTAACCTGGGGTATTTTGAACCCCAGAGCTCAGCTTAAGCAAGATAAGGGGAGGGAGCAGGAATACTAGATTTTGAGGGGAAACTAGAATCACCTCCAGATTGATAGAATATCGTGTATTAAGGACTAAGCCTCGGACTGACAGTTAAGAGACAGTAAGATTGTAGTTTAGAATGTTGCAGTATGTCCGTCTACGGAGAAGGTAAGAGGGTGCCGACCCGGAGACTCTAATCTAGTGTGGCACCAGATATTCTATCCATTCGGGATCCATGAAGATATATCGGGACTTGGGAGAAATCTATTGGTGGGATGGTATAAAGAAGGATATTGCGGAGTTCTTAGCTAAGTGTCCAAACTGTCAGCAAGTTAAAGTTGAGCATCAAAGGCTGGGAGGCGTACTTCAGGATATTAACATTTCCACTTGGAAGCGGGAGGAAATAAATATGGATTTTGTTATAGGCCTACCTCGTACTTGCCGACACTATGACTCCATTTGGGTGGTGTAGACAAGTTAACTAAGGCGACACACTTCCTACCGATCAAGACCATGAATTCCACGGATGATTATGCCAAGTTGTATATTCGGGAGTTGGTTCAACTTCATGGAGTGCCCTTGTCTATCATCTCAGACCGAGGTACTCAGTTTACCTGTCAGTTTTTGGCGGTCTTTTCAGAAGGGACTTAGGACACAGGTTAAGCTCAGTACAACCTTCCATCCGCAAACAGATGGCCAGGCAGAACGAACCATTTAGACCCTTGAGGATATGTTGAGGGCATGTGTTATAGATTTCAAAGGTAGTTAGGATGCTTATTTGCCCTTAATCGAGTTTGCATATAATAACAGCTATCACTCTAGTATCCAAATGGCTCCGTTCGAGGCTCTTTATGGGTGAAGGTGTAGATCTCCCATCAAATGGTTTGAGGTTGGTGAGGCAACTATGATAGGGATAGATTCGGTTCACGAGGCGATAGTGAAGGTTCAATTGATAAGGGATCGGTTGAAAACCGCTCAGAGTCGTCAGAAATCATATGCTGATTTGAGGAGAAGGGATCTGGAGTTTGATGTGGATGATTGGGTATTTCTAAAGGCATCTCCCATGAAGGGAGTCATGCAGTTCGGGAAGAAAGGGAAATTCAGTCCCCACTATGTTGGTCCTTATCGGGTTATGAGAAGAGTGGGTAAGGTGGCGTATGAGTTGTACTTGCCTTCAGAGTTAGCTTCAATTCATCCCGTGTTTCATGTATCGCTCTTGAAAAAGTGCTTGGGTGATCTAGCTTTAGTAGTCCCGGTAGACAGCGTTGGTGTAAATGATAGCCTCAGCTATGAAGAAATTTCGGTGAAAATCTTAGATCGTCAAGTCTGTAAGCTAAGAAACAAAGAAGTAGCTTCAGTTAAAGTATTATGGAGAAATCAACTTGTTGAGGGAGCTACGTGGGAAGCTAAAGCGGATATGATGGCTAGATATCCACATTTGTTCTCTACCGACTCAGTTTCGACTTGAGGTACCAGTTTTTGCCCTAAGACTCTGTCTAGTTTTTATGTTCAGTCATGTGTGCAAGTTTCATTTATTGTATGAATCTGTACGTGAAGTATAAGATCAGTTCAACTATGTGGTTGTATTTGTAGGTAGTCATTCCGTGAAAATTTCGGTTAAAATGATCAGTATATGGCTATGATAAATTGTATGTTTCTGTTTGCTGCTTGTTTCCTACATTCGAGGACGAATGATTCCAAGGGGGAGATATTGTAATACCCTGGAGAGGCCTAAGAATAGACCCGGGAGTTGAATTTGAAAAGGGCAGAAGACTGGCAAAAATATCACAAGACAGGGGACCCAATGACTCGTGGTTGGATACCACGAGTCGTCGTGGTTTGGGAAGTTCAGGGAAACAGTGAAGACAACGGAAGGTGTAACGACTCATTGCCAGGAATAACGATTCGTTGTTACTAGTCGTTGGAAGGACTGGACTTAGGCTGAGGAGGAAACAACAGGGCGTTCCACGATTCATTGTGAGAGGCAACGATCCGTTGTTTGAGGGTTGAAGATTTCAGTGCATTCAACAGATGGAGACCACGACTCATTGTATTCCACCACGAGTCATGGTGAGGCTCGTGGAAAGGAAAGTCAGATTTGGTCAAGGGGTTGACAACGGTCGATCCAACAACCCGTTGATTGAAGCAACGACTCGTCCTGATGGGAAGAATCTGAGGATGTCATGATGCAGTGGACCCAACGACTCGATACCACGAGTCATGGTATGTTTCAACGACCCGTTGGGTCGGTCATTGGTCCGTTCGGAGCAGTTTTCAGGGAAATAATTATAAGGGCATTTTCGACTTTCCACATTTAATACCCTAAAACTACGTCGTTTTGGATATTTTTCTGAGTTAGATAAGATGAGTTAAGTCCTTTATGCATGCCCATTCTCATGCAAAAGCTTAGAAAGATTTTTGGGAGATTCAAGGTCTTCTTCCCCAAATTTCCATCAATTTCTTTGTGGGTATTCAAGGAACCTCGAAGTCAATCCATTCCCAGGTATGTAGGGTTTTAGAATGGGTGAAATTCTTCCTCACCCATTTCCAAATTTCAATTTAAATCATGAATCCTCCTACTCAAGTTCTATGGGGTTTTACCCAAATGCATGAAAAGGTGATTTCTCTTTATGGTTATGACTTAATTGAGTTTTTATTCTTGAATTATGAATGATGGGTAGGTTTGATATTATTTCCTCTAAATCATGTTTCAAGATTTTTAAATCTAAATTGTCCATTTGATGAAGGTTCATGAAAGTTATGATTTACAATGAATATGCAATATTTTGAATTTATTAATGACAGAAAAACATGAATTCAAGTTACCTATGTTTACAAGCATATTTTGAAAGAATTGAATATGATGAAGTATTGGGCAATGCGTACATGTTAAGGAATGGTTTATGATTTATGACGCGAATTACATGATTTATTGATTTATGATGTTGGCTGATGAAAAGGGCCTATGATTCTTGGCTAAGCATGTTTTAAAGGGGATCCATGATGATAAATAATATATTTTAACCAATGAATCTTAATGCAGGATATTATTGATTTAGGTATGAGCCTATATGCATGTTTGAGGAGCCGTGTATAGCACCGAGCAGCCCGACGTTCAAAGGACTACTTTGGTGTCTCATAACCACGTGCCACCATGGGTTTGTAAATGATATTATGTATTGATAATGATCCCCTTAAATGTGATACAATACCTAATGCATGACCCTCGCCTGAAAAGACAGGGTCGACTCTGCCCACTTGAGCGAGATAGTGGGGCATCATGAAAGGCTCTACCATGATGGTGTCGGTTATGTCGAGTCCTCCCATTGTTCCGCATATTTTATGCATTGTTATGTTTACGTTGTTGTCTCAAGTTATGTTTTGATAAAGTTTACTTACGATTATGAAGATGAATGATAATGAATGATTTGAAAGTCTTGAGCCTTATGTTTTATTACGAAGATTTTGATGTAAGCATGATGTCATTCTCTTATATTTATTTATGAGTTTTATTTACTCTAAAATGTCCATTTTACTTACCCCTTCATATCCGGTACATTCCACGTACTGAAAGCATACTTTCTATGTTGTATTGTTTCATGATACAGGGTTCGGATCTCAGGCTCAACCTCACCCCTAGTCTGGCTCAGCCTCACCTCTAATCCATCTCAGCTTATTGGTGAGTCCTCATGTTTCGAGGGTCGTTTGATAGACTTTCATGTTATTTATGTTTCAGTATTGGCTGGGTTAGTTGGTGATGTTGTTCCATCAACCCATCTTATGTATTAGAGGTTTACAGACAAGTATGTAGTGCTCAGCTATGTATATGTCCAGTATTTCCTGATGCTATGCTATAATTATATTTCCGCTATGTTTTCATGATTATCATTTTGCTTATTTGAATGAGATTAGTTGTATGCATGTGACATGGGTTGACTTGGGGTCTCTCGGGGTCCCTTGTCCCATGTCTATGATTCGGGTGTACGTTCGGGTCGTGACACCAGTCCTTTACTGCTACTATATTTTCAGGATCAACCTGAATTCCCTCACCCGAGACCACATGACCCAGAAAAGTCACGGACTTCAACCAGAATTCACACTTGCTGAACTTGGCGAATAAATGACAGTCTTTGAGTGTCTGAAGTACTATTCTCAGGTGATTAGCATGCTCCTCCTCATTTTTGGAGTATACTAGAATGTCGTTGATAAACACAATGATGAACATATCTAGATACTACTTGAAGACTCTATTCATAAGGTCCATAAAGGCTGCAGGGGCATTTATGAGTCCAAAGGACATCACTACAAACTCATAGTGACCATACCGAGTCCTGAAAGCTGTTTTCGGTATGTCACACTCTCTGACTCTTAGCTGGTGATACCCCGACCTAAGATATATTTTGGAGAAACAGCTGGCTCCCTGAAGTTGGTCAAACAGATAATCAATTTTGGGTAGGGGATACCTGTTCTTGACTGTAACCTTGTTCAACTAGAAGTAATTGATGCACATTCTGAGGGAACCATCTTTATTTCGCACAAATAGAACCGGAGAACCCCAGGGAGAGATGATGGGTCTGATAAAACCTTTATCAAGAAGGTCTCTTAGCTGCTCTTTCAACTCCTTAAGCTCAGCTGGAGCCATTCTATAAGGAGGGATGGAGATAGGCTGAGCATCTGGAATAAGGTCTATACCTAAGTCAATTTCCTATTCAGGAGAGACTCCGGGAAGATCTCGGGAAACACATCTGGAAACTCTCTAACAACAGGGACTGACTGAATAGTTGGGGTCTTAGAGTTGGAATCCTGACCCGAACTAGATGGTAAATACATCCCTTGGAAATAAGCTTCTTGGCCTTAAGGTAGGAAATAAACCTACCCTTCGGTGCTGAATTATTGCCTGACCATTCTAGAGCTGGTTCGTTAGGGAATTGAAACCTAACAACCCTAGCCTTGAAATCAACTGAGGCATAAATGGAGTGTAACCAATCCATTCCAAGAATGATGCCGAAGTCGACCATGTCTAACTCTACAAGATCAGCAGGAATGACTTTATTGCAGACTGAGATTGGACAGTTCTATACACCAGGCTGGCTCTAACTGACTCGTCAACTGGGGTAGAGACTAAGAAAGGTTTTGATAATACTTCTGGGCTGATATCAAACTGAACTGCGACGTAGGGAGTCACGAATGATAGTGTGGCCCCTGGATCAAGCAAGGCATATACATCTAGGCGGAAAAGACGTAACATACCCGTGACCACATTTGGTGAGTTCTCTTGATTCTAATGGGAGGACAATGCATAAAAATGATTTTAGGGATGACCACCATCGGTACCTGAAGTATTGGCCGTCTGAGCTGGTAGGCCTGCTGGAGCTGATGATGTGGTGGATTGTGCTCTCCCCCGTCCTGCTGATGGGCAATCCTTAAGCCGATGATCAAGATGTCCACAACCAAAACAACCCTCTCAACCCTGAAGACACTCTCTTGGGTGGTTCTTACCACACTTAGGGTAAGTCGGATATCTGTTACTTGCACTGTAGCTCTGGGACTGAGAATCAGATGCTCCACCCCTCCGATTCTGGCGGGATCGGATGTTTGGGGCACTGGCTGAGTTGGGTGTTGGGGCTCTCTGCTACTGTTTCTGCTACTGCTGTGGGTGGATACTACCACCAGATCTCTGATGGTCGTAATCTGACTGGCCAGTCCTCACCCGCTTGTTCTTTCGCTCCATGTCGTTTAGTTTTTTAGCCTCAATCTGCTGGGCATAGATTTCAACATACGATCCCTTGGCTTGGCAACCATCTCTGGAGCGTATTTGGACAACCTGATGAGCTCCAATGTGTATTCTTCTACGGTCCTATTGCCCTGCCTCAAGTTCATAAACACAGCCACTTTTGCCTCCCTGAGCACCCAAGGGAAAAATCTATCTAGGAAGGCTGTGTTGAACTCCTCCCACTCCACTGGTCCAGCTCCTGTTGGCCGCCCCTCTTTCCACTATTCATACTAGACCTGGGCTACCCCTTTTAGCTGGTTGGCAACCAAATCAACACTCTCAAAGGAGCTGACACCCATGATGTGGGTAATCTTTTTGATCTCGTCCACGAACTCTTGGGGGTTTTCCCCCACCTTGGATCCCTGAAATGATGGAGGGTTTATTCGGATGAAGTCCCGCACTTGTGTAGCTGCTGCAGATCTGTTGTTGTTAATTGGAACCACTTCTTGGTTTACCTAGTTAGTCACGGTTTGGTCGAGCAACTGAATGGCCGCCCTGAATTTAGTGGTTGACACCGAATCATCCTATGGGGCTGCCTAGGTGGTGGAGTAGTCCTCTGGGCATTTCCTGCCCTCCTTCCATTTCCGCGTCGTGGAGGCATATCTCACTGAAATGAAGTAGAGCACAAGCTAGGATAATGATTTTTGGAACTGAATTTCAACGCACGATAAGGAGTATCAAATAAAGGGAAATTTCCTAATGGCATCTCATAGATTCCTCATCATAAGTGTGGCGCGCTTTACACCCATGAAAAGGACTCTACTCGATGTGTCTGTTAGACATTTCGAGGATACTCTAAACCTAATGCTCTGATACTAAGTTTGTCATGCCCTGAATTTACACCCTGGACGAAACACGATACTTAAAGTCACAAGTGACCCCAAGTCAACCCATGGTCTATCATACACTGGTATTCTGAGTAATATATATACATACAAAGGAAGATTTAAATGAGAATATAAGCATTCAAGGAAATAAAGAAGATCATTTTTTAAAAAACAATCCACAAGTTTGAAATGCTAAATTGAGTTTGAAAGCCTCTAAGTCTGATGAGTTGCTGCGACAGGACCCCAGCTAACTCCAAGTCTAACTGAATGATAAAAATAACTGAAGGAAAGTAAACATCGTCCTTGAAAGATGAGGACTCACCACTGGTACAGTTGATATCGCCTGCAGAAACCTACTAGTGATACTGAGTCTAAGAACCTGCGTCTGTATCATAATACGATACAACATAGAAGGTATGCACTAGTACTTTGAATGCACTGAGTAGGTGAGAGTAATATAACACAATGAAATAAACAATAAAGAAATGTTGGATTGCAAGACATGAATTAACCAACAGAAATCTACAGAACTGAAATAACTGAAATACTGAAGTGGTCAAGAAGACCCTGTCTGATGGTCAAAACATATTCTAAATCTGAGTCTGATCGGATTTGAACTGAACTGAACTGAACTATACGGAACTGAACTAAACTGAACTAACTGAACTGACTAGTGGGAGAGTCTATAACTGACATATAATCACGTGCGCTAGACATGGAATCCGATGTATACGCCCCAACGGTAGGACCCAATATACCTTGCTAGTGTATAAAGGAATGAACTGAGTGATCACAAAATCTGGGGCCAATCAAGCCAATAAATACTGTAACCTACGCTGGCAACGTAGTTCTGGGAACCTGGGTGTGCTGGAACCCCAGTTCGCTTGGTGCTAAGTCCTGCTCCCACTAGAATACCTAAACTGAATACTAAGCTGATAGCTCGAAACTGGGGTCCAAGACTAGCCAGGGATATATAACTGAAAGTGCATTGAGAGTCTTATCGGACCAGATTCTGAAACTGGATTCTAGACTGGTCAGAGCTGCTTATCTAGAAGCGCCGTAACCATCTAATAACAAACTGTAATGTGACTAGGGTCCTAAGGCTAGTCAGATCTATCTGTCTGAGTGTCATGAACACCTTTTGGACCAATAAACTGAGTTCTGGATATAATTCTGATAACTGGGAGGTGATACTAACACCTCGGGAAATTTCTGTAGTCAAACTGATCGGCTGACATTATTCTAGTCAACCCGGAGGTTGCTAAAAATCTGACTGAGACTAGGCTGACATTTCTGAGTATATAAACTTTCTGACTGAAATTGTCTAACATACATTTGATTGAGTTTCTAACACATACAAATATTATAGAAACCCCTAACTCTGAAAGATTCAAGCAATTTCAAGAATTCAATACTTATGCAGGATTCTAGTTTCTGTTTCCAAGAGTTAGGGCTAAAATTTACATTCAATGGAACAAACATCATTTTAGTTATGAACTTGTAGAAAATATCTAAAATTAGCATAGAATAATATTCCTGAAGAATTAAACAAGGTCTGATAGCAATATCTTCACAATCGAAAATTTAGGGCTAGAATTGATAGTGAAGAGTTTTAGGGGACACAAGGGAAGAACAATCTCCTTGTTGAATTCCCACTTACTTGTAGAAGAAATTCTGGAAGAAATCCCTGAGAAAATCTAAGAAGGAATTCGACCCCTTGCTCCTGCTCTATGCTTTCTGTAGAGTTTCTATGTACTGTTCTTTGAGGGAAATAAGAGAATTGAAGGGAAAGGCCATTCTACCCCTTTAACTCCCTCCTACACGAACCCAAAACGACATGGTTTAAGAATTAAAAGGACTAGGAAATTACCAACGCACCCATGGAAAGCAAAACTGAAAATTGGACGACACTAAAAAACGGGCCTCACAACGGGTCGTTGGTCGAAACAATGTCCTGTTGGAACCTTTCGTTGAAGTTGTGTCCCAAAACAGAGCTCACTGGAAAGTGTACCACGGGAGGAAACAATGAATCGTTGGATGAATCAACGGGTCGTTGTACCAACTCGTGGTCAACACTATCGGAGTCTGGGACATATGACGAGTGTCAGCAATGGCTTGCTGATAGGAACCACAGGCCATTGGTTCCACTCGTTGCTAGAAGGTAAAATTTCGACACTCACTAGACCCATCTCAACGACCATATACAACGGGTCATTGAAGCTTCCAATGGTCCATTGAATGTCCCGTTGGTTCTAAAAGGGGACATTTGCTGGACAACCCACAACCTTTACAATGATCCATTGATCCTACCAATGGCCAGTTGTCTGGGTCATCTAATACAGAAAATTTTTATGGTTTTTCCTTGATTTTTCTTGCAAGGTCTGAGTCTGGTCTAGGAAAGTTTAAAGGTATTACAGACTCGTTGTCTCATCGTTCTGAGGAAAAAAATTCTTGTCTCTTCTGGATTTTTCTTGCAAGGTCTGAGTTTGGTCTAAGAAAGCTTTGGGGTGTTACAATATATCCCCCTTGGAATCATTCGTCCTCAAATGAAAGCTAAAAATGCTGGAAAGTTGGGAAAAGAGCTGTAATTCCCTGACTGAGGCTATGAACTAATTTATAAAGGAATGACTGGCTCCGAACTGATTAGACCATACTAACAGAGTTGATGCAACTAGAAGGCACATTGAAAATCTAAATAGAGTTGATGGGTACAGAACTGAACATAGCATTGAGGAGGAAATTAATACCTGATGCTGGAACTATACTGTAAGGGAACAAATGAGGGTATTCGGCCATCATGTCGGTGTCAAGCCCCACCTTGGGATATAAACTGACCTGATTGGGCTTATGCACTTCTGGTGCATACCTGCTCTTCAAATCAAGAAAATAATGAGCTATATCTCGGCTATAAACACAGCCTTCGGCCGATAAGGCCGCATAACCACCTGTAAACAGAAAATAACTAGCCAACAGAAAGAAGTAAAAAAAGAATCCTAAGAGGGCCTACAAGACCACCATGTTGTCTCGTTATATCATAATGAAAACAAGCAATCAAAACTATACTATAGCCGACAAGGCTGCTAACTAAAAGATAAACTACGCCACACAGCCGTCACGCAAAATAAAACATACATAGGCCCCACACGGACAACAATAAAACTAACACAAAAATCCTGTAGCCTGCAAGCCTCTAAGAGTGAAATAATGGTCGGGACAAGGCCCCGACCTACCCATATATTGTACAACAAAAGAACAAACCTTCTAACTAACAACTCCGGGGCAAAAGGAGCTGATTAGACTACTGAATCAGCTGAAGACTAGGGAGGTCCTGAACTACGTCTAACTGTACCTGCAGACAAGTAATGCAGCGCCCCAAGGATGGGCATCAGTACAATATGTACCGAATATGTAAGGTAGTAAATAAAAATGACTAAATAATACTGATAATGAAGCTAAAAACAATTCAATAGGAGGGATAGAGATATAACCTAAATAACCTTACAACCTCCTATATAACTAACAATAAATAATGCAAACAAGAACCTTACTTGGCCCCCATAAATCTTGAAGGTACAACCAACATAGAATAACCCGTCTGGGACCCCCATAAGCCCTGGCGAGTTCACTTTAATCTATATACCCCTAACTAGGTCAAAATGAGTCAACAGGAAACTATAGCCTACCTTCTAGTCCACTTGGGTCTTCAACTAAGCCCGCTCAGCTCCTGGAGCTGTGTTTAAGTCCGGTGGACTCCTGTAACTACACCCTGGGCACCAGGCTCAACGAGGGTCAGTGATGTCAATATGACATAAAAATAATAGTCCAGCCATGGAATGGACTGTAATATGTATCTTGGACCTCTATGTAGTCCCTTTGGACAACATCTAGCTCCTTGGAGCGATCTATATAGCCCCGTAGGCAACAACACAACTAGTAACCGTGGGGTTGGTCACGGAAGGCTATACAAGCCAGGGTCAATCCCTATCCAAATAGAAAATGCTAATCTTAGACTAATAATAGCAAATAAGCACAACAATCATACTTCTGGCGTTCCTATGAGAGTCTAGGTCATATTACAACATGACAGGAATAACTTGCCAAAGGAATTTGCCTTAACATACCTTGAATGCTGATTTTTGATTTGATTGGCGAGGTTTAACTTGCAATCGGTAGTTCTTTCCAACTGTAACCTTTATGCTGAGAGAATAGGACTAATTTCAATACTAAATTCGGCAAATAACGATGACTTTTAATTATCATATCAACTATAATTCAACTTCGAAATGCTTGGCTGAAAACCTATAATTTCCCGAGAGTTCAGAAGGGAGAAGTGCTTACCTAATGCCTGTGGCCATTTAGGATTCAATTTAGAGCAATTCTAATAACTCTTACTCGGTGGAGTTTTGGTTTCTCAAGTGAATTTTCTAGAAATAACTCCGTAGTGATGCTTTCCATAGGCCTAGAACTTGTTACCTGAAGTTAATTTGCGTTTGTATGGCGTTTGGTAGCATAATCTAGCGAAAAACCAATAAAACTTGCGTGATTTTCTATTTTTGATCATGGGTTTCTTGTTATCAATGATTTAAAATGAAGGAGGGGGCTTATATATACCTAAGGGAGGTGGAAGGGGGCAACCCGCACTGCCTAATGCACCACAATGCCCCCGCGCCATGCCTCCTAAAGCGGAAGAAGGCCTGGCGCTCCGCGTTGGCCAGTGCATTGCCGGCCGACGCGTCGTGTTGGCCCCTTGCAATCTAGCCTCGCCTGACCCTGCTGCCAAGGAATCTTTCCACATGCGTCAAGCTCTTCTTACTCATCACAAATGCACGTGTACATCTACTAACCGATAACATTTTACGGGGTGTAACATCCTCCCCCTTTAGGAACATTCATCCTCAAATGTCATCTTTAGGCTTATAGGAGTTAACTTTCTTAACCAATATTTAAGAAAACTTCGGCAGAGTCTCCTCTATAATATGGACTATTCAAAAATCTGAAACGCAGAAAAGTCCAATATAGGTGCCTCACAAGACGCTATAAACAACTATTCCACAACTAAGAGGTAGCTAACTAAGTAGTATTGATAACATAAGTAGTGAAATAACAACTGAATAACAATATTACCTTAACTGCATAATCTGAATCAATCCTAGAAGAAGTAAGGATATCTTGACCTTATGTCATCCTTAGCTTCCCAGGTCATCTCTTCTTTATTCACGTTCCTCCATAGTATTTTAACAGAGGCCATGTCTTTAGTCCTTAACCTACGAACTTGCCAATCTAGTGTGGCAACTGGAACCTCTTCGTAGGCTAACTCCTCAGTAACTTGAACATTCTCGACTGGCACAACTAGGGAAGGGTCCCCTTGCACTTCCTCAACATTGACATATGAAAGACTGGATGGACAGATTCTAGTTCTAGAGGCAATTCTAGCTCATATGCCACTCGGCCTATCCTTCGGAGGATTCGATATGGGCCAATAAACCAATGACTAAGCTTGCCCTTCTTACCAAACCTCATCACGCCCTTCATTGGCGAAACTTTGAGGAATACCCAATCATCAACCTCAAATTCCAAGTCTCTACGCCACATATCAAAATAGGACTTCTAGCGACTCTGGATTGTTAACAAGCGCTCTCTGATGAGTTTTACTTTCTCTTTTGACTATTGAATCACATCAGGTCCAACTAACTCTAACTCCACTAACTCGAACCACCCGATAGAGGACCTACATTTTTACCCGTACAAGGCCTCATAAGGTGCCATTTGTATTGCGAAGTGATAATTGTTATTGTATGCAAATTTGATAAGGGATAAATGCTCATGCAAACTTCCTTTGAAATATAATACATACGCCCGTAACATATCTTCGAGCATCTGAATTTTGCTTCTGCCAGGCCCTCCATCTGAGGATGCAATGATGTACTCAAATTAACCTGTGTCCCCAATCCTTTCTAAAATGAATGCCAGAATCTAGCTGTGAATTGTGCCCCTCTATCAGAAATAATAGAGGTGGGGAAACCATGTAGTCGGACTATCTCTTTAATATACAACTCAACATAGTCTTTGGTGAAGAAGGTAGTCCTGACTGGTAAGAAATGAGTTGACTTCGTTAAACTATCGATAATAACCCAAATAGAATTGCATCCGCACCTAGTACGGGGTAATACTATCACAAAGTCCATGTTGATCGCTTCCCATTTCCATATAGGAACTGGTATTTCGTGCATTAATCCACCGGGTTTTTGATGTTCGTCCTTTACCTGCTGACAGTTAGGACATTGTGCTACAAATTCTGCTACACCCTTTTTAATTCCTGGCTACCAATATATTTCCTTTATGTCATGATACATCTTTGTTGAACCCGGATGAAGAGAATAACGAGAATAATGTACCTCTGCCATGATCTATTAGCGAAGTCCTGCCACATTTGAAACGCAGAGACAACTTCTAAATCTCAAGACCCCGTTTTCTGTTAATTTGAATGCCATTAACTTGCCTTGCTGAACCTTATCTCTGAGTTGTACTAGGTTAGCACCCTCATACTGCCGCTCTTTTACCTCCACAACCAAGGATAATACTGCGGTATTCTGAATCACAGCCCCATTATCCTCTGAGTTTACAATCCGGATGGCTAATCTGGCTAACCGGTGTAGTTCTTGAGCCATTTTCCGCTAATCTGGCCTCAAATGTGCTAAACTCCCCATAGATCTACGACTGAGTGCATCTTCTACAGTATTGGCCTTCCCTGGGTGATACAAAATATACACATCATAGTCCTTCAACAATTCTAGCCAACGATACTGCGGTAAATTCAACTCTTTTTGTGTAAAGATATACTGGAGGCTCTTATGATCAGTAAAAATATCCACATGCACCCCATACAGGTAATGCCTCCATATTTTCAATGCATGAACCACTGCAGCTAACTCCAGATCGTGGGTGGAATAGTTCTTTTTGTGCTTCCTAAGTTGCCTTGAAGCATAAGTAATTACCTTATCATGCTGCATTAGGCCTCATCCTAACCCTATGCCTGAAGCATCATAATATATAGCATAACCCTTTGAACCTTCTGGCAAATCTAACACTGGTGCCGACGTCAATCTATTCTTCAATTCCTGGAAACTCCGCTCACAGGTCTCGGTCCACTTAAATTTGGCTGCTTTTTGAGTCAATTAAGTCAAGGGCGCTGATAGGGTAAAGAATCCTTCCACAAATCTCCTGTAATACCTGACTAATCCTAGGAAACTACGAACTTTCATTGGAGTTATAGGTCTAGGTCATGTCTTTACCACCTCAATTTTCTGCGAATCAACCTGAAGAAAGCCACAGAATTCAGCTAGAACTCATATTTAGAAAATTTTGCATACAACTGGTGATCTCTGAGAGTTTAAAGCACCATTCACAAATGATTTCTATGCTCTACTTTTGAACGGGAGTACACCAGGATATCATCAATGAATACTATCACAAACAGATCCAAATATGGCCTGAAGATGTTGTTCATCAGATCCATGAACACTGCTGGTACATTTGTCAATCCGAAGGACATGACTAGGAATTCAAAATGACTATACCTAGTACTGCAGGCTGTCTTTGGGATATTTTTCTCCCGAACCCGCACCTGGTGATACCCAGACCTTAATTCGATCATGGAAAATATTTTGTCCCTTGCAACTGGTCAAACAAGTCATCTATCTTGGGAAATGGGTATTTATTCTTAATAGTAACATTGTTCAACTGCCGATAATCTGTGCACATGTTGCGCCTCATTTTCTTGCGAAAAGTGGGACTCGACATATGGCGTCTCTTAAGGGTTATTTAAAGAGAAGAGTCACCACTTAATGATTTTAAGGTGCGTTAGTGAACCGTTCTACGCTATGAGTCTACTTAGATTAGCCTACATCACCAGGCTTGAGCAAGGGCTTAAATTATCTCAAAAGGAAGGTGTTAGGCACCTTTCGAGGTCCACAAATATGGTTCCCTACCGGATCCATTAATATGTGGGGGGAAGTTAACTAATGAGCAAACAAGATTTGATTAAAACTTAAGTTAATTGAAATTAAACTAGATTGATAAATGTAAAATAAATAAAGAAAATATAGACAAGCGAGAAAAAAGAAGGTGAGACAGATGCATTTGAAGATCGTTATTATTATTACAAAGTACAATACAATACAGTCAAGAAAAATAATTCAATCCATACAAAAAATATAAAAAAATGCATACAAAAGACGACCAAATAAATAAATTTTTTAAATATGGGGTAGAACCATGAAGAGTCGCCTACGTATCCCTAAAGGGAATCAGGCCAGACGTAGTTCTGCACTTGGAGGAGGGGTTATTTTAACCTAAAGGGATCAGCCCTTGCCACTTAAAAAATACCGCAATCATTTAGATTGCTCATATTATTCAGCGAGCACGGACTATCATATCCCGCTACCCGCCTAATTAATTGATTATTAACTGAAGGCGTTCCTATGTGAATAGACTAACACCCTAAAATTTGCCTACCCCTCCCGAGCCTAATGTCCAAGAGGCATTGGACAACTAATTTGGATTGATGGGTCTTGAAATCTAAGGCTTTTAAGGGTGATTAACGCAAACGAATAGGTTAAAACGGATAACCAAATATAGATTTCAAATAAGCCTCTGAATTAAACCTATGCACGTGATTTCTAAATGGATGCAAGTAAATCCTATGAACATGATCTCTAATGCAGGAATACCAGACTTCACGTATGAAACCAAAATTTAAAGGAGTGCAAGCCTGAAATAGATGAGCATGGTGAGCAGTTAAACAAATTAACGACTTGACCTATAGGCATAATTTCTAGGTTGAAAGGGGACAACCAGTAAGCTAATCATTGTATGCGTATGAGCACAACGGGATTTACTGATTATGTTAATATACCATATACAGAAACGTGAATACATTTATGCCTTTTATCAAACTGATTTAGGTCCTAAATGTACTCCAAGTTATTCCAGATTTACATGCTTACAACTCTCACAGTATTATGAAATAAGATAGTTAAAATTAGAAATCAAATAACCGCAAGATATAACAAATTTAAATCACTGGTGTTTTTCCAAAACTAGTTAAGTAAAAAGAACATGAAACTTATATATAAAAATAGATTTCCTACGTGATTAGGATATCGAAACATAGGCCTGGTTTAATTAATAAGAAGAGTTTGTGTTAGTTGATTCTTATATGCATAGTTTCTAACAAATCAGTCAAATCTATTAAACCTATGGGAATGATATCTAGCAGGTTATCGATGTTCAGGTATTAGAATCAGTGCAGGTTGTTTCTTTAGAGATGAAAGGATCAGCATACACCTGAAATAATTCTAGTGGGCTGATTTACCCACACATGCTTAAAATTCATAATTCTTAGGCATGATTTAGCAAAAGAGTCATGTTCATATTCATCCTATAGGCATGATATCTAACGTTGTATATGTTATTGAAATTTCTATGAGCATGATTTCTAGGTTAGCAATTAAAAAAGTAAAGAAGAAACACACGATCCCCGCCCCCATGCCCCTTTTCACTATTTATTATCGTTTTCAATTATTACAAACTGGGAAAGCCCCCATGCCCCTTTTCACTATTTATTATCGTTTTCAATTATTACAAACTGGGAAAAATAAATTAATACAAACATTAAATAAATAAATAAATAAAAATAATTTAAAGAACAAATCCGTAGTCTTTTGTGTCCCGAGCGGCTCTTCATTCTGGACTAGGGTAATCTGTTAAACAATTAAACAACAGATATGCATGTACAAGCATATATTCGGGAATCCATAAAATTCACAAGTTATTTGGCTTTTAAAGAAAACTAATGCAAATAGATTTGAATAACATATTATTAAACTTAAGAATACCATACTTAAAGAATTATCACGATGCAAGTACAAGTTTACACATAGTGTTATCATAAAAGTATAGAGAAAAAATAACTACCCGATTAATTAAATAAGGAATAGAGCAACAACCAACAATTTCTGAAAGGCTTTGCCAACAAATTGAGACCTAATCTTTAACACATCAAGATCACGAGGACCTCATGGGTCCTGAGCAGTGCTCGTGTTGAAGTGGGATGGAAGAGGGATGATTTTAAAAGGAATAGACCAATATTTTATGAAAATAAAGTATTCAGTTCTATCACAATGTTCGAATGTCCTCCAAAGAGAAGTGGAGGGCTGCTTTTATAGCAAAAAGAAATCAGTCAATTTAGAGAGTAAGAAGGAAAGAATAAATCATCCGTTAAATTAGTTGAGAGAAAATTTCTCTTAATTGACAGAATCAAATAAAATTTTCAGAAAAATCCCTTTTTACCGTCATTAAGAGATACTGGGAAAAAATTAGTCAAGAAAGGCTCCTATTCAAATAAGGCAAGGAATATGGAAGACAAATTATCAAACAAATTACCAAAGATAAATATTATATTACCATAATACACAGATTGCCAAAATCAGAACACTAAAAAGGGATTCCTTGGATCATGGTGACAAGATATTTTCTAAATAAACACAAATCAGTCAGAGAAGGAAATAAATTAAATGCGGTAGAATTTGTCCTAAATTATTCCTATCCAACAAATAATTTGAATGACCATATACACTTTAGTACTAGTATTTTACGACTAGAAAAAAAATCATACAAACTTTTCTTTACCAACTTATGCAAGTATAATCACAATATCTCATAGACAAATATATGGTGCAACTATTCCAAAATAAATTAATCAATTATAGGAGAAAAACACGTATAATTTGACAAGAATTCAGATCAAGTCCTACCTTAAACAAGCAAGTCACCTATTTCATACTATATTTACTATGTAATATCTTTTAAGAGTTATAATGGTGGAATTAACAGATTCCTAACATGCTTGTCAAAACGTGATTTGGTAATCGAGACTAATCAATTATACTACAGCTAAATTGAACAAGATTGAAACCATATTGGCGAGACAGTCACAAACATCGTCAAACAATTTGAACATCAGATTCAAAATTGCCGGAGTTTATAGAGACTTGGAGATACTGCTATCTGGTATTACTATTGCGGAGAAGACATGTTGAGACGACAAGAGCAAAAATGAACACGACAGTAATTATGTGAAGGTACACAACATATTAAACATACTACCAGAACACATATCACTTGGATTCATGCAATTTTCTAAACATAAACAGGGAAGAAAGATCTGTAAATCGGGTTGCATATTTCATAAATTCAGGTAGAAGTCATAAAATCAACAATGAAATAATCAGTGCATTCAACTTAAATCCGTGAGCCGTCTTGGCGCTTCTTAAGGAGAAATTAATTTGCCATCCAAATTTGTAAATAAACATTTAAAAGACAAAATAAATGAAAAAAAAATGAAAATGGGAAGACCATTCAGGGACAGAGAATCTGTCCCAAATTCCATGCTTGGATCGGTGAAGGAGAAAACTTCAATACATCCTATATTCTAAACATATGCAAACTGATAAACATTAAGGTATTTATTATTTATTTTTTTATGAGAAAATTCTGCCAGATTAAGGTGATAAAAACAAAATCGCTTAAACATTTAGACTTTCATACACTATAAATTTAAACTAGTTAAAAAGCAACACTTAACAAAGAGTAACCCAAAATTTTACACCAATGCCATATCTTGAAAATCTATCTTTAAATATGTTGTGAATAAGTAGAGGAATAATTAATCAAAGAGAGATAACCACGTAAGAGAAACGAGGTAGAAAAAAAAGAGATAGAAAATGAGAGGGAGAAAGGAACAACGGTTGTTTTTGTCGGAATTTTGCCGACTCCGTCGGCTTGCCGGAGATAATGGAAGCTGTGTCTTGGGGTTGAAAGCGAGGGATAAGGCGGCTTGTCTCTGGGGTTTTGAGGCTGTTCGGGGTTGGTTTGGGTGATTTTTGGGTGGTTTCCGGAGGAAATGAGAGGGAGAGACTAGAGAGGGCCGTTGTTTTGTGAGAAGATGGAGGCGAAGAAGAGAAACGGGTCAGCGGTTGTTTAGAAAAGAGGGAGAGAAGAGAGTAGAGGGAGATCTGGGGGTTCACCGGTGGTCGACGACGGAGAGAAGAAGAAGAGAGTGAAGGGTGATGGAGGTTTTCGGGCGATGGTGAGAGGGAGAAGAGAGAGGTGGCGGCGAGAGGTAGGGAAAAATGAGTGAATCATTAGGGTTTTGGGGTTTGTTGTGAAGTAAATAAGGAAAGGAAATAGGTTTTTAATCTTAACCGTAGGATCATGAGAGATGAGCGACTAAGATTGGCTCTTTAGGCTCTAGGTCAGGTCATGGATTATGGAGTGGGTCGCGTGTTGGGTAGGTGGGTAGGATTAAATTAAAAATTGAATTGATTTTTAAAAAAAAAGGCTAGATGTGGTAAAAATAGTCTAAAATTGACATAATTTAAGTAGAAATTAAGTAAAACATATATTTTGAAATAAAGGCATATATTAACACGAAATATATTATATATGACACAATTATTTAATATCAAAAAATTAATAAATTAAAATTAATGCAAATTATATATACAAATATATGTAATTTAAAATAATTTTGCAAGATTATGATAATTAATTATTTTAAAAATATGAATGCAAGTCGAATAATTGTGTAAAAAAAGGTAAATAAAAAAAATATATATATATAAGCATCTTATGCGGGACATAGGGAGGTCAAAATTGGGTGTCAACAACTGCCCCTTCTTTGCTCGGAATGAATGATGAATTGGTGAGCAAAGAACGTTGACCTAGTGGCCAATTTTGTCCAACCGAGGAACGATCTCAATGGGGATAAAAGAAAAAGGACTAGGAATTATGAAATGTTGTGGCTGAGACTTCGGTATCAAGTCGCCTACATATCTCGGGTTTACGAGAATCAGCCCGCGTGTAGTTCTAGATTTAGGTACGAAAGAAATCCCTAAAGAGAAATTGACAACACGAGGCTTGGATAAGGATGGGGTAGCACGTATCGACGATATTTAAAATGCATTACAAAATAAACAGATGGGAATAAGGTTCAAAAATTAGGGATAAGTCAAGAAAATAGTAGGAAAGGTGCTATCATTCGTAGCTCGCTCTACCTCGGCATTCGCTTGAGCAAAACAATTAAAGCATATGCATCGAATACTTTGTAAAATAAACTAATAAAAAAAATTAAACATGATGCAAGTTCCCTCTAGACAATGAAAGTTTGCTTTGAGACAAAAGGATGACGTCTCTAAGCCATGATGTCTTGGGCCGTGATTCGCAAAATAATTTCCTTAGGCCATGAAATGATGTCTGCAGGCCATGAAAGATGACGCCTTTAGACTATGACGCCTTAGGAGCATGATAAACGCAAAATAAATTCCTCAGGCCATGACATGATGGAAGATGACGCCTTTGGACTATGACGCCTTAGGAGCATGATAAGCAGAAAAGTAAATCCTCAGGCCATGACATGATGTCCACAGGCCATGAAACAATGCCTTTAGACAGTGACGCCTTCGGATGAGTAAAGAAATGGTAATTTGAAGAAAGTAAATTATTTGAGGGACTAAATTACTCAATTCACAACTGTGGTTTATTCGGGCTCAGTGCAGATAAATCATAGGGCTCAGAATGCAATAACGGGCTAAAATGCATAAAACGGGCTTAAAATGCAAATAACGGGCTTGAAATGCAAATAACGAGCTCAAAGGAAAGTGCGGGTTCAGTTGTATATCAAAATGCAAGTACAGGTTCAAAATGCAAACAACGGGCTCGAAATGTAGATAATGGACTAAATATGTAAATAACGGGCTCAATCATGCAAAATGGGTTCAACTATATATCAAAATGCATATACCATGTATATCATGGGCTCAATATGCAATTACGTGCTCGGTTGTATATCAAAAAATGCATATATCTTGTATATCACGGGGCTCAAAACATATATCAGGGGCTCAAATGCACATATATAAATGTATATCACGGGCTTAGATGCATATATCAAAATGTATATCACGGGCTTAAAGTGCGAATCTCAAATGCATATAACATATATATCACGGGCTTAGATGCATATATCAAAATGTATACCATGGGATCGATATGCAAATAAGGACTTAGATGTATATCAAAATGCAAATACGGGCTCAAATGCATATATCATGTATATCACGGGCTTGAAAAATGCATCTAAAGGGCTCAAAATTGCAAATACGGGCTCAAATGCATACGACGGGCTCAATATGCAAATACAGGCTCAAAAGTACAACACGGGCTCGAATGCATAAAATGGGCTCGAAATGCAAATAACGGGCTCAACGCATACGACGGGCTCACTATGCAAATATGGGCTCAAAAATGCAATACGGGCTCAAATGTATATTTCATGTATATCATGGGCTCGAGAATGCACGTATCATGTATATTGCGGGCTCGAAAATGTATATAAAAGCTTAAAATGCGAATACGGGTTCAGATGATGGAATAGAAAGATACAAATAGGGGCACAAGTAGAATGACTTAGCTCTATGTCCCCTTGTAACAAGATGTTCACCATCTCCGCCTTTTGCATTTTCGTTATTTCTACACTCAAAGAAAAATTATTAGTTTGTAAAGGGGAGGTTGATCTGTGCGTCTGTTTTGTAGACCTCTTCTATCCGCTAGACACCTGTTGTTGAACTCCATTCAGGTATATGCTCGGGCATAAGGTTTAAATAAAAAGACGAACTTTTAAAATAATTTAGTAAAAGTAAAAGTAAGTTTGAAGTATGTAGGAAAAATTGAGTTAAATCACAGGCTATGACATATTTTGAAACCATACATCGTCCTTTGGAAAATCGAACCCTTGCCTTGACTTAGTCTTGATGAAATTTTGAGATCCTTCTCTAAATTTCTGCCCCAGTGTAGCCCATAACGTCGGTTCCTTTGCAAATGACATGATGTTACGAATTTTTGAGGTCCCCTCAAAAATTCTGCCCAGTTTGCAGCTTGTTAACCAAATCACCATAAAAAATATGATAGAATCACTGAGACCTTCTTAATGAAAGGGGAGACGAAAATTTTATAAAGATATGGACCGAGTCCCACAAGGACACCTACGTATCCCTCTTAAACGGAAATCAGGTCCAACGTAGTTCAGGTTACAAAGTAGAGAAAAAGGTAAATTCCCAATCTAAATGTAGTATCTCTTAACAGCGTCTGAGTTGATAGGTTTGGGCCAGATTTCACCATCCATCTCCGCCAAAATAAGTGCTCCTTCTCCTGTCAGTACTCTGTGGATCATGTAAGGACCTTGCCAGTTAGGCGAGAACTTGACTTTAGCCTCATCTTGGTGTGAAAAAATCTGCTATAAAATCAACTGCCCAAGCGTGAAAAGTCTTGGTCGAACTTTCTTGTTAAAGGCCTTAGTCATCATATTCTGATAAAGTTGACCATGAAAGACTGCATTTATCCTTCTTCCATCAATAAGTGCCAATTGCTCAAATATGCTTCGTACCCATTTTTTATCGCTCAGTTCTGCTTCTTGAATGATCTTTAAGGAAGGAATTTCAACCTCAGCCGGTATCACCACTTCATTACCATACACTAGCATATAAGGCGTAGCTCCAGTAGACGTTCGGAGAGTGGTACAATATCCCAACAAAGCAAAGGGCAGCTTCTCATGCCAGTTTCTGTAGTTATCAATCATCTTGCGCAAAATTCTCTTGATGTTCTTATTTGCAGCCTCCACAGCTCCATTCAATTGTGGCCTATATGCAGTAGAATTGTGGTGCTTGATTCCAGAAGTTTTCACACGTCGTTCTCATCAAATCACTATTCAAATTTGCACCATTGTCGGTAATGATAGACTCAGGTACCCCAAATCGGCAAATAAGATGGTCGCGAACAAAATCTGTCACCACCTTCTTTGTGACGGACTTGTGAGAAGTAGCTTTAACCCATTTGGTGAAATAGTCGATTGCAACCAAGATGAATCTATGCCCATTAGATGCTGCAGGTTCAATGGGACCAATGACATCCATTCCCCAAGATGCGAACGTCCAAGATGAGTTCGTGGAATGAAGCTCGTTGGGAGGAGCTCGAATCACATTTGCGTGGGTTTGACATTAATGACACCTTTGCACGTACTTGACACAATCTGTCTCCATAGTCAACCAGAAGTAACCAGCTCTCAAAATCTTCTTTGCCAACATAAGGCCCATAAGTTCTAGAGTGGACTTCTTCAATCAGATTTGGTTCCTCCTTAGCATCCACACATCTTAGCAATCACAAATCCGGGGTCCTCCTATAAAGGATTTCTCCGTTTAGGAAAAACTGATTGGCTAGCCTCCGAACTGTACATATTTGGACACTTGTAGCGTGCTTAGGATAACTCCCATTCTTCAGATACCTTTTAATGTTAGCATACCACGGTTCACCATATGGTTCTTCCTCAACATGAAAACAATAAGTAGGTTGCTTATGTATGTGAATAGGAATGGGATCAATGTAGTTCTTATCGGGGCGCTGGATCATCGAAGACAATGTAGCCAAAGCATATGCAAATTCATTCTGTACTCATGGAATATGTCCGAATCAATTTTGACAAACCTCTTACGCAGTTTCTGCACGCAATGCAAGTAGGGCAAGATCTTTGGATTCTTCGTGACCCATTTTCCTCTCACTTGGTGCATCAGCAAATCTGAGTCTCCAATTACCAATATGGACTGCACATTCATGTCAAGTCGGATACCCAAGATGCAAGCTTCATACTCAGCTATGTTGTTAGTACAAGGGAATCAAAGCTTAGCTGATACGGGGTAATGCTGCCCAGTCTCTGATACTAACACAGCTCCAATGTCTACTCCCTTGAAATTTGCTGCTCCATCCTAGAATAACCTCCAACCATCATACTCTTCGATAATATCTTCTCCTATGAAGGCTACCTCCTCATCGGGAAAGTATGTCTTCAGTGGTTCATACTCCTCGTCCACAGGCTTTTCCACCAAACAATCTGCAAAAGCTTGCCCTTTTACCGCTTTCTGCGTGACATAGACAATGTCAAACTCACTTAGAAATATCTTCCATTTAGCCAGCTTCCCTGTCAGTATGGGATTTTGGAAAATATACTTCAGCGGATCCATTCTGGAGATCAGATAGGTCGTGTAAGCAGACAAATAGTTCCTCAGCTTTTGAGCAATCCAAGTCAAAGCACAACACGTCCTCTCCAGCAATGTATATCAAGCCTCATACGGTGTGAACTTCTTGCTCAAATAGTATATTGCTTGCTCCTTTCTCCCTGTCTCTTCATGTTGTCCCAAAACACAATAAAAGACGTTTTCTAGCATGGACAGATACAAAAGCAGAGGTCTTCCCTATTCTGGTGGGACTAAAAACCGAAGGCTTTGATAGATAATCCTTGATTCTATCAAAAGCTTGTTGACATTCAGGAGTCCACTCTGTAGCAACATCTTTTTTTCATCAATTTGAAGATAGGCTCGCAAATAACCGTTGACTAAGCAATGAAATGACCGATGTAGTTGAGTCGTCCCAAAAAGCTCATGACTTCCTTCTTACTCCTTGGTGGAGGTAGCTCTTGAATGACTTTAATCTTAGTTGGATCCAACTCGATACCCCGACGGTTGACGATAAATCCCAATAATTTTTCCGATGGAACACCAAATGCACACTTTGCCAAATTTAGCTTCAGATTATATTTCCGTAACCTGTTGAAAAACTTTTTGAGGTCGACCAAATGGTCTGAGCTTTTCTTTAACTTGATAATGACATCATCCACATAAACCTCAATCTCCTTATGGATTATGTCATGGAATATAATGGTCATGGCCCTCATGTAGGTAGCTCTAGCCTTTTTCAACCCGAATGGAATTACCTTATAGCAATATACACCCCATGGCGAAAGGAAGGCAGTTTTCTCAGCATCATTCTGACTTGATGATAGCTAGCGAAACAATCCACAAATGACTGCGTCTCATGCTTGGCACAATTATCAATAAGGATATGGATGTTTGGCAGCGGAAAATCATCTTTACGGCTGGAATTGTTGAGGTCCCTATAATCTACGCACACTCTGACCTTTCCGTCCTTCTTTGGCACTGGCACGGTATTGGCTAACAAGGTAGGATACTCCACTACTTTAAGGATTCCAACATCAATCTGCTTAGCCACTTCCTCTTTGATTTTCAGACTCATGTCAGGCTTGTACTTCCTTGGCTTTTGCTTGATGGGAGGATATTCTGGATCAGTAGGCAACCTATGTGCTACTATGGAATGGATGAGCCTCGTCATATCGGCATAGGACTAGGCGAAAACATCCTTATATTCTTTCAGAAACTCTATGTACTCCCCAACCTCATCTTTCGAGAAATAAGTGCTGACTTGGGTCTCTTTAGGCGTCTCTACATCTTCCAGGGTTACCACATCGGTCTCTGCCAGATTCTCTTTAGGCTTGTCTTCAAACTCTTCTACTTCCCTGACAATTTCAGCCAGTACTTCATCCTCACTGGCTTTTAATGAGTTGCCTAGGTTACGTCCTATAGTTTCATTACAAGCCATGGCCTTAGATTCAACGCATTCAATACTACAAATGTTGAAAATATAAATAAAACTGAATCAAACATATGAAAATAAAATAATTAATTAATTGAAAAACTTGCTCAAAATTCTGAAATAATATTCAAAAGAAAATTTAATGACTTCAAAAACAATATTTTATTTTGAAACAATAAAAATTGATCCTTTTAGTCTAGCCAGATGCCCGACGAGCTCTGGATGGAGTGGTTGTCCAGTTGGCGACTCCTCTTTGACCTCTCGCTTCCTGTTATGGGGCCCCTCCTTCCTCCTCATTAATAATGGCATGGCAATTACTATCACTTGGCTCCTCCAAAAACAAATTCCTCAAACTAAGCAGCACAGTGTCTTCCTCTGCCTGCTTGATATCAAGAAAACTGCCAGACATGAAAGTTTGTTGAAGTGAAGGCAGTGGATTTGGCAACAAGAAACTTTTCCTTCCCAAAGGATACTTCCAATTGTCCAGCTCCTCGGCAGTGAGTTGGTACCCCAATCCAAAAGGGTTTTTTTGTGTTGCCACATGCAGAGGCTCCACCATCCCTTTTAATTTGACCCCGAGACCCCTACCTGGCTCGAAACCTAACCACAGCAGCATACTCAGAATTTTGTCACTCCACCACCTTCCTTCCTCGACGACTCCAAAAAGTTCTAAGGTGTGGAAACTCTCCCCATCCAAACCTTCTTTACCTTCAATGATGGGGATAACTGGAGCAACATAGATTGGACCACTTTTATCCCCGTGGACCATGACCTCTTGGTGATCCCACTTGAACTTCAAGCATTAGTGCAGATTTGAAGGCACAGCCCCTGCGACATGAATACATGGGCGTCCCAAAGTAGATTGTAGGAGGCTGGGATGTCCATTACTTGGAATGCTATAGTGAATGTGGCAGGGCCAACCAGCACATCCAGATCGATTTCTCCCATGGTATCCCTTTGTGAACCACCAAAATCTTTGACGTTCATCTTCCATAACTTGATTCGGGCGAGGTCAACTTCCAGCTGGGTCAAAGTATTCAAAGGGCAAATGTTTAAATCGGAACCTAGGTCAATCAACACCTTGGTGATAAATTTGTCTGCGTGCTGCACCGTGATATGTAGCGCTTTGTTATGAGCCACAACTTCTACAGACAATTCATCTTGGCGGAACGAGATCTTCTTAACTTCAAATACTTGACCCACCATATGGGCCACTTCACTGCTAGATATGCTTGCAGAAACATGCTTCTCCTAACACCTTCATCAGAGCTTTTTGGTGTTGATCAGAGCTTTGCAAAAGGGAAAAAATAGAAATTTGAGCCGGGTTCTTGCTCAACTGTTCCACCACAGAGTATTCCTTTGCCTGCACCTTCTTCCAGATACCATTATTTTCAAACTCCGCCGCTGGTTGTTTTCCTTTGTGGACCCCTTGAGCCAGAGTGTCGGGAGTGTATACCTGTCCAGACCGAGTTACCCCTTATACCGCATCTGCCTCTAGCTCTTTTGCTCCTCGCGGGGCATTTTCCTCATAGCTCCAAGGTACCATTTTGTACGAAATTGAAGCAGGTCTTACCACTGTAAATGGAGGCCTTGGCATAGATACCTCAACCTCGAATGGAGGACGTCTATGCATTGTCATGGATGGGTCTAAAGAAGAACCTGCTTTGTGTTCAATCACCCCAATACTATTCGATAAGTCTTCAACCTCATCACAAGAAATCATATTACTTGGTGGTTTGGCAGAGGATTACTTGTTATGTTCGGTCCTGGATCTTTGAGGTGAATGGCCTTTGTATCAATTAGCTTTTGTATTTTGTCCTTCAACGATCTGCAGGACTCTGTAGTGTGCCCCCTCATGCCTGAATGGTACATACATACTTTATTGTGGTCATACCACTTAGCTTGGGTGTCGACCGGGAGGGAAGGTATAGGCTCAATGTAACCAGCTTCTTTCAGCCTCACATACAGTTGATTAATAGGTTCGGTTAATGGGGTATAGGATTTTGTTGGCCTCCTTTCAAATTGGGCCCTAGGCCTTTGGCTTGATGAGGAAGAAGATCGTGGGTGAGAAGGTTGTGGATAAGAAGGTCGGGGATAAGAAGGTTGTATGATGTAGATGGGATAAGTGGAGCTTGGTAATGTGAAGGAGGGGTTTGGAAATGGGTTGGAGGAGGAGTTTGATATGGTGCTTGGTAAGAATGAGGAGTTTGGTATGGTGATGGAGCTTGGTATGATGGAGGTGGAGTTTGGTAGGGTGGAGTCTGGTGATGCGGGGTTGGATTTGGTAGTGTGGGGATGGACTCTGAGGTCTGTAAACATAATCCTTCAGCCCTTGGGCCATCATAAAAGTGCCAACTTCTTTCTTCTTGTGTCTTTCTGAAGTAGCTCCAGACTGCAAGGTTTTGTTATCCGCTTGCAATGCATTCAAATTGATAATGGTACCATCATTGATACCGTCTTCAATCTTCTCTCCTAGCTTGATGATCCCCGCAAAACTTTTCTCTCTAACCAACATTAATCTGTCATAAACTTGCAGATCCAGAGTCCGCATGAAAATGTCCTTCATCTGTGCCTCATCCATTGGGGGTCGCACTCTGGCGGCCTCGGTCCTCCAACGAGTCGCAAATTCCCTAAAAGTCTCAGTGGGCTTCCTCTTGAGGTTTTTTATGTAATGCAAATCAGGTGCATTTTCTGTAGTGAACCCAAAATGCTCCACAAAGGCTGTTTCCATCTCTGCCCAGGTAAACCATTTCTTCAGATTTTGCTCCACGTACCAACTAAGAGCATCACCGGTCAAACTTCACATGAATAATTTCATCTTTATCTTCTCATTTCGTCCCACTCCTACCAACTTGTCGCAATACAATCTCAGGTGGGCCCTTGGATCACTGGTCCCAATAAATAATTCAAACTTGGGAGGTTTGTAACCCTTCGGTAGTTTGACATCCGGATGTATGCACAGGTCTTCATAGTCTAGACCCGTTATTCCTTTGGTGCCTTCAATGCTGTGCAACCTACTGTTCATCTTTTTTAACTCTTCTGCTAGAGTTTGAATCAACCTATCCTTTTCTGAAGGCTCAGATTCCTCCAAATTGTGAGTCCCGTCTCCACATAGATTGGGTTGGTATGAGTACGAGCATATGTTGCATTTATATTGGCCGGGGAAGGTATTTCATAGGCTGGTGATGGGTAATGGGAGGTAACGGGAGTTGGTGGATTTGGATATGTATATGTAGGGTATTGGTAATATTGGGGTGGGGTATCTTATGGTGGAAATGCGGGTTGTTAATACATAGGGAGGTTAGCCGGTGCTTTTGAAGTTGAGTCATCAACTTGAGCCCGAATAACGCTATCTAGTTGTTTAAAATGCGAACTTGTGCTAACTCTTCTTGAAGCTCAAATATTTTCTACTCGAGCCTCATAATCAGCTCGTTGTAACCTGGAGGGAAAACCCCTTCGGAATTATCTCATTCATCCCTAGATGTATCGTTACCACTCTTGTCTAAGATGCTGTTATGCTCGTCCATCTTGTTCTTTCCTTTGTTACGGTTAGGAATGGGAGGAGGAGAAGGAGGAGCCCCTTTAGACTTTGTTTAGTAGGCCATATTTGCACAAATCAACCTTTGGGAAGTGGAAAAATAAGACAAATAGCAAACAAATCCACAGTTAGTAAGAGAGGTTAGAAATCATGCTGATTAAAGTAAATAAACACGTTGGCGCATTTCCTAATTTTGGAGCCCCTTTTATGCCAGAGGTAGGCCTAACTAGTTTGAGAGAAAACATGCTGTTAAGTATTGTCATTTTTCTCCCAAAAATAAACCCCAAAATGAAAATTTATTAAGATAAAATATTGCAAATACAAGAAAACGACTAAAGGAAAATAACATTCGACTGTATCTTGAAAACTTCTTCATCGGGGTCTGCTTTCTTTAGACCTTCAAACACTTTGTCAAAACGGTGGCGACTAGACAGGAGATAGGCCAATGCTCGATCCTTCCCCATAGCTCCCCCATTCAGGCATTCCTCCCCATGTTTGCTGAATTCATCACACAACTCTTGTATACTTGAGTCCAAACGTAAGGCGCGATCTTTCCAATACTCCAACTCTTTGCCCATTCAAAAATTTCTTTGGCATTGTCGTCGTGTAACTGTCGGTGACAAACCTTAGAATCTTGGACCTTCCTCTTTAGGCAGCGATAGAGGGTTTTTGCTTGGGCTTCCTTATCCTCCACATGCTTGCCTCGTTTAACACTTGATATTGTAGTACCAGCCCAGTCGTCATGTCGCCACTCGATGTATCCTGCCACATAACCTGCCTATATCGGTCTGCCTCTATGCTCTTCTCATCGAGGTAGATCTTTTTGTTCCACGCTTTTGCAATGTCTAGAGCATGCAGAATAAAATTGTCCTTGTAATCCACTTGGTATGCATCCATGTCGTAAACCCTGGGTATTATTTGCATTTTTCCAGCCTAATGCATTGTCCGCATCGGAGAGTACGGTTGAAGACCTCGGAGTCCTATCAAAACCGAATAGTACCGAGACTTGGTATATACCTCGAAGTTAGATCTCAGAAACCAATCAAACATCCATTTCATAGAGTTTTCTATCAAATTACCCAACATTTGACTCCATTCTTCCACCTCATTAGGCCTCTTTATCGGCTTAACACCCATAGTGACCCTGTAATGATGAGTGGCAATGTGATTGGTTTCTGTAGGTCGAGCATGGTTGGATTGCTACACATTTTTTGGATATGTTCAATAAGCCAGAGTTGAAGCAACAAGTTACATCCTTCAAAGTGCTTGAACCCATTTTTGCATTTTCCTAAAGATCGATAGATGTCGGCCACAATCATTGGGACAATTGTGCAAGGTCCTTCGTCGACACCTTTGCACAAGACATGAGCGACTGAAATAAGATAGATATCAATATCTCCCTCGACTCCTCGTGGGAAGACCACCATGCCCAGAAAATAAATGATGAGTGCAAATATTCTTTTGCTCATCCATGAGCTTGGATCAGGACTCTCCATTTGGTAGATCTCGCGAGACGAATTGTGGCCAAACCTGTTGAGCAAATAAGTTCCCGGCATCCTTCCCTTTAATCCCAACTTGTCACGCGCATCTTCTAAGTCAACACGTTTTGGTATAACCATTTCAGCTTTTTCCCATTTCCTGTTCCTCCATAATGGGCTCACATTTTCTACATACCCTCTAATTTCTTCCAATAATGGTGTCATTGCAATTTCATCAAATCTAAATACAACCCTTTTCTCATCCCAAAATGCGGTGGCTGCTTCAATAAGTTCTCGACACGGAGTGACTTGCATGAGAGAAGGTAAATGCCCCAATACCTTCCTTACTTCATTTTGGCCGTATTCTCCTAAATCGACCCACCATGATTTCAATCCCACGGGCATGCACCAAACCATGCAAAACTTTGGTAAGAGGTAAGGAGGCTCATTGTACCTGCAACACAAAGAAGGTTAAACTAACCTACCCACCCAAAAGCAAAATGACATTACTTAAACATTATTCTCTCTCAAAATGTACATAATTTATGGATTGTCTTTCTCGGGATTTTAAAATCCATTAAGACTTAGGCCAAGGTTTCTCTATTAATCTTGACATGCCACGGACATCGTGATTTTTCTAAGTTTAATATGATGTGCATACCTTACTAAAGGCATACACGGTCAAGATGTAGGAATAAGAGTGGGTATGACACGGTTCCCTCAAGCGGACAACTCGAGAGTGAAGAAGCCTATGACCGTCGATGCACCGCTGATCGATCAAATCATAAGGCATTCCTTGGGGGTGTTTTAATAGTGAACGACCGTGAAACCACGCAACCGTTTTTGTGTGTGATAGTGAGAGGTTTCCAAGTGGGAAAAGTATGAGCGGTATGACAGTTTATATAAAAACAACAGTTTATAAATAATTACTGCATATTACAAGCCATAAAGGGAATAATAAACAATCAAATGAAAAACAAAAGAAGAAAAACATTAGTAACTTCATGGTAAAAACATATAAGGAAGCGAATAAATATTTACAAAAACAAATAAAGGGAAAGGATTTAAACCTGACAGTTAGCAAATTAAGATTTTTTTTTTCTTATTTCAAATCAAAACTCAAAATAAAGCCCCATATAAAACGAACACGTTGTGGTTAAAGCCTAAAATCCCCAACAGAGTCTCTCTCGCGCCTCAATTTTCTTGAGAAAAGCGGGATTCGACATGTGACGTCTCTTAAGGGTTATTTAAAGAGAAGAGTTGCCACTAACGATTTTAAAGTACGTTAGGGCACCGTTCTACTCTATGAGTCTACTTAGATTATCCTAGTCACTAGGTTCGGGCAAGGGCTTAAATTACCTCGAAAGGAAGGTGTTAGGAACCTTTCGAGGTCCACAAATGTGGTTCCCGGCCGGATCCATTAATATGTGGGGGGAAGTTAACTAATGAGCAAATAAGAGTTGATTTTAACTTAGGTTAATTGAAATTAAACTAGATTGATAAATGTAAAATAAATAAAGAAAATATAGACAAGCGAGAAGAAAGAAGGTGAGATAGATGCATTTAAAGATTGTTATTATTATTACAAAGTACAATCCAATATAGTCAAGAAAAATAATTCAATCCATACAAAAAACATAACAAAACACATACAAAAGACGACCAAATAAATAAATTTTATAAATATGGGGCCGAACCTCAAAGAGGCGCCTACGTATCCCTAAAGGGAATCAGGTCAGACGTAGTTCTACACTTAGAGAAGGGGTTATTTTAACCTAAAGGGATCACCCCGTGCAACTTAAATAATACTTCACAACCATATAGATTGCTCGTATTATTCAGTAAGCACGGACTATTATAGCCCTCTACCAGCCTAATTAATTGATTATTAACTTAAGGCGTTTCTATGTGAATAAACTAATGCCCTAAAATTTGCCTACCCGTCCCGAGCCTAATGTCCAAGAGGCATTGGACAACTAATTTGGATTGATGGGTCTAAAATCTAAGGCTTTTAGGGGTGGTTAATGCAAACGATAGGTTAAGACGGATAACCAAATATAGGTTTCAAATAAGTCTCTGAATTAAACCTATGCACATGATTTCTAAATGGATGCAAGTAAATCCTATGAACATGATCTCTAATGCAGGAATACCAGACTTCACGTATGAAACCAAAATTTAAAGGAGTGCAAGTCTGAAATAGATGAGCATGGTGAGCAGTTAAACAAATTAACGACTTGACCTATAGGCATAATTTCTAGGTTAAAAGGGGACAACCAGTAAGCTAATCAGTGTATGCGTATGAGCACAATGGGATTTACTGATTATGTTAATATACCATATGCAGAAATGTGAATACATTTATGCCTTTTATCAAACTGATTTAGGTCCTAAACGTACTCCAAGTTATTCCTGATTTACATGCTTACAACTTTCTCAGTATTATGAAATAAGATAGTTAAAATTAGAAATCAAATAACGGCAAGATATAACAAATTTAAATCACTGGTGTTTTTGCAGAACCTGTTAAGTAAAAAGAACATGAAACTTATTTATAAAAACAGATTTCCTACGTGATTAGGATGTCGAAACATAGTCCTGGTTTAATTAATAAGAAGAGTTTGTATTAGTTGATTCCTATATACATAGTTTCTAACAAATCAGTCAAATCTATTAAACCTATAGGCATGATATCTAGCAGGTTATCAATGTTCAGGTATCAGAATCTGTGCAGGTTGTTTCTTCAGAGATGAAAGGATCAGCATACACCTAAAATAATTCTAGTGGGCTGATTTACCCACACATGCTTCAAATTCATAATTCTTAGGCATGATTTTAGCAAAAGACTCATGTTCATATTCATCCTATAGGCATGATATCTAACGTTGTATATGTTATTGAAATTCCTATGAGCATGATTTCTAGGTTAGCAATTAAAACAGTAAAGAAGAAACACACAATTCCCGCGCCCATGCCTCTTTTCACTATTTATTATCGTTTTTGTAATTATGACAAACTGGGAAATACAAATTATTACAAACATGAAATAAATAAATAAATAAATAAATAAATAAAAATAATTTAAAGAACAAATCCGTAGTCTTTTGTGTCCCAGGCGACTCTTCATTCCGGACTAGGGTAATCTGTTAAACAAATTAAACAACAGATATGCACGTACAAACATATATTCGGGAATCCATAAAATTCACAAGTTATTTGGCTTTTACAGAAAACTAATGCAAATAGATTTGAATCACATATTATACATCTTAAGAATACCATACTTAAAGAATTATCACGACGCAAGTATAAGTTTACACATTGTGTTATCACAAAAGTATAGAGAAAAAATAACTAATCGGTTAATCAAATAAGGAATAGAGCAACAACCAACAATTTCTAAAAGGCTTTGCCAACAAATTGAGACCCAATCTTCAACACGTCAAGATCACAAGGATCTTGTGGGTCCCGAGCAATACTCGTGTTGAAGTGGGATGGAAGAGCGACGATTTTAAAAGGAATAAAGCAATATTTTATGAAAATAAAGTAGTCAGTTTTATCACAATGTTAGGATGTCCTCCAAAGAGAAGTGGAGGGCTGCTTTTATAGAAAAAAGAAATCAGTTAATTTAGAGAGTAAGAAGGAAAGAATAAATCATTCGTTAAATTAGTTGAGAGAAAATTTCTCTTAATTGACAGAATCAAATAAAATTTTCAGAAATATCCCTTTTTACCGTCATTAAGAGATATTGGGAAAAAATTAGTCAAGGAAGGCTCCTATTGAAATAAGGCAAGAAATATGGAAAACAAATTACCAAAAATAAATATTATATTACCATAATACACAGATTGCCGAAATCAGAACACTAAGAAGGGATTCCTTGGATCATGGTGACAAGATATTTTCTAAATAAACACAAATCAGTCAGAGAAGGAAATAAACAAAATAAGATAGAATTTTTCGTAAATTATTCCAGTCCAACAAATAATCTGAATGACCATATACACTTTAGTATTATTATTTTACGACTAGAAAAAAAATCATACAAACTTTTCTTTACCAACTTATGCAAGTATAATCACAATATCTCATAGAAAAATATATGGTGCAGCTATTCGAAAACAAATTAAGGAAAAGAATCAATTAGAGGAGAAACATACGTATAATTTGACAAGAATTCAAATCAAGTCCCACCTTAAACAAGCAAGTCACCTATTTCATACTATATTTACTCTGTAATATCTTTTAAGAGTTATAATGGTGGAATTAACATATTCCTAACATGCTTGTCAAAATATGATTTGGTAATCTAGACTAAACAATTATACTACAACTGAATTGAACAAGATTGAAACCATATTGGCGAGACAGTCACAAACATCGTCAAACAATTTGAATATCAGATTCAAAATTGCCGAGTTTATAGAGACTTGGAGCTACTGCTATTTGGTGTTACTATTGTGGAGAAGACATGTTGAGATGACAAGAGCTAAAATGAACACGACAGTAATTATGTGAAGGTACACAACATATTAAACATACTGACAGAACACATGTCACTTGGATTCATGCAATTTTCTAACCACAAACAGGGAAGAAAGATCTGTAAATCGAGTTGCATATTTCATAAATTCAGGTAGAAGTCATAAAATCAACAATGAAATAATCAGTGCATTCAACTTAAATCCATGAGCCGTCTTGGCGCTTCTTAAGGAGAAATTAATTTGCCATCCAAATTTGTAAATAAACATTTAAAAGACAAAATAAATGAAAAAAAAAATGAAAATGGGAAGACCATTCGTGGACAGAGAATCTGTCCCAAATTCCATGCTTGGATCGGCGAAGGACAAAACTTTGATACATCCTATATTCTAAACATATGCAAATTTATAAACATTAAGGTATTTATTTTTTATTTTTCACTAGAAAATTCAGCCAGATTAAGGTGATAAAAACAAAATCGCTTAAACATTTAGACTTTCATACACTGTAAATTTAAACTAGTTAACAAACAACATTTAACAAAGAGTAAACCGAAATTTTACACCAATGCCATATCTTGAAAATCTATCTTTAAAGATATTTTGAACAAGTAGAGGAATAATTAATCAAAGAGAGATAACCACAAAAGAGAAAAAAGGTAGACAAAAAAGGATAGAAAATGAGAGGGAGAAAGGAACGACGACTATTTTTGTCGGAATTTTGTTGACTCCGGCGGCTTGCCAGAGATAATGGAAGCTGTGGCTTAGGGTTGAAAGCGAGGGAGAAGGCGGTTGGTCTCTAGGGTTTTGAGGCTGTTCGGGGCTAGTTTGGGTGATTTTCAGGTGGTTTCTGGCGGAAATGAGAGGGAGAGACTGGAGAGGGCCATTGTTTTGTGAGAAGAAGGAGGAGAAGAGGAGAAACGGGTTGGCGGCTGTTTAGAAGAAAGGGAGAGAAGAGAGTATAGGGCGATCTAGTGGTACATCGGTGGTCGACGATGATGAGAAGAAGAAGAGAGCGACGGGTGATGGAGGTTTTCCGGTGATGGTGAGAGGAAGAAGAGAGAGGAGGCGGCGAGAGGTAGTGAGAAATGAGTGAATCATTAGGGTTTTGGGGTTTGTTGTGAAGTAAATAAGGAAATGAAATAGGTTTTTAATCTTAATCGTAGGATCATGAGAGATGAACGTCTAGGATTGGCTCTTTAGGCTTTGGGTCGGGTCATGGGTTATGGAGTGGGTCGCGGGTTGGGTAGGTGGGTAGGATTAAATTAAAAATTGAATTGATTTTTAAAAAAGTGGCTAGATTTGGCAAAAATAGGATAAAATTGACATAATTTAAACAAAAAGTGGCTAGATTTTAAATAAATTAGCTGAAATTGAAATCTAGCTGCTATTAAATTAATAAAATACTATTCTTGTAAATGATTTAGTAAATAGGTAACATAATAGTTTAAATTAAGAAAAAATTATATAAACAATATTATTGATATAAATAAATTATAAAATTGAGTAGATTCATGTAAATATTATATAATTAATAGAATATTATATTTTGTAAATAATTCAATGACTAGGAAACATAATTAATTTATCAAAAATTATATAGACTTTATTATCAACATAATTTACAAATTCAAGTGATATTATTATGCAAATAATTTATAAAACTTAATTAAAATTATAGAAATATTATCATGTAAATAACTTATAAAAAAATTAAGAAAAACATATATTTTGAAATAAAGGCATATATTAACACGAAATATATTACATACGACACAATTATTTAATATTAAAAAATTAATAAATTAAAATTAATGCAAATTATATATACATATATATGTAATTTAAAATAATTTTGCAAGATTATGATAGTTAATTATTTTAAAAATATGAATGCAAGCCGAATAATTGCGTAAAAAAGGTAAATAAAAAATATATATACGCATCTTATGCAGGGCGTACGGAGGTCAAAATTGGGTGTCAACAGCATATGCAGAGGACGCCATCTTTATTTCTTGCAAACAAAACTGGCGCATCCCATGGTGACGTACTCGGCCTGATAAAACCCTTATCTAACAGATCTTTTTACTATTCCTTCAATTCTCTCAATTCAACAAGAGCTATTCGGTATGGAGGGATGAATATAGGCTGAGTACCTGGTAGTAAGTCGATAGAGAAATCATTTTCCGTTCTAGGGGAATACCAGGAAGTTCGTCTAGAAATACGTCTTGGAACTCATTAACCACTGGAATGAATTGAAGAGTCGGGGATTCTGCTTGCATATTCTAAACCCTGAAAATATGATAAATATAGACTTTTGCTATCAGCTTTTCCGCCCGAAGATAGGATATGAACCTACCTTTTGGCATAGCTGCACTGCCCTTCCACTCTCGCACTAGCTCCCTTGGAATGTGGAATCGGACTGTCTTGGTCCAACACTCTACATTGGCATAACATGCGCTAGCCAATCCATACCCATAATTGCATCAAAATCGATCATTTCTAGCTCCACTAAATCTGATAAAGTCTGGCAATCGACAACCTCTACTGTACACCACTAGTAGATCCTTTTAGCTATAATAGAATCACAAACGGGCGTAGATACTTAAAAGGGTTGCTGAAGCAATTCTGGCATTATACCGAACTTACGGGCCACTAATGGGGTAACATAGGACAAAGTAGAACCTGGGTTTATCAAAACATAAACTGAGTGAGAGCAAATGTCCAGCATACCTGTCACAATATCTGGTGATAACTCAGACTCTTGTCTCCCCGGTAAAGTATAAGTGCAATCTGGACCGCTGCCTAAACTAGATGCCCCTGACCTGCCTTGGCCTCTGCCGGCTGGAGCTAAGGGCCTGGACCCTACTGAAGGTGCTAGGGCATGTGACCCTACTGAAGATTTCTCCTGTCGGTCCTGATTACCCAGACCTCTAGCTGGATAATCCCTCATCATGTGACTCTATTTTCCATAAGTGTAACAAGCGGTAGAACCATACCTACATGCCCCAAAATGATATCGACTGCAAATAGCACAATGTGGCACAGTAGGCATGCTCTAATCTGACCCTCTCTACTATTGAGAACCTGATGCCCGTGAGCTCTCACCGGGTCCTACTGCCCTCTGCAGTCTAATCTACCAGCCTGTTGCTGCTGTGGAGGTGGGAATCTAGGTGGCCTGCCTGATATTCATGGCTAGGTCTGCCCTAAAATTTTGCCTGCATGTCACTGGGTCTGTCCCTATGGCGCTGCTCTTGATTTATTATTTCTATCTCCCATTGTCATTGCCTGATCCCCTCAATATTCTGAGTGAAAGCTTGAATGCGGGCAATGTCCATGTCCTCCCGCAGAGTAGTTGTAACACAAGTTTCCACGTACTCTGAAAGCAGCCCCATAACAAACCGATGTACTCTGGCCGGCATGGTGTCTACAAAAGCTAGCGCATATCTGACCAAGGAATCAAATCTCATAGCATATTTCCGAACACTCATCGAGCCCTACTCCAGGTGCAAAAACTGATCTACCCAGGCTTGTCGAATTTCTCGTGGCAAGTAGTGATCTAGGAAGGCCTCTGAGAAACTAGACTAAGTCGGAGGGGAAGTGTCTCTGCCTTGGGACCTCTCCCATCTCCCGTACCATAATACCACTATGTCCTACAGTTGAAATACCACTAACTCAATAAGACTCCATGGACGTAGCATGCATCACCTTGAAAATCCGCTGTACCTAGTCCAGGAAGTCCTGAGGGTCCTCTTCTCGGTCCATCCCTATGAACTACGGGGGACTCAGGGAAAAGAACTCTCAGACCCTCAAACTCTCAGGTCCTCCAAAAGATTCAGCAACTACTAGTACCATAGGCTAGCGCCGAGCGGCTAGCATCTGGGTTAACATATAGATGGCGCTCCTAACCTCCTGATCGGATGGTATAGGTATAGGAACTGCTGAAGGTGGCACCGACATGTTCACTACCCTGGAGGGCTCCTGGCGTGGAAGAGACTGCTGAGGAGACCAGGATGAAGTCTCCCTATTGCCCTCAGATCGGGCTGGCTCTGACTGAGGCACCCTGCTAGTGCCCTCTCCTGCCGCAGCATCTAATTTCCAGCCCGTCGTAGTCTATCGCGTGTCCGACATTTCTTTATAGATAAGAAGAATAAGGTAAGCTTAGGGACTCAACCCTATGTAACATAGCTCTACATCACCACTAGAGAAGAAGGAAGGGTAACCACGCTATTATGTACCCTAGCCTCATGCCTATGGAATGTGGTGCACAACACACCCATAGACAAGACTTTGCTAGATACGACTTGTAGACTCTCTAGGATACGTACCGCTCTGATACCAAGTTTTTCACGCCCCACCTTAGGAGTCATGATTGGCACCTGGTGCCATACTAGGATTTGAACTTTCCTGACTGGGCTTATGCACTTCTGGTGCATGCCTGCTCTTCAAATCAAGAAAACAACGAGCTATATCTCGGTTGTAAACACATCCTCCGGTTGACAAGGCCGCATAGCCACTTGTAAATAGAAACAACTAGCCAACAACAAGCATTATAAAAAGGATCTTACGCGGGCCCACAAGACCACCATGCTGTCTAGTTATATCATAATGGAAACAGGCAATCAGAACTATACTATAGCCGACAAGCTACTAACTAAAAGCTAAATTAGGCCCCACATGGCTGTCACACAAAATAAAACATACATAGGCCCCACACGGCCAACAATAAAAAGTAACACTGAAAGCCTGTAGCCTGCAAGCCTCTAAAAGTGGAATAATTGTCGGGATAGGGCCCCGGCCTACCCATAAACTATACAACAAAAGAACAAACCTTCTAACTAACAATTTAGGGGAAAAAGGAGCTGATTAGACTTCTGACTCAACTGATGACTAGTGAGTTCTTGAACTGTGTCTAACTGTACCTGCAGGCAAGTAATGCAGCGCCCCAAAGATGGGCGTCATTACAATATGTACCGAATATGTAAGGCAGTAAAAAAATGACTGAATAATACTAATAATGAAGCTGAAAACAATTCAACTGGAAGGATAGAGATATAACCTGTATAACCTTACAACCTGCTGTATAACTAATAATAAATAATTCAAACAAGAACATTACCTAGCCCCCATAAGCCCAGAAGGTACAACCAGCATAGAATAACTCGCCCGGGGCCCCCATAAGCCTTGACGAGTTCATTTCAATTTATATACCCATAACTAGGTCAAAATGAATCAACTGGTAACTATTGTCAACCTTCCAGTCCCCATGGGTCTACAACTGAGCCTGCTTGGCTCCTGTAGCTGTGTCTGGTTCGGCAGACTCCTATAACTACACCCTGGGCACCAGGCTCGATGAGGGTCAGTGATATCGATAAGGCATAAAAATAATAGTCCATCCATGGAATGGACTGTAATATGGCCCTTTGTCCTCTATGTACTCTCTTGGGACAACATCTAGCTCCTTAGAACGATCTATATAGCCCTGTAGGAAACAACACAGCTAGTAACCCTGGGGTTGGTCACGGAAGGCTATATAGGGCAGGATCAATCCCAATCCAAATAGAAAACGCTAATTTCAGACTAATAATAGAAGCTAACCAAAACAATCATACTTCTAGAATTCTTATGAGAGTTTAGGTCATATTACAACACAACAGGAGTAACTTGCCGAAGGAATTTGCCTTCGCATACCTCGAATGCTGATTTCTGATTTAACTGGCGAGGTTTAACTTGCAATCGGTAGTTCTTTCCAACTGTAACCTTTATATTGAGAGAATAGGACTAATTTCAATACTAAATTTGGCAAATAATGATGAATTTCAGTAATCATATCAACTATAATTCAACTTCGAAATACTCGGCCGAAAACCTATAATTTCCCGAGAGTTCAGAAGGGAGAAATGCTTACCTAATGCCTTAGCCATTTATGATTTAATTTAGAGCAATTCTGATAACTTTTACTCGGTGGAGTTCTGATTTACCAAGAAAATTTTTGAGAAATAACTCCGTAATAATGCTTCCCGTAGGCTTAGAACTCGTTATCTAAAGTTAATTAGTGTTTGGACGGCGTTTGGTAGCGTAATCGAGCGGAAAACCAGTGCTACTTGCATGCTCTGTTATTTTTGATCATGGGTTTCTTGTTAGAAATGATGTAAAATGAGGGAGGGGGCTTATATATACCTAAGAGTAGTGGAAGGGGGTGCCCTGCGCTGCCTAAAGTGCCACAATTCCTCCGCGCCGTGCCTCCTAAAGAGGCAGCATGCCTGGCACGTCGCGCTGGCCAGTGCACTGCCGGCTAGCGCGTCGCGCTGGCCCCTCGCGGCCTAGCCTCGCCCGACCCTGCTGCCGAGGCTCTTTCCACACACGTCTAGATCTTCTTACTCAGCACAAATCCATGCATGCGCCTACTAACCCATAACATTTTACAGGGTGTAACAGTCTGCTTCTGCCTCCCATGTGGCTCCCTCAACTAGCTGGTTCCTCCACAAGACTTTCATCTAAGCGACTTCCTTGTTTCTTAACTTACGAACCTGATGATCTAGGATTTGAAATGGGACCTATTCAAAGGAGAGACTATCCTTTACTTCCACACTATTTAGTGGCACAACCGAAGTCGGATCACCGATGCACTTCTTCAATAGTGACACATGGAACACTAGGTGCACAGATGCTAACTCTGCAGGTAATAATAACTCATATGCCACACTGCAAATCTGCCTCAGAATCCTATAGGATCCCACATATCTCGGACTGAGTTTCTCTTTCTTTCTAAACCTCATCACCTCCTTCATGGGTGACATTTTTAGATAAACCTAATTATCTACCGCAAATGCTAACTCTCTTCTCCTCACATCAACATAGGATATCTGTTGGCTTTTCACTGTTTTCAACCTTTCCCTGATAAGTTGCACCTTCTGTATAGCTTTATGAGCTAAGTCTGGCCCTATCAAGGTAGCTTCATCAACCTCAAACCACCCTATAGGGGACTACACCTTCTACCATATAATGCCTCAAACGAGGCCATCTGAATACTGGAGTGGTAGCTGTTGTTGTACGCAAACTCGATGAGAGGCAAGTGATCATCCCAACTGCCCTTGAAATTGATCACACAAGTTCTCAGCATATCCTCTAAGGTCTGAATAGTCCACTCATCTTGTACATTTGTTTGAAGGTGAAAAGCTGTGCTGGGCTTGACCTGAGTACCGAGTCCTTTCTGAAATGACTTTTAGAAATGCGAGGTGAACTGGGTACCTCTATATGAAATAATAGACAAGGGTATCCCATGTAGTCTGACTAGCTCCCAGATAAATAGCCTAGCATAATCCTCAGTTGAGTTTATAGTTTTAACTGGGAGGAAATGTGCTGACTTGGTCATTTGATCTATTATCACCCAGATTGAGTCATGCTGCCGCCGAGTATGAGGTAGACCTGTAATAAAGTCCATATTCACTTATTCCCACTTCCATGTGGGTATGTTGATATCCTGAGTCATACCCCCAGGTCTCTGATGTTCCACCTTAAGTTACTGGCAGTTTGGGCAGTTAGCCACAAATTCTGCAATATATCTTTTCATGTCGTTCCACCAGTAAATATCCCGTAGATCACGATACATCTTAGTGGCACCTGGGTGGATAGAATATCTGGAACTATGTGCTTCTTCCAGTATCTATTGTCTCAAATCACCTACATCCGGTACACACAGTCTGCCCTAGTAACGGAGCACACCATCTCCCCCTTTGGAGAAAGCCTCCACTTCTTTTTTAAGAACTGCTTCTTTTAGCTTAAAAAGTATGGGATCTTCATCTTGTCTTGACTTAACTTCAACAACAAATGAGGAATCTCACTCACTTTGCATTACTACTCTATCCTCAGCTGAATCAACCAACTACACTCCCCACCGAGCTAACCTATGAATATCCTTTGCCAGTTCTTTTCTGCCCTCTTCAACATGAGCAACGCTCCCCATAGACATCCTGCTGAGGGCATCAACCACCACACTGGCCTTACCTAGGTGGTATAACACACTACTAAACACATATTCAAGGCTTTTGTGATCGGTGAAAACATCCATATGAGCCTCGTAAAGGTAATGGCTCCATATTTTCAACACAAACACCACTGCTGCCAACTCAAGGTCATGAGTCGAATAGTTCTTTTCATGAACCTTGAGCTGTCTCGAGGCAAAAGCTATCACCTTACCCGCTACATCAGAACGCAACCGGCTCCTACTCTAGAAGAATCACAATATACGAACCCATATGTTCCTTCCGGTAAGGTTAAAATTGGAGCGGTAGTGATTCGAGTCTTCAATTCTTGGAAACTCTTCTCACACGCATCTGACCACTAAACTGTTGCTTTTTTCTGAGTCAACCTAGTCAGTGAAGATGGAATAGAGGAAAATCTTTCTACAAAACATTAGTAATAACCGACTAGACCCAAGAAACTTCTGATTTCAGTTAGGGAAGTAGGTCTTGGACAGTCTTTCACCGTTTCTATCTTTTGAGGATCTACCTAATTACCTTCACTCAAGACCACGTGACCAAAGAAATTTTACATTTGCCGAACTTAGCAAACAACTGGCAGTTTCTAAGCATCTATAGTACTATCATTAGATGGTTAGAATGTTCCTCCTCGTTTTTGGAGTATACTAGAGTGTTATCAATGAATACAATGATGAACATGTCTAGATATTACTTGAAAACCCTGTTCATCAGATCCATGAAAGTTGCAGGGGCATTAGTTAGTCTGAAGGACATAACCACGAACTCATAGTGACCATATCGAGTTCTGAAGGCTGTTTTTGGTATGTCACAGTCTCTGACTCTGAGCTAATGATAACCCGATCTGAGATCTACCTTGGAAAAACAACTGGCTCCCTGAAGCGGATCGAACAAGTCATCAATCCTGGGTAGGGGATACCTATTCTTACTTGTGGCTTTGTTTAGCTGTTGGTAATTGATACATATTCTGAGTGTACCGTCTTTCTTTCGCATGAATAATACTGGAGCACACCATGGAGAGATGCTGGGCCTAATGAAACCTTTATCAAGAAGGTGTTTTAGTTTCTCCTTCAACTCCTTAAGCTCAGTTGGAGCCATTCTATAAGGAGGGATGGATATGGGCTGAATGTCTAGAAGAAGGTCTATGCCGAAGTCTATTACCCGCTTGGGAGGGGCTTCGGGAAGATCTTCGGGAAACACATCAAGGAACTCGCTGACAACTGAAACTGACTGGATAGTTGGGGTCCTAGAGCTGGAATCCTTGACCCAAAATAAGTGATAAATGCACCCCTTAGAAATAAGCTTTCTTGCCTTAACGTAGGAAATAAACCGACCCTTAGGCACTGAACTACTGCCGATCCACATTAAAACTAGCTCTAGTTCTGCAGTCGACTGAGGCATAACTGAAGTGTAACCAATCCATGCCAAGAATGAGATCGAAATCGACCATGTCTAACTCTACTAGATCAGCTAGAATAACCTTATTCAACATTGAGACTGGGCAGTATCTATACATTTGGATATCTCTGACTAACTCACCAACTGGGGTAGAGACTGAGAATGGTTCTGAGAGGACTTCTAGAATGATTTCAAACTAGACAGTTACATAGGGAGTCACGAACGATAGTGTGGCTCCTAGATCTAGTAGGGCATACACATCTTACATGTGGACATGATCTTTACAATCATATAAATATCATGAAATGCTTAAGACTATAACTTCTAATTAAATAGTTTAAAAAATGTTTGGTTTTTTCATTTGTGTTAGACTGCATGACCAAGATTTAAGTTACTTAACTAATTTTTTCTCCCCCAAGTGAAATAGGTTGCCTAACGTGTTTCAACTAAGCAGTAAGAGTAGTAAGAAAAGAACATAGAATTTTACGTGGGAAGCACCCGACTTATAAGGAGGAAAAACCACGACCTACACCTCTGTAGGATTTTCCCTAAACTTCACTAACACTGTGAGCCTCAACAAAATTCAGATTACAAACACTTGCAACCTAAGAGAGTAACTCTAATCCCTTGCCCCTAAAATCACTAGAATCTAGCTATATTTAGATTACAAAACAGTTACAACCTAGGAACTAACTCTAATCACTCTTACAACAATCAAGAAGAAAGTTGTGATGCCTCCAAGTTACCCCTAACTTGAAGCTATATTTTTTTTCAGAAAAATACCTACACAATACTTCTAAAAAAGCTGGAAATAGGTACAACTCAATAATAATCATAACACAAAAAGCTAGAATTGAAGACACTCTGAAAAATCCATGAAACGGGTTCTTTAATCTGGTCCTTTGTATCAGCCTCCGCACTTGAATGGTTAGATAGAAATGTAAATAATCTTCATTTTATGCTTTGATTTCTACTATTTCTCTCAGTATTGGTGTGTGAATCTCTTCAATAAAAGGCTTGCATATTTATAATAACAAGTGAAGGCAAGTTGGTTAAATAGAAATACTTGTAGGATAAGGACTCCATGATGTGATAATGTTTGAGATAGACACAAACCCCTTGCTTCACACAGCTGAACTTATGCAGCTATTAGGAGTTCTTTAAAGAGTTATTCTTTGCCTTGAACTACACATCAACTCAAACTCTTATTTACTTGGAGTTCTACTTCAAGTAAGACTTCTTTTTTAAGACAAACTCCTTGCTCCTTTGTTTTGTAGTTGAACTCCAACACTTCAACTCAACACATGTTTATTTCCCTGAGCTTATTTGACGTGGATTATCCATTTTTTAATTTGTGCATACTTGTATTTATTTCAGATTTATGATGTGCAATTTTAGCTCCTTTAGATAGTGTATTTGGCACTTCTTTAAAATAGCTTAACTTACCTATTTTGTCATCATCTTGTCAATCATCAAAACTTTATATAACCCAAAAAATTCGCCCTTTTTGATGATGACAAACCTCTTGTCCTTGTGCATTATCTTTACCTGTAGGTACTATGATACGCAACACTTGAGTGAAACAGGTTAGTCATGCGAGAAGACTCCTATATTTATCTGATCTTTTATTCTTATCTAAGATTCCTTTTATTTAAAGAGTTTTACTAGTAGTCAGACTCTTGAATGGAACACATAACCGCTAATCTAGTTCATTTAGTTTAGCATTTGTTCCATGTTATTTAATCCAATCCAACTCCTCTTTGACTTAAGAATTTTGTCAATCATTAAAACATACCAAATCCAAAAAAATTCCTCCTTTTTGAAGATGAAAAACTCATATCCTTTTTCTATCAGCCCAATGAACCTCTCAGATGAACCATGTTAGAATATCAGAATATTGGATTATAAATATTACAAGCATACACATCTTCCCCCTTTTGGCATCACAGAAAAATCGGTTTTATTATTCATAAAGATTAGCTGAATGATAGCAATGTAATACTCATGGCTACTAGGGCTATCACAAATACAATCATAATAGTTACCAAAATTTCTCAAACATTCATCTAAGGATATTAGCCATCAAAGAAAAACATATCAATGTAAAGAGAAATAGATTATCATAAACAAGTGTGAAGACCACCACACCCTGTGTAATTTTATTACAATCAAAGACATGATAACTGAAAAAATAATAAAGAGATAATTGCAAAGGAATGCCTAAACTAGTGATAACATAACAAAAAACAGACATGTGGAAAGACCAAACTTATGGGACTCGTGAGAATGGTTTTTTTCTTTTTCAGCATCTAACATAACTCCAAAATATGGAGCATCGCCTTCTCTATCACCCTATGATGAATCAAGTTTCAGAACTTGTTTCATGCCTTCATTAATACTTTTTCAACTGAAACCTATCTATTTTCATAGAAAAAGTCTTCCTTGCCAGATATTTATCATTTTATCACAAGAATTGTACCCAAAGGGTGAATTGGGTTCAACCACTAAATTACCCATACTTGCCCTCTCACTTGTTTCACCTTCTTTAAACCCTTTCATGTTCAATAGAACCTTTAAAACTCTTCCCTGTAATACCAACATCCCGTTCTTTTTCAAGTTTGACATATGAACTAGGTCTAGCCACTTGATCTTTCATGAGCACTACTAGTTCTTTCTCCCTATCACCATAAATTTTTAGGATTCATTTAAAAATAGAATTGAGTTTTATAGGGAGTTACCATTGTGTCAAACATACTTTGATGAAGTGAGATTTTGGGTCATTGAAGTTTAAAATATTCAAGCTTTGTGGAATTTTATGAAATCTCACTGATCTTCACTTTATTTTTTTTGTGAGTGAATCCATTCTCAGATTCCAAAAAAAAAAGGATTCTTGATGAAGTGGGATTATGGTGATTGTGTGCAGTTTTCAAGATCAAATATAACATGTACTTTGAAGAATTTTGGGATTTTAAACTGGTTTTTCAATTATGAGGATGGGTTGACTTTCTTTTGGATTTATCTGATAAGAAACTAACTCATGAAACATGTCACTAAATTTGGCACATGGTTTAGATGTTATTAATTACAAGAGATGGAGCACATACCTGGATTGGCTAATGAACCATGTTCATAATCTAAAATTTCCTCAATACAATAAAGTTCAACTGAGACAATAAGGTAATATCATTAGACTAAGTGACGCAATGTAACTATCATGGTATAAGGAAATAATATAATTGCACAAGACTGAGTGGAATATTTTCAACTAAGACATATTTCATGTTGAACACATTAATTCTAGCCAATCATTAAGGGATACTCATTCAATCTTAATCATCCCTAATTTATTTTAATGATATTCTTTTTTTGGATGAGGTTCATCCACGTATTTCATCCATGGTTCCCCCTATCACAAAGATATCAATTTTTTCAAAGTCACGTATCCTTCTTTTCAAACCATTTTCAAAGACTTCACTTCTCTATTCATATCTGTGAGTGAAATAAACTTTAGTTTATTCCCAATCATATTCCTTGAGCAAGCATTATCCATGTACAATTTTTGCTTGCTTACTTTCACTCAATCCTGCAAAACGACCAAAGGTTAGCTTTAGGAACTCAGACTAGCTTGGGTCCTTTTCTCTGATTAAAAGGATGAATTAATCTCTTTTTGTCCAACTTGGCAACACATAAGAGAACATATTCCATTTACCTGTTTCATGCTTTCCACCAAGATTGGTGTTTCTTTTCTTAACAACATTCAGATTTCTTTTTCTTTACATTAAGGCCACTGGGCATTTATATCCAAGATGTCTTGTATTTCCACAGAGAAAGCACAATTCTTCTTTCTCAATTTTTTTTTAAATCCTAAGCCAGTCGTTACGCTATGTGTTCTACTACTAAGCTTAGAGAGAATCTGTGATGATTGAGTCCAAAAACTGACTCTCTCAACATTTTTTTTCACTTTGGATAATTCTGGGCTAATCCTTTCAAATTTTTCTCTCTCAAAATTGAGCTCCTCCTTAGTATTTTTCAGGTTAGATTCACTCTCAATCTACTAGTCACTAATTGTTGTTTTATCTTTTCTAGTGACAGTTAGTTGCAGAACTTCATACTTGAGTGCTAAAACAGACGAACCAAGTTGTTTCACCTGTTCCTTTAGGGAGTAGTTTTCTTTTTCAGCTTTTCCCTTACTAGTTTCAGCATCAATCAGTTCATACTTTAAACTAGTGAAGGTAATAAGTAACTGGTCCTTTTTTGTAGTGATTTCATTAAATTTATCAATCAAAGTAAACATTAAGGAAATTAATTTTTTCTTAGAGAGCAGGTTAAGCTTATCTTTTAGGTCAAGAATACTTACCTTGGTGTTATCATCATTTTCTGAATCTGAGTGTCCTATAGCCATCAAAGTTATTTCATTAACATTGTCATTGTCAGATTCCTTAGAGCTTGATCCCTATGCAGCCATTATGGCTTTTAATGATGATTTCTTTTTCTTATCTTGAACCTTTTCCTTCTCCTTCTACTCCTTCTCAGCTCTCTTCTTTCCTCCATTCAATTTCCTAGATGGGAAAATCCTTAACGTGATGATCAGACTTATCACACTTGTAGCATCCATTTGTCCATGATATCTCTGAACTCTTGCCCTTTTAAATAGGATTTCTCTTTTCATTACTTTTACCTCTTTTGGGTGATCTCCTGAATTTTCTTTTCATTTAAGTCATCTTCTCATCATCAAAGTCAAATCCTTCACTATATCTGAATGGTGGTGCAATATTCATCTTGATCTTTTCTTAAGGTGTTAGCTTCTTAAAGATAACCTGCTCTAATACCAATTGTTAGTCTGCATGACCAAGGTTTTAATTACTTAACTTAGCTTTTCGCTTACAAGTGAAAAAGGTTGCCTAACGTGTTTCAACTAGGCAGTAATAGCAGTAAGTAAAGAACGTAGAATTTTACATGGAAAGCACCCGACTCACAAGGGTGAAAAACCCCGACCTACACCTCTGCAGGATTTGTCCCAAACTTCAGTAACACCGTGAGCCTCAATAAAATTTAAATTACAAACATTTACAACCTAAGAGACGAACTCTAATCCCTTGCCCCTACAATCACTAGATTGTAGCTAGATTCAGATTACAAAATAATTGTGACCTAGGAACTAAATCTAATCCCTCTTACAACAATCAAGAAGAAAGTTGTGATGCCTCCAAGTTACCCCTAACTTGAAGCTATTTTTTTTCCAGAAAAATACCTATACAATACTTCTAAAAAAGCTGGAAATAGGTACAACTCAATAATAATCATAATACAAAAAGCTAGAATTGAAGACACTGAACAATCCATAAAACATGTTCTTCAATCTGGTCCTTTGTTTTAGCCTCCACACTTGAATAGTAAGACTAATATGTAAGAATAATCTTTATTTTATTCTTTGATTTTTGCTATTTCTCTCAGGACAGTTGTCTGAATCTCTTCAATAAAAGGCCTGCATATTTATAATAACAAGTGAAAGCAAGTTGGTTAAACACAAACACTTTTAGGATAAGGACTCCTTGATATGATAATGTTTGAGATGGACACAAACTCCTTGCTTCACACAACTGAACTTATGTGTCAATTAGGAGTTCTTCATGTTAGGACCGAAATAATCAAGTGTCATGTGAAAGCTAAAATAGCAATCCTCGAAAGATGCTAAATAAGAAGACAAATGAGAAATATACCAAAAGAGACACAATAATTTAATGTGGTTCGGTGAATCGACCTATATCCACAAGAGGAGATGAGCAATCCACTATGTAAAAGAGAATACAAAATATCGATAGAAATAACCTCACAAAATTCACTCAAAATAAAAAAGAGGTTCACACAAGAATTATAATACCACTTACGTCTCACAAATTCTCCTCCTAAATAAAACTCTCAAAGACCTTATGAATACATTGTGGCTGCTACCAAGTTAGGAGGAAGAATCCTCAATTTATAGAGTCCAACAATATTTCCTACAGGAAAAAGGATTAGCCAAATATGAAAAATCTCTGTTATCCTTTTAGAAAAAGGAAAACCTAATTATGATAAGAAAGTCAAGATAAAACCCCAACAATTCTCCCCTTTGGCTTGAATTTCTGACAAAATAAATATACTTCATCTTCTTCATGTAACCTTCAGTGGATTGAATCTCTATCTTAAAATCTCCTTCGTTAAATCATTATCTCTACACAGAGTAACACTGCGATAAAATTTTTCAAACAAAAATCTTCATTATCATCAAATACGTTGTGGCTAGAACTAAATCCTCCAAGATGAACACCATTTGAACCTCGCTCTGATATCACTTTCTTGGACCAAAATAATCAGGTGTCATGCGGATGCTAACACAGCAAACCTCGAAAGACACTAAATAAGAAGACAAATGAGAACTATAACAAAACAAACACAATAATTTAACGTGGTTTGATCAATCAACCTACATCCACAAGAGGAGATGAGCAATCCATTATATAAATGAGAGTACAAAATATCGAGAGAAATAACCTAACAAAATTCGCTCAAAATAAAAAAGAGATTCACACAAGAATTACACTACCACTTCTGTCTTACAAATTTTTCCTCTAAACATCAAAGCCCTCATGACTACATTTTGGATGCTACCATGTTAGGAGAAAGGAGTCTGAATTTATAGAGTTCAACAATTTTTCCTACAGGAAAAAGGATAAGTCAAAATATGAAAAATCTATATTTTCCTTTTAGAAAAAGAAAAACCCACTTATGATAAGAAAGTCAAGATAAAACTCCAATAATTCAAAGAGTTCTTCTCTGCCTCGAATTACACATCAACTCAAACTCTTCTTGACTTGAATATATACTTCAATTAAGACTCCTTTTTCAAGAGAAACTCCTTGCTCTTTTGTGTTGTAGTCGAACTCCAACACTTTAATTCAGCACATGTTTATTTCCCTGAGCTTGTTTGACGTGGATTATCCATTTCATAATTTGTGCACACTTTTCTTTATTTCATATTCATAATATTGCAATTTCAACCCCTTTAGACTGTGTATTTGGCACTCCTTTTGAAAAAACTTGACTACCTATTTCATCATCTTGCCAATCATTAAAACTGTATAGAATCCAATAGTTTGCTGACAAAACAATCTTGTTGGGGCTGCAATTTTTGTTAGTTTTTGGAATAAAGTTAAATCTCACTTTTTAAAACATTTTTGATATGTGTCAAAAGTTTCTTTCCTTTTTAAATTCCATTTTTCATATAATACCACAATGTAAAATGAAAAGAATAGAGTATTTTTGAGTTTTTATGAGATTTCTGTTTGTGAATCTGACTAGTTAACTTTCTTGATTCAGCTGGATGCAATAGAGCCATTGCTCACATAATTCATTAGAATTGCCATTAGAAATCTAGTAGTAGTATTTTTTTATTTTTGAATTATTTCAATTGAATTTATTTCGATTATTTTAGTTTAGATTAGTGAGTGATCACCATGACCCATTTGGTACATATATATTCAAAAGTGGATGCGCATCTCAACTAAAAAATTCTTACTTTGTAGCAAAAATACGACCAAACAGGACATATCAATTGGTAATATAAAACCTATAACTATTTTAGTGAATGATTTTATAGACAATCTTATAGCATTCTCATTTAACAAAGTTTTTTTCCTAAATACAGTACATTTCAATTTATGTGGTGAAAGACTACAAACTTGAACTCCCTTCAAGCATGATCATTGATGACTCTACTGGAAGAGAATTTGAGGCAAAAGTAAGGAGTTGGAAGGATGGTAGAATATGGCTAATTGGTGGATGACACAGTTTATGTAAGTGGAACCTTATGGAGAAAAATGACAAGCGTATTTGTGAGTTTGTGAGAGAAAAACACAACAAAGACCTTTACTTACAAGTTCACTTTCTCCATGGTAGAGCAAGTTCCCAAGACAATAGGAAATAGTTTGCTGCTATTTAACATAGCATCATAAATTTTACGGCCTTTAAATGCTGTTAGATGTTGATAAATTTAAAGACTGTAAGTACTGTTATCTGTAACCTATATTCGAATGTTAAATCATAACTTGTTCTACTTCTATCGAAATTGCTAAGCTTGGTTGGAATGACCAAGACTTCACTTGCAAAATACTAAATTTATTATGTTTTTCTTTGTTCATCTGATATATATTACTAGTACAGTGAATTTCTTAGATAGTCATCCAACTGATGATTTCTTTCCCCTAAAGTTATTAAATTAATTTTTGTCATATTAAATTTGATGAACGTAATATTTGTTCGAGTAAAATGGTATGTGTGGATTAAGAATGAAGTAAAGAATAAACATAATATATCTTGCAATCAAATTTGGTGAACATCCAACATTAAGGGCTCGAGTCTCAATTAAGAAAGAAGTAAATAAAAGATATGACGTGTGCTGATTCATAAACTTTATATTTATGCCTCTTCTCAATGAAAAAAGCAAAAGAGAAATGTGCAAATTATTTGATGCAATTAGCTAGATTTTGTGTCTAGTTATATTTTATTTTCCTAAAGTCTTACATCTTCTCGAATACAAATAAGTTGAAACTTTTGAACAACAATGCAAAATCTTTATAAACTCAGATGCCATTATAAGTTCTACATTTCTTTCATTGGAAACCTCAGAACGAACTATTTGTTAACACAATGTTCCAAACTATCAACAACATTACATACTTAAGTTGAATTTGGAATGAAAAAATTGTAGTAAAGGTATAGTGTAACACCCCTAAACTTTTTTAGATCAAATTAAGACGTTGCATGAAAAACTTGGGAAACATTAGAAATTTTCTCTCTCAGACGACCCCGACAACGGACCATTGGTGCAAAAAACGGACCGTTGTAGAGGGTCGTAGGTTGCAGCAGGTCTTTTCCAGGGGGAAACAATGAGCCATAGGAAGACCCGTTGATCCTAACAATGGGTCATCCTGTTGTCCGTTAAATCCGGAGTTCCGAGGTCTACCTGACCTTTCCCTGAGATAATGAGAGGGAACAATGGCCTGTTGTTTCTACCAACGAGCCGTTGCTACCAACCTTCGTTCAGTTCCAGAACCCATCAGTGTAAACCACGAGTGGATACAACGGTCCATTGGTTCTACCAATGAGTCGTTGTTATCACTCGTTGTCCCCGTGCCCTGTTTCCTTACCAGTTCCAAAGGGAGGTATCAACGACCCGTTGTTTCTTCCAATGGACTATTGTACCTAGCTGTGGGTCACCCTTATAAATTTAGTTTCTAAACCCAGAAACCACGACTAGATTCACTGGGCCATCATTTTGACCAATGACCCATTCTCAGGCCCGTTGGTTCCTGTTGGCCAGATTTCAAATTTAAATCCCAGGGTTACTTTTGTAAATTTTCACCTATCTAGTCCCTAAACTACATCATTTGGGGTTCATTTAGGGGTTTTAGAAGGTGTAACCAACGGTTTCTCCCCATATTCCTTCCCTTATTCCCAAGAATAGAGCGTAAAACTTCTCTGGAAGCACAGAGCAAGAGCTAGGGTTGATTTTCTTCTAAGTTTTCTTAGGGATTTTTACTAGGGTTTTCTTCTTCAGTTATGTGGGAATTCATCAAGGAGATTGTTCTTCCCTTACGTCCCCCGAAACTCTCTATGTTAACTTTCAGTCCTAGACCTGAACTTACGAAATTGAAGATATTGTTATTGTTCTTATTTAATTCTTGTGGAATCCTATCCTATGTTAATTGTAGTTATTTTTCACCAGTTTGTAACTAAAATGATGCTTGTCCCATAAATTTAGAAAATTCAGCCCTAGCTTTCGAAAAGTCAGAAATTAGATTCCTATGTAAGCTTTGAATTCTTGAGAATTATTTGCATCTCTCAAAGTTAAGGGCTTCTATAATGATTGTATGTGTTAAAAACTCAGTTATATGCGTGTTATTCAAATTCAGCCAGAAAGTCTATATACTTTGTATTTTCTCAGAATTGTCAGTTCAATTTCAGTCACAATACTAGAATATTTCAGTGTTAGTTAGAAATGTCAGTTGATCAGTTTGACTATAGCCTTTTCCCGAGGTGTCAGTGAATCCTCTTAGTTGTCAGACTCAGACTCAGATTACAGTTATTTGGTCCATTAGGTGGTCATGACATTCCAGTTATAGCTCCGACCAGCCCCAGGACCCCAGTTCAGTTATCAGTTTGTTCTTTAGACGATTACGATGCTTCCAGATAAGTAGCTCTGACCAGTTTTAGAACTCAGTTTCCAAATCTGGTCCTACAAGACACTTAGGGAACTCTATGACAGTATCCCTTGGTCAGTATAGTCTTGGGCCCCAGTATCGAGCTATCCACTTGTCAGTAGTAGTAATAATAGGATTATACAGTGGGAGTAGGACTTAGCACCGAAAGGGTCGGGGTTCCAGTGCACTCAGGTTCTAAAACTACATTGCCGCCGTAGGTTTTATTTACTTGGCATAACGGCCCCCTCTTACAGTTATTCTCACAGTCCATGCCTTCATACCTTAGCAAGGTATATTGGGTCCTACCGGTAGGGTGTATACATCAGACTCCGCGTCTAGCTCACGTGGTTATACGTCAGTTATAGCCTCTCTCACTAGTCAGTTCAGTTTAATATCCGATTTCTCAATTTAGATCAGTTTAGTGCAGTATCTCAGACTTAGGACATGTTTATGACCATCAACCAGGGTCACTTTTGACCATATCGGTTTTACACCAGTTGTATCAGTTTTTAGTATTTCAATTGGTCATTTCATGTCGTATCAGTTTAATTATTAGTTCTATCATATTATTCATGTTTCTCTCACTTACTCAGTACATTCAAAGTACAGACACATACTTTTATGCTATATCACTTCATGATACAGCAACACGTTCTCAGACCCAGCACCGTTAGCCAATTACGTTCGGGTCTCTCTATCAGCAGCAGTAATGTGAGTCCTCATATTCCAAGGGCAAATTTTATTCATTTCAGTTTCTTTATTGTTTTCATCTAGACTTAGAGTTAGCTGGGGCTTGTCCTAGTAACTCCACAGTTATATGGCTTTCAGACCAGACTTGATTTCAGATATTTTAAATCTCTATGTTCAGTCTTTAATTTTTCATAAATGCTAGTATGTATATTTTAAATTTCCACTGTGCATTTTTACTTATAATACCAGTGTATGATAGACCAGGGGTTGACTTGGGGTCACTCGTGACTTCAAGTACCATGTTACGTCCAGGGTGTAGGCTCGGGGCGTGACATATAGACAATATTAGTCTCAACCCATATTCAGGCCAATATATCCTTTGAAAAATATATTTGTAGTTGGTTTACTTCAAGCAAAAAAATACATATGCTTCTCCGAATAAAGAGTTATATTTGAAACTCTTGGAATGAAATCTGGAGAGTCAGTTATTGACTATTTTTCACGGGTGATGACAATCGTCAATAAGATGCGGATCCACGGTGACAAGTCAAACGAAGTTGCAAATGTTGAAAAGATTCTTTGGATAATGACACCAAAATTTAACTTTGTCTTTTGTTCTATTGAAGAATCTCATGATTGATACGCTTTCAATTGATGAATTACAAAGCTCTTTGTTGATCATGAGCAAAAAATCACTCAACAAGAAAAGGAGGAGGTGGCATTGAATTCCTCAACAGATGATCATTCTAGAGGAAAAGGGTAAGATGGAGGTATGGTAGAGGCAGAGGCAGAGGTAGAGGCCGAGGTAGTAATTGGAATCATCAGCAATGTCAACATCATGATAATCAAGGTAGAGGAAAGGGATGAAATGGCTATAATTCAAAGTCATCAGACAAGTCTAAAATTGAATGCTACATATGCCACAAGTTCGATCATTATAAATTAGAATGCCGAACAACTTTATCTAAGTTGCGTGGAGAGGAATCTTATTTTGCAGAACATAAGGAAGAAGAGATATCTTTGTTGATGGTTTACCATATGAATCCGGAAATAAATGAGAATTTTGTCACAACCAAAATATAGGCCCAGATCGAGACACGGGACAAGAAACCCCAAAAGACTCCAAGTCAACCCATGGCATGAACATGATATCTAAAGCTTGACATAATAAATGCGGAAAGTCTAACATGAAATAGTGGAAGTCTGAGAATATAATAACATCTGAACATCTGTCACACCCCGCCTTGGGGGGTATGACTCGCACCTGGTGCCCTACTAGGACCTGAACTTACTGGACTGCTAAGCCTAAGCACATCTGGTGCCTGGCTGGCTGTAACTCACATTTCTGGAAACAAAGGGCTATATAACGACTGTAAACACAGCCCCCGACCCATTGGCCTATAGCCTCCTGTACCTGTAATAACAGCTGACCAGAATATGCAACTATAGGGAAACCTATGCGGGCCGACAAGGCCACCATGCTGTCTAGTTATCTGCAACTCAGCAACAAAATACTAGAAAGCTACGTGACCGGCAAGGTCACCACTACTGTCAAACTTATGGCCCCACACGGCCAACATAAAAGAAGCAAAAGTACTAATAGCTATACAACTGCACAGCCTCACACGACCGGCTCATCTGACCACAGGGAGATATATACAGACTGCAAGCCTCTGGGAATAGCAATAGAAATGATCGGGATAGGGCCCCGACCTACCCGTACTGTACAACAAAAGAACTGAAATACACCTCTGGAATTCAGTCTCCGGATGATAGGAGCTGAATACTCGATCGCTGACAGGAATCACGTGTATCGCCTGCTCGTCTACGAGTACCTGCAGGCAAGTAATCCAGCGCCCCACCGGGCGTCAGTACCGTTGGTACTGAGTATGTAAAGCAATAACTGAAAGAAACATCTGAAAATAATAATATAACTGATGAAACTGAAGTAGAAGGAATAGCTTACCTGTCTGATAATGTAAGTCATACCTCCTCTTAATCATACTGGAAGGAGTAGGAGTCATACCTGAGGATTGATCGTTCTACTGTCGATTTACTCGTATCTACTGTAACACAGTATAACATATCATAGCATACATAGCATACACAAACCTTACCCGGCCCCCATAAGCCGGGAGGTACAACCAGCACAGAATCTACACCCCTACCCCGGTCATCCCATCTCCTATAATGGTTATAAGCATCCTGCCGGTCCCCGGGGTATGCACTTGGGCTCGCTGAGCCCCTGACTATAACTACATCTGAGTCTGGAGGACTCCTGAATCTGCACCCGGGCGTATCCGCTCGACTGGGGTGTGTAAGGGCCGATCAAGGCACAAGTATGGGGAAATCTGGCATCCCATCTTCGTCCCCTGTGGGACGGCATGCCACTCTGTGGAGCGACGTATCCTCTTCCTCTGGCGGACGAGTTGATACAGCTATTAACCCTGGGCGGTCATGGATGCTAGGTAATCCAACCCCAAACAATACAACGGTCTCAACTAGTAATGCTGTCTGCGTATCTCACATGCTGAGGCTAATAGGGGTAAGGTATCGTATATATTACATGCTGAGCTAATGATAGTAATCTTTACGTATCTGATACGTGCTGAGGCAGGTAAATATATATAAATATGAATATAGTCTCCTGTCGGGCTGTACTGGGGCAAATACTATACGAGATAGTGTTTCTGCTGAAAACTATGCTGGTTACTGAGTTTCTGTATTAACATGATTTCCTATTCCTAACATGCTTTCTAAACTTCATTTTAGCCTGCTATTCTGTTTCTGAGGTGCTTTACGGATACCGCATTGCTTTGCGGGGTTTCAACTGAATACAACAATATCTTAACATTTCGTATTACATCACATACTGAGCATGCTGAGCAGTTTCTAACACTTATACTGGAATCTATATCGTACTAGTAAGTTTCACGCAAGTTACAACTTGAGGCTTCTGATATCGTATCAACATTTACAGTAAACGCAATACTTAACATCTGAACATTCTACTGGCCTGTGAATTACTATATTGTGTCAATATTACTTAACTTGCCGAGGGAACGAGCTTTACATACCTTATCCTTGAACTATTCGTCTGTTGGACGAGGCTCGGCCGGTACTTCAACTGTTTTCTCCCAACTGCATTCATAAATATGTCAATCAATACTAAATACAACTTTATTTCAAAAGGCAACGTCACTTTCGATATAGTTTATAGCCTAAACTTAGGCTTATCGAAAGACGGCCAGAAACTCGCTATTTTTCAGAGGTCCAGAAGGGAGAAATATTCACTTCACAGCTAGGAGCACATAGACACTAGTTTAGAGCAATTCCACTTACCTTAGCTCGGTGGCTCGACGATTCGTCGGCCGTATTTACGAAACTGAATCCGTAGGAACGCTCTCTGTTGCTAAATACCGCCGTATCTGGAGTTAATTTGAATTTGGGCAGCGTTTAGCAGCGTAATCGGACGAAAATTATTTAATTTCTTCGATCCTTTTCCCTTCACTGCGTTTGCTCTCTGTTTTCTGGAATTTCCTAAGTGTTTAAATGAAATTAAACCGAAGTGGGGCTTATATACTTGAGCCTGAACCTGGGCAACGTGTCACGGAGCCATCGCGGAGGCCTCACCTCCGTGACACGCTGCCATCGCAGAGGGGCTCTGCCTCGGCTCCTCCCGCGATGGTTCGACGGGTTTCTCATCCGATCTTTTTCCCAGCCTTTCTCTAGCACGTATGGCCTTCAAATATACTTAACCAACGTGTGAATAGGTCATCTAGGTGCCAGGAATTCTACGGGGTATAACATTCTCCCCCCCTTAAGAACATTCGTCCTCGAATGTATACTGCCATCTAGAGAACTTACTTAACTTACTTGTTTAGAAAAATTTCGACAGAGTTTCCCCTGTAATATGGACTATAGCAAAAACCTGAAATGCAGAAAAGTCCAACACAGGCACTGCACATAATACTCTAGGATCCACTGGATAACTAAATATCAATCTTTCTCATTCACAGACATACAACCATAAGGTACTGCATAAGTAATAATACGGACATACCTGTTGCCTGACTAGGCCTGAAATAGGTAAGGGTATCTGGATTTCATATCTTCTTCAGCTTCCCACGTCACTTCCTCACGATTCTCCACAATACTTTGACAGACGTTACATCTTTAGTCCTCAACCTGCGAATCTGTCTGTCTAAGATAGCTACTGGAATCTCTTCATAAGCTAACTCTTCTGTGACCTGGACATCTTGAACTGGAACTACCGTAGAAGGGTCCCCTACGAACTTCCTTAACATAGAAACATGGAATACTGGGTGAACAGATGCTAACTCTGGAGGCAAGTTCAACTCGTATGCAACTCGGCCTATTCTTCGTCGAATCTGATATGGCCCAACGAATCTTGGGCTAAGCTTGCCTTTCTTGCCAAACCTCATTACCCCTTTCATCGGGGACACTTTCAGATATACCCAGTCATTTACTGCAAATTCTAGATTTCTGTGCCGCATATCTGCATAAGACTTCTGGCGGCTCTGAGCAGTCAGTAAACGTTCTCGGATAAGCTTTATCTTTATGTCTGGGCCAACCAATGCAGATTCTCCTATTTCAAACCAACCAATCGGCGACCTGCATTTTCGCCCGTATAATGCCTCGAAAGGCGCCATCTGAATAGCTGAATGGTAGCTGTTATTATAAGCAAATTCAATTAACGAAAGATGCTCATCCCAGCTACCCCCAAAACCTAACACACACGCTCATAGCATATCTTTGAGTGTCTGAATTGTACGTTCAGCCTGCCCATCTGTCTGAGGATGGAATGATGTGCTCAAGTTAATCTGTGTTCCCAAACCTTTCTGAAATGACTGCCAGAATCTAGCTGTGAATTATGCTCCCTTATCTGAAATGATGGATACCGGCATTCCATGCAGTCTAACTATTTCTCTATTATATAACTCGGCTTAATCCTCAGCTGAGAAGGTAGCTTTCACTGGCAGGAAATAAGCTGATTTTGTCAGCCTTTCCGCATCCGGTACGGGGTAACCCTGCCACAAAATCCATATTCACTGCTTCTCATCTCTAGAGAGGCACAACTATGTCCTAAGTTAACCCGCCTAGTTTCTGATGTTCTGCTTTCACCTGTTGGCGGTTAGGACACTGGGCTACCAATTCAACAATTTCTCTTTTCATACCTGGCCACCAATAGTTTTCTTTGATATCATGGCACATTTTCGTCGCGCCTGGGTGGAGAGAATAGCGGGCATAATGCGCCTCGCTCATAAGCTGCTGGCGATGCCCCAAAATATCTAGAACCAAATGCAGCCTTTATATCGCAACACTTCATCCCCGGTTATCTGAAAATATGTCACCTCTCCTTACTGAACCTTGTGTTCAAGTTAAACCTGGCTAGGGTTTCCATACTATCGTTCCTTTACTTCCACCACTAACGACAACACTGCGACATTCTGTATTATCGCTCTGTTATCCTTTATTTCCGCTACGCGAACGGCTAAACCGACTAACTAGTGTAATTCTCGGGTCTATTCTCGCTGTTCAGGCGGCAAGTATGTCAACTCCCCATAGATTTACGGCTAAGGGCGTCTGCTACCATATTAGCCTTTCCTGGGTGATACAAAATTCACTCTTTAAGGCATAAGCTACTGCAGCTAACTCCAGGTCATGGGTAAGATAATTCTCTCCACGTTTCTTCAACTGCCTGAAAGCATAAGCTATTACTTTATCATGCTGCATTAACCCTCTGTACCTTCTGACGATACTAACACTGGAGCTGATGTTAACCTGGGTTTTAACTCTTGGGAGTTCTGCTCACACGCCTCAGCCTACTGGAACTTTACTGCCTCCTGTGTCAATTTAGTCAGAGGTGCTGCTAAGGTGGAAAATCCTTCCACAAACCCTCTGCAGTACCCGGCTAACCGCAGGGACTGCGTACTTCGATCGGAGTGGTAGGTCCAGGCTAGATCTTCATTACTTCGATTTTCTGTGTATCTATCTGTACACCAGCCTCCGATACAATGTCACCAAAAAGGCTACTGAACTCAACCAAAATTCACATTTACAAAAAAGTTGACATATAACTGACAGTCATACTGGTTTATTATGCCGGAGAATCTGACAAGTAGGCTACCGGTATAACTAGAGCTTATCTGGCCTTCTGGCCGCATGCTAAGGCTACTTGTTACTAAGGTAACCTGAATGACCATCTGCGCACCTTGTGCCTTTATCTGATCAGAGGATCCTGATATTGATCATGACCTCTAACGATCTGGCTGCATAACCTTAAATAACTGAATAGTCGGGTTGAATGACCCGAATGTGGCAGTAGTCTAACAATACTCTAACCATTCTACTTGAGTGCTTATAGTTTGTGCGTAACCGCAGACTCGTGGGCGTCTAATTACTCTTGTTATTTTTCTTAAACCACTGTAATGCTGGACTTAATCAAACTTACTCCCAGGCGATCAATCTCTGGATCTTCACGGGGAGTCTACTGATCCCCTGGTCTTAATAAACACTGTGCTAGCAGGATACTATCAATTTCTTACGCCTTGTGTGTATCCACTTGGATTTATACTGCTATTCTGGGGAATTCTCGGTCTTATGAGCTATTCTGTAAATACTGGCCTTCTGCTAGGGCTCTGTATCTGAATATCTTACGAAAACTAGCTAAATTACTAGTCTATCGCTGACTACTGATGTGGACCCTTCCTTGGGGTACCCACGGTATCTGACTGGGACGGCCGGCTAACTTATGGGGTATTCCACATAATGACTGCTAGGTTAGCTAAGGCCGACTCTCACCAACAAGGCTGGGAAAATGACGTACGACCACTTAACATACTAAAACAATTCTGGTATTGCTAATCTCTGAAATTTGCCTATTCGACCTCTAATCCTGGTTCTAGCACACGCACTAATGTTACCAATCTTCAGGGATGCTTCTCTGCTAATGTAGGCGCCAACTGGTCGGTAGACCGTCTAACTGCACCCTTATCATCTAGCTATCTGTTTTAGGCCATTAACTCTGGTAAGCTCCTAGAGCCTAGATCTGGTAACAACACATAAGTCTATTAACTTAATAACGGAGAACTGAGATCGTTTCTATGACTTCATACGTAATTCACACTTAATCTGCCCCTTCCCTTCTCCTTTTCTTTCTTTCTTCTCCCTCTTTCTTATTTTTTTTGGCAAGGGGGGTGTCCTGCAATGCAATTTGTATATGCTTTCTATTACTAATCAGCATCTATGATTGTAGCCCTTATAGGCAGCCGCTCATAACATATCTATTATCTGTATACATATATATCGCTAGCTACGTACAATATGTACTGAATTCTGCGGTAATTCATAATCTCTAACATGTTCTACTGAGTCTCATACCGTACATGATACACCGCTTCTACAGCCTAATACTATCTCTTGCCCTGACTTATCATTTCGTTGTATTGCCACCCCATTCTGAGAGTAACAAACATAAACACCTTAGTTATTATCTGCTATTTGAAATTCCGCCACTTTTGCGATGTGGGGTCAACGTTTGAATCTTGTAGCCTTACGTAGGCATATATTAAGAGCCCATGACTGTCTGCTGGGCCTTATCTCTAGGCTACACTAGATTAGAATTGCTGTATCGGTAACTTTTTAACTTTTCCATAGCGGACATACTGCGGTATTCTGACCCGCAATCCTACTGTCAGCCCGAAGCTTAATCCTTAAAACGATACTCTATTAATCTGGGGGGGGGGGGTAACCCTGATCTCCCCACGAAATCTGGCATTCCTGCTTCTTTCTCTCATCTTGCTTAAGCTGAACTCTGGGGTTCAAAGTACCTGCCTTTCGTTGCTAATGAGATTACTGATCAAACCTCGGCCTATACTTCTTCTGGCGTATATTCAAGCCCATCTGATTCACATGACCTCTATATCTTTCGATGTCACAACTAGATCATAACTACAATCTTACAGGTATGTCTTGCTATCTGTTAACATACGTGGTGGACTTGGCCTTTTTCTGACTCAAACTTAATTATTACCCGACATTCATCACTAACAGATCTTTTACCCCTGCTTCGGGTAAACTAACGGTCTTACTTTCTCTACTGGCTTATTATCATAAGGGTCTGCACAACTTACGGAATCATAGGGGCCCTTTATACTGTCTAATACTTACTAGGATGAATCAGCCCATCTTTACTTACTGCTTGTTTTGGCAACCCCATCTCAAGTCTTACGCCCTTTTGCTATACTGGTATCAGAATCGAGAGGTAGGAATAGCCCTTTTCTTGTTGCAACAGATAGAAACATATAGCTGTACCACATCTGAAAAAAAAATGTGGTTGGGATTCCTACATTTCCCTCTCTTCCTTATGCTTTCCTGGTGGTCTGACCCTATCTGTAATCTTAATCAGGTCTCATATAGCTCATAAATAAATCAACTCATATGTACATTACATTCCCGACTTCCTATTTTGACGTTATCGACATATACTGGGGATAGTACCGATAAAGGTATCATGCTTGGAGGTTTCGAGTACCTCCTCCTGCTACTGTAGCTATCATGTAACTGACTAATGCTCTCTTCCGTTGCTATCACTGATCTTTTGCCTGTGATAGGGTAATGCTGATCTACCTTTATATCTGTAATCAAAGAATACGGTAAGTTCTCAGGGATTCAACCCTATACTGTACCGCTCTAAAGCACGACTGACTGAGAAGGAAGGGTAACCATCATATCATGCCTCACAGCCTCCTGCCTATAGTATGTGGTGCACAACACATCCATAGACAAGACTCTACTTAACACGGCTTGCAGACTCCCTGGGATACGACCTACTTTGATACCAAGTTTGTCCCACCCCGCCTTGGGGGGTATGACTGGCACCTGGTGCCCTACTAGGACCTGAACTTACTGGACTGCTAAGCCTAAGCACATCTGGTGCCTGGCTGGCTGTAACTCACATTTCTGGAAACAAAGGGCTATATAACGGCTGTAAACACAGCCCCCGACCCATTGACCTATAGCCTCCTATACCTGTAATAACAGCTGACCAGAATATGCAACTATAGGGAAACCTATGCGGGCCGACAAGGCCACCATGCTGCCTAGTTATCTGCAACTCAGAAACAAAATACTAGAAAGCTACGTGACCGGCAAGGTCACCACTACTGTCAAACTTATGGCCCCACACGGCCAACATAAAAGAAGCAAAAGTACTAACAGCTATACAACTGCACGGCCTCACACGACCGGCTCATCTGACCACAGGGAGATATATACAGACTGCAAGCCCCTGGGAATAGCAACAGAAATGATCGGGACAGGGCCCCGACCTACCCGTACTGTACAAAAAAAGAACTGAAATACACCTCTGGAATTCAGTCTCCGGATGACAGGAGCTAAATACTCGATCGTTGACAGGAATCACGTGGTATCGTCTGCTCGTCTACGAGTACCTGCAGGCAAGTAATGCAGCGCCCCACCGGGCGTCAGTACCGCTGGTACTGAGTATGTAAAGCAATAACTGAAAGAAACATCTGAAAACAATAATATAACTGATGAAACTGAAGTAGAAGGAATAGCTTACCTGTCTGATAATGTAAGTCATACCTCCTCTTAATCATACTGGAAGGAGTAGGAGTCATACCTGAGGATTGATCGTTCTACTGTCGATTTACTCGTATCTACTGTAACACAGTATAACATATCATAGCATACATAGCATACACAAACCTTACCCGGCCCCCATAAGCCGGGAGGTACAACCAGCACAGAATCTACACCCCTACCCCGGTCATCCCATCTCCTATAATGGCTGTAAGCATCCTGCCGGTCCCCGGGGTATGCACTTGGGCTCGCTGAGCCCCTGACTATAACTGCATCTGAGTCTGGAGGACTCCTGAATCTGCACTCGGGCGTATCCGCTCGACTGGGGTGTGTAAGGGCCGATCAAGGCACAAGTATGGGGAAATCTGGCATCCCATCTTCGTCCCTTGTGGGACGGCATGCCACTCTGTGGAGCGACGTATCCTCGTCCTCTAGCGGACGAGTCGATACAGCTATTAACCCTGGGCGGTCATGGATGCTAGGTAATCCAACCCCAAACAATACAACGGTCTCAACTAGTAATGCTGTCTGCGTATCTCACATGCTGAGGCTAATAGGGGTAAGGTATCGTATATATTACATGCTGAGCTAATGATAGTAATCTGTACGTATCTGATACGTGCTGAGGCAGGTAAATATATATAAATATGAATATAGTCTCCTGTCGGGCTGTACTGGGGCAAATACTATACGAGATAGTGTTTCAGCTGAAAACTATGCTGGTTACTGAGTTTCTGTATTAACATGATTTACTATTCCTAACATGCTTTCTAAACTTCATTTTAGCCTGCTATTCTGTTTCTGAGGTGCTTTACGGATACCGCATTGCTTTGCGGGGTTTCAACTGAATACAACAATATCTTAACATTTCGTATTACATCACATACTGAGCATGCTGAGCAGTTTCTAACACTTATACTGGAATCTATATCGTACTAGTAAGTTTCACGCAAGTTACAACTTGAGGCTTCTGATATCGTATCAACATTTACAGTAAACGCAATACTTAAATTCTGAACATTCTACTGGCCTGTGAATTACTATATTGTGTCAATATTACTTAACTTGCCGAGGGAACGAGCTTTACATACCTTATCCTTGAACTATTCGTCTGTCGGAAGAGGCTCGGCCGGTACTTCAACTGTTTTCTCCCAACTGCATTCATAAATATGTCAATTAATACTAAATACAACTTTATTTCAAAAGGCAACATCACTTTCGATATAGTTTATAGCCTAAACTTAGGCTTATCGAAAGACGGCCAGAAACTCGCTATTTTTCAGAGGTCCAGAAGGGAGAAATATTCACTTCACAGCTAGGAGCACATAGACACTAGTTTAGAGCAATTCCACTTACCTTAGCTCGGTGGCTCGATGATTCGTCGGCCGTATTTACAAAACTGAATCCGTAGGAACGCTCTCTGTTGCTAAATACCGCCGTATCTGGAGTTAATTTGAATTTGGGCAGCGTTTAGCAGCGTAATCGGACGAAAATTATTTAATTTCTTCGATCCTTTTCCCTTCACTGCGTTTGCTCTCTGTTTTCTGGAATTTCCTAAGTGTTTAAATGAAATTAAACCGAAGTGGGGCTTATATACTTGAGCCTGAACCTGGGCAACGTGTCACGGAGCCATCGCGGAGGCCTCACCTCCGTGACACGCTGCCATCGCGGAGGGGCTCTGCCTCGGCTCCTCCCGCGATGGTTCGACGGGTTTCTCATCCGATCTTTTTCCCAGCCTTTCTCTAGCACGTATGGCCTTCAAATATACTTAACCAACGTGTGAATAGGTCGTCTAGGTGCCAGGAATTCTACGGGGTATAACATTCTCCCCCCCTTAAGAACATTCGTCCTCGAATGTATACTGCCATCTAGAGAACTTACTTAACTTACTTGTTTAGAAAAATTTCGACAGAGTTTCCCCTGTAATATGGACTATAGTAAAAACCTGAAATGCAGAAAAGTCCAACACAGGCACTGCACATAATACTCTAGGATCCACTGGATAACTAAATATCAATCTTTCTCATTCACAGACATACAACCATAAGGTACTGCATAAGTAATAATACGGACATACCTGTCGCCTGACTAGGCCTGAAATAGGTAAGGGTATCTGGATTTCATATCTTCTTCAGCTTCCCACGTCACTTCCTCACGATTCTCCATAATACTTTGACAGACGTTACATCTTTAGTCCTCAACCTGCGAATCTGTCTGTCTAAGATAGCTACTGGAATCTCTTCATAAGCTAACTCTTCTGTGACCTGGACATCTTGAACTGGAACTACCATAGAAGGGTCCCCTACGAACTTCCTTAACATAGAAACATGGAATACTGGGTGAACAGATGCTAACTCTGGAGGCAAGTTCAACTCGTATGCAACTCGGCCTATTCTTCGTCGAATCTGATATGGCCCAACGAATCTTGGGCTAAGCTTGCCTTTCTTGCCAAACCTCATTACCCCTTTCATCGGGGACACTTTCAGATATACCCAGTCATTTACTGCAAATTCTAGATTTCTGTGCCGCATATCTGCATAAGACTTCTGGCGGCTCTGAGCAGTCAGTAAACGTTCTCGGATAAGCTTTATCTTTATGTCTGGGCCAACCAATGCAGATTCTCCTATTTCAAACCAACCAATCGGCGACCTGCATTTTCGCCCGTATAATGCCTCGAAAGGCGCCATCTGAATAGCTGAATGGTAGCTGTTATTATAAGCAAATTCAATTAACGAAAGATGCTCATCCCAGCTACCCCCAAAACCTAACACACACGCTCATAGCATATCTTTGAGTGTCTGAATTGTACGTTCAGCCTGCCCATCTGTCTGAGGATGGAATGATGTGCTCAAGTTAATCTGTGTTCCTAAACCTTTCTGAAATGACTGCCAGAATCTAGCTGTGAATTATGCTCCCTTATCTGAAATGATGGATACCGGCATTCCATGCAGTCTAACTATTTCTCTAATATATAACTCGGCTTAATCCTCAGCTGAGAAGGTAGCTTTCACTGGCAGGAAATAAGCTGATTTTTTCAGCCTTTCCGCATCCGGTACGGGGTAACCCTGCCACAAAATCCATATTCACTGCTTCTCATCTCTAGAGAGGCACAACTATGTCCTAAGTTAACCCGCCTAGTTTCTGATGTTCTGCTTTCACCTGTTGGCGGTTAGGACACTGGGCTACCAATTCAACAATTTCTCTTTTCATACCTGGCCACCAGTAGTTTTCTTTGATATCATGGCACATTTTCATCGCGCCTGGGTGGAGAGAATAGTGGGCGTAACGCGCCTCGCTCATAAGCTGCTGGCGATGCCCCAAAATATCTAGAACCAAATGCGGCCTTTATATCGCAACACTTCATCCCCGGTTATCTGAAAATATGTCACCTCTCCTTACTGAACCTTGTGTTCAAGTTAAACCCGGCTAGGGTTTCCATACTGTCGTTCCTTTACTCCCACCACTAACGACAACACTGTGACATTCTGTATTATCGCTCTGTTATCCTTTATTTCCGCTACGCGAACGGCTAAACCGACTAACTAGTGTAATTCTCGGGTCTATTCTCGCTGTTCAGGTGGCAAGTATGTCAACTCCCCATAGATTTACGGCTAAGGGCGTCTACTACCATATTAGCCTTTCCTGGGTGATACAAAATTCACTCTTTAAGGCATAAGCTACTGCAGCTAACTCCAGGTCATGGGTAAGATAATTCTCTCCACGTTTCTTCAACTGCCTGAAAGCATAAGCTATTACTTTATCATGCTGCATTAATTTAGGCTTAATTTTAAGTAAACATCATATCCTGACTCATCATAAATCATACATAATTAGGCTTAATTTTGTAGAAATCAAAATCAATAATTTTATAATCAAAATAGTAGTAAAATCTGATCAAAATTCATAAAATATGATGTAAATCACAAATTATAATAACCCATTAGTAAATCATTAGAATTTCACAAAAATTGAGTTACAACCCTATGAGATTTTTGATAGATTTTCATAAATTAATAGAGATTGGGAATGGGTGTGAATGAAAACACCCATTCATAATCCTACATACCTAGGTAAGATCAAATTTCAAAGTTCTTTGAATGCACAGGGGAGAATTGATGAAGGAGAGCTTGAGAATAGGCTTGATCACTCTTAATTCTTCCTAATTTTTCATGCATGGGAATGACTATGCAAGAGGGACTTAACCTATCTTAACATGCCCAAAAAATATCATAAAATAAAGTAGTTTAGAGCCCTAGAGCATAGGAAGGACGAAAATACCCTGAAAATATGCACTGGTCGATCCCACGAACATACTTACGAGTCGTTAGAGGCTACCATGACTCGTGGTACGATCCGTCGTCTGCACTACCCAAAACTTGACTTCGGGTTCATACCACGGCTCGACAGGATGAGTCATGGTTCCTTCTAACGGGTCATTGTATCAGTCGTTGGTTGCCCACTGAAGATTCTGAACTTCCCTCACAACCATGTCTCACCACGACTCGTGGTTGCTTCTAACGAGTTGTGGTATCCATCGTCCACTGGAAAATTAGCAACCCAAACAATGACTGGATACCATGGGTCGTTACATCCCACCATAGGTCATAGGATGACCCATGGCATCCCCAACTGCCAATGTCTCATACCAAACCACGATTGCCAACCACGACTCATTGTTCCCAACAACAAGTCGTGACATCATCCGTCTTGCACACTTTTTCCCCAGTTTTAGCCAACTTTCATTTTTGATCCCAGTCTAATATTAGAAACTTTCAAGGTATTACAATATCTCCCCCTTGGGAACATTCATCCTCGAATGTTGGAAACAAGTAGAGAACAGAGACATACAATCATTATACCCAAATACTGATCGTTTAAACCGAAAACTAATGGAATGACTACCTCCAATTCAAATCACATAGCTGAAATGATTTTATGATTCACATACACATCCATATACATTAAAAGAAACTTGAACACATGGACTGAACATGAGAACTACATAGAGTTATAGGGCAAAACTGATACCTCAAGTCGGAACTGAGCCGATAGAGAATAAATGTGGGTATTTAGCCATCATATCTGCTTCAGCTTCCCGCATAGCTCCTTCAACATGCTGATTCCTCTATAATACTTTAACTGAAGCTACTTCCTTGTTCCTTAACCTCTGAACATGACGATCTAATATTTCCACCGGAACCTCCTCATAGCTAAGGCCATCATTTATGCCAACACTGTCCACTGGGAAAACTAGAGCTTGATCACCCAAACACTTCTTCAAAAGCAATATATGAAACATAGGATGCATGAAAGATAGCTCTGAGGGCAACTCCAACTCATACACCACCTTACCAACTCTTGTCACAATTCGGTAGGGGCCAACATAGCGGGGACTAAGTTTTCCTTTATTCCCAAACTAATTCACTCCCTTCATAGGAGATACCTTCAGAAACACCTAGTCACCCACCTCAAATTCAAGTTCTCTCTTCCTCACATTGGCGTAGGACTTTTGGCGACTCTGAGCAGTTTTCAGCCTGTCCCTTATCAACTGAACCTTTTCCATTGCCTCATGAACTGAATCTGGCCCTATCAATGCTGCCTCACCAACCTCAAACCATCCAATGGGTGATATACATCTCCGCCCATGGAGAGCCTTGAACGGTGCCATTTGAATACTGGAGTGATAAATGTTATTGTAAGAAAACTCGATCAGGGGCAAGTGATCATCCCAGCTACCTTTGAAGTCCATCACACATGTTTTCAACATGTATTAGGGAGTCTGAATTGTTGACCCTAGAGGATATGTTGAGGGCATGTGTGATGGATTTCAAAGGTAGTTGGGATAACCACTTGCCCTTGATCGAGTTTTCTTATAACAACAACTATTACTCTAGCATCTAGATGGCACCGTTCGAGGCTCTTTATGGGAGGAGGTGTAGATCACCCATCGGATGGTTTCAGGTTTGGGAAGCTGCTACCATAGGGCTTGAGTCAGTTCATAAGGCCATGGTATAGGTTAAGTTAATAAGGGACAGGCTAAAAACTGCTCAGTGTTGTTAAAAGTCATATGCGGATGTGAGAAGGATGGATTTGGAGTTTGAGGTGGACGATTGGGTATTAAGGTATCTCCCATTAAGGGATTCATGCGGTTCGAAAAGAAAGGAAAACTCATTGCCCGCTAAATTGGTCCCTATCGGGTTATGAGAAGGGTTGGTAAGGTAGAGTATGAGTTAGACTTGCCATTAGAGTTATCTTCAGTTCATCCTGTCTTTCATGTATCGCTCTTGAAAAAGTTCTTGGGTGATCCATCTTTAGTTATCCCGATGGAGAGTGTTGGTGTGGGAGATAGCCTCAGTTATGAGGAAATTCTAGTTACAGTCTTGGATCATCAGGTTCGGAGGCTGAGGAATAAAGAAGTAGCTTTGGTGAAGGTATTATGGAGAAACCAGCATGTTGAGGGAGCTACGAGGGAAGCCAAAGCAGCTATGATGGCTAAATATCCCCACCTATTCCCTACCGGCTCAGTTTCAGTTTGCGGTATCAGTTTTTGCCCTAATTATCTAATCAGTTTCCATGTTTAGTTCATGTGCGCAAGTTTGAATCATGTTATGATAAATGTATATGATGCCTGAATTTAGTTCAGCTATGTAGTTCTTTTCGGAGGTAGTCATTCCGTCAGTTTTTAGTTTTAATAATCAGTGTTTGTATATGAGGATTGCTTGTTTTTGAGTTTTCTGTGTGTTTCTAACATTCGAGAGATGAATGTCCCCAAGGGGGAGATATTGTTATACCCCGGGAGCTCAAAGATAGAACCTGAGAGTTGAAATGGGAAAATTGTGAAATTGATGTTGCAGGCACAGGATGAGTCATGGGACGAGTTGTGAGGACAGCCCACGAGTCGTTAGGTCACTCATGGGGAAGGCTAGTGTAGAGTTGGGAAGCCTAGAGGATAGGGTCCCCACGAGCGTGGCAACAACTCGTGGTCAGACCCCACGAGTTGTTAGGTCAGTTGTGGGGTGAGGGAGGAGGAAGAGAAAAAGAAGAAACTAGTGTACCTAATGGAAGGGACCCCACGAGTCGTGGTCTGTCCCAACAACTCACTAGGCGAGTTGTGATTAAGCAAAGGGGATTTTATTAAATGCTAAGGTAGTGTACATGACAGAAGGTGACCACGAGTCGTGGTCAGGAGGAACGAGTCGTTAAGTCCCCCATTATGAGCCCTAAATGATCAGCTATCCAGTGTACTTGACAGGTCATATGACAAGACGTGGCCCAAGGGACGAGTCATCAGGTCGTCCATTAGGACACCCTGACAGTTAATTTCAGTGATTTTAGTAAGGCTTTTCCGTAATTCCTAAATACTAGGGGCCTATACCACGTTGTTTAAGGCTTGTTTTACAGAGTTTTAAGAGGGGAAAACCTATTCTAGGCAAGTTCATTCCATACATGCAAACTTGAGAGCTTGAAGGGAGGATTTAGAGTAAGTTTTGAAGCTTTCCATTGGAATCTCAGCTGGGCAATTAGAGGGTGTTAGAATTCACCATCCCCAGGTATGTAAGGCTATGAGTGGGTGCTTCCTTCCACACCCATTCCGAACTTCTATCAAAATATGATGAATTGCCTATGATCAAGTATGGGGTTTTACCCAATTGCATAATTCTTCAATCTCTATACATGGGTATGATTAGATTGTGTTTATATTGATGAATTGTGAAGCTTAGGCGGATTCTATGTTGTTTTTCCTTATAAAATTATTTTCCAAATTTTGAATCTAAAACACCCATGGATGATGAGTTCACAAAAGAAGTGATTTATGACAAATGTGTGATGATGAAAAGCATGTTTTTAAGACTACCCATTTTATGTTTTTGTTTTCAAAATGAATTGATTAGATCCAAGTATGATAAAGCTTTGGGTGATGCCCACATGTTGATTTAAAGTGATGATTTTCCCGACATAAGCTTACCACATTGTTTGGAGTAAAATTTTCCAATTTTTATTATAAATTCTAGCTTGTGGTATGTTGAGTAAATATTTCTACATGTAACTTACCACATGATTTGAAGTAGATGCTTCCACCTATGATTGAGCTTGTGGTATGTTTCAGAATAAAGCCTCCTATATGCATTAATTCGTAATTGAGATGTATGTCAATGTTGAGCCTTGTCAATAGACAATGTTGAGATTCATATCCATATGATGTCTAGTCTATGCATGAGCTTTGTCATTAGACAATGTTGAGCTTCGTTTCATACGATGTTGAGTTATGCATGATTTCATCTTGAGCTTCGTCAAGAGACGATGTTGAGCTTTGTCAATAGACAATGTTGAGCTTTGTCAATAGACGATGTTGAGCTTCATTATATACCATGTAGAGCATTGCATGTTTATGGGAGAAGAGTCTAGCACCGAGCGGGTTAAGGATCAATTATCCTATGCCCCAGAACTATGCGCCAACGTAGGTTGATATTATTATATTATTGGGACCTCCATTGTGAGCTATCCCCGGCCTGATTGTCCCTTTAGCTTGATATCGATATCATAGTGGCATCCTTAGCCTTGTCAAGTTTTTGGAAGGCTCTGCCCACTTGAGTGTAATAGTCGGGACCACGTAAGCTCTATCGTGGTATGTTGGTTAAGTGACAAGTCTCCCACTGTCTATATCATTCAGATTGCATATTCATTACTCATGATAATTACCTTATGCATGCATGTTCTAAAAGTAAGGTTGACTCATTGTTAAGCTTTTTGATATAAATGTTATATTCAGCTTTGAGTCATTCGAGTCAGTCATGATATTGTAAAGCTAAGCATGGTCATGTTTTGATAAGACCGCTATTTTAGAATGAATGCATGTATGCCCTTCCTCTCATGTTGAAAACGTATGATATGCATGAAATGTTTTAAATGATTTACTTCACTAAAACGGTTTTCTTACCTTGCATAGTTGATACATTCCACATACTAACCGTATACTTTCTATGTTGCATCGCTTCATGATGCAGGATCTGTTACCTAGGTTCAGCCTCGTTCGTAATCACTTATTAGAGTTAGCACCTGCGTGAGTGGTGAGTCCTCATCTTTTGAGGACTAGAATTTCAGTTTCATGTCGTATTTCAGTTTTATGTTTTGTGGAGTTAGTTGGGGTCTTGTCCCATAAACTCATCTAGACTAGAGGCTTTCAGACTTATGTATGTATAGCTTCAGATATTATTCTGATGTGCTATTGTATGAGACTTCCGATGAGTTATAATTTTGTTTTCTTCATATTTATTGAATGAGTTAGTTGAATGCCTATGGCATGGGTCGATTGGCGTCTCTTGGGGGTTCTTTGTCCCATGTCTATGATTCGGGCCTCCGTTCGGGTTATGACACAGGTATGGTTCTTCGGCGTGTTACACCTGTGGACAAGAGGGTCACCTGATGAGAGACTGTCCAGCCAGAGGTCAGAGTCAGGACCGATAGGAAAGATCTTCAGTAGGGTCACGTGCCCCAGCATCTCCAGCAGGGCGTAGGCCCTCAGCTCCAACCAGCAGAGGCTGAGGTAGGTCAGGGGCATCTAGTTTAGCTACCGGTCTAGATCGCACTTATGCTTTACCGGGGTGACAGGAGTCAGAGTCATCGCTGGATGTGGTGATAGGTATGTTGGACATTTTCTCTCATTTTGTTTATGTTTTGATAGACCCGGGTTCCACTCCGTCTTATGTTACGCCACTAGTAGCCCAAAAATTCAACATCACGCTAGAATTGCTTCAGCAACCTTTTTCAGTGTCTACACTTGTCAGTGATTCTATTATAGCTAAAAGGATCTACGGAGGTTGCACAGTAGAGTTTGTTGGTCGCCAGACTTTAGCAGATTTGGTGAAATTAGAAATGATCGACTTTGATGCAATTATGGGTATGGAATGGCTAGCACCATGTTATGCCAATGAAGAATGTTGGACCAAGACCGTCCAGTTTCACTTTCTAGGGGAGGTAGTACGGGAGTGGAAAGGCAATGCGACCACACCAAAGGGTAGGTTTATACCCTATCTTCGGGCTAAAAAGTTGATAGCAAAGGATTGCATCTACCATATTGTCAGGATTCAGGATGTCCAAGAAGAATCCCCAACTCTTTAGTCCATTCCAGTAGTCAATGCATTTCCAAACGTATTCCCAGATGAACTTCCTGGTATTCCCCAAAAAGGGAGATCGATTTTGCGATGGACTTATTACTAGGTACTCAGCCTATATCCATCCCTCCATATTGAATCGCTCTTGTTGAGCTCAGAGAATTGAATGAAAAGTTGAAGGATCTACTAGATAAGGGCTTTATCAGGCCAAGTACTTCACCGTGGGGTGCGCCAGTTCTATTTGTAAGAAAGAAGGATGGCTCCCTCCGCATGTGTATAGACTATCGGCAGCTAAATAAAGTCACTATTAAGAACAAGTACTCGCTCCCCAGAATAGATGACTTGTTTGATCAGTTGCAAGGGGCGAAGTATTTCTCAAAAATTGATTTAAGGTCTGGGTACCATCAGGTTTGGGTTTGAGAGAGGGATATTCCAAAAACCGCTTTTAGGACCAGGTATGGACATTTTGATTCTTAATAATGTCCTCCGGGTTGACGAATGCTCCTGCAGTGTTCATGGATCTAATGAACAACATCTTCTGGCCGTATCTGGACTTGTTTGTGATAGTGTTTATTGATGATATTCTGGTGTATTCTCGCTCAGAAGCAGAGCATCGGGATCATTTGCGAACAGTGCTCCAGATTCTCAGAGATCGCCAGTTGTATGCAAAGTTTTCTAAATATGAGTTTTGGCTAAATTCTATAGCCTTTTTGGGCCATGTTATGTCAGAGGCTAGTATTTAGGTAGATTCCCAGAAGATTTAGGCAGTAAAGACATGGCCTAGACCCATAACTCCAACTGAGGTACGGAGTTTCCTGGGGTTAGCCGGGTATTACAGAAGATTTGTAGTGGGGTTTTCTACTTTGTCAGTGCCTTTGACCAAGTTAACTCAGAAAGTAGCTAAATTTCACTAGACTGAGGCATGTGAACAAAGTTTCCAAGAACTGAAAAACAGATTGACATCAACATGAATACTAGCGTTGCCAGAAGGATCAGAAGGTTATGTTGTGTATTGTAATGCTTTAGGTGTTGGGTTAGGATGTGTCTTGATGCAGCATGGTAAGGTGATTGATTATTCTTCGAGGCAGTTGAGAAAACATGAAAAGAACCTCCCACTCATGACCTGGAGTTAGCGGCAGTAGTCCATGCCTTAAAGATCTGGAGACATTACCTGTATGGGGTGCACGTGGACATTTTTACCGATCATAAGAGCCTCCAGTACATTTTCACTCATAAAGAGTTGAATCTATGGTAGCACCACTGGTTATAATTGCTAAAAGAGTATGACGTGAACATTTTGTATCATCTAGGAAAGGCCAACATTGTAGCAGATGCCCTCAGTTGTAGATCCATGGGGAGTTTAGTATATTTGGGGCCTGAAAAACGGGAATTGGCCCGAGAATCGCACCAGTTAGCCAGCTTAGCCGTTCGAATAGTAGACAATGGATACAATGGGGCTATAATTCAGAATATAACAATATTATCCCTAGTTGCAGAGGTAAAAGAACGGCAGTATGAAGATCCTCATTTAGCACATCTCAGAGATAAGGTACAACAGGGAGGAGTATCAGTGTTCAAGGTAACTGAGGATGGAGTTTTGAGATGTAGGGGTCGCCTCTACGTTCCAGATGTGGCAGGACTTCGCCAGCAGATCATGGCAGAGGTACATTACTCCCGTTATTCTCAGCACCCAGGCTCAACAAAGATGTATCATGACATAAAAGAGGTTTACTGGTGGCCGGGAATGAAAAAGGGTATAGCAGAGTTTATGGCATAATGCCCTAACTGCCAGCAGGTAAAGGTGGAACATCAAAAACCCGACGGATTGAAACAGGAAATAGCAGTGCCTATGTGGAAATAGGAGTCAATTAATATGGATTTTTTGACAAGATTACCCCATACCAGGTGCAGATTTGATACCATCTGGGTGATTGTTGACAGATTGATGAAGTCAGCTCATTTTGTTCCAGTTAGGACCACCTTCTCAGTCGAGGACTATGCTGAATTATATATCAGGGAAGTAGTGCGATTGCATGGTGTCCCAGTATCTATCATTTTTGATAGAGGAGCACAATTCACGGCTAGGTTCTAGCAGTCTCTTCAGAGAGGCTTGGGAACACAAGTTAATCTGAGTACGGCATTTCATCCTCAGACAGATGGATAGGAAGAACATACAATTTAGACGCTCGAAGATATGCTACGAGAATGCGTGCTAGACTTCGGGGGCAGCTGGGATGAACATCTACCCCTTGTTGAGTTTTCTTATAATAACAGTTATCATTCGACAATTCAAATGGCACTATACGAGGCCTTATATGGGCGGATGTGCAGGCCCCCAATTGGTTGGTTCAGGGTAGGAGAATCAGAGTTAATTGGACCAGATAAAATCCATCAGTCAGAGGAGAAAGTAAAACTTATCAGAGAGCACTTGCTGACAGCTCAAGCTGCCAGAAATCTTACGCTGATGTACGACATAGAAACTGGGAATTCAATGTAGACGACTGGGTATTTCTGAAAGTTTCACCGATGAAGGGCATGATGAAGTTCAGTAAAAAGGGAAAGCTTAGCCCAAGGTTTATTAGGCCGTACCGAATTCTCCGGAGAATAGGCCAGGTGGCATATGAGCTAGATTTTCCTTCAAAGTTAGAATCTGTCCACCCGATCTTTCATGTATCAATGCTACAGAAGTGCGTAGGGAATCCATCCCAAGTTGTGCCAGTCGAGGACGTCCAGGTCACCGAGGGGTTAACCTATGGAGAGGTCCCAGTGGCCATATTAGATCGGCAGGTTCGTAGGTTGAGAACCAAAGATGTTGCCTTTGTTAAGGTACTGAGGAGAAACAAGAATAGAGAAGAGATGACCTGGGAAGCCGAGGACGACATGAGATCCAGATATCCTCATTTTTTCTAAGCTTAATTCATACTATACAGTTAAGGTGAAGTTGTTGATCTTGTTGTTGTTTTATGATTTATGTTATATATATATTGCTCGGTTGACTACAATCTAGTTGTGAAAGAGTTTTTATAGTGTCATGTGAGATATCTGTATTGGACTTTTCTGCATTTCAAGATTTTCGGATAGTCCATATTATAGGGGAGACTCTGCCGAAATGTTTCCAGAATAATAGTTGAAAGAGTTAAACTCCTGTGAATTGTAGTTGACATTCGAGGATGAATGTTCCTAAGGGGGGGGGGGGAGGATGTTACACCCCGTAAAAGCTAGTGATTAGTAAGCATACACACGGATTTGTGACGAATAAAGAGATCTTGAAGCATTTGGAAAAAGTCTTGGAAGCGGGGTCGGACGGGACTAGCGCGACGCGCCAGCCAGCATTACACTGGCCAGCGCAGTGCGCCAGGCCTGTGGTGCTTTGAGAGGTGCGAGGCGCCGGACCCTATGGTGCTTTGAGAGGTGGGGGGCGCCCCTCCTGCCACCAACCTCCTATATATATATATATATACACCCCCTTAGCTTAAGTTTTGATCATTTCCAAAGAAAACCACGGCCAGAGAAGAGTATAGCACGCAAAATTCAACCATTTTTCGTCCAATTACACTACCAAATGCCATTCAAATTTAAATTAACTTCGGGTATCAAAGTTTAAGCCCACAGGGAGCATTCTACGAAGTTATTTTTTTAAACTTCGCCCAGCAAATCGTAACCCCGCCGAGCAAAAGTTGTCAAAATTACTCCAAACCGATTTCTATACGATCAGAGACTTCAATATTATGATTATAGTTGGAAAGAGCTATTGTATATGAATTGAAACTCACCAATTAATCAGAAATTGGCAATCCAGGTACGTTAAGAAAAATTCATTCCGCAAGTTAGTTTCTTTAGTATCATTTTGAATCCCAGTAATAGAGCCAGAAGTATATCTATTGTGATTAGTTGTTGCCATTAGTTGAGACTAGTATTCTATTCCTAGTTTGGGATTGACTTTGCCCTATATATCCTTCCATTACCAACCCCAGGATTACTAGCTGTGTCGACGCCTGCTAGGGGCGAGCTGACGTCGCTCCAAGGAGCGGTATGCCGTTCGCGAGTGACGAAGATAGGGGCCCAGGTCCTCATGCAGTCCATTCCATGACTGGACTATTATATGCTGTATCGACACCACACCCCTTTCGATCCTGGTGCCTGGTTTCAAGATATCAGGAGTTCACTAGACTCAGACACAGCTGCAGTTCAAGGGTCGAGCAGGCTCAGTTGCAGACCTAGGGGACTGGTAGGATGGCTATAGTTACTAGTTGACTCAGTATGACCTTGTAGGGGTATGTATATTGAATTGTACTCGCCAGGGCTTATGCGGGCCCCTGGTGGATTATTCTGTGCTGGTTGAACCTTTCGGCTTTTGTGGGCCAGGTAAGGTTCTTGTTTGCACTAGTTACTGATATATTAGACTGCAGGAAGTTCAGCTATTTAGGTAGTAACTACATTTCTTTATTTCAGTTACTTTCAGTTTCCTTTTAGTTCACTTAGTTATTTAAAGTTACTGCCTTACATATTCGGTATATATTGTATTCTAGGGCGCTGCATTACTTGCATGCAGGTGCCGATAGACGTGGACCAGGGTCTTCTTAGCTTTGAGCAAGAGTTAGTAGAGCAGTCACCTCCATTCCTCCGGAGCTAATAGCTAGAAGGTCTACTCTTTTTGTTTGTACAATTTACGGGTAGGTCGGGGCCCTGTCCCGACCATTATATCACTCCTAGAGGCTTGCAAATTATTTCAAATTTCTTGTGGTTAGTTTTGTTGACTGTGTGGGGCCCGTGGATGCTTTATTTTATGTGTTGGCCATGTGGGGCCTTGGTGAGCTATTAGTTAGTTGCCTTGGGCCATAGTTTAGTTTAGTGTTGGATTTACTTTACGGTTATAACTAGACATCATGGTTGTTTTGTCGGCCCACATAGGATTCCCCGTTGTTATCTGTTTCTGGGTAGCTATTTTCTTTTACAGGTGGCTATGAGGCCTTGTCGGCTGCGGGCGGTGTTTACAGTCGAGATATAGCCCATTGTTTTCTTGATTTGAAGATTAGGCATGAACCAGAGGTGCATAAGCTTAGTCAGGCTTGTTCAGATCCTAGTAGGGAACCAGGTGCCAAGCATGTCTCCCAAGGTGGGGCGTGACACGTTACTTCCCCAACCGCCAATGTCCAGTGCTACCCACGAGTAGACACAACGACTCATTGTTTCAAGCAATGAGCCATTACTCCACCCATTTTATCCACTTCCACCAGGACTCCTAAAACCACAACTGATAACAACGGCTCGTGGTTTCCAACCATGAGTCGTTACACCTCTCGTCCTGTGACTTTTTTTTTCCAATTTTTCAGCCAACTTCAAATTTTTATCCTAGGTCTAATCTTAGGCATTGTCGTGGTATTACAATATCTCCCCCTTGGGAACATTCATCCTCGAATGCTGGAAACAAGCAGAAAAACAAGGACATGTAATCATTACACTCAAATACTGATCATTTAAACAGAAACTAATGGGATGACTACCTCCTATTCATATCACATAGCTGAACTGATTTCATGCTTGACATACACATCCATTTACATAAAAGAAACTTGAACAGATGATTTGAACATGAGTACTAAATAGAGTTATAGGGCAAAGCTGATACCTCAAGTCGGAACTGAGCCGGTAGAAAATAAGTATGGGTATTTAGCCATCATATACGCTTCGTCTTCCCACAAAGCTCCTTCAATATGCTGATTCCTCCATAATACTTTAACCGAAGCTACTTCTTTGTTCCTTAGCTTCCAAACCTGACGATCTAATATTTTCCCCGGAACCTCCTCATAGCTAAGGCTATCTTTTACACCAACGTTGTCCACAGGGACTACTAGAGCTAGATCTCCCAAACATTTCTTCAAAAGTGATATATGAAACACAGGATGTACATAAGATGACTCTGAGGGCAATTCCAACTCATACGCTACCTTACCAACTCTCCTCACAATCCGGTAGGGACCAACATAGTGGGGACTGAGTTTTTCTTTCTTCCCAAACTGCGTCACTCCCTTCATGGGAGACACCTTCAGATCCAACTCCAACTCTCTCCTTCTCACATCCGCATAGGACTTTTGACAACTCTGAGCCATTTTTAGCCTGTCCCTTATCAACTAAACCTTTACCATAGCTTCATGAACTGAATCAGGCCCTATTATAGCTGCCTCACCATCCGATGGGCGACCTATACCTCCGCCCATAAAGAACCTCGAACGGTGTCATCTGAATGCTGGAGTGATAGCTGTTATTGTAAGCAAACTCAATTAGGGGAAAGTGATCATCCCAACTACCTTTTAAGTCCATTACAGATGCTCTCAACATGTCCTCAAGAGTCTGGATTGTCCATTCTGCTTGACCATCATCTTGCGGATGAAATGTTGTGCTGAGTTTAACCTGAGTCCCAAGCCCTTTTTGAAAGGACTGCCAAAATTGAGAGGTGAATTGAGTACTTCGGTCTAAAATGATGGACAAGGGCACTCCATGCAATCGAACCAACTCCCGGATATATAGCTTGGCATAATCCTCCACTGAGTCTGTGGTTTTCACCGGTAGAAATTGTGCAGCCTTTGTCAACCTGTCTACTATAACCCAAATGGAATCATATTGACGACGAGTGCGATCTGTTATGAAATCCATATTAATTTCTTCCCACTTCTAAGTAGGAATGCTAATATCCTGAGGTACACCTCCCGGCCTTTAATGTTCAACCTTCACTTGCTGACAGTTCTGGCACTCGGCTACAAATTCTGCAATATTCTTTTTCATGCCATTCCACTAATATATTTCCCGCAAATCATGATACATTTTAGTGGCAACCGGATGGATAGAATATGGGGATCCATGAGCCTCACGCAATGTACAGCTCCTCAAATCATCAACATCTAGGACACATAAGCGACCTTGGTACCAAAGCACACTATCTCCCCCTTTGGAGAAGACCTCTACCTTGTTATTCTGAATGACTTCCTCCAACTTCACCAAGTTAGGATCCTCTTCTGGTCTATCCTTTACATCAATCACGAAGGAAAATTCTGATTTATTTCTAACTACTACACTGCTATCAGATGGGTCAACCAAACGAACTCCTACAATTCCTGTCCAGAATGCTGAAGTGCCCAAACCCTGAGTCTCCGTCCTTTATGCCTAAGATCATAACAAATACGCAATGCGTGCGAATCCACCTGAAATTCATCTGAAATTCTCTGATCACAATCCAAATATGCATTCTAATCCTGAAACTCACTCTGGAACAGTTGGAACCATCAAGTTACCCACATAAGGTTTCTTGACCCCGACTTTACCATGGTCACATCTAGCTTCCTCAAAACTTATAAATTCAAAACCCAAGGTTCAAATCACTCTTGAATTACCTCATAATCCATGCAAATTACCCAACTAAATCATAACTCACCATCTGGAACCAATCAAGCTTTCAGAATCCAAATTCGAGCTTGACAACCTGGATTGTTGACTTTGGTCAACCCTCAAACTTCAAACCCGTCAAAATCAAAAGTCTCACCCAATCTTCATTAAATCATCTCAGAATGAGGTCTTCCACTTCCGCAAGTCATGAACAACAGAATAATGATACGGAAAGGTTTATCCTAGGAAAACAGATTTTGACAATCACAAAATGACAATGTGGCTTGCTACACTTCCAAGCTTGGTTAATAACTGGGCTTCCTATACTATGTCCGACATTTATGGAGAGGATAGGGAGTTATCCTGAACGTACACATCTTAACCAGAATTTCCATCATGGGGAACATCAATAGGGTTTAGAGTAAGGGAATCATGAGCACGAATTGTGTAAGAAGTCTAATCTTGGCATATACCCAATATAGCACCATCTTATGAGCCGATATAACAAACTTTGGGGACTTAATTCATAGGATTGAGCATGCTAAGAAACATGGGTTCACATACATAAAGAGGGTCATGACAAACGGGGTTTCCTATCATCTTAGGGTTCTGAACGTAAGTGCGAGTTGAGCATAGCATCGAGCGATATGTAAGGGAACATCTAGAGAAGAAAGGAGGGAATACCCCCGAATTCTATCCATAGGACTTCCTTACTAGAAAACTCATGAAATGATTGGGCCCTCAACTTGCCATTTCCTCACCTACCATGATAAATCTCACATCAAAATGCTCAAAGGAATTTGTGCCTCTCACAGTAGTTCTCGAAACTAACAATCATGATAGGTGCGAGGGGATAACTTATAACATACCTAAAATTACATTTGAGGTTGACCACCACTCACTCTTGATAACCTGTGCTGCTTAAATGGGCGATTAGCTGGAGTTGATGAAGAGGGATTTGGAGCAAGACCTTTTTTACAATTTTTCTTGGCTGCAGCGCAATCCTTGTGTTTATGGCCGAGTTGGCCACAATAAAAGCAAACATTTGAACCTGCCAAGCATTTTCCTTGGTGGTGCTTCCCCCAATGCCCGCAAATCGGGTAAGTAATCTCCCTTACCTAGGGCTTGTATCCCCGAGCATGGGCTTGAGACTTCTGAAGGGTTTGAGAGTTCTCCCACTATGCGACCCTTGTTGGGACCTCTCAAGGTTTCCAACCCTAGGCCTCTTGTTTCCTTTCTTGTTCCCCCTACACTCCCCAACCACAGTCGAGTCACTACCCTCCGGCAGGCTCTCCTTCATGAGTCCTTGAATCCTAGTAGTTGTTGCCTCCCCGGTAGGGTTCACTGGTGCGATAGTCTACTGGTTAGGCTAGGTGATCATAGCTCGCATAAACACTCTAAGAGCGGCTCTGAGCTCCGCATCAGTAACTTGCATGGAATCCTTTGAAGATGATGGCGCTGGTTGACTCCCATCGTTGTTCTGAGAAGGCATGATTCTGCACACGCGTATAACACGAGTTATAAGAACAGAGAGACTTTTCATTGCACGATATAGATCATGAAAGAAGGGAACATTTCCTAAACATCTTGTAGCCTCTTCGTCATAAGTGTGGCGCTCTTCACACCCATGAAAAAGACTCTACTTAACGCAACTTTCAAACACCCTAGGACACTTCAAACCTATTGATCTAATACAAAGTTTGTCACAACCCCAACGTAGACCCAGATAATAACACGGGACAAGGAACCCCGAGAAGCCCCAAGTTGACCCTTGGCATAAGCATACATCTAATTTCATTCACTTTAAAGGGAAGGCTGAGCATAAGACATAACCGAAACGTAAACATAACATAACATATCATAACATTCAGAAACACTGGACATATACATAAGCTGAGTACTACATACTGTCTAAAAGCCTCTAATATGTAAGATGGGTTGATGGGACAAAACACCCAACTAACCCGGCCAAATACTTAAACATATCATACATGCTTAATCAAAAGGCCCTCGAAACATGAGGACTCACCAATAAAGCTGATATTAATAATCCCGAGATAGTCTAAGGATGAAGATAAGCCTGAAAGCCAAGTCCTATATCATGAAATGATACAACATAGAAAGTATACGATAAGTACGTGGAATGTACCGAGTAGGTAAGGTAAGTAAAACGGACATTTAAAATACATGAAAACTCATAAAAACATCATAAGAGTGGGACATCATGCTCATATCATAAACATCATAACATAACGTAAGGATCATGGTTTTTAAATCATTCATAAATCGTCCATTATCATAATCGTAAGAGAAACTTCATCAAATCATCACTTGAGCCAAAACCATAAAAATAACAATACATAAAACATGTGGAACAATGAGAGGACTCATCATAACCGACACCATCATGGTAGAGCCTTTCATGATGCCCCAACTATCTCACTCAAGTGGGCAGAATCGTCCCTGGCTTGTCAGGCAAGGGATGTGCATTATGTGATATCACGAAAAAAAGGGATAATTATCATTGTCATGTATCATTATAAACCGATGGTGGCACGCGGTTATGAGACACCGGCGTAGTCCTTTGAACGATAAGCTGCTCGTTTCTAGACACGACTTTGAAAAACATGCATATTAGGCTCATACGTAAATCAATAACATCATTCATTAAGACTCATGACTAAAAATAAACATTCATCATTCATTGATCGCCATTAAAACATTGCCAACAATCAAAGGCCCTTTAGTCGGCCAACATCATAAATCGATAAGTCATAAAATCCATTTCATAAACCGTAATCATTCTTCATTATATGGACATTTCCCAATACTTCACCATGCTTTACAATACTCAATTCATTCGAAAACATGCTTATAAACATGGGTAACTTGAAAACATATTTTTCATCATCAATAGTTCATAAATCATAAGGCCCATACATACTTGAAGATCATGCATATAACTTGTAAATCATCAAATCATGTTGGGTATTTGAATAAATTCATATTTCAAATTATAAATCATGCTGGGTTTGTAAATATCAACAATTGAAGAGAAGATTATAAATCCATTTATCACAGATCATGCATAATTAGGCTTAATTAAGTAGAATTCGAAATAAATAAGTTTATAATCGAAATTTGTTGTAAAATTTGATCAAAATCCATGGAATATGATCTAAATCACAATTTATAATAGCCCATTAGCAAAATATTAGATTTTCAAAAAAAAAATTAAATTCAAAACCCCATGAGATTTTTGATAGGTTTTCATAAATTAATAGAGAATGGGGGGTGTGTACGAAAACACCCATTCATAACCCTACATACCTGGGTAAGATCATATTCTAAAGTTCTTGAATGCCCAATGAAGAATTGATAGGGAAAAGCTTGAATCTATGCTTGATCTCTCTAGAATTCTCTTAATTTGCATGCATGGGAATGGCTTAAGCAATAATGACTTAACCAATCTTATTATGCCTAGAAAAATACATAAAATGACGTAGTTTAGGGCCTTAGAGAATAAAAAGGTCGAAAATACCCTTAATGAAATCACCCTAAAAATCTGCACAGACCAATCCAATCGGCGTACCAACCAGTCGTTGGAAGCTACCACGACTCATAGTACGACCCATCATATACACTGCCCAGGCCCTTATCCTTAAATCATACCACGGCTCGATAGGAAGACTCGTGCTTTGATCAGACGGATCATTGCGTCGATCGTCGCTTGTCTCCTGAATACCCTAAGCCTCTCCTCACAACGAGCCTCACCACCACTCGTTGTTCCCTCCAATGAGTCATGGTACCCATCCGTTAAGTAAACTAGAGGTCTAACAACCTAGACAATGATTGGTCACAATGAATGATCGTTACTCATGATGGGTCATTGGATGACCCATTAATCCCCCAACTGCCAAAGTCTAGTGCTACCCATGAGTACAAACAATGACTCGTTGTTTCAACCAATGAGTCATTACTCCACCCGTTGTATCCACTACCACCAGGACTCCTGAAACCATGGCCAATAACAATGGCTCGTGGTTTCCAACCACGAGTCATTACACCTCTCGTCCTATGACTTTTTTTTCAATTTTTTATCCAACTTCAAATTTATATCCCGTGTCTAACATAGGCATTTTCGGGGTATTACAACCTGCCTAGCTACAATCGAATCACCAACAGGAGTAGAAATTGAAAATGGTTCTGACAGAGTCTCGGTACTAACTACAAAGCTACTAGCAATGTAAGGAGTCACAAAAGAAAAGGTAGCTCCCGGATCTAACAAAGAATAAACATCAATATGGAAAACTCGCAACATACCAGTGACCACAACGGGGGAGACCCCTGCTCCTGGCGGGGTCCTAAAGCATAGAACCTTTTTTGGCGCTGACCGCCGACTGAACTAGTCGAGGCACCCTGCTGAGGGGGATGTGCTACTGGAGCAGCTGAACTAGCGGCTGGCATGCGGGCTCCGTTGCCCCCTGATTTGGCCGAAGGGTAATCCCTGAGTCTATTTTTGGGTTTTCCATAACTGAAGCAACCATCCAAGCCAACTAGGAACCTCCCTGAGTGATTTTTGTCACACTTCGCACAAGCTGGGAAAGTGCACTCTATCTGCATGCTACCCTGGCCTCTCGAATATGGATCCCTACTTCTCCGATCCCCTCGGAATCTAGATGGTGTACTAGCCGTTGATGGTGATGGAGAAATAGACCTGTGCTGAAGCTGCTGATGCTGTCCACCTCCCGATCTAGTCTGAGAAGTCCCCTAATTATTGGTTTTGTCCCTCTTAGCCTCTCTCTGACTTCAATACACTTACCCCATCAGTTAAGCGTGCAACACAATGATGGGAAAATCTATATCCCGATGCAACATGACGATCCTACAATCCTTATCAAGGTAGTCCACCACTCCATGCATAAATTGGCTTACTCAAGCCCTATGGTCTGCTACCAACTCTGGCGCATACTTGGATATACAGGTGAACTCCAAAGCGTACTCCTGAACTGACATGTCACCCTGTTTCAGGTTAACAAACTCTGCTGCCTTCAGTTCCCTTATCTCACGAGGGAAGAACCAATCCAGAAATGCTGCGTGAAACTATTCCCAACCTATAGGGCCTGCACGCACTGCCCTAGCATCTCTCCACTGCTTGAACCACATATGTGCCACCCCTTTTAGTTGATTGGAGGCGAAATCAACACACTCTCCATTTGTCACCCCCATGACTTGGGTGATCTTTAGAATCTGCTTAATGAATTCGTGCACATCCTCATCCACCTTGGGCCCAAGGAACTTCAGCGGGTTCATCCTCAAGCAATCTCTGATCCGACCGCTGCCATATTGCCATTCTGTGAAACATGCACAACAGCCATCTGGTTGACCTGAGTGGTCAAGTCATACGCCAACATCTGGATAGTTGCCCGAAACTCAACGTGGGAAACTGGCTCTAGTGTGTGGGGCTCCTGAATAGGTGGTGCTTGCAGATGCCCATTACCATTGCCATCTTTGTGGACTCCACCATTTCCATTTCTTCATTTCATTCACTCTTCTAGGAGCCATGATTCTGCAATCGCGAATAGTATGAATTAGAAGGATAAAAAGTCTTTTCATCGAACGACATAGATCATGAAAGAAGGAAAATTTTCTAAAACATTTCATAGCCCCGTTTTCATAAGTGTGGCGCGCTTCACACCCATGAAAAAGTCTAACGTGGGTTTTAGACACCCTAGGACACTTCAAACCCATTTGCGCTGATACCAAGTTTTTCATAACCCGAACATAGACCCGGATCGTAACATGGGACAAGGAACCCGGAGAGGTCCCAAGTCGACCCATGGCATAAGCATACATCTAACCTTCATTTCATCTTAAGCGGAAGAATAAATGTACGACATAGTGGAAAAACATAAACATGTCATATCATGGCATAACATTCAAAAAGTACTAGACATACATATAAGATGAGTACTACATGCCGTCTAAAAGCCTCTACTATGTAAGATCGGTTGATGGGACAACATCCCCCAACTAACCCGACCATAATTGAAACAAAGTACATCATACATGTCTAATCATATGGTCCTCAAAACATGAGGACTCACCAATAAAGATGATAAAAACTCTGAGATGGACTAAGGATGAGGATGAGCCTGAGAGCCGAGTCCTGTATTATGAAACGATATAGCGTAGAAAGTATGAAGTCAGTGCATGGAGTGTACCGAGTATTCAAAGTAAGTAAAATGGACATTTAAAATGTATAAAAACTTATAAAACATCATAAGAGTAGGACATCATGCTCATATCATAATCATCATAACATAACATAAGGCTCAAGGTTTTCAAAACATTCGTAATATAATCGTAATCCTAATCATAAGAGAAAAGCTGTATTGAACATGAATTGAGCCAATATACATAATCATAAACATGTATAAATCATGAGGAACAATGGGTAATTCTTATAACTGACATACCCCATATGACCACATATGGAGCCCGACTTGTAATCCTAGTCGGGAGGGTATTCGTACCTTGCCAAGGGTAGAACCATGAAAGACGTGATCACATATGAAAATGGCCATTTGGTCCAGGGGACAGTCACAAAGGCGGTCCCAACATATCCTATGGTGGCACGTAGTTTATGAGATTCGGGGCCGAACCTAGGCCCCGAACCTACTCGATGTTAAATGCTACTCCCAAAAATATATATAGTGCTCATAGTATAATATGCATAAATTCTTAAGCTAGTTAAATCATAATAATCATGAATATACTTGTACATACGTTAACTAGAAATGACATAAGGCCTGTGATTCGGCCAAAATATAATCATGAATCATAGGTTTCATGCTTACTTATAGATCATACATATACCTTTTAAATCATCAAATCATAATGGGTATTTGAATAAATTCATATTTCAACTCATAAATCATGCTGGGTTTATATATATCAATAATTTATGTAAAGATATAATTAGGCTTAGTTTAGTAGAAATTAAAATCAATAATTTTATAATCAAAATAGTTGTAACATTTGATCAAAATTCATAAAATATGATATAAATCACAAATTATAATAACCTACTAGTAAATCATTAGAATTTCACAAAATTTAAGTTAAAACCCCAAGAGATTTTTGATAGATTTTCATAAATTAATAGAGATTGGGAATGGGTGTGAATGAAAACACCCGTTCATAACCCTACATACCTGTGTAAGATCAGATTTCAAAGTTCTTTGAATGCCCAAGGGAGAATTGATGAAGGAGAGCTTGAAAATAGGCATGACCTCTCTTAATTCTTCCTATTTTGCATTTATGGGAATGACTATGCAAGGGGGAATTAACCTATCTTAACATGCCCAGAAAATATCATAAAACAACGTAGTTTAAGGCCCTAGAGCATAGGAAGGACGAAAATACCCTTAATGGAATTACCCTGAAAATCTGCACTGGTCGATTCCATGGACGTACCTACGAGTCGTTGGAGGCTACCACGACTTGTGGTACGATTCGCCATCTGCACTACCCAAAACTTGACTTTGGATTCATACCACGACTTGACAGGATGAGTCGTGGTTTCTTATAATGGGTCATCGTATCAATCGTTGGTTGCCCCTGAAGATTTTAAACTTCCCTCACAACGAGTCTCACCATGACTCTTGGTTGCTTCTAATGAGTCGTGGTATCCATCCGTTAAGTCCATTAGAAAATTAGCAACCCAAACAATGACTGGCTACCACGAGTCGTAGGATGACCGGTGCCATTCCCAACTGCCAATGTCTCATACCAAACCACGATTGCCAACCACGATTCGTTGTTCCCAACAACGAGTCATGACATCATCCGTCCTGCACACTTTTCCTCCAATTTTAACCAACTTCCATTTTTGATCTCGGGTCTAATATTAAGCACTTTCGGGGTATTACATAAGGGCTCAGATAGTAACCGTAATATCATTCATAAAATTCATGGCCAAATAAATAATAACATGATCGATCCCACTTGAAATACATGATTATCCATGAATAAGGGCCCATAATTAGGCCAAGAGTCATAAATCCATAAATGATGAAATCCATGCATACATGTAAAAGATGTATATACTTGATATTCATAAATCCATGTTGAGTACTTGAGAAAAATCATGTTATAAATCATAAATCATATTTAGACTTAGTAAGATCAAAATCATAATAGAATCATAACATGACTTTTCATGAAAACTTACATAGTTGGGAATAATTAAATTAAAATTAGAATCTATGAATTTATAATCAAAAAAGGTATAAAATCTACCCATAGATAATAAAAAATAATTTGATACATAAATGAAATTGACTCATAGATAAATCATAGAGAATTTGACAAGAATTAAAATGAACCCCATAGCATCATGAGACGTGAATCTAGATTGGAAATCATGTTATTGAAAAGAATTTAGAGAATGAGAGTAAAAGGAACTCTCGTTCATAGCCTCACATACCTGGGTTGATGATCCCTTGACTTTCCTTGAAGAGTCCAAGAAGATTTAAAGAGGTTGAAGAAGAACCCTAGCTCCTATCTTGAGAGAAAATCCAATTATTGATCTTTTGGAGAGGGAGAGGATTTAGGCTAGGTTAATCCTTTTCATCTGACCTTAAGTGTTATACCCTGAAAGCCCTAAGATCAAACCCAGGAGTTCAAATGGAGAAAATAGAATTTTCTACACCAAGTCACAAAACGAGTCATCTTGTGACCCATCAAGATGACCACGAGTCGTTAAGTGACTCGTTGTGAATAGTTTTGACTTGTTTGGAAATTTTCAAGTTAGGGTGACCACGAGTGGTGGTCATCCCCACGAGCCAGTAGGTCACCCATGGTCAAGGGCAGTTGAAGGATTAAGGAAGGGCCGATAGCGTACCTCACGGCTGGACACCACGAGTCGTGGTCAATGCCACGATTCTTTAGGTGGTCGTGGTCAGTAGTTGGTTAAGGATTAAATGTTTTTGGGCAGTGAAAGTTATGAGAGGTGACCACGAGTCATGGTCACAAGTGATGAATCGTTAGGTCCCTCATGGGGACCCTTTGAGGAAAACTGGCAGTGTGCTTAACGACTCCTGAACACGAGTCATGGTCCATGGCAACGACTTGTCCAGTCCCTTGTTGGGATTTGCAGTCTGTTTTTCTCTGCGAGTTTATTAAGGGCTTTTTCATAATTTCTATGATCCCAAGGCCTATGCTATGTCATTTTAAGATATGAATAGTGAGTTTTAAGAGGGGTAAATTCATTCTAAGATATTCCTATTCTAAGATATTCCTATTCATGCATGCAAGTGTAGAAGTCTAGAGAGGATCAAGCTCAATTTTTTCCAACTTCTTCTTCTTCCTAGGGCAATCAGAGGAGTTATAGAATCAGATTCTCTCAGGTATGTAGGATTATGAATGGGTGAATTTGTTCTCACCCATGCCCAATCCCTCTCTATTTCATGAAAATCTATATGTTGATCCTGTGGGAATTAACTCAATGCATGAATTTCCTAAGTTTCTACCATGGGTATGATCTAAGCATGTTTCTATTATTGAGTTATTATTCATGGGCAAGTCTTAAAATGTTTTCAATTATAAATCACGTTCTCAAGTTTTATAAATCATACTGCCCATCCATGAGAAGTTCATGAAAGCTGAGATCTATGATGTACATTCAAGTATGATGATATATTTATGATGAAAATCATGTTTTCAAGTTACCTATGTCTATGACCATGTTTTCAAGCATGTTTAAATATTGGGCAAGCCCATATATTCAAGTATGATTTTATAATTTCACGAATTAGCTTACCACATGGTTTTAGAGTCAAGACTCCCAATTATGTTCAACTTGTGGTATGGTTTGAACCAAGGCTCCTCATGTATGATTTCATATTGTATATATATATGATTATTCAGCTTTGTTACTAGATGATGGTCAGCTTCATTGAAAAATGATGGAGAGCATATGCATGATTTTGGGAGTAGTGTCTAGCACCGAGTAGTCTAAGGATCAGTCAACCCTATGCCTCAGAACTACGAGCCAACGTAGGTATGATCAAATTATTTGGGACCTCCTTTCTGAGCTTTCCCCTGCCCCAAGGGGCCTTCCGCTTGATACTGATATCATAGTGACGTTTTTAGCCTTGGCAAGGCTTTAGATGGCTCTGCCCACTTGAGTGTGATAGTCGGGACCACGTAAGCTCTATCGTGGTAATGTTAGTTATATGACAAGTCTCCCATTATTCCTCATGATTTCAGTTATGCATGTTTATCATTCATGATATATTATATATGTATGTATGTATGTATGTATGTATGTATGTATGTATTCTAAAGAAGGTTTGACCCAATGTTCAGTTTTACTTATAATTATCAGATTTCAGCTTTGGGTCATTCGATTTAGTTATGATGTTCAGTTATGTTTAGATTATGATTTCAGAAAATAGCATGCAAGCCCTACTCTCAGATTCTTATCTCGATTAGGTTTTATATTATGCATGTTTTAATGATTTTACTTACTTAAGAGGTTTTACTTACCTTGCATACTTGGTGCATTCCTTGTACTGACCGCATACTCTATGCTGTATCATTTTATGATACAGGCTTCGATCTTCAGACTCAACCCCGTCAATAGCCAGTTTCTGGAGTTAGCATCCAGCTTCAGTGGTGAGCCCTCATCTCCCGAGGACCATTCATTATCACTTATCTTTGTATTTTCAGTTTCATACTTAGAGTTAGTGGGGGTCTTATCCCATCAACTCATCAAAATTAGAGGCTTTTCAGACATAGTGTATAATTAGCTTCAGATTCGTGAATGTATTCTAATGTTATGTTATAATCATAATTCTGCCATGTTTATTATGTTGATCTTCCGCTTTTATTAATCGAGTTAGATGTATGTTCATGCCATGGGTCAACTTGGAGTATCTTGAAGCTCCTTGTCCCGTGTCTCGATTCGAGCCTGTCACAACCCGAGTTTACACCCTAGGCGTAACACGAGACAAGGAACCCTGAGGCTCCAAGTCGACCCATGGCATAATCATAGCATGTTCTATCAAAGAAATAACCAACAACATGATTAAGCGGAAGCTAACTACAAGAGTCAATTATCAAATCCATAATCCTAAATATAATAACACTAGATACAATGCTGAATCCATCTAGACAATGTCTGAAACCCTTCTTCTAAACTAATGAGTTGCTAGGACAAGCCCCTAGCTAACTCCTAAAGTCTGAAACAAAATCATTAGAAAATAAGAACATAAACCACATACTCGGAAGATTGGGACTAATCACTAGCAGTTGGGAGAGAGAGAAGCGTATCGAACCATGCGACTGAGCCCGATGACCTGATTCTATATCATGAAATGATATAGCACAAGAGACATGCGGTCAGTACTTGGAGTGCACTAAGTATAGGAAGCGTAATCAACTAACTTATAAATATATACAAGAAGGAATTAATGTAAAACACAATAACAGTAATGTAACTGAAATGAGATACGACAACCTTATATGAGATTTACATATCCATACCAATATAACCATTTATAGGGACATGCATTATTATAAGATCAACTAATGCGCAAAAGTAATAAATGAGAACAATATAGAGGTACAATGCCGTGGCTGATATCAAGAGGGTCCCTGACTATCCAAGGGGAAATCCCTGACTGTCAAAGGGAGCATCCCTGACTATCAAGGGAAACATCCTCAACTAGAGAGAATCCATGACAATCAAAGGGAGATAATGCTCTGATATAGAGTCGTTGGCTGACCAAGGGAAACATTCTCGGCTAAGGAGAATCCCGACTAACTAAGTCTAGACATACTCTACTAGAGACTAGGGAGGTGAGTCCCGACCGACTAAGAGAAGACATACTCCACTAACGACTAGGGATGTGAGTCCCAACCAACTAATAGAAGACATATTCCACTAGAGTCTAGGGACGCGAGTCCCAACAAACTAAGAGAAGACATACTCCACTAGCGACTAGGGATGTGAGTCCCGACCGACTAAAGCTAGTCAAAGTTACTACAACTAATCAGAGACAAAAGCATTCACCACTCTCATCATACAATACTCATTTTAAAGGATTAGAGCTTTATCTTATGGCACATAGGCTCAACAATCTGACATATTATGCACATGCTTTATCATCATAGTTCACATCATCATCGAACCAATATAGTATTTACTCTGAACATCACACACTAGCGAGCATGCTATAGGTTCACATTATGCACAATACTATCATGACATCCCAATTCCGACTTCATCTCATCCAACTGAGGTATAAGGTCGTGCATGATTTATAGATTCAACTCATACTTTATCAAAGATGCACGACTTCATTTATTTAGATTTACGAACAACCCATACATTCAACTTATACCTCATCATTTACAACAAACCATGTAAAGATCATTCATTTTCATTTCATAAAGCCCATTTCATGATTTACTCTGATTTATGAGAAAAAGCAATAATTTGGCCATCATTATCAATTCACCTCATACCCTATCAATTCAATTGAAAACATGGTGATAATATATAATTTACTTTCAATTTCCCAAGCCCACAAACTCCAACTCATCGCAACATATTTATTATTGACATTATCAGATTATTAGGGTCAATCACTTAATATTTTCACAATTTCATCATGTTCATGAACTACTACGATAATCAAGTGAGCAATAAACAAATTCCATTCAATACGCAAGCCAATTTATGAAGAACATGCTACACTCTTGCATTCCCAACATATAATCCATATTGCAAAGAAACCCATTAATTTATATTCCAATTAAATTCATAACAACAGTAGATTTTTTACAATTAAAAAATGTAGAAGAAATTACCCATCACACCACCATAAATCATACTTTTCTAGATTAATTTAAAATGGGTTTTTAATTAATCATTTTTGTGGCACAAGGATGAAAGGATATCCTTGTTGAAGACCCGCATACCTAGTAGAAGAAGTCCCACACGAAATTTCTCCTTGAAGCTTTGATGAACACCTTGGTAAAACCCTTGAACTTGAGAGAGGGAAGGAAGAAAGGTTTGAGAGAGTATTTTGAGAGAATGAGAGATTAGGCTTAGGAAAACCCTTAAAATGTGCAAGGTAGTACCCAAAAAGACATAGTTTAGAAGTTAAAAGTGTAGGAGTTTAAAAAAATGCCCTGGAGAAAAGTAGAAAAAGTTCTCGAACTGGAGCCACGACTCATGTGACGAGTCACTGTCACCTCAAACGACTCGTCGTCACGCCTGTTAGGTGCACTGGATAAATTACACAGATTCATCATTCTTCAAACTACGACCAACATAACGAGTCGTTACTTGCTCCAACGGCTCGTTAGACCCACTCGTCAGGTACATTGGAATTTATTTAAAGCCATAGATTCTCCCCTCAATGATTGAATCAACAAGTCGTTATCACACCTAATGACTCGTCACCTCCTTCCGTCAACCACACTATTAAGACTTAACCCAAGGATCCTATCCTTCACCCAATGACCCACTTAACGAGTTTTTGCTAGGCAAGACAACTCGTCAGGTCGTCCGTGTCCACTAGGCTTGCCATCCCTTCTTACGGTTTCTCACGGGTCGAATCACGATCCGTTAGGTCTCCTAACGAGTCGTTCTCTGACTAGTTCTAAGACAAGTTTCTGCTGATTTTTCTACTGAGCTTCATCTAATACCGGGGTATGATCTCAAGGACTTCCGGGGTGTTACAATATCTCCCTCTTGGGAACATTCATCCTCGAATGTTGGCTGAACATACTGAAAAGATAGAGACAAAACCGAAATCCCAATATCAATCAATCACAGCTAACACCAATAGAGTATCTAACTCTGGGCTGACCTTATACACCATATATGAATATCCACATCTAACATGCGTACCATGACTCAAGGGAAACTGAAGAACATGAAACCATCATAGAACTAGATAGAACACCGAAAAGAATTCTTTCCCTTTTTTATCTGGAATAGAACTGATATAGATTGATCCTTCATTCTTAAATCATTTCTCGATACTAAGCTAGGATTCACAATATCTAATCTAATTGAGGGTAAGGATTTATGAGCACGAGTCATTCACCGCATCTAAAACTGAGCACATACATGAGATAATCTGACTCTACTGAATTAATAAACCACTTCTAAAGACTGAGTTCGAGTTGACCATACTAGAAAACATAAGTTAAGACACATAACTGATTCATAACACGAAAAGAGCAATAAGGACTCATAGGGAAAGATTGACATCACTATCTGGAGTGATTACCTCTAAACCTCAGGAATCTACACGTAGGAATAGACGCCATTTTAACTTCAACTGAAACACAACAGAAATTATCTGAACCTCGAAGAGATCGACATACTGCAACTACTAAGGCTGAAACTTCTTTATGGGCATTCTACAGGTTAGACTTACTATGCATACTCACTATCTCCCCTTTAACTGGAAGTCATCATTCTAAGGATCCTGAATCTTCCTTAAAGTTAGGCCAATTTACAACCTCCTAGCTTCTCTTCCACCACCAACCTTCACTACAAGCATCACACTAATAACTATTCACATAACCCTTCTACAATCTCTTCTTGCAATTACAATAGGGCTTCTTATTCAATACTGGGATGACATGATATAAGGGGTAATATAAGATTCACAACATACCTGTGGTCATTACCGGCACCTTGCCCTTATCCTGATGTGCTACTACTGCATAGGAGTAGTTTTGATGATGCTCGCCACCTGGATTTGAGGATGCACCCTGCTGAAACGGGTGACCTATTGGAGCTACTGAAGAGGTGTCCGAGAATCTACTCTCACCTCGCTTAGACGCAGCACAATCTTGGTGCTTATGGTCCATCTTGCCGCACCAAAAACAAACATTTTAGCCGGCCATGCATACTCTCAAGTGGTGCTTTCCACGCTCACACACAATGGTATGTAATCTCCATCACCTTGGGCTGATACGGAACACTGGTTGTCAAAGGTGCTGGGGCTGATGAATTCTGCTGGTAACGTGAGTGACATCCACCACTTGACCTCTATTGGGAGAACTCTAGATCTCCATTCCTAGCCCTTTTGACCCCTCTCTCTTTCTCTTTCACCTATTCTTCTTCCATCTGCTGAGCAAATATCACCAAGCATAGGAAGTCTATGTCCCTATGCAACATGGTAGTCCTAAATTCCTTGACCAAGGAGTCTGACACTCCATTCACGAACCAACTCACTCAGGCCCGCTGGTCGACTACCATCTTCGGTGCATAGTTGGATAGCCGAGTAAACTCCAATGCGTACTCCTAGATAGTCATGTCATTCTATTTCAAATTAATGAACTCTGCGGCCTTTGCCTCCCTCAACTCGCAAGAGAAAAGCTTGTCCAACAACATTGTCATAAATTCATCCCAACCTACGGGACCCGCTCCAACTCCCCAACTGTCCCTTCACTAACAATACCAGATATAAGAAACTCCCTTTAACTGTAGGAGGCTAAGTCTACGCTCTCATTCCTGGTCACTCCCATGATATGAGTGATCTTCTGAATCTCTTCCAAGAACTCATACGGGTCCTTATCCACCTTTGAACCTAAGAATTCGGGTGGGTTCATTTGAAAGAAAATATCTTATCCTTGCCGCTGCTTTATTTCCATTTTGAGGGGCATAGGCCACTGCCTGCTGGTTAATCTGAGCGGTCAGGGCCTGCGCCAACATGTGAAAGGCTGCTTGGAACTCAACATGAGTAACATGATCATCCATTAGGTCTACTTGGGCTGGTGGTACCTGCTAGCAGCCGTTACTACACCCTCTTCCATTCGCTCGTTGGGGAGGCATTATCTGCGAGCACGTAAAGCACAATTTAGGGGAGGAACTATTTAGAGCCTCATACTCTACGCACAATAAGAATCATGAAGAAAAGGGGACATTCCTAAAACGTCTCATAGCCTCTTCCTTATAAGTATGGCGTGCGTCACACCCATGAATAATACTCTATGTAATGCGGCTTATAGATACCATAGGACACTCTAAACCTTTTCTTTGATGTCAAGTTTTTTATAACCCGAGTTTACACCTTAGCTGTAACATGGGACAAGGAACCCTAAAAGGGCTCCAAGTTGACTCATGGCATAATCATAGCATGTTCTATGAAAGAAATAACCAAGAACATGATTAAGCGGAAGCTAACTACAAGTGTCAGTTATAAAATCGATAATACTAAATATAATAACACTAGATACAACGCTGAATCCATCTAGACAATGTTTGAAACCCTTCTTTTAAACTAATGAGTTGCTATGACAAGCCCCTAGCTAACTCCTAAAGTGTAAAACTAAATCATTAGAAAATAAGAACATAAACCACGTCCTCGGAAGATGATGACTCACCACTAGCAACTAGGAGAGAGAAAAGCGTATCTAACCACGCGGCTGAGCTCGATGACCTAAATCTATATCATGAAATGATATAGCACAAAAGGCATGCAGTCAGTACTTGGAATGTACTAAGTATGTAGGAAGCATAATCAACTAACTTATAAGTATGTATAAGAAGGAAGTAATGTAAAACACAATAACAGTAATGTAACTGAAATGAGATACGACAACCTTATATGAGATTTACATATTCATACCAATATAACCATTTATAGGGAAGGGCATTATTATAAGATCAACTGATGCACAAAAGTAATAAACGAGAACAATATAGAGGTACAATGCCATGACTGATATCAAGAGGGTCCCTGACTGTCAAAGGGAGTGTCCCTGACTATCAAGGGAAACATTCTCAACTAGAGAGAATCCTTGACTATCAAAGGGAGAGAATGCTCGGATATAGAGTCGCTGGCTAACCAAGGGAAACATTCTCGGCTAAGGAGAATCCTGACTAACTAAGGATACACATACTCCACTTGCAACTAGGGAGGTGAGTCCCGACCGACTAAGAGAATACATACTCCACTAGCGACTAGGGATGTGAGTCCCAACCGACTAAGAGAAGACATACTCCACTAGCGACTAGGGATGTGAGTCCCAACTAACTAAGAGAAGACATACTCCACTAGCGACTAGGGATGTGAGTCCCGATTGACTAAAGCTAGTATAAATTACTACAGCTAATCAGAGACAAAAGCATTCACCACTCTCATCATACAATACTCATTTCAAAGGATTAGAGCTATATCTTATTGCACACAGGCTCAACAGTCTGACATATTATACACATATTTTATCATCATAGTTCACATCATCACAAAACCAATTTAATATTTACTCTGAACATCAGACGCTAACGAGCATGCTATAGATTCACATTATGCACAATACTATCATGACATCCCAATTCCAACTTCATCTCATCCAACATATGGTATAAGGTCATGCATGGTTTATAAATTAAACTCATACTTTATCAAAGATGCACGTCTTCATTCATTAACATTTATGAACAAACCATACATTCAACTCATACCTCATCATTTACAACAAACCATGGAGAGAACATTCATTTTCATTTCATAAGGCCCATTTCATGACTTACTTTGATTTATGAGAAAAACAATAATTTGGCCATTATTATTGATTCACCTCATACCCAATCAATTCAATCGAAAACATGGTGATAATACACAATTTACTTTCAATTGCCCAAGCCCACAAACTCCAACTCATCCTAACATAGATTGTCATTATCGGATTGTTAGGGTTAATCACATAATATTTCCACAATTTCATCATGTTCTTGAGCTACCACGATAATCAAGTGAGCAATAAACAAATCTCATTCAATACGCAATCCAATTTATGAAGAACATGCTACACTCTTGCATTCCCAACATATAATCCATATTGCAAAGCAACCCATTAATTTATATTCCAATTAAATTCATAACAGCAATAGATTTCTAACAATTAAAAGTATGTAGAAGAAATTACCCATCACACCACCATAAATCATACTTTTCTAGATTAATTGAAAATGGGTTTTTAATAAATCATTTTTGTAGCACAAGGATGAAAGGATATCCTTGTTGAAGACCCGTATACCTGGTAGAAGAAGTCCCACATGAAATTTCTCCTTGACGATTTGATAAACACATTGGTAAAACTGTTGAACTTGAGAGAGGGAAGGAAGAAAGGTTTGAGAGAGTATTTTGAGAGAATGAGATATTAGGCTTAGGAAAACCCTTAAAAACGTGCAAGGTAGTACCCAAAATGACGTAGTTTAGAAGATAAAAACATAGGAGTTTACGAAAATGCCCCGGAGAAAATTGGAAAAAATTGCCCGAACTGGAGCCACAACTCACGTGAAGAGTCGTTGTCACCTCAAACGACTCGTCGTCACGCCCATTAGGTACACAATATAATTTATACAAATTCATCATCCTTCAAACCACGACCAACATAACGAGTCGTTACTTACTCCAACGGCTGGTTAGAGCCACTCGTCAGCTACACTAGAATTTCTTTAAAGCCATAGCTTCTCCCCCTAATGACTGACTTGACGAGTCGTTATCATATCTAACGATTCGTCACCTTCTTCCTTCAACAAACACTATTAATACTTAACCCAAGGACCCTATCCTTCACCCAACGACCCACCTAACGAGTCATTGCCAGGCAAGATGACTCATCAGGTCGTCTGTGGCCACTGGGATTGCCATCCCTTTTTACAGTTTTTCATGGGTTAGGGTACAATCCATTAGGTCTCCTAACGAGTCATTCTCTGACTCATTTTGAGGCAAGTTTCTGCTGATTTTCTGCTGAGCTTCCTCTAACTCCAAAGTCTGATCTCAAGGACTTCCGGGGTGTTACAGGGCCTATGTTCGAGTCTTGAAAAGCTTAGTATCAGAGCAATAGGTTTTGAAATGTCCCAGGGTGTCTAAAAGCCGCATTAAGTAGAGTCTTTTTCATGGGTGTGAAGTGCGCCACACTTATGACGCAGAGGCTATGATACATTTAGGAAATGTTTCCTTCTTTCATGATCGATATCGTGCGGTGAAATTTCTCTCTATCCTTCTAACTCATGCTATTCGCGATTGTAGAATCATGCCTCCTCGTAGAGTTAACAGTATAAGAAATGGAAATGGAAATGGACACAAGGATGGAAATGAAAACGGGCACCAACAGGCCCCATTAGCCCATTGGCACCATGCACTAGAGCCGGTATCCCATACTGAATTCAGGGCAGCCATTCAGATACTATCATAGGCCTTGACCGCGCAGGTCTACCAGCAGGTAGTAGTGCATGTCCTGCATAATGGGAATGCGGCGGCAGTGAGGGTTAGAGATTTTATGAGGATGAACCCTCCCGAGTTCCTTGGATCGAAGGTGGATGAGGATCCACACGAGTTCATAGAGGAGATTGTGAAGATCACCCAGATTATGGGGGTGACTGGGGAGGAGTGTACTGATTTGTCCTCATATCAGTTGTAGGGGTTGCACACATTTTGTTTAAATAGTAGAAGGATAATAGGGTAGTCGAAGTAGGCCCTATCGGTTGGGATGCATTTCATGTCGCTTTCCTAGATCGGTTCTTCCCTCATGAGACGATGGGAGCTGAAGGAAGCTGAGTTCATGAATCTAAAGTAGGGAAAGATGATGGTCAAGGAGTATGCCTTAGTGTTGACTCATTTGTCCAAGTATGCCCCAGATTTAGAGGTTGATCAGCGGGCTCGAGTGAGCAGGTTTGTTCATGGGGTGGCAGACTATCTAGACAAGGATTACTGGACCGTGATGCTTCATGAGGCTATGGATTTCCTTGGATAGTCTTGTACGCCCAATAGATGGAGGCAGTGCATTATGAGGAAGAGAGGCTAAGAGGGCCAGGAAAATAGTTATAGGTTCTCTCAGTAGAGACCAGGTGGTGGACACTATCAGTAGTTCCACTAGAGATCATCAGCCGCGGTATTGTGGTCTATGAGTGTGCTGTAAAGATCTAGGCACGACCGGAGAGGATGAGCATTAGGCTCTAGAGGCCAGAGCAGCAGGCCCATAGATTCTAGTATCCCAATTTGCGACAGGTGTGGTCGAAGGGACATGGGTCAGTGTTTGGCGGGCATAGGTGCTTTCTTCGGGTGTGGGAAGCCCCGATATATGCGCAAATATTGCCTAGCAGCTAGACAGGGCTATGATAGAAGCCGAGGCCCAGCTTCTAGTTTAGTAGCTCCACCAGCAAGCCCTGCTCAGTAGGGGACTTCTACCAACACAGGTGGCGGATAGTGCAAAAGTAGATTTTATTCCCTAGCCTCCCGCTAGGAGTAGGAGGTCTCCCCAAATGTAGTCACTGGTATGTTATGAGTTTTCCACCTTGATGATATGCTTTGTTAGATCCAGGGGCTACTTTGTCCTTTGTGACGCCCTATGTGGCTAGTAGTTTTGGAGTCATTACTGAAATCTTATCAGAACCCTTCTCAGTCTCTACTCCAGTGGGTGATTCAGTTATAGCTAGACGGGTGCATAGAAATTTCCAGGTCGCAGTCCTTTAGAAAGTCACCTCAGTAGATCTAGTAGAGTTATCCATGACCAACTTTGATGTTATTCTCATCATGGATTGGTTGTTTGCATGTTATACCTCAATTAATTGTAGAACTCGAGCAGTAAAGTTCAGATTTCCGGGTGAGCTAGTTCTCGAGTGAAGGGTAGTTCAACTGTGCCTATAGTTCGTTTCATTTCCTATATTAAGGTCGAAAAAATGATCTCCAAGGGTTACATGTACCATCTAGTTAGGGTTAAGGATGCTACATCTGAGACCCTGACTATCCAGTCCATTCCAGTAGTATGTGAGTATCTAGAAGTCTTCCTAGGTGATTTTTCAGGAATCCCTCCCGAGCGGAGATTGTCGGTATTGACCTTCTTCCTGATACATAACCTATATCAATTCCTCCTTACAGAATGGCCCCAGTCGAGTTAAAGGAGTTGAAGGAGCAGTTTAAAGACCTATTAGATAAGGGTTTCATCAGACTTAGCAAATCCCCATGGGGTGCACAGTTCTCTTTGTCCGAAAGAAAGATGGTTCTCTTCGTAATGTGTATGATTTTCAGCAATTTGAACAAGGTCTCTATCAAGAATAGGTATCCTCTTCCTAGGATTGATGATTTGTTGGACCAGCTTCAGGGCGCTAAGTGCTTTTCAAAGATAGAACTTAGATTTGGATACCATTATCCCAGGGTTCAAGAGAGTGACATCCCGAAGACAGCTCTTAGGACGCAGTATGGTCATTATGAGTTTGTAGTTATCTCTTTTGGACTAACTAATGCTTCTGCAGCTTTTATGGATTTGATGAACGGGTGTTCAAGCCATACTTGGATATGTTTGTTATTGTGTTTATACACGACATCCTAATATATTCTCGGAGCGAGGAGGAGCATGCTGCTCATTTAAGGATGGTGCTACAGACTCTCAAGGACTGTCAATTATATGCTAAATTCAGCAAGTGCAAGTTTTGGTTGAACTCAGTGGCATTTTTAGGCCATGTAGTGTTAAGTGAGGGTGTAAAGGTGGACTCTCAAAAGATAGAAGTAATGAAGAATTGGCTTAGACTGGTGAATCCTTCAGATATGAAGAGTTTCTTGGGCTTTGCTGGCTATTATTGGAGATTTGTTGAGAGATTTTCATCTATTACAGTGCCATTGACCAAATTGACCCAAAAGAAAGTGAAATTCCAATAGTCGGATGCTTGTGAGAGGAGCTTCCAGGAGTTGAAGACTTGACTCACCTCAGCAATGGTGTTAACCCTACCTTAGGGTACTGACGAGTTTGTGGTGTATTTTGATGCTTCGAGAATCGGACTGGGTTGTGTATTGATGCATCATGACAAGGTTATAGCATATGCTTACAGGCAGTTGAAGGTTCATGAAAAGAATTATCTGACCCATGATCTTGAATTGGTGGCAGTGGTATTTTCCTTGAAGATTTGGAGACACTATTTGTACGGGGTCCATGTAGATGTGTTTACAGACCACAAAAGCCTACAGTATGTGTTTACCTAAAAGGATTTGAATCTCCATCAAAGAAGGTGGTTGGAGCTACTCAAGGATTATGATATGAGTGTCCTTTACCATCCTAGCAAGGCTAACATGGTGGCAGACGCTCTTAGTAGGCTTTCCATGGAGAGTATGTTCCATGTAGATGAGGGGAGGAAGGAGCTGGTGAAGGATGTGCATCAGCTTGTGTGGTTGGGAGTTCATTTAATTGACTCAACTGGTGGCGGTGTTATAATTTAGAATGGGTCAGAATCATTCTTGCTGACTGATGTGAAAGCTAGACAAGATGAGGATCCCATTTTTGTAAAGTTGAAGGAAACGGTTCAGAATCAGAAGGTAGAGGTCTTCTCTAGAGGGGGAGATGGTGTACTTCGATATCAGGGTCACTCGTGTGTTCCGGATATTGATTATTTGAGAGGTCAGATATTGCACGAGGCTCATGGTTTCAGATACTCCATACATCTAGGTGCCACCAAGATGTACCGTGACCTACGGGAAGTGTATTGATGGAATGGCATGAAGAAGGACATCACAGAATTTGTAGTTAAGTGTCCAAATTGTCAGCAAGTGAAGGTTCAGCATAAGAGACTAGGAAGTGTGCTTCAGGACATCAATATCCCTACTTGGAAGTGGGAGGAGATTAATATGGACTTCATCACAGGGTTGCCTCGTACTCGTTGATAGTATCACTCCATTTGGGTGGTCGTGGACAGGTTACCCAAAGGCGCCCATTTTCTACAGGTCAAAACTATTGATTCAGCAGAGGATTATGTCAAACTATACATTCGAGAGATAGTTCAGTTGCATGGAGTGCACTTATCCATCATATCAGACTGAGGTACTCAGTTTACCTCTCAGTTTTGGAGATCATTTCATAAGGGACATGGCACTTAGGTCAAGTTTAGCACAGCGTTTCACCAGCAAATCAATGGTCAGGCGGTGTGAACTATTTAGACTCTTGAAGACATGTTGAGAGCGTGTGTGATTGACTTCAAGGGTAGTTGGGATGATCATTTGCCTCTTATTGAGTTTTCATACAACAACAGCTACCATTCCAGCATTCACATGGCTCCATTTGAGGCTCTCTATGGGCGGGGTTGTAGATATCCTATTGGTTGGTTTGAAGTCGGTGAAGCTGCAAAATAGGACCAAATTTAGTCCATGAGGTTATGGAAAAAGTTCAGCTCATAAGGGACATATTGAAAATAGCTCAGAGTCGCCAAAAGTCCTATGCAGATGTGAGAAGGAGGGAGCTTGAATTCAAAGTTGATGATTGGGTATTTCTAAAGGTGTCTCCTATGAAGGGAATGATGAGGTTCGGAAAGAAAGAAAAACTCAATCCCTGTTATACTGGCCTGTACCAGATTATGAAACGGGTTAGCAAGGTTGCATATGAATTGGAGTTGTCCTTAGAATTAGCTTCTGTTCATCCTGTTTTTCATATATCGCTCTTAAAGAAGTGTTTGGGGGATCTATCCCTAGTTGTTCTGGTGGAGAGTATATATGTGAAAGACAGCCTTAGTTATGAGGAGGTTCTAGTGAAAATATTGGATCATTAGGTTTGAAGGAGAAGAAACAAGGAAGTAGCTTCAGTCAAGGTTTTATGGAGGAATCAGCATATTGAGGGAGCTACATGGGAGGAATCATTACATACCTCAGTTACTGACTCCTTGGATAAGTGGTGTAGCTCGGCCAATATCAAGCTATTTCGTCCAACTGCGTTCATATTTATAGCAATTAGAACTAAATTCATCAATATTCTGGAAGAAAACACTACTTTGAATATCTGTATAGCCCAAACTTTGACTTATTGAAAAACAACTGAAAACTCGCTATTTCTTGGAAGTCCAAAAGGGAGAAATACTCAATTTAGGGCTAAGAGTATATTGACACTAATTTGGAGCAATTCCACTTACCTTAGCTCGGTGAGATGGCGATTCGCCGGCCGAGCCGGCCGAATTTCACAAAACTAACTCCGTAGGAATGCTTCCTGCAACTTAATACATCACTACCCGAGATTATTTTGAGTTTGGGCTACGTTTAACGGCGTAAACGGAAAGAATTTCAAGGAAACTCTTTGTGCCCTCTATTTTTTTATTGCTCTATGGAAATTACTGATAATTATCTCTAAAAACCGAAGTGGGGGCTTTATATACTTGGGGATAAACCTCACCTCCGTGGAACGTTGGCCATCGCGGAGGTGAGCCCTCCGTGACATGTTGGCCATCACGGAGGGGGTCTGCGCAGCCTCCTCTTGCGATGGTTCGACGTGGCGCTTGTTCGGTCTCTCCCCGGGCCTTTTTCTAGCATGTGAGGCATTCTAAAGCTTTTAACCAACATGCGAATAGGACATCTAAATGTCAAGAATTTATGGGGTGTAACATCCTCCCCCCTTAAGAAAATTCGTCCTCGAATGTAAACTCTTGTTCACAGGAATCTCAACTTACTCGACTTATTCTCGAAAAATTTTGGCAGAGTTTCCCCTGTAACATGGACTATATCAAAAATCCTGAAATGCAGAAAAGTCCAATACAGGTACTCCACACAATATTATAGCATTCATCATGCAATAGACTAGAGTCAACTATTTCATTTATACACATAACATAAGGCAATTCATAAAACAACAATACTAACATACCTCTGGCTAATTAAGTTTGAAATAACTAAGGATATCTGACTCTCATATCTGTCTGCTTCCCAAGTCATTTCCTCTCGGTTCCTGTTATGCCATAACACCTTGACAGAAGCAACATCTTTAGTTCTCAACCTGCGAATCTACCTATCCAGTATGGCTACTAGAACCTCTTCATAAGCCAGCTCCTCCGTAACCTGGACATCCTGAACTGGGACAACTCTGGAGGGGTCTCCTATATACTTCCTCCGCATGGACACGTGGAAAACTGGGTGAACATACTCTAATTCTGGAGGTAAGTTCAGCGCGTATGCCACTTGGCCTATTCTTCGGCGAATCCAATAAGGCCTAACAAATCTCGGGATAAGCTTGCCTTTCTTGTCGAATCTCATCACTCCTTTCATTGGAGAGACTTTCAAGAATACCCAGTCATTCACATTAAATTCCAAGTTTCTGCGCCGCACATCAGCATACGATTTTTGGCAGCTCTGAGCAGTCAGTAGGCGTTCTCTGATAATCTTTACCTTTTCCTCTAACTGATGAATAATATCCGGCCCAATCACCGCTGACTCTCCTACTTCAAACCAACCAACTGGCGATCTGCACTTTCGCCCATACAATGCCTCATAAGGCGCCATCTAGATAGTTGAATGATAACAGTTATTATAAGCAAACTCAATAAATGGTAAGTGCTCATCCCAGCTACCTCCAAAGTCTAACACACACGCTCGCAGAATATCCTCGAGCGTCTGAATAGTGAGTTCTGCTTGCCCATCTGTCTAAGGGTGAAAAGCTGTGCTTAGGTTAATCTGTGTCCCCAGGCCTCTCTGAAATGATTGCCAAAATTTAGCTATGAATTGCGCCCCTTTGTCAGAGATAATGGACACCGGAACACCATGCAGTCTAACTATTTCTCTGATATACAACTCAGCATAATCTTCGATAGAGAAAATAGCCCTTACTGGTAGAAAATGGGCTGATTTTGTCAGTCTGTAAACAATTACCCAAATCGAGTCATTTCTATGCTTGGTGCGGGGTAATTATGCTACGAAATCCATGTTTACTGCTTCCCACTTCCAAAGAGGCACCACTATGTCTTAAGTCAGCCCGCCTAGTTTCTGGTGTTCAGCTTTAACTTGTTGGCAGTTAGGACACTAGGCTACGAATTCTGCTATTTCCCTCTTCTTACCTGACCACCAGTAGATTTCTTTGATATTGTGGTACATTTTCGTCGTGCCTGGATAGAGAGAATAGCGGGCATAATGTACCTCGCCCATAATCTGCTGGCGAAGCCCTGCAACACCCGGAACACAAAGGCAGCCTTTACATCGCAACACTTCATCCTCAGTTACCTGAAAATCCGACATTTTTCCTTGTTGAACTCTGTCTTTAAGCTGAACCAGGTCAGGATCTTCATACTGCCGTTCCTTTACCTCCATAACTAATGATAACACTACGGTGTTCTGAATTACCGCTCTGTTGTCCTCTGTTTCTGCTACACGAACGGCTAAACTGGATAACTGGTGTATTTCTCGGGCCAATTCCTGCTGCTCGGGCTGCAAGTATGCCAAACTCCCCATAGACTTACGGCTAAGGGCATCTGCTACTACGTTGGCCCTTCCTAGGTGATATAGAATATTTACATCATAATCTTTCAACAACTCTAACCAGCGACGCTATCGCAAATTCAACTCTCTCTGAGTGAAGATATACTATAGCCTCTTATGATCAGTTAAAATATCCACATGGACGCCATACAAGTAATGTCTCCACATCTTTAGGGTGTGGATCACTGCGGCTAGTTCTAGGTCATGGTAGGATAATTCTTTTCGTGTTTCCTCAGCTGTCTAGAAGCATAAGCAATTACTTTACCATGCTGCATCAACATACATCCTAACCTAACACCCGAAGCGTCACAATAAACTCCATAACCCTCTGTACCTTCTGGCAATGCTAACACTGGGGCGGAAGTCAACCTGTCTTTCAATTCCTGGAAACTCTGCTCACATGCCTCTGTCCACTGAAACTTTACTGCTTTTTGCGTCAACTTAGTCAGAGGTGCTGCTATGGTGGAGAATCCCTCAACAAATCTTCTATAGTACCCTGCTAATCTCAGAAAACTGCGTACTTCGATCGGAGTGCTAGGTCTGGGCCATGTTTTTACTACTTCTATTTTCTGTGTGTCTACTTGTATACCAGCGTCCGACACGATATGCCCCAAGAAGGCTACTGAGTTTAGCCAAAATTCACATTTAGAGAACTTGGCATACAACTGACGGTCCTTGAGAATCTGGAGCACTATCCGCAAATGATCCTGGTGGTCTGCCTCTGAGCGAGAATACACTAAAATATCGTCAATAAACACTATCACGAATAGGTCCAGGTATGGTCTGAAGATGCTATTCATCAGGTCCATGAATACTACAGGAGCATTTGTCAGCCCAAAGGACATGACTAGGAATTCAAAATGGTCATATCTGGTCTTGAAGGCAGTCTTTGGAATGTCCCTTTTCACGAACTCGAACCTGATGATATCCGGACCTCAAGTCAATCTTGGAGAAATATTTAGCCCCCTGTAACTGATCAAACAAATCATCTATTCTGGGAAGCGAATACTTATTCTTGGCTGTAACCTTGTTCAACTGCCGGTAGTCTATACACATGCAGAGGGAGCCGTCTTTCTTTCTCACAAACAGAACCGGCGCACCCCAAGGTGAAGTACTCAGCCTAATAAATCCCTTATCTAACAGATCCATCAGCTTCTCCTTTAGTTCTCTGAGTTCAGTAGGAGCCATACGATACGGAGGGATCAATATGGGCTGAGTTCCTTGTAGAAAATCAATTACAAAATATATTTCTCTTTCTAGAGGAATACCAGGTAGCTCATCTGGGAATACGTCGAGGAATTCATTAACCACTGGAACAGACTGGAGAGTCAGAGGCTCTACCCGCACATCCTGGACTCTAACTATGTGGCAAATGCATCCCTTAGCTATCAACTTCCTTGCCTGAAGGTACGAAATAAACCTACCTTTCGGCGTAGCTGTATTGCCCTTCCACTCTCATACTGCCTCCCCTAGAAAGTGGAATCGGACCGTCTTGGTCCAGCATTCTACATTGGCATAGCACGGTGCCAACCAATCCATACCCATAATGGCGTTGAAATCAATCATCTCTAATTCCACCAGATCTACTATGCTCTGATGATCAGCAACCTCTACTGTACACCCACGATAAACCCTTCTGGCTATGATGGAGTCACCGATAGGTGTAGATATTGAAAAGGGTTGCTGAAGCAACTCTGGTACCATATTGAACTTTCGAGCCACAAATGGGGTAACATAGGACAAGGTAGATCCTGCATCAATCAATACATAAGCAGGGTGAGAGCAAATAGTCATCATACCTGTTACCACATCTGGAGACGCCTCTGAGTCCTTCCTCCCTGGTAATGCATAGGTACGGCTTGGGCCCGTACCTGAATTAGAGGCCCTTGATCTGCCTCAGCCTCTGCCTGCTGGGACTAAGGGCCTACGCCCTGCCGAGGCTGCTAGAGCTCGTGGCCCTGCTGACGCCCTTCCTTGTCTGTCTCAGTTACCCTGACCCCTGGCTGGACAGTCTCTCATCACATGACCCTCCTGCCTGCATATACAACACCCTGTGGAGCCATATCTGCAAGCTCCAATGTGGGGTCGGCTGCAAATAGGGAAAGGTGAGGGTGTATACCTGCTCTGCTCTGCCCTCCTCTGCTGGGGTGAATCTACCGTTCATGAGCTGCCGCGAAACTCTGACTGCCCTCGGCGACTGAATCTACCCCTCTGCTGCTGTGATGGAGGTGGGGGTCTAGATGGCCTATTTGACAACCGTGGCCTAGGCCCTCTCCAAATCTCCCCTCGTATCTCATCTGATCTATCTATGCAGTGTTGTTCCTGATTTATTCATTTTCTATCCTGTTGCCGCTGTCTAAGGCCCTCAATAGTCTTAGCAAAGGCCTGCACTCGAGCAATATCCATATCTTCCCGCAGCGTAGCTGTCATGCATGCCTCAATATATTCTGGGTTCAGACCCATAATAAACCGGTGGACTCTAGATGGCATGGTGTCCACAAAGGCTGGATCATAGTGGGCTAAGGAATTGAACTACAGGGCGTATTCCCGTACACTCCTCGACCCCTACTCCAAGTGTAAAAACTGGTCCATCCAAGCCTGTCGGATTTCCCGTGGTAGATAACGGTCCAGGAAGGCCTTTGAAAAGCTGGACCAGGTCGGAGGGGCAACATCTCTCCCTCGGGACCTTTCCAACTTTCGTACCACAACACAACAATATCCTACAACCAGAATACCGCTAACTCAGCTGACTCTATAGATGTCACATGCATGACCTGGAAGATTCTCTGCATCTGATCCAGGAAGTATTGGGGGTCCTCTTCCTGATCCGACCCTGTGAACTGTGGGGGACCTAGTGCTAAGAATTCTCGGACCCTTGAACTGGCAGGCCCACCTGATGACTCTACTATTACGGGTGGCACTGACTGGCACTGAGTAGCCATTATTTGTGCCAACATAACTACTGCACTTTAAATTTCCTGGTCGGATGGTGTGGGTACAGTAACTGTCAGAGGCGGTGTCATCTCGAGTGGCTCCTGGTGGGGTGGGGACTGCTGAGAAGGTCGAGATGACGCCTCTGTATCGCCCTCAGATCGGGCTAATTCTAAACAAGGCTGAGGCATCCTGCTGGTGCCTTCTCCTGCTGCGGTATCCAGTCTTCTACCTATGACAGGATGTCGCTGGTCTGGCATTTTATCTGTAAACAAAGAGTATGATAAGTTTTAGGGACTCAACCCTATACTGTACTGCTCTATGGCACGACTGATTATGAAGAAGGAGTAACCATCCTATCATGCCTTGCAGCCTCCTGCCTATGGTATGTGGTGCACAACACATCCATAGACAAGACTCTACTTAGTATGGTTTGCAGACTCCTTGGGATACGACCTGCTCTTATATCAAGTTTGTCACGCCCCTCCTTGGGAGGCATAGCTGGCACCTGGTTCCCTTCTAAGACCTGGACTGCTGGACTACTGAGCCTAAGCACTTCTTGTGCCAGGATGGCTCTAACTCTGGAATCATGGAACCAACGGGCTATATAACGGTTGTAAATACAGCCTCCGGCCGACTAGGGCTATAGCCTCCTGTAAGAAAACAACAGCTGACCAGAACCACAGTAGTTTAAAGGAACCTACGCGGGCTGACAAGGCCACCATGCTGACTAGTTTCACTAAAACAGCGAAATGCTGGATCAAATGCTAAACTACTCTATTACCGGCAAGGTCAGCAACTATTAACTGAATAAGGCCCCACACAACCATCATAAACAAACTAAAATATAGACACGGCCTCACACGACCAGTACAACTAACCACAGGGAATATACAACCGGCAAGCCTCTAAGAATACTGATATAATGGTTGGGATAGGGCCCCGACCTACCCGTACTACACAACAAAAGAAAAAGGGATAGACCTCTAGCTGTCAAACTCTGGATGACAGGAGTTGATGACTCTGTGTGCTGGCTGAAATTACAAGGGATCGGCTCCTCGTCTATGAGTACCTGCAGGCAAGTAATGCAGCATCCCCAAACGGGCGTCAGTACCACTGGTACTGAGTATGCAAAGCAATAACTAAACATAACTGAAAATAGACAGTAATACTGATAGTTACTGAATAACAGAAGATGGCTAAGACTGCCTGGGATGGTAGAATCTAAACTAAGCTTAACTGTACTGGAGCGAACGAGTCGTAGTCACTTGTAACGACTTATCATGTCCCCTGTTACCAACCTTAGTCAGTTTATCGATAGTGTACCTAACGAGTATCACCACGAGTCTTCATCAGTGGAAATGACTCATTAAGTGACTCATTACCAAGCCTAGCATTGAATCTTCAGGTGAGACAGTGTGGTCCACGATTGGTGACCAGAACTCGTGGTCAGTTAGCACGACCCGTTAGGGTCACCTAACAGTTTTTCCCAGTGATTTTCTAAGGGCTATTTAATAATCTCCTATTCTCCTAAGCTCTAAAATACGTTGTTTTGGACCTAAATTCAGACTTATTAGAGGGTTTGGACGGTTCCTCCCCTCATTCTCACGTTACTCTCAGAAATTTATCAAAAGTTCTCTAAATAAACTCTCTAGTAGGCTTAGGGTTCTTCCTTCATTGCAGTAGTTCAAGTCTTCTTCTGCAAGAAATTCTTAGCCAGGTATGTGGGAATTCAACAAGGGAATTGTCTTTCTCTTGTGTCCCCTAATATCCTCCCATATTTTCCCTATCAATTTAGCCCTGAGATTTTCGGATATGAAGAGATTTTTATGTTGGTTTTCATTAATTTAAATTGGGTTATCATCCATGTTTATTACTCACATGATCTTCATCAATTCATGAGTAAATTGTTGTTGTTCTTGCCAAGATGACTTACAGCCCTAAACATTCGAGTAAATATTATTGCGTATTTTATTCCATTTATTTTACAAAGTATGTTTTGGGCTGAATATCCTAGTAATTCTTATTATATATATATGTGTGGGCAATTATATGCAGAGAATGATTTTACCCTTGTTGGATGAAATCCCTTTAAATTCTTGAAATTTCGTCATATTATGAAATTCTCGTGTTGTTGGAATAAATTGTGTTCTCTATTAGCTGCTTAGTAGTTTAGTTCAGTTAGAATGTAGAACCTCTTCAGCACTATTCAGAAAGTGTCAACTGATCAGTTTGACTTCAATCTTTTCCCGAGGTGTCAGTAGTGCCTCCCGGTCATTAGAATCAGACTCAGAATCTAGTTTATTGGTCCATTAGGTGGTCATGACTTTTATATATATATATATATATATATATATATATATATATATATATATATATATAGCTCTGACCAGCCCCAGGACCCCAATTTAGTTTACAATTGTTCTTAGATGATTACGACGCTTCCAGATAAGCAGCTCCAACGAATATAGAACTCAGTTTCAGAATCTGGTCCAATAAGGCTCTCAGGGAACTTTCAGTTATGTGCCCCTGACTAGTCTTGGAATCCAGTTTTGAGCTATCAGCCTAGTAGTTAAGTTTAGGTTTTTTCAGTGGGAGTAGGACTTAGTACCGAGAGGGCCGGTGTTCCAGCGAACCCAGGTTCACAAAACTACGTTACCAGCGTAGGTTACAATACTACTTGACCTGATTGGCCCCACACTTTTGTGATCACCCAGTTCATGCCTTTATACCCTGGCAAGGTATATTGGGTCCTACTGGTGGGGTGTATACATCGGACTTCACGTCTAGATCACGTGGTTATATGTCGGTTAGAGACTCTCCCTCTAGTCAGTTCAGTTCAGTATCAGTTTTGATAGTTCAGTTCTGCTCAGATCAGTTCATTGTGGTCTCTCAAACTCAGTATTTCAAACTTAGGGCATGTCTTTGACCATTAGACAGGGTCATCTTGACGATTTCAATTTACATCAGTAGTTCAGTTCAGCTCACCCGTTGGTCATTGCGTGTCATTTTAGTTCAGACTTTATATTCAGTTATGTTTTCTCCCACTTACTCAGTACATTCAAAGTACTGACACATACTTTTATGTTGTATCATTTCATGATGAATCTAAAGGTTCCCACACACAGCATCGTTTGCCGTTGCGATTTAGATCCTCCTCCGCTGTAGCCGAAGTGTGAGTCTTCATCATTCGAGGACCTTGTTTTACTTTATTTAAGTTAAGTTATTATTTTTAGTTAGACTTAGAGTTAGCTGGGGGCTTGTCCTAGAAACTCATCAGTTAGAAGGCTTTTAGACACACAGTTAATTTCAGACTTCAAATGTATTAAATTTTAATGTTTTCTGCTAGTTTATTTTCTCCAATTCTGTTATGTTGTTATTTCAAAGCTTCCGTTATTTATATATTGTTTTACTCAAAATACCAGTGTATGATAGACCAGGGGTTGATTCGGGGTTACTTGTGACTTCAAGTACCGTGTTACGTCTAGGGTGTAGTCTCGGGTCATGACAAACTTGGTATCAGAGCCCTAGGTTTAGAGTATCCTCAGAAGGTCTAAAAGCTCCATTGAGTAGAGTCCTTTTCATGGGTGTGAAGCGCGCCACACTTATGATGAGGAGGCTACGAGATGTTATTAGGAAAACTCTCTTTTGTTCATACTCTGTATCGTGCGTTAAAGTTCAGTTCCAGAACTGCCCTTCTAATTCGTGCTCTATTTCATTTTATTGAACCATGTCTCCTAGATGCGGTAATGGAAGAAGGGCCGGTAATGTCAACAGACCTACCCCACCAGCCACAACAGCACCTCAAGATGATTCAATGTCTACCGCCGAATTCAAGGAAACCATTCAACTGCTGGCCCAAACAGTCACCAACCAGGTGAACCATCAGGTGGTGCCGATGACCAACAACAGGTCTGCAGCAGCTACGAGGGTGCGGGACTTCACCCGTATGAGCCCTCCATCTTTTCAGGGAGCCATGGTAGGGAAGGATCCCCAGGAGTTCGTGGATGAGATCAGGAAGATTACCCGTATTATGGGTGTCAGATCCTCGAAGATTGTTGATTTGGCTTCCTACCAATTCAAAGGGGTAGCTCAGGCCTGTCATGACCAGTGGAAAGAGGGGTGCCCAGCCGGAGCAGGACCAGTGGAGTGGGAGGAATTCCACACAGCTTTCTCGGATAGATTTTTCCCTCGGGAGCTGAGGGAGGTAAGGATAGAAAAGTTTATGAATTTGCGACAGGGCAACAGGACCATGGAGGAGTATGCTCTGGAGTTTACTAGGCTGTCTAAGTATGCTGCAGAGATGGTAGCCGATCCAAGGGCTCACATATTGAATTTTGTGAACGGGGTGTCAAATCTGGTCCTCAAGGAGTGCAAGACAGTTATGTTGATTAAATACATGGACCTCTTCAGCTTGATTGTCTATGCCCAGCAGATTGAGGCTGAAAAGCTGAAGAATATGGAGCAAAAGAGCAAATAGGCAAGGACTAGCTAGTCAGATTTCGGCCATCAGAGGTATAGCGGTAGTAACCACCCACCGTAGTAGTAGAGAGCCCTAGCACCCAGTTCAGCCAGCGTGCCAACCTTTCGGTCCCGCCAGGATCGTAGGGGTGGGTCATCTGATGCTTAGTCTCAATCCCACAATATCGGGAACAAGTATCCAGCTTGTCCCAAGTGTGGTAGGAACCACCCGGGAGAGTGCCTTCAGGGTCGAGAGGGCTGTTTTGGTTGTGGACAGCTCATACATCGGCTTAGGGAGTGTCAATCAGCCGGGCGAGGGAGACCACAATCCACCACATCATCAGCTCCAGCAGGTCGGCCATCCCAAAAGGCTAACACATTAGGTACAGATGACGGTCCGTTAGGATCAAGAGAGCTCACCTGATGTAGTTACGAGTATGTTATGTCTCTTTCATCTAGACGTGTATGCCCTCCTATATCCAGGAGCCACTCTTTCATTCGTGACTCCATACATAATAGTCTAATTCAATATCAGTCTAGAGGTCCTCTTAGACCCATTCTTAGTCTTCACCCCAATTGGCAAGTCAGTTAGAGTCTTCCGAGTGTATAAAAATTGTCCAGTCTCAGTCCTGAAAAAAGTCATCCCAGCTGACCTCGTAGAGTTAGACATGGTCGATTTTGACCTTATACTTGGCATAGATTGATTACACTCCTGCTTTGCCTTAGTTGATTGCAGAATTAGAGTTGTCAAGTTCCAGTTTCCAAATGAACCAGTGTTAGAATGGACAGGCAGCAGTTCAACGCCTAAGGGTAGGTTCATTTTCCTACCTTAAGGCCCAGAAACTCAACTCCAAGGGATTTATTATCATCTAGTTCGGGTCAAGGATTTTAGCTCTGAGACGCCAAGTATCTAGTCAGTTCGGTGGTCAGCGAGTTCCCAGATGTTTTTCTCGAAGATCTTCCTGGTGTTCCCCTTGAATGGGAAATAGATTTCGGGATAGATCTCCTTCCAGATACTTAGCCCATCTCAATCCCTCCTTACAGAATGGCTCCAACTGAGATTAATGAGTTGAAGGAGAATCTGAAAGATTTTCTTGACAAGGGTTTTATCAGACCCAACATCTCTCTCTGAGGTGCTCTAGTGCTATTCATGCGTAAGAAAAAGAGAAAGGTTAGGGGGCTGAGAAGCTCTTGCTTGCTGCTTGCTATCTACTTCGCGAGCCTTCACTGCCACCCTCAGAATGTGCATAGATTACCGTCAGCTGAACAAGGTCACAGTTAAGAATAAGTATCCTCTACCCAGAATTAATGACCTGTTTGACCAACTTTAGGGAGCCAGTTGTTTCTCAAAAATCGATCTCAGGTTAGGGTACCATCAGTTGAGGGTTAGAGAGAGTGACATATTTAAAACAACATTCGAAACTCGGTATGGTCACTACTAGTTTGTGGTGATGTCCTTCGGGTTAAAAAACACCTCAACAACCTTCATGGATTTAATGAACAGAGTCTTCAAGAAGTATCTAGATATGTTCAAATCAACGATATTCTAGTATACTCCAGGAATGAAAAAGAGCATGCCAATCACCTAAGATTAGTATTACAGACACTCAGGGACCGCCAGTTATTCGCCAAGTTTAGCAAGTGCAAATTTCGGTTAAAGTCTGTGACTTTCTTAGGTCATGTGGTCTCGGGTGAGGGAATACAAGTAGACCCTCATAAGATAGCAGTAGTGATGGATTGGCCCAAACCTACCTCTCCTGCTGAAATCAAGAGTTTTCTAGGCTTAGCGGGTTATTACCGACGGTTCGTGGAAGGCTTCTCCTCCATAGCATCTCCTCTGACTAAGTTAACTCAGAAGAAGGTGAAATTTCAGTTGTCAGACGAGTGTGAGAAGAGTTTCTAGGAGTTGAAGACCCGACTCAATACTGCTCCAGTCCCGACCTTGTTAGAAGGAACATATGGATTGGTTGTTTATTGTGATGCTTCTAGGGTTGCATTCAATTGCGTTCTGATGCAGTGGGGCAAAGTGATAGCCTATGCCTCAAGATAGCTCAAAGTTCATGAGAAGAATTAATCGACTCATGACTTAGAGTTGGCAATGGTGGTATTCACGCTAAAAATATGGAGACATTACCTTTATGGGGCTCCCGTGAATGTGTTCACAAATCACAAGAGCCTTCAGTATGTGTTCAGCTAGAAAGACCTAAACCTGCATCAGAGATGGTGGTTGGAGCTACTAAAGGACTATGAAATGAGTGTGTTGTATCACCCGGGTAAAGACAATGTGGTAGCTGATTCCCTAAGCAGACGGTCTATGGGAAGTGTGGCTCACATTGAGGAAGGAAAGAGGGAGTTAGTGAAAGAAGTTCACAGACTAGCCCGATTAGGGGTGCAGTTGGTGGATTCAGTTGAAGGTGGTGTGGTAATGCAAAGCGGGTCAGATTCATCCCTGGTAGTTGAAGTCAAATCCAGATAGGATGAGGATCCCATCTTACTTAAGCTTCAGGGAGCAGTCCTCAGAAAAGAAATAGAAGCTTTCTCCCAAGGGGGAGATAGGGTGCTCCATTACTAGGGCAGGTTGTGTGTACCGGATGTTGGTGAGTTGAGACAACAGATACTGGCTGAGGCACATAGCTTAAGATACTCCATTCACCCTGGTGCTACTAAGAGGCACCGTGATTTACGGGATATTTACTGGTGGAATAACATGAAAAGAGATATTGCTAAATTTGTAGCTCAGTGCCTAAACTGCTAGTAAGTCAAGGTAGAACACCAGAGACCTCGAGGCATGACTCAAGATATTAGTATACCCACATGGAAGTGGGAAGAAATAAATATGGACTTCATTACGGGTCTACCTCGGACTCCCGGACAGCATGACACAATCTGGGTGGTAGTAGATCGAATGACTAAGTCAGCACACTTCCTCCCAGTTAAAACCATGGACTCAGCTGAGGACTATGCCAGACTTTACATCCGAGAGTAGGTCAGACTCCATGGGGTGCCTTTATCTATCATTTCAGATAGAGGAACTCAGTTCACCTCACATTTCTGAAAATCCTTTCAAAAGGGACTAGGCACTCAAGTCAAGCTCAGCACAACTTTCCACCCGTAGACTGATGGGCAAGCTGAGCGGACTATTCAGACTCTAGAAGATATGCTGAGAGTGTGTGTGATCGATTTTAAGGGGAATTGGGATGACCATTTTCCTCTTGTCGAGTTTCCATACAACAACAGTTACCACTCTAGCATTCAGATGGCCCCATTTGAAGCATTATATGGGAGAAGGTGTTGATAGCCTATAGGGTGGTTCGAGGTTGGTGAAGCTACCCTATAGGGCCCGACTCAGTACATGAGGCAATGCAGAAAGTTCAGCTCATTTGAGAAAGGTTGAAAACAACTCAGAGCCATCAGAATTCTTATGCTGATGTGCGGAGAAGAGAGTTGGAGTTTGCAGTTAATGACTGGGTATACCTGAAAATTTCGCCCATGAAAGGGGTGATGAGCTTTGGCAAGAAAGGAAAGCTCAGTCCGATATATGTGGGACCTTATAGAATTTTGAGGCGCATCGTCAATGTAGCCTATGAGCTAGAGTTACCTTTAGAATTAGTAGTTGTACACCTAGTTTTCCATGTGTCACTTTTGAAGAAGTGCATCGGAGATCCAACTTTTGTGGTGCCATTGGACAATATAGGAATAAAAGATAGTCCCTGATATGAGGAAGTACCAGTCCAGATCCATGACCATCAGGTCGTAAGCTAATAAACAAGGAGATAGGTTCAGTTAAGATTTTATGGAGAAATCAGCAGGTTGAGGGAGCTACGTGGGAGGACGAAGCAGATATGATGGCCAACTACCCGCATTTGTTCCCTACCGGCTCTAGCACAGCTTGAGATATTAGTTTGGACCATAGAACTCAATTTAGTTTTCATGGCTTAGTTCAAGTGTTCAAGTCTCTTTTACGTTTTTGAATGTATGTGTGTAAAGAGAATTCTATTCAGTTATGTATTTTGAAACAGAGGTAGTCGTCCCATTAGTTTTGGAGTTAAATGAATAGTATCTGGAACTTTGATTGTTATTCTCTTCTTTCTTGTGTGTTTTCTAACATTCGAGGATGAATGTTTCCAAGGGGGAGATATTGTAATGCCCCGGAAACCCAAAATCTAAATCCGGGACTTAAATCAGGAAATCTAGAAATGCTGCGGAAAAGTTGTAGAAATGCTATGGGACGACTCACCTAATGGGTCGTTAGGAGACACAATGACTCGTTGGGTCATTCGTGAGAAGGAGGAGTAAGTATTGTAAAATGAGAAGCAGTGTACTTGACGGGTGGGGACAACGAGTCGTGGTCACCTGTAATGACTCGTCATATCCCCTGTTACCAACCTTAGTCAGTTTATAGGCAGTGTACCTAACGAGTGTCACCACGAGTCATCATTAGTGGAAACAACTTGTTAAGTGACTCGTTACCAAGCCTAGTATTGAATCTTCAGGTGAGACAGTGTGTTCCACGACTTGTGACCACGACTCATTAGGTCCCTCGTGGTGACCTACTGAAGAACCTGGGAAGTGTACTCGACGGGAGTGACCACGCGTCATGGTCAGTCAGCACGACTCGTTAGGTCACCTATTTGGGTCACCTGCCAGTTTTTCCCAGTGATTGTCTAAGGGTTTTTTAGCAATTTTATATTCTCCTAAGCTCTAAACTACATTATTTTGGACCCAAATTCCGACTTATTAGAGGGTTTGGACGGTTCCTCCCCTCATACTTACATTACTCTCAGAAATATATTGAAAGTTCTCTCAAGAAACTCTAGCAAGCTTAGGGTTCTTCCTTCATGCAGTAGTTCAGGTTTTCTTCTGCAGGAAATTCTTAGCCAGGTATGTGGGAATTCAACAAGGGAATTGTGATTCCCTTGTGTCCCCCAGTATCCTCCCATAATTTCCCTATCAGTTTAGCCCTGAGATTTTCAAGTATGAAGATATTTTCATGTTGGTTTTCGTCAATTTCAATTGGGTTATCATTCATGTTTATTACTCATATGATCTTCATCAATTCATAAGTAAATTGTTGTTGTTTTTGCCAAGATGATTTACAACCCTAAATTTTCGAGTAAAGATTATTGCGTATTTTATTACGTCTATTTTGCAAAGTATGTTTTGGGTTGAATATCCTAGTAATTCTTATTATATATATATATGTGGGGGGGGGAGGGAATTATTCCATTGAGGAGAATGATTTTACCCTTGTTGGATGAAACCCCTTTAAATTCTTGAAATTTCGTCATATTATGAAATTCCCGTGTTGTTGGAATGAGTTGTGTTCTCTATTAGCTTCTTAGTAGTTTAGTTCAGTTAGAACATAGAACCTCTTTAGCACTATTCAGAAAGTGTCAACTGATCAGTTTGACTTCAGTCTTTTCCCGAGGTGTTAGTGGTGCCTCCCTGTCATCAAAATCAGACTCGAAATATAGTTTATTGATTCATTAGGCGGTCATGACTTATATATATATATATATATATATATATATATATATATATAGCTCTGACCAGCCCCAGGACCCCAGTTTAGTTTATAGTAGTTCTTAGACGGTTACGACGCTTCCAGATAAGCAGCTCTGACCAGTCTAGAACTCATTTTTAGAATCTGGTCCGATAAGGCTCTCAGGGTACTTTCAGTTATATGCCCCTGACTAGTCTTGGACCCCAATTTCGAGCTATCAGCCTAGTAGTTCAGTTTAGTATTTCTAGTGGGAGTAGGACTTAGGACCGAGAGTGTCGGGGTTCCAGCGCACCCAGGTTCCTAGAACTACGTTACTGGCGTAGGTTATAGTATTACTTGGTCTGATTGTCCCCAGACTTTTATGATCGCCCTGTTCATGCCTTTATACCCTGGCAAGGTATATTGGATCCTACCGGTGGGGTGTATACATCGGACTCCATGTCTAGCTCACATGGTTATGTGTTGGTTAGAGACTCTCCCACTAGTCAGTTCAGTTCAATCTTAGTTTTGACAGTTCACTTTTATCTTAGTTTTGACAGTTCAGTTCAGCTCAGACCAGTTCAGTGTGGTCTCTCAAACTAAGTAATTCAGACTTAGGCCATGTCTTTGACCATCATATAGGGTCATCTTGACCACTTCAGTTTACATTAGTAGTTCAGTTCAGCTTACCCGTTGATCATTGCGTGTCATTTCAGTTCAAACTGTATATTCAGTTATATTTTCTCCAACTTACTTAGTACATTCAAAGTACTGATGCATACTTTTATGGTGTATCATTTCGTGATACAGCTAAAGGTTCCCAGACTCAGCATCGTTAGCCATTGCATTTCAGATCCTCCTCCGCTGTAGCTGAAGTGTGAGTCTTCATCATTCGAGGGCCTTGTTTTACTTTGTTTCAGTTGAGTTATTATTTTTAGTTAGACTTAGAGTTAGCTTGGGGCTTTTCCCAGAAACTCATCAGTTAGAAGGCTTTAAGACACAGAGTTAATTTTAGACTTCAAATGTATTAAATTTTAATCTTTTCTTCTAGTTTATTTTCTCAAATGCTTTTATGTTGTTATTTCAAAGCTTCCGCTATTTATATATTGTTTTACTCAGAATACTAGTGTATGATAGACTAGGGGTTGACTTGGGGTCACCTGTGACTTCTAGGGTGTAGTCTCAAGGCATGACAGTTTGTGAGCGAAAGAATCACACAATCCTCAACATGGTGTGCAACATTTTTACAAGGAGCGGTGTCTCAAAAAGCTTTTTGTCCGAAGTTTTTGGTTGGAGAATTCATATTTTAAACAGAAGTCCAACTTTATTTGTTCAGAATATGACTCCGGAGGAGGCATGGAGCGGGCAGAAACCAAGTGTTGACCATTTCAGAAACATCGGATGTGTGGCTTATGCTCATGATCCATATCAAAAAAGGATCAAGCTATGTGATAAAGGAGGAAATTCCATTTTACTTGGTGTTAGTAATCAATCTAAAGCTTATAAGTTATATAATCCTAACACTAAGAAAATTGTCATTAGCCGTGATGAAATTTTTTATGAAGATACTACTTGGTCATACAAGGACAAAGTGTTGTCTTCCTGTGTTCAAATATGTAAAACAAAGATAATGAATAAATATCTGAGACCATGGTATTCACTGTGTCCTTAAGGAATTTAATAACCTCACTATACTCGAGGTTTTTGGATTACTTCCTCCCACGATAAAATAGATATACCCGTTAATGGTGTAGCAGTACCTAGAACACCAATAACTTCGTCGAACTCTAGATAAAGGGCAACGAATCACACAAGAGACTTAATTTTGTTTGTTTAAAAGTCTGCAAAATGTTCAAAAAATTTCTCTCAGAATCTATATCGAACATGAAGGGAAAATGCCTTTATTTATAGCTAAAGATATGAAGTGAAGAGGTGTGAAGACACCTATTTAGTTGGTGTCTGTTTGGAATGACAACCATTGGGAAAGGAACTTTCAACTCTCTTCCCTCAAATTTATTTTCCTTCATTTCCCAATTCACACCCAACATTTAACTCCAACAATCCCCCACATGAATGGGGAATGGCTATATAAAAAAATCTAATGCATGACAAAACTATGTGATTCGTAAGTAAGAATTAATTGCATCTGGATAAGTAAGTTTCGCCTTGAAATTTTCATAATGAACATATATCGGATATACTCAGTCAATCGGTAGATTTGATATCTTTGAACTGTCAAGATTTGATGTATACCTAGACAACATAAGTCATACAATTAATCCTTTAACGGTCTTAGGTTCTCATTGTTTTGTTTGTTTCATCCATGAACACAACCTGGTTTCATAAGTGCGTAGAGAATTGTCCTTATAGAATTCTCCTTGAAGTGGCTTACACTTAAAACTCATACAGGTGATTCCTAAATGTGTTATCCTGTAGATACACCATTTGACATACCTGTGTCAAACTTAGAACTCATAAAAAAGCCTTTAATGGTTTATCCTTATTACGCCAGACTATCTCATCACTAGAATGGATCAAAAGTTATTTTGACAATGTTGAACCTTCATTAATGACTTTGTTTGATCTCCTTGAACCTAGATCTTGGGATCTCTAATCTTCTAGGTAGAGTTACTACCATGATTACTTGTCCTCAGTCATAGTCCCATTCCCTTCGATGATCTTTCAACCGTCTCTCTAGTTAGGCCTTTTGTAAGTGGATCCAACACATTATCTCTTGACTTTACATAGTCAATTGTGATAATTCTAAAAAGAGTAGTTGTCTAATGGAGTTGTGTCTTCGTCATATGAGCGAGACCTTCTGTTATAAATTGCACTTCTAGTCCTTCTGATTGCCGCTTGGCTATCACAATGTATACATATTGGAGCCAATGGTTTGGGCCACAATGGAAAGTCTTCTAGGAAATTCCTGAGCCATTCAACTTCTTCACCAGCCTTGTCTAAAGCTATAGATTCAGATTCTTGTAGAGCGAGCAATACATGTTTTTTTGGATGACTTCCAAGACACTGCTCCTCCACCAATGGTAAACACATATCCACTTGTTTATTTAGTTTCAGTTGACCTATTGATCCAATTTACATCACAATATCCTTCAACAACCGCTGGATACTTGTTGCAACGCAAAGCAAAGTTTGGAGTATGTTTTAAATACCCCAAAACTTGTTTCATAGCCATTGAATGACTCTATTTAGGATTACTTATATATCGACTAAGTTTACTTATCACACAAGCTATATCTGGTCATGTATAGTTCATGATGCCTAATATCAAATCAACAACTCCTAGATTTTTCATCTCAAATTTACTAGCAAGCATATGCTTAGTAGCATTTATGTTAGCAATGTCATTGCTCATTTTCAACATGTCATACATATATAATCAAATAATGATGACTTGATTTTGACTGTTTTTAATGTAAACGCATTTATCACGCTCATTAATCTTGAAATCATTTGACAATATAGTCTGGTCAAATTTTGTATTCTATTGTGTGGGCGCTTGTTTTAGTCCGTACAAAGACTTTATAAGTCAGTGCACTTTCTTTTTATTTTTAGGAACTACAAACCCTTCAAGTTGTTCCATGTAAATATGTTCCTCTAGATCTCCATTTAAGAAGGTTGTTTTCATATCTATTTGATGTATTTCAAGATCGTATATAGAGGCTAACGCTATTAACACCCGAATAGATGTAATTCTGGTTACCGGCGGTACGTATCAAAGTAATCAAGCCCTTTTTTTTTGTCTAAATCCTTTGACTACAAGTCTTTCTTTTCATTTATTAGTAGGGCCATCATCTTTAACTTTCCTTTTGAAAATTCATTTGCAACCTAATGGTTTGTTCCCTGGAGGAAGGTCAACCAATTTCCATATATGATTATTCATTATAGATTTAATTTTACTATTGACTACCTCTTTCCAATATTTTAGCTTCTGAAAAAGTCATAGCTTTTTGAAAAGTTCAAGGATTATTTTCTAACAAAAATGTTAGAAAATTTGGTCCAAAGGAAGTAGAAGTCCTTTCAAGTTTGCTACATCTTGGATTCTCCTCACTAGAAACAGTTTCTCTTATCTCTTCCCAAGATTATTTAGATCCTTCACTAGATGACTCACATTTCTGTTTATACGACTCACATTTCTGTTTATACAGATATATATGTTCAAAGAATTCAACATTATCTAATCCCATTACTGTATTAATATGAAAGTTAGGATTTTCTGATTTATGAACCAAAAATTGATATGATTTACTATTTGTAGCATATCCTATGAAAACACAGTTAACGGTTTTAGGTCCTATCTTAACCCTTTTGGGTTTAGAAACTTGTGCCTTTGCCAAACACCCCCACACTTTCAAGAATTCAAGGTTAGGCTTTCTTCCTTTCCATTTTTCATATGGAATGGAATGTGTTTTTCTATGGGGCACTCGATTGAGTATTCTGCTAGCCGTAAGAATAGCTTCCCCCCCAAGTTTTGGGGTAAACCAGAACTTATCAACAAAACATACATCATCTCCTTTAATGTTTTGTTTTTCCATTCCACAACCCCATTAGATTGTGGCGAGTAAGGGGTAGTTGTTTAATGAATAATGCCATATTTCAGACATACTTCTTCAAAAGGAGATTTGTCACGCCCCGCCTTGGGGGGTATGACTGGTACCTGGTGCCCTGTTAGGATCTGAACTGCTAGACTACTGAGCCTAAGCACATCTGGTGCCTGACTGGCTCTAACTCTGATTCATGGAAACAACGGGCTATATAACGGCTGTAAACACAGCCTCCGACCGACTAGGCCTATAGCCACCTGTACTATAACATCAGCTAACCAGAATCACATTTATATAGGGAAACCTAGGTGGGCCGATAAGGCCACCATGCTGTCTAGCAATCTCCAAATCAGTATAACAAATGTTGAACAACTAAGTGACCGGATAGGTCACCACTACTAAATGGATACGGACCCACACGACCAACATAAACAACAATACTAAACAGCTAAGCATACGCACGGCCCCACACGACTGGCACAACTAACCATAGGGAGATATATATACACAATCTGCAAGCCTCTAAGAATACTAAAAAGATGGTCGGGACAGGGCTCGACCTACCCGTACTATACAACAAAAGAAAATGATGTAAACCTCTGAATATCAAGCTCCGGATGACAGGAGCTGATGACTCTGCTCTGGCTAGGATCACGAGGGGTCGGCTCCTCGTCTATAGGTACCTGCAGGCAAGTAATGCAGCGCCCCAAATGGGCATCAGTACCACTGGTACTTAGTATGCAAAGCAAACTGAACATAACTAAATATAAGCAACATAACTAGAAGTTCTGAACAGTAGGAAATATCTGAAACTGTCTGGACTGATGAAATCTGAAACAAGCTTATCTGTACTGAGAGTAAGGTAGGAGCATACCTGTTGTCATGGAGACCTGCTGTTTATCGGCTAATAAATATCAAGTATATACATATATATAACAAACAAGGACCTATACCAGCCCCCATAAGCCGGAAGGCGCCAACAACACACAATCTATATACCCCTACCCGGGTCAAAACCATCCAAAAATAAATTACTCCACTCGCCTACTAACTACGAGCATCACCTACTAACTATAAGCACCTCTACCGGCCCCCTTGGGTCTGCAGCTTGGGATATGGCCTCTGACTATAACTGTGTCTGCGTCCGGAGGACTCATGTACTGTAAACTGTAATCTGTATCTGTATCTGTAATCTGCCCCCTGGGCGCAAGCGCACAACAGGGTAAGCTATATTGCTATGCTGATTAGCCTGATATGGGGAATGTTGCATCCCATCTTCGTCCTACTGCGGATGGCATGCCACTCCTTGGAGTGACGTATCCTCACCCTCTGGCGGGCGAGTCGACACAACTATTAACCCAGGGGCGGCGAAGACGCTCCAAGGGTGCCCTCATAGCACAAACAAGTCTCAACAAACAATAATCACGTATAGCAAGCATGTTTAATCTGAAAATACTATCTGTATTCTGATTTCTTATTCTGAACTCTTTTCTTCTTTGAACTGATTCTCATACTGAACTATACTGTATCTGAGATATCTTATAACTGTCTGATATTGCTTTACTAACTTTTAGTCTGAATATATATATATATATATCATAATATTATAAAACATGCTTGCTAGATTCATACTGGACTCAATTCTCGACTTCTGAACTCTTTCTTCTATAGTTCACGCTATTTGCTATACTGAATTACTAACTTGCCGAAGGAACTATCTTTACATACCTTTGCTTCAGATTTCCCAACTAACTGACGTAGCTCGGTCAGTACTTCTGCTATTTCTCCCAACTGCATTCATATATATGTCAATTAGAACTAAATATGCTAATATTCTGGAAGAAAATATCACTTTCAATATATATATAGCCCAAACATTGGCTTATCAAAAAACGGTCAAAAACTCGCTATTTCTTGAGAGTCCAGAAGGGAGAAGTACTCACTTTAGGGCTAGGAGTATATTGACACTAATTTGGAGCAATTCCACTTACCTTAGCTCGGTAGCATGATGATTTGCCGGCTGAATTTCACAAAATGAAATCTGTAGGAATGCTCCTTGTTGCTTAATACCTCGGTATCTGGAGTTAATTTGAGTTTGGACCGCGTTTGACGGCGTAATCGGATGAATATTATCCAGGAACCTTCGTTCTCTCTGTTTTCCCTCGACTTCTCTTGAAAATTATATGAAATTTAACATTAAAATCGAAGTTGAAGGCTTTTATACTTGGGGTTGCACCTCACCTCCGTGACACGATGTGTATCATGGAGCCTAGCCTCCGTGACACTCTGGCCATTGCGGAGGAGGTCTGCCAGCCTTCTCTTGCGATGGTTCGAAGTGTCACTTATCCGGTCTTTCCCCGGGCCTTTTTCTAGCATGTATGACATTCAAAAACTCTTAACCAACATGCAAATAGGCCATCTACATGTCGAGAATTTATGGGGTGTAACAAGATTTATCATCGCCGCCCCTATCACTCCTTATCATTTTGATCTTTTTGTTAAGTTGTGTTTCAACTTCACTTTTATATTTATTGAATGCTTCAATTGTTTCGTCTTTACCTTTTAGTAAGTAAACATAGAAGTACCGCATACTATCATCAATAAAAGTTATGAAATACTTATTTCCACCGCGAGATGGTATTGATTTCATGTCATAAATATTTGTGTGAATTAAGTATAAATGACTTGAATTTCTTTCAACTGACTTATAAGGATGTTTAACATACTTAGATTCAACATAGATTTGACATTTTGATTGATTGCATTCAAACTTTAGCAATAATTCCAAATTGATCATTTTATTCAAGGTTTTATAATTGACATGTCCCAAATGGGAATGCCATAAATCATTTGGTCAATCCAGTAAGAAGAAGCTGGAATTTTATTTCTTTCAACAATAGATACATTCAGTTTGAAAAGGTCCTCAGTTAGCTAACATTTTCCTACATACATATCATTCTTAGTTTTACAATTGATTTGAAACAAGAATGCACTTAGATTTATTCTTGATGAGAAGACCAGCAGAAACTAAGTTCTTCCTCATTTTTGGAACATGAAAGACACTATTGAGAGTCACCACCTTGTAGGATGTCATTTTTAGAAATATTTTTCCATAGCCTTCAATCTTAGCTGTTGCAGAGTTTCCCATATACATGGTCTCGTTGGGTCCAATAGGGGAATAGGAAGTAAATGCTTCCTTGATAGCAAAACATATAGAGTGGCTCTAGAGTCAAGCCACCGGTCTGTGGGGCTTCCCACTAGGTTGCTGTAACACCCCAGAATTTTCTTAGATCAGACCCAAGGCTTACAACAGAAAACAAAAGAAACGATGCCAGAACCAAACAACGAACCTCAGTACGGTTCGTTCTATGGTCCAAAGGTTGGTTGGAGGTGCTTGTTATTTGGTGTCCAGAGAATTATAAGAATATTTCCCAGAACCCGTGAGGGGATTGTACGGTCCATTGCTTGGTTGAACCGGTCATTCATTATGGTCGTTGGAATAGATTAAGAGAATTTTGATGGAAGAATGGGAAAAACCAATGGTCTGTTGTGTGGTACCATAGCCCGTTGGATTGGGTTGTTGGTTCTGCCAGTGTGTTGAAAATTTCTAGCTAAGTTTAGAGCCTTTATAGATATATGGGTAGACCAGATCCTAGTGAAATTATGGATACAAGGTGTTAAGATCAATTCCCTAGTATGACAAGTGCAATGGATGCATATTAAGTTCATAAGGAACCTCTAGTACAAAGTTGAGTTGAGAGCTTTCTTACCGATTGAGTTTTCGTATAAGTTCTTACAAGGATCAAATTATAATGAACATAGCTCCCATCTTACAAAGTGTTTTTGCGTGATTCAATATACCAAATTGAAGCCCTTTGAGTTTTCTTTCCAAAGCATTCGAACTTGCATTAATCAGAGTTCTTAGTAAAAAGTTATGACTTGTTTAGTGAAACAACACCAGACTTTGGATGGACCACAGTACAGGTTGTTGGTTGAAAGGAAGACCCCTTGTTTCTGCCCGTGGAGTCCCACTTTAGAGAAATGGTCCAAAATCAGTCCAGAAAAAATGAGGGGATTCAACAGTCTGCTGGTTGATCCAACTGGTTGTTGTTTGGGTCGTTGAATGAGTTCTAGAGAGTGGTTCAAAGTCAAAGGGAGGGGCAACGACTGGACCAACGGCCAGTTGTTTCTAACAATGACCCATTGGATTGGTCTTTGGTTCTCTTAGGAAATTTTCTAGATCGACAGTCCAGGGGTATTTTGATAAAATCCTATGCTTTTAACTCTTAAATGATGTCGTTTTGGGACTCCTAAGGGACGAAATGAAGGAGTTTCCTAGTCTAACCTCTCAGTCTTTCCTAATCAACTCAAAAATAGATCGTTAGCAGACTTAGGAACTCCAGACTCTTTTCTCTCATAGGGTTCCTCTCCAAGGTCCAGAAACTTCAAGAACTTTAGAGAGATCCTTCAACCAGGTATGTGGAACTTCAACAAGGGTATCCTTTCACCTTTGTGTCCCAAAGTTTCCAGCAAACCCTAGCTTTACTGTACTTCTAGAGATCATGATTTAGGAACTTTCTTTGACTGTGAAATTTCTCCACTTTCTCAATAGTGTTAAACTACCATGACTAGAATTCTTAAATGCGTATGATGGTATTCCCAGTTATTAAAGAATTCCTTGAATTCTATTATTTTCTTTAGTTTACAGGAGTATTTTCTAACTGAAATTCATGCTCTAAATCTATGGATTCAGTTTGCTTTCTTAATCTTGAGCTTGATCATAAATTCGGGTAAAACCTGTATGACTTATACTCAAACAGAAAGGTTATGTTGATATGATAGATGTTACTCGAGTTACGAATAAGTAGCATAGATACTTGAATAGAAATTAATATCTTGGTATATTAAGTTTCAGAGTCTCAGTCAACACTCAAAACACTCAGTCTTACAGAAATGTCAACTGATCAGTTTGACCACAGTTACTTTTTGAGGTGTTAGTGTTGCCTTCCAGTTATCAAAATTTAGACTCAGATATTAGTAATCAAATTTTATTGTTCTGTAGATAGTTACGATGCTTCTAGAAAAACAGTTCTGACTAGTCTTAAAACCACCAACTTCAGCTTTAGTGTGTTCTTTAGACGACTACGATGCTCCTTGGTTAGCAGCTCTGACCAGTTTTGGAACACCAGTTTCCAAATTTGGTCCTATAAGACGCTTAGTGTACTCTCAGACAGTATCCCTGATTCAGTTATAATCTTGGGCCCAGTATCGAGCTATCCGCTTGGCAGTAGTAGTCATGGTAGGATTATCCAGTGGGAGTAGGACTTCGCACTGAGAGGGCTGAGGTGCCAGTGCACCCAGGTACCAGAACTACGTCGCCACTGTAGGTTACATTTTATTGGCCTCATGTCCCTAAACAGTGATCTCATAGTCCATGTCTTTATACCCTGGCAAAGGTATATTTGGTCCTACCGACGAGATGTGAACATCGGACTCCACGTCTAGCTCACGTGGTTATATATCGGTTATAGCCTCTCCCACTAGTCAGCTCAGTTTAGTCTCAGATTATTTAGTTCAGATTAGTTCAGCTACAGTATTTCAGATTAGTGTCGTAGATTTAGGACATGTCCTTGACCTTCAGACAAGGTCTTTAGACTATCACAGTTTATTACAGTTATTCAATTTCAGCAGTTTCAGTGGTCATTGCATGTCTATGTAGTTCAACATATTTATTCCTTCTATATGGTGTCTCTAACTTACTCAGTACATTCAAAGTACTGACGCATGCCTTTATGTTGTATCATTTTATGATACAGCTGCAGGATCTTAGTCTCAGCCTTGCTAGCCGATCACTCTCCAAGGACTTCAAGAGTTCTAGTCAGTGAGTCCTCATCTTGGAGGACGGAGATTATTTTATTTAGTTACATTTTCTTTTCTTCTATTTAGTTTTGGAGTTTGCTAGGGGCTTGTCCCAGCAACTCATCAGTTTTAGTGGCTTTCAGATGCAGATTGAGTTTTCAGACTTGTAGTTTTATTCTAATACCTTCAATTATTACGAACCAGCTTTATTTCTCTCAAAGTATTTGTATTTTTTCTTTATACTTTAGCTGTATATATTTATATGTTACTTGGAATGCCAGTGCGTGATAGACCAGGGGTTGACTTTGGGTCACTTGTGACTCCAAGTACCATGTTTCGTTTTGGGTGTAAGCTCGGGGCGTGGTAAATTTGGTATCAGAGCACTAGGTTTAGAGTGTCCTAGGATGTCCGAAAGCCGCATCAAGTAGATTCCTTTTCATGGGTGTGAAGCGCGCCACACTTATGACGAGGAGGCTACAAGGAATTTTAGGAAAATTTCCTTCTTTCACTATTCTTATCGTGCGATAGAGTGTAAACTCTAAGATTTTTCTTCTAATTTATGCTTTACGCGTTCGCAGAAAAAGACTTCCAGAAGAGGTATTGGAAGAGGGAAAAACAATGGAAATCCACCAGTTCCACCAACCCTAGTAGGCCCCCTCAGTGGGCAAGTGACATATGCGGAGCTCGGGGCTGCCCTTAAAGTGCTAATACGGTCCGCAACCACTCAGGTTAACCAACAGGCAGTCACACCTGCAAATCCTATTGAAGAGATAATAGCTACCAAGGTTCGAAACATCACACTTGAGTTTCACAGTATGATAGCGGATGGAAAGTTCAAGGGAAAAGAAAAGGGGAGTAAGAGAGCAAGGAAAGGGGACTCAGGGTTTTCCCAATAAAGGATGAGTGGTGTACCCCGTTCCCAATTTCATTGGAGGTTATCAGCCCCAACAAAATCGATAGCCAAAGATCCTAAAATACCCATAGTAAAGGAGATTACATGCCCAGCTTGCAAGAACTATGGGAAGAAACATTTTGGAGAATGCAGGACTGTCTCAGGCAGTTGCTTTTGGTGTGGCAAGTCAGGCCATAAACTCAAAGTGTGCCCAGCAGTCAAATAGGGCGAAGGTAGAGCTCCGTTTTACTCTTCTGCATCCCTGTCAAGTCACCCAGTTTGTGAGATATGTGGAAGGAGGCACCCCTAAAAATGTTTGTTTGGTAAGGAAGGATGTTTTGGATGTGATCAGTCGAGCCATAGAATAAAGAATTTCCCTATAGCTAAACATAGGAGAACTCAAACCACTATCCCAGCAACTCCAACAGCTTGCCCATCTCAGCAGGGCACAACATCTAGTACAGATGGCCGACAACTCCGTATATAGTAGCAGTTATGTTATGAATTTCTCATGTTAATTCTTGCATGTTTTTAGGCTCAGGAGCCACAATATATAGGATGAAATACATAACGCCAGTATGAGAGTTATCCCGTGGTTGATATGAAATAGTTATAAGTATAAAGCCTATAGTGATGGACTTCATGACGAATTAGAAATCAAGAATTAGTGATGTTAACCTAGACTTAAGAAAGGACTTAAGAGCTTGAGAATGGTAACTTTTAGCTAAAGGGGAGATGATAAGTTAAGAAGGCTAGGTTGAGCCCTAAGTGTTGTAGTAGAAGGGCTCCAGAAATAACAACTGTGGGATGTCAATCTTTCCTATTCAGCTGCTTCCTCTTGTATTTTAGTTTACACTACATTCTATTTATGCTTATGTTCAAACTCCTAGAATTATAGATAACCAGTTTAGACAGCGATCCCAGTCTTACTCCATGGTTCTGAAAGTTCCAGCTTCATGTCATGAGGATTAGGTATGTACAGACTCATGTCTCACATTATGCCCAACTCCAAGAACCTAGTCCCTCAGACTCTCCTTAACGGTTCAGCAAATCATGCTACATCATGTGTATGCTTAGACTAGGGTCCTTGAGTCATTCGTGCTTGTGATTCCTTACTCTAAGACATGTGTACGTTCACCTATATTAGGAATGATTGTTTTAAAAGATATATTCAGAATGAATTTCTCTTTGTACCTTAGATGCTAAGAATGTAGAAGTTCATGAGATACAGTTGTTAGTCCTATTAGGGATATAGGGAAACTTTTGGATGGTATATGCTACAGAGGAGTCGTAAGATGATTCTAGTGATAAGTTTGGATGGTGTGGTGGTATTCAGGGAAGTTGGTGTAGCTAACAAGGAGTCTCTAAATATATCACCCATGGAGGGGGTGATGAGGTGTTGGTGAGGATGATAGTCTCTTTTAAAACGAGGTTCCTATTGAGATTCTTGACCGTCAAGATCGTAAGTTGGGGGAAATAAGGAAGTGGTTTCGATGAAGGTTTTAAGGAACAATCAGCTGGTAGGAGGAACTACTTGGTAAATCGAAATTCAATTAAGGCCACCTATTCAGATATCAGAAAGAAGATATGTGATTTACAATTCTGTCCTTACCCTCTTAATTCCAGCTTGAAGGAAACAGTTTCTCCTTAGTACCCTACTTAGTCTCACGTTACCTTCATGTCCTTCAGTTAAACTCGTATCTTAGAATGCATGTATGATCTACGAATTTCGTTCAGCTAAATATAATAGTTCGGAGTTAGTCACTCTATTTGTGTTCAGTCCATATCATATAGTTTTGGGATTGCAACTCTTTCCCCTACCTTTTCAGCTTATTTAGTCTCCATTCAAGGACGAATTTTCCCAAGGGGGAGATATTGTAACACCCCAAAAGTTCCTTAGATCAGACCAAGGCTTACAGCAGAAAACAGAAGGAAACAATGCTAGAACTAAACAACGAGCCTCAGCACAGTTCATTGTAAGGTCCAATGGGTCGTTGGAGGTGCTTTTTCTTTGGTGTCCAAAGAACTGTAATAAATTTGCCCAAAACCCATGAGGGGATTGTATGGTCCATTTCTTGGTTAAATGGGTCATTAATTATGGTCATTGGAATAGATTAAGAGAATTCTAATGGAAGAATGGGAAAAACCAATGGTCCGTTGTATGGTACCATAGCCTGTTGGATTGGGTCGTTCGTTCTGCCAGTGTGTTCAAAATTTCTGGCTAAGTTTAGAACCATTCTAGATATATGGGTAGACCAAAGCCAAGTGAAATTATGGAAAGAAGGTGTTAAGATCAATTCCCTAGTATGACCAGTGCAATGGATGCCTATTAAGTTCATAAGGAACCTCTAGTACAAAGTTTAGTTGAGAGCTTTCTTACCGATTGAGTTTTCATATAAGTTCTTACAAGGGTCAACTTCTAATGAACATAGTTCCCATCTTACAAAGTGTTTTTGGGTGATTTAATATACCAAATTGAAGCCCTTGGAGTTTTGTTTCCAACACATACGACCTTACATCAATTGGAGTTCGAAGTAAAAGCTTATGACTAGTTTAGTGAAACAACACCAGACTTAGGACGGACCACAACATGGGTCGTTGGTTGAAAGGATGACCCGTTGTTTCTGCCCATGGAATCCAACTTTTTAGAAATGGTCCAAAATTAGTCCAGAACCAACGAGGGGATTCGACGGTCTATTGGTTGATCCAACTGGCCATTGTTTGTGTCGTTGAATGAGTTCCAAAGAATGGTTCAAAGGTAAAGGGAGCAGCAACGACTGGACCAACGGCCAATTGTTTCTAACAATGACCCATTGGATTGGTCATTGGTTCTCTTGGGAAATTTTCCAAATCGACAGTCCAGTGGTATTTTGTTAAATCCCTATGCTTTTAACTCTTAAATGACGTTTTCTTGGGACTCCTAAGTGACGAATTAAAAGAGTTTTCCTAGTCTAACATCTCAGTCTTTCCTAATCAACTCAGAAACAGATCGTAAGCAGACTTAGGAACTCTAGACTCTTTTCTCTCAAGGCTCAGGAACTAGGGTTCCTCTCCAAGGTGCAGCAGCTTCAAGATCTTTAGAGAGATCCTTCAACCAAGTATGTGGGACTTCAACAAGGGTATCCTTTCACCCGTGTTTCCCAAAGTTTCCTGCAAACCCTAGCTTTACAGTACTTCTAAAGATCATGATTTAGGAACTTTCTTTGACTGTGAAATTTCTCCACTTCCTCAACAGTTTTAAACTACCATGACTAGAATTCTTACATGTTTATAATGGTTTTCTCAGTTATTAAAGAATTCCTTAAAATCTATTATTTTCTTTAGTTTACCGGAGTATTTTCTAACTGAAATTCATGCTCTAATTCTATGGATTCAATTTGTTTTCTAAATTTGATGTTGATCATAAATTTGGGTAAAAACTGCATGATTTAGACTCAAATAGAAAGGTTATGTTGATATAATAGATGTTACTCGAGTTACGAATGATTAGAATAGATACTAGAATAGAAATTAACATCTTTGTATATTTAGTTTTAGAATCTCAGTCAACACTCAAAACACTCGGAGTCCTACAGCAATGTCAACTGATCAGTTTGACAACAGCTACTTTTTGAGGTGTCAGTGATGCCTCCTAGTTATCAAATTTTTGTGGTTCTGTAGATAGTTACGATGGTTCAGATAAGCAGCTCCGACCGGTCTTAGAACCACCAGCTTCAGCTTCAGTTTGTTCTTTAGATGGCTTCGACGCTTCTGGCTGAGCTGCTCTGATTAGTCTTGGAACACCAGTTTCCAAATCCGGTCCTATAGATGCTCAGGCGGCTCTCAGACAGTATCCCTGAGTCAGTTATAGTCTTAGGCCCCAGTATCGAGCTATCCACTTGGTAGTAGTAGTCATGGTAGGATTATCCAGTTTGAGTAGAACTTAGCACCGAGAGGTTCGGGGTTCAAACGCACCCAGGTAATAGAACTATGTTGCCACAATAGGTTACATTTTATTGGCCTCATGGCCCTAGACAGTGATCTCACATTCTATGCCTTTATACCCTGGCAAGGTATATTTGGTCCTACTGACGGGGTATGTACATCGTACTCCACGTCTAGCTCACGTGGTTATATGTCAATTATAGCCTATCCCACTAGTCAGCTCAGTTCAGTCTCAAATTATTTAGTTCAGATCAGTTCAGCACAGTATTTCATATTAGTATCGTAGATTTAGGGCATGTCCTTGACCATCACACATGGTCTTTTAGATCATCACAGTTTATTACAATTATTAAGTTTCAGCAGTTCCAGTGGTCATTGCATGTCTATTCAGTTCAACATATTTATTCCTTGTGCATGATTTAGACTCAAATAGAAAGGTTATGTCGATATAATAGATGTTACTCGAGTTACGAATGATTAGAATAGATACTTGAATAGAAATTAATATCTTTGTATATTTAGTTTCAGAATCTCAGTCAACACTCAAAACACTCGGAGTCCTACAGCAATGTCAACTGATCAGTTTGACAATAGCTACTTTTTGAGGTGTCAGTGATGCCTCCCAGTTATCAAATTTTTGTGGTTCTGTAGATAGTTATGATGGTTCCAGATAAGCAGCTCCGACCGGTCATAGAACCACCAGCTTCAGCTTCAGTCTGTTCTTTAGATGGCTTCGACGCTCCTGGGTGAGTTGCTCTGACTAGTCTTGGAACACCAGTTTCCAAATACGGTCCTATAGATGCTCAGGGGGCTCTCAGACAGTATCCCTAAGTCAGTTATAGTCTTAGGCCCCAGTATCGAGCTATCCGCTTGGTAGTAGTAGTCATGGTAGGATTATCCAGTGGGAGTAGGACTTAGCACCGAGAGGGATGGGGTTCAAACGCACCCAGGTAATAGAACTATGTTGCCACTGTAGGTTACATTTTATTGGCCTCATGGACCTCTAGACAGTGATCTCACAGTCTATGCCTTTATACCCTGGCAAGGTATATTTGGTCCTACTGATGGGGTATGTACATCGTACTCCACGTCTAGCTCACGTGGTTATATGTCAATTATAGCCTATCCCACTAGTCAGCTCAGTTTAGTCTCAGATTATTTAGTTCAGGTCAGTTCAGCATAGTATTTCATATTAGTATCGTAGATTTAGGGCATGTCCTTGACCATCACACATGGTCTTTTAGATCATCACAATTTATTACAGTTATTAAGTTTCAGTAGTTTCAGTGGTCATTGGATGTCTATTTAGTTCAGCATATTTATTCCTTGTGCATGATTTAGACTCAAATAGAAAGGTTATGTTGATATACTAGATGTTACTCGAGTTATGAATGATTAGAATAGATACTTGAATAGAAATTAATATCTTTGTATATTTAGTTTCAGAATCTCAGTCAACACTCAAAACACTCGGAGTCCTACAGCAATGTCAACTGCTCAGTTTGACAACAGCTACTTTTTGAGGTGTCAGTGATGCCCCAGTTATCAAATTTTTGTGGTTCTGTAGATAGTTATGATGGTTCCAGATAAGCAGCTCCGACCGGTCTTAGAACCATCAGCTTCAGCTTCAGTCTGTTCTTTAGATGGATTCAACGCTCCTGGGTGAGCTGCTCTGACTAGTCTTGGAACACCAGTTTCCAAATCCGGTCCTATAGATTCTTAGGGGGCTCTCAGACAGTATCCCTGAGTCAGTTATAGTCTTAGGCCCCAGTATTGAGCTATCCGCTTGGTAGTAGTAGTCATGGTAGGATTATCCAGTGGGAGTAGGACTTAGCACCGAGAGGGTCGGGGTTCAAACGCACCCAGGTAATAGAACTATGTTGCCACTGTAGGTTACATTTTATTGGCCTCATAGCCCTAGAAAGTGATCTCACAGTCTATGCCTTTATACCCTGGCAAGGTATATTTGGTCCTACTGACGGGGTATGTACGTCGTACTCCACGTCTAGCTCACGTGGTTATATGTCAGTTATAGCCTATCCTACTAGTCAGCTCAGTTCAGTCTCAGATTATTTAGTTCAGATCAGTTCAGCACAGTATTTCATATTAGTATCGTAGATTTAGGGCATGTCCTTGACCATCACACATGGTCTTTTAGATCATCATAGTTTATTACAGTTATTAAGTTTCAGCAGTTTCAGTGGTCATTGCATGTCTATTCAGTTCAACATATTTATTCCTTGTGCATGATGTCTCTCACTTATTCAGTACATTCAAAGTACTAACGCATTCTTTTATGCGGTATCATTTTTTGATACAGCTGCAGGATCTTAGTCTCAACCTCGCTAGTCAATCACTCTCCGAAGACTTCAGCAGTTCTAGTCGGTGACTCGTCATCTTTCGAGGACGGAGATTATTTTATTAAGTTATATTTTCTTTTCTTCTATTTAGTTTTGGAGTTATTTGGGGGCTTGTCCCAGCAACTTATCAGTTTTAGTGGCTTTTAGACGCAGATTGATTTTTCAAACTTATAGTTTTATTCTAATATCTTCAATTATTATGAACCCGCTTTATTTCTCTCGAAGTATTTATATTTTTTATTTAAACATCCACTTTATATTTTTATATGTTACTAAGAATGCCAGTGTATTCTAGACCAGGGTTTGACTTGGGGTCACTTATGACTTCAAGTACCGTGTTCCGTTCAGGGTATAAGTTTGGGGCGTGACAGTTGCATTCAGACACCATAGCACACAAGTCATCAATCTCCATGGTTCTTTCAACCATGTTAGCTTGACCCTTTTGCTTTCCTTTCTTTGGAGCATGACATTCAGTAGCCTTATCTCCAGTTTTTCCACAGTTGTAGCAGTTTCCTTTGAATTTTTTTTTCTAGCAAAATTCTTTGGTCCAGAAGGCTTCTTCCTCTTTTTGGGATTAGTTCGAGCAGTTTCAATAATATTTGCCCCAATAATTGTTGAGTTTCCCCTTACCTTCCTTTCAGCTGCTTTATTATCTTCTTCGATTCTCAATCGAATGATAAGATCTTCAAGCTTTATCTCCTTACGCTTGTGCTTCAAGTAATTCTTAAAGTCCTTCCATGAAGGAGGTAGCTTTTCAATATTGGCTGCAACTTGAAAAACTTCATCGATGCCCAAACCTTCAGCAAGGAGATTGTGAATTATCTCTTGTAGCTCTTGGACATGTGTGATAACAGGCTTGCTATATATCATCTTGCAGTCCAAAAATTTGACTGCAACAAATTTCTTTAAATCGACATCTTCCATTTTGTACATCTTCTCTAGATCATCCCAGAATTCTTTAGAAATCTCCACATTGCAGTAAACATTATATAGATCATCTTCCAATCCGCTTAGGGTATAGTTCTTGCACAAAAAATCTGAGCGCTTCCAAGCCTCAATCACTAAGAACTCTTCATTTTTGGGAGTTGATTCCAACAAAACCGGAGTATCCTCCTTAATGAACTTTTGCATACACAATGTGGTCAGATAGAAGAACATCTTCTACTGCTAGCATTTAAAGTCGATGCCAGAAAAATTTTTGGGCTTTTCTGTTGGAGCCGGTGCTCGCACAGCACGGGTGGAGGAGATTCCATTGCTTGTAGAGGTAAGCATAGGGTCAGTTGTTCTTGTCATATCTGTTGATCAATAACAGAAAAAGTTAGAAATCGATGAGGATTCTATTTCTTCAAATTGAACAAACATTTGACATAATTAAACTAAATAATCATTGAAGTTTTTATATCTTCAAACTGAATTATCAACAATCAGATCTACTTAGCAATGTTTTTATATGTTCAAACTAGTAATCACAGTGAGTAGAAAATCACAAGGATTTTAATCTCAACGGGAGTAGAAAATCCAAAGATTTTAATCTCCAACAGTGAAGTAGAAAACCAGAGAGGTTTTAGTCTACAAAACCAGAAATAGATGAGCACAAAAAATTGTAAAAAAAAATTAAATTCCTTAAGCTTGTTGTCCTCCTGTGTTCAAATATGTAAAACAAAGATGACGAATAAATATTCAAGATCACAGAATTCACTGTGTGTCCTTAAGATATATAATCCCCTCACTATACTCGAAGTTTTTGAATTGCTTCCTCCTAGGATAAAATGAATATACTTGTTAATAGTGTAGCAGTAGCTCAAACACCAATAACTTTGTCGAACTCTAGAAAATAGTAATGAATCACACAATAGACTCAATTTTTGTTTGTTTGAAAATATGCAGAATGTTTAAGAATTTTCTCTCAAAATCTATATCGAAAAATGAAGGAAAAGGCCTTTATTTATAGCCAAAAATCTGAAGTGAAGCGGTGTGAAGACACCTGTTCAGTTGGTGTCTATTTAGAATGACAACCATTAGGAAAGAAACTTTTCAACATTCTCTTCCCTCCATTTTTCAATTCACGTCCAACACTTAAATCCAACACAAAGGAGATTAGTAGCTTGTTCCAGTAGCTTTTGAAGAGGAAACGCTACAGCTGGAGGAGACAGAACATCCGAGAAATTCAATCCAGTTCAATAACCAATTTCATCTCCTACACAAGAAGAAGAGCAACCTCAATTATCAATAGAAGACCCGCATGAATGACAGATTTTGAGGTAACTAGAATTGACCAATATGAAAATCCACTCATTCATTTTTCCCTATTTCCAAATCATGATTCGACCAATTTTGAAGAAGTTGTTAAAGATGCAAAATGGCGAAAGAAAATGGATGAAGAAATTGCAACATTTGCTAGAAATGACACTTGGGAGTTCACTAAGCATCTAAAATGGCATAAGATAATCGGTGTCAAGTGGATATACAAGAAAAAGATGAACAAGGAAGCTGAAGTAAAGTGGAAAAAAGCATGCTTAGTAGCTAAACGCTATAAAAAAGAGTTTAGTGTGGACTACAACGAAGTTTTTGCTCCAGCGGCACGACTTGATACTATCAGATTAGGATAGCTTTGGCTGCTCAACACTCATGGCCAATTTTTCAAATGGATGTCAACTCGGCTTTCTTACATGGGGAATTTGATGAACAAGTATTTGTTGATCAACCTCTTGGTTATCTCAAAGTTGGAGAAGAACATAAGGTGTGTAAATTAAAGAAGGCATTGTATGGACTAAAACAAGTTCCACGAGCTTGGTAGGAGGGTTCAAGAAATGTCCATACGAGCACATACTCTTTGCAAAGATTGATGATTAATGAAAAATGTTCATTGCTTGTTTATATGTGGATGATTTAATTTACACAAGAAATGATATCTCCATGGTTGAATGTTTTAAGAAGTCCATGATGGTGGAATATGATATGACTGATATTGGAATGATGCATTATTTTCTTGGCATTGAAGTTCTTCAATCTGCTGGTGGGATTTTCATCACACAAAAGAATTATGCTCAAGAGATTTTGGATAGGTTTCAAATGAAGAGTTGTAACTCTACGAGCAGTCTCACTGAGTTCAGTTTGAAGCTCACTAAAGAACCTAGAGGAAGAAAAGTTGACAACACTTTTTATAAACAAATAGTGGAAAGTTTGATGTATTTAACGGCCACAAGGCCTGATATTATGCATGTTGTAGGTCTTACTAGCATATACATGGAATGTCCCAAAGATACACCATCTTCTAACCGTAAAGAGAATTTTTCGCTACATGCAAGGAACTACTAGTTATAGTCTGTTCTACGCAAAAGGAGAAAAATCAGACTTGGTTAGCTTTACAAACATTGATTATGCTGGAGATCCGGATGATCGTAAGAGTACGTCTAGTTATGTCCTTATGATGGGGTCAGGAGCAATTTCATGGCTTCATGAAAATAATTAATTATGACTTTATCTACTACAGAAGTTGAATTTGTAGTAGCAGCAGCATGTGCCTTCAAGCAATTTGGATGCGCAAGGTTCTTGAAGAAATTCATTTCAAGCAGAATTGCTCTACTACCATTTATTGTGACAGTAGTTCAGCAATAAAGCTCTCCAAAAATGCTATTCATCATGGGCGAAGTAAACATATTGATGTCAAATATCATTTCTTAAGGAACCTAACAAAAGATGGAGTAATTTATCTCATCTTCTGCAGAAGTGAAAATCAGATTGCTGATGTGTTTACGAAATCTCTCAAGTTAGCATCCTTCCTGAAGTTTAGAAAATTACTTGGTGTTTGCACTTTGGAAAATCACATTTGAAACAAGTTGTCTATTGCAAGCATGTTTAACTGATAGTGTGACTTTCAGTTTAAGGGAGGGATTATTGGTTTTTTTTTTCTCTTTTAGTTGTTTGTTTTAGTTGACTGAGTCTTTAGCAAGTAAGTAGTTTGTCAAATAAAAATAGGAGAAGTTTTTGAGCTTGTTAGTAGTCGAATGATAGTAGGAGTTAGTGGATTTCTAATTTTTTGGTTAGTAAATCTCTATTTAAAGAGTTCAATTGTTGTACTTCATATCATGAGAATTTTAGCAAATTGAATAGAGTCTAAGTTATTTTCTCTCCTAAATATAAGTATCTATTTTTCCATTAGCAGCAACATGGAACCCCCCCCCCCCGGGGTAAGATTCAAAATCTCTCTACAAAATGTCCAATTGAGACTTGCTGTTAGTTTGAAAAGTAGGACTTTGAAATAATTAATATAGATATATATCATAGTCATGTGATGCGAGCAAATTTTATACGTGTATTTTATATATGTTAGATTCTTAAATTCTAACCTCAAAAATCTCAAACTTTGAGTTTATTTAAAATATTTTTTGTCTCATACTGGCTGCTTGTATGATATGGTCAATTTTATTAAAAAATTTGATGTTGTTTTACATTTTTGTTTTCACACAATGAAGCATTTTCGTTTCCTCACAGAAAATTCCCACAAGTTTTATCGATTAAAAAAAGGGAAAGTTACCTAGGCAAGTTTCCTTAGGGATTGATTTGACAATATGTGGCCTATCAAATTGACAAAAATAGGATGAGAGAAATTCATTGAGGACAACATTCTAGAGTTTGGAATTTTTTTTTTTAATTTTTACTTTGATAGAAATAAAATATTTAACTTCAAATTACTTGGAATAACTGGATGTGAAAAGAAAAGAACCGACAGTTTAAAATTGGCGGGTAAGGTGGAGGAAGGAGAAGAAATGAATGTTGAATATCAAAAGAATGCAAAGCCAAAAGGAAAGAATTGGGCTAGTAATATCAGCAACAGTTCTTCTTCTAATGATAGTGATGAGAATAACATGGTAGAAGAAGAGGGGGAGGAGGACGAGGAATATGAAGTGACTGAAGAAGTCTCACGACTCGAGTCTACTCCCTGGATAGGATACTGTACTTTGAGTCAAAAGTAACCCCAAGTGAACCTTTGTTCTATCATCACTCTAGTAACTAAGTAAGCAAACATGAAAGTTGGGCGAAAATAAATATCCAAATAAAATTGTTTTGGAACTAGTAAACATAATTATAAAGAATGTTGAACAATTATGTCTGAAAGCCAACTACTAACTGATGAGTTGCTGGGACAAGCCCCAGCTAACTCTAAAATCTGACATAAATAAGAACTAATGAGATGCAAACATCGTCCTCGGAAAGTAAGGACTGACCAAATAACATTACTGCTAAAATTGTCGGAGATGAAACTACTGACGATTCTGAGACTGAGAACCTGCACTTGTATCATAATACCATACAACATAGAAAGTATACGTCAGTATTTTGAATGTACTAAGTAAGTCAAATATTTAATAAACATGGAAAATAAGCAACTGATCTGAAATAACATGAAATGACCAACTGATACTAAGTACTGATAGAAGCTGAGCTAATATAGTGATGAGGTCAATATAGACCCTAACTAACTATCATAAACATGTCCTGGAACTGAGTGACTGAACAGAGCTAAATTGAAGCAGAGATGAGCTAAAACTGAGATGAACTGAATTGTACTAACAAGTGGGAGAGTCTATAACTGACATATAACCATGTGAGCTAGACATGGAGTCTGATGTATACACCCAATCGGAGAAAGCCCACTGTACCTTTCCAGGGTATAGTGGCTAAGATGGGAAATCACAAGTCTGGACCTCATTTGGGCTAATAACCTACGGTGGCAATGTAGTTCTAGCAACCTGTGTGCGTTGGAACCCTAGTCTGCTCTGCGCTAAGTACTACTCCCACTGGATAGTTCTACTTGACTACTAAGCTGATAGGTCGATGCTGGGGTCCTGGACTAAGTCAGGAATACTTATCTGGAAGTAACCTGAGAGTCTGTAGGACTGGATAATTTAAAACTGGTGTTCTAAGACTGGTTAGAGCTGCTTATCTGGAAGTGATCACGGGCAAAATTAGCATGCCCGATATATGCTTTATGACTTAAATTAGTCTTGTTTATCTAAGTTATCGTATACATTTTCATGTAATTTTATATGAAGTTAAGATATGTGCTAACCAACATGATTAGCCTTTGTTTTGTAGGTTTTGGTGACTTTTGAGTAACTAATCCATGAGTTGGTGAAGTAGAGGCTTGGAAACGGAATTAACACGCGAATGTCGGCAAAGAGAAGGCACAAAACAGCCCACCGGCGCATTGGCAATGTGCCACGGCAGGTAGGCCGACCACAACAGCCCACCTGCGCGTTGGTAACGTGCCACAACAGGTTGGTTGCGCGACCAAGAGGTGGCAATGCGCTGCCCAAGTAGCGTGACACGCTGCCAACGCGGCAGGGTGCTGCCGGGGCCAAGTTCGGGTGATTTCCAGAGAGCCTCCGCGTCCGTAGCGTGTCACGGAGGCAGTGCTCCGCGATGCACTCCGTGACACGTTGCTTGTTATTCCGGGAAAAAGTCCCACTACTATAAATAGCACACTTAGGTTTATTTTTCATAATTCAGACTTGGTGGAGCAAGGACGTGGGTTACAGGCAGTTGAGGGACGAAAAGATCAGGGTTTTTTCTCTCTTTATTTCTTCTCTAATTCAATTGTTTGTATGATTAACACTCGTTTTATGATGATTAATCCACAAATGAGTGGCTAATTCCCTTCCTTGCTGAGGTTATGAACACTTGTGATGGATTTTGATTATTAATTATATGGTTTTCCATCTTTTTCTTCCATGTTGTTCTATTAATTCTTGTTCTTACTACATTGGTGTGTGGCCTACATGAATGTACATCTAAAAAGTCTGATTTCACTCAAGAGAGCACGAAATTGGAAAGTTGTGAATTAATAGGATATTGTTCTTTACTTGGTTTGGGAAAATTGAGTTTTGATGAACCTTCAGGATAGAAATATACCTGAAAGTCGTATTAGTCAATTTAGGAACCGAAATTGTATGGCTAGAACATGAATTGCATTTGATCACAGAAATGTAGACGGATGGTTCATGATTCTTAAGTGAGATTAAATACGAGAGTTTTAATCTCTTGGCAAATGTTCTTGGCTAGTAACTGGAAGAAAAGATTAACCAATTTATGACGATAATCAGTTTCATTACATGTTCTTTAACCTCGGCATGCTCTTATTCATAGTCCAAATTCAAAGTAGATAATTGCTCGTAGTTTTAGTATAAAATTTATAAAACAAATTATTCAATTTTTGGTTATTTAGTTGTCAGCATATTTAGAAGTAAAAATATAGTATACTTGAGCAAATTGCACTTAACCCAAGTCTCTGTGGGATCGATACTTGGCTTACTAAAGCCACTTACTACTTGTTCGACAACGTGCACTTGCGTGTCGGTTTTATAACCCCAACAAACACCCGAACAAGTTTTTGGCGCCGTTGCCGGGGACTTGGCAATTGGTGAATTTGTTTTAAGTGTAAATTTACTATTTTTTTTTCTTCTTAGTGCTGACAACTTGGTCTTAGTGTTTGTTTTAGTTCTTTTTCATTTTATTTTTTTTTCTTTTTCGGATACCCTTATTTACATGACATCATGGAATACAAATGGTATAAATGGTGGATACTCATATTTTAGCGAATCTTGTCTGAATTGCGGAGGACACCACTCGTGGCAGCACTGTAACACGTGCAATGTATGTGGTGGTCAAGACGGCCATTGGGATGGCTGTCCGAATGCATATTCCCCTCCCCCAAGCCCCTACTATGATCCTTCTGTTGTTTTTCCTGAATATAGGCTTGCTGAAAATGAGGACTTGGGACGCCAAGCTCGAATAGAAGACATGCTGAAACAACTCTTGGAGCAATCAGAAGCAATGAAGGAGGCGATGGCAGTATTGAGAATTCAGTAAGAAGAGAATGCAGAGGCTCTAGAATGGATGAGCGTCAAATTCATGGAGATGATTGTTGAGGCTGAAGCTTGTGATAAATTGCAGGTGACAGTTTTAGCCGATATTCAAGAGGAACTACAAGAGGAAGACAAGGGTGAAATTTTGGATGAAGCCCAACAATTAGAATCTCTTGAGTGTCCCTGTGATGGGCTCACACTTATAGAAAATCCATTCATGGAAGAAGAGATAGAGTATCCCCCAGTTGACATTAATGGACAGATAGATGTCGATGCTGAGAAGGTGTATACAAGTAAGGAGGTAAAGCACAATGCAGTTTCAGAGTTGAGGTTTATTGGACCACACTTGAAGCATTTTTCGACATTAAGTTTGGTTGACAACCGAGAAATAGAGTCTTTCAAGCTTATAGAGAAATGTCTAGAGGAGGACCAAGCCCCGTATATTTTGAAATTTGCTAACTCGGAGAGACAAAATGACTTTGCTTACTTAAGGGCCAATAAGTTCAAAAGGCAACATCTACTGCTTGGTCCTTACAATTTTTCACCACCACCCCTGGAGCATAAGAGGAAATTAGAGAAGAAATTAGGGGTGAGATTCATATCCTCAAGGTGGAGGAAAAAGTGATGAAACTAGATACGTCGTGCCGCGACGTAAACTTAGGCGCTGCTTGGGAGGCAACCCAAGGGTACCATGGGTACCATTTTAATTTCTTGCATTTAAGTTGATTTTATTTATTTTTCATCTTGTGTTGTTTTGGTGGAAAGTTAAGCACAGATGGAGGGGAAGTCTGAGTACCCGCGGAGGAGGAAGCTAACAATCATGGAAGAGAAAAAGTGTGGGGTCGAACACCCACTTGTGCAAAGTTGAATAAAGGCATGTTGTTAGCTAGGCCTAAAGGCCTCAGGGAGTATTTCTCACCCTCTTTAAATGTTAATTTTATGCTATGAGGACATAGCATGATTTAAGTGTGGGGTGAGGTAAATTTCAAGGAAATTTCAATTTTTTTGTCCTTAACAATTTTTGGTGAATGTAATGCTTGTGAAAAATTTGAAAAATTTGAAAATTTTTTGTGAATTAAGCATGACTTCATCACCCGTTGGTTTTTCTTTTCGGTTCTTTTCCGACGGGGGGTCTTTGAACCGAAGAATAATTTTTTTTCTCTGTCTTTCCTTTGTCTGTATATAGTGTTTTTAGTCATAGTTAGGGACTGTTTCCGACGATGGATGGATGACGACCGTCTTGAGGAAAAATTAGTCGGTAGGTGTTGGGTTTTTGAAACCATAACTAATTGGTGCTTGATGTTCTTTTTATGTGCTATACATGGTTGTAAGATGCAAGTATGTTTAGTGTGAAGCATGCAAGTGTATAACTTTGTTTGAGACACTTGGGCTCTTGAATTTGACTCAATATGATGAAAGCTTAATTCTGAATTCTAGTGATTAGCTGAGTAAGAGTCTACTGATTGTGTCTTGATTTGAGCATGTGCCATGAGTGTAAGGTTTTTGAGTATTCTGTGCTATTATGAAATGTCTAGAACTTGCCTGGTGTGTATATAAAATGAAATAAAGGATGTGAATTGTAGGAGATGATTTAGGTATTTCTTTGAATGAACCAAACTTTTATCCCTCATTATACCTACCTTGAAAAAAATTAATCCTAGTTAACCCTATTGAACCTTTAGCCTATTCTTTAACAGCTGCAACATAAGCTTAATCTTTTTCTTTCATTAGCCTTGAAATTGAACCAAAACTCCTAAGCGCTTAAAGGAAAAATCCGAAAGAGTAAAGGAGTGAGAAGAATGAAAAAGAAGGGAAAGTAGCAATTGTAAAAGTTGAGAAAGGGCGAGGGTGCACTTGTTTGAATATGGGTGAGTATTAGTAGGGAGTAAGAAAATAAATAAATGAAAAATCACTTATAGAACTCCTTACTAATAAGCTAAAAGTGCCTAAAGAAATGGGGGAACAAAAGAGGAAAATGAATGATGAAAAGAGAAAAAGGTGAAGTGAAGGAAGGGAAGTTTGTAATGAAGGCGTGATGTATTAAAACGCTTAGGAAAGATAGTCACTATTACTGGCAATAATAGTACTTACCCGCACCTGAGTTACATTACAACCTAAAAAGTCCTACTTGATCTTACATTCACACATCCTTAAATTAGTGGAATAAAACACTAAGGGCAAGCTTATGGGTTATTACATAATGCATGTGAATCCTTTGTGAGAGTGAGCGTAATTCTATTCATATACCCACACATGTTGTGATATAAAAATTGTTTTTGCGTGTGAAATTGGGTAACTCTCTTTCCGTGAGGGGCACATGTTGAATGAAGGATATAATTCATGTGGGATTTTTTAATCGGTTGATTTTCATGAGTTTGCTAAGATTAAGAGTCGATTCTTGAGGTTAAGAGGTATTAACATCGTTGTATTTCATTTATGTGATTAAATTGTGCATGCTCTATTTGTAGCTTGTTATCTTACGTAATCATTATAGCCGTAACTTGAATTATCTTGCTAAATTAGTTATGTGGGAGTCTCCATATGCATGATATGTAAAAGGTTGTTCGAGGACGAACAAGGCTTTAAGTGTGGGGTTGTGATCACCGGCAAAAATAGCATGCCCGAGATACGCTTTATGACTTAAATTAGTCTTGTTTATCTAAGTTATCGTATACATTTTCATGTAATTTTATATGAAGTGAAGATATGTGCTAACCAACATGATTAGCCTTTGTTTTATAGGTTTTGGTGACTTTTGAGTAACTAATCCATGAGTTGGTGAAGTAGAGGCTTGGAAACGGAATTAACACGCGAATGTCGGTAAAGAAGAGGCACAAAACAGCCCACCGGCGCGTTGGCAACGTGCCACGGCAGGCAGGCCGACCACAACAGCCCACCTGCGCTTTGGCAACGTGCCACGGCAGGTTGGTTGCGTGACCAAGAGGTGGCAACGCGCTGCCCAAGCAGCGTGACACGCTGCCAACGCGGCAGGGTGCTGCCGGGGCCAAGTTCGGGTGATTTCCAGAGAGTCTCCGCGTCCGTAGCGTATCACGGAGGCAGTGCTCCACGATGCACTCCGTGACACGTTGCTTGTTATTCCGGGAAAAAGTCCCACTACTATAAATAGCACACTTAGGTTTATTTTTCATAATTCAGACTTGGTGGAGCAAGGACGTGGGTTACAGGCAGTTGAGGGACGAAAAGATTAGGGTTTTTTCTCTCTTTCTTTCTTCTCTAATTCAATTGTTTGTATGATTAACACTCGTTTTATGATGATTAATCCACAAATGAGTGGCTAATTCCCTTCCTTGCTGAGGTTATGAACACTTGTGATGAATTTTGATTATTAATTATATGGTTTTCCATCTTTTTCTTCCACGTTGTTCTATTAATTCTTGTTCTTACTGCATTGGTGTGTGGCCTACATTAATGTACGTCTAAAAAGTCCGATTTCACTCGAGAGAGCACGAAATTGGAAAGTTGTGAATTAATAGGATAATTTTCTTTACTTGGTTTGGGAAAATTGATTTTTGGTGAACCTTCAGGATAAAAATATACCTGAAAGTCGTATTAGTCAATTTAGGAACCAGAATTGTATGGCTAGAACATGAATTGCATTTGATCACAGAAATGTAGACGGATGGTTCATAATTCTTAATTGAGATTAAATACGAGAGTTTTAATCTCTTGGAAAATGTTCTTGGCTAGCAACTGAAAGAAAAGATTAACCAATTTATGATGATAATCAGTTTCATCACATGTTCTATCCTCGGCATGCTCTTATTCATAGTCCAAATTCAAAGTAGATAATTGCTCGTAGTTTTAGTATAAAATTTATAAAACAAATTATTCAATTTTTGGTTATTTAGTTGTCAGCATATTTAGAAGTAAAAATATAGTATACTTGAGCAAATTGCACTTAACCCAAGTCTCTGTGGGATCGATACTTGGCTTACTAAAGCCACTTACTACTTGTTCGACCACGTGCACTTGCGTGTCGGTTTTATAACCCCAACAAACACCCGAACAGGAAGCATCGTAACCGTCTAGATAATAACCAATACTGATGGTTCTAAGACTGGTCAGAGCTACTATTTGGAAGCGTCATAGCCATCTAGAGAACTAACTGATAACTGAAACTAGGGAGTATAACCAAACTAAAAACCTCAAGATCTAACTATTGTCAAATTGATCTGCTGACTTACTGAAAGATACTAAAAATGTTGGTTTCTGACTGAGACTGGACTAACATGGAAACTGACCATGAACTCACATAATTATATTAACATGGAAATTCAGGAACTAACAGATTCAAGAAACAATCGTATCTAATAAACTATACAAGACCCAAATTTATTGCATTTCATAGAACTAGGGATAAAATAATATTTCATGAAGAGAGTAACAACATGCATGATAAATAGTGAAAACAATGCAAGAATTCACAATAATTTCAATCCATAAGAATATTCATAATCTAACTAAAGCTAACCTTATTTCTGATATTCATGGCTAAGACTAATAAGGAATTACAAAAGGGTTTCGGGGCATAATCGGGGGCTAAAATAGCATGCCCGAGTGATGCTTTATACCTTAATGTAGTCTTGTTTATCTAATTTATTTTATACATTTTCATGTAATTTTATATAAATGTGAATATATGTGCTAACCAATATGATTAGTCCTTGTTTTGTAGGTTTCAATGACTTGGAGGAACTAATTTATAAGTTGGTGAAAGAAAGGAATGTAGTCGGAAGCAATCGGCGAAAGTCGGCAAGGCCTAGGCATGACAAGCGAGCAGATGCGGCAGCAGGCAGTGCTCCAGCGCGCCAGCAACGTGCCACGGAAGGCCATCCCCGCGCCAAAGGAGTTCCAACGCGCTGCACAAGCAGCGTGACACGCTTCCAACACGTCAAGAAGGCTGCCTAGGGTTGATTTTGGGTGATTTCCAGTGTGCCTCCGCGTCACCTCCGTGTCACGGAGGCAGTGCTCCGCGATACACTCCGTGACACGGAGCCATTCCACGACAGGCTAAATTGTGCACGTTTCTCATTTATTATAAATAGGTCCCTTAGCTTCTAATTCCATTTTGTCACGATTTTATTCTGGAAAACTACCTAGGAGTGAAGGGAGAAGTGGGAGAACTCATCTAGGGTTTGTCAAATTCCCTTCTCATCTACCAAATTCATGTAAGTATGTTAGTTTAGTAGTAGTTAGTTGTAGTTTTATGAACATGAATGGCAAGAACCCTTCCTCTAGGGTTGAAGCCATGAATTATGATTGTGATTTTATCAAATTGTTTTGGAATTAAGTTATTGATTGTTGTTTCCGTCTTGCATTCTGGATTGTTGGTTGTTTTTCTGATTGATCACCATGAAAACATATATGTTAGCTTGGGCAATTTCTTGAGAGAGAATTACCTAGGTTAGGACATGAGAATGTAAGGAGCATGTTTGTATCTCATGATATAATTTCGTGTTAGGATAGAAATATACCTAACACCTTGCTTGGTTGATAAAACAGGGGTTATTAAGAGACCAACATAGGATTATCACATCACCACTCGAAGAAGTAGTTGTGAGGGTAAGTTGAGTTAAATGGTTAGACGCACGAAAGTCCCTAATCGTTTCCCCGTAAACCACTACATAATTGATTGCCCGCGAACTAGAAATTAGCATCCTCGCTCACAATGATGCAGTGAGGCTAGTTTGCCTTGTTTAGAGGCTCGAAATACCATGGACATGCAATTCTAATTATGTGAAACAACAATTGATAGTTCCATGCTTAACCCATTTCAAATCGTAGTATCGCATGATTATCTGGTTTTAACTCTGTGTTTCTCCTAGAGTAAATTCAGGATATTTCGTTGACCAAAACTAGACTTAATTAAATCTCCCTCGAAAACTTCTATAACCAACACTTGTGAAAGTTAAGATCACACTTAAAATGGGTAGTTAGAGGAATGGGTCTAGTCCCTGTGGGTTCGACATTCCGGTTCTCTAAAAGAGTCACAATATTACTTGCACGACCCGTACACTTGCGGGCACGCCAGGGCACAAGGGAAGGGCAATTCTCTTGTTGAATTCCCAAATACCTGGAGTAGAATCCTTGAGAGAAATATGAAGAAATCTGAAGGAAGATTGAAAGCCCTAGCTAAGGTCTGAGATGCTTGTCTGGAACTTCTTTGCACTAGGTCTGAGAGTTGAGAGGAAAAATGGGAGAAATATGCCAATCAACTCCTTTGATTCTCTCATAAATGTGCCCCAAAAGACGTAGTTTAGGGTAAAAAGATATAAAGTTACAAAAATACCCTTGGGGCATCATAGGAAAATCCTTACTACCAGTCCCCACAAAGCACTCCATAAGTCGTGTGGTTGGGAATGACCCGTGGTGCTAAGTCGCGGCCACATCTGGAAAATCCCCAAAATTCTCTCGCATAAACGATGACTGACTTCACGAGTCGTCAAGAGACCCTATGACTCGTGACGTCTTCCATTATCACTAAACCAAATTTTTTTCTCCTTTTACCCCACGGCTGGTCGCGACGAGTCGTTACTTGACCTAACGACTCATCCCCTCCACTCTTTGTCAGCATTACCTTGGGGTTAAACTTTACTGGGACTCTTTTGACGACCAACACAACAAGTCGTTGCCTGACCTAACGACTTATCATGTCCGTTTTTACCACTGAAACATTTACTATGAGATTCCACTCGACGACTCTTCATGATGACTCATTACTTGACTCAATGATTCATCATGTGGGTCGTTACCCTGGCCCCATATATGAAAATTCCACTGCTTCAGTCCACAAGTCTCACCACGACTCATCTAGTCACTTGACAAGTTGTACCATGGCTCGTTCTGTGGCAAAAATTTTCTGGTTCTTTCTAGTTTTTCATGCAAAGATTGAGTTTAGTCTAGGAAAGTCTTGGGGTGTTAAAATATCTCTCCATTGGGATCATTCTTCCTCGAATGAAGGCTAAAACTACTGGAGAACTGGGAAAAGAGCTGCAATTCCCAAACTAAATAGTAAACTGATTTTTTGAAGGAGTAACTAACTCCGAACCAGAACAGGCATACTAACTAAGATGATGCAACTAAGATGCATATTAAAACATGAATAGTGCTAATGAGTACGGAACTGAATAGAGTACTGAGGAGGAATTTAATACCTGATGCTAAAACTGAACTGAAAGGGAATAAATGGGGATATTTAGCCATCATGTTTGCTTCAACTAGTTGGTTCCTCAGCAAGACTTTTACTGAAGCGACCTCTTTGTTTCTCAGCTTACGATCCTGACGGTCTAGGATCTGAACTGGGATTTCTTTATAGGAGAGACTATCCTTCACTCCCACACTGTCTAATGGCACAACTGAGGTCGGATCACCGATGCACTTCCTCAATAGTGACACATGGAAGACTGGGTGCACAGATGTTAACTCTGAAGGTAATTCTAACTTATATGCCACATTGCCAATTCGCCTCAGAATCCTATAGGGTCCTACATACCTTGGACTGAGTTTCCCTTTCTTTCCAAACATCATCACCCCTTTTATGGGTGAAGTTTCCAGATAAACCCAATCACCTACGGCAAATTCTAGCTCTCTTCTCCTCACATCAGATTAAGATTTCTGATGGCTCTAAGTTGTTTTCAACCTTTCTCTAATAAGTTGCACTTTCTGCATAGCCTCATGACCTGAGTCTGGTCCTATCAAGGCAGCTTCGCCAACTTCAAACCACCCTATAGGAGACCTACAACTTCTACCATATAATGCCTCAAATGGGGCCATTTAAATACTGGAGTGGTAGTTGTTGTTGTATGCAAACTCAATGAGAGGTAGGTGATCATCTCAACTTCCCTTGAAGTCAATCACACAAGATCTCAGCATGTCTTCTAAGGTCTAAATAGTCCACTCAGCTTGTCCATCTATTTGACGGTGAAAAGTTATACTGAGCTTGACCTGAATACCAAGTCCTTTATGAAATAACTTCCAGAAATGCAAGGTGAACTGGGTACCTCTATCTGAAATGATGGAAAAGGGAACCCCATGCAGTTTGACTAACTCCCGGATGTACAGCCTAGCATAATCCTTAGCTGAGTCTGTAGTTTTAACTAGGAGGAAATGTGCTGACTTGGTCATCTGATCTACTATCACCCAAATTGAATCATGTTGCCGATGAGTATGAGGTAGACCAATAATAAAGTCCATATTCACTTCTTCCCACTTCCACATGGGTATGCTAATATCCTGAGTCGTATCCCTAGGTCTTTGATGTTCAACTTTAACCTACTGGTAGTTCGGGAACTTAGCCACAAATTCTACAATGCCATTTCTCATGCCATTCCACTAGTAGATTTCTCGTAGGTAATGGTACATCTTAATGGAACCTGGGTGGATAGAATATCTGGAGCTATGTGCTCTTTCCAGTATTCGATGTCTCAAGTCATCTACGTTCGGAACATATAGTCTGCATTAGTAACGAAGCACACCATGTCCCCCTTTGGAGAAAGCCACCACTTCCTTTCTTTGAACTGCTTCTTTCAGCTTAAGCAGTATGGGATCTTCATCCTTCTTTGACTTAACCTCAACAACTAACAAGGATTCTGACCCACTTTGTAGTACTACTCTGCCCTTAGCTAAATCCACCAACTGCACTCCCAGCCGAGCTAACCTGTGAATATCCTTTTCTAGCTCTTTTCTACCCTCTTCAATATGAGCAATGCTCCCCATGGACATCCTGCTTATGGCATCCACCACCACATTTTCCTTGTCCGAGTGCTACTGCACACTCATGTCATAATACTTCAATAACTCCAACCACCTTCTCTAACAAAGGTTCAAATCCTTCTGACTGAACATGTACTAAAGGCTCTTGTGGTCGGTGAAAACATCCACATGAACCCCATACAGGTAATGCCTCCATATTTTTAAAGCAAATACCATAGCCAACAATTCAAGATCATGAGTCAGATAGTTCTTCTCATGAACTTTGAGCTGTCTGGAGGCATAAGCTATCACCTTACCCCACTGCATTATAACGAAACCGAGCCCAACTCCAGAAGCATTACAATAGACTACGAACCCATCTACTCCTTCTAGTAGGGTCAAAACTGAAGCTAAAGTGAGTCGAGTCTTCAACTCTTGGAAACTCTTGCCACATGCATCTAACCATTGAAAAGTCACCTTTTTGAGTTAGCTTAGTTAAAGGAGACGCAATAGAAGAAAATACCTCTACAAATCATCGGTAACAACTGACTAGACCCAGGAATCTCCTGATATCTATCAGGGAAGTGGGTCTCATCCAGTATTTCACCACTACAATCTTCTGAGGATCTACCTAAATACCCTCACCTGAAACCACATGATCAAGGAAGGCCACCGACTTCAGCCAAAATTCATATTTGCTAAAATTAGCAAACAACTAGCGGTCTCTAAGAGTCTGCAACACTATCCTCAGATAGTTAGCATGAACCACCTCATTTCTGTAGTATACAAAGATATTGTCTATTAACACAATGACGAACTTGTCCAGATATTGTTTGAATACCTTGTTCATCAAGTCCATAAAAGCTGTCAGGGCATAGTTAGTCCAATGGACCTAACCACAAATTCATAGTGACTATATCGAGTTTTGAAGGCTATTTTTGGTATGTCACATTCCATGACCCTGAGGTGATGATATTCCGACCTAAGATCTACCTTGGGAAAACAATTGGCTCCCTGATGCTAATCGAACAAGTCATCAATCCGAGGTAGGGGATACCTGTTCCTAACTATAACTTTATTCAGTTGACAGTAGTTAATACAAATCCTGAGAGTACCATCTTTTTTTGCATGAACAGCACCGGAGCACCCCATGGAGAGATGCTAGGCTTGATGAAACCCTTATCTAGAAGGTCCTTTAGTTGTTCTTTCAACTACTTAAGCTTAGGTGGATCTATTCTATAAGGAGGAACAAAGATGGGATGAGTGTCTGGAAGAAGGTCTATGCCGAAGTCTATTTTCCGCTCGGGAGGGACTCCAAGAAGATTTTTGGAAAACACGTCAGGGAATTGGCTCCTAGATCTAGTAGCGCATATACATCTAGATGGGAAAGACATAACATACCTTTAACCACATCAGGTGATCTCTCCTGATCCTGACGAGAGGACAAATCATAAAAACAGTTTTGGCGCTGACCGCCATCCATACCTGAAGTAGTCCCCTGCTAAGCTGGACGACCTGATGGGGCTGCTGAAGTAGACTGAGTTCTCCCTCGTCCTACTAATGGACACTCCTATAACCTTTGAACAAACTACCCACATCCAAAGTAACCCTGTTTGCCCATGCGGCATCCACCTGGATGGTTCTTGCCACTCTTAGGACAAGCTGGGTAATGGTTTCTTTTCACGACTCGAACCTAGACGCAGATTGAGTCATGGGACAAGAAACCCCAAGAGGTTCTAATTCAACTCATGGCATGAACATAATGTCTAAACTCAACATATATATATATATATATATATATATATATATATATATATATATCAAGCTAAAACTAAATATTAACAGCGAGAAGCTGATTTATACAAAATGTTCGAAAAGTCTCTAACATAACTAATGAGTTGATGGAACAACACCCCCAACTAGCTCAACAAAGTCTGAAACTAAAAGAACATAACAAACTATAGATGACTAAATGTCCTCGAAGGATATGACTCACCAACACCGACTAGATAGGTTTGAGAGCGAAGCAGGGGCTAATGATGCGGCTGAGACTAATCCTTCGGACCTATATCATGGAACGATATAGCTAGAGTATACAGTTAGTACTTGGAATATACTGAGTATTCAAGGTAAGTAAAATGGACAGTTAAAACACATAAGTGTTCATAAGAGTAGGAAAACGCGATCATCAAGTAAATATCATAATATAAACATAAGGACTCAAGGTTTTCAAAACATTCGTAAATCAGTCATAATCACAATCATAGGAGAAAAGCTTCTTTAAACATGACTTGAGCCAAAGTAACATGAACATAACCATGCATAAATCATGAGGAATAATGGGAGAACTCGTCTTAATCCACACCATCATGATAGAGCCTTACATGATGCCGCACTATTTCGCCCAAGTGGTCAAGACCATCCCCGGCTTGCCAGGCAGGGGGACATGCATGCGTGGTGATTTAATAGGGATCCAATAATATATATATATATATATATATATAGAGAGAGAGAGAGAGAGAGAGAGAGAAATATATATATACACACCTACAGTGGCACGTAGTTTTGAGACCACGGGGTTTTTCTTTGAACACCAGGTCTACTCGATGCTAGACACAGCTTCCAAGAACATGTACATGAGGGCTCATATCATAATCGTAAAATCGTTCATGAAGTTCATGGAAAAATAATAATAATATGATGGATCCAACTTGAAATACATGATTAGCCATGAATAATGGCCTGTGAATTAGTCAAAAGTCATAAATCCATAAATCATGAAATCCATGCATACTTGTAAAACATATATATACTTGATATTTTTAAATCCATCATGAGTACATGAGAGAAATCATATCATAAATTATATATCATATTTTTAGAGCTTACGAAGATCAAGATCATAATAGAACCATTAATTAACTTTTCATGAAATTTACATAATTGGGTATAATTTAATTAGAAGTTAAAACTATAATTTAATAATCAAAATAATGATAAAATCGACCCGTAAATCATCAAACATAATTTGGTACATGTAAGGATTTGACCCATAGATAGATCATAGAGAATTTTACAAGAATTGGAATAATCCCCATAAGATCATGAAACTTGAATCTAAACTTGAAATCCAAGGAATTGAGAAGAATTAGAGAATGAAAGTAAAAGGAACCCTCATTTAGAGCCTCATATACCTGGTTAAATTGAATCCACGCTCCTACTTGAAAGCCCAAAGAAAATTGGAGAGAATATGATGAAATTCCTCAAACTTGATCTTCAAGGAAGGCTCTAGGTTGCATGCATGGAGTGAGGATACTTAGAATAGGTTTATCCCCCTTAAAACCCTACTGACTAAGCTTAAAACAACGTAGTTTTGGACCTTAGGGCTTAGGAATGATGAAAATACTCCTAATGAAAAATCTGCACTTCCAGTGACAACGACTGGTCCAACGGGTCGTTACAAGCTCCCACGAGTCATTTTTTACCCCGTTGCTTTATCCCAAGTTTCAGTCCTAGACCTGCATACCACGACAGGCACCACAAGTTGTACCCAGATCTAAAAACTCATGGAAACCATCCATTGTCACCATTGTCTGCCTTCTGAGCACCCTTCAAATGGGACCGTATAACGACTCATCCCTTTGAACAACGAGTCGTCCTATGACTTGTGCCAACCCTTTTTTTACCAAGACCATCCTCCTAATTACTCATTGCAACAATCAGTTACTTCAACCAGCGAGTCATCCTAAGACCCATTACTTTCCTGCCTACTCTGCAGATTCTCATCACGAGCACCTCTAATGGGTTGTTAGTCCCACCAACGACTTGTACAACGAATCATTCTGAGAAGAATCTTTTGATTTTATGCTACTTTTCATTTCAAATACCGAGTCTAGTCTTAGGCACTTTTGGGTTATTACAATATCTCCCCCTTGGGAACATTCATTCTCGGATGTGGGTAAACATACTGAAAACCTGGGAAATGCACTACCATGCCATATACCGAACATTTAAGTAGAAAACTAACAGAGTAACTAACTTCGTACTAGAATACATGATTGAACTAAATTCATAAATCACACATACATACATTGACATGAAGGAAACTGGGGAAACATGAACTGAACATGAAACTTAATAAGATACTAAGGAGCTCAAGTCGTAACTGAGCCCAAAGGGAATAGATGCAGGTATCTAGCCATCATATCTGCTTTGGTTTCCCACATAGCTTGCTCAACGTGTTGGTTCCTCCACAACACCTTCACTGAAGCTACTTCTTTGTTTCTTAGCTTCCAAATCTGATGATCAAGTATTTTCACCAGAACCTCCGCATAGCTAAGGCTATCCTTCACATATACACTCTCCACCAGAACAACTAGAGCTGGATCACCCAGACACTTCTTCAAGAGCGATACATGGAAAACTGGATGAACTGTAGCTAATTCTGAGGGCAACTACAACTCATAGGCCACTTTGCCAACGTGGCTCAGAATTCGGTATGGACCAACATAACGGGGACTGAGTTTCCCTTTCTTTTTGAACCTCATCACTCCCTTCATGGGAGATATTTTCAGAAGCACCCAATCATCAACTTTAAACTCAAGTTCCCTCCTCTTCACATCCACATAGGACTTTTGGCGACTCTGAGTTGTTTTCAATCTGTCCCTTATAAGCTGAATTTTCTCCATGGCTTCATGGACTGAATCTGGTCCTATCATCACAGCTTCACCAACTTTGAACCATCCAATAGGTGATCTACACCTTCACCCATAGAGAGCCTCAAACAGAGCCATCTGAATGCTGGAAGTGTAGTTTTTGTTATATGCAAACTCAATGAGAGCAAATGATCATCCTAACTACCCTTGAAGTCCATCATACACGCTCTTAACATATCCTCCAGAGTCTGAAAGGTCTGCTCCACCTGACCATTTATTTGCGGGTGAAATGTTGTGCTAAGCTTAACCTGGGTACCAAAGCCCTTTTGAAATGATCTCCAAAACAGGGAGGTAAACAGAGTACCTCTGTATGATATGATGGATAAGGGAACTCTATGTAACCGAACTAACTTTGAATATACAACTTAGAATAATCCTCCACTTAATCGGTAGTTTTGACCTGTAGGAAATGAGCTGCTTTAGTCAACCTGTCCACAACCAGCCAAATAGAGTCATACTGTCGGCGTGTACGAGGCAACCTTGTAATGAGAAGTCCATATTGATCTCCTCCCACTTCTAAGTAGGGATGCTAATGTCTTGACGCATACCTCCGGGTCTTTGATGTTCCACTTTCACCTATTGAAAATTCGCACACTTTGCCGCAAACTCTGCTATGTCCTTCTTCATGTCATTCTACTAATAGACTTTCCATAGGTCATGGTACATCTTGGTGGCAGCTGGATGGATAGAATATCTAGAACCATGAGCTTCATGAAACATCTGTTCCCTTAAGTCACTAGTATCTGGTACACATAAATGACCTCGATATCAGAGTACACCATCTCCCCCTTGGGAGAATACCTCGACCTTCTAATTCTGGACAACTTCCTTCAACTTCACTAAAATAGGATCCTCGTCTTGCCTAGCCATAACATCTGTCACTAAAGATGATTCGGATCCATTCTAAATAATGACCCCACCATCTGTCGAGTCAAGTAGACGAACTCCTAGTTGTGGGAGTCGGTGCACATCCTTTACTAACTCCTTCCTTTTCTCGTCTATATGGGACACACTCTCCACAGAAATCCTGCTAAGAGCGTTCGCCACTATATTAGCCTTGCCCAGATGGTAGAGGACACTCATATTATAGTCCTTAAGAAGCTCCAACCACCTCCTTTGATGTAGATTTAGATCCTTCTAGGTAAACACGTACTATAGGATTTTGTGGTTCGTAAACACATCTGCATAGACCCCATATATATAGTGTCTCCAAATCTTCAAGGCAAATACTACCACCACCAACTCGAGGTCATGAGTTGGATAATTCTTTTCATGAACCTTCAACTACCTGAAAGCATATGTTATGACCTTACCATGCTAGATGAGTACACAACCAAGGACGATCCTCGAGGCGTCACAATATACCACAAACCTTTTGGTACTCTCAGGTAGAGTCAACACTGGTTCTGAGGTGAGTCGAGTCTCTAACTCTTGAAAGCTTTTCTCAAAAGCCTTGAATCATTGGAACTTCACTTTCTTCTAGGTCAATTTATTCAGTGGGGATGCAATGGATAAAACCCCCTCAATAAATCTCAGATAATAACTAGCTAAACCCAAGAAACTCGTGATATGTGAAGGATTCACCGGTTTAGTCCAATTCTTCACCGCTTCTATCTTTTGAGAGTCTACTTGTACACCCTCTCTTAACACCAGATGACCCAAAAAAGCCACTGAGTTCAACTAGAACTCATATTTGTTGAACTTAACATACAATTGGCGATCCTTGAGATCGGTAGCACCACCCTCAAATGATGGCATGCTCCTCCTCACTCCGAGAGTATAAGAGGATATCATCTATGCACAAAATTACAAACAAATCCAAATATAGCTTTAATACCCTGTTCATCAAATCCAAAATCTACAGGAGCATTCGTTAGTCCAAAAGACAGAACTACGAACTCATAGTGACCATACCGAGTCCTAAAGGCTGTCTTTGGGATGTCATTATCCCAAACCCTTAGCTGATGGTATCCGAATCTGAGGTCTATCTTTGAAAAGCACTTCACACCCTAACGTTGGTCAAACAAATCATTAATCTTGGGGAGAGGATACCTGTTCTTGATTGTGACCTTGTTCAATTGTCGATAATCAATACACATTCAAAGAGAACCATCTTTATTGCATACAAGGAGAACTAGTGCATCCTATGGGGATTTTCTCCTTCAACTCTTTTAGCTCAGCTGGAGCCATTCTGTAAGGAGGAAGAGATATAGGACATGTATCGGGAAGAAGGTCAATACCAAATTCGATCTCTCGCTCAGGAGGGATTCCCAGTTAATCATCTGGAAACACCTCTGTGTACTCATGCACTACAGCAATTGACTAGATTGTCGGGGTTTCGGATGTAACATCTTTAACCCTAACTAGATGGTACACGCAACCATTAGAAATCATCTTTCTAGCCTTAAGGTAAGAAATGAAGCAACCTATAGGAACAACTAAACTACCCTTCCACTCTAGGACTGGCTCACCCAAAAATCTGAATTCTACTACACGGGTTCTAAATTTACTGAAGCATAACATGCATGTAGCCAATCCACACCAAAGATGACATCCAAATCGGTGATGGCTAGATCTACTAAATTTGCTAAGGTGACCCTCTGAAGGACTGTGACAGGGAAATTTCTATGTACCTGTTGAGCTATAATTGAATAACTAACTGGAGTAGAGACTAAGAGGAGTCCTGATAAAATTCGGGACTGACTCTGAAACTACTAGAAACATAGGGCGTCATAAAAGATAAAGTAGCCCCTGGATCTAACAATGCATATACATCAAGGTGGAATATTCGTAACCTAGTAGTAACCACATCTGGGGAAGTCTCCTGCTCCTATCGAGATGTAAGGGCATAAAACCTATTCTGGTGTTGGCCACCACCTAAACTAGTGGATTCACCTTACTGAGCTGGGTGTGGTGGTGCTTCTACTAAGCTGGTAGCCTAAGTACGACCTCTACCATCACCTCGTCTATCCAATGAACACTCTCGGTACCTGTGCCTGGGTCTACCATACCTAAAATAGATATTTGACCCAATCAAGCACTCCTTTATGTGATTCTTTCCACACTTCTCGTTGGCTGGGAAAGTATGGTCTGTTTGCATGCTACTCTGGCCCCTTGAACCTGTGGCTCTGCTCCTTTGATCACCTAGCGGTTTGGACGGTGCACTGGCCAATGATGGCGCTAGAGCTAATGACTTATGATAAGATTGTTGGCGATGTCCGCCTCCTAATCTCTATTGGGAGAACCAATAACTGTCTGTCCTGGCTCTCTTGGCCCCTCTCTCTCTCAAATGCATCGTCTCTATCTGTTGGGCGTACAAAACCAATCGAGGAAAATCAATGTCCTGATAAAGCATGGCGGTCCACAATCCTTGTCTAGGTAGTCCGCCATTCCATGTACAAACCTGCTTACCTGAGTTATTTCATCATCCACTAGCTTTGGTGCATACTTGGACAAACGAGTGAAATCCAAAGCATACTCCTAAAATGACACGTTACCTTGCTTCAGGTTCAAAAACTCCGCTGCTTTAATCTCCCTCATCTCACGAGGGAAGAACCGATTCAGAAATGCGATATGGAACTTATCCCAACCAATGGGCCCCGCTCCAACTGCCCTACTATCGTTCCATTGCCTGAACTAGGTGTGCGCAACCCCTTTTAACTGATACGAGGCTAGGTCTGCGCACTCCTCCCCGGTCACTCCCATCAATAAACTCATGTAGATCCTCATCAATTTTCGATCTAAGAAACTCTGGAGGGTTCATCCTTAGAAAATCTCTGACCCTCGCCGCCACCGTATTCCCATTCTAAAGGACATGTGCCACCGCCTGTTGGTTGACTTGAGCGGTCAAAGCCTGAGATAGCATCTGAATGGAAGCCTAAACTCTGTGTGGGCCACCTACTCGAGTACATGATCCTCATGGGCTGGTAGGGCCTGCGGGTGCTCATCTCCATTGCGATTCTTGTGGCTATTTCTGTTTCTATTCTTTCTTCCATTAACTTAGCAAGGAAGAATGATTCTGAGATGCGTATAGCACGCAGTGAGGCATTTCATCGCATGACATAAATCATGAAAGAAGGAAACATTTCCTAAACATCTCGTAGCCTCATTGTCATAAGTGTGGCACACTTCACACCCATGAAAAATACTCTACATCATGCGGCTTTCAAAGCCCTAGGATACTTCAAAACCTAATGCTCTGATACCAAGTTTGTCATGACCCAAACGTACACCCGGATTAAGAAACGGGACAACAAACCCCGAGAGGATCCCAATCGACCCAAGGCATGAACACAATGCCTAACTCAACATAATAAAGCGGAAGTCTGAATACATATATATAAGCTAAAACTGAATCAACAATGACAAACTGATTTCTACATAATGTCTGAAAAGCCTCTAATATAACCGATAGGCTGATGGGGAAACACCCCCAACTAGCTCGACAAAGTCTGAAAATGAAAGAACATAACAAACTATAAATTACTGAATGTCCTCGAAGGATGAGGAATCACCAACACCGGTTGGACAATCCTGAGAGGGAAGCAGGGGCTAATGATGCTGCTGAGACTGATCCCTCGGACTAGTATCATGAAATGATACAGCATAGAGTATGCGGTCAATACTTGGAATGTACTGAGTATGCAAGGTAAGTAAAACAGACAATTAAAACACATAAGAGTTCATAAGATTAGGACAATGTGATCATAAAGTAAATCTCATAATGTAAACATAAGGGCTCAAGGTTTCCAAAATATTCATAAATTAGTCATAATCATAATCATAGGAGAAAAGGTTCTTTAAACATGACCTGAGCCAAAGTAACATGAACATAACTATGCAAAAATCATGAGCAATAATGGAAGGACTTGTCTTAACTGAACCTTCATGATAGAGCCTAACATGATGCCCCCACTATTTCGCCCAAGTGGTCAAGACCGTCACCGGTTTACCAGGGACGTGCATGCATGGTGATATCACAGGGATCCAATAATAAATATACACATATACCTTCGGTGGCATGTAGTTCTGAGACCACGAGGGCTCATATCGCAATCATAAGTCATTCACGAAATTCATGGTCAAATAAATAATAACATGATGGATCTCACTTGTACACGATTAGCTATGAATAAGGGCCCGTGAATTGGCCAAAAATTATAAAATCCTTAAAACATGAAATTCATGCATACTCGTAAAACATGTATATACTTGATATTCATAAATCCATGATGAGTACTTGAGAGAAATCATATCATAAATCATAAATCATAATTTAGAGCTTAAGAAAATTAAGATCATAATGGAACCATAAATTGACTTTTCATGAAATTTACATAGTTGGGCATAATTCAGTTAGAAGTTCAAACTATAATTTAATAATCAAAATAATGATAAAATCTTCCCATAAATCATAAAACATAATTTAGGGTACATGGAAGGATTTGGCCCATAGATAGATCATAGAGAATTTCAACAAGAATTGGAATAAACCCCATAAAATCATGAAACTTGAATCTAGAGTTGAAATGTTATACCCCAAAAGCCTTAAGATAAAACCTGGGAGTTGAAATGGAGAAAACAAGAATTTCATCACCTGGTCACAAGACGAGTCATCCAATGACCTGTCAAGATGACCACGAGTCGTTAAGTGACTCGTGGTGAGGAGTTGGACATAGCTGAAGAATTTGGTTTTGAGTGGCCAATGGTTGTTACCATGAGTCGTGGACAGCATCACGACTCTTCAGGTCAGCCGTGGCCAAGGGTTATTGAAAAATGAAGAAAGTTGGGTAGTGCACTTAACGGGTCCTCACCACGACTCATTGGGAACACCATGAGTCGTGGTGTCACCCGTGGTGACCTTTGGTAAATTCTGACAGTGTAGAGGATGAGAGGTGACCACGGGTCATGGTTACCGGTAACGATTGGTAGGGTTCCTCGTGGTGATGACCTAGACGAAATTTCCAGTGGAGGCAATGAATGAAGGCCACGACTCATGACCAGTGGTAACGACTCGTTCAGTCCCTCGTTGGGACTGGCAGTCTATTTTTCTCTACAAATTTTGTAAGGGGTTTTTCGTAAATCATATGATTCTAAGGCATAAACTACGTCATTTTAGTTATGAATAGTGAGTTTTAAGAGGGATAATTTCATTCTAAGTTATTCTTATTCATGCATGCAAGTTTAGAGGTTTTGGAGAGGTGATCAAGCTTAGTTCTTCAAGTTTTTCATTAATTCTTCATTGAGAAATCAAGGGAATTGTAGAATTAGTTCTTCTCAGGTATGTAGGGTTATGAATGGGTGAAATTGTTCACATCCATGCCCAACTCCTCTCTAATTCATGAAATTCTATTGATAATTCTACGAGGTTTTATCCCAATTCTTATGAAATCCTTATGATCTATCTATGGGTTAATCCCTCACATGTATAAATTCATGTTTTATAAATCATGGGCAGATTTAATAGCTATTTAGATTTAAATTTCTACAAACTATGCCAAATTATGCATATTTCATGAAAGATCAAGTTATGATTCCATTTTAATTTTGGTTTTTATCAGCCCATTATGATTTATGATTTATGATATGATTTATCTCAAATTCTCAGCACGAACTTATAAATATTAAGTGTATACATATTTTACAAGTATGCATGAACTTTATGGTTTATGAATTTATGATTTTGGCCAACTCACGGGCCTTATTCCATGGCTAGTTCACGTATCTCAATCATGCTTATTATTATCATCATGACTTTAAAATAACCCATCAATCTTAGGTATATTATCCTATGAGCACTACATATGTTTTAGGAGTAGTATTTAACACCGAGTAGGCCTGGGGTCCAAGCATACCCCAAGTCTCAAAACTACGCACCAACGTAGCTATGATGGAACCTCCATGATACTGTCCCTTTTGCCCAAATGAGCTCTTGTTGTGATATGACACCTCTTTTCACGGTTCTACCCTTGGCAAGGTATGAACACCCTCCCGACTAGGGATTTACAGGTCGGGCTCCGTGTGTGCTCATATGGGGTATGTCGGTTATAAGAATCTTCCACTATTCCTCATAATTTATGTATGGTTATGATTATATACCTTGACTCAATTCATGTTTAATAAAGCTTTTTTCTTATGATTATCATTATGGATGATCTATGAATGTTTTGAAAACCTTGAGCCTTAATTTTACATTATGATATTTATGTTACATTATGTTGTCCTATTCTAATGAACTTTTATGTATTTTAACTTTTCATTTTACTTACCTTGAATAGTCAGTACATTCCACGTACTGACCGCATACTTTATGTTGTATCGTCTCATGATACAGGTTCGAGGGATCCTTCTCAATATATCCTTAGCCCCTACTTTCCCACTCATACTTGTCCAATTAGCATACATGAGTCCTCATCCTCCGAGGGCATTCAGTATCTGTGGTTGTTATGTCTCTCTTCAGTTTCAGACTTGTCGGTTAATTTTGGGTGTTGTCCCATCAACCCTTTAGATATGTTATAGGCTTTCAGACTTTGTGTAGTAATCAGCTTTTCATGTATGATGTAAATTCCAGTTATGATATTATGTTACCTTTAGACTTCCGCTATATTTATTATGATAAGTATTACGCTTTTATTGATTGGGTTAGATGTATGTTCATGCCATGGGTCGACTTGGAGTCTCTCGGGGCTCCTTGTCCCGTGTCTCGATCCGTGTCTATGGTTATGATTATGTACCTTGGCTTTAGTCATGTTTAATAAAGCTTTTCTCTTATGATTATCATTATGGATGATATATGAATGTTTTGAAAACCTTGAGCCTTATGTTTGCATTATGATATTTTACATTACGATCATGTTGTCCTACTCTTATGAACTTTTATGTATTTTAACTATCTATTTTACTTACCTTGCATACATGGTACATTCCACATACTGACCGCATACTTTATGTTGTACTGTCTAATGATACAGGTCTGAGGGTTCCTTCTCAGCAGTATCCCTAGCCCATGCATTCCCACTCAGACCTGTCCAGCTAACATCGGTGAGTCCTCATCCTCTGAGGGAATTTAGTATCCGTGGTTGTTATGTCTCTTTTTTAATTTCAGACTTGTCGGGTTAGTTGGGGGTGTTGTCCATCAACCCATCAGATATATTAGAGGCTTCCAGACTTTGTGTAGTAATTAGCTTGTTATGTATGATGTAAATTTCAATTCTGATGTTATCTTATGTTTATACTTCCTCTACATTTATTATGATAAGTCTTCTGCTTTTATTAATTGGATTAGATGTATTTTCATGCCATGGGTCGACTTAGAGTCTGTCAGGGCTACTTGTCCCGTGTCCCGATTCAGGCCTATGTTCGGGTCATGAAATACTTGGTATCAGAGCAGTAGGTTTTGAAGTGTCCTAGGTTATCTGAAAGTCACATTAAGTAAAGTCTTTTCATGGTGTGAAGCACGCCAAACGTATGAAGAAGAGGCTATGAGATGTTTAGGAAATATTCCCTTCTTTCATGATCTATGTCATGTGGTGAAATGTCTCTCAGTCCTTCTAACTCGTGCTATTCGCGATTGCATAATCATGCCTCCCTGCGGAGTTAACGATAAAAGAAAGGAAAATGGAAATGGCCTCGAGGATGGAAATGGAAACAGGCACCAATAGGCCCCACCAGCCCATGAGCACCATGCATCAGAGCCAGTTGCCCACGCTAATTTCAGGGTAGCCATTTAGATGCTAGCATAGGCCTTGACCACCCAGGTCAACCAGTATTCAGTAGCGCATGTCCCATAGAACGGGAATGTGGCTGCAGCGAGGGTTAGAGACTTTCTAAGGATGAACCCTCCCGAGTTCCTTAGGTCGAAGGTGGACGAGGATCCACATGATTTCATTGAGGAGATTCTGAAGATCACCCAGATTATGGGGGTGACTGGAGAGGAATATGTTGATTTGGCCTCATATCCGTTAAAGGGGGTCACACATATTTGGTTCAAATAGTGGAAGGATAGTAGGGCGGTTGGAGCTAGCCTTGTCAGTTGGGATGAGTTTCATGCCGCTTTTCTTGATCATTTCTTCCCTCGGGAGATGAAATCCGCCGAGTTTTTGAATCTTAAGCAGGCAAAGATGATTGTTCAGGAGTATGCCTTGGAGTTTACACGTCTGTCAAGGTATGCACCTGAGTTGATGGCGGATCAAGGGGCCTGTGTGAGCAGGTTCATAAATAGGATAGAAGACTCCTCAGTTAGGGATTTCCAGACAATGATGCTTCTCTAGGATATTGACTTTGCTCGGATAGTCCTCTTCGCTCAATAGATGGAGGTGGTATAGATGAGTGAGCGGGAGAGGGAGGCCAAGAGGGCTAGGACTAATAGCATCTAGCTGAGGCCTAGTGGGCACCGTCAGTAGTCCTTCTAGAGATCTTTAGCCCCAGATCCATCATCATCTAGTGTCCCATCATGGCTCAAACGTGATCAGAAGGGTAGAGCGTCAGGTTCGAGGGGCCAAGGGAGCATTTCAGGAGATCGCACTTTTTTAGCCTTTGCGAAGTGTGGCAAGAACCACCCAGGGAGGTGTTTAGTTGGTTCGTATGCTTGTTTTGGGTGTGGAAAACCTGGGCACAAGCTCAGAAGTTGCTCTTCAGCCAGGTCAAGCAATGATCGAGCCTGTACTCTAGCTGCTAGTTTAGCAGCTCCGACGGCATGTCCTTTCCAGTAGGGTGCTTCTACTAGTATAGGGGTGGGCAGTGCCAAAATAGATTTTATTCCCTAGTATCCCGTCAGGAGAAGGAGGTCTCGCTAGACGTGGTCACTAGTATGTTATGAGTTTTCTACCTAGATGTATATTCTTTGTTAGATCCAGGGGCTACTTTGTCCTTTGTTAGGCCCTATGTGGCTAGTAGTTTCGGAGTCAGACCTGAAATCTTGTTAGAACCCTTCTCAATCTCTATTCTAGTAGGTAATTCAATTATAGCTATATTGGTGTATAGAAATTACCCGGTCACAGTCCTTCAGAAAGTCACCTCAACAGATATAGTAGTGTTAGCCATGACCGATTTTGATGTTATTCTCGGCATGGATTGGTTGTTTGCATGCTATGCCTCAGTTAATTGTAGAACCTGTGTGATAGAGTTCCGATTTCCAAGTGAGCCATCCTTAGAATGGAAGGTTAGTTTAGTTGTTCCAGTAGGTCATTGGTTTCCTATCTCAAGGCCAGAAAGATGATCTCCAAGGGTTATGTATACCATCTAGTTAGGGTTAAGGATGTTATGTTCGAGACCCCGACTATCTAGTCCATTCCAGTAGTATGTGAGTACCCAGAAGTCTTCCCAGATGATTTATTGAGAATCCCTCCCGAGCGAGAGATTGATTTTGGTATTGACCCTCTTCCCAATATGTAGCCTATATCTCTTCCTCCTCACATAATTGCCCCAGTCGAGCTAAAGGAGTTAAAAGAGCAGCTGAAGGACCTGTTAGACAAGGGTTTCTTTAGACCAAGAAAATCCCCATGGGGTGCACCAGCTCTCTTTGTCTGAAAGAAAGATGGTTCTCTTCGTATGTGTATCGATTATCGGCAATTGAACAAGGTCACCATCAAGAAGAGGTATCCACTCCCTAGAATTGATGATTTGTTTGACCAGCTTTAGGGTGCTAAGTGCTTTTGGAAGATAGATCTCCGATCTGGATACCATCAGCTCAAGGTTCGAGAGAGTGACATCCCAAAGATCATCTTCAGGACTCGATATGGTTATTACGAGTTTGTAGTTATGTCTTTTGGCCTAATGAATGCTCCTGCAGCTTTTATAGATTTGATTAACAGGGTGTTCAAGCCATACTTGGATATGTTCATGATTATTTTCATAGACGACATATTTATATACTCTTGTAGCAAGGAGCATGTCGCTCATTTGAGGGTGGTGCTACAGACTCTCAAGGATCACCAATTATATGCTAAATTAAGCAAGTGCGAGTTTTGGTTGAACTCAGTGGCAATTCTAGGCCATGTGGTGTCAAGTGAGGGTATAAAGGTGGACTCCCAGAAGATAGAAGCGCTGAAGAATTGTCCTAGACCAGTGAATCCTTCGGATATCAGGAGTTTCTTGGCTTAGCTGGTGATTATCGGAGATTTGTTGAGGGATTTTCATCTATTGCAGCGCCATTGACCAAATTGACCCATAAGAAAGTGAAATTTCAATGGTCAGATGCTTGTAAGAGGAGCTTCCAGGAGTTGAAGACTCAACTTACCTCGACACCAGTGTTAACCCTACCTGAGAGTACCAATGGGCTTGTGGTGTAATGTGATGCTTCTAGCATCAACCTTGGTTATGTATTGATACAACATGGTAAAGTTATAGCATATGCTTCTAGACAGCTGAAGGTTCATGAAAGGAATTACCCGACCCATGATCTTGAATTGGCAGTGGTGGCATTTGCCTTGAAGATTTGGAGACACTATCTGTATGGGGTCCATATAGATGTGTTTACAGACCACAAGAGCCTACAATATGTTTTTACCTAGAAAAACCTAAATTTTCATCAAAGGAGGTGGTTGGAGCTACTCAAGGATTATGATATAAGTGTCCTTTACCATCTGGTCAAGGCTAATGTAATAGCAGACGCTCTTAGTAGGCTTTTTATGGAAATTGTGTCCCATGTAGATGAGGGAAAAAAGGAGCTGGTGAAGGATGTGCATCAACTTGCACAATGTAATGCCTTGGAAGCTCAAAATCAATTTCCGAGACTTAAATTCAGAAGATCTGGAAAACTGCAAAAATGTTGCGGAATGACCAACCTAACGAGTCGTTTGAGGATCCAATGACTCGTCAGGTCAACCGTGAGAAGGATGCTAAAATGATGAGTTAGTGTTTCCCAACGGATGACTTCACGAGTTGTTATCATGCGGCACGACTCGTTAAGCCGACGGTTTCCAAGCCGGAGTTTCAGAATTTGAGAAGTTGACAGTATAATCGATGGGAGGTCACAACCAGTCATCATCAGTGGTGACGACTCGTCAGTTTCCCATCAGGAGTCAATGGGCTTTCTCCAGTGAACTTGATGGGAGGACCCAATGACTCGTTGGACCTAGTAACGAGTCGTTAGGTCACCCGTTAGGGGCACCTGGCAGTTTTTCCCAGCAAACTTCTAAGGACTATTTAGTAATTTCCTATTCACCTAAGCTTTAAACTACATCATTTTGGACCTAATTTCAGAATTATTAGAGGGTTTGGACAGTTCCTCCCCTCATTCTCGCGTTAATCCTCAGAGAAACATCGTAGAACTCTCTCTCAGAGTATTTCAGAGCAAGGGCTAGGGCTGAACTTTTCTCTCCGATCCTCAATAAAATTCTCCAGGTTTCTTCACTAGTATGTGGGGTTTTAGCAAGGGGATTGTTCTTCCCTTGTGTCCCCAAAATCCTCCTTAAAATCTTCTATCATTTTAAGCCCTGAGCTTTCGAATAAGAAGAGGATTCATGTTTATTTTCGTTGATTTCACTTAGAACAATGTTCATGTATATTGTGATATGATCCCTATGAATTCCTTATCAAATTGCTAGTGTTCATACAAAAAGTGAATTTAAGCCCTAATTTCTCGAGTAATGATTTTGCTTGTTAAATTCCCTCTAGTGAATGAAGAATGCTTTGGGCTGAATTCCTAGAATTTTTTGCTATACGTATATGCTAGGTAAATATCGCATGAAGCAGAATGACTTTGGTTTGTTGAATGAAATTTCTATAATTCTTGAAAATTTCTCTATATTATGAAATTCCCGCACTGTTGGAATAAGTTGAATTCTCTGTTAGTTGCTAGTAGTCCAGACCAGTTAGAACTAGAATTTCCCCAGAACTATATTAGTTTAGTCTTATCCAAATTGTCAAAATCCTCAGTGTTATTTAGAAAATTGTCAATTGATCAGTTTGACTTCAGTCTTATTTTGAGGTGTCAATGGTTTCTCTCAATTATCAGAACTAGACTTAGATTTAAAGTTTTTGGTCCATTAGGTAGTCATGACATTCTAGTATATAGCTCTGACCAGCCCCAGGACCCCGGTTCAGTTACAACTTATTCTTAGACTGCCACGATGCTTCCAGATAAGCAGCTCTAACTAGTCTAGAACCCAGTTTCAGAATCTGGTCCGATAAGAATCTCAGGGTACATGCAGTTATACATCCTTGACTAGTCTTTGACCCTAGTTTCGAGCTATCAGCTTAGTAGTTTAGTTTAGGTTTTCCAGTGGGAGTATAACTTAGCACCGAATAGGCCGAGGTTCCAACGCACCCAGGTTCCCAAAACTATGTTGCCAGCGTAGGTTACCGTATTACTTGGCCTGATTGGCCCCAAACTTTTGTGATCACCCAGTTCATGCCTTTATACCTTGAAAAGGTATATTGGGTCCTACCGGTGGGGTGTATACATCATACTTCATGTCTAGCTCACGTGGTTATTTGTCGGTTATAGACTCTCTCACTAGTCAGTCTAGTCCAGTTACAGAGTAAGAAGCTCAGTTCAGTTCTAGTCCTCAGTTTAACTCAGTTAAGTATAGTATCTCAACCTCAGGGTTTCAAACTTAGGGCACGTCCTTGACCATCAAACAGGGTCATCTTGACCATTTCAGATTATATTAGATCACCTGTTGGTCATTGCGTGTCATTTCAGCTCAGACTTTATTTTCAGTTATGTTTCTCCCACTTACTCAGTACATTCAAAGTACTAACGTATACTTTTATGTTGTATCGTTTCATGACAGTTGCAGGTTCTCAGTCCCAGCACCGTTAGTTGCCGTAGTTTAGATTCTTAATTGCAGCAGTTGAAGTGTGAGTCCTCATCATCCGAGGGCACTATTTTCCTTCTTTCAATAATGTATTAGTTTCAGTTAGACTTAGATTTAGCTGGGGGCTTGTCCCAGCAACTCCTTTATTAGATGGCTTTCAGACAGACGTGATTTTCAGATTTATCAGTATTATTCTATTGTTTGAGCTTTATGTTTTCAGACTCGTCTCTCATTAATATTTTATGATATTATTTCAAAGTTCCGCTGTGCATGTTTACTCAAAATACTAGTAACTGATAGACCATGGGTTGACTTGGGGTCGCTTGTGGCTTCAAGTACCGTGTTATGCCCAGGTTGTAGGCTCGGGGCATGGAAAAGTTGGTATCAGAGCCCTAGGTTTAGAGTATCCTCGGAATGTATGAAAGCCACATCGAGTAGGGTCTTTTTCATGGGTGTGAAGTACGCCACACTTATGACGAGGAGGCTACGAGATGTTATTCGAAAAATTCCCTTTTGTTCATATTCTTTATCGTGCGTCAAAGTCCAAATTCCAGAAATGTCCTTCTAATTCGTGCTTTGTTTCATTTCAGTGAACCATGCCTCCTAGACGTGGTAATGGAAGAAGGACTGCTAATGTCAACAGACCTGACTGCTAATGTCAACAGACCTGCCCCATCATCTCCGACAGCACCTCAGGATGAATCCTTATCCACCGTCGAATTCAGGGCGGCCATTCAATTGCTAGCTCAAATAGTCACCAACCAAGTGCACCAACAGGTGGTTCCAGTAGCCACAAATGGGTCTGCATTTGCTGCTCAGCTGCGGGATTTTTCCTAGATGAACCCTCTAAATTTTCATGGAGTGAAGATGGGAGAGGAACCATAAGGGTTTATAGATGAGATTAGAAAGATTACCTGTATCATGGGTGCCAGCTCCTCCGAGAGTGTTGACCTGGCTGCCTATCAGCTTAAACAGGTAGCCCAGGTTTGGTATGAGCAGTGGAAGGAAGGGAGGCCAGCGGGAGTAGGATTGGTGGAGTGGGAGGAGTTCCACACAGCTTTCCTAGATAGGTTTTTCCCTCGGGAGCTAACGGAGGCTATGATGGCAGAGTTTATGGGCAGGGCAACCAGACAGTGGAGGAGTATGCTCTAGAGTTTACTAGACTATCAAAGTATGCTCCAGAGGTGGTGGATGAGCCAAGGGCTCATATGCTGAAATTTTTTAATGGAGTATCTAATCTGGTTCTCAAGGAGTGCAAGATTGCGATGCTGATTGAGGCAGAGAAGCTGAAAGATATGGAGTGTATGAACAAGCAGGCAAGAACTGGTCATTCAGACTATGGCCATCAGAAATCTGGCAGTAGTAGCCACCCACAAAAGCAACAGCAACAGCAGCAACAATAGAGAGCCAGTTGGCGTTCAACACCCACAATAGCAGTTCAACTCAGTATAAGTCCATAGGTTCTCTCAAAACCATTCTCAGTCTCTAGCCCAGTTGGCGCGTCAGTTAGAGCCAGCCGGGTGTATAGAAATTGCCCAGTTTCCATCCTAAACAAAGTAATTACGGCTAATCTCGTAAAGCTAGACATGGTCGACTTTGACCTTATTCTCGGCATGGATTGGTTACACTCCTTCTATGCCTCAGTTGATTGCAGAACTAGAGTTGTCAAATTACAGTTTCCTAATGAGCTAGTTTTAAAATGGTCGGGCAGCAGTTCAGCGCCTAAGGGTAGGTTTATTTCCTACCTTAAGGCCCAAAAACTCATTACCAAAGGATGTCTATATCATCTGGTTTGGGTCAAGGATTCCAACTCTAACACCCCAACCATTCAGTCAGTTCCAATTGTCAATGAGTTCCTAGATGTATTTCCTGAGGATCTTCCCGGAGTTCCCCCTGAGCGGGAAATAGGCTTCGGAATAGATCTCCTCCCAGATACTCAGCCCACCTCCATCCCTCCTGACAGAATGGCTCCTGCTAAGCTTAAGGAGTTGAAGGAGTAGCTAGAAGATCTTCTTGACAAGGGTTTTATCAAACTCAGCATCTCTCCCCAGGGTGCTCCAGTGTTATTAATGTGTAATAAAGACGGTACCCTCAGAATGTGCATAGATTACCATCAGCTAAACAAAGTCACAGTCAAGAACAGATATCCCCTACCTAGAATTGATGACCTGTTCGGCCAGCTTCAGGGAGACAATTTTTTGGGAGCCAGTTGTTTCTCCAAGATCGATCTCAGGTCAGAATACCATCAGTTAAGGGTCGGAGAGTGTGACATACCGAAAATAGCATTCAAAACTCGGTATGGTCACTACGAGTTTGTGGTGATGTCCTTTGGGTTAACGAACGCCCCAGCAGCCTACATGGATTTGGTGAATAGGTTTTTCAAGCAGTACCTGGATATGTTCGTCATTATATTTATTGACGACATTCTGGTGTACTCCAGAAATGAAGAAGAACATATCAATCACCTAAGGTTAGCATTACAGACTCTCAGAGATCGCCAGTTATTCGCCAAGTTCAGTAAGTATGAATTCTGGTTGAAGTCTATGACTTTCTTGGGTCATGTGGTCTCAATTGAAGGGATACAAGTAGATCCTCATAAAATAACAGTAGTGAAGGATTGACCCAGACCTACCTCTCCGATAGAAATCAGGAGTTTTCTGGGCTTAGCAGGCTATTATTGATGGTTTGTGGAATGTTTCTCCTCCATAGCATCCCCTCTGACCAAGTTAACCTAGAAGAAGGTGAAATTTTAGTGGTCGGATAAGTGTGAGAAGAGTTTTAGGAGTTGAAGACTCAACTCACTACTGCTCCAGTGTTAACCTTACCGGAAGGATCAGATGGGTTAGTTTTTTATTATGATGCCTCTAGAGTTGGACTTGGTTGCGTTTTGATGCAGCGGGGCAAAGTGATATCCTATGCCTCCAGATAGCTCAAAGTCCATGTGAAGAATTATCCAACTCACAACTTGGAGTTGGCAGCAGTGGTATTCGCATTAAAAATTTGGAGACACTACTTGTACGGGGCTCACGTGGATGTCTTCACAGATCACAAGAGCCTTCAGTATGTGTTCAGCCAAAAGGACTTAAACCTGCATTAGAGACGGTAGTTGGAACTGCTAAAGGATTATGACATGAGTGTGTTGTATCACCCAAGTAAGGACAATGTCGTGGCTGACGCCCTCAGCAGGCGGTCTATGGGAAATGTAGCTCACATTGAGGAAGGCAAGAGGGAGCTAGAAAAAGAAGTTCACAGGCTAGCCCGATTAGGGGTGCAGTTAGTGGATTCAGCTGAAGGTGGTGTGGTAATGCAAAGCAGGTAGGATTCATCCTTGGTAGTAGAAGTTAAGTCCAGACAAGATGAAGATCCATTTCTACTTAAACTTAAAGAAGCAGTCCTCCAAAAGGAGGTTAAGGTTTTCTCCCAAGAAGGAGATGGGGTGCTACGTTACCAGGGCAGATTGTGCGTGCAGGATATTTGTGAGTTGAGACAGCAGATACTGGCTGAGGCACACAACTCGAGACCATTCACCCCGGTGCTACCAAAATGTATTGCGATTTTTGGGATATTTAATGGTGGAATGGCATGAAAAGAGACATTGCTGAATTTGTAGCTAAGTGCCCGAACTACCAGCAGGTCAAGGTAGAACACCAGAGACCAGATATATGACCTAAGATATCAACATACCCACTTGGAAATGGGAAGAAGTAAATATGGACTTTATTACGGGTCTAACTCGGACTCGTCGACAGCATGACTCAATCTAGGTAATAGTTGATCGAATGACTAAGTCAGCACATTTTCTCCTAGTCAAAACCACAGATTCAGCTGAGGATTATGCTAAACTTTATATTCGGGAGTTGATTAGACTTCATGGGGTACCATTGGCTATTATTTCAAACAGGGTTACACAGTTCACCTCCTATTTCTGGAAGTCTTTTCAGAAGGGACTTGGCACTCAAGTCAAGCTCAGTACAACTTTTCACCCGCAGACATATGGGCAAGCTGAGCGGACTATTCAGACTCTAGAAGATATGCTAAGAGCATGTGCAATCAATTTTAAGGGTAATTGGGATGACCATCTGCCTCTTATCAAGTTTGCGTACAACAACAACAACAACAACCATTCTTGCATTCAGATGGCCCCATTTGAAGCACTGTATGGTAGAAGATTTAGATTTCCTATAGGATGGTTTGAAGTTGGTGAAGCCACCTTGATAGGGCCAGACTCGGTTCATGAGGCAATGCAGAAAGTTCAGCTCATCCGAGAAAGTTTAAAAATAGCGCAGAGCGACCAGAAATCTTATGCCGATGTGCGGAGAAGAGAGTTGGAGTTTGCAGTTGATGACTGGATGTACCTAAAAATTTCACCCATGAAATAGGTGATGAGGTTTGGAAATAAGGGGAAGCTCAGTCCAAGATATGTGTGACCTTATAGAATTTTGAGGTGTATCGGCAAGGTAGCCTATGAGCTAAAGTTACCTTCAGAACTAGCAGTTATGCATCTAGTTTTCAATGTGTCACTTTTGAAGAAGTGCATCGGAGATCTAACCTCAGTTGTGCCATTGGATAGCGTAGGAATTAAAGATAGTCTCTCATATGAGGAAGTACCAGTCCAGATCCTCGACCCTCAGGTGCGTAAGATGAGGAACAAGGAAATAGCTTCAGTCAAGGTTCTATGGAGAAATCAACAAGTTGAAGGAGCTACATGGGAGACCAAAGCAGATATGAGGGCCAAATACCCACACTTGTTCTCTACCGACTCTGCTGTAGCTTGAAATGTGAATTTTTGTTTTAAGACCTGAACTAGTTGTTGAATTCAGTTCATGTAACTAAATTTTGGTTGTGTTTATGAAAAGCAAAAATCAATTTAGTTATGTTCTCTGAAATGAAGGTAGTCATGTCGGTCGTTTTGAAGTTGAATGAGCAATATTTGAATGCTTAGATTGTTATTTTTCTGGTTTCTATGAGTTTTCTAACATTCGAGGATGAATATTTCCAAGGGGGAGATATTGTAATGCTCCAGAAGCTCAAAATCAATATCCGGGACTTAATTCAGAAAATTCAGAAAACTGCAGAAATGTTGCAGAACAACCAACCTGACGAGTTGTTAGGGGACCCAACGACTCGTCAGGTCAACCGTGAGAAGGATGCCAAGATGATGAGTTAGTGTTTCCCAACAGAAGACCTCACGAGTCATTAAGCCACCCGTTTCCAGAGTTTTAGAATTTGAGAAGTTGATAGTGTACTCGACGGGAGGTCACAACGAGTCGTCATCAGTGGCGACGGCTGGTCAGTTTCCCCGTTAGGAGTCAATGGGTTTTCTCCAGTGAACTTGATGGGAGGACCCAATGACTCATTGGACCTGGTAACGAGTTGTTAGGTCACCCGTTAGGGGCACCTGACAGTTTTTCCCAGCGAACTTCTAAGGACTATTTAGTAATTTCCTATTCACCTAAGCTTTAAACTACGTCATTTTGGAGCTAATTTCAGACTTATTAGAGGGTTTGGAAGGTTCCTCCCCTCATTCTCACATTAATCCTCAGAGAAACATCGTAGAACTCTCTCTCAGAGTATTTCAGATCAAGGGCTAGGGCTGAACTTTTCTCTTCGATTCTCAAGAAAATTCTCCAGGTATCTTCACCAAGTATGTGGGGTTGTAGCAAGGGGATTGTTCTTCCCTTGTATCCCCAAAATCCTCCTTAATTTTTTCTATTAGTTTTAAGCCCTGAGCTTTCGAATATGAAAAGGATTCATGTTTATTTTCGTTGATTTCACATAGAACGATGTTCATGTATATTGTGATATGATCCCCATGAATTCCTATCAAATTGTCAGTGTTCATACAAAAAGTGAATTTAAGCCCTAATTTCTCGAGTAATGATTTTTCTTGTTAAATTTCCTCTAGTGAATGAAGAATGCTTTGAGCTGAATTCCTAGAATTTATTGCTATATGTATATGTTGGGTAAATATCTCATGAATCAGAATGGCTTTGGTTTGTTGAATGAAATTCCTATAATTCTTGAAAATTTCTCTATATTATGAAATTCCTGTACTGTTGGAATAAGTTGAATTCTCTATTAGCTGTTAGTAGTCCAAACCAGATAGAACTAGAATTTCTCCAAAACTATATCAGTTTAGTCTCAGCCAGATTGTCAGAATCCTCAGTGTTATTTAGAAATTTGCCAACTGATTAGTTTGACTTCAGTCTTATTTCGAGGTATGAGTGGTGCCTCTCAATAATCAGAACCAGACTCAGATTTATAGTTTTTGGTCCATTAGGCGGTCATGACATTCTAGTATATAGCTGTGACCAGCCCCAGGACCCCAGTTCAGTTATAGCTTGTTCTTAGATGGTCACGATGCTTCCAAATAAGCATCTCTGACTAGTCTAGAACTCAATTTCAGAATTTGGCCCGATAAGACTCTTAGGGTACATGCAGTTATACGTCCCTGACTAGTCTTGGACCCCAGCTTTGAGCTATCATCTTAGTAGTTCAGTTTAGGTTATTCAGTGGGAGTAGAACTTAGCACCGAGCGGGCCGGGGTTCTAGCGCACTTAGGATCCCAGAACTATGTTGCTAGCATAGGTTACAGTATTACTTGACTTGATTGGCCCCAGATTTTTGTGATCACCCAGTTCATGCCTTTATACCCTGGCAAGGTATATTGGGTCCTACCGGTGGGGTGTATACATCGGACTCCACGTCTAGCTCACGTGGTTATATGTCAGTTATAGACTCTCCCACTAGTCAGTCTAGTCCAGTTATAGAATAAGCATCTCAGTTCAATTCTAGTCCTCAATTAAACTTAGTTCGGTATAGTATCTCAACCTCAGGGTTTCAAACTTAGGGCACGTCCTTGACCATCAGACAGGGTCATCTTGACCATTTCAGATTATATCAGTAGTTCAATTCATCTTACCTGTTGGTCATTGCATGTCATTTCAACTAATACTTTATTATTAGTTATGTTTCCCCCACTTACTCAGTACATTCAAAGTACTGTTGCATACTTTTATGTTATCATTTCATGATACAGTTGCAGGTTCTCAGACCCAGCACCGTTAGTTGCCACAGTTCAGATTCTTCGTTGAAGCAGTTGAAGTGTGAGTCCTCATCATCCGAGGGCACTATTTTCCTTCTTTCAGTCATGTATTAGTTTTAATTAGACTTAGATTTAGTTGGGGGCTTGTCCCAGCAACTCCTCTATTAGATGGCTTTCAGACAAACATGATTTTCAGATTTATCAATATTATTCTATTGTTTGAATTTATGTTTTCATACTTGTCTCTCATGAATATTTTATGATATTATTTCAAAGTTCCGATGTGCATGTTTACTGAGAATACTAGTAACTGATAGACTAGGGGTTGACTTGCCGTGTCACACCCAAGGTGTAGGCTCGGGGCGTGACACACAGTTGGGAGTTCATTTTGTTGACTCGACTGATGGCGGTGTTATAGTTCAGAATGGGTCAGAATCATCCTTGGTGACTGATGTGAAATCTAGACAAGATGAGGATCCCATTTTGGTAAATTTTAAGGAAGCGGTTTAGAACCAGAAGGTAGAGGACTTCTCTAAAGGGGGAGATGGTGTGCTTCAATACCAGGGTCACTTGTGTGTTCCGGATGTTGATGATTTGAGAGCTTGGATATTGCACAAGGATCATGGTTCCAGATACTCCATACATCCAGGTGCCACCAAGATGTACTGTGAACTACGGGAAGTCTATTGGTAGAATGACTTGAATAGGGACATGGCAGATTTTGTTGCTAAGTGTCCAAACTGTTAGTAAGTGAAGGTTGAACATTAAAGACGGGGAGGTGTGCTTCAAGACATCAGTATCTCTACTTGGAAGTGGGAGGAGATTAATATGGCTTCATCATAGAGTTGTCTCTCACTCATCCATAGTATGACTCCATTTGGGTGGTCTTGGACAGGTTAACCAAAGCCGCCCAATTTCTACAGGTCAAAACCAATGATTCAGCGAAAGATTATGCCAAACTATACATTCAAGAGCTAGTTTGGTTTCATGGAGTACCCTTGTCCATCATATCAGACAGAAGCACTCAGTTTACCTCTCAGTTTTGGAAATCATTTCAAAAGGGACTTGGTACTCAAGACAAGCTCAGTATAGTATTTCATCTGCAAACCAATGGTCAGGTGAAGCAGACTATTCAAACTCTCGAGGGTATGCTGAGAGAATGCGTGATTGACTTCAAGGGTAGTTGGGATGAGCATTTGCCTCTCATTGAGTTTGCGTATAACAAAAGCTATCATTCCAACATTCAGATGGCTCCGTTTGAGGTTCTCTATGGGTGGAGGTGTAGATCACCTATTGGTTGGTTTGAAGTCGGTGAAGCTGCAATGATTGGATCAGATTCAGTCCATGAGGCCATGGAGAAAGTTCAGCTCATAAGGGACAGATTGAAAACAGCTCAGAGTAGCCAAAGGTCCTATGCTGATGTGAGAAGGAAAGAACTTGAGTTTGAAGTCGATGACTGGGTTTTTCTAAAGGTGACTCCCATGAAGGGAGTGATGAGGTTCAGGAAGAAAGGAAAACTCAGTCCCCGTTATGTTAGCCCGTACCGAATTGTGAAACGGGTTGGTAAGGTGGCATATGAATTGGAGTTGCCCTCAGAATCAGTTTCCATTCATCCAATTTTTCATGTATCACTCTTAAAGAAGTGTTTGGGGGATTCATCTCTAGTTGTTCTAGTAGAGAGTGTAGGTGTAAAGGACAGTCTTAGTTATGAAGAGGTTCCGATGGAGATACTAGATTGGCAGGTTCCCAAGCTAAGGAAGAAAGAAGTAGCTTCAGTTAAAGTTTTATAGAGGAATCAGAATGTTGAAGGAGCTACGTAGGAAGCCGAAGCAGATATGATGGCTAGATACCCACATTTATTTCCTTCCTGCTCAGTTTCAGCTTGAGGTATCAGTTTTTTACCCTAAAGCTCTATTCAGTTTCATGATCAGTTCATGTGTCCCTTTTTCTTTCATGTCAAAGAACGTATGTATGATTTGTGAATTTAGTTCAGTGCGAAGGTAGTCATTCTGTCAGTTTTCAGCTTATATGATCAATATTTGAATATGATGATTATGTTTCTCTATTTTTCTATATGATTTTCAACATTCGGGGATGAATGTTCCCAAGGGAGAGATATTGTTATACCCCAAAAGCCCTAAGATCAGACTCGGGAGTTGAAATAGAGAAAATAGGAAATTTTTCACTAGGTCACAGGATGAGTCGTCCAGTAACCCATCAAGATAACCACGAGTTGTTAAGTGACTCATGGTGAGGAGTTGGACTTAGCTAAAGAATTTGGTTTTGAGTGGCCAATGTATGTGACCATGAGTCGTGGCCAGCATCACAACTCATCAGGTCAGTCATGGCCAAGGGTGATTGAAAAATGAAGAAAGTTGTGAACCGCACTTAATGGATCCTCACCACTACTTGTTGGGAAACCCCACGAGTCATGGTGTCGCCCATGGTGACCTCTGGTAAATTCTGACAATGTAGAGGACGGGAGGTGACCACTAGTCGTGGTTACCGGTAGCGAATTGTGGGGTGCCTCGTGGTGACGACCTAGATGGAATTTCCAGTGGAGGCAATGGATGAAGGCCACGACTCATTACCAGTGTCAATGACTCGTCCAGTCCCCTCTTTGGGACTAGCAGTCTGTTTTTCTCTGCGAATTTTGTAAGGGCTTTTCTATAATTCCTATGATCCTAAAGCCTAAAATACGTCATTTTAAGCTATGAATAGTGAGTTTTAAGAGGGGTAAGTTCATTCTAAGCTATTCTTATTCATGCATGCAAGTTTAGAGGTTTTGGAGAGGTGATCAAGCTTAGATCTTCAAGTTTTTCATCAATTCTTCATTGGGAAATCACGAGGGGTTGTAGAATCAGTTCTTCTCAAATATGTACGTTTATGAATGGGTGAAATTGTTCACACTCATGACCAACTCCTATGTAATTCATGAAATTCTATTAATAATTCTATGGGGTTTTTATCTCAATTCTTATGAAATCCTTATGATCTATCTATGGGTTAATCCCTCTCATGTATAAATTCATGTTTTATGAATCATGGGAAGATTTTGTAGCTATTTAGATTTAAATTTCTACAAACTATGCCAATTATGCATATTTCGTGAAAGATCAAGCTATGATTCCATTTTAATTTTGATGTTTATTAGCCCATTATGATTTAACACTTATTATATGATTTTTCTCAAATGCTCATCATGAATTTATGAATATCAAGTATATACATGTTTTACAAGTATGCATGAAATTTATGGTTTATCGATTTATGATTTTGGCCAACTCACGGGCCTTATTTCATGGCTAATTCACATATTTCAATCATGCTTATGATTATCATGATTTTAAACTGGCCAATTAATCGCATGTATATTATCCTTTGAGCATTATATATGTTTTGGAAGTAGTATTTAACACTGAGGAGGCCCGGGGTCCAAGCATACCCCGAGCCTCAGAACTACTCACTAACGTAGCCATGATAGGACCTCCATGATACTGTCCCCTTTGTCCAAATGGACCCTTGCTGTGATATCATACCTCTTTTCATGGTTCTACCCTTGGCAAGGTACGAACACCCTCCCGACTAGGGGTTTACAGGTCGGGCTCCATGTGTGCTCATATAGAGTATGTCGGTTATAAGAATCTCCCATTGTTCCTCATAATTTATGTATGGTTATGATTATATACCTTGGCTCAAGTCATGTTTAAAAAAGATTTCCTCTTATGATTATGATTATGGATGATTTATGAATGTTTTGAAAACCATGAGGCTTATGTTTTCATTATGATATTTACGTTACGATCATATTGTCCTACTCTTATGAACTTTTATATATTTTAACTGTCAGTTTTACTTACCTTGCATACTCGATATATTCCACATATTGACCGCACTCTTTATGATGTATCGTCTCATGATACGGGTTCGAGGGATCCTGCTCAGCAGTATCCTTAGCCCCTACTTTCTTACTAAAACCTATCCATCTAACATCGATGAGTCCTCATCCTCCAAGGTTATTCAGTATATGTGGTTGTTATGTCTCTTTTCAGTTTCAGACTTGTTGGGTTAGTTGGGGGGTGTTGTCCCATCAAACTATTAGATATGTTAGAGGCTTTCAGACTTTGTGTAGTAATCAGCTTGTCATGTATGATCGAAGTTTCAATTTTAATGTTATGTTATGTTTAGACTTCCCCTATATTTATTATGATAAGTCTTCTGCTTTTATTGATCGGGTTAGATGTATGTTCATGCCATTGGTCGACTTGGAGTCTCTCAGGGCTCCTTGTTTCGTATCTCGATCCGAGCCTATGTTTGGGTCGTGACATGAAATCCATGAAATTGAGAAGAATTTAGAGCATGAGAGTGAAACGAACCCTCATTCATAGCCTCACATACCTGGGTAAATCGAATTCACATTCCCACTTGAAAGCCCAAAGGAAATTGGAGAGAATTTGACGAAATTCCTCAAACTTGATCTTCAAAGAAGGCTCTAGGTTGCATGCATGGAGTGGGGATACTTAGAATAGGTTTAACCCCCTTGAAACCCTGCTAACTGAGTTTAAAACGACGTAGTTGAGGACCTTAGGGCTTTGGAATGATGAAAATACCCTTGATGAAAAATCTGAAAAATCTGCTTTGC